>OY776112.1:351731386-356539454 GCA_963675035.1 Allygus modestus
CATAAAATTTAAAACCATTTAAATCTTTTAAGTTTTATTCTAAATTTGTATTAACTATTCTTAGTTTGATTAAATTTAAATAAATTTCCTAAATTTAATTGCAGAATTTTATTTATTTAACTTTAAGAAAACTCATATCCAGAAAAATATATGATTATGAATTTTAAATTTTATTAGCAAGAATATTTATCAAAAAGAATTACAACCTACGTTTAAGTGCAGTACTTGACAATTGATCTTAGCAATGTCCTCCGTAGGTGTAACTGTAATTTAAAGATTGTCTAACAAATGATTATATATAAAATACTAAACAACGTTTTAAAATGTAAAAGAGGTTTTTTGTAAAATGTATTAAATAATTTTAAACAATGTTATCTAATCTAATGAGTTATATCTATTTATTTTATATATTTTCAGATAAAGATTTTTTACCTGTCGTTCTTTTCGGTTTGATCCCTTTTCTTTATCACCAAATAAGAAATCCCAAGGAGACTGAAAAGTAAAATCCGTCATCACAGCAAGCCTGCGTACTCAGCGAATTTCAAATACAATTATGTCTCAATACTGCATATAACCACTTACCAAGTGTCATAAACACTTCTCCACAATTAAGAAATGTATTAAATTATTTATTATTCTCTATAAGAATAAGATAGGGGCTGAGTACGCAGGTTTGCTGCAACGTGAACAATGAGCAAAACATGTTTTTTTCTTTTTACAAATATCAACATACCACAACCAAATAAAGCCATGTACCAAGTTTATTCAGTATAAGTTCATAAACTAGCAAGAGAGTTAACTTTTAATATTTTCCAAAAGAATAGAATTGGACAACGTACTGTTTTTAACACCGTCAATATCCCTCTAACCAATTGACGTAGAGCAATGATAAAAACACCAAATTGTTTGTTTTTTTAACCCTCATACAATGGTGAATATTAAAAGACTTTGTATGACGAACAGATATTTGAACCCATTAATCATAAAATTTAAATCCATTTCAATCTTTTGAATTTTTATCTATTTTTTGAACTATTTTAAGATAATTCAATTTAATAAATTTCCTAAATTAAATCACAGAATGTTATTAATTGAACTTTTAGAAAACTCATATACAGAAAAATATACGATTATGAATTTTAAATTTTACTATCAAGAATATTTATCAAAAAGGATTACAACCTACGTTTAAGTTTATATTTATTTTCAGATACTTACATGAGAAAACACTAAACCTATTTCAACAATGCTCTATGTTTGGTAGCTGCCGTTTGCAAAAGGATAACTAAATTTGTATATAATTAGATAATTTTGATTTGCTAACGTTATTTGAAATTTCTGTAATAATGATTTTTTGTGCCATGGCAAAGAACCGCCCTTGAGTTAAGAGTTATTATAGCCTAAATTTGAGAACCGGAGCATATATTTGTAAAATACATTTTTAACTGTAATTCAATAACTCTAATTTGTATATACCATTTCCTTTTTTATAGATGTAACAGTGATGCCATTGTAATTAGACTAATCATTGAGTATATAGGCTACGGATCCGTTTAGAAAGAAATTTGTTATGAACATTTCCTTTGCCGTCAATTTTATATTAGACTAGATTCCATCGTATTCGGTTTCACACGGGAGTAAAACATGTGGGGTTTGCTGCATTCTGTGATTAACCCGTGGAACTACTATAAATCATGATCAGCTGTTTGCATTTTTACTAGCTTAAATCAAAGTGAACTCTGTTACAGATAACACTGGATTGTAACTTTGACTCCCCGGTGGATTGAGCCTTATGAGAAATTCTCAAAATCCTTTCTTAATGTTTAATTACGTTATGGAACTTTGTGCTTACTTTTTGGTTACCTCATTCATATGATTGAATGGTTGGATCATCCTATAAAGGAAAACATTGACAATTTATGCTAATAATTGTGTCAGTTTGGGCTTTTAAATTAAATGTACATGACAACTTCACCATAACATTAAGGCAGTATGTGGTGGCTTGCATTTGAAATAAAATAAAATACATTACCCACACAGCCTACATGTTTTGTGAAATACTTTTAATTAGCCTACAAAGATTGAAAAAAACTTAATGTAAAATCTATGTACAAACCCGCTACTAATTCTAGGCCCTAATTTAAAATTGTACCCACTTTGCATTATTCCTTTCAAAATGGTAAGTTTTACAATATCATATGTTACAGTTTATGGGAGCTAATCTTTGAACTTATGTAAAATTACTTTCAAAAGAAACAATTAAATTAAATATCATTAAGTATTTTAAAACAAACAAGCTATGCCTACCCTTCAAATCAATCCGTCTAAACCAAATTTAACTAATAATAAAGTAAAAGGTTTCATAAACAGACAGCCACGGCAACGTAGGATAGCTGTGTGTTGAATAACCTTGCGAAGACGAAACGATGCTGCTACGTTAGTTGTTGGGATAACTGTGGGTTGAATGACCTTGCGAAGACGAAACGATGCTGCTACGTTAGTTGTTGGGATAACTGTGGATTGAATGACCTTGCGAAGACGAAACGATGCTGCTACGTTAGTTGTTGGGATAACTGTGGGTTGAATGACCTTGGGAAAACGAAACGGTGCTGCTACGTTAGTTGTTGGGATAACTGTGGGTTGAATGACCTTGCGAAGACGAAACGATGCTGCTACGTTAGTTGTTGGGATAACTGTGGGTTGAATAACCTTGCGAAGACGAAACGGTGCTGCTACGTTAGTTGTTGGGATAACTGTGGGTTGAATGACCTTGCGAAGACGAAACGATGCTGCTACGTTAGTTGTTGGGATAACTGTGGGTTGAATGACCTTGCGAAGACGAAACGATGCTGCTACGTTAGTTGTTGGGATAGCCGTGGGTTGAATGACCTTGCGAAGACGAAACGATGCTGCTACGTTAGTTGTTGGGATAGCTGTGGGTTGAATGACCTTGCGAAGACGAAACGGTGCTGCTACGTTAGTTGTTGGGAAAACTGTGGGTTGAATGACCTTGCGAAAACGAAACGGTGCTGCTACGTTAGTTGTTGGGATAACTGTGGGTTGAATGACCTTGCGAAGACGAAACGATGCTGCTACGTTAGTTGTTGGGATAACTGTGGGTTGAATGACCTTGCGAAGACGAAACGGTGCTGCTACGTTAGTTGTTTGGATAGCTGTGGGTTGAATGACCTTGCGAAGACGAAACGATGCTGCTATGTTAGTTGTTGGGATAACTGTGGGTTGAATGACCTTGCGAAGACGAAACGGTGCTGCTACGTTAGTTGTTGGGATAACTGTGGGTTGAATGACCTTGCGAAGACGAAACGATGCTGCTACGTTAGTTGTTGGGATAACTGTGGGTTGAATGACCTTGCGAAGACGAAACGATGCTGCTACGTTAGTTGTTGGGATAACTGTGGGTTGAATGACCTTGCGAAGACGAAACGATGCTGCTACGTTAGTTGTTGGGATAACTGTGGGTTGAATGATCTTGCGAAGACGAAACGATGCTGCTACGTTAGTTGTTGGGAGAACTGTGGGTTGAATGATCTTGCGAAGACGAAAGGATGCTGCTACGTTAGTTGTTGGGATAACTGTGGGTTGAATGACCTTGCGAAGACGAAACGGTGCTGCTACGTTAGTTGTTGGGATAGCTGTGGGTTGAATGACCTTGCGAAGACGAAACTGTGCTGCTACGTTAGTTGTTGGGATAACTGTGGGTTGAATGACCTTGCGAAGACGAAACGATGCTGCTACGTTAGTTGTTGGGATAGCCGTGGGTTGAATGACATTGCGAAGACGAAACGGTGCTGCTACGTTAGTTGTTGGGATAACTGTGGGTTGAATGACCTTGCGAAGACGAAACGGTGCTGCTACGTTAGTTGTTGGGATAACTGTGGGTTGAATGACCTTGCGAAGACGAAACGGTGCTGCTACGTTAGTTGTTGGGATAACTGTGGGTTGAATGACCTTGCGAAGACGAAACGGTGCTGCTACGTTAGTTGTTTGGATAGCTGTGGGTTGAATGACCTTGCGAAGACGAAACGGTGCTGCTACGTTAGTTAATTGGATAGCTGTGGGTTGAATGACCTTGCGAAGACGAAACGATGCTGCTACGTTAGTTGTTGGGATAACTGTGGGTTGAATGACCTTGCGAAGACGAAACGGCGCTGCTACGTTAGTTGTTGGGAGAAATGGGGGTTGAATGACCTCGCGAAGACGAAACGATGCTGCTACGTTAGTTGTTGGGATAACTGTGGGTTGAATGACCTTGCGAAGACGAAACGGTGCTGCTACGTTAGTTGTTGGGATAACTGTGGGTTGAATGACCTTGCGAACACGAAACGGTGCTGCTACGTTAGTTGTTGGGATAGCTGTGGGTTGAATGACCTTGCGAAGACAAAACGATGCTGCTACGTTAGTTGTTGGGATAACTGTGGTTTGAATGACCTTGCGAAGACGAAACGGTGCTGCTACGTTAGTTGTTGGGATAGCTGTGGGTTGAATGACCTTGCGAAGACGAAACGATGCTGCTACGTTAGTTGTTGGGATAACTGTGGGTTGAATGACCTTGCGAAGACGAAACGATGCTGCTACGTTAGTTGTTGGGATAGCTGTGGGTTGAATGACCTTGCGAAGACGAAACGGTGCTGCTACGTTAGTTGTTGGGATAACTGTGGGTTGAATGACCTTGCGAAGACGAAACGGTGCTGCTACGTTAGTTGTTGGGATAACTGTGGGTTGAATGACTTTGCGAAGACGAAACGATGCTGCTACGTTAGTTGTTGGGATAACTGTGGGTTGAATGACCTTGCGAAGACGAAACGGTGCTGCTACGTTAGTTGTTTGGATAGCTGTGGGTTGAATGACCTTGCGAAGACGAAACGATGCTGCTACGTTAGTTGTTGGGATAGCTGTGGGTTGAATGACCTTGCGAAGACGAAACGATGCTGCTACGTTAGTTGTTGGGATAAATGGGGGTTGAATGACCTCGCGAAGACGAAACGGTGCTGCTACGTTAGTTGTTGGGATAACTGTGGGTTGAATGACCTTGCAAAGACGAAACGGTGCTGCTACGTTAGTTGTTGGGATAACTGTGGGTTGAATGACCTTGCGAAGACGAAACGGTGCTGCTACGTTAGTTGTTGGGATAACTGTGGGTTGAATGACCTTGCGAAGACGAAACGGTGCTGCTACGTTAGTTGTTGGGATAGCTGTGGGTTGAATGACCTTGCGAAGACGAAACGATGCTGCTACGTTAGTTGTTGGGATAACTGTGGATTGAATGACCTTGTGAAGACGAAACGGTGCTGCTACGTTAGTTGTTGGGATAGCTGTGGGTTGAATGACCTTGCGAAGACGAAACGATGCTGCTACGTTAGTTGTTGGGATAACTGTGGGTTGAATGACCTTGCGAAGACGAAACGGTGCTGCTACGTTAGTTGTTGGGATAGCTGTGGTTGAATGACCTTGCGAAGACGAAACGATGCTGCTACGTTAGTTGTTGGGATAACTGTCGTTTGAATGACCTTGCGAAGACGAAACGGTGCTGCTACGTTAGTTGTTGGGATAGCTGTGGGTTGAACGACCTTGCGAAGACGAAACGGTGCTGCTATGTTAGTTGTTGGGAAAACTGTGGGTTGAATGACCTTGCGAAGACGAACCGGTGCTGCTACGTTAGTTGTTGGGATAACTGTGGGTTGAATGACCTTGCGAAGACGAAACGATGCTGCTACGTTAGTTGTTGGGATAACTGTGGGTTGAATGACCTTGCGAAGACGAAACGGTGCTGCTACTTTAGTTGTTTGGATAGCTGTGGGTTGAATGACCTTGCGAAGACGAAACGATGCTGCTACGTTAGTTGTTGGGATAGCTGTGGGTTAAATGACCTTGCGAAGACGAAACGGTGCTGCTACGTTAGTTGTTGGGATAACTGTGGGTGAATGACCTTGCGAAGACGAAACGATGCTGCTACGTTAGTTGTTGGGATAACTGTGGGTTGAATGACCTTGCGAAGACGAAACGATGCTGCTACGTTAGTTGTTGGGATAGCTGTGGGTTGAATGACCTTGCGAAGACGAAACGATGCTGCTGTGTTAGTTGTTGGGATAACTGTGGGTTGAATGACCTTGCGAAGACGAAACGGTGCTGCTACGTTAGTTGTTGGGATAACTGTGGGTTGAATGACCTTGCGAAGACGAAACGATGCTGCTACGTTAGTTGTTGGGATAACTGTGGGTTGAATGACCTTGCGAAGTTGAAACGATGCTGCTACGTTAGTTGTTGGGATAACTGTGGG
Organism: Allygus modestus; assembly: GCA_963675035.1. Classification (NCBI taxonomy): domain Eukaryota; kingdom Metazoa; phylum Arthropoda; class Insecta; order Hemiptera; family Cicadellidae; genus Allygus; species Allygus modestus. The sequence goes on from OY776112.1 coordinate 351,737,685, forward strand.
TTGAATGACCTTGCGAAGACAAAACGATGCTGCTACGTTAGTTGTTGGGATAACTGTGGGTTGAATGATCTTGCGAAGACGAAACGTTGCTGCTACATTAGTTGTTGGGATAACTGTGGGTTGAATGACCTTGCGAAGACGAAACGGTGCTGCTACGTTAGTTGTTGGGATAACTGTGGGTTGAATGACCTTGCGAAGACGAAACGGTGCTGCTACGTTAGTTGTTGGGATAACTGTGGGTTGAATGACCTTGCGAAGACGAAACGATGCTGCTACGTTAGTTGTTAGGATAACTGTGGGTTGAATGACCTTGCGAAGACGAAACGATGCTGCTACGTTAGTTGTTGGGATAGCCGTGGGTTGAATGACCTTGCAAAGACGAAACGATGCTGCTACGTTAGTTGTTGGGATAGCTGTGGGTTGAATGACCTTGCGAAGACGAAACGGTGTTGCTCCGTTAGTTGTTGGGATAACTGTGGGTTGAATGACCTTGCGAAGACGAAACGGTGCTGCTACGTTAGTTGTTGGGATAGCTGTGGTTGAATGACCTTGCGAAGACGAAACGATGCTGCTACGTTAGTTGTTGGGATAACTGTGGTTTGAATGACCTTGCGAAGACGAAACGGTGCTGCTACGTTAGTTGTTGGGATAGCTGTGGGTTGAATGACCTTGCGAAGACGAAACGATGCTGCTACGTTAGTTGTTGGGATAGCCGTGGGTTGAATGACCTTGCGAAGACGAAACGATGCTGCTACGTCAGTTGTTGGGATAGCTGTGGGTTGAATGACCTTGCGAAGACGAAACGATGCTGCTACGTTAGTTGTTGGGATAACTGTGGGTTGAATGACCTTGCGAAGACGAAACGGTGCTGCTACGTTAGTTGTTGGGATAGCTGTGGTTGAATGACCTTGCGAAGACGAAACGATGCTGCTACGTTAGTTGTTGGGATAACTGTGGTTTGAATGACCTTGCGAAGACGAAACGGTGCTGCTACGTTAGTTGTTGGGATAGCTGTGGGTTGAATGACCTTGCGAAGACGAAACGATGCTGCTACGTTAGTGGTTGGGATAGCCGTGGGTTGAATGACCTTGCGAAGACGAAACGATGCTGCTACGTCAGTTGTTGGGATAGCTGTGGGTTGAATGACCTTGCGAAGACGAAACGGTGCTGCTATGTTAGTTGTTGGGAAAACTGTGGGTTGAATGACCTAGCGAAGACGAAACGGTGCTGCTACGTTAGTTGTTGGGATAACTGTGGGTTGAATGACCTTGCGAAGACGAAACGATGCTGCTACGTTAGTTGTTGGGATAACTGTGGGTTGAATGACCTTGCGAAGACGAAACGGTGCTGCTACGTTAGTTGTTTGGATAGCTGTGGGTTGAATGACCTTGCGAAGACGAAACGATGCTGCTACGTTAGTTGTTGGGATAGCTGTGGGTTAAATGACCTTGCGAAGACGAAACGGTGCTGCTACGTTAGTTGTTGGGATAACTGTGGGTTGAATGACCTTGCGAAGACGAAACGATGCTGCTACGTTAGTTGTTGGGATAACTGTGGGTTGAATGACCTTGCGAAGACGAAACGATGCTACTACGTTAGTTGTTGGGATAACTGTGGGTTGAATGACCTTGCGAAGTTGAAACGATGCTGCTACGTTAGTTGTTGGGATAACTGTGGGTTGAATGACCTTGCGAAGACGAAACGATGCTGCTACGTTAGTTGTTGGGATAACTGTGGGTTGAATGATCTTGCGAAGACGAAACGTTGCTGCTACATTAGTTGTTGGGATAACTGTGGGTTGAATGACCTTGCGAAGACGAAACGGTGCTGCTACGTTAGTTGTTGGGATAACTGTGGGTTGAATGACCTTGCGAAGACGAAACGGTGCTGCTACGTTAGTTGTTGGGATAACTGTGGGTTGAATGACCTTGCGAAGACGAAACGATGCTGCTACGTTAGTTGTTGGGATAACTGTGGGTTGAATGACCTTGCGAAGACGAAACGATGCTGCTACGTTAGTTGTTGGGATAGCCGTGGGTTGAATGACCTTGCAAAGACGAAACGATGCTGCTACGTTAGTTGTTGGGATAGCTGTGGGTTGAATGACCTAGCGAAGACGAAACGGTGTTGCTCCGTTAGTTGTTGGGATAACTGTGGGTTGAATGACCTTGCGAAGACGAAACGGTGCTGCTACGTTAGTTGTTGGGATAGCTGTGGTTGAATGACCTTGCGAAGACGAAACGATGCTGCTACGTTAGTTGTTGGGATAACTGTGGTTTGAATGACCTTGCGAAGACGAAACGGTGCTGCTACGTTAGTTGTTGGGATAGCTGTGGGTTGAATGACCTTGCGAAGACGAAACGATGCTGCTACGTTAGTTGTTGGGATAGCCGTGGGTTGAATGACCTTGCGAAGACGAAACGATGCTGCTACGTCAGTTGTTGGGATAGCTGTGGGTTGAATGACCTTGCGAAGACGAAACGGTGCTGCTACGTTAGTTGTTGGGAAAACTGTGGGTTGAATGACCTTGCGAAGACGAAACGGTGCTGCTACGTTAGTTGTTGGGATAACTGTGGGTTGAATGACCTTGCGAAGACGAAACGATGCTGCTACGTTAGTTGTTGGGATAACTGTGGGTTGAATGGCCATGCGAAGACGAAACGGTGCTGCTACGTTAGTTGTTTGGATAGCTGTGGGTTGAATGACCTTGCGAAGACGAAACGATGCTGCTACGTTAGTTGTTGGGATAGCTGTGGGTTGAATGACCTTGCGAAGACGAAACGGTGCTGCTACGTTAGTTGTTGGGATAACTGTGGGTTGAATGACCTTGCGAAGACGAAACTATGCTGCTACGTTAGTTGTTGGGATAACTGTGGGTTGAATGACCTTGCGAAGACGAAACGATGCTGCTACGTTAGTTGTTGGGATAGCTGTGGGTTGAATGACCTTGCGAAGACGAAACGATGCTGCTATGTTAGTTGTTGGGATAACTGTGGGTTGAATGACCTTGCGAAGACGAAACGGTGCTGCTACGTTAGTTGTTGGGATAACTGTGGGTTGAATGACCTTGCGAAGTTGAAACGATGCTGCTACGTTAGTTGTTGGGATAGCTGTGGGTTGAATGACCTTGCGAAGACGAAACGGTGCTGCTACGTTAGTTGTTGGGATAACTGTGGGTTGAATGACCTTGCGAAGACGAAACGATGCTGCTACGTTAGTTGTTGGGATAGCCGTGGGTTGAATGACCTTGCAAAGACGAAACGATGCTGCTACGTTAGTTGTTGGGATAACTGTGGGTTGAATGACCTTGCGAAGACGAAACGATGCTGCTACGTTAGTTGTTGGGATAACTGTGGGTTGAATGACCTTGCGATGACGAAACGGTGCTGCTACGTTAGTTGTTTGGATAGCTGTGGGTTGAATGACCTTGCGAAGACGAAACGATGCTGCTACGTTAGTTGTTGGGATAGCTGTGGGTTAAATGACCTTGCGAAGACGAAACGGTGCTGCTACGTTAGTTGTTGGGATAACTGTGGGTTGAATGACCTTGCGAAGACGAAACGATGCTGCTACGTTAGTTGTTGGGATAACTGTGGTTTGAATGACCTTGCGAAGACGAAACGGTGCTGCTACGTTAGTTGTTGGGATAGCTGTGGGTTGAATGACCTTGCGAAGACGAAACGATGCTGCTGTGTTAGTTGTTGGGATAACTGTGGGTTGAATGACCTTGCGAAGACGAAACGGTGCTGCTACGTTAGTTGTTGGGATAACTGTGGGTTGAATGACCTTGCGAAGACGAAACGATGCTGCTACGTTAGTTGTTGGGATAACTGTGGGTTGAATGACCTTGCGAAGTTGAAACGATGCTGCTACGTTAGTTGTTGGGATAACTGTGGGTTGAATGACCTTGCGAAGACGATACGATGCTGCTACGTTAGTTGTTGGGATAACTGTGGGTTGAATGATCTTGCGAAGACGAAACGTTGCTGCTACATTAGTTGTTGGGATAACTGTGGGTTGAATGACCTTGCGAAGACGAAACGGTGCTGCTACGTTAGTTGTTGGGATAACTGTGGGTTGAATGACCTTGCGAAGACGAAACGGTGCTGCTACGTTAGTTGTTGGGATAACTGTGGGTTGAATGACCTTGCGAAGACGAAACGATGCTGCTACGTTAGTTGTCGGGATAACTGTGGGTTGAATGACCTTGCGAAGACGAAACGATGCTGCTACGTTAGTTGTTGGGATAGCCGTGGGTTGAATGACCTTGCAAAGACGAAAAGATGCTGCTACGTTAGTTGTTGGGATAGCTGTGGGTTGAATGACCTTGCGAAGACGAAACGGTGTTGCTCCGTTAGTTGTTGGGATAACTGTGGGTTGAATGACCTTGCGAAGACGAAACGGTGCTGCTACGTTAGTTGTTGGGATAGCTGTGGTTGAATGACCTTGCGAAGACGAAACGATGCTGCTACGTTAGTTGTTGGGATAACTGTGGGTTGAATGACCTTGCGAAGACGAAACGGTGCTGCTACGTTAGTTGTTTGGATAGCTGTGGGTTGAATGACCTTGCGAAGACGAAACGATGCTGCTACGTTAGTTGTTGGGATAGCTGTGGGTTGAATGACCTTGCGAAGACGAAACGGTGCTGCTACGTTAGTTGTTGGGATAACTGTGGGTTGAATGACCTTGCGAAGACGAAACGATGCTGCTACGTTAGTTGTTGGGATAACTGTGGGTTGAATGACCTTGCGAAGACGAAACGATGCTGCTAAGTTAGTTGTTTGGATAGCTGTGGGTTGAATGACCTTGCGAAGACGAAACGATGCTGCTATGTTAGTTGTTGGGATAACTGTGGGTTGAATGACCTTGCGAAGACGAAACGGTGCTGCTACGTTAGTTGTTGGGATAACTGTGGGTTGAATGACCTTGCGAAGACGAAACGATGCTGCTACGTTAGTTGTTGGGATAACTGTGGGTTGAATGACCTTGCGAAGTTGAAACGATGCTGCTACGTTAGTTGTTGGGATAACTGTGGGTTGAATGACCTTGCGAAGACGAAACAATGCTGCTACGTTAGTTGTTGGGATAACTGTGGGTTGAATGATCTTGCGAAGACGAAACGATGCTGCTACATTAGTTGTTGGGATAACTGTGGGTTGAATGACCTTGCGAAGACGAAATGGTGCTGCTACGTTAGTTGTTGGGATAACTGTGGGTTGAATGACCTTGCGAAGACGAAACGGTGCTGCTACGTTAGTTGTTGGGATAACTGTGGGTTGAATGACCTTGCGAAGACGAAACGATGCTGCTACGTTAGTTGTTGGGATAACTGTGGGTTGAATGACCTTGCGAAGACGAAACGGTGCTGCTACGTTAGTTGTTGGGATAACTGTGGGTTGAATGACCTTGCGAAGACGAAACGATGCTGCTACGTTAGTTGTTGGGATAACTGTGGGTTGAATGACCTTGCGAAGACGAAACGATGCTGCTACGTTAGTTGTTTGGATAGCTGTGGGTTGAATGACCTTGCGAAGACGAAACGATGCTGCTACGTTAGTTGTTGGGATAACTGTGGTTTGAATGACCTTGCGAAGACGAAACGGTGCTGCTACGTTAGTTGTTGGGATAGCTGTGGGTTGAATGACCTTGCGAAGACGAAACGATGCTGCTACGTTAGTTGTTGGGATAGCCGTGGGTTGAATGACCTTGCGAAGACGAAACGATTCTGCTACGTTAGTTGTTGGGATAGCTGTGGGTTGAATGACCTTGCGAATACGAAACGGTGCTGCTACGTTATTTGTTGGTATAGCTGTGGGTTGAATGACCTTGCGAAGACGAAACGATGCTGCTACGTTAGTTGTTGGGATAGCCGTGGGTTGAATGACCTTGCGAAGACGAAACGATTCTGCTACGTTAGTTGTTGGGATAGCTGTGGGTTGAATGACCTTGCGAATACGAAACGGTGCTGCTACGTTATTTGTTGGTATAGCTGTGGGTTGAATGACCTTGCGAAGACGAAACGATGCTTCTACGTTAGTTGTTGGGATAGCTGTGGGTTGAATGACCTTGCGAAGACGAAACGATGCTGCTACGTTAGTTGTTGGGATAGCCGTGGGTTGAATGACCTTGCGAAGACGAAACGATTCTGCTACGTTAGTTGTTGGGATAGCTGTGGGTTGAATGACCTTGCGAAGACGAAACGATGCTGCTATGTTAGTTGTTGGGATAGCTGTGGGTTGAATGACCTTGCAAATACGAAACGGTGCTGCTACGTTATTTGTTGGTATAGCTGTGGGTCGAATGACCTTGCGAAGACGAAACGATGCTGCTACGTTAGTTCTTGGGATAGCTGTGGGTTGAATGACCTTGCGAAGACGAAACGATGCTGCTACGTTAGTTGTTGGGATAGCCGTGGGTTGAATGACCTTGCGAAGACGAAACGATGCTGCTACGTTAGTTGTTGGGATAGCTGTGGGTTGAATGACCTTGCGAATACGAAACGGTGCTGCTACGTTAGTTGTTGGGATAGCTGTGGGTTTAGTGGTATATGATCAGATTAAAAACCAGACAAACGTTGATCTTATATCAATTCTAGCTGCTATGCCTGTTTTTTCAACGGCATGAAAATTGAAAGTAGAAAAATTGTAAACAAAACAATGACAGTCTGTAGTTCGATATGCACCTTATAACCGCTGTTTTTTTAAATGAATTGAATTGGGAAAACACAGATGTGACATAAACCAAATAAAACTCTCCTGTATATGAATAACACGGGAATTTGGAAGTACCATGGGGCAGAGCCCTGAGGAAGTCTCTAAATTTTAATGGTTCTATGACACTCCTCGGTACATAGACTACATGTGTGCACAATTTCAGCAGAATTGGTCCAGTGGTTTTGGCGTGATGGAACAATAGACAGAGAGACAGGCACCACCTCATTTTTATAATAGTAGTGATATATCTGTTATTTTCATTTTGAAAGTGTTTAAGTAAACTAATTCTTGTCTCTAAAAGGAACCCATGGCAACTTTCTTAGTTCCCCCTTCCCGCAAAAAAAGAATTTGCACTTTTACTAACACTTTAATATAATATTAATAAAGGCTTTAAGGAGCTCTAGCCCCTAACCTTGCTCCAGTACTCTCCTTAGTCTGATTTATTTTACTTTTGACATTCTGAGGAATGAACTTGCTCGACAATTCACCGCTGTTTACAGATTGAAACGATCCACAATCTTGGACTTGCCTTTCAGATTTGTTTAGTAATTTTTGTTAGCACTAACAGTGGTTAGCAACTAGATCAAGTTTTAATGTTATATTCTGTATTATATCTTACAAATTATTTACTCACTGTTCAAACTAGTTAAGAACAGATTGTAAAGTTACAAAAAAAACATGCTGAGGAAAGTAAAACAATATCAGTAAGAACACATATCCCAATTTTGATATGTTGGAGGCTGGGTGACGTGATCATCATTGTTAGATGACATAATTTCTCCAGAATTACCATGATATTTTATGGGAAATTTCCTAAGCTTGATCATTTTTCGGCAAAAAAACTTATATTAGTAACATCGTCAGACGCATCGCACCATACAACGATTGCGGTTACTAAGCGTCACGGTATACCAACCATCATCGACGCACGACACCATCTTCAGACGCTTGGTAACCGCGATTGTTGTAAGCCTACGGTGTGATCCAATCTAATGAGTAAAGGGGGGTGATCAAAAGGGGTGAGGATTTTGCTCAACCCTATTTTAAGATGTGTTTTTACGTTGTTTTATATTTTTCATATAAATTCGCCACCCACCGTTTTGGCTGGCCTCAACGGAAAAGGTGTTGGAGGTCGAACATGGGTTCCGGAGAACAAAATGTGTAAATCAACTGATAAATTCTAAAAATATCCCATATCTAATATCTAATATCATTTTAAATATATGAAGTGAAAGTAATAATATTGGCTTGGATATCAACGTGACATTGATCTCTGAGCGTGAGATAACAGACCTCAAACGTGCAGACTTTATGAGTTCAATATTTTTTTTAATCACAACAGCTAAAACTAATCACACCCCGTTTTCATCCGTACCCTAGCAAAACAACGGATTGGTTGTGCATCTCACAAACCATTCCCACGTCTAATTCGCTATCATGCGTACCGTACAAAACACCTGATCAATTGTACGGCTCACAAATTATCTCCTTATCTCACCCACATTCATCCGTAACGTATAAAAACACCTGATCGGTTGTGCAGCTCACAAATTATCCTAAAATCTCAACCGCATTCATCCGTACCGTAGCAAAACACCTGATTGTTTGTGCAGCTCATAGATTATCCCACATCTCACCCGCATTCATCCGTACCGTAGCAAAACACCTGATTGGTTGTGCAGGTCACAAATTATCCCCACATCTCACCCGCATTCATCCGTTCCGTAGCAAAACACCAGATCGATTGTGCAGCTGACAAAATATCCTTACATCTCACCCACATTCGTCTATACCGTAGCAAAACACCTGATTGATTGTGCAGTCACTAATTATCCCGACATCCAACCCACATTCATCCGTACCATAGCAAAACACCTGATCGGTTGTGCGGCTCACAAATTATCCCCACATCTCACCCGCATTCAGACGTACCGTAGCAAAACACCTGATTGGTTGTGCAGCTCACAAATTATCCCCACATCTCACACGCATGTATCCGTAGCGTAGCAATACACCTGATTGGTTGTGCAGCACATAAATCTTTCCACATCTCACCCGCATTCATCCATACCCTAGCAAAACACCTGATCGATTGTGCAGCTCACAAACTATCCCCACATCTTACCCAAATTCGTCTGTACCGTAGCAAAACACCTGATCCATTGTGCTGGATAATAATTATCCCCACATCTAACCCACATTCATCCGTACCGTAGCAAAACACCAGATAGGTTGTGAAGCTCACAAATTGTACCCACATCTCAACCGAATTCATCCGTACCGTAGCAAAACACCTGGTCGATTGTGCAGTCACTAACTAGGTGTACGCTCATTCTTCCCGTAAGAGGATGAACGAAGACTGAATTTTTAAAGATATGTAGGCAGGTACTGGATTGGTAACACTCTTCTGTTATCCGTTTTAACTCCACAACAGAAAGAAAAGATAATTAATAAGCCAAACATTTTACTAATGAAATGGTAACACCATTCCCATATCCGTTTTAACTCCACAACGGCAAGAACAGATAATTTAGGACTAATGTAAATAAAAAATACTACTGACTACTGGAGTGGTAACACCCTTCTCATATCCGTTTTAACACGACAGTACCTGGGGGGCCCAGCTTTGCTCGGGGGAGGGCCAGTCAGTCAGTTTAGATGACTTGGAGTAATATTTCATCACATTCCCCTACTGATAATCAGATTTGTATAACTCATTTGCCTCTTTTCTACATTTTTAAGGTTCCTCCAGTTGTTATTTATAGCTCAATGTCCCTTTCATTTATTTTACTACTCTATATATATAAACTTCACTCAAATCTTTTAATCTCTGTTCTCAGGAAACCACATGTTAATAATCATAAAAAACATGAGTATTACTTTGACAATTCCCTGGTTGATTATGAACAGCTGATAAAATTATTTTGTGTTGATTTAAAACTCCATAAGCCCAATGTTAATTTTTTTAACCTATCATTTTAGTTTTTTACATTATTTGATATTTCCTGGGAATGAGGCCTGTCTAGAACTTATTTATATCCCAGAAATTAGTTATTTTGAACATTTGAAGGAAATCGTTGGAGCCGTTTTTGAGATCAGTGTCGCATGCAATCAAACATAAAAGCAAACCTTACTCATATTAGAGTATATGATACCTGGGGGCCGAACTTTGCTCGGGGGAAGGCCAGTCAGTTTGTTTAGATGACTTGGAGCATATTTCACCACTTCCCCCTACTGATAATCAGATTTGTATAACTCATTTGTCTCTTTTCTAAATTTTTAAGGTCACTCCAGTTGTTATTTATAGCTCAATATCCCTTTGATTTATTTTACTACTCTATGTATGTAATCTTCTCTCAAATCTTTTAATCTCTGCTCTCAGGAAACCACATGTTAATAATCATAAACAACAGGAGTTCCATGTGGTTCCATAAAATCAGATAATAAATCCTTTGAATGAAGATTACATGTAGAGTGGTCATATCCAGAATGACTCAAAGGTGCATTATAATAACAACTGTTGTGACCTCAAAAATGCTCGTTAGTAGGGTACATAGTGAAAAACAACTCCAAGTCATAAACAAGATTGACCTTTCCCTAGCAAATCTCAGCCCCAGGTAGTACTTAAACTATATGAGTATAACTTTGAGAGTTCGCTGAAAGATTTTGAACAGCTGTTATGACTCTTTTGCTTTTATTTTAATCTCTAAAAGCCCAATGTAATTTTTTCAATTTTCCATAGCGGCTTTTTACATTATTTGATTTTTTTGGGGATGGGACATGTCTAGAACTTATTTTTAACCCAGATATCAGGTTTTACAACACAAGTAGTTGGAAGGACACATTAGTTATTTTTCAAGAAAATCGTTGGAGCCGTTTTTGAGATCAGAGTTGCAAGCAATCAACCAAGCAAGCGAGCATGCAAACCTTACTCATATTATAGTGTAGAATAGGATTGAGTCAAAATAATTCAGCATTTGTATTGATTGACTATAACATATTTTTACTCTTAGGCACATAGAATGTACACGAGACAGGGACAATGATTCTGGATTCTAGCATGTTTGAAGTTCTGCATACAGACGGCCAGGGCTGAATTTAGGTCTGTACAGGCTCTGGTCTACACCCTAAATGCAAGTGAGGGCCCTTACCAGCCCGGCGAACTTTCCTGTTTGATTTATATAATATAACCTACGCTTATATCAGGCTCTACAGACGGCGTTGTGCAATTACTTAAATTTAGAATTGCTAAAATCCGTATTTCTGCCTAGTGTATATTAACGTTGTCATGGCAAGATATTATTAAGTGATTTTCATTATCTAAATACATAAAACAAAGTCGGGATTGTATGTTAGTTATTTAGTTTCATCAAACAACTGTTATAAGGATGATATCTAAACATACTTGAAAAGCATATAAACATATGTTTATTATATAAATAATAAATCTATTTGAATAGCAACTCATTTTCAATACCGAAGCAAGCTCTATATAAACATAGGCAAGTGAGCGTAGCTAACGAGCTCATCATGAAAAAGAACAAGAATTTTTGACATAAAACAAATTCAGTGACATTAGGACAGAATAATGTCTGTCTGACCAGCTAGTAGTACTCAACCCGAACGCTGACCCGAACTCCCGAACGCTTACCCAAGGATCATCTTTCCTCTATAAATTTAACAAGGCAACTTTTAAAGCCAGTGAGGCGGAGCTCTAAGGTCGGGGTTAAAAGAAAATAACAACAATTTTTTGTATAATTGAAAATTTTCTAAAATTACTAAAAAAGGCGTAAATAATAACATAGACAATTTTCCTGTGCGGTGGAGGTCTATGGTTGAGTAGGGCGGCGTATCAAACGTGGGGACATCTTTCAGGAGATGCTGCTTTAACAAAATAAATCCAACGAATCATACGTTAAAATTAAAAGTTGGGAGTGATAGTAAAGGCAGAGCCCTGAGGGAAGAACAAAGAGGTATTCATAATATTTTGGTACCCAACAACGTAGTATATAGGTCTAGAGCAGTTTTGAGGAGCCGCTTTCGAAATCTTTGGATTTTTTATTTGGTGGTTTATATTAGGTTTCTAATAAAATATACCACCTGATTTTTTAGAAAAATTTGGGTTCAGAAATTACAGGGCTTAAGAGATCCCAAACTTCAGTTTTTTTACCTTTCTTAGTACCATAAACTTTAAATATTTTTAGCAGGTTTCAACAGTTTTATCTCATTGCCATAAAAAGCTCTAAAAGATTAAAAATTAGTACTCCAATCCACACACGGTTAAATTAGTATTTCGTTAGTAGGCTATTCGGCTAATGGTTGTGGAGAATATTTCAATTTCCATTCAGCAGTAAACTAAGTATATTGTCCGATGTTATTCTTATAAGAAATAAAAACCTATATCTCTTGTATACTGATTAATTTTATTAAAACTTGGTGGGTTAGCATTGACCAATAGAGAATATTCGTCCTAGGACAACCTTAAAACTGGTCTATACCAGTTTGGATGCTGACATTGGGTACAGCAAATGAAATTGTCATTACATATGAAGTTTTTTGGATGTCCATTATGACAAACTTCCCTTTCACCTTTGGTCCCTCCACTTGCAGCGGCTCGGGGCGGAAACTCAGGGGTTGGTCCCCAACCTGAGAATGTATGGTCCCTGGCTGTTGTACATGGATACCCCATCCGTTGAGTTGGCCAGTTGGAGGGCAGAGCGGGTCCACATTGAGCCTGATCACAGCTGTCACAAGGCACGGGAGTTGGTACTCTGAAAGGCCAATTTGGCTTCCTGTCCCATCCCACCCTTTCCTTTCCTGCTATATCCTAACCTTCTGGTAACCTGCGCAAAATTCCCGCTTGTGGAAAACGTGCCTATAGCAGCTATGCTGGGGTTTCCTAATCTAGCAACAATGAATAGAGAATATGCGGAATACGTTTCCATCTAACCCTGGAGGGTGATGTGGAGCAATTAACCTCTTAAAACCACTGTGTGTACCTAGCAAATTAGATTAAACTGATTGCGTTTATTTGGTCACAGGTCCTAGCTCCTGTTCACGCTTTTTTATGACTCGGCCAATGACTAATATATTTTTGACACCGGATGGTTTTCGATGAGTTTTAAATATATAACCTGAGGGAAAAGTTGCCAATTATTATTACACCTATTAATTTCCAGGTCCAAAATCAGGGGGTTAAACATACAGAAATATACTTGTTTTAAACCCATTTAATGTAAACAAATGTATTCAATGATTTATTTATATAACAGTATCTTATAAAATTCATACCTTAAATTTTAAAATGTTTACATCATTAATATATGTTAGTTTGGATTTAAATACACAAGCTACTGAAATCGCAGCACGAGATATTTAAGAGCAAAATCCAACATCTACATTAATGACAATTTTTCAGGAGGGCAATCTGTCTACATCGTAATTAGTTGAACAATGTAGACGGTTGGGACTAAGGAGTTTTGGACATCTTGATTTTTTTATGAAAATCAATATTAACCACAGAAAATGCAAACAAATATAAACTGTAACCAGACTATTTTACTGACCGGTAGATTACACAACTTTAATCCCATGTCATTAGGTGACAGTGAGGCTTATTTGGTACATTACATGTAATAAAGATAGTTTGCACGTATGATCGTTTAGTAAGTCTGCCATAAAGTAATTTGTTCACAATGTAAAGAAACTACTATAGGTCTACAACACGCTTGATTATCAATCACAGTCAGTCGTGTTACAGAGTTATACTGTCCGAGTAATTCAAAAATTCCAAAACCTATGGTATTAATTTATCATCACTAGTCCAAACACTTAGCTTTTACATCGAAGTTTTCCAGTAAAAAATAAACTAATAATAAATCTAAATAGATATAGGCTAAGTATTGTTTTAAACACGACAAAAAACTATCAATTTACATAACACTCACATTTTAAATTATTTCAAAATAACAAAATGTATGGAACAAAACATAACCTAACTTCATAGTTTAAAACGTGTTTACATTTTTTGTGATTTATAAACAAATATGCAGTGTTTCCACTCTACGGTAAAAATATGCCACGCACTGATACAAAAAATCCCACTTTATCCCAGACTCTCCCTTATAGTATCCCTCGTCATATCCCACACTTTCCCACTGATTTGTTAAACATTGCAACACAATTTATGTTAATTATTATATGAATATTGAATAATGTATTAGTACAATATTTATACCGTTACCTAGAGCTTATTTAGATCTACTAATTACCTATAGGTATTTTACATTTTAGTACCTCAAATGATTTTGAGCAATGCGACATAGGTTAAATGATACGGTGAATTAACTAAATTAAATTATTTATTTACGTGAGAGGTACTAATATTTTTAATGGTAGTACTAAAGAGTACAAAGTAGGTACTAATTAATGGCAAATAGTTTGCTTGTTAATTCCAACATGGCTCGGCCAGCGAAATTGACATGATTCAGTGTTCGTTCTGTAACGTTTAAAAAATCATAATAGGTGCGGACAGCGAGGTTAAAAAATGGGAAATCCCGCAACTGCCAGTACGGCGAGAAAATCCACTAGAAGTGCTACTGCTAAGGTGCTCTGGTCGTAAGTTGTAAGCAAACTAGCAGACGTAATGCCGATTTCAAAAAAATCCCACTTTATCCCACAATCCCATTTTATCCCACAAGCAGTCAAAATATCCCATATAGGGGATAAAAATCCCTCAAGTGAAACACAGATAAATCCCAGCTGACATTTTAAAGACAACCATAGTCAATAGCTTACTACGAAAACCTATTCAATTACTGAATATCAAACATTAAAATTAGTTTTAATAATTATTAATAATCCAAAATAAAATACAAATGCTGTGTTAAAACATCCCTTTGGTATCCCAAATGACTCCTTCAAAATTTCATTAAGAAATGTTTTACTGTTATTTAGTATTTCGATAACACACCCACCCACACACACACACACACCCACACACGGCCACTGAACTTCTTCATCAATACAGTGATTCACTTCGATCATCAATTATCCCCACATCTAACCCACATTCATCCGTACCATAGCAAAAAGCCTGATCGGTTGTGCAGCTTACAAATTATCCCCACATCTCACCCGCATTCAGCCGTACCGTAGCAAAACACCTGATTGGATGTGCAGCTTACAAATTATCTCCATATCACCCGCATTCAGCCGTACCTTAGCAAAACACCTGATTGGATGTGCAGCTCACAAATTATCCCGACATCTCAACCGCATTCATCCGGAACGTAGCAAAACACCTGATTGGTTGTGCAGCTCACTAACTATCCCCACATCTCACTCGCATTCATCCGTACCGTAGCAAAACACCTGATAGGTTTTGCAGCTCACAAATTATCCCCACATCTCACTCGCATTCATCCGTACCGTAGCAAAACACCTGATTGGTTTTGCAGCTCACAAATTATCCCCACATCTCAATCGCATTCATCCGGAACGTAACAAAGCACCTGATTGGTTGTGCAGCTCACAAATTATCCCCACATCTCACTCGCATTCATCCGTACAGTATCAACACACCTGATTGGTTTTGCAGCTCATAAATTGTCCCACATCTCACCCGCATTCATCCGTACCGTAGCATAACACCTGTTCGATTGTGCAGCTCACACATTATGCCCACATATCACCCACATTCATCTGTACCGTAGCAAAACACCTGATCGATTGTGCAGGACACAAATTATCCCCACATCGCACCCACATTCATCCGTAACGTAGCAAAATACCTGATCGGTTGTGCAGCTGACAAATTATCCCCACATCTCACCCGCATTCAGCCGTACCGTAGCAAAACACCTGATTGGATGTGCAGCTTACAAGTTATCTCCACATCTCACCCACATTCATCTGTACCGTAGCAAAACACTTGATCGATTGTGCAGCTCACAAATTGCCCCCACATCTCACCCGCATTCATCCGTACCCTAGCAAAACACCTGATCGATTGTGCAGCTCACAAACTATCCCCACATCTTACCCAAATTCGTCTGTACCGTAGCAAAACACCTGATCCATTGTGCAGGACAATAAATATCCCCACATCCAACCCACATTCATCCATACCGTATCAAAACACCAGATCGGTTGTGAAGCTCACAAATTATACCCACATCTCAACCGAATTCATCCGTACCGTAGCAAAATACCTGGTTGATTGTGCAGTCACTAATTATCCCCACATCTAACCCACATTCATCCGTGCCATAGCAAAAAGCCTGATCGGTTGTGCAGCTTACAAATTATCCCCACATCTCACCCGCATTCAGCCGTACCGTAGCAAAACACCTGATTGGATGTGCAGCTTACAAATTATCTCCACATATCACCCGCATTCAGCCGTACCTTAGCAAAACACCTGATTGGATGTGCAGCTCACAAATTATCCCCACATCTCAACCGCATTCATCCGGAACGTAGCAAAACACCTGATTGGTTGTGCAGCTCACTAACTATCCCCACATCTCACTCGCATTCATCCGTACCGTAGCAAAACACCTGATAGGTTTTGCAGCTCACAAATTATCCCCACATCTCACTCGCATTCATCCGTACCGTAGCAAAACACCTGATTGGTTTTGCAGCTCACAAATTATCCCCACATCTCAATCGCATTCATCCGGAACGTAACAAAGCACCTGATTGGTTGTGCAGCTCACAAATTATCCCCACATCTCACTCGCATTCATCCGTACAGTATCAACACACCTGATTGGTTTTGCAGCTCATAAATTGTCCCACATCTCACCCGCATTCATCCGTACCGTAGCATAACACCTGTTCGATTGTGCAGCTCACACATTATGCCCACATATCACCCACATTCATCTGTACCGTAGCAAAACACCTGATCGATTGTGCAGGACACAAATTATCCCCACATCGCACCCACATTCATCCGTAACGTAGCAAAATACCTGATCGGTTGTGCAGCTGACAAATTATCCCCACATCTCACCCGCATTCAGCCGTACCGTAGCAAAACACCTGATTGGATGTGCAGCTTACAAGTTATCTCCACATCTCACCCACATTCATCTGTACCGTAGCAAAACACTTGATCGATTGTGCAGCTCACAAATTGCCCCCACATCTCACCCGCATTCATCCGTACCCTAGCAAAACACCTGATCGATTGTGCAGCTCACAAACTATCCCCACATCTTACCCAAATTCGTCTGTACCGTAGCAAAACACCTGATCCATTGTGTAGGACAATAAATATCCCCACATCCAACCCACATTCATCCATACCGTATCAAAACACCAGATCGGTTGTGAAGCTCACAAATTATACCCACATCTCAACCGAATTCATCCGTACCGTAGCAAAATACCTGGTTGATTGTGCAGTCACTAATTATCCCCACATCTAACCCACATTCATCCGTGCCATAGCAAAAAGCCTGATCGGTTGTGCAGCTTACAAATTATTCCCACATCTCACCCGCATTCAGCCGTACCGTAGCAAAACACCTGATTGGATGTGCAGCTTACAAATTATCTCCACATATCACCCGCAGTCAGCCGTACCTTAGCAAAACACATGATTGGATGTGCAGCTCACAAATTATCCCCACATCTCAACCGCATTCATCCGGAACGTAGCAAAACACCTGATTGGTTGTGCAGCTCACAAACTATCCCCAAATCTCACTCGCATTCATCCGTACCGTAGCAAAACACCTGATTGGTTTTGCAGCTCACAAATTATCCCAACATCTCAACCGCATTCATCCGGAACGTGGCATAAAACTTTATTGGTTGTGGAGCTCACAAAGTATCCCACAACACACCCGCATTCATCCGTACCGTAGCAAAATACCTGGTCGATTGTGCAGTCACTAATTATCCCCACATCTAACCCACATTCATCCGTACCATAGCAAAAAGCCTGATCGGTTGTGCAGCTTACAAATTATCCCCACATCTCACCCGCATTCAGCCGTACCGTAGCAAAACACCTGATTGGATGTGCAGCTTACAAATTATCTCCATATCACCCGCAGTCAGCCGTACCTTAGCAAAACACCTGATTGGATGTGCAGCTCACAAATTATCCCCACATCTCACCCGAATTCAGCCGTACCGTAGCAAAACACCTGATTGGATGTGCAGCTTACAAGTTATCTCCACATCTCACCCACATTCATCTGTACCGTAGCAAAACACTTGATCGATTGTGCAGCTCACAAATTGCCCCCACATCTCACTCGCATTCATCCGTACCGTAGCAAAACACCTGATTGGTTTTGCAGCTCACAAATTATCCCAAATCTCAACCGCATTCATCCGGAATTCGGCATAAAACTTTATTGGTTGTGGAGCTCACAAAGTATCCCACAACACACCCGCATTCATCCGTACCGTAGCAAAACACCTGATTGGACGTGCAGCTCAAAAATTATCTCCAAATCTCAACCGCATTCATCCGGAACGTAGCAAAACACCTGATTGGTTGTGCAGCTCACAAATTATCCCCACATCTCACTCGCATTCATCCGTACAGTTGCAAAACACCTGATTGATTTTGCAGCTCATAAATTGTCCCACATCTCGCCCGCATTCATCCGTACCGTAGCAAAACACCTGTTCGATTGTGCAGCTTACACATTATGCGCACATATGACCCACATTCATCTGTACCGTAGCAAAACACCTGATCGATTGTGCAGGACACAAATTATCCCCACATCTCACCCACATTCATCTGTACCGTATCAAAACACCTGATCGATTGTGCGGCTCACTTATTATCCCCACAACACACCCGCATTCATCCGTAAAGTAGCAAAATACCTGATCGGTTGTGCAGGTCACAAATTATCCTCACATCTCACCCGCATTCATCCGTACCGTAGCAAAACACCTGGTCAATTGTGCAGCTCACAAATTATTTTCACATCTTACCCACATTCATCTGTACCGTAGTAAAACACCTGATCGATTGTGCAGGTCACAAATTATCCCCAAATCTCACCCACATTCATTCGTACTTAGCAAAACACCTAATCGATTGTGCAGGTCACTAATTATCGCCACATCTAACCCACATTCATCCGTAACGTAGTAAATCTCCTGATTGGATGTGCAGCTCAAAAGTTATACCCACATCTCAACCGAATTCATCCGTACCGTAGGAAACCACCTGATTGGTTAAGTACCTCACAAATTATCCCCACATCTCACCCGCATTCATCCGTACCGTAGAAAAACACCAGATTGGTTGTGCAGCTCACAAATGTTCCACACATCTCATCTGTATTCATCCGTACAATAGCAAAACTCTTGATCGATTGTGCAGCTCACAAATTATACCCACATCATACTCACATTTATCTGTACCGTAGCGAAACACCTGATCGATTGTGCAGGTCACAAATTATCCCAAAACCTCACTCACATTCATTCGTACTTAGCGAAACCCCTGATTGGTTGTGCAGCTCTCAAATTATTTTCACATCTCACCCGCTTTCATCCGTACCGTTGCACAAAACCTGATTGGTTGTGCGGCTCACAATTTATCCCCACATCTCACCCGCATTCATCCGTACCATAGTAAAACACCTGATTGGTTGTGCAGCTTACAAATTATCCCCAAATCTAACCCGCATTCATCCGTACCGTAGTAAAACACCTGATTGGTTGTGCAGCTCACAAATTATCCTCACATCTCACCCGTATTCATCCATACCATAGCAAAACACCTGATCGATTGTGCAGCTCACAATTTATCGCCACATCTTATCCACATTCATCTGTACCATAGTAAAACACCTCTTCAATTGTGCAGGTCACAAATTATCCCTACATCTCACTCACATTCATTCTATTTAGCAAAACACCTGATCGATTGTGCAGCTCACAAATTATCCCCAATTCTCATCCACATTCATCAGTACTGTAGCAAAACACCTGATCGATTGTGCAGCTCACAAATCAGCACCATATCTCACCCGCATTCATATGTGGAGAATTGTGCTTATTGAAGAATAGCTCCTTGTTCTGAAACCCTACGAATTTGTGAAAAGCTCTGCAATATGGGAATTTAACCCGGGTTCCAATTGATTTTTCCTACCGGAGAAAACCGAGGAAACCCGACAAGTTAGATTTGGTTTTATTTTAGGTTTCGTCCACCAGCATTTACCACATGCCATATTTCGAACAGATTCTGCGACTATTATGGTATGATTGCGTGTACGGAAATAACAAACAAATGTTGCGTTAAAAATAACTACTTCTGTCTCCGTGGTATTTAATGTGTATTACGTTTAGTAGTGAGGAAATGAGACTTCTGGGCGGAAGTGACGTCACAGGTCACGTGACCAGATGGGCTGAGCATCCCAACCATGCACCTGAATGGTATGGGTCGGCATATACGTCATCCGAGGCTGAGCTAGTGACGTAGATGGTTTTGTGACGAAATGAGGGATACGTTAAAGTTCCAGGTCACGGTGAGGGTATTTTAAAAACGTACTACCTCGAACGCGTAAAATTCGAAACGTGATTTGATAGTTTTAATCTAGATAAAATATCGAATGAAAACAATCGAATGAAGCAATCGAATTATACGAGCGCAAGGTAGTACTATTACATTTATTACTTTATTTTTTAACTTTTTATTTTTTTCTTTTTATTTACAATAATATATGTTTACAATAGTTCCTCGTTGTTGGTTGTCATCGATTTTGTTGATTCGGACTAGTGGCGGCCATTACTTCGCTTTCTGATGAAAGACGGTAGATACATTGATCCCTGCACAGACCCTTCTACGTTGTTTGTTGCGAACAGTTCTAAAGATAAGCTGTAGCCAGTCACTAGGAGAAGTCTTAACACTTCTTTAAAAACTACAGGTCTGTATAAGTCGATGGATAAATTGAGTCATAATGAATACACCGAATCTTGAGTGACATGGTTGGGTAAGACTTCAAATAAAATATCCATTAGTGAAAACCCATCAAGGAAAACATAATTCTTCTGCATCAGAGGATGTTGTGGTAGACACTTCATTTACTTGTATTTGATCAGTTGTTTCATTAGTGTCTTCATATTAAAAGATGAAGATGTGGAAGAAACATTATTGTCTTGTATTTGCGAATCCATGTGTACCGCGAAAGAGCTGGGCGTATAGTAATGTAACGTTTGCGTGTAGGTTAGGTACTCGGCTCTTCCCCCACCACCACCACCCCCACACCAGTCCCCCACCACTACACCAGTCCCCACCAAGTTTTACATCGCACAATAACCAGTTTAAATGTGTTAGTTAAGGTTTAGCTCTTAGACTGTCAAGACCTTAGCTCCTTAACTGACAATTTTTGCTCAACGCTGTGTAATTATAACAGTTAGTATGATCTAAGCCAGTGCATCATATGATGTCTTTTGCGTAGCAAACAACTGGCTAAACTGGCTAAGTATTTTAACCTCAATTATTCTTCGACGAAACCACTCATTGTCCATTAAAAGCGTAGACCTTCTCTCTTCATAGTCAGAGAAGTAGAAGGTAGTGTCAAGCGGACTACTGAAGGTCACCTTCCTCATGTTCCTGTAAAACTGTGACATGATCAGACTTGGTGCAAACTATATAAGTAGATGTTCATTCGTCAAGAGCTGAAAGTAAAGTGATGTACCACTAGCTTGTAAAATAAAATCCTACCCCCATAACAACGTTACCTTGTCCTTCAAACAATTGTTTTTATGCTACTGTTGTTATACCGTTGGTTAGATTTAAATTTCGATTGCACCTTCTTGTTTGTCTTGTCAAGCCGCGTAATTTAAGTACCCACTAAACATAGTTTAAACCATTAATCAAAAAGTTATTTATGTTTGGCCTTGAAAATAGTAGTTTTTGTGCTATTTCTTCCCTACTCTTGGTTGAATCTGAATTATGTTTGCACCATCTTATTTTTCTTGTCAAGCCGCGTAATTTGAGTACCACTTTATATACTTTAGACCATAAATAAAGAAGTAATTTAGGTTTATCCTTCAACATATATATTTTTCTATTTTGCTGCTATACCCTAGGTCAGATCTGGATTCTGATTGCACCTTCTTGTTCGTATAAGTCGCGTAATTTGAGTACCCACATGACATACTTTGGAGAAACTTTGTGTCCCCCCTTTTGGGTAATGTTCAGGGTCAAGGTCACTCAAGGTCAAGGTCACTTGCATAACCAGTTAGACAGCGGCTAAAAAATCTTGAGGATAACAAAAGTCTCCTGCCTATTTAAAGGCAAAGTCCCGAACTTGAAATGCTTAGGGTGATCCTGAAAAAAACTGTTTGGGTGATGGCATGATGAAGGATGGCAGAGAGATGGTGAATGTTTAATTTGTTTTTAACAACCCACTTTACCAGCCCCTCTTGCCGGACAAAATATGAGTCTTCATGGTAGCTGATCTCTGGAGGTGGCGGAAGAGATCGCGGTATGTGCACCTCGATGTATTGGCCGTATTGTTCAAACAGACAGATGTTAGTACCGTTGTTACCCACAAGTTTATACTCCGTTATCAGTTTCAGCTTCCCAAACATGGTTGTTGTGAAGTCGAGCAGTGTAACCAGTTCACTTGCAGTCATCACCTTCGTCCGCTTCATAACTTCATCGAGGGTGAGAGGTGGAGTTGAAGGTTGAATTGAAGTAGAAGTAGAAGAAGAAGTAGAA
This sequence comes from Allygus modestus, assembly GCA_963675035.1. NCBI lineage: Eukaryota > Metazoa > Arthropoda > Insecta > Hemiptera > Cicadellidae > Allygus > Allygus modestus. The sequence goes on from OY776112.1 coordinate 351,760,116, forward strand.
GGTCGAGGTAGAGTTGAATGCCGTTGTTGGAAATACAGTGGATTGTTCCGGAAGTTTCTTGAGATTGTGGATTTTAAAAAAGTAGGTTTTTAAACACACTCCTTTTTCCTTACGACTTCTTCAAAGACTCCTTCAAACGTCGCTGTTTCTTGGGGGTCAGTGGAGAAGTCATTGTTGTGCAGCGCCTGGTAACAGTTTGCAGACAAAAGCTGGAATGAGGTGGCATCCATATATGGTTAAGAGAGCTGGGACCTGTTTAGAACCTGCTTGACCTAGACTCCCCCTTCCCTCGGCAGAACCCCCTCTTTGGCAGAATCCCCCCCGGTGACGTCACTTGGGCGTGGTTGCCCCCACCACTGACTGCCACCTTTATAAGCGGGAGCAGCCCGCAGTCTCTTCGCAGTAGCTTGCCGCCCGTTGTTTGGATCTAAGTCCCATTGGGTTGCATTCCGCTGCAGCGTAGGTCTGTTAGGTGTGCGTTGGGCCCGACGCGCAATTAATAGATCCACGCCCTTGCATGTGCTTGTTAGTTTGTTAAGCATGATAGTTTGTTATATTATCGCTTGTAGTTTTCTGCTAGTAAATGTAGTTAGTGTTTGATGTTTGTAATTACTTGGTGATGGATTGAAGTGTTTTATTTACTAATGAAATATTTTCGTTCCCTACAGGTTTTAAAATTGGGTAAAGTTTTTATCAAAGGGGTTCTTGTCAAAGTAATGTAATATATTTCTCAAATAATTCCTTTACTATAACAGGGTACGGCGCAAAAACCGGCCTCATGTCAAACTGGGTAAAGTCTTTATTTATATCCGTGGGGTATTTATCAAAGTAATTTAATATTTTTCTCAAATAAACCCTTTCCTTAACAAAAAGGTACGGCGTGAAAACTGGCCTTAGTCAATAAGGCACGAAAACCGCTTGACATTACCCATCTTACCCCTCCCGCACGATAAAATGTTGTGAATATTATGTCGGTGTTTGTAAACTGCCTTGGTCAAAACTTAGGTTCTCAGTAGCCTGACGGCCGGTGATTGTATCTAAGTACCACTGGGTTTCAGTATGCTGTTGACCTTCGGAAAACCGACCTTGGTTAGTATTTGTAACTTGGCAATATTAAGTCGGTGTTTGTAAATTGCCTTCGTCAAAACTTAGGTTCTCAGTAGCCTGATGCCCGTTTTGATTTACGTCGAACTGGGTTTCAGTAGCCTATGCTGTTGACCTTTGTAAAACCGACCTTGGTTGAAATTTGTAAAATTAAATTTGATGTTTAAATATCTGTATTATTTTCCCTCTGGGGTTTTTACGTTTCAAGGGAGAAATTAATGTTCCATTAAACCCGTTTACATTACCTATTTACCTCTCCTACACGAGAAACCTTTGTAAATACAACGTGCAAACCATTTGTAACTTTATTTTGTTTGGCTAAATTAATAAAAGGTTCTGTTATCAGTTTTTGGCTATAACTGTGACATTTCTTCAAAATTCACTTCCCTAATATAGAACGGGGAATAGAGCAGTATGCGATGCTCTATTCCCTGTTTTTGCAACATGTTCAGATATCATTGGGACTTAGAAAGTTATTTTTTATTAAAATACTGGAAGATATGTATTTATTTTTTGGGCAGAGATTAATGTTTAGTTATTACAATTATTGTTGTTTAATGCAGAGCGGGGAACAGAGGAGTTTGTGGGTCAAGTGAGAATTACTTACTACTCTGTTCCCCGTTTTGGCAACTTGTTCAGATGACCTTGGGACTGGTCATCTGAAAAATGTCATCTGAAAAATTTTAACAAACAGAAAATGTCTGTTTGTTAAAATATTGGAAGATATATTTATTCCTTATATCAATATGCCTTCCTTAACACTTGTACTCCAACCACTTACCTTACCACTTAAATTGGGTATAAAAGAGGTTCCCCATCACCGGTAAAATCATTCTGCTACTTGTGCTTGCTCTCCTCAGAACCATGGCGCATATCAGGAAGCAAACCAGACCGATGAAGATGAACGTGGCGAAAACACCGCTTCTTCACCCAATACCTCTTCAAAACCTACTTCTACTGATTCAACTGCACCGTCTCTACCCCGCCAGGCTTCATCTTCGCATACTTCTGTATCATCCAATCTTATATCTATACTCCGCCAAGCATTAATGATGTCTTGCATTCTCCCGGAAAATGTGCTGATTCGCCGCAAGCTTCTCCATCTTCTCCATCAAAATCTTCTCCATCACCAAGGTCAAGGTCTCCATCAAAATCTTCTCCATCTTCTCCAACACCAAGGTCAAGATCTTATTCATTATTAAGCTCGGGATCCTCTTCATCATCATCAAGCTCGGGATCCTCTTCATCATCATCATCGAGCTCGGGATCTTCAAGTTCTCCTCCCACCAGACCTTCTACACCCTCTACACCATCTGCAAGTGTCCATACTTCTTCTGCCACCAGACCTTCTACACCTCCTGCAAGTGTCCTTCCTCTTACTTCAGTAATCTGCATAAACAACGAATCTCCTTCAGAGAAATTTAAACAATTAAAAGCCTTGAGAAAACAGTCTATACTTCCTGAACCAAAATGCAGCTACAGTTTTTAAAAAGCTGCAAAGAAAGGGGAACGTTGTGCTACATCTTGTGTTTTAAATGAAGAAGTATGCAGATCACATTTAAAACAAAATCACAAGGGTACCGATTCTCTTTCTACACCGCAACAAACAGTGATACCAACCAAAATTCTAATTAATAGGCTTTGTAAAAATAAACGATACTTTTTTATTAACTTAAAGGGCTTTGCAAAGGCCACCACGTAAATTGGGTATTTAAGCGAGCGCATTGGAATATTCTTAGTAGTTAGCTATGGATTCCCAAGCAAACCCTAAAGAGTATGCAGATGAATTATCAGAAATTCTGAAGTTCCACAATTGCTCGCGGAACCAAAAAGCCATCAACTCGTTAAAATCGCAGATATATAAATGGACAATACAAAACGCCTACCGGAGATTAGCAAGCAAAGTTCTACGAGTCAAAGCTAATACCACAATAAAAGAAATTATGAATCTGGCAATCGAACACATTAAAAATCTCCAGTCAATGCTTGCAGGGGAACTATCTAAAGACCCGGTGACGGACTCTCCTGAAGACCCGGTGATGAACTCTCCTGAACCGATATAATGTGTGTTTCTGGTAGAATATGATTGGGCAGAACATCAATTTTATGAGGAAGAACCGTCAGCCTACAAACAAATATTTCTCATAGATGAAGACCAGGATGAATAACTGGCTTAACAAAGTTAAGGACTTTTGAAAGACAAAGCAAAGAATAGATTAGTTTGTGGTCCAAGTAAGAATCACTTACTGCTCTATTCCCCGTTTTGGTAACATGTTCAAACGACCTTGACCCACTGCGGGACTTGGAAACATCTTGGTTTTATACAAAATATATTTTTAACAACAATCCTTTCCCCAAAATTTATCCCCACCACTATAATTAGGTATGAAAGGTGGGTTTCCATCAGTGGTCGAATAGTCTCACCATGGCACCGAGGGACATCATTTTACCTTCTCCTCTAGAAGTAACTAAAATGATTAAAAATATTGTGTTAGAAGATGAAAATGAAGATGCGGTGTTGGAAGATGAAGAATATAATCTTGAGACCGTAGAAATGGAAGCCTAGAGTTTGATGGAACAACTGGAGAGCGACAAGGATATTTCCAGTATAGCGGACGATGCAGAGGAATACCCAAATTTGGACGATGCGGAGTTTTACCAGCAGTTACTCTATCTGGAACGCATGGAGGCAACTCCGAGCGGTGGTCGAACTCTTTTTGAGGGTACCTACGTCGCTAGTTATTTCCCCTTTCGCCCTGTCACTTGTTTCCGTCTGATACTTCAACTGATTCGTCAGATGAGTTGGATTAGTTCTTAGCCTTCTTCCAGTACTTGACAGGACTTTGACAAATTAATATGAAAAGGTAATGAATTGTGTGTATAAAGAAGATTATCCCCCACCACGTTTACCCCTCTTTTTATAGACGAGTTCTATATAGCCGGAATGTTGCACATCTTAGGATCACTTTGGTTCTAGACACCAAGGTATTCACACAATACATTTCGTCTATCCATTAAGCGAATGTGTTCCTTCGCAGAGTATATACTTTGGTTATGGAGTTTCACACTGTACACTTTAGAGGTACAGCCTCTAGAGGAAAAGAAGAAAGACGAATAGAGATTGGAGCAATCCCTTTTGCAAAGGAGATCTATCGTCTATTGAGAGAAGGGTAGGTTTTGTGTGTGTATTACACCACAAAATAAACCTTGTTTGGAATTGCTAACTTCAAATATAGAGCGGGGAATGGATCAGTTTGTAGTCAAAGTGAAAACTAATTACTGCTCTATTCCCCGTTCTGGCAATATCCTAAGATGACCTTGACCTACATCAGGACTTAGAAACATCTTCATTTGATACAATATTTATTACTAAGACAAAAATATGCTCCAAGAGGGGGGTACTCTAATGGTGGGGGTAAGCAGGTATTTAAGCGAGCACTTTGGATTATACTTGTGGCGACGCAGCTGCACATTTTAATTTATTGTAAGATCAGCTGTCAATTGATTTTTATTTGAACTCTGGTTGAATGTAAATATAAACAAAAGAATAATAATCAATTGACAGCTGATCTTACAATAAATTAAAATGTGCAGCTGCGTCGCCACACAAGCCCCCTACGGAGAAACGGAGTTGCTCCTCGGGATTCGGAACTTGACGTGCCGTCCGTAGCGTGTGAGGTAACGAGGTTCCAAAGAAGCAGAAGGCGGCGAGGCGTCAGCCTCCGATGGTATGTCAGGCGCAGGAGGTGGCATCGGAGTGGTGTGACCGTGTTCAGGTTTGTCACACAAGAGGAAGGCGGGCTTTACTCTGTCCAATGTGACTCGAACATCAACGCCATTTTGTCGGATAGTAATAGTTTTCGTATCACGGCGGATGGCAGGATATGGCCCAGTGTAAGGCGGCTGTAGTGATCGTCTCACGGTGTCGTCACGCAGAAAAACATGAGTGCATTTCTCAAGGTCCTGGAAAACGAGGGTCTTTGGTTTATCGTGACGAGACGCTGGAACTGGTCTGATGGATGACATATGATGGCGAAGGCGGACAACATAATCAGCTGAGTCCTCTTGTCGTGGTGTATCTCTAGGTATGTCTAGAAGTTCTCCAGGGAGGCGCAGCTGCTGTCCAAAAACTAATTCAGCTGTAGATGCCCGAAGATCCTCACGATAAGCGCTACGGATGCCGAGAAGAACAATAGGGAGGGTCTCGAGCCAAGTCGAATCACGATGACACATAAGGGATGCTTTTAACTGGCGATGGAACCTCTCAATTAAACCGTTAGCACAAGGGTGGTAACTGCAGGTCCTGATTCGTTCCGTTCCAAAAGTTTTTCCGAGGGAACGAAAAAGAGCTGATTCGAACTGGCGTCCTTGATCCGTAGTGATGCGCAGGGGTGAGCCGTAACGGGAAAACCAGCACGTTACGAGACCTTCAGCGACTTCATCTGCAGTGATTGTTTTGAGGGGTTGTACTTCCGGCCACCTGGTATAACGGTCAATCGCCGTGAGACAATATCTGTAAGGTCCGACCGGCGGAAGGGGTCCTATGATGTCAATGTGAACGTGGTCAAAACGTGATGATGGAAGTGAGAAATTCCCAAGAGGTGTGTGTACATGACGAGTTACCTTGGCACGTTGGCAATGTTCGCAGGCGCGGGCCCAGTTTCGACATTCTTGTTGAATTCGGGGCCACACAAAACGTTCTGAGACAAGTTTTGCTGAAGCTTTGATGCCAGGATGACTAAGATTATGTAATGACTCGAAAATTGATCGTCGGAGAGTTTCAGGGACAAAGGGTCGTTGTGCAGACGTTGATGTGTCGCAGTAAACGTGGAGATCTGTTCCTGGGATATTGACGTGTTTTAGTTGAAGGGAGGAATTGCCTTTCAGGATCTCTTGAAGCTCAGGGTCAGTTGCTTGATGGTGAGCCAATATGTTGGAATCCACGATGTTAGAAGTTGTGCCTGATAAGGCATCGACACGAGAGAAACTGTCAGCGACTATGTTGGCTGATCCAGAAACGTGTCGAATATCTGTAGTAAACTGTGAAATAAATGTTAGTTGGTTTTGCTGAACTGGGGGAAGTTTTTCACGTTTCTGATTGAAAGCAAAGGTGATTGGCTTGTGGTCAGTAAAGACAATGCAATGGTTTGCTTCAAGAATGTGACGAAAGTGGCGTATGGCAGCATAGACAGCAAATAGTTCACGATAATATGCTGGCCAAAGAGATTGTTTAGGTGTGAGTTTCTGTGAAAAGAAGGATAGGGGTTCCCAGATCGAATTGTAGACCAGCTGCTGAAGGACAGCTCCAACATGTGTGCCCGATGCGTCGCAAAACAATGCAAGGGGAGCCTTGTGATCTGGGTGGACTATCAGTGTAGCCTTGGCAAGAGTTTCTTTACAGGCGGAAAATGCAGAATCCAATTCAGGTGTCCAGTTCACTGGTTGATTTCCACGAAGCGATGATAGGGCACTGTGGAGCGGCGCTTGGTGTTCGGCGGCTGAGGGAATGAATCTCCGGTAGAAGTTCAACATGCCTAAGAAACGACGCAAGCCTTTTGCTGGGGAGGGGCGGGCGAATTGTCGGAGAGCCTCAACACGATCGGGGAGTGGTCTGGTACCAGCAGCAGAAACTTCATAACCAAGAAATGTGACCGTGGCGGTGTTTAAAACAGTTTTATTTACATTAACTAGGATGCCATAGTCAGAAAAACGTTTGAATAGGGTTCGTAGATGTTCTTCATGTTCAGCTTCGTCCTTAGAGAAAACTAAAACGTCATCGATATAAGGGAAGCAGAAGTCTAAACCAAACACGACTTCATCAATAAAACGCTGAAACGTTTGACCTGCGTTGCGGAGGCCGAATGACATAAAGGGAAATTCGAACAAGCCAAAAGGTGTTGTGATGGCTGTCTTAGGTATGTCATCAGGATTCACAGGGATTTGGGTGTAGGCTTTGACTAAATCAACCACGGAAAAAACTTTGCAACCACGGAGACGATAGGTAAAATCGTGGATGTGTCTGACGGGGTACCTATCGGGGATTGTTCTGGCATTCAGGGCACGGTAGTCGCCACATGGGCGCCACCCATCGGGTTTCTTGGGGACCATATGAAGGGGCGACGACCATGGTCCATCAGACCGACGTGCAGTACCGTCAGTGAGCATTGCGTCAAACTCGGCTTTCGCTAGAACAAGGCGTTCAGGAGCGAGACGCCGGGGGCGGGACGAGACAGGGGGGCCAGGAGTTGTCTTGATAAAGTGCATGGTAGAATGAAGGACTTTTCTAGGAGTTCCTGAGGGACGGGTAAGCTCGGGGAATTCGGACAATATTGATTTGGAAGAATCTGGAGTGATGGTCTTGATACTAAAATGAGAGATTGTAGTCGACTGGCAAGGGACAGAAAGGTTGGTTACGCTGTCAATCAGCCGTTGATTGCGACAGTCGGGGAGTAACCCGAAATGTGCCAAAAAGTCTGATCCGAGGATTGGTGTGCTAACATCAGCGACAACAAACTTCCAGGTAAAAGCTCGTCTAAGTCCTAGATTTAAAGACATTGTCATCATTCCGTATGTATGGATTGTAGAGTTGTTTGCGGCACGAAGATCGTATTCAACACATTTTGGATGGTTATGAACAAAGGATTTTGGGAGACAGCAGATATCAGAACCAGTGTCTATTAGGAATCTATTATTGGTAGTTTTATCTAGTACTAGTAATCGGCGTCCAGAAGGTTGGCAGTCAGTGGACGCCATTACTGACTGCCTCTGGAATTTGTTGGACTTCCAAAAGTACATGGCTGAATACACCAGTTAGCCTGGTTGCCAAAACGCTTGTGGTACCAGCATAAGCCAGCCTGCTCTGAACTGTTAGATGAGCTACTTTTGCGATACCGGCTGTTAGACAAACTCCTTTGACGAGGCCTTGATTGCTCGTCACGTAAGGAGTGCATGTCATCACACATAGATTTCATTCGAAGCTGCATATCTGACATTTGTTTTACTAGTTCGTCAAATTGAGAAATATTTACAAATTTAGGCGCAGGCGATGTTGAAGCGACTGCGTTTACGTAAGTTACAGGTGAAGGACAGAAAGATGAATTAGGTTGTACTTCTAAGATTTTATCAGCGGTAATGGCCAACATGTCAGTTTGGACGCCTGCCTGTCCAGCTTGGGCCTGTAAAATCGCTTGTACATATGATGGGAGCCGTTGCATCCATATGGTCTTCAACAAACCATCCTGTACTGTGGCAGAACCCACAAGAGATCGGAGGTGGCGTAGGAACTGTGAAGGAGTCCTGTCACCAAGCTCCTCCTCCAACAACAATTGACGAACGCGCCGATCCTCTGATACAGACAAACGTCGAATAATCTCGGATTTGAGGGTGGAGAGTAGTCATTTAGTCAGCTATGGATCTACAAGCAAGCACATCCAACTCCAGATATCTCTACAACCAGAGAAACAATGAACAATCGAAGAAATGGAGAGCGAATATAAACACTGGATATCAGAGATTACGAAGCATAATCCCATTCGCTAATCCTCAATATACAAAAATAACCACGATATGTATGGCCATGGACTATATCAAAAGTCTGCAATCAAAACTCCAAGAACCACCATCCAAAGAACCGCTGACAGCTCCCTCAATGGATCAAGAACCACCATCCAAAGAACTGCTGGAATAATTTTTTCTGATAGAAGATAACTTGGCGGTTCAACACATTTTTGTTGAAGAACCCTCAGCATACAAATAACTCATTGTTCTTTATGAGGATCAGGACAAATAAAAAAATATATAAGTAAATTAAAGACTTTTGAAAATACAAAGGGGGGAATAGATCAGTTTGTGGTCCAAGTGAGAATCACGTACTGCTCTATTCCCCGTTTTGATAATATCTTTGTATAACCTTGACACACTTTCAATTCTTTGAAAAAGTGGGGGTAACTTAAACATTTAATGGTGAGGAAACTTCTGGATTTGCCCTGGTTAAATACAGAGTGGGTAATAGATCAGTTTATGGTTTAAATGAAATCATTTACTGCTCTGTTCCCCGTTTTGGTAATATTTTTAAATTACCTTGTCCCAATTACAGAATTTCGTAGCCTCCAGCTACAGTAAACTTAACCTAATACTTACCACCACTACTTTTGCTAGAGTTAAAATAGAGGTGCTTTTGCAGTGGTTTTCTTATTCCTGCGTTGACCTTTGTGGAGGTCACACCTACATTATGCATCGCTGCAATATTTGTAAGACTTCATTTAAGGATGAATTTCTTAATAATTCATAAATAAATTAAATATAACACCAATCAGAATGAAGTATATGAAGAAGAATTGAAAGAAATAGATCAAATGTTAGCTCAACACCGAGATATAAGACCAAGTGTTATTCAATATGCACAATCAACACCATCAACATCGACTTCTACCTCTGATCTGTCTACACTTCACCGTCCTTCAATATCAACAGCTGCATCGACTTCTACGCCTGCTCTGTCTACACTTCACCGTCCTTCAACATCAACAGCAGTAGATGTGGAACTAGACACTCAAGCACTACCTGGTAAAGTAGTAACACATTTTAAAATTGGCAATGCGAAATTACAACTTGAAAACTTTTTAAATAAAGCCAAAGGAAAAGAATGAACAAAAAATATTAAATGTTATTACATTTGGACTGTTACTAGATGCTGTGTTCACTAACATTCAGAACGAAACATCAAAAAGAGGATTCACGACAAAAACCGAACCAACATGGCTGCGTCAGATATTAAAAAGATCTTATCAGAATGTTTTGAGGAACTTTTGACAAAATTACAAGAACATGAAGGAAGAGGATCTAGATGGACTTTATTAAGTATATCAAATCTGGACGTTAGAGTTCATAAACATAATTATGGAATGAGAGGGAGTAGTTACATTCCTCTTCAGAAAAATGTAAGTGATACCAAATCCTGTATTAATGTGCAAAATGATAATAACGAATGTTTTAAATATGCTATGCTGGTAGAATATGTAAAAAAGATCGCCAAAAAGACCGAGTCAAGCATATAAAGAAGTTCCACACAAGTATAATTTCCAGGGAATGTCTTACCCTAGTGAAATTACTGAAATATCAAAATTTGAAACGCAAAATCCTTCTGCTTCTGTCATTATTTTTGGCTTACATTCGTCAAATAATGCGTACCCCTTGCACATAACATCTATTGAGAGCAGAGATCATGTGGATTTGCTATTGATCACTAAAGGGGGAATATCCCACTATGTCAAAATTAAAAATTTTGAAGCTCTTGTATCAAAACAAGTATTGAAACGTAACGGAGAGAACCCCACTTGCAAAAGATGCTTTTGTCATTTAAGCAACCCATTAGGAAGGGGAGGTTCAGAATGGTTTGTAGAACATCAAAGGTTCCACAGTGGAAACAATGAGGTAAGAATTAAATTGCCACCACTTAGCAGATCATACCTACAATTTGACAAAGAAAATCAACAATACCCTATTCCAATTGTTGTGTACGTGGATTTCGAAGCATCTTTACATCCAATTGAACAACAAGTAGAGGATACCACAAAAAGAAGCAAATATCAAAAGCACGCACCAAACAGTTATTGTATACCAACAAAATCCACGCTGTCTGAAGAACATCTTCAAGAATTAGGACTATCATATGCTCCAAAGAATTATCGTGGTGAACAAGCAGTGAAATACTTTGTAAAGTAAAATACCGATGCAACCTATGGAAGAACATCAACTTCAACATCACAATTCGGCAAAAACATGTTATCTATGTGATAACCTATTTACACCAGATAACGTTAAAGTGCGTGACCACGAACACCTTACAGGAGCTTACAGAGGCGCAGCCTGTAACGCTTGCAACTTAAATTAACAACTTCGATCTATTATCCCCAGTGTTCTACATAAACTTAGGGAATATGACTCTCACTTTATAATTCCCGAACTGGGAATAGATAATGGGGCGATAGATGTTTAAGCAACAACAATGGAAAATTGTATAAGCTTCTCTAAAAAGGTTGGCAAAATAAAACTTAGATTTGTTGATTCGTTTAGATTTATGTCTTCTAGCCTAATTAAATTAACTGAGAATTTAAGAAGAGAAGATCTGACGGAAAAAAGCAAAATCGTAGCCAGTGGTAAAATGGATCTGGTTCTTCAAAAAGGAGTCTTCCCCTATGATTAAATCGATGGACTGCATATATATAATGAAACATAACTTCCTCCACAAGAAAAATTTAACAAAAAAATTAATGATTCGGAAATTTCCCTTGAAGACTATCAACATGCATGTCGAGTATGGAACTAGTTAGATATGAAGACTTTAGGAGATTACTCCAGCTTTTATGTAAAACTTGACGTGACTCTTCTCTGCGATGTTATAGAAGAATTCCGAACAACTAGTTTTGCAGCATACGATTTGGACCCTCTGCATTCGTATACTTCTACAAATTACCTTGCAGGATTAGCTTGCAGGATTATCTTAACAAGCAATGCTGAAAGAAACAAAATGAAAACTCCAGCTGTTAACAGATATAGATACGGTTTTAATGGTTGAGTCGGGTGTTAGAGGTGGATTAACTCAAAGCGTGACAAGACATGTTAAAGCCAACAACAAATATTTACCTGACCATGATCAAGAGAAACCTTCAACGTACTTGGGATATTTCGACGCAAATAATCTTTATGGATGGGCCATGTCGAACCTACTTCCATTTGACAACTTTAAATTGGTTGATCCCGACTGTATTGGCGATATATCACAAATTCCAAAACATGGAGATACCGGATATATTTTGGATTGCGACTTTGAATATCCAGAACATTTACACGATCTTCATTATGACCTTCCACTCCTTGCAAGAACAGAAATTTCACCAACTGGAAAACACCCCAAATGAATGATGACCCTTAACAATAAACAACGATACGTAGCTCACTATTGGGTTGTTCAACAAGCTATCGAATTAGGTTTACGTCTTACTAAAATTAATAGAGCTGTGGAATTTCCCCAATCGTGCTGGTTGAAACCGTACATAGACTCGAATACTACCAGAAGAGCAGCCGCTACATCAGCCTTTCAAAAAGACTTTTTTAAATTAATGAACAATGCGATATTCGGTAAAACATTAGAAAACAAAAGAAGACATAAAAACGTTAAACTTGTTACAGATCCGAACAAACTACAGAAACTCGTACAACAGCCGAACTTTAATACATCTATAATTATTAATGAAAATATTGTAGCTGTATCTATGAAGAAAACAAGTGTGAAGATGGATCGTCCTTTGTATATAGGTATGACAATCCTGGATATCTCCAAGACTCATATGTACGATTTTCATTACAAAAAGATGGTCACCTTCTATGGACGAGAAAACATCGGCATATCCTATACGGATACAGACGCTTTTATATGTTGGATAATTACTAACGATATGTATGAAGACCTTCGGACATTTGATTACAAAAACGACTTTGACTTTTCCGACCATCCATAAGATCATCCAAACTACGACAATGACAGAAACAAAAAAGTGCTTGGCAAATTTAAAGATGAAGCCAATGGTGTTATACTTCAAGAAATTGTTGCACTAATGTCAAAATTAAATTCTTTACAACTAAATGAAAACCAAGTCATTAAGAAAGCTAAAGGAGTAAAAAGTTTGTATTTAAAGAAGAATGTGCATTTTAATCACTATAAGAAATGTTTATTTGAAGATCAAGATATAACAGCAAAATTCAACACAATCAAAAGTTTCAACCATCAGCTGTACAGCGTGACGGAGGTAAAAAAAGGTCTCTCTTCAAATGATGACAAACGCCACATCCTTGCAGACAACATCCACACTCTACCATTCGGCCACTACTCCCTCAACCCTATTGACGAGTAACCCTTTCATCGTCCTACATCCCTTTTCCTTTTCCTTTCCGTATAAAAGGGGAACACAGCAGTATTTTGCTGTGTTCCCCCTTTTATACATTAGTTTAGAATGACCTTGACCTATATAAGCAGATTTATACAAAAGAATATTTAATATAATATCAGCTGTGTTCGTGAAACTATCATGTCAGACCTGAAGGAGAAAATTGTTAATGAACTATACAAACCTGTAAGAATAAATTTTCCAAGAAGAAATACTGTTATAAAAGGGATAAATGATCTATATCAAGCGGATTTAATTGAAATGCGACCGTATAGCAGAATGGACAAAGGATTTAAATATATACTCACAATTATTAATTATTTTACAAAAGTTGCAGACGCTTTGCCTCTAAAGGACTAGACTGGTAAATTTGTTAGACAAGCCAGGAAAATAGCTATAAAAAGAGATAAAAACAAAATTAAACATTTACAAGCAGCTGAAGGAACATAATATTTTAATACAAACTTTACACAGTAATTGAAGAAATATAAAACAAATCATTATTCTACAAATTCAGAGGAAGAAACAGCTAACGTAGAAAGATACAATAGAACCTTAAAAGGAGCACTGTATAAACAGTTTTCAAAAAGAGGTTCTTACGTATGGATTGATATTTTACCACTATTAATAAATGATTATGACAACAGGTTTCATAGAACCATTGGTATGAAACTTAACAAAGTAAATAGTAAAAATTAAAAAGATGTAAAAGAAAAATACAAAGCTTAAAGTAGAAAAGATGCAAACAAGAAAATGTAATGTTAGTGATAAATTACGGATTAGTAAATATAAAGGAGTGTTTACCAAGGAATACCTTCTCAATTGGACGAATGAAGTTTTTAAATTGTATAAAGTGCAGCCGACTGTTCCTGAGACGTATGTTTTAAATGATAACAAAGGAAATTTATTGCAAGGTGCATTTTATAGATATGAAATGTTAAAATCATCAGTAGGTGATGTATATCTTGTTGAAAAAGTGTTACAAAGAAAAAAGGACGCAGTTAAAGTGCGGTGGTTGGGGTTTAACAAATCTGAAAATTCATGGATACTTATAAAGGACTTGGTTTAATGCAAGCAACTCATTTCATCGTTAACCTTTGATTAGGATGGAGATTATTCACCATAAATATCGATTCAATATTAATAATACTGATGTTATCACATTAATATTTAACAGTGGATAACGTTAAAATCAACAATAGTAAACACGGTAGTTTACTTCCAAACACTGTTCGATGTATAGTAAGTGGTCCCTTAAACTATGGAAAGACCAATGTTGTCTTTAATTTGATCACTAATCCCCAGGGATTAAGGTTTAATAACCTATATATTTTTCAAAGTCTCTTCAACAACCAAAGTATCAATTGCTGGATAAATCCTATCTGATGTGTCTGATTTTATTTTTTATAAATGTAACGCTAGTGATAGCATTATGCAACCAAACGAAGCGAAACCGTATTCTGTATTTATATTTGACGATGTATATTTTGAAAATCAGGATACTATTAGAAACTACTTTGCCAAGGGAAGACATAATAACATCGACAGCATATATATAGGAAAAAATTATAGCAAAATCCAAAAAAACCTATCAGAGATAATGCAAATATTCTAATTGTATTTAAACAAGATGATACTAACCTAAAACATATATATAACGATCATGTAAATGCGGATATGCTATTTGAAAAGTTTAAAGAACCTTGCGAAAAGCATGGGCGGAAAAGTATGGATTTCTGGTTATTATGAAAGATCAAGCTATAAAAGATGACCATTATAGAATAGGTTTTGATAAATTTGTTTTAATACACTAATTAGCGGTATTACTGTACAAGTCTTCATGGTCTAGGGATGGTTAATCAGGACAAGCTATTAAAGGAAATAAAATCACTTAGTGATTTTATTAGACAAAAAACCGAGCTTAAAAATTAGCTATAAATGAAAGAGAGCAATTTTTAGAAACAACATTCAAACCTGTTACTGAAGCTTTAAAGCGATTAGCACAAAATATGGAAAAACCTTCTTTTCGCTTCGAAGGAGACAAAATGCTACCAATTTCCAAATATGAAGAAGATTTTCAAGATGATGAAAGTTTTAGCCAATTACAAACAACTGAAGAAAGCGACGAGTATAGAAAGCGGAGATATAGCGGAGATATAGAAGATTTAAAGGAAAAGGACGTTGCAGAAGATACAAGTGCAGAAGATACAAGTGTAGAAGATACAAGTTCAGAATAAAAGGTTATTAACCCATACAACTTAAGCAAATTAGGCACAGATATTATGTTTAAAGGAACACTTGGAAGAAAATATACATTAAAAATGTTACACGCCACACATGCTAATCGAAATTATCATACATATGGAGCTAGAATAGTGTATAAAGGATTAATGATTGGAGATAGCAAGTTAGATATAAACGAAAATAATGATGTAGTTATTGGTGATAAAAATATAAAGGAACAAAAGGTTTGTTTGAACTCATCTTTAAAACTAATCCTGAAAATATACTTAAAAGGATTTAGAATAGTTTAAAAATATACTACAGTATACAAATGCACATAGAAACAAATATTCCAAAGACTTACCTATTTATAAAAAACGGTCAATAAAATACATAAGTATGATATCTAGTCTTTTCCTCTCGAAATTAAATAAAGCTCAAATTAAAAGAAGAGCATTATCTTCAGCTGAATTAAATGTTTTGCATAAAAAGAGAGAAACAACTGATCCTTCCGCATCTGGAAGGGGATTATTACAACATTTGTATAAAACTAATATAATATATTACAACGATATAAATAAGTTTGTTGATCGAATGAGGTTATAACATGAAGCTATGGAAGCCGGGCACACTGGTTTAGAAAACGAATGGGTAGCTTTGGTTGATGAACTGCGAAAACGAGGAATAATTGTTCAGTAGACGTAATGAGAACCTAAACGATAGAGATTCAGTTACATCATGAGTGTGGACAAGTTTGGACGGTATTCCAAGTTTGGAGTAAAATCAGGATATAATGAAAAAAGAGCTGGGTTTCCGTTTCACCTGATGGCAACTATAATTTTGAAGGAGAAATAATTCAAAATGTTGGTGATCCGCTTTTGTCTTCTGATGCGGTTACAGTACAATATATGGATAAAAGAACTCCAACTGTACACGAAGATTATTGGGGGATTTCCAGTAAAAGGTTAAGCAATATACACCAACCCCCTCATGATGGTGAAGCAGTAAATTTAGCAACTCTAAAATTTTTAATGATTAACAAAAGGAATTAAACTGACACAAGCTATGATGTAAACAAATTAAAATTATCAAATATAGGTTATTGTGAGCTGGATGGAGACGCTGTAAATAAGAAAATGTTTGATATCGTACAAAATAAATTGACTACAGAATATGAAAAACATTTGTAAAGGTTTGGTGCAGCTCTATTTATTTATATCCATCGGGCTTCAGGAAGAGCTGCAGCTTCAGATGTTAACAGCCACAATGATCTAAACTGGAAAAAGATACACAATTCAGAGAAAACTAATCAACAAGATAAACCGTCTGAGTCTTCTAAAGTCAAGACATTAGGAAAGGGGGATAAAGTGAATGTAATTAATGAACCAACAGAAAACAATGAAGATTATATAAGAGAAAAAAGAATTTAAATACCCATGATAAGGGATAAGGCATCAGTCATATTCAAGAGACAATACAGAGAGGATGATGGAATCCAATAGCACTGCGTGGAGTTTAATTTCTCAGGAGCCGAGATATCCCCAAGGAGTGTTAACAGATCGTTCTGTTCAAGGGTTTGATAGATATATGGATTGGGAACAACTTTCCATACACTACCTCTTTACAATGACTATGTTAAGAATTTATTTTCTCAGAATTATCTGGATCCACATTTTACAAAGACATCAGTTTTCAGAAGACTTCCTCGTAGAGATGACATCAAATTTTAATAACTGTTGGGAAGTAATAAGTAAATATCAAAATCTCTCTGAGAATTGCATTGACAATTTTAAAGATAAACTATACTGGGATGTGTTATTCAATCACCAACGATTAAGTGGCAAGTTTCTAAGGAACATGAAAACTATTTAAAGTTTATTCATTTTATCGAAGACAACAATACCATCACCAGCGGAGAAACATCTGGAAAATCTTGAATCACATCTTATTTCTCTTTTTACTACTTTTATTTAATATGTCTACATTTAATTAATCAATCCATTTCTATATAATAAATGGGTTTTAAACAGAATATAATACAAGAAACCAAAACTGATATTACATTTATTGTAAAACCTTTATAGAGTGCACCTACTGATTGTAAGTTTTGCTATGAATAGTCATGTCGAGGGTTAAACACATCAGTCATAATCGAGAGAGATTACAGAGAGGAAGGGGAAGAGCATCAACAGCATTTTCTCTATTGAGTAAACCAGTTTGAGCTTTAATTAACAAGGCAATTGATTTATTACCTGTGGAATTATTTTATTCATATTTGATAATTGCCCCTGAACTGGCAAAACTTACTAAAATAGTGGTTTTATATTACCTTTCCGTCACCAGTTCTGTGGTATCGTTTATTTCACGACCAGGTTTCGGTACGAAGTTGTACCATAATCACAGCTTGAGTCTCGGACGACTTCCACGTGATCATGGTACAACTTCGTACCGAAACCTGGTCGTGAAATGAAGGATACTACAGAACTGGTGACGGAAAGGTAATATAAAACCACTATTTTCATACTGTGGGATTATATTTACCTGGAGGATATCAATATTGTGGTCCTGGAACCAAATTAAAGAAACTTCTTGGTAGAGGAGATCCTGGAATAAATAAGCTTGATCAGGCTTTTGTAAACAGCACGATATAGCATATTCCGAATTTGGTGATACCAAAAATAGATCAATAGCAGATAGAGCACTTGCTAAGAAAGCTTGGCCAAGAGTAAAATCTAGTGACGAGAGTATTGGTGAAAAAGCAGAGTCTTTAGCAGTAACAGCAGCAATGAAAGCAAAAACAACGTTTGGAGGAGGAAAGAGAAGAAGGCGTGAGAAAATACCCGCTAAGAAACAAGGAGGTAATATAAGAAGAAATCATCGCTCTACTGATGGTAAAGGGAAAAATAAACCATCAATATGGTCAATGATAAAAAAAGGAAGAGGATTATACCTAAGACCGTATCGTGTATATTAAATAAGAAAAATCAATTAATAATTAAAAACAAAGAATTAACCAACGAAGAACTTATTACATATGCTTCTTGTTTGAAAATCCTATTTTTTAGAGGAGTATTTATGAAAGATGCATTACCGGTTAAAATGTGGAGAAATGAGACTGGTATAGTAAATTTGGATAATAGTGAAGGATTATGCACTCATTGGGTGTGTTACAAGGAACATGGTAAAACTATTTATTATTTTTGACAGTTTTGTAAATCTTCCACCACCGAAAGAACTACAACAATACTTTCGTGCGGCTGAAAATGTTTTTTTTACAATTATACAAGAGAACAACCTGAGGATACATCCATTTGTGGTGATTTATGTTTATATTTTTTAGCTAAAGGTGTAAGTCAACTTTAAGATGTCTTCGTATACAGTGTCATTAACCGGTAACTCATGTACTTTGCGCAGTATTCTGTTTCCAGCGCTACGTTTGCAAAAAGGAAGACTATGGGAAGCCGCATTATTGGATTTAACAACATATAACTCTATTACAAACGTAAGTGAAGGAATTAATAACAAAATACATTATTACAAGACGAAAGATGATAAAGGAAAATATCCAGCTTTGGAAGAATTCAGTTTACCAATAGGAGCTTATGAAATTGACAATATAAATGAAGTTATACAAAAACATATGGAAAGTAAAATAGCAATAACAATACTATGAAAGCCGAAATTACTTCTAAGTATTATATTGATTTTAATCAAGCACATTCAATTAGTCGTTTACCGGGGTTTTCTAAGGAAAAAAAGTATTAGACCCTAATACAACACATTCTGGTATTAAAACTGTGACGATCATCAAAGTTAATAGCATAGACATTACAAGTAACACTATACAAGGATCCCACAGAGATGGTGAGAATCGCCATATATTACACACATTCTACCCATCAGTTGCACCGGGTTTCTAGATAGTAGAAAAGCTTCAAAACCTTTTGTACCTACCGTTAAACACCAGTTTTATTTCAGACATCGTGCTGAACATAGTTAATCAAGACGGAAACCTTATTGAATTTAGAGGAGAAGCTATTACTGTAAGAATACATATAAAAATCATCCGCTTAGACAATGGGGTTATCATTTAAAAAGAGAGTGACAACCAATAAAGAGGTCAGTAGCTCATCAGCTGTAGATGAATTAACAAGTGACAACATTCGTTTTATAGAGGAAATTTGATTAAAAGACATTAACAATGTATATAATGGATATAGCGCAGGGTCCAACATTCGACGAGACCTTATGGGAAAAGGAATATCACATGCACAACCCTTACGCTTCGTCAAAATTAAACAATAACGATTAAATTAGAATTCCTATACAACAACAATACATTTATACTCTTCCATGCGAAAAATATTTATGTATAGAAGGAAAAGTAACAAAAACTTATGGTACTGCTGGAACCACTGTTCCGTTCATAAATAATCCTATGGTATTTTTGTTTGACGAAATTAGATACGAAATATCAAGAGTTACAGTAGATTCAACAAAAAAGGTTGGAATTTCGAGTACATTGAAAGGATTAGCGTCTTTAACACCAAGTGAGAAGAATATGTTAACTGTTGCAGGATGGGTTGCACCTGACAAAGATACAATAACTCCTGACCCTTCGGGAAACTTTGATTTCTACATACCTTTGAGATTACTCCTAGGGTTTGCTGAAGATTAGGGAAAAATAATAATATATGTAAAACAGGAACTAATTTTATTAAAATCATCAAACGACAATGATATAATTAAAGCACCTGCTGTAACAACGGGATCCGCTTTACAATGGAAACTAACATTAGACAAGATTGTTTGGAGAGTACTACATGTGCGGCTAAATGATGAACATAGAATTATATTATTAAGAAAATTAAAATCCGATCGGGATATTGTAATACCATTCAGAAGCTGTTAGTTTCATGAATATCTAATTCTACCAGAAACACAACGACATACCTTGACTGTACAAACTTCTACTCATTTAGAAAAGGCAAGATATGTAATCTTTGGATTACAAACAAATAAAAGAAATATAATAACTGAAAATACCGGTGTATTTGATCATTGCAAACGTACAAATTGTAGTGTTCCTAAATTCAATATTATTTCCCTACTTTAAATTATCTTTTGACAAGTAGAGGTTTAGTGTTTTATATTATATTTATGCTAGGTTCCAAAACTCCTATTACGGCAAAACCAACACACCTCTACCATTTCCTGAACAGTTTGAATAGAAAGCTACGATGGTTGTAATTGATTGCTCCAAACAAAACAAATCTGTAAAATCGTCTAGTGTTGATATAAAAAGTAGAAATGGAATTTCAAGAAAACGTACCTGCAAATACGTCTGCGTATTGTTTAATTGTGCACGATACAGTTGTTACATACACGCCGTTGACCGGTATTGTACAGACAGTATTGTAAAACGCTGTACCACCACCGACACCGCCACTGTCGCTAACCCATAAATAGCGGAGCAACAATGCAGGTCTTCAGTTGATCGTCTGTCGTCGCATGGGTAACATCTTCTACAAAATCAGTTCTCCATCTGTTGTACAAGGTGATGCAGAGGTAGCACTGTTATTTGAACATGATAATACCGATGAAGCAGAAATCAGGAAATAACTGCATTTTTAAAGTTTGGTAAAAGAGATAGAGAGGAGGAAAGTAATACAGACCCATCAAAGGTAGTATCAAAGAGGAAGAACAAAGTTGAAGAAAATATTCCTCCTCACATTTTAACTGAAGTTTTTTTAGAATCTTTTACCCAATCCCAGCATGCATCAGTAAAAGTGCATCAGTTGGATTGATAAAGTCATTGGATTATTCCCCTAAAGTAATACTACACCATGGAAAAAAGTTTTATTTTCGCAAAATTCTTGGGAGTCATTTTTGAAACATTTACATTAAATAGAATGTTTTTAACTAACAGTTTGTGTGGAAGGAAAACACATATTTGACTTTTGGATTGTGACAATGAAATCGATATTGTTAAACATCGCGGAAAACTACAAGTGCGAATTAGAAACTTGACTCACCATGAAAACAAGATTCTACTATCACGTGAAGAGTTCTACGCTTTAAACTACACAACAGAACCTATTACAAGGTACATGAGAAAGTTGGTATTTGAAAGCGCTATTATTAAAGAATATTTGGTCGATACTTTGGAAAATCAACCTAATAGCACCATCGTGTTAGGACTTGTGGATACAAATATTTTTAATAGAATACCTCATGAAGTTTGCAAGTGTAGAAAGTTAAAAGATTTTGAACCACTTGTAGAAATCGCTACAGAAGCTGCAGAAAAAACAACACAGGAGGAAGAAACAAAGAATCAAAAAGAATAAAACGAAATACAAGAAGAAGAAGAAGTGTAAAAAGACGAAAGTTTAACTTAATAAAGATGAAAACACGTGGGGTAGGCCTATTGGGGACGGTGCCCTTGTTAAATATACACCAACGCGCCTGCAACTGTACGGCCTGGTACTTAACCTACCGGGGTGTGAAAAACAGTTTAGTTGATCGTCAGGTGCCATGATGAGCGGAGGAGATGAAGAATTGGATTTAAAGCCTTATGTAATAGACTTTCAAGCATTTCGCAATAATGATGATAGGTTTATTATCAAAGAATTAGTAATTTTAGACTTGCATACATTTGTAGCCTACCCATTCACGTTTGAAGTTCCTTTTTCTTTTAACAAACTTAACGCCAAAGCAAAAAGTAGAAACAAATGGATAACTAAACACTTTCATCACATACATTGGTATGAAGGATTTATAAGCTACAGTAATCTGCACAGTATTATGCAGACAATATAACAATATTGTAGTATTATGCAGACAATATTGTTTGCAGATGTACTTTTGCAAACAATATTCACATATATACACAAGAGGATTAGAAAAAAATAACTAGATACAAACATACACGCCCGGTGATGTTTTCGATATAACTATAAGTAAGGAGTTCAAGATTAATCTCGGTAATATTTGTGTTGCTGCAAAAAATCTTAGACACGAACAATCAAACTGTGCATTGCACAACGCATATCGTTTGGCTGCTTACTTGAAACAAACGCAGGAATGTAGTTGGGGTAGCGGAGAACAGAAATGTGGTGGGGGTAGTGGGGCCTATAAATACGAGACAACACCGCTCCAGCACGAGTATTATTTGATACTCCGAAGAGACAACATCTCAGAAGCCACCACCATTGACGAAGATGGCATCACAACAGTTTCTCTAAACACTATTTGATCAATTCAACACTCACTCAAAATCCAACCTGCTAACTAAAAAGTTTTCAGAACTAAAAGAACAAAAAAACTACATTATTCATGGAAACCACACATGGAGAAGCAATTCTAGAATCATTGAGCGAAGGACCTTTCACTCCAGGAGATGAGCCGAAGTTTCAAGTATTTATTCCAAAACGATTTGTTCAACTGCTACAAAATGAAGATTTGAGAGATGTTCAGCCGGGGACGTTGTATTTGGCATCACACGGCGTAAGCGGCATCAACTCGACGGAACTCACTCTGCACATCACGCATATTTGTACATAATGTCTCTGTTTGTATTTCTTGTACATAATTTCTCTGTTTGCATTTCTAGTCATCAATGTTAGAATTAAGCTTGTTGTATTGTAAAATGTTTGGTAAAGAAAATATAAAAAATAAAAAAACAACAACACAGCAGTATATTATTTTATATACTGCTGAGTTCCTTTTTTTAAAATTCAAACGGATGACCTTAACTTTCATTCAGGGTTAACTTATAAAGAGGTATAAAAGAGAGGGAGCACTGAAATTAGTCGCAGTCTTGTCTAACACACGCTGCAGCTAACATGTCGGTGCCACCGATGAACAATCCACCATTCGGTAACAATTTGAAGATTTATTGTTGCGAGTTAAAATGTTTTAAAATACCAGGCGGGTGCTGGATGTTGACGGGAAAGCTTGTCGTAAGTGCGAGTGTTTCAGCTATTGCATATGTAAGTGTAAAACATATCAAATGAACCGACAAAATAAAATCCAAGAATTACGGCAACGGATTAAATTACTTTGGCGGTGAATGTAGTAGCAACCATCTGCCTCGCGCCAGCTACCATCTGCCCCACGCCATCTGCCCCACGCCATCTGCCCCACGCCATCTGCCCCACGCCAGCTGCTTTGTGACCACCTGCCCCACATCCTACACGTTTACCCCCACCATTTTATTTAATACCAGAACAACGCTAGCTTGCGAATAGTCAGTACACTTCCGGCTCTTGACTGGTGAACATCAACCTCTCCGAGACGCTCTTCACAAAATAACATTATCATGTCACTCAAGATTCGGTGTATTCATTATGCCTCTATTAAACTACCTATTTATACAGACCTGGAAGTTTTTATGGAAGAGTTAAGACTTCTCCTAGCAACTGGCTACAGTTTATTTTTAGAACTGTTCGCAACAAACAACGTAGAAGGCTCTGTGCAGGGATAAAAGTATCTACCGTCTTTCATCAGAAAGTGAAGTGATGGCCACGACTCGTCCGGATCAACAACATCGATGAAAACTAACAACGGGAAACTATTGTAAACATAAATTATTGTTAATAAAAAGAAAAAAGGCAAAGTTAAAAAATAAAGTAATAAATGTAAGAGTACTACCTCGCACTTATATAATTCGATTGCTTCATTCGATTGTTTTCATTCGTTATTTTATATCGATTTAAAATATCGAAACACGGTTCGAATTTTACGCGTGGAAGGTAGTACTTTTTTAAAATACCCTCCTCGTGACCATGAACTTTAACCTTTCCCTCATTTCGTCACAAAACCGCCTACGTAACTGGCTCAGCCTCAGATGACGTATATATTCACTCAGCTCATCGGGTCACGTGACGTGTGACGTCACTTCCGCCCCAGAAGTCTCATTTCCCCACTACTACGGTTAACTGGTTGCAGCTGTCAGCTGGGAAATACAGCATTTGTGAGGGCTACATTCTACGGTTACATTTTTGTGCTGTTTCGGACATAGATCACTTAATTAGGAAATAATTGCTAAAAAATACAAATCTCCATAATAATGGAATTTAAACTCGAATGACATTGTAAATTTCAAGATCCATGGCATGAAACTCTAATATATCTATGGAAATCGATTAGGACTATTTTTTCACATATTTAATAACTATCTTTATGATGAAATTTAGCTCAATGAGTTCAGAGGTTTTGCATTTTAAACAAAGACAAAGCCTCCTTCATTTTATAATATTAAATGTTAAAACAGTTACTTTAAAAATAAATCATTTGAAATAGTTTTTACCTTCACACCGTGTTACATAATAAATTTAATGCAAATAAACATGATAAAAACGGCAGGTTGTATGTAGCCTTAGAAATGTGAATTGCAAATCCTCTTCAAGCGCAAACATAAATAAAAATTCGTCTCAAATAATTTGCATTTAAAATATAAGCATAAACCATACCTTAAAAACTTCATGAGGTTGGTGATAAAAGTACTGTTTGGTTAACAATAGCATTTTCTAATCGAGTACATTAGAACTACATTAGAGGCATACAAATGTATACATAATATTTTAAAATCTTAATGAATTACTCTTTGCAGGCAAACATTTTTAGAATCAACGATCACCCTTACAGAATCGTCATCCGGCAGAGTGAAATAATCAGGTGCCTAAAAAGTAAAACATCTTAACAGAATGGCAATCTAACAATGTTATTGATGAAGTTATAAGAAAAGTTAGGACATTTAAACTAATTAATAGTTTTTTAACTGGCGGCAATTGTGGTTGTATTTTTCATAGGTAAACGCATGTATTGAAAATTGTATAAATGACAGTTAAAAGCATATTCATATTTGGTGAAAACATCTACAAATAAACATTAGACTTACCCAACTGAGAGGTCCTGTAGCTTTGGAAGTCTGTAAAAAAACAATTCTCAAAAGGATTGTCAATCATAATTGTATTCATGTTTTTTTAGATAAACTTTAATTTTTTACCTAAAATCTCTTATTTTACCATATTTGAAGCGTTTTTAAAAGGGTGACGGCCTGTATATAATTGTAATGTATTACTTATTATTTTTATTTATACTAGGTTTAAGCTGATTTCGTGATGGAATTTTGTTTGTTATTTTCTGTACTTTTTAATATGTCAAAGTGTTCAGTACTTTTAACATTAAATATAGAATTATAACTTCACAAATCTGCAAAGCTTATTACATAATCACCATTTAATTCTACAGGAGGAAAGAACAATGAAAGTTACCAATGTCAAAAATATATCAAAGGCCATGGAGTTTTAGGTTAATAGCTTCGATAAGTATTCCAAAGAAGTAGATTTCTTCTGTACAGTAACAGCTATCACCTGACAGCCTGGTCGTTATCAGTTCCTGACAGAACACTATGATTTGTAATATATTTTGTTATTTAGTTGCAATTTCTGATTTTTTGTTGCGGTTGAAAAATCGTGAAATATTGTTATTAATTGCTATTAATGTGTTAAATGTTATTGCGTTAGTTAGTTTTTGCCGACTTTACCGTTTATTTGATCATACAAAATGACTAACATCCAAATCATAATTATTATAGTTTAAGTGGACCAGTTACCTGCTAAGTGATTTCTTGTTATCACGTTGGCAGGCCCTCACTGATGGTACGATTCAGCTAATTCAACCGCAACTGTCTTTGGAAAACTGGAGTCTGGCAAAATATTGCCTCCTCATTGAAATAGTAAGTTATGAACTAGATTATAATGTATTTCTGTCATTGTTATGTCACTTTAATATTGTATAATAACTTGTACTGCTTTTATAAATATTTTGTACTTATTGCTTTGTAAAGATTATTGCTTATTTAACATAAAGATCAACAAACATTAGATTTATCATTTTATTATTGCCTGTCGTATTTGGTATGACTTTTGCACATGTTATTTAAGGATCTTAAATCCCAAAAGAAAGTATTGAAAATAGTTTTTGAAAAATATTTATGTTATTTGATAATTAATTCTTGTGGGAATTGTTTCATTCCAGAAGAGGTTTTCCTGCTTCCCGCATTGCAAAGCTAGACCCAGTCAAAAGTAGGAACTGTCCATTAATTAAGATGATATAATTAAGACTGTATGGGACATATTTTATTTCATTAAACTACATTATTTCCATTGATGATTTGAATGTACAACGAAAAGCCTGCTGGTTTGATAAACCTCAACTGTCACAATCAACAAAGCAGTTTCAAGTTTATTCACCTGTATTAAAGGTTCTTGGTCGAACATCTTGTATATTCCGAATTTAATAAATGTTACCCTGTATTGGCATAAACACTTCATGTGGTATACGACACAACATTTGTATTGCTTCATTTATTTTATATAAAATTTGATCTAAAGCAAGTTGATCAATCACATCTAGTACAACTAAAGCAAAGCATCTTGTTTCAATGTTATTTATTGAATATTGTTATACTGTTTTCACTTGTTATAATTTCATTTAAGACACTTAATTGTAAATACTGTAAATCGGTTCTGCTGTTGGAATGAATAAAATAAAATAAAAATACTAATCTCCATAAGATATACTTTTAGGATATATCTCCATAAGATAAGATATACTTGGTTGCTAGGATGGCGGTACCCTGGAAGATGTTTGGGTCGTCAGTATGTGCGTCCCAAGCTAAAGTGTCAGCAACGTTAACTTTTGGAAATTTCTGTGACAGTTACTCGTCAAGAGCTTTAATTCAAGTAGGGGTGGAAGTGCCTCTTACTTGGTGGCAGTGAATCAGTGAACCCGTCTAGCTTCATATTAGTAGATAGGTTGAAACTGTTACTTAAAAAAGAAAGAATTTGAAATGGATTGTAATTTTAAGGATATATAAATGTACATAAACCAAAACATATTATATAATACATTTGTTAAAAAACATCGCACATGGCATACAGCCTTAGAAATATGAATTACATATTTTCTATAGGCACTATGCACAAGTAAAAATACGTGTGGAATCTAAAACGGAGGACAAAAACCACCTAAAAATCTTCAAGAGGTTGCTGATAAAAGTATTGAATGGTTAACAATAATATTCTCTAATCACCTACGTTAGAACTAGGGGAAAAAGAATGTATAGATGATCTCATAAATACAAAATAAATTATATTAATGCAGGAAATAATATTTACGATCAGTAGAGGCAAACTACCGGGGAGGGGCCTATTTTACCCCATTTTCCCCATAAGAATAACATGGGGATCAGTTTTTGCACACTTGCCCGATCCTACCCTACACAAATTTCCTTGTTGGCCTATACTAATGTCCGACCCTTGCCTATATTAAATAACAATTTTCCCAATCCCAATCCGTCCCCTATACTTTTTTTAATTAATTGTCAAAATCAGTCTAAAAAACTAAGTCGGTGTTTACGGTCGATTGTCTGCAATTTGGATATGTTATTGCTGTAGGCTAATGTTTTAATAAATCTCACCTACATTTCCCAATTTCACTATTACGGTCAAATAAAATATTTTTGAAAAATACTATAGTGCCAATTACCAACTTCTTTATTTCCTGTCCAATTTGATTGATTTTTCGATATCTTATAGCCTTAAACTATTATATGTATAATTACCATATCTAAGTTCCAAAGTTGATACTTTGTATAGTTTATATATATATATATATATAATCCATAAAAAATTTAATTTGGTGTTTACTGTCTGATTTGCCTGCACTTTGGATATGTTATTGTCCTAAGCTAATGCATAAGTAAATACCACCTATATTTCCAAATTCAATATTACTGTCAATTTAAACAAAATTTGGAAAAATGTACTACCAATTTCCAACTTCATTATTTACTGTCCGATTTGATTTATTTTCGGATATGTTATAGCCCCCAACAATTATATCAAAAATTACCGTATATTATTTCCATTGACCCTATAATACGATCGATATGTTGCTTGTTTATTTTGCCACAATAAACCTAAAAATTAACTGTTATTTGTGGTCCGATTTGTTTGCAAATTAAATATATTACTGCCTTAGGCTAGTACATAATTAAATACAACCTATAAATTTAAAATTTAATTTAAACGTTATTTTGTAAATTACTGCCAGTTGCCAACTCCTTTATTTACTTTTCGACTTGTTATAGGCCCCTTATATCTTAAATTACCGTATATTATTTCCCTTTTAAAGCAGTTTTATCGTAATCAAACTAACTTTGGATTTGTCTGCAATATGTTACAGTCCTCGGCCATTGCATAAGTAAATACCCCATTTTCAAATTCAATATTACGGTTAGATTTAAAAAAGAAATGCAAACTTATTTACCATCCGGCTGTTATAATTGCCACGTTTACAATACTTTGTATTGTTGTGGGCCCCAAGTTGGGGCCAACTACTCTCAACTACCTCTCATTTAATAATATAATAAGTAATATATATGTATTATATATCCACAAAATGTGTATGGTCCAAACTGTCTAAATTCTGGATATGTTTTAAGCTGGTAAACACCACCTATAATTTCCAATATTTTGCAAAATATATTTCTTTACCAAAAGACTGGATATGTTGTTGCATATTCCCAATTCTTAAATTATAGCACCAAATATCCTTGCGATATTTTAGCAAAAAAATAAATTTTTAAAACCCAAAACAACTACACACAAAACACCAACCTTTCTTTGTGCTTGTTTGGAGTAGTCTCTATTTTATCCAACTTAATTTTAATTTTGTAGTTAAAATCAAACTTCCCACATTCTAGCTCCCTTTCCACCGAATGGTCGAAGACATAAAGGTTACGAATATTTTCTAATTGTACAATATACCTTTTTCTACCCCTATGTTGGACTTGTTTAGTAGCGCTTATTAATAATCCCGCACCATCTTCCAAATCCTCCAGTCTACTACATTCTTTAAATTTAATATTACCTTTAATATCTTTCATTAACATCTCTATGTCTTCTTGTCGACAACGTCATCGCACACATTGTTATTGAAACTTAAATTTTTCTATTTTTGGAAAGGAATTACCATAAAATGTTGCGGTTCCGTTAGTTTTAAGGCTTGCAAGTGGCTGTTTGGTAGGGAGGTAAATAATGTCCAAATCACCAGAGTATGGCAATACGCCATATATAGGTTATAACCTTCCCTATTCTTATTTATCTCTATAAACACAGTTTTACAGACCCCTTTAACATAGTATACACCCTCTGTCCATCCTTTTCTGCCAACACGCTCACAAATTTTTTTTATTTTTTACTCCAAACGCATACACAATATAATGTCCATAATGCTCTAGATCCTGCCAACGTCGCAGGAAGTCATCTTTTAGTTTATCCTCTGTTTCCCTTATTTCTTGTTCTTTAGCCAACTGTGTTTTGTATTGCTCTTTAACTGCAACAGTATTTTCCACATATTCTTTACGCTTATTACTGTCGATGTCTTCTAATTCCAATTTACTCTTTTTGGAACACCTCTCTATGAAAGGCTTGGAAAGTGGCTCTATTTCTTTAATAGTGTATGGGTAAAGTTCATTTGTCCGGCTTCTTAAAATGTAGGGAGTAAGGTTAGGACTTTCCACTTATCCTAATTCTTCTAAATAGATGTGATTAGGTATAGTGGAAAAAGGTGTATTTGATTTTGTAAAATATGTGCCCCAAGATTTTATGTAACACTTATAGCATCAGGAAATGCCTCTATTACCTTCACATAGTTAGTTGGTAAACAGTTAAAGCTAAATGCAAATAGAGCATACTTTATTAACTTTTCCCTTTGTGTACTAACTTTTGGCAGTTTTATTTGTACTCCGGTTATCATCTTCGTATTACTATTACCCCAATATGCGTATTGTAATAAATCGTCAGACACCGAACAACAACTGTTTTTTAATTGATTGGCAACTTTCATCCACATCTTATGCAGAGGTGGCATAAAATGGAGCATTTTGGAAGTACCTTTTGTTGTCTTCTATTAGCCTTAAACAATCTCTGAAAGGTTCAAATCCTTTACCAAAACCTCTACAATAGTTATAGATTTTTGCCTCTAACCTTGTTATTCCTTTCTCTCTAGCTAGTTAGACGAGAACGTTTCTTTTAGTCTCGCATCTGGACGGTTTACAAAGTTTATTATATGGTTTAATATACTTTTAACTACTCCAGGGCTTGTAATCTGGCATATAAATTTATTAAATATT
The DNA here is from genome assembly GCA_963675035.1 of Allygus modestus. Taxonomy (NCBI): domain Eukaryota; kingdom Metazoa; phylum Arthropoda; class Insecta; order Hemiptera; family Cicadellidae; genus Allygus; species Allygus modestus. Next base: position 351,790,593 of record OY776112.1, read on the forward strand.
TTTACCCTGCTATTTACATTAAACCATGTTAAACAGTCTCTACTAACATAGAAATTATCCACAATAACATTATATCCATTCTTGTACTCTCCTTGGTAGCAAAGGTTTCTGCAAGATATTGGCACATTTCCTCTTTATTAAATATTCCAGCCAAATCTAGTGTTATATCGAAATCCATAAGATAGTACATTTCTTTTTCCAGATCTTGCAGTATCTTTGGAAGATCTTCCAACAAATCCTTAATTTTAACATTTGCAAGCTCAATTTTATAGGGAATTGCTATAGGATCATCATACTTTTGTTTAATTTGGTCAATATCTTTCTTTATTATTTGTAACACACCCTCGCTTTGGACCCCAGAGGACCTCTCCAAGGAGAATGGTAGTTTGGCCACAACCCTTCTTTTTAAATTGAAAGTAATGTTGAATTTGGAAATTGTAGGTGGTATTTACTTATGCATTAGCTTTGGACAATAACATATCCAAAGTGCAGGCAAATCGGATAATAAACAACAAATTTAATTTTGTATGGATCATATATATATATATATATATATATATATATATATAAACTATACAACTATCAAGTTTGGAACTTAGATATGGTAATTATACATATAATAGTTTAAGGCTATAACATATCGAAATTCAGTCAAATCGGACAGTAAATAAAGAAGTTGGCAATTGGCAATATAGTATTTTTCAAACATATTTTATCTGACCATAATTGTGAATTTGGGAAATGTAGTTGGAATTTATTAAAAATTACCCTACAGCAATAACATATCCAAATTGCAGACAAATCGGACCGTAAACACTAAAGATAGTTTTTTGGACTGATTTTGACAATTGATTTTTAAATATTATTATTATTGGGATTGGAAAATTTTATTTAATATAGGCAAGGGCCGGACATTAGTATAGGCTAACAAGGAAATTTGTGTAGGGTAGGATCGGCCAAGTGTGCCAAAACTGTTCCCATGTTATTCTTATGGGGAAAATGGGGTAAAATAGGCCCCTCCCCGCTAGTTTGCCACTATTAGAATCGACTATCATACTTACAACTTCTTCTTTTGGTGGATAAAAACCAGGTACCTGAAAAGTAAAACATATTCACAGAATGTTAAATTAAAAATGTTATCGATGCAGTTATAAGAAAAGTTAGAGTAGAGTAAGGGGCACGCGAGTGTACTATGAATTTTAACGACTTTTTGTATACTAGTCACATTACAAACGTGGTTAAACCACATGTGCCACTTGTTTACAGTTTCCTCAAGCTGTCAGATAGTGTTTGTTTACAAATAAATTGCAAAATAAATTGTTTACCAGCAATCAAATTGCTAGGTTTGAATGAAATTAATTGCTTTTAAAACTGTCGCAATTTACATTGGAGGTGCAACTGCAACAGATGTCATTGAAAACACGATTAAGAAATAAAACATATGGAAAATATGTTTTTAAGACTGAATTTTATGCATACGTTTGCAAAACGGTAATAGTTTGTTTATTTATGTTTGTGCCAACTTACGTGCCACTTCCTCTATTTAAACTAATTTATAGTTCTTTACCTGCAATTGGATGGAGTACTTTTCCTTGGAAAAGTACTCCACTTCCAAATTGGAGTGGAGTTATACTTTTCATAGGTATACGCATATCTTGAAAATCTTATAAATAACAGTTAAAATCATGTTCATTTTTGGTGAAAACATCTACAAATAAACATAAAACTTACCCAATCGAATGGTCCTGAGAGTGGGAGTGTCTGTAAATAAAAAATAATTGGATTCACATTTTTTTAGATTTACTTTTATTTTATAACTAAAATCTCTACTTGTATTAGCCCAAAGAGTCGTTGAAATAGGTGACGGCCTGTGTACAATTGTAATGTATTACTAATTAATTTGATTTATACTAGGTTATAGCTGATTTCGTGATGGAACATTTTGAGGCCAGATAGGACCAGACCCATAGGATTTTTCAGTTGGGAGTTAGTCTGTTTTTATTCAATTGAATCTCACCCGTTGATGCTGTTGGGCATTTTGCCATGTGCCTAATCGCAGTGACTACGGTTTGAGGGGTCAAGGGTTCGAACCCTGTGATAGCTTTAGACAAGTTTCACTTAAACGAGTTTATGTGCTCTTATAAAAATGCCTTAAGGCGTTGAAATAAATATATATATATATATAAACGAGTTCGCACGCAGCACGCTGAGATGAGGGAAGTGAATTTCCACACACGAATCTTTAACAAATCAATAACGGTGCTAAAACATAGACTTATTCAAATTATTATGGAAATCTAAAATATTTATTTTTTGGCTGTTCTGTTGCCCCTGGTTTTATTTACCTGCAATCCTGGAATAACAATGTTGCACATTGTGAGGTTACGAGAAGGGCCAGTCGGGATTGAAAGTTGGTGTGGGGTACTGGGGATGATAAACTACACTAAGATAAGAATAACAGCCTTTTCTAATGTAAAACTCCCATAAGTCACCATACTGTACCCTTTCAATTCAATTTACATTTTCTTCAATAATTCAGTAAATATTTGTGCTAGAAAGATGGGGAGGGCTTAAAACTTTCCTTTTTGTGCCCCAAAATTCGAAATTTGAAAGATTAATCCCCAAAATATGCGGTTATAGTTTTCCGACTGTTAAACCCAACGAACTTGTACAACTGATTATAGAAAGGGACGTACCTTCCAAATTTGAAGTATATCGGGCAAAACATGCGACCGCTAGAGAGCAAACGCACACATATATACAGGGTGAGTCAGTCCACCCGTCCTGCATGTATAACAGAAGAACGGTATGGTCTAAAGTCATCAAACACAATTCTTTCCCAATAAAACGCATATGGGCAATCTATGAAAAATATTTTCATCAAAATCCATGTACATAGTGTTCTAAATCTGAAGATTACGGTTCCGAATCTCAAACGTTTCTCATGTAATTGAACAAATTATACATAAATTCAAAGGTCTCGTTAAAAGAAACATTTTGGCAAAAACAAAATTCACTTATTCGTTTCAAAATGGCGACCATTTGAGTGTAAGATATTGACAGTTACGGAATACTCTGTATTTTCAAAACAAAACTGGTATCGTTTGTCTGATTCAAAGGTCGTACTTGTAATAAACTCAGCTTTACTCTGGTATGTTACATGACAGACTTTTTGAAGAAATATTAATTTCAAAGAAATATGTTTTTTTTAAATACTTATGCGCCCAAAATTCAAAATGCCCTCGTAGCAGCAAACCAACATACTAAGCGAATTTCTAATGGGGATGTGAACGTATTAATACTGCATAAAGCCACTTACCAAGTTTCATAAAAATATATACAAAAATAAGCGATATATACAATTTTAATTATTCTCCAGAAGAATAACATTGGGGCTGAGTACGCAGGTTTGCTGCAACAAAGAACACAACAAAAGGGTTTTTATGCTAATATTAATATAACTCAAATAGGTGAAGTCGAATACCAGTTTTTATTAATTTATGTTCAAAATTAAGGGAGACATAGCATTTAATTATTCTCAATAAGAATAACATGGAGGCTGAGTACGCAGGTTCGCTGCTAGAGGAGCCTTACGAAAAAATTGTTTTTTAGAGCAAATATCAACAGACCAAAACCAGATGAAGCCGTATATCAAGTTTAGTGATTGTACGTTCATAAATAAGCAAGATATAAAAATTGTCTTTTCCTCCATAAGAATAACACTTGGTATACGCTACTATGTCCCGTAATAGGATATCGCGAGGATTTGTAATACCACCATAATAGGCAGTATAGGTGCAAGATTAATTAATTAAAAGTAACTTACCTAACCTCACCTAGGCTCACATTGTCTTTTCCTCCATAAGAATAACACTAGGTATACGCTCCTATGTCCCGTAATAGGATACCGCGAGGATTTCTAAAACCACCATAATAGGCAGTATAGGTGCAAGATTAATTAATTAAAAGTAACTTACCTAACCTCACCTAGGCCCACATTGTCTTTTCCTCCATAAGAATAACACTAGGTATACGCTCCTATATCCCGTAATAGGATAACGCGAGGATTTGTAATACCACCATAATAGGCAGTATAGGTGCAAGATTAATTAATTTAGAGTAACTTATCTAACCTCACCTATGCCCAAATTGTCTTTTCCTCCATAAGAATATCACTAGGTATACGCTCCTATGTCCGGTAATAGGACACCGCGAGGATTTGTAATACCAACATAATAGGCAGTATAGGTGCAATATTAATTAATTAAAAATAACTTACCTAACCTCACCTCGGCCCACATTGTCTTTTCCTCCATAAGAATAACACTAGGTATACGCTACTATATCCCGTAATAGGATAACGCGAGGATTTGTAATACCACCATAATAGGCAGTATAGGTGCAAGATTAATTAATTAAGAGTAACTTACCTAACCTCACCTAGGCCCACATTGTCTTTTCCTCCATAAGAATAACACTAGGTATACGCTCCTATGTCACGTAATAGGATAACGCGAGGAAATGTAATACCGCCATAATAGGCAGTATAAGTGCTAGATTAATGAATTAAAAGTAACTTACCTAACCTCACCTAGGCCCACATTGTCTTTTCCTCCGTAAGAATAACACTAGGTATACGCTCCTATGTCCCGAAATAGGATACCGCGAGGATTTGTAATACCACCATAATAGGCAGTATAGGTGCAAGATTAATTAATTAAAAGTAACTTACCTAACCTCACCTAGGCCCACATTGTCTTTTCCTCCATAAGAATAACACTAGGTATACGCTCCTATATCCCGTAATAGGATAACGCGAGGATTTGTAATACCACCATAATAGGCAGTATAGGTGCAAGATTAATTAATTTAGAGTAACTTATCTAACCTCACCTAGGCCCACATTGTCTTTTCCTCCATAAGAATAACACTAGGTATACGCTCCTATGTCCCGTAATAGGATACTGCGAGGATATGTAATACCGCCATAATAGGCAGTATAGGTGCAAGATTAATTAATTAAAAATAACTTACCTAACCTCACCTTGGCCCACATTGTCTTTTCCTCCATAAGAATAACACTAGGTATACGCTCTTATATCCCGTAATAGAATAACGCGAGGATTTGTAATACCACCATAATAGGCAGTATAGGTGCAAGATTAATTAATTAAGAGTAACTTACCTAACCTCATCTAGGCCCACATTGTCTTTTCCTCCATAAGAATAACACTAGGTATACGCTCCTATGTCACGTAATAGGATACCGCGAGGAAATGTAATACCGCCATAATAGGCAGTATAGGTGCTAGATTAATTAATTAAAAGTAACTTACCTAACCTCACCTAGGCCCACATTGTCTTTTCCTCCATAAGAAAAACACTAGGTATACGCTCCTATATCCCGTAATAGGATAACGCGAGGATTTGTAATACCACCATAATAGGTAGTATAGGTGTAAGATTAATTAATTTAGAGTAACTTATCTAACCTCACCTAGGCCCACATTGTCTTTTCCTCCATAAGAATAACACTAGGTATACGCTCCTATGTCACGTAATAGGATACTGCGAGGATATGTAATACCGCCATAATAGGCAGTATAGGTGCAAGATTAATTAATTAAAAGTAACTTACCTAACCTCACCTTGGCCCACATTGTATTTTCCTCCATAAGAATATCACTAGGTATATGCTCCTATGTCCGGTAATAGGATACCGCGAGGATTTGTAATACCACCATAATAGGCAGTATAGGTGCAAGATTAATTTATTAAAAATAACTTACCTAACCTCACCTCGGCCCACATTGTCTTTTCCTCCATAAGAATAACACTTGGTATACGCTCCTATGTCCCGTAATAGGATAACACGAGGATTTGTAATACCACCATAATAGGCAATATAGGTGCAAGATTAATTAATTAAAAGTAACTTACCTAACCTCACCTAGGCTCACATTGTCTTTTCCTCCATAAGAATAACACTAGGTATACGCTCCTATGTCCCGTAATAGGATGACGCGAGGATTTGTAATACCACCATAATAGGCAGTATAGGTGCAAGATTAATTAATTAAAAGTAACTTGCCTAACCTCACCTAGGCCCACATTGTCTTTTCCTCCATAAGAATAACACTAGGTATACGCTCCTATGTCCCGTAATAGGATGACGCGAGGATTTGTAATACCACCATAATAGGCAGTACAGGTGCAAGATTAATTAATTAAAAGTAACTTGCCTAACATCACCTAGGCCCACATTGTCTTTTCCTCCATAAGAATAACACTAGGTATACGCTCCTATGTCCCTTAATAGGATAACGCGAGGATTTCTAATACCACCATAATAGGCAGTATAGGTGCAAGATTAATTAATTGAAAGTAACTTACCTAACCTCACCTAGGCCCACATTGTCTTTTCCACCATAAGAATAACACTAGGTATACGCTTCTATGTCCCGTAATAGGATAACGCGAGGATTTGTAATACCACCATAATAGGCAGTATAGGTGCAAGATTAATTAATTAAAAGTAACTTACCTAACCTCACCTAGGCCCACATTGTCTTTTCCTCCATAAGAATAACACTAGGTATACGCTCCTATGTCCCGTAATAGGATGACGCGAGGATTTGTAATACCACCATAATAGGCAGTATAGGTGCAAGATTAATTAATTAAAAGTAACTTGCTTAACATCACCTAGGCCCACATTGTCTTTTCCTCCATAAGAATAACACTAGGTATACGCTCCTATGTCCCTTAATAGGATAACGCGAGGATTTCTAATACCACCAAAATAGGCAGTACAGGTGCAAGATTAATTAATTAAAAGTAACTTACCTAACCTCACCTAGGCTCACATTGTCTTTTCCACCATAAGAATAACACTAAGTATACGCTCCTATGTCCCGTAATAGGATGACGCGAGGATTTGTAATACCACCATAATAGGCAGTATAGGTGCAAGATTAATTAATTAAAAGTAACTTGCCTAACATCACCTAGGCCCACATTGTCTTTTCCTCCATAAGAATAACACTAGGTATACGCTCCTATGTCCCTTAATAGGATAACGCGAGGATTTCTAATACCACCATAATAGGCAGTATAGGTGCAAGATTAATTAATTTAGAGTAACTTATCTAACCTCACCTAGGCCCACATTGTCTTTTCCACCATAAGAATAACACTAGGTATACGCTCCTATGTCCCGTAATAGGATAACGCGAGGATTTGTAATACAACCATAATAGTATAGGTGCAAGATTAATTAATTAAAAGTAACTTACCTAACCTCACCTAGGCCCACATTGTCTTTTCCTCCATAAGCATAACACTAGGTATACGCTCCTATGTCCCGTAATAGGATGACGTGAGGATTTGTAATACCACCATAATAGGCAGTATAGGTGCAAGATTAATTAATTAAAAGTAACTTGCCTAACATCACCTTGGCCCACATTGTCTTTTCCTCCATAAGAATAACACTAGGTATACGCTCCTATGTCCCTTAATAGGATAACGCGAGGATTTCTAATACCACCATAATAGGCAGTATAGGTGCAAGATTAATTAATTAAAAGTAACTTACCTAACCTCACCTAGGCCCACATTGTCTTTTCCACCATAAGAATAACACTAGGTATACGCTCCTATGTCCCGTAATAGGATGACGCGTGGATTTGTAATACCACCATAATAGGCAGTATAGGTGCACGATTAGTTAATTAAAAGTAACTTACCTAACCTCACCTATGCCCACATTGTCTTTTCCTCCATAATAATAACACTAGGTATACGATCCTATGTCCCTTAATAGGATAACACGAGGATTTGTAATACCACCATAATAGGCAGTATAGGTGCAAGATTAATTAATTAAAATTAACTTACCTAACCTCACCTAGGCCCACATTGTCTTTTCCTCCATAAGAATAACACTAGGTATACGCTCCTATGTCCCTTAATAGGATACAATGAGGATTTGTAATACCACCATAATAGGCAGTATAGGTGCAAGATTAATTAATTAAAAGTAACTTACCTAACCTCACCTAGGCCCACATTGTCTTTTCCTCCATAAGAATAACACTAGGTATTCGCTCCTATGTCCCGTAATAGGATGACGCGAGGATTTGTAATACCACCATAATAGGCAGTATAGGTGCAAGATTAATTAATTAAAAGTAACTTGCCTAACCTCACCTAGGCTCACATTGTCTTTTCCTCCATAAGAATAACACTAGGTATACGCTCCTATGTCCCTTAATAGGATACCGTGAGGATTTGTAATACCACCATAATAGGCAGTATAGTTGCAAGATTAATTAATTAAAAGTAACTTATTTAACCTCACCTAGGCCCACATTGTCTTTTCCTCCATAAGAATAACACTAGGTATACGCTCCTATGTCCCGTAATAGGATAACGCGAGGATTTGTAATACCACCATAATAGGCAGTATAGGTGCAAGATTAATTAATTAAGAGTAACTTACCTAACCTCACCTAGGCCCACATTGTCTTTTCCTCCATAAGAATAACACTAGGTATACGCTCCTATGTCCCTTAATAGGATACCGCGAGGTTTGTAATACTACCATTATAGGCAGTATAGGTGCAAGATTAATTAATTAAAAGTAACTTACCTAACCTCACACAAATAACCATTATGCTTACCAATTCGATATCTTGTGGAGCGAAATCGTCTGCCTGAAAATTAAAACATGTTAACAGAATACCAAATTAATAATTTGATCGATGCAGTTGTAAGAAAAGTTAGGATATTTACACTTATTTATAGTTTTTTACCTACAAGGAATTAAACGGAATGGTTGTATTTTTCGTAGGCACTTGAAAGTCTTGAAAATCTTATCTTATTTAATCTAAAATACTTTTAAAAGGTTAATTATTGTTAAACAATGTATAAGCCAAAAGGTTGTTTATAAATAAAACAGCTGATCCAGAGAACAAATATTTTTATACTGGCCCAAATTCACAGTTAAAATTATTAAAAGACAATTTTCAAAAATTACAAATTATTAATCTTAGCTCAATTCAAATACTATATTAATATGGAATACATTCAATTATAAAATCAAATACTGCGTGCTCCCATTTGCAAATATAAAACGTTTCAAAATTTCATTTGATCGATGAATTTGTAAGAAAAGTTAGAATATTTACACTCATTTACAGATTTTTACCTTCAAGTGATTGAATAGAGTGGTTGTATTTTGCATAGGCACATAATGCATATCTTGAAAATATGATAAAATACTGTTCAAAATATTACTTTTTGTTAAAAATATATAAATAAAATCGCACTTACCCATGTGTACCTGCTTGTCTTTCCGGGTGCCTGAAAATAAAAATGCATGACAGAATTGTCATAATAAAGGTATTCATGCATTTTTCAGAGTTTTTTCTAAAATATCTACTTTTATTAACCCAAAATCCTTTAAAAATCTAAATAATGTTTCAAACTTTGACATTTTGGGCCAAAAAGGGTCAGAAAAGCCCCGGATGTGACATTATAGCACTTAACAAGAAAGAGATTAATGAGACGAAACGTTTTAAGCCCTCTCTCATCATTCTAGAACAAATATTTACCGAGTTATTAAAGGAAATTTATATTGAATAAACAAAGTACGTTGCCATAGGATGATATTACATTAGAAATCCTACTATTTATATGTTGGTGTAGTTTTATCATCCCCATTATCCCCAACCTTTCAATCCTGACTGGACCTTCTCCTAATCTTATAATGCGCAAAATTTCCCTCCCGCATGACAGGTAAATATAACCAGGAGCACCAGAACAGCGAAAAAATAAATGTTTTCAGATTACCATAAAGTTGAAAGAAATGTATGTTTTACCACAGATTTAGATTTTTTGAGTTTTTTACATGGAAATTCACATCCCTCACGTCATCGTGCTGCGTGCGAACTCCTTTTATCTTTAATAACGTTTTCATACTCACAGTCTACTTTTACTGAATTTACTTAATATATTATTTGAGTGAAGTATGTTTTACAACAAGATTATAGTTGCTGACCGCTCATCAGTATCATGGAATCATTTTTTATTTTACTATATAGATAGCGTTGCTGTTGAACTGTGTCTGCAAACAAGGTTTTATTTTACTCGATCCTATATAGACAGCGGTGCTGTTGGACTGTGTCTACAAACAATGTTATATTTTACTCGATCCTATATACACAGCGGTGCTGTTGGACTGTGTCTACAAACAATGTTTTATTTTACTCGATCCTATATAGACAGCGGTGCTGTTGGACTGTGTCTACAAACAATGTTTTATTTTACTCGATCCTATATAGACAGCGGTGCTGTTGGACTGTGTTTACAAACAATGTTTTATTTTACTCGATCCTATATAGACAGCGGTGCTGTTGGACTGTGTCTACAAACAATGTTTTATTTTACTCGATCCTATATAGACAGCGGTGCTGTTGGACTGTGTCTACAAACAATGTTTTATTTTACTCGATCCTATATAGGCAGCGGTGCTGTTGGACTGTGTCTACAAACAATGTTTTATTTTACTCGATCCTATATAGACAGCGGTGCTGTTGGACTGTGTCTACAAACAATGTTTTATTTTACTCGATCCTATATAGACAGCGGTGCTGTTGGGCTGTGTCTACAAACAATGTTTTATTTTACTCGATCCTATATAGACAGCGGTGCTGTTGGGCTGTGTCTACAAACAATGTTTTATTTTACTCGATCCTATATAGACAGCGGTGCTGTTGGACTGTGTCTACAAACAATGTTTTATTTTACTCGATCCTATATAGACAGCGGTGCTGTTGGACTGTGTCTACAAACAATGTTTTATTTTACTCGATCCTATATAGACAGCGGTGCTGTTGGACTGTGTCTACAAACAATGTTTTATTTTACTCGATCCTATATAGACAGCGGTGCTGTTGGACTGTGTCTACAAACAATGTTTTATTTTACTCGATCCTATATAGACAGCGGTGCTGTTGGACTGTGTCTACAAACAATGTTTTATTTTACTCGATCCTATATAGACAGCGGTGCTGTTGGACTGTGTCTACAAACAATGTTTTATTTTACTCGATCCTATATAGACAGCGGTGCTGTTGGACTGTGTCTACAAACAATGTTTTATTTTACTCGATCCTATATAGACAGCGGTGCTGTTGGACTGTGTCTACAAACAATGTTTTATTTTACTCGATCCTATATAGACAGCGGTGCTGTTGGACTGTGTCTACAAACAATGTTTTATTTTACTCGATCCTATATAGACAGCGGTGCTGTTGGACTGTGTTTACAAACAATGTTTTATTTTACTCGATCCTATATAGACAGCGGTGCTGTTGGACTGTGTCTACAAACAATATTTTATTTTACTCGATCCTATATAGACAGCGATGCTGTTGGGCTGTGTCTACAAACAATGTTTTATTTTACTCGATCCTATATAGACAGCGGTGCTGTTGGACTGTGTCTACAAACAATGTTTTATTTTACTCGATCCTATATAGACAGCGGTGCTGTTGGACTGTGTCTACAAACAATGTTTTATTTTACTCGATCCTATATAGACAGCGGTGCTGTTGGACTGTGTCTACAAACAATGTTTTATTTTACTCGATCCTATATAGACAGCGGTGCTGTTGGACTGTGTCTACAAACAATGTTTTATTTTACTCGATCCTATATAGACAGCGGTGCTGTTGGGCTGTGTCTACAAACAATGTTTTATTTTACTCGATCCTATATAGACAGCGGTGCTGTTGGGCTGTGTCTACAAACAATGTTTTATTTTACTCGATCCTATATAGACAGCGGTGCTGTTGGACTGTGTCTACAAACAATGTTTTATTTTACTCGATCCTATATAGACAGCGGTGCTGTTGGACTGTGTCTACAAACAATGTTTTATTTTACTCGATCCTATATAGACAGCGGTGCTGTTGGACTGTGTCTACAAACAATGTTTTATTTTACTCGATCCTATATAGACAGCGGTGCTGTTGGACTGTGTCTACAAACAATGTTTTATTTTACTCGATCCTATATAGACAGCGGTGCTGTTGGACTGTGTCTACAAACAATGTTTTATTTTACTCGATCCTATATAGACAGCGGTGCTGTTGGACTGTGTCTACAAACAATGTTTTATTTTACTCGATCCTATATAGACAGCGGTGCTGTTGGACTGTGTCTACAAACAATGTTTTATTTTACTCGATCCTATATAGACAGCGGTGCTGTTGGACTGTGTCTACAAACAATGTTTTATTTTACTCGATCCTATATAGACAGCGGTGCTGTTGGACTGTGTCTACAAACAATGTTTTATTTTACTCGATCCTATATAGACAGCGGTGCTGTTGGGCTGTGTCTACAAACAATGTTTTATTTTACTCGATCCTATATAGACAGCGGTGCTGTTGGACTGTGTCTACAAACAATGTTTTATTTTACTCGATCCTATATAGACAGCGGTGCTGTTGGACTGTGTCTACAAACAATGTTTTATTTTACTCGATCCTATATAGACAGCGGTGCTGTTGGACTGTGTCTACAAACAATGTTTTATTTTACTCGATCCTATATAGACAGCGGTGCTGTTGGACTGTGTCTACAAACAATGTTTTATTTTACTCGATCCTATATAGACAGCGGTGCTGTTGGACTGTGTCTACAAACAATGTTTTATTTTACTCGATCCTATATAGACAGCGGTGCTGTTGGACTGTGTCTACAAACAATGTTTTATTTTACTCGATCCTATATAGACAGCGGTGCTGTTGGACTGTGTCTACAAACAATGTTTTATTTTACTCGATCCTATATAGACAGCGGTGCTGTTGGACTGTGTCTACAAACAATGTTTTATTTTACTCGATCCTATATAGACAGCGGTGCTGTTGGACTGTGTCTACAAACAATGTTTTATTTTACTCGATCCTATATAGACAGCGGTGCTGTTGGACTGTGTCTACAAACAATGTTTTATTTTACTCGATCCTATATAGACAGCGGTGCTGTTGGACTGTGTCTACAAACAATGTTTTATTTTACTCGATCCTATATAGACAGCGGTGCTGTTGGACTGTGTTTACAAACAATGTTTTATTTTACTCGATCCTATATAGACAGCGGTGCTGTTGGACTGTGTCTACAAACAATATTTTATTTTACTCGATCCTATATAGACAGCGATGCTGTTGGGCTGTGTCTACAAACAATGTTTTATTTTACTCGATCCTATATAGACAGCGGTGCTGTTGGACTGTGTCTACAAACAATGTTTTATTTTACTCGATCCTATATAGACAGCGGTGCTGTTGGACTGTGTCTACAAACAATGTTTTATTTTACTCGATCCTATATAGACAGCGGTGCTGTTGGACTGTGTCTACAAACAATGTTTTATTTTACTCGATCCTATATAGACAGCGGTGCTGTTGGACTGTGTCTACAAAAAATGTTTTATTTTACTCGATCCTATATAGACAGCGGTGCTGTTGGGCTGTGTCTACAAACAATGTTTTATTTTACTCGATCCTATATAGACAGCGGTGCTGTTGGGCTGTGTCTACAAACAATGTTTTATTTTACTCGATCCTATATAGACAGCGGTGCTGTTGGACTGTGTCTACAAACAATGTTTTATTTTACTCGATCCTATATAGACAGCGGTGCTGTTGGACTGTGTCTACAAACAATGTTTTATTTTACTCGATCCTATATAGACAGCGGTGCTGTTGGACTGTGTCTACAAACAATGTTTTATTTTACTCGATCCTATATAGACAGCGGTGCTGTTGGACTGTGTCTACAAACAATGTTTTATTTTACTCGATCCTATATAGACAGCGGTGCTGTTGGACTGTGTCTACAAACAATGTTTTATTTTACTCGATCCTATATAGACAGCGGTGCTGTTGGACTGTGTCTACAAACAATGTTTTATTTTACTCGATCCTATATAGACAGCGGTGCTGTTGGACTGTGTCTACAAACAATGTTTTATTTTACTCGATCCTATATAGACAGCGGTGCTGTTGGACTGTGTCTACAAACAATGTTTTATTTTACTCGATCCTATATAGACAGCGGTGCTGTTGGACTGTGTCTACAAACAATGTTTTATTTTACTCGATCCTATATAGACAGCGGTGCTGTTGGGCTGTGTCTACAAACAATGTTTTATTTTACTCGATCCTATATAGACAGCGGTGCTGTTGGACTGTGTCTACAAACAATGTTTTATTTTACTCGATCCTATATAGACAGCGGTGCTGTTGGACTGTGTCTACAAACAATGTTTTATTTTACTCGATCCTATATAGACAGCGGTGCTGTTGGACTGTGTCTACAAACAATGTTTTATTTTACTCGATCCTATATAGACAGCGGTGCTGTTGGACTGTGTCTACAAACAATGTTTTATTTTACTCGATCCTATATAGACAGCGGTGCTGTTGGACTGTGTCTACAAACAATGTTTTATTTTACTCGATCCTATATAGACAGCGGTGCTGTTGGACTGTGTCTACAAACAATGTTTTATTTTACTCGATCCTATATAGACAGCGGTGCTGTTGGACTGTGTCCACAAACAATGTTTTATTTTACTCGATCCTATATAGACAGCGGTGCTGTTGGACTGTGTCCACAAACAATGTTTTATTTTACTCGATCCTATATAGACAGCGGTGCTGTTGGACTGTGTCTACAAACAATGTTTTATTTTACTCGATCCTATATAGACAGCGGTGCTGTTGGACTGTGTCTACAAACAATGTTTTATTTTACTCGATCCTATATAGACAGCGGTGCTGTTGGACTGTGTCTACAAACAATGTTTTATTTTACTCGATCCTATATGACAGCGGTGCTGTTGGACTGTGTCTACAAACAATGTTTTATTTTACTCGATCCTATATAGACAGCGGTGCTGTTGGACTGTGTCTACAAACAATGTTTTATTTTACTCGATCCTATATAGACAGCGGTGCTGTTGGACTGTGTCTACAAACAATGTTTTATTTTACTCGATCCTATATAGACAGCGGTGCTGTTGGGCTGTGTCTACAAACAATGTTTTATTTTACTCGATCCTATATAGACAGCGGTGCTGTTGGGCTGTGTCTACAAACAATGTTTTATTTTACTCGATCCTATATAGACAGCGGTGCTGTTGGGCTGTGTCTACAAACAATGTTTTATTTTACTCGATCCTATATAGACAGCGGTGCTGTTGGACTGTGTCTACAAACAATGTTTTATTTTACTCGATCCTATATAGACAGCGGTGCTGTTGGACTGTGTCTACAAACAATGTTTTATTTTACTCGATCCTATATAGACAGCGGTGCTGTTGGACTGTGTCTACAAACAATGTTTTATTTTACTCGATCCTATATAGACAGCGGTGCTGTTGGACTGTGTCTACAAACAATGTTTTATTTTACTCGATCCTATATAGACAGCGGTGCTGTTGGACTGTGTCTACAAACAATGTTTTATTTTACTCGATCCTATATAGACAGGGGTGCTGTTGGACCGTGTCTACAAACAATGTGTTATTTTACTCGAACCTATATAGACAGCGGTGCTGTTGGACTGTGTCTACAAACAATGTTTTATTTTAATCGATCCTATATAGACAGCGGTGCTGTTGGACTGTGTCTACAAACAATGTTTTATTTTACTCGATCCTATATAGACAGCGGTGCTGTTGGGCTGTGTCTACAAACAATGTTTTATTTTACTCGATCCTATATAGACAGCGGTGCTGTTGGACTGTGTCTACAAACAATATTTTATTTTACTCGATCCTATATAGACAGCGATGCTGTTGGGCTGTGTCTACAAACAATGTTTTATTTTACTCGATCCTATATAGACAGCGGTGCTGTTGGACTGTGTCTACAAACAATGTTTTATTTTACTCGATCCTATATAGACAGCGGTGCTGTTGGACTGTGTCTACAAACAATGTTTTATTTTACTCGATCCTATATAGACAGCGGTGCTGTTGGACTGTGTCTACAAACAATGTTTTATTTTACTCGATCCTATATAGACAGCGGTGCTGTTGGACTGTGTCTACAAACAATGTTTTATTTTACTCGATCCTATATAGACAGCGGTGCTGTTGGACTGTGTCTACAAACAATGTTTTATTTTACTCGATCCTATATAGACAGCGGTGCTGTTGGACTGTGTCTACAAACAATGTTTTATTTTACTCGATCCTATATAGACAGCGGTGCTGTTGGACTGTGTCTACAAACAATGTTTTATTTTACTCGATCCTATATAGACAGCGGTGCTGTTGGGCTGTGTCTACAAACAATGTTTTATTTTACTCGATCCTATATAGACAGCGGTGCTGTTGGGCTGTGTCTACAAACAATGTTTTATTTTACTCGATCCTATATAGACAGCGGTGCTGTTGGACTGTGTCTACAAACAATGTTTTATTTTACTCGATCCTATATAGACAGCGGTGCTGTTGGACTGTGTCTACAAACAATGATTTATTTTACTCGATCCTATATCGACAGCGGTGCTGTTGGACTGTGTCTACAAACAATGTTTTATTTTACTCGATCCTATATAGACAGCGGTGCTGTTGGACTGTGTCTACAAACAATGTGTTATTTTACTCGATCCTATATAGACAGCGGTGCTGTTGGACTGTGTCTACAAACAATGTTTTATTTTACTCGATCCTATATAGACAGCGGTGCTGTTGGACTGTGTCTACAAACAATGTTTTATTTTACTCGATCCTATATAGACAGCGGTGCTGTTGGACTGTGTCCACAAACAATGTTTTATTTTACTCGATCCTATATAGACAGCGGTACTGTTGGACTGTGTCCACAAACAATGTTTTATTTTACTCGATCCTATATAGACAGCGGTGCTGTTGGACTGTGTCTACAAACAATGTTTTATTTTACTCGATCCTATATAGACAGCGGTGCTGTTGGACTGTGTCTACAAACAATGTTTTATTTTACTCGATCCTATATAGACAGCGGTGCTGTTGGACTGTGTCTACAAACAATGTTTTATTTTACTCGATCCTATATAGACAGCGGTGCTGTTGGACTGTGTCTACAAACAATGTTTTATTTTACTCGATCCTATATAGACAGCGGTGCTGTTGGACTGTGTCTACAAACAATGTTTTATTTTACTCGATCCTATATAGACAGCGGTGCTGTTGGACTGTGTCTACAAACAATGTTTTATTTTACTCGATCCTATATAGACAGCGGTGCTGTTGGACTGTGTCTACAAACAATGTTTTATTTTACTCGATCCTATATAGACAGCGGTGCTGTTGGGCTGTGTCTACAAACAATGTTTTATTTTACTCGATCCTATATAGACAGCGGTGCTGTTGGGCTGTGTCTACAAACAATGTTTTATTTTACTCGATCCTATATAGACAGCGGTGCTGTTGGACTGTGTCTACAAACAATGTTTTATTTTACTCGATCCTATATAGACAGCGGTGCTGTTGGACTGTGTCTACAAACAATGTTTTATTTTACTCGATCCTATATAGACAGCGGTGCTGTTGGACTGTGTCCACAAACAATGTTTTATTTTACTCGATCCTATATAGACAGCGGTGCTGTTGGACTGTGTCTACAAACAATGTTTTATTTTACTCGATCCTATATAGACAGCGGTGCTGTTGGACTGTGTCTACAAACAATGTTTTATTTTACTCGATCCTATATAGACAGCGGTGCTGTTGGACTGTGTCTACAAACAATGTTTTATTTTACTCGATCCTATATAGACAGCGGTGCTGTTGGACTGTGTCTACAAACAATGTTTTATTTTACTCGATCCTATATAGACAGCGGTGCTGTTGGACTGTGTCTACAAACAATGTTTTATTTTACTCGATCCTATATAGACAGCGGTGCTGTTGGACTGTGTCTACAAACAATGTTTTATTTTACTCGATCCTATATAGACAGCGGTGCTGTTGGGCTGTGTCTACAAACAATGTTTTATTTTACTCGATCCTATATAGACAGCGGTGCTGTTGGGCTGTGTCTACAAACAATGTTTTATTTTACTCGATCCTATATAGACAGCGGTGCTGTTGGACTGTGTCTACAAACAATGTTTTATTTTACTCGATCCTATATAGACAGCGGTGCTGTTGGACTGTGTCTACAAACAATGTTTTATTTTACTCGATCCTATATAGACAGCGGTGCTGTTGGACTGTGTCTACAAACAATGTTTTATTTTACTCGATCCTATATAGACAGCGGTGCTGTTGGACTGTGTCTACAAACAATGTTTTATTTTACTCGATCCTATATAGACAGCGGTGCTGTTGGACTGTGTCTACAAACAATGTTTTATTTTACTCGATCCTATATAGACAGCGGTGCTGTTGGACTGTGTCTACAAACAATGTTTTATTTTACTCGATCCTATATAGACAGCGGTGCTGTTGGACTGTGTCTACAAACAATGTTTTATTTTACTCGATCCTATATAGACAGCGGTGCTGTTGGACTGTGTCTACAAACAATGTTTTATTTTACTCGATCCTATATAGACAGCGGTGCTGTTGGGCTGTGTCTACAAAAAATGTTTTATTTTACTCGATCCTATATAGACAGCGGTGCTGTTGGACTGTGTATACAAACAATATTTTATTTTACTCGATCCTATATAGACAGCGATGCTGTTGGGCTGTGTCTACAAACAATGTTTTATTTTACTCGATCCTATATAGACAGCGGTGCTGTTGGACTGTGTCCACAAACAATGTTTTATTTTACTCGATCCTATATAGACAGCGGTGCTGTTGGACTGTGTCCACAAACAATGTTTTATTTTACTCGATCCTATATAGACAGCGGTGCTGTTGGACTGTGTCCACAAACAATGTTTTATTTTACTCGATCCTATATAGACAGCGGTGCTGTTGGACTGTGTCTACAAACAATGTTTTATTTTACTCGATCCTATATAGACAGCGGTGCTGTTGGACTGTGTCTACAAACAATGTTTTATTTTACTCGATCCTATATAGACAGCGGTGCTGTTGGACTGTGTCTACAAACAATGTTTTATTTTACTCGATCCTATATAGACAGCGGTGCTGTTGGACTGTGTCT
Source organism: Allygus modestus (assembly GCA_963675035.1). Taxonomy (NCBI): domain Eukaryota; kingdom Metazoa; phylum Arthropoda; class Insecta; order Hemiptera; family Cicadellidae; genus Allygus; species Allygus modestus. The sequence continues at coordinate 351,809,783 of OY776112.1, forward strand.
ACAAACAATGTTTTATTTTACTCGATCCTATATAGACAGCGGTGCTGTTGGGCTGTGTCTACAAACAATGTTTTATTTTACTCGATCCTATATAGAAAGAGGTGCTGTTGGACTGTGTCTACAAACAATGTTTTATTTTACTCGATCCTATATAGACAGCGGTGCTGTTGGACTGTGTCTACAAACAATGTTTTATTTTACTCGATCCTATATAGACAGCGGTGCTGTTGGACTGTGTCTACAAACAATGTTTTATTTTACTCGATCCTATATAGACAGTGGTGCTGTTGGACTGTGTCTACAAACAATGTTTTATTTTACTCGATCCTATATAGACAGCGGTGCTGTTGGACTGTGTCTACAAACAATGTTTTATTTTACTCGATCCTATATAGACAGCGGTGCTGTTGGACTGTGTCTACAAACAATGTTTTATTTTACTCGATCCTATATAGACAGCGGTGCTGTTGGACTGTGTCTACAAACAATGTTTTATTTTACTCGATCCTATATAGACAGCGGTGCTGTTGGACTGTGTCTACAAACAATGTTTTATTTTACTCGATCCTATATAGACAGCGGTACTGTTGGACTGTGTCCACAAACAATGTTTTATTTTACTCGATCCTATATAGACAGCGGTGCTGTTGGACTGTGTCCACAAACAATGTTTTATTTTACTCGATCCTATATAGACAGCGGTGCTGTTGGACTGTGTCTACAAACAATGTTTTATTTTACTCGATCAATTTCCATGATGATAAACAGCTGCTTACAATATTTTAAGTTATAGATATCATCTGATAAAATCAAAAGAAATCTTTCTTCCATAAGATTAACGTTGAAACTTTGAAGTCCAGTGGGGCCCAGCCCTAATGTCCGAGGACTTCGGTTAGTGGCCTATAACCTCCCAGGGTTAACCTGTGTTACTATGCAAAATTTCAAAGCAATCGGATGAACGGTATGGCAGCGCATAAAATACGGACGGACGGAGTACAAACATGATGTTTATATATTAGATATGAAACAAAGCAGATGGTCATAATATTTGACCCTGGAAATACAAATGTTAAGATTTTAGGATGAGGATAATCCTATAGAAATGTCCCTTCATTAAATCGCACTCAACTGTTGGTAAACACTGTGTGTCTTATCTTATCAATAAACCATTACAAAGCACGTCTTGTAAGAAGGTATTTAGTCATTATTTGACTACGTATTACTGAAGAGGATTTCTCTCCCCTCAAAAATGTGTACTAGAAAATTCAATCTGAAAGACATTTTAATATTATATAATACTTTTATAGGTAGAAAAAAGTACTAAACAATAATCAAACAAACTGTTAATCCTCTTAAATACAAAATCCTCGTAAATATATACGAGTTTTAAGTAACAAAAGTTAGGATGTTTCAGTCTGATATAATTTAATTTCTCAAAAAATTATAAAAATAAATCCTTTGCAAACTACCTAACCCCGACTCTCTAGAGAGTCGAATATACATATATAAGAATAATTGTATATCTTCATTATTCCACATCAGCAAATCGATTTTTTACTAAACATTTTCCTTAAGTACTAAAATACTCATTCTTCAAAGATTGTTTTAGAATACATACTACTCCTAGGCCCTATATGTCTTCAAAATATTACGTCGCATATATTTATCCGTGGATAAGGTTTTCTTGAGCTGACCCTTTAATCAAATATCCTTTGGACCCTTGTTATACAGTTAGTTAATAGGAATAGATAATTTGGATGTTTCGCTTTATCTTACAATTATTTCGAACTTTAATTTTATTCATTACAGGCCAACGATGAAAAAACTGTTTTAATAATTTTGCCTTAACCTTATGTTTACCTGTTAACCTGCTTATGTTAACCTGATGTGCTGAGACCGAAAATGGTGATAGAAAAGTCGTATCACCCACCAATTATTTGCATTAGTATATTCAAAATATAAAATATTAAATTTTTATCTAATATTTGTTATTGTAAGAATATTAAAATATACAGATAATTACAATTGTTTTGTGTTGGCAGTTGTGGTAAATGAGACCTGCAACATTGCTGACTGCTTCCATGTGTGGCGACGCAGCTGCACATTTTAATTTATTGTAAGATCAGCTGTCAATTGATTATTATTCTTTTGTTTATATTTACATTCAACCAGAGTTCAAATAAAAATCACTTCTATCTAACATTATCTAGCAATTCATTTTAACAACCCCACAATATTGGTGACCCCGACGAACAAGTTTGCCCTTTTATTTACCAAGATAACTTCGACCCTTCCTTGTCCATCACATCACTTCCACTTCACTACTTCAACCGTTCTTCAACAGTTGATTTTCATCCTTCAATTCTTCAATCGACATGGACCAAGAGCTTTTGGAACGTCTAGCCCAATTACAAAATGAAAATGAAAACCTTCTGAGACAGCTACAGGACCTGAATCGAAGACCCGATCGAGACGAAAACTTACCACAACAACTTCAAGCAGCGGTGAACCAACCTGCGCTTCAACCTCTTCCACCGCAGCTCCCGCCGGATCACGCCGCCCATCCAGAACAACTCGAACATCTGGGAGTCAATAGGGTAAGTGTCAAATTACCGCCCTTTTGGAAAGAAAAACCAAAACTTTGGTTCGCTCAAGTTGAGGCCCAATTTGCCTTGGCGAGGATCACGGAAGAACTAACAAAATACTCGTATGTAATTTCACATCTTGACGAACGTTATGCCAACGAGGTGGAGGATCTCATTGTCAATCCTCCTGCTGATACTCCATACTCCACCCTCAAATCCGAGATTATTCGACGTTTGTCTGTATCGGAGGATCGGCGCGTTCGTCAATTGTTGTTGGAGGAGGAGCTTGGTGACAGGACTCCTTCACAATTCCTACGCCACCTCCAATCTCTTGTGGGTTCTGCCACAGTACAGGATGGTTTGTTGAAGACCATATGGATGCAACGGCTCCCATCATATGTACAAGCGATTTTACAGGCCCAAGCTGGACAGGCAGGCGTCCAAACTGACATGTTGGCCATTACCGCTGATAAAATCTTAGAAGTACAACCTAATGCATCTTTCTGTCCTTCACCTGTAACTTACGTAAACGCAGTCGCTTCAACATCGCCTGAGCCTAAATTTGTAAATATTTCTCAATTCGACGAACTAGTAAAACAAATGTCAGATATGCAGCTTCGAATGAAATCTATGTGTGATGACATGCACTCCTTACGTGACGAGCAATCAAGGCCTCGTCAAAGGAGTTTGTCTAACAGCCGGTATCGCAAAAGTAGCTCAACTAACAGTTCAGAGCAGGCTGGCTTATGCTGGTACCACAAGCGTTTTGGCAACCAGGCTAACAGGTGTATTCAGCCATGTACTTTTGGAAGTCCAACAAATTCCAGAGGCAGTCAGTAATGGCGTCCGCTGACTGTCAACCTTCTGGGCGCCGATTACTAGTACTAGATAAAACTACCAATAATAGATTCCTAATAGACACTGGTTCTGATATCTGCTGTCTCCCAAAATCCTTTGTTCATAACCATCCAAAATGTGTTGAATACGATCTTCGCGCCGCAAACAACTCTACAATCCATACATACGGAATGATGACAATGTCTTTAAATCTAGGACTTAGACGAGTTTATACCTGGAAGTTTGTTGTCGCTGATGTTAGCAGACCAATCCTCGGATCAGACTTTTTGGCACATTTCGGGTTACTCCCCGACTGTCGCAATCAACGGCTGATTGACAGCGTAACCAACCTTTCTGTCCCTTGCCAGTCGACTACAATCTCTCATTTTAGTATCAAGACCATCACTCCCGATTCTTCCAAATCAATATTGTCCGAATTCCCCGAGCTTACCCGTCCCTCAGGTACTCCTAGAAAAGTCCTTCATTCTACCATGCACTTTATCAAGACAACTCCTGGCCCCCCCATCTCGTCCCGCCCCCGGCGTCTCGCTCCTGAACGCCTTGTTCTAGCGAAAGCAGAGTTTGACGCAATGCTCACTGACGGTACTGCACGTCGGTCTGATGGACCATGGTCGTCGCCCCTTCATATGGTCCCCAAGAAACCCGATGGGTGGCACCCATGTGGCGACTACCGTGCCCTGAATGCCAGAACAATCCCCGATAGGTACCCCGTCAGACACATCCACGATTTTACCTATCGTCTCCGTGGTTGCAAAGTTTTTTCCGTGATTGATTTAGTCAAAGCCTACACCCAAATCCCTGTGAATCCTGATGACATACCTAAGACAGCCATCACAACACCTTTTGGCTTGTTCGAATTCCCCTTTATGTCATTCGGCCTCCGCAACGCAGGTCAAACGTTTCAGCGTTTTATTGATGAAGTCGTGTTTGGTTTAGACTTCTGCTTCCCTTATATTGATGACGTTTTAGTTTTCTCTAAGGACGAAGCTGAACATGAAGAACATCTACGAACCCTATTCAAACGTTTTTCTGACTATGGCATCCTAGTTAATGTAAAGAAAACTGTTTTAAACACCACCACGGTCACATTTCTTGGTTATGAAGTTTCTGCTGCTGGTACCAGACCACTCCCCGATCGTGTTGAGGCTCTCCGACAATTCGCCCGCCCCTCCACAGCAAAAGGCTTGCGTCGTTTCTTAGGCATGTTGAACTTCTACCGGAGATTCATTCCCTCAGCCGCCGAACACCAAGCGCCGCTCCACAGTGCCCTATCATCGCTTCGTGGAAATCAACCTGTGAACTGGACACCTGAATTGGATTCTGCATTTTCCGCCTGTAAAGAAAATCTTGCCAAGGCTACACTGATAGTCCACCCAGATCACAAGGCTCCCCCTGCATTGTTTTGCGACGCATCGGGCACACATGTTGGAGCTGTCCTTCAGCAGCTGGTCTACAATTCGATCTGGGAACCCCTATCCTTCTTTTCACAGAAACTCACACCTAAACAATCTCTTTGGCCAGCATATTATCGTGAACCTTTTGCTGTCTATGCTGCCATACGCCACTTTCGTCACATTCTTGAAGCAAACCATTGCATTGTCTTTACTGACCACAAGCCAATCACCTTTGCTTTCAACCAGAAACGTGAAAAACTTCCCCCAGTTCAGCAAAACCAACTAACATTTATTTCACAGTTTACTACAGATATTCGACACGTTTCTGGATCAGCCAACATAGTCGCTGACAGTTTCTCTCGTGTCGATGCCTTATCAGGCACAACTTCTAACATCGTGGATTCCAACATATTGGTTCACCATCAAGCAACTGACCCTGAGCTTCAAGAGATCCTGAAAGGCAATTCCTCCCTTCAACTAAAACACGTCAATATCCCAGGAACAGATCTCCACGTTTACTGCGACACATCAACGTCTGCACAACGACCCTTTGTCCCTGAAACTCTCCGACGATCAATTTTCGATTCATTACATAATCTTAGTCATCCTGGCATCAAAGCTTCAGCAAAACTTGTCTCAGAACGTTTTGTGTGGCCCCGAATTCAACAAGACTGTCGAAACTGGGCCCGCGCCTGCGAACATTGCCAACGTGCCAAGGTAACTCGTCATGTACACACACCTCTTGGGAATTTCTCACTTCCATCATCACGTTTTGACCACGTTCACATTGACATCATAGGACCCCTTCCGCCGGCCGGACCTTACAGATATTGTCTCACGGCCATTGACCGTTATACCAGGTGGCCGGAAGTACAACCCCTCAAAACAATCACTGCAGATGAAGTCGCTGAAGGTCTCGTAACGTGCTGGTTTTCCCGTTACGGCTCACCCCTGCGCATCACTACGGATCAAGGACGCCAGTTCGAATCAGCTCTTTTTCGTTCCCTCGGAAAAACTTTTGGAACGGAACGAATCAGGACCTGCAGTTACCACCCTTGTGCTAACGGTTTAATTGAGAGGTTCCATCGCCAGTTAAAAGCATCCCTTATGTGTCATCGTGATTCGACTTGGCTCGAGGCCCTCCCTATTGTTCTTCTCGGCATCCGTAGCGCTTATCGCGAGGATCTTCGGGCATCTACAGCTGAATTAGTTTTTGGACAGCAGCTGCGCCTCCCTGGAGAACTTCTAGACATGCCTAGAGATACACCACGACAAGAGGACCCAGCTGATTATGTTGTCCGCCTTCGCCATCATATGTCATCCATCAGACCAGTTCCAGCGTCTCGTCACGATAAACCAAAGACCTTCGTTTTCCAGGACCTTGAGAAATGCACTCATGTTTTTCTGCGTGACGACGCCGTGAGACGATCACTACAGCCGCCTTACACTGGGCCATATCCTGCCATCCGCCGTGATACGAAAACTATTACCATCCGACAAAATGGCGTTGATGTTCGAGTCACTTTGGACAGAGTAAAGCCCGCCTTCCTCTTGTGTGACAAATCTGAACACGGTCACACCACTCCGATGCCACCTCCTGCGCCTGACATACCATCGGAGGCTGACGCCTCGCCGCCTTCTGCTTCTTTGGAACCTCGTTACCTCACACGCTACGGACGGCACGTCAAGTTCCGAATCCCGAGGAGCAACTCCGTTTCTCCGTAGGGGGCTTGTGTGGCGACGCAGCTGCACATTTTAATTTATTGTAAGATCAGCTGTCAATTGATTATTATTCTTTTGTTTATATTTACATTCAACCAGAGTTCAAATAAAAATCACTTCTATCTAACATTATCTAGCAATTCATTTTAACAACCCCACACATGCATTGTTCTTTTCCTTCACTTAAAGCTGTTTGGTTTCTTTTGGTCAACATAACCTCACTTTGTAGTATTTTACCTATGTGCTCTAAGTATGGCTAATCGTGGTTGTAAAAACTGTCTTGATAGTTGTTATATATGTGGTGAGTTTGTTGTAAAAAAGCATCAAAGAAACATTACAGACTTCGTAAAAAAAGTATACTTTGCGTATTTTGGTGTAAAACTTGAAGATCAAGAAAAACATTGGGCTCCTTACAAGGTATGTTATGTTTGTGTTGAGGATATTATAAAATGGACTAAAAAAGAAAATAAACTTTTAGATTTGTAGTACCCATGGTACGATTGTTATTTTTGTAGCATTGATGTTTCTGGGTATAACTCCAAAAATAAGAAAGCAATCTTCTACCCTAACCTTTCTTCAGCTGTTCGGCCGATATGCCATGGACCGGCACTTCCTGTCCCTGAGCCACCACATTCTATTGATGAGGTTTTACAGCCCAGTGATCCTGAATCTGATGATAGTGGACCGGATAATGCTCCAATGCTCTCCAGAAAATCTTAAACCCCAGTTAGTTACACAGGCTGAGTTAAATGATTTAGTAAGAGACTTGGGTTTGACTAAAGAAAAATCTGAATTGCTTGGCTCTAGGCTTAAAGAAAAACATTTATTGGCACCTGGAACATCAGTTTACCAATATAGAACAAGAGATCAACAGTTTGCTAAGTTTTTTAAGCAGGAAGGTGATATGGTTTACTGTCATAATATCGGTGGTCTAATGAGTGGTCATCGAGTACAAGAAAGAGGAATGGTGGCTTTTTATAGATTCCTTAAAAAGAAGTTTAAAAGCTGTACTTTTACACAATGTAAATACTTATGTCTCACTGCCTGTAGCTCATTCAGTCTATATTAAAGAAACCTACCAAAATCTTGACATTATTTTAAAGAAAATTAACTATCCGGCTCATGATTGGATGCTATGTGGAGGTTTGAAAGTTGTTTGCATGCTCCTTGGCCAACAAAATGGATATACTAAGTTCCCGTGTTTTATTTGTGAGTGGGACAGCAGAGCAAGGAATCGACATTGCTCCACCAGTTGTTTGCATGCTCTTTGGCCAACAAAATGGATATACTAAGTTCCCGTGTTTTATTTGTGAGTGGGACAGCAGAGCAAGAGAAACTCTAACACCGGGTAAGAAAAACGTTTTACATAACAATTTGGTAGATCCAAAAAAAGTTCTTCTACCACCTCTTCACATTAAGTTAGGCTTAATGAAACAGTACGTAAAAGCCTTGCCCAAAGACGGTGAATGTTTTAAGTATTTGTGTGAAAAGTTCCCTCATTTATCAGATGCCAAACTGAAAGAAGGGGGTTTTGTTGGGCCCGACATTCGTAAAATGATGTTCGATACCAACTTCGAAACAAAAATGACTACCAAGGAGAAGGAGGCTTGGATATCATTTAAGCAAGTAGTCACTTTAAGCAGGTAGTTTTGGGCAATGTGAATGACTATGAGTTCATCGTAGGTAATATGATAGAGAAGTTCAAAAATCTGCGATGTCCGATGAGCCTTAAAGTCCACTTCCTACACAACCATCTAGTTTTTTTTCCACTAAAACTTGGGTGACATGAGTGAGGAACAAGAGGAACAGTTCCATCAGGACATAAAGGTGATGGAAAAACGTTACCAGGGACGTTGGAATATAAACATGATGGGCGACTACTGCTGGTCACTTCACCAAGAACAACAAAATGCATCGCCCGAAGAAAAAGCTACATTCAAAGTTCTAAAGACAAAAGAGAGAGGAAATTCAAAAAAATTATCTCATAAAACAAGCCTGTGTATTGAAGTACTTGTAAGTTATGTATATAGTTTCAACTGTAATTAATCAAATATATTAGTTAGTTTCAGTAAAACCTTTTTATTTTGTATACGCTATTGCTAATTTAGCCCATTTCAATATATATTATATTTGAGGTCATATTGTGGGAAAACTGTGGGTGTTGCAAAACAACTGATACCAAATATGGCTTCAGCACCCAAAAATACATAATATTCAGCTGCATTTGTTAAAAATGTTTTTACAAAAATGTTTTTTGTTGGCCTGTAAAAATAAAACAGTCCAATTGGACTGTTTTATTTTTAAAATTATAGTTATTGCGTTACTTAATAATAAACCCTGGCTAAAAGATATTTAGGAAGGTTTCAGATATTTGATTAAGTGTTTTGAAGTTTTCCAAATGGACATCATAATTTCAATATATTTATTGTTAAGATTAAATGTTTAACTTAAATACTTTGTATTATTGCCCGAGTCAAACATCTACCTTAAGTTACTTGTTAGCTTGTTACTTTAAAAAAAGTTGTAATTACTAAAATAATTGCGAATAAATGTTATATACATTATACTTACACAGGACCGTGTCGCGTAACCTACTGGTGAACCGCGGGTTGGGTAGGGAGGCAACGGCTGGAAACAGATCATGAAACGTGTTAAAACAAGTGACAGTATATGTTTGATAATTAAATATTTAAGTAGCATCATACGTCCTATGACAATTAAACATGATTAATAAACTACGTCTCACAACACTACGAAATATATTTACACTTACACTGTACTTACTTACAAGAAGGTAAATATACAACAAATTACAATGCAATCTATTTCAACCGGTCACACCAGTCTACATCCGGCCCAATCAGATGATGATTCCCGGGATTGTTTACAGTTTGATCCTCGTTATTTCCTGTTTGATTATATAATTAAATAAATTTTTTAATATGTCTTTGTCCTGTTGTTGCTGCTTTCTTAAGCAATTCTCTCAAACTATCTCATATTAAATATTCCTGCTTAAGTAAAACAAAGAAAATTATAAGTTTTATACGTAAGAAGTATTTGGTTGGTCACAAAATAAAATTTTTATCTCTTTAAGATTATCATAAGAACTTTGAAAGCATTTCTTGAGCCCTAAGGTATCAGGGCAAATAGTTTCTTAGTGAATCTCCTAAGGTACAAAAAAGTACCCAAAAATGTGGTACCTTTAGCTTTGGTATATTTTGCTGAGCGTTGAATATAAATAAACTAATGGAATAATTAATTCTAGCATGGATAAAATACAATTAGCAATCACGTATACAATAAATGGCTAAAGCTAAAATTGATCAAAGATTTTTATAAGGCGTCAGATATTAAATGGTTTGTTTTGAAAGTGTAATTCGGAATGGGCATCATATATCTACAATAAAATATACATCAATATCTTACAATATCTTTAGTTTTACAATACTAAGTCAAACTGAAACCAATGACCAAAAACTAATGTCTGCACTTGATCTTTCCCGGCTTTTGTTGTTGTTAGTTGTAAGCTAGACACTTTTTAACTGTTTCAGTACTAAAATAATTGCAAATAAATGCTATATATTTATTATACTTACACGTGTCGGTGTCGGGGAACACACTGGCGGACCGCGGGTTGGGTGGGGAGGCAACGACTTGAAACAGGTAATGAAACATGTTTATATAAATGACAGTAAAATTACATCATTATATCTATTTCGTTTCAAGTAATCACAAGGAGCGATTTCCACAATGAGGAGTACAACCAGTGTTGGTCGACCAGTGTTGGTGAATCGAGTTGTATATTATTACACGATAAACATCTAGGGAAATTAGAAACACTAAAAATGCACTAATGCGTTTAATGACCAAAAGGTACAATTGCATTAGTAAATTCTTTAGTGTTTTCAAATATTATAAAATAATTCGATGGAGTATGTAGTGGAATTATGCTAATAAAACCCAATACGCGTGACAAGAGGGGGCACTTAAATAGTTTGAAAATTATTTTAATTTTAGGAATAAATAAAATCGTGTAGCACCTTTACTAAAAGCTTGTCAAATATTGTGTGGAGTGATACGAGGTTCTATATTGGGAGCAACTCTATTTAGAGAAAAATAGATTTGTTAAAAAAACAAATCAACAATTGTCAAGCGTTTTTTGCTAACATTTTGCCAATACAGCAAATGGTTTTGTTTTAATTACCAACATTACATTGCTCATTTTATCAATAAACATTTGTTATAAACACATTTGCTATAAACACCAATGAACTTGGTATTGTTAACAAATTCATTGGTAGTTGTGCAACATTTGTAAAAATTAGTATGAACGTTTGTTGAGAAAACAAATTCGAAGAAATTAAAAAACTTGGGGAATGTACTAGAGTCCATGGTACTAGTCTAGTCTAGTCTGGTCTGGAGTCTATGGTACTAGTCTAGTCTAGTCTAGTCTGGAGTCTATGGTACTAGTAATTGAGCTAACCGAAACTGTAAAGTTACCCAGGGAATTTAAAACATAAACAACGAATTTTGTAGTAAAATTGTTTTTAACATAGTTATCATTGTTATAATTTATGGTTGTGTGGGATAGTTACTAATTACTCTATGGACGGCGTGAAAAACTGCGACTGGCGCCAAAAGTGGAGTTTTTTTTTACTCACGGTAGTTCGAGAAGTTGCCAGTTGTGACAAGACAAGATGGATGGAGACATAGATGAGTTAGTGTTGCCTGCAGGGCCAAATCCGGGCATTATAGAATGCCTCTTGGAGTCTTGGGAGTTGCCCAAACTAATACCGATTTTTTAACGTGAGTAGTCTTTATATTTCAATGCTTTTGCTGATATAAACATAGATTCCTAGTCCGTAATTTAATGAATATAATTAGGGGACAACTACATTAGACCTAACGTTAGAGCTAACAGCCCAGTTCTATGCCAAGTTCAAATACAAACAAAAACAGTTATAATACACTAAGGAAAACTGATTTTTATGAATACCATAGGCTACAGAAACACAGTTTACAGGTTTAAAGCTATTCCAAGCTGATCCACTTCCTCCCTGGAGCACAATAACCTGTCTAACTACAAAATGTAGCCTACCGAGTAACAAGTACTTACATTTAACTTTTTTTACCCTTAAACAAGTTCCAAGAACTAGATTTAACAAGGTAGACACGTTTTTAACACCTAGGCTATAGGTACTTTAATTCTCGTGGAGAATCAACCAAAGCTTCTGGTCTGTCTGAGTGACATTTTATTGCTAGCTTGTATCGGTGTTTTAGTAATTTAGGTTGCCTATTTTATCAGTTGGGTACGGCACAATAAGCAGTTCCTACCGATATTTTTTATACCATACGATTATCAATAATTAAATGGAGTTAAGTTGTGCTGTCTTATCAAACCTCATTTCTGGCAGAATATGTTTTTGCAAATTACCTCCATACAGCGCTCTGTGAAACTAGGCTAAATTAAATTGTCATAAAAAATTAGGCCTACTTATTGTTTGTGGGATCGGTACAAACGGAAGTCTAACAACGCAATATGAGTGGCATTTATGATAAACTAACCTAGCCTAAGTTTCATCAGAGCGCTTTATGGTATTAATTTTTGAAAACCAGTATTATATATATATATATATATATATATATATATATATATATATATTTTAGCGAATTTCCCCTATAGGGAAGAAGCTATTACCGTAGGTGGCATGGTAAGACTTAAGCCCGAGACCATGATAACTTTTCGTTTTGAGGTCCCCAGATGCCAAAAACACTATTCGTTAAAATTTATATATATATATATATATATATATATATATATATATATATATATATATATATGTGAGTGTGTGTCCGTTACCGCAATAAGTTTTTAAAGAAACACCCTATTTTGATGAAATTTGGCACAAATGTGGAGAGTAGCATTTATGACTTTAAGTTCGAAAACCAGATTGATCGCATTATGGAAAGGGGGTTTTATAGGGGTTTACAATTTTCCAAAAATCGGTTTTTTGCAAATTTGACCCCAAAATGTTAAAAACAATCAATTTTGGTTATAGCCATTTTATAGAGCTTAAAAAAACAAATAATTTAGTATTTTGAATCATTAACCTAGGTTAAGTGGTTGCGGAGAAAATCCAAAAAAACGTGTCCCATGTTAATCTTATGGGAAAAAGGTTTTTATATTTTTCTCAGATAGTTTTACTAAAAACTTCATATTTTTGTTTATTAATGTGTTTAGCTCAACAAAAGAAACATTTTGGTGTTTTAATCGTCGTTCTACGTCCAACCGTTGCAGAGATATTCAAAGTGCTAAACATAGTACGTTGTCCAATGTTATCCTTATGGAGAATAAATAAAATTCTATATCTCGATTATTTATGAATGTATATTGATGAAACTTGGTATGTGGCTTCAACTAGTTGTGGTATATTGATATTACCACAAAAACAAGTTTTTTGTTGATAGTCCCCGTAGCAGCAAACCTGCATACTCGGCCCCCATGTTATTCATATGGTGAATAAGTAAAGTTGTATATCTCCCTTAATTATGAACCTACATTAAGAGAACTTGGTATGTAGCTTCACCTGGTTCAGTTGTATTGATAATTGCAAAAAAAACACATTACTTATCTTTCTCGTTGCATCAAACCTGCGTCCTACACCCTAATGTTATTTTTATGGAGAATAAATAAAATATCACTTATTTATGGTTGTATTTTTGTGAAACTTGGTAAATAGCTCTATGTAGTAGTGAGTCACATATATGTGCATTGGAAATTCACTGAGTACGCAGGTTTGCTGCGACGGGGGTATTTTAATTTTATAGGGTTTGTATTAATTTTAGAACTGATGTTGTTAAGGATAAAAATTCCTCAAACTTTCTCAATATTTTTGTATATATCTTAGGCCTTACTTCTTTTGTTCAAATGTATGGTAGATATAATGTACCGATAAGACCACCGTAACAAAATATTGTCTGTACCTGTTTAAAAAAATCAGTTTGCAATACTTAATCGTACCGTACCGGTACTCAATATGTTCATAGATCAATAGTTTGACTAGCCTACCTATTTGAATAAGGCCTATTTGTATTTGGTTGTTTACGGGATACAATACTAAGCTGTGTACACAGCTTAGAATTAGCTAATGGCCAAATGTTTAGTTAAGATTTAACAGGGCCGCAACAGAGGTTTCGGGGCCGGGGGCCCCTCTTGTTATATTGGAAATTTATTTTTCCTTTGGCCAGGGGCTCGCGTAATTGTCCAGTTAAAATAATCGAGGACCTGGGGCAAAGTGCCCCGACGGCCCCCCCCTCGTGGCAGCCCTGGATTTTAACATAGTTCACATCACTGTTTGGAAAGTCGGGGAATTTGAAAAAGGTCAGGGAAAACGTTGGAAAAACGCCAAAAGTCAGGGACATTTTTGAATTATAATCTTAGGCCAAAACACAAAGCACGGTGCGAATATCAAAACTTATTAGAAAAAAGTGCGCATACCGAGTCGCAAATCAGGGAAAATTAAGTTATGCGGTTAGAGAAAGTCAGGGAAATGCACTTTTTTGGTCAGGGAATGTCGGAAATACTAACCAAACATTTTTTCACTAAACTCTCCGCCATATCCAAGAGCATTGTAGGAACTAACTGTAGGCCTAGTATCATGTAAGTTATGCGTTTACATTAACCGAGGAATAAATCAGGCCTGCTATTAAATCTAAAAGCTATTAATGGCCAAAATGTATGCAGATTGGGTTTCAGTGTTTTAACTTAGGTACAGGGCAAATCAGACCAAGATTTTACCTTGTCATTTCATACTTAGCTTACTGTACCTCTATGTTCAAAAACTGTGAAGAAACCTTAAGGTTTGTGTAATGGACTTCAGTTCAAGTTCAAGACGCAGTGATTGGTTTCCAGAGTGTCCACATAAGTTTGAGTGGGCTGGTCAAAAGATAATTTTCTTTTCTAATTGTAGTCACTGGTTTAACTTTCCTTAAAAATGTCTCTAGTGTTTTCTTCCTTGTAGGGGCAATTCGCTAAAACAATTTTAAGGTTTTCTATATAACTTATTATTAAGTATTTGGCTATAAGTTTCATTACTCCTTTTTAGAAAACGAGGTGGATTTGGATGCACTCTTGTGTTTATCAAAAGAAGACATTAAAGAGTTGATCCCTACTATTGGGACACGTGCAAAACTGATCAAAAAACTGGACGAATACAAGGACCTGTACAGCCAGTCAACTCAATCACATGTAAGTTAGTTAAAATTGACACCATAGACCTATATATATGCATACGGCATAAAGTACATGCAAACCTGTTGCACCACGAAGGGGGCACATTATATCTATTTGTCTAGGAAAATAAAGGCAAATGAACCTAAAAGCAGTCGATTAGCACAGATTTCCTCAGGATCAATAATAATAATAGCCTAATAATAATAGCCTTTTATAGTGATGTGACCAGTCAAGTAGTTGCGTGAGTCGAATGACTCGACTCGTGAACTGCCGCCAACTCGAGTTGCGAGTTCAGTCAGACTCGACTCGTGAACTGCCGCCAACTCGAGTTGCGAGTTCAGTCAGATTCGACTCGTAAATTGCCGCCAACTCGAGTTGCGAGTTTAGTCAGATTAGACTCGTGAACTGCCGGCAACTCGAGTTGCGAGTTCAGTCAGACTCGACTCGATCTGTAGCTGTGCATGCTGCGAGGCCCGATCTTCCGTTCCTTTTTCGTGTAGGTTCGGTATTCTCCGTATGAGTTCGTGTCGACTCGCTTCCAGCCATTAGAATTTACAATTTGCAAGTCGACTAGGCTCGCTTTCAAACCACAGCATTCAAGTTTTGCGAGTCAAATCTTTCCAGTTTGTGTAGGTTCGGCATTCTCCGTATGAGTTTGTCCCTTCCTCGCTGGTTTCACTCCATTCGCGTTCCTGGCCAACAGTAAAAAAATTTTGTACTTGAGTTAAAACAGAGTCGACTTGAGTACGGCCTTGACACAGATTAATTCGACTCGTCACATCACTAGCCTATAACTGCTATTTCATCAATCGCTGCCTGATGAATTATTGTAGTACCTTAATAGCAGCACTTTGTGAGTCATATTTAATTGCTTAACCTATTGTAAGGAATAGGCCTAATGCATTGTACGACTTCCACAGTCACTTTCACTAACTTGACTTTTCCTGGAGCAAAACTCTGTGAACGCCACTTAACCACCGGTTAACACGTTAACTGCCATGGCTATTTTCGGTAGAGTTTGCTCAGTTGCCACTCACGTACTCGTGTAATTGGATAATTGAACGAAGTGAAAGTATCCTTATACACAACTTCACTGCTTAGACTGGTAAGAGAATCAACTCATCTGGCGTGTCTATGACCACAATAACTCGAGAATGCCTCCACAGTTAAAATTGAAATTTTCCAGAAAAACTTAACAGGTCAAAATCTTGGTCAAGTTCGTTATTCAGATAATTTCGTTCAGTATTAATCAAATTATCTTAAAACCAAATTAATTTTTTTCTTCATAAGAATAACATCGGAAGCCATTTTAGTGGTACTTGAATCGTTAAAGTTTAGCCGACGTCTATCTTTCAACAACAGAGTAACAATAGTTAGTTTACTAGAGTATACTTTGTTATACTGGATAACAACAGTTTTTTTACAAAAAAAAAAACACACAAGAGAGATAAATCGAAGTATATTTTTAAGTTGTGAGCATATTTATTATTTTATAAATTATTAAGTGTACGTTTAAAAAAAAATATCCATACAGTTAATATTCCCTTAGTACGCCTACTATGTGTAAATATCGTCAGTCGGACAGAGGCAACGATTGTAACAGTGGCAGACGACAGACGACGCGTGTGGCAGGTCGAAAAACTCAAAATACCTTTGTGATGACTGTAGATACTAAGATATTAACTTAACTTATAAAATAGTTTGTTTTATTACATTTTCTTAGACAATTGGTAATATTGTGTATTGGTAATATTTTGTGTGTAAAAAGTATACAAAGCCTCAATTTGTCTAGAAATCGTTGATGAAGTTAGTCACAGTAAGCGAACAACCTTAAAATTTATTTTTGTAGGACAATTATTTGCTAGGTTATATTTTCACTAAATTAATAATAGAAATTGTCTACATTACATAAAATACATTACCAGTAATGTAGTAGGTAACCACAATAAAAGCTATCGATTATTCTAACCAAATATCTTTTTTCGGGAGGTTATCTTGGAATGATTTGACATAGCCTAGGGTTGGATTACGGTAAGAGTAAGCCGACATTAAACTAGCAATACAATGTTGTAAAATACTTTAAACACATTACCAGGAATGTTGTAGTGAACCAAAAAAAAAGCTTTAAGCTATTCTAACCAAACTAAGCCTTTTATACAGGTTATCTGAAATGATTTGACAAATCCTAGGTTTGGATTATACTGAGCTGTTTTCATCATAAACTTGGACCTATGGTTATAAAATGTAGGTCTATATACTTAGGCTACTTGCCATTTTAGAAGTTTCATGTACGGTCTTGGACCAACCCATGTTTATAGAATTTAATTTCATGATAGCCTAGGCTATTGAAATATAATTTTGTAAAATACAACTGTTGTAAAATACTTTAAACACATTACCAGGAATGTTGTAGCGAACCAAAACAAAAGCTTTAAACTATTCTAACCAAACTAAGCCTTTTGTACAGGTTATCTGAAATGATTTGACATCTCCTAGGTTTATATTATAGTGAGCTGTTTTCATCATAAACTTGGACCGATGACTATAAAATGTAGGCATATACACTTAGGCCACTTGTCATTTTAGAAGTTTCATGTACGGACTTGGGCCAACCCATGTTTATAGCACTTAATTTCATGATAACCTAGGCTATTGAAATAATATATTGAAATCTCATTTTTTCATCTAAATAACTGGGCCTGACGATTTACTGTTAATCCTTAAGGATATTTTGACTTGGCCTATAGAAACTGTTAACATTAGTTCATATAGGAAACTCGCTGTCCTCTTAAAAGTTAAATTAACCACACTGCTAAAGTCACTTCCAAGTTCCCTTGTTATTCATATGGAGGAGAGTTTTATTTGGTATATGCCACATGTGTGTTTTACTAATTCAATTAATTTAAATAAACATCTGTTATAAGGAGTATATCTAACTACAGACTGTCAATATTTTGCTTACAATTTTTCAACTCAGAATGTTCACCCCGTTGCGAAGCAGGGGCATAGCAGCTAAGTTGGTAATAAATACAAAGTCTGTTGTTTATTAAAATGTTATTCCATAAGTTTTTGTTTTTAATTTTACCTTACAGAAACTAAAGCTTTGGTTACGCTTCTGTTGCTCAGCAATGTTTGTAAGCCTGAAACGTTGAAGCTTGCAGGGAAGAAATCTTGGAAACCAACTTTAGCTGAATGCCAGGAGGGGTTCATCTATCATGTTAAAGTACGTAAATGTTTGCTAATTTTATCAACAGATTCCAAACATAAAAAAATTTTTTTTCGGAAACACATTTACCCTGTCAAAACAATATTTTTTCAAACGTTTTACATTATATTATATGGGAAAGTTCATTTGCAGTTTTTTCCTTGTATGTAGGCACGATAACTAGTAAATATCCCCTTAGCAGCAAACCTGCATACTCAGCGATTTTCCAATGTATATATATATATATATGTATATATGTATTTTAATACCACTTAAAGCCATATACAAGTTTCATCAATATACATTCATAAATAAATGATTTATAACATTTTAATTATTCTCTATAAGAATAACATGGCGTCTAAGGATGCAAGTTTGCTGAAACAAGGAACACACAAAATGGGTTTTTATGCACTTTTTAGCGAATTTCCCCTATAGGGAAGAAGCTATTACCGTAGGTCTCATGGTAAGACTTAAGCCCGAGACCATGATAACTTTTCATTTTGAGGTCCCCAGATGCCAAAAACACCATTCGTTCAAATTTTTATATATGTATATATATATATATTTATATATATATATATATATATATATATATATATATATATATATATATATGTGTCCGTAAGCACGATAACTCTCGTAAAAAACGTCTGATCTTAATGAAATTTGGTACAAACGTGTAAAGTACCATTTATTTGAACGAGGACGAAAACCAGACGAATCGCACCATCCAAAGGGGGGTTTTGGGGGGGTTTTGTACCCCAAAAATGTGATTTTTGGGGTTTTCACATGTAATTTTAATATAAATAAAATTTTAATTTATACCATTAAATTCAGCTTTAAAAAATAAACAATTTGGTGTTTTTATCATTGCTCTACGTCAATTGGTTACCGAGATATTGAAAGTGCTAAACACAGTACGTTGTCTAATGTTATTCTTATGGAGAAAAAGAAAAATTGTATATCTCGCTTATTTATGAACGTAAACTGGCAAAATTTGGTATATGGCTTTATTTGGTTGTGGTTTATTGTTGTTTGCACAAAAAAAAACAATTTTTCGCCTATAGTTCCTGTGGCAGCAAACCTAGGTACTTGGTCCCCATGTTATTGTTATGGAAATACCTGCGTACTCAGCTCCCATGTTATTCGTATGGAGAATAAGTGTTATCTCCCTTAATTATGAACATAAACTAATAACATTTGGTATGTGGCTTTACCTACTTGAGTTATATTGATATTTGTATAAAATCCAATTTTTTTTGTTCCTTATTTCAGCAAACCTGCATACTCAGCCACCATGTTATTCTTATAGAGAATAATTAAAATGTCATAAATAGTTTATTTATAAATGTATATTGATGAAATTTGGTATGTGGCTTTATGTGGTATTTGATACATACGTATGCATTGGAAATTCGCTGAGTACGCAGGTTTGCTGCTACGGGAGTAAGAGCTTCTTCCCTATAGAGGAAATTCGCTAAAACTGATAAAAAATTCATATTTGTATTATTACCTGTATCTGACAAAAAAAAACTTTAATACCCCCTCGCAGCAAACCTGCGAACTCAGCGAATTACCAATGCATATATTTTGGTATCACTACTACCTAAAGCCACTTACCAAGTTTCACAAAAATACATTCATTAATAATTGATATATAGCATTTTATTTATTCTCCATAAGAGTAACATTAGAATTGAGTTCGCAGTTTTGCTGCATCAAAGAAGATAAGAAAAGTGTTTTAGCGAATTTCCCCTATAGGAAAGAAGCTATTACCTTAGGTCTCATGGTAATACTTCAGCCCCAGACCATGATAACTTTTTGTTTTGAGGTCCCCAGAAGCCAAAAACACTTTTCGTTCAAATTTATATATATATATATATATATATATATGTGTGTGTGTGTGTGTGTGTGTGTGTGTTTGTGTGTGTGTGTGTCCGTGAATGCGATAACTTGAGTAAAAAAACGTCCGATTTCGATGAAATTTGGCTCAAATGTGTAAAATAATATTCATGACTTTAAGTTCGAAAACCAGAAAAATCAGACCATGGTAAGAGGGGTTTATGGGGTTTTTAAATTTTCCAAAAATCAGATTTTGCATTTTCACCTTAAAATTCTTAAAAAACATAATTTTCGTTTAGACCATGTTTTAGAGCTTAAAAAAACAAATAATATGGTATTTTTAATTATTAACCTAGGTTAATTGGTTGCGGAGAAAATCCAAAAAACCTACTCATAAAATGTCCCATGTTAATCTTATGGGAAATAGTTTTTGGCTTTTCATCAGTTTATTTTAATGTAAACTTCACATTTGCTTATACTAATCTGTGCAGTTACACAAAACAATCATTTTGGTGTTTAAATTTTGATTCTACGCCCAACCGTTGCTGAGATATTCAAAGTGCTAAACACAGTACGTTGTCCAATGTTATCCTTATGGAGAATAAATAAAATTTGATATTTCGATTATTTATGAATGTATGTTGATGAAACTTGGTATGTGGCTTTACGTAGTACTGGTATATTGATATTTGCTTAAAAAAAATGAGTTTTAGCGAATTTCCCCTATAGGGAAGAAGCTATTACCGTAGGTCTCATGGTAAGATTTAAGCCCGAGACCATGACAAATTTTTTTTTTTAGGTCCCCAGATGACTAAAACACGATTTGTTCAAATTTATATATATGTATATATATATATATATATATATATATATATATATATATATATATATGTGCCCGTGAATGCGATAACTTGAGTAAAAAACGTCCGATTTCGATGAAATTTGGCTCAAATGTGTAAAGTGACATTCATGACTTTAAGTTCGAAAACCAGAAAAATCGGGCCATGGGAAGGGGGGTTTATGGGGGTTTTAAATTTTCCAAAAATCAGTTTTTTGCATTTTTTACCCTAAAATTTTTAAAACACTTAATTTTGGTTTAGACCATGTTATAGAGCTTAAAAAAACAAATAATATGGTATTTTGAATTATTAAGCTAGGTTAAGTGGTTGCTGAGAAAATCCAAAAAAACCTGCTCATAAAATCTCCTATGTTAATCTTATGGGAAAAAGGTTTTTGGCTTTTCCTAAGTTAATTTTGATGTAAACTTCACATTTGCTTTTACCAATCAATTCAGCTCCACAAAACAATCATTTTGGTGTTTAAATTGTGATTCTACGTCCAACCGTTGCAGAGATATTCAAAGCGCTAAACACAGTACGTTGTCCAATGTTATCCTTATGGAGAATAAATAAAATTTCATATCTCCATTATTAATGAATGTATATTGATGAAACTTGGCACGTGGGGTCACGTAGTACTGGTATATTGATATTTGCACAAAAAATTGATTTTTTGATGATTATCCCCGTAGCAGCGAACCTGCGTACTCAGCCCCCATGTTATTCTTATGGAGAATAAGTAAAATGTAATGACTCCCTTAATTATGAACATAAATTAATACAACTTGCTATGTGGCTTCACCTTGTTGAGTTATAATGATATTTGCATAAAAACCCATTTTTTCAGTTCCTTGTTGCAGCAAACCTGCTTACTCATCTCCCGTGTTATTCTTATGGAGAATAATTAAAATTGTATATATCGCTTATATATGAATATATTTTTTTAAAACTTGGTATGCGGCTTTATATGGCATTAAGACATATATTATGCATTGGAAATTCGCTGAGTACGCAGGTTTGCTGCGACGGGGGTATTTGTTGTTTCCTTAGCAGCAAACCTGCGTACTCAGCCCCCATGTTATTCTTATGGAGAATAAGTCAAATGTATTGACTCCCTTAATTATGAACATAAGTTAATAAAACTTGGTATGTAGCTTCAATTGGTTTAGTTATATTTATAATTGCATAAAAACCCATTTTTTCCTTGTTGCAGCAAACCTGCTTACTCAGCCCCCCATGTTATTCTTATGGAGAATCACTAAAATGTTACACAGCGCTTATGTATGATTGAATATTGATGAAACTTGGTATGTGGCTTCACCTAGCTACATTCTATGAATATTTGCATAAAAACCAATTGTTTGTGTTCCTTATTTTAGCAAACCTACGTACTCATTACCAATGTTATTCTTATGGAGAATAATTAAAATCGCTTATATGTGAATGTATGTTTTATGAAACTTGGTATGCGGCTTTATGTGGTAGTAAGACATATATTATACATTGGAAATTCACTGAGTACGCAGGTTTGCTGCGACGGGGGTATTTTTGCAATTATCAATATAACATAACCAGGTGAAACTACATACCAAATGTTATTAAATTATGAACATAAATTAATAAAATTTAGTATGTGGCTTTACCTAGTTGAGTTATAAAAAAAGTGCATAAAACCCCATTTTGTGTGTTCCTTGTTTCAGCAAACCAGCATCCTAAGACGCCATGTTATTCTTATAGGGAATAATTAAAATGTTATAAATCATTTATTTATGAATGTATATTGATGAAACTTGGTATGTGGCTTTAAGTGATATTAAAATACACATATATATATATATATATATATATATATATATATATATATATATATATATATATATACATTCGAAATTCGCTGAGTATGGAGGTTTGCTGCTACGGGGGTATTTATATTATTAGGGTTAAAATAACCTTAGATACATTTATTTTCAGATCATGGGGGAAACTGAGAAAGCCATAGAAGAAAGGCAGCAACGGGCATCACAGTATGGGCTTACAGTACAGCCTTTCATCATAGTTGTCGCACCCACTCTCTCTGAGCTGACTACCTGCTATGTTGTCTTAAACGTAGTAAGATACAAGATTGACAACATTCTTCAGGCAGTCAACACTTGCTTCAACATTTTTCATGTGTTGAATATAGAGTACCCAAAGGAGTGTGAACAAATATGGCCGATCATTGAACATATAAACTTGATCAACAAAAACAAGTGCCCAGGGTTTCTGCGGTTATTAGCCAGATTGTTAAATAAATAAAGTGGTCCGGCTGTTCAGCACCCAGTTTACTAAGCATACAGTAAGACAGTTTAGCCTGTGCTGTGATTTATATTAATTTTGTAAACTTTATTTTTATTGCTTATAAGTGTGGTTTGTGGCAGGTGACATTGACTTTTAATTCTATAATTTCTGTTTTAAACGTTTCAACTTAGTTACATTTTAATCGACAATTAAAAAATGCCTATTTGTTTTTCTTGCAAGCAGGAATGTGGAACTGTTAAAAGCTAATTACTCACCTACGGTACTTCCATAAAGTTAATACTAACAGAGGATTCGTTGAGTGTTGTAGGTTGTGCGGACATTCCAAACAGTGCAGTCACCCTCCTCTGTGTCTACTGTACCAGTCAGGCTAGTGGTTCAGAATATATTAAGCCTTTAAATACCATTATTAGTGTCAATCTGATTGATGGTGAACTTCACACTTCAAGTCAAGTTGGGGACAGCTTCCAAAATAGGTTACATAATTTGTCACTACCGTTAATTAGTTCCTTGTATTCAACCAATGGTATTCCTAGGGATTATATTCAACATGTAATTGAAAATTTATGTACATTTTCCCATAATGGTTTGATGGAATCGTTAAAAAATTATGTACTAGTCAAACTTGAATCAGTTGGTTGTACTGATAACAATGAGATAAAACATAAGTTTGACTGTTTAATTTCTGCTTTTGATCACCGCCTGGATACAGAATATAAATTATTTAAATGCCTTTCAGAATCTGGACACTTTCAAAGAACCCAAGAGTATGTAATTGGTAATAAATTAGAAAACAGAGTCGTAAATGGCCAAACACAAATTTAAATTACAGAGGCACATTAGTTAGTTTGAAAGATACTTTATCAAGTTTTTTTTTCTATACCAGGAGTCTTTTCAGAAACCATTAGTTATATTAATAGTCTTAAAAATCTAGGGGAAGGTCTTTAAAATTTAACCCAGAACTACAT
Source organism: Allygus modestus (assembly GCA_963675035.1). Taxonomy (NCBI): domain Eukaryota; kingdom Metazoa; phylum Arthropoda; class Insecta; order Hemiptera; family Cicadellidae; genus Allygus; species Allygus modestus. The sequence goes on from OY776112.1 coordinate 351,833,727, forward strand.
TGGAAATCACTTGAAAAACATTATGCAAACAAACTGGTAATGCCTTTATTGATATATTTTGATGAGTTTGAAACTTGCAACCCACTGGGAGCTAGTGCAGGTATCCATAAGCTTGGAGCGGTGTATGCGACTCTACCTTGCCTTCCACCACAAGTTAGTTCTCGTTTAGAAAATATTTTCTTGTGCCTTCTCTTTAATGCTAGTGACAGAGTTTCCTTCAGCAATGATGCTGTTTTTGCTCCTTTAATCACTGAACTTTTGTTACTGCAACAAAATGGCATAGCTTTAAACTTACAAAGTGGGGAAAAAACTGTTTATTTTTAACTTGCTTTCTTAATAGGGGATAATCTAGGCCTAAATGGTATCCTTGGATTTTCAGAATCTTTTTCATCTAACTACCCTTGCAAATTTTGCAAAATTGAGAAAAGTGAGTTAAAAATTGATACCACTGAGTCAAAATTGCTCATGCATGACTGTTTAAACTACAGTGTTGATGTAGGGAAAAACGAAAAATAATTATAATAATTTATAATTATTTATAAATTATAATAATTTCATTTGTAGTTTCAACAAAGGGCATTGGTATTTTCAGCTAATTTAATTGGTAGTTTCAACAAAGGGCATTGGTATTCTCAGCTAATTTAATTGGTGGTTTCAACAAAGGGCATTGGTATTCTCAGCTAATTTAATTGGTGGTTTCAACAAAGGGCATTGGTATTCTCAGCTAATTTAATTGGTGGTTTAAACAAATGGCATTGGTATTCTCAGCTAATTTAATTTGTGGTTTCAACAAATGGCATTGGTATTCTCAGCTAATTTAATTGGTGGTTTCAACAAATGGCATTGGTATTCTTAGCTAATTTAATTGGTAGTTTCAACAAATGACATTGGTATTCTCAGCTAATTTAATTGGTGGTTTCAACAAAGGGCATTGGTATTCTCAGCTAATTTAATTGGTGGTTTCAACAAATGGCATTGGTATTCTCAGATAATTTAATTGGTGGTTTCAACAAAGGGCATTGGTATTCTCATCTAATTTAATTGGTAGTTTCAACAAATGGCATTGGTATTCTCAGCTAATTTAATTGGTAGTTTCAACAAAGGGCATTGGTATTCTCAGCTAATTTAATTGGTAGTTTCAACAAAGGGCATTGGTATTCTCAGCTAATTTAATTGGTGGTTTCAACAAATGGCATTGTTATTCTCATCTAATTTAATTGGTGGTTTCAACAAATGGCATTGGTATTCTCAGCTAATTTAATTGGTAGTATCAACAAATGGCATTGGTATTCTTAGCTAATTTATTTAGTGGTTTTAACAAAGGAGGTTGGTATCATTGGCAAAAGTGGATTAGTTGTTTTAACTAAAAAATTGGTTATATGAACAAAGAGGCATTGGTATTGACAGCAAATGTTACAAAAATTTGTTGTAATTACCTTTTATAAATTGGTTAATATCACCAATTCTTTTGCTGTTACAACAAATAACATTATTTATACTGACAATTGTTCTTCAACCAAGTTACATTGAGCAAGACCATTTATTGGCCGTATAGCAACTAAGGCTTTTAGCTCAGTTTACCAATTTGTTGTAGTTTGAACAATCATTTTTCTCTGTGATAATGTAATTTATTAAGGTACGATAAAATCTTTTGCAGACGAAGCTTCCCTAAGCTATTTAAAAGATAATTGGTTGTAAGTGCAAACTACAATGAATATATATCTGAAAGCAATACAGTGGAGGTTCACTATGAACCATAAAATACTTAGCAGAGAAAATATTATATATTTAAACTTTTCCTGAAAAATAAATTATTTTAGTAGAACCTTTAACTTATATGTGTTCTAATTGTCTATTAAGGGCAAATTCAACAATTGTTCAATCTGCACACTGTCTTCGTTAGCTTTTGATTTGTTAATTGTTAGCTAGTTACTTTTAAACTGTTTTTATTACTATAGTAGTTACGAATAAATGTTATATATATATTATACTTACACGTGCCGGTGCCGGGTAACCTACTGGAGGACCACGGGTTGGGTGGGGACACAACGACTGGAAACAAATAATTAGACATGTTTAAACAAGTGACAGTATATTTTATATAATTAATAATTTAACTATAATAATTAGTCTTCCTACTACTAAAAAGGTGTAATACTACGTCTCACAACACTACAAAATATATTTACACTTACACTGTACTCGCATACAAGAAGATACTAGAAGATACAAGAAAAAATACTAGCTATTGTATTTTTTAAACTCATAATGGCGATGGATTTGAATTTATTTATTCATTTATTTGGACTTTACCTATCGCTTCTAATGTTTGAAACTACACTACGTTTCGGGAGGTAAGGACACTCCTCTCGTTATCAAGTGAACCCTACTTACATCTAAATATCAAGTTCTTACACCTAACTAACCTAAATTTGTTTGGATTTTCTTAATCTTTTTCTTTTACATTTTAATTTACACTAACACAAAGATAACAAATACATATACAAAAAATCCAAAACTATACACTAACACAACATTTATATACGAACAAATGGAAAACTGACAATACATTACCTGTTCTGCATCGTTGCCTCCAAGCTGACGGAAAAAACGGAAAACTTCACTCTCACGTCAACTCACTACTAGACCACGCACTCGACTAGTGGCTAGTGGTAGTGGAGGGGGGAGAGCCGTTACCCCCACCAACCGCCAGGTACACGTGACGACACAGCTGTGGCTACCCATCCGTCTGTGTCGACGGAAACATGACAAGGAAACCAAAAACTGCACGATTCCTCCTAGAATGCTACCCGGGCACCAGAACGATATTCTAATAGAGATTACCGCATGCTTCCAAGGTGAGTATTGGGAACTGGTCATGCAATCAGGTGGCCGTGTTTCCTCCAGTAATATAAGTAGGGTTCACTTGATAACGGGAGGAGTTTCCTTACCTCTCGAAACGTATTGTAGTTTTAAACACTAGAAGCAATATGTAAAGTACAAATAAATCAAAAAAGAAATTTATACTAGCTAGTTACTTTTAAACAGTTTTCATTAATATAATAATTACAAATAAATGTTATACAGGGTGTCACAAAAATGGGTAGCGCGCTATGCAGAACCGGTTTCCACATACAAAAACAAATTGAAAATGTAAAGTAACATTTTTGCGATTTCGGATTAGTTTAGGCGTAATCCGCCATTTTGTATTTTTTTGAAAATAATAATTCAAAAACCCTTGGAGATATTTTTATGAAACTTGGTATAAACTTTAAGTTTCTGGTTTTTAACATTTTCAAAAATAATTTTTACTAAACTTATCAAATTACAAAATGACGGCCATTTCAATATTTCAAAGTCAAATTTCATGAAAACTAGCAACTAAAACAAAATTTTACAAGACATAAAACTTAAAGCACTTTGTAATTAAAATCCGATGAAATTTTACTGTGAAAATATGTTAATAAATAAAAAGTTATGGTAATTTTTTATAATAATTTTCAAAATAGCGGCAATATAACAATTTCAAAGTAAAATTCCTTAAAAACTAGCAACTAAAACAAAACTTTACGAGACATAACATTTAAAGGACTTGTAATTAGATGGTCAAATGCAATAGGGAACTTGACTTTGAAAATTGTATATGGCCGCCATTTTTAAATTTATTATAAAAAATACCATAACATTTTTATTTATTAACTGATTTTTACAGTAAAAATGTCATTGGATTTGGATTACAAAGTGCTTTAAATTTTATGTCTTGTAAAAGTTTGTTTTAGTTGCTAGTTTTCATGGAATTTGACTTTGAAATATTTAAGTGGCCGCCATTTTGAAATTTGATAAGTTTAATAAAAATTATTTTTGGAAAATGTTAAAAACCAAAAATTTAAAGTTTTTACCAAGTTTCATAAAAAATATCTGCAAGGGGAATTATTAATTATTAAAAAAAAAAATACAAAATGGCGGATTACGCCTAAACTAATCCGAAATCACAAAAATTTTACCATACATTTTCGACATGTTTTTGTATGAAGAATCCGGTTCTGCATAGCGCGCTACGCATTTTTGTGACACCCTGTTATATATATTATACTTACACGTGTCGGTGACGGGTAACCACCTGGTGGCGGACCGCGGGTTGGGTGGGGAGGCAACGACTGGAAACAGATCATGAAACGTTAAAACAAGTGACAGTACATATTGTATAATTAATAATTTAACTAGCATAATTCGTCTTGTTACAACTAAACAGGTTTAGTATACTACGGCTCACAACACTACAAAATATATTTACACTTACATTGTACTCACATAAAAGAAGATAAATATACTAGCGAGTTACTTTTAAACTGTGTTCATTACTATAATAGTTACGAATAAATGTTATATATATTATACTTACACGTGTTGGTGCCGGGTAACCTACTGGTGGACCGCGGGTTGGGTGAGGAGGCAACGACTGGAAACAGATCATGAAACGTGTTAAAACAAATGACAGTATATGTTTGATAATTAAATATTTAAGTAGCATCATACGTCTTGTTACAATAAACAGGATTAATGAACTACGTCTCACAACACTACAAGATATATTTACGCTTACACTGTACTTTCATACAAGAAGATAAATATACAAACAAACTATACAATACATCGATTTATACCACTAAGACCGGTCTACATCAGGCCCAATCAGACGATGATCCGGATTGTTTCCAGTTTGATCCTCGTTATTTCCTGTTTGATTATGTAATTAAACCAATTTTGTAATATGTCTTTGCCCTGTTGTCACTGCTCTAATGAGCAACTTTCTTGAACTATCTCATATTAAATATTCCTGCTTATGTAAAACAAAGAAAACTAAAAGTTTTATACCTAACTTTGGAGTATTTGGGTGGTCACTAAATAAAATTGTTATCTCTTCAAGATTATCATAAGAACTTTGAAAGCATGTGTTGACCCTAAGGTATGAGGGGCAAATAGTTTCTTAGTGCATGTCCTAATGTACAAAAAAGTACCAAAAAATTTCCTACCTTTAGCTTTGGTATATTTTGCTGTGGATAAAGACAAATAATTACAATAGTACGAGCTAATTTCTTTGTCTTTTTAGGTATTATAAAATAATTCGACAAAATAGATAATACAATTATCTTAGTTAATCTCAACTGGAGTGTCATACGGGGTACTTAAATGGTTTAAGAGTTATTTAAAATATAGGAATGAATGTTTCAAAACGTGTAGCACCTTTACTGTAATGGGTCAAATATTGCGTGGCGTGATACAAGGTTCCATATTGGGAAAAAATCTATTTAATATATCCTTAAATGATTTATATAATGCAATTTTATAAGGTACTCTAACGTATTTTTCAGAAAACACTGATCTAAGCAATTTCAAAGCTAATTTGTTGGAAGCGCAAACCGCAATGAATAAATATCTATTTTTTGATTTATTTGGACTTTACCTATCGCTTCTAGTGTTTAAAACTACACTACGTTTCGGGAGGTAAGGAAACTCCTCCCGTTATCAAGTGAACCCTACTTACATCTAAATATCAAACTCTTACACCTAACTAACCTACATTTTTTTGGATTTTTTTGATTTTTCTTTTACATTCTAATTTACACTAACACAAAGATAACAAAAAATCAAATACAATACACTAACACAAAATTTATATCACACCTAACTAACCTAAATTTTTTTTAATATTTTCCTTTACAATTTAATTTAACTAACAGAAAGATAACAAATATATATACAAAAAATCGAATACAATACACTAACACAACATTTATATATACGAACAAATGAAAAACTGACAATACATTACCTGTTCTGCATCGTGGCCTCCAAGCTGACGGGCAAACACGGGAAACGGGCTCACGTCCATCCACAACCAAACCGCACACTAGACTAGTGGCTAGCGGCAGTGGAGGGGGGAGAGCCGTTACCCCCACCTACCGACAGGGGCACGTGACGACACAGCTGTGGCTACCCACACGTCTTTGTCGACGGGAACATGACACGGAAACCAAAAAACTGCACGATTCCTCCTAGAATGCTACACGGGCACCAGTACGATATTCTCATAGAGATTACCGCATGCCTCCAAGGTGAGCATTGGGAACTGGTCATGCAATCAGGTGGCCGTGTTTCCTCCAAGGGCGATCACGGACGCATGTGTCGTAGCCGCATTGGATGGACTCTAGACGCAGGAGCAACTGTAACACAAGGAACTGGCGTGTGTTTGCGGGGTGATTTTTGACTGAAATGGTTTTTAATTAAGGGAATCCATAGTGGTCTGACATCAATACTACTCTGACTTATTGGATTTTCATGTAATTTAATTAATGCCCTTCAACAAACTTTCTTTTATAATAGTGAGACTCATGATGTATAATTTTTGCCTCTTCCCAACTAAATTTATGATCATTTTCCCAGGCGTGTTTTGCCAATTTAGATTTTACTGTTTCGCCATTTTTTGTGTTTCTTTTATGTTCGTTTATACGAACTTTTAGCGGCCTTTTAGTTTCCCCTATATATTCACCCTCACATTCACATTTGATGCTGTAGATACAGTTTTTGAGGCTTGTTCTTCATTTTTCGGTTTTACTTTAGTTAGTTGCTGTCTCAGAGAGTTTGACGATTTAAAAGCTGTTAAGATCTTATATTTTCTGGCAACTCGCCTTATTTTTTCCGACAGTTTTGGGACATATGGGATGCTTATGAAAGCTGTTGGTTTATCCACATTTGGAACAGTGTTTGGCTTTGTCCCCCTTTCCTTTTTGCATCTGCTAATTATTTTTTGAGGATAACCATTCTTTTGTAACTCTTGTGAAATTTTATTGTGCTCCGCGTCTAAAGTTTTCTTTTCACAACAAACTGATTTGGCCCTGTCGAAAAGAGAATAAGCTACTGATTCTTTGACTGATTCACAGTGGTTTGATTTGTAATTGAGGTATCGACCTGTGTGTGTTTTCTTTCTAAAAATTTCTGTTTTAAGGGCGTTTCCATCTTTAACTACATTTACATCCAAAAATGCTAGTTTTTTGTCTTGTTCTTTTTCTGTTGTGAGTTTAATTGTTGGTGAAACTTTATTTAAATGCTTAGTAAACTCGTCTAACTTTTTATCGCCATGATTCCAGACTGCAAAGACATCGTCAACGTACCTCAGCCACACTTTCGGTTGAAAACAAGCAGACGCAATAGCTTTCTGTTCGAATTCTTCCATAAATATGTTGGCAAATATTGGTGACAAAGGCGATCCCATTGCCATTCCCTCATCCTGGCGGAATATTTGGCCCTCCAATTCAAAATAATTTGACTCAGTACATAATTTAAGCAAATCCATAATTAAATTTACTGGGATTTTGGTTCTTGTGTTTAAGTTTTGGTCATTGAGTAACCGTTTTTCAATGATTTCTAGTGTTTGGTTTACGGGGATATTAGTGAAAAGACTTTCAACATCAAAACTAACTAACATGTCCTCGTCTGAAATTTGCATGTCTTTTACGATTTCTACAAAATGCTTTGTGTTTGTTACATGTGAATCAGTATTTCCTGATAAAGGTTTGAGTATGGGCAGGAGAAATCTAGCCACTAGTCTAGTGTGCGGTTTGGTTGTGGATGGACGTGAGCCCGTTTCCCGTGTTTGCCCGTCAGCTTGGAGGCCACGATGCAGAACAGGTAATGTATTGTCAGTTTTTCATTTGTTCGTATATATAAATGTTGTGTTAGTGTATTGTATTCGATTTTTTGTATATATATTTGTTATCTTTCTGTTAGTCAAATTAAATTGTAAAGGAAAATATAAAAAAAATGTAGGTTAGTTAGGTGTGATATAAATTTTGTGTTAGTGTATTGTATTTGATTTTTTGTTATCTTTGTGTTAGTGTAAATTAGAATGTAAAAGAAAAATCAAAAAAATCCAAAAAAATTTAGGTTAGTTAGGTGTAAGAGTTTGATATTTAGATGTAAGTAGGGTTCACTTGATAACGGGAGGAGTTTCCTTACCTCCCGAAACGTAGTGTAGTTTTAAACACTAGAAGCGATAGGTAAAGTCCAAATAAATCAAAAAATAAATTCAAATCCATCGCTATTATGAGTTTCAAAAATACAGAATAAATATCTGACAGCAATACAGTGGAGGTTCACTATGAACCATAAGCTACTAAGCACAAAAATAACTAAATATATTCTTGCCTAAAAAAAATATTTGTTTTTCTGGACCTATAACTTATATGTGTGATAAATGTCTTTTAAAGGCAAATTCAACAATTGTTTAATCTGCACACTATAATTGTTAGCTTTTGATATGTTCAATTTTAGCTAGTTACTTTTAAACTGTTTTCCTTCCTAAAATAATTACGAATAAATATAAATATTTTATACTTACACGTGTCGGTGTCCGGTAACCTATTGGCGGTCCGCGGGTTGATTGGGGTGGCAATGACTGGAAACAGATAATGAAACGTGATAAGATAAATGACAGAATGTTGTACACAATTAAATAGTTAAGTCAAATAGTTAAATAGTTTAATAGTTAAATATCATACGTCTTGTTATAATTAAACAGTATTAATAGCCTACGTCTCACAACACTACAAAATATGTTTATATATAAACTGTACTCACGATGAAGACGGTAAATCTGAAAAGGTTTTTTAAGGCGGTCGATGTCAACCGGTCACACCGGTCTACATCAGGCCCAATCAGAGAATGTCCCGGATTATGGTGTAAGCAAGGATGTATTTTGTTAACGTAATACTGGAATGAATACGTACGAGAAAATAGCGTATTATCTCTCTAAAACAACAGCAGCTATATTACTATAAAGTTTTGAATTTGTTGGTTTGTATTAATTATAATGTTTATATTAATTTCTCAGAAGATGTGCGTCATTTTATTGAAGAATATTCAAATGTCATAAAATAATCGACCCAGGAAGTGAAAGTTGAATCTGTTAATAAAATTCGGGATGGGTGTCCTTCCTGGAACCTTTGAACGTGCCTCAGCCAAAGAAATGTAAGGGCAGTGAGTACAAACCCTTCTGGATCCCTTTTGACCAGATTTCTTTGAAGAAAGAAATTTCTGTCAAAAGAGAGATTTAACTTCAGGCTAAGTTTAATAATTTCTTTTCTTGTCCACCCTAAGAGGCAAATTTGGAAACATTTTAGGTATAGTCCGGGAGCAGTTATGAGGTGCCGTTTTCAAAATCGCCTGGAACACATACGCACAACTACATGATTAGTATAGATAAGATTATCTTTAGTGACGGGTGGTAGGTTTGCTGCCACTGGGACAGAGAAATTTGTTTTGCTGTGTGAAGTAAACCGCAAGAAGATAAAGCGACACACCAATTTTTAGACATATGTTCAATCAACATTGAGATATCGACTTTTACTGATTTTCCATAGGTAAAGACTGGACAACAAACGTACATTACAATTCTTAATACATCGATCACCAGTAAACGGAGAGCAAGGGATGAAAGTACAAACTTTGGATAATTTTCGAATGCTGTGTAACAACTAAATAAATCCCTCCCTTTCCTAATAAAACCTCCTCTTTGCATGAAACGATTTGTCTGGGTTTACAATTTTAAGTCATAAAAAATGTTGCTTTACCTTTTTTACAACATATCTTCAATATAGGGTATATTTTACAAACTATATTAAACACAAACACTAAAAAGTTTAAACAAATTGGGTTTGTGGCATGTGGGCCAGAAAAAAGGGAACAATCATAGAATCATGGTACCCGGTCTATAACTTACCATGACATCTAAGGTAATATCGTGTTCCTATGGGGAAAATTCTCTAAATATAGAATACTTGAAGATAAATTACGGTTCAAGGTTTATGGATTTATTCACCCTACAGGTGAGCCACAAAATGTGTTTGTTAGGTTGAAATATGAAAAACATCTTACCCCGTACGCTGAACTCGACGGCATTCCTGGAGGGTCGGGTCGGGGCATTAGCTGAAAATTATTAAATTAATTCAATAATACGTTTTTATAATTGTAAATAGAGTAAGGTCTTGTTATGGTTAGATTTCAGGAGTCACTATGTAAGGTGTATTGGTATTTCTCTTCACATTTTATAATTATAAGTTTACAAGAAAAAAAGCTAAATCTTAGAACGATTTAACGATTGACAGTTTTAACGTTTATTTATTAATATGTCGACGGTTGTTCAATTAAGTTGATGAAAAAACACTACCTAGATGTAATTGATTTATTTTGTCATCAATACTCTATCTTAAGGATTATTAATTACAGTTTTAATAGATTATTTTTTTGTATCTATTGACGTTGAAAACTGTTATGTTTATATTAACTGTTATGGGCAGTCAATTCAGTGAGAAAACTGACTACTCGTTAAAAAAACACAATCGAATTGTGTTAGACTATCGCTGAATTGCGGAGCTACTTGCCAACCCCATCGTCTATAACACCCCTCTTGAGGTCATCAGTCTATCGCTGAGTTGCGGAGTTACTCGCCAACCCCATCGTCTATAATACCCCTCCTGAGGTCATCAGGCTATCACTGAATTGCGGAGCTACTCGCCAACCCCATCATCTATAACACCCCTCTTGAGGTCATCAGTCTATCGCTGAGTTGCAGAGCTACTCGCCAACACCCATGTCTATCATACCCCTCCTGAGGTAATCAGGCTATCACTGAGTTGCGGAGCTACTCGCCAACCGCATCGTCTATAACACCCCTCTTGAGGTCATCAGTCTATCGCTGAGTTGCAGAGCTACACGCCAACACCCATGTCTATCATACCCCTCCTGAGGTCATCAGTCTATCGCTGAGTTGCGGAGCTACTCGCCAACCCCATCGTCTATAACACCCCTCCTGAGGTCATCAGGCCATCACTGATTTGCGAAGCTACTTGCCAACCCCATCGTCTATAACACCCCTACTGAGGTCATCAGTCTATCGCTGGGTTGCGGAGCTACTCGCCATCCCCATCTTGTATAACAACCCTCCTGAGCACATCAGTCTATCGCTGAGTTGCGGAGCTACTCGCCAACCCCATCGTCTATAACACCCCTCCTGAGGTCATCAGGCTATCACTGAGTTGCGGAGCTAATCGCCAACCCCATCGTCTATAATACCCCTCCTGAGGTCATCAGTCTATCACTGAGTTGCGGAGCTACTCGCTAACCCCATCGTCTATAATACCCCTCCTGAGGTCATCAGTCTATCGCTGAGTTGCGGAGCTACTCGCCAACCCCATCGTCTATAATACCCCTCCTGAGGTCATCAGTTTATCACTGAATTGCGGAGTTACTCGCCAACCCCATCGTCTATAATACCCCTCCTGAGGTCATCAGTCTATTACTGAGTTGCGGAGCTACTTGCAAACCCCATCGTCTATAACACCGCTCTTGAGGTCATCAGTCTATCGCTGAGTTGCGGAGCTACTCGCCAACCCCATCGTCTATAATACCCCTCCTGAGGTCATCAGGCTATCACTGAGTTGCGGAGCTACTCGCCAACCCCATCGTCTATAACACCCCTCTTGAGGTCATCAGTCTATCGCTGAGTTGCGGAGTTACTCGCCAACCCCATCGTCTATAATACCCCTCCTGAGGTCATCAGGCTATCACTGAGTTGCGGAGCTTCTCGCCAACCCCATCGTATATAACACCCGTCTTGAGGTCATCAGTCTACCGCTGAGTTGCAGAGCTACTCGCCAACACCCATGTCTATCATACCCCTCCTGAGGTCATCAGGCTATCACTGAGTTGCGGAGCTACTCGCCAACCCCATCGTCTATAACACCCCTCTTGAGGTCATCAGTCTATCGCTGAGTTGCAGAGCTACTCGCCAACACCCATGTCTACCATACCCCTCCTGAGGTCATCAGTCTATAGCTGAGTTGCGGAGCTACTCGCCAACCCCATCGTCTATAACACCCCACCTGAGGTCATCAGTCTATCGCTGAGTTGCGGAGCTACTTACCAACTCCATCGTCTATAATACCCCACCTGAGGTCATCAGTCTATCGCTGAGTTACGAAGCTACTCGCCAGCCCCATCGTCTTTAATACCCCTCCTGAGATCATCAGACTATCGTTGCGTTGCGGAGCTACTCGCCAACCCCAAAGTCTATAACACCCCTCCTGAGGTCATCAGACGATTGCTAAATTGCAGAGCTACTCGCCAACCCCATCGTATTTAAAACCCCTCCTGAGGTCATCAGACGATCGCTGAGTTACGGAGCTACTCGCCAACCCCATCGTATATCACCCCTCCTGAGGTCATCAGATTAACACTGAGTTGCGGAACTTCTTGCCAATTCCATCGTCTATAATACCCCTACTGAGGTCATCGGACTAACGCTGATTTGTGGGGCTACTCACCAACCCCATCGTCTATAACAACACTCCTTAGGTCATCAGACTATCGCTGAGTTGCGGAACTACTCACCAACGCCATAATACCCCTCCTGAGGTCATCAGACAATCGCTGAGTTGTGGAGCTATTCGCCAACCCCATCGTCTATAACACCCTACCTGAGGTCATCAGACTATCGCTGAGTTGTGGAGCTACTCGCCAACCCCATCATCTATAACACCCCTCTTGAGGTCATCAGTCTATCGCTGAGTTGCAGAGCTACACGCCAACACCCATGTCTATCATACCCCTCCTGAGGTCATCAGTCTATCGCTGAGTTGCGGAGCTACTCGCCAACCCCATCGTCTATAACACCCCTCCTGAGGTCATCAGGCTATCACTGATTTGCGAAGCTACTTGCCAACCCCATCGTCTATAACACCCCTACTGAGGTCATCAGTCTATCGCTGGGTTGCGGAGCTACTCGCCATCCCCATCTTGTATAACAACCCTCCTGAGCACATCAGTCTATCGCTGAGTTGCGGAGCTACTCGCCAACCCCATCGTCTATAACACCCCTCCTGAGGTCATCAGGCTATCACTGAGTTGCGGAGCTACTCGCCAACCCCATCGTCTATAATACCCCTCCTGTGGTCATCAGTCTATCACTGAGTTGCGGAGCTACTCGCCAACCCCATCGTCTATAATACCCCTCCTGAGGTCATCAGAAAATCGCTGAGTTGTGGAGCTATTCGCCAACCCCATCGTCTATAACACCCTACTTGAGGTCATCAGACTATCGCTGAGTTGTGGAGCTACTCGACAACCCCATCGTCTATAATACCCTCCTGAGGTCATCAGACTATCGCTCAGTTGCGGAGTTACTCACCAACGACATCGTCTATAACACCCCTCCTGAGGTCATCAGACTATCGCCGAGTTGTGGAGCTACTCACCAACCCCATCGTCTATAACAACACTCCTTAGGTCATCAGACTATCGCTGAGTTGCGGAGCTACTAACCAACGCCATCGTCTATAATACCCCTCCTGAGGTCATCAGACAATCGCTGAGTTGTGGAGCTATTCGCCAACCCCATCGTCTATAACACCCTACCTGAGGTCATCAGACTATCGCTGAGTTGTGGAGCTACTCGACAACCCCATCGTCTATAATACCCTCCTGAGGTCATCAGACTATCGCTCAGTTGCGGAGTTACTCGCCAACGCAATCGTCTATAACACCCCTCCTGAGGTCATCAGACTATCACCGAGTTGTGGAGCTACTCGCCATCCCCATCGTCTATAACACCCCTCCTGAGGTCATCAGACTATCGCTGAGTTGCGGAGCTACTCGCTATTCCCATCGTCTATAACAACCCTCCTGAGGTCATCAGGCTATCGCTGAGTTGTGGAGCTACTCGCCATCCCCATCGTCTATAACACCCCTCCTGAGGTTATCAGACTATCGCTGAGTTGCGGAGCTACTCGCCATCCCCATCGTCTATAACAACCCTCCTGAGGTCATCAGGCTATGGCTGAGTTGTGGAGCTACTCGCCAACCCCATCGTCTATAACACCCCTCCTGAGGTCATCAGGCTATCACTGAATTGCGGAGCTACTTGCCAACCCCACTTGCGGAGTCACTATGTAAGGTGTATTGGTATTTCTCTTCACATTTTATAATTATAAGTTTACAAGAAAAAAAGCTAAATCTTCGAACGATTTAACGATTGACAGTTTTAACGTTTATTTATTAATATGTCGACGGTTGTTCAATTAAGTTGATGAAAAAACAATACCTAGATGTAATTGATTTATTTTGTCATCAATAATCTATTTTAAGGATTATTTATTACAGTTTTAATAGATTATTTTTTTTGTATATATTGACGTTGAAAACTGTTATGTTTATATTAACTGTTATGGGCAGTCAATTCAGTGAGAAAACTGACTACTCGTTAAAAAAACACAATCGAATTGTGTTAGACTATCGCTGAATTGCGGAGCTACTTGCCAACCCCATCGTCTATAACACCCCTCTTGAGGTCATCAGTCTATCGCTGAGTTGCGGAGTTACTTGCCAACCCCATCGTCTATAATACCCCTCCTGAGGTCATCAGGCTATCACTGAATTGCGGAGCTACTCGCCAACCCCATCATCTATAACACCCCTCTTGAGCTCATCAGTCTATCGCTGAGTTGCAGAACTACTCGCCAACACCCATGTCTATCATACCCCTCCTGAGGTCATCAGGCTATCACTGAGTTGCGGAGCTACTCGCCAACCCCATCGTCTATAACACCCCTCTTGAGGTCATCAGTCTATCGCTGAGTTGCAGAGCTACACGCCAACACCCATGTCTATCATACCCCTCCTGAGGTCATCAGTCTATCGCTGAGTTGCGGAGCTACTCGCCAACCCCATCGTCTATAACACCCCTCCTGAGGTCATCAGGCTATCACTGATTTGCGGAGCTACTTGCCAGCCCCATCGTCTATAACACCCCTCCTGAGGTCATCAGTCTATCGCTGGGTTGCGGAGCTACTCGCCATCCCCATCTTGTATAACAACCCTCCTGAGCACATCAGTCTATCGCTGAGTTGCGGAGTAACCCGCCAACCCCATCGTCTATATTACCCCTCCTGAGGTCATCAGTCTATCACTGAGTTGCGGAGCTACTCGCTAACCCCATCGTCTATAATACCCCTCCTGAGGTCATCAGTCTATCGCTGAGTTGCGGAGCTACTCGCCAACCCCATCGTCTATAACACCCCTCCTGAGGTCATCAGGCTATCACTGATTTGCGGAGCTACTTGCCAACCCCATCGTCTATAACACCCCTCCTGAGGTCATCAGTCTATCGCTGGGTTGCGGAGCTACTCGCCATCCCCATCTTGTATAACAGCCCTCCTGAGCACATCAGTCTATCGCTGAGTTGCGGAGTAACTCGCCAACCCCATCGTTTATAATACCCCTCCTGAGGTCATCAGTCTATCACTGAGTTGCGGAGCTACTCGCCAATCCCATCGTCTATAATACCCCTCCTGAGGTCATCAGTCTATCACTGAGTTGCGGAGCTACTCGCTAACCCCATCGTCTATAATACCCCTCCTGAGGTCATCAGTCTATCGCTGAGTTGCGGAGCTACTCGCCAACCCCATCGTCTATAATACCCCTCCTGAGGTCATCAGTCTATCACTGAATTGCGGAGTTACTCGCCAACCCCATCGTCTATAATACCCCTCCTGAGGTCATCAGTCTATCACTGAGTTGCGGAGCTACTTGCAAACCCCATCGTCTATAACACCGCTCTTGAGGTCATCAGTCTATCGCTGAGTTGCGGAGCTACTCGCCAACCCCATCGTCTATAACACCCCTCTTGAGGTCATCAGTCTATCGCTGAGTTGCGGAGCTACTGGCCAACCCCATCGTCTATAACACCCCTCTTGAGGTCATCAGTCTATCGCTGTGTTGCGGAGTTACTCGCCAACCCCATCGTCTATAATACCCCTCCTGAGGTCATCAGGCTATCACTGAGTTGCGGAGCTACTCGCCAACCCCATCGTATATAACACCCCTCTTGTGGTCATTAGTCTACCACTGAGTTGCAGAGCTACTCGCCAACACCCATGTCTATCATACCCCTCCTGAGGTCATCAGGCTATCACTGAGTTGCGGAGCTACTCGCCAACCCAATCGTCTATAACACCCCTCTTGAGGTCATCAGTCTATCGCTGAGTTGCAGAGCTACTCGCCAACGCCCATGTCTATCATACCCCTCCTGAGGTCATCAGTCTATAGCTGAGTTGCGGAGCTACTCGCCAACCCCATCGTCTATAACACCCCACCTGAGGTCATCAGTCTATCGCTGAGTTGCGGAGCTACTAGCTAACTCCATCGTCTATAATACCCCACCTGAGGTCTTCAGTTTATCGCTAAATTTACGAAGCTACTCGCCAGCCCCATCGTCTTTAATACCCCTCCTGAGATCATCAGACTATCGTTGCGTTGCGGAGCTACTCGCCAACCCCAAAGTCTATAACACCCCTCCTGAGGTCATCAGACGATTGCTAAATTGCAGAGCTACTCGCCAACCCCATCGTCTTAAAAACCCCTCCTGAGGTCATCAGACGATCGCTGAGTTACGGAGCTACTCGCCAACCCCATCGTATATCACCCCTCCTGAGGTCATCAGATTAACACTGAGTTGCGGAGCTACTCACTAACACTGTCGTCTATAATACCCCTCCTGAGGTCCTCAGACTATCGCTGAGTTGTGGAGCTACTCGACAACCCCATCGTCTATAATACCCTCCTGAGGTCATCAGACTATCGCTCAGTTGCGGAGTTACTCGCCAACGCCATCGTCTATAACACCCCTCCTGAGGTCATCAGACTATCGCCGAGTTGTGGAGCTACTCGCCATCCTCATCGTCTATAACACCCCTCCTTAGGTTATCAGACTATCGCTGAGTTGCGGAGCTACTCGCCATTCCCATCGTCTATAACAACCCTCCTGAGGTCATCAGGCTATCGCTGAGTTGTGGAGCTACTCGCCATCCCCATCGTCTATAACACTCCTCCTGAGGTTATCAGACTATCGCTGAGTTGCGGAGCTACTCGCCATCCCCATCGTCTATAACAACCCTCCTGAGGTCATCAGGCTATGGCTGAGTTGTGGAGCTACTCACCAACCCCATCGTCTATAACACCCCTCCTGAGGTCATCAGACTATCGCCGAGTTGTGGAGCTACTCGCCATCCCCATCGTCTATAACACCCCTCCTGAGGTTATCAGACTATCGCTGAGTTGTGGAGCTACTCGACAACCCCATCGCCTATAATACCCTCCTGAGGTCATCAGACTATCGCTCAGTTGCGGAGTTACTCGCCAACGCCATCGTCTATAACACTTCTCCTCAGGTCATCAGACTATCGCCGAGTTGGGAAGCTACTCGCCATCCCCGTCGTCTATAACAACCCTCCTCAGTTCATCAGGCTATCGCTGAGTTGTGGAGCTACTCGACAACCCCATCGTCTATAATACCCTCCTGAGGTCATCAGACTATCGCTCAGTTGCGGAGTTACTCGCCAACGCAATCGTCTATAACACCCCTCCTGAGGTCATCAGACTATCACCGAGTTGTGGAGCTACTCGCCATCCCCATCGTCTATAACACCCCTCCTGAGGTCATCAGACTATCGCTGAGTTGCGGAGCTACTCGCTATTCCCATCGTCTATAACAACCCTCCTGAGGTCATCAGGCTATCGCTGAGTTGTGGAGCTACTCGCCATCCCCATCGTCTATAACACCCCTCCTGAGGTTATCAGACTATCGCTGAGTTGCGGAGCTACTCGCCATCCCCATCGTCTATAACAACCCTCCTGAGGTCATCAGGCTATGGCTGAGTTGTGGAGCTACTCGCCAACCCCATCGTCTATAACACCCCTCCTGAGGTCATCAGGCTATCACTGAATTGCGGAGCTACTTGCCAACCCCACTTGCGGAGTCACTATGTAAGGTGTATTGGTATTTCTCTTCACATTTTATAATTATAAGTTTACAAGAAAAAAAGCTAAATCTTCGAACGATTTAACGATTGACAGTTTTAACGTTTATTTATTAATATGTCGACGGTTGTTCAATTAAGTTGATGAAAAAACAATACCTAGATGTAATTGATTTATTTTGTCATCAATAATCTATTTTAAGGATTATTTATTACAGTTTTAATAGATTATTTTTTTTGTATATATTGACGTTGAAAACTGTTATGTTTATATTAACTGTTATGGGCAGTCAATTCAGTGAGAAAACTGACTACTCGTTAAAAAAACACAATCGAATTGTGTTAGACTATCGCTGAATTGCGGAGCTACTTGCCAACCCCATCGTCTATAACACCCCTCTTGAGGTCATCAGTCTATCGCTGAGTTGCGGAGTTACTTGCCAACCCCATCGTCTATAATACCCCTCCTGAGGTCATCAGGCTATCACTGAATTGCGGAGCTACTCGCCAACCCCATCATCTATAACACCCCTCTTGAGCTCATCAGTCTATCGCTGAGTTGCAGAACTACTCGCCAACACCCATGTCTATCATACCCCTCCTGAGGTCATCAGGCTATCACTGAGTTGCGGAGCTACTCGCCAACCCCATCGTCTATAACACCCCTCTTGAGGTCATCAGTCTATCGCTGAGTTGCAGAGCTACACGCCAACACCCATGTCTATCATACCCCTCCTGAGGTCATCAGTCTATCGCTGAGTTGCGGAGCTACTCGCCAACCCCATCGTCTATAACACCCCTCCTGAGGTCATCAGGCTATCACTGATTTGCGGAGCTACTTGCCAGCCCCATCGTCTATAACACCCCTCCTGAGGTCATCAGTCTATCGCTGGGTTGCGGAGCTACTCGCCATCCCCATCTTGTATAACAACCCTCCTGAGCACATCAGTCTATCGCTGAGTTGCGGAGTAACCCGCCAACCCCATCGTCTATATTACCCCTCCTGAGGTCATCAGTCTATCACTGAGTTGCGGAGCTACTCGCTAACCCCATCGTCTATAATACCCCTCCTGAGGTCATCAGTCTATCGCTGAGTTGCGGAGCTACTCGCCAACCCCATCGTCTATAACACCCCTCCTGAGGTCATCAGGCTATCACTGATTTGCGGAGCTACTTGCCAACCCCATCGTCTATAACACCCCTCCTGAGGTCATCAGTCTATCGCTGGGTTGCGGAGCTACTCGCCATCCCCATCTTGTATAACAGCCCACCTGAGCACATCAGTCTATCGCTGAGTTGCGGAGTAACTCGCCAACCCCATCGTTTATAATACCCCTCCTGAGGTCATCAGTCTATCACTGAGTTGCGGAGCTACTCGCCAATCCCATCGTCTATAATACCCCTCCTGAGGTCATCAGTCTATCACTGAGTTGCGGAGCTACTCGCTAACCCCATCGTCTATAATACCCCTCCTGAGGTCATCAGTCTATCGCTGAGTTGCGGAGCTACTCGCCAACCCCATCGTCTATAATACCCCTCCTGAGGTCATCAGTCTATCACTGAATTGCGGAGTTACTCGCCAACCCCATCGTCTATAATACCCCTCCTGAGGTCATCAGTCTATCACTGAGTTGCGGAGCTACTTGCAAACCCCATCGTCTATAACACCGCTCTTGAGGTCATCAGTCTATCGCTGAGTTGCGGAGCTACTCGCCAACCCCATCGTCTATAACACCCCTCTTAAGGTCATCAGTCTATCGCTGAGTTGCGGAGCTACTGGCCAACCCCATCGTCTATAACACCCCTCTTGAGGTCATCAGTCTATCGCTGTGTTGCGGAGTTACTCGCCAACCCCATCGTCTATAATACCCCTCCTGAGGTCATCAGGCTATCACTGAGTTGCGGAGCTACTCGCCAACCCCATCGTATATAACACCCCTCTTGAGGTCATTAGTCTACCACTGAGTTGCAGAGCTACTCGCCAACACCCATGTCTATCATACCCCTCCTGAGGTCATCAGGCTATCACTGAGTTGCGGAGCTACTCGCCAACCCAATCGTCTATAACACCCCTCTTGAGGTCATCAGTCTATCGCTGAGTTGCAGAGCTACTCGCCAACACCCATGTCTATCATACCCCTCCTGAGGTCATCAGTCTATAGCTGAGTTGCGGAGCTACTCGCCAACCCCATCGTCTATAACACCCCACCTGAGGTCATCAGTCTATCGCTGAGTTGCGGAGCTACTAGCTAACTCCATCGTCTATAATACCCCACCTGAGGTCTTCAGTTTATCGCTAAATTTACGAAGCTACTCGCCAGCCCCATCGTCTTTAATACCCCTCCTGAGATCATCAGACTATCGTTGCGTTGCGGAGCTACTCGCCAACCCCAAAGTCTATAACACCCCTCCTGAGGTCATCAGACGATTGCTAAATTGCAGAGCTACTCGCCAACCCCATCGTCTTAAAAACCCCTCCTGAGGTCATCAGACGATCGCTGAGTTACGGAGCTACTCGCCAACCCCATCGTATATCACCCCTCCTGAGGTCATCAGATTAACACTGAGTTGCGGAGCTACTCACTAACACTGTCGTCTATAATACCCCTCCTGAGGTCCTCAGACTATCGCTGAGTTGTGGAGCTACTCGACAACCCCATCGTCTATAATACCCTCCTGAGGTCATCAGACTATCGCTCAGTTGCGGAGTTACTCGCCAACGCCATCGTCTATAACACCCCTCCTGAGGTCATCAGACTATCGCCGAGTTGTGGAGCTACTCGCCATCCTCATCGTCTATAACACCCCTCCTTAGGTTATCAGACTATCGCTGAGTTGCGGAGCTACTCGCCATTCCCATCGTCTATAACAACCCTCCTGAGGTCATCAGGCTATCGCTGAGTTGTGGAGCTACTCGCCATCCCCATCGTCTATAACACTCCTCCTGAGGTTATCAGACTATCGCTGAGTTGCGGAGCTACTCGCCATCCCCATCGTCTATAACAACCCTCCTGAGGTCATCAGGCTATGGCTGAGTTGTGGAGCTACTCACCAACCCCATCGTCTATAACACCCCTCCTGAGGTCATCAGACTATCGCCGAGTTGTGGAGCTACTCGCCATCCCCATCGTCTATAACACCCCTCCTGAGGTTATCAGACTATCGCTGAGTTGTGGAGCTACTCGACAACCCCATCGTCTATAATGCCCTCCTGAGGTCATCAGACTATCGCTCAGTTGCGGAGTTACTCGCCAACGCCATCGTCTATAACACTTCTCCTCAGGTCATCAGACTATCGCCGAGTTGGGAAGCTACTCGCCATCCCCGTCGTCTATAACAACCCTCCTCAGTTCATCAGGCTATCGCTGAGTTGTGGAGCTATTCGCCAACCCCATCGTCTATAACACCCTACCTGAGGTCATCAGACTATCGCTGAGTTGCGGAGCTACTCGCCATCCCCATCGTCTATAAAACCCCTCCTGAGGTCATCAGACTATACATGATTTGCGGAGTTACTCGCCATCCTCATCGTCTATAACACCCCTCTTGAGGTCATCAGACTATCGCTGAGTTGCGGAGCTACTTGCCAACCCCTTCGTCTATAACACCCCTCCTGAGGTCATCAGACCAACGATGAGTTGCGGATCTTCTTGCCAAATCCATCGTCTATAATACCCCTCATGTGGTCATCAGACTATCGCTGTGTTGCGGAGCTACTTGCCAACCCTTTCGTCTCTAATACTCCTCCTGAGGTCATCAGACCAACGCTGAGTTGTGGAGCAACTCGCCATCCCCATCGACTATAACACCCCTCCTGAGGTTATCAGACTAACGCTGAGTTGAGGGGCTACTCGCCAACCCCATCGTCTATAACACCCCTCCTGAGGTCATCAGACTATACATGAGTTGCGGAGCTACTCGCCATTCTCATCGTCTATAACACCCCTCCTGAGGTCATCAGACTAACAGTGAGTTGCAGAGCTATTCGCTTTCCTCATCGTCCATAACACCACTCCTAAAGTCATAAGACGATCGCTGAGTTGTGGAGGTACTCACCAACCCCATCGTCTATAACACCCCTCCTGAGGTCATCAGAACAACGCTGAGTTGCGGAGCTACTCGCCAACCCCATCGTCTGTAACACCCCTCCTGAGGTCATCAGACCAACGCTGAGTTGCGGAGCTACTCGCCAACCCCATCGTCTGTAACATCCCTCCTGAGGTCATCAGACCAACGCTGAGTTGCGGAGCTACTCGCCAACCCCATCGTCTGTAACACCCCTCCTGAGGTCATCAGACCAACGCTGAGTTGCGGAGCTACTTGCCAAATCCATCGTCTATAAAACCCCTCCTGAGGTCATCAGGCTATCACTGAGTTGCGGAGCTACTCGCCAACCCCATCGTCTATAACACCCCTCTTGAGGTCATCAGTCTATCGCTGAGTTGCGGAGTTA
Organism: Allygus modestus; assembly: GCA_963675035.1. Lineage (NCBI taxonomy): Eukaryota > Metazoa > Arthropoda > Insecta > Hemiptera > Cicadellidae > Allygus > Allygus modestus. The sequence goes on from OY776112.1 coordinate 351,856,047, forward strand.
CTCGCCAACCCCATCGTCTATAATACCCCTCCTGAGGTCATCAGGCTATCACTGAGTTGCGGAGCTACTCGCCAACCCCATCGTATATAACACCCCTCTTGAGGTCATCAGTCTACCGCTGAGTTGCAGAGCTACTCGCCAACACCCATGTCTATCATACCCCTCCTGAGGTCATCAGGCTATCACTGAGTTGCGGAGCTACTCGCCAACCCCATCGTCTATAACACCTCTCTTGAGATCATCAGTCTATCGCTGAGTTGCAGAGCTACTCGCCAACACCCATGTCTATCATACCCCTCCTGAGGTCATCAGTCTATAGCTGAGTTGCGGAGCTACTCGCCAACCCCATCGTCTATAACACCCCACCTGAGGTCATCAGTCTATCGCTGAGTTGCGGAGTTACTTGCCAACTCCATCGTCTATAATACCCCACCTGAGGTCATCAGTCTATCGCTGAGTTACGAAGCTACTCGCCAGCCCCATCGTATATCACCCCTCCTGAGGTCATCAGATTAACACTGAGTTGCGGAACTTCTTGCCAATTCCATCGTCTATAATACCCCTACTGAGGTCATCGGACTAACGCTGATTTGTGGGGCTACTCACCAACCCCATCGTCTATAACAACACTCCTTAGGTCATCAGACTATCGCTGAGTTGCGGAGCTACTCACCAACGCCATCGTCTATAATACCCCTCCTGAGGTCATCAGACGATTGCTAAACTGCAGAGCTACTCGCCAACCCCATCGTCTTAAAAACCCCTCCTGAGGTCATCAGACGATCGCTGAGTTACGGAGCTACTCGCCAACCCCAACGTATATCACCCCTCCTGAGGTCATCAGATTAACACTGAGTTGCGGAACTTCTTGCCAATTCCATCGTCTATAATACCCCTACTGAGGTCATCGGACTAACGCTGATTTGTGGGGCTACTCACCAACCCCATCGTCTATAACAACACTCCTTAGGTCATCAGACTATCGCTGAGTTGCGGAGCTACTCACCAACGCCATCGTCTATAATACCCCTCCTGAGGTCATCAGGCAATCGCTCAGTTGTGGAGCTATTCGCCAACCCCATCGTCTATAACACCCTACCTGAGGTCATCAGACTATCGCTGAGTTGTGGAGCTACTCGACAACCCCATCGTCTATAATACCCTCCTGAGGTCATCAGACTATCGCTCAGTTGCGGAGTTACTCGCCAACGCCATAGTCTATAACACCCCTCCTGAGGTCATCAGACTATCGCCGAGTTGTGGAGATATTCACCAACCCCATCGTCTATAACAACACTCCTTAGGTCATCAGACTATCGCTGAGTTGCGGAGCTACTCACCAACGCCATCGTCTATAATACCCCTCCTGATGTCATCAGACAATTGCTGAGTTGTGGAGCTATTCGCCAACCCCATCGTCTATAACACCCTACCTGAGGTCATCGAACTATCGCTGAGTTGTGGAGCTACTCGACAACCCCATCGTCTATAATACCCTCCTGAGGTCATCAGACTATCGCTCAGTTTCGGAGTTACTCGCCAACGCCATCGTCTATAACACCCCTCCTGAAGTCATCAGACTATCGCCGAGTTGTGGAGCTACTCGCCATCCCCATCGTCTATAACACCCCTCCTTAGGTTATCAGACTATCGCTGAGTTGTGGAGCTACTCGCCATTCCCATCGTCTATAACAACCCTCCTGAGGTCATCAGGCTATCGCTGAGTTGTGGAGCTACTCGCCATCCCCATCGTCTATAACACCCCTCCTGAGGTTATCAGACTATCGCTGAGTTGCGGAGCTACTCGCCATCCCCATCGTCTATAACAACCCTCCTGAGGTCATCTGACTATACATGAGTTGCGGAGCTACTCGCCATTCTCATCGTCTATAACGCCCCTCCTGAGGTCATCAGACTAACAGTGAGTTGCAGAGCTATTCGCTTTCCTCATCGTCCATAACACCACTCCTGAGGTCATAAGACGATCGCTGAGTTGTGGAGGTACTCACCAACCCCATCGTCTATAACACCCCTCCTGAGGTCATCAGACCAACGCTGAGTTGCGGAGCTACTCGCCAACCCCATCGTCTGTAACATCCCTCCTGAGGTCATCAGACCAACGCTGAGTTGCGGAGCTACTCGCCAACCCCATCGTCTGTAACACCCCTCCTGAGGTCATCAGACCAACGCTGAGTTGCGGAGCTACTTGCCAAATCCATCGTCTATAAAACCCCTCCTGAGGTCATCAGACTATACATGATTTGCGGAGTTACTCGCCATCCTCATCGTCTATAACACCCCTCTTGAGGTCATCAGACTATCGCTGAGTTGCAGAGCTACTTGCCAACCCCTTCGTCTATAACACCCCTCCTGAGGTCATCAGACCAACGATGAGTTGCGGATCTTCTTGCCAAATCCATCGTCTACAATACCCCTCATGTGGTCATCAGACTATCGCTCAGTTGCGGAGTTACTCGCCAACGCCATCGTCTATAACACTCCTCCTCAGGTCATCAGACTATCGCCGAGTTGTGGAGCTACTCGCCATCCCCATCGTCTATAACACCCCTCCTGAGGTTATCAGACTATCGCTGAGTTGTGGAGCTACTCGACAACCCCATCGTCTATAATACCCTCCTGAGGTCATCTGACTATCGCTCAGTTGCGGAGTTACTCGCCAACGCCATCGTCTATAACACTCCTCCTCAGGTCATCAGACTATCGCCGAGTTGTGGAGCTACTCGCCATCCCCGTCGTCTATAACACCCCTTCTGAGGTTATCAGACTCTTGCTGAGTTGCGGAGCTACTCGCCATCCCCATCGTCTATAACAACCCTCCTGAGGTCATCAGGCTATCGCTGAGTTGTGAAGCTACTCGCCATCCCCATCGTCTATAACACCCCTCCTGAGGTCAACAGACTAACACTGAGTTGCGGAGCTACTCACTAACACTGTCGTCTATAACACCCCTCCTGAGGTCATCAGACTATACATGAGTTGCGGAGCTACTTGCCAACCCCTTTGTCTATTACACCCCTCCTGAGGTCATCAGACCAACGCTGAGTTGCGGAGCTTCTTGCCAATTCCATTGTCTATAATACCCCTCATGTGGTTATCAGACTATCGCTGAGTTGCGGAGCTACTCGCCATCCCCATCGTCTATAACAACCCTCCTCAGGTCATCAGGCTATCGCTGAGTTGTGGAGCTATTCGCCAACCCCATCGTCTATAACACCCTAACTGAGGTCATCAGACTATCGCTGAGTTGCGGAGCTACTCGCCATCCCCATCGTCTATAACACCCCTCCAGAGTTCATCAGACTATCGCCGAGTTGCGGAGCTACTCGCCATCCCCATCGTCTATAACACCCCTCCTGAGGTTTTCTGACTATCGCTGAGTTTCGGAGCTACTCGCCATCCCCATCGTTAATAACACCCCTCCTGAGGTCATCAGACTATCGCTGAGTTGCGGAGCTACTCGCCATCCCCATCGTCTATAAAACCCCTCCTGAGGTCATCAGACTATACATGATTTGCGGAGTTACTCGCCATCCTCATCGTCTATAACACCCCTCTTGAGGTCATCAGACTATCGCTGAGTTGCGGAGCTACTTGCCAACTCCTTCGTCTATAACACCCCTCCTGAGGTCATCAGACCAACGATGAGTTGCGGATCTTCTTGCCAAATCCATCGTCTATAATACCCCTCATGTGGTCATCAGACTATCGCTGTGTTGCGGAGCTACTTGCCAACCCTTTCGTCTCTAATAATCCTCCTGAGGTCATCAGACCAACGCTGAGTTGTGGAGCAACTCGCCATCCCCATCGACTATAACACCCCTCCTGAGGTCATCAGACTAACGCTGAGTTGAGAGGCTACTCGCCAACCCCATCGTCTATAACACCCCTCCTGAGGTTATCAGACTATCGCTGAGTTGTGGAGCTACTCGACAACCCCATCGTCTATAATACCCTCCTGAGGTCATCTGACTATCGCTCAGTTGCGGAGTTACTCGCCAACGCCATCGTCTATAACACTCCTCCTCAGGTCATCAGACTATCGCCGAGTTGTGGAGCTACTCGCCATCCCCGTCGTCTATAACACCCCTTCTGAGGTTATCAGACTCTTGCTGAGTTGCGGAGCTACTCGCCATCCCCATCGTCTATAACAACCCTCCTGAGGTCATCAGGCTATCGCTGAGTTGTGAAGCTACTCGCCATCCCCATCGTCTATAACACCCCTCCTGAGGTCAACAGACTAACACTGAGTTGCGGAGCTACTCACTAACACTGTCGTCTATAACACCCCTCCTGAGGTCATCAGACTATACATGAGTTGCGGAGCTACTTGCCAACCCCTTTGTCTATTACACCCCTCCTGAGGTCATCAGACCAACGCTGAGTTGCGGAGCTTCTTGCCAATTCCATTGTCTATAATACCCCTCATGTGGTTATCAGACTATCGCTGAGTTGCGGAGCTACTCGCCATCCCCATCGTCTATAACAACCCTCCTCAGGTCATCAGGCTATCGCTGAGTTGTGGAGCTATTCGCCAACCCCATCGTCTATAACACCCTAACTGAGGTCATCAGACTATCGCTGAGTTGCGGAGCTACTCGCCATCCCCATCGTCTATAACACCCCTCCTGAGGTTTTCTGACTATCGCTGAGTTTCGGAGCTACTCGCCATCCCCATCGTTAATAACACCCCTCCTGAGGTCATCAGACTATCGCTGAGTTGCGGAGCTACTCGCCATCCCCATCGTCTATAAAACCCCTCCTGAGGTCATCAGACTATACATGATTTGCGGAGTTACTCGCCATCCTCATCGTCTATAACACCCCTCTTGAGGTCATCAGACTATCGCTGAGTTGCGGAGCTACTTGCCAACTCCTTCGTCTATAACACCCCTCCTGAGGTCATCAGACCAACGATGAGTTGCGGATCTTCTTGCCAAATCCATCGTCTATAATACCCCTCATGTGGTCATCAGACTATCGCTGTGTTGCGGAGCTACTTGCCAACCCTTTCGTCTCTAATAATCCTCCTGAGGTCATCAGACCAACGCTGAGTTGTGGAGCAACTCGCCATCCCCATCGACTATAACACCCCTCCTGAGGTCATCAGACTAACGCTGAGTTGAGAGGCTACTCGCCAACCCCATCGTCTATAACACCCCTCCTGAGGTCATCTGACTATACATGAGTTGCGGAGCTACTCGCCATTCTCATCGTCTATAACGCCCCTCCTGAGGTCATCAGACTAACAGTGAGTTGCAGAGCTATTCGCTTTCCTCATCGTCCATAACACCACTCCTGAGGTCATAAGACGATCGCTGAGTTGTGGAGGTACTCACCAACCCCATCGTCTATAACACCCCTCCTGAGGTCATCAGACCAACGCTGAGTTGCGGAGCTACTCGCCAACCCCATCGTCTGTAACATCCCTCCTGAGGTCATCAGACCAACGCTGAGTTGCGGAGCTACTCGCCAACCCCATCGTCTGTAACACCCCTCCTGAGGTCATCAGACCAACGCTGAGTTGCGGAGCTACTTGCCAAATCCATCGTCTATAAAACCCCTCCTGAGGTCATCAGACTATACATGATTTGCGGAGTTACTCGCCATCCTCATCGTCTATAACACCCCTCTTGAGGTCATCAGACTATCGCTGAGTTGCAGAGCTACTTGCCAACCCCTTCGTCTATAACACCCCTCCTGAGGTCATCAGACCAACGATGAGTTGCGGATCTTCTTGCCAAATCCATCGTCTACAATACCCCTCATGTGGTCATCAGACTATCGCTGTGTTGCGGAGCTACTTGCCAACCCCTTCGTCTCCAATACTCCTCCTGAGGTCATCAGACCAACGCTGAGTTGTGGAGCAACTCGCCATCCCCATCGTCTATAACACCCCTCCTGAGGTCATCAGACTAACGCTGAGTTGCGGGGCTACTCGCCAACCCCATCGTCTAGAACACCCCTCCTGAGGTCATCAGACTATACATGAGTTGCTGAGCTACTCGCCATCCTCATCGTCTATAACACCCCTCCTGAGGTCATCAGACTAACAGTGAGTTGCAGAGCTATTCGCTTTCCTCATCGTCCATAACACCCCTCCTGAGGTCATCAGACGATCGCTGAGTTGTGGAGGTACTCACCAACCCCATCGTCTATAACACCCCTCCTGAGGTCATCAGACCAACGCTGAGTTGCGGAGCTACTCGCCAACCCCATCGTCTGTAACACCCCTCCTGAGGTCATCAGACCAACGCTGAGTTGCGGAGCTACTCGCCAACCCCATCGTCTGTAACACCCCTCCTGAGGTCATCAGACCAACGTTGAGTTGCGGAGCTACTTGCCAAATCCATCGTCTATAATACCCCTCATGTGGTCACTTGGTAGGTTTGAATTTAATGTGAAACGCCAATTTTAACACAGCTCTACTCGATAGCTCAGTTGCAATGATTTCACCTGTAAGGGGTTATCCTTGCTCCATAAGACCGATGTTTAAGACACATCGTGTATATTTAATGTGATCCTGCGAGTTACAAGTGGTTATGTTATAAGGTAAGTTACAGCAGATACTTACCGGTAGTTCGTTTGCAAAGGATGGATCGCACGGATATCCGGCATAGCTTTGCCCCTGCAATGTACACAGAACCATTTACAAGTCGTCCTTTTTAATGACACCTTAAGTAAACAAGCTTAATTGATATAAATTACTCATCTGAGATGGAACAGGGAAGGGTTATTGGAGGATAATTTGTGCATTGTTTTATAGTGTTAGGGTTCTCTTACAATGCCTATGACTGCATTTTTGTTTATAAATGCCGGCAAAATGCCTGAAACCATGTGGGATTTTTTTTTTTAATATCAACATGTTTTTGCCCAATCTAGATTAATTTAGCTCGGTGCCTTAAGTATTATAGTTCTTAATTGCAATTGCGATCCTGATTTATTGTATGACTTTTATAATTGAAAATACGTGTTTTAATGAAGAAGATCTTGTGTGGGGACGCATACCCACCATTACTTATGTATGTAAAGGAGTGAGTGTTAATAATCTTTTGTTGCTAATAACGAAAGTTCCAAATCCCACGCGAAAAGACGACAAAATAATACATAATGTTGTGTATAAATTACACCGTCCAGATCTTTAATATAACAAGTATTTGGACAGTTAATTTTGCAGTATTATGCATCTGCGTACTTCTGAATGCAATATTAAGCTGTAGAAAATTCTGAATAAAGATTTATTTAAATTTTTAGTTTGTACATATACTAAAAGTGCTTATGCTGTGATACTAAAAATAACAAAGGAGTCACGGAAGCTATAACAGCTATTCTTCCAAACTGAGTTTAAAATCTTCAATCTAAGACGGACATTGCAGCTTAATCGGTTCTGAGGTCGTTGCATTAAAACAGAACTCCCATGACTGCAGACAGACAACATCTTCATTTTATAACAGTATGAATAAATATAGTTACTAATCAAATACCCCGTCGCAGAAAACCTGCGTACTCAGCGAATTTCCAATGCATATATATGTGACTCACTACTACATAGAGCTACTTACCGATTTTCACAAAAATACATCCATAAATAAGTGATATATAGCATTTTATTTATTCTCCATAAGAATAACATTAGGGTTGAGGACGCAGGTTTGCTGCAACGAGGAAGATAAGTAGTTTTTTTGCAATTATCAATATAACTGAACCAGGTGAAGCTATATACCAAGTTTTACTAATTTATGTTCATAATTAAGGGAGATTTACAATTTTACTTATTCTCCATATGAATAACATGGGGTCGAGAATGAAGGTTTGCTGCTACGGGGACTATAAAAAAACTTGTTTTTTGTGCTAATATCAATATACCACTACTAGTTGAAGCCACATACCAAGTTTCATCAATATACATTCATAAATAATCGAGATATAGAATTTTATTTATTCTCCATAAGGATAACATTGGACAACGTACTGTGTTTAGCACTTTGAATGTCTCTGCAACGGTTGGACGTAGAACAACAATTAAAACACCAAAATGTTTGTTTTGTTGAGCTAAACACATTAATAAACAGAAATGTGAAGTTTTTAGTAAAACTATCTGAGAAAAATCTAAAAACCTTTTTCCCATAAGATTAACATGGGACACGTTTTTTTTTTATTTTTTCCGCAACCACTTAACCTAGATTAATGATTCAAAATACTAAATTATTTGTTTTTTAAGCTCTATAAAATGACAACAACCAAAATGGAGTGTTTTTTCACATTTTGGGGTAAAATTTGAAAAAACCCGATTTTTTTAAAATTGTAAACCCCCATAAAACCCCCTTCCCATATTGCGATCGATCTGGTTTTCGAACTTAAAGTTATAAATGCTACTCTCCACATTTGTGCCAAATTTCACCAAAATCGAGTGTTTCTTTCAAAAGTTATCGCGGTAACGGACATATATATATATATATATATATATATATATATATATATATATATATCCTATATATACATATATATATATATTTGAATGAATAGTTTTTTTCCTCAAAACGAAAAGTTATAATGGTCTCGGGCTTAAGTCTTACCATTTCACCTACGGTAATAGATTATTCCCTATAGGGGAAATTCGCTAAAACTGAGGAAATTAAATTTACATTATTGTTTAGATGTATAAATTAACACAGTTAACAAAATTGTACATGTAGCCTCTCTCTTTGAAATGTATTACGAGGAAAACGTGTTTAAAAATTAATGATATGATGTTGTCATGAGTATGAACTAGGTAACAATAACTTTTATATAATTTACTAACTTCTAACAGAAACATATTAATCTATACACTTATAAATACAAGTTCAAATGATACCCTAAACGAGTAAAACATATGCAATTGAACATGATATTTACTGTTGGTGCCGATGTGTAAGCCGCTCGTGTGACTGCCGGTGTAGAGTACTGCAAAGAAAAACATCTCATAACAACTGTTAATAATAATTGAATGGAGTAAATAAAATAGTTGATACACTTTAACTTAAACACAATGTTATCGTTATTATCGGATAAAAATATAAAACAAAACTTGCCAAGAAAACACGAATGGACATCCACCCCACCTGCTTCCACCTGTGCCTCATCAGTTCTGCCAACAACGTATCAAAACTCTACGGAATGCACAGAAAACCGGAATAAACCGGGAATTGGAATAATCGTTAATATGACCGAATCTTAGGAATGTCATTTCTAGGTGTAATACGTTATACGTTTTTTTTGTTTTTAATTAGTTTTGAAGTGAGTTTTGAATGCCTCAACCTTATAATATACCCCTAGAAGTGAGTTTTGAATGCCTCAACCTTATAATATACCCCTAGAAGTGAGTTTTGAATGCCTCAACCTTATAATATACCCCTAGAAGTGAGTTTTGAATGCCTCAACCTTATAATATACTCCTATTCTTGCCACTAAATCAGATAACTACCACGAACTACTACCAACAAGTGTGGAGTGGCATTTAATTAATTTTTAAAACAATAAAACCTTCGGCCGCCATCTTTGACCCACCATTTTGGAATTAGATACTTTTTCTACTGTAAATATCGGGTTGTGACCCATCATGTCGAACTATATTTCCTAGCTAAAAGGAATGCCGCAATCTATTTTCAAATATCACCTTTGTTTCTCATTACATTATCAAATTTGTGTTTAACATTACAAATATTTCAATATCATGAGAGCGAAAGGTGATGTTTATAAACATATTCTGGCATTAAATTCCGCTTGGAAAAATAGTTGGAAATTATGGGTCACAACTCTATCTTTACACTTGAAAACATTATCTAATTCCAAAATGGTGGATCCAAGAGGTTAAAGGTATTGAAGCTATTTTATTTATTGACGGCAACTACCAATGCAAGTATTAAAGGGATTGAAGGTATTCTAGTAAATAAAATGGTTAAAGTGACATATCGTCACAAACATTAGTTAAATTAGTATACATAAATAACATTTGCTATACAAACTACCTATCTTTAAATAATTTGTTGAAAGGTAAACGTAAAATAACTCTAAAACCCCCAAAGAGATGGTTGATTATCAATATTATTCTCTAATTTTCAGCATTCTACCAGAAATAAATGAATTTATGCAAACTATTATAAATGCAGATAAAATTATACTATGTAGACAAAAATATTCACATTTGAACACCGCACTTACTTTTGTTTGAGATGGGTGAGCTGACCGTGTGGATCGATAGGCCTGTAAAGTGAACAATGTTTACATAATACAATGTACTAATAGGCAACAACCTGATCAGTTGAATGATTCATCTGTCTCGTCCCTTCAGCCAACTGTACATTGCTGACTGATCAGTATAACTTTAGTGTAGCCCCTCCCATTCAATTGTCTACATATATATATATATACTCTCTATGAAACGCAAAAAAATCGTCTGAAACGGGATACAACCCTTGGTCCAATTGACACCTACTGTCTGGAACACTACATGACACAGACCTATAGATATAACGATAAAATTGTGTGACAAGGGGCCCGTTTCATAAAAGTACTGTAATACAGGTCCTGTAATACAGGGCTTGTACCGGGAACGATTCTAACGATGTCTAACGATTTGATTTAAAATGTAGTGGTTTATGGTGGTCAATTCCCTAATAAAATGACACCAACCGCAATTAAAATTCTAACTCTTATTTATAAACCACATGTTAGTAATCATATACCACGAGTATTACTTTGACAGTTCCCTGGTTGATTATGAACAGCTTTTGAAACTCCATGGACCCAATGTTAATTTTTTTAACTTTTCATTTTAGTTTTTTTACATTATTTGATTTTTTCTGGGGATGAAGCCTGTCTAGAACTTATTTTTATCCCAGAAACTAGTTATTTCCAACATTTGAAGGAAATCGTTGGGGCCGTTTTTGAGATCAGTGTCGCAAGCAAACAAGCAAACAAACAAACACACAAGCAAACCTTACTCATAGTAGAGTATAGGATTCAGACTAATAATTCCAGGACAATAACTTGATATAGGCCAAAGTATTGACAATTGAACATTGTACTTACTCTGGTTGACGCCGGATACGCCGACCGTGTGGGTTGAACCCTCTGCAAAGTGAACGATAACAATATAATGTTTAACTATTTGTATTCCTACAGTTAGACAATTTTAAAGTTTGCAGGGCAATATAGATATATCCTATAGCATATACGCTGCCTTCTATTTCGGAGCTCACAACCAAAACAAACTTCGGTATGATTTAAGTACTTCAATTAAGTTCAGAAAATGAATCAAGGATTACCCATCACAGAGCTACGATTAAACATTCCGATGTTCACTAAAATTGTCAGATTCTTTATTTTTTTCTTTGAGTTTGTTAAATGATACAAAATCTAAAGTATAATACCATCAGGATTGACACTATGTTTGTATTGAGCTGTTACCTATCTGTCAGTTCAGCAGGTGTTGCGAGATGGTTGGATAAGTTATGAACGAGGCAGTAGCAGGAGGCAGTTTCAGGCGGCAGGAGCCTGAAATAATTTGCTGAACAGGAATAGACTTGTGTTTTACTCTACTATACAAGCTACGTTACTCCCAAAAGATCCAGCAAACACCAATGCTGGTAACATTGCTATAAGAGTCCAGAGGGTCACACTCCTAAGGTTTAGTACTTTCAATAATAGCTAGAAACTTGCCTGTGATTAACCTGTAACCTGGGTCATCGTGCAAAGTTTTGTCGCAATCGAATATATGGAACAGTGTTAAGACTTTATACTTTGTAATGTTCAACCCATTATAATGTTTGTATTATAACTAAATATAATGTGGAAAACATAAATAATTCAGACCTACATCAGAAATGCAACAAGGTGTCACGAGACTGTGTATCACCTACCTTGGCGTAACGCAGTCTGCCGTTCTTCTGCTCACTCTCCGAATCCTGAGTAGTGGGGCAGACTTATCTCTTGCCCTATATATCCTAGCGTACTTTCAAATCTTTGTATATATTAATTTTAAATAATACAATTCTTCTTCTTTTTACAATGCTATATATATATATATATATATATATATATATATATATATATATATATATATATATATATAGAATAAAATAAAACTACGTCTCACAATACTACACAATATTTATTTTACTTTTTACTGTACTTACATACAAGACGGTAAATAAACAAAAAGATGGTACAACGTAGTTTTATACATACATTACATATAATAATATATCCCAATGTAATCCTAAACTACTCGAGTCGGCCATTCTAGTTGACCCAGTAATTAATGTCCCAGGACTGAAGGGCTTCGCTCCAATAGATTTAACATATACTATCTATGGGGAAAATATTTTCACAAATGACTGATTTGAAGTATTGTAAACAGCTGTCTCTCTATTTAGAAAAACAAGCTGTAATGTAAATCATTGTATAATTTTCCCAGATGACTAATTAAAATAATTAAACATCTACTTATTTACATAGTGAATTGTAAAGTAAATGTTTTGAGTGAAGATGTTTTAACACAATTCATGGGCACAGAAACGTGCGCTGGGAACCACAAGCGATACAAATATAAGCGATAAAACGGCATACAACACATGCTGTACTATGCGATGCACTAATGCACCATAAACGCAGTGCTTGACAATTGATCTTAGCAATGTCCTCCGTAGGTGCAACTGTAATTTAAAGATTGTCTAACAAATGATTATATATAAAATACTAAACCTCGTTTTGAAATGTGAGAGGTTTTTTGTTAAATGTATTAATTAATTTAAAATACTGTTATCTAATCTAATGAGTTATAACTATTTATTTTATATATTTTCAGATAACGATTTTTTACCTGTCGTTCTTTTTGGTTTGATCCCTTTTCGTCATCACCAAAGAAGAAATCCCACATAGACTGAAAAGTAAATTCCGTCGTCACAGCAAGCCTGCGTACTCAGCGGATACTGCATATAACCACTTACCAAGTGTCATAAACACTTCTCCACAATTAAGAAATGTATGAAATGATTTGTTATTCTCTATAAGAATAAGATAGGGGCTGAGTACGCAGGTTTGCTGCAACGTGATCAATGAGCAAAACATATTTTTTCTTTTTACAAATATCATCATACCACAACAAAATAAAGCCATGTACCAAGTTTATTCGGTATACGTTCATAAACTAGCGAGAGATGTAACTTTTCATATTTTCCAAAAGAATAGAATTGGACAACGTACTGTGTCAATATCCCTATAACCAATTGACGTAGAGCAAAGATAAAAACACCAAATTATTGTTTTTTTAACATGAATACAATGGTGAATACTAAAAGATTTTGTAAAATATAAAATAAAATAAAATCGAAAACCCCATTTTTGGGGTACAAAACGTCCTAAAGTATCCCTTAAATTAAGACGATCTATTTGGTATTTAAACTTAAAGTATAAAATGTTGCTTTACACGTTTGCACCAAATTTCATAAAAATCGGACCATTTTTAAGAAAGCTATCGTGCCCAAAACACACATATATATTAAATAAGCAGCTTCAATGTATACAGTAGAGTAACTGTATATTATACAGTTTTTAACGAATGGTGTTTATCTAGCATTTGAGGACTTAAAACGAAAAGTTATCATGGTCCCGGGTCTGGGTCTTACCATGCAGACTACGATAATGGCTTATTTCCTAAAGAGAAAACCCGCTACAAGTTTCAATAACATTTGTGTGAAAATATTCGAATAAATTCAGTGTTATAGACGCTAAGAACATGTTACCCAATTAATGATGATTTAAAACAGAGAAAAATGTATGACAAATTTAGTATGACATTGATGGCAGTAAATGGTGTGTAAATCTTCTCCTTTTCAATATAATATTTTGTCTATTTGAATTGTTGTGGTCTAGTTCAAATATATAGTTTTCAGAGGAAATGGCTACTGATATCATTACTAATATTGAAAGGGTATGTGACTGCAGACATTTGACTTGTCTTATTGTTTGATTTTATGGCCTGAATATGCTAATTGTATCTTCTTTTAAAATTTCTGCCTATCTGACCTACATAATATTTATTTCAGTTGCTGCAGTTGATTCTATAAACTCAATTATTGGCAGGTCTTTCTAATTGCTTAAAAACTTGTTTTTAGTTGAAATGAGTTATCCTTTGTTCTGCAACTTATCTTGTAATTTTATTTCTCAAACGTTTTTCTGATGGCGATATTGAGTGATGTACTATAAAGAACACACACATACTTATTCAGGGGTGACAAGGGGAGGCAGCTGCCCTCCCCTAAAATTTGGAGAAAGTATTAATGTAAAATATAAAAATTCACAATAATCACTATCACGGCTATGTTCGCCCCTCCAATCAAAGTTCAGAAATATATACATAAGCGTATTATGTTTTTTGGTTCTAAAGTATTTTGTTTTTCAGCCTTTTTTCTGTTTGATCTAATGAGTTTGTCAAGCATTTTTAGTGATAACCATTTGCAGTGGCAATGGACTAGTTTTTACTTCCTTACTGTAGTTCTCTTCATTCATTGGCATTTTTATTACATTAAATAAGTAACAACTGTACAGTCTTATATGACAGTACACGAAATTAAAAATAAAGGATTCAGAATAGGTATTAAGGTTTTATATACATAAAATTGTCGACATTATGAACCTCGATGCGAGACAAGATTTAAAACTCAATTTTCGACCAAATAATAAACATTAGAAGTGCTCCTAACAACCTGCACATAAAAATTCATCATATGATTTATGAACATGTGAAATTATAGTTGTTACTACTATAGGCCACCCTTGACTGCAGTTCGACCTTTGCCCCCTGACGTCACGGGATTCCCAGTCCCGCCTCGCTCCTTCTCTCGCAACGTGCCGGCACTAACCTAACCACAGTGGTGCCAACCTAACGCATATTTATCTGTAATTTTGTTGCCAACAGTAGTATTGACACCGTTACATAAATTAATATATACTAGTGGCTTGAAGGAGACATAACCTTTTTACAGTATTCTGCCTCATCTGATTTCTTTTATTCTTTGCATGCTAAAGAGGAACATATGTCAGTTCGAAAACAAAGCGGATACGTGATAAAATGTTTTAATGTAATCAAAGGAGACGTTTTTAAATCTTCTTGTTTTTCTTATGGGGGATGTTTTACCTTATTTCTTGTTTGCTTCTGATAACTTCTGAGAATTGCGGTTGTTTCCCGAGTCCCTGGGATCAAGACCTTGACCTTGAGGCCTCTCCCATCATCCTGCAATATGCCTAAGTCCCACGATTTTGATTTTACATTTTCGCTTACAAAATTATATATATATATATATATATATATATAATGTTCATATTTACTGTCAATACACTTGCAATGTATTTCTTCGTTACTTTAAATTTGTGAACGATTTTCATGTTTGATGTGACAGCATTCTCTAATCTGGCGACACAGGCCCGCACCCGCCTCCCTCGTTGCCCCTCAAGATGCTTGACCAGCCCCGCCTAAACTTACCCCCAACCTATGAATTACAGTACTTTCATAATGGAAAAAACCTTGTAAATGTAAATTATTTTCTAATATCGCAGTTATCTTGAAAAATAAAACTATGTAATCTAGATTGGTAATTACTAAGAATGTATACACCTAGAATATAATGAGGGGCTATGTAAAAACCAAATGTAATTAAAATATTAATGTCTTTGAGATTTATCTTCAAGGTGGAAATTATATATTTTAAGATAATTATCATACTCTTGATTTTCCTTATCAGTGTCATCGCTACAACCTCAGTCTTATCCTGACCTGTATTTCACTAAATTTATTAAAATATGTTTGTAGATGATTTATCTACTACTGTCTTAGTTATTAATGATACATCATGATAAATTCATTCCTTATTTAATATTGTTTCAAAGTTTGTTTCATGTTAATAAATATTAATTTAAGTACATACAACATTATCTTTCTTAATAAATATTCTTAAAAAACTAAAAGGCAAATGAAAGCAGCTCTTATAATTTACAAAAAAACTTTATTGCTACATTTCATTAGTCTACTATTTCACAAAAAAATAATAACTGAAAAATAAACAAATTTAATTCCTTTTCCGACTCCCCTGTACATCAGAGACAGGCTGTCGTCCTCTCTACTGTTGTAGCTCTCGATGGTGGCTTCTGAGAGGATAGCGAGGAACCTTAGCAGTAGGTAGACGTTCAGGAGTGCCTGTGGTCATCACCGGTCATCCCTTCAACGACGGTGGTGCGGATCGTCTCGCCGAAACGTGTTTGCGTTTTTCCAAACTGGATGACATGGTAGGGGACCATCCGGCTGAGATCGCTGATCTTGGTGTATTGCTGCAAGTAACAACTGTCCAGGCCTACTTTCAAATCGGCCGTAACCATAGTTAATTTACTGTGATTCCCCGAGGAAACTCCTGCTGCTCCTGCTACTCCTGCCTCCCGTCGCGGTGGTGTGGAACTGACTGAAACTCAACTAGATAGTTGGCTGTTAGTGGTGTTGGTGGTGGTGGGTGGAGGTTGGAGGGGGCTGTAGGGGAGTGGGGAGAAGGATTTTGTGGTGAAAAATAAAATTCCCAGTTTTTGGAAATATTTCCCTCAGTGATTCTTCTTTTTTATTAGTTGTGGTAATGAAAAAGTTTCAGAACGTTATTCAATGAGCACATCCTATTTGATTTTCTGTGGAAAAAACAAAACGCATTTGATGTCGTCACAGCCTTGAAAACAGGTTAGGCTTCCATTTCGATCACTAAACAATATTTAAAAAAATCATTAATATAGTTTGATTTTTCTAGCCAATTTACTTACAATAGCGAAGAAATCAAAATGGAGTACAACTGATTGAGTAGAGTTTGAATAGTGATATCATCGTCCTGCCAGCGTATTCCGTGATAGTGATTAGTAGTCCACGTACAATGTTTCTTGCTTTTGAGGTAAAAAACTGTTTTAACAGTTTTTTTTCAGGAGCCAGTGAGAGCGTATTCCCTGTAATAGAGCTGAATACTGAGAGGAAGCAGATCTTGAGTTTAAATATATTTAATTTAAATGTTTATAGACAGTAGTATGGAGTTTTTGGGTTTTATTGGTAAAATATTTTTTGTTGTTGTTATTTTGTGGTAATTACTTGTTATTTTTTAAATACAGGTTTAATTATTTGTTTGCAGGGTAAAATAGTGTATAGTACAAGATAGGTAATGAGCTAAGTGTGAAGAAGCAGACTAGAGTGTGGAAGTTGCTGCTGTCAGCATTTGTTTCAGGTTGAGGAGTGCTGAGTTGCCGTGGGAGTTGACCCGACTTTGCTGACAGAGTTCTCTAACATAGTTATGAGATTTGTAGATGTTTGGTTCAGGCTGGAGATATTGCTTTGATCATTCAGAAAGATGCTTGTGCATGCGTGGTTTAAAACTTGATTTTAAAGATTAACATATTCTGATTTGTATATTGCTTAGTTATGCTGGGATAATCAAAGGTTTTTGTTTACAAAGCTTAAGTTTTAAAGAATTTTTCAAATTTATTAATCTGGATGTAACTGATTTGGGCCCAAATCATATTAATTGTATTCATATCTTTAAATTTGTATTGGATAGCTGTGATAAATTAGTTCTGTTTTTTTTTTGCAGTAGGTTTGCACAGTTTCAAAGGGTGCCAAATTATTTTTGCTCTGTGAAGCTGATAGAAATCAGTAAGATTTTTGTTTATGTGACATGAAAATTGATTCCAAGTAAACTAATGTTTTGTATTGACTTTTAAAGGTAAATTGTGATGGGGATTTTTATTTTCAATATTAAAGTGTGCATCCTAATAATAGACCTAATATAACATTTATTATTAAATTATTTATTTTCTTCATTTCTCAGAACAGTTTTTTTTATAGAATTGAAAATTTATGAAGTTGAATGGTGTCCAACAATTAACTCACTGATCAATTTGTTTTAACACTATGTAGTGTTTTGTGTGATATAATCGATAATATGTTATTGTGAAGAAGCAAAACAGAGTCGTTGAATGCAACATTTAGGTCTTATGACAATTAAAAAGATTAGTTTCAAATTTGTTTGGAATATTTGGTGGATAATGGAATTAAATGTTTGAACTGAAAGAACTAGCATCAACATTATAAAGATTTGTGTTTGTGTCATGAGATTTATATAAAGTTTCATCAAATTTATTATCTATGCTGCTTCCTTTGTTTTATAAAGAATATTTTTGGGGTAACACTTGCAAAATACTTCTTCTGTTTTCAAGATTAGTTGATTGTATGTAACATAACGTTTACCCCTCTTGAAAATAATAATTGTAGGGTTTTTAATTGCATTTTATGGTTTTATGTACGATTGTTAATTTTCATATGGAATATTTTATAGACTTTCCATTTCTTCGACCTTTCCACGACCTAATGGCCGACCTGGTACATCGGAGGAAATTTCACTCCTCCAACATTGGGATCTGCTGCAGCGACCCTGGAGCAACAGATCGCGTAACCTCCAAAACTTAATCTCCAGTTCTTCAACCTCTTGGATCTCAACTCTGTTTTACACTACTGGACTTCACCGTCTTCTTGGGTCAAACATTTGAAGACTCGCACCAGAAGGAAGGTTTTCTCATGCTGTCTGGACAGTTACGGGGAGAGCGACAATGGTTCTTCAAGGAGTTGGTGTGGATTTCCTTTCGCCTGAGCTCGTCACACTCTGCCATCATCAGTCTCTGCCAAGGCCAGTGGACTTCTCCGTGCCATAGAACTTCCAGAGGGATGTTGACATCGTGTTCTGAGCTTTCAATATTTGGATTGGGATTCATCGAAATTGCCTACAACTGGGAGAGGTTCATCTTCATCCGAGGAACCGCATCTTCGTGGGATTGGTCAGTCCTTTCTATCCTATTTTCTTCCCTTTCCTTCATTTTCATTTTTGTTAGTTGTTAATGAATATTAATTGTTGACGGATGTTAGTTAAATTTAATTTTGCAATATTATTGTTTTTCTTTTTTCTTTATTTTTGGGGCATGTAAGAGAGACGCTGAGGGCATCGTCTCACCGATCAAGGGGGATGTAATGAAGGGGAAGAGAGTTAGTCAGTTTGTTATAATATGTCTGTAGTTAAATATGCAAGAGGGAAGGCAATATTTTGTAAGGAGGAAATATTGGGCGTGTTGTGTGAGTATGCTGGAATTGTTATTAAACAATAACTTGTTTTGCTGACCTGCTGAAGGCTCTGGCTTTACTTAACTGACCTACTTGGTCAGTTGGGTAGTTTTGGGGGCCAGTCAGTCAATCTGTGAGATGGAGTATTAGGGTGTAGTGTAGGGGCTGGGGGCCTCAGGGTCCAGGGCCTGTTAGGTCTGGGGCCCAAGTAAGTTTCATAGTCACTAGTTTTTCTAAATTAATCTTTATACTTTCCAGGCTACTTGCCCTTAAATCTAGATAATTATATGTTAATATATTAAAGTCTTTTCATTGTTATCACATTGGTATTTTACCGTTTATTCACCATTTGTAAAATGTACAGTTTTTCTTTGTTTAGTAAAATATATATTATTACATTACATGTCTCTTTAATTTATTGAGCTACGTCCTTGTGGTGGCAAGTAGGTTCATACTTTTTGGCCAGCAGATAAGCTTGCTTGGCCGTCACAGTGAGTATACTCAGGGGATATAACAAAACGGTGTGGTTCCTGTTTGATTCTCTGATTCCAGATGATACCCTTGTAGGGGACACCCAGGAGTAGAGGCAGTTGAGAGAGGAAACGTAGGAGGATAGTAAAGGAGGGGTGGTGGAGAAGTTGCAACTGGAAGTGGAAGAGGCGATGAAGAGGATGAGGAGTGGCAAGGCTCCCGGGGACGATGGACTTAGGGTTGAGTTTATGAAGGGGATTAAGGGGGCTCTTTTATTGACGTGTCGATAAGGTGTTGGAGGAAGGTTTGTTTCCCAGAGTGTGAAAGGGATAATGGTGAATGGTGAATGGTGAATGGGATAAAGGGTAATGGTGTTCTTTAAGAACAAGGGGAAGGTGATGGAAAGGTTGTCGGTGGCCCGGCTGTGGAGTTTTCTGCAGGATATGGGGCGTCGATCGAGATGCAGTATGAGTTTGTGTAGGGTAAGAGCACGTCGTTGGCAATATCGGATTTTTTGAGGTGTGTGCAGGAGATGGAGGAGAGTGTGGTGTTTGGAATTTTTGCCGATATATTGGGGGCGTTTAACAATGTGTGGTGGCCGCAGATTATGGGGAAACTAAGGGCATGGAACTGCCCGGCTGACTGGTTTAGGGTGGTGAGGACTTATGTTGAAGGGACAGAAGTGGTTTTGCTGATAGGTGGGTGTGAAGGCCGGAAGGCGGTGGTGAAAGATCTGCCTTGTTCACTCGACGATGTCTCGGACCAAACTGATAGCTGCACTAGGATTCACTGGGTTAAATTCAAAAGACTAGACGCAGGAATCCATGAGTTAAACTTTGCAGGGTAACCTTTCCACTTGACCAACACCTTCCTCCCTTTTATTGCACCTTTCATTTCCAGTATTTTCTCAATTTTGCAAACTTTGTTGTTTGGAACTATTACTTTTTGAAGTTCCATTTCGAAAAAGGTACCGTCAATAACTTCTCCAGCCAGATCTTGCACTAGGTACACTGGAATTGGATGTCTAATGACGCGTTTGACTTTAAAGATTTTGCATTTTTGTTAAACAGCTGATTTTGTATCCTTTAGCGAAATGTTTTTTACCACTGGAACCTAGTAAGAAGAGGAGGTCTTTCCATTGAAGTCGAGTTTGGAGACACCCTCACGGAAGCTGTCAACTGCATCTTTTTGGGGAATGTTGCAACATCATCGTAGTGGACAAGTACAGAAACGTCACAGTCGATTATAGCTAAGCTCTATTGTAACCAACTTTGTAACCACGCGGACCGTTGTTATCTAACAAGATTTTTTATCAAAGTGAATATTTATTGTAGTTATTGGCTTGTTGATTTTTTATTTTGGTTATTAAGGTGTATTTTATAATTTAAACCAAAAAATAAAATGGCAAAATAAAAACTATAATAAACTATTAGGTTAATGATGTGTATAGATTTAGTGAGTAATTAGCATGTATACAAGAGTATTTGATTTATAATAAAGCTACAAAAATATGTTTTTGAAATGTTGTTATTACTAATCCTTGTCCCGACCCAGTTTTTGTAAAGACAATATTAAGGATAGGGGGTGGTAAGTTTTAGAGGGAGGGGTGTGGGGGTGGTAGGGGGGAAACAATCCACTGGCTAGTGGTCTCTTTTTCTCAGACGGTGCCGGTTTCTTCGGGAGCCAATGTTACTCTTTGTTGGTATTCAAGGCTTTAAAAAAACAAAAAAAAGTTCATCGTGAAGGAATTTGCAGTTGCCACGTCTTACGGGAGCACTATACAACATTGGACAGTGAAATCCCCTGTACACAGTGCCCGTGGACGACTAATCACTATCACGGAATACACTGGCAGGACGATGATATCACTATTCAAAATCTACTCGAACAGTTGTACTCCATTCTGAATTCTTCGCTATAGTAAGTAGAGTGGCTGGATAAGCAAACTATATTAATGAATTCTTCTAATCTTCTTTAGTGATCGACCTGGAAGCCTAAACTTTTTTAAAGGCTCTGGCGACAACGAATGTTTATTGTTTTTTCCACAGAAAATCAATTAGGATGTGCGCTTTGAATAATGTTCTGAAACCTTTTCAGTACCACAACCAATAAAAAGAAGAATCACGGAGGGAAATACTCCCTTTAACTGGAAATTTTAATTTTTTACCCTAAAATAATTCTCTCCACTCCCCTATAGCCCCCTCCAACCTCCACCCACCACCACCAACACCACTAACAGCCAACTATCTAGTTGAGTTTCAGTCAGTTCCACACCAGCGCGACGGGAGGCAGGAGTAGCAGGAGCAGCAGGAGCAGCAGGAGTTTCCTCGGGGAATCACAGTAAATTAACTATGGATACGGCCGATTTGAAAGTAGGCCTGAACAGATGTTACGTGCAGCAATACACCAAGATCAGCGATCTCAGCCGGATGGTCCCCTACCATGTCATCCAGTTTGGAAAAACGCAAACGGGATGTAATAAAATACGTCTTATAAAACTTAAGAATATATTTACACTTATACTGATTCACATACAGACGGTAAACATATATAATATATGGTACAAGGCTATCGATTTCGACCAGTCACACCAGTCATCATCAGGCAAATGAGAGTTCTAGTTCTAGAGTTTTATTCTAGTCATTGGCCTGATGATGACTGGTGTTACTGGTCGAAATCGATAGCCTTATACCATCTTTTATATATGTTTACCGTCTGTATGTGAATCAGTATAAGTGTAAATATATTCTTAAGTTTTGTAAGACGTCTTTTATTACATCCCGTAAGTAATAACAACACGTAATATGCTAATCAAAAAGTTTTTTAAAACGCAAACACGTTTTGTCGAGACGATCCGCGCCACCGTCGTTGAGGGGATGACCGGTGATGACCACAGGCACTCCTGAACGTCTACCTCCCACACAGGTTCCTCGCTATCCTCTCGGAAGCCACCATCGAGAGCTACAACAGTAGAGAGGACGGCAGACTGTGTCTGATGTACAGGGGAGTCGGAAAAGGAATTAAATTTGTTTATTTTTCAGTTATTACTTTTTTTGTGAAATAGTAGACTAATTAAATGTAGCAATAAAGTCTTTTTAGTAATTTATTAGAGCTGCTTTCATTTGCCTTTTAGTTTTTAACAATATTTATTAAGAAAGATAATGTTGGATGTACTTAAATTAATATTTACTAACATGATACAATATTAAATAAGGAATGAATTTAACATGATGTATCATTAATAACTAAGACAGTAGTAGATAAATCATCTAAAAACATATTTTAATTAATTTAGTGAAATAAAGGTCAGGATAAGACTGAGGTTGTAGCGATGACACTGATAAGGAAAATCAAGAGTACGATAATTATCTTAAAAAATATAATTTCCACCTTTAAGAAAAATAGCAAAGAAATTAATATTTGAATTACATTTGGTTTTTACATTGTCCCTTATTATTTTCTAAGTGTATTCATTCTTAAAAATTACCAATCTAGATTATAGAGTTTTATTTTTCAAGATAACACTGCGATATTAGAAAATAATATATTTTTACAAGGTATTTTCCAATATGAAAGTACTGTATTTCATAGGTGTGGGGGGGGAAATCATCTTGGGCAATCATCTTGAGGGGCATCGAGGGAGGCGGGCGCGGGCCCGTGCCGTCAGGTTAGAGAATGCGGGGCACATCAAACATAAAAATCGTTTCAAAATTTATAGTATCGAAAAAATATATTTAAAGTGTGTTACCAGTTAAATATGAATATTCCATAGATATTATATATATATATATATATATATATATATATATAATATATATACATATACACAAATTTATGTAATGGTTTCAAAACTATGGTTGGCAACACAAATATAAATATTTATGCGTTAGGTTGGCACCACTGTGTTTAGTTTAGTGCCGGCACGTTGCAAGAGAATGGGCGAGGCGGGACTGGGAATCCCGTGACGTCAGGGGGTAAAGGTCGAACTGCAGTCAGGATTGGCCATAGTAGTGTTGTTGATAAGCATTAGTTTTAAAATAAGGTAAGGTATTGTAACTAATACCGTGACAATGACCTAAGAGCCAAAATATGTGTGAGTGGAATTAATATTAAATTAGTTGAAAACTCTAGTTAATTATACAGGGTGTCACAAAAATGCGTAGCGTACTATGCAGAACCGGATTCTACATCCAAAAACAAGTCGAAAATGTATAGAAACATTCTTTCGATTTTCGCTTACTAACTAAGCTGTTTAGCCGTAATCTGCCATTTTGTATTTTTTTTTTTATAATAACTCAAAAGCCCTTGGAGATATTTGTACGAAACTTGGTATAAACTTGAACTTTTAGTTATAACAATTCTTTCAAAAATATATTTTGTCAAACTTATAAAATTTAAAAATGGCGGCCATTTAAAGATTTCAAAGTCAAATTCCATAAAATCTAGCAGGTAAAACAAAATTTTACAAGACATCAAATTTAAAACATTTTTTAATCCAAATCCAATGAAACTTTTTCTGTAAAAATCGATAAATAAATGAAAAAGTAATGGTAGTTTTTAATAATAAATTTCATAATGGTGGCCATTTAAAAAATTTCAAAGTCAAATTCCATGAAAACTAGCAACTAAAACAACATTTTACAAGACATCAGATTTAAAGCACATGTAATTAGATGGTCAAATATAATGGGGAATTTGACTTTGAAATTTTTTAATGGCCGCAATTTTGAAATTAATTATACAAAATTGCAATAACTTGTTTATTTATTAATTGAGTTTTACAAACAAAGCGTCATTGGATTCGGATGAAAAGAGAATTAAATTTGATGCCTTGTAACATTTTTTTTAGCCGCTAGTTTTCGTTGAATTTGACTTTGAAATATTTAAATGGCCACCGTTTTGAAATTTTATAAGTTTGACAAACAATATTTTTGATTATTTTAATAAAATAAAACTTAAAGTTTATACAAAGATTCGTACAAATATCTCTAAGGGTTTTTGAATTATTAATTATTTAAAAAAAAATACAAAATGTCGGATTACGGACAAACTAAGCAAAAATCAAAAAAATGTTATTTTACATTTTCGATTTGTTTTTATATTTAAAATCCGGTTCTGCATAGCACACTACGTATTTTTGTGACACACTGTATATATAAAAAAAAGGAAAAACAGGAAAAACAACTACTGTATTGTTTTATGTTCCGGTTCAACTGTGATTTAGATATAATATCGTCCAGGGCTAGAGTGTCTGATAGTCAAAGTAATCTATAATTAAACAACGTACTTTTTTACCGTGATCTTTTTCTCCTTTCGGCGGTTTTTCTTCTTCTGGTTCCTGTAAATTAAAACGATTTGGCAAAATTACGAGTAATTCTGGGTCGATGCAGTTTAATAAACACTTTTGTTATTTTACTTAAATAATAGAAATGTAAAACAGAGCAATATGTATATAACGTTTTGTATTTTCTTGATAAGAGTATTTCTCCTTTTCAATAATTTATTTTGTCAATTGAAATTTTTGTGGTCTCACCTAATGTCCATTCCTAGGCTTTATTAAATAAATAATCTTGAACAACACTCACACACACACACACACACACACACACACACACACACACACACACACACACACACACACACACACACACACACACACACACACACACACACACACACACACACACACACACACACACACACACACACACACACACACACACACACACACACACACACACACACCTATATATATAAGGGTATTTATGTATAAATACCCATATGATTGTGAATATTATGAAATAATTATGGAAGGCTAACATATTTCATAATTTATGATAAAAAAGCATAAAATATTAAAGTATAAGAAAAATTTTAGAAATTTGTAGAGAACATTATTGCTTTTCCAGTCATCATTTCTTATTGCATTATCATATTTATAGCTAATATCTTACATTGATTTAAATAAAATTTAATAAGCTTTAAGAGTATAACATATGTTATGGTATAATTGTCCACTGTATTTTAACCATAGACTAGAGATCCCATGCTCCTCCACAGCATTTATGTTAGTTTAGTTAATGTCACGGTAAACCAGACACATCGGTGATTTTCAAGTAATTGGTTGGGAATTGTAGGAGTTCATTTACATATTTTGTTATTAGTGTATTACAACTTGGGCCAACCCAAGACCCCTTAAAAATGTTTTCTCCTTACGTCTTACTATACTATACTCTATACTATCTTACATACTCGGTGCTTCGTACTTTTTTCATTGGGGAAATAGACTATACAAAATAAAAAAACTACTATTCATCATTATACCCGATGAATACTCTTTTCATCTATGTTGGAGAATTGCTTAAAACGTACGAACATATCTGAGGCTTCCCAATTTTTGGTTCACTTTCCAACTATGTTCCCACTTCCATTTAGCACATTTGGTGTTCCTAATAAGACCCATAGTAAATAAAACTGAATTTGAGAACACACAAAAAATTAATAACTGGGAACAA
This sequence comes from Allygus modestus, assembly GCA_963675035.1. Classification (NCBI taxonomy): domain Eukaryota; kingdom Metazoa; phylum Arthropoda; class Insecta; order Hemiptera; family Cicadellidae; genus Allygus; species Allygus modestus. The sequence goes on from OY776112.1 coordinate 351,882,222, forward strand.
ATAATAAAGCAAAAACAAATCGTCTCATTTATTCAATCCACAGTTTAATTATTGAATTATGGTCCAGTAGAATTGTATCATTGCTATACAAAAGGTGGAGTAATCAGTAGAGATAAACTGGTGATTTAACACATGACAGCCAATATTTCCAATAAGAATACATGGAGATCAAAAGTTGCAAATAAGCCCGATCCTAAATCTCTGCTGGCTGTAAAATAATGCTATAATACACCATAATTATAAACATTTTTATGTGTAACAAATCCCCTACCAAATCATTGTGCCACAAGTTATATTGCTGGCAAAAATTAAATCTGGCTTGTCTTTAAAAAAATTCGAATAAGAATATTTGTTAGTCACTTTAATTTTGTAATAAATAATCAATACGGTACTCACCCAACAGCAGATCAAAGACTCAACACACTATCTAAAAACTCCGCTTTACTAATTTTTTGTGAAATTTCACTGTGAAAAATACTCAACACATCCCCTGAATTATTAGTGATGTTTTATGAATAAGCACTGCCATAATTAAACCTTGAGAATTCTCCATGAACAATTCTCTTCTAATCATTGTTCTATTTTTTAGCAACGACGTAATTAGACCTTGTAAATTCTCGTATTCTCAATATTAGGACTTCTGTTTTTAAATTTGCCACGACCATGCAAATTATATTTGATATTCTTTGCGTATAAATATGACCAACACCACACTTCACCATCGACACCATACCTGACTGCCACGTTGCTACCGCCGCGGTCGACACCAAGCTTCACCATCGACACCACACCTGACTGCCACGTTGCTACCACCGCGGTCGACACCACACTTCACCATCGACACCACACCTGACTGCCACGTTGCTACCGCCGCGGTCGACATCACACTTCACCATCGACACCACACCTTACTGCCACGTTGCTACCGCCGCGGCCGACACCACACTTCACCATCGACACCACACCTGACTGCCACGTTGCTACCGCCGTGGCCGACACCACACTTCACCATCGACACCACACCTGACTGCCACGTTGCTACCGCCGCGGCTGACACCACACTTCACCATCGACACCACACCTGACTGCCACGTTGCTACCGCCGCGGCCGACACCACACTTCACCATCGACACCACAACTGACTGCCACGTTGCTACCGCCGCGGCCGACACCACACTTCACCATCGACACCACACCTGACTGCCACGTTGCTACCGCCGCGGCTGACATCACACTTCACCATCGACACCACACCTGACTGCCACGTTGCTACCGCCACGGTCGACACCACACTTCACCATCGACACCATACCTGACTGCCACGTTGCTACCACCACGGTCGACACCACACTTCACCATCGACACCACACCTGACTGCCACATTGCTACCGCCGCGGCCGACATCACACTTCACCATCGACACCACACCTGACTGCCACGTTGCTACCGCCGCGGTCGACATCACACTTCACCATCGACACCACACCTGACTGCCACGTTGCTACCGCTGCGGCCGACATCACATTTCACCATCGACACCACACCTGACTGCCACGTTGCTACCGCCGCGGCCGACATCACACTTCACCATCGACACTACACTGACTGCCACGTTGCTACCGCCGCGGTCGACATCACACTTCACCATCGACACCACACCTGACAGCCACGTTGCTACCGCCGCGGCCGACACCACACTTCACCATCGACACCGCACCTGACTGCCACGTTGCTACCGCCGCGGCCAACATCACACTTCACCATCGACACCACACCTGACTGCCACGTTGCTACCGCCGCGGTCGACACCACACTTCACCATCGACACCATACCCGACTGCCACGTTGCTACCGCCGCGGTCGACACCACCCTTCACCATCGACACCACACCTGACTGCCACGTTGCTACAGCCGCGGCCGACATCACACTTCACCATCGACACCACACCTGACTGCCACATTGCTACCGCCGCGGCCGACATTACACTTCACCAGCGACCACACCTGACTGCCACGTTGCTACCACCGCGGTCGACACCACACTTCACCATCGACACTATACCTGACTGCCACGTTGCTACCGCCGCGGCCGACATCACACTTCACCATCGACACCACACCTGACTGCCACGTTGCTACCACTGCGGTCGACACCACACTTCACCATCGACACCATATCTGACTGCCACTGTGCTACCGCCGCGGTCGACACCACACTTCACCATCGACACCACACCTGACTGCCACGTTGCTACCGCCGCGGCCGACATCACACTTAACCATCGACACCACACCTGACTGCCACGTTGCGACCGCCGCGGTCGACACCATACTTCACCATCGACACCATACCTGACTGCCACGTTGCTACCGCCGCGGTCGACACCACACTTCACCATCGACACCACACCTGACTGCCACGTTGCTACCGCCGCGGCCGACACCACACTTCACCATCGACACCACACCTGACTGCCACATTGCTACCGCCGCGGCCGACATCATACTTCACCATCGACACCACACCTGACTGCCACATTGCTACCGCCGCGGCCGACATCACACCCCGAGAGGACCCCACTGCCACATTGCCGCCGAGGCTGCCGTCAGGGTCACCAGTGCTACACGCGCCAATTACACAATATCTGGTTAACCTCCTTCAAACACGTGAGTCCCGCAACGTAGTCACGAGTCAGATGGAAATTCGAGGTCACATTCTACCAGCCTCTGTACTCTATCATTTTTCCTATTTAAAAACTTCTTTTTCAGAAATTCACGAGTTCTGGCTATTTGGGAATCCAAGCCATTTTAAGTACGATAAACCATCCTTCCTCCTAATTACCTTCTGTACCAAATACATATCTTTATATTTGGTCTTTAATAATTATTCTGTATAGAATCCTCCCTTTATTATACTTCCGTTTTCACATTTGAAAATATAAATCTCCGGCTTTGTTTCCTTAACTTCTGCTATTGTAAAAAGCTCTCCTGTCCAGTTGGGGGTATAACCTTTGCTAAATACATGTTTATACTTGGAGATTCTTACTGTATCCCTCAATCTATATCTTGGCTTTTTAACTTGTACTTTAGATGATAAAATTTTGTGTACATCTTTACCGTTTTTAGCATTTACTTGGTTAGGTTTCATCCCTATGGACCTATGTACTTTATTATTATATTTTCTGATTAACTTTGGAAGTAAATCCAACCATTTATAACTCCCTTGTGCACTAAACTCTCGATATAACCAATTGTTTAAATTTCTCTGGTATCTTTCTACAATAGCCACCTTAGTTGTAGAGTATGTGTGGTAGTGATTAATATTTAGCTTATCCATTAATTTAGTAAAAAATACATTAAAGAACTCTTTTCTCGGATTGAATATTTTTAATTCACTTTGGTAGGACAGTCTTTATGATTTCTGTGACAATTAATCCGGTTTTATTCTTTAGCGGCATAAGCTTTTATAAAATGTGTCTATTAAAGTTAAAATATATTTACTCCCCGAATTCTCTCTTACGAAATTCTGCATATCTGTTAAATTAATTTTAACAGTTTTATTTATACCCAATACTTTAAAAGACCTTCTAACGAAATTCTTTCTCGCAAGCTCTTACTCTTGGTATTCTAGACGGGGTATTTTCTAAAACCATTGGAAGAACCTGCCTCTCTGTATATTTTTAGAGGCAACTAACTCTTGCAAAGTCTCTACATTGGGCAATATATGTTGAATGTAAGAGGTATCTTTGTACAATTAAATCTGGAGTTCCACTAAGCGGATTTGAATATCCAACCCCCATTGGAAACCTTTAGTTGTGTAGATTGCATATTATAAATACCCCCGTAGTAGCAAACCTGCATACTCAGCGAATTTCTAATGGAGATATAAATGTCCTAATCTATACTTATTTAATAGGCAAGCAGGTTTTTTGTGACAATCACTCCTCCTAAACTACTGAACTGATTTTCATGTTTTTGGTGTCACTGGAAAGAGCCTAACGTGAAGTTGTGCATGAAACTTTTTTTATAGAGAAATAATTTGTGAGGGACGCCCTGGGGCCCCTTAAAATTGAGTTTTTTTCCCATAAGCTTAACATTGGGAAATAACTATAAGTTTTAAGCAATCAGCTGGATAGAGTAAACACAGTTAATCAGCAGGCCATGTTGGCTTTGGAACGGTAACACAATATTTATACGGGAATGTCAGTATAATATTACGTTGTGATCGCGAGCAAAGCCGCGACAGGATAATAGTACTTCATAAAGCCACTTACCAAGTTTCATAGAAGTATATTCACAAATAAGCGATATATACAATTTTAATTATTCTCCATAAGAATAACATTGTTGCTGAGTATGCAGGTTTGCTGCATCAAGGAACACAATAAATGGGTTTTTATGCTATTATCAATATAACTCAACTAGGTGAAGTTATATACCAGTTTTTATTCATTTATGTTTATAATTAAGGGATACATAGCATTTAGTTATTATCCATAAGAATAACATGGGGCTAAGTATGCAGGTTTGCTGCTACGGAAGCCTTTGGAAAAAATTTTATTTTGAACAAATATCATTATAACACAACCAGATGAAGCCATATATCAAGTTTCTTCAGTATATGTTCATAAATAGGCGAGATACAAAATTTTCCTTTTCATCCATAAGAATAACATTAGACAACGTACTGTGTTTAGCACTTTCAATATCTCGGGAACCAATTGACGTAGAGGAATGATCAAAATACCAAATTATGTGTTTTTTTAAGCTGAATACAAGGGTAAAAATTAAAATTTGGCAATTTAAAAAATTATATGTAAAAAGTTAAAAAAACATTTTTAGGGTACAAAATCCCCCCAAAATACCCCTTCGAATAGAGTGATCTGGATGATTTTCGAACTTAGAGTCATAAATGATGCTTTACACGTTTATACCAAATTTCATCAAAATCATCATCATTTTTATGAGAGTTATCGTGCTCACAGACACACACAAACACACACACACACACACACACACACACACACACACACACACACACACACACACACACACACACACACACATATATATATATATATACAGTATCGAACGAATGGTGTTTTTGGGGTCTGGGGACCTCAAAGCGAAAAGTTATCATCGTCTCGGGCCTAGGTCTTACCATGCCGACTACGGTAATAGCTTGTTCCCTATAGGGGAAATTCGCTAAAAACTGAAAATTTGCCTTCTAATGGGGTTACAAAAATACGATTGGAATTTTAAGGAAATAACGGTATAATTAACATTTGTTTAATGATGTTAGCAAACAGGTGAAAAATATACTGAGTAAGCCAAAAGGAATTACAAGGAAGACATATCGAGTTTCCAGACAAGAGAATTTCCAGAAATACAATACAAGAGACTCCTACCTAATTTACAAATTAAATATTTTGCACGTTTTATTGTTACCACTTCCACCTAATATTTATTACTAAGCTATATTCAGTGCATATCCCTGAATGATATGTATTAATAACGATGTATATTTCAGTTATTTTTTTAAAGCAAACAAACAACTAATATAGAATTATGGTCCGTTTTAATTGAGATTTAAATTTGTTACTGTCCTAGGCCAGTGTGTACGATAGTCAAAGGTATCTATAACTAAACTACGCACTTACATCATCGGGATCTTCTTCCTCATCTGGTGGCTTTTCTTCTTCTGGTGTCTGCAAATAAAACGTTTTACAAAATTGCCAATAATTTTGTGTCGATGGAGTTTTATAAGTTTTGGGATACTTTTATGTTACTTAATTAATAATAATTTTAATCAGAGTAATATGTATATAAAATTTAGTGTTTTTTTATTCTTAAAATGTCTCCTCTTCAATCAAACAACATGGGGGTTGAGTATGCAGGTTTACTGCTGCAGGAACCATAGGCAATAATTTTATTTTTTGTTAACAAATATCAATAGACTACAACCAGATGAAGCCATATACCTAGTTTTGTCAGTATACGTTCATAAATAAGCGTGATATAAAATTGTTCCTGTTAACTATAAGAATAACATTGAACAACGTACTGCGTTTATCATATTTAATATCTCTGTAAAAAACAATCGTTGAGCAATCATCAAAACTCTAAAAATTTTTTAAGGTGAATATGATGGTAAAGTAAAAAAACTCATAAAACCCAATTCTGGTTTAAACCCACCCTCCCACTGAAATAAGTCTTTGACTGGGGCGATCTGTCTGGTTTTCGAAATAAACTTGGTAAATATTATCTGTAAAGGGTGACAGGATGGTTTGCATATTAATTCTAAGTCCAGTCGTAACAAGTAAATAAGTATTATTATAGTTATGTTTAAAAAATCAGGCAAACAACTACTAGAGTGTTTATGGACCGATTCAATTATGATTTAAATTTTTTACTGTCCTAAGCCAGTGTGTACGATAGTCAAAGGTATCTATAACTAAACTACGCACTTACATCATCGGGAACTTTTTCTTCATCCGTCGGCTCTTCTTCTTCTGAAATCTGCAAAGTATAAAGTTTTACTAAATTGCCAATAATTTTGTTTCGATGGCGTTTTATAAGCTTTTGGGATACTTTTATTTTACTTAATTAATATTAATTTTAATCAGAGTAATATGTATATAAAATTTAGTGTTTTTTTATTCTTGAAATGTCTCCTCTTCAATCAAATAACATGGGGGTTGAGTATGCAGGTTTACTGCAATAATTTTAGGCAATAATTTTATTTTTTGTTAACAAATATCAATAGACCACAACCAGATGAAACCATATACCTAGTTTTAGCGAATTTCCCCTACAGGGAAGAAGCTATTACCGTAGGTCTCATGGTAAGACTTAAGCCCGAGACCATGATAACTTTTTGTTTTGAGGTACCCAGATGCAAAAAACACTATTCGTTAAAATTTACATATATTCAAATTTATTTACATATACATATATATATATATATATATATATATATATACATACATATATATATATGTGTGTGTGTGCGTGTGTGTCCGTGAATGCGATAACTTGAGTAAAAAACGTCCGATTCCGATGAAATTTGGCTCAAATGTGTAAAATGACATTCATGACTTTAAGTTCGAAAACCAGAAAAATCGGACCTTAGGAAGGGGGTTTATGGGGGTTTTAAATTTTCGAAAAATCAGTTTTTTGCATTTTTTACCCTAAAAATTTTAAAAAACTTAATTTTGGTTTTGACCATGTTGTAGAGTTTAAAAAAACAAATAACATGGTAATTTGAATTATTAACCTAGGTTAAGTGGTTTCGGAGAAAACCCAAAAAACCTACTCATAAAAACTCCCATGTTAATCTTAGTGGAAAAAGGTTTTTTGCTTTTCCTCAGTTTATTTTAATGTAAACTTCACATTTGCTTTTACCAATCTGTTCAGTTCAACAAAACAATCATTTTTGTGTTTAAATTGTGATTCTACGCCCAACCGTCGCAGAGATATTCAAAGTGCTAAATACAGTACGTTGTCCAATGTTATCCTTATGGAGAATAAATAAAATTTTATATCACGATTATTTATGAATGTATGTAGATGAAACTTGGTAACTTGGCTTCATATAGTTCTGGTATATTGATATTTGCACAAAAATTGATTTTTTGTTGATTATTACCGCAGCAGCAAACCTGCGTACTCAACCCCCATGTTATTCTTATGGAGAATAAGTAAAATGTAATGACTCCCTTAATTATGAACATAAATTAATAAAACTTGGTATGTAACTTCCTATGGTTAAGTTATATTGATAATTGTATAAAAACCCATTTTTTTGGTTCCTTGTTGCAGCAAACCTGGTTACTCAGCCCCCATGATATTCTTATTGAGAATAACTAAAATGTTATATGGGGCTTATTCATGATTGAATATTGTTGAAACTTGGTTTGTGACTTCGCCTAGTTAAATTCTATTTATATTTGCATAGTAAAAAATCGTTTGTGTTCCATGTTTCAGCAAACCTACATACTCATTACCAGTGCTATTCTTATAGAGAATAATTAAAATCACCTATATTTGAATATATTTGTATGAAACTTGGTATGTAGCTTTATGTGGTATTAAGACATATATTATGCATTGGAAATTCGCTGAGTACGCAGGCTTGCTGTGACGGGGGTATTGTCAGTATACGTTCATAAATAAGCGTGTTATAAAATTGTTCCTGTTAACTATAAGAATATCATTGAACAACGTACTGTGTATATCATATTTAATATCTCTGTAAACAACAAACGTTGAGCAATCATCAAAACTCTAAAATTTTTTTTAAGGTGAATCTGATGGTAAAGTAAAAAAACTCATAAAACCCAGTTCCGGTTTAAACCCACCCCCTCCCACTGAAATACCTCTTTGATAAGGCGATCTGTCTGGTTTTCGAACTAAACGTGGTAAATATTATCTGTAAAGGGTGACAGGATGGTTTGCATGTTAATTCTAAGTCCAGTCTTAGTAAATAAATAAGTATTATTACGGTTATGTTTAAAAAATCAGGCAAACAACTACTATAGGTTTACGGACCTATTCAATTATGATTTAAATTTGTTACTGTCCAAAGCCAGTGTATACGATAGTCAAAGGTATCTATAACTAAACTACGCACTTACATCATCGGGATCTTTTTCTTCATCCGTCGGCTCTTCTTCTTCTGGTATCTGCAATGTAAAAAGTTTTACTAAATTGCCAATAATTTTGTTTCGATGGCGTTTTATAAGCTTTTGGGATACTTTTATTTTACTTAATTAATAATAATTTTATTCAGAGTAATATGTATATAAAATTTATTGTTTTTTTATTCTTGAATTGTCTCCTCTTCAATCAAATAACATGGGGGTTGAGTATGCCGGTTTACTGCAATAAGTTTAGGCAATAATTTTATTTTTTGTTAACAAATATCAATAGACCACAACCAGATGAAGCCATATACCTAGTTTTAGCGAATTTCCCCTACAGGGAAGAAGCTATTACCGTAGGTCTCAGGGTAAGACTTAAGCCCGAGACCATGATAACTTTTTGTTTTGAGGTCCCCAGATGCAAAAAACACTATTCGTTCAAATTTATATATATTCAAATTTATTTACATATATATATATATATATATATATAAATATATGTGTGTGTCCGTGAATGCAATAACTTGAGTAAAAAACGTCCGATTCCGAAGAAATTTGGCTCAAATGTGTAAAATGACATTCATGACTTTAAGTTCGAAAACCAGAAAAATCGGCCCTTAGGAAGGGGGGTTTATGTTGGTTTTAAATTTTCGAAAAATCAGTTTTTTGCATTTTTTACCCTAAAAATTTTAAAAAACTTAATTTTGGTTTTGACCATGTTATAGAGTTAAAAAAAAAACAAATAACATGGTAATTTGAATTATTTACCTAGGTTAAGTGGTTGCGGAGAAAACCCAAAAAACCTACTCATAAAATCTCCCATGTTAATCTTAAGGGAAAAAGGTTTTTTGCTTTTCCTCAGTTTATTTTAATGAAACTTCACATTTGCTTTTACCAATCTGTTCAGTTCAACAAAACAATCATTTTTGTGTTTAAATTGTGATTCTACGCCCAACCGTCGCAGAGATATTCAAAGTGCTAAATACAGTACGTTGTCCAATGTTATCCTTATGGAGAATAAATAGAATTTTATATCACGATTATTTATGAATGTATGTTGATGAAACTTGGTAACTTGGCTTCATGTAGTTCTGGTATATTGATATTTGCACAAAAATTGATTTTTTGTTGATTATTACCGCAGCAGCAAACCTGCGTACTCAACCCCCATGTTATTCTTATGGAGAATAAGTAAAATGTAATGACTCCCTTAATTATGAACATAAATTAATAAAACTTGGTATGTAGCTTCACTTGGTTAAGTTATATTGATAATTGTATAAAAACCCATTTTTTTGGTTCCTTGTTGCAGCAAACCTGGTTACTCAGCCCCCATGATATTCTTATTGAGAATAACTAAAATGTTATATGGGGCTTATTCATGATTGAATATTGTTGAAACTTAGTTTGTGAATTCACCTAGTTAAATTCTATTTATATTTGCATGATAAAAAACCTTTTGTGTTCCGTGTTTCAGCAAACCTACATAATCATTACCAGTGCTATTCTTATAGAGAATAATTAAAATCGCCTATATTTGAATATATTTGTATGAAACTTGGTATGTGGCTTTATGTGGTATTAAGACATATATTATGCATTGGAAATTCGCTGAGTACGCAGGCTTGCTGTGACGGGGGTATTGGCTGTATACGTTCGTAAATAAGCGTGATATAAAATTGTTCCTGTTAACTTTAAGAATAACATTGCACAACGTACTGTGTATATCATATTTAATATCTCTGTAAACAACAATCGTTGAGCAATCATCAAAACTCTAAAATTTTTTTTAAGGTGAATCTGATGGTAAAGTAAAAAAACTCATAAAACCCAGTTCCGGTTTAAACCCACCCCCTCCCACTGAAATACCTCTTTGATGGGGCGATCTGTCTGGTTTTCGAACTAAACGTGGTAAATATTATCTGTAAAGGGTGACATATTATATGTATAGGATGGTTTGCATGTTAATTCTAAGTCCAGTCTTAATAATTAAAAAAGTATTATTACGGTTATGATTAAAAAATCAGGCAAACAACTACTATAGTGTTTATGGACCGATTCAATTATGATTTAAATTTGTTACTGTCCAAAGCCAGTGTGTACGATAGTCAAAGGTATCTATAACTAAACTACGCACTTACATCATCGGGATCTTTTTCTTCATCTGACGGCTCTTCTTCTTCTGATGTCTGCAAAGTAAAAAGTTTTACTAAATTGCCAATAATTTTGTTTCGATGGCGTTTTATAAGCTTTTGGGATACTTTTATTTTACTTAATTAATAATAATTTTAATCAGAGTAATATGTATATAAATTTTAGTGTTTTTTTTATTCTTAAATGTCTCCTCTTCAATCAAATAACATGAGGGTTAAGTATGCAGGTTTACTGCTACAGGAACCATAGGCAATAATTTTATTTTTTGTTAACAAATATCAATAGACTGCAACCAGATGGAGCCATATACCTAGTTTTGTCAGTATACGTTCATAAATAAGCGTGATATAAAATTGTTCCTGTTAACTATAAGAATAACATTGAACAACGTACTGCGTTTATCATATTTAATATCTATGTAAACAACAATCGTTGAGCAATCATCAAAAGTCTAAAATTTTTTTAAGGTGAATCTGATGGTAAAGTAAAAAAACTCATAAAACCCAATTCTGGTTTAAACCCACCCTCCCACTGAAATAAGTCTTTGACTGGGGCGATCTGTCTGGTTTCGAACTAAACTTGGTAAATATTATCTGTAAAGGGTGACAGGATGGTTTGCATATTAATTCTAAGTCCAGTCGTAACAAGTAAATAAGTATTATTATAGTTATGTTTAAAAAATCAGGCAAACAACTACTAGAGTGTTTATGGACCGATTCAATTATGATTTAAATTTGTTACTGTCCTAAGCCAGTGTGTACGATAGTCAAAGGTATCTATAACTAAACTACGCACTTACATAATCGGGAACTTTTTCTTCATCCGTCGGCTCTTCTTCTTCTGAAATCTGCAAAGTATAAAGTTTTACTAAATTGCCAATAATTTTGTTTCGATGGCGTTTTATAAGCTTTTGGGATACTTTTATTTTACTTAATTAATAATAATTTTAATCAGAGTAATATGTATATAAAATTTAGTGTTTTTTATTCTTGAAATGTCTCCTCTTCAATCAAATAACATGGGGGTTGAGTATGCAGGTTTACTGCAATAATTTTAGGCAATAATTTTATTTTTTGTTAACAAATATCAATAGACCACAACCAGATGAAGCCATATACCTAGTTTTAGCGAATTTCCCCTACAGGGAAGAAGCCATTACCGTAGGTCTCATGGTAAGACTTAAGCCCGAGACCATGATAACTTTTTGTTTTGAGGTCCCCAGATGCAAAAAACACTATTCGTTAAAATTTAAATATATTCAAATTTATTTACATATATATATATATATATATATATATATGTGTGTGTGTGTGTGTGTGCGTGTGTGTCCGTGAATGCGATAACTTGAGTAAAAAACGTCCGATTCCGATGAAATTTGGCTCAAATGTGTAAAATGACATTCATGACTTTAAGTTCGAAAACCAGAAAAATCGGACCTTAGGAAGGGGGTTTATGGGGGTTTTAAATTTTCGAAAAATCAGTTTTTTGCATTTTTTACCCTAAAAATTTTAAAAAACTTAATTTTGGTTTTGACCATGTTGTAGAGTTTAAAAAACAAATAACATGGTAATTTGAATTATTAACCTAGGTTAAGTGGTTGCGGATAAAACCCAAAAAACCTACTCATAAAATCTCCCATGTTAATCTTAAGGGAAAAAGGTTTTTTGCTTTTCCTCAGTTTATTTTAATGTAAACTTCACATTTGCTTTTACCAATCTGTTCAGTTCAACAAAACAATCATTTTTGTGTTTAAATTGTGATTCTACGCCCAACCGTCGCAGAGATATTCAAAGTGCTAAATACAGTACGTTGTCCAATGTTATCCTTATGGAGAATAAATAAAATTTTATATCACGATTATTTATGAATGTATGTAGATGAAACTTGGTAACTTGGCTTCATATAGTTCTGGTATATTGATATTTGCACAAAAATTGATTTTTTGTTGATTATTACCGCAGCAGCAAACCTGCGTACTCAACCCCCATGTTATTCTTATGGAGAATAAGTAAAATGTAATGACTCCCTTAATTATGAACATAAATTAATAAAACTTGGTATGTAACTTCACTTGGTTAAGTTATATTGATAATTGTATAAAAACCCATTTTTTTGGTTCCTTGTTGCAGCAAACCTGGTTACTCAGCCCCCATGATATTCTTATTGAGAATAACTAAAATGTTATATAGGGCTTATTCATGATTGAATATTGTTGAAACTTGGTTTGTGACTTCGCCTAGTTAAATTCTATTTATATTTGCATAGTAAAAAATCGTTTGTGTTCCATGTTTCAGCAAACCTACATACTCATTACCAGTGCTATTCTTATAGAGAATAATTAAAATCACCTATATTTGAATATATTTGTATGAAACTTGGTATGTAGCTTTATGTGGTATTAAGACATATATTATGCATTGAAAATTCGCTGAGTACGCAGGCTTGCTGTGACGGGGGTATTGTCAGTATACGTTCATAAATAAGTGTGATATAAAATTGTTCCTGTTAACTATAAGAATATCATTGAACAACGTACTGTGTATATCATATTTAATATCTCTGTAAACAACAAACGTTGAGCAATCATCAAAACTCTAAAATTTTTTTTAAGGTGAATCTGATGGTAAATTAAAAAAAACTCATTAAACCCAGTTCCGGTTTAAACCCACCCCCTCCCACTGAAATACCTCTTTGATAAGGCGATCTGTCTGGTTTTCGAACTAAACGTGGTAAATATTATCTGTAAAGGGTGACAGGATGGTTTGCATGTTAATTCTAAGTCCAGTCTTAATAAGTAAATAAGTATTATTATTGGTATGTTTAAAAAATCAGGCAAACAACTACTATAGGTTTATGGACCTATTCAATTATGATTTAAATTTGTTACTGTCCAAAGCCAGTGTGTACGATAGTCAAAGGTATCTATAACTAAACTACGTACTTACATCATCGGGATCATTTTCTTCATCCGTCGGCTCTTCTTCTTCTGGTATCTGCAAAGTAAAAAGTTTTACTAAATTGCCAATAATTTTGTTTCGATGGCGTTTTATAAGCTTTTGGGATACTTTTATTTTACTTAATTAATAATAATTTTATTCAGAGTAATATGTATATAAAATTTAGTGTTTTTTTATTCTTGAAATGTCTCCTCTTCAATCAAATAACATGGGGGTTGAGTATGCCGGTTTACTGCAATAATTTTAGGCAATAATTTTATTTTTTGTTAACAAATATCAATAGACCACAACCAGATGAAGCCATATACCTAGTTTTAAGCGAATTTCCCCTACAGGGAAGAAGCTATTACCGTAGGTCTCAGGGTAAGACTTAAGCCCGAGACCATGATAACTTTTTGTTTTGAGGTCCCCAGATGCAAAAAACACTATTCGTTCAAATTTATATATATGTATATATATATACATATATATATATGTGTCCGTGAATGCGATAACTTGAGTAAAAAACTTCCGATTTCGATGAAATTTGGCTCAAATGTGTAAACTGACATTTATGACTTTAAGTTCGAAAACCAGAAAAATCGGACTATGGGAAGAGGGGTTTATGGGGGTTTTAAATTTTCCAAAAATCAGTTTTTTGCATTATTTACCCTAAAATTTGAAAAACACTTAATTTAGGTTTAGGCCATGTTATATAGCTTAAAAAACAAATAATATGGTATTTTGAATTATTAACCTAGGTTAAGTGGTTGCGGAAAAAATCAAAAAAACTTGCTCATAAAATCTCCCATGTTAATCTTATAGGAAAAAGGTTTTTGGCTTTTCCTCAGTTAATTTAACTTTAAACTTCACATTTTCTTTTACCAATCACTTCAGCTCCACAAAACAATCATTTTGGTGTTTAAATTGTGATTCTACGTCAAACCGTTGCAGAGATATTCAAAGTGCTAAACACAGTACGTTGTCCAATGTTATCCTTATGGAGAATAAATAAAATTTGATATCTTGATTATTTATGAATGTATATTGATGAAATTTGGTATGTGGCTTCATGTTGTACTGGTATATTGATAATTTCACAAAAAATAAATGTTTTGTTGATTGTCCCCGTAGCAGCTAACCTGCATACTCAGCCCTAATGTAGTATTATGGAGAATAAGTAAAGTTTTATATCTCCCTTAATTATGAACATAAATTAATAAAACATGGTAAGTAGCTTCACCTGGTTCAGTTACATTGATAATTGCATAAAAACTCATTTCTTATCTTCCTCGTTGCAGCAAACCTGCGTACTCAGTCCTAATTTTATTCTTATGGGGAATAAATAAAATGTCATAATTCACTTATTTATGAATGTATTTTTGTCAAACTTGGTGAGTGGCTTTATGTACTAGTGAGAAACATATCAATGCATTGGAAATTCGCTGAGTACGCAGGTTTGCTGCGACGGGGGGTATTTTATTCTTAAAATGTCTCCTCTTCAATCAAATAACATGAGGGTTGAGTATGCAGGTTTACTGCAATAAGTTTAGGCAATAATTTTATTTTTGTTAACAAATATCAATAGACCACAACCAGATGAAGCCATATACCTATTTTTAGCGAATTTCCCCTACAGGGAAGAAGCTATTACCGTAGGTCTCATGGTAAGACTTAAGCCCGAGACCATGATAACTTTTTGTTTTGAGGTCCCCAGATGCAAAAAACACTATTCGTTCAAATTTATAAATATTCAAATTTATTTACATATATATATATATATATATATATATATATGTGTGTGTGTGTGTGTGTGTGTGTGTGTGTGTGTGTGTCCGTGAATGCGATAACTTGAGTAAAAAACGTCCGATTCCGATGAAATTTGGCTCAAATGTGTAAAATGACATTCATGACTTTAAGTTCGAAAACCAGAAAAATCGGACCTTAGGAAGGGGGGTTTATGGGGATTTTAAATTTTCGAAAAATCAGTTTTTTGAATTTTTTACCCTAAAAATTTTAAAAAACTTAATTTTGGTTTTGACCATGTTATAGAGTTTAAAAAAAACAAATAACATGGTAATTTTAATTATTAACCTAGGTTAAGTGGTTGCGGAGAAAACCCAAAAAACCTACTCATAAAATCTCCCATGTTAATCTTAAGGGAAAAAGGTTTTTTGCTTTTCCTCAGTTTATTTTAATGTAAACTTCACATTTGCTTTTACCAATCTGTTCAGTTCAACAAAACAATAATTTTGGTGTTTAAATTGTGATTCTACGCCCAACCGTCGCAGAGATATTCAAAGTGCTAAATACAGTACGTTGTCCAATGTTATCCTTATAGAGAATAAATAAAATTTTATATCACGATTATTTATGAATGTATGTTGATGAAACTTGGTAACTTTGCTTCATGTAGTTCTGGTATATTGATATTTGCACAAAAATTGATTTTTTGTTGATTATTACCGCAGCAGCAAACCTGCGTACTCAACCCCCATGTTATTCTTATGGAGAATAAGTAAAATGTAATGACTCCCTTAATTATGAACATAAATTAATAAAACTTGGTATGTAGCTTCACTTGGTTAAGTTATATTGATAATTGTATAAAAACCCATTTTTTTGGTTCCTTGTTGCAGCAAACCTGGTTACTCAGCCCCCATGATATTCTTATTGAGAATAACTAAAATGTTATATGGGGCTTATTCATGATTGAATATTGTTGAAACTTGGTTTGTGACTTCGCCTAGTTAAATTCTATTTATATTTGCATAGTAAAAAATCGTTTGTGTTCCGTGTTTCAGCAAACCTACATACTCATTACCAGTGCTATTCTTATAGAGAATAATTAAAATCGCCTATATTTGAATATATTTGTATGAAACTTGGTATGTGGCTTTATGTGGTATTAAGACATATATTATGCATTGGAAATTCGCTGAGTACGCAGGCTTGCTGCGACGGGGGTATTGTCAGTATACGTTCATAAATAAGCGTGATATAAAATTGTTCCTGTTAACTATTAGAATAACATTGAACAACGTACTGTGTATATCATATTTAATATCTCTGTAAACAACAATCGTTGAGCAATCATCAAAACTCTAAAATTTTTTTAAGGTGAATCTGATGGTAAAGTAAAAAAAAATCATAAAACCCAGTTCCGGTTTAAACCCACCCCCTCCCACTGAAATACCTCTTTGATGGGGCGATCTGTCTGGTTTTCGAACTAAACGTGGTAAATATTATCTGTAAAGGGTGACAGGATGGTTTGCATGTTAATTCTAAGTCCGGTCTTAATAAGTAAAAAATTATTATTACGGTTATGTTTAAAAAATCAGGCAAACAACTACTATAGTGTTTATGGACCGATTCAATTATGATTTAAATTTTTTACTGTCCAAAGCCAGTGTGTACGATAGTCAAAGGTATCTATAACTAAACTACGCACTTACATCATCGGGATCTTTTTCTTCATCTGTCGGCTCTTCTTCTTCTGATGTCTGCAAAGTAAAAAGTTTTACTAAATTGCCAATAATTTTGTTTCGATGGCACTTTATAACCTTTTGGGATACTTTTATTTTACTTAATTAATAATAATTTTAATCAGAGTAATATGTATATGAATTTTTGTGTTTTTTTATTCTTAAAATGTCTCCTCTTCAATCAAATAACATGGGGGTTGAGTATGCCGGTTTACTGCTGCAGGAACCATAGGCAATAATTTTATTTTTTGTTAACAAATATCAATAGACTACAACCAGATGAAGCCATGTACCTAGTTTTGTCAGTATACGTTCATAAATAAGCGTGATATAAAATTGTTCCAACTATAAGAATAACATTGAACAACGTACTGCGTTTATCATATTTAATATCTCTGTAAACAACAATCGCTGAGCAATCATCAAAACTCTAAATTTCTTTTAAGGTGAATCTGATGGTAATGTAAAAAAACTCATAAAACCCAGTTCTGGTTTAAACCCACCATCCCACTGAAATACCTCTTTGACTGGGGCGATCTGTCTGGTTTTCGAACTAAACGTGGTAAATATTATCTGTAAAGGGTGACAGGATGGTTTGCATGTTAATTCTAAATTCAGTCTTAATAAGAAAATAAGTATTATTACGGTTATGTTTAAAAAATCAGGCAAACAACTACTATACTTTTATGGACCGATTCAATTATTATTTAAATTTGTTACTGTCCAAAGCCAGTGTGTACGATAGTCAAAGGTATCTATAACTAAATTACGCACTTACATCATCGGGAACTTTTTCTTCATCCGTCGGCTCTTCTTCTGGTATCTGCAAAGTAAAAAGTTTTACTAAATTGCCAATAATTTTGTTTCGATGGCGTTTTATAAGTTTTGGGATACTTTTATTTCACTTAATTAATAATAATTTTAATCAGAGTAATATGTATATAAAATTTAGTGTTTTTTTATTCTTAAAATGTCTCCTCTTCAATCAAATAACATGGGGGTTGAGTATGCAGGTTTACTGCTGCAGGAACCATAGGCAATAATTTTATTTTTTGTTAACAAATATCAATAGACTACAACCAGATGAAGCCATATACCTAGTTTTGTCAGTATACGTTCATAAATAAGCGTGATATAAAACTGTTCCTGTTAACTATAAGAATAACATTGAAAACGTACTGCGTTTATCATATTTAATATCTATGTAAACAACAATCGTTGAGCAATCATCAAAACTCTAAAAATTTTTTAAGGTGAATCTGATGGTAAAGTAAAAAAACTCATAAAACCCAATTCTGGTTTAAACCCACCCTCCCACTGAAATACCTCTTTGACTGGGGCGATCTGTCTGGTTTTCGAACTAAACTTGGTAAATATTATCTGTAAAAGATGACAGGATGGTTTGCATGAGTAGTGTGGGTTTGCCGGTTCTGGGCCAAGTGATTTATGGTTTCCGGTCACGTGACCGGAAGCGCTGAGTCATTAAACACGTCATCTGAGCCTCAGCCAGTGACGTAGGTGGTTTTGTGACGTAATGAGGGAAAGTTTAAAGGTCAAGGTCTTGGGGAGGTTATTTTAAAAAAGTACTACCTCGCACGCGTAAAATCCGATTGTGATTCGATAGTTTTCATTCGATAAAATATCGAATTAAAACAATCGAATGAAGCAATCGAATGATACGAGTGCGAGGTAGTATTATTTCGTTTATTACTTTAATGTTTACATTTCTTTTTATTTAAAATAAGTTATGTTTACAATAATTTATGTTTACAATAGTTCCCCGTTGTTTGTCGTCATCGATGTTGTTGATCCGGAGTCGCGACCGTCAGACGTAGTTTTCAAGTGTTGCGCTTGTTTGTCCAATCGGCCCATCCCGACTGTGTGTTCCTTGCCTATTTATGTGACCGCAGGGAACACACAGTCGGGACGAGCAGCTCAATGTTCACCGGTCGAGAGCCGGAGGTGTACTGGCTATTCACAAGCTAGCGTTGTAATCGTACTAAATGGTGGGGGTAAAATTGTGGTGGGGCGGAGCAGGTGGCGGACGGCAGATGGCAGGCGGCAGATGGCAGGCGGCAGATGGTAGGCGGCAGGTGGCAAGTGCGCGGCAGATGGTTGCTACTCCATTCGCCGCCAAAGTAATGCAAGCCGTCGCCGTAATTCTTGTATTTTATCTTGACGGTTCATTTGATATGTTTTACATCTACATATGCAATAGCTGAAACACCTGCACTTACGACAAGCTTTCCCGTCAACTTGATCGCCTGGTATTTTAAAACATTGCAACTCGCAACAATATGTCTTCAAATTGTTATCGAAAAATAAATTGTTCATCGGTGGCACCGACATGTTAGCTGCAGCGTGTGTTAGACAAGACTGAGACTAACTTCACTGCTCCCTCTCTTTTATACCCCTTCATAAGTTAACCCTGAATGAAAGTTCAAGGTCATCTATTTGAATTTAAAAAAAAGCAACACAGCAGTATATAAAATAATATACTGCTATGTTGCTGTTTTTTTTTTCTTTTAATGTTATTCTTTTTTTTATTTTTCTTTCTTTATTAAACAAACATTTTACAATACAATAAGCTTAAGTCTAACATTGATGACTAGAAATACAAACAGAGAAAAACAAATAGAGACATTATGTACAATGATGCATGATGTGCAGAGTGAGTTCCGTCGAGTTGTTGCCGCTTACACCGTGTGATACCAAATACAACGTCCCCGGTTGAATATCTCGCAAGTCTTCATTCTGTAGCAGTTGAACAAATCGTTTTGGAAGAAATACTTGAAACTTCGGCTCATCTCCTGGAGTCATAGGTCCTTCGCACAATGATACTAGAATTGCTTCTCCATGTGTGGTTTCCACTTTCTTGATGCTATGAATAATGTAATGTCTTTGTTCTTTTAGTTCTGAACATTTTTTAGTTAGCAGAAGGTTAGATTTTGAGTGAGTGTTGAATTGATCAACCAATGTTTGTAGATATTGTTGTGATGCCATCTTCGTCAGTGGTGGTGTCTTCTGTGATGTTGCCTCTTCGGAGTCTCGAATAATACTCATGCTGAAGCGGTGTTGTCTCCTCGTATTTATAGGCCCCGCTACCCCCACCACATTTCTGTTCTCCGCTACCCCCACCACATTCCTGCGTTTGTTTCAAGTAAGCAGCCAAACGATATGCGTTGTACAATGCACAGTTTGTTTGACCGTGTTTAAAATCTTTTGCAGCGACACAAATATTACCGAGATTAATGTTAAAGTCCTTACTGATAGTTATATCGAAAACATTACCGTGCGTATACTTTTGTATCCAGTTCTTTTTTTCTAATCCTCTTGTGTATATATGTGAATATTGTTTGCAAAAGTTAAACATAATACTGTGCAGATTACTGTAGCTTATAAATCCTTCATACCAATGTATGTGATGAAAGTAGTTTGTTATCCATTTGTTTGTACTTTTTGCTTTGATGTTAAGTTTGTTCAAAGAAAAAGGAGCTTCAAACGTGAATGGGTAGGCTACAAATGTAAGCAAGTCTAAAATTACTAATTCCTTGATAATAAACCTATCGTCATTATTTCGAAATGCTTGAAATTCTATTACACAAGGCTTTACACTCACTTCTTCATCCCCTCCGCTCATCATGGCACCTAGCGATCAACTAAACTGTTTTCCACACCACGGTAGGTTAAATACCAGGCCGTACAGTTGCAGGCGCGTTGGTGTATATTTAACGTGGGCACCGTCCCCAATAGGCCTACCCCACGTGTGTTCTTCTTTACTAAGTCAAACTTTAGTCTTTTTTAACTTCTTCTTCTAGTGTTTCGTTTTCTTCTTCTTCTTGTTTCTCCGTTTCTTCTTCTTCCTGTGTTGTTTCTTCTGTATCTTCTGTAGCGATTTCTACAAGTGGTTCAAAATCCTTTAACTTTCTCCACATGCAAACTTCATGAGGTATTCTATTAAAAATAGATGTATCCACAGGTCCGTACACGATGGTGCTATCAGGTTGTTTTTCCAAAGTATCGACCAAATATTCTTTAATAATAGCGCTTGCAAATACCAACTGTCTCATGTACCTTGTAATAGGTTCTGTTGCGTAGTTTAAAACGTAGAATTCTTCACGTGACAGTAGAATCTTATTTTCATGTTGAGTCAAGTCTCTAATTCGCACTTGTAGTTGTCCGCGATGTTTAACAATATCGATTTCATTGTCACAATCCAAAAGTCGAATATGTGTTTTCCTTCCACACAAACTGTTAGTTAAATAACATTCTATTAAATGTACATGTTTCAAAAATGACTCCCAAGCATTTTGCGAAAATAAAACCTTTTTTGTTCCATGGTGTAGTATTACTGTAGGGGAATAATCCAATGATTTCATCAATCCAACTGATACACTTTTACTGATGCATGCTGAGATGGGGTAAAAGATTCGCAGAAAAACTTCAGTTAAAATGTGAGGAGGAATATTTTCTTCAACTTTCTTCTTCCTCTTTGGTACTACCTTTGATGGGTCTGCATTAATTTCCTCCTCTCTATCTCTTTTACCAAACTTTAAAAATGCAGTTATTTCCTTGATGATTTCTGCTTCACTAGTATTATCACGTTCCAATAACGGTGCTACCTCTGCATCACCTTTTACAACAGATGGAGAACTCATTTTGTAGAAGATGTTACCCATGCGCCGATAGACGATCAACTGAAGACCTGCATTGCTGCTCCGCTATTTATAGGTTAGCGACAGTGGCGGTGCCGGTGGTGGTACAACGTTTTACAATACTGTCTTTACAATACCGGTCAAGTGTATGTAACAATTTTATCGTGCAAAATTAAACAATACGCAGATGTATTTGCAGGTACGTTTTCTTGAAATTCCATTTCTATTTTTATATCAACACTAGACGATTTTACAGATTCATTTTGTTTGGAACAATCAATTACAACAATCGGAGCTTTCGATTCAAACTGAATGGGAGATAGTAGAGGTGTATTTGTTTTGCCGTAATATGAATTTTGGAACCTAGCGTACATGTCGTATAAAACACTGTATCTTTCCTTATCAAAAGAAATATTAAAGTTGTCGTAGGGAAAGAATTGTGAATTCAGGAACACTTTACAGTTTGTTAATTTACGATGGTCAAATTCACCAGCATTTTCAGTTATTATACTTTTCTTCTTCGTTTGTAATCTAAATATTACATATCTCGCTTTTTCCAAATGAGTAGACGTTTTTACAGTCCATGTATGTCGTTGTGTTGTAGGTAAAACGGGGTATTCATGAAACTCCCAGCTTCTGAATGGCATTACAATGTCTCGATCTGATTTTAACTTTCTTAATAATGTAATCCTGTGTTCATCATTTAGTCGCACATGTGGTACTCTCCAAACAATCTTGTCTAATGTTAATTTCCAGTCTAAATTGGCATCAGTTGTTCCAGTAGCTGCTTTAATAATATCTTTATCGTTTGATGATCTTAATAAAACTAGTTCTTGTTTTACATTTATTATTATTCTTCTGTAGTCTTCAGCAAATCCTAGGAGTAATCTTAAAGGTACGTAGAAATCAAAGTTTCCCGAAGAGTCAGGAGCGATTGTACTTTTGTCTGGTGCAACCCATCCTGCAACAGCTAACAGATTCTTCTCATTTGGTGTTAAAGACGCTAATCCTTTCAATGTACTGGAAATTCCAACCTTTTTTGTTGAATCGACTGTAACTCCTGAAATTTCATAACTAATCTCGTCAAACAAAAATGCCATAGGATTATTTATGAACGGAACAGTGGTTCCAGCAGTACCATCATTTTTTGTTACTTTTCCTTCAATATATAAATAACTTTCGCATGGAAGAGTATAAATGTCTAGTTGTTGTATAGGAATCCTAATTTCATCGTTATTGTTTAATTTGGACGAAGCGTAAGGGTTGTGCGTGTGATATTCCTTTTCCCATAAGGTCTCGTCGAATGTTGGACCCTGCGCTATATCCAGTATATCCATTGTTAATGACTTTTAATACAATTTCTTCTAGAAAACGAATGTTGTCACTTGTTAACCCTTCTACAGCTGATAAGCTACTGACCTCTTTGCTTGTTGGCTCTCTCTTTTTAAATGATAACCCCATTGTCTAAGCGGATGATTTTATATGTATTCTTACAGTAATAGCTTCACCTCTAAAGTCAATAAGGTTTCCGTCTTGATCCACTATGTTCAGCACGATGTCTGAAATGAAACTGGTGTTTAACGGTAGGTACACAAGGTTTTGAGGCTTTTCTACTATCTTGAAACCCGGTGCAACTGATGGGTAGAATGTGTGTAATATATGACGATTCTCTCCATCTCTGTAGGATCCTTGTATAATGTTACATGTAATGTCTATGCTATTAACTTTGAAGATCGTCACAGTTTTATTCCCAGAATGAGTTTTATTAGGTTCTAATACTTTTGTTTCCTTAGAAAACCCCAATAAACTACCAATTGAATGTTCTTGACTAAAATCAATATAATACTTAGACGTAATTTCGGCTTTCATTGTATTGTTATTGCCTTTTATCGTTATATTTTCTTTTCCCATATGTTTTTGTATAACTTCATTTATATTATCAATTTCATAAGCTCCTGTTGGTAAACTGAATTCTTCCAAAGCTGAATACTTTCCTTTATCATCTTTTGTCTTGTAATAATGTATTTTGTTATTAATTCCTTCACTAACGTTTGGAATAGAGTTATATGTTGTTAAATCCAATAATGCGGCTTCCCATAGTCTTCCTTTTTGCAAACGTAGCGCTGGAAACAGAATACTGCGCAAAGTACATGAGTTACCGGTTAATGACACTGTATACGAGGACATCTTAAAGTTGACTAACACTTTTAGCTAAAAAGTCTAAACATAAATGACCGCAAATGGATGTATCATCAGGTTGTTTTCTTGTATGATTGTAAAAAATATTTTCTGCCGCACGAAAGTATTGTTGAAGTTCTTTCGGTGGTGGAAGGTCTCCAAAACTGTCGAAATAATAAATGGTTTTACCAAGTTTCTTGTAACACACCCAATGAGTGCCTAATCCTTCACTATTATCCAAATTTACAATACCAGTCTCATTTTTCCACATTTTAACCGGTAACTCATCTTTCATAAATACTCCTCTAAAAAATGTGATTTTCAAACAAGAAGCATATGTAATCAGTTCTTCATTGGTCAATTCTTTGTTTTTAATTATTAATTGCTCTTTCTTATTTAATACACACGATACGGTCTTAGGTATAATCCTCCTCCCTTTTTTATCATTGACCATATTGTTGGTTTCTTTTTAGCTTTACCACTGGTAGATCGACGTTTTCTTCTGATATTACCTCCTTGTTTTTTAGCGGGTTTTTTCCCACGCCTTCTTCTCTTTCCTCCTCCAAACGTAGTTTTTGCTTTCATTGCTGCTGTTAATGCTAAAGACGCTGCTTTTTCACCAATACTCGCGTCACTAGATTTTACTCTTTGCCAAGCTTTCTCAGCAAGTGCTTTATCCGCTATTGATCTATTTTTAGTATCACCAAATTTGGAATACGCTATATCGTGCTGTTTACAAGCCTGATCGAGCTTATTTATTCCAGGATCTCCTCTAGCAAGACGCTTCTCTAATTTGGTTCCAGGACCACAATATTGATATCCTCCAGGTAAATGTAATTCCACAGGTAATAAATCAATCGCCTTGTTAACTATAGCTCCAACCGGTTTACTCAATAGAGAAAATGCTGTTGATGCTATTCCCCTTCCTCTCTGTAATCTCTCTCGATTATGACTGATGCGTTTAACCCTCGACATGGCTATTTATAGCAAAACTTACAATCAGTAGGTGCACTCTATAAATGTTTTACAATGAATGTAATATCAGTTTTGGTTTCTTGTATTATATACTGTTTAAAATCCATTTATTATATCGAAATGGATTTATTAATTAAATGTAGACATATTAAATAAAAGTAGTAAAAATAGAAATAAGGTATAATTGAAGATGTTCCAGATGTTTCTCCGCTGGTGATGGTATCGTTGTCTTCGGTAAAATGAATAAACTCTAAATAGTTGTCATGTTCCCTTAGAAACTTGCCACTTAATCGTTGATAATTGAATAACACATCCCAGTCTAGTTTATCTTTAAAATTGTCAATGTAATTCTCAGAGAGATTTTGATATTTACTTATTACTTCCCAACAGTTATTAAAATTCGATGTCATCTCTACGAGGAAGTCTTCTGAAAACTGTTGTCTTTGTAAAATATGGATCCAGTTAACTCTGTGAAAATAAATTCTTAACATAGTCATTGTAAAGAGGTAATGTATGGAAAGTTGTTCCCAATCCATATATCTATCAAACCGTTGAACAAAACCATCTGTCAACACTCCTTGGGGAAATCTCGGCTCTTGAGATATTAAACTCCACGCAGTAATATTGGATTCCATCATCCTCTCTGTATCGTCTCTCGAATATGACTGATGCTTTATCCCTTATCATGGGGGGTATTTTAAATTTTTTTTTCTCTTATGTAATCTTCATTGTTTTCTGTTGGTTCATTAATCACATTCACTTTATCCTCCTTTCCTAATGTCTTGACTTTAGAAGGCTTAGACGGTTTATCTCGTTGATTAGGTTTCTCTGGATTGTGTATATTTTTCCAGTCTAAATAATTGTGACTGTCAACATCTGAAGCTGCATCTCTTCCTGAAGCCCGATGGATATAATGGAATAGAGCTGCACCAAACCTTTCCAAATGTTTTTCATATTCCGTAGTCCATTTCTTGTGTACAATATCAAACATTTTCTTATTTACAGCGTCTCCATCCTGCTCACAATCACCTACATTTGATAATTTTAATTTTTTTACATCATAGCTTGTGTCAGTTTTATTCCTTTTGTAAATCGTTAACAATTTTAGAGTAGCTAAATTTACTGCTTCACCATCATAAATGGGATATTGTATATCGCTTAACCTTTTACCGGAAAACCCCCAATGATCTTCGTGTACAGTTGGGGTTCTTTTTTTCATGTACTGTACCGTAACCGCATCAGACGACATAAGCGGATCACCAACATGTTGAATTACTTTTCCTTCAAAATTATAGTTGCCGTCAGATGTTAACGGAAACCCAGCTCTTTTTTCACTATATCCAGATTTTACTCCAAACTCATAATACCGTCCAAACTTGTCCACACTCATGATGTAACTGAATCGCTATCGTTTAGGTTCTTATTATATATATATATATATGCGTCTACTGAACAATTATTCCTTGTTTTCGCAGTTCATCAACCAAAGCTACCCATTCGTTTTCTAAACCAGTGTGCCCGGCTTCCATGGCTTCATGTAATAATCTCATTCGATCAACTAACTTATTTATATCGTTGTAATGTATTATATTAGTTTTATAAAAATTTTTCAATAATCCCCTTCCAGATGTGGTAGGATCAGTAGTTTTTCTCTTTTTATGCAAAACATTTAATTCAGCAGAAGATAAAGTTCTTCTTTTAATTTGAGATTTTTTTGATTTTGAGGGGAAAAGACTAGATATAATACTTGTATATTTTATTGACCGATTTCTATGAATAGGTAGGTCTTTGGAATACTTTTTTCTATGTGCATTTGTATACTCTAATATATTTTTAAACAATTGTAAATCCCTTTTAGTATATTTACCAGGATTATTTTTAAAGATAAGTTCAAACAAACCTTTTGTACCTTTATATTTCTTATCTCCAATAACTATATCATCATTTTCGTTTATATCTAACTTGCTATCTCCAATCATTAATCCTTTATCCTCTATTCTAGCTCCATAGGTATGATAACTTCGATTAGCATGTGCGGCGTGTAACATTTGTAACGTATATGTTCTTCCAAGTGTTCCTTTAAACATAATATCCGCGCCTAATTTGCTTAAGTTGGATGGGTTAATATCCTCTTCTTCTGCTCTTGTATCTTCTACACTTGTATCTTCTGTACTTGTATCATCTGCAATATCCTTTTCCTTTAAATCCTCTATATCTCCGCTTTCTTCATACTCGTCGCTTTCTTCAGATGTATGTAACTGGCCAAAACTTTCATCATTCTGAAATTCTTCTTCATATTTGGAAATTGGTAGCATTTTGTCTCCTTCGAAGCGAATTGAAGGTTTTTCCATATTTTGTGCTAATCGCTTTAAAGGTTCAGTAACAGGTTTGAATGTTGTTTCTAAAAATTGCTCTCTTTCATTTATACCTGATTTTAAAGCTCGGTTTTTTTGTCTAATAGAATCACTAAGTGATTTTATTTCCTTTAATAGCTTTTCCTGGTTAACCATCTTCACACCTTGACGACTTGTACAGTAATACCGCTAATCAGTGTATTAAAACGAATTTATCAAAACCTATTCTATAACGACCATCTTTTATAGCATGATCTTTCATAATAACCAAAAATCCATACTTTTCCGCCCATGCTTTTCCGCAAAGTTCTTTAAACTTTTCAAATGGCATATCCGCATTCACATGATCGTTATATATATATGTTTTAGGTTAGTATCATCTTGTTTGAATACAATTAGAATATTTGCATTATCTCTGATAAGTTGTTTTGGGATTTTGCTATAGGTTTGTCCTATATATATGCTGTCGATGTTATTATGTCTTCCCATGGCAAAGTAGTTTCTAATAGTATCCTGATTTTCACAAGATACATCGTCAAATATAAATACAGAATACGGTTTCGCTTCGTTTGGTTGCATAATGCTATCACTAGCGTTAAATTTGTAAAAATTAACATCAGACACATCAGATAGGATTTTATCCAGCAATTGATACTTTGGTTGATGTAGAGACTTTGAAAAAATATATAGGTTATTAAACCTTAATCCCTGCGGATTAGTGATCAAATTAAAGACAACATTGGTCTTTCCGCAGTTTGAGGGGCCACTTACTATACATCGAGCAGTGTTTGGAAGTAAACTACCGTGTTTACCATTGTTGATTTTAACGTTATCCACGGTTAAATCATCTATTTTATTAATATTGAATCGATCTTTATGGTTAATAATCTCCATCCTGCTCAAAGGTTAACGATGAAATGAGTTGCTTGCATTAAACCAAGTCCTTTATAGGTATCCATGAATCCTCAGTTTTGTTAAACCCTAACCACCGCACTTTAACTGCGTCCTTTTTTCTTTGTAACACTTTTTCAACAAGATATACATCACCTACTGTTGACTTTAACATTTCATGTCCATAAAATGCACCTTGCAACAAATCTCCTTTGTTATCTTTTAAGATATACGTTTCAGGTACAGTCGGTTGCACTTTATACACTGTAAAAACTTCATTCGTCCAATTGGGAAGGTATTTCTTGGTAAACACTCCCTTATATTTACTAATCCGTACTTTATCACTTACATTAAATTTTCTTGGCTGCATTTTTTCTACTTTAGGCTTTGTATTTTTCTTAATGCGTTTTAATACATCTTTTGCATTTCTTCTATTTACTTTGTTAGGTTTCATACCAATAGTTCTATGAAACCTGTTGTTATAATCATTTATTAATTGTGGTAAAACATCATACCATACGTAAGAACCTCTTTTTGAAAATTGTTTATACAGTGCTCCTTTTAAGGTTCTATTGAATCTTTCTACAATAGCTGCTTTTTTATCTGAATTTGTAGAATAATGATTTATTTTATATTTATTCATTAATTGTGCAAAGTTTGTATTAAAGTATTCTGTTCCATCATCAGTTTGTAAATGTTTAATTTTGTTTTTATCTCTTTTTATGGCTATTTCCATGGCTTCTGTAACGCTTTTACCAGTCTTGTCCTTTAGAGGCAAAGCGTCTGCAACTTTTGTAAAACAATTAATAATTGTGAGTATATATTTAAATCCTTTGTTTATTCTGCTATGCGGTCGCATTTCAATTAAATCCGCTTGATATAGATCATTTATCCCTTTTATAACAGTATTTCTTCTTGGAAACTTTATTCTTGCAGGTTTGTGTAGTTCATTAATAATCTTCTCCTTCAGGTCTGACATGATGGTTTCACGAAGACAGCTGATATGATATTAAATATTCTTTTGTATAAATCTGCTTATATAGGTCAAGGTCATTCTAAACTAATGTATAAAAGGGGGAACACAGCAAAATACTGCTGTGTTCCCCCTTTTATACGGAAAGGAAAAGGAAAAGGGATGTAGGACGATGAAAGGGTTACTCGTCAATAGGGTTGAGGGAATATTGGCCGAATGGTAGAGTGTGGATATTGTCTGCAAGGATGTGTCGTTTATCATCATTTGAAGAGAGAGCTTTTTTTACTTCCGTCACGCTGTACAGCTGATGGTTGAAACTTCTGATTGTGTTGAATTTTGCTGTTATATCTTGATCTTCAAATAAACATTTCTTATAGTGATTAAAATGCACATTCTTCTTTAAATACAAACTTTTTACTCCTTTAGCTTTCTTAATGACTTGGTTTTCATTTAGTTGTAAAGAATATAATTTTGACATTAGTGCAACAATTTCTTGAAGTATAACACCATTGGCTTCATCTTTAAATTTACCAAGCACTTTTTTGTTTCTGTCATTGTCGTAGTTTGGATGATCTTTTGGATAGTCGGAAAAGTCAAAGTCGTTTTTGTAATCAAATGTCCGAAGGTCTTCATACATATCGTTAGTAATTATCCAATATATAAAAGCGTCTGTATCCATGTAGGAGATGCCGATGTTTTCTCGTCCATAAAAGGTGACCATCTTTTTGTAATGAAAAACGTACATATGAGTCTTGGAGATATCCAGGATTGTCATACCTATAAACAAAGGACGATCCATCTTCACACTTGTTTTCTTCATAGATACAGCTACAAGATTTTCGTTAATACTTATAGATGTTCCAAAGTTTGGCTGTTGTACGAGTTTTTGTAATTTGTTCGAATCTGTAACAAGTTTAACATTTTTATGTCTTCTTTTGTTTTCCAATGTTTTACCGAATATCGCATTGTTCATCAATTTAAAAAAGTCTTTTTGAAAGGCTGATGTAGCGGCTGCTCTTCTGGTAGTATTCGAGTCTATGTACGGTTTCAACCAGCACGATTGGGAAAATTCTAAAGCTCTATTAATTTTAGTAAGACGTAAACCTAATTCGATAGCTTGTTGAACAACCCATTAGTGAGCTACGTATCGTTGTTTATTGTTAAGGGTCATCATTAATTTGGGGTGTTTTCCAGTTGGTGAAATTTCTGTTCTTGAGAGGAGTGGAAGGTCATAATGAAGATCGTGTAAATGTTCTGGATATTCAAAGTCGCAATCCAAAATATATCCGGTATCTCCTTGTTTTGGAATTTGTGAAATATCGCCAATACAGTCGGGATCAACCCACTTAAAGTTGTCAAATGGAAGTGGATTCGACATGGCCCATCCATACAGATTATTCGCGTCGAAATATCCCAGGTACGTTGAAGGTTTCTCTTGATCATGGTCAGGTAGATATTTGATGTTGGCTTTAACATGTCTCGTCACGCTTTGAGTTAATCCACCTCTAACACCCGACTCAACCATTAAAACCATATCTATATCTGTTAACAGCTGGAGTTTGCATTTTGTTTCTTTCAGCATTGCTTGCCAAGCTAGTCCTGGAGATGTATATGAATGTAGAGGGTCTAAACCGTATGCTGCAAAACAGGTTCTTCGGAATTCTTCCATAACATCGCAGAGAAGAGTCACGTCAAGTTTTACATAAAAGTCTGAGTATTCTCCTAAAGTCTTCATATCCAACTCGTTCCATACTCGACATGCGTGTTGATAGTCTTCAAGTGAAATCTCCGAATCATTAAGTTTGTTGTTAAATTGTTCTGGTGGAGGAAGTGATGTTTCATTAAATCTATGAAGTCCATCGATGTAATCGTAGGGGAAGACTCCTTTTCGAAGAACCAGATCCATTTTACTACTGGCTACAATTTTGCTTGTTTCTATCAGATCTTCTCTTTTTAAATTATCAGTTAATTTCATTAGGCTAGAAGGCATAAATCGAAACGAATCAATAAATCTAAGTTTTATTTTGCCAACCTTTTTAGAGAAACTTATAAATTTGTCCATTGTTGTTGCCAAAACATCTATTGCTCCATCATCTCTTCCTAACTCCGGGATTATGAAATGAGAGTCATATCCGCTAAGGTTATGTAGAACAACGGGTATAAAAGATGGTACTTTGTAATTTAAGTTGCAAGCGTTACAGGCTGCACCTCTTTAGGCTCCTGTAAGATGGTCGTGATCACGCACTTTAACGTTATCTGGTGTAAATAGGTTATTACACAGATAACATGTTGTTGCCAAATTGTGATGTTGAAGTTGGTGTTCATCCATAGGTTGCATCGGTATTTTAATTTTGTAGATTTCTTCCACCTTAGAGGCAATGTAATACAACTCATCTACAAAGTGTTTCGCTGCTTGTTCACCGCGATAAATCTTTGGAGCAGATGATAGTCCAAATTCTTGAAGATGTTCTTCAGACAGCGTGGATTTTGTTAGTATACAATAACTGTTTGGTGCATGTTTTTGATATTTGCTTCTTTTTGTGATATCCTCTTCTTGTTGTTCAATAGGAAGTAAAGATGCTTCGAAGCCCGCGTACACAACAAATGGAACAGGGTATTGTTGATTTACTTTGTCAAATCTTATCTGCGCTCTGCTGGGATGTGGCAATTTAATTCTTACCTCATAGTTTCCACTACATAACCTTTGATGTTCTACTAGCCATTCTGATCCTCCCCGTCTCAATTCTTTGTTTGTATGACAAAAACATCTTTTACAAATTGTAATGTTTTTTTCATGCTTAGATAATTGTTTAGAAACAAGAGCTTCAAAATTTTTAATGTAGACATAGTGGGATATATCCCCTTTAGTGATTAATAGTAAATCCGTATGATCTATGCGCTCAATAGGTGTTATGCGCAAGGGGTACACATTTTTAGACGAATCCAAGCCAAAAATGTTGACAGAAGCTGAAGGGTTTTGTTTTTCAAATTTCGATATATCAGTAATTGCAACAGGGTAAGTCATTCCCTGGAAATTATACTTGTGTTGAACTTCTTCATATGCTTGACTTGGTCTTTCCGGATGGTTTTTTACATATTTGGCCAACATAACATATTTAAAACATTCATTATTTTCATTTTGCACGTTAATACAGGAGTTGGTATTCATAATTTTTTGAGGTAGAGGGATATAGCTACTTCCTCTCATTCCATAACCGTGTTTATGAACTCTAACATCCAGACTTGTTATACTTAATAAAGTCCATCCAGATCCTCTTCCTTCATGCTCTTGTAGTTTCGTCAAAACTTCCTCAAGACAATCTGTTACGATCTTTTCAATATCTGACGCAGCCATGATGGTTCGGTTTTTTGTCATGAAACCTCTTGGTGATGTTTCGTTTTGAATGTTAGTGAATATGGCATCTAGCAACAGTCCAAATTTGATAAAATTTTATCTTTTTTGTTCATTCTTTAGTGTTTTGGTTACTAATTCTTTGGCGTTATGTAAAAAGTTTTCAAGTTGTAATTTTACGTTGTCAAGTTTAAAATGTGTTACTACCTTACCAGGTAGTGCTTGAGCGTGTAGTTCCACATCTACTGCTGTTGATGTTGAGGGTCGGTGAAGGGTAGACATAGCTGCTGTTGATGTTGAAGTATGGTGAAGTGTAGCAGGCGTTGAAGTCGATGTTGATGTTGAAGGATGGTGAAGTGTAGACATAGCAGGCGTAGAAGTCGATGGTGTTGATGTTGAAGGATGATGAAGTGTAGACATAGCAGGCGTAGAAGTCGATGTTGATGGCGTTGAGTGTGCATAATGAATGACACTCGGTCTTAAAACTTCATTTTGTTCTTTTTGATTTAGGTTTGCAAATTGATGTTGTGCTAATTGATGGTCGATTGAATCTAATTCTTGTTCATTTTGTTCTTCTTTTGTATTTGTGTTGGGATTATGTTTTAGTTCTTTATGAATGGCTAAAAGCCAATCATCTCTTAATGAGGCTTTACAAATATCGCACCGATACATATTATAACTGTGTCTTTCTCAAAGGCTAACCAGCTACTAATAACACTCCAAAATGCACCTCTATTTATACCCGAAAAAGAACAGTGGTGGGGGGTATACATGCCGGAGTATATGTGTTAGTGAAAAAATACCAAATTTTACGCAGGAAGTACATTTTGCATCAAACCAAGATGTTTTCAAGTCCCCAAAGTGGGTCAAGGTCGTCTGAACATGTTGCCAAAACGGGGAATAGAGCAGTAAGTGATTCTCACTTGGACCACAAACTGATCTATTCCCCGCTTTGTATTATTTAACAGATCTTTAAGTTTTCTTTTAATTATCCTGATCTTCAAAAAGTTGTTTGTATGAGGGTTCTTCAGCAAAGAAATGTTGAACCGCCAAGTCATCTTCAGTCAGAGGACATGATTCCAACAGTTTTTGATCGATTGAGGGAGCTGACAGCGGTTCTTGGAGTTTTTCATCTTCAGTCAGAGGACATGATTCCAACAGTTTTTGATCGATTGAGGGAGCTGACAGCGGTTCTTGGAGTTTTAACTGTAAACTTTTGATATATTCCATGGCCTTATACAAAACGGTTATTTTTGCATCTCGAGGATTGGCGAATGGGATTACACTTTGTAATCTCTCATATCCAGTGTTAATATTCACTCTCCATTTCTTTGAGTGTTCAGCGTTTCTCTGAGTGTAGACAGATCTGGAGTTGGATGTGCTTGCTTGCGAATCCATAGCTGACTAATACGTGTATTCCAAAGTGCATGGTTAAATACCTGCTTACCCCCACCATTAGAGTACCCCCCCTCTTGGAGCATATGTTTGATTTAGTAATAATTATTGTATCAAAAGAAGTTGTTTCCAAGTCCTGATATAGGTCAAGGTCATCTGAAGATATTTCCAGAACGGGGAATAGAGCAGTAAGTAGTTATCACTTTGACTACAAACTGATCTATTCTCCGCTCTGTATTTGTAGTTGGAAGGTTAACGAAGAAAACTAATCAGACTCATCTGACAAATCCGACTCATCAAACGGAAATAAGCGACGGGGGAGAAAGCTAGTGACGTAGGTACCCTCAAAAAGGGTCCTACTACCGCTCGGAGTTGCCTCCATGTGTTCCAAACAGAGTGACTGTTGGTAACACTCCGCATCGTCCGAATTCGAGTTTTCCTCCACGTCATCCGCTACACTAGAGATATCCTCATCACTCTCCAATTGTTCCATCCAACTCACGGCTTCCATCTCTACGGAATCAACTTCTTCATCTTCCAACACCGCATCTTCATTTTCATCTTCATCTTCTAACATAATGTTTTTTAACATTAGAATTACCTCTCGTGGATGAGGAAATATGATGTCTCTTGGTGTCATGACTAGACTGATTCAACCATTGATACAAACTCGCCTTTTATACCACAATTTAATGGGGGTGGGAGGGGATATTGTTGTTAAATATATATTTAGTATTAAACAAATGAACCACGCCCCCGCACCTGCACCCAAGCGAACCAGAATTGGAAGCGTGCCCCCATGGACGCGGGGCGAGGGGCGGCTCACAGCCCTACCTAAAAGTGAAGACCGTGGGGAAAATATTAAAACACACCATTTGAGAGGCACAAAATGTATTAAACAAAAAACAACAATAATACATGTGAGTTGAATATCTTTACCAATTATGAAGTCCTCACCTGCCTTCTAGTTTACATGTTCCTTCACAATTAAATAAAGGTGCTTTTGATTCTATAAAAGTTTTAAGATTTAGATAAGTAAAAGGATATATTCAAAAAATTAAATTGATTCCAATAAATTGTTAAATTTGTTGAGTTAAATTTGTTAACATTATCCATTAAAAAAAAAGTATATATATATATATTTTAACCAACAGTAGATAAAAAAATAAACATTTAAATAAATAATTCAACAACAATAATAATTAACAATAAACAATTAGTACATCAACTATTATCAACAATTTAAATAATTTCATTATATATATATATATAGACATGTCAAACGGTTGGTAGGGGCCCCCTTAAATAAATAGCGAATAAATAATTTCCAACAAACTGTGCCTAAAACTAAATAACGATGAATAAATTTTAAAATCCATGGTGGCAACAGTTCTCAACACTCAACAATAAATAAATAAATAAATATAAACAATAACAAAAACGTTGTAACTTGCGGCAGGCGGCGGTTTTAACTGGGCGGGTCAAGACGGCCCACCGGAGGGGCGACGAAGCTGGGCGGAGAGGGGGGCCAGAATCCGAAGTCGGCAGCCAAGGTGGAAAGTCCCTCTCCGCCGACGCTCATGATGTTGAGGTGGTCGCTCTCCTCCGAGACCCTGGGAAACACAACCCAGAATCCCCAATAACACCAGTTCAAACTTTCCAAACAGTTCAGCCACCTTTTATTTTTGTCAGAAAAATTTTCAATCACCATTCGCTAATAAAATTTAAAAAAAAGGTTTTACCCTAACCAAAATGTCAAACTAGCAAAGTCAAAAGAATTACCGCAAGAAAAACAAGTACAAAATATTTGGGCCAGAAGTCCCCAAACTCCCCTACTACTGTTCACAAAATAATTTAAAAATATTAAAATTTCAAAAAAAAATTTTTTAACAAATTGTAATTATGAAAACAATATTAAATAAGCTAAACAATGGATTTTTAACAATGAGCTAAGCACAGTACAAGATAAAACAAGAAGTTACTTTAAATTAATTCACTGTCAGGTCAGGTGAGAAGGTGGAACACTTTAATATTCAAAAATTAATAGAAAACCCAAAATAATCTGGTCCAGAGTGGCAAACTATAAAATAAAACAATGAGACATTAACAGATAAACATTGACAAGTACATGAAATAAGCAGTTTTAAAGAAAATTAAAAATTTTGGGCTAGAGGAGCATTCACATGTATATTTTGTAATAACTTAAAAAAATACCAACCGAATTTGCTCGGAATAGTCTTAAAAGCTGGGGGGAATATGCCCCCAGCTTTCCAAGCCTAAACCGAGCCTTAAAAACAGGCCTCAGGCCAATTGGCCTAAAGAATATCCAAGGGAACCTCAGTACCAGAAAAGTCAAAATTGAAAAAACTCATAATTTAATTATTTATTAACAGAAATGGATAAAACTTGCAGGAAACATTCATGAGCATAAGTTACAACTAATAATAACCAAACTGGCCCTTGGGAAAAGCCTAAGGCCAACTTATACCACATAGTCAGAAATGTTACAATGGCCTAGCTTTATCAGCTACCAAAACACATTTACCCTAATCCAAAATGAATGATTGACCTCGGCAAGGTGTAGGCCATCACAAGAATACAAACTAAAGCTATTTGGAGGCCTTAGGCCTAAAATTACACAAACAATAGACAAAAAAACAAACTGAGTTGGACCTCCCAAGTAGTGGTTTTAAAGTCTTATATCTCGGGTTATATTTGCTCTAGGACCTCGGGAAAGGTCTTAAACTAAACACAGCAATGAAGACTACAAAACAATGACATAACATTTGGTCTGACGCCCACCAAGCCTTGGCCTAAGGCCAAAGAAAAGTGAGAAAACGCTCAAGTTCAACTAGGCAATAAACATGGAAAAACACATTTAAATGCTGTTCAGTGCTCTATTTGAGGCACAGAATAGTGTTAAACGTTTAACAGAACCCAAGGGGCTTCCATAAATCCTACTGTGAGACTCGGCCTAAGGCCGAGTGAAAATCCAAAGTTTTAACCTAAAATACAGAAATGAAAAGGTTACATACCCATCAGGCGGTAACGGCTCGTTTAGGCGAACATTACGATGATATTAACGAACAGAAAACATTACACAAAATAACTTTACTAACACAAACTTTATCACAGAAAAATTCGCAGATGTTCGTCGTTTGACAGTCACGGAGC
This sequence comes from Allygus modestus, assembly GCA_963675035.1. Lineage (NCBI taxonomy): Eukaryota > Metazoa > Arthropoda > Insecta > Hemiptera > Cicadellidae > Allygus > Allygus modestus. The sequence continues at coordinate 351,919,388 of OY776112.1, forward strand.
CTATGAGCAATTGCACGTTGTGCAACGGAAATTCTACTCGGGGGTCACAAGTCAACGCCCAAGGATTCCGTGCACACGAGGTACACAGCCGAGCAAATGGGGACGTCAGACCACAGACATTAGAATCAACACTATATCAAAACACTAAATGAGGCGTGACATTCGTCGGTGAGGTAGTCACGGCTCACAAAGTTGTTTCAAAGTCCTGAAGTGGGTCAAGGTCGTTTGAACATGTTACCAAAACGGGGAATAGAGCAGTAAGTGATTCTCACTTGGACCACAAACTGATCTATTCCCCGCTTTGTATTCCAGACGTCTTTAATTTTGTTAACCCAGTTATTCATCCTGGTCTTCATCCATGAGGAAGATTTGTTTGTAGGCTGACGGTTCTTCCTCAAGAAACTGATGTTTCGCCAACCTATCTTCCACCAGGAACACGCATTCTATCGGTTCAAGAGAGACCGGTTCTTCAGAAGGAACTTCTGCAACTATTGCCTGCAGATGTTTTATGTATTCTATTGCCCGATATATCATGTCCTTTGTTTTAGTAGTAGATTAAACGCCCGGGACTTTACTTGATAATCTACTGTAGGCTTTTTGCATTGTCAGCTTATATCTTTTTGTTCTTAATGCGTTTTCGGCTCTTCGGTTCCGCAATTGTGAAGTGCAATTGTTGAACTTCAGAAACTCTGATAGTTCATCTTTATACTCTTTGGATGTGCTTGCTTGGGAATCCATAGCTAACTACTGGGGATATTCCGATGCGGTCGCTTAAATACCATGTTTACGTGGTGGGAGTAAATGTCAAGGATATTATTGTAGGAAGTACATTTTATATCAAACAACGATGTCGCAGAATGACAAGTCTTGTAAGTGGGTCAAGGTCGTCTGAACATACCACCAGAACGGGGAATAGAGCAGTAAGTGGTTCTCACTTAGACCTCAAACTGATCTATTCCCCGCTCTGTTTTTAATCTCTCTCCTTTTTATTGATTCAACAATGGTTTGGTTTAATATAAAATGTTGGATTGATGATCCATTTCTGCCGGAGTAACCTTTCCATTATACCAATCATTTTAAGTAACTTTACATTGTTTTTATAGCTTGTTTTCCATGCTTCCTGTTCACTATTATACACTGGAGCCGTAGGCTTCCACATATACAAATCACAACCAACCTCCCAATCGAGAAACTTGTGCAGTAATCTTCTTAAGACAATTAACTGATCGTGATTTTCAACCTTTCTGCTTACTACTAGTGTTGCTGCAGCGATAGGGAGAGCGGGTGCACTCATTTTCAGCAGAATGATTTTACCAGTGATAGGGAACCCCTTTTATACTACGTTTAAATGGTGGGGGTTAGTGGTGGGAGTACAAGGGTTAGGGAAGGGGTATATTGTGTTAAGAAATAAATATATCTTCCATTATTTTACCACACGGAGTGTAAGTCAATACTATACACAAATATTCTAAGTCTTTTTAGTGGGTCAAGGTCGTCTGAACATATTGCCAAAACGGGGAATAGAGCAGTAAGTGATTCTCACTTTGACCACAAACTGATCTATTCCCCGCTTTGTTTTTTTTTTGTTTTTTTAACCCCTTTCATTGTTTTAACAAGTTTGGTTATCTTCTTTTTTAAGGGTCGGAGGTTCGACAAAAACGTTCCCTAATTCTTTTTGTAAGATTGAGGGGGGCAGCGGTTCCTCAGGCAGTTCAGCTTTTATACAAGGTTCTTGAAGCTGTGTTTGAAGGAACTTAATATATTGTACTGCCTGTCGAATTTTTGAAATCCTAGAATCACTAGGATTAGCAAATGGTACAGCGACTTGTAATCTTTTGAATCCTTCTCTTACTTTATTTTCGTTTCTTCGCGAACGTGCACTATTTTGTTTCGCTCTACGTTCCCAGATTACTTCCATATCAGTAGCTGATGAGTTGGATGAACCTGCTGGAGTCTCCATAGCTGACTAATGAATATGTTCTACGACGCCACGCTTATATACCCGCTTACCCCCACCTAAAAGGTTGGTGAACAGGTCAATGTTTTGGTTTGAAAAGGAATTTAAACAGAGCGAAAAGTCCATTATCTAGGTCAAGGTCGTTGTAACATTGTAAAAAAAAGTGTGGACAACCTATTTACACTCTGCAGCATATGCTACAAAATGTAAATAGGTTGTCCACACTTTTTTTTTAATTTGGAAAAAGAAAGACTTGATTTAATTTGGAAAAAGGTTATTACAATTTTTTCCACACAGTGGTTCCTGAATTGTCTCTGATTAGATAGTGCTTTTTCGTGGGTTTGTAGGGATGGCGCATGGCTTTAGGTAATCTTAAAATGTAGAGTTGGTCTCCACATTTTAACATGACCTTTAAGAAACCCATTATTTTGACAAAGAAGTATTGTTTGTTTTTACAAAGCCTATTAATCCGAGTTTTGGCTGGTTTCACTGTTGGATGTGGTGTGGAAAGAGAAACGGTACCCTTGTGTTTTTGTCTTAAATGAAAACTGCATAATTCTTCATCTAAGACACAAGATTTAGCACAACGTCCCCCTTTCCTTGCACCTTTTTTAAAACTGTATTTACATTGTTGTGCAGGAAGTAAGCACTTCCTTCTCAAGGATTTTAATTCATTAAATTTCTCTGAAGGAGTTTGATCATTTATGCAGATTACTGACGGACGAAAACTTGTGGAAGGTGGAGTGATGATTGGAGAAATGATCTGCGGTATAGTGGGTGTTGAAGATCTTGAACTCGGTGATGATGATCACGAGCTCGAAGATGAAGAAGAAGAGGACCTCGAGCTCGAAGATGACGAAGAAGAAGATGACGAAGAAGACCCTGTCCTTGACCTTGGTGATGGGGAAGATAAAGATGATTTTGTTGGTGACTTGGGTCTTGGTGGTGGAGAAGATGGAGACCTTGGTTACGACTCTTCCGGGATTATCAAGGACATCAGTAATGCGTGGCGGAGTATGGACGCAGGACCGGATGATGAAGAAGCAGGCGATGAAGAAGCAGGCGATGAAGAAGCTGGCGAAGATAAAACCTGGCGGAGTAGAGACGGTGCAGAAGTAGTTGGTGTAGATGATGAAGAAGCAGTAGAAGAGGTAGTAGGTGTTACAAGAGCTGGTTTTGCTACGACCAACTTCTTAGGCTTGGTCTGCTTCCTGATATGCGCCATGGTTAAACACAAACAGCAGAATGTTTTACCAGTGATGGGGAACCTCTTTTATACCCAATGTAAGTGGTGGGAGATGTAAATGGTGGGGAGATGTAAGTGGTGGGAGTGGAGGTGATTGAGAAAGGGTATTTTAAAAGTATATTTCTTCCAATATTTGATCAAACGAAAGTTTTTCTAAGTCCCGTCAGTAGGTCAAGGTCATCTGACATAATGCCAAAGCGGGGAATAGAGCATAACATACTGCTCTATTCCCCGCTCTGTATTGGGGAAGGGGACAAAAGACAACAAACAAGAGACTGATTTTAAACAAGAGACTGATTTTAAACAAGAGACTGATTTTATATTTCACAAACGTTTCTCATGGGTGAGATAGGTGGTGTCAACCGGTTTGCATGGCCGTATTGATCTTATTGACAAGGCCGGTTTTCAGGGCCGAACCTTATTGTCAGGGGGTTAGGAAAAGGATGAGAAACAAGATACATTACTTTGAAAATAAAGACTTTACCAGCAACTATGTAAAAGAAACAAATTAATCAGTTAACGTTATTTTTACAAAAACAGCCGAGGTCGGTTTTGCAAAGGTCAACAGTATCACTGAAACCCGGTGGGACGTAGACCCAAACACCCGGCGTCAGGCTGCTGCGAACCCAAGTTTTGACCAAGGTTGTTGAGGGACCTGTAGGGCCGGGAGTACATATGTTATTAGTAAATAAAACACTTCAAACCAATACCAAACACTAACATATATATTAGACTAACTACATTACCTAGCAGCAAACTACAAGCGTTATCTAACATGCTTAAACAAACTAACTAAACATGCAAGGCCGCGGATCTCTTAATTGCGCGTCGGGCCCAACGCACACTTAACAGACCTACGCTGCAGCAGAGTGCAACCCACTGGGACGTATATCCAAACAGCGGGCGGCAAGCTACTGCGACGAGACTGCGGACTGCTCCCGCTTATAAAGGCAAAGTGACGTCACCGAAGCGGAAGGGGGGAGGTCGAAGGGGGGGGGGTGACCTTGAACATGACCCAAATCGGGGGGGTGGGGTTACGTCAAGGGGGGGGCTCCACCCGTGACGTCAGGGGTGGGGCTCCGCCCCGTGACGTAAGGGGGGGGTTGTGTCGTCACGGTGGAAGGGGAACAGGATGTAGACCGGTCTTTAGCTTTCTACCCGTATATGGAAATGTCACGGTTACACTTGGCGACCCGCTTTGCTCCGTCTGGTACCTCATTCCAGCTTTGCCTTGCGAACTGTATACACCTCTGCGCTATGTCTTCTCCCATCACACCCGAGAAACTGCAACGTTTGAAAGAGACTTTGAAGAAGTCTTCGGAGAAAAGGAGCGGTTTCAAAAGACCTAGTTCTTTTAGGTCTTGTATACAAAGAAATTTTCGGAACCACCCACTTTACTTTGATCAACGGCCTTCGACGTCTTCTGCATCTCCGCCAACGACAACGCCTCGCCCTTCATCGTCTCGACCTTCATCGCCGCCTCCAACTGTTGAGGAAATAATGAAGAGGACGGCTACGGTGAAACTTACTGAGTTGGTAACGCCGCTGGAGTCTGTCACCGTCAAGTTTGCCCAGTTGAAATTGGACATTGAATATTTATTTGTGGGGAAGATCGGTGATGAGTACCTACTGCAACACCTCTTTGGCGGCCGTTACGTCAAGGTCCACCTTCCAAGGTCTACTCTGCCACCTCCTGAGACCGAGTGCGACTTGTTTTTGGTAAGGCAGAAGGGTCAAGTAAAGTGGGTTACGAAGAAATAAAGTAAACACTGTCCACCGCTCCTTATCCACCATCTCCTTCAAACACAAACGGTCCTTTTCAGGACCACCCTAAGCATTTCAAGTTAGGGACTTGGCCTGTACATAGGCAGGAGACTGTTAGTCTCATGTTTGTGTGCAGCCCACTTTGTGAAAATTTCTAAGTCCCAAGGTCCTTGACCTTGACTTGACCTTGAATATGACCCATTTTGGGGGGGGGGGGTACAAAGTTTGTGCAAAGTATGTCATGTGGGTACTCAAATTACGCGAATTGATCAGACGAACAAGTTGGTGCAAACAGAATTCAAATCCGACCAAGGGTATAGCAGTAATAGCTAAAAACCAACTATTTTAGAGGTTAAACCTAAATAACTTCTTTATTTACGGATTAAAGTAACAAGGTGGTGCAAACAAAATTCAGATCCGACCAAGGGCATAGCAGTAATAGCTAAAAAACAGCTATTTTAGAGGTCAAACCTACATAACTTCTTTATTTACGGTTTAAAATATATCAAGTGGGTACTCAAATTACGCGGATTGATCAGATGAACAAGTTGGTGCAAACAGAATTCAGATCCGACCAAGGGTATAGCAGTAATAGCTAAAGACAACTATTTTGGAGGTCAAACCTAAATAACTTCTTTATTTACGGATTAAAATATATCAAGTGGGTATTCAAATTACGCGGATTGATCAGACAAACAAGGTGGTGCAAACAAAATTCAGATCCGACCAAGGGCATAGCAGTAATAGCTAAAAAACAGCTATTTTAGAGGTCAAACCTACATAACTTCTTTATTTACGGTTTAAAATATATCAAGTGGGTACTTAAACTAGGCGGATTGATCAGACGAACAAGTTAGTGCAAACAGACTTCAGATCCGACAAAGGGTATAGCAACTGTAGTGAAAAACAACTGTTTGAAGGACAAGGGAACGTTGTGGTGGGGATAGGTGTCTATCCTACAAGCTAGCGCTACATCATTATACTTCCAGCTGTTGTCGGATGAACATCTACCTATATAGTTTGTGTTAACGTTTGAACATGTCACAGTTTTACAGGAATATGAGTAAGGTGTCCTTCAGTAGCCCGCTTGCCACCACCTTCTACTTCTCCGACGATGAAGATAGAATGTCTACGCTTTTAGCGGACAATGAGCGGTTCCATCGTAGAATAGCCAAGGTTGAGACACTCTTAGCCAGTTGTCTGCTGCACAAGAAGCAACACATGGAAACATGCACTAGTTTAGATCATAGTGACTGTAATATTTATACATATATAGTGTTGAGACAAATTAATTGAAGTTTTCAGTTAAGGAGCTACGGTCTTGACAGTGTAAGAGTCAGACCCTAACTAATGCGTGTACGCTAGTTAGTGCGCGATGTAAAAAATTGGTGGGGGAAGTGGTGTGGTGGGGGGAGTGATGTGGTGGGGGAAGGGACGAGTACCTAACCTACACTCAAACGCTGCATTACTATACAATCATTGGAACAGACAACACCATGAGCAGCGTCAACGGCAATATTTGGGGAGATGCGGTTTGTGAGGAGGAGTTGATAGCAACTCTTGACGCTACCGAGGTTGAGCAAACTACATCTCAGCAGCCAACAAGCAACATCATAAGCCGTGGCAATAACATTATTTGGGGAGGTGTGATTAGTGAGAAGGAGTTGGTGGCAACTCTTGAGACTACCGAGGTTAATCAAGGAGCGGCGATGCAAACTATATCTCAGCAGCCTAGGACATATGAACAAGTCCTGGAGGAATATAAGAACGCGTATGATTATGCTTGCAAGAGGTGGTGTGCGCAGCCGCAATGTCCAGAGCAGGAGGATGAAATGGAAGCGGATTTTCGGCTGGTTACTAAACTAGAGGAGGAACTTCAACGTGCAGACCAGGGTTTTAACTAATGGATATTTTATCCAAAGTCTTCCTCCCCACGTCAGCTGCCATCTGCCGCGCACTTGTCACCTGCCACCTGTCGCCTGCCATCTGCCGCCTACCATCTGCCGTCCGCCATCTGCTCCGCCCCACCACACTTTTACCCCCACCATTTGGTACGATTGCAACGCTAGCTTGTGAATAGTCAGTACACCTCCAGCTCTCGACTGGTGAACATCATCCTCTCTCCGCGCTCTTCACAAAATAACATTGTCATGTCACTCAAGATTCGATGTATTTATTATGACTCTATTTATCTATCAACTTCTACGGACCTGGAGGTTTTTAAAGAGGAGTTAAGACTTCTCCTAGCGAATGGCTACAGTTTATCTTTAGAACTGATCGCAACAAACAACATTGACTCTGCGCAGGGGTCAAAGTATCTACCGCCTTTCATCAGAAAACGAAGTGATGGTCGCGACTCCGGATCAACAACATCGATGACGACAAACAACGGGGAACTATTGTAAACATAAATTATTGTAAACATAACTTATTGTAAATAAAAAGAAATGTAAACATTAAAGTAATAAATCAAATAGTACTACCTCGCACTCGTATCATTCGATTGCTTCATTCGATTGGTTTCATTCGATATTTTATCGAATGAAAACTATCGAATCACAATCGGATTTTACGCGTGCGAGGTAGTACTTTTTTAAAATAACCTCCCCGTGACCTTGACCTTTAAACTTTCCCTCATTACGTCACAAAACCACCTACGTCACTGGCTGAGGCTCAGATGACGTGTTTAATGACTCAGCGCTTCCGGTCACGTGACCGGAAGCCATAAATCACTTTGCCCAGAACCGGCAAACCCACACTACTTGCATGTTAATTCTAAGTCAATTCGTAACAAGTAAATAAGTATTATTCCGGTTATGTTTAAAAAATCAGGCAAACAACTACTATAGTGTTTATGGTCTGATTCTATTGTGATTTAAATTTTTTACTGTCCTAGGCCAGTGTGTACGATAGTCAAAGGTATCTATAACTAAACTATGCACTTACATCATCGGGATCTCTTTCTTCATCCGACGGCTCTTTATCTTCTGGTGTCTGCAAAGTAAAATGTTTTTAAAGAATTACCAATAATTTTGTGTCGATGTAGTTTTATAAGCTTTTGGGATACTTTTATTTTACCTTATTAATAATAATTTAAATCAGAGTAATACTTACATAAAATTTAGTGCTTTTTGATTCTTAAAATGTCTCCTCTTCAATCCGATCTCTTTTCCATTTTCATTAATTTTGTAATACCATTTAAAGGCCATATACACCTGAGTGACAACTATCATATATATACGTAATTTACAAACTACAAAGATTACAAATGAAACCAACCCTCTTTAATCTCAAATATAATATTAGCAATGTTATATTGATCACGTTATTTACTTATTTGAAGCTAGAGAAGAGGCAGACAACTTTCACCCCTACCTAAACTCACTTTCTAACGAAATGCAATAAAGAATGGATTTTGTTTATGGCATCTAGATACCTTAATGTGCAAATTTATCATTGTCTCCGGCCAAGCCCTTACAATGCCGACTAGGGTACGAACTAGGTTTACGAACTTCATTCCAAAAGACATAATTTTTCAGTACAAAGTTCGTCCTACAAAATTTGATCACAAATATGAAAAATAAAAAAGGTAACCATTTTAAATACCTAGGTGAGGTTTTGAAACCAACAGCAAGAGAACAAGTTGCACAGAAGACAAGAAGTAAGAAAATGAAGAGAGCATATAGCATGACAATTGAAATCTACAATAAGAAGTGCATTTCCTCTAACACAAGAATCAGTTTATACTGCATAGTAATTAAACCAGTAGCACTAGACGGAAAATGGGATAGAAAGAAAATACTGAAGGAAGAACGCAAAATATGATAAAGAATCTAGGCCCAAAATTAACAGAAAAAGGACCACAATCAATAAATACCACAGGAAATATCATAAACCTGGCAGCAGGCATACGAAGATGAAGATTGAAACTCTACGGACACATTACTAGACTTCCTCCAACAAGACTCACCAGTAAAATATTATAAACCTGGCAGCAGGCATACGAAGATGAAGATTGACATTCTACGGACACATTACTAGACTTCCTCCAACAAGACTCACCAGTAAAATATCATAAACCTGGCAGCAGGCATACGAAGATGAAGATTGAAATTCTACGGACACATTACTAGACTTCCTCCAACAAGACTCACCAGTAAAATATCATAAACCTGGCAGCAGGCATACGAAGATGAAGATTGAAATTCTACGGACACATGACTAGACTTCCTCCAACAAGACTCACCAGTAAAATATCATAAACCTGGCAGCAGGCATACGAAGATGAAGATTGAAATTCTACGGACACATTACTAGACTTCCTCCAACAAGACTCACCAGTAAAATATCATAAACCTGGCAGCAGGCATACGAAGATGAAGATTGAAATTCTACGGACACATTACTAGACTTCCTCCAACAAGACTCACCAGTAAAATATCATAAACCTGGCAGCAGACATACGAAGATGAAGATTGAAATTCTACGGACACATTACTAGACTTCCTCCAACAAGACTCACCAGTAAAATATCATAAACCTGGCAGCAGACATACGAAGATGAAGATTGAAATTCTACGGACACATTACTAAACTTCCTCCAACAAGACTCACTAGTAGTATTTTTACTTACATACAAAAGGCAAATCAACAACACAGTTAAAATAGATTTACAAAAAGCACACAGAATTGTTACAAACTAGGTAGCAAAATGGATAGTAATGTTAAAGTAACAGGCACCGAAGAAATCAAAATTAAAATATACAAAGGAGAAAAAAATAATTCATGGAGAAAAGAGGTTTGGAAGAAACGATGACAGGATGCTTTGTTTGTTTCTTTTAAGTACATTCGTAATAAGTAAATAAGTAAAAAGTATTATTACGGTTATATTTAAAAAATCAGGCAAACAACTACTATAGTGTTTATGGTCCGATTAATTGTGATTTAAATTTGTTACTGTCCTAGGCCAGTGTGTACGATAGTCAAAGGTATCTATAACTAAACTACGCACTTACATCATCGGGACCTTTTTCTTCATCCGTCGGCTCTTCTTCTTCTGGTGTCTGTAAAGTAAAATGTTTTACTAAATTGCCAATAATTTTGTATCGATGGAGTTTTATAAGCTTTTGGGATGATTTTATTTTACCAAATCAATAATAATTTAACTCAGAGTAAGACGTATATAAAATGTAATATTTGATTGATAAGAGTAAAATGGTGGGTAAATATTTCCATTTAAAATTAAATATTTTGCACGTTTTAATTTTACTGGTCCCACCCTAATGTTCATTATTAGAATATATTAAATATATATTCCTGAACGATATGTATTTAATAACGAATATATACTACGGTTATTTTTTAAAGCAGGCAAACAACTAATATGCTGTTTATGTAATCTAAAATTTGTATACGTGATTGAATGAATAACACATTGGTTCGTACAGTTATTTAGATATATAAATTAAAGGACCAGTTTAATTATCGGTTCGTAATATTTCGGCTTTTGCCATCTTCAGACCCACCCTTCTGCTTTATGGTGGTGTTCTACACTCCCATAGTGTCTATGGTCCGAGTCAACATCTTCAGACCCACCCTTCTGCTTTATGGTGGTGTTATACACTGCCATAGTGTCTATGGTCCTAGTCAACATCTTCAGACCCACCCTTCTGCTTTATGGTGGTGTTCTACACTCCCATAGTGTCTATGGTCCGAGTCAACTGTGATTTAGATATGATGTTGTCCTAGGCTACTATGTGCAAACATACGTATAATGTTACATACTCTATGTAGATAAACTCATTCCCAATTATGAATCGTACGTACTGTTGGTTTTTCATCTTGTGGTTTTGTTTCTGTTCCTCGTCCACAAACACCACCACCACCACCACCAATCACCACACCGTTCTCGTTCACTTGTATATTCTATAAAGTAAACAAACTTAACAACATTACAAATAATAATGACGTGGCTTCAGTTTTACGTGAGCTAGTAGGACAGTTTAATAGTGAAATACATTACTTAACTTGTGCCGATTAGTAGTTTAAATATGTGCTTACTCTGTTAAGCAAGGAAGGTCGACAGATTTTATTTATGTGTGTTTACCTATTTTACGTTAACCGTCCACTTATAGCTAAGGATCAATAACATTTCCCAATCCCAACCACCTTCTAATTTTTACAGTATTGCCTAATATTAGCTTACCAAATCAATCCCACAAACTATATTTGGTGGTGCTTTGAACTTATCCGAAGCAAATATATACGAATAAATACGAATACCTATCATTATGTTAAGATTTTACCTTTCCTCTAACTAATCTAATTTCTTTATTATTAAAGTAAAGGTGATGCGTTTTTGGATATGTTACAATCTTAGATCATATATAATCGACTTGTATAAATTTAGCAGTCCATACATTTTCAAATTTAGTAGTCATGATTTTAGACCGTTTGTAGTTTATTAACTTTTATATTTTTTTGTTTAGCGTGATAAAATTAAACAAATATTCTTTCTATTTAATAATGTTAGGTTATCTCTTTATTTACAAATCAATTATTTTATTTTGACGCTACCATAATTTGTTGACTACATTATTACATAAACATATATTCAAAAATTGAAATGAAAGGAATCCTTTCGCAAATCGAGAACAAGCTAAAGGTTGAGGAAATTTCAAAAAAGTTATTATATTAAAAAAATTAGATTAAGGCGTAATACAAAAGTATTGAAGAACTTGAGATTATTTTTTGTAGAGTAATAATGATTGGTGTGCGATAAAATGACATGTTTTAGTATTCACCACTAGTCCAACATTTATTTTTTTTTTAAATTTAAATTGTATATCACTTAATTATGTAAGTCCTCTTACACTGGGAACTATTTATATTAAGTGTCACAAACTATGATCTAAATGATATTTTATATATACATGCAACATTTGTAATTTATTTTATTTCACCCTCACATAGCATTTTAAGAAAAAGAATTGGGTAAAAGAAAACCCAATTTTTAAATAAATCAAATTGTTTCTTTAGTGGCTAGTTAAATAAGTGAAGAAGAAACTGAACCACAAGCGTGTGGATATCAATCTGGTATTCTCCAGTGGAGGGGTGGAGGAGGGGAAGCGCGTACCCCCCCTTCCATCGGTATGACAACCGATCAGTTGGGAACTACCGCCCCGACCCGCCAGACGGGCGTGCTCATCACAGAAACAGGAGCTAGCAGTTTTGGCAACTACAACCCAGGAGGCCTACATGACGGAGATGCTGGGGAACTACCGCCCCGACCTGCCAGACGGGCGTGCTCATCACAGACAAAGGAACTAGCAGTTTTGCAAACTACAACCCAGTACATGACGGAGATGCTGGGGAACTACCACCCCCACCGGCCAGACGGGCGTGCTCATCACAGAAACAGGAGCTAGCAGTTTTGGCAACTACAACCCAGTACATGACGGAGGTGCTGGGGAACTACCACCCCGACCCTCCAGACGGGCGTGCTCATCACAGAAACAGGAGCTAGCAGTTTTGACAACTACAACCCAGTACATGACGGAGATGCTGGGGAACTACCGCCCAAACTCGCCAGACGGGCGTGCTCATCACAGACAAAGGAACTAGCAGTTTTGCAAACTACCCAGTACATGACGGAGATGCTGGGGAACTACCACCCCGACCCACCAGACGGGCGTGCTCATCACAGAAACAGGAGCTAGCAGTTTTGGCAACTACAACGCAGTACATGACGGAGATGCTGGAGAACTACCGCCCCGACCCTCCAGACGGGCGTGCTCATCACAGAAACAGGAGCTAGCAGTTTGGCAACTACAACCCAGTACATGACGGAGATGCTGGGGAACTACCACCCCGACCCGCCAGACGGGCGTGCTCATCAGAAAAACAGGAGCTAGCAGTTTTGGCAACTACAACACAGTACATGACGGAGATGCTGGGGAACTACCGCCCCGACCTGCCAGACGGGCGTGCTCATCACAGGAACAGGAGCTAGCAGTTTTGGCAACTACAAACCAGTACATGACGGAGATGCTGGGGAACTATCGCCCCGACCGGCCAGACGGGCGTGCTCATCACAGAAACAGGAGCTAGCAGTTTTGGCAACTACAACCCAGTATATGACAGAGATGCTGGGGAACTACCGCCCCGACCCGCCAGACGGGAGTGCTCATCACAGAAACAGGAGCTAGCAGTTTTGGCAACTACAACCAAGTACATGACGGAGATGCTGGGGAACTACCGCCCGACTCGCCAGACGGGCGTGCTCATCACAGAAACAGGAGCTAGCAGTTTTGGCAACTACAACCCAGTATATGACGGAGATGCTGGGGAACTACCGCCCCGACTCGCCAGACGGGCGTGCTCATCACAGAAACAGGAGCTAGCAGTTTTGGCAACTACAACCCAGTATATGACGGAGATGCTGGGGAACTACCGCTCCGACCCGCCAGATGGGAGTGCTCATCACAGAAACAGGAGCTAGCAGTTTTGGCAACTACAACCCAGTACATGACGGAGATGCTGGGGAACTACCGCCCCGACCCGCCAGACGGGAGTGCTCATCACAGAAACAGGAGCTAGCAGTTTTGGCAACTACAAACCAGTACATGACGGAGATGCTGGGGAACTACCGCCCCCACCCGCCAGACGGGCGTGCTCATCACAGAAACAGAAGCTAGTAGTTTTGGCAACTACAACCCAGTATATGACGGAGATGCTGGGGAACTACCGCCCCGACCCGCCAGACGGGAGTGCTCATCACAGAAACAGGAGCTAGCAGTTTTGGCAACTACAACCCAGTATATGACGGAGATGCTGGGGAACTACCGCTCCGACCCGCCAGATGGGAGTGCTCATCACAGAAACAGGAGCTAGCAGTTTTGGCAACTACAACCCAGTATATGACGGAGATGCTGGGGAACTACCGCCCCGACCCGCCAGACGGGAGTGCTCATCACAGAAACAGGAGCTAGCAGTTTTGGCAACTACAACCCAGTATATGACGGAGATGCTGGGGAACTACCGCCCCGACTCGCCAGACGGGCGTGCTCATCACAGAAACAGGAGCTAGCAGTTTTGGCAACTACAACCCAGTATATGACGGAGATGCTGGGGAACTACCGCTCCGACCCGCCAGATGGGAGTGCTTATCACAGAAACAGGAGCTAGCAGTTTTGGCAACTACAACCCAGTACATGACGGAGATGCTGGGGAACTACCGCCCCGACCCGCCAGACGGGAGTGCTCATCACAGAAACAGGAGCTAGCAGTTTTGGCAACTACAAACCAGTACATGACGGAGATGCTGGGGAACTACCGCCCCCACCCGCCAGACGGGCGTGCTCATCACAGAAACAGAAGCTAGTAGTTTTGGCAACTACAACCCAGTATATGACGGAGATGCTGGGGAACTACCGCCCCGACCCGCCAGACGGGAGTGCTCATCACAGAAACAGGAGCTAGCAGTTTTGGCAACTACAACCCAGTATATGACGGAGATGCTGGGGAACTACCGCCCCGACCCGCCAGACGGGCGTGCTCATCACAGACACAGAAGCTAGCAGTTTTGGCAACTACAACCCAGTATATGACGGAGATGCTGGGGAACTACCGCCCCGACCCGCCAGACGGGAGTGCTGATCACAGAAACAGGAGCTAGCAGTTTTGGCAACTACAACCCAGTATATGACGGATATGCTGGGGAACTACCGCCCCGACCCGCCAGACGGGCGTGCTCATCACAGACACAGAAGCTGGCAGTTTTGGCAACTACAACCCAGTATATGACGGAGATGCTGGGGAACTACCGCCCCGACCCGCCAGACGGGAGTGCTCATCACAGAAACAGGAGCTAGCAGTTTTGGCAACTACAACCCAGTATATGACGGAGATGCTGGGGAACTACCGCCCCGACCCGCCAGACGGGAGTGCTCATCACAGAAACAGGAGCTAGCAGTTTTGGCAACTACAACCCAGTATATGACGGAGATGCTGGGGAACTACCGCCCCGACCCGCCAGACGGGCGTGCTCATCACAGACACAGAAGCTAGCAGTTTTGGCAACTACAACCCAGTACATGACGGAGATGCTGGGGAACATGGTAAGATATTAGGACTGATTATGATGTTTAATACTGAAATTTAATGTTCTTCTACATTTTTTTTTAAATATTACAGTCTGTATAAGGGTGTATTTTAACCTCATAACATAAATGAAAAAATTAAATTATATTTATGTTTTCCTTATGCTGAAGTTTTAAATTATATATATTTATACATACATAAATTAATAAATGTCAAACTTTCCTTTGGCACTATTAAATTATAAATTTCAACCTGATCAACTTGACCTAGAAATATCACAACGAATCGTTGCAGCAAGTAGACCCAATCTTTTTATTACTGTATCTTATGTTCATTATGCAAATTTTCAAACTTGTGCATTTTTCTATAGATTACACTATTTATACAATAAAATGGCAAAGAAACTGAACAAACATGAAAAAGGTGTTTATCATAAACCCTACTAAGATGAAGGATTATTATTTTAACCATATAGAGGCCGTGGCATAAAGAATACTTTAATGAACCACACATCCTTTTCCCTCGACATTTCACCGTATTCTAATTGTGAACCGGGGATCAAAATAAGCGAAAATTTAGCAAATAAGTATAAGTTGATTATAGAAAATGGCTGTTAGGGAAAATAGTCTAAACCTATACTAGTTAACACTAGTTAATACTAGTTAAAAATAACTTTATTTAACATACTGCATGTTAAAATGGTTTAAAGTGCATGACTATACAATTGTATTATTGCATGCTAATTGAAATTATAGTTTTAGTATGTGAAAATACCCACAATTTAAAATTGTACTTACTATTCCATGTTCCTTAATTCTGCATTTCATATCTTCCTGTTAAGAAAAAAAACCTTTACAAAATGCTAATAAAAATCAAAGTTAGATGCTGTTAAAAAAACCTTGCATGCTTGAAAAATGACAAAGAAATGTTGCCTTTACACATAGACCTACATACAACACACCCAAAACATAAACATTTATTAAGGATATGCAAAATGTAGCGAAAATCTCTAATTAGTTGAGCAATTCACAATTCACAAACGATCTATCCATCCTCTTCGCTTCCACCCGTGCCAGTTGTCGATTTGTATGGCGGTCGCTCTCCTTCGACAATGCGATAGACGGTTTACTGAATCGGGGCTCGAACCCTTAATAAAATTCCCATCTCCTCGCTTAAAGGACTCATTGGACGATTAGGTGCGGTTTCACTAGACTTACACCACACGCCAGACTCAGACTGGAGACCTTGTTTATAACGGTGCGATTATGAGTAACTTGCAAGTATAATCATACTAATATTATAAAGCTGAAAGTATGTGAGTTTGTTTGTGGCTCAATCACGCTTCAACTACTAAACCGATTGAGCTTACATTCGGTAGGAAGACAGTTAATATCCTAAAGTAACACATAGATCTATTCACGTTTTAAAATGCCATGAGGGATTTTCCCCAGTGGCCACTAAACTTCCCATGTTAATCTTATGGGCATTAAAATGTACTTGATCATGTAAAAATTAAAACAGGTTTCTGAATGACATGATTAAAAAAATGTGTTCTGCATTTCAGATTTATGGTTTATTTATTTGTTAAATATTATTATTTACACTTTTGATACAAGTTTAACTTCGAATTATAAAATGCAGGGGAAACTAAATACAATTTTTCATATTCCCAAATTAAGTTAGTAAAAGCCCAATTTAATAAACTGGAATTCACTAAACCTTAGCACGAATAGAAATTTGAAAACTCCAACAAGCCTTACGGCAAGCCACAGAGCAGAAGAAACTCCAGAAGAAAGTAAGAAAGTAACTTGGACGTTAATAGCGAGCTCAGCGGCAGACCAGTTTGAGAGAAACTGGAACGACTCTTAATATAAAAGAGATATCCTTATTCAGTGTTCTGTTGTCTTCATATCTATGCAGGAGACATTTGTAAGAGAGTTGATAGTAAATGTATTTAGGGAAAGTGGACTAAACTCCATACAATATTAGCCCGTTAACAATAACCTTACACTATACTTACAATTACTTACACTTACTTAAGAGTTTCGTTAATTAATACAAACTGTAAAAGATACTAGTAAATATTACAGTCTATGCATATGAAAATATCAAAAATTAAAGAATCGTACTTACTAGGTCTTTTTTCAATATCTCCTTTTTATGCTTCAAATCTTTCTTCATTGCGTCCTGTAACAAAATTTAAACAAAATTAAATCCTGTTAAAAAATATGACATTTTATGAGTAGAATATTTGTCCTGATTACTACACTTCGTACCTGCGACTGCCTTCATATCTCCTGTTTGTTTGCGATAGTTGGAATAATAACGAAAATGTGCCTCTCTCGTGGATGATTGGTAAAATGTAGGAAAACCTCTTGTTTCCTTCGACACTGCGATTGACAGTTTACTAAATTGGAACTCAACCCGCTCACTTAAGGGACTCATTGGACACATAGTTCCGGTGTTATCACACTTATACCACACCCCAGACTCGGACTGCAGACCTTGATTATAACGGCATGACTGTGACTACAAGTATAGTAGGCTAGAATGTGTAATAATAATATAAATGGCTATTATTGGTGGCCTGTTGCAAAGAAAATGTAAAAAAAACTTCTAATAATAATCAATATATAACAGAGTAAGTACATTATGGAAACACATTTGATATTTTAGTAAAAAAAATATATTCAGTTTGGAATTACGATAGACTAGCTGGCCCGTCAGACGTTCTGTCCTAGTGCCAATGAATTTGTTTTTGCAAAAAATGCTCTGTCTTTTTCAAAATGAGCTTGTTCGCTACGCTCACTCGCCATTTTAGCGAACTTCCCCTATAGGGAAGAAGTTACTGTAGTCGGCATGGTAAGACCTTGGCCCGGGACCATGATACCTTTCCTTTTGAGGTCCCCAGATGCCAAAAACCATTCTTTCAAAACTGTATATATATATATTCTTGGTTGATTATTTGGCATACTCATCTTCTTTAAAACTATATTAAGTAAAACAAATTTGTTTTACATATATATATATATATATATATATATATATATATATATATATATATATATATATATATATATATGTTTTAATTTATATATATATATATGTTTTAATTTATATATATATATATATATCTGTGTCCGTGAGCACGATAACTCTCGTAAAAATAGTCCGATTTTGACAAAATTTGGTATAAACGTGTAAAGCGGCATTTTTAACAAAGTTCGGAAACCAGACAGATCGACGTATCCAAAGGGGTATTTTGGGGGGGTTTTGAACCCGAAAAATGGGATTTTTGAGGGTTTTACATTTAATAAAAAAGTCAAATTATAATTTTTTCCATTGGAATCAGCTTAAAAATACGTATGGAGAATAAGAAAAATTGTATATCTCGCTTATTTATCAACTTATCCTGATTAAACTTGGTATATTGCTTCATATCGTTTTGGTCTATTGATATTTGCACTAAAAAAATTTCTTTGGCCGATAGTTCCCGTAGCAGCAAACCTGCGTACTCAGCTCCCATGTTATTCTTTTGGAGAATAAGTAACGTATTATCTCCCTTAATTATGAACATAAATTAATAAAATTTGGTATGTGACTTTACCTTCTTGAGTTATATTTATATTTGTATAAAACCCCATTTTTTGTGTTCCTTCCTTCAAAAACCCTGCGTACTCAGCCACCATGTTATTCTTACAGGGAATAATTAAAATGTCATAAATCGTTTGTTAATGAATGTATATTGATGAAACTTGGTATGTGGCTTTATGTGGTATTAAGATACATATATATGCATTAGAAATTCGCTGAGTACGCAGGTTTGCTGCTACTGGGATATTTTATGTAGAACTAACTTCGGCATCAAAAAAAGAGTTTGAGTTGACATTCAAGTACATTTCTTATTTTCATAATGAACATATTTTGACTTTATAGTATGTTAGATATAATCCTTATAACAGCTAGGGATTTCTTTAAATAAATAGAATTAGGAAAAGACACATGTGATATAATAAACCAAATAAAAGATTTCTCCATAAGAATAACATGCAATCTTTAAAGGGCTGTAGGTCGCATCCCTTTAAATGAAAATAGGCCTATATGTTAACCAGGTATATAAGGAAATGTCCTGTAAATGTTTGTGGCAATCGGTTCACTAGTTGTTGACGTATAGATGGTATAACTAACGTAACTAACCCGACTTTTCTATCTATTTAGGTTTATTTACAATACATTAGTATTATCCTTAGTCATGATTCTTCCTTTGTCTTGTGAGATGTTTGTATGTGTTCGTAGACGTGGTCTACAATTCACAGTGAAGAGAGGGAAATTATCAGAAGTATAATTGAGTGTTGTGACTGAGAAGCAAGAGGAAAATCATGAATTGAACCACTGGAAAAGGCAGCCGAAAGGGCAGCTACTACATACTGTCGAAAAATGCCGCCAAACAAATTCGGAAGCAATGGAAAAACTCCTAATGACAAAGTTTCTTCACCTAGAAATTAAAAAAAACCTAAGCATCGAAATGCAGATGAAGGCGATTCTGACTGGGTTGCTGTCCTAGGTACAATTATAATTAGAGATTTTTATTTGCGAACTTGTATAAAACTGTTACCTGTTCTAATCAACAAAATTGGTTTCAAATCTTGAGAACGGACTCTTCGTCGTATGTTAAGGCTTTAAATGGAGAAAAAAAATTAAACTGGAATTGACGATGTTTTTTATTGGAGGTTCGAATATTTGTGCAAATAAAGAACTACAGAGACAATAAAGCTACGATTTTCTACCTAGATGAAACGTGGATCGATGGTAACTTTACGTATTGTTGGTAGGATGACAACAAAGACGGAGTGTTGCCCTATATAAACTCGTAAAACCACCTAATTGTGATTGACATTGGGTCTGAAGATGGGTGTTTACCTGGTGGGTGCCTTATTTATAAGGGTAACGGCTTGAAAGAATATTACCACCTGGCAAATGAACTGTAAACCTTTTGAGGAATGGATTGGAAATAATATATTGCCAAATATACAAGATAACTCGGTACTCATAATTGACAGTGCCACATAACATACGGAACAATGTGATGATCCCAACTCAGTGCCCCGTAACATGTGGAATAATGTGATGACCCCCAACTCAGTGCCCCATAACATGCGGACCAATGTTATGACCCCAACTCAGTGCCCCGTAACATAAGAAAAATGTGATGACCCCCAACTCAGTGCCCCGTAACATGCGGAACAATGTGATGAACCCCAACTAAGTGCCCCATAACATGCGGAACAATGTGATAAACCCCCAACTCAGTGTCTCATAACACGCGGAACAATGTGATGACCCCCAACTAAATCGTCTAAAAAATACATCATTGAATGACTGCAAAGGAACGGTGAATATAAACAGAAAAATCAACCAAAAAGGCAAAACTCTATGAAGCGGTTATACGACTTAAATCAAAAGAGAAGAAGTTTTAAGAGAACAAGTTATTGAACCAATCAGGTCACAGCGTTGTGACTTCTCCCTTAAATGTGTGACCTGATTACAATTGAGTTTGTTTGGGCCCCAAGTGACACATTATGTTTGCAGTAAGATCACGTCTGGAAACAGTGGAAACATGTCCAACAACACCTCAAGTTCGAGTCAATGATACTATGGATAGTGTAACACATTCAAATTGGAAAAGGTACTTAGATCATGTGAATAACAATATCTTGTAGCAAATTTCCCCTATAGGGAAGAAGCTATTATCGTAGGTGGCATGGTAAGACTTAAGCCCGAGATCAGGATAACTTTTGTTTTGAGGTCCCCAGATGCCAAAAACACTATAGTTCAAATATATATATATGTATATATACATATATACATACATATATATATGTGTATCTATATATATGTGTGTGTGTGTGTGTGTGTGTGTGTGCGTGTGTGTCCGTTACCGCGATAACTTTTGAAAGAAACACCCTATTTTCATGAAATTTTGCACAAATGTGTAAGGTAACATTTATGACTTTAAATTCGAAAACCAGATCGATCGGACTATGGGAAAAGGGTTTATGGAGATTTCGAATTTTCCAAAACTCAGTTTTTTTTATTTTTTCCCCTAAAATTTTAAAGACATACAATTTTAGTTATAGCCATTTTATAGAGCTTAAAAAACAAATAATTTGGTATTTTGAATCATTAACCTAGGTTATGTGGTTGTAGAGAAAAGTCAAAAAACGCGTCCATAAAATTGTCTATGTTAATCTTATGGGAAACAGATTTTTGGATTTTCCTCAGATGATTCGACTACAAACTTCACAATTGTTTTTAACAATAATTTTAGCTCTACAAAACAATCATTTTGGCGTTGTAATTGTTGTTCTACGTCCAACCGATGCAGAGATATTCAAAGTTATAAACACAGTACGTTGTCCAATTGTATCCTTATGGAGAATAAATAAAATTTGATATCTCGATTATTTATGAATCGAGAATTTATGAAAAAATTCACAAATATATGAATTTATGAAATTGATGAAACTTGGTATGTGGCTTCAACTCGTTGTGGTATATTGATATTTGAAAAAAAACGTATTTATTGTTGATTATCCCTATAGCAGCAAACCTGCATACTCGGCCCCCATGTTATTCATACGGAGAATAAGTGAAGTTTTATATCTCCCTTAGTTATGAACCTAAATTAATAAAACTTGGTATGTAGCTTCACCTGGTTGAGTTATACTGATAACTGCATAAGTACACATTTTTATCTTCGTCGTTGCAGCAAACCTGCGTCCTCAGCCCTAATGTTATTCTTATTATTTAAAACGGACATACTAAATTAAAACATAAAAAATATTATATGTTTTTAAAAATAATAACTAATACTTAAATGATATATGACATTTTGGGATAATTCACAGTACTTTAATTCATTTTGATTTCGTCATAAGTCATCTTTATTGTCACATAAGGCTGTACGATATGCCTTTGATTTTGTTAGAGAAAGAGTAACGATCATTGCCGCCTTCAGCGCTAATGTTATGGCCATACGGTAGTGCCTGCAACTTTTGATATGTAAAGATCTCGGGGCTCTTCTCGTAACTCGCCAACAACAACAGTTATCAATAATCTTAATTAACATACTGTATTCTTAATAAAGTTATATGAATGAGTTATATTAATGACTGTAAAATGTTATAAATGGATGATAGTAAAAATTATAGTGTACATGTGTGAAAATAGTCACGATTAAAAATCGTACTTACTAGATTTTTTTTCATCGTGTCCATATTACGTTTCAAATTGTTCTGTAAAGAAAATACTATTAACAAACTTGTAATGAACAAAACGTTAGAAGCTCAATGAAAAACATTAGTGTAACGTTTTTGTAGAATAATATTTTACCTAATTTCTACACTTTTTGCATTTGACTGCTAGACATTTAGTTAAAGTTTGTTTTCGTTAGTTCATTAATTATTTTATTGAACGCTCGGAAGTATAATAACGAAAAGGTGCATTGGTTCAGGTTTTATCAGACTCATGCCACACTGGAGACTTTAATTATAACGGCATGGCTGTGAGTCCCAGTATAATAGATTATAATGTGAAATAATGGAAACGGTTATTATTGCTAGCCGTTGCAGTCAAACGCCTGCATTGTTCACTACTATCAGTTGTTGCCGGCTACAACCGGGGAATAAATCAATGGAATGTGATACATTGTGCGGTTGGCTTTTGGTTCCGGACTGTAATTGTCTCATCAGATTAAAGTGAATGTATAACAAAATATTACAATTTGTAAGACAAACGAATGGATTTCTAAAGGATTTCAAAACTCAGCTAGGCCTATCTTGAGCCCCCATACATCAACAACGTCGATGCAGAATTTCAGCACATCGGTCCAGAGATTTTTTGCATTGAAACGTACCAAAGATATATTTCGACCTACTGACACCACCTACATTTTGTAATAGCATCGTTTAATATTGTTTGTAATAAACACCACGACGTTTAGAGGTATACAAATGTTCATAGGATAACAAATGGTAAAAGGTACATTGGACCAACTAAGAATACAAATTGTACATGATCCAATACATAATCTTATAGATGTCAGCTATTTTTCCTTCCAGGTGAAATGTATTGTAAGGAACGCGTGTCATTACATATTTTACATGTTGGAAGATAAAGGTAAACCATAAATAAACTTCCTTAAAATTGTATTATTATCAGTATAACGGAAGGTGGACAGTGTAAAATACTCTTTTCACATATACTGCATATCTACCAGAGGTAAATAAATGTCTACAATATCGTAGTTATTGAAGTGTAAATCATACTACTGGATATGTGGGAAAATATCCACTATTATAGTGTTACTTACTTTCATATCCTCATTTCCAAATTTCTGTAAAGTAAAAAATTATAAATGTTAAGGTGCATTAAAAAATCCATATGATATGTAATAGTCGAATATGTTACCTTATAAATACATCTGTATATATAATAGCTGTTGCCCGCAAGCAGGGTTGCCAATCACTTTCGAAAACCAGATCGATCGGACTATGGGAACAGGGTTTTATGGAGGTTTTAAATTTTCCAAAACTCAGTTTTTTGAATTTTTTCCCCTAAAATTTTAAAAACACTCAATTTTAGTTATAGCCATTTTATAGAGGTTAAAAAACAAATGGTTTGGTATTTTGAATCATTAACCTAGGTTAAGTGGTTGTAGATAAATGTCAAAAAATGCGTCCATAAAATTATCTATGTTAATCTTATGGGAAACAGATTTTTGGATTTTCCTCAGATAATTTTACTAAAAACTTCACAATTCTTTTTAACAATCAGTTTAGCTCTACAAAACAATCATTTTGACGTTGTAAATGTTGTTCTACGTCCAATCGTTGCAGAGATATTCAAAGTGATAAACACAGTACGTTGTCCAATGTTTTTCTGCTTATGGAGAATAAATAAAATTTGATATCTCGATTATTTATGAATCGAGAATTTATGAAAAAATTCACAAATATATGAATTTATGAAATTGATGAAACTTGGTATGTGGCTTCAACTCGTTGTGGTATATTGATATTTGCACAAAAACGTATTTATTGTTGATCATCGCCATAGCAGCAAACCTGCATACTCGGCCCCCATGTTATTCATATGGAGAATAAGTAAAGTTTTATATCTCCCTTAGTTATGAACCTAAATTAATAAAACTTGGTATTGAGCTTCACCTGGTTGAGTTATATTGATAATTGCATAAGCACACATTTTTTATCTTCGTCGTTGCAGCAAACCTGCGTCCTCAGCCCTAATCTAATGTTATTCTTATGGAGAATAAATAAAATGCTATGTATCACTTATTTATGAATTTATTTTTGTGAAACTTGGTAAGTAGCTCTATGTAGTAGTGAGAAACATATATATATGCATTGGTAATTAGTTGAGTACGTAGGTTTGCTGCGACGGGGGTATTTTCGTTATTTACAAAATCACACATTCTACTTTGAGTATAAAATGTTATAAGCAATTACATTACTAATTATTTATTACTGAGGTTGTATGTAATTAAATTATATATGACCAAAAGCTAAAAGTAATTTTACCGTTTGAGCTCTCAATTTTTTGCATTGTATTTGGTCTCATAGTATTACCATTGATTAAGTCAATGGTATTACGTAACCCTGTATTTCATTTTAAGTTTTAAAGTTTATGTAACGAGGATGGAATAAAGAACGTTTAGATTAAGTTGAAAATTCACATTTTTACGGAACGTAACAATATCCTTTCAGATCTTTGAACTTTCAATAGTGCACTGATGACTGCTATTAATTACTACTACTTAATAGGACAAAGTACTCACTATTTAGAGTATTTAGAATTGGCATTCATCATTCATTATTTAGACTAACAATTGTAAAATAGTTTTCCCAAAACAAACTTAACTTTTTTTCTAACTTTTCAACGTTTTGGTTTAGTAATTTTTGTTTTTTATTGGTAGCGTAGTATAACCTAATCAGAGACCTTGACCCTCACAATATTACATGATTATGGGGGAAGGTGGCAAATGTAGGAGTTTAGGCTTTGCACGGGGCCGCTGAAAAACTAATGAGCCGCCCCTGTCCGAATTTAATTGTTTACTTTATTGCATAGTCTGTTCATTTTGTGATCACAGGTATTACGTCATTACAAGCAACCTTTACAGTAAAAATTCGTTGGTATAATTCAAATACATTTTTTAAACGGATATACTAAATTAAAACATAATAAATATTATATGTTTATAAAAACAAACCTTCAAAATAAAATACTTAAATGATATATGACATTTTGGGATAATTCACAGTACTTTAATTCATTTTTGATTTCGTCATAAGTCATCTTTATTGTCACATAAGGCTGTACGATATGCCTTTAATTTTGTTAGAGAAAGAGTAACGATCATTGCCGCCTTCAGCGCTAATGTTATGGCCATACGGTAGTGCCTGCAACTTTTGATATGTAAAGATCTCGGGGCTCTTCTCGTAACTCGCCAACAACAACAGTTATCAATAATCTTAATTAACATACTGTATTCTTAATAAAGTTATATGAATGAGTTATATTAATGACTGTAAAATGTTATAAATGGATGATAGTAAAAATTGTAGTGTACATGTGTGAAAATAGTCACGATTAAAAATCGTACTTACTAGATTTTTTTTCATCGTGTCCATATTACGTTTCAAATTGTTCTGTAAAGAAAGTACTATTAACAAACTTGTAATGAACAAAACGTTAGAAGCTCAATGAAAAACATTAGTGTAACGTTTTTGAAGAATAATATTTTACCTAATTTCTACACTTTTTGCATTTGACTGCTAGACATTTAGTTAAAGTTTGTTTTCGTTAGTTCATTAATTATTTTATTGAACGCTCGGAAGTATAATAACGAAAAGGTGCATTGGTTCAGGTTTTATCAGACTCATGCCACACTGGAGACTTTAATTATAACGGCATGGCTGTGAGTCCCAGTATAATAGATTATAATGTGAAATAATGGAAACGGTTATTATTGCTAGCCGTTGCAGTCAAACGCCTGCATTGTTCACTACTATCAGTTGTTGCCGGCTACAACCGGGGAATAAATCAATGGAATGTGATACATTATGCGGTTGGCTTTTGGTTCCGGACTGTAATTGTCTCATCAGATTAAAGTGAATGTATAACAAAATATTACAATTTGTAAGACAAACGAATGGATTTCTAAAGGATTTCAAAACTCAGCTAGGCCTATCTTGAGCCCCCATACATCAACAACGTCGATGCAGAATTTCAGCACATTGGTCCAGAGATTTTTTGCATTGAAAAGTACCAAAGTTATATTTCGACCTTACTGACACCACCTACATTTTGTAATAGCATCGTTTAATATTGTTTGTAATAAACACCACGACGTTTAGAGGTATACAAATGTTCATAGGATAACAAATGGTAAAAGGTACATTGGACCAACTAAGAATACAAATTGTACATGATCCCATATTTAATATTATAAATGTCAGCTATTTTTCCCTCCAGGTGTAATATATTGTAAGGAAGGCGTGTTATTACATATTTTACATATTGGAAGTTGAAGGTAAACCATAAATAAACTTCCATAGAATTGTATTATTACCAGTATAACGGAAGGTGGACAGTGTAAAATACTCTTTTCACATATACTGCATATCTACTAGAGGTAAATAAATGTCTACAATATCGTAGTTATTGAAGTGTAAATCATACTACTGTATATGTGGGAAAATATCCACTATTATAGTCTTACTTACTTTCACATCCTCATTTCCAAATCTCTGTAAAGTAAAAAATTATAAATGTTAATGTACATTAACAAATCCATAGGATATGTAATAGTCGAATATGTTACCTTATAAATACATCTGTATATATAACTAGCTGTTGCCCGCAGGCAGGGTTGCCAATCACTTTCTGACAAACTACCCTCAGTCCTTGTCAAAATTACCCTCGAATTCCAAGTATGAGCCGGCTGCGTCGCGTTTTACCCTGCTATATCAAATACAAATTTGCCTTTTGTATACAACAAACTTTAATTTAGATTATTTTACAAAATAAAGGTTAAATTATTAAGATAAAATATTAAAAAGTGTTAAAACTTGAAAAAGACACATTTTAATAGGAACTGATTACAATAAACTAGAAACCAGAACACAAAGTAGGCCTAAAGTACCAACAAGCAATTCTAACCTACACTTATCAATCAGATTTCAGCCAGGTTTTTTTAAGTAGAAAAAGATTCATCATCATTAGCTAAATCTAACAGAAGATCTAACTATTCCCATAACAGTAATTAGGTAACTTATGAGCCAACATACCACGGTTAATGTTCAACATTCTACCAATTACCCTAAGTAAACTTGTTAAGATTAGGCTAACAACAAACAGGATTAGGTACCGTAGGCCAACATTTACTCTATAATTGACAAAACAAACATTTTTACTCACCATTAACCATCAAAAATAGTTTATCCCGCCTCACTTGTAAAAGTTATTGTGGATATAGACAACATAAATAAGTCTTGACATTTATAAGTTAAAAATTTAATTTATTTAGACCTTGTGGTATTTAACTTATTTTTATCTGCAAAAAAAACATGGCACCATCATGTGTAAACTAAGATTAGTTAAACAAATTTCAGTTAAAATAAACGTTAAACGTTAAAAATAACCGTTTAAAAATATTTATTTATTTATTTGCTGTTTAAGAAAAAATACCCGAAATTACCCTCAAAAAGCAATCACCTCGAAGGTTCAAATTACCCTCGAAAAGGGTAATTGCCCTCGAATTGGCAACCCTGCCCACAGGCTTCGCTCCGCAAATGATTAATAAAAACAGTTGTGCTGCATTCTGTGGTTAGCCCGTGGAACTACTACGAATCAAGATCAGTTGTTTGTATTTTCATCAGCTCAAAAAAAAAAAAAAATGAATGTGTATAAGTATAACATGGGAACTTGGAAGTCCCTTGGAGCAGAGCCCTGAGGACGTATCAAAACGATTATAGGCCTATGTGTTTATTTGGTATATAAGGAAGATTCCTGTAAATTCTTATGACAATCGGTTCAGTTGTTTTTGACTGATTGAGGAACAAAAAGCAGAAAGACAGACAAACAGACACACGCCATCCAATTTTGATATATGAGTAAGGATAAGGATTATGTAAGCAAAATGTTTAAGTCGAAATTGTGGCAGTTTGGCAAATCACAGGATGATGGGAGACGGCTCAAACCAATGGTCTTGATCCTAAACTCTAAAAAAATACAAGCAAACGAGAAATTACGTAGATTGATGGCAACATTTTGTAGCTTTACCACTTGGAGTGGTACTTCCTCGAGCTGTGATACTTACAAAAGTCATTTTCTCCGATCTAAATTGTGCAGGCGCCGCCGGTCTAAACTCCTGAAAAGTAAAATAATTAAAAAATAGTATATCTATATTGATAATACCCCCGTCGCAGCAAACATGTGTACTCAACGAATTTCCAATGCATTCATGTTTCTCACTACCACATAAAGCCACTTACCAAGTTTCATAAAAATACATAAATAAATAAGTGATCAATAGCATTTTATTTATTCTCCATAAGAATAACATTAGAGCTGAGTACGCAGGTTTGCTGCAACAAGGAACATACAATATGTGTTTTGATGCAATTATAAATATAACTCAACCAGGTAAAGCTACATACTAAGTTATATTAATTTATGTTCATAATTAAGAGTGATATAAAACTTTACTTGTCCTTCATAAGAATAACATATGGGCTGAGTATGCAGGTTTGCTGCTCCTGGGATGATCAACGAAAAATCAACTGTTTGTGCAGATATCAATATACTAGTACTACATGAAGCCACATACCAAGTTTCATCAATATACATTCATAAATAATCGAGATATCAAATTTTATTTATTCCCCATAAGGATTGGACAACGTACTGTGTTTAGAACTTTGAATATCTCTGCAACAGTTGGACTAGAATCACAATTTAAATACAAAAATGATTGTTTTGTAGAGCTAAATTGATTTTTTGTTAAAACAAATGTGAGGTTTATATTGAAATGAACTGAGGCAAAGCCAAAAACCTTTTTCCCATAAGATTAACATTTTATATTTTATGAGCAGGTTTTTTAGATTTTCTCCACAACCACTTAACCTAGGTTAATAATTCAAAATACTATATTGTTTGTATTTTTAAGCTCTATAAAATGCTCAAAACCAAAATTGAGTGTTTTAAAAATTTTAGGGTGAAAAGTGCAAACAGCTGATTTTTGGAAAATTTAAAAACCCATAAACCCCCCTTCCCATGGTCCGATTTTTCTGGTTTTCGAACCTAAGTCATGAATGTCACTTTACACATTTGAGCCAAATTTCATCGAAATCGGCCGCTTTTTACTCAAGTTATTGTGTTAACGGACATATATATATATATATAATTTCATATATATATTTAATTTGAACGACTAGTGTTTTTGACATCTGGGATCCTCAAAACAAAAAGTTATCATGGTCTCGGGCTTAAGTCTTACCATGAGGCCTACGGTAATAGCTTCTTCCCTATAGGGGAAATTCGCTAAAAAAGGATGTTGAACCCCTTTGAACAAATTTTGGGGGGTCGTTTAAAATTATATATTATACTAGCTGGCCCGACAGACGTTGTCTTGTCCTAAATTTCATTGAATTTGTTTAATGTAAAATACTCGTTAATTTTCAATATAAGCTAGTTCACTTTGCTCACTCGCCTATAAAATGCGATAACTTGAGTAAAAAACGTCCGATTTCGATTAAAATTGACTCAAATGTGTATAGTTCGTATACCAGAAAAATCGGACCATGGGAAGGGGGGTTTATGAGGTTTCAAAATTTTCCAAAAATCAGTTGTTTGCACTTTTTATCCTGAAATTGTTAAAACACACAATTCTTGTTTTGACCATTTTAAACAAATAATATAGGACCTTGCATCATTAACCTAGGTTATGTGGTTGTAGGACCTTGAATCATTAACCTAGGTTATGTGGTTGTAGGACCTTGAATTATTAACCTAGGTTATGTGGTTGTAGGACCTTGAATCATTAACCTAGGTTATGTGGTTGTAGGACCTTGAATCATTAACCTAGGTTATGTGGTTGTAGGACCTTGAATCATTAACCTAGGTTATGTGGTTGTAGGACCTTGAATCATTAACCTAGGTTATGTGGTTGTAGGACCTTGAATCATTAACCTAGGTTATGTGGTTGTAGGACCTTGAATCATTAACCTAGGTTATGTGGTTGTAGGACCTTGAATCATTAACCTAGGTTATGTGGTTGTTCATAAAATCTCGCAAGTTAATCTTATAGGAAACTGGTTTTTAGACTTTTATCAATTAATTTTACTGTAATCTTCACATTTGCTTTTACCAATAAGTTTAGCTCTATAATTCAATCATACTGGTGTTCAAATTGTGATTGTACGTCCAACCGTTGCCGAGATATTCAAAGTAATAAACACAGTACATTATTCACTGTTATCCTTATAAAGAATATTTAAAATTTGATAACTTGATTATTTATGAACGTGTATTGATGAAACTTGGTATGTGGCGTCATCTGGTACTAGTATATTGGTATTTTCAGAAACAAATATTTGTTGTTGATTATCCCCGTAGCAGTAACCCTGCATACTCAGCCATCATGTTATTCTTATGAAGAATAAGTAAAGTTTTAAATCTCCCTTAATCTATATTTATAAAAAAGGATGTTGGTTTGTTTGTTCGTATATATATTTTAATTTTATGGACTCAGACACTGATGGCCTGTTTGCCATGAAACTTGGTATACAGGGTGAATCTCGTAAGTTGTCCAGTATTGATTTCAGACAAACCGTTGGTCCTACGATGATGAAATAAAATTATTTCCCACTAAACCAACCCCAAGGAATAACGTAAAAATATTTTTAACGATTTTTAAATACAGGGTGTACCAGAAACTGAGGGTCGCCAGTCCGAATCTACGAAATATTAAATACAAACGTATATCATGATATACATCAAATTAAAGCTCTTTTCAATCCAAACCATTTGGCGGAATCGGATTTTGATTATTATTGATTCATTTCAAAATGGCGGCTGTTTTTGTGAAAAAATTAGTATTTTTTTGAATACCCTGTATTTTTCTTGAAAATGCAGATATCTTGATTCTGATTCAAATATCGCATTCCTTATGAGCTAAGCTTTATTTTGATATGCAACACTTCAATATTATCTCAAAAACAAAAAGTTTCAAAAATATCAGTTTTTGAAAATATGTACATAGCCAAAACTCAAAAATTTCAAATAGCACCATATGTCAAATAGCATATTATTTTAAAGGTATTGCAATTCTAAGAAACTTTCAAATTTAAACCTTATGCGTATCTATTTTGGTTTTCGAGCTATCTACAAAAAACTTGTTTTTCCACATTAAAACGCATGTTATTTGTTAAACATGGTGGTAATAGAACTATGGTCCAGCCTTTACCACCATGTTTAACAAATAACATGTGTTTTAATGTGGGAAAACATGTTTTTTGTTGATAACTCGAAAACCAAAATAGATACGCATAAGGTTTAAATTTGAAAGTTTCTTAGAATTGCAATACCTTTAAAATGATATGCTATTTGACATATGGTGCTATTTGAAATTTTTGAGTTTTGGCTATGTACATATTTTCAAAAACTGATATTTTTGAAACTTTTTGTTTTTGAGATAATATTGAAATGTTGCATATCAAAATAAAGCTTAGCTCATAAGGAATGCGATATTTGAATCAGAATCAAGATATCTGCATTTTTAAGAAAAATACAGGGTATTCAAAAAAATACTAATTTTTTCACAAAAACAGCCGCCATTTTGAAATGAATCAATAATAATCAAAATCCGATTCCGCCAAATGGTTTGGATTGAAAAGAGCTTTAATTTGATGTATATCATGATATACGTTTGTATTTGATATTTCGTAGATTCGGACTGGTGACCCTCAGTTTCTGGTAACCCTGTATTTAAAAATCGTTAAAAATATTTTTACGTTATTCCTTGGGGTTGGTTTAGTGGGAAATAATTTTATTTCATCATCGTAGGACCAACGGTTTGTCTGAAATCAATACTGGACAACTTACGAGATTCACCCTGTATATATGAAATATTTCAAGGAGAAGCTATTTAAGCCATCCATTTCGTCCTAACTAAATTGGGTTCCTCCCAAGAGGCCCAAAAGGGTTCCCATATAAACCTTATGGAAAGATATTGTTGTTTACTTAAAAGTTAATGACATGTTTACTTGAACAGGTGATCTTGGTGATATTGGTTTTAATTGGTAATGGTCACAGGCATGACAACGTCTGCCGGGTAACAGCTATTTATGAACATAAATTATTAAAACTTGGTATGTAGCTTCACCTGGTTGAGTTATAATTATAATTGCTTAAAAAACATTTCTTATCCTTCTCGTTGCAGCAAACCTGGGTACTCAACCCTAATCTTATTCTTGTGGTGGGTAAATAAAATGCTATACCTCTCTTTTTTATTATTTTTATGAAACTTGGTAAGTGGCTTTATGTAGTAGTAAGAAACATATGCATGCATTGGAAATTCGTTGAGTACTCAAGTTTGCTGTGACGGGGTATTTTATTTATCATCCCCAGCAACTTCGCGGCTACTTTCAATCCTGACTGGTCCTTCTCCTAACCTTATATTGTGCAATATTGCATTCCCAGCAATGCAGGGAAAAAGAACCAGGAGCATCAGAACAGCCGAAAAAAATAAACTGCCTCATATTTCGAGAAAAATTTGGAATAAATGTTTGTTTTAACACATAATTGTATTTAAAAAAAATGTATATGAGGAATTTCACTTTCCTCACGTTAGTGTGGTGTTTGCGAACTCGATTAATATTTGTGATGAAATTTCTTTTGGAACTTACGTTTGGAGTAACTTTCATCTACCATTTCTGAGATCAGTCATCCCATTACGCAATTATTTTAGCGTACTCATAGTATAATGAGGAGTGACATGCAAACTTTAGTACTGTTTTATTATCCAGTAATCATTAGATCCAATAAAACTTAAACGGTTGGTTAAAAGCTATATCATATGCAAGCCTCTACTTGGTTCTAAAATAATTATTCGCACATTTACAAACTATAACAATTTAATATAATGTACTCTGATTGAATCTTAAGACGAAAAACTCTCTCACTTAACATACCAAGAGGCCAACCTCTCCTCTAATCTTAAGACTAGACCTTGTAAGTTACAATCATGGACACTCACATCCCACACTGACAAAGAGTAGCAGGAGGCCTTAACTGTAGACAGAGTCAACTTATAAGTCACAATTTAAGTCATTTATAGTTATTTGTATATTCCTTACTGTTTTGTTGTTTCAGATTCAATTTTAAATATAGGCCTTGTGCTGTGCATCAAATTAGACTTCTGTTTGTTTTATATTAGTTGCTATCAACCCAGCAGACGGTCTTTTGTGACCATTGCTGTAAAGCGCTTGAAAAATTACGTTAGCTGACGAGATCAGACTATGAAAGGCATTGTATTTAAAGGAAAAATGCTGTATTTATGTGGCTAAATGTCTGTATTTAGTTCTTTGTTTTGTATTCGAATCCTTAAATTTTATGAATAAAGCTCTAATTTAATCTAATTTCATATGTCGAATGATGTAATAGAACATACTATGATACCGTCATTTACTTTTTAGCTATAGCAATGTTAAATACTTAAAACATCATACTTACACACTGCAAGCCAGAACTATCTTGTGACCATTCGTCAGGTTGATGCCGTTTTAGTTGGTGTGTTAACGACTTAAAACAGACAAACAAAAATGTTAAAATAAAAGTTAATGTTTCTTAAATAGTTGGTGTTTATATAAATCTACATAATATACAGTGCTAACTAAACTCAGTGGAGCTCTCAGAGGCCTGTGACGATTGCCATAGTTATGCGAGACAAATCAAAACTGAACAGTGTATTTACTACTGTGGGGCCCTCGATAACAAAGGGGCCCGCTAACTTCCACTTTCTACTAAAGTAAAGTGACTATTTGCCAGTCTGAAGCCGAACATTCTATTAGATAACAAGAATCGTTTCGGAGGAGTTTTGTTACAAACACTGTGTCACGAGAATCTTATATATTAGATATAAAATCTATATGTTTTTTCACTATGGCAGTCGCATTTTTTGTTTGATCTACTTACAATTTGGTAGAGACATTCCTTTCTATAATCAATTTGACACGCACGTTGGTCTAAACAATCGGAAACCCCTAACCCCATTTTTTGGATTAATCTTTGAAATTTCGAGTCTTTGGGCCCAAAAAGGTCAGAAAAGCTCCGGATGTAAAATTAATGTATGACAAATATGGAGATTGATAAGGCGAAAGTTTTAAGCCCCCTCACATAAATCTAACATACATATTAACCAAGGTATAAAAAAAAATAATATTGACTAATTACGGTACGTTGTCTCATGGGGGTTTTACATTAGAAAAGCCTGGTATTTCATTTTTGACGTTATATTTCAGCGAATTTCCCCTATAGGGAAAAGCTATTGCCGTAGGTCCCATGGTAAGACTCAAGCCCAAGACCATGATAACTTTTTGTTATGAGGTCTTCAGATACCAAAAAACTATTCGTTTAAATATTTACATATATATATAAAATGTGATAACTTGAGTAAAACACGTCCGATTTCGATTAAAATTGGCTAAAATATGTAAAGTGAGATTCATAACTTTAAGTTCGAAAACCAGAAACATCGGATCATGGAAAGGGGGGTTTACGGGGTTTCAAAATTTGCCAAAAGTCAGTTTTTTGCACTTTTCACCCTGAAATTGTTAAAACATACAATTCTTGTTTTTGCCATTATATAGAGTTTAAATAAACAAATAATATAGTATCTTGAATCATTAACCTAGGTTATATAGTTTTACATAAAATCTCCCATGTTCTTTTTATGGAAAAATGTTTTTTAGCTTTTCCTCAATATTACTGTAAACTTCAAATTTGCTTTTACAAATCAGTTTAGTTCTATAATACAATCATTTTGGTGTTCAAATTTTGATTCTACGTCCAACTGTTGCTGAGATCCTACTGTTGCATGAAATTAGACTTCTGTTTTAAATTAGTTGCTGTCAACCCAGCAGACGGTCTTTTGTGACCATTGCTGTAAAGCGCTAGAAATTACGTTAGCTGACGAGATCAGACTATGACAGGCATTGCATTTAAAGGCCATATCCTGTATTTATGAGGCTAAATGTATGTATTTAGTTCTTTGTTTTGTATTTGCATCCTCAAATTTTATGAATAAAGCACTAATTTAATCTAATTTCATATGTCCAATGATGTAATAGAACATAATATGATACCGTAATTTACTTCTTAGCCATAGCAATGTTAAATACTAAAAACATCATACTTACACGCTGCAAGCCAAAACTATCTTGTGACCATTCGTCAGGTTGATGCCGTTTTAGTTGGTGTGTTAACGACTTAAAACAGACAAACAAAAATGTTAAAATAAAAGTTAATGTTTCTTAAATAGTTGGTGTTTATATAAATCTACATAATATACAGTGCTAACTAAACTCAGTGGAGCTCTCAGAGGCCTGTGACGATTGCCATAGTAATGCTAGACAAATCAAAACTGAACAGTGTATTTACTACTGTGGGGCCCTCGATAACAAAGGGGCCCGCAAACCTCCCTTTTCCACTAAATTAAAGTGACTCTATTTGCCAGTTTGAAACCGAACAATCTATTAGATAATAAAATTACTACCTCAATGGGTTAACCCCCTTTTTTGGATTAATCTTTGAAATTTCGAGTCTTTGGGCTCAAAAAGGTTAGAAAAGCTCCGGATGTAAAATTAATGCACGTAAAAAGATGGAGATTGGTAAGGCGAAAGTTTTAATCCCCCCCACGTCAATGTAACATACACATTAACCAAGCTATTAAAGAAAATTATATTGACTAAATTATTTATTATATTATAATTATAATTATTATTATAAACCTTATGGAAATATACTGTTGTTTACATCAAAGCTAACGACATGTTTACTTGAACAGGTGATCTTGGTGATATTGGTTTTAATTGGTAATGGTCACAGGCATGACAACGTCTGCCGGGTAACAGCTATTTATGAACATAAATTATTAAAACTTGGTATGTAGCTTCACCTGGTTGAGTTATAATTATAATTGCTTAAAAAACATTTCTTATCCTTCTCGTTGCAGCAAACCTGCGTACTCAACCCTAATGTTATTCTTGTGGAGGGTAAATAAAATGCTATACATCTATTTTTATTATTTTTATGAAACTTGGTAAGTGGCTTTATGTAGTAGTAAGAAACATATGCATGCATTGGAAATTCGTTGAGTACTCAAGTTTGCTGCGACGGGGTATTTTATTTATCATCCCCAGCAACTTCGCGGCTACTTTCAATCCTGACTGGTCCTTCTCCTAACCTTATATTGTGCAATATTGCATTCCCAGCAATGCAGGGAAAAAGAACCAGGAGCATCAGAACAGCCGAAAAAAATAAACTGCCTCATATTTCGAGAAAATTTGGAATAAATGTTTGTTTTAACACATAATTGTATTTAAAAAAATGTATATGAGGAATTTCACTTTCCTCACGTTGGTGTCGTGTTTGCGAACTCGATTAATATTTGTGATGAAATTTCTTTTGGAACTTACGTTTGGAGTAACTTTCATCTACCATTTCTGAGATCAGTCATCCCATTAC
The DNA here is from genome assembly GCA_963675035.1 of Allygus modestus. Taxonomy (NCBI): domain Eukaryota; kingdom Metazoa; phylum Arthropoda; class Insecta; order Hemiptera; family Cicadellidae; genus Allygus; species Allygus modestus. The sequence continues at coordinate 351,956,281 of OY776112.1, forward strand.
GCAATTATTTTAGCGTACTCATAGTATAATGAGGAGTGACATGCAAACTTTAGTACTGTTTTATTATCCAGTAATCATTAGATCCAATAAAACTTAAACGGTTGGTTAAAAGCTATATCATATGCAAGCCTCTACTCGGTTCTAAAATAATTATTCGCACATTTACAAACTATAACAATTTAATATAATGTACTCTGATTGAATCTTAAGACGAAAAACTCTCTCACTTAACATACCAAGAGGCCAACCTCTCCTCTAATCTTAAGACTAGACCTTGTAAGTTACAATCATGGACACTCACATCCCACACTGACAAAGAGTAGCAGGAGGCCTTAACTGTAGACAGAGTCAACTTATAAGTCACAATTTAAGTCATTTATAGTTATTTGTATATTCCTTACTGTTTTGTTGTTTCAGATTCAATTTTAAATATAGGCCTTGTGCTGTGCATCAAATTAGACTTCTGTTTGTTTTATATTAGTTGCTATCAACCCAGCAGACGGTCTTTTGTGACCATTGCTGTAAAGCGCTTGAAAAATTACGTTAGCTGACGAGATCAGACTATGAAAGGCATTGTATTTAAAGGAAAAATGCTGTATTTATGTGGCTAAATGTCTGTATTTAGTTCTTTGTTTTGTATTCGAATCCTTAAATTTTATGTATAAAGCTCTAATTTAATCTAATTTCATATGTCGAATGATGTAATAGAACATACTATGATACCGTCATTTACTTTTTAGCTATAGCAATGTTAAATACTTAAAACATCATACTTACACGCTGCAAGCCAGAACTATCTTGTGACCATTCGTCAGGTTGATGCCGTTTTAGTTGGTGTGTTAACGACTTAAAACAGACAAACAAAAATGTTAAAATAAAAGTTAATGTTTCTTAAATAGTTGGTGTTTATATAAATCTACATAATATACAGTGCTAACTAAACTCAGTGGAGCTCTCAGAGGCCTGTGACGATTGCCATAGTTATGCGAGACAAATCAAAACTGAACAGTGTATTTACTACTGTGGGGCCCTCGATAACAAAGGGGCCCGCTAACTTCCACTTTCTACTAAAGTAAAGTGACTATTTGCCAGTCTGAAGCCGAACATTCTATTAGATAACAAGAATCGTTTCGGAGGAGTTTTGTTACAAACACTGTGTCACGAGAATCTTATATATTAGATATAAAATCTATATGTTTTTTCACTATGGCAGTCGCATTTTTTGTTTGATCTACTTACAATTTGGTAGAGACATTCCTTTCTATAATCAATTTGACACGCACGTTGGTCTAAACAATCGGAAACCCCTAACCCCATTTTTTGGATTAATCTTTGAAATTTCGAGTCTTTGGGCCCAAAAAGGTCAGAAAAGCTCCGGATGTAAAATTAATGTATGACAAATATGGAGATTGATAAGGCGAAAGTTTTAAGCCCCCTCACATAAATCTAACATACATATTAACCAAGGTATAAAAAAAAATAATATTGACTAATTACGGTACGTTGTCTCATGGGGGTTTTACATTAGAAAAGCCTGGTATTTCATTTTTGACGTTATATTTCAGCGAATTTCCCCTATAGGGAAAAGCTATTGCCGTAGGTCCCATGGTAAGACTCAAGCCCAAGACCATGATAACTTTTTGTTATGAGGTCTTCAGATACCAAAAAACTATTCGTTTAAATATTTACATATATATATAAAATGTGATAACTTGAGTAAAACACGTCCGATTTCGATTAAAATTGGCTAAAATATGTAAAGTGAGATTCATAACTTTAAGTTCGAAAACCAGAAACATCGGATCATGGAAAGGGGGGTTTACGGGGTTTCAAAATTTGCCAAAAGTCAGTTTTTTGCACTTTTCACCCTGAAATTGTTAAAACATACAATTCTTGTTTTTGCCATTATATAGAGTTTAAATAAACAAATAATATAGTATCTTGAATCATTAACCTAGGTTATATAGTTTTACATAAAATCTCCCATGTTCTTTTTATGGAAAAATGTTTTTTAGCTTTTCCTCAATATTACTGTAAACTTCAAATTTGCTTTTACAAATCAGTTTAGTTCTATAATACAATCATTTTGGTGTTCAAATTTTGATTCTACGTCCAACTGTTGCTGAGATCCTACTGTTGCATGAAATTAGACTTCTGTTTTAAATTAGTTGCTGTCAACCCAGCAGACGGTCTTTTGTGACCATTGCTGTAAAGCGCTAGAAATTACGTTAGCTGACGAGATCAGACTATGACAGGCATTGCATTTAAAGGCCATATCCTGTATTTATGAGGCTAAATGTATGTATTTAGTTCTTTGTTTTGTATTTGCATCCTCAAATTTTATGAATAAAGCACTAATTTAATCTAATTTCATATGTCCAATGATGTAATAGAACATAATATGATACCGTAATTTACTTCTTAGCCATAGCAATGTTAAATACTAAAAACATCATACTTACACGCTGCAAGCCAAAACTATCTTGTGACCATTCGTCAGGTTGATGCCGTTTTAGTTGGTGTGTTAACGACTTAAAACAGACAAACAAAAATGTTAAAATAAAAGTTAATGTTTCTTAAATAGTTGGTGTTTATATAAATCTACATAATATACAGTGCTAACTAAACTCAGTGGAGCTCTCAGAGGCCTGTGACGATTGCCATAGTAATGCTAGACAAATCAAAACTGAACAGTGTATTTACTACTGTGGGGCCCTCGATAACAAAGGGGCCCGCAAACCTCCCTTTTCCACTAAATTAAAGTGACTCTATTTGCCAGTTTGAAACCGAACAATCTATTAGATAATAAAATTACTACCTCAATGGGTTAACCCCCTTTTTTGGATTAATCTTTGAAATTTCGAGTCTTTGGGCTCAAAAAGGTTAGAAAAGCTCCGGATGTAAAATTAATGCACGTAAAAAGATGGAGATTGGTAAGGCGAAAGTTTTAATCCCCCCCACGTCAATGTAACATACACATTAACCAAGCTATTAAAGAAAATTATATTGACTAAATTATTTATTATATTATAATTATAATTATTATTATAAACCTTATGGAAATATACTGTTGTTTACATCAAAGCTAACGACATGTTTACTTGAACAGGTGATCTTGGTGATATTGGTTTTAATTGGTAATGGTCACAGGCATGACAACGTCTGCCGGGTAACAGCTATTTATGAACATAAATTATTAAAACTTGGTATGTAGCTTCACCTGGTTGAGTTATAATTATAATTGCTTAAAAAACATTTCTTATCCTTCTCGTTGCAGCAAACCTGCGTACTCAACCCTAATGTTATTCTTGTGGAGGGTAAATAAAATGCTATACATCTATTTTTATTATTTTTATGAAACTTGGTAAGTGGCTTTATGTAGTAGTAAGAAACATATGCATGCATTGGAAATTCGTTGAGTACTCAAGTTTGCTGCGACGGGGTATTTTATTTATCATCCCCAGCAACTTCGCGGCTACTTTCAATCCTGACTGGTCCTTCTCCTAACCTTATATTGTGCAATATTGCATTCCCAGCAATGCAGGGAAAAAGAACCAGGAGCATCAGAACAGCCGAAAAAAATAAACTGCCTCATATTTCGAGAAAATTTGGAATAAATGTTTGTTTTAACACATAATTGTATTTAAAAAAATGTATATGAGGAATTTCACTTTCCTCACGTTGGTGTCGTGTTTGCGAACTCGATTAATATTTGTGATGAAATTTCTTTTGGAACTTACGTTTGGAGTAACTTTCATCTACCATTTCTGAGATCAGTCATCCCATTACGCAATTATTTTAGCGTACTCATAGTATAATGAGGAGTGACATGCAAACTTTAGTACTGTTTTATTATCCAGTAATCATTAGATCCAATAAAACTTAAACGGTTGGTTAAAAGCTATATCATATGCAAGCCTCTACTCGGTTCTAAAATAATTATTCGCACATTTACAAACTATAACAATTTAATATAATGTACTCTGATTGAATCTTAAGACGAAAAACTCTCTCACTTAACATACCAAGAGGCCAACCTCTCCTCTAATCTTAAGACTAGACCTTGTAAGTTACAATCATGGACACTCACATCCCACACTGACAAAGAGTAGCAGGAGGCCTTAACTGTAGACAGAGTCAACTTATAAGTCACAATTTAAGTCATTTATAGTTATTTGTATATTCCTTACTGTTTTGTTGTTTCAGATTCAATTTTAAATATAGGCCTTGTGCTGTGCATCAAATTAGACTTCTGTTTGTTTTATATTAGTTGCTATCAACCCAGCAGACGGTCTTTTGTGACCATTGCTGTAAAGCGCTTGAAAAATTACGTTAGCTGACGAGATCAGACTATGAAAGGCATTGTATTTAAAGGAAAAATGCTGTATTTATGTGGCTAAATGTCTGTATTTAGTTCTTTGTTTTGTATTCGAATCCTTAAATTTTATGAATAAAGCTCTAATTTAATCTAATTTCATATGTCGAATGATGTAATAGAACATACTATGATACCGTCATTTACTTTTTAGCTATAGCAATGTTAAATACTTAAAACATCATACTTACACGCTGCAAGCCAGAACTATCTTGTGACCATTCGTCAGGTTGATGCCGTTTTAGTTGGTGTGTTAACGACTTAAAACAGACAAACAAAAATGTTAAAATAAAAGTTAATGTTTCTTAAATAGTTGGTGTTTATATAAATCTACATAATATACAGTGCTAACTAAACTCAGTGGAGCTCTCAGAGGCCTGTGACGATTGCCATAGTTATGCGAGACAAATCAAAACTGAACAGTGTATTTACTACTGTGGGGCCCTCGATAACAAAGGGGCCCGCTAACTTCCACTTTCTACTAAAGTAAAGTGACTATTTGCCAGTCTGAAGCCGAACATTCTATTAGATAACAAGAATCGTTTCGGAGGAGTTTTGTTACAAACACTGTGTCACGAGAATCTTATATATTAGATATAAAATCTATATGTTTTTTCACTATGGCAGTCGCATTTTTTGTTTGATCTACTTACAATTTGGTAGAGACATTCCTTTCTATAATCAATTTGACACGCACGTTGGTCTAAACAATCGGAAACCCCTAACCCCATTTTTTGGATTAATCTTTGAAATTTCGAGTCTTTGGGCCCAAAAAGGTCAGAAAAGCTCCGGATGTAAAATTAATGTATGACAAATATGGAGATTGATAAGGCGAAAGTTTTAAGCCCCCTCACATAAATCTAACATACATATTAACCAAGGTATAAAAAAAAATAATATTGACTAATTACGGTACGTTGTCTCATGGGGGTTTTACATTAGAAAAGCCTGGTATTTCATTTTTGACGTTATATTTCAGCGAATTTCCCCTATAGGGAAAAGCTATTGCCGTAGGTCCCATGGTAAGACTCAAGCCCAAGACCATGATAACTTTTTGTTATGAGGTCTTCAGATACCAAAAAACTATTCGTTTAAATATTTACATATATATATAAAATGTGATAACTTGAGTAAAACACGTCCGATTTCGATTAAAATTGGCTAAAATATGTAAAGTGAGATTCATAACTTTAAGTTCGAAAACCAGAAACATCGGATCATGGAAAGGGGGGTTTACGGGGTTTCAAAATTTGCCAAAAGTCAGTTTTTTGCACTTTTCACCCTGAAATTGTTAAAACATACAATTCTTGTTTTTGCCATTATATAGAGTTTAAATAAACAAATAATATAGTATCTTGAATCATTAACCTAGGTTATATAGTTTTACATAAAATCTCCCATGTTCTTTTTATGGAAAAATGTTTTTTAGCTTTTCCTCAATATTACTGTAAACTTCAAATTTGCTTTTACAAATCAGTTTAGTTCTATAATACAATCATTTTGGTGTTCAAATTTTGATTCTACGTCCAACTGTTGCTGAGATCCTACTGTTGCATGAAATTAGACTTCTGTTTTAAATTAGTTGCTGTCAACCCAGCAGACGGTCTTTTGTGACCATTGCTGTAAAGCGCTAGAAATTACGTTAGCTGACGAGATCAGACTATGACAGGCATTGTATTTAAAGGCCATATCCTGTATTTATGAGGCTAAATGTATGTATTTAGTTCTTTGTTTTGTATTTGCATCCTCAAATTTTATGAATAAAACACTAATTTAATCTAATTTCATATGTCCAATGATGTAATAGAACATAATATGATACCGTAATTTACTTCTTAGCCATAGCAATGTTAAATACTAAAAACATCATACTCACACGCTGCAAGCCAAAACTATCTTGTGACCATTCGTCAGGTTGATGCCGTTTTCGTTGGTGTGTTAACGACTTAAAACAGACAAACAAAACTGTTAAAATAAAAGTTAATGTTTCTTAAATAGTTGGTGTTTATATAAATCTACATAATATACAGTGCTAACTAAACTCAGTGGAGCTCTCCGAGGCCTGTGACGATTGCCATAGTAATGCTAGACAAATCAAAACTGAACAGTGTATTTACTACTGTGGGGCCCTCGATAACAAAGGGGCCCGCAAACCTCCCTTTTCCACTAAATTAAAGTGACTCTATTTGCCAGTTTGAAACCGAACAATCTATTAGATAATAAAATTACTACCTCAATGGGTTAACCCCCTTTTTTGGATTAATCTTTGAAATTTCGAGTCTTTGGGCTCAAAAAGGTTAGAAAAGCTCCGGATGTAAAATTAATGCACGTAAAAAGATGGAGATTGGTAAGGCGAAAGTTTTAATCCCCCCCACGTCAATGTAACATACACATTAACCAAGCTATTAAAGAAAATTATATTGACTAAATTATTTATTATATTATAATTATAATTATTATTATAAACCTTATGGAAATATACTGTTGTTTACATCAAAGCTAACGACATGTTTACTTGAACAGGTGATCTTGGTGATATTGGTTTTAATTGGTAATGGTCACAGGCATGACAACGTCTGCCGGGTAACAGCTATTTATGAACATAAATTATTAAAACTTGGTATGTAGCTTCACCTGGTTGAGTTATAATTATAATTGCTTAAAAAACATTTCTTATCCTTCTCGTTGCAGCAAACCTGCGTACTCAACCCTAATGTTATTCTTGTGGAGGGTAAATAAAATGCTATACATCTATTTTTATTATTTTTATGAAACTTGGTAAGTGGCTTTATGTAGTAGTAAGAAACATATGCATGCATTGGAAATTCGTTGAGTACTCAAGTTTGCTGCGACGGGGTATTTTATTTATCATCCCCAGCAACTTCGCGGCTACTTTCAATCCTGACTGGTCCTTCTCCTAACCTTATATTGTGCAATATTGCATTCCCAGCAATGCAGGGAAAAAGAACCAGGAGCATCAGAACAGCCGAAAAAAATAAACTGCCTCATATTTCGAGAAAATTTGGAATAAATGTTTGTTTTAACACATAATTGTATTTAAAAAAATGTATATGAGGAATTTCACTTTCCTCACGTTGGTGTCGTGTTTGCGAACTCGATTAATATTTGTGATGAAATTTCTTTTGGAACTTACGTTTGGAGTAACTTTCATCTACCATTTCTGAGATCAGTCATCCCATTACGCAATTATTTTAGCGTACTCATAGTATAATGAGGAGTGACATGCAAACTTTAGTACTGTTTTATTATCCAGTAATCATTAGATCCAATAAAACTTAAACGGTTGGTTAAAAGCTATATCATATGCAAGCCTCTACTTGGTTCTAAAATAATTATTCGCACATTTACAAACTATAACAATTTAATATAATGTACTCTGATTGAATCTTAAGACGAAAAACTCTCTCACTTAACATACCAAGAGGCCAACCTCTCCTCTAATCTTAAGACTAGACCTTGTAAGTTACAATCATGGACACTCACATCCCACACTGACAAAGTGTAGCAGGAGGCCTTAACTGTAGACAGAGTCAACTTATAAGTCACAATTTAAGTCATTTATAGTTATTTGTATATTCCTTACTGTTTTGTTGTTTCAGATTCAATTTTAAATATAGGCCTTGTGCTGTGCATCAAATTAGACTTCTGTTTGTTTTATATTAGTTGCTATCAACCCAGCAGACGGTCTTTTGTGACCATTGCTGTAAAGCGCTTGAAAAATTACGTTAGCTGACGAGATCAGACTATGAAAGGCATTGTATTTAAAGGAAAAATGCTGTATTTATGTGGCTAAATGTCTGTATTTAGTTCTTTGTTTTGTATTCGAATCCTTAAATTTTATGAATAAAGCACTAATTTAATCTAATTTCATATGTCGAATGATGTAATAGAACATACTATGATACCGTCATTTACTTTTTAGCCATAGCAATGTTAAATACTTAAAACATCATACTTACACGCTGCAAGCCAAAACTATCTTGTGACCATTCGTCAGGTTGATGCCGTTTTCGTTGGTGTGTTAACGACTTAAAACAGACAAACAAAACTGTTAAAATAAAAGTTAATGTTTCTTAAATAGTTGGTGTTTATATAAATCTACATAATATACAGTGCTAACTAAACTCAGTGGAGCTCTCAGAGGCCTGTGACGATTGCCATAGTAATGCTAGACAAATCAAAACTGAACAGTGTATTTACTACTGTGGGGCCCTCGATAACAAAGTGGCCCGCTAACTTCCACTTTCTACTAAAGTAAAGTGACTCTATTTGCCAATCTGAAGCCGAAGTTCTATTAGATAACAATGTAAGAACACTACCCTACTTACTTATTTGCAATCCCCTTGGAATAAAGTTATACAGAGAGATTAAGATTACGAGATAAAACAATAATTAACAAGACACATGACTATCGGTTCGGAAATGCCGAATGAGTACTACTTCACAGACATCGACTTAGTGTGTCGTAGTGAAAAATCTGTTTAATATTTATAAAAATTGGATTAATGCCTTATTCCAAAGGCTCCATAGGTACCACATTTCAGTATATTTCCCCCTGTACTCAGGGGTCCGAGCTTTTCCCCGAGAAGGCCAGTCAGTATGTTTGATATTGATATGCCTAGAGTATTTTTTGTTATCTCAGCCCTATTCAAGCAGATTTTAATTGCCTGTATCCCTGTTTTCTACACGTTTAATGCCACTACAGTTGTTATTATAACTTAATTTCCCTAAGCTTTAAGTAGTATTTCTTTTCAAACATATTTAAGTCGTTTTGCATATGCCTACTCTTTATGCAATCTTCATTCAATAGTTTTAGTCACTGTTCTCAGGAAACCACATGTTGATATTTATGACTTGAGTATTACCATTACCACTGATTATATATAGTCAATAGTAACACAATGTTTTTGTTTTAGCACTGGCATTGTACAAGAATGACACATTAAACCAACAAAAGAAAACCACGTTAAATATAAAATACATAACCTTCCATATAAAAAATCATTAAAATAATAAATTAGTTTCAACAGCAAGTATTTCCATAATTCTTCTTTTTTAATCATGACTATCTTTTATATCTATGTTACTCTCTGGCAAACAATTATAGAACTTCATTCCTGCATTAGAAGGCTTCTTTTCAAAATAGGAATTTGGGACTGAAAGGCGATTTTATTTTTATTCCTTGTTACATATTTATGGGGTAAACACAGGGTATGCAAATGTGAAAGATGTTTTTTGATATGCTTAATTTGAAAACACACAGGCCAGTGTACACACAGAAAACTGTACAAATTCCCAGCCTTGAAAAATATTTCCTAACTCACTCACACAATTTAAACCTAACATTATATTGCTTGTTTTTGCAATACTAAACAATTTTGTAAATTTCCATGAGATGCCCCGCCGTATAAAATAATAGGCTACCAATATATATGAGAATGAATAAATAAAAATTTAATTGTTTTCAATGTCTTTATAGGGTCAATCTTAACATTTTTCTCAGTCCATACAGTTCTGATGACACAATATATCAACGTGAAGATTCCATTTTAAGGTTTTATCTAATTTGAGTCCTGCAAAGGTGTTTTGAACTTCTTCTAAGTGATAGTTATCCATAATTATATTTTATTGTAAAGTTTTTATGTTGGTACGTTAAAAAAAGTAATACATTTTGTTTGAATTTGATTGATTAAAAGGTTTATATGAGGCAGGTACGGACTGTTATATACCCGATCTATTATGTTTTGTAAAATATGTAAAATGTAAATTACAGTTTTGTTATATATGAGAAGAAGATTACCTGTTAAGTTGCAGACGATATTTAGATGGTTGTGCAGACGCGTAGGCCTTATTTTAAGTTACTGAAAGTTTGAATTTATTCGTTGGAAACTGTTGTCTGATAGAGTTGAATCCTCCTCGTTGAAATAGTAAGTTTTGTAATAATTAAATTGTTTTATACATTTGTCACGAATTTATATTATGTTGAGATAAATGTGTAGATGTCATTGTTGATGTGTAAAGTAATATTTTCCAATAACTGTTGTATATAACTTGTAAAACTTAAAATCAAATATAATGTAAAGCCTGTTTTTTTTGTGTTTGTCAAAGAGCTCATGTTTTAAATAATTAAATTTCAATAAATATATTTACATATCATTTCGTAAACAAAGTAGATTCTTAATTTTAATTAAAAAAGGTTTAAGGGATCTATTATAAAGATAATTTGCTAGTGATCAAAGAAATGTATTCGTTGTACAATGTTCAATAAGAAATTAAAGTGTTCAGTTCAAAAAGTCATACTTTACTTAATTTACACGCCTCTTGGTAAAACTGTTGGTAATTTCCTACTAAATTAATTATAATGTTGCCCTAATTGGCTAAACTGGGTATAGTTAGAAGACAGTTTAATAAAAGCCAATTCTTCAACTTTTTTGTTCGATTTATTTGAAGATTTTAATATTAATATCGTCAGCATCTTTATATTAACTTTAATCATGCTTTACTAACTTACTAGTCACCCAACCATCCTATAGGGTCATTGTAAGCGACAATGACCCAATCCAATTCTGTAAGCGACAATGACCCAATCCAATTCTGTAAGCGACATTTTTAAAGAAAACATTGTGGGAGTTTGGCAAATCCTGGGATGATGGGAGACTGCTCAAATTAAAGGTATCGATTGAGAAAAATAGAAGTATTTCTAAAAAGTTACCAGCAAACAAGAAATAACGTAAAAGAAGATACACCATAAGAAAAGCATGGGGATTTAAAAACGACTGATTTATTTACATGAAAACATGTGATTCTTGTCTTCTTTGTTTACGACCTGACATGTGTTCTTACTTTTTTTATTTTTTATTTACTCAGCATGTAAAGAGAAAAGAAAACAGAAGAGGCAGAGTATCGAAAAAAGGTTAGGGGCAATCGCTCCTTCAAGCCACTAGTATAAATAAAAACGGCTGCAACATTGATCCCTGAGGTAACCCATAATTAACATTTTCTAGAGGTGAGGAAAAATTAGTTTTATAATTACTGTTATTTAAATAACTAATTTCCTCACACTGCTTCCTATTTTCAAGATAATAACTAAACCAGGAGAATGCCCTTCCATGTACCTTTAGAGATTTTAAGATTTCCATTAAATTCCAGTGTGATACTTATACACTTGTACTATTACTATTTGAGTGGGACATGGCCTGTGTATTACTTTGACGGTTCAGTTCAGAAAAAACAACTTTCGATTGGTCACTGTTTCCATTTCAAACTTCATAAGCCTAATGTTTTTTTAAATTAGTTTACGACTAACCAACCAGCGAAACTGATAAATCACTTTATCTTTCCAAGAGCACTTGGTCTCAGTTTGTAATATTTTTACACTTTGGGACCATAAATAATATAAACGCTAACAACTCATACATACATACAGCGTCTTTCGCTTGAAGGAGAGGTAGAGCTGGAAAATCACGAATACCCTCCACCCTGACTCAGGTCCACCAGGAGTGTACTGCGTACACTACCGTGTCCTGCGGTGTACTGTGTGGGTCCTCCAGAAGTGTATTGTCAACTCAAAACTGTCTCTGAATACTCTCGAATGAAACAGACTAAATAACAGTCCCTGTCAGTGTTTAAATGCCCCTGACTTTGCCGAATATTCTGCCTCATATGATTTGAACACATATCATTTCGTAAACAAAGTAGATTCTTAATCACATGTTTTAATGAAACAAAGCAGACGTTTTTAAACCCCCATGATTTTCTTACGAGACAAGTTTTACGTTATTTCTCGTTTGCTGGGAGCTTTTTGTAAATACAGTACTGATATTTTTATCGAGTCCCTGGGATCGATATCTTTAATTTGAGCCGTCTCCCATCACCCTGCAATTTTCCAAACTCCCACAATTAAGACTTGAAACATTTCGCTTACAGAAATATATGTAAAGATTAACGTTCCATTCCGAAGGTTTATCTTACAACTGCTATTATTGCTTCTTTACTGGGTTTTGTTAGTATAAGCACACGTTACAAGTTCAATTAGATTTAATTCTATTCTACCATAAGATTTTCATTGAAACTTTGAATGCCCAGGGGGCGAAGGCCTGGAGATGTATGTCCAAAGTCCCAAAAGGCACATCTAGACACCAAATGCTTTAAAATTACACAAAACAATCTTATACAATTAACAGTTAATAGTTCCGTCAGTAGCCTGTTCATTAGCTAGCCTTGTTTAAACTCGTATAAAAAAATATCCGACCAAAGATATTTATCATAAACAAATTTATAGTTTTTATATTTTCTCTCGGAACAGACGGGACTGACAGCGAAAGCGATGTGTAATAGCTACTCATGTAACGGGAATCCATAGGAGCAATCTTAGCAGGTTCTTACTAGGACGCCGTGCTTACCATGGCCGGGGGTGTAGATGTGGTCTGAGGGTAGTAGGAAGGCTGTGCCTGGAACATAGAACATAATTTATATTTCACTTTACTATGTTCTTTATTTGGGAAGTTTATTCACCTTATGTTTATATTTATTTAACTTTTACTTTAGATTCATTTTTGTCTGGACCCAGAAAACCTGAATAACAGTAAGGTGAGCGTCAAGAGGTGAACTATATTACGATGTTCGTTTGTAAATGATGTGTTTACTTGCTTTGTACGCTGCCGCACAGGGTTGATGTTTGTTTGTAAGTGATGTGTTTACTTGCTTGGTACGCTGCCGCACAGGGTTGATGTATGTTTGTAAATGATGTGTTTACTTGCTTTGTACGCTGCCGCACAGGGTTGATTTTTGTTTGTAAATGATGTGTTTACTTGCTTTGTACGCTGCCGCACAGGGTTGATGTTCGTTTGTAAATGATGTGTTTACTTGCTTTGTACGCTGCCGCACAGGGTTGATGTTTGTTTGTAAGTGATGTGTTTACTTGCTTGGTACGCTGCCGCACAGGGTTGATGTTTGTTTGTAAGTGATGTGTTTACTTGCTTGGTACGCTGCCGCACAGGGTTGATGTTTGTTTGTAAATGATGTGTTTACTTGCTTTGTACGCTGCCGCACAGGGTTGATGTTCGTTTGTAAATGATGTATTTACTTGCTTGGTACGCTGCCGCACAGGGTTGATGTTTGTTTGTAAGTGATGTGTTTACTTGCTTGGTACGCTGCCGCACAGGGTTGATGTTCGTTTGTAAATTATGTGTTTACTTGCATGGTACGCTGCCGCACATGGTTTATGTTAGTTTGTAAATGATGTGTTTACTTGCTTTGTACGCTGCCGCACAGGGTTGATGTTTGTTTGTAAATGCTGTGTTTACTTGCTTGTACGCTGCCACACAGGGTTGATGTTTGTTTGTAAGTGATGTGTTTACTTGCTTGGTACGCTGCCGCGCAGGGTTGATGTTTGTTTGTAAATGATGTGTTTACTTGCTTTGTACGCTGCCGCACAGGGTTGATGTTTGTTTGTAAATGATGTGTTTACTTGCTTTGTACGCTGCCGTACAGGGTTGATGTTCGCTTGTAAATGATGTGTTTACTTGCTTGGTACGCTGCCGCACATGGTTTATGTTTGTTTGTAAATGATGTGTTTACTTGCTTGGTACGCTGCCGCACAGGGTTGATGTTCGTTTGTAAATGATGTGTTTACTTGCTTGGTACGCTGCCGCACATGGTTTATGTTTGTTTGTAAATGATGTGTTTACTTGCTTTGTACGCTGCCGCACAGGGTTGATGTTCGTTTGTAAATGATGTGTTTACTTGCTTGGTACGCTGCCGCACATGGTTTATGTTTGTTTGTAAATGATGTGTTTACTTGCTTTGTACGCTGCCGCACAGGGTTGATGTTCGTTTGTAAATGATGTGTTTACTTGCTTGGTACGCTGCCGCACATGGTTTATGTTTGTTTGTAAGTGATGTGTTTACTTGCTTGGTACGGTGCCGCACATGGTTTATGTTTGTTTGTAAATGATGTGTTTACTTGCTTGGTACGCTGCCGCACAGGGTTGATTTTTGTTTTTAAATGATGTGTTTACTTGCTTTGTACGTGTTACCGCATAGGGTTGTTGTTTGTTTGTAAATGATGTGTTTACTTGCTTTGTACGCTGCCGCACAGGGTTGATGTTCGTTTGTAAATGATGTGTTTACTTGCTTTGTACGCTGCCGCACAGGGTTGATGTTCGTTTGTAAATGATGTGTTTACTTGCTTTGTACGCTGCCGCACAGGGTTGATGTTTGTTTGTAAGTGATGTGTTTACTTGCTTTGTACGCTGCCGCACATGGTTTATGTTTGTTTGTAAATAATGTGTTTACTTGCTTGGTACGCTGCCGCACAGGGTTTGTGTTTGTTTGTAAATGATGCGTTTACTTGCGTGGTACGCTGCCGCACAGGGTTGATGTTTGTTTGTAAATGATGTGTTTACTTGCTTGGTACGCTGCCGCACAGGGTTGATTTTTTTTGTAAATGATGTGTTTACTTGCTTTGTACGCTGCCGCACAGGGTTGATGTTTGTTTGTGAATGATGTGTTTACTTGCTTGGTACGTGTCACCGCATAGGGTTGTTGTTTTAGGGTGCGATTGTTGCAACATCTTTGAATGTGTTGTTATTACTTGATTCTCCTACAGATCCCTGTAGGCCTTATAAGACTCTGCATTCATTGAACAGTTAATCTCTTTGTTAGATTTGTTTGGATATTACGTCAACTCAAAATACAATCTTCTTCTAATGGTACTAGTCACTGATAATAGGAAACCACACGTTGAGACTTACCTGCACGAGTATTACTTTTACAGAGTTGCGGTTGTTTATTAACATCTACTATGATTATTTCGTTTTCATATATAAATCCATAAGCCCAATGGAGTTTTTCTACAGAATTGCGTTTTTCTGGGGATAGAACACATTCTGCCTAAACCATATTTTAACCTATTAATTTAAAATTTAGCCAGCATATGTAGAATATCGTTGAAGCTGTAATTGATATAAGAGATGCAACCTCACAATCAAGAACACGTCAATCGTACTGTATTAGGATATAGGACATACTACATCCTACGCTGGATGCTGGAAATATATTATTAATAGCTGATATTATTTTCTTTTTTACTTGTCAATTGTTTTGTGTTTCTTTTTATTATTGTTTATCTTGTGTCTTCAGGAATTTCATTGAAAACATGTTAACACTTTCTTACTTTATTAATAAGATTCCTAAGGAAAGAAATCCTAATATATAATTGCTTAAGGATAAAATATGGAAAGAATGGTTAATTTGTGTCTTTGCGCAGATTTGTGAAGCTAGCGTACAACATAGAAGACTGAAACTTAAAAGAAGCATATCAATTTAAATAGGGATGAACCAAACGAAGCAAGAAATTTTTCCCTTTATTTTCCCTTTAAAATGTCCTACAACTAGTTGAACTAGAGTTAAATCTGAGACGTTTTGTTGATTTTTGAAATATCTTGGACTGCAGACTGAGATCGTAACGGTACAATCACTTATGCTCCAATTAACCATGTATTATAGCAGATCAAACGATGATATATCGGTCGATATCACTGAAAGGGTTAAAGTACAAAAACAATGTCAAAACTTTAAAAAAGAACGACGAGTTGAAAATATCTATAGCCTAACATTTATATTGTATAATCAGGTGTGAAGTTAAACATTAGTATTACTACCAGTAAATAAAAATATCCGATACAGTTCAAACAGCAGGTTAGATAAGTGACAGTAACCTCTAAAGCCACTACAATTATACTATAAGTTGATCCGCTTGTAATTGGGCAACAAATTTGAATTAATTATCTTCAGCTCGATAATGTGTTGCATTAACACATCTCACTAACACATCTGTAGTTACTAATGCTGTGTAGCACTAAAACATCTGTAGTTACTAATGCTGTGTAGCACTAAAACATCTGTAGTTACTAATGCTGTGTAGAATTAACACATCTGTAGTTACTAATGCTGTGTAGCACTAAAAAATCTGTAGTTACTAATGCTGTGTAGCACTAACACATATGTAGTTACTAATGCTGTGTAGCACTAACACATCTGTAGTTACTAATGCTGTGTAGCACTAAAACATCTGTAGTTACTAATGCTGTGTAGCACTAAAACATCTGTAGTTACTAATGCTGTGTAGCACTAACACATCTGTAGTTACTAATGCTGTGTAGCACTAACACGTCTGTAGTTAATAATGCTGTGTAGCACTAAAACATCTGTAGTTACTAATGCTGTGCAGCCCTAAAACATCTGTAGTTACTAATGCTGTGCAGCCCTAAAATATCTGTAGTTACTAATGCTGTGTAGCAGTAACACATCTGTAGTTACTAATGCTGTGTAGCAGTAACACATCTGTAGTTACTAATGCTGTGTAGCACTAAAACATCTGTAGTTACTAATGCTGTGTAGCACTAACACATCTGTAGTTACTAATGCTGTGTAGCACTAACACATCTGTAGTTACTAATGCTGTGTAGCATTAACACATTTGTAGTTACTAATGCTGTGTAGCACTAACACATCTGTAGTTGCTAATGCTGTGTAGCACTAACACATCTGTAGTTACTAATGCTGTGTAGCACTAACACATATGTAGTTACTAATGCTGTGTAGCACTAACACATCTGTAGTTACTAATGCTGTGAAGCACTAACACATCTGTAGTTACTAATGTTGTGTAGCACAAACACATCTGTAGTTACTAATGCTGTGTAGCACAAACACATCTGTAGTTACTAATGCTGTGAAGCACTAACACATCTGTAGTTACTAATGCTGTGTAGCACTAAAATATCTGTAGTTACTAATGCTGTGTAGCACTAACACATCTGTACTTACTAATGCTGTGGAGCACTAACACATCTGTAGTTACTAATGCTGTGTAGCACTAACACATCTGTAGTTACTAATGCTGTGTAGCACTAACACATCTGTAGTTACTAATGCTGTGTAGCACTAACACATCTGTAGTTACTAATGCTGTGTATCATTAACACATTTGTAGGTGCTAATGCTGTGTAGCACTAACACATCTGTAGTTGCTAATGCTGTGTAGCACTAACACATCTGTAGTTACTAATGCTGTGTAGCACTAACACATCTGTAGTTACTAATGCTGTGTAGCACTAACACATCTGTAGTTACTAATGCTGTGTAGCACTAACACATCCGTAGTTACTAATGCTGTGAAGCACTAACACATCTGTAGTTACTAATGCTGTGTAGCACAAACACATCTGTAGTTACTAATGCTGTGTAGCACAAACACATCTGTAGCTACTAATGCTGTGAAGCACTAACACATCTGTAGTTTCTATTTGCCAAAACCCACTGGCGTTAACCTCCCCTGAGGGGACACGGTGAGTTTTAATTTAAATCTTTAACACTAATCTTAACACAATTTACTTGATAGCTTAACTGTACCTCAGTTATAATGACTTCATCTGTGAGAGGTTCTCGTCGCTCCAGCAGGCCGGAGTATACGATATCCACACATCATGTGTACTTTATCAACTAGTTGTACCATTAAGGGTGCGCCCTACCCAGTTTGAATTCATTGTTGTTTAGCGCCACGCCGGCGCCACCAACAAGCAGGGCCATGCATATTTACGCTTGAAGACCATTTTGTTCTCCTCGATCACACTGTTATTTTACAGATTTCTACCAAACTATTTGCAGTTTCACACTTTTCAGATTCCAATCTAGGGATCATACGGTTCCTTTTCTCCAAAATAATTTTTCTCCATACGTTAGGAATCTTTAGAAAAACGCTTAATTTGAGAACATTACTAATGGCCTACCACTTATTTTGAATTAAAATCACGATTTTTAAATCGTATGATCTCTAGATGAACATTTATTGAATTAAATAACATCAAATTATTTTTAATTGGTTAACAATTTAGCCTACAATGAGGGAGATGCAAAGCCCTTACTTGAGCGTGCGGAAGGGAGGTACGGCGCACCCTTAAGGTTAATAAACACATCACAGCAAATACTTACCGGTTGTACACAGGCGGGGGTAGGATCGCAAGAATATTCGTCATAACCTTGCGGCTGAAATGTACACAGAATTGGTTTCAAGATTTATTTATTTACCGACACTTTAAGTCAAGAAGCTTAATTTATCAAAAGTGTTTGTCTCAGGTAGAAAAGTGAAGCAACACTGGAGGATATTTTTTACGTATTCTTATCAATATTCTGTCATTAGTATTGAACAGAATATAATATAATATAATAGAATAGAATAGGGACATATTTTTATCTGAAGGCGTTTTCAGTAAAAACTACTGTTTTCAAAAACAACTTAAGTAAATATTTTCAGAATAGACAAAATAAACTTAAAACTACAAGTACAACATTTTTTACTTTTAGCGAATTTCCCCTATAGGGAAGAAGCTATTACCGTAGGTGGCATGGTAAGACTTAAGCCCGAGACCATGATAACTTTTCGTTTTGAGGTCCCCAGATGCCAAGAAAACTATTTGTTCAAATTTATATATACATATATATAAATTTGAACAAATAGTTTTCTTGGCATCTGGGGACCTTAAAACGAAAAGTTATCATGGTCGTTTATATATATATATATATATATATATATATATATTATATATATATATATATATGTGTGTGTGTGTGTGTTCGTGTGTGTGTGTGTGTGTGTGTGTGTGTGTGTGTGTGTGTGTGTGTGTCCATTACGGCGATAACTTTTGAAAGAAACACCCGATTTTGATGAATTTTGGCACAAATGTGGAGAGTAGCATTTATGACTTTAAGTTCGAAAACCAGATCGATCGCACTATGGGAAAGGGGTTTTATAGGGGTTTACAATTTTCCAAAAATCGGTTTTTTGCACGTTTTACCCCGAAGTGTTAAAAACACTCGATTTTGGTTATAGCCATTTTATAGAGCTTAAAAAAACAAATAATTTAGTATTTTGAATCATTAACCTAGGTTAAGTGGTTGCGGAGAAAATCCAAAAAAAAACGTGTCACATGTTAATCTTATGGGAAAAAGGTTTTTAGATTTTTCTCAGATAGTTTTACTAAAAATTTCACATTTCTGTTTATTAATGTGTTTAGCTCAACAATAAAAAACATTTTTGGTGTTTTAATCGTTGTTCTACGTCCAACCGTTGCAAAGATATTAAAAGTGCTAAACACAGTACGTTGTCCAATGTTATCCTTATGGAGAATAAATAAAATTCTATATCTCGATTATTTATGAATGTATATTGATGAAACTTGGTTTGTGGCTTCAACTAGTTGTGGTATATTGATATTAGCACAAAAACAAGTTTTTTGTTGATAGTCCCCGTAGCAGCAAACCTGCTTACTCGGCCCCCATGTTATTCATATGGAGAATAAGTAAAGTTGTATATCTCCCTTAATTATGAACCTACATTAAGAGAACTTGGTATGTAGCTTCCTGGTTCAGTTGTATTGATAATTGCAAAAAAAAAACACATTACTTATCTTCCTCGTTGCAGCAAACCTGCGTTTTCAACCCTAATGTTATTCTTATAAGAATAAATAAAATGCTATGTATCACTTATTTATGGATTTATTTTTGTGAAACTTGGTAAATAGCTCTATGTAGTAGTGAGTCACATATATATGCATTGGAAATTCTCTGAGTACGCAGGTTTGCTGCGACGGGGGTCTTCTTAAATGTCGTATGACTATATCGTTTTAGAATGTCGGGCAACTCATTATATCTGTGAGGACCAAAATAAGAAAAGCTCTGTTTACCAAGTTCGAGGGCAACGTGAGGCAAGTGCAGCCTCTGGTAGGCCTCTCCCTTATCTTTTTAGTGGGCAAAAATAAGAGATAAGAGGGTCAATGAGTGTTAAGCACTATATTTACAATTGCCACAGTTTCCAGAGTGCAGTTTTCCTGTACAAGCAGCAGTTCAGCTTGTTTTCTGTGGGGTGATATATGATTATATTTGCTCAGACTGTAAATAGACCTTAACGCATTGTTCTGCAAGCGGTTAAGAATATTAACATTAAGCTGAAACCAAAGACAGGCAGTGTGTAATTTATTTGTAATGGTCAGAGTCCTCACCATTTGCAGTTTTGCATCCTAGGGTAACATGCCTTGAGTAGTGAGACAACACGCTGTACAATTGATTTTATGTGTTTAGAAAACCTCAACTCTGATTCATTGTGACGCAAAGAACCTAACAGCCTCTGTGGCCTTATGTATCTCATTTTCTAGGACTATGTTAAGGCATTCTAAATACAGAGGATTTTGATTCAGGAAACTGCTGAAATGTAGTACTGAGCATTGTTTTTTATTTAACTAGCTGACGTACCCGTTCCTCGCACAGGGTTTTTCTCCACACGTTCTTTAGACAATGCAAATTGTAATTTAGTTAGCTTGAAACAGCTTTTCTTGTTTCTGCTGTCAAATGTAAGTATCCACAGCTGTTCGCATCACAGTTTCTGAATGCTTACTTTATTCCGAAATGTAAACATTGAACTTAGGACGTTCACGGGGCGTAGCCCGAGGTGATTTTAAGAAAGTGAATAGGCCTATGTGTTGCATGGGTTCAGGATCTACCTATGTGTAAAGTTTTACCCCAGTCGGTTCGGTGGTTTTTGCGTTCACCCGGAACATCAGACAGACAGACAGACAGAAACCACCTCTTCTTTATAATATTATAGATTTAAGTTCATGACTCTTTGAGTACAACTCTCAGCAAATCATCATTTATTATCTGTTCTGCTCCCACAGTGTCAAGTAGGTTATAGGGGAGTAATAGTTGAGAATCATCAGCAGAATAGTACAGTGAGCACTGGCATGATTCTACATTTAAATCAGCAATGTCGAGGATAAACAGGAAACAACGTTTTTAATTACTGTATTAAGTATTTTATTTTCTTTATTAGCCATTAGATTTCTTTATCGTTCACGGCAAATGGGAAAGGTGAAATTAACACAGGACAGCGTTCTTCCACTTGTCCTCCTGTCGGACCACAGCTTACGACACTTGTAAACCACTTGTAAATTTGTGATGATGAAAATCTAATTCATTATGCTCAAATAAATATTCTACTCAGAGTTAAGCCGTAACATAGCTGAACTGGCAAAATTTTGAACGTGAACCCGCTAGAAGAATATATATTTATGATTCTTAGACAACTTATCTTTATGTAATTATTCAAACGTATAAACTACTAGCTGCTATGCCCGTGCTTTGCGATGGGGTGAAAATTCAGGGTAGAAAAATTGTAAACAAAATAATTACAGTCTGTAGTTAGATATATTCCTTAAAAAAGATGTTTATTTTCATAACTCTATTCGAAAATAGCCCATTACTATACAGCTGAGGTCTTCTAAAATTGTCGGTTTCCATACAACAAAACAAATAATGATCAGCTGACTTTACCTGTCCTAAACATTATTTTACCTGTCCCAAACTAGTTATTTGTGCAACTAGTGAGCAAAGTGAGCAATTGCCTCACTCGAGAGAAATCCTTACTCACGAGCCGTAGGCGAGTGAGGAATGGTTTCTCGAGTGAGGCGATTGCACTTTGCACTCGAGTTGCACATTATATTTTTCCTACAGTTACCATAAAACAAATAAATTGGTAAAGAAACGTAACATATTTTTACACAGAAGTGAACTTTTAATATGACATTTCACCAGGAAGTAAACAATTCATAACTTTTTTCATATTTATGTTTTGATTTCTCTGGAAGAAGATTTAGAGACACATTCCTCGCCACATTTTTTAATTCTTCTGGAGTACAAGATTCTTCTGGTGAACTATTATTACTAAAATCGTCATTAACGTCCATTTTGCGACAGCAAAACCACCTTCAATGTTTACAAATGGCAAATCAATGAAATGGTGGCTTCTGCCGTGACCGGAAGTGTTGTGACAAATACAACAGTAACAGCTGACCAAGCTGATTTACAGCCAGTGCTGCCAACATATTTCGCGCGCATACGACCTTGTCTGCATGTTACGCGCTCACTATTTCGTGCCTTCACGTTGCAAATCTGGAGTGAGACAAAGTAATTAGAGTGAGACAATGTTAACATTGTCTCACTGATGAGCGAATTGGCCACTTTGCTTTCTCAAATCAGTGAGAGAACATGTACATTGTTAGGTAACTGTAGGAAAAATACTTTACTTTTCCCAAACAAAACTTTACCTGTCCTAAACAATTGAAGTTCCCGTTTTACTCAACAGGAGCACCAGTGTGATTTCGTTATTTTTAACGATTCTGTGTTCAAACAGCTGACTTTAACACTGAAATGAATTGTAAAACCGTGTTGTGTTTACTTATACAAAATTACTTGACTATGAAATATCAGATCAATTTTGTTTAATTTTAACGCGGTTATTTGTATCGTGATGAAAAGTATCGTTCACTACTAATAACAAAAGACCTATTTCGGGACAAGATAGCATTTTACGTGCGAGGCGAAGCACTTATGTGACTAGTAGTGAAATATACTATTAAATTAATTGAATTAGTAAAACACACATGTGACATAAACCAAATAAAACTCTCCTCCATATGAATAACTTGGGAACTTGGAAGTCCCGTGGGTCAGAACCCTGAGGATATTTCTAAACGGCGCTAGGCCTGTGACACTCACTGGTACATAGAATACATTTTTGCAAAAATTTCAGCGGAATTGGTCCAGTGGCTTTAGCGTTATGAAACAATAGACAGACACCACCTAATTTTTAAAATAGTAGTGATTATGTAGTGAATTATCTGTGAGTCTATCTATCTAGTTCAGGTTAGTCTAGGTTAATAGGTTATTTACAATAATACACAGGCTAGTTAGGTTATGAAGGCCTATCTTTAAAATGAGGACGTTACAATGGGTGGTCCGAGTACGCTCTCCTGAGGAACACCAGTATTCAAAGGAAGAGATTCGGAGGTCTCTCTCTCAACACGAGGCCTTTACAATCGGTGGTCCGAACACGCTCTCCTGAGGAACACAATATTCAAAGGAAGAGTTTCGGAAGTCTCTCCCTCAACACGAGGCCGTTACAATGGGTGGTCCGAACACGCTCTCCTGAGGAACACCAGTATTCAAAGGAAGAGTTTCGGAAGTCTCTCCCTCAACACGAGGCCGTTACAATGGGTGGTCCTAGCACGCTCTCCTGAGGAACACAGTATTCAAAGGAAGAGTTTCGGAAGTCTCTCCCTCAACACGAGGCCGTTACAATGGATGGTCCGAGCACGCTCTCCTGAGGAACACCAATATTCAAAGGAAGAGTTTCGGAGGTTTCCCCCTCAGCTCGTGTTATTTTCGTTCTATTGCCAATGTAAGATTGAAACCATTTCTGAGCTGTTTTTTCAAACCCATAGCTTGGTAATTAGCGAATTAACATTGACAGAATCAAAGGCTTGCGCAAATCAAGCATGACCAAGGCATAATTAATTTTATCATGTCTGGCTCTCAATTAGTTGGTAGGAAACGGAGGGATTGGTTTATAAATAGAGATGAAATGGAAGCCACCATAAAGTTTATTCATCTACGAAATGATCACGTATTACACGCTCTAGACTAGTTTTAAATAGTACAGTTCTAGATTGTGAAATTACCAGGCATAGTGGAAAAATGTACTGTGCATCATTAAGAGGAATGTGTCTCTAGTAATTCAGTACTAGTCCGTTTAAAATAATTAGGGTTTACTGTTTACGAAGAAATACACATTACGAAGTACATTACAGACACAGACATTTATGCTTCTTTTTATGGGACCGGACCGTCTTAAAACATGAAACGAAAAAATACTCGTTGCCTCCTCGTTGCTCACAGCTAGCTACGTTTTCTTTTCTCGATGCTCGCATCGTATCCTCTCTTTAATACAAACTATAATTTGGTAGCGAACTAACGGATTTTTTTAAAGAATGATATAAATTTACCTAATTGAGCTTGTATTACTTATTGCATGGCTCAAAATAATGTTCTTAATCCCAGGGACTCGGGAAAAATATCAGTAATTTAAAAAGCAACCTTAATTTCCATTTACCTTCAGAAACAAATTCCGGCCCTAGGCACTAGGTTATTCATGAAAATTATCGAGGAAAATAAAGGGTTTATTTTGAATTGAATATGTAATAAGAAGACTAGTATTATTAATGATTGTAGGCAGAAAAGTGCTGCGTCTCGTCTTTGTTCTCAGCGGACGCCGCCCGATCCCGATCCTCCCAGACGTAATGGCGCGGGGGGTGGAGGGAGCATCTGTACGGAACGTGTTGCTTTTGTGCGCTTATTGCTATTTATTTGTTCATTTCTGCATGTGAAAAATCATTATCAATAGAATAATAACTATGAATACAGACGTAATACTGACATGAATGACAGAATAATAAATAATGAAAAAAGATTAGTACTGAGAACAATTTCGATAAAATTTGTTTAAACTTTGGGAAAGATTTTTGTAGGACGTATTTTTAAGCATTGGGTATAAACTAAGTCGTTCAAAATTAATTAATTTACTATATTTCTGCATAATTATGCTATAAAATGTTCGGAGAGGAATTCAAATACCATTCACAGTTAAACTTTGTACTTACTGTTGGTACTGACCAGTAACCCGCCCGCGTGGGGGACGGCTTCTGCAACAAGCACAGTGTCTTAACAGCACAGTGAGTAGTAGTTGTACACAGTGCTAAGAAAGGCTATGTTATTCAACCTAATCTATACACTTGTATCCTTTTTCCGGCAGGCACTAGGACGAAATTGTGGCATGTTTTATGTATGACTAATTTTACAAATATTCAACTAGACTTGCTTCCAAATAATACACACTAAGGAGCTATAACAACCGGACTTGCTTCCAGGGACACACACACACACACACACACACACACACACACACACACACACACACACACACACACACACACACACACACACACATTGTAAAAGAGTAAAACTGAGTTTGCCTTTGAGATATAGGCTTTATTTCACACAATTCAACTAATTAAAAGATACATAGTTTGAGTTTAGTTATGGGAATGGAAAACATGTTATGATCAGTAAATATAAATAAACAAATTAATAATGATTATGATTCCCAGCTGATAGAATATTTTCTACCACATTCTCCCCAGCTAGTATAAGTTGAAGTCTTGTAGATGTGATGGCAGTCTCTTTGGGCGAGAACTTCGCCGTTGGGATGCCGTGTCTTCAACTTGTCGAGTTTGAAATGACTCTTGATTAGTTGGCGGATTTACTTCTGATAATTCTCTTGTTACTTGTGATGGGTCTTCATTTGAATCTACTGGGCGCTCATCCTGGTCAAACTGTAGCAAGTTCTTTCCTGTTGCGTGATTCTCCTCAACTGTTGCTTCATTACTTGACTCTCCAAAGGGTGCTAAATTGCGAGTTGATACTGTGGTCTCACGTCCATCTGGCAACCGTACATGAGCATAGTCCGAGTTTCCTTCCAGTAGGGTCACCTCCTCGACCAACGGTTCATATTTTGAGTGTCTGATAGGACGTCTCCTTAACACTCGTCCAGGAGTCATTAACCAAGTTGGTGTAGAAATCCCATTTATTGACCTCCTAGGATGTCCAAACATTCGTTCGTGTGGAGTACAGTTGGTGGCAGTACACAGTAAGGATCGAATTGAATGTAGAGCATTGTCCAAAACCATTTCCCACTTAGTCACGTCAAGTCGATCATTCTTAAGTGCAAGTTCTACAGTTCTCCATATAGTACCATTATACCTCTCGACTTGCCCATTGCATTGTGGGTTATACGCAGTAGTCCGGCTAGAGGCAATACCGTTTAGTGTTAAAAACTCCTTTAATTCCTGTGATATGAAGGAAGAACCTCGATCAGAATGGATATAGCTTGGAGTACCAAACAATGAAAATAATTGTTTTAGTTTTGTAATAACTGTCGAAGATGACATATCAGGACATGGAAATGCGAACGGAAATCGTGAGTACTCGTCAATGATTGTTAGCATATACCGATTTCTCGTACAAGAGGGTAGAGGCCCTTTGAAATCCAGGCTAAGTCGTTCAAATGGAGATGTTGCTTTTATTAGCTTTCCTTCGTGCTTGAAGAATCTTGGCTTCACTTGAGAACAAACTTTACAAGATCCAGTCATTCGTCTTATCTCATCAAGGGAGTATGGTAAGTTCTTGCTTCGGATCCAATGGTACATCCTAGTTTCACCTGGATGACACATTATTTCATGATATTCTTGAAGTTTGTTAACTTTGTCAGTCATTGAAGAACATACTCTTGACAGACTGTCAGCAGCTGCGTTTAGTTTACCAGGTCTATATACAATGTCATAGCAGTAACATGATAGTTCGAGTCTCCATCTCATAATTTTGTCATTCTTTATTTTCCCTGATAGCTTAGTGTTAAACATGAAAGAGACAGATTTCTGGTCGGTGATTAATTTGAAATGTCTGCCCAGCAAATAGTGTCTCCATTTTCGGATGGACTCCACAATCGCATAGGCTTCCTTTTCAACTGAGCTGTGTTTTAGCTCACTGTGTGTCAGAGCTCTTGAGAAGAATGCCACAGGTCGACTATCCTGCGATAGAGTTGCCGCTAATATTGTGTCCGAAGCGTCTGTCTCAACGGTGAATGGTAGCTCAGGATTTATAGGGCTCATTGAAGCATTTTCAATTTCTCTTTTAAGTTTATTAAATGCATTTATTGCCTGCATAGATAGGGGAAAAGAGCTTGTTGTTAGTAATTTGATCTTCTCCGAAAACCGCGGAATATATCTCGAAAAATGAAAAAACATACCTACAGCCCTTTTGAGTGATGATGAGTTTGTAGGCAAGGGAAAGTTCTTTAGAGGTAACAAACGATCTGAGTCTGGTTTTATAGTTTTGTTGCTTATAGTGTATCCAAGAAGACTAATAGATTTCATTGAAAAAGAGCATTTGTTTTCGTTGATTGTCAAGTTATACTTAGATGCAGCGGTCATTAACCTGTTGAGGTTTCTATCATGATCCTCTTGCGTTTTCCCACACACCGTTATATCATCTAAGTACGCAAAGGTGTCCTTAAGATTTTCAGCTCGAATTATATTATAAATTACCCTTTGGAATGCAGCAACTCCATTTGTTACACCAAATGGTATTCTGTTAAACTGGTACAACTGACCACATGCCTCAAATGCTGTAAAAGGCCTATCTTCAGACTTGATCGGTATTTGATGATAAGCGCTTTTTAAATCAATGGCACTAAATACTTCATAGTTAGCCACTTTATTGACAATTTCTTCAAGGTTTGGGATAGGATAAGCATCTAGATGTGTAAACCGATTTATAGTATTAGAGTAGTCTATAACCATGCATCTCTTGTGATTTTCTGAGCTCCTGACAAAGGCCTGAGCTCTCCAAGGAGAGATATTTGGTTCAATTACTCCTTCATCTAAGAGTGACATAATTTCTGCAGAAATGAACTTGTAATCTATTACATTATGTCGGCGAGATTTAACAGAAATAGGATGACAATCAGGAGAAAGATGCTCAAATAATGAGGCCGGCTGTACATTTGCAGCCGCTACAGATATTATAGCGAGTGGTGATTCTGGTCCACCTAATGTCATTTCTAGTTTAGAGTGGCGACAAAGTAAATCGTGACCTATTATCACATCACAGCAGAGATTAGGTAAGATGCATAAAACTACATTCTCATATGAGTTACCAATAACTTTTAAATTAACTTTGCATTCACCTATAGTTTTAGAGATTAGCCCAGATGACGCCATTGATACCTGGCTGATTTTAGTGGGGTAACTTTTTATTTTCAGGGATTTTGCTAAGTCACTGCTTAAGAAACTAGTGGTACTACCAGTGTCAATGAGAGCTTGAGCCTCTCTACCATTGATATTTATTGAGACAATAGCTTTAGAAAGACCAGTGTGGTAACATGATGAACAACTGATCTGACCTGAGATTGCTGAAGTCGTATGCTTGATTTTTGAGTTTGAACTAAAGTTTGTATTATCCATTTGAGCAGATTTACATACCTTAACGAAGTGCCCCTTTTTACCACAACCTTTGCAGTATGAGTTTTTTGCAGGGCAGTCATTCCTTGGATGTCTGCTGAATCCACAGAAGAAACATTTATTTTTACTAACCGATGTAGCAGCTACAGTTATCTGGTTTTTATCTTCATCTTGTATTTCTGAAGTTTTAAGATTTAAAACCGAGTTGACATTCGAGGTAGGTTGGTACATGAGTGCATGTTGTTGTGCACTTTCTAAGCAACGTGCTTGTTGAAAAGCGTCTTTCAGAGGTAGCTTGAAATTCTCCAGCAATCTTTGGCGTATGCGGGGTGCAAGCAGGCCATTTACAAATGCATCTCTAATACAGTCATCTCTGTTCAGTTCCGCAGTGGTAGCTTTGAAGTTACAGTCTTTGCTGAGTATTTTTAATGCTTCTAGGTACTGGTCGACCGTCTCTCCTGGTTGTTGCTGACGCGTGAACAGTTTGTGACGAGCAAACACTTCATTTACTGGTTTGCAGTAAAGATTGCGTAGATTAGCTATTGCATCGGCAAAAGTTAGACATTCACTTATATACAAATATACCGAAGGCACTACAAAATTGATTAGTAGTTTCAGCTTTTCCGATTCATTTGGTTCTGTTACTTGAATAAAGTTAGTGAATGTTCTATGCCAGTGTTCCCACTCCATGGTTGCCGTTGATGAGTTTGGATCTATAGATAATTTAGTTGGAGATAAATGTTTTTCCATGTTGCCTTGTTTTATATGTGAAATAAATTGTAAAAGAGTAAAACTGAGTTTGCCTTTGAGATATAGGCTTTATTTCACACAATTCAACTAATTAAAAGATACATAGTTTGAGTTTAGTTATGGGAATGGAAAACATGTTATGATCAGTAAATATAAATAAACAAATTAATAATGATTAAGATTCCCAGCTGATAGAATATTTTCTACCACACACACACACTAAGGACGTGACCAGACTTGCTTCCAGGGACACACACACTAAGGACGTCTAACAACCAGACTTGCTTCCAGAGACACACACACTAAGGACCTGTAACAAACAGACTTACTTCCAGGGACACACACTAAGTACGTGTAACAATCAGACTTGCTTCCAGAGACACACACAATACTGACGTGTAACAACCAGAGTTGCTTCCAGGGACACACACAAAAAGGACGTGTAACAACCAGACTTGCTTCCAGGGACATACACACTAAGGAAGTGTAACAACCAGACTTGCTTCCAGAGACACACAAACTAAGGACCTGTAACAAACAGACTTACTTCCAGGGACACACACACTAAGTACGTGTAACAAGCAGACTTGCTTCCAGAGACACACACACTAAGGACCTGTAACAAACAGACTTACTTCCAGGGGCACACACACTATGTACGTGTAACAAGCAGACTTGCTTCCAGAGACACACACAATACTGACGTGTAACAACCAGAGTTGCTTCCAGGGACACACACAAAAAGGACGTGTAACAACCAGACTTGCTTCCAGGGACATACACACTAAGGAAGTGTAACAATCAGACTTGCTTCCAGAGACACACACACACACTAAAGAGTGTAACAACCAGACTTGCTTCCAGGGACACACACACTAAGTACGTGTAACAACCACACTTGCTTCTAGGGACACACACACTAAGTACGTGTAACAAGCAGACTTGCTTCCAGAGACACACACACAATAAGGGCGTGTAACAACCAGACTTGCTTCCAGGGAAACACACACTAAGTACGTGTAACAACCAGACTTGCTTCCAGAAACACACACACTAAGGACC
Source organism: Allygus modestus (assembly GCA_963675035.1). Taxonomy (NCBI): domain Eukaryota; kingdom Metazoa; phylum Arthropoda; class Insecta; order Hemiptera; family Cicadellidae; genus Allygus; species Allygus modestus. The sequence goes on from OY776112.1 coordinate 351,986,458, forward strand.
TGTAACAAACAGACTTAGTTCCAAAAATATAAACACTAAGTACGTGTAACAACCAGACTTGCTTCCAGGGACACACACAATAAGTACGTGTAACAACCACACTTGCTTCTAGGGACACACACACTAAGTACGTGTAACAAGCAGACTTGCTTCCAGAGACACACACACAATAAGGACGTGTAACAACCAGACTTTCTTCCAGGGAAACACACACTAAGTACGTGTAACAACCAGACTTGCTTCCAGAAACACACACACTAAGGACCTGTAACAAACAGACTTAGTTCCAAAAATACAAACACTAAGTACGTGTAACAACCAGACTTGCTTCCAGGGACACACACACTATGTACGTGTAACAAGCAGACTTGCTTCCAGAGACACACACAATACGGACGTGTAACAACCAGACTTGCTTCCAGGGACACACACAATAAGGACGTGTAACAACCAGGCTTGCTTCCAGGGACATACACACTAAGGAAGTGTAACAACCAGACTTGCTTCCAGTGACACACACACACTGAAGAGTGTAACAACCAGACTTGCTTCCAGGGACACACACACTAAGTACGTGTAACAACCACACTTGCTTCTAGGGACACACACACTAAGTACGTGTAACAAGCAGACTTGCTTCCAGAGACACACACAATAAGGACGTCTAACAACAAGACTTGCTTCCAGGGACATACACACTAAGGACCTGTAACAAACAGACTTACTTCCAAAAACACACACACTAAGGAAGTGTAACAACCATACTTGCTTCCAGAGACACACACAATAAGGACGTGTAACAACCAGACTTGCTTCCAGGGACACACACACTAAGTACGTGTAACAACCAGACTTTTGTCCAGGGACAAACACAATAAGGACGTGTAACAACTAGACTTGCTTCCAGGGACACACACACTAAGGTTGTGTAAAAAGTAGCAACACTCCCTATCTTTGTGCAAATAACCATTTTTCTTCCATCCATCCATACTGTCTGCTTACATCCTTACCATTTACTGTATCTTGAAGGTGGCCCTTCTCCTTCAACGTGCCAACAACTTTTGAAATGCACAATAAACCGACTGAAGAATAACTGAAACCTTTTATCTATGTGCAACCTCACTTTTCAGTGTTGGACTAATCGTGCATATTTATCGATTTTATAAATTATATTTAAAATGTACTGCCTAGAAAAAAAACGTTGTAATAAATGTTTTTAAAATTTTAATTTTGTGAAAAGCAAACGTGAAACGTGTTAAAAGCAACCAAGAGTGATTCACACTTTAAAGTCCGAAATAGATCACGGTAATCAATGAAAATACTAGTTTTGCAATTTTTTGTTTATTATCTAATCGTTTTAGTTTTCATTCGTTCGTCTCCTGGGTGATGTTCATCATACTCATCTTACAAAACTATCAGAGGCCAAAAACTATCAGTGGTGTTTATATTCGATTCAATTAATTTTAAAATATTTTTGTCTTAGGCTAGTGTAATTGCAAGTCCATGGAGTCTTATTAATGCCAGTAAGTTATTGTTCTCTATATAAGTAAATGTACGAATATTTGAAAATCGTACTTACTTTTGCTTTTGGTGGTGGTCGCTTTGGTGGTCCTTTTACTTCCTGTAAAGCAAACAAAATGTACTGCCTAGAAAAAATTCGTTGAGATAAATGTCTTTAAAATTTGCATTTTGTGAAAAGCAAACGTGAAACGTGTTAAAGCAACCAAGAGTGATTCACACTTTAAAGTCCGAAATAGATTACGGTAATAAGTGAAAATACTAGTTTTGCAATTTTTTGTTTATTATCTAGTCGTGTTAGTTACCATTCCTTCGTATCTTGGGTGATGTTCGTCATACTCATCTGGGTCCTGTAAAGTAAAAAGGCTTAGAACATTTGAGTAGTAGTTGTGTACACTTCCTGCGGAATACCTTAGTCTGTGGCTTACATAACCAGCTGGTCCATATCGATCTTCAGTTTGACTGAACAGATGTTGGAAAAAAAAGATGGCAATCTCGCTCTACTCCAACTGTTTGAACTGAAAACAGTTCCCACAGACCAAGATAATCCGCGTGAAGTGTACTTGAAGTTGTAATACTCTAACACTTGTAATACTACACCTAATTAATGTAGTAATTTAAACTGGAAAGATAAATTCAATACTACTGGTAAATACTACAGGGATTTTATAAGAATAACATGGTGTATACATTTTACAAATTTAAATAAAGTTGAACTTCACTTCATTTCCATCCCTTCACTATACAAATAATGATTCCCGAACCACAACTGCTACATAAAATATATAATTTCCAAAATTAGGCCAAAAACTATCAGTGGTTATATTCGATTCAATTAATTTTAAAATGTTATTGTCCTAGGCTAGTGTATTTGCAAGTCCATGGAGTCTTATTAATGCCAGTAAGTTATTGTTCTCTATATAAGTAAATGTACGGATATTTTAAAATCGTACTTACTTTTGGTGGTGGTCGCCTTGGTGGTCCTTTTCCTTCCTATAAAGCAAACAAAATCCATTATAATAGTTTGTATTCAATACTCTGGAATAAAAGGAAATGACAAGGAAATGACCAATTTTTCCCAAATAGAGTGCATATTAACAAATAATAAAGGTAATTAAGTGTAAAACTGTTTACAATCATGTTCGAAAACAAGTTTTTGGCAACTAGTCCAGGCGATGTAGGTTTTAAATATGAAACAATTTAAATCAGATTTTTATTTATAGATGACTTTGTTTCAGTGTAATTAACACCAATTTAGAGTTCATCACTTGTTGTGTGTTCGGAAATTTCATAATCTCCGTGAAATGGTCAAACTGATTTTAGAGAGTTTCCCCCATATTACTGCTGATCTTTTATTAATCGTGTTTATTTATGTTGATATTTTTTTAAGTGACTTAATTTATTAGTGAGTTAAATAATATGTAAAAAGTAAAAAATAAATCGGACAAAGAATGTGACCGCTAGAGTGCAAACACACACACACACACACACACACACACACACACACACACACACACACACACGCACACACACACACACACACACACACATATATATATACAATTTTGAACGACCCCCCAAAAATTGTTCAGGGGATTACGATAGGAACTTCTATGGTGGTCCCGGGTTTAAGTTTGACCATGCGGGTCATACTAATAGTTCACTTTACATAGGAAATTCACTAATGAAAGTCAATAAGGAATACATGGTAACTTTGAACCCCCGTGGGGCATATCCCTATAGGATTTTCGCAACTTCAATATGCCGATATGTTACTCAGGACTATCAAGTACCTCTCTACCAAATTTTAGCTTATTCAGTCTAGTGGTTAGAGCGTGATTGAGCCACAAATATCTAATCAACCAAACAAACAAACTTTAAAATCTTCACATTTATAATATTAGTAAGATTCTACCAAATATGCCAAATGGGTTCTTTTGGACTTATTAACCCTTTTTAAAAACTTGCATTGTGATTTTCAATCTTAGAACGGACATCATTATAATTTCGGTGATCTAAATATTTGTTATTTATGGTTTGTTGTTTTCTAAGGAAAAGTATAACACCACGCATTCAAACTTTAAAGTATGATTATTATAGAAGGCGACAAAAACTGTCCTTAAGTAGGTACTCACGTAATATTAAAACACTATAAAAACGAAGTTCTTCACATTTGTTTTGACGTTGTTCGACTGGAAATCAACAGTCACGGCTAAATTAAAACAAATATTCATATGTTTACATCGGCAACACACCCCGTTATCATTTTCAGACCGATCGATAGTCACAATCATTGCGGTTGATTTTCAACGGGTGTTACGCTAGTATCATGATATTAAACTGAGTACACTGTTTTTTTACTGATAATCAGTTATTTATTCGACGACATGTTTCAAAACTTTAAATTAAAATAAACGATTTCACAGTAAATAACCAATAAGAGGTACCTAAGTTTTACCCCTGTGTACAAAACCTAACGAATATTTTATTCAATGAGGCAGAAAATATAATATTAGGACCATATTTAAAATAAAACATCAACTTGGACTACAAGAACAAAAGAATTGAAGATGAAATCATCAATGTGGATGTTGCTATAAAACATGTTAAGAAATATATTCAAGAACCTTTATAACATGCAATCCTTCCATGAACTTAATAAGACAAACTTAGAACTAAAAAAAACAACAATAAAATCATCAGAACGAGAAATGAAACATATAAATTAAATTACTAAAAAACTAAATGATAATGATGTTATGATTAGTAAAGCAGAAAAAGGATACACAACAGTAATTATAATAAATGATTATCAAAATATCAGAGTAAAGTCCTATATCGACAACAACAAATTCAAATATCTCAATAAGGACCCAACACTAGAATTTAAAAAAGACGAACAATATCATTAACAATAGCAAACTAATAAGTACAGACGAAAAATACAAACTGAAAGTTACTAACCCCACAGCGGGGGCCTCCGAGGTGAACCAAAAACCCACAAACCAGATATACCGACAAGACCAGTGGTAAACTGAAAGTTACTAACCCCACAGCGGGGGCCTCCGAGGTGAACCAAAAACCCACAAACCAGATATACCGATAAGACCATTGGTAAACTGAAAGTTACTAACCCCACAGCGGGGGCCTCCGAGGTGAACCAAAAACCCACAAACCAGATATACCGACAAGACCAGTGGTAAACTGAAAGTTACTAACCCCACAGCGGGGGCCACCGAGGTGAACCAAAAACCCACAAACCAGATATACCGATAAGACCAGTGGTAAACTGAAAGTTACTAACCCCACAGCGGGGGCCTCCGATGTGAACCAAAAACCCACAAACCAGATATACCGACAAGACCAGTGGTAAACTGAAAATTACTAACCCACCCCACAGCGGGGGCCTCCGAGGTGAACCAAAAACCCACAAACCAGATATACCGACAAGACCAGTGGTAAACTGAAAGTTACTAACCCCACAGCGGGGGCCTCCGAGGTGAACCAAAAACCCACAAACCAGATATACCGATAAGACCATTGGTAAACTGAAAGTTACTAACCCCACAGCGGGGGCCTTCGAGGTGAACCAAAAACCCACAAACCAGATATACCGACAAGACCAGTGGTAAACTGAAAATTACTAACCCACCCCACAGCGGGGGCCTCCGAGGTGAACCAAAAACCCACAAACCAGATATACCGACAAGACCAGTGGTAAACTGAAAGTTACTAACCCCACAGCGGGGGCCTCCGAGGTGAACCAAAAACCCACAAACCAGATATACCGACAAGACCAGTGGTAAACTGAAAGTTACTAACCCCACAGCGGGGGCCTCCGAGGTGAACCAAAAACCCACAAACCAGATATACCGACAAGACCAGTGGTAAACTTTAAAACGTCATTTGTGTAAGTATGTAAATAATTAGGAACAGAATTACAGCGTACAGCGTGAAAGGCACAATTGACCTATTTTATACAATTAAAGATATACCAGAAAAACGTGTTTTAAATTCATTTGATGTCAAAGATATTTATATATTTAGTATCCCTCCCTAAAAAAAAACTATGAAAATACTGGAAACAGATTTAAAAAATAATAATAATTTAAATAATCAAGAAATCTTTGCACTGTCAGTTGTAATATCTGCTAGATGCAATTATTTCAATATGAAGAGGGTCTTAAAAATGCGTAAATGTCAAAAAGTAAACGTAAACCACACTTAAAATTCTCAAAACATTTGTTGTAACTATAATAAATTGGTTGCAAATAATCTTATCTTTAATCTAATGAATTACTACTTTTATTTTACTTTTCCAATTTTGGTTTTTTTACCTGTTGTTCTAGGCGTTCACTGTCCTGTAATGAAAAAAGTTATGAGAAAATTATTGTAAATAATATTTGAATTGATGCGGTTTTATAAAAAAAATAGACTACTTTTGACCTAATTGTAATTTTAAACAGATACGATATAGAAAAAGAGTTTTATTGATAAAGTAAAATAATGGGTATAATAATACACCTCTTGACACAAACATTTGGTTCATTTGAACGTTTGCGTTTTCACCTAATGTCCATTTATAATCCATATACTCTGACCACGTGCATCGTGAAGACGTGCAATGTGAAGCGTAATGAAAACTCGAGTTGTACTAGCCGTGGTGAAAGCATTTACTTCAACGTGCAGCGTTGCTACTTGTAATCAGTAATTGTAACCAGGTGCAACTTAAAACTTGTATACTATTTTATTGAAAATAAAATACCTGGGTATCCCACGTAATTGCCCGGAGACTATTTAATCCAGAGCAGCTAATAAACATAGTCCCAGTAAAACGAAGATTTAAAGGAGTGTATAAAAATTAATTACCTGATCAGTCAAGTAATTGTGCGGTAAATTATTTAATTATCTTCTGTTAATTTGGCCTATCCGGAGTTAAAAAAAAGAAAAAACATAGACTTTTAAATCAAGTCAAGAGAGAGTGGCTAAAATATGCGATGTGAGCTTACAAAGACAGTGGTGCAAAGATGAAGGCCTAACCACGACGCAAAACAATTCTCCCGCTTATGCGCATGTTTATAAAATCTTGTAAATCTTAGTTAAGTATAATACTCTATGTAGACAAACTTATCCCAAACTATACATCTTACTTACTGTGGGTTTTTCCTTTACCTTTTGTGATTTTCTAGATTCTGATTCTGAAGGTGTTTCTGGCTCCGATTCTGATGGTGTTTCTGGCTCCGATTCTGATGGTATTTCTGGTTCTGGTTCAGATGGTATTTCTGGTTCTGGTTCTGACCATCCACCAAATTGGATTCTCGAATTATTTATTTTCTATAAAATAAATTTAACAACATTCTTAATAATAGTCACATCGGTCCAGTTTTAAGGAAATGTATATAACATCCATTACAAAATTTTAATAACGAACCTTTTCTCCTGTAAAGTGTAGACAGACTTTACCTAATGTATATACACTTATTAATTTAAAAATATGTGCTTGCTATGTTTAGTAGCAATATGCAGTTTTAAAGTCGCAAAACCCACTTGTGGACAGGAAAGACACAGACAACTCTTCTAAATCTCGCCAACTGAAAATGAAGTCCGAAGGATCAGTTTTTTCACACTCGCTAGATCCCGACCAACCGAATCTTTAATTAATTGTATATTTAGTCCAGTAGAATTGAATTCTTGTGATGCAAAAGGTGGAGTAATTTAGATTTTCAGGTATGTTATATGTATTAACCCCGAGATGAAAAATCCAAGTTTTAGACCTCGTAGCCAAGTGTGCAAAAACTCCTTCACGCCATTTTAAAGATTATAATACTTAGTAAAATTTTTAATTTGTTTACTGATTTAATACATATGTTTCTTCATTCTTATTAGTCATACTTCCCATTGGTGTGCAGCTTGTTTTGCCGTTGAGGAACTTTAATCGAGTTATTAAAGAAATAGTAAAAAAATTACAGTTATTAGACGAGTTTTTCAACTTGACGGAAAACGTACAAGGGCTACAAGGTCGACAACTTGGATTTTTGATCAAGGGCTTGGATTTTTGATTCCCTTCGCCAGGACAACAACTTTTGGTATTGTAAATCTGGGATTTGTATGGATGTGGTAGTGGAGGAGGTGGTGGAGCCACAGGATTCTTTCTCCAGGTAGGATTTTATTGTAAAGATAAGCTAGAAAGTAACATTACAAACTGTAAAAACTACGATGACAAAGGGTTGAAATGTCTAAAAAATATATATTACAATTTACAAGTTAAATATCAACTTAAAGCGCCGTTTGAAGGATACGTAGAGTTCGAGTGTTTTGTATATTCTGACACGCACAATCTATCCGGTGTCGCATACATAATAAATATAAACAACTTTTTGATCAGCATATTAAGTGATTTTATTACTTACGTGATGTAATAAAAGACGTCTTACAACACTTAAGAATATCTTTGTGCTTACACTGATTAGTTTATAAGTGATTCACCGTCCGTATGTGAATCAGTATAAATGTAAATGTATTCTTAAGTGTTGTAAGACGTCTTTTATTACATCCCGTAAATAATACATAAGTAAGAGACAGCGAAATAGTTATCCAACAGTTAAATAGCGGTGAAAATGTGATAGATGTGATTTCCAGAATGTTTTTGAGATTATTGCCTTTATTGAAGTTTATCTTTCAATATTAATGATTACAGAACAAGAAACAACTTTCCAATAAAACCATCGTCACATTTTCGACGAGCCTTGTTTGACCTTAGAGGGCGTTTTAGAGGTCCTGCACTTTACTATGTAATTGGAACTATAAATAAACTAACAACATCCCAGTATTCTTCCACAATTTTGAAAACTATGACGGCAATTTGATTAAGTAAAATTTACAAAAATATAAACGTAAATTAAACTGTATTGCAAAAGATATGAAAAACTATACATCAATGTCTGTTGATGACAGTGTTTTTAGATTCCTACAATTTTCTGTCACTACCATTACATAAATTAGCTTCAAATTTGAATAGATCTAAATACATAGCCAATACATGACTACATCCCAAAGACCATCGTTACAAACTCATTTAATTTTGAAAACAAAAAAAACATGAAGGTTCTGGCTTTATATACGATACGATGAAGGTAGCTGTTTTGTTCATGATCAATTAGACGTTGACGTATTAGAAGATCATCTCTTCCAATAATCCGTGAGCAACATCTGACAATTTCGATTGCATTTTTGGACCGAAAAAGTCACTTAAAAATCTTTAAACCACCGTTTCAGTTTTAACTGCGACCATAGGAATGAAGTAGTGGAAGACTATGGATCTTGAGAGCAAAGAGGCTGTCTGGACAAAGTCTATGTTCACTGTCAGTTTTCTCCTCTTAGAAGAATATTTCAACAAGATTGATTTCGCCTGATTTTGCCTAACGTTTAGATAAATAATTTTGGAAAGATGAACAATCTAATTTTTTAAAATTTAAAATTTTAAAACTTTTGGCTTTGAATGTTTAATGCTTGGATTTCCTACTCTGTCATTTGCTCACAGTGTGAGTCATATGTTTAGCCTGTGTGGAAAATAAACATGTTTACATAGTTTGCAACAAGTTGGCAAACTATTTTTCCTAAACCATTTAAGTGTAACCTGTGTTGTATGAATTCCTCTCTCCTCAACATGCAGTTGATTGCTATGACTGCCCATTTGTTTTTGCCTGCAGTGGTCCCTGATGGTTTTGTTTTGATGCTCATTTGCATCATTGCATTTGGTTGTGTCATCTCTCAGATGCGATTCTACCCATATTATGTTTTTTTTTCTTCATTTGATTCGGTGATCCTATCTACTTTGTTCCCTAGGTTACCTAAACCTACTTTTGAGACATAATTCCCCCCCCCATAACTACGCAAAGATCATCACAGCCTAAATTCTTTACATCTTCAGGAGTCCTGTCCAACACTCCAGCCATTGGAGCCACCGGGAATGCTTTTGCTATGATGTTAACATTATTTTCTTACATTTCCCATAGCCTACGTTTACACTTCCTCCCAACACTGTCACTCACAATCAACATGCCTATTTGACCTAGGCCTATTCCAAATATACCGATTCTGGTCCCTGTAACAGATGATGTCCCTGTCATATCAACCAAAACGGAATAAAACTTGCACCTCCTAATCCTATCCTCTATAAGAAAATGTGTACTTTTTTGCTCTAGAAAATTTTAAAACTGCTAATTTAGAATTTAATATTAGTTTTAAAACTAACTTGTTTCACATAACAATTTGTTATTCAAGAAATAAATTATTTCTGATTCTGATTCTCTAGGCATACATTCTACTCTATCCTTATATTTTTAATATATATCCTATATGCTATTTAATACGGATAATTATGTTTGATGTCTTTAAACTTAACCGTTCTTCCGTTATACATATTGGATGTGTGGTCTGACTTACCCGGTTTAATATTTATAACTGTAAGATTTATAACTTAAAAACCGTTAGCTTTAGAGCAAAAGTGATACTTACCATCGTTGTGCATCTCTTTATTTAAATTGTTAGTGGCTTTAATATTTCTCTGTGGCTGTAACATTTCTCTGTAGCTGTAATATTTCTCTGTGGCTGTAATATTTCTCTGTGGCTGTAATATTTCTCTATGTCTGTAAAATTTCTCTGTGGCTGTAACATTTCTCTGTGGCTGTAATATTTATCTGTGGCTGTAATATTTCTCTGTGGCTGTAATATTTCTCTGGGGCTGTAATATTTCTCTGTGGCTGTAATATTTCTCTGCGGGTGTAATATTTCTCTGTGGCTGTAACATTTCTCTGTGGCTGTAATATTTATCTGTGGCTGTAATATTTCTCTGTGGCTGTAATATTTCTCTGGGGCTGTAATATTTCTCTGGGGCTGTAACATTTCTCTGTGGCTGTAATATTTCTCTGTGGGTGTAATATTTCTCTGTGGCTGTAACATTTCTCTGTGGCTGTAACATTTCTCTGTGGCTGTAATATTTATCTGTGGCTGTAATATTTCTCTGGCGCTGTAATATTTCTCTGGGGCTGTAACATTTCTCTGTGGCTGTAATATTTCTCTGTGGCTGTAATATTTCTCTGGCGCTGTAATATTTCTCTGTGGCTGTAATATTTCTCTGTGGCTGTAATATTTCTCTGCGGGTGTAATATTTCTCTGTGGCTGTAACATTTCTCTGTGGCTGTAATATTTATCTATGGCTGTAATATTTCTCTGTGGCTGTAATATTTCTCTGGCCCTGTAATATTTCTCTGTGGCTGTAACATTTCTCTGTGGCTGTAATATTTATCTGTGGCTGTAATATTTCTCTGGCGCTGTAATATTTCTCTGTGGCTGTAACATTTCTCTGTGGCTGTGATATTTCTTTGTGGCTGTAATATTTCTCTGTGGCTGAAATATTTCTCTGTGGCTGTATTATTTCTCTGGGGCTGTAATATTTATCTGGAACTGTAATATTTCTCTGTGGCTGTAATATTTCTCTGTGGCTGTGATATTTCTCTGTGGCTGTGATATTTCTTTGTGGCTGTAATATTTATCTATGGCTGTAATATTTCTCTGTGGCTGTAATATTTCTCTGGCGCTGTAATATTTCTCTGTGGCTGTAACATTTCTCTGTGGCTGTAATATTTATCTGGTGCTGTAATATTTATCTGTGGCTGTAATATTTCGCTGTGGCTGTGATATTTCTCTGTGGCTGTAATATTTCTTTGTGGCTGTAATATTTCTCTTAGGCTGAAATATTTCTCTGTGGCTGTATTATTTCTCTGTATCATCAATGATGAAAGAGTTGTAAGCAAACAAGTGAAAATTAGCAACCATTTTTTAAGATGGTGGCCTTGGCTCATATTTAATATTAAGGAACTTTTAGTATGTTAAACAGGAGGTATAGACAACATCTGGACCAAAATCCTCGGTAATGCTTGTTTTAGGTATCGTGTATACTTTTAATTTGTTTACTGCACTATATCAGTTCCGAAGTGTAAATGTAAACGGTCCAAAATATGTCACGTAAAGAAAATAAATCAAAACAATTATTGGCAAAATAACGTTGCATGGGTGTTATACAATTAAATTAGTTTGAAATAAACTAGATTGATTCGAACGTGGAAAAATGGATAATGGAAAATACGAAATGGAAACTGTAATACTTACAACATTGATGCCTCCAAATCCTAAGTTGACGCCTATGAATCGTGTTTGCGCTGGATTGATGTCCTGTGAAATAAACAATGTGAATTAATGGTAATTATAACTCAACGTTTTTTCAAAGTTGTTTATTATTTTGAAGATTATGTAGCTATTAGATCTAAGTATAATTTTAAATGTAATTTAATAACAATATTCCGGTTTTTTATTGTTGCCCTATGAATTAAAATAGTTTGAAAATATTAATTATAACTAAAACATGTTTTCAAAGTAGTTTAGTATTTTTAAGACTATGTAGCTATTATATGAAAGGATCATTAAAAAAAGTTCTGAATAGTAACTATATTACTAGTTCTTTTAAATTTGATTTGGATACATACAAATTCCAAACCGAATTGTTGCTACGCAAGTATCACTAATTGGAGATATATCATTTTAATTCTTTTAGTCTATTTAGAGGCTATTTTTATATTTAAAATTATTGTTTTGTAAAATATATTTTCATATCTAAACAAAAAGCAATATTTAAAACTCCTACAATTTCTGCTGAAATTATGAACCTTGGATTAACTCAATGCTGAATGAGGTAATAGGCCTACCCTAAAATTATCCTATATGTTTTCCCAAAATGTTTTCAGATGTACCATTTACACAATATTATGTGAGGTGTTTTCATACTAAATTTGTCCTCTCCAAAAATATAGGAAACAAAGACATTTCATTGCTCTACCTCTGAGCTCCTGCGTTCGGTCACATGATTGTCCTATGTGACATTTGTGTCTTGATACTGCAGATGATAGGTTATAGTGTTCAGTTTTAGAATAGTTTGAGAAGTGTAGTCTGTCATATAGACGACGTCCACCTCAACTTGAAATGTTAATCCTGGCTCACAAATTGACTTTTAGACTGGACAGATATAAATTGTTTTCAGTTAATTGTAACGGAAATACTCAAGACTTGATCTCAGACTTAGGCTGGATATTCTTTTTATGTAGTCGAAAGGATTTTGTTTCTTTTTTTCGTTTACTGGTAATGAGTTTTCTATAATATTTCTATCCACCTACGAGTATATTTACAACTAGCTGATGTACCCGTTCTTCGCACAGGGGTTTTCTTTACCCGTTCTTTAGTATATGCAATTTGAATTTTAGTTAGCTTGAAACAGCTGTTATTGCTTCACCTCTTTAAGCTGTCAAATGGAAGTGTTCTCAGCTGTTCGCATTACAGTTTCTGAATGTTTACTTTCTTCTGAAATGTAAACATTGAAACTTAGGACGTTCACGGGGCGTAGCCCGAGGGGATTTTAAGGAAGTGAATAGGCCTATGTGTTGCATGGGTTCATGATCTACCTTTGTGTAAAGTTTCAGCCCAGTCGGTTCAGTAGTTTTTGAGTTTACCCGGAACACCAGACAGACAGACAGACAGAAACCACCTCTTCTTTATAATATTATAGATAATATACTATTGTTTGATTTTAATCATTAAATTCTTCCTAACTAACCGACCCCGACGTTATTAAAAATATTGTATATTTTAATTAAAAGGTGATATTTTACTTTATATATTATCTCTTCAAAGCAGAGAGTATTTGAGATCAGAATTTCTGTTTTGCTTCTCTGAATCAATTGTTTTTAGCAAATGTCCTATGGAATAGTGAGCTATTGGTGGGACCGGCGCCGCGCCGGCGGTGAGATTTAAGCCCGGAACCACGTTAGGAATTCCTAACGTGACCACCTGAACTCGTTTTGAGAGGTCGTTTGAAACTTTATACTCGTATGTTGCCTTGAGTGCTTTATCGATCCACTTGAGTATAGAGTTACCTCGACGTATAAACAAACAAACTGTGCTGAAGCATTAAATTGCCCTACTTTATTACTTGGTGTTTGAAGACAGTTACTCCTGTTGCAGATTTGATCAAACGGCCTTTCCTGAAGCTGAGATAAGTTTATTACGTATTCAGGATTTGTTTATATTGCCACTAAGAATTAAATTTGTCATCATATGCAAAAAACACAATGTGTTAATGAGCTGACAAGTCCTAAAAAGATATGTTATCACAATGTATTCAAAGTCAAGGATAATATCTTTGGTCTAACATTGTTTATCATCACAAATTCTTTAAAGATGTTAAAAAAACAATGCTCGGAAGATTGTTGATTATTTGTTATCTGTACTTGGCGAGCAGCTTCATTGTTTTCAGCGAAGCTAAATAAAGTTAAAAACATCCAAAAACGTAATAAAGTAAAAAATTAAATCGAGTATAATTAAAAAGTACTATTAAGTATTAAAAAAATACACTAGCTACTAGACAAGTACAGTTAAAAAATAATCAACAATCGTCCGAGCGTTATTATTTTAACATCTTTAAGGAAGACCAAATATGCTATCTTTGACTTGGAATACATTTTGGTAACATATATTTTTAGGACTGGCAACTCATCAACACATCGTGTTTTTATGGATGATATCACTGCTTTTTTGTTGTTTTTATCAAAGATTGTTATATGTTGAGTCAAAGATGCTATCTTTGACTTGGAATACATTTTGGTAACATATATTTTTAGGACTGGCAACTCATCAACACATCGTGTTTTTATGAATGATATCACTGCTTTTTTTGTTTTTATCAAAGATTGTTATATGTAACTAAAATGGCTTTTCATACTTAAATAAAATATAAATAATGCACACATTATAAGCTGAAAACAAGCAAACTTTCTCACGACTCAAACTGTATGACGATTGTAAACAACTTGGATGTATTATGAATAGTCAGATCAGCTGACACTTCTTGAATATTAAGGACATTACAGACCCCCCACTATTTTAAAGCGCGCAATTTTGATCATTAGAGCCCAAATTCTTTGAAACGAGATGGTAAACGTCTTTGTCGTTGTGGTCTTCCTTGGGCTTCTGGAAAAGGAGTGTTGGTGAGATCGAGAAATACCCCCCGTCGCAGCAAACCTGCGTACTCAGCGAATTTCCAATGCATTGATATGTTTCTCACTAGTGCATAAAGCCACTCACCAATTTTGACAAAAATACATTCATAAATAAGTGATTTATTACATTTTATTTATTCCCCATAAGAATAACATTAGGACTGAGTACGCAGGTTTGCTGCAACGAGGAAGATAAGAAATGAGTTTTTATGCAATTATCAATATAACTGAACCAGGTGAAGCTACTTACCATGTTTTATTAATTTATGTTCATAATTAAGGGAGATATAAAACTTTACTTATTCTCCATAAGAATAACATTAGGGCTGAGTATGCAGGTTAGCTGCTACGGGGACAATCAACAAAACATTTATTTTTTGTGCAATTATCAATATACCAGTACAACATGAAGCCACATACCAAATTTCATCAATATACATTCATAAATAATCAAGATATCAAATTTTATTTATTCTCCATAAGGATAACATTGGACAACGTACTGTGTTTAGCACTTTGAATATCTCTGCAACGGTTTGACGTAGAATCACAATTTAAACACCAAAATGATTGTTTTGTGGAGCTGAAGTGATTGGTAAAAGAAAATGTGAAGTTTAAAGTAAAATTAACTGAGGAAAAGCCAAAAACCTTTTTCCCATAAGATTAACATGGGAGATTTTATGAGCATGTTTTTTGGATTTTTTCCGCAACCACTTAACCTAGGTTAATAATTCAAAATACCATATTATTTGTTTTTTTAAGCTCTATAACATGGTCTAAACCAAAATTAAGTGTTTTAAAAATTTTAGGGTAAAAAATGCAAAAAACTGATTTTTGGAAAATTTAAAACCCCCATAAACCCCCCTTCCCATGGTCCGATTTTTCTGGTTTTCGAACTTAAAGTCATAAATGTCAGTTTACACATTTGAGCCAAATTTCATCGAAATCGGACGTTTTTTACTCAAGTTATCGCATTCACGGACACATATATAGATATATATATATATATATATATAGATATATATATATATATATAGATATATATATATATACATATATATAAATTTGAACGAATAGTGTTTTGGACATCTGGGGACATCAAAACAAAAAGTTATCATGGTCTCGGGCTTAAGTCTTACCATGAGACCTACGGTAATAGCTTCTTCCCTATAGGGGAAATTCGCTAATTCCCTATAGGGGAAATTCGCTAATAACCGGGAATCTAGTAGGAGACGCAGATGGATCTTGATTGACGTTTTGAGGCTACTGAGGTTTTGGAGCCATTTGAATGCTTTATGTTTGGATGGGTCCAATCGTGACAGTCTTAGATCTTGGCACTAAAGTAGATAGTAATTAGTCGATATGACGTTTTAAAATTCGTCCTAATGTGTTGAGAAATACCAGGTAATTAAATTTTATTAGCTTTATCTTTATTTCTCCAAACTGCCAAACGTTTTTGTTGTTGAAGAACAGACGAAAATGTAACCAATCCCCCTCGTGAAATGAATGGAGCAATTGATTTTGAGGCTCAAGGTCGGTCTGGGAAGATGGCGTACATTTTTTTGATTTTAAACTTCCGGTGAAGTTCGGCAGGAGAGTGACCTCAGGCGAGTTGAATTTCCCAATACCGTATCAGAGCTTTTTGTGGTACAGGAATGTTCTACAAAGAGGAGGCTTTGAGACGGTTCTTGAACCCTTGAAATCATCTTTCTGATAGACCACTGGTTGCTGGATAGCCTGATCAATGGCAATGTGACGGTTTAAAACATAAAATCTCACATCCGGAAAAAAATGGCCGAGAAAACCCATTGATATCCCGGCAACCGAAAACCAAGTCCGAAGAATAAGTTTGTTAACAGACTCCTGATCCTAGCTGTTTGTATTATATATATATATATACCTTATATATTATATTAAAGGTCTATGGAAATCTTTTTCAGCCTCATGGCTCAGCCCCACTGGCGCCTTCTATAACTTCCAATTGGGGACTTGAATTTGGACGTGTGATAGTTCTTAAGATTTGTTTTACAAAGCCGCATGTCTTAAATGATGTCACAATGTTGGATACGTTCCCCCCACCAACGTTATAGCTCCGCCCCCCTGGCAAAATAGTTATTTCGTCCGTTCTTTAGCATGATTTTAGTTAGTTTTCATTGACCCATAACATTTGGGTACCGTACCAGGTTGTCGGGGGACTAAAAGACTTCGGATAATCTTTTCCCAACCTCAGGGCTCTGCCTATCTGGCTTCTTCTATCACTTACAAACATCCAATTTTTATGTTTGGTGGTTCTTTGCAATTGCTTTATACAGATTCATAACTTGATAATATGTCCCCCCCACCAATCTTAGGTCTACGCCCCTTGGAAAAAAATGCTAGGTATATTATTTTCTTGCGATTGTGTGTTAGATTTTAGCCAATTAATTGTCATCCATCCATAACATTTGGATACTTTTTTGTAACCCTAACCTCAGGGCTCCACCCTATTCTCTTGGGACATTGTTAATTTTATGGAGAACAGATTACTCCAGGTGATTGCGGAAAAGGCTCCTCAGATCTGTTCCCGGACCATACCAGGTTGTTAGGAGGATAACAAACTTCGGATAATTTTTTCCCAACCTCAGGGCTCCACCTCACTGGCTTCTCTTATCACTTCCTTACTTCCGATTTTAACATGTGATATATGGTAATTTGGATTTTTTTTCAACAAAATTTCTTGGAATGAAGCCCAGCAAACTTAAGGCTCCGTCCTCTGGCACAGTTCCTATTTAACTTGTTTCAAATTTGTTGCCAATTTTAGCCAGTTGTTATTGACCTATAACGTTTTGATAACTTTGTTATAACCCCGAACCTAGACCTCCGCCCCACTGGCTAAAACGTTGCCGTGTTCTTATGGAGAAATGGTATATACTAATATAGTAGTACTCCAGTTCATTTAAAAAGGCTCCTGAAAACTACTCACACACCACCTTTAGTTGTAGGGGACCAACAAAATTTAGAATACGTTTCCCCCCTCATCAAGTCTCAGGGCTCCGTTCCACTGATGGCCTCAAAAGTGGTCATGCTATACTAATGGATAAAATAAGATAGCTAAAAGACTCGAAAACGGCCCATCAAACCTTCTCCTGGACCATATCACGTTGTTATTTAGTATGGATACGTTTTTTCCAAAGTTAGGACTCCATCCAGTGGAATAAACAGTATTTATGTTATGGTGAAAATATTGTTTTTGGAGCGACTATAGGTGCTCGGTCTAGGTACTTGATTATTACAACGACTCACCCAAATCACTATCTCATTGTTTCAGACTAGACATTCTAAATAAAAATATCAATATTTTTCTCATTTTGTTATGCTATATAAATAATAATAGAATATACATCGTAAACGAACGTCAAAACAAACTCAACATTGTTGTTTTATGTAGGGATTATATTGAAAATTAACTAAATTAATTGTAACGGCAACTTTATACTGTACGTAATTATCTATTACAAATTATTAAGTTACCTTAGTTTTCCTCTTAGGAATTTATATTTATCTATTATCAGAACTTCCATAGTTTGTATTGCCTAGAGCTCCACAAATTATGTTGTTTTTGACATAAATATTTACATATTAGACGTTTGAAGCTTGAGACGGAGAATGAATACAGCAGATAATAAATTTAAAATCATAACACAAATATATTTAGCGTGTTTCACATTATTTAAATAGACACCGATTAAATGGAAACTTACTTTTCAACTATTCTTATTACAACTTATTATAAGAACATATACTATACACATTATACTTACACGATCCGGGCTAGAACTAGCTTGTGATAAATTGGATCGTTGGGATACCAATGACTGAAAATAGACAACCAAATATGTAAAAATAAATTTCAATATCTCTTAAAAATGTGGTGATTATGATAATTTACATACATAATGTTAACTTAACTCAGTGGAGCTCATAGAGGCGTGTGACAATTAGACTATAAACCTTTATTTCGGGAGAGTTATTGGATTTTAAGTAATACAGTACCACTCAAATCAAAACTGCGGACAGTGTCTTGGTGCTGCAGGGCTACGATATGGGCCCTCACACTTACCCCTTCCTCTAAAGTCACGTGACTCTGTGGTCAGTCACCAGCCGAACATTCCATTAAACAATGTACGAGCACAACCCTCCTTCCTTACTTTCAATCTTGTTGGAATTAAGTTATAAAATATATTAAAAATATACAAGAAATATTAGTCAGGAACAAATTTCAAACAAATTCATAACCAACCATCCAAATGCAAATTAATTTATCAGCACGAACTAAAATGATATAGTTTACGATTTTTTAAGTGGATTTTTTGTTTATACCTGTATACAAAACGTTATATCACTTAAGTCAGCAGTTTCAATGTTTTATATTTTCAATTTCAACTGTTGGGCTTCCACAAAAAAGCAAACTTTGAAGCAGACATGTGCCCATCAGATGGTCAGTATCGGCATTTGAACACCACTTTGAAGCAGACATGTGCCCATCAGATGGTCAGTATCGGCATTTGAACACCACTTTGAAGCAGACTTGTTTCCATCAGATGGTCAGTATCGGCATTTGAACACCACTTTGAAGCAGACATGTGCCCATCAGATGGTCAGTATCGGCATTTAAACACCACTTTAAAGCAGACTTGTGCCCATCAGATGGTCAGTATCGGCATTTGAACACCACTTTGAATTTATACAGATTGAGGGAATGTTGATGTTACCCCAATCCTCAAAGTTGGTTCAAAAATGTCGTTTAAGTAATACTTTACGGAACATTCTTCAGCGTGGAGAATTGCCTAAATATATAATAACAAGTATTTTCTTAACCTGAAAAGTCTATTTAGTATATTGAAAGGAGGACGATATTAGTACTAATGTATTCGAATTGTAGTGCAGATTGTAATAATAGGCATAAATTGTATATTTTCGTATTTTTGAGTCCTATTTTTTTTAACAAAAGTGAATAAAACTACTTTCACAATGCTTTTAAAAGGAATTAAGAGCTGGAAGATAGTCACGTGACTAAAATGTATGCAATCCTGTACAAATATGTATCGTAGGCCTCTGAATTGTGCGATACAACACTCGTTTACGCATATTGTCTGCCTACCTTGCCGCTGGCGTAAACAAATTTAAATTATAGTTCAAAAAGTGTTTTACACAGATTATGCTTGTGTAATAGAGACAAAAAACTACAAAAACACAATGAAAACATTAAATTAATAAGTACTTTTTCAATGCTAAATTATTAAAATAAATACAAAACGCCCTTCCAAATGAATGAGTAACATTATAAAACACAATAATTAGAGACAGAATTTTATGTTACTAGAGAAAATAAAACAACTTTCACAATACCGTATGTTAAATATTTTTGGTTATATAAATCGTTAATAATATGCCATACGTTTTTAGGGATGGGCTTAAAATCGAGAGTACATGATACAAATTTGTATAGCAAATTTATAGTATTATAGACTTTTAACGATTTTTAAATTTTAAAAACCAGCTGGTTAGTGGTAAGAATGTACTTGCCATAGTAAATACTCTAATTTCAGTAATTTCTCTTATTTTAATTGCATAGTTCAGGAAAAAGCGGAGCTGTGCTGGATGAATGTAAGTCCCACAGCAAGATTTTGTCTTGATATTTGTTTCCCAAGGATTGGCTTTTAAATGTTTTTAATTTTATCTTACATTACAACTACTCTATCAGTTAAAAGCCATGTACGGAAACAAATACTAAGACACAACCTTTTTTGGGTCTTACATTCATCCATCACAACTCCGCTTTTTCCTGAATTGTGCAATTAAAATAAGAGCAATTTATAATTTACTGAGGCAAGCGCATTCTAACAATTAGCCAGTTTTTTTAATGTTCAATCGTAAATAATACCTACTATAAATTTGATATCCAAATTTGTATTATTTACTCTCAGTATTAAGCCCTTCTCTTAAAGGCCGGGTCACACTACGCTGGTTACCAGCTGCTAGCTGTTAGCTGCTAGTAAAAAGCAGTTAAAAAGCTAGTCTGACCACTACAGATGTTGCTAGTTCTAGCAAAACAGAGAGGTTTGAGTGGTCACACTAAGCTGGTTGCTAGTAGTAGCAAATTAATAATTATCAGGTGTTTTAGCTTATGTATCTCATCAACATTTAAAAAGTGTTGTAAACAAATTACAGATGAGACCTTATCCGCTAGATTTGCTAGTGGTTTTAATACATTTGGGTATTTTCAATTTTTAAATGTCAGAACATTCAATCAGCGAAAAACTTGGTTTTAAACTCTGCACTGACTTACCGTAAATTAGTATTTTAGGATTTGCGGATGACACGGTCTTAGTTGGCAAGAACAAAGAAAGTGCATTATTATTATTTAATACTATTAATAGTTTATTTATTGAAATTGAATTAAATATCAACCCATCAAAAACTAAGATTATAAACATTGAAAAAGGTATATTGCAACAAGACAATTATTTGTTAGAAATGACAGAAATCAATTCGATTGATCCAAAGGACAAAATTAGATATTTAGGGGTGAATTTTGCAAATTAAATCATTTTTGACCCTGAACAAAACATTAGATCTCTAACAAAAAAATTGAAAAATTAACTTGGTCGCCCTTTTTAAAAACAGAACAAAAAATGTTTGTTTTAATTAATTATATTTGGCCTACTTTAATATATCCCTTTCAGACTGCACCTTTACAAAAAATTCCCTTAGAGTTTTTTAACGATGTTAATAAAATGATAGTTTATAGTTTATAATTGATAGTTTATAAAATGATACTCTAAAATAAATCTTGGAAATGCCAAATTACACACCAAGTTCGTTTTTTATAGTTGTTCAAAATCCAAAGGTACGGGATTATCAAAATCAAGATGGGAAGCGGTGATACAGCACATAAATATTTGCCGTACCTTAAATACAACTAAGAATCCTTACCTTCAATAGTTAAAAACATTTGATCTTGAAGAAATTTGTTGCCTAAAGAAGCTTGGTTTATATGAAGAGGGACAACCTACAATGTCAGCAAAATTATTACGTAATAAGTTAAAACAAATCGAATTTTAAAAATGGAATAAACTTTTTTACAAAGGGAAAGGAATTATCTTATCTCAAAAATGTCCAAAGATTAATAAGAATTTAATGAAAAGTCTTGGGTTGACGGAATCTGAATTCAAATATTATCTTAAAATATGATAAATGATGTAGCCTCTGTCAGATTAACACGGAAGGTCCAGGGACGGGAACCAGTGCTGGCATTGTTCCAGCGCTGAGAAGTATGTTTTGGAAACTTTACCCTACGTCCTTGGACAATGTCCATTTAGTAATCTTCTTCGAAACACTCGCCATCACTTAGTAAGAAAAACCATTGCAGACCAGTTCAAACTTAAAGGCAGTTACGAGGTTTTCGAGGAAGTTACTGCGACAGAGGTTAACGGCTCCATAAGAAGTGACATTATTCTCATTGGCAGGAAGAAGAGCCGAGAATACATCATAGATCCCACTGTGAGATTTGAGACACATCAATGTCAACCAGATGAAGTGAATTTGGAAAAAATCAAAATCTATGAAAACACAATCCCTTATTATAAAGAAAAGTATAAGATAAAAGAATTTGAAGTATTCGGAATTTTAATTGGTGCAAGAGGGACCACACCAGTGTTTGTCCAGGAGTTTTGGAGAAAATTCAACCTGGACTATAAAATACTAAATAGTATAGCATTAGCACCTATCAACCACTCCGTTCAGATTTAAAAAAAAACATTTATATAACAAATAACATTAAGTGAATATTTTTTTAATTAGTATTCTTTGTCAATTAGGCATTTTACGTTGTGTAAAAAGATGTTAATTTTGTTTGAATAAATTATCTATATATATATATAAGCTAACAGATTTGGTTTTTCACCTTCACTCTTAAAAATTATTTCTAAATGTGTACATTTGAGTTTATTTAATTATCGTTGTGTTATATTAGAATAAGATTGGCAAGGCGTTTAATATTAAACATGAATATAATTTTTTTTAAATACTAGTGCTTCGTCAATAACTCAATTACCCATCAGTAATATTTTTGTTTGGTAGAAAATGTTATTACTGAAGGTTGCGTGCTAACAATTATTTAGGCTTGGAATCATTATTTGTTGTCTGCAGCTAGGCGGCAGGTTGCATTTTATAGTTTTGCATAATCCAAAAGACAACACATCTACTTCCAGAAAAAGGGATAAGCTGAATTTAATACCAATTTGAGCCTTACAAACCAGGCGAAACCGCAACACCGTCATATAAACGTACAGTTAATTTCCCTCACCACAAAATGGCAGCGGCATGCAATTGTCGAGTAGTGTTGTCTCTGGTAGGCCTATTACCAATAGACCTCCTTGGAATGACCGCCAAGTTTATCAAGTGTTTTGCACTTTTACTGTAGTTAAATATCAGCTGGTTCAAATCAACTCCAGTGATTGTTCTCTTTGCTTTATTCGAGATGTAAAGTAAATATTGACAATAGCTCGTACAGCTAGTAGCTCGCAGTATTTGTATTTATTTGTTTATTTTGATATTCCTAGCTGCTAGTAACTAGTGCTGGTAACCAGCCTAGTGTAAACCAGCCAGCCTTAACGCATGTGACGTATTATTAACAATTTACCCGACCAAAGATAGTTAACAGATTAAATGTAAAAGTTGTTGTATTTTTTTCTAGTAACATAGAAAAACTAACAAGCATAGCAAGGAAAGTGTAGTTCCTCATCTACATAGGGACTATCTAAGCAGGTTATCACTAGGACGCTGTGCTTACCGTGGCCGAGAGTGAATACGTGGTCTGTTGGTAGTAGGACGAGTCGATACAAGGCGGTGTCTGGAACAAACAGTGGTGTTCGACAATTGGTTAAACGTTATTATGAATTACGATAAATAATTAATAGTTTCCATCATACAAAGTTATCAAAGGTTGATACATTAGGTCCCACCCATACTATAGGTTTGTAGATAAGTTACTATGAAAATACCCCCTCACAGCAATCCTGCGTATTCGGCGAATTCCCAATGTGCACCTTACTACAAACATAAGCCACTTACCGAATTTCATCTAAATATTTTCATACGTAAGCGAGTTAAAACATTTTACTTTTTCTCTGTACGGGTAAAATTGCGTTTGTAGAACCACAAATGTGGGGTTGTTATACAAACGCCAATGGGCCATAACCAAATGAAGCGACAGACTAAGTTTTATCACGATACATTCCCATTTTTCTTACTTCACCATAGAATTTCCTAACGTGACCCCCTGAACACGTTTTGGGGGATCGTTTAGATGTTTTATATATATATATATATATATATGTGTGTGTGTATATACACATAAGACGTTTGTGTGTTTGCACTCTAGCAGTCTTATTTTTTATCCGATTTACTTCAAATTTGGTAGGGACGTTCTTTCCTAATCAGTTGAACAAGTTTGTTGGGCAAACAAATCAGAAAACTCTAAACTCTTTTTCAAGATTAATCTTTCAAATTTAGAGTTTTTTGGCCCTAAATTAGTCAGAAAAGCCTCGGATGTAAACTTAATGGTGTTTTTACATTAGAAAAGTTGTTATTCATTTGTTGGTGTACTTTTATCATCCCCAGCAACCTCACGCTTACTTTCAAGCCTAACTGGATCTTCTCCTAAACTTATAATGACCAAAATTGTATTCCCAGCATCGCAGGTAAATGAAACCAGGAGCATCAGAACTGCCAAAAATCAATGTTTTCAGATTTAAATAAAAGTTGGAATAAATGTATTTCACTGATTTTGAGTTTTTAAAGTTTGTTAAGTGGAAATTCACTTCCCCCACGTCAGCGTGCTGCGTGCGAACTCGTTTATTTAAACAGCTACAAGGCACATATTCCGCTCCTCGCATTTGTACCTTTACAACGCATTAACTCTGGTTACACATATCTAGGTTCAGGCAGTCTAGGGGAGTATTTTCTAGGGGGGGGAGCTATTAATTCTTGGTCTAAGAGTAAACTTGAGGTAAACTAGACACACGCTCAAGGAATACCTCCATATAAGATATTCAAAAGCAAACTTATCCTTTGAATGAATACATTTTAGCGAATTTCCCGTATAGGGAAGAAGCTATTACCTTAGGTGGCATGGTAATACTTAAGCCTGAGGCCATGATAACTTTTTGTTTTGAGGTCCTCAGATGCCAAAAACACTATTCGTTTAAATTTATGTATATGTATGAATATATATATATGTGCCGTTACCACGATAACTTTTGAAAGAAACGCCTGATTTTAATGAAATTTGGCACAAATGTGTTGTTTAAAATTTATGACTAAGTTCGAAAACCAGATCGATCGGAATATGAGCAGGGGGTTTTATGGGGATTTAAACATTTTCCAAAAATCAGCTTTTTTTATTGTTTCCCGTACAATTTTAAAAACACTCAATTTTGGTTATAGCCATTTCATAGAGCTTAAAAAACCAAATAATTTGGTATTTTGAATCATTAACCTAGGTTAAGTGGTTATAGAGAAATGTAAAAAAGCGCGTCCATCATATTTCCCATGTTAATCTTATGGGAAAAAGATTTTTGGATTTTCCTCAGATAATTTTGATAAAAACTTCACATTTCTTTTAACCAATTAGTTTAGCTCTAAAAAACAATCGTTTTGGTGTTTTAATTGTTGTTCTACGTCCAACCGTTGCAGAGATATTCAAAGTGCTAAACGCAGTACGTTGTCCAATGTTATCCTTATGAAGGATAAGATTTGATATTTCGATTAATTATGAATGTATATTGATGAAACTTGGTATGTGGCATATACACTTAGTATATGGTATGTTAATACTTGCACAATAAAGGTTTTTTATTTATTTTCCCCGTAGCAGCAAACCTGCATACTCGGCCCTCACGTTATTCATATGGAGAATAAGTAAAGTTGTATATCTCTCTTAGTTATAAACCTTGATCAATAAAACTTGGTATGTAGCTTCACCTGTTTCAATTATATTGATAATTGCAAAAATGCAAATTTTGATCATCCTCGTTGCAGCAAACCTGCGTATTCAGCCCTAATGTTATTCTTATGGAGAATAAATAAAATGCTATATATCAGTTATTTATGAATGTATTTTTGTGAAACTTGGTAAGTGGCTCTATATACTAGTGAGACACATATATATGCATTGGAAATTTTCTGAGTACACCGGTTCGCTGTGACGGGGGTATTTTAAAATTTATTTTGATAATTCATAACTAGCAAACGTTTTAAGGAACACATTCATGAGCTACTTGAGAACACTAGGTACTGCAATTTAATTATTAAATAATCTCATTAATTTAGATCCCTACATTCTGTTGAATGCAATTATTGTTTATACAGTTTATACTTCCAGTTTTTATCTATAGCCTCCGTTAATAGGAAAGGTTATCTCAACTATAATGCTATATCCAGTTATCCAAGGCATACTTACTTGTGGTTGACATGCGGAGTAAGGATCATTAATAGCTTCGGCATAATTTTGTCCCTGAAATCCAGAAGGACATTCGTAAATAACCATTTCACCCTAAACCATTGAGGTAGTAATTTTATTCTATTTGCAGTAGCCTATAACGGGAATTGATTGGTGCTGCACTCTAGTAGCAAAATATGTAACTAATGACCGCGGGCGTCTACAGTTCTATCCGCTAGGGGCGCGGACTGACTGAAAAACCTTAATATCGCCGCCAGGCCTTTGATCGTGTTAGCTGAGTTGGCTACGTCGTGGAAACACCTTGGCCAGGTGGTGATACGATGTTCGTAGGTTCGATTCCCACACACGACCAACACTGACCAGTTGTGCAACTCTCAATGAGTTAAGCGGTCTGTGGCAACGTTGGTGGGAGGGCCCAAGTAAAACAAACCGTAGTAGGCTTGCTTGGAAGTTGACGGGATCGTTTAATTCTTTGAGACTTGCACACAGTCAACACTGATTTAGCTAATTTTTGCTTATGTCTACTGTGTGTGTGCCAATGTGACGCTCTAAACTGAAAGAAAACAATATTTTAATTAAAATACAGTTTATTTTTCCAGTTTTAGCGAATTTCCCCTATAGGGAAGAAGCTATTACCGTAGGTCTCATGGTAAGACTTAAGCCCGAGACCATGATAACTTTTTGTTTTGATGTCCCCAGATGTCCAAAACACTATTCGTTCAAATTTATATATATGTATATATATATCTATATATATATATATATATATATATATATATATATATATATGTGTCCGTGAATGCGATAACTTGAGTAAAAAACGTCCGATTTCGATGAAATTTGGCTCAAATGTGTAAACTGACATTTATGACTTTAAGTTCGAAAACCAGAAAAATCGGACCATGGGAAGGGGGGTTTATGGGGGTTTTAAATTTTCCAAAAATCAGTTTTTTGCATTTTTTACCCTAAAATTTTTAAAACACTTAATTTTGGTTTAGACCATGTTATAGAGCCTAAAAAAATAAATAATATGGTATTTTGAATTATTAACCTAGGTTAAGTGGTTGCGGAAAAAATCCAAAAAACATGCTCATAAAATCTCCCATGTTAATCTTATGGGAAAAAGGTTTTTGGCTTTTCCTCAGTTAATTTTACTTTAAACTTCACATTTTCTTTTACCAATCACTTCAGCTCCACAAAACAATCATTTTGGTGTTTAAATTGTGATTCTACGTCAAACCGTTGCAGAGATATTCAAAGTGCTAAACACAGTACGTTGTCCAATGTTATCCTTATGGAGAATAAATAAAATTTGATATCTTGATTATTTATGAATGTATATTGATGAAATTTGGTATGTGGCTTCATGTTGTACTGGTATATTGATAATTGCACAAAAAATAAATGTTTTGTTGATTGTCCCCGTAGCAGCTAACCTGCATACTCAGCCCTAATGTTATTCTTATGGAGAATAAGTAAAGTTTTATATCTCCCTTAATTATGAACATAAATTAATAAAACATGGTAAGTAGCTTCACCTGGTTCAGTTATATTGATAATTGCATAAAAACTCATTTCTTATCTTCCTCGTTGCAGCAAACCTGCGTACTCAGTCCTAATGTTATTCTTATGGGGAATAAGTAAAATGTAATAAATCACTTATTTATGAATGTATTTTTGTCAAAATTGGTGAGTGGCTTTATGTACTAGTGAGAAACATATCAATGCATTGGAAATTCGCTGAGTACGCAGGTTTGCTGCGACGGGGGGTATTTTTTCTATAGCCTCCATTAATGGGAAAGGTTATCAATTATAATGCTATATCCAGTTATCCAAGGCATACTTACTTGTGGTTGACATGCGGAGTAAGGATCATTAATAGCTCCGGCATAATTTTGTCCCTGAAATCCAGAAGGAGATTTATAAATAACCATTTCACCTTAAACACTTAGTTTTCATTATGTTTTAATTATTTATTTATCAACACAATCAACCTTTTACAATAATTATACTATAATAGTATTATAAAACTAAATGTTTGTGAATTGTGTTGCTGGTAGAGCATGCACAATCTGTCACACAAACTAACTGACCGACTCATCTGAAATCTGGTAAGAAAATAGTTAATGGACCTAAATATTTTATATTTAAAATCCTTAATAAACATCCGTTTCGGGCTCCGTTCCACTGGAAATAAAATGTTGGTATTTATGAGATACATTGTTTACTATACTGATTGAGAAACAAATGAGATGACGATTGGTCATACAAAACAATAACTGTACCACATGAACCAACGTCAACCAGAATTCTGTCTTCTAATGTTAAAGTATAAGTTAATTATTAGCATGATAAGTGGTGATTTTAATTAAATCCCGTATTTGTAACTCATCAGTGAAATACAGTGACTTCAGGCGGAGCCCTATGCTGTAAGATTTTCTCCAAGTTAACTTGTTTGGAGGGTATTTCATAACTCTGAACAGGGATAACTATAATATTAGTCTACTATCTCAAAGTACCTGGGGGCCGAGTTTTGCACATAGGACGATCACATATTGTTACTTTACCACGTGTGTTTTGCATTTACAGCTCAATTTTTGTGTTCGATCAGCCGTTTCGATCATGTTACTATGGTTTGAAACACCATAACCCCAGTGTTAACAATTTTCAACTTATGAATTTTCAGAAATGTTTTAGTTGTGCAACTCTCAATGAGTTAACCGGTCTGTGGCAACGTTGGTGGGAGGGCCCAAGTAACACAAACGGTGGCAGGCTTGCTTGGAAGTTGACGGGATCGGTTAATTATTTGAGACTTGCACACGGTCAACACTGATTTTGCTAATTTTTACTTATGTCTACTGTGTGTGTGCCAATGCGACTCTCTAAACTGAAAGAAAACAATATTTTAATTAAAATACAGTTTATACTTCCAGTTTTTTTTCTATAGCCTCCATTAATGGGAAAGGTTATCAATTATAATGCTATATCCAGTTATCCAAGGCATACTTACTTGTGGTTGACATGCGGAGTAAGGATCATTAATAGCTCCGGCATAATTTTGTCCCTGAAATCCAGAAGGACATTTGTAAATAACCATTTCACCTTAACCCATTGAGGTAGCAATTTTATTCTATTTGCAGTAGCCTATAACGGGAATTGATTGGTGCTGCACTCTAGTAGCAACATATGTAACTAATGACCACGGGCGTCTACGGTTCTATCCGCTAGGGGCGCGGACTGACTGAAAAACCTTAATATCGCCGCCAGGCCTTTGGTCGAGTTAGCTGAGTTGGCTACGTGTTCGATCAGCCGTTTCGATCATGTTACTATGGTTTGAAACACCATAAACCCAGTGTTAACAATTTTCAACTTATGACTTTTTCAGAAATGTTTTAGTTTACCTTGGACTGAGGATCTTACCAACACATTTTTAAGGTCTAACCCCCCTAATCCCAAGGTTTAAGCAACACACTTTCTCTGGGCTCCGAGATAAATTTTAAAACCAATCAAACCAAAATTCCTTGTCGGTGTCAGTGTAAGTACGCAATCCCCACTCAGAACCCGTTTCGAAATGCGTTTCCATTGTGTCAGGCAGGATAACATGCTTGAGATGCCTCGTGTAAGCTGAGAAGCTGAGAGTCCGCTCGTAAGGGGTTTTCTTATTTTGCCCCAAAGCTCCTTAACTCTGTCGTACATTATCGGCCATGAATTGGTCAATCAAAAGACTTTATTAAAATATTGTACAATGCGGTCTACAAATATTAAGTGGACAGATTTAAAAGATTTGATTTTTAGTCAGGTCAATTTTGTAAATTTTAAGTCATGTAACATTATGGAATATTATAAGTAATTTTAATTGTTATGCATTAACATAATTGTTTGTTGTAAATAGCTTTGTGAAAACAGTTCTATGTGGCTCGAGTTGTTTTGAAAACCATGTTCATAAAAACGCTCTAAATAAAACACCATTGTATTTATTTATTTATCCCAGTAGGCCAGGTAGGCTTGAGGCCAGCATACGCTGCAGATACTGTGCTGACACAAGTGTCCTATCGCAAGACGTATTCCGTGAATGCCGTGTGTATAGCTTCCAGATGAAGCTCAGTCAGGGATCTCTGAAGGAGTTTTGAGTAGCCGTTTCCAAGCCATTTAAATATATTTTCTCTATAAGAATAGCGGGACAAATTTTGATGCCAGAAGAGCGGAGCCTTGAGTTTTGGGACAGAAAAATTTACCCAAAATATTTGGGGGGTGCTGTCCGAAAGCAGTTTTGAGAAGCTGTTTTCAAAATCACTTCGATTCACACACGCACTACTACTTTATTAGTTTATAGATCCAGCTACTTAAAAGATGCTTACTTGTGATTGACTCACGGAGTAAGGATCGTTAGTAGACCCAGCGTAACATTGTTCCTGAAAGCACAATTCAATTTTAAAATAACAAATTTCCCTGAAATAGTTTATATTATTTTTACTTATTTGATCATCAAAAGTATCAATGGCTTTGTAACAAAATAAAAACGCAAGAATCAGTCTACTAAATTGAAATTATAAGTATTATCAATGAAAGAGAAACACTAATAAGATAAGATATGTCGTTCAAAATTCGGACACTTTTTGGTGCTTGGAGCTCTGTAGACGATATTTTGAAATAAACCAAAATATGTCGTTAGCAGCTGTTGGTAGTACGTTAGCGGCTGTTGGCAGTGCGTAAACAGCTGTTGGCAGTGCGTAAGCAGCTGTTGACAGTGCGTAAGCAGCTGTTGGCAGTGCGTAAGCAGCTGTTAGCAGTGCGTAAGCAGCTGTTGGCAGTGCGTAAGCTGTTGGCAGTGCGTAAGCAGCTGTTGGCAGTGCGTAAGCAGCTGTTGGCAGTGCGTAAGCAGCTGTTGGCAGTGCGTAAGCAGCTGTTGGCAGTGCGTAAGCAGCTGTTGGCAGTGCGTAAGTAGCTGTTTGCAGTGCGTAAGCAGCTGTTGGCAGTGCGTAAGCAGCTGTTGGCAGTGCGTAAGCAACTGTTGGCAGTGCGTAAGCAGCTGTTGGCAGTGCGTAAGCAGCTGTTGGCAGTGCGTAAGCAGCTGTTGGCAGTGCGTAAGCAGCTGTTGGCAGTGCGTAAGCAGCTGTTGGCAGTGCGTAAGCTGTTGGCAGTGCGTAAGCAGCTGTTGGCAGTGCGTAAGCAGCTGTTGGCAGTGCGTAAGCAGCTGTTGGCAGTGCGTAAGCAGCTGTTGGCAGTGCGTAAGCAGCTGTTGGCAGTGCGTAAGCAGCTGTTGGCAGTGCGTAAGCAGCTGTTTGCAGTGCGTAAGCAGCTGTTGGCAGTTCGTTAGCAGATGTTGGCAATGCGTTAGCAGCTGTTGGCAGTGCGTTAGAAGCTGTTGGCAGTGGGTTAGCAGCTGTTGGACGTGCGTAATCAGCTATTGGCAGTGCGTTTATAATCCTACTAATGTTATAAATGTGAAAGTTTGGATGCATATGTTTGGATAGAGTTCCACACGCAATAACTAATATACCTACTGAGCAAAAAATTTGAATGGACATAACTTACATATCTGATTAACATATACCTGATATAGACCAAATCAAACCTAACTACCCCAAAGGTCCTGTAAATATGTTGCTAATATATTTAATGTGGATAGATGGTGTTAAAAAACCTTTCAGGTATTTAGGATATGATTTCTCAAACAAAAAGAAAGGAAAAGGTTCATATGAAGGCATCTCCTAAAACGCTTAGTTTTGCAATATAATTGACTATATGTGTCTTTTACTCACGTTATTTACGTAATATTTTAGGAACATCTAAAGATATCAACTTCAAACTTTAACCACGTAATTAATATAATAAGATCAATGTTCATCTACAGGTATTTGAACCAGTTAATCTACGAAAGTGATTCGGTGGCTTACAACATGAAATTACAAGAGGCAAAAAAACTGCTAAATTTGAACTCCTAAATAACAATAAGATTCCACGACTGTAATTGAGTGATTACAATTTTATGGAAATGGCTACATGCGAATGTTGTGACTATAGCGGGAAAACCTCACGATTCTAGTTCAAAATATATCAATTACTTAATTAATAGAATTCTTTACTAATTTGTTATCAAGATCCAAACAGACTTGTCTAATCAGGATGTGGAATCTTCCTAAAATTAGATTCAATAACACTTCTCAAAAGGCTAAAAACAATCCGAACAAAATACGAACCGAGCATAGCCACAAAATAATAACAAGTGATAATTCATTCTACTAGCATTCAGCTAATTATTTAGGTTGGCAACACAAGTTGCATTTACAGTAGGTTGCGAAACTTATAAATTATGAAGTAATTATAATTTCAGAAAATTGTTAATGTTTAAGTCTACTTACATGTAATTGTGGCGACGCCATGGGGGACCCTTAAAAAAATATAAATATTATAATAGCCTTCTAATTTATAAGAGAATGAAGTGACGCAGTCTATGTATATTAGCAGAGACAAAGTTACGTTGTCCACCAGTGTGTTTGTCTGTGTGTGTGTGTGTGTGTGTGTGTGTGTGTGTGTGTGTGTGTGTGTGTGTGTGTGTGTGTGTGTGTGTGTGTGTGTGTGTGTGTGTGTGTGTGTGTGTGTGTGTGTGTGTGTGTGTGTGTGTGTGTGTGTTTGTAACGCAATAACGTGAAAACGACTGCAAGGATCGTTTTCAGATTTTATACAAATGTTTTCCAGTACACTTTACGCTTTCAGTTCAAAAATGAAACACATTCTTAAAGCCGTCGTTCATTACTTAACATTTACAAGTTGTAACATTTCCATAAGTTACATTATATACATGTATATATATTTTAACGAATAGAGTTTTGACATCTGGGGACCTAAAAATTAAAAGTTATCATGGTCTCGGGCTTAACTCTTACCATGCCACCTACGGTAATAGCTTCTTCCCTATAGAGGAAATTCGCTAAAAATTCACCACATTACCTTCGTTCCTAATACACATTAAAAATACAACTTCAAACACACAAAACAACATGTATTTATTGTTATTAGGAGTCGCCTTTATTTCATCAAACTTAATTTGCATTTTGTAGTTAAAATCAAACTTTACGCTTTCTAGCTGGCTATCCACCCAGTAAAACACATAAAGGACATCATATACCTGTTTGTTTGTACTATATACCTGTTAGTACATCCTTGTTCGACTAGTTTAGTATCGCTTGCTAATAGTTCCTCCGTACCTTCGTCTCCGTACTCCTCCAATCTACTTATCTCTTTAAATTAATATTTCATTACACATAATACTTACAACACAATACATTTCTGGTCAGAATGTATACAATTTGATTATATTTAAGTCGTCATTTTCTGTAAAATATATAATGCCGATTTTATATTTGACATAATATACAAATAAGCTTACAAATTAATATTTGAATTCTAATCTATATTTTAAATGTTTTTAATCAGGCAGACAGAAATTCCGGCGCACTGTAAAACTTTTTTTCGATTAAAAGGTTTCTAAATAATTTTCTAAAACCTCCAAATTGCTTTCAACTGTGCCTTTTTGAATATTTCGGTAGTTTATTGTAGAAGAGAAGTCCAATGTTTGCCCCTTCCAGAAAGTGTCAGGCAGTTCCTAGCCGATAACTGTAACTGTCATCAAGAGATAGGAGATCTTTAAAATAATTCATGGTTGACTTTATTGTTCCGAAGATGAAAATGGAGGGCAAGGCAAGGATTTCGTGATTGGAATTTCATTTATCCGTTAACACTTCCGTAACGGACTTCGTGTGTCCGTTAACACGACAACTTCAGTAAAAATCGTCTGGTTTCGATGAAATTTGGCTCAAATGTGTAAAGTGACATTCATGAATTTAAGTGCGAAAACCAAAAAAATCTGACTATGGGAAGGGGGTTTATGGGCGTTTACAATTTTCCAATAATCTGTTTTTTGCATTTTTTACCCTAAAATGTTTAAAACACTTAATTTTGGTTTCAACCATTTTATAGAGCTTAACAAAACAAATAATATAGTATTTTGAATAATTAACCTAGGTTAAGTGGTTGCGGAGAAAATCCAAAAAAACATGCTCATAAAATCTCCCATAGTAATCTTTTGGGAAAAAGGTTTTTTTTGCTTTTCCTCAGTTAATTTTGATGTAAAACTCACATTTGCTTTTACCAATCAGTTCAGCTCTACAAAACAATCATTGTGGTGTTTAAAATGTTAATCTACGTCCAACCGTTGCAGAGGTATTCAAAGTTTTAAACACAGCACGTTGTCCAATGTTATCCTTATGGAGAATAATTACAATTTGATATATCGATTATTTATGAATGTATGTTGATGAAACTTGGCATGTGGCTTCACCTAGTACTGGTATATTGATATTTGCACAAAAAATAATTTTTTGCCGATTTTACCCGCAGCAGCAAACCTGCATATTCAACCCCCATGTTATTCTTAAGGATAATAAGTAAAATGTCATGTCACTATGAACATAAATTAATAAAACTTGGTATGCATCTTCGACTTGTTAAGTCATATTGATAATTGCATAAAAACACATATTTTGTGTTCCTTGTTGTAACGAACCTGCATACTCAGCTTTCAATAATATTCTTATGGAGAAGAAATAAAATACTATATATCACTTTTTTATTCGTGTATTTTTATGAAAATTGGTGAGTGGCTTTATGTGGTAGTGAGAAACATACACATACATTGGAAATTCGCTGAGTACGCAGGTTTGCTGCTACAGGGATATTATTAATAAATTCGTACAGCACACACATTTGACAAAGTATCAAATTCGGGAATGATATAGGGCCTACGATAAATATACATACTAGTAGAGGGACTGTTTTTTTACTCCCTAAAAAGTGTTTAGATCTTCTATTATAGTTCCGCGGTTAAGTTCGACGATGGTAGACGGCTTAGTTAGTTATGGAAAGATCAATAATTAAACATATAGGCAAATAGATGACTTCGGTAAAGTATAGTATAAGTATAAGTGTGTAACAGTATAAGCACAGTGTGTAACAGTATAAGCACAGTGTGTAACATAAACGCACCACTTTTGGTCCTTGAAATAACTTTTAATTACCAAAAAGGCAAACATAAACTAATTCATAGTCGTAACTGTAACCAGATTTTAAACAACGCAATGCACTGTTTAGTGTGATCAAAAATTATTTTATGACTTTATGTAGTTGTCCCGGGCACAACTGCTAAAGCATGACAATCTTGAATAGTAATTCACCTTTCCTTAAACGGTTTTATCGCGTCAGTGAGCGTGAGGAGTTTACTGAACCTTGTCTATCCGGATGATAAATTTCATATTATGTTATTAATGAATTTCCTTTGGAAAGTGAACTATTAGCATGACCCGCACGGTGAAACTTAAGCCCGGGACCACCATAGAAGTTCCTAACGTGACCCCCTGAACACGTTTTGGGGGGTCGTTCAAAATGTTATATATATGCAAACACACACATATATATGTATATATATATATATATATATATATATATGTGTGTGTGTGTACATCGAAATTTGAAAGATTAATCCCCAAAAAGGGGTTTAGAGTTTTCCGATTGTTTTGCCCAACGAACTTTTCCAACTGATTACAGAAAGGAACGTCTCTACCAAATTTGAAGTTAATCGGACAAAAAATGCGACTGCTAGAGTACAAACACACACACACACACACACACACACACATATGTATATATGTGTGTTTGTATGTGTGTGTGTGTGTGTGTGTGTGTGTGTGTTTGCACTCTAGTGGTCGCATTTTTTGTCCGATCAACTTCAAACTTGGTAGGGACGTTCCTTTCTGTAATCAGTTGGACAGGTTAGTTGGGCAAAACAATCGGAAAACTCTAAACCCCTTTTTTGGGGATTAATCTTTCAAATTTCGAGGTTTTGGGCCCAAAAGGGGGCAGAAAAGCACCGGATGTAAAATTAATGTAGGTAAAAAGATGGAAATTACTGAGGCAAAAGTTCTAAGCCCTCTCCCGTCATTCTAGCATAAATATTTAGCGAGTTATTAAATAAAATGTGTTTCGACTACACACAGTACGTTGTCTTATGGGGGTTTTAGACTAGAAAAGCCTATTATTCCTTTGTTCGAGTACTTTTATCATCCCCAGCAAATCACGCCTACTTTCAAGCCTGTCTGGACCTCCTCCTAACATAATGCGCAAAATTTTATTCATAGCTTTGCAGGTAAATGAAACCAGGAACAGCAAAAAAATCAATGCTTTCAATCAAAATTGGAATACATGTGTGTCTTTACACTGATTTTGGGTTTTAAAATTTGTTATGTGGAAACTTACTTCCCTCACGTCAGCGTGCTGCGTGCGAACTCGTTTATGTATTAAGTTGGTCAAGGCATAAGCTTTGCTCTATCTTTAAAGCAGTAAAACTGTAGTTCATACATTGTTTAGCTATACATTTAAATATTCAATCAGACCTACGACACAAACCGTCGTAATGTTTTAAGTACACCATTAAAATGTTTACATTAAGACAATATTGCTACAGTATCAGTGAAGAGAGTAGAACTCCATCCAAGTTCACAGTGTCGAGCTATTCCTAGTTTTAGAAGTAAACCTATCGGCAAGGAGGAACGATCTTTTAAACTAATTGGCTTTCAACAATTATATTATTTACACAGTCATAGACTGTATATATGTTATTATTAAACTTAGATTCTAATGTAGGGCAAACTAGAGAGTACTTACTGAGTTAAACACTGGAATTTAAAATCATGACACTTTTTCAAACTTGAATGCTTGAGTTTGTAAATAAACAAAATAAAGAAAAATCACGAAATCATGTGGACAAATCCCAAAACATTGTTGAAAAAAACTCCCTCTATCTATTATCTATATTTTTTATCTATCTTCTATATATCGCTACATGCAAACGTTGTAAACAATCACGCTTTTTTGTTTTAAGATTTCCCCCCACGTATTACACAATCTAACGCGTGTCTAGGTGTGTAGATGTGTAAATTGGCTTTAGATTTTCGATGTAGGCCTCAGGGCTCTGCCTAATATACAGTCTAACTACAGACTGTCATTGTTTTGTATACTATTTACTATTCTCGCTTCTCAAAATGGGATGCGAAGCTGCGCATAGAAAATTTTAGTATACAATACAAATAAGAGTACGCTATATCATCGAAACATGGGATGAGGTCACTATCAATACTCATAACGCTATAAATAGGGACACCCCATGTTATTAGTGAATTTCCTTTGGAAAGTGAAGTGAGGACTTACACACAGTAAATTTACTCGCCTTTTTGTCTTACTGTGGGGATACATTCCCCAGGAACAGAATTTTTATATTACCCCTGAAATAATGTTAAAATAGAAAATATGCATCATCTGGAGGACAATGAGGCCCTCAATCATCAAAAAGTGTTGGAGTATTTAGTAGACCACTTTGGTCTGAACGGCAGACTCACCGTTCAGGACCCCTATTGTTCCTGTATTTGTTGTTCAACTTCTTGTGAATATCAATTAATCAATCAATCAATAATACTTTATTTATGAAGCACATAAAATGTACAGAATTTTGTCATTCATACATTTTTTAGGTGTATGTTGAAAAAAAACAATAATTCTTAGTAAATAATAGTTGAAATTAAATAAAATCTTAGTTCTAATTCTAACTTGCCAGGCTTACTACAATAATCGTGAAAAATTCATCAATACTATAAAGTGGCTTATTGACAAGATACAGCTTTACTTGATTTTTAAACTTTTAAAGATCTGTTGTTCGTTTAAGATATTCTGGCAAATAATGAAAAAATCTTATTCTAATATATGAGGTTTTTTTGTGAAAAATGAAGAATTATGCTTGCTGTGTGCCAGTTCGTCACCTTTCCTTGTTTCATACTGATGAAAATAATTTAATTGGGATAATTTATGAAAGTTTGGTTTAATATAAATTACTAACTGAAAAATAAACAAACCACAAACTGGCAAAATTTCTGTATTTTTTAAATGTTCTTTTCCAGAGTCCCCCGGTTTCAATTTTAACATAATACGAGGGAGGGACGGGGATATGATGAGGTGGAGAGGTTCAGGCAACAATAAAAGGCTACAGATTACGGGAATGGTAACGTCCTTCTACTATCCGTCTAACTCCACGTTAAACAAATTACCTGGAGGTGAGGATGGGGGAGGGAGAGGGAGAGAGATGTGACAACAGAACCCACAAGATATTAAACTTTTTTCATATATTCGTCGACTGTATATTCTTCAAATATTTGGTCGAATTTCGACTATTAGGCGGTCTCTAGTTATTATTTGTAGGCAAAGAAAGTGGACATGAGAAAGAAACAAGGGATAATTATTTTGGTTTTTAGTGGGTTTGAAGTTTTGCTTACAGACGGCTATGGCCAGATTGGATCAGTAGCTTCCTAGGCTCAACCTTTGTTGTGGGCCATTTCAAACCATACGATGTTGACCGGCGCCCTTTCTTTTTACGCGTCTTTATGGTCTATGCTTAAATAAGGCCACAGGTGTTGTACTGATTACAAGTTCAAATATTCAAAAACCGTTTATGGTATTTCCTCAGTCCTCAGTCCATTAAATAGACCGAGTGCCTTTCGTTGCTCCAAGAAACCTATTTTCTATATAAGGATAACATGTTTAAAATACAAGTGGAGTTGAGCACTACGGTCAGGGTTTGAAACAAATTTATAATTTATGTATAAATTAAAATTGACTAAATCACGAAAAAACACATAGAGAATAACATAGAAACTTTGCCGGTGGGGCGAAGCCCTATGGTTGGCGGGTGCGAATACAACGTGGAAGAATCTTTTATGAGATGTCTAAAACAAATCCAACGAATGGTCAAACCTTAAAATTGGACGACGAGGAGTGATAAAGTCTACCTTAAGGGTGCGCCCTACCCAGATTGAATTCATTGTTGTTTAGCGCCGCGCCGGCGCCGCCAACAAGCAGGGCCATGCATTTTTACGCTTGAAGACCATTTTGTTCTCCTCGATCGCACTGTTATTTTACAGATTTTTACCAAACTATTTGCAGTTTCACACTTTTCAGATTCCAATCTAGGGATCATACGGTTCCTTTTCTCCAAAATAATTTTTCTCCATACGTTAGGAATCTTTAGAAAAACGCTTAATTTGAGAACATTACTAATGACCTACCACTTATTTTGAATTAAAATCACGATTTTTAAATCGTATAATCTCTAGAAGAACATTTATTGAATTAAATAACATCAAATTATTTTTAATTGGTTAACAATTTAGCCTACAATGAGGGAGATGCAAACCCCTTACTTGAGCGTGCGGAAGGGAGGTACGGCGCACCCTTAATAAATAAATAAAAAATAAAATAGTATTTTATTTAGATCGTTTTTCATGAACATACACATGGTTTTCAAAACAACTCGAGTCATATAAAACTGTTTTCACAAAGTTATTTAAGATAACAAATAATCTAATAATATTCTACAATGTTAGAAGATTTAGAGCTAAAAAAAATTACCTGACTAAAAACCAAATCTACCTTACCAGAAATCGGCTCGTAAAATAGATTCGGCCAGTGTGGCAGAGCCCTGAGGTAGAAACAAAAAATATCCAACAAATTTGAGTCCCAACAAAGTTGTATGGTTAGGGAGCAGTTTTGAGGATCCACTTTCGAAACGACGTGAAAACACACGAGCTGTTAATTTATTAGTTTATATCACAATCAGTTATAATAATACAATTATAATACTAATTTGTTATCAAGCGGTGGTTAGTGGTTTCATCATACACGTCGTTTTCGGTTAACAAAAATAAATGGCCAAGATCAAACTATCAGATTTTTCTTTCAAAAAGGCAAACAATTTGGAAATTAATAATCATCATGACCAAAGGGGTATTTTTAACATTAGGAATCAAGAAAACATTTTTGACCCTTTTTTTTATTTACAACTATAGATTTGTATAAAACGAGCAAATGTGCGAATGACTATTTTAACAATAACATGAGCAAATAATAAAGAAATTAGGCTCAATAGTCTTTCTCCATTATCTGATTTCATATCGTTGTATCTCGTCTGTTTTGTCTTAATCGCCTAAGCAGGTCTCGGCTCTAGTTAGGCTCAATAGTCTTTCTCCATTATCTGATTTCATATCGTTGTATCTCGTCTGTTTTGTCTTAATCGCCTAAGCAGGTCTCGGCTCTAGTTAGGTTCCTCTGGTACCTTCTCTGAAGGATGCCAGTAGTTGTCAGTGTGCAAAGTTCTTGGATCAAATTATTTGAGTAGCCATGAAGTATGTTAAACAATTTTGATGATAATTTAAAATCCTCATGGAATGTATTGTTGCTTTCACAGTGGAGTGCCAAATATTAAACTAAACGTTTAAATTTGCGTTCAAATGCTAACATTTTGCTGAACTAAAAATTGTAATACTTTAATCCTTATCTTTATATTAATGTGCTACGGGTTTTTCCTTCACAGTCATAACTTGATAACGGCTGGATGGATTTTAACGTTTGACGTGCCAAATTAAAGGGAGTTTTACGTAGATTTGTCAATACGTCTCACAGTAAAGGGATGAACTTTCGGAATAGGGGCGCTATTCGATAGTGACAGTCTAAACTACGTGTTGATTGAAAGTACGTTGTTATCATCCGTTTTAATATCAGATGTTTTGTTATGGTTTTTTACAACTGAAATAACCTTTTGTTGGGCACAAACTTGCTCGGATTCGAGCAACAGGGCCACTAGTTGGCTTAAAAATATGTCTCATCTTCCAGGTAAAATCGAAATATATAAAAAACGAATTTGAAAAGTTAATAAATAAATGATGGGCTTATGGAGTTTCAAATCAAAACAAAATAATCATAACAGCTGCTTTTTATTACCAATCAGTGACCTGTAAAAATAATGCTTATTAACATGTGGTTAAATCAGAGCAGGGACAAAAACCGTTGATTAAAGATTACATTAGAATGGTCATGTCAACAACTGGAGTGAACAGTAAAAATGCAGCAAATAGGCAAATGAGGTAAGAAAATCTGCTCGTCAGGATGGGCAATCAGTGAAAATTTATTCCTAATCATCTAAACAAACTGACTGACCTTTCCAGAGCAAAGCTTGGCCCTCCAGGGGCAATTAAATTAGACTAATTTGTGCCATTAGTCTGCCAGTAGAAGCCAGTTGTCGAAGCCACAAGCACGTGTTGACAGACGTGGTAGTTGTTTTTATATGAACATCTATATAATATTATAAAGAAGAGGTGGTTTCTGTATGTCTTTCTGTATGCCTGTCTGTCTGTCCGTCTGTCTAACTGTCTGATGTTCCGGGTAAACGCAAAAATTACTGAACCGACTGGGCCGAAACTTTACACAAAGGTAGATCTTGAACCCATGCAACACATAGGCCTATTCACTTCCTTAAAATCCCCTCGGGCTAAGCCCCGTGAACGTCCTAAGTTTCAATGTTTACATTTCATAAGAAAGTAATTATTCAGAAACTGTAATGTGAACAGCTGAGAACTCTTCCATTTGACAGCTTGAATAGCAGAAGCAAGAACAGGTGTTTTAAGCTTACCTTTCCAACCCGTGCGAAGAACGGGTACATTCTACTAGTTTGTTATATTCCTTGGAATATCGGCTTCATTGAATTAAATATTTTACAACAAAACTAGCTGTTTCCACAGGCTTCGCCCACAAATAATTTATAAAACTATTACAGTTGTGTGTGCTGCATTCTGTGGTTAGCCCGTGGAACTACTACGAATCAAGATCAGCTGTTTGTATTTTCATTAGCTCAAACAAAAATGTTTTTTAAACAATTTTATTCTGGTTCAAAGCATACTTTGCATTATTCACAGAAATTATGACAATGAGGCGAAATAACAATATTGGGCTCGTTTCATTTGAAGACACCCAGGAACTTATTTAAAACTCGTTAGTTAGAATGACAAATTAAATACAGAAAAATATGTAAATAAAACTAGAACATAAATTGATAGTATTCTTAAATCAAATCACGCTGCATCTCGAAATAATCCTGAGGAAGCCTTGCTTTTAAACACTTCCCCAAGGTCAGTACTCCTAAGTTGAATGTAACGACTCCAGGATCATGTTAACCTTCAATCCTTCATGGTAATCTTCAATCAACGGTTTTTGTCCCTGCTCTGATTCAACCACATGTTAATAAGCATTATTTTTACAGGTCACTGATTGGTAATAAACAGCAGCTGTTATGATTATTTTATTTTGAAACTCCATAAGCCCATTAGATAGAATCTTTCTTGTACTTTTTCTTATAAAGTGTTCTACTGTGTCGATTCCCAGTTCTTCGTGAAGGTGAATGTTCCTGATGAACCATAGACTGTTTACGGCAATCCTTAAAATCTTATTTTGTAAAATTTGAATATTGTTTAGTTTTCCATTAGAAATGCACGTCCCCCACACTGGACATGCGTACATGATCAAGGGGCGAAGAATTGTTTTATAAATGATGAGTATGCACGAAGATTTTAAAGTTGACTATTTATTTATCAATTGAAATAAAATTGATAACCGTGCATATGCTCGGGCCAATTTTTTGTTCACATGCGAGTTCCATGTTAACCTTTTGTTAACAATTCTTTTGTTAACCATTTGTAGACGCCTAAATATTTGATGCCTTGGTCGTCAGGATTCCAGTGAACTAGTGTGTTGTCAATACG
Source organism: Allygus modestus (assembly GCA_963675035.1). Lineage (NCBI taxonomy): Eukaryota > Metazoa > Arthropoda > Insecta > Hemiptera > Cicadellidae > Allygus > Allygus modestus. The sequence continues at coordinate 352,029,276 of OY776112.1, forward strand.
AATTTCTGGGGGAACATTATATTTTCTAAGGGAAAAAATCTTAGTTTCACACTTTGTAGGGTTCAGTTAGATTCTCCAACTTTTTAAACCAATCGTTCACCGTTGTCACACTTGTTTGCAATGACATTACTGCTTCGTTACTATCAGCATTTTGAGAGATGATAGCATTGATAGTACATAATAAATACATGGGAACTTTATCGGGATCACTGGCGGATCCCTAAGGTCAGATTAGGATGAAAACCACATAGGTTTCCTATTTTATGCCTAAAGAATCAGTGTACAAAATTTCAGCTCTCTACCTACATGGGAAGGTGGAGAATTAGTGATGAGTGAGTCATTCAGTCAGTCAGCCAGGACTTAGCCTTTTATAGATATAAATATATTATGGTTATAAAATGGATAAGAAAACTGTGAGACGTATTATTACTATGCGTTTGTCATCGGGCCCAAACATTAGCCTATATGACAAGTAAACATATTTTTATTTTGTTATTTTCCAATAACCACGAGTTAGTCCTAATACAACATTTCACCTAACATTTTACGTAACTGTTTTGCTTACAGTTTTCTTATCCCTTTTAGTTACCTACTCTACTAACAGCATGGAATACATATCAAGTTTATCTATACCGTTTAGATAATGATGTGTTTTAGTTGGTGTATCTTCAGATAGTTAGAATTAGACAAACCACAATATTATTGGTAAAATGTTGTATTAGGACTAACTTGTGGTTATTAGAAAATAACAAAATAAAAATATGTTTACTTGTCGTATAGACTAATGTTTGGGCCCGATGACAAACGCATAGTAATAATACGTCTCATCTCCTGGTTTTGAAGCACTAATGTGGATCTGATCCAATGCCCAAAAGCTAAAGCTAATAATCAATAATATACATATTTTTAAAAACCTGCTTTTTGTCCACCCACTTCCTGAAGTAAATACTTAACCGATTTTGATGATTTTTTTTATTTAAAAGATAATTTCAAGTTTTAAGTTATTGTCGAGCCAGAATTTCGATTAGGCCCCAGGGCTCTGCCCCTAGGGACTTCCAGGTTCCCATGTTATTCATATGGAGGAGAGTTTTATTTAGTTTATGTCACATGTGTTTTTCTTGATTCGATAAACAGCTGTTATAAGGATTATATCAGCAACATATTGCGGGGGAGCAGCTCGTGAAGATTAAATTGAAGCGTTGAATCCCGTTTTAGCGAATTTCCCCTATAGGGAAGAATCTATTACCGTATTACCGTAGGTCTCATGGTAAGACTTAAGCCCGAGACCATGATAACTTTTTTGTTTTGAGGTCCCCAGATACCAAAAACACTATTCGTTCAAATTTATATATATGTATATATATATATATAATATATATAATACATATGTATAATATATATATATATATAGATTGTATATATATATATATATATATATGTGTGTGTGTGTGTGTCCGTTACCGCGATAACTTTTGAAAGAAACACCCGATTTTGATGAAATTTGGCACAAATGTGGAGAGTAACATTTATGACTTTAATTTCGAAAACCAGATCGATCGGTCTATGGGAAGGGGGTTTTATGGGGGTTTAAGATTTTACAAAAATCAGTTTTTTGAACTTTTACCCTAAAATTTTGAAAACACTAGATTTTGGTTATAACTATTTTATAGAGCTTTAAAAAAAACAATTTAGTACTTTGAATCATTAAGCTAGGTTTAGTGGTTGTGGAGAAAAGTCAAAAAATGTGTCCATAAAATTTCCCATGTTAATCTTATGGGAATACGGTTTTTAGATTTTCCTGAGATAATTTCACTAAAAACTCCACATTTCTTTCTACCGATCTGTTTAGCTCTACAAAACAATAATTTTGGCGTTTTAATTGTTGTTTTACGTCCAACCGTTGCTGTGATATTAAAAGTGCTAAACATAGAACGTTGTCCAATGTTATCCTTATGGAGAATGAATAAAATGTTATATTTTGATTATTTATGTATGTATATTGATGAAACTTGGCATGTGGCTTCAACTTTTAGTATATTGATATTAGTACAACAAAATGGTTTTTGTTGATTTTCCCGGTAGCAGCAAACCTGTATACTCGGCCCCCATGTTATTCATATTGAGAATAAGTAAAGTTTTATATATCCCTTAGTTATGAACGTAAATTAATACAACTTGGTATGTAGCTTCACCTGGTTGTGTTATATTGATAATTGCAAAACAAACACATATCTTATCTTCCTTGTTGCAGAAAACCTGCGTACTCAATTATAATATTATTCTTATAGAGAATAAATCAAATGCTATATATCACTTATTAATGAATGTATTTTTGTGAAACTTGGCAGTGGCTCTAGGTAGTAGTGATACCCATATATATGCATTGGAAATTCCCTGAGTACGCAGGTTTGCTGCGACGGGGGTATTTGGCTATTTGATATGAAATATTTCTATAGTGGGTGAAGATTACCGCCGATATAGTGGAATGTTACAAAGTTGCCTCAGAGGAATACAAATAAACCTGATTAAGGTGATTCAAATTTTACAACAAATTTGTAATTCATTGAGATACTTGCCCAATAGTTTCAAGTTTATAGTTTCAAGATTTATAATACTGATTTAAATTACTTTGCAATATATTTAATTAAATATGTACGACCAATTTGTTATAAATATAAAATTTGTTTCAAGCTTATAAGTAAATTTATTTGCTAATTAAATTAACTTTATGCTTAAATTAGTTAAATCCGTCATTTTTTATGGGATAAACAATATAATATATATATAAAACAGAGTGATCAAGAATTTTGTCTGTGAAAAATAGCATTAATATGTAATTTACACGTTTATATGGATACAATTATATGGATATTTTTCAAGTGGCAACTATTGTAATTCATAACTACTTTTCAATATTACAGCGGTTTAATAAAAAATACCTTCTTAGTGTATTATGTTTTATTTATATCAAAATGTGTGTTTTATCCGCTTAGCAGAAGATTTCATGATTTAGATGCGTCCACCTGAAAACAAATCACAAGTAATTAAATACAAAATATGTAGCTTTTGATAGTTTATATACTACACGATATACAACTTTACAATTTAAAAAACAACAAAAAAACCACAACCAGATGAAGTCATATACCAAGATTCGTAAGTTTATGTTTAGTACCTGGGGGCCGAGCTTTGCTCGGGGGAAGGCCAGTCAGTTTGTTTAGATGACTCGGAGTAATATTTCACCACTTACACATACTGATAATCAGATTTGTATAACTCATTTGCCTCTTTTCTACATTTTTAAGGTCACTCCAGTTGTTATTTATAGCTCAACGTCCCTTTGATTTTTTTTACTACTCTATAATGTAATCTTTACTCAAATCTTTTAATTTCTGCTCTCAGGAGTTCACATGTTAATAATCATATACAACATGAGTATTACTTTGACAGTCAGTTGTGAGTCAACAATCCTGCTGTGTGGTTGTGTGTTTACGTTGTTTTAACCTAATTTTTCTATTTATAGTTTTGTTGATATAGTTTTCAAATAATTGGAAACATTTTATCAAGACATGTGAAATAATAATGGAAATAGTTTATCTTTGAACATGTTTTTCATTTTATTGTGACTATTTGGTTAATCTGTTATCTATTCTGTTTTTCATAAATTAGTTTTGTATAGTATACAGAACCTTGGTTTTGGGCCGTACGGCCCTAATTCTATCAATATGATGGAATTAAATGAAGGTGATGAGAATAATGGGGATACCAATGTTGGTGGGAACCAAATTATGTTTAATAGGCAGTTGGAACAAACTAAAACTATTACAAATAATGACTTCCCTCCTTTACCTACAACTAATAACGTTCCTCTAGGATTTCAACATCAAACGCAAGTAAGTATTAATCAAAGACAATCAGAAGATTTGAACAGTCGTAAGAGATATCATGAAGAGGTGACAATGGACAATAATAGTTCTATGACTCAAAATATGGAAACAAGAAACAAAAATTCAACTTATCCCCCGTCAAAAAGAGATAAACCATCTAAAATAAGATTGTATGACGTGTTTCACTCTGGTCCGTATGAAGTTATTGTATCTTCTAAAGACAAAAAAAAGATAAACCCATTTAAAGTTGGAAAAATGATTGAAAAACTCCGTTTTGAAGTTAATGGTATTACCAGAGCTGGAAATAATCTTGTAATTAACTGTAAATCACACAACGGCCAACAGGTTAGTATCATCTTTTCACTTTCCCGAGTTCAATTTTTTTATACCATCGAATCGTGTGGAAGTTGTCGGGTTGATTAACATTGAGCCGGACATTGATGTTGAAGAAATTGTAGAGGATTCCGTAAGCCCCTTACCGATAGTAGATGCCTTCAGACTTACTAAGTATACCTCAGAGGGTCCGATTAAGACGAATTGGGTTAAAGTGACTTTTCTGGGAGACAAAATCCCGACGGAAATTAAGCTTAATTATGTTGTGCTTCCAGTAAGGGAATATGCATATCCTGTGCAACAATGTTACCGGTGTTACCGTTACGGGCACTCGTCGCAAAACTGTAGAAATGAAAGAATTTGTAAAGTTTGTGTAAAACCTCTTCATGGAACGGAATGCAGTGCAAGTCCATCTTGTTTACACTGTAAAGGGGATCACGATTGTGCTTCAAGAATATGCCCAGAATTTGTACGGCAACAAAATATACGACAAAGAATGACACAGATGAGAGAAAACTTTATGACTGCTTCAAAGTACTTCCCCAAGACACACATTTCTCAGCACAATGTGGGTATTCCAACACAAACCTCATATGCAAGGAAGACACAGTTGCAGCAAAGATCAAATTATTCAATACCTCCCCATGAACATAACTATTCCTTAATACCAAACAGGTACAATGCATTGACCCAATTGCAAAACCAAGAAGATGTAGCGGAATCGTCATCAAACTCACAAGTTTGGTTAAAGCCTAAAAGGCCATTTCGTCAAAATAAGTCGCCATTTCGTCAACACAGTATCACCGATAAGTTTAGTAAATTTAATAAAACATATGATGAGGGGTTTAATAAAGGAGGTATAAATGCTAGCTCTAAACCTGCGGTAACCTCTATTGCCTGTGGAAAGGTAAGCCAAGACAATGAGAAACACACGGATGAAAATTTAAAACAACTGTTTGAAGAGGCGTTATTTAAAATTAAGCACACCAAGTGGACCACCGACCTCATGGAAAACTTGAAAGAAACAATTCCGCAAGGTAGTGAGAATATTAACTCGACTATAACCAACATAATACAAAAAGTATGCAGTTCAATATTAGAAGACATGTCATTTAGGGCCGGATTAAATTCAATACAAACTTTGTAATATATGTGTATCAAACTTTCTTTCTTCATGTTGATTATCTTAGTTATTGCGATGACATACACTGAACTTAGACTCATACAGTGGAATGCTCAGTCCTTATCATCTAAATGGGCTGAGTTTCCTGAATTCTTACTTAAAAATAAGATTCACATTGCAGCTGTACAGGAAACTTGGTTTAAAGAACAATTTAACTATAAACTAAGTGACTACAGTATTATAAGAGAAGACAGGGAAGATGAATAAGGTGGAATAGCTTTCTTTGTTCATTCCTCTATTGAATGGGACCATATTGATCCTGGATACAACAATGATCCCATTGAAGGCCTTGCAATTAAGATCCGACCAAGAGGATTTAATAAATTTATTAGCATATTTAATTACTACTGTGGTAAGGGTAATGTTAGGGCTGATATATGGGAAAATCGTGTTTTAAAAAACGATGATGATTTGAGTTTAGTGATAGGGGATTTTAATGCCCATCATACCTCGTGGGGAAACAGAAAGTCGTGTTCTAGGGGCAAAGACATTGTAAATGCACTGAGTTTCTCAAGTTTCATCACGATTAATGATGGAACGCACACCACCGTACCTTCCCCTTTTAGAAGTTCTAGCGCTATTGACCTTTCTTTTGTCTCACCACAGCTACACAACATGTTAAATAATTGGTCAGTTCTAGCGGATGCAGTTGGAAGCAATCATTTTCCTATACTCATTACATTCAACTATGCAAAACGAATTAATAACATATCCTACAGTAACATTAACAAAATTCCTCGTAGAAATTTAAAAAATGCTAATTGGGAACGTTATACTTCTATTATAAAGAGAAACCTGAACGAAATCAGAAATGAAGAAAATATATTAGAGGATGAACAATTAGAAGAATTTCATAATATAATTAATAATGCAGGGGACTCGTCTATTCCTCACATAAAATATGGACCAAAACATAATATATCTGGATTTCAACACAAACCATGGTGGAATGTTGAATGCTCAAAAGCAGTAGCTCAGAGGAGATTGAGTTTCAAGCTGTTCCGTTTAAATATGACACCACAAAATTATAATGTTTACAAAAAATGTGCCAGAGAAGCGAAACATGTTATTAAGAGAGCAAAAACACAATCGTGGGAGAAGTTGTGTAATGACTTACAAAATAAAAACTCGTCTGAAGCATGGATAATAGTAAAAAGTTTTAAAGGTAATGTTATTCATGACAACCATCTCATGAAACAAGATATCGATTTGGCTAATAGCTTCATGGATATTTTAGTTCCGGCCCATGTCCCAGAAATCAGTGAAATTAGTTGTCCAATTTCGACTGTTGATGATACTATGATGACAGACCCTTTACCATGAAGGAACTGGAGATTGCTTTGGCTAGTAAAAAGAAGGATACAGCCCCAGGAGCAGACGGTATATCATATTCAATGATAAGAAACTTGCCTCAAAATGCTTTGGAATTGCTGTTACAAATATACAACAGAATTTGGAAGTCTGAAGGAGATACAATTCCTAAATGTTGGGAGAACCATGTCATCGTACCTCTTATCAAACCTCAATGTGACAAAGGTGTAGCTGAATCCTACAGACCTATTGCAAAGATTTCATGCTTAGCTAAAATCATGAACACTTTAGTCAAAAATAGGTTGGAGTGGTTTACTGAACACTTCAATCTAATTTCACAAACCCAATTCGGATTCAGAAAGAATAGTGGATGTTATGATCATATAATTACGTTTGTTTCCGATATCCAAATAGCAACAACAAGAAATGAAACTATTATTGCAGCATCTTTAGATTTGTCTAAAGCTTATGACAATGTACTTATAACAACTTTAATATCAAAAATGTTTACTATGAACGTTCCTTATGTTTTTATAAAATACTGTTTTAATTGGCTCTCAGAGAGAACTATTTCATTTCAATTTGGAGACAGGGAACTATCAAGGACAGCCTATAAAGGTATTCCTCAAGGAAGTGTGCTAAGTCCTTTGTTAATTTCTTTGTATATTGCGGATGTGAATAAACATTTGTCTCCAGGAGTAACGTCCCTGCAATATGCAGATGACTTTCTCGTTTATGTATCTAACAAATCCTCTACATTAGCAGCTCGAAAATTGCAAGTAAATTTAACAAACATAGCTAACACGTTAAATTTCAAATCAGGTCTCACATTTAATCCCAAAAAGTGTAAATTACTTGTTTTCACGAGAAAAAGGGGATTAACTGAATATTCTTGTAACATATTTGGTGAAGTTATTCAAAAAGTGAACTGTCACAAAATTCTCGGTGTTTGGATTGATACAAAACTTAAATTCCATAAACATATTGATGAAACAATCAGCAGGTGTAGAAAAGACTTAGATGTCTTAAAATGCTTAGCGTTTGGGACGAAGGGAGCTCATCCAAAGTTTCTTCTATGAATCTACAAACCTTTAATACGACCAAAATTGGATTACTGCAGTTTTATTTTTGGACATTTAAATAGGACATATGAACAAAAATTGGATGTTGTACAAAACAGCGCATTAAGGATATGTACTGGAGCTATTAAGACAACACCCATTCAGGCATTACATGCTGAAACTGCCACAATGACACTAAATTTGAGAAGACAATTGTTATCGGAAAAATTAGCTCTGAAAATTCATTTAAATACATCTCATCCTGCTTTTTTAAAACTCCAAGAACTAAACATGCTCACCCATCACCATCCATTTTGGGATAAAAAACATACACCAACAATTATACGAGCTTTTGACAAAATTAAAAATTACATTGGTGAAGCCGACAACGAACCCTATGGTCATTCAATTTTCCAATTCAATAAACCTCTATGTATGATAAACCCAAATATCCATTTTTCTAAAGTTCTTGCTTCCGGTATTCAGTCTAGTAAACAGCATGTAAACGATACTGTATTGCTACAATCATCGTTGTACATTTTACACCACAAATGGAACGGGCACAGGATAATATATACAGATGGATCCAAAATTGGAACCAATGTTGGTGTTGGCATATATGATCCTGCAGTTGACATGGAAATAAAAATAAAAATTCCCTCAATATCATCAATCGCCTCAGCAGAATTGTTTACCATTTTAAAATCTTTAGAATATATATCACAGTTAAATGACAGCAAATTTGCTATTGCAACAGATTCTCTTGTGTCCATTTACAACATTGAAAATGCTCTACGTGGCTTTAACAATGATCACCTAACTTTAGCAATTGCAAAAGAAATTATTAAATGTTCAAAAGAAATTGTGATACAATGGATTCCTGGCCATGTTGGAGTTCCGGGTAATGAAAAGGCGGATTCCCTAGCAAAGTGTGCAGCTCACGATGATGCATTAGTTGTAGACAATAAGTTCCCTTTGCGATATTCCGATATTTGTTTTGATATAAAGAATAAAATAAGAGCTAAATGTAATGAATTATTGCAATCTACAAACAAAGGGGAATGGTATAAAAAGACTCAAAGTACCTACTCGAACGTCCCATGGTTTGAATCAACCAAATTCAGTAGACGTGACACCACTATGATTTGTAGACTTCGTTTTGGACACTGTTTTACAGCAGACCGACTTTTCTTACTTCAAAGGATTGACTCCCCACAATGCCTAAAATGTAATGATGGAACTCATGAAAGTAATCTACACATATTTAAGGACTGCACTGCCTACTCAGTACATCGAAATTATCTCTATGAAATGTTGAGAAGATGTAACTGTCATATACCTCCTGATTTACGTGACATTCTTAAAGAAGAAAACTCAAAATTATGGTGTTACATCTTAGAATTTTTACACAAAATCAAGAAAATTATTTAAGTGACCATATACCGGATGAAATTGATTAAGTTTTGGACTTGAATTGTAATATTTGGACTTCATACATAAGAACTCTTTATATAATTTAAATTAATTCAGTGTGTTTTCAAAATTATAGTGTTACGTCTTAGAATTTTTATATAAAATCGAGAAAATTATTTAAGTGACCATAAACCGGATGAAATCAATTAAATTTTGGACTTGAACTGTAAACTGTAATATAATAATTTATGTTCGTAGCTCTTAAGGCTTCATGTAATTTCATACAAAGCCTCTAATAAAAGATAAAAAAAAAAAATACTTTGACAGTTCCCTGGTTGATTATGAACAGCTGTTACAATTCTTTTGTTTTGATTTTAAACTCCATAAGCCCAATGTTATTTTTTTTTACTTTGCATTTTAGTTTTTTACATTATTTGATTTTTCATAGGGATGAGGCCTTTCAAGAACTTATTTTTATCCCAGAAATTAGTTATTTCGAACATTTGAAGGAAATCGTTGGAGCCGTTTTTGAGATCCTTGTCGCAAGCAAGAATGCAAGCAAACATACAAGCAAATCTTACTCATATTAGAGTATAGGATAAATAAGCAAGATATAATTTTTTATTAATCTCCGTAAGAATAACATAAGATTTCGTACTGTGTTTAGCACTTTCAGTATCTCAGTAACCAACTGTCGTAGAGCAATGGTCAAAATACCGAATTGGATTTTTTAAGCTGAATGCAATGATGAAAATTAAAATTTGATTGAAACCCCCAAAATAAAACCCTTAATGTGGTGTGATTCGTCTGATTTTCGAACTCGTTCAATTAAATGGTCCTTCACACATTTGTGCCAAATTTCAATGAGATCGGACCTTTTTTACGAGAGTTATCGTGCTTACGGAGACATATGAAAATATATATATATATATTTATATATATATATATATATATATATATATATATAATTTGACACCTCTTTTATATATATATAAATATATAAGATATATATAAATTTTAACGAATGGAGTTTTCGGCATCTGGGGACCTCCAAATGAAAAGTTATCATGGTCTTGGGCTTAAGACTTACCATGCCACCTACGGTAATAGCTTCTTCCCTATAGGGGAAATTCGCCAAAAGGTGGATTATTTACCAAAAGAGACTCAAATAGTGGTTTGAAGGGCCATAGCCATAGCCCCTACCTAACCTCGCTCCAGTAATGCGCTGCCTCATCTGAAGTTTGTTTTACTCTTTACAAGCTGAGGAAATTAACAAATTATAAGTAGGAACACATGACAGTTCACAAACAAAGTAACAACTTATTAACCTCATGTTTTAATACAAACAAAGCAACAACAATTTTACAATCCCTATGCTATTTAAATGACAATTATTTTATTCCGTAACAAATGTTTGGTACATAAATAATAAAACTGAATAACTTTGTCCAAAACTTTACGCCCAGACCTTTAAAAAGAGACCTTATTCATCATTGTTGCGGATTAGGAAACCCCAGCATTGCTTTGAAATATGAGTTCCGTATCTTTTAAAAACCCGTGTTGTGCTGAACCAGCATGGCAAACGATCAGACGATCCCCTTTACCAACAGGTACTTTTAGCCCACCCTTTGAATCTCAAGTTTGCCAAATGTACTTCCTAGAATGGTTCTTGTTTATCCATGTCCCGTCAAAATATATGATAGGCCGATTTAACTTGCTTTTTCTTTCGTTGTGCATTTTTCCTAGGAACCTTATCCGAGCAGTTACAGTGTCCGATCTCTCCATCAAAAACCGTCTACAATCATTAAATTTTTTGTATCGGAAACCAATATCACGAAGTATTCTTCTCAATGAACTTTTGCTGCCTATAAAACAATTTTTGTCCTCAAGGACTGCTTTTATTTTATTTTTGCACACGTGGGATACTCTCCCCTGTCGAAGAACTCTTGAATATTTCTTCGCAACAAGTCTTTTAGGAAATCGTCGAAACCTGTCAGCTTCTTCACGTGAGGAACTTACTTTGACGAGTCACAGAAGACACGCTTTCCTACTTGATCAGCATTCCCTTCCTGATTGTTAAGTACTACACTTCTCTCCGCTTCATTGCAAATCCGTTAGGCTGTTCTACGGGATACATCACAGGCCTCAGCAGCACATTCTTGTGTTTTAGCTAAGACTTCACCTACCTTCTCGTTCGGTTATGTAGTTACAAGCTCTTTCAAGTATGTATACACATTGTAGATTATTCCTTTAGATTGTTTTTGAATAGCTTGCCCACTCATGATTCTCAGAGAAAAAATATGAAAAAGAAATAATTTAAAGGATGGAAATAATAAGGAAACAATATAAACTAAAACCAGATTAAAAATAACAATAAGAAACATTAAATGATATGTGGCCTTCTGAACATAAAAACAACGTGTTCTATTGAAAAAAATATTTACATAACAATAAAATATTTGACAAATCATCATTGACGCATATGTTTATCAAAAACCATATGACTTTATTCAAGCTTGACCTTGAAGCGCCTATTGATTTTGACTTTACTATAGTCACATCTTCCACAAGCGGGAATATTGTGCAGGTTACCGGAAAGATAGAATATAGCAGAAAAGGTAAGGCTGGGATGGGACAGCAGCCAAATAGACCCTTCCGAGGGCCAACTCCCGTGCCCCTGTGACAGCTGGGATGAGGCTCTCAAACAGAGGACTCGCATTCTGCCCTCCAACTGGTCAACTCAACAGCCAGGGACCATCCATTCTCAGGTTGGCAGGTGGGGACTAAACCCGGACGAATGATGAATGATGAATGATGATGAATGAGATCCCTCCCAGCTTTCTACAACCTCCAGTACACTCACAATTTCTTTGTAAAATTTCGGCTAACGGAATTAGATATTTAGATAGTCCTGTACCTTCTTAGAGTTTCAAACGATTGGTATAAAGTTGGCATATCTAATAAAACGAAGGCTAAATATAAAACAAAATCTTTAAAAATTTTTAATTAATTTGTTGTTTAGGAATACAAATTTTTACTATATTTAAATTAAAAAAATTGTCTTTAAAACAATATAAAGTTCGTTTCTATGGGGATCATTGAATTTGTTGTTACAACTGTAATTAATTTTTGCTAGTAATATTATAATACCCCCATTGCAGCAAACCTGCATACTCAGTAAATTTCCAATGGATATATAAATGTCTTAATACTACATAAAGCCACTTACCAAGTTTCATAAAAATATTTTCACAAATAAGTGATAAATACAATTTTAATTATTCTCCATTAGAACAACATTGGGGCTGAGTACGCAGGTTTGCTGCAACAAAGAACACAAAAAATGGGTTTTTAGCGAATTTCCCCTATAGGGAAGAAGCTATTACCGTAGTCGGCATGGTAAGACCTAGGCCCGGGACCATGATAACTTTTCGTTTTGAGGTCCCCAGACCCCAAAAACACCATTAGTTCGAAACTGTATATATATATATATATATATATACAGGGTGTCACAAAAAAGTGTGATGGGCTATACGGGATCTAATTCTACATGCAAAAATAAGTCAAAAATGAAGAATAACATTTTTTGGATTTCGGCTTAGTTTAGCCGTAATCCGCCATTTTGTTTTTTTGGGAAAATATTTATTATTTCAAAAACCCAATGAGATATTTTTACAAAACTTGGCAAAAGTGTTTACACTAAAGTAAGTAACATTTGTAAAAAAAATATTTTTTTACCTTTCCAAATTTCAAAATGGCGGCCATTTGAATTTTTTTATGCCAAATTTCATGAAAACCGGTACCTAAATCAAAATTTATTGACACAAAATTTTTTGTATTTATTATAACAAATCCAACAAAACAAAAATGAATAAAATCGGTTCATAAATAAAGAAGCTGTGTTTATTTTAGTAATTTAGACTGAAATTACTTAATTACATTACATAAATTATTACATTAATAATTTCAGTCTAAATTACTAAAATAAACACAGCTTCTTTATTTATGAACCGATTTTAATCATTTTTGTTTTGTTGGATTTGTTATAATAAATACAAAACATTTTGTGTCTTGAAAATTTTGATTTAGGTACCGGTTTTCATGAAATTTGGCATAAACAAATTCAAATGGCCGCCATTTTGAAATTTGGAAAGGTAAACAAATATTTTTTTTTACAAATGTTACTTACTTTAGTGTAAACACTTTTGCCAAGTTTCGTAAAAATATCTCATTGGGTTTTTGAAATAATAAATATTTTCCCAAAAAAACAAAATGGCGGATTACGGCTAAACTAAGCCGAAATCCAAAAAATGTTATTCTTCAGTTTTGACTTATTTTTGCATGTAGAATTAGGTCCTGTATAGCCCATCACACTTTTTTATGACACCCTGTATATATGTGTCCGTGAGCACGATAACTCTCGTAAAAATTATCCGATTTTGATGAAATTTGGTATAAACGTGTAAAGCAACATTTATGACTATAAGTTCGAAAACCAGCCAGATCGCTCCATCCGAAGGGGTATTTTGGGGGGGTTTTGTACCTCAAAAATGGGTTTTTTGAAGTTTTTACATGTAATTTTTGAAAGAATCAAATTTTAGTTTTTATCATTGGATTCAGCTTAAAAAACCACACAATTTGGTATTTTCATCATTTCTCTACGTCAATTGGTTACCGAGATATTGAAAGTGCTAAACACAGTACGTTGTCTAATGTTATTCTTACGGAGGAAAAGAAAAATTTTATATCTCGCTTATTTATGAACGTATACTGACAAAACTTGGTATATGGCTTCATCTGGTTGTGGTATATTGATATTTGCTCAAAAAAATTATTTTTTGCCAAAGGCACCCGTATCAGCAAACCTGCGTACTCAGCCCCATGTTATTCTTATGGATAATAATTAAATGCCATGTCTCCCTTAATTATGAACATAAAATAATAAAATCTGGTATATGACTTCACCTAGTTGAGTTATATTGATATTAGCATAAAAACCCATTTTTTGTGTTCCTTGTTGCAGCAAACCTGCGTACTCAGCCCCAATGTTATTCTTATGGAGAATAATTATAATTGTGTATATGGCTTATTTGTGAATATATTTTTATGAAACTTGGTAAGTGGATTTATGTATTATTAAGACATTTATATATCTATTGGAAATTCGCTGAGTACGCAGGTTTGCTGCTACGGGGGTATTTATGCTAATATCAATATAATTCAACTAGGTGAAGTCGAATACCAGTTTTAGCGAATTTCCCCTATAGGGAAGAAGCTATTACCGTAGGTGGCATGGTAAGACTGAAGCCCGAGACCATGATAACTTTTCTTTTTGAGGTCCCCAGATGCCAAAAACACTATTCGTTCAAATTTATGTGTATATATATATATATATTCTAATCCAGCTATCTATCAGGCGTCATTTTAAACTACCACCCTGCGGCGTCATGCCTTAATCGGCTTGTATATTAATATTTTATTAAAGTATATTACATTTAAGCTCTCTAGTAACAAATTGCTGACGTCAGATTCTTAAAATTCCAAAAAATAAGATTTTAACTACTTCCCTAACAATCTGAACTCATTTGAAACAAGTTACTTTACAGCGTCACTCGTATATTTCTATCTAGTCTAGTACCACTGAGGCGTCGTGCTGTATTTTTTCTTTCTGGAATGCATACCTTATGGCATCATGCAGTGTTGCCAGATTGAAAACTTCGACATAGAGGTTTGATTGAGATTGCAAGGCTCTGCTAATGCTTGAGTTTTGGAATTCTGTCAATCATCCGTTTTAGAAAGGCATTAGGTTTAAATTAATAAACTAAAATTGAATTACGTCATTGTAATTAGAGTCAAGAAGTATATATAGCCTACACTCAACCAAAGATGATTCAATAAACATGTATTATATACTAACGATAACTGTGTACCCGTCCTTCGTGCAGATTGACGACTTTGTGACCGTTAGCAGAGAAATTACATCTTCTAAATATAACCTTAAAAAACAAATTACGAGAAAAAATCGATTAAAAATATTTACAATCTGCTGGAATGTGGCGCAACAAGAAAATCAGTTTTATTCTAATGCATATTAATTTAAAAATACCGTTACGCTAATTTAACGTGCTAGTGGTTATTTTGTGAGCAGGACTTCTTCAGTTTTAACCGATGTTAATGTTTTCTGTGTCGTTTGGAAGAGCTCAGCGTAAAATCACATCGCTGTTCACATTTTTAAAATCATCTAATTTGCGAGAAGATTATATTAGTCTGTAAGATTAAAATTGGAACAGGGCACATTTGATTTGTAATTAAAACACTGAATAGAGTAAACACAATTTATCAGCAAGATAAATAAGATTTTAACTAAGATTTTTTTGATGTTCTTACTCAAACGGTAACCCAACATTTATATTGTGTTGTAATAAGTCCCTGCGATTCAATAACTAGTAAAATACAAGTAAAAAACGGGCAGAGCCATCGTACTGTAGACTACGGTTAGTAGCCTAGACAAGTAATGTGGTCTATTCACTATCGCCATCGACCCTTGGGTAGCGTAACTTCGCAGCGGCGCGGCGCGTGACTCTCCACTTGACTGTACAATATAAATATCTATTATCGTTAAATGCTTTCCACGCATTCTACTATTAAGTCTCGTGACTCTTCTAATGGGTTAAAATAAACGTGTTGTACGTGATTTAAAAGTTATATCACATTAAGAATGTTATGTTCCAACCAAATCTGAAATTAGCTGTTTTTCTTCTTAACATGTCTTTACGGGTTGAATAAATTACTTTTAAAACATAAATAAGTTCAACAAAGATGGATAAATTATATTAAAATCGCCTCAGCCATGGAAGTATAAGGTCAATGATTTTTTACAAACCTGCAGGATGTATTTCACTTTAAGACGTGAAATACAACGAGAAGTACGTCATTGAATTCATATTTTGATCTTGATTAGAATGGTTTGCATAACAAGTTTAATAGATTTTTATATTGGTAAGACAATATAATATAATAACCTGAAAATACTTTTAAGTTAAATTCATAAATTAATGCAATCTGGCCTCATAGAGTCACGTGAGCTAAAGTTTATGGAAACACGTTAGATATCGTAGATCGTAGGTAGAAGTTTCAACCTCGAGCCTAATTAACAATCCCGGGATTTAGGGATTGTCCGATGTCAATCTCCGTCCGATTCTAAACAGTCCGATGGCCTGTCCTAGGATTTCGTAATTCTGGCGATGCGTAGGACCGAGCAGTTGCGATTCTTGGCGTACACAAATACAATGTCCATAGATCTACAGGATATATAAACTAATAAAGTTAGGTTATTTTTACGTTAATGCAAATATTAGTGAAGCTAATCAAGCTAATCTATAACAATGGTTGCAAACTTATAATTTATTTACTTAAATTAATATCTGTTAGATAAAATAAATTGAAAAATGTGCTATTTTATACTGTCAGTTCCGGTATTGGAGGTGAAATATCCCGCGGGGTATTTAGGAATCACCTGTTTAAAACCCTTAATTGTAGGCCCCATTATGAGTGAGTGAGTCCATTGATTATAAATTTAAAATATTACGCTTACATGGAAAACTGTAGAACACGAAATCTGCATTTTACTTAACTAAGTAAAATACATAACTATGAAAAGTACATTTTTAAACTAAATCATAAAGAGCTCACGTTTCATTTAATGTAAACGATTATTTGAAAATTAATAATAAAATGAATCGTGCTTAATTTTCAAGGGCATATCTGTAAATTGCCCTTAAATTAAATGGCGGTATAAGACTGCTCTTTATTCAGTTAGTAGAATGGTAGAACACAGTTCTGAAGCAGTAAAATATGCTATTAACTGGATATACTCAAACTACTGACTTGGATTCACAACTTGAGAAATAGTTATTAATGACTTAACTAGATTTCAATCAATATGACCACTATAGTTATTAAGTGATGATCATTACACAATCAGGCAGAATTGATGCAGTAGGCTTATCTTATAAATTAAATTTAGTACTGTCACAGGCTATTGACCTGTGAGGTGAACTAAATACAGCGAGGTACCGTAACGGCATTAGTCACATGGGCAAGCCAGAGATGACCGCTCATGATCTAACAGGAGTCGGCCGGGACCGGGATTGAACCAGCCAGTCTGACTTACTAGTCAGGCACTTTACCTCTGAGCTACCGCGTCCGGTACAGAAACTTAAAGCAATGATAGATCACTTTTGTACTATAAGGATGTTACATTAAAATTCGACTATATTAAATGAATTTACTAAGAATTAACTTAAATATGGACACTTATTATTAACTTGCCGTTTATCTTTTTATATTTTTTTACGTTACGTCAAGTACTACTCTTTGGAAAAAGCCAAGGTTCAAAAGAGCTGAGTACATGCACCTATTGAGCACTTTTTTATTAAATAAATAGTAGCTCAGGAACCACTTGAAGTTAAACTTGAAATTCGGCATGCGTATTATACCAAATGCCATGTAAGGTATAATTAATACCACAGAGAAGAAAGAATCAGAGATCTTATGGGAGTAGTGTACACCTCTATGGAAGTTAAGGCTAAGTTATCGTGTGCTCAGGTTCAGAGTTTCCTGCCACTTCATCACATTTGTGAAATGATTTAGCATAACTCAAAACTGATATCGCACTTCTGGTAGAACTCATGACATTGAGGTTATAGGAAGTGAGTTGGTCAACAATGGTCCAACAATTACTTCAGCGTGCGTAAAATAAGGTGCAGCGTTAATAACAAAATAAGGGAATCTATGTTATGTAGACAACAATCGCTAAGCTAAAAATTAAGGCAGTTGATATAAGTCAGCAAACTATATTTCGGTTAAACATGTTAAATAAAAAATTCCGATTTAGTATATTTTTTATTTTAGAATTTATTTTGATTTCACAGAGTATCGAAAATCAATATTGGGTGAAATTTAATGAAACTCTGGGAAGAACTGTGATAAAATGGAAAAGAAAACTATGGGCTATCGATCTACTGTATAGCATGGAATACACATATTTATCCATAATTTTTAGCTAATTATGTGTTGGTCAGTCTTCAGATGGTTTTTACGATAAAATGTTGGTACATATAAAGACTATAATTATCTTTTCGTTATAAAAACAAAATAATGCATTTACGTTGATTTGTATTCAGATTTTAAGCTGGATGAACAACTTCGTAAAAATTAATAAAACTTAGTTTAGTATTTAAGAAACATAGTTTGACTTAAAGTGATTGTAAATCTGATTCAATAATCAAAACTGAACTAACAACAAAGTTTTAACCATAGAATTGACCCTCTTTTTGGGATATTTTGCATGCAGGCGAAACAAATTTGTCTTATACTCAATGGTAATATTACGAGTGAATGTCACCAAGATGGCTTAAATTATGTTAAATAGAGGAAATCAAACGTAAACATGATAAAGATTATTATGTTTACAATAAATGTTGAATTCATTGAAATATTTAAACAAATTACACTTTAGGGTATAGTTTAAAGGGTTTTACTCCTGATTCAAATTACTTTACAGTACCTTTAAATCAATATTTACTATGCCTCCAGTGGTGATGGAAAACTATCAGTGAAGTCAAATTCGGGAGCCCCGTGTTTTTAAAAATCTCGCTTGAGGAATACTATGACAGAAATGATAAAAATACAGCATGGCTGGAAAACACTAAAATACTGTATCCTGCGTTGGTATCTGGAAGAGAAAAAGCAAACGGCAGACAGTTTCAAATCGATGGAACTATATTATTACCTCCCTAAACTATAATAATATTCTCAAAATAGTCCAGTCCAAAAAAAACACCCGTCCGTGCAAAAGGTCATGTAGTTCAAATGTTCTAGTATGCTATCAGGACCTATGCCACAAGTAGGAAACAAAGTTTGCAGCTTCGAAAGACCTGTGCTACTGGCGTAGTAGCAAAATACAGTTTTTGCACTTTTTTAAGTTTTTGCTAAATATCTACAAAAGTATGCCTCGGACAGAATTTTTTGCCCAATCCTTTCTTAAAATGGATGAAATTTGCTCAAAATTTCAAGTTTCAAAATCACCAAGTGTAAAAATCCCCAAATTCCAGAATGACCCTAATTATTTATGTTTGCTACCTGCTCAACGAGTCTCAAAATTCCAAAAGACCGCTCGCGCACTCACGGGTATACCTGTGAACTAGACCCGTGCGGTACAGACCACAATACAATCCAAAATCATTAAATATATAATAAACTAGTGGCTTGATGGGACAATAGCCCCTAATCTTGATCGAATACTCTGCCTCGCGTGATATCTATTCTCTTAACATGCTGAGGAAAATACAACTATATCACGTGTCAGTTCGTAAACAAAGTAGACACATACCCACATGTTTTAATGTAAACAAAGCAGACGTTTTTAAATCCCAATGCTTTTATTATGGGGGATGTTTTACATTATTTCTAGTTTGCTGGTAACATTTTGGAAATACTGCTATTTTTCCCGATTACCTGGGGTCAACACCTTTAATTTGAACCCTCTCCCATCATCCTGCGATTTGCCAAACTCCTGCAATTTTGACTTAAAAGTTTCGCTTACAGAATTATATATAACTAGTGGCTTGAGGGAGCCATAGTCCCTAACCTCGTTTCAATACTCTTGCCTTATCTGATGTCTTACTCTTTACATGCCTGAACAAAATAGACACTTAATCACATGTTTTAATATAAACAAAGCAGACGTTTTTAAATCCCCATGCTTTTCTTATGGGGGGTGTTTTACGTTATTTCTCGTTTGCTAGTGACTTTTTAGAAATATTGAAATTTTTCCCGAGTCCCTGGGATCGAGACCTTTAATTTGAGCCATCTCCCATTATTCTGCGATTTTCCAAACTCCCGCAATCTTGACTTAAAAATTTCGCTTACATAATTATATATAAAGACTAGTGGCTTGAAGGGGCCAAAGCCCCTAACTTTGCTCCAATAGTCTCCAATAGCCTCATCTGATTTGAATACGTGTAATTTCGTAAACAAAGTGGACTCATAATCACATGTTTTAATGTAAACAAATCAGAAGTTTTGAAATCCCCATGTTTTTCTTATGGGGGATGTTTTACGTTTTTTCTCGTTTGCTGGTAACTTTGTGGAAATACTATTATTTTTCCCGAGTCCCTGGGATCGAGACCTTTAATTTGAGCCGTCTCCCATCATCCTGCGATTTGCTAAACTACCACAATTTTGATTTAAAAATTTCCCTTACAGAATTATATATAAAGACTAGTGGCTTGAAGGAGCCATAGCCCCAACCTTGCTCAAATATTCTGTCTCAACTGATATTTTTACTCTTTCCATACTGAGGAAAACAAAACAGCTGTATAATTAGTGACACTTGATGCCAGTTCATAAACAAAGTAGACAATTAATCACATGTTTTAATGTAAAAGAAGCAGACATTTTAAAATTTCCATAATTTTCTTATGGGGTATGTTTACGTCATTTATCGTTTGCTGGTTATTTTTTAGGTATACTGTTATTTTTATCGAGTCCCTGGGACCAATACCTTTAATTTGAGGCCCCTCCCATCATCATGCGATTTGCCAAACTCCCACATCTTTGACTTAAACATTTCGCTTACAGATTTATATATAAAGAAGTTCTTTAAAAAAAAACTTAACATGTTTGCGTCGGTTGGAGGCTTTTTAAAATTAAAACCAAATATGTAAAACATTTAAAGTGGAAATTATGGTTTCGACATTCCCTTCTACACAAAATGTTATTTATTAAAAAAATATTCATAAAAATCCGTCAAGTGGTTAACTCAGAATTGATGGATAACAAACAGTAGTTTCTTTAATATATAGAATTATCTGATGTCCCTTTCCCCGCGCGGAGGTCTAGGCTGAATGGTTTTAAAATGTATCATTATTATCAGTTATTTCACAAAATAAAATCAAACTCCAAATGGTCCGTCAGGTTGTGTTTCAAAACAAACTTTTATAAAGTATTTTTAATACGCATTTTTACACGGTACGCATATCTAGCCTACTGAGGTATTATAATGACTATTTGACAAATCTGTTCTCGCCTATCTTGATATTGATTAAGAATTTAACTTAAATGTGGGCACTTATTATTGGCTTGCCGTTTATTTTATTTTATATTGTATTCACGATATAAGGATGATTCCAAGTACTACTCTTAAGAAAAAGTTAAGGGGCCAAGAAAGCTGAGTACCTGCTGAGCGAATGTTTTAATAAATACATTGTAGCTCAGGAACCACTTGTCGTAAAGCTTAAAATTGGGCATGTGTATTTTACTCATTATGAGTTACTTTGGTATCTAATTTGAGATACCAAAGATTAAGATAAGCAAAGAAATCATCTCTAGACAATTTCCGCGATTTAAATAATTTACAACGAATATGCTTGGCTTAGGTACTGGACAAATAGCTATACAATGGAAAAGTCCTCTATTTCGTTTTTGTTACATCAATAACATACGTAATTTTGATCCGCTAACCAAGGCGTATAGTTTAGCTAGCCAAATTCCCCCTACACTTAAAACCCCGCCTAATTATATTAACGTCTAATACCTTTTCAAAGTAGGAACTGTTACCCAACTCAAAGCTGGGGCTTCCGTAAGTCTCATGATATCGGCTGGCCCAGCAGCCTGCACGCATCGTTGCCTCTCCTTATCACACATCTGCGTCTTATCTAACAATACAACAGTTCACCGCAGCGAGCATCGCTGGTTCATCATCACAATTCTCCCACTCTGCTGATAACGTTACCGAATGTCTTGATGCTATCTCAACCCAGTTCCTATACCAATACACCCTTTTCTTATCACTTCTCTCGATTGAATGTGTGGCAACCGATCATCGGACATTTTTAGACAGTGCATTATGTAATTTGAATGTAACCTCAAAGTGAAACAAAAATGCTTTTTTCCCGTTTCTAAACGCAACATTTAATTTAGTGTTTTTAAGGCAGGCCCAAAATACGCTTTATATAAAAAAACCGTAAACGTTGCTCCACTTGGTAGGTTCTTCAAAACCCTGTACCTGTACCCCGTAACACATTATTGATATTGCCATTGCCCTAAAAAACTCGAATATTGCCTTCAATGGAATTGATTTATTTCCCGTAAAGCTCACCTACGTATGATTGATGGTATTTTTTGCTGTTTCTAACCTTTGATCTAAATGTGTGTTTAAAGATAATGTTGGTGTTAGTGACACCCTAAGATATTTATAACTATTCACACTTTCAATTTCGCCCCCTTTATATCGCCATCTTTCTTGAGCACCCAGTCTACCCCCGTAACGAAAAACTAATATTTTTTATTCTTCTAAATTTATCGTAAGAGAGTATTTTCCCAATTTATTTATCATGTACTGTAATTCAATTGTCAAGGCGGCTGTCAGCAACAATGTCATCTGCATATAGTAAGTTGTTAATTGTTGTTTCCCCGATCTACAGTCGCCGGCAAAAAATTCAAGAAAAGAGTGAACAACAGAGGACTACACAAACAGCTATGCCTTAGCCTTTCTTTGTAGAACAACCTTCAGAAACACCGCCCTTGCACCAAACAGACCCTGAAATTTGATCACACATATTCTTTATTAAATTTATTATCTGTATTAATATCCCAATGTTATATAACTTATAATACAGTGCATCCCTATCAATCCTGTCAAAAGCAGCGGAAAAAGTTTAAATTTTGCTATTGAGGACAAATTAAATAAATTGTTAATGGTTGAATAGCCTTTACGGAATCCCGCTTCAAACTCTGTATCAATTTTGTTGTCTGCTACCAATTTTTGAAGTATATTTGAAATAATGCCAGTAAACAATGTAGCCAATGCATCCATAAGCCAAATCCTTCGGTAATTTGTAACCTGGTTAAAGTCACTCTTTTTATGTAATGGGAAACTACTGATTTTTTTAAACTTGTCGGGATTTCACCATTATCTAAAATGCAATTAAATACGTTCAATAAGACTGTTAAAAGTGCGCCTGGCTCCCGTTTATAAAATTCAAACGGAATCAAACCTCAGCGCTTTATTGGTCTTAGCTTTCCCCAGAACCTGCTTGATTTCGTCGATATCAATCCTATTAAATTAAACATCCTCTAAGTAAGGTTTGGCAAAAATATCAGACTCTATAGTTATTAATTACAGGCGGATCTAACAATAATTTAAAATTATCAACCCAATCTCCTGTTTAATATTAGTGCCCACTAAATTTTCAGTCTGCTTTAAAAGTATTCGCTAAGTCCAAAAATTGCTTCACATTTTTTACCTCTTAAACAGGGCCGTTTTTAGGACCTCTGGGGCCCCGGGCGTATACAAAAATGGGGCCCCCTAACAAAATACAAAGATGTACGAGTATGTAGGTACATGTTTATAACAAAGACATTTTTTCTATTCCTTAATATAATGTTATTATTTGTAATAGTCTAGCTTTTAATAAATACACCAAATACTGAAATAAATAATAAATTTTAATTTATCATCAAAACTTTAAAACTCACAAAAATAATTCGTATTTAATTTTACTTACAACATTCAGTATGGTTTTAGCTATCTTTTAGCTCTCTTAAATCTTTTAGGATAAGCTAATAATATATTAAGTTAATACACAATAAAAAAACATAACTAGTTTTACCAACAACACTAAGATAATTAATATCAAACAAAATAGCAATATAATAATATATATGTTTGAATTCGTTACACATTGATTAGGAACTCTTTAAAAGTTGTTTTTATCAACATACTGCTGGATAGACTTTATTAAATAGTATTTAATGCAGTATAGACAGTACAAACTCCTTCTATCTGCATTTCTTGGCTGAAAAATCATCAGTCTTCTTTATATTAATAAGCAAGCACAAAGCTGTCCCTCGTTTTCAGCTTTTGTGCATCGTAGGAGGAATTCACGCATTCCGTTAGAAAGGTACTGTCCTGTATATGAGCATAAACCTATTATAATTTAAATCGGCCCTCAGTGACTCCCGACAGGCTTTCAAAGTTTCAATGTTAATCTTATGGAAGAACAGTTATTGATTAAATTGTATTTTTGACAGTTATTGATACAACAAATGCCAGCAAAACAACATGAACAAATGTTTCAGACATAATCTATATTTTATAGGCTAAGGAGATTTTTCTGGTACCGATTTCTCTGATATGCGGCATCGTAAAATTATGAAACTTTGCACGATTATTTAGTACGATTAGGGGATGTGTCGAATGCAAATAATTTTGTGATTCGGTGTTAAGGATATGCTCGTTTGGCCTTCAAAGTTTACATGTTATCCTTATGGGAACTTGCGTTCTGCTTTTCGTTATGTTTTCCATTTGATAAATAGCTGAGTTATTCAAATAAATGTTTAGCAACACAGCAAGAACAGATGATTCATAAATACAAAATATTACTGACTAATGGAATGGTAACACCCTTCTTTTAACTCCTCCGTTTTAACGTTACATTAAAAAATTAACCTGTTTGTGAGGGAGGGTGGAAGAGGGACGGGAAGATGATGAGATGGAGAGGTTTCAGGCATAAATAAAAAGACTACTGATTACTGGAATGGTAATGCCCTTCTGCTATCCATTTTAACTCCTCGTTAAAAAAATACCTGGTAGTGATGATGGGGGAGGGGGAGGGAGAGCGAAATAGAGAGAGAGGGACAGAGAGATGAGTACCCAACAGTACCCACTTTTTTCGTATAGTCGTCGAATTTATACATTAAAAAAATACTTGATGGAATTTCGGAAATAGGGCGGTCTCTCGTTATAGATTGATGCACAGCCAAGGCAACGCAGAGTATCATACTCAGGATGCTTAAAGCTTTTAATCTATCTGGTTTAATGCTAATTCAAAAGTAACATTTCACTTTAAACTTTAAAGTTATTTTTGCGGATACATTTTATATCATCACACTCAAAAATAGCCTTACATAGGTTTAAATATTTGAAAGTTTAGTAAAAGTCGTTATATTGTAGACGTTTGAACATTATTTTCAAGTTAAGTTTACGTGATGATGACACAATGACATACTATCTTCATCATTGGCTTTCGTCTCTTCTTACGTTTAAACTGTGTGTGTGTGTGGGAATAATCGGAGAATTCAGTATTGCCAACAGTGATATAAGCACACACCCCCCGTAACCCTCACCGAGACCAGGGCAGTGCTGATCGTATTGAGTAAATTGATTTAAAACAAACATCTTTACCTTTAAAATATTATCAAATCCATAAATATAATTTGGAAAAACTGAATAAAAAAAGAGGCCACAAGATATCGTACCAGTATTATTATATTTGTTATTAATTGTATTATCTTATCTAGAATAACCTCAAATGCTTAGGACTACTCAAGTGTCCTACGTTAACTGACTTTCGTAACCAATTATAATTGTGATACTATTATTTAACGACTTTGTGTTTGGCTGATTGTTCGTAATATTTTATAAATATCATATTGAGTTTTGTAGGAAAAGAACGACAAACGTAAATCTGCTTTAACGAAACCGAAACTTCCAAGTACGGCAAAGCATGGCCAATATTAAAAATAATTAAGGGACTAGGGGATAGGCTTAAAAATTATAGCTCAAGATCATGATCATGTATTGCCGATTTCAAATATACGATTTAGCAAAATAAGGTTCTCTACATTGCCGTCAGTAGTAGTACACCCAGTGTTTGAGTCTTAACATGGGTTTCTTATGCAGAAACGTGTAGCCAACCTAAATGAATTGCAAAACAAAAAACATGACCTACATACCAGTGGTACCAACTGTAGTTATATATATAAAGATGTATAATAAGGTAGTTATATATATAATGATGTATAATAAGGTTTTATATATATAACAAGGTAGTTATGTCACGCTTGTAACGTAAGACACAAAATACCTGCAGTATTATAATGTAAGAGAGAATATATATATATATATATATAATATCATACTACGTAGTTATAATTACATATATATATATATATATATATATATATATATATATATAAAGATGTATATCACCGTAAACCCGCCACCGTCTATCCATACCTTTGCCAGCCACTGCCTCCTCCTCCTCCCGACCTGTCCCCAGCCGCGCTGCCACTGCCCTGTCGCTACCACCTGTAACAAATAAACATATTGCATCAGCCACCTCCCCACCACTTTCTATTATCCCGCGCGCTTTCTCTCTCTCTTTGCTCCCTGCTCCCGTTGCGATCGGACGTGTTTTTGCGCTGTTCCGTTCGTTGCGTTTTGCAAAGATAAAACTTGAGCGTTTGCTCCCCATAGCGGCTTCACTTTTCCTAACCTCACTTTTTGCTTTGTATTTTTATAACCTCACTTTTAATTTGTTTTATTCTGCGTAACATAACCTCACTTTTATTTGAAAAAATGGCTGTAAATCCTGTCGAGGTTCTCAGTTCGGACGAAACCTATGTTAGACACTTTCGAATTTATGGAACACGAACAATTTTTAAATTTACTAATCCTCCTCCTGAAACTACTGAAATTGATTGGCTAAGACAAGGTTTTGCCAAAATTGTAAATGAAATGAAAGAGCGGGCCCATGAAAATGATCAGCTTGGTTTCACCTTGCACAGCTTAAACTTAAAAAGTAAAGAACCCGGTTTTGTAGCTTTCCGGCCCGTTGGTGAAATTGATGAGGACATCCTTTGGCAAATTTTCGGGGGTATTGTTCAATCCAATTCAGAATCAATTAAATCTACCGACACATTTAAAGTTGAATGTACCCGAGTTAATCTCCCTGTGGGTTCCGGCCGTCCTGGGAGAGTAAGACCTGGCTTTTATAATACCTTTGATGAAGAATGTAAATCGAGACGGGGTATTGTAGTAATTAATAATAAAGATAACTTGTGTCTCCCCCGGGCTTTGGTGGTGGCCATAGCAAACGTGACTAAAGACCCCCAGTATAAAGCAATCCGAAAAGACCTGGGTAAAAGACAATCGTTTAGGGCCAAGGAACTTATTCGGCGGGCTAGGGTAGAGATCTCTGAGGAAGGTGCCGGTATCCCCGAATTGGAAAAGTTTCAGGACTTGCTAAAAGACTACAAAATCACAGTCTACAACTATGACAAAAAAGGTCGTGATGTTTACTTTGAAGGGGCTGTTGAAAATCCTAAATTCAAAATTAACTTGCTCTTTCACAACGGTCATTATAATGTAATCAACAGTTTGACCGCTGCTTTCGCCTGTAACTATTTCTGTGAAGGTTGCCATGTTCCCTATGACCACAAAGCTGAGCACAGATGCTCAAACATCTGCCCTTACTGCCAAACCATCTCACCTCCCTGTAAAGAGGAGCATGGGGGAATAGTTTGCACAGACTGTAATTTGAAAATGAGGAACCAGCTCTGTTTTATCGCCCATAAGGTTGACAAATGCAAAACAGTAAAAAAGTGTCTAGACTGCGGGAAATTGGTTAATTTAAAAGAGAGATCCGGACCTCACAAGTGCGGGGAAGTTTTCTGTAAACCCTGCAAATCATTCAAAGATCCGAATCACAAATGCTACATGCAACCCAATGATGGAAAACCTAAAAATAAAGACTATCTTTTCATTTTCTTTGACTTGGAAACAAGGCAAGACGAGTCTCTCCCCTCTGACCCTGATAAAAAAGTACATCAAGTTAACTTGTGCGTCTCGCAACAGTTTTGCTTTAATTGTATCGAGTCTAGATTTTGCACGGCATGTAGAAACAGAACTAAAGTTTTTAAAGAAGAACCAGTAAAACACTTCATGGAGTATGTGATGCAAGCTCGTAAACAGTTCAAAAATGTCTGTGTAATTGCTCACAACGGGCAAGGCTTTGACTTTCAGTTTTTGTTAAAGTATGTGTTGGAAGAAACTAAATTCACTCCGGAACTGGTTATGAGGGGGACCAAAATTATTTTAATGGAAATGGACAATGTGAGATTCATTGACTCACTGAGCTATTTCCCCATGGCTCTCGCTGCGCTCCCTAACGCCTTTGAACTGCCTCCTGAGAAAAAGAAGGGCTACTTTCCCCACCTCTTCAACACTCTAGCGAACCAAAATTATGTAGGCCCTATGCCCGACAAAAAATACTACTGCCCGGAATCAATGTTTGAAAAGAAACACGAAGCCTTTGAAGAATGGTACGAGGAACAGGTGGCGAGTAACTATGTCTTTGACTTTCAAAAGGAAATCTTGGAGTATTGCATCTCTGACGTAGAGATTTTAGCTCAGGCCTCATTAAAGTTTAGACGTATTTTCTTGAAAGAATGTAACGTAGATCCTTTCCTCGAGTCCGTAACTATTGCTAGCGCCTGCAACTTGGCCTTCCGCCGCAACTTTTTAAAACCAAACACAATCGGCCTAATCCCTAAAAACGGGTACAGACTGACTGACAATCAATCAGCCGTTGCTTTACAGTGGTTAACGTGGGAAGAGGAGGAACGAGGGTTGAGGATTGAGCACGCCGGCCGGGGTAAAGAAGTTAAAATTAACGGGCTAAAAGTTGACGGGTTTGACGGGGAACGAATTTATGAGTTTCACGGGTGTTACTGGTACGGGTGCCCGAAATGTTTTCCTTACGACAGAGAGGCTCCTCTGAAGGAGGATCCCTCAGATTCACTTAATTTAAGATATGAAAGGACTCTGAAGAAAATGTCTAAAATCAGTGACTACGAAGTTGTAGTAATGTGGGAGTGTGAATTTAGAGCTTTGAAAAAGGACAATAAACTAAATCACTTGAACAACCTGCCGATCCTCAATAATCTTCCCCTCGACCCTCGGCAAGCGTTCTTTGGAGGCAGAACAGGTAATTCAAAAACATACCACAAATGCGAAGAGGGAGAAACGATACAGTATGTCGATGTTTGCTCCCTCTACCCCTATGTAAACAAATATGGGAAATATCCTTTGGGCCACCCTACCATTTATGTGGGAGATAGGGAGTGCAGACAGCGAGGATTAAATGTAGATGGTTTGCTAAAATGTAAAATCCTGCCACCTCAGGATCTCTACCACCCCGTACTCCCTGTTAAAATGAATAATAAATTAATGTTTGTGTTGTGTAGGACTTGCGGGGAAACTCAAAACCAGCGAGACTGTGAACATGAGAGTGATAAAAGAGCGTTAGTAGGGACTTGGACTATGGATGAAATTAGGAAGGCGATTGAGAAGGGTTACGCTGTACTGGACATGTACGAGTTGTGGGAGTACGAGGTAGCCACATACGAGAAAGGGGGATTGTTTACAGACTTTATTAATAAGTTTTTGAAAATGAAGCAGGAAGCCTCAGGCTATCCTAGCTGGTGTAATACCGAACAGGACAAAGACAAGTACATCGCAGACTATTTCCAACATGAGGGTATTCAACTGGACAAGGCAAAAATTTGTAAGAACGGGGGACTTAGATCATTGGCTAAATTAATGCTTAACAGTTTCTGGGGAAAGTTCGGACAGAGGGAGAACCAAACTAAAGCAACAATTGTAAGGGAATCTAAAGTCTTGTTTAAAATGTTAATCAGTCCAGAAGTACAAGTCAATAGGATTCAAACTGTTAACGAGGAAGTTGTTGTTGTCAACTGGGAATATATTGAGGAAGTGGGGGAACCTTTGACAAATGTAAATGTTGTTATTGCGGCCTACACCACAGCCCAGGCGAGGCTTAAACTGTATGAACATCTAGATGCCCTTGGAGGTCAAGTCCTTTACTATGACACGGACTCGTGTATTTATCTATACAGGGGAGGATTGTACAAGGTCTCTACGGGAGATTACCTCGGGGAAATGACGGACGAATTGGCAAGTGAGTACGGGCCCGACTCTTATATCTTAGAGTTTGTTTCTGGGGGACCAAAGACCTATGCATACCTTGTCTGGTCAACCAAAAAGCAAAAGCTACAAACTGTGTGTAAAATCAAGGGCCTCACCCTCAATATGAAGACTTCCGAAACATTAAATTTTGAACAGTTAAAAAAGATGGTCCTTAGTGAAGCAGCTGAAATTTTAGAAATTGAAGAAAACAGAATCAGGAGGACTAAAGACAGAGATATTGTAACGGTAAGTGAAATTAAAAAGTTTAAAATCACAGGACCTAAAAGGAGGCTCGAGGGTGAGTACGACACCTTGCCATTTGGCTACCAAAAAGTTCAAAGACTTGAGTAACCCCGACAGGTTGCGTCACTCTTCCCCCTCCCCCGCTTTCTATTATCTCGCGCGCTTTCTCTCTCTCTTTGCTCCCTGCCGCCATAGCGATCTGACGTGTCCCTGCTCTTTACTATGAATCAACCAAAATCACTTTTTCAACTTTGTGAAAAACAAATCTGGGATCGCACCCGATGTATTAACGAACTAATTTGCCTAAACATGCCCCCAGTAATTTTCGAAAAGTTTGTAGAAACCCATTGGCGTAACCATTACGCCATAAGTCAAGAGTATATTAAAAAATTCTATGTAGGTCGCTCAGCATACTGTAATTGTTTATATTGGGATACATTCTTACGTAGACCACTTAATTATTTTATAGAAATTATCTATAGTCAATGTCCTTATGTTACATTATGCTCTAAAAACAACATTGACTTTAAAGAGTTGGTACCTCTTAGAGTACCAGACTATGTAAAAAAACCCTTGTATATAAAATATAAATGTAAATGCTATAATCCCCACTGCATGAATGTACATGAACGAATGGAGGTCTATGGCGCGGGTGACGAAAAGCCCCGTAAACCTGAAAGGGGGTCTAGTAGATCGAGGCGTCTGGCTAACACCCAGACTACTCCTTCGAAAGACCCATGTGTGAATGAGGGGTCCAGTAGATTGAGGCGCCGGGCTAACACCCCGGCTACTCCATCGAAAAGACCTCGGGTGAAAGAAGGACCCTGTACATTGAGGAGCCTGGCCAACACCTAGGCTACTCCTTGGAACGGTTCGGTGGGTAAAAAAAGTATAAAAAGTAAAAATACAAAAAAAAATAAACGGAGGAGACAACTAGTTTGTTTTGGAAGGTCTCCACGAGTCATGGCGGTGGAGGGGCCATGACTTTACTAAAAAAATATATATAAGTAGAAGATTTGGATAATCTTAATCATTATCAAAATGGACGGTAAAACAGCTATAGCTAATGAACTACACCGACCTGCCAGGAGAAATTATACCAGGCGTAAAGTCACCCTTAAGGGGCTAACAGACCTTTATCAGGCTGATCTCGTTGAAATGAAGCCATATTCCCAAGTTAATAAAGGGTACAAGTACATATTGACGATGATTAACTGTTTGTCCAAAGTGGCTTTTGCCGTACCGTTAAAAGACAAGTCAGGGCCAGAAGTGGCAAAGGCACTCGCTCCTATCTTAGCTAAATATAAAATGAAAAACTTTCAAACAGACCAAGGAACCGACTTTTTTAATAAACATGTAAATGCTCTAATGAAAAAATATAAAGTCAATCACTATTTTACATTTTCTGAACTTAAAGCCAGTATAGTAGAAAGATTAAACAGGACTCTCAAGTCAAAAATGTACAAACTATTTACAGCCCGTGGAAGTTACGAATGGTTAAGTATATTGCCAGAAATTGTAAAGTCTTACAACAATACAAAGCACAAGACTATAGGTATGAAACCCAAAGATTTTAAACAAAAACATGTCAAAGATATTTTAAAGAGAATAAATAAAGTTAAGAAACCAAAACACAAAATCCTTAAACAAAAATTAAAAGTAGGCGACAGCGTTAGAATCAGTAAAGTGAAAAGAGTTTTCAAAAAAGGGTATTTACCAAATTGGACAAACGAGACGTTTACAGTATACGCAATTAAACCAACAAGACCGGTAACATACATACTGCAAGACAGTAGAGGAGAGATACTCAAAGGTGGGTTTTATGCCGAAGAAATTAGCAAGTCCAAAACCGGTGACGTTTATTTAGTTGAAAGAGTATTAAAAAGGAAAGGAGACAAACTCTTTGTACGATGGAGGGGGTATGATAGCAGCCATGACAGTTGGATAGATGCTAACGACCTCCGTTAGTGAGGGACAACGACATGCTTATGCTAATGACCTACAGGCCGGCCACCTGGCTTAGTGCCGATGACCGGAGCCCGGCCATCTGGCTGACCATCTGGCTGACCATCTGGCTGACCTCTGTTAGCGAAAGGAAATGACATGCAACCACGTAGGATATTATCTTAGATTGATGTTTCCTGTCCTGCGGTAACGAGGCAACGTGACATGCAAAAGCGCTCAGCCGTGTCTAAAGTCACTCAACCGTGTCTAGAGTCACTCTACCGTGACTTAAAAGCTTGCACGTGAAGTGATTACTTAAAACCAAAGCAATTAGTTGTATGTAACCAGTCACGATGCGGCTTGTAAAGCAGGAAGTCGAAATCCCTGTTCAAAACTTTGACGAATATTTCACAGGCTCCGGTATGGTAAAAAAGAATAAGCACGGTGTTTTATTGCCAGATTCGATACGTTGTATTATAGTGGGGCCCAGTTCATGTGGAAAAACTAATGTCTTATTTAATCTATTATTTGATCCAAACGGTCTGAGATTTGAAAACATTTATATATTTTCAAAATCCCTCTATCAGCCTAAATACAAATTACTTAAACAGGTTATGCCTAAGGAGGTTGGGTATCATGAATTTGACGATAATAGTTTAGTTATACACCCAAATCAAGCTAAACCAAACTCTATAATGATTTTTGACGATATTTCTGCCGAAAAACACAATAACATTAGAAACTACTTTACCATGGGGAGACATAACAATTTAGATACATTTTATCTCGGACAGACATACAGCGCTATTCCCAAACAACTGGTGAGAGACAATTGCAACCTTATTATTCTATTTAAACAAGACGATAAGAACTTACGACATGCTTACAACGATCATGTCACTACGGACATGTCATTTGACAAATTTAAAGAAATATGCGCTCGAGCGTGGCTTGATAATTTTGGATTCCTAGTTATTGACAAAACTTTGGACCCTTATAAGGGAAGGTACAGAGTGGGAATGGACAGTTTTATAGAAGCTTTCTAATGGGTCGCTTCTACTATTATAACGATATAAGGGGATTTGATAAAAAACTTCATAACGTAAGGTCTAACCTCTGTACATATTATTACAAGGATAAAAAGAAATTTTGTGGAAACTATTGCAGTAGGAAGGGTAAACACGGCCATCCGTTCAATAAAAGGTGTTGGAGACATAAAAAACCTCCAAGCACCGCGATACTACCACCCGTAGTTTTATTAATGATATCTGCGAGTGAGAGAACATATAATAGAGATACTTGGTTAAACTTTTTACAAAAGTGTGAGGAACAGAGTGTACCCTTAGAGTTAGTAATTTATCATGAGGACATGAAAAATGTAACAGTGAGGGACCCTCAAAATATAATCTCTAGATTTAGACCCTTTCCGGATATATTTGGTAAAGTATTGCCTTTACGTAACCTTCATGGTAGTATTAATTTCGCTCAGATTGTTTTGAGAATGTTGGAGTACGGTTGCAAAATACCTCACGCGATCGGTTGTATAGTTTTGACAGAGAGAACTATTCCCATCAGGTCGCCTATTAGTATTTATAACACATGCGTATATCTCAAATGTTATATTGACATTAGTTATAATACAGCCTGGGGGCCGATTCCTGACGATACTCCCAAAGGACCTAGGGGTAAACCTTTTGCTGCCGTAAATAACTACTGCCAGGGGTTATATACTACAGAGTTTTTAAGAGCAGCCCTGCCCACAGTGGCCTCACAGTGTGAGAGATTTGGTATTAGTTTAAAAAACGGTGTATATAGAGTGACAAATCAAACATTATTTGAACAGTGGAAAACATTTACAGGGACCAACCCGTGTGAGTTTTGGCTTCTCAACTCGTATTTAATGTACAACAGACATCATGATAAACCATTGAGAATGTTGAGCAAGTATATGGAAAAAACCGTTGAGAACGACAAGTATATAGTAACACATATATCCCAATGGAGAGACAATGTAAAGCGAGCCTTTGTTTTTAAAAGTTTAACAAACCGTTATGTAATACCGAGACACAGTCTTGTAAGAGAGGAAAGTAGATATTATAAAGGATTAGACTTTAGTGCTGGTGTTTCTTTGAAAGATGTAATACGTTACATGAAAAGATGCAAGAAGCGTGCCCTGTTTTTTAGACAGGTTGAACTACCTTAAATCTAAATGTGATTGCTAAAATCTATCATTTATGACTATGGAGCGAAACAGTAAACAACTGACTAGCCGACTCATAGAGTTGCGTAATGCTATTAAACGCAAATATAAACTTTTTAAGGAGGGTGCTGCTGAAAGTGATATTTTGCTTGAGAAGCAGTATAAACCGATTATTCAAGAACTTAGAAAAACGACAACAAACACAGCAGACATAAAAACTGAACCTGAAACCTTTAAAGAAGAGCCAATGGAATACGATACCACAGACGATGAAGGAGAAATAACTGAATTTATCCCAGCGAGTGTCTCTACACCTGAAACCAGCGGGTTAAAGCAAATTGTATCAACCCCTACGGGACTGGAAACAGCGTCCCAATATATCGAAAACCAGTTTAGTAACCCCATGACAGTGAGATATATGACAATGCTTTTAAAGGATGCTAGCGGTAAGGTCCGAGTTATTGACCACGATTATGGCCCTAGATACGAAGGCAGTACTTTAATGATGGGAGATAAGGTGTTAGACTTTGACAACGATGGAACTATTCTAATAAACAACTCAAGATATAGTCCTACTGAAGGCTTGTATGAGCTCATATTTAAGAGAACCCCTGACGAGGATATATACAATAAAGACGATCTTAATACCTATAAGAGTATTATTATCGCCACCAACGCTCACAAGAAAGGTTACAGATTCCACAATGCAATTAGAAGGGACAACAACCTAAAGTACAGAAGAATTATTAAAGACCTATTCCCGGCCAAAGCGGGTAAGGGTCTAGCGTGGAAGAATGCAAGATCTCGTGATATAATACATTGGGATGACGCCAATGAATTAGTGGATCGGTTGCGACACATTGCTATGTCAACAGAGAGTGGAAACAGAGTACATAGCAATGAAATACTAAGTATCGTGGAGGAACTGAGAGAGGCCGGCTTTATAAAAGGAGCTGGCAACAGTAGATTTAAAGCATTACTAAAATGACCATTGACAAGTTTGGACGTAGTAGCCGAAAATCCCGAGGTGAGGCCGTCAAGGGCCCCAAGGGAGAGGGTTTTAATTTAACGCCCGACGGTGACTACGATATTCAAAATAAACGGTTATGTAATCTAAAAAGACCTGCAGACGATAACGACGCGGTGACAAAAAAGTTTATGTCTGACAATACCTTGATTTTAGATGAAAAAAAGAGTATTTTGACGCTAATAAATGTGTTATTCGACATGTAAAAGTACCACAAAATTCCGACGACGCCGCTACAAAATATTACGTAGACTACAAATGTATTCCTTTTACAGGAGAACATTATATTATAGGAAACAAAATACTAAGAGACGTACGGGATGCCGAACAAGAGTATGATGCTGTAAACTTGCGGATGTTAAAAGAATCATCAAAATCAGCCTTAAAGCTCGTAGATAACACTTTTTATGATTGTCAGTCAAAGCAAATAAAAAATCTGTCGGATCCGACAGATTTTCAAGACGTACTTAACTTAAATTATATTGTAAGACTATTGGGTAAAGTTCTATTTGACATTTACAATACCTTAGGAGCTCCAATACAGACAGACAAGGACACGTGGGTAAAATTAAATGTTGTAAATAAATACTTTTTAGATGAAAATACACGACAATTCCGTAATAAAGATGATGATGAAGAGGAAATTATAGACACGGACCCTTTCCCCAGTTTCCTCAGGACGGGATCCGGTTTAAAACACATTAACTGGCAAACACTAATTAGTCTTCGCCGAGCCGTTCAACATGCGGGTTGTTTTATTGTTTTTTCTGCCTCTTGCCTCGTGCAACAAGTCGATAGATTTTTTGACTTATTACGGGTATTTGGAAAAAAACGCTTTGACACAAAACATTACTTCTGCAGTAAGACAATTTCAAGAGTACTTTCGTCTTGAACCAACGGGGGTGTTTGATAACGATACTTTGGCCCTCATGTCTACGCCTCGGTGCGGTCACCGAGACAATATACTACCGTTCTCGGCTTTACCCAATAGAAAGTGGAATACATCAGTAATAACGTGGTACCAATACGGAACACCACAGCACCCCGACCTGATACAGAAAGCTTTTGATGTATGGGCCAAACACGCGAATTTAACATTTAAAAAGGATATAAATAATCCAACAATAATTATATCATTTTCTACGGGTAGACAACATGTGTTTTATTCTAGACACGATACCTGCCCCTATGACTTTGACGGTCCTGGGTTAGTTCTCGCCCACGGCTATCTCCCCAATACGGGGTATGCTTCTACAGACATCCACTTCGATTCGGAAGAAAATTGGGATTTTACTATGAATTTACCACGCTATGGAAACATTTCGTTCTTTTTAACTTTGGTTCATGAGATTGGACATACCCTTGGTTTGGATCATTCAGGTGATGATAAATCAGTAATGTTTCCTTTTAACAGGGATCCTACAGGGATTGTTGACTTGAACGAATACGAGCTAAGCAACGATGACAGACTCGCTATGGAGTATCTTTACGGCAAGCCCACTAAAACATTTGCAACCATTCCAAAAATAAATACAACAGCAGCCACACCCACTACCGTTACAACGCCTAGCAGTACAACAACAACAACAACAACAACAACTACAGCCGTAACACCACCCGAAATATTTGAAAAACGCGATATTTGTGAATTAAAAGGTCAAATTGATACGTACGTTATTGTGAACAAAAGGATATTTGCTTTCTTTAGGGATTATGTATGGATTATTAGTCTAAACCCTGCAGATAGGATTCCTGAGGATTTAACACGACCAAGAAGAATATCACACTGGCTCAAATTCTTACCACGAAATTTTACTGAAATATCGGCCATTTACCAACGGCCTAACGGTGAAATCGCGTTATTTACTGACAGTGAGGTGTTTTTATTTAGATACCCTTCACTGTCCTTGATTACAATGTATAATGTCAATAACATAGCCGGTAGAATGGTACATAAAGTTAACGCGGCCTTTGCAACTAACACGGGGAAGAGCTACATGATTATTGACGATTGGTATCTGATTGAAATAAACGAGTGTAATTATACGGGTGTTTTTATGGGTATGGTCTCGTCTACGCTTTACGGTATCCCAGCCCACTGTAGCGGTGCCTTTAGATATATAAACGGGATGATTTACTTTACCACATCCAGTGGCTCGTTAGAATACAGTGAGTACACAAACGCTGTGTCTCGTACGGTGCCTGACATTTTTGAAGTTTTAAATATCCCGTGTATACGTGAGTCACTACTAAATAAACTCTACGAGGTTATTAGATATTTACAATAAATGGCTAAAAACAGAAGGAAACCTCTCAGACGTAAGCTAGCGGTCGTACGAGGTGGAGGTATTGTTTCATCCGTTCTTAATAAGGCCATAGACCTCCTACCTGTTGAATTACATTTGCCTGGAGGATATCAATATTGCGGTCCTGGCACGAGATTAAAAGAGAGATTGGCAAGAGGAGACAAAGGAATAAACGGTTTGGACGAGGCCTGTAAGGTCCACGACATAGCATACTCGCGGTATTCCGACAGCGAGCGGCGAAGGCAAGCTGACAAAGAGTTGGCGGAACGCGCTTGGCAAAGATTCAAGTCTAGTAACGCCAGTGTTGGTGAGAAAGCCGCTGCTTGGGCAGTCACCACGGCCATGAAAGCAAAATCAAAATTGGGGGGAGGCCGTAAAAAGAAACGCCCCGTTAAACGTCCTCGGGGCAGAGGGTTGTATCTTAGGCCTTATAGGAAGGATGGTGCGGGTAGTAAGAGAGGTGCAGGTAAGGGGAGAAAAAGGCGAACGAAAAAAAAAGCATCTCGATACCTGTAAAACCGCTAACAAATTACGATTTAATCAAATACGCGAGGTTATTAAAGATTCCTAACTTTAGAGGGGTTTACATGAGGGACAGTTTACCGAAACGCCCCAAAAAATGTGAATCTGCTATAGTTAACCTGGACAGTACAGCTAATCAAGGTACCCACTGGGTTTGTTATAAAAAGATTAATAAGAAAGCCTATTATTATGACAGTTTTGGAAACCTAAGACCACCACCAGAAATCTCACGATACTTGGCGGGCTGTGAACTTTACTATAATTACGAAAGACAACAGACTTTTGACTCAGTTGTTTGCGGACATCTTTGTTTAAAGTTTCTCTGTAATTATAATGTTTTGTCTCACGGGATCAACTAGTGTTCTATCCCACGAGCTAGCATTTCCCATAGATGTTAGCAAGGGTGAATGGGAACTTGGTTTAATTGAACTGACCACTTATAATTCTATACCAAACATTGAGAAAGGCATTAATGATAAGTTTTACTACGGTGATGATAAAAGTATTACAATTCCTGAGGGCTCTTACGAGATCGAGGACATTGAAAAATACATACAGTCTCAACTGCCGAAGAAAAAAGTAACATTTACGTTAAAGCCAAATAATAACACTTTAAAAGTTACAATATTTTGCTCTGAAAAAGTTGACTTTACTAAAGAACATTCATTGGGAACACTCTTGGGCTACAAAAAACAAATATACGAGGCTAATAAACATCATGTTTCTGAACTGCCTGTGGATATAATTAAAGTTAATTCAATACGGGTCGAATGTAATGTCACACGCGGGTCGTACCTAAACGGAGTCGAGGGTCATGTGATACACGAGTTTTACCCGGCCGAACCACCGGGGTATAAAATAGTTGAGCTCCCGAGAAACGTGATTTACTTACCGGTAATCAGTCAAAGGATCAATACCTTAACAGTGTCCATAAAAGACCAGGACGGTAATCTTGTTAACTTTCGCGGAGAAAGAATCTCGATTAGACTACATTTAAGACAGAGTAATGGGGCTACTATTTAGGGGAATGCCTACGGGGCAGTCGGTCAGTAGTGTTCAGAAAGCCAAGGTGTTAACGTGTAAAAACATATCGTTTCTTCGTTCTATCGGTTTTAAAGTAATAAAAAATGGCGCTATTGGCGATAGACAGCCCGGCTGTATACGATGATTTGATAACAGGGATGGAATTTCACACGCACTTACCCTATGCAAATTCTACTTTCAATAATAATGATGAAATAAGAATACCAATATTACAGCAAGATATAATAACTGCGCCTTTTGAAAGCTTTATTGTAATTCACGGTAAAGTCAGCGCTAAAAAGACGGACGGGACTCCTCAGGATGTTTCCTTTGTAAATAACGCAGTGGCCTTTATGTTTGAAGAAATCCGGTACGAGATTTGTGGCAAGGAGATTGACAGAACGAGAAATGTTGGTATTACTACAACTTTAAAGAATATCCTGTCCATTCGCGAGGAAGAAAAAAATACTTTTAAAAACGCCTGCTGGCTAGGCCCTGGTAATTCTGAAAAAGTAACAGATTTTGTATATTCGATCCCATTAAAACATTTGTTAGGGTCTGCCGAAGATTACAAAAAGGTGCTAGTGAACGTAAAACAGGAATTGATACTTTTACGCTCGGCTTCAGATATTAACGCTGTAAAGTTAGCGAACGCCGGTACTTTAGATTTAACATTAGAGAAAATTTATTGGCGTATACCTCACATAACAATCAATGACGCTCAAAAATTAAAACTGTACAAATATATAGAGAAAGACCCTGCAATACATGTTCCCTTCCGCCAGTGGGACATGATTGAATACCCGAACCTGCCGAGTACGGAGACATTCTCCTGGACACTGAAAACGTCTACTCAGACAGAAAAGCCCAGGTATATCGTACTCGCCTTTCAAACAGACAGAAAAAACGACTTAACAAAGGACATGTCACAATTTGATGCCTGCAACCTAACTGATGTAAAACTTTATTTAAACTCAAACTTTTACCCGTACGATAACCTTCGAGGAAATATTACTTTAATGTATGATATGTTTGCTGCCTTCCAAAACTCGTATTATGGAAGAATCGGTTCGCCTATATTAAATTTTGACGATTTTAAAGCAAAGTGTCCTCTGTATGTAATTGACTGTTCAAAACAGGACGATACTATTAAAACAGGGCCTGTAGACGTAAGGCTCGAAATTACAACAAAAAGGGCCTTTCCAGGTAATACTTGGGCATACTGCCTTTTACTACATGATATACATTATTCCTATAAGCCTATAACGGGAGATGTCAGGAAAATCTCGAGTTAGTTTTTCCAACCCGGTAGTTACAGAAATATACAGTTTGCCAGAAGAAGACAGGAAATCAGATTGGGAACTCATGGCACGGGACCGAGCCAGGTTTTTGAGACGTATCAAATTAACAGAAGAAAAGATTTCCCGAGTAATTTTTAAACAGTGGACCCTGAGGGTCACGTGACTCATATTTTAATCAAAGGGGTGGGGGTAAAAGATACATTTATATGTCCAAAAGAGATAATTAATCAGTCTCTTTCTTGAACTCGTTGGGTAAACATGGGTTACAACGGTTGTGTTAAGATTGAATACTTTAAAGA
Source organism: Allygus modestus (assembly GCA_963675035.1). Classification (NCBI taxonomy): domain Eukaryota; kingdom Metazoa; phylum Arthropoda; class Insecta; order Hemiptera; family Cicadellidae; genus Allygus; species Allygus modestus. Next base: position 352,070,165 of record OY776112.1, read on the forward strand.
CGGGCTTTTAATCAAAACGGATTACTTAGACTGTTGTGTATTTAATACCGCTAGTGCAAAGTTTCAACTACCCTCGGGGGCTGATAGCATTATTGTTAATTGGTGTACAGATTTTGATAATAGCGAGACTTCAGAAGACGAATATTAAATATGGCTTTGCAAGAATTTATAATCATTCCTAAATGTAAAGAGCCAATAGATTTAATGACTGGAGTATTTTTAAAGTCAGTCCATTTCTTGGACCCCGAATTAACTAAAAGTATTGTGACGGGTATTTTTAAAAGTCGAGACAATAGTCTGGGTGTATTGATTAAAGGGAGAAAAGGTGTTGTGTTTTGGTCTTACGATTCTTTCTGTCAACTAATTGACAGGTTTAACGAAGTAACTTTGGCTTTATTGGGGAATTATCAGTGTTTCATAACTATAGACGCGGGGCCTAGCATAAAGGTTAACAATATTTTTGGGCATCAGTACGTTTGTGTCTCTGATGGAGAACACTCCTTGGCTCTTAACCGTCACGAGTGGGATCAACTTGTAAAAAATATTCCTTTAATTGGTCGCGAGGTATTGCAATTATTTTATATTGAGGATATTATACAGGTTTATATTAATCAGGTTTTAACCGATGCTGAAACCTGTACAGATCAATTACCGCCTCACGTAGCCGACCGTTTATATCAGGAAATTTTATTATGGAAGCTATAGTTCAATTCCACGGCTTCAAAAGCAATACAAATAGATTTATTATTAAAGAACTTGCTATAGTTGGGAGGTCGTATAGAACACAGATTGTGTTCCGGCCTCCATACAGCTTTGATTGTTTAAATAGCAAGATGAAAAGAACAGCCCGCTGGCTGACTCGTCATTATCACCACATTAAGTGGGACGATGGCGAAGTAGAGTATAGTGAGGAGCTTTTAAGCTCACTCTGTAAACCTTTTGAAACTATTTACACAAAAGGTTTGGAAAAGGCTCAATTTCTTCGGGAATTTCACCCTAATGTTAAAGAAATAAATGAAAGTTTGTATATAGATGATGATTTTACAGTAGCTTGCATTATACATAAAAATAAAAATGAAAACTGCGCTTTGAAGTCCGCAAAGTACTACGCTCGAAAAATATTTTCGAGTGGGGCCTAATAAAAAATAAGGTCCGGCAGTCGCTCACTCATCAGGCAGGGTTAAACCCTTTGTAAGTCCAGGGGTGTGGGGAGGTTGGCCTAAAAAACCGTGAAACCGTTTGTTGTAATCCTCCGACTGTCAGGGAAAAGCGGATTGAAAAGCGCGACAAAAAAAATATAAAGTAAAAAAATTTTCTGTCTATTTTCTAGGCTAAAATGAAAGGACACAGTCTTAGTAAATAGCCTATTGGGGTAAACAGAGAACAAAAATATAAAAAAGGAGGTAGCATTTTGTTATGGAGTGGCTACCACAGTGAGAGGCGATGGTTGGGGCCTCTCACCCCAGAGGTTAGGCCTCCAGGGGAAGCTCTGGGTAACCAAAAAGAACGCGCCGACGCTCCTACGGCCTAGCCTAAAGGCTTACCGTGGTGTGGAAACGCGAGCGTTCAAAATTATAGTTTAAAAAATAACATACCTTTATAACGTGTAAATTACCCAGTCGGTGGAGAACTCGTACTCACACGCGAGGCACTTGTAGTCAAGCTTCCACGAGTAGATTAAAGTAGCGCACGATATAATATTATTACAATAGTGGTACGTTAGTCTAAAATGTGGGGTAACTTCGACACAGTGCCCGTCACTACAAAACCCGAATCTGAAAAAGGGCTCAAAACTACCACAAAACACCGTGGACTCTGTACACGGCGAATCCATGGTGCAGACTGAGACGACGCTGCTACAAACACTGTGGGCGGTCGAGCCAAGCGTGACTCGGCGATGCGGTCCGGCGACTAACTCAAGGGGCGCGCCCTAACCGTCATACCGCCCGCATAACGACATGTGGATTAAAAAACGTGTTTTTACAGTGAAACGCTTTTGATGTAATTGTACTCACCTACAGTCCAAGGAACGGAGGGTCTTCGCAGTCCAGGCCTCTTCCGTCTCGTTTGCCTCAAAGTTGAGGCAGTAGCAGCGGATGAGGATCGGATTTATCCGTTTCCGCTTCCAGCAGGCAATACACCTTTGGAGCGGAGGTCGAGGCTCGGAGAGCGAATATCCTATCGACTCCACCTTGGTGTACCTCGTTTCATTTACCAAGTCGTCTCCCTGTAACATAAAAGAAGAATAAAACAACAATAATAACTAATAAAGGATTCGATTACCTTTCATTACTTTAAACTTACCCAGAAGCAGTTTGAACAAGTCTCTAATAAGTTATATTCAAAATAATGAAAATGTTGTTTTAAAATCCAGCAATGATTGTGATGTTCTGATATTAGTAATTGTTTAATTAAAAATGGTACGTCTAAATTTTGAATTTGGAAAAGTCTAGGGAGGTCTGAACAGATTTGCTGGCAGCAAAGTTGAGTTAAGCTCGGAGGGTTCATCACGGCTAACTGAGAGAGGAGCACAGTGTGGGGGGCGTGGCTAACGGGACTCACGGAATCTGCGGGCTGTGATTGGTCGGCTGTTTACACCGGTGTTGGAAGGGATATCGTGTATAAATACGGGTCTCTGGCCCGGTGTTATGGTACTATGCCCTCTGCAGTGATTGTTTTAGCTATCATGTTGTTCCAAGTTTTAGCTCTCGTTTGCCTTCGCTTGGTGATTGGTTTCGACCAAGATGAAAACATCCCGCCCAATAATCAGGTAATCAAAGTCTCAAACAATTACACTATAGATTTACCCACTATAAATTTAGTAGTTTACTTAGTTAATAAATTTTTTTCAGGATCTGTCATCGACGACTCCTCAAGATGGTGACCAAACACCCCAACCTCTTAGTCAGGACATGTTTTTTGCTGATGATCTTGACGTGCTGTCTATACGTGCAGTAAGTAATTTGTTTTCTCTTTTTTTTTAAACTTTATGGTAGGGTTAGTATTAATAGAATGTGTATACTTAGACAGTTTATTTTTTTGTTTTCAGAGCGGTTCGGGACTGAGCAGTTTATCCCAGCGCCTGTCACAACAGGTAAAAAAACGTACTTACAAATATTTTTTTAAATACAAGAGTTTAGGTTTTACATTGAAATGAGGTTAATTATAATTTTTTATTTTTTCAGAGTGGGTCTTCTACGGTTAGCGGTTTACAATCCATATCTCAGGTGGGTTAATTTATTTAGTTTTTATATTCGTTATGATTATATTAGCCTTTATAACAGCGTTTGTTTATACATGTTTTTATGTGTTTAGGAAGAATATAACGGAAGGATAACACAAATGTTAAGATTGTCTGGCGAGTCTGGGGTATATATCGAGACCTCGCGGACCTTCCTTGATGACGGCAGTTTGTTGACCAGAAATAGGTTTACGGTTAGTATGGGTTTTATTCCGTGTTTTTTTCAACGTTTATAGTTTTTTATTTATTTAATAATATTATTTGGTTTGTGTTTTTTTTTTTTGTTACAGGACGATATTGCCGGTCTAAGCCCTGAGGCCCGGGAGGCGATCTCTCAAGGTTTAGAAAATGTAAGTCTAAATTTGATTTTATTTATCTGTTGCAGTATGATCTTGGTGTAAGTCCTGAGCTTATAGAGACTAGCATGCGAGAGTTAGGAACTGTAAGTTTTATATTTTTTATTTAGCTTATTTAGCAATACTTGCACGTAGAGGTTAGGGGTTGTTTGTGGTTTTCTCTAACTCTAATGTTTTTTTTCAGTGGCAGAGGCCAGCATCTCCTGTCAGGCGGACGATGCCTAATATTATTAGACGAGGCACCTCGGTAAGGACATATCATTGCTATGTGATTTTTAGCGTTAATAATGTAGTAAACAATAAAATAATAAGATAAATTACAATATACTGTTTTTTCAGGTAAGGGACCGGTCTCCACGCCCCCAGCCCGATACCCCAATTACGACGTATGCGGTTCATCAGGCTAACACTGAGGTGATTAATTATTATTATATAGGTACTTGTTTTTTTTCCACTTGCTTATTTTTAGAATTGTATAATTGATTTTATATTTTCTTTTTCAGCTCGTCGGTAGTGATGGCGAGTCCCAGTATTTTATCAGCGAGGATGGATACCTGCTCTCTATACGTGCAGTAAGTATTTTGGTGTATGGGGGAGTATATAGTTTTAAGTACGGGTATTTTATTACACTAATTGTATTTTGTTTTCAGAACAACCCCAGAAGCGTCAGATTTCCGCCACGGTACCGCCAGGTGACAGAGTCAACTTTTACTCAGCGGAGACTCGAGCTATGGGCGGAAATTAGGAACACCTACGAGACAGGGTTGTACTCGTTTGGAGAGAGGGCCGTTATCGCTGGGGACGGCTGGTGCCTCACACGCTTAATGGTATGTTTTGGTATGGTATGAGTATGGTATGGTGTTGATATTGTATTGTATTGTATGGGTATCTGATACCTTTGTTTTTTTTTTTTTTTATTTACAGAGGGGTGGTGAACCGGTAAGGCGTCCTCACCTGGCCGAACCCCCTCTACGGATAACATCTGGTGGGCCGGTTTCTATCCACTCAGAGGAAACGAGCGCGAGGACGCTGATAAGCCATCTACACTATACGGTTAGTATCGTCGTATTGTTTAAAGTATTTTTTTTTAGTCATAGGTTTTAATGATGGTGTTAACGGTCTCTGTTTTTTTCAGGGGCAGAACGTAACAGGTGCAAGGATGGAGGAAGAGGATGTGCGTCGGCGGGACAGGGCTCGACCAAACAGCCCTACACCCTCAAGGGTACTCCCCTCCTGGTCTAGCAGACCTTCACTACATAGTCTTGTAAGTAATAAGGTTTAACAGTTGCGTATGTTTGATATACATTTTAGGTTTTAGTTATAATAATAATATAAACATTATTTACAGGGGCAGAACGTAACTGGGATTAGGGCGGTGCCTGCAATTCCGTTTGCTGATCGGGACGAGGTTGGTGCAAGGGTGGAGGGGGATGTATTCGCCTTTCCCTCGGGCTCGAGAGCTCCCAGACTTTCGGTAATTTTTATTTTGTTATACTGTTGTATTTTTTTTTGTTTTTTACTGTGTGTGTGTGTGTACCTTGTGATAATTGATCGTTTTGTTTTTTAAAGTCAATACCGGAAGTCCACATTGCTGCCTTGGAGGAGAGGGTGAACAGGCTGAGCACCGGTGCAAGGGAGGTAGCGGGACCGTCAAGACGGGTTGAACCTATTGTAAGTATCTTTATCGGGGGTTAGGGTTTGTTTTTTTTTTGTTTTGTTTTGTAAACTTGTATTATATTTAATTTGTAATGTTTCAGAATTTAAGGTGTGAGGAACGAATGCCCGCGGTCGACCCCCCTGCCGATTGCGCCGTCTGTCGCTTTGAGGAAGGCCTGTTACGGCTGAGGATGCGGCTTTTTGAAATGGTAAGGTTCCAAGTCATTCGTTTGTAAGATATAGGACAATAATTAACTTTAAAATAGATTCTTACCTGATGTGGTTTTCAGGAGCGTGGGACAAGATAATAATTAACTTTACGAATAGATTCTTACCTGATGTGGTTTTCAGGAGCGTGGGACAAACACCACCGAGGATGTTCCGGGCATCGTCAACCGGATCGCGGCCGTCCGGACAGAGCTGGCTGAAGCGCTGACGTTGTCACGGAACGCCTTGGAGGACACGGAGATCGACCAAATCCGGGAGATCGCTCCGGCTGTGTGGGAGGAGCTCCGTGCCACCATGGAGAGGATCCTCACCTATAATGACAGGAGGATGGATAATCTTATTATCCGTGGCACGCCTCCTCCTACAGAACAGCCGAGGTACATTGTGTGCCAAATATGTATAAGTGCCCTCCCAACTGTAGCCCTCCACCCCTGTGGGCATGCATTGTGCCCGGCTTGTAGCCGCCGGGTCACCTGCTGCCCCTTTTGCAGGACTGTTGTTAACAGCCGCACGAGGTTGTTTTTTAATTATTAGGTTTTTTTTAATGTTGTATTTTTTTAAATTATTGTAAATTTGTAAATTATTGTTTCACTGTATAATATTGTATTAAAGTAAGTCTTGAATTGTTTTTTCTAAGTGCCAAGGCAGTTTAAAGTCCCCAATTTTTTCACTGTATAATATTGTATTATGGTAAATTAAAATTATTTTTTCTAAGTCCTAAGGCAGTTTAAAGTCCTGCATTGTTTCACTGTATAATATTGTATTAAAGTAAGTCTTGAATTGTTTTTTCTAAGTGCCAAGGCAGTTTAAAGTCCCCAATTTTTTCACTGTATAATATTGTATTATGGTAAATTAAAATTATTTTTTCTAAGTCCCACATTGTTTCCCTGTATAATATTGTATTATGGTAAATTAAAATTATTTTTTCTAAGTCCTAAGGCAGTTTAAAGTCCTGCATTGTTTCACTGTATAATATTGTATTAAAGTAAGTCTTGAATTGTTTTTTCTAAGTGCCAAGGCAGTTTAAAGTCCCCAATTTTTTCACTGTATAATATTGTATTATGGTAAATTAAAATTATTTTTTCTAAGTCCCACATTGTTTCCCTGTATAATATTGTATTATGGTAAATTAAAATTATTTTTTCTAAGTCCTAAGGCAGTTTAGAGTCCTACCTTGTTTCACTGTATAATATTGTATTAAAGTAAGTCTTGAATTGTTCAAAAACGTAAAGTACATTTTTATAAATTATTTGTAAAGAAAAACTATTTAAGCTATAGACATTTTTTGAAGTCTACACAATATTGTATTAAAGTAAGTCTTGAATTGTTCAAAAACGTAAAGTACATTTTTATAAATTATTTGTAAAGAAAAACTATTTAAGCTATAGACATTTTTTGAAGTCTACACAATATTGTATTAAAGTAAGTCTTGAATTGTTCAAAAACGTAAAGTACATTTTTATAAATTATTTGTAAAGAAAAACTATTTAAGCTATAGACATTTTTTGAAGCCTACACAATTTGCAATTTAATACATTTTACTAAGTTTTAATAACAGTTCAGCTTAAGTGTTTAATTCTGTATTACAACGTAAGAAATAAATAAATGTTATTTTTTAAAATGATTTTTTACTTACCTGGTGTGTGTTGTGGTCCAATGCCTGGTACGGACTAAAGTTGCTGGTTGAAATCGGCTGAGTAGAGTCACACAGTTGCGTAAGGAACGCTCAACTATGATAGTAACCATACGATAGTCACTCGGCTGTTCCATAACCAGATGTCACTGATTGATCACTAGTATTAATGCCACGAGTCGACGCGAGGGCACTGAGGCTTCGTTGTCCCGATTTGATCTGTGTCAGGCGATAAGCTTGATCGCTCAACCGCGACCCGGCGATGCGGGCTGCTCTCTCTTACATTATAATACTGCAGGTATTTTGTGTCTTACGTTACAAGCGTGACATAACTACCTTGTTATATATATAAAACCTTATTATACATCATTATATATATAACTACCTTATTATACATCTTTATATATATAACTACAGTTGGTACCACTGGTATGTAGGTCATGTTTTTTGTTTTGCAATTCATTTAGGTTGGCTACACGTTTCTGCATAAGAAACCCATGTTAAGACTCAAACACTGGGTGTACTACTGTCAGTAGTTATATTTCAGATATTATCTGGCCTGTTACTGGATTAGGGCAGGTTTATGAAATACGCACACATCATTCAAAATAATGCAAATTAGTGAATGAATTTTGGTTTGAAACTTAGTTTGATCGTATACCTTTTACAACTAAAAATTGAGTGTGTCAGTGAGTGAGGGCTTTGTCTTTTATAGGTATAGATAATCAATTAAAATTATAAGCATATTATGTTTCAGCCGTATATTAAATGTTAATAGCTAATCACGTGAAAAGCTAAAAACTCTGTTTAGAACATAATAATTGTAAGCTGACACAGAAATTGATATAGGTCAGATAGATTTATTTTAACCTGAGAAGCGTATGCATAGACATGACAGCAATATATTGTACCTAAAAGTATATAAATGAAAAGCTTCTGGCTTTTGATGCCAGAAACATAAACTTGTAAATAATAACTGATGAATGTTCAACGTTGCCATATTTCATGACGCCGTAACATTATAATTGTATACTGACGCGTGAAGGTGGTATATTGAATATACAGTATATCTGAAACAACATGAGCGCTCCTTGCGGCGTTCTCATGAAACTGCATGTCCAAAACACCCAGATAAACTATCTATGTTATGGCGTCACAAACTTCAGGGAAACTAATTAATAACTAATTAATGGGTAAAGCAAAAAATATAACTCTTATATCATTATGTTCCTTATAGTCAGCTCTTCAATCTTGAGGAGTTTGAGAATTTTAACTTCTTTTTTTTATGGAAATAACATGGAAAAACCATATGGCGTCAAATATACGACGCCACATTGTTTTTTGACGCCGCAAAGATAGGGAAAATCTTTCACATCGACGCCACATGAATAGGAAGATATATATATATATATATATATATATATATATATATATATATATATGTCCGTTACCGCGATAACTTTTGAAAAAAACACCCGATTTTAATGAAATTTGGCGAAAATGTGGAGAGTAGCATTTATGACTTTAAGTTCGAAAACCAGATTGATCGCATTATGGGAAGGGGGTTTTATGGGGGTTTACAATTTTACAAAAATCGTTTTTTTGCAAATTTGACCCCAAAATGTTAAAAAATCTTAATTTTGGTTATAGCCATTTTATAGAGCTTAAAAAACAAATAATTTAGTATCTTTAATCATTAACCTAGGTTAAGTGGTTGCGGAGAAAATCCATAAAAAGTGTCCCATGTTAATCTTATGGGAAAAAGGTTTTTAGATTTTTCTCAGATAGTTTTACTAAAAACTTCACATTTCTGTTTATTAATGTGTTTAGCTCAACAACACAAACATTTTGGTGTTTAAATCGTTGTTCTACGTCCAACCGTTGCAGAGATATTCAAAGTGCTAAACACAGTATGTTGTCCAATGTTATCCTTATGGAGAATAAATAAAATTCTATATCTCGATTATCTAATATATATACAGCCGCTTGTGTAACTGACTGACTCACTGAGGTATACGAATTCTAGACCACTTCTAGACGAGCTAGAAACCTGAAATTTTGCACGCAGGTAGCTTTTACCTTGTAACCCCCAGGAAAATTGCCAAATTTGACAATTTTTCATTTTAACCCCCCTAAAAAAAATATTTAAATTCCCCCAAAAAAGGCTTATTTTAAAATTCCAGTTTTTGAGCTCTAGCGGTTCAACTAATTATCCTATAGAAAAACGGACACCACCACGAGCCACGGATTTTGCAAGATCTACAACTTTGGTCCTTTGACTTTTTGTCGTATCTCGTCTCCTTCACCCTTAGGTAGCGCTAGATTTTTCAAATTTTGGCATATTTTCGAAATATTTTGGCCGTTTTTTATTTCCTATCACGTTAATATACTTGATGGAGGCCTAATATTTGGCAAGCAGTATGTCTACATCACACTCAAAAAATAGCAGCAGAAATATGACCAGTTTTTATTAATTAAACCTGTCGAAAAATGAAAAACTCTAAATATCATTAGATTTGACCGTTTTCTTAGTATAAGTAGTGGCGTATTGGGGGTTCTATGCCAATTTATGTTATTGGACATACACGTGACACCAATAATACTTGAGCTAGAGACGTGAGATTTAGCATGCATGTGCCTTGCACCTTTTCTCTCCAAATCCTACTATTTTTGGTTTGAACTATCTCAACAAAATAAATAATTGTGAATACAAAAATTAAAATGTAGTATGTTTTTATTTAAGCTATAGAGGCCGAACGGGTTGTCCTACCGAAAAACGAAGACCACTATGTGTCACGGATTTCAGACGAACTACAACTTTAGTCCTATGACATTTTGCCGTATCTCACCCCTTTCACCCTTAGATAGCGCTAGATTTTTTAAATTTGAACTTTTTTCACAAATTTGTTTGTGGTTTTTAATGGTTTGTCACTCTAATATAGAACTTATAGGCCTAATACTTATCACACAGTATTCCTACATTACAATTAGTACTAAGAAATACTCCCACGCCCAGATTAAGTATCTTAAACACCCAAAAAAATCAAAGTTTTTGAGCTCTTGTAGACTTTTCGTGTTTTTCGGGTACATTTTCTATGTTGCGCACTGTCGAGGGTAAAATCCCTTATAAAACATGTCATATTTGTTGCAGAGGCTTTTAGTTACCCAAAGTCATAGTATTTCAGGTTGTTAACGGTGGTCGTATCCCTTATAAGGTTCAAAATACGCATTTTAAAGGCTACATTATACATCAGTTAAGGGTATAATTTACGACAGGGACCTGGGGGCGAAGCCCCCCACAGGGGTCTGGGGGCGGAGCCCCCAGCGAGCGAAGCGAGTTTATAAATGTATATTGATGAAACTTGGTATGTGGCTTCAACTAGTTGTGATATATTGATATTACCACAAAAAACAAGTTTTTTGTTGATAGTCCACGTATCAGCAAACCTGCATACTCGGCCCCATGTTATTCATATGGAGAATAAGAAAAGTTGTATATCTCCCTTAATTATGAACCTACATTAGGAGAACTTGGTATGTAGCTTCACCTGGTTCAGTTGTATTGATTATTGCAAATAAAACACATTACTTATCTTCCTTGTTGCAGCATACCTGCGTCCACAACCCTAATGTTATTCTTATGGAGAATAAATAAAATGCTATATATCACTTATTTATCGATGTATTTTTGTGAGCTCTATGTAGTAGTGAGTGACATATATATGCATTGGAAATTGGCTGAGTACGCAGGTTTGCTGCGACGGGGGTATTTATTAATTTATGTTCATAATTAAGGGAGACAGAGCATTTAATTATCCTCCATAAGAATAACATGGGGGCTGAGTATGCAGGTTTGCTGCTATGGGAGAATTTGGCAAACAGTATTTTTTTGAGCAAATATCAAAAGACACAACGAGATGAAGCTGTATACCAAGTTTCGTCAGTATCAGCGAGCAAGCTTGCTCGCTGGTCAGTATACGTTCAAAAATAAGCGAGGTATAAAAATGTTCTTTCCTTCCTAAGAATAACATTAGACAACGTACTGTGTTTAGCACTTTCAATATCTCAGTAACCAATTGACGTAGAGGAATGATCAAAATACCAAATTGTGTGTTTTTTTAAGCTGAATCCAATGGTGAAAACTAAAATTTGACTTTTTCAAAAAAATAGATGTAACAAATTCAAAAACCCATTTTTAGGGTACAGAACCCCCCCTAAATACCCCTTCGGATAGAGCGATCTGGCTGGTTTTCGAACTTAAAGTCATAAATGTTGCTTTACACGCTTTTATCGGATCATTTTTACGCGAGTTATCCTACGGACACACACACACACACACACACACACACACACACACACACACACACACACACACACACAAACACACACACACACACACACACACACACATATATATGGCGTTAATCAAACACTCTCTATCTATCTGATATACCGGAGAGAGGAAGTTTGAGGCATTGATTATTTAAGTCTAAAATAGGATTACTAAAGGGTTTTATAACCTTTAAGCTAAATACATTAAGCGTTGAAATACTGTCGCTATTTTGAACAATAAAACCTAGAACGTCAAATGTTAATACAGAACTAGCCATAAACAAATAAAACACACATAATAAGTTTGAAGTAAGTACTTAAATTTACTGATTAAAACAAAAAACGTCGGGAAACGGATCTAGATTTGTCCTCCGTTTATATAACATTTGTTGTTTAATTTTTACCCCAGGATTAAGATATTGAAATTTTGGTAGAGTGTTTGGAAAGACTTTATATGCTACTTGTTAATATATTTCCGGTTCAAAGGCATATATGGCCTTAACAATTTCATTTATGAAATATAAAGGAGTTATTATAGATTATTTTATAGTTGCTTGAATAAATTAGGCTAATATACAAATATAGAGCCATAAAAGCGCATCAGCTAATGTGTATCCATAGGTTTCATGGGTTTTAAGTTAATTAAGCATTTTTAGCGAATTTCCCCTATAGGGAAGAAGCTATTACCGTAGTCGGCATGGTAAGACCTAGGCCCTGGACCATGATAACTTTTAGTTTTGAGGTCCCCAGACCCCCAAAAACACCGTTCGTTCGAAACTGTATATATATATATACTCGCTTCGCTCGCTGGGGGCTCCGCCCCCAGACCCCTGTGGGGGGCTTCGCCCCCAGGTCCCTGTCGTAAATTATACCCTTAACTGATGTATAATGTAGCCTTTAAAATGCGTATTTTGAACCTTATAAGGGATACGACCACCGTTAACAACCTGAAATACTATGACTTTGGGTAACTAAAAGCCTCTGCAACAAATATGACATGTTTTATAAGGGATTTTACCCTCGACAGTGCGCAACATAGAAAATGTACCCGAAAAACACGAAAAGTCTACAAGAGCTCAAAAACTTTGATTTTTTTGGGTGTTTAAGATACTTAATCTGGGCGTGGAGGTATTTCTTAGTACTAATTGTAATGTAGGAATACTGTGTGATAAGTATTAGGCCTATAAGTTCTATATTAGAGTGACAAACCATTAAAAACCACAAACAAATTTGTGAAAAAAGTTCAAATTTAAAAAATCTAGCGCTATCTAAGGGTGAAAGGGGTGAGATACGGCAAAATGTCATAGGACTAAAGTTGTAGTTCGTCTGAAATCCGTGACACATAGTGGTCTTCGTTTTTCGGTAGGACAACCCGTTCGGCCTCTATAGCTTAAATAAAAACATACTACATTTTAATTTTTGTATTCACAATTATTTATTTTGTTGAGATAGTTCAAACCAAAAATAGTAGGATTTGGAGAGAAAAGGTGCAAGGCACATGCATGCTAAATCTCACGTCTCTAGCTCAAGTATTATTGGTGTCACGTGTATGTCCAATAACATAAATTGGCATAGAACCCCCAATACGCCACTACTTATACTAAGAAAACGGTCAAATCTAATGATATTTAGAGTTTTTCATTTTTCGACAGGTTTAATTAATAAAAACTGGTCATATTTCTGCTGCTATTTTTTGAGTGTGATGTAGACATACTGCTTGCCAAATATTAGGCCTCCATCAAGTATATTAACGTGATAGGAAATAAAAAACGGCCAAAATATTTCGAAAATATGCCAAAATTTGAAAAATCTAGCGCTACTTAAGGGTGAAGGAGACGAGATACGACAAAAAGTCAAAGGACCAAAGTTGTAGATCTTGCAAAATCCGTGGCACGTGGTGGTGTCCGTTTTTCTATAGGATAATTAGTTGAACCGCTAGAGCTCAAAAACTGGAATTTTAAAATAAGCCTTTTTTGGGGGAATTTAAATATTTTTTTTAGGGGGGTTAAAATGAAAAATTGTCAAATTTGGCAATTTTCCTGGGGGTTACAAGGTAAAAGCTACCTGCGTGCAAAATTTCAGGTTTCTAGCTCGTCTAGAAGTGGTCTAGAATTCGTATACCTCAGTGAGTCAGTCAGTTACACAAGCGGCTGTATATATATTAGATATATATATATATATATATATATATATATATAGTTGAAATGTTCTCTCCAGATTCAAATTTTAAAATCTTTATTAATTTTCGTTCATCTGGTGAACTTCATCAGATAAATATAAAAGAAGGTGTATAAATTATGTACATAATTGTATCAAAAAACTAAACAAAATAGGTTAACAACAATATATAAACGGATAATAAAAATCATATGCAATATAAAACAGATGGGTCATAGATAAAAATAATATACAGGTCAAGACATAAACCAATATTGGACTTTATAATTATCTTAGATTTAAACCAGACGGGTGCCGTGTTTGTAAGACTAGTTGATGGGCCAGTTCAGACTTACGAAGGTTAACCATTGTAATATTCTTGTTGATGTCCTCTCTAACTTGTTTGATGGCCTTTAAATTGTAGCAGTCTTCGATCTTTTGTTTATTATGAAAGATAGCATGTTTAGCAACTGGCTTTTCTTCGTCACCATGTACTAGAGCCGCACGGTGACCCGTCATTCGTAAGTTGGTAAATTACATTTTTTGAATTGCAGTCCATCTCATCTTTTATACTGTTTTTTTTTCTTTGGGGCGCTGCTTTCAAATTTAGTAGATTCTGTCATTATTCTGCAAGTACCGCACCGTGGTCTTTCGCATGGTTTACACCTGTTTTTTCGATTACCCTCAACAGATTTATCCGATAAATTAGTTTTTACCAACATATTCCTCAAGTTGGGCGGCCTCTTAAAAATTACCCTAGGTGGTTTTGAGAAAATGTTTTTTGTCTCCTGTGATGACTGGAGGATGTTAAAAGACGTTTTTATAACATTGTTTATTTTATGTAGGCCTGGATAAAATTGAGTGATGAATTTAGGATCATTCACAACAAAACTATTAGTTTGCTGGTTCTTTGGTTGGTTAATCTGTCTCTTGATAACTTTTTCAGGATAGCCAGACTTTTGAAGGGAAACCGTCAACCTATTTATATAATTCACAAAGTCTGAATTTTCACTATACAGTTTCTTTGCTCTAAATGATAGGCTCTTGGGTATAGATTTTTTTATATAAGTAGGATGACAGCTCTTGTAATTTAAATATTGCTTTGTGTTGGTCTCCTTCAAGTGTAGTTTTGTTATCCAGAATCTAGGTAAACATCCACATCAAGAAACGTAACAGATTTTGTAGAGTAACTCCAAGTATAACGTAACTCCAATATATATATGTGTGTGTGTGTGTGTGTGTCCTTAGGCACGATAACTCTCGTAAAAATGATCCGATTTTAATGAAATTTGGTATAAACGTGTAAAGCAACATTTATGACTTTAAGTTCGAAAACCAGTCAGATCGCTCCATCGGAAGGGGTATTTTAGGGGGGTTTTGTACCCCAAAAATGGGTTTTTGAATTTTTACATATAATTTTTGAAATGGTCAAATATTAGTTTTTACCGTTGGATTCAGCTTACAAAAATACACAATTTGGTATTTTGATCATTCTTCTACGTTAATTGGTTACCGAGATATTGAAAGTGCTAAACACAGAACGTTGTATAATGTTATTCTTATGGTGGAAAAGAAAAATTTTATATCTCGCTTATTTATGAACGTATATTGACAAAACTTGGTATAAGGCTTCATCTGGTTGTGGTTTATTGATATTTGCTCAAAAAATATTTTTTCCAAAGGCTCCCGTTGCAGCAAACCTGCATACTCAGCCCCATGTTATTCTTATGGAGAATAATTAAATGCTATGTCTCCCTTAATTATGAACATAAACGAATAAAAACTGGTATACGACTTTACCTTACTGAGTTATATTGATATTAGCATAAAAACACATGTTTTGTGTTCCTTGTTGCAGCAAAACTGCGTACTCAGCCCCAATGTTATTCTTATGGGGAATGACTAAAATTGTATATACCGTTTATTTGTGAATATATTTTTATGAAACTTGGTAAGTGGCTTTATGTAGTCTTAAGACATTTATCCGCTGAGAGAAGTGGGCATTTGAGGCTGCTAGACCGGAAGTGACGTCATACGGTCACGTGACCGGATGCACTGAGTCATTAAACACGTCATCTGAGCCTCAGCCAGTGACGTAGGCGGTTTTGTGACGTAATGAGGGAAAGTTTAAAGGTCAAGGTCACGGTGAGGTAATTTTAAAAAAGTACTACCTCGCACGCGTAAAATCCGTTTGTGATTCGATAGTTTTCATTCGATAATAAATATCGAATGAAACAATCGAATGAAGCAATCGAATGATACGAGTGCGAGGTAGTACTATTACAAATATTACTTTATTTTATTTACAATAATTCATATTACAAATATTACTTTATTTTATTTACAATAATTCATGTTTACAATAGTTCCCCGTTGTTCGTTGTCATCGATGTTGTTGAACCGGAGGAGTTGCGGCCATCACTTCGTTTTCTGATGAAAGGAAGAGCGTCTTGGAGAGCTCGATGTTTACCGGTCGAGAGCCGGAGTTGTACTGACTATTCGCTAGCTAGCGTTTTGGTATCAAACAAAATGGTGGGGGTAAAAGTGTGGTGGAGCAGAGCAGATGGCGGACGGCAGATGGCAGGCGGCAGGTGGCAGGTGGCAGGTGGCAAGTGCGTGGCAGATGGCAGCTGGCGCGGGGAGGAAGACTTTGAATAAAATATCCATTACTTAAAACCCATCAAGTATAACGTAATTGCTTCTGTATCAGAGGATGTTGTGGTAGACACTTTTTGTACTTGTATTTGATCAGTCGTTTCATTAGTGTTAGCTTGGTAAATATTAAAAGATAAAGATGTGGAAGAAACATTATTGTCTTGTATTTGTGAATCCATGTGTACCGCGCAAGAGCTGGACATATAGTGATGTAGCGTTTGCGCGTAGGTTAGGTACTCGGCTTTTCCCCCCACCACACCAGTCCCCCCACCATACCAGTCCCCCCACTAAGTTTTACATCGCACAATAACTAGTTTACATGTGTTAGTTAAGGTTTAGCTCTTAGACTGTCAAGACCTTAGCTCCGTAACTGAAAACTTCAATAATGTTTGCTCAACGCTGTATAATTATAACAGTTATTAAGACCTAAATCAGTGCATGTATTCATATGGTGCTTTTTGCGTAGCAAACAACTGGTTAAAAGTGTTTCAACCTCGATTATTCTTCGACGAAACCGCTCATTGTCCACTAAAAGCGTAGACCTTCATTCTTCATTATCAGAGAAGTAGAAGGTAGTGTCAAGTGGACTACTGAAGGTCACTTCCATATGTTCCTATAAAACTGTTACATCTTTCAGACCCTCTAGATAGATGTTCATCCGTCAAGAGCTAGAAATATAATGATGTAGCCATGTAGCGTTATCGTTACCTTGTCCTTCGTAATTTGAGTACCCACATGACATACTTTGGACGAAGTCACTCCGACCTTGAATTAATAACTATGGTGGGCCGCGCGCAAAAATTTAAAGTTGTAAACTGAAATTACCCTTTGTGTTACTGAAAGGAACATTGTTTTCCTGCATCGACATGTTGATTGAAGCGTGAGTTAAACAGGACTGAGGTAGCACTAGTGTGTAGGAAAGGTACCTACCTTTCCCCCACCAGACCACTCGGTCATAATTTAAAACTATAAATAAAGAAGTTATGTAGGTCTGACCTTCAGAAATAGTTGTTATTCCGCTAATACTGCGATGCCCTTGGTCGGATCTATATTCTGATTGCATCTTCTTGTTCATCTCGTCGAGCCGCGTAATTTGACTACCCACATGTCATACTTTAAACCAAACATAAAGAAGTTATTTAGGTTTGTCCTTGAAAATAGTTGATCTTTGCAAATTGCCTAAGACCCCAAGACCATCCGAACAATGTCCAAAACGGGGAACAGCGCAGTAACCACATGACATACTTTCGATGAAGTCACTCCGACCTTGAATTAATAACCTACGGTGGGTCGCGCGCAAAAATTTAAAGTTGTAAACTGAAATTACCCTTTGTGTTACTGAATGGTAGATTGTTTTTCTGCATCGACATGTTGATTGAAGCGTGAGTTAACAAGACTGAGGTAGCACTAGTGTGTAGGAAAGGTACCTACGTTTCCCCCACCAGACCACTCGTTCATAATTTAAAACTATAAATAGAGAAGTTATTTAGGTTTGACCTTCGAAATAGTTGTTATTCCGCTAACGCTGCGATGCCCTTGGTCGGATCTAAATTCTGATTGCACATTCTTGCCCGTCTCGTCGAGCCGCGTTTTAAACCGAAAAATAAAGAAGTTATTTTAGTTTTCGTCCTTGAAAATAGTTGTTCTTTGCAAATTGCCCAAGTCCCCAAGGCCTATCCGAACAATTTCCAAAACGGGGAACAGCGCAGTAAGTACTTCTCACTTGAATTATAAAGTGTTCTATTCCCCACTCTGTATTAAAGGAAGACAATCATAATCAATCAATTTAATAACTCCCGTTAGCAGGTCGGTTTTAAAAATATTAAAACTGTTCTTTTACGTTTGGTAACACTTCCTTGAAACGAAAAAAAAACACCAGCTTATGTTAAACGCAAACTTAATTAGTGTTAATCAAATGAACATGGTTAGAACATTTATACTATAAATACTCCCAATAAAATACGAATAAACAACCACAGTTGTAAGCCTCATTTTATCGTCTGGAAAATGGCACAAGTGACGGCTATTGTTTTGTTCTTGTTAAAACAAATGAAATAGCAGAGTGGCGCAAGTTGTAGTACCCCTTCTCAACTCAAATTAAAGCGGGGATTACGGTTGTTTATTGCAAATTCAGCATTTATTTCTATAATATATGGATATGCGATTAAACGCATTAAACTATTGAATATTCAATATAAATTAGCAATCAGATCGTGATCAATCTTAAAACCGATAAAGCTAATACTACCCGCAATTTAAGTGATGTTCTCAAACCAGATAATTAAAAACTTGACAAAGTCAACTGTGTTCACGCCCCAGTAGCTAGCGATCGCTAGAGTCGTCCAGGGTTCTAGCCTAGTCTAATGACCGCTATCCCGGAGAGATGTCCTTGCGGGACAAGTTGCCATTAAAGGAAGTCTCGGACCCGCCTGGGCTCCTAGCATGTCAAGGAGCCTGCACTCCTCAAAATATAGGTGACTGGCGCAAGCATTTATTCTTGGGAGTCTGTAGTGCAGCATGGTTATATTTTTTATTTATTATTTTATTTTTTTGGGAGGGTTTATTGATATTTTAGGTTACTTTGAGTTTAAATTTAAATAACATATTTAAAAAAGAACTTTAGTACAATATAGTAATTTAATATTGCATTGTCATCCAGGTCTGATCTATAATTTAAGTTTCAAGCCTCTAGCTCATCGGGAAGTTAGTTAAAAATCGATTGGAAAATTTGTACCGAACAGACAAGAAATCAAGCTAATAAAAATGTGTTAGAATAGCCTGTAACAAACACTGGATGATTTTGAAAATGTATCTAAAACATCATTTGTATTTTGATCAAACCTTCTTTTGTTAAAATAAGAGTCAAATTAAGATATGATTTGTTTAAATCACTCCAAAAAACATCCCTCACAAGAGAAGTTAGCATGAAGTGTAATTTTCTCAGATATTGATGTTGTCATTGATTTCAGAAAACTCAAAACTAAAACATATGCAAAGGATTCTAATAAAAAAAAAATAAAATACTTGCAACACACAATAGCTATTCGGTAAATAGAAACCTACTCATAAAAAAAAAATCCCATGTTAATCTTATAGGAAAAAGGTTTTTGGCTTTTCCTCAGTTTATATTAATGTAAACTTCACATTTGACTTTACCAATATGTTCATTTCCACAAAACAATCATTTTGGTGTTTAAATTGTGATTCTACGCCCAACCGTTGCAGAGATATTCAAAGCGCTAAACACAGTACGTTGTCCAATGTTATCCTTATGGAGAATAAATAAAATTTGATATCTCGATTATTTATGAATGTATGTTGATGACATTTGGTATGTAGCCTCACGTAGTACTGGTATATTGATATTTGCACAAAAGATTGATATTTTGTTGATTATTCCTGTAGCAGCAAACCTGCGTACTCAACCCCCATGTTATTCTTATAGAGAAAAGTAAAATGTAATGACTCCCTTAATTATGAACATAAATTAATACAACTTGGTATGTAGCTTCACTTGGTTGAGTTATATTGATAATTATATAAAAACCCATTTTTCTGTTCCTTGTTGCAGCAAACCTGCTTTCTCAGCCCCCATGTTATTCTTATGGAGAATAACTAGAATGATATAAAGCGCTTATTTATGATTACATATTGATGGAACTTGGTATGTGGCTTCTCCTAGTTAAATCTATATTTTTAATACGCTAGGCATATTTTTGTCATAATTGTTTTGGAGCGGTGGTGCTACCGTCACCATGTCCAAGGTATCGTTAGAAAGGGCTTAGCATGTAGTTTTGCCATCAATTAAAAAAAATGTATAAAGGTCACCGTGGTCATGGGAAAATATGAGGTCAAAGTCGCGATTTTCCCCATAGACATAACACGGTAACTAGAAAAAATACGGTAGGGACCATAAATATAAACAAATGACGTCAATGGATCGAATGTAAACAAACTTTCTTGTCATATGGTTCTGTTCATATTTTATCTGTCAAGTGCTATGTTTATA
Source organism: Allygus modestus (assembly GCA_963675035.1). Taxonomy (NCBI): domain Eukaryota; kingdom Metazoa; phylum Arthropoda; class Insecta; order Hemiptera; family Cicadellidae; genus Allygus; species Allygus modestus. Next base: position 352,090,432 of record OY776112.1, read on the forward strand.
AAACGTTGTTTTCATTTATGAATCGTCCTTCATGTTAACTTGATTTTTAGGCTTGGTCCTCCTTGCACCCTTATTCAGATAGTTTTTATTTAATTGAGTGTTCTAACCAACAATAGTATGTTTTTACATTTTGTTAGTTTTTGTTTTCTTAAAGCTGCGAAAACAAATTATAATATTCCAGTGATTTTCTCGCCACAAAATCAAATATTTACTCCTCAAAATCTTTCTGCTAAAAGTCTTAAAACTGCAATATTTACTTATTTAGTTCCAGGCGTCTGCAGGGAGAACAGAAAAAATACGGTTTTTTTTTGACATATCGATGTGTAAATAAAAACATGTTTACATTCGATCCATTGACGTCATTTGTTTATGTTTATGGCCCCTACCGTATTTTTTTCTAGTTACCGTGAGGAGGCCGACGAACTTTAACTAGTACACGCGAACGAAATACCTGCGCCAGGCGGTGTGAACGAAACAGTGGCGCTATCTGATGACAAAAGTATAAATTACGTGTTGATTGAAAGTACGTTGTCATCATCCGTTTTAATTTCCGTTGTTTTGATATGTTTGTTTACAACTGAAGAAACCTTTCGTTGAGTACAAACTTGCTCGGATTCGAGCAACAGGACAGCTAGTTATATTTATATATGCATAAAAACCAATTGTTTGTGTTCCTTGTTTCAGCAAACCTACGTACTCATTACCAATGTTATTCTTATGGAGAATAATTAAAATTGTATATTTCGCTTATATGTGAATATATATATATATATATATATATATATATATATATATATATATATATATATATATATATATATATATATATATATTTATGAAACTTGGTATGTGGCATTAAGATATATATATTATGTACTGAAAATTCGCTGAGTACGCAGGTTTGCTGCGACGGTGGTATTTCTAAATAGCTTAACTTTAACACTATAAATCACATATCATGAGTAACTTGATGAATTTTAAATTGTTGGCTTTCAATGCTATTACCAACTAAAACCAATATCACCAATATCACCTGTTCAAGTAAACATGTCATTAGCTATTATGTAAACAACAATATCCTTCTATAAGGTTTATATGGGAACCCTTTTGGGCCTCTTGGTAGGAACCCAATTGAGTTAGGACGAAATGAATGGCTTAAAAACCTTCTCCGTGAAATTTTACATACATATACCAAGTTTCATGGCAAACGGTCCAACGTGTCCGAGTCCATAAACTTTAAATATATATATATATATATATATATATATATATATATATATATATATATATATATAAACAAATAAACCAACATCCTTTTTTATAAACAAAGATTAGGATTGACATCGTGTCTAAAGAATTATTCGCTTGGTTGTTTTTGAGTTATACGAATCATAGTTAATTATAGTTAATTATAGCTTCCACCAAAAATAAGAATGAGCTAATAGAATTCACCTGAATTGACTATTAAACTCCCAGTCGCTTGGACCTCTTATAAGCGATAATCAAATCCAGTGAAGTTCAATTTTTAATAAATCCACAACGGGCAATTCCCTATCTAACCAATCGAATAACAATTCCCCGGCCCTATCGAATGATATTGTATACAGTTAATCGTACTTTCTGAATAAAATCATGCGACGTTGCTAAACTGTCCATCTAGGTCTATCACTTTTCCCCCTCTTTTAATGGACGAGTGCTATATAGCCGGGATGTTGCACATCTTAGCACCACTTTGACTCTAGACATCATGGTGTTCACACATTACATCTCATCTATTGATGAAGCGAGCTGTGCTAGATCTGCAAATAATGTCTGCACTGTTTACTTACAAAAGGATAGTTTAATCCTTAATCTTAATTTTAGTGAGTATGATTTTAAATGGGGAGAGGTGTGAAGTTGCTGTTTGTAATAATAGCTGAGTTAAAGGTCAGCTGACTAAAATATGACTTGTGGAGAAAGGATTTGCTTGTTTACCATGGCAGCAGAGTTTGACGGTAGTCAACATATAGGGTACACTTTTTCTCTAGGTATATTATTATTAATACGTCTGCATATTGATCAACTAAATATTTTAAATAAGGATATGCTTATTTCGATGTGGATTCATCTTCGAGGTATTAATAATATACGATTAGCAGATAAGACAATTGAAAGTGTCGATAAAAGTCAAATTACATTTTAAGCTACAATTAAATACAATGTTCTGAATGGAATGGCGGAAATTAAGATTACAAGCGAACTTCCAATACATATATAACATAACACATTAGGTCACGTAACAGGATTCATAAGAAATATATTCAAAAACAAGTGGATATTTAAAATATTCATTATTCTGTATAAGTATAGCATTAGGGATAAGTACGCAGGTTTGCTGCCGCAAGGAACACAAATAATGGCGTTTTATGCAAATATCAATAGAAATAATCTAAGTGAAGTCACATACCAAGTTTCATCCATATACATTCATAAATAATCGATATATAACATTTTAGTTATTTTCCATAAGAAAATCATGGGAACCGAGTACCTAGGTTTGCTGCTACGGGAACCATATTCGTAATTTTTTGTGCAAACAACAAATTATTTTTCCATAAGAATAACATGGGACCGAGTACCTAGGTTTGCTGCTACGGGAACCATATTCGAATGATTTTGTTGTACAAACAACAATAAACCATAACCAGATGAAGCCATATACCAAATTTCATCAGTTTATGTTCATAAATGTGCGAGATAATCTTTTTTTTTCTTTTTCTCCATAAGAATAAAATTGGTCAACGTACTGTGTTTACAGAATGGAATGGCGGAAATTAAGATTACAAGCGAACTTCCAATACATATATAACATAACACATTAGGTCACGTAACAGGATTCATAAGAAATATATTCAAAAACAAGTGGATATTTAAAATATTCATTATTCTGTATAAGAATAGCATTAGGGATGAGTACGCAGGTTTGCTGCCGCAAGGAACACAAAATAATGGCGTTTTATGCAAATATCAATAGAAATAATCTAAGTGAAGTCACATACCAAGTTTCATCCATATACATTCATAAATAATCGATATATAACATTTTAGTTATTTTCCATAAGAAAATCATGGGAACCGAGTACCTAGGTTTGCTGCTACGGGAACCATATTCGTAATTTTTTTGTGCAAACAACAAATTATTTTTCCATAAGAATAACATGGGACCGAGTACCTAGGTTTGCTGCTACGGGAACCATATTCGAAAGATTTTTTTGTACAAACAACAATAAACCATAACCAGATGAAGCCATATACCAAATTTCATCAGTTTATGTTCATAAATAAGCGAGATAATCTTTTTTTTTTCTTTTTCTCCATAAGAATAACATTGGTCAACGTACTGTGTTTACCACTTTCAATATCTCAGTAGTTTATGACATCTGGGATCTCAAAATGAAAAGTTATCATGGTCTCGGGCTTAAGTCTTGCCATGGGACCTACGGTAATAGCTTCTTCCCTATAGGGGAAATTCTCTAAAAGTTAGAGTATATTTTATTTTTTGTAGAAAAGCATTTTATTAAACAGATGCAAACATTTCTTTTGCAAAAGGACCAACTAACATGTAACACTTTCACCGTAAGTTTACACGACTCACCGCACTTTCTGTCAATAAACCGCTCGCTGTACATCAGAGATGATGAGCTCCGCCTTGACCTGGGTTATGCAACAGCGCTCCTAGCGGCTCCCGCAGTTGCTCATCTCCTGGAATACACTGATGAGAACACACGTCCATGCATCACGATGGTACAGGCGTGTCGCGTTATGTAGATGACCAGACGCTGGTATTATTTACTCCGATACTAGTTGCGGACAAATATTAGTTGCAAAAATCAGGTTAATCAGTTTTAGGTTTAATACTGATTGCTGTTTCAAGGCAGCCTGGAATATCACAAAAGCCGAGTATTAGTTTAAGCGAAGCCTGTTTAAAATAAGTTACTGTATGTTGTACCTGAATAGGGAACATAGGATTAATAATACTGGTATATCGATAATACCAAGCAGTTAGTTTCGCATTAGAAATTTTACACTAAGGAAACAGATGCCTATAAGGCACTACTGGAGCAGAGCCTGTGATCTTGTTAGTGGTTGACCTCGTCGATATAATTTGGCTGACGTGACATAAGGAAACTTTGGTGTTACAACATTTAGACGTCATTTATTGACATCATCCTACACTTTGGGATTTAGATCGTTAACGCGTAGGAAGCTTGACATTGTGCAAATGTAGTTTTGATGTAAAATATAACGAGCTATTTAGGACAAGGATGATGTATTTGTACAAATTAATTAGCCACAAGTTTGTTAATAAATACAATTCATTAGTTCAATAATTTAGTGAGTTAATCCTTTATGCACCACAGCCATTATAAATTTGGATTTTAACAAATGATGGCAAATTTAATGTGGTGCAAACTGTTAAATAATATTACCATCCCACAATGTACCCACAATAACTAAGTATGCAAAATTATTGGTTTTTAATGCATACGTTTGAAAGAGGTCACACAAAATCCATAGCAAAGTTTAAATAGAGTAGAGATAATTGAAACTTGAGATTCGTAATCAAATGAAATCGTATCAGATGAAAAACACAAGTTTGTTACAAACTTAAAGTAAAACAGTATCTAGTATGCATTTTATTAGGAGCCAAGGACTTTAAAACACACAAGCACAAAATAAATCGGAAAGTAAATGAATGACAGTTTCAAACAATAATCCTAATAATCTAAGGCTTAATCAAGGGGATAATACAATAATTATTTTACTACCCCATACAAAGAGACGCTATATATTCTTTCTGGAGAGCGAAAAGCACCTCAGTTATTTAGCTGGAGATAACTAAGTATACAAAATTATTGGTTTTTAATGCATACGTTTGGAAGCGGTCACACAAAATCCATAGCTAAGTTTAAATAGAGTAGAGATAATTGAAACTTGAGATTCGTAATCAAAATGAAATCGTATCAGATGAAAAACACACAAGTTTGTTACAAACTTAAAGTAAAACAGTATCTGGAACTTTATAATAGGATACATAGATCTTTATTTACTGACGCTTTAAATTTTAAGCTTGAATATTTTTTGTTTAGATTTTTCCCCAAGAATAACAACACGAAAAAAAAGATAAGTGAAAATAGCCATAATTAATTCAAAATAGATATCTAGTATGCATTTTATTAGGAGCCAAGGACTTTAAAACACACAAGCACAAAATAAAATCGGAAAGTAAATGAATGACAGTTTCAAACAATAATCCTAATAATCTAAGGCTTAATCAAGGGGATAATACAATAATTATTTTACCACCCCCATACAAAGAGACGCTATATGTTCTTTCTGGGTAGCGAAAAGCACCTCAGTTATTTAGCTGGAGACGACCGGCACTCAGCTAGTGTGTGAAAGTAGCTCAACCACTGAACTGCCTTGATGCAACAATTAAACCAATTAGGGACGCAAAGCTATGTGCGAGAGAGAGCGATTTTGAGGAGAAGGGGGAGGGAGAGAGAACATACTATTATTCGTCCTAGCCCATCAACTTTGAGTTGCGTACGTGTTGATAATTTCATAGACCGTTGTTTTGTGTGTGCTTTTCCAAAGTAGCAGCCACTCTCTTTCTACAGGCACTCATCGTGGCATAGGGTATAATCAACTTTCTCCAGGTCATAATTAATTTTCTATCTCTTTGTACGTGCACTGTCATATCTGTGTATTTTTCAGTGGGTTAATATTTCTATTAAGGTAAAATGGGATATAGAAGAATTTATAAGAGTGAGTGAGTCGATGATATAACTTTAGCTGACATTCATAAAACCTCCTCATAGTTAGTTGAATGTACTACATTTATGAAAAGCGGTAAAAACCTGCTCGTGTTTATAATTGACAGCTTTTCCTGATGGAAGTTTTGATTGCATTTTAATGAACTCTTAGACGGTCAGCATTTGGGATATAAATTCTAAGAATATTATTCTTAAACTACATTTATGTGTTTATAATTGACAGCTTTTCCTGATGGAAGTTTTGATTGCATTTTAATGAACTCTTAGACGGTCAGAATTTGGGATATAAATTCTAAGAATATTATTCTTAAACTAAATTTATTCGAAGGCGCAGTAATTGTTCCACAAAAAGAAAAAAAGGAATAGGGAGCGTGCAATATAAATCCAGACCTGCAAGCTTTCATATACTACAGCCAACCTCCATCCATATATGGTTATACAGCTGAGGAGCTTAATCCTGTTTCTCTCTTGAAGTGGGGGTGAATGATAAACCTTTTCCTGTTATCATTCTCAACCGAATCATGGACCGGTACAGTTGCAGTGTCTGCGCTAAAAGCTTTGCTCGTCGTTGCGGGGTTAATCGGCACATGCGCGAACAACACACAGCATGTGATCCTGTTGTTTTCCCTTTCTGCGGAGTTCATTTTCGCAGAGAGAAAAAGTTGGACAGACACATTCGGTGTGGTGCTTGCCGTGGGGCACGACCGCAGCGTCTTGTCAACTTACAACAACCGCCTCTACCTTCACCCCCGAGTGGAGCACAACCGCAGCTTGGCAACTTGCAACAACAGTCAAGATCGTGTCCCAGAGATGCAGTGTCTGCGCTAAAAGCTTTGCTCGTCGTTGCGGGGTTAATCGGCACATGCGCGAACAACACACAGCATGTGATCCTGTTTTTTTCCCTTTCTGCGGAGTTCATTTTCGCAGAGAGAAAAAGTTGGACAGACACATTCGGTGTGGTGCTTGCCGTGGGGCACGACCGCAGCGTCTTGTCAACTTACAACAACCGCCTCCACCTTCACCCCCGAGATGTGCACGTGTGCAACGCCCAATTGGTAATACTTAATAGTAATAATAATATTTAAAAAATTATAGGGATACAGGAAAAAGTTGTATTTCTAAAAAGTTATTTGTCAAACCAGAAGAAAAGCATAAAGATTTTGGAACATCGCGGTAACGGACACATATATACATATATATATATATATATATATATATATATATATATATAAATTTGAACGAATAGTGTTTTCGGCATCTGGGGACCTCAAAACAAAAATTTATCATAGTCTCGGGCCTAAGTCTTACCATGCCACCTACGGTAATAGCTTCTTCCCAATAGGGGAGATTCGCTATAATTATATAAGTAGAAACACACGTCAGTTAATCTAAAAAGTATAGACTTAATCACATGTTTTAATGTAAACAAAGCAGACAACTTTTTGAAATTTGGAGCAAATGTGGAGAGTAGCATTTATGACTTTAGATTCGAAAATCAGATCAATGAATGAACTTCTTACAGTTATGAAGTGCATAATGTAATTATTGTTATTGATAATCTGGTATGAGATGTAGGAACTTATTTATATTACTATTTTATCACCGACATAGTAATTTCTTGCTCAAACTATTTCAGTTTAATGCAATTTGTAAATATCAATATTAATTATCTCTTTCAATCAGTTTTAGTTACAACGTAAACTTAGTAATTTATATCAGAATTCAACTTTGTCTAATAATTCATCCATGCTATAGGATACATTCATAAAGTCCCTGACTACAACTACAAACAGAAAAGTTGTCAAGTCTTTCCCGTAATGTTATCAGATTGTTAGGACGCCAACAAAGAGCCTCGCTTAATATCCTGAAACCAACAGCGACATTTTCCATTACCTTTAACACTACCTTTTAAATATTTAGTACCGTTGCTCTATAAGTATTCTAAAAACTTTAAAAAGTAATATGTAAATTATTTTGCAATGTCTTCTGAATTTAAATAAAATACTTAGTATTGACCTTTGTAAGTCACGATAACATTAACGTAAAAAATAGTTTTTTATTAACAGCCCACAAACATTATTTTGTAGATATATATCTTTGTTAAATTAATCAACATTCTAAAAATATTATAAAATCCCCTAGAGCTTCGCGTCTTTGACATGTAAGGTTTTAATGTCTCCATATTGCAGGGATTATACATTTTTTTTCAATGTTGATTATTTAATAGTTATTTATGCAACAAGTGCAGCAAAATCACTTTGCGCACGAGTTGATGAGTTGTCGTAACGACCCGGCGTTGTGTACTAAAAACTTCACATTTCTGTTTATTATTGTGTTTAGCTCAACAAACATTTTGATGTTTTAATCGTTGTTCTACGTCCAACCGTTGCAGAGATGTTCAAAGTGGTAAACACAGTACGTTGTCCAATGTTATCCTTATGGAGAATAAATAAAATTCTACATCTCGATTATTTATGAAACTTGGTATGTGGCTTCAACTAGTTGTGGTATATTGATATTAGCACAAAAAAAAGAGAATTTTTTTTGCTGATAGTCCCCGTAGCAGCAAACCTGGATACTTGGTCCCCCATGTTATTCATATGGAGAATAAGTAAAGTTGTACTTCTCCCTTAATTATGAACCTACATTAAGAGAACTTGGTATGTAGCTTCACCTGGTTCAGTTGTAATGATAATTGAAAAAAAAAATAAACACATTATTTATCTTTCTCGTTGCAGCAAACCTGTGTCCTCAATCCTAATGTTATTCTTATGGAGAATAAATAAAATGCTATATATCACTTATTTATGGATGTATATTTGTGAAACTTGGTAAATAGCTCTATGTAGTAGTGAGTCACATATATATGCATTGGGAATTCGCTGAGTACGCAGGTTTGCTGTGACGGGGGTATTTACTTTTCTCTCAACATGTAAATAGTAAAACAAAAATACTGTATTAATTTTTGTTTCTTCTCTTTCTTTTTAGTATTTGTAAGACCTATACCTCGGGATGATCCGGTTGTGGTGGATGGTCCCGAGGTAATTGACTTAACGATCGATTAGAAGATCATCAAGCAAAGAAACCCAAGACAGAGATGGTAAGACAAGGAATACAGAGCGGGGGAATAGAGCATTGTGTGGTTCAAGTGAGAATCACATATAGCTCTATTCCTTGGTTTTGGTAACATGTTTGGGTGACCTTGACATACTTACGGGTCGGGTGAAATCGCACTAACAGTAAGGATGTTATGTAAAGTAGGTCTAGGAAAAAGGTCAGCGGATTGTAAACCAGCTCCAGTGTTCTGTCTATATACGGTTGTACCAGCTTTACCCGGTGCAAATGTATTTTATTACAGGTATTGCATCTATGTACTTTGCAACTAGTCACTAAAACTAGTCAACCCGTTCCCCGAGGAAAGTAAGAGGGGGGAGGTCATGGGGTCCGCAGTTGTCAGTTGCTTCTAGTCACGTCTACTACCACACTAAGGTGAGTTGTAAAGGGACTCATTTGTTAAGGCTCCTAATACATACTTTCACAGAGGGAGCGTAACAATAAACATTTCCATTACACAGGTTCTTATCAAAAGTCTCGGAGTTAAATTAGAAGGCTTATTTAAAATTTGTTTTAACAAAATTACTTCTAAACGAGGGTAGAAGGTCTGACTCTGCTTTTATCCCGAAATTAAAAACTGTCAATGCATTTTTGTATCCCTTGTGTCGAATTCTCTTTATGTCTAGCTCATAAGTCATTGTATGTTCTATTTTTGCTCTATCATGTAATAATTAATTTTTGACTGTGAAATATGTGTATTTAAATTACTGTATGCCATTTATTAACTTGCAATGGCATATTTGTAATGTGTCTCAATAATTTACTTTATCTGAGTTCGTGCAAATAAAATTATACGTGAATATTATACCATCTAGACAAAATAACTCTTGCCTAATTCATCAGATTATGCTCCTGCACCCTCACAGCCCTTTGGAATAATATTTTATTTATTTAAACAATCGTTTTCCAGTGTCGTATTGTTTTATGGGTAAAGTATAACCATAACTACGGTATGTAGTTCAATACATATTGCAACTCTACAAAATAAATTTAAAATTTTGCTGTTCTCACATACAATACGTAAACAAATACATATCGAATGGTACATTGTAATCGATTTCGATTTGTCACACCGTTCATCAGACCCGATGTATTTTAGAGAATGTCTTGTTCTGGTCCGAAATCGATTGGCTCATATAGTGTCTTGTTTTTGTGGTGTACTATTTAATTCCATTCATGTTCACATTACATTATTTTTGTTTTAGTTTCACTCCTCAATAGTAAGCACACTGCTTATTGTCTTTAATTGAGTGTGCAGGATGCTCTTTGCCATCTTATGACCATTGTTTGGATATTTTTGCATGGCTTTGTATTCTGTAATGGGTAATCCATTGGAAATGTAAAAAAAAAATAAAAACAAATATATATATATATAATTTGAACAATATTTTTTTAAGAGTTATCTTTAAGTGTATACAGTTTTAAAAAACTTATCATAATTAGCACGAATAATAAGTCTGCTTCCTCTTTGTTTACGTTTACACCTCTCCTCGCGAGTATTTTGACCGTACTCCTAGTTATATTAGAGGCCGTACGTCATCTATATTGTAGAAGGGGTCCGATTTAAAATGACGGTGGAGATATACGTTCTGGTGAGGGGTCTTATTTGGAAATATTAGTTTTGAACTACCATCAATAGGATTCGAAAATATTGGTAAAATATAAAGAAATTTAGTATCCGTTAAAATTCCTACTCTTGTTAACGATAGGTTTTTATTAAACTGTTGCTACCTTGTTAACATATAGTCCGTGTGCTTCACCACGACATCAATAAAGGCATAATCGATTTATAATATTAGCGGGATTACGCAAATTTGGAAATATTAGTTTTGAACTACCATCAATAGGATTCGAAAATATTGGTAAAATATAAAGAAATTTAATTTCCGTTAAAATTCCTATTCTTGTTAACGATAGGTTTTTTTTAAACTGTTGCTACCTTGTTAACATATAGTCCGTGTGCTTCACCACGACATCAATAAAGGTATAATAGATTTATAATATTAGCGGGATTACGCAAAATAAATTCTGCTGGGTGCAGAACTAACTGGATGATAACATGTTCAGTGTTACCTCTGCACCAGTATGACAATGACGCGGACATGTCGACCTTGGCGGGGTCATTGTCCCTGGTTACAGAGCTGTCGTATGTTAATCCGGTGAGAATTACAAATGTAATAAGTTATCTAATGTTTGCATATTCTAGCAATCAGCTGATTAAGTAAACAGTTAACTGCATCATGCCTCGCTCTAAAATTCTTGTCAAGCACTGTCAATCAAAGTGTTTTTAAGAATAATTTATCATGCAACCTTTAAATCTAGGTTAAGTAGACTTACATAAATTAATTTAAAAGGATACTTAGTCAAGGTTCAATATTTTTATACAAATTTCAAATTTCACTAGTTTAAATTTCATTGGTGTACTAATTTACTAAGTAGTTTTTTATACCCGTTGTTTTTGACAATGCTTAATAACTTTGCCCAACAATAAAATTAAAATACCATTATCAATGTGATTTTACCTGCAGCAAAATTATTTTGTTTTGAACATCTATATTGTATTTTAAGCCTGCATTTAGAACCATTTTTAAAAGTGCAGTCACACACAATATATTCTTGAAAACGAAAACAACACGGTTCACAAGACATCCTCCCATGTTAAAAGTCCGTATTAGTGACTGATGGACCTAGTCGGGCGAGACAAATTAACTTTTTACTTATTCTGCATAAGAATAAAATGGGGGGCTGTGTATGCAAGTTTGCTCCGATGGTACAGGATCTGGCATAGCTTACGCTGCAAGCTACCTCAATCAATTCAATAATTGCTACCCTCAAGAGTACTGGAAAGCTTGAAACTCTCTAAAAGTACTTCCAAGGAACAAATTAAACCTTGTATTTGAGGAAAACCAATAAGCCGTTAATTGGACTGAATCAGAATCAGAAATTTATTTCTCCATACAAATATACAATTTGATGCATAAAGAAATGTCAAAATACATTATAACTAAGCCTAACTAGATTTACATGATGTACAGTTTTGCCTCTTAACTTAGATAAACTTAATATTATTGTTCAAAAAATCATATAGACAACAAAGTGCATTATTAAACAAATATTCTTTAATTTTTTTAAAAAAACCTATTGAAAATAATCCCTCTAATAACATAAACATGTTCACGATTTTACAAGTCATGTAGTTTGGATGATTTTTTTTTAATTTTGAGGTTAAGTGAGTGGATAAATTAAAAAGTTAGTCTTGTATTGTGAATATAAGGAAAATGATTGTTTAAATGGTCTTTATACTTTAAAAAGTACCAACACAATTCTTATACGTACAGACATAGTAAGGTAATTAATTTTAGATCTCGGAATAATTGTTGGCAGGGTTCATCTACTGCTACATTATTCTTATGGCTCTTTACTAAATTAAAAATAATCATTTACAATTTTTTTGATGGTCTTTAAGATTACATCTCCTACGTCCGGCGCCGCGCACGGTCAGCCAAACCGGTTACCAATTCACTCCGCAAAAAGACGTACGATTTGCTTCGGCCTTGGTATCGACCTGTTAACGCTTTAAACTTCACATTTGCTTTTACCAATCACTTCAGCTCCACAAAAAAAAAAACACTTTGGTGTTTAAATTGTGATTCTACGGCTTAAGTTTTACCATTAGACGTACGGTAATAGCCTCTTCCCTATAGGGGATATTCGCTAAAACATAGTTTATTTCACTTCAGAAAAAACTCAAGTTTTCTAATAGCAATGTCAAAGCAATGCAACGAATTTCGACAACTTTAGGCAGTACGTTCACTTTTACACATGTGTGTGTGTGTGTGTGTGTGTGTGTGAAAGCGTTCTAAACAAAAAAAAATTAAATTTGAACTAAAAATTGTTAGCTTGAAATAAATCCATTAAACTTAACTTACGCGGAAGTGTTATCCAATTAAATCCAAAACAGTTTCACTATATCATCACATTGCAAAACACTTTCTACTAACATATCGAAAAACAAAACGAAAACGAAAACCCACATCGGCAGTGACATCTCCGTGCGCGGAAGACACTGAACCAACAGACCTTGCACTTGAACCGTTACCTTGAACAACAAGTTCCCGGCCCCCCTCTACCACCGCTCACTGACCTACAGCGGCAAGCCGGCCGGCGTAACAGGATGATACGGATGCGACAATGTTGCATAACTATTATCACTTAACGACCCAGCGAACGACGACACGCTTTTGTCTCTATCGCACTCACACTCGCATGAAACTATCTAATGTGTCCCACGTTTCTGTCAATATCTTGTCACAAAATTCTGGCCTTAGGTCTTTAATGATGTACTGTGTAATCTTTCTGTCTGTTGTCTCTGGATCATAACGTCTGCATAATGTTACTATTTCTAGGAAAAATGTTAAAACTGGCTGATCCCTACTTTGAACCTTTCATTCTTGCATGGTTTGTAGTGTTTGTGTCTGACTGACAGGTGTGAATGTGCTTATGAAAATCCTTTTTAAGGTCGTCCCAGCTATTGAATACATTGGTTTTAGTATTTAAATGTGAAGGAAACAAATTTAATTTTGAGGCGTCTTGCCGGGGGAAGCTCGATTACACATCATATAGATGGTCCGACCCTCTGATATATTGAAAGAAATTTAAATATCTGAGGAAGGGTCTATAGCTCATCGAACCATTTATACAAATTTAGTTTTGTTTATAAAAGGGGTCGATGAACCATCGACCCAGGTGATATATTTCTCTAATGAAATAAAATAAGGCTCGATGTACCATCGGCCCAAAAATTATAAATATTAATATTATATTAAACAAATAAGTAAAGGGTCGATTTGTTTTTTTTTTAGTGAATTTCCCCTATAGGGAAGAAGCTATTACCGTAGTCGGCATGGTAAGACCTAGGCCCGGGACCATGATAACTTTTCGTTTTGAGGTCCCCAGACCCCAAAAACACCATTCGTTCGATACTGTATATATATATATATATATATATATATATATATATATATATATATATATATATATATATATATATATATATATGTCCGTGAGCACGATAACTCTCGTAAAAATTATCCGATTTTAACGAAATTTGGTATAAACATGTAAAGCAACATTTATGACTTTAAGTTCGAAAACCAGACGGATCGACCTATCCGAAGGGGTATTTTGGGGGGTTTTGTACCGCAAAAATGGGTTTTTTGAATTTTTTACATATAATTTTTGAAAAAGTCAAATTTTAGTTTTGACCATTCGATTTAGCTTAAAAAACACACAATTTGGTATTTCGATCATTCCTCTACGTCAATTGGTTACCGAGATATTGAAAGTGCTAAACACAGTACGTTGTCTAATGTTATTCTTATGGAGGAAAAGAAAATTTTTTTATCTCGCTTATTTATGAACGTATACTGACGAAACTTGGTATACAGCTTCATCTCATGGAGGTCTATTGATATTTGCTCCAAAAAATTGTTTTTGCATAATTCTCCCGTAGCAGCAAACCTGCGTACTCAGCCCCTATGTTATTCTTATGGATAATAATTAAATGCTCTGTCTCCCTTAATTATGAACATAAATGAATAAAAACTGGTATACGACTTCACCTAGTTGAGTTATATTGATATTAGCATAAAAACCCATTTTTTCTGTTCCTTGTTGCAGCAATCCTGCGTACTCAGCCCCAATGTTATTCTTATGGAGAATAATTAAAATTGTATATATCGCTTATTTGTGAATATATTTTTATGAAACTTGGTAAGTGGCTTTATGTAGTATTAAGACATTTATATCTCAATTGGAAATTCGCTGAGTATGCAGGTTTGCTGTGACGGGGGTATTTTTTTTTAATTCTTGTTAGTGTCAGTATAAAAATTCATAATTGTATTGGGGTTTTAATGTATAAAGATGTGCTCGGTTATTATACATCTTTAAAAAGGTATATAATATTAGTGGATTAAATTGCACTATATTAATGCGGTAGATAGACAGTGTTTATTTATTCGAAAATTTAAATTAAAAGTAAATATATAGCTTAATCCATTGCAAAGAAAATGACATGTATTGTATCAATGGTTTTATCTAATTGGTATCAAGGCCAGACGGGGCTATAAGTCAAAACACACACACATGCCCGTGTTCTCACACGCGCACACGCGGCCACACCCTTGGGCAGACCTAGGCACATAATTACACTTGAGTAGTCATTAGACAGCGCAATTTGCATTCTCCGGACTGATTCCATTGCACTCCTGGTATAACAGGTGCCGTTACGTCGACGCTTCCTGTCGCTAGCTACTGGGGCGTGAACACAGTTGACTTTGTCAAGTTTTTAATTATCTGGTTTGAGAACATCACTTAAATTGCGGGTAGTATTAGCTTTATCGGTTTTAAGATTGATCACGATCTGATTGCTAATTTATATTGAATATTCAATAGTTTAATGCGTTTAATCGCATATCCATATATTATAGAAATAAATGCTGAATTTGCAATAAATAACCATAATCCCCGCTTTAATTTGAGTTGAGAAGGGGTACTACAACTTGCGCCACTCTGCTATTTCATTTGTTTTAACAAGAACAAAACAATAGCCGTCACTTGTGCCATTTTCCAGACGATAAAATGATGCTTACAACTGTGGTTGTTTATTCGTATTTTATTGGGAGTATTTATAGTATAAATGTTCTAACCATGTTCATTTGATTAACACTAATTAAGTTTGCGTTTAACATAAGCTGTTTTTTTTTCGTTTCAAGGAAGTGTTACCAAACGTAAAAGAACAGTTTTAATATTTTTAAAACCGACCTGCTGACGGGAGTTATTAAATTGATTGATTATGATTGTCTTCCTTTAATACAGAGTGGGGAATAGAACACTTTATAATTCAAGTGAGAAGTACTTACTGCGCTGTTCCCCGTTTTGGAAATTGTTCGGATAGGCCTTGGGGACTTGGGCAATTTGCAAAGAACAATTATTTTCAAGGACGAAAACTAAAATAACTTCTTTATTTTTCGGTTTAAAACGCGGCTCGACGAGACGGGCAAGAATGTGCAATCAGAATTTAGATCCGACCAAGGGCATCGCAGCGTTAGCGGAATAACAACTATTTCGAAGGTCAAACCTAAATAACTTCTTTATTTATAGTTTTAAATTATGAACGAGTGGTCTGGTGGGGGAAAGGTAGGTACCTTTCCTACACACTAGTGCTACCTCAGTCTTGTTTAACTCACGCTTCAATCAAAATGTCGATGCAGAAAAACAATCTACCATTCAGTAACACAAAGGGTAATTTCAGTTTACAACTTTAAATTTTTGCGCGCGACCCACCGTAGGTTATTAATTTAAGGTCGGAGTGACTTCGTCCAAAGTATGTAATGTGGTTACTGCGCTGTTCCCCGTTTTGGACATTGTTCGGATGGTCTTGGTGTCTTAGGCAATTTGCAAAGAACAACTATTTTCAAGGACAAACCTAAATAACTTCTTTATGTTTGGTTTAAAGTATGACATGTGGGTAGTCAAATTACGCGGCTCGACGAGATGAACAAGAAGATGCAATCAGAATATAGATCCGACCAAGGGCATCGCAGTATTAGCGGAATAACAACTATTTCTGAAGGTCAGACCTACATAACTTCTTTATTTATAGTTTTAAATTATGACCGAGTGGTCTGGGGGAAACCGAACAAGAAGGCGGCTTCAAATTTTGGGGCGAGAAATTCATTAAAACCATCGCCAACCCCCTAAGTTTCCTAATTTCTTATTAAATATTATTTTATTATAATTTATAGTCATTATTTGTTACCTTGGGGATTTGTTTATGTTTGTAACTTATTACACAGCTTAAGTATTGGTTTGTTTTTTATTATTGGTTGACCCCCCGTTCTTAAGTATGGGTTTTTATATCTAAAAAAGATTTAGATAACTGTTTTACCCCCCTATTCAATAATTAGGGGGTAAGTACCATGTTTTAAAGTTGTTTTGTGTTCCTTAGGATGTAATAAAAAAAAAAAATCAGCTTGGAAAAAAGTTGAAAAGAGGGGTTTTTACCCCCCCTAAATAAAAAAGGAGGGGTCGTAGGGGGTTGGCGATGGTTTTAATGAATTTCTCGCCCCAAAAATAGGGGGTATCCAAAATTTGAAGCCGCCTTCTTGTTCGGTTCTTTCCCACCCCCCAGAGCCCTATAAAAGACATTCAGATAACTGTTTTACCCCCCTATTCAATAATTAGGGGGTAAGTATCATGTTTTAGCGAATTTCCCCTATAGGGAAGAAGCTATTACCGTAGTCGGCATGGTAAGACCTAGGCCCGGGACCATGATAACTTTTCGTTTTGAGGTCCCCAGACCCCAAAAACACCATTCGTTCGAAACTGTATATATATATATATATATATAATATATAGATATATATATACCCCCAAAGCCCTATAAAAGACATTCAGATAACTGTTTTACCCCCCTATTCAATAGTTAGGGGGTAAGTATCATGTTTTAAAGTTGTTTTGTGTTCCTTAGGATGTAATAAAAAATAAAAAAAATCAGCTTGGAAAAAAGTGGAAAAGGGGGGTTTTTACCCCCCCTAAATAAAAAAGAGGGGGTCGTAGGGGGTTGGCGATGGTTTTAATGAATTTCTCGCCCCAAAAATAGGGGGTATCCAAAATTTGAAGCCGCCTTCTTGTTCGGTTCTTTCCCACCCCCCAGAGCCCTATAAAAGACATTCAGATAACTTTTTTACCCGCCTATTCGATAATTAGGGGGTAAGTATCATGTTTTAAAGTTGTTTTGTGTTCCTTAGGATGTAATAAAAAAAAAAATCAGCTTGGAAAAAAGTGGAAAAGAGGGGTTTTTACTCCCCCTAAATAAAAAAGGGGGGGTCGTAGGGGGTTGGCGATGGTTTTAATGAATTTCTCGCCCCAAAAATAGGGGGTATCCAAAATTTGAAGCCGCCTTCTTGTTCGGTTCTTTCCCACCCCCCAGAGCCCTATAAAAGACATTCAGATAACTGTTTTACCCCCCTATTCAATAATTAGGGGGTAAGTATCATGTTTTAGCGAATTTCCCCTATAGGGAAGAAGCTATTACCGTAGTCGGCATGGTAAGACCTAGGCCCGGGACCATGATAACTTTTCGTTTTGAGGTCCCCAGACCCCAAAAACACCATTCGTTCGAAACTGTATATATATATATATATATATATATATATATATATATATATCTATATATATAATATATAGATATATATATACCCCCAGAGCCCTATAAAAGACATTCAGATAACTGTTTTACCCCCCTATTCAATAGTTAGGGGGTAAGTATCATGTTTTAAAGTTGTTTTGTGTTCCTTAGGATGTAATAAAAAATAAAAAAAATCAGCTTGGAAAAAAGTGGAAAAGGGGGGTTTTTACCCCCCCTAAATAAAAAAGAGGGGGTCGTAGGGGGTTGGCGATGGTTTTAATGAATTTATCGCCCCAAAAATAGGGGGTATACAAAATTTGGTAAAAAAATAATTACCAGAACCCTTCAACCCCCCAGAGCCATAGGCTTACCGATTTTGGTTATAGCCATTTTGTAGAGCTTAAAAAACAAACAATTTAGTATTTTTAATCATTAAGGTAGGTTTAGTGGTCGTGGGGAAAAGTCAAAAAATGTGTCCATAAAATTTCCAATGTTAATCTTATGGGAATACGGTTTTTAGATTTTCCTCGGATAATTTCACTAAAATCTCCACATTACTTTCTACCGATCGGTTTATCTCTACAAAACAATCATTTTGGCGTTTTAATTGTTGTTTTACGTCCAACCGTTGCAGAGATACTCGAAGTCCTAAACACAGTACGTTGTCCAATGTTATCCATATGGAGAATAAATAAAATGTTATATTTTGATTATTTATGTACGTATATTGATGAAACTTGGTTTGTAGCTTCAACTAGTTGTGGTATATTGATAATAGCACAAAAAAGTTGTTTGTTGATTTTTACCGGTAGTAGCAAACCTGCACACTCGGTCCCCATGTGATTCATATGGAGAATAAGTAAAGTTTTATATCTCCCTTAGTTATGAACCTAAATTAATAAAACTTGTTATGTAGCTTCACCTGGGTTGAGTTATATTGATAATTGCAAAAAAAACACATATCTTATCTTCCTTGTTGCAGCAAACCTGCGAACCCATTTATAATGTTATTCTTATGGAGAATAAATCAAATGCTATATATCACTTATTAATGAAAGTATTTTTGTGAAACTTGGTAAGTGGCTCTAGGTAGTAGTGATACCCACATATTTGCATTGGAAATTCGCTGAGTACGCAGGTTTGCTGCGACGGGGTATTTTTATTTAAAAGATAATTTCAAGTTTTAAGTTATTGTCCGGCCAGAATTTCGATTTAGGCCCCAGGGCTCTGCCCCACGGGACTTACAAGTACCCATTTTATTCATATGGAGCAGAGTTTTACTTGGTTTATGTTACATGTGTTTTTTCTTGATTCAATAAACAGCTGTTATAAGGAATATACAAAAAATATGTTGCGGGGGAGCAGCTCGCACAAGATAAAATACTTTAAAACAAACGAGCTGCTGCCCCGTTATATATTGCTGATATAATCCTTTTAACAGCTGTTTATTGAATTAAGAAAAAACACATGTGCCATAAACCAAATGAAACTGTCCTGTATAGAATAACATGAGAACTTGGAAGTCCCGTGGGGCAAAGCCCTGGGGCCTAAATCGAAATTCTGGCTCAACAGTGACTTATAAATTGAAATGATCGTTTAAATAAAAAAAATCATCAAAATCGGTTAAGTGTTAACTTCAGGAAGTGAGTGAACAAAAAGCAGGGATTTTATATTTTAGATAATTTTATATAAGTAGATGTTTAGTCAGCTCTACCATGTTTAGTGAAGCAGATTTACCATGGCGCGGGGCAGTAGAGTTGGTGTGGTCCAAAGTCACATTGTAGAAAGGCAACGGTGGCTCGATGACTGCTACGATGGCTGCTCTAACCTAATACAGCCTGAAAAATATTCATTATACAATTGCAATACATGTCTGCTTAACATAAATAGGTTTTCCTATACATTAAAACAACAAATTATTAATCTTCCGGAAGAACGTGTGATACTTCCACTGCTCCGATTTACTCGCGGGTGGTGTCAAAGGTAATGGAATAATCCCTTTATTTACACATTTTACCTTAAATTTTGGTATCTGGTCAGTAGCTGTTTAAAATATAAAATTAAAAGTTTACTTATGACAATTTGACATGGGGTAAAATTTAAACTTTGCACCTCTTTGATCAGTTTATTTGAGGTTTTCACTGAAGCGTTTTACATGCGGTTTGTTTTAAATGAAAGATGAATCCATCTATATTTGGACAATTTACTTAAATTTTTGAAATTATTTCATTTAGAATATAAAAAATAGCTGTTTAAAACCGGTTTCGTCACTATTTTAAGTTTCGCCGTTTTAATCCCGCGGAAGTTTCGAAAATCCCGGAAACGGGATAAAAATCCCGCAAATTGAAACCCTGGTTGCCAGCGCCTCCTTTGAGATGGTGTAGCACTAGTTTCATGATGTATTTTTTGGGTTACAGATGGGCCATAAGCTCGGTTCATCTATTCTGTATTCAAAATCAATGGTTAAGCTTAGGCCCCTCCTTTTAGCGTATTTCCCCTATAGGGAAGAAGCTATTACCGTAGGTGGCATGGTAAGACTTAAGCCCGAGACCATGATAACTTTTTGTTTTGAGGTCCCCAGATGCCAAAAAAAATATTCGTTCAAATTTATATATATATATATATATATATATATATATATATATATATATATATATATATGTTTGTGTGTGTCCGTTACCGCGATAACTTTTGAAAGAAGAGCCCGATTTTTATGAAATTTGGCACAAATGTGGAGAGTAACATTTATGACTTTAAGTTCGAAAACCAGATCGATCGGTTTATGGGAAGGGGGTTTTATGGGGGTTTAAAATTGTCCAAAAATCAGTTTTTTGAACTTTTTACCCTAAAATTTTAAAAACACTAGATTTTGGTTATAGCCATTTTGTACAGCTTAAAAAAACAAACAGTTTAGTATTTTGAATCATTAAGCTAGGTTTAGTGGTTGTGGAGAAAAGTCAAAAAATAATGTGTCCATAAATTTTCCCATGTTAATCTTATGGGAATACGGTTTTTAGATTTTCCTCAGATAAATTCAATAAAAACTCCAAATTTCTTTCTACCAATCAGTTTAGCTCTACAAAACAATCATTTTGGCGTTTTAATTGTTGTTTTACGTCCAACCGTTGCAGAGATATTCAAAGTGCTAAACACAGTACGTTGTCCAATGTTATCCTTATGGAGAATAAATAGAATGTTATATTTTGATTATTTATGTATGTATATTGATGAAACTTGGTATGTGGCTTCAACTAGTTGTGGTATATTGATAATAGCACAAAAAAAGTTTTTTTGATTTTTCTCGGTAGCAGCAAACCTGCATACTCGGCCCCCAAGTTTTTCATATGGAGAATAAGTAAAGTTTTATATCTCCCTTAGTAATGAATTTGGATTTTTCCCGGTAGCAGCAAACCTGCATACTCGGCCCCCAAGTTATTCATATGGAGAATAAGTAAAGTTGTATATCTCCCTTAGTTATGAACCTAAATTAATAAAACTTGGTATGTAGCTTCACCTGGTTGAGTTATATTGATAACTACAAAAAAAAAACACATATCTTATCTTCCTTGTTGCAGCAAACCTGCGTACTCATTTATAATATTATTCTTATGGAGAATAAATCAAATGCTATATATCACTTATTAACGAATGTATTTTTGTGAAACTTGGTAAGTGGCTCTAGGTAGTAGTGATACCCATATATTTGCATTGGAAATTCGCAGAGTACGCAGGTTTGCTGCGACGGGGGTATTTCTTATATTATGTCTAAACTTATTGCTATATCTCATGTAAACAATTTTGGGGGATCCCCCATAATTTCTTTATCAATAACGTTTACGACAGTTTATTTGCATCAATCCTGTAGTCTAAGTCACCGTGGCCGCAGTTCAACTCTACATAATCTACAATCTAGACTGCTTACTCGAGTATATTTAATTAAAAGAAAATAAATTAATACAACTAAAGGTTTTTAATTAACAATAAGACACACTCTGATAAAAATACTGACAATTATTAATAAATATTGTCCTTTAAAAAACGTCCATCAAAAGGTAATGATGCATGTACCACAGGTTCGAACTCAGTATGATACGCCCTCCAAAGCGAGCTACAGCCAAGGCCTGAACGTCTCGCCTCCGTCGGAGAGCACAATTAATTTCACCCGGAGCAGAGTACATCCATGACGTCACCCCTCCAGCTGATTCCAACTTTCGATATTCGATTGTGATTCGTTCTGTATACTAAAATACTGCTACCGAAACAAGAGAGGCTCTTCAATTTAGTCTATAGTGTTGTAATTACCACTACCACTACCACTACCACCACCACCATTACCACTACCATTACCACTTATAGTGTTGTAATTAATAATCACTGAGCTTGTAACATCGTATCCATCTCACACTTATAATAATCATGGAAATAAGGAATCATTCCTTTAAACTCATCTTAAAATATAAGCCCTAGTTTCTTCGGTATCCAATGAATGTGATAATAATAATCTTTAATCATTGGCATATCGGATTTTATATAATTAGGCCTATGCAAATAAATTAATAGCGAATGTTGTTACGGTAACTCAAACAATTCCAACACACTTATTATATACATTATTTGTCTTTTGGCGTATTATAAATTAAATAAGTTAATGATGATTATAATTTTTAACAGATAAATGTTTCTAGCCTTCTCTATTAAGTAAACATTTGTTGGCAGGGTGCCTAAAACCCTAAACTTGCAGCCAAGAAACTCTCAAACACTGTTAAGATTGGTAACAGTAAAATTAAAGAATTTTTAATTTTGTTAAAAACTAAAACACAAGCCTACTTATTATTTATAATTATATTTCAATAAATTTGGCAATTATTTAGGCGGCCTATGCTATAAATAGGGGGTCTATCACGTATGCAGTTCGTAAAACTTTTGAAAGGAAAGACAGGCTTATTGATAAAGTACACAAAATGGGGGTTGTGGATATTGTGCTATTTAAATTTCCTGTTTCAAAGAAACTAAGTAGATTATGTTATAAGGCATCTCGCTAGCCTAACTAAAAGGTTAGCGTTTTAGACATAGGTTTAATGGATTACAGGTTCCAATCCCAATTCGAGTTCCCTCAACTTAACGATCACGTCATTTAATGTTTTCACATTTACAACCAAAGAAATATCCGCTTCCGACTCCATCACCATGAATTCCTTCAAGCAAGCATCAAAGATTCAAAGAACAAAGAATTTAATGACGAACACTGACTCGGCGACTCGAGGCTCTTACAATAAACTCGGAAAGCCGCAAAGAGTGAAGTATCGATAGTCGATATCAAGAGAAAGGATATTAGTAGTCATGTCGTCATGGACGTACTCTGCTCCGGGTGAAATTGCGCTCACCGCCTCGCCCACGGTGGTGAAGTATCGATAGTCGATATCAAGAGAAACGATATTAGTAGTCATGTCGACATGGATGTACTCTGCTCCGGGTGAAATTGCGCTCACCGCCTCGCCCACGGTGGACTTCAATTACGGCTTTCTAAGGGGTTTTGGACAGTAATTTTTCGTACATATATTTAATTTTATAAGTATAATTAAAGTTTGGATTTATAAATAAATAAATAAATAGGAGTAAGAATATAGAAACCAAAATATGAAAATATAAATTTAGTAAATTATACGGAAAATGGTGGTAATAATACCAACAGGTTAAGGTTGCATAGTTAGAAATGGTAGATTAACGGAAACGGGTCATATATTTATCAACAAATCAAAACGTTGTTTTAATTGAAAGAGTCAGCTGCAGGACCGTTTCCTCCAACCAGCCTTCAACCTCCCTTACGATTCTTACATCGTTACTTGCAAGAGGTAGAAGGAAGACCGGTGGCGGGGCAAGGGAGGTGAGGAAGCTTGGAGGAGCGTTTGTGAATCCCGCCTCTAGAGTTTGCAACCTGATATTGCAACACAGATTATTGCCAAAACCTTTAAATTATTTCTTCTTACGTTCTTTGACATTTTTTAATTTTGGTTCATTTTCAAATGCTTTATTTATGGAAGACGGACGCACGGTGGTCAGATGATCGGAGTAGTATGGGTGTCTTATCCGATTGGGCTTTTCTTATTTTGATTTAAGTAAAAGTGAGGATCAGCTTGTAAGTATTCTTTGTCTCTACAGCCTCAAATAAATCCAAAGTGCAAGCTATGACTCGATTTCATGTAGTCAACGTTTTACATGTTATTTCGATTAATTATATTTTATGGCCCAAATATTCTCTAATTTGAAATAAACCTAGTTTTTCTTTCAAGTCAGGATTATAATCTCTTACCTTTCTCTAAACAATTAGACCCTTTTTTTCAATTATATACGTGCTTTGCAATACACTGCTCCTACACTTAAACATATATTTTGTAACTTCTTTATTTTTCATAACAAGACTACCGACTCACCTGGTTCTTGTTCAAATGGTCTAGTTGCCCCTTCGCCTTTCTAACTTCTTTTAACGCCCCGTCTTCAATTTTATTGAATCTTGATACAATTTTCTCCATATTTCCACCTCCCTTATGTCATCAAATTAATATATTAATCATTCATTTATTAAAAAATGAATATATAATACAAACATGACTTATCTTATCAGGACAATTGTTCGTCATTTCTAGCAGGCACGTGGTCAGAAAAAAGAGAAAAAAATCATCCCAACGATCCGACCTTTTAGTAATTTAAGTACCTCCAAATAAATATTTATACTAGCCGTCAATTATTTGATATTACTCCATGTATTTCAGCATCCGTTGCCAAGTTAGTACCACCATCCCTTATCACAACACACGGGTCACATCGGCTAGACCACACTCTAGATACCACACTGGATACACTACACTACAATAGATAGCTTCTCTCGTGTCTGTCTTCCCCCGTTGCCAAGTTAGTACCACCATCCCTTATCACATCACACGGGTCACATCGGCTAGACAACACTCTAGATACCACACTGGATACACTACACTACAATAGATAGCTTCTCTCGTGTCTGTCTTCCCCCGTTGCCAAGTTAGTACCACCATCCCTGATCACATCACACGGATCACATCCGCTAGACCACACTCTAGATACCACACTGGATACACTACAGTGCAATACATAGCTTCTCTTGTGTCTGTATTCCCCCGTTGCAAAGTTAGTACCACCATCCCTTATCACAACAAACGGGTCACATCGGCTAAACGACACTCTGGATACCACACTGGATACACTACAGTGCAATACATAGCTTCTCTCGTGTATGTCTTCCCCCATTGCCCAGTTAGTACCACCATCCCTTATCACAACACACGGGTCACATCGGCTAGACCACACTCTAGATACCACACTGGATACACTACAGTACAATAGATAGCTTCTCTCGTGTCTGTCTTCCCCCGTTGCCAAGTTAGTACCACCATCCCTTATCACAACACACGGGTCACAACGGCTGAACGACACTCTAGATACCACACTGGATACACTACACTACAAAAGATAGCTTCTCTCGTGTCTGTCTTCCCCCGTTGCCAAGTTAGTACCACCATCCCTTATCACAACACACGGGTCACATCGGCTAGACCACACTCTAGATACCACACTGGATACACTGCACTACAATAGATAGCTTCTCTCGTGTCTGTCTTCCCCCGTTGCCAAGTTAGTACCACCATCCTGTATCACAACACACGGGTCACATCGGCTAGACCACACTCTAGATACCACACTGGATACACTACACTACAATAGATAGCTTCTCTCTTGTCTGTCTTCCCCCGTTGCCAAGTTAGTACCACCATCCCTTATCACAACACACGGGTCACATCGGCTAGACCACACTCTAGATACCACACTGGATACACTACACTACAATAGATAGCTTCTCTCGTGTCTGTCTTCCCCCATTGCCAAGTTAGTACCACCATCCCTTATCACAACACACGGGTCACATCGGCTAGAACACACTCTAGATACCACACTGGATACACTACACTACAATAGATAGCTTCTCTCGAGTCTGTCTTCCCCCGTTGCCAAGTTAGTACCACCATCCCTTATCACAACACACGGGTCACATTGGCTAGACCACACTCTAGATACCACACTGGATACACTACACTACAATAGATAGCTTCTCTCGTGTCTGTCTTCCCCCGTTGCCCAGAAAGTACAACCATCCCTTATCACAACACACGGGTCACATCGGCTAGACCAAACTCTAGATACCACACTGGATACACTACACTACAATAAATAGCTTCTCTAGTGTCTGTCTTCCCCCGTTGCCAAGTTAGTAACAACATCCCTTATCACAACACACGGGTCACATCGGCTGGATGACACTCTAGATACCATACTGGATACACTACACTACAATAGATAGCTTCTCTCGTGTCTGTCTTCCCCCGTTGCCAAGTTAGTACCACCATCCCTTATCAAAACACACGGCTCACATCGGCTAGACCACACTCTAGATACCACACTGGATACACTACACTACAATAGATAGCTTCTCTCGTGTCTGTCTTCCCCCGTTGCCAAGTTAGTACCACCATCCCTTATCACAACACACGGGTCACATCGGCTAGACGACACTCTAGATACCACACTGGATACACTTCACTACAATAGATAGCTTCTCTCGTGTCTGTCTTCCCCCTTTGCCAAGTTAGTATCACCATCCCTTATCACATCACACGGGTCACATCGGGTAGGCGACACTCTAGATACCACACTGGATACACCACAGTACAATAGATAGATTCTCTCGTGTCTGTCTTCCCCCGTTGCCAAGTTAATACCACCATCCCTTATCACAACACACGGGTTACATCGGCTAGACCACACTCTAGATACCACACTGGATACACTACACTACAATAGATAGCTTTTCTCGTGTCTGTCTTACCCGTTGCCAAGTTAGTACCACCATCCCTTATCACAACACACGGGTCACATCGGCTAGACCACACTCTAGATACCACACTGGATACACTACACTACAATAGATAGCTTCTCTCGTGTCTGTCTTCCCCCGTTGCCAAGTTAGTACCACCATCCCTGATCACATCACACGGATCACATCCGCTAGACCACACTCTAGATACCACACTGGATACACTACACTACAAAAGATAGCTTCTCTCGTGTCTGTCTTCCCCCGTTGCCAAGTAAGTACCACCATCCCTTATCACAACACACGGGTCACATCGGCTGAACGACACTCTAGATACCACACTGGATACACTACACTACAAAAGATAGCTTCTCTCGTGTCTGTCTTCCCCCGTTGCCAAGTTAGTACCACCATCCCTTATCACAACACACGGGTCACATCGGCAAGACCACACTCTAGATAACACACTGGATACACTACACTACAATAGATAGCTTCTCTTGTGTCTGTCTTCCCCCATTGCCAAGTTAGTACCACCATCCCTTATCACAACACACGGGTCACATCGGCTAGACCACACTCTAGATACCACACTGGATACACTACACTACAATAGATAGCTTCTCTCGAGTCTGTCTTCCCCCGTTGCCAAGTTAGTACCACCATCCCTTATCACAACACATGGGTCACATCGGCTAGACCACACTCTAGATACCACACTGGATACACTACACTACAATAGATAGCTTCTCTCGTGTCTGTCTTCCCCCGTTGCCCAGTTAGTACCACCATCCCTTATCACAACACACGGGTCACATCGGCTAGACCAAACTCTAGATACCACACTGGATACACTACACTACAATAGATAGCTTCTCTCGTGTCTGTCTTCCCCCGTTGCCAAGTTAGTACCAACATCCCTTATCACAACACACGGGTCACATCGGCTAGATGCCACTCTAGATACCACACTGGATACACTACACTACAATAGATAGCTTCTCTCGTGTCTGTCTTCCCCCGTTGCCAAGTTAGTACCACCATCCCTTATCACAACACACGGGTCACATCGGCTAGACCACACTCTAGATACCACACTGGATACACTGCACTACAATAGATAGCTTCTCTCGTGTCTGTCTTCCCCCGTTGCCAAGTTAGTACCACCATCCTGTATCACAACACACGGGTCACATCGGCTAGACCACACTCTAGATACCACACTGGATACACTACACTACAATAGATAGCTTCTCTCTTGTCTGTCTTCCCCCGTTGCCAAGTTAGTACCACCATCCCTTATCACAACACACGGGTCACATCGGCTAGACCACACTCTAGATACCACACTGGATACACTACACTACAATAGATAGCTTCTCTCGTGTCTGTCTTCCCCCATTGCCAAGTTTGTACCACCATCCCTTATCACAACACACGGGTCACATCGGCTAGAACACACTCTAGATACCACACTGGATACACTACACTACAATAGATAGCTTCTCTCGAGTCTGTCTTCCCCCGTTGCCAAGTTAGTACCACCATCCCTTATCACAACACACGGGTCACATTGGCTAGACCACACTCTATATACCACACTGGATACACTACACTACAATATATAGCTTCTCTCGTGTCTGTCTTCCCCCGTTGCCCAGAAAGTACAACCATCCCTTATCACAACACACGGGTCACATCGGCTAGACCAAACTCTAGATACCACACTGGATACACTACACTACAATAAATAGCTTCTCTCGTGTCTGTCTTCCCCCGTTGTCAAGTTAGTAACAACATCCCTTATCACAACACACGGGTCACATCGGCTGGATGACACTCTAGATACCATACTGGATACACTACACTACAAAAGATAGCTTCTCTCGTGTCTGTCTTCCCCCGTTGCAAAGTTAGTACCACCATCCCTTATCACAACACACGGGTCACATCGGCTGAACGACACTCTAGATACCACACTGGATACACTACACTACAAAAGATAGCTTCTCTCGTGTCTGTCTTCCCCCGTTGCCAAGTAAGTACCACCATCCCTTATCACAACACACGGGTCACATCGGCTGAACGACACTCTAGATACCACACTGGATACACTACACTACAAAAGATAGCTTCTCTCGTGTCTGTCTTCCCCCGTTGCCAAGTTAGTACCACCATCCCTTATCACAACACACGGGTCACATCGGCAAGACCACACTCTAGATAACACACTGGATACACTACACTACAATAGATAGCTTCTCTTGTGTCTGTCTTCCCCCATTGCCAAGTTAGTACCACCATCCCTTATCACAACACACGGGTCACATCGGCTAGACCACACTCTAGATACCACACTGGATACACTACACTACAATAGATAGCTTCTCTCGAGTCTGTCTTCCCCCGTTGCCAAGTTAGTACCACCATCCCTTATCACAACACATGGGTCACATCGGCTAGACCACACTCTAGATACCACACTGGATACACTACACTACAATAGATAGCTTCTCTCGTGTCTGTCTTCCCCCGTTGCCCAGTTAGTACCACCATCCCTTATCACAACACACGGGTCACATCGGCTAGACCAAACTCTAGATACCACACTGGATACACTACACTACAATAGATAGCTTCTCTCGTGTCTGTCTTCCCCCGTTGCCAAGTTAGTACCAACATCCCTTATCACAACACACGGGTCACATCGGCTAGATGCCACTCTAGATACCACACTGGATACACTACACTACAATAGATAGCTTCTCTCGTGTCTGTCTTCCCCCGTTGCCAAGTTAGTACCACCATCCCTTATCACAACACACGGGTCACATCGGCTAGACCACACTCTAGATACCACACTGGATACACTGCACTACAATAGATAGCTTCTCTCGTGTCTGTCTTCCCCCGTTGCCAAGTTAGTACCACCATCCTGTATCACAACACACGGGTCACATCGGCTAGACCACACTCTAGATACCACACTGGATACACTACACTACAATAGATAGCTTCTCTCTTGTCTGTCTTCCCCCGTTGCCAAGTTAGTACCACCATCCCTTATCACAACACACGGGTCACATCGGCTAGACCACACTCTAGATACCACACTGGATACACTACACTACAATAGATAGCTTCTCTCGTGTCTGTCTTCCCCCATTGCCAAGTTAGTACCACCATCCCTTATCACAACACACGGGTCACATCGGCTAGAACACACTCTAGATACCACACTGGATACACTACACTACAATAGATAGCTTCTCTCGAGTCTGTCTTCCCCCGTTGCCAAGTTAGTACCACCATCCCTTATCACAACACACGGGTCACATTGGCTAGACCACACTCTAGATACCACACTGGATACACTACACTACAATAGATAGCTTCTCTCGTGTCTGTCTTCCCCCGTTGCCCAGAAAGTACAACCATCCCTTATCACAACACACGGGTCACATCGGCTAGACCAAACTCTAGATACCACACTGGATACACTACACTACAATAAATAGCTTCTCTCGTGTCTGTCTTCCCCCATTGCCAAGTTAGTAACAACATCCCTTATCACAACACACGGGTCACATCGGCTGGATGACACTCTAGATAGCATACTGGATACACTACACTACAATAGATAGCTTCTCTCGTGTCTGTCTTCCCCCGTTGCCAAGTTAGTACCACCATCCCTTATCAAAACACACGGCTCATATCGGCTAGACCACACTCTAGATACCACACTGGATACACTACACTACAATAGATAGCTTCTCTCGTGTCTGTCTTCCCCCGTTGCCAAGTTAGTACCACCATCCCTTATCACAACACACGGGTCACATCGGCTAGACGACACTCTAGATACCACACTGGATACACTTCACTACAATAGATAGCTTCTCTCGTGTCTGTCTTCCCCCTTTGCCAAGTTAGTATCACCATCCCTTATCACATCACACGGGTCACATCGGGTAGGCGACACTCTAGATACCACACTGGATACACCACAGTACAATAGATAGATTCTCTCGTGTCTGTCTTCCCCCGTTGCCAAGTTAATACCACCATCCCTTATCACAACACACGGGTTACATCGGCTAGACCACACTCTAGATACCACACTGGATACACTACACTACAATAGATAGCTTTTCTCGTGTCTGTCTTACCCGTTGCCAAGTTAGTACCACCATCCCTTATCACAACACACGGGTCACATCGGCTAGACCACACTCTAGATACCACACTGGATACACTACACTACAATAGATAGCTTCTCTCGTGTCTGTCTTCCCCCGTTGCCAAGTTAGTACCACCATCCCTGATCACATCACACGGATCACATCCGCTAGACCACACTCTAGATACCACACTGGATACACTACAGTGCAATACATAGCTTCTCTTGTGTCTGTATTCCCCCATTGCCAAGTTAGTACCACCATCCCTTATCACAACACACGGGTCACATCGGCTAGACCACACTCTAGTTACCACACTGGATACACTACAGTACAATAGATAGCTTATCTCGTGTCTGTCTTCCCCCGTTGCCAAGTAAGTACCAACATCCCTTATCACAACACACGGGTCACATCGGCTAGACCACACTCTAGATACCACACTGGATACACTACACTACAAAATATAGCTTCTCTCGTGTCTGTCTTCCCCCGTTGCAAAGTTAGTACCACCATCCCTTATCACAACACACGGGTCACATCGGCTGAACGACACTCTAGATACCACACTGGATACACTACACTACAAAAGATAGCTTCTCTCGTGTCTGTCTTCCCCCGTTGCCAAGTAAGTACCACCATCCCTTATCACAACACACGGGTCACATCGGCTGAACGACACTCTAGATACCACACTGGATACACTACACTACAAAAGATAGCTTCTCTCGTGTCTGTCTTCCCCCGTTGCCAAGTTAGTACCACCATCCCTTATCACAACACACGGGTCACATCGGCTAGACCACACTCTAGATAACACACTGGATACACTACACTACAATAGATAGCTTCTCTTGTGTCTGTCTTCCCCCATTGCCAAGTTAGTACCACCATCCCTTATCACAACACACGGGTCACATCGGCTAGACCACACTCTAGATACCACACTGGATACACTACACTACAATAGATAGCTTCTCTCGAGTCTGTCTTCCCCCGTTGCCAAGTTAGTACCACCATCCCTTATCACAACACATGGGTCACATCGGCTAGACCACACTCTAGATACCACACTGGATACACTACACTACAATAGATAGCTTCTCTCGTGTCTGTCTTCCCCCGTTGCCCAGTTAGTACCACCATCCCTTATCACAACACACGGGTCACATCGGCTAGACCAAACTCTAGATACCACACTGGATACACTACACTACAATAGATAGCTTCTCTCGTGTCTGTCCTTCCCCGTTGCCAAGTTAGTACCAACATCCCTTATCACAACACACGGGTCACATCGGCTAGATGCCACTCTAGATACCACACTGGATACACTACACTACAATAGATAGCTTCTCTCGTGTCTGTCTTCCCCCGTTGCCAAGTTAGTACCACCATCCCTTATCACAACACACGGGTCACATCGGCTAGACCACACTCTAGATACCACACTGGATACACTACACTACAATAGATAGCTTCTCTCGTGTCTGTCTTCCCCCGTTGCCAAGTTAGTACCACTACCCCTTATCACAACACACGGGACACATCGGCTAGACGACACTCTAGATACCACACTGGATACACTACACTACAATAGATAGCTTCTCTCGAGTCTGTCTTCCCCCGTTGCCAAGTTAGTACCACCATCCCTTATCACAACACATGGGTCACATCGGCTAGACCACACTCTAGATACCACACTGGATACACTACACTACAATAAATAGCTTCTCTCGTGTCTGTCTTCCCCCGTTGCCAAGTTAGTAACAACATCCCTTATCACAACACACGGGTCACATCGGCTGGATGACACTCTAGATAGCATACTGGATACACTACACTACAATAGATAGCTTCTCTCGTGTCTGTCTTCCCCCGTTGCCAAGTTAGTACCACCATCCCTTATCAAAACACACGGCTCATATCGGCTAGACCACACTCTAGATACCACACTGGATACACTACACTACAATAGATAGCTTCTCTCGTGTCTGTCTTCCCCCGTTGCCAAGTTAGTACCACCATCCCTTATCACAACACACGGGTCACATCGGCTAGACGACACTCTAGATACCACACTGGATACACTTCACTACAATAGATTGCTTCTCTCGTGTCTGTCTTCCCCCTTTGCCAAGTTAGTATCACCATCCCTTATCACATCACACGGGTCACATCGGGTAGGCGACACTCTAGATACCACACTGGATACACCACAGTACAATAGATAGATTCTCTCGTGTCTGTCTTCCCCCGTTGCCAAGTTAATACCACCATCCCTTATCACAACACACGGGTTACATCGGCTAGACCACACTCTAGATACCACACTGGATACACTACACTACAATAGATAGCTTTTCTCGTGTCTGTCTTACCCGTTGCCAAGTTAGTACCACCATCCCTTATCACAACACACGGGTCACATCGGCTAGACCACACTCTAGATACCACACTGGATACACTACACTACAATAGATAGCTTCTCTCGTGTCTGTCTTCCCCCGTTGCCAAGTTAGTACCACCATCCCTGATCACATCACACGGATCACATCCGCTAGACCACACTCTAGATACCACACTGGATACACTACAGTGCAATACATAGCTTCTCTTGTGTCTGTATTCCCCCATTGCCAAGTTAGTACCACCATCCCTTATCACAACACACGGGTCACATCGGCTAGACCACACTCTAGTTACCACACTGGATACACTACAGTACAATAGATAGCTTATCTCGTGTCTGTCTTCCCCCGTTGCCAAGTAAGTACCAACATCCCTTATCACAACACACGGGTCACATCGGCTAGACCACACTCTAGATACCACACTGGATACACTACACTACAAAATATAGCTTCTCTCGTGTCTGTCTTCCCCCGTTGCAAAGTTAGTACCACCATCCCTTATCACAACACACGGGTCACATCTGCTGAACGACACTCTAGATACCACACTGGATACACTACACTACAAAAGATAGCTTCTCTCGTGTCTGTCTTCCCCCGTTGCCAAGTAAGTACCACCATCCCTTATCACAACACACGGGTCACATCGGCTGAACGACACTCTAGATACCACACTGGATACACTACACTACAAAAGATAGCTTCTCTCGTGTCTGTCTTCCCCCGTTGCCAAGTTAGTACCACCATCCCTTATCACAACACACGGGTCACATCGGCTAGACCACACTCTAGATAACACACTGGATACACTACACTACAATAGATAGCTTCTCTTGTGTCTGTCTTCCCCCATTGCCAAGTTAGTACCACCATCCCTTATCACAACACACGGGTCACATCGGCTAGACCACACTCTAGATACCACACTGGATACACTACACTACAATAGATAGCTTCTCTCGAGTCTGTCTTCCCCCGTTGCCAAGTTAGTACCACCATCCCTTATCACAACACATGGGTCACATCGGCTAGACCACACTCTAGATACCACACTGGATACACTACACTACAATAGATAGCTTCTCTCGTGTCTGTCTTCCCCCGTTGCCCAGTTAGTACCACCATCCCTTATCACAACACACGGGTCACATCGGCTAGACCAAACTCTAGATACCACACTGGATACACTACACTACAATAGATAGCTTCTCTCGTGTCTGTCTTCCCCCGTTGCCAAGTTAGTACCAACATCCCTTATCACAACACACGGGTCACATCGGCTAGATGCCACTCTAGATACCACACTGGATACACTACACTACAATAGATAGCTTCTCTCGTGTCTGTCTTCCCCCGTTGCCAAGTTAGTACCACCATCCCTTATCACAACACACGGGTCACATCGGCTAGACCACACTCTAGATACCACACTGGATACACTACACTACAATAGATAGCTTCTCTCGTGTCTGTCTTCCCCCGTTGCCAAGTTAGTACCACTACCCCTTATCAAAACACACGGGACACATCGGCTAGACGACACTCTAGATACCACACTGGATACACTTCACTACAATAGATAGCTTCTCTCGTGTCTGTCTTCCCCCTTTGCCAAGTTAGTATCACCATCCCTTATCACATCACACGGGTCACATCGGCTAGGCGACACTCTAGATACCACACTGGATACACTACAGTACAATAGATAGATTCTCTCGTGTCTGTCTTCCCCCGTTGCCAAGTTAATACCACCATCCCTTATCACAACACACGGGTCACATCGGCTAGACCACACTCTAGATACCACACTGGATACACTACACTACAATAGATAGCTTCTCTCGTGTCTGTCTTACCCGTTGCCAAGTTAGTACCACCATCCCTTATCACAACACACGGGTCACATCGGCTAGACCACACTCTAGATACCACACTGGATACACTTCACTACAATAGATAGCTTCTCTCGTGTCTGTCTTCCCCCGTTGCCAAGTTAGTACCACCATCCCTGATCACATCACACGGATCACATCCGCTAGACCACACTCTAGATACGACACTGGATACACTACACTACAATAGATAGCTTTTCTCGTGTCTGTCTTCCCCCGTTGCCAAGTTAGTACCACCATCCCTGATCACATCACACGGATCACATCCGCTAGACCACACTCTAGATACCACACTGGATACACTACAGTGCAATACATAGCTTCTCTTGTGTCTGTCTTCCCCCATTGCCAAGTTAGTACCACCATCCCTTATCACAACACACGGGTCACATCGGCTAGACCAGACTCTAGTTACCACACTGGATACACTACAGTACAATAGATAGCTTCTCTCGTGTCTGTCTTCCCCCGTTGCCAAGTAAGTACCACCATCCCTTATCACAACACACGGGTCACATCGGCTAGACCAAACTCTAGATACCACACTGGATACACTACACTACAAAAGATAGCTTCTCTCGTGTCTGTCTTCTCCCGTTGCAAAGTTAGTACCACCATCCCTTATCAAAACACACGGGTCACATCGGCTGAACGACACTCTAGATACCACACTGGATACACTACACTACAAAAGATAGCTTCTCTCGTGTCTGTCTTCCCCCGTTGCCAAGTAAGTACCACCATCCCGTATCACAACACACGGGTCACATCGGCTGAACGACACGCTAGATACCACACTGGATACACTACACTACAAAAGATAGCTTCTCTCGTGTCTGTCTTCCCCCGTTGCCCAGTTAGTACCACCATCCCTTATCACAACACACGGGTCACATCGGCTAGACCAAACTCTAGATACCACACTGGATACACTACACTAAAATAGATAGATTCTCTCGTGTCTGTCTTCCCCCGTTGCCAAGTTAGTACCAACATCCCTTATCACAACACACGGGTCACATCGGCTAGATGACACTCTAGATACCACACTGGATACACTACACTACAATAGATAGCTTCTCTCGTGTCTGTCTTCCCCCGTTGCCAAGTTAGTACCACCATCCCTTATCACAACACACGGGTCACATCGGCTAGACCACACTCTAGATACCACACTGGATACACTACACTACAATAGATAGCTTCTCTCGTGTCTGTCTTCCCCCGTTGCCAAGTTAGTACCACCATCCCTTATCACAACACACGGGACACATCGGCTAGACGACACTCTAGATACCACACTGGATACACTTCACTACAATAGATAGCTTCTCTCGTGTCTGTCTTCCCCCTTTGCCAAGTTAGTATCACCATCCCTTATCACATCACACGGGTCACATCGGCTAGGCGACACTCTAGATACCACACTGGATACACTACAGTACAATAGATAGATTCTCTCGTGTCTGTCTTCCCCCGTTGCCAAGTTAATACCACCATCCCTTATAACAACACACGGGTCACATCGGCTAGACCACACTCTAGATACCACACTGGATACACTACAGTGCAATACATAGCTTCTCTCGTGTCTGTCTTCCCCCATTGCCAAGTTAGTACCACCATCCCTTATCACAACACACGGGTCACATCGGCTAGACCACACTC
Source organism: Allygus modestus (assembly GCA_963675035.1). NCBI lineage: Eukaryota > Metazoa > Arthropoda > Insecta > Hemiptera > Cicadellidae > Allygus > Allygus modestus. Next base: position 352,127,609 of record OY776112.1, read on the forward strand.
TAGTTACCACACTGGATACACTACACTACAATAGATAGCTTTTCTCGTGTCTGTCTTACCCGTTGCCAAGTTAGTACCACCATCCCTTATCACAACACACGGGTCACATCGGCTAGACCACACTCTAGATATCACACTGGATCCACTACACTACAATAGATAGCTTCTCTCGTGTCTGTCTTCCCCCGTTGCCAAGTTAGTACCACCATCCCTGATCACATCACACGGATCACATCCGCTAGACCACACTCTAGATACCACACTGGATACACTACAGTGCAATACATAGCTTCTCTTGTGTCTGTCTTCCCCCATTGCCAAGTTAGTACCACCATCCCTTATCACAACACACGGGTCACATCGGCTAGACCACACTCTAGTTACCACACTGGATACACTACAGTACAATAGATAGCTTATCTCGTGTCTGTCTTCCCCCGTTGCCAAGTAAGTACCACCATCCCTTATCACAACACACGGGTCACATCGGCTAGACCACACTCTAGATACCACACTGGATACACTACACTACAAAAGATAGCTTCTCTCGTGTCTGTCTTCCCCCGTTGCAAAGTTAGTACCACCATCCCTTATCACAACACACGGGTCACATCGGCTGAACGACACTCTAGATACCACACTGGATACACTACACTACAAAAGATAGCTTCTCTCGTGTCTGTCTTCCCCCGTTGCCAAGTAAGTACCACCATCCCTTATCACAACACACGGGTCACATCGGCTGAACGACACTCTAGATACCACACTGGATACACTACACTACAAAAGATAGCTTCTCTCGTGTCTGTCTTCCCCCGTTGCCAAGTTAGTACCACCATCCCTTATCACAACACACGGGTCACATCGCCTAGACCACACTCTAGATAACAAACTGGATACACTACACTACAATAGATAGCTTCTCTTGTGTCTGTCTTCCCCCATTGCCAAGTTAGTACCACCATCCCTTATCACAACACACGGGTCACATCGGCTAGACCACACTCTAGATACCACACTGGATACACTACACTACAATATATAGCTTCTCTCGAGTCTGTCTTCCCCCGTTGCCAAGTTAGTACCACCATCCCTTATCACAACACATGGGTCACATCGGCTAGACCACACTCTAGATACCACACTGGATACACTACACTACAATAGATAGCTTCTCTCGTGTCTGTCTTCCCCCGTTGCCCAGTTAGTACCACCATCCCTTATCACAACACACGGGTCACATCGGCTAGACCAAACTCTAGATACCACACTGGATACACTACACTACAATAGATAGCTTCTCTCGTGTCTGTCTTCCCCCGTTGCCAAGTTAGTACCAACATCCCTTATCACAACACACGGGTCACATCGGCTAGATGCCACTCTAGATACCACACTGGATACACTACACTACAATAGATAGCTTCTCTCGTGTCTGTCTTCCTCCGTTGCCAAGTTAGTACCACCATCCCTTATCACAACACACGGGTCACATCGGCTAGACCACACTCTAGATACCACACTGGATACACTACACTACAATAGATAGCTTCTCTCGTGTCTGTCTTCCCCCATTGCCAAGTTAGTACCACCATCCCTTATCACAACACACGGGACACATCGGCTAGACGACACTCTAGATACCACACTGGATACACTTCACTACAATAGATAGCTTCTCTCGTGTCTGTCTTCCCCCTTTGCCAAGTTAGTATCACCATCCCTTATCACATCACACGGGTCACATCGGCTAGGCGACACTCTAGATACCACACTGGATACACTACAGTACAATAGATAGATTCTCTCGTGTCTGTCTTCCCCCGTTGCCAAGTTAATACCACCATCCCTTATCACAACACACGGGTCACATCGGCTAGACCACACTCTAGATACCACACTGGATACACTACACTACAATAGATAGCTTCTCTCGTGTCTGTCTTACCCGTTGCCAAGTTAGTACCACCATCCCTTATCACAACACACGGGTCACATCGGCTAGACCACACTCTAGATACCACACTGGATACACTTCACTACAATAGATAGCTTCTCTCGTGTCTGTCTTCCCCCGTTGCCAAGTTAGTACCACCATCCCTGATCACATCACACGGATCACATCCGCTAGACCACACTCTAGATACGACACTGGATACACTACACTACAATAGATAGCTTTTCTCGTGTCTGTCTTCCCCCGTTGCCAAGTTAGTACCACCATCCCTGATCACATCACACGGATCACATCCGCTAGACCACACTCTAGATACCACACTGGATACACTACAGTGCAATACATAGCTTCTCTTGTGTCTGTCTTCCCCCATTGCCAAGTTAGTACCACCATCCCTTATCACAACACACGGGTCACATCGGCTAGACCAGACTCTAGTTACCACACTGGATACACTACAGTACAATAGATAGCTTCTCTCGTGTCTGTCTTCCCCCGTTGCCAAGTAAGTACCACCATCCCTTATCACAACACACGGGTCACATCGGCTAGACCACACTCTAGATACCACACTGGATACACTACACTACAAAAGATAGCTTCTTTCGTGTCTGTCTTCTCCCGTTGCAAAGTTAGTACCACCATCTCTTATCAAAACACACGGGTCACATCGGCTGAACAACACTCTAGATACCACACTGGATACACTACACTACAAAAGATAGCTTCTCTCGTGTCTGTCTTCCCCCGTTGCCAAGTAAGTACCACCATCCCTTATCACAACACACGGGTCACATCGGCTGAACGACACGCTAGATACCACACTGGATACACTACACTACAAAAGATAGCTTCTCTCGTGTCTGTCTTCCCCCGTTGCCCAGTTAGTACCACCATCCCTTATCACAACACACGGGTCACATCGGCTAGACCAAACTCTAGATACCACACTGGATACACTACACTAAAATAGATAGATTCTCTCGTGTCTGTCTTCCCCCGTTGCCAAGTTAGTACCAACATCCCTTATCACAACACACGGGTCACATCGGCTAGATGACACTCTAGATACCACACTGGATACACTACACTACAATAGATAGCTTCTCTCGTGTCTGTCTTCCCCCGTTGCCAAGTTAGTACCACCATCCCTTATCACAACACACGGGTCACATCGGCTAGACCACACTCTAGATACCACACTGGATACACTACACTACAATAGATAGCTTCTCTCGTGTCTGTCTTCCCCCGTTGCCAAGTTAGTACCACCATCCCTTATCACAACACACGGGACACATCGGCTAGACGACACTCTAGATACCACACTGGATACACTTCACTACAATAGATAGCTTCTCTCGTGTCTGTCTTCCCCCTTTGCCAAGTTAGTATCACCATCCCTTATCACATCACACGGGTCACATCGGCTAGGCGACACTCTAGATACCACACTGGATACACTACAGTACAATAGATAGATTCTCTCGTGTCTGTCTTCCCCCGTTGCCAAGTTAATACCACCATCCCTTATAACAACACACGGGTCACATCGGCTAGACCACACTCTAGATACCACACTGGATACACTACAGTGCAATACATAGCTTCTCTCGTGTCTGTCTTCCCCCATTGCCAAGTTAGTACCACCATCCCTTATCACAACACACGGGTCACATCGGCTAGACCACACTCTAGATACCAGACTGGATACACTACACTACAAAAGATAGCTTCTCTCGTGTCTGTCTTCCCCCGTTGCTAAGTTAGTACCACCATCCCTTATCACAACACACGGGTCACATCGGCTGAACGACACTCTAGATACAACACTGGATACACTACACTACAAAAGATAGCTTCTCTCGTGTCTGTCTTCCCCCGTTGCCAAGTAAGTACCACCATCCCTTATCACAACACACGGGTCACATCGGCTGAACGACACTCTAGATACCACACTGGATACACTACACTACAAAAGATAGCTTCTCTTGTGTCTGTCTTCCCCCGTTGCCAAGTTAGTACCACCATCCCTTATCACAACACACGTGTCACATCGGCTAGACCACACTCTAGATAACACACTGGATACACTACACTACAATAGATAGCTTCTCTTGTGTCTGTCTTCCCCCATTGCCAAGTTAGTATTACCATCCCTTATCACAACACACGGGTCACATCGGCTAGACCAAACTCTAGATACCACACTGGATACACTACACTACAATAGATAGTTTCTCTCGAGTCTGTCTTCCCCCGTTGCCAAGTTAGTACCACCATCCCTTATCACAACACACGGGTCACATCGGCTAGACCACACTCTAGATACCACACTGGATACACTTTACTACAATAGATAGCTTCTCTCGTGTCTGTCTTCCCCCGTTGCCAAGTTAGTACCACCATCCCTTATTACAACACACGGGTCACATCGGCTAGACCACACTCTAGATACCACACTGGATACACTACACTACAATAGATAGCTTCTCTCGTGTCTGTCTTCCCCCGTTGCCAAGTTAGTACCACCATCCCTTATCACAACACACGGGACACATCGGCTAGACGACACTCTAGATACCACACTGGATACACTTCACTACAATAGATAGCTTCTCTCGTGTCTGTCTTCCCCCTTTGCAAAGTTAGTATCACCATCCCTTATCACATCACACGGGTCACATCGGCTAGGCGACACTCTAGATACCACACTGGATACACTACAGTACAATAGATAGATTCTCTCGTGTCTGTCTTCCCCCGTTGCCAAGTTAATACCACCATCCCTTATAACAACACACGGGTCACATCGGCTAGCCCACACTCTAGATACCACACTTGATACACTACATTACAATATATAGCTTCTCTCGTGTCTGTCTTACCCGTTGCCAAGTTAGTACCACCATCCCTTATCACAACACACGGGTCACATCGGCTAGACCACACTCTAGATACCACACTGGATACACTTCACTCTAATAGATAGCTTCTCTCGTGTCTGTCTTCCCCCGTTGCCAAGTTAGTACCACCATCCCTGATCACATCACACGGATCACATCCGTGTGACTTCACTCTAGATACGACACTGGATACACTACACTACAATATATAGCTTCTCTCGTGTCTGTCTTACCCGTTGCCAAGTTAGTACCACCATCCCTTATCACATCACACGGATCACATCCGCTAGACCACACTCTAGATACCACACTGGATACACTACAGTGCAATACATAGCTTCTCTTGTGTCTGTCTTCCCCCATTGCCAAGTTAGTACCACCATCCCTTATCACAACACACGGGTCACATCGGCTAGACCACACTCTAGATACCACACTGGATACACTACACTACAAAAGATAGCTTCTCTCGTGTCTGTCTTCTCCCGTTGCAAAGTTAGTACCACCATCCCTTATCACAACACACGGGTCACATCGGCTGAACGACACTCTAGATACCACACTGGATACACTACACTACAAAATATAGCTTCTCTCGTGTCTGTCTTCCCCCGTTGCCAAGTAAGTACCACCATCCCTTATCACAACACACGGGTCACATCGGCTGAACGACACGCTAGATACCACACTGGATACACTACACTACAAAAGATAGCTTCTCTCGTGTCTGTCTTCCCCCGTTGCCCAGTTAGTACCACCATCCCTTATCACAACACACGGGTCACATCGGCTAGACCAAACTCTAGATACCACACTGGATACACTACACTAAAATAGATAGATTCTCTCGTGTCTGTCTCCCCCCGTTGCCAAGTTAGTACCAACATCCCTTATCACAACACACGGGTCACATCGGCTAGATGACCCTCTAGATACCACACTGGATACACTACACTACAATAGATAGCTTCTCTCGTGTCTGTCTTCCCCCGTTGCCAAGTTAGTACCACCATCCCTTATCACAACACACGGGTCACATCGGCTAGACCACACTCTAGATACCACACTGGATACACTACACTACAATAGATAGCTTCTCTCGTGTCTGTCTTCCCCCTTTGCAAAGTTAGTATCACCATCCCTTATCACATCACACGGGTCACATCGGCTAGGCGACACTCTAGATACCACACTGGATACACTACAGTACAATAGATAGATTCTCTCGTGTCTGTCTTCCCCCGTTGCCAAGTTAATACCACCATCCCTTATAACAACACACGGGTCACATCGGCTAGACCACACTCTAGATACCACACTTGATACACTACACTACAATATATAGCTTCTCTCGTGTCTGTCTTACCCGTTGCCAAGTTAGTACCACCATCCCTTATCACAACACACGGGTCACATCGGCTAGACCACACTCTAGATACCACACTGGATACACTTCACTCTAATAGATAGCTTCTCTCGTGTCTGTCTTCCCCCGTTGCCAAGTTAGTACCACCATCCCTGATCACATCACACGGATCACATCCGTGTGACTTCACTCTAGATACGACACTGGATACACTACACTACAATATATAGCTTCTCTCGTGTCTGTCTTACCCGTTGCCAAGTTAGTACCACCATCCCTTATCACAACACACGGGTCACATCGGCTAGACCACACTCTAGATACCACACTGGATACACTTCACTCTAATAGATAGCTTTTCTCGTGTCTGTCCTCCCCCGTTGCCAAGTTAGTACCACCATCCCTGATCACATCACACGGATCACATCCGCTAGACCACACTCTAGATACCACACTGGATACACTACAGTGCAATACATAGCTTCTCTTGTGTCTGTCTTCCCCCATTGCCAAGTTAGTACCACCATCCCATATCACAACACACGGGTCACATCGGCTAGACCAGACTCTAGTTACCACACTGGATACACTACAGTACAATAGATAGCTTCTCTCGTGTCTGTCTTCCCCCGTTGCCAAGTAAGTACCACCATCCCTTATCACAACACACGGGTCACATCGGCTAGACCACACTCTAGATACCACACTGGATACACTACACTACAAAAGATAGCTTCTCTCGTGTCTGTCTTCTCCCGTTGCAAAGTTAGTACCACCATCCCTTATCACAACACACGGGTCACATCGGCTGAACGACACTCTAGATACCACACTGGATACACTACACTACAAAAGATAGCTTCTCTCGTGTCTGTCTTCCCCCGTTGCCAAGTAAGTACCACCATCCCTTATCACAACACACGGGTCACATCGGCTGAACGACACGCTAGATACCACACTGGATACACTACACTACAAAAGATAGCTTCTCTCGTGTCTGTCTTCCCCCGTTGCCCAGTTAGTACCACCATCCCTTATCACAACACACGGGTCACATCGGCTAGACCAAACTCTAGATACCACACTGGATACACTACACTAAAATAGATAGATTCTCTCGTGTCTGTCTCCCCCCGTTGCCAAGTTAGTACCAACATCCCTTATCACAACACACGGGTCACATCGGCTAGATGACACTCTAGATACCACACTGGATACACTACACTACAATAGATAGCTTCTCTCGTGTCTGTCTTCCCCCGTTGCCAAGTTAGTACCACCATCCCTTATAACAACACACGGGTCACATCGGCTAGACCACACTCTAGATACCACACTTGATACACTTCACTACAATAGATAGCTTCTCTCGTGTCTGTCTTCCCCCTTTGCCAAGTTAGTACCACCATCCCTTATCACAACACACGGGTCACATCGGCTAGACCACACTCTAGATACCACACTGGATACACTACACTACAATAGATACCTTCTCTCGTGTCTGTCTTCCCCCGTTGCCAAGTTAGTACCACCATCCCTTATCACAACACACGGGACACATCGGCTAGACGACACTCTAGATACCACACTGGATACACTTCACTACAATAGATAGCTTTTCTCGTGTCTGTCTTCCCCCTTTGCCAAGTTAGTATCACCATCCCTTATCACATCACACGGGTCACATCGGCTAGGTGACACTATAGATACCACACTGGATACACTACAGTACAATAGATAGATTCTCTCGTGTCTGTCTTCCCCCGTTGCCAAGTTAATACCACATCCCTTATAACAACACACGGGTCACATCGGCTAGACCACACTCTAGATACCACACTGGATACACTACAGTGCAATACATAGCTTCTCTCGTGTCTGTCTTCCCCCATTGCCAAGTTAGTACCACCATCCCTTATCACAACACACGGGTCACATCGGCTAGACCACACTCTAGTTACCACACTGGATACACTACAGTACAATAGATAGCTTCTCTCGTGTCTGTCTTCCCCCGTTGCCAAGTAAGTACCACCATCCCTTATCACAACACACGGGTCACATCGGCTAGACCACACTCTAGATACCACACTGGATACACTACACTACAAAAGATAGCTTCTCTCGTGTCTGTCTTCCCCCGTTGCTAAGTTAGTACCACCATCCCTTATCACAACACACGGGTCACATCGGCTGAACGACACTCTAGATACAACACTGGATACACTACACTACAAAAGATAGCTTCTCTCGTGTCTGTCTTCCCCCGTTGCCAAGTAAGTACCACCATCCCTTATCACAACACACGGGTCACATCGGCTGAACGACACTCTAGATACCACACTGGATACACTACACTACAAAAGATAGCTTCTCTTGTGTCTGTCTTCCCCCGTTGCCAAGTTAGTACCACCATCCCTTATCACAACACACGGGTCACATCGGCTAGACCACACTCTAGATACCACACTGGATACACTTTACTACAATAGATAGCTTCTCTCGTGTCTGTCTTCCCCCGTTGCCCAGTTAGTACAACCATCCCTTATCACAACACACGGGTCACATCGGCTAGACCAAACTCTAGATACCACACTGGATACACTACACTACAATAGATAGCTTCTCTCGTGTCTGTCTTCCCCCATTGCCAAGTTAGTACCAACATCCCTTATCACAACAAACGGGTCACATCGGCTAGATGACACTCTAGATACCACACTGGATACACTACACTACAATAGATAGCTTCTCTCGTGTCTGTCTTCCCCCGTTGCCAAGTTGGTACCACCATCCCTTATCACAACACACGGGTCACATCGGCTAGACCACACTCTAGGATACCACACTGGATACACTACAGTACAATAGATAGATTCTCTCGTGTCTGGCTTCCCCCGTTGCCAAGTTAGTACCACCATCCCTTATCACAACACACGGGTCACATTTCTAGACCACACTCTAGATACCACACTGGATACACTACACTACAATAGATAGCTTCTCTCGAGTCTGTCTTCCCCCGTTGCCAAGTTAGTACCACCATCCCTTATCACAACACACGGGTCACATCGGCTAGACCACACTCTAGATACCACACTGGATACACTACACTACAATAGATAGCTTCTCTCGTGTCTGTCTTCCCCCGTTGCCCAGTTAGTACAACCATCCCTTATCACAACACACGGGAGACATCGGCTAGACCAAACTCTAGATACCACACTGGATACACTACACTACAATAGATAGCTTCTCTCGTGTCTGTCTTCCCCCGTTGCCAAGTTAGTACCAACATCCCTTATCACAACACACGGGTCACATCGGCTAGATGACACTCTAGATACCACACTGGATACACTACACTACAATAGATAGCTTCTCTCGTGTCTGTCTTCCCCCATTGCCAAGTTAGTACCACCATCCCTTATCACAACACACGGGTCACATCGGCTGAACGACACTCTAGATACCACACTGGATACACTACACTACAAAAGATATCTTCTCTCGTGTCTGTCTTCCCCCGTTGCCAAGTTAGTACCACCATCCCTTATCACAACACACGGGTCACATCGGCTAGACCACACTCTAGATACCACACTGGATACACTACACTACAATAGATAGCTTCTCTCGTGTCTGTCTTCCCCCGTTGCCAAGTTAGTACCACCATCCCTTATCACAACACACGGGACACATCGGCTAGACGACACTCTAGATACCACACTGGATACACTTCACTACAATAGATAGCTTCTCTCGTGTCTGTCTTCCCCCTTTGCCAAGTTAGTATCACCATCCCTTATCACATCACACGGGTCACATCGGCTAGGCGACACTCTAGATACCACACTGGATACACTACAGTACAATAGATAGATTCTCTCGTGTCTGTCTTCCCCCGTTGCCAAGTTAATACCACATCCCTTATAACAACACACGGGTCACATCGGCTAGACCACACTCTAGATACCACACTGGATACACTACAGTGCAATACATAGCTTCTCTCGTGTCTGTCTTCCCCCATTGCCAAGTTAGTACCACCATCCCTTATCACAACACACGGGTCACATCGGCTAGACCACACTCTAGTTACCACACTGGATACACTACAGTACAATAGATAGCTTCTCTCGTGTCTGTCTTCCCCCGTTGCCAAGTAAGTACCACCATCCCTTATCACAACACACGGGTCACATCGGCTAGACCACACTCTAGATACCACACTGGATACACTACACTACAAAAGATAGCTTCTCTCGTGTCTGTCTTCCCCCGTTGCTAAGTTAGTACCACCATCCCTTATCACAACACACGGGTCACATCGGCTGAACGACACTCTAGATACAACACTGGATACACTACACTACAAAAGATAGCTTCTCTCGTGTCTGTCTTCCCCCGTTGCCAAGTAAGTACCACCATCCCATATCACAACACACGGGTCACATCGGCTGAACGACACTCTAGATACCACACTGGATACACTACACTACAAAAGATAGCTTCTCTTGTGTCTGTCTTCCCCCGTTGCCAAGTTAGTACCACCATCCCTTATCACAACACACGGGTCACATCGGCTAGACCACACTCTAGATACCACACTGGATACACTTTACTACAATAGATAGCTTCTCTCGTGTCTGTCTTCCCCCGTTGCCCAGTTAATACAACCATCCCTTATCACAACACACGGGTCACATCGGCTAGACCAAACTCTAGATACCACACTGGATACACTACACTACAATAGATAGCTTCTCTCGTGTCTGTCTTCCCCCGTTGCCAAGTTAGTACCAACATCCCTTATCACAACAAACGGGTCACATCGGCTAGATGACACTCTAGATACCACACTGGATACACTACACTACAATAGATAGCTTCTCTCGTGTCTGTCTTCCCCCGTTGCCAAGTTGGTACCACCATCCCTTATCACAACACACGGGTCACATCGGCTAGACCACACTCTAGGATACCACACTGGATACACTACAGTACAATAGATAGATTCTCTCGTGTCTGGCTTCCCCCGTTGCCATGTTAGTACCACCATCCCTTATCACAACACACGGGTCACATCGGCTAGACCACACTCTAGATACCACACTGGATACACTACACTACAATAGATAGCTTCTCTCGTGTCTGTCTTCCCCCGTTGCCAAGTTAGTACCACCATCCCGGATCACATCACACGGATCACATCTGCTAGACCACACTCTAGATACCACACTGGATACACTGCACTACAATAGATAGCTTCTCTCGTGTCTGTCATCCCCCGTTCCCAAGTTAGTACCACCAACCCTTATCACAACACACGGGTCACATCGGCTAGAACACACTCTAGATACCACACTGGATACACTACACTACAAAAGATAGCTTCTCTCGTGTCTGTCTTCCCCAGTTGCCAAGTTAGTACCACCATCCCTTATCTCAACACACGGGTCACATCGGCTGAACGACACTCTAGATACTACACTGGATACACTACACTACAAAAGATAGCTTCTCTCGTGTCTGTCTTCCCCCGTTGCCAAGTAAGTACCACCATCCCTTATCACAACACACGGGTCACATCGGCTGAACGACACTCTAGATACCACACTGGATACACTACACTACATTAGATAGCTTCTCTCGTGTCTGTCTTCCCCTTTTGCCAAGTTAGTACCACCATCCCTTATCACAACACACGGGTCACATTTCTAGACCACACTCTAGATACCACACTGGATACACTACACTACAATAGATAGCTTCTCTCGAGTCTGTCTTCCCCCGTTGCCAAGTTAGTACCACCATCCCTTATCACAACACACGGGTCACAACGGCTAGACCACACTCTAGATACCACACTGGATACACTACACTACAATAGATAGCTTCTCTCGTGTCTGTCTTCCCCCGTTGCCCAGTTAGTACAACCATCCCTTATCACAACACACGGGAGACATCGGCTAGACCAAACTCTAGATACCACACTGGATACACTACACTACAATAGATAGCTTCTCTCGTGTCTGTCTTCCCCCGTTGCCAAGTTAGTACCAACATCCCTTATCACAACACACGGGTCACATCGGCTAGATGACACTCTAGATACCACACTGGATACACTACACTACAATAGATAGCTTCTCTCGTGTCTGTCTTCCCCCATTGCCAAGTTAGTACCACCATCCCTTATCACAACACACGGGTCACATCGGCTGAACGACACTCTAGATACCACACTGGATACACTACACTACAAAAGATATCTTCTCTCGTGTCTGTCTTCCCCCGTTGCCAAGTTAGTACCACCATCCCTTATCACAACACACGGGTCACATCGGCTAGACCACACTCTAGATAACACACTGGATACACTACACTACAATAGATAGCTTCTCTCGTGTCTGTCTTCCCCCATTGCCAAGTTAGTACCACCATCCCTTATCACAACACACGGGTCACATCGGCTAGACCACACTCTAGATACCACACTGGATACACTACACTACAATAGATAGCTTCTCTCGAGTCTGTCTTCCCCTGTTGCCAAGTTAGTACCACCATCCCTTATCACAACACACGGGTCACATCGGCTAGACCACACTCTAGATACCATACTGGATACACTACACTACAATAGATAGCTTCTCTCGTGTCTGTCTTCCCCCGTTGCCCAGTTAGTACCACCATCCCTTATCACAACACACGGGTCACATCGGCTAAACGACACTCTAGATACCACACTGGATACACTACAGTGCAATACATAGCTTCTCTCGTGTCTGTATTCCCCAATTGCCAAGTTAGTACCACCATCTCTTATCACAACAAACGGGTCACATCGGCTAGACCACACTCTAGTTACCACACTGGATAAGCTACAGTACAATAGATAGCTTCTCTCGTGTCTGTCTTCCCCCGTTGCCAAGTAAGTACCACCATCCCTTATCACAACACACGGGTCACATCGGCTAGACCACACTCTAGATACCACACTGGATACACTACACTACAAAAGATAGCTTCTCTCGTGTCTGTCTTCCCCCGTTGCCAAGTTATTTCCACCATCCCTTATCACAACACACGGGTCACATCGGCTGAACGACACTCTAGATACCACACTGGATACACTACACTACAAAAGATAGCTTCTCTCGTGTCTGTCTTCCCCCGTTGCCAAGTAAGTACCACCATCCCTTATCACAACACACAGGTCACATCGGCTGAACGACACTCTAGATACCACACTGGATACACTGCACTACAATAGATAGCTTCTCTCGTGTCTGTCTTCCCCCGTTGCCCAGTTAGTACCACCATCCCTTATCACAACACTCGGGTCACATCGGCTAGACCAAACTCTAGATACCACACTGGATACACTACACTACAATAGATAGCTTCTCTCGTGTCTGTCTTCCCCCGTTGCCAAGTTAGTACCAACATCCCTTATCACAACACACGGGTCACGTCGGCTAGATGACACTCTAGATACCACACTGGATACACTACACTACAATAGATAGCTTCTCTCGTGTCTGTCTTCCCCCGTTGCCAAGTTGGTACCACCATCCTTTATCACAACACACGGGTCACATCGGCTAGACCACACTCTAGATACCACACTGGATACACTACACTACAATAGATAGCTTCTCTCGTGTCTGTCTTCCCCCGTTGCCAAGTTAGTACCACCATCCCTTATCACAACACACGGGTCACATCGGCTAGACGACACTCTAGATGCCACACTGGATACACTTCACTACAATAGATAGCTTCTCTCGTGTCTGTCTTCCCCCTTTGCCAAGTTAGTATCACCATCCATTATCACATCACACGGGACACATTGGCTAGGCGACACTCTAGATACCACACTGGATACAGTACAGTACAATAGTTAGATTCTCTCGTGTCTGGCTTCCCCCGTTGCCAAGTTAGTACCACCATCCCTTATCACAACACACTGGATACACTAGAGTACATTAGATAGATTCTCTCGTGTCTGGCTTCCCCCGTTGCCATGTTAGTACCACTATCCCTTATCACAACACACGGGTCACATCGGCTAGACCACACTCTAGATACCACACTGGATACACTACACTACAATAGATAGCTTCTCTCGTGTCTGTCTTCCCCCGTTGCCAAGTTAGTACCACCATCCCTTATCACAACACACGGGTCACATCGGCTGAACGACACTCTAGATACCACACTGGATACACTACACTAAAAAAGATAGCTTCTCTCGTGTCTGTCTTCCCCCGTTGCCAAGTAAGTACCACCATCCCATATCACAACACACGGGTAACATCGGCTGAACGACACTCTAGATACCACACTGGATACACTACACTACAATAGATAGCTTCTCTCGTGTCTGTCTTCTCCCATTGCCAAGTTAGTACCACCATCCCTTATCACAACACACGGGTCACATCGGCTAGACCACACTCTAGATACCACACTGGATACACATCACTACAATAGATAGCTTCTCTCGTGTCTGTCTTCCCCCTTTGCCAAGTTAGTATCACCATCCCTTATCACATCACACGGGTCACATCGGCTAGGCGACACTCTAGATACCACACTGGATACAGTATTGTAGAATAGATAGATTCTCTCGTGTCTGATTCCCCCGTTGCCAAGTTAGTACCACCATCCCTTATCACAACACACTGGATACACTACAGTACAATAGATAGATTCTCTCGTGTCTGGCTTCCCCCGTTGCCATGTTAGTACCACCATCCCTTATCACAACACACGGGTCACATCGGCTAGACCACACTCTAGATACCACACTGGATACACTACACTACAATAGATAGCTTCTCTCGTGTCTGTCTTCCCCCATTGCCAAGTTAGTACCACCATCCCTGATCACATCACACGGATCACATCTGCTAGACCACACTCTAGATACCACACTGGATACACTGCACTACAATAGATAGCTTCTTTCGTGTCTGTCATCCCCCCTTGCCAAGTTAGAACCACCATCCCTTATCACAACACACGGGTCACATCGGCTAGACCACACTCTAGATACCACACTGGATACACTACACTACAAAAGATAGCTTCTCTCGTGTCTGTCTTCCCCCGTTGCCAAGTAAGTACCACCATCCCTTATCACAACACACGGGTCACATCGGCTGAACGACACTCTAGATACCACACTGGATAAACTACACTACAATAGATAGCTTCTCTCGTGTCTGTCTTCCCCCATTGCCAAGTTAGTACCACCATCCCTTATCACAACACACGGGTCACATCGGCTAGACCACACTCTAGATACCACACTGGATACACTACACTACAATAGATAGCTTCTCTCGAGTCTGTCTTCCCCCGTTGCCAAGTTAGTACCACCATCCCTTATCACAACACACGGGTCACATCGGCTGAACGACACTCTAGATACCACACTGGATACACTACACTACAAAAGATAGCTTCTCTCGTGTCTGTCTTCCCCCGTTGCCAAGTTAGTACCACCATCCCTTATCACAACACACGGGTCACATCGGCTAGACCACACTCTAGATACCACACTGGATACATTGCACTACAATAGATAGCTTCTCTCGTGTCTGTCTTCCCCCGTTGCCCAGTTAGTACCACCATCCCTTATCACAACTCACGGGTCACATCAGCTAGACCAAACTCTAGATACCACACTCTATACACTACACTACAATAGATAGCTTCTCTCGTGTCTGTCTTCCCCCGTTGCCAAGTTAGTACCAACATCCCTTATCACAACACACGGGTCACATCGGCTAGATGACACTCTAGATACCACACTGGATACACTACACTACAATAGATAGCTTCTCTCGTGTCTGTCTTCCCCCGTTGCCAAGTTGGTACCACCATCCCTTATCACAACACACGGGTCACATCGGCTAGACCACACTCTAGATACCACACTGGATACACTACACTACAATAGATAGCTTCTCTCGTGTCTGTCTTCCCCCGTTGCCCAGTTAGTACCACCATCCCTTATCACAACACACGGGTCACATCGGCTAGACGACACTCTAGATACCACACTGGATACACTTCACTACAATAGATAGCTTCTCTCGTGTCTGTCTTCCCCCGTTGCCAAGTAAGTACCACCATCCCTTATCACAACACACGGGTCACATCGGCTGAACGACACTCTAGATACCACACTGGATACACTACACTACAAAAGATAGCTTCTCTCGTGTCTTTCTTCCCCCGTTGCCAAGTAAGTACCACCATCCCTTATCACAACACACGGGTCACATCGGCTGAACGACACTCTAGATACCACACTGGATACACTACACTACAAAAGATAGCTTCTCTCGTGTCTGTCTTCCCCCGTTGCCAAGTAAGTACCACCATCCCTTATCACAACACACGGGTCACATCGGCTGAACGACACTCTAGATACCACACTGGATAAACTACACTACAATAGATAGCTTCTCTCGTGTCTGTCTTCCCCCATTGCCAAGTTAGTACCACCATCCCTTATCACAACACACGGGTCACATCGGCTAGACCACACTCTAGATACCACACTGGATACACTACACTACAATAGATAGCTTCTCTCGAGTCTGTCTTCCTCCGTTGCCAAGTAAGTACCACCATCCCTTATCACAACACACGGGTCACATCGGCTAGATGACACTCTAGATACCACACTGGATACACTAAACTACAATAGATAGCTTCTCTCGTGTCTGTCTTCCCCCGTTGCCAAGTTGGTACCACCATCCCTTATCACAACACACGGGTCACATCGGCTAGACCACACTCTAGATACCACACTGGATACACTACACTACAATAGATAGCTTCTCTCGTGTCTGTCTTCCCCCGTTGCCAAGTTGGTACCACCATCCCTTATCACAACACACGGGTCACATCGGCTAGACCACACTCTAGATACCACACTGGATACACTACACTACAATAGATAGCTTCTCTCGTGTCTGTCTTCCCCCGTTGCCAAGTTAGTACCACCATCCCTTATCACAACACACGGGTCACATCGGCTAGACGACACTCTAGATACCACACTGGATACACTTCACTACAATAGATAGCTTCTCTCGTGTCTGTCTTCCTCCGTTGCCAAGTAAGTACCACCATCCCTTATCACAACACACGGGTCACATCGGCTGAACGACACTCTAGATACCACACTGGATACACTACACTACAAAAGATAGCTTCTCTCGTGTCTGTCTTCCCCCGTTGCCAAGTAAGTACCACCATCCCTTATCACAACACACGGGTCACATCGGCTGAACGACACTCTAGATACCACACTGGATACACTACACTACAAAAGATAGCTTCTCTCGTGTCTGTCTTCCCCCGTTGCCAAGTTAGTACCACCATCCCTTATCACAACACACGGGTCACATCGGCTAGACGACACTCTAGATACCACACTGGATACACTTCACTACAATAGATAGCTTCTCTCGTGTCTGTCTTCCCCCTTTGCCAAGTTAGTATCACCATCCATTATCACATCACACGGGTCACATTGGCTAGGCGACACTCTAGATACCACACTGGATACAGTACAGTACAATAGATAGATTCTCTCGTATCTGGCTTCCCCCGTTGCCAAGTTAGTACCACCATCCCTTATCACAACACACTGGATACACTACAGTACAATAGATAGATTCTCTCGTGTCTGGCTTCCCCCGTTGCCAAGTTAGTACCACCATCCCTTATCACAACACACGGGTCACATCGGCTAGACGACACTCTAGATACCACACTGGATACACTTCACTACAATAGATAGCTTCTCTCGTGTCTGTCTTCCCCCTTTGCCAAGTTAGTATCACCATCCATTATCACATCACACGGGTCACTTTGGCTAGGCGACATTCTAGATACCACACTGGATACAGTACAGTACAATAGATAGATTCTCTCGTGTCTGGCTTCCCCCGTTGCCAAGTTAGTACCACCATCCCTTATCACAACACACTGGATACACTACAGTACAATAGATAGATTCTCTCGTGTCAGTCATCCCCCCTTGCCAAGTTAGTACCACCATCCCTTATCACAACACACGGGTCACATCGGCTAAACCACACTCTAGATACCACACTGGATACACTACACTACAAAAGATAGCTTCTCTCGTGTCTGTCTTCCCCCGTTGCCAAGTTAGTACCACCATCCCTTATCTCAACACACGGGTCACATCGGCTGAACGACACTCTAGATACCACACTGGATACACTACACTACAAAAGATAGCTTCTTTCGTGTCTGTCTTCCCCCGTTGCCAAGTAAGTAACACCATCCCTTATCACAACACACGGGTCACATCGGCTGAACGACACTCTAGATACCACACTGGATACACTACACTACAACAGATAGCTTCTCTCGTGTCTGTCTTCCCCCATTGCCAAGTTAGTACCACCATCCCTTATCACAACACACGGGTCACATCGGCTAGACCACACTCTAGATACCACACTGGATACACTTCACTACAATAGATAGCTTCTCTCGTGTCTGTCTTCCCCCTTTGCCAAGTTAGTATCACCATCCCTTATCACATCACACGGGTCACATCGGCTAGGCGACACTCTAGATACCACACTGGATACAGTATTGTACAATAGATAGATTCTCTCGTGTCTGGCTTCCCCCGTTGCCAAGTTAGTACCACCATCCCTTATCACAACACACTGGATACACTACAGTACAATAGATAGATTCTCTCGTGTCTGGCTTCCCCCGTTGCCATGTTAGTACCACCATCCCTTATCACAACACACGGGTCACATCGGCTAGACCACACTCTAGATACCACACTGGATACACTACACTACAATAGATAGCTTCTCTCGTGTCTGTCTTCCCCCGTTGCCAAGTTAGTACCACCATCCCTGATCACATCACACGGATCACATCTGCTAGACCACACTCTAGATACCACACTGGATACACTGCACTACAATAGATAGCTTCTCTCGTGTCTGTCATCCCCCCTTGCCAAGTTAGTACCACCATCCCTTATCACAACACACGGGTCACATCGGCTAGACCACACTCTAGATACCACACTGGATACACTACACTACAAAAGATAGCTTCTCTCGTGTCTGTCTTCCCCCGTTGCCAAGTTAGTACCACCATCCCTTATCTCAACACACGAGTCACATCGGCTGAACGACACTCTAAATACCACACTGGATACACTACACTACAAAAGATAGCTTCTCTCGTGTCTGTCTTCCCCCGTTGCCAAGTAAGTACCACCATCCCTTATCACAACACACGGGTCACATCAGCTGAACGACACTCTAGATACCACACTGGATACACTACACTACAATAGATAGCTTCTCTCGTGTCTGCCTTCCCCCATTGCCAAGTTAGTACCACCATCCCTAATCACAACACACGGGTCACATCGGCTGAACGACACTCTAGATACCACACTGGATACACTACACTACAATAGATAGCTTCTCTCGAGTCTGTCTTCCCCCGTTGCCAAGTTAGTACCACCATCCCTTATCACAACACACGGGTCACATCGGCTGAACGACACTCTAGATACCACACTGGATACACTACACTACAAAAGATAGCTTCTCTCGTGTCTGTCTTCCCCCGTTGCCAAGTTAGTACCACCATCCCTTATCACAACACACGGGTCACATCGGCTAGACCACACTCTAGATACCACACTGGATACACTGCACTACAATAGATAGCTTCTCTCGTGTCTGTTTTCCCCCGTTGCCCAGTTAGTACCACCATCCCTTATCACAACACACGGGTCACATCGGCTAGACCAAACTCTAGATACCACACTGGATACACTACACTACAATAGATAGCTTCTCTCGTGTCTGTCTTCCCCCGTTGCCAAGTTAGTACCAACATCCCTTATCACAACACACGGGTCACATCGGCTAGATGACACTCTAGTTACCACACTGGATACACTACACTACAATAGATAGCTTCTCTCGTGTCTGTCTTCCCCCGTTGCCAAGTTGGTACCACCATCCCTTATCACAACACACGGGTCACATCGGCTAGACCACACTCTAGATACCACACTGGATACACTACACTACAAAAGATAGCTTCTCTCGTGTCTGTCTTCCCCCGTTGCCAAGTTAGTACCACCATCCCTTATCACAACACACGGGTCACATCGGCTGAACGACACTCTAGATACCACACTGGATACACTACACTACAAAAGATAGCTTCTCTCGTGTCTGTCTTCCCCCGTTGCCAAGTAAGTACCACCATCCCTTATCACAACACACGGGTCACATCGGCTGAACGACACTCTAGATACCACACTGGATACACTACACTACAAAAGATAGCTTCTCTCGTGTCTGTCTTCCCCCGTTGCCAAGTTAGTACCACCATCCCTTATCACAACACACGGGTCACATCGGCTAGACGACACTCTAGATACCACACTGGATACACTTCACTACAATAGATAGCTTCTCTCGTGTCTGTCTTCCCCCTTTGCCAAGTTAGTATCACCATCCATTATCACATCACACGGGTCACATTGGCTAGGCGACACTCTAGATACCACACTGTATACAGTACAGTACAATAGATAGATTCTCTCGTGTCTGGCTTCCCCCGTTACCAAGTTAGTACCACCATCCCTTATCAAAACACACTGGATACACTACAGTACAATAGATAGATTCTCTCGTGTCTGGCTTCCCCCGTTGCCATGTTAGTACCACCATCCCTTATCACAACACACGGGTCACATCGGCTAGACCACACTCTAGATACCACACTGGATACACTACACTACAATAGATAGCTTCTCTCGTGTCTGTCTTCCCCCGTTGCCAAGTTAGTACCACCATCCCTGATCACATCACACGGATCACATCTGCTAGACCACACTCTAGATACCACACTGGATACACTGCACTACAATAGATAGCTTCTCTCGTGTCTGTCATCCTCCCTTGCCAAGTTAGTACCACCATCCCTTATCACAACACACGGGTCACATCGGCTAGACCACACTCTAGATACCACACTGGATACACTACACTACAAAAGATAGCTTCTCTCGTGTCTGTCTTCCCCCGTTGCCAAGTTAGTACCACCATCCCTTATCTCAACACACGGGTCACATCGGCTGAACGACACTCTAGATACCACACTGGATACACTACACTACAAAAGATAGCTTATCTCGTGTCTGTCTTCCCCCGTTGCCAAGTAAGTACCACCATCCCTTATCACAACACACGGGTCACATCGGCTGAACGACACTCTAGATACCACACTGGATACACTACACTACAATAGATAGCTTCTCTCGTGTCTGTCTTCCCCCATTGCCAAGTTAGTACCACCATCCCTTATCACAACACACGGTTCACATCGGCTAGACCACACTCTAGATACCACACTGGATACACTACACTACAATAGATAGCTTCTCTCGAGTCTGTCTTCCCCCGTTGCCAAGTTAGTACCAACATCCCTTATCACAACACACGGGTCACATCGGCTGAACGACACTCTAGATACCACACTGGATACACTACACTACAAAAGATAGCTTCTCTCGTGTCTGTCTTCCCCCGTTGCCAAGTTAGTACCACCATCCCTTATCACAACACACGGGTCACATCGGCTAGACCACACTCTAGATACCACACTGGATACACTGCACTACAATAGATAGCTTCTCTCGTGTCTGTCTTCCCCCGTTGCCCAGTTAGTACCACCATCCCTTATCACAACACACAGGTCACATCGGCTAGACCAAACTCTAGATACCACACTGGTTACACTACACTACAATAGATAGCTTCTCTCGTGTCTGTCTTCCCCCGTTGCCAAGTTAGTACCAACATCCCTTATCACAACACACGGGTCACATCGGCTAGATGACACTCTAGATACCACACTGGATACACTACACTACAATAGATAGCTTCTCTCGTGTCTGTCTTCCCCCGTTGCCAAGATGGTACCACCATCCCTTATCACAACACACGGGTCACATCGGCTAGACCACACTCTAGATACCACACTGGATACACTACACTACAATAGATAGCTTTTCTCGTGTCTGTCTTCCCCCGTTGCCAAGTTAGTACCACCATCCCTTATCACAACACACGGGTCACATCGGCTAGACGACACTCTAGATACCACACTGGATACACTTCACTACAATAGATAGCTTCTCTCGTGTCTGTCTTCTCCCTTTGCCAAGTTAGTACCACCATCCCTTATCACATCACACGGGTCACATCGGCTAGGCGACACTCTAGATACCACACTGGATACAGTACAGTACAATAGATAGATTCTCTCGTGTCTGTCTTCCCCCATTGCCAAGTTAGTACCACCATCTCTTATCACAACACACGGGTCACATCGGCTAGACCACACTCTAGTTACCACACTGGATACACTACAGTACAATAGATAGCTTCTCTCGTGTCTGTCTTCCCCCGTTGCCAAGTAAGTACCACCATCCCTTATCACAACACACGGGTCACATCGGCTAGACCACACTCTAGATACCACACTGGATACACTACACTACAAAAGATAGCTTCTCTCGTGTCTGTCTTCCCCCGTTGCCAAGTTAGTACCACCATCCCTTATCACAACACACGGGTCACATCGGCTGAACGACACTCTAGATACTACACTGGATACACTACACTACAAAAGATAGCTTCTCTCGTGTCTGTCTTCCCCCGTTGCCAAGTAAGTACCACCATCCCTTATCACAACACACGGGTCACATCGGCTGAACGACACTCTAGATACCACACTGGATACACTACACTACAATAGATAGCTTCTCTCGTGTCTGTCTTCCCCCGTTGCCAAGTTAGTACCACCATCCCTTATCACAACACACGGGTCACATCGGCTAGACCACACTCTAGATACCACACTGGATACACTACACTACAATAGATAGCTTCTCTCGTGTCTGTCTTCCCCCGTTGCCAAGTTAGTACCACCATCCCTTATCACAACACACGGGTCACATCGGCTAGACGACACTCTAGATACCACACTGGATACACTTCACTACAATAGATAGCTTCTCTCGTGTCTGTCTTCCCCCTTTGCCAAGTTAGTATCACCATCCCTTATCACATCACACGGGTCACATCGGCTAGGTGACACTCTAGATACCACACTGGATACAGTACAGTACAATAGATAGATTCTCTCGTGTCTGGCTTCCCCCGTTGCCAAGTTAGTACCACCATCCCTTATCACAACACACGGGTCACATCGGCTAGACCACACTCTAGATACCACACTGGATACACTACACTACAATAGATAGCTTCTCTCGTGTCTGTCTTCCCCCATTGCCAAGTTAGTACCACCATCTCTTATCACAACACACGGGTCACATCGGCTAGACCACACTCTAGTTACCACACTGGATACACTACAGTACAATAGATAGCTTCTCTCGTGTCTGTCTTCCCCCGTTGCCAAGTAAGTACCACCATCCCTTATCACAACACACGGGTCACATCGGCTAGACCACACTCTAGATACCACACTGGATACACTACACTACAAAAGATAGCTTCTCTCGTGTCTGTCTTCCCCCGTTGCCAAGTTAGTACCACCATCCCTTATCACAACACACGGGTCACATCGGCTGAACGACACTCTAGATACCACACTGGATACACTACACTACAAAAGATAGCTTCTCTCGTGTCTGTCTTCCCCCGTTGCCAAGTAAGTACCACCATCCCTTATCACAACACACGGGTCACATCGGCTGAACGACACTCTAGATACCACACTGGATACACTACACTACAATAGATAGCTTCTCTCGTGTCTGTCTTCCCCCGTTGCCAAGTTAGTACCACCATCCCTTATCACAACACACGGGTCACATCGGCTAGACCACACTCTAGATACCACACTGGATACACTACACTACAATAGATAGCTTCTCTCGTGTCTGTCTTCCCCCGTTGCCAAGTTAGTACCACCATCCCTTATCACAACACACGGGTCACATCGGCTAGACGACACTCTAGATACCACACTGGATACACTTCACTACAATAGATAGCTTCTCTTTTGTCTGTCTTCCCCCTTTGCCAAGTTAGTATCACCATCCCTTATCACATCACACGGGTCACATCGGCTAGGTGACACTCTAGATACCACACTGGATACAGTACAGTACAATAGATAGATTCTCTCGTGTCTGGCTTCCCCCGTTGCCAAGTTAGTACCACCATCCCTTATCACAACACACGGGTCACATCGGCTAGACCACACTCTAGATACCACCCTGGATACACTACACTACAATAGATAGCTTCTCTCGTGTCTGTCTTCCCCCGTTGCCAAGTTTGTACCACCATCCCTGATCACATCACACGGATCACATCTGCTAGACCACACTCTAGATACCACACTGGATACACTACACTACAATAGATAGCTTCTCTCGTGTCTGTCTTCCCCTATGCCAAGTTAGTACCACCATCCCTTATCACAACACACGGGTCACATCGGCTAGACCACACTCTAGATACCACACTGGATACACTACACTACAAAAGATAGCTTCTCTCGTGTCTGTCTTCCCCCGTTGCCAAGTTAGTACCACCATCCCTTATCTCAACACACGGGTCACATCGGCTGAACGACACTCTAGATACCACACTGGATACACTACACTACAAAAGATAGCTTCTCTCGTGTCTGTCTTCCCCCGTTGCCAAGTAAGTACCACCATCCCTTATCACAACACACGGGTCACATCGGCTGAACGACACTCCTGATACCACACTGGATACACTACACTACAATAGATAGCTTCTCTCGTGTCTGTCTTCCCCCATTGCCAAGTTAGTACCACCATCCCTTATCACAACACACGGGTCACATCGGCTAGACCACACTCTAGATACCACACTGGATACACTACACTACAATAGATAGCTTCTCTCGAGTCTGTCTTCCCCCGTTGCCAAGTTAGTACCACCATCCCTTATCACAACACACGGGTCACATCGGCTAGACCACACTCTAGATACCACACTGGATACACTACACTACAATAGATAGCTTCTCTCGTGTCCTTCTTCCCCCGTTGCCCAGTTAGTACAACCATCCCTTATCACAACACA
Organism: Allygus modestus; assembly: GCA_963675035.1. NCBI lineage: Eukaryota > Metazoa > Arthropoda > Insecta > Hemiptera > Cicadellidae > Allygus > Allygus modestus. The sequence continues at coordinate 352,153,055 of OY776112.1, forward strand.
CGGGTCACATCGGCTAGACCAAACTCTAGATACCACACTGGATACACTACACTACAATAGATAGCTTCTCTCGTGTCTGTCTTCCCCCGTTGCCAAGTTAGTACCAACATCCCTTATCACAACACACGGGTCACATCGGCTAGATGACACTCTAGATACCACACTGGATACACTACACTACAAAAGATAGCTTCTCTCGTGTCTGTCTTCCCCCGTTGCCAAGTTAGTACCACCATCCCTTATCACAACACACGGGTCACATCGGCTGAACGACACTCTAGATACCACACTGGATACACTACACTACAAAAGATAGCTTCTCTCGTGTCTGTCTTCCCCCGTTGCCAAGTTAGTACCACCATCCCTTATCACAACACACGGGTCACATCGGCTAGACCACACTCTAGATAACACACTGGATACACTACACTACAATAGATAGCTTCTCTCGTGTCTGTCTTCCCCCATTGCCAAGTCAGTACCACCATCCCTTATCACAACACACGGGTCACATCGGCTAGACCACACTCTAGATACCACACTGGATACACTACACTACAATAGATAGCTTCTCTCGAGTCTGTCTTCCCCCGTTGCCAAGTTAGTACCACCATCCCTTATCACAACACACGGGTCACATCGGCTAGACCACACTCTAGATACCACACTGGATACACTACACTACAATAGATAGCTTCTCTCGTGTCTGTCTTCCCCCGTTGCCCAGTTAGTACCACCATCCCTTAACACAACACACGGGTCACATCGGCTAGACCAAACTCTAGATACCACACTGGATACACTACACTACAATAGATAGCTTCTCTCGTGTCTGTCTTCCCCCGTTGCCAAGTTAGGACCAACATCCCTTATCACAACACACGGGTCACATCGGCTAGATGACACTCTAGATACCACACTGGATACACTACACTACAATAGATAGCTTCTCTCGTGTCTGTCTTCCCCCGTTGCCAAGTTAGTACCACCATCCCTGATCACATCACACGGATCACATCTGCTAGACCACACTCTAGATACCACACTGGATACACTACACTACAATAGATAGCTTCTCTCGTGTCTGTCTTCCCCCGTTGCCAAGTTAGTACCACCATCCCTTATCACAACACACGGGTCACATCGGCTAGACCACACTCTAGATACCACACTGGATACACTACACTACAAAAGATAGCTTCTCTCGTGTCTGTCTTCCCCCGTTGCCAAGTTAGTACCACCATCCCTTATCTCAACACACGGGTCACATCGGCTGAACGACACTCTAGATACCACACTGGATACACTACACTACAAAAGATAGCTTCTCTCGTGTCTGTCTTCCCCCGTTGCCAAGTAAGTACCACCATCCCTTATCACAACACACGGGTCACATCGGCTGAACGACACTCTAGATACCACACTGGATACACTACACTACAATAGATAGCTTCTCTCGTGTCTGTCTTCCCCCGTTGCCAAGTTAGTACCAACATCCCTTATCACAACACACGGGTCACATCGGCTAGATGACACTCTAGATACCACACTGGATACACTACACTACAATAGATAGCTTCTCTCGTGTCTGTCTTCCCCCGTTGCCAAGTTAGTACCACCATCCCTTATCACAACACACGGGTCACATCGGCTAGACCACACTCAAGATACCACACTGGATACACTACACTACAATAGATAGCTTCTCTCGTGTCTGTCTTCCCCCGTTGCCAAGTTAGTACCACCATCCCTTATCACAACACAAGGGTCACATCGGCTAGACGACACTCTAGATACCACACTGGATACACTTCACTACAATAGATAGCTTCTCTCGTGTCTGCCTTCCCCCTTTGCCAAGTTAGTATCACCATCCCTTATCAAATCACACGCGTCACATCGGCTAGGCGACACTCTAGATACCACACAGGATACACTACAGTACAATAGATAGATTCTCTCGTGTCTGTCTTCCCCCGTTGCCAAGTTAGTACTACCATCCCTTATCACAACACAAGGGTCACATCGGCTAGACCACACTCTAGATACCACACTAGATACACTACACTACAATAGATAGCTTCTCTCGTGTCTGTCTTCCCCCGTTGCCAAGTTAGTACCACCATCCCTTATCACAACACACGGGTCACATCGGCTAGACCACACTCTAGATACCACACTGGATACACTACACTACAATAGATAGCTTCTCTCGTGTCTGTCTTCCCCCATTGCCAAGTTAGTACCACCATCCCTGATCACATCACACGGATCACATCCGCTAGACCACACTCTAGATACCACACTGGATACACTACACTACAATAGATAGCTTCTCTCGTGTTTGTCTTCCCCCGTTGCCAAGTTAGTACTACCATCCCTTATCACAACACACGGGTCACATCGGCTAGACCACACTCTAGATACCACACTAGATACACTACACTACAATAGATAGCTTCTCTCGTGTCTGTCTTCCCCCGTTGCCAAGTTAGTACCACCATCCCTTATCACAACACACGGGTCACATCGGCTAGACCACACTCTGGATACCACACTGGATACACTACACTACAATAGATAGCTTCTCTCGTGTCTGTCTTCCCCCATTGCCAAGTTAGTACCACCATCCCTGATCACATCACACGGATCACATCCGCTAGACCACACTCTAGATACCACACTGGATACACTACACTACAATAGATAGCTTCTCTCGTGTCTGTCTTCCCCCGTTGCCAAGTTAGTACCACCATCCCTTATCACAACACACGGGTCACATCGGCTAAACGACACTCTAGATACCACACTGGATACACTACACTACAATAGATAGCTTCTCTCGTGTCTGTCTTCCCCCGTTGCCAAGTTAGTACCACCATCCCTTATCACAACACACGGGTCACATCGGCTAAACGACACTCTAGATACCACACTGGATACACTACAGTGCAATACATAGCTTCTCTCGTGTCTGTCTTCTCCCGTTGCCAAGTTAGTACCACCATCCCTTATCACAACACACGGGTCACATCGGCTAGACCACACTCTAGATACCACACTAGATACACTACACTACAATAGATAGCTTCTCTCATGTCTGTCTTCCCCCGTTGCCAAGTTAGTACCACCATCCCTTATCACAACACACGGGTCACATCGGCTAGACCACACTCTAGTTACCACACTGGATACACTACAGTACAATAGATAGTTTCTCTCGTGTCTGTCTTCCCCCGTTGCCAAGTTAGTACCACCATCCCTTATCACAACACACGGGTCACATCGGTTGAACGACACTCTAGATACCACACTGGATACACTACACTACAAAAGATAGCTTCTCTCGTGTCTGTCTTTCCCCGTTGCCAAGTAAGTACCACCATCCCTTATCACAACACACGGGTCACATCGGATGAACGACACTCTAGATATCACACTGGATACACTACACTACAAAAGATAGCTTCTCTCGTGTCTGTCTTCCCCCGTTGCCAAGTTAGTACCACCATCCCTTATCACAACACACGGGTCACATCGGCTAGACCACACTCTAGATACCACACTGGATACACTACACTACAATAGATAGCTTCTCTCGTGTCTGTCTTCCCCCATTGCCAAGTTAGTACCACCATCCCTTATCACAACACACGGGTCACATCGGCTAGATGACACTCTAGATACCACACTGGATACACTACACTACAATAGATAGCTTCTCTCGTGTCTGTCTTCCCCCGTTGCCAAGTTAGTACCACCATCCCTTATCACAACACACGGGTCACATCGGCTAGACGACACTCTAGATACCACACTGGATACACTACACTACAATAGATAGCTTCTCTCGTGTCTGTCTTCCCCCGTTGCCAAGTTAGTACCACCATCCCTTATCACAACACACGGGTCACATCGGCTAGACGACACTCTAGATACCACACTGGATACACTACACTACAATAGATAGCTTCTCTCGTGTCTGTCTTCCCCCGTTGCCAAGTTAGTACCACCATCCCTTATCACAACACACGGGTCACATCGGCTAGACCACACTCTAGATACCACACTGGATACACTACACTATAATAGATAGCTTCTCTCGTGTCTGTCTTCCCCCGTTGCCAAGATAGTACTACCATCCCTTATCACATCACACGGATCACATCGGCTAGACCACACTCTAGATACCACACTGGATACACTACACTACAATAGATAGCTTCTCTCGTGTCTGTCTCCCCCGTTGCCAAGATAGTACTACCATCCCTTATCACATCACACGGATCACATCTGCTAGACCACACTCTAGATACCACACTGGATACACTACACTACAATAGATAGCTTCTCTCGTGTCTGTCTTCCCCCGTTGCCAAGTTAGTACCACCATCCCTTATCAAAACACACGGGTCACATCGGCTAGACGACACACTAGATACCACACTAGATACACTACACTACAAAAGATAGCTTCTCTCGTGTTTGTCTTCCCCCGTTGCCAAGTTAGTACCACCATCCCTTATCACAACACACGGGTCACATCGGCTGAACGACACTCTAGATACCACACTGGATACACTACACTACAAAATATAGCTTCTCTCGTGTCTGTCTTCCCCCGTTGCCAAGTAAGTACCACCATCCCTTATCACAACACACGGGTCACATCGGCTGAACGACACTCTAGATACCACACTGGATACACTACACTACAAAATATAGCTTCTCTCGTGTCTGTCTTCCCCCGTTGCCAAGTAAGTACCACCATCCCTTATCACAACACACGGGTCACATCGGCTAGACCACACTCTAGCTACCACACTGGATACACTACACTACAATAGATAGCTTCTCTCGTGTCAGTCTTCCCCCATTGCCAAGTTAGTACCACCATCCCTTATCACAACACATGGGTCACATCGGCTAGACCACACTCTAGATACCACACTGGATACACTACACTACAATAGATAGCTTCTCTCGAGTCTGTCTTCCCCCGTTGCCAAGTTAGTACTACCATCCCTTATCACAACACACGGGTCACATCGGCTAGACCACACTCTAGATACCACACTGGATACACTACACTACAATAGATAGCTTCTCTCGTGTCTGTCATCCCCCGTTGCCAAGTTAGTACCACCATCCCTTATCACAACACACGGGTCACATCGGCTAGACCAAACTCTAGATACCGCACTGGATAAACTACACTACAATAGATACCTTCTCTCGTGTCTGTCTTCCCCCGTTTCCAAGTTAGTACCAACATCCCTTATCACAACACACGGGTCACATCGGCTAGATGACACTCTATATACCACACTGGATACACTACACTACAATAGATAGCTTCTCTCGTGTCTGTCTTCCCCCGTTGCCAAGTTAGTACCACCATCCCTTATCACAACACACGGGTCACATCGGCTAGACCACACTCTAGATACCACACTGGATACACTACACTACAATAGATAGCTTCTCTCGTGTCTGTCTTCCCCCTTTGCCAAGTTAGTATCACCATCCCTTATCACATCACACGGGTCACATCGGCTAGGCGACACTCTAGATACCACACTGGATACACTACAGTACAATAGATAGATTCTGTCGTGTCTGGCTTCCCCCGTTGCCAAGTTAGTACCACCATCCCTTATCACAACACACGGGTCACATCGGCTAGACCACACTCTAGATACCACACTGGATGCACTACACTACAATAGATAGCTTCTCTAGTGCCTGTCTTCCCCCGTTGCCAAGTTAGTACCACCATCCCTGATCACATCACACGGATCACATCTGCTAGACCACACTCTAGATACCACACTGGATACACTACACTACAATAGATAGCTTCTCTCGTGTCTGTCTTCCCCCGTTGCCAAGTTAGTACCACCATCCCTTATCACAACACACGGGTCACATCGGCTAGACCACACTCTAGATACCACACTGGATACACTACACTACAAAAGATAGCTTCCCTCGTGTCTGTCTTCCCCCGTTGCCAAGTTAGTACCACCATCCCTTATCTCAACACACGGGTCACATCGGCTGAACGACACTCTAGATACCACACTGGATACACTACACTACAAAAGATAGCTTCTCTCGTGTCTGTCTTCCCCCGTTGCCAAGTAAGTACCACCATCCCTTATCACAACACACGGGTCACATCGGCTGAACGACACTCTAGATACCACACTGGATACACTACACTACAATAGATAGCTTCTCTCGTGTCTGTCTTCCCCCGTTGCCAAGTTAGTACCAACATCCCTTATCACAACACACGGGTCACATCGGCTAGATGACACTCTAGATACCACACTGGATACACTACACTACAATAGATAGATTCTCTCGTGTCTGTTTTCCCCCGTTGCCAAGTTAGTACTACCATCCCTTACAACAACACACGGGTCACATCGGCTAGACCACACTCTAGATACCACACTAGATACACTACACTACAATAGATAGCTTCTCTCGTGTCTGTCTTCCCCCGTTGCCAAGTTAGTACCACCATCCCTTATCACAACACACGGGTCACATCGGCTAGACCACACTCTAGATACCACACTGGATACACTACACAACAATAGATAGCTTCTCTCGTGTCTGTCTTCCCCCATTGCCAAGTTAGTACCACCATCCCTGATCACATCACACGGATCACATCCACTAGACCACACTCTAGATACCACACTGGATACACTACACTACAATAGATAGCTTCTTTCGTGTCTGTCTTCCCCCGTTGCCAAGTTAGTACCACCATCCCTTATCACAACACACGGGTCACATCGGCTAAACGACACTCTAGATACCACACTGGATACACTACAGTGCAATACATAGCTTCTCTCGTGTCTGTCTTCCCCCATTGCCAAGTTAGTACCACCATCCCTTATGACAACACACGGGTCACATCGGCTAGACCACACTCTAGTTACCACACTGGATGCACTACAGTACAATAGATAGTTTCTCTCGTGTCTGTCTTCCCCCGTTGCCAAGTAAGTACCACCATCCCTTATCACAACACATGGGTCAAATCGGCTGAACGACACTCTAGATACCACACTGGATACACTACACTACAAAAGATAGCTTCTCTCGTGTCTGTCTTCCCCCTTTGCCAAGTTAGTACCACCATCCCTTATCACAACACACGGGTCACATCGGCTGAACGACACTCTAGATACCACACTGGATACACTACACTACAAAAGATAGCTTCTCTCGTGTCTGTTTTCCCCCGTTGCCAAGTAAGTACCACCATCCCTTATCACAACACACGGGTCACATCGGATGAACGACACTCTAGATACCACAGTGGATACACTACACCACAAAAGATAGCTTCTCTCGTGTCTGTCTTCCCCCGTTGCCAAGTTAGTACCACCATCCCTTATCACAACACACGGGTCACATCGGCTAGACCACACTCTAGATACCACACTGGATACACTACACTACAATAGATAGCTTCTCTCGTGTCTGTCTTCCCCCGTTGCCAAGTTAGTACCACCATCCCTTATCACAACACACGGGTCACATCGGCTAGACCACACTCTGGATACCACACTGGATACACTACACTACAATAGATAGCTTCTCTCGTGTCTGTCTTCCCCCATTGCCAAGTTAGTACCACCATCCCTGATCACATCACACGGATCACATCCGCTAGACCACACTCTAGATACCACACTGGATACACTACACTACAATAGATAGCTTCTCTCGTGTCTGTCTTCCCCCGTTGCCAAGTTAGTACCACCATCCCTTATCACAACACACGGGTCACATCGGCTAAACGACACTCTAGATACCACACTGGATACACTACACTACAATAGATAGCTTCTCTCGTGTCTGTCTTCCCCCGTTGCCAAGTTAGTACCACCATCCCTTATCACAACACACGGGTCACATCGGCTAAACGACACTCTAGATACCACACTGGATACACTACAGTGCAATACATAGCTTCTCTCGTGTCTGTCTTCTCCCGTTGCCAAGTTAGTACCACCATCCCTTATCACAACACACGGGTCACATCGGCTAGACCACACTCTAGATACCACACTAGATACACTACACTACAATAGATAGCTTCTCTCATGTCTGTCTTCCCCCGTTGCCAAGTTAGTACCACCATCCCTTATCACAACACACGGGTCACATCGGCTAGACCACACTCTAGTTACCACACTGGATACACTACAGTACAATAGATAGTTTCTCTCGTGTCTGTCTTCCCCCGTTGCCAAGTTAGTACCACCATCCCTTATCACAACACACGGGTCACATCGGTTGAACGACACTCTAGATACCACACTGGATACACTACACTACAAAAGATAGCTTCTCTCGTGTCTGTCTTTCCCCGTTGCCAAGTAAGTACCACCATCCCTTATCACAACACACGGGTCACATCGGATGAACGACACTCTAGATATCACACTGGATACACTACACTACAAAAGATAGCTTCTCTCGTGTCTGTCTTCCCCCGTTGCCAAGTTAGTACCACCATCCCTTATCACAACACACGGGTCACATCGGCTAGACCACACTCTAGATACCACACTGGATACACTACACTACAATAGATAGCTTCTCTCGTGTCTGTCTTCCCCCATTGCCAAGTTAGTACCACCATCCCTTATCACAACACACGGGTCACATCGGCTAGATGACACTCTAGATACCACACTGGATACACTACACTACAATAGATAGCTTCTCTCGTGTCTGTCTTCCCCCGTTGCCAAGTTAGTACCACCATCCCTTATCACAACACACGGGTCACATCGGCTAGACGACACTCTAGATACCACACTGGATACACTACACTACAATAGATAGCTTCTCTCGTGTCTGTCTTCCCCCGTTGCCAAGTTAGTACCACCATCCCTTATCACAACACACGGGTCACATCGGCTAGACGACACTCTAGATACCACACTGGATACACTACACTACAATAGATAGCTTCTCTCGTGTCTGTCTTCCCCCGTTGCCAAGTTAGTACCACCATCCCTTATCACAACACACGGGTCACATCGGCTAGACCACACTCTAGATACCACACTGGATACACTACACTATAATAGATAGCTTCTCTCGTGTCTGTCTTCCCCCGTTGCCAAGATAGTACTACCATCCCTTATCACATCACACGGATCACATCGGCTAGACCACACTCTAGATACCACACTGGATACACTACACTACAATAGATAGCTTCTCTCGTGTCTGTCTCCCCCGTTGCCAAGATAGTACTACCATCCCTTATCACATCACACGGATCACATCTGCTAGACCACACTCTAGATACCACACTGGATACACTACACTACAATAGATAGCTTCTCTCGTGTCTGTCTTCCCCCGTTGCCAAGTTAGTACCACCATCCCTTATCAAAACACACGGGTCACATCGGCTAGACGACACACTAGATACCACACTAGATACACTACACTACAAAAGATAGCTTCTCTCGTGTCTGTCTTCCCCCGTTGCCAAGTTAGTACCACCATCCCTTATCACAACACACGGGTCACATCGGCTGAACGACACTCTAGATACCACACTGGATACACTACACTACAAAATATAGCTTCTCTCGTGTCTGTCTTCCCCCGTTGCCAAGTAAGTACCACCATCCCTTATCACAACACACGGGTCACATCGGCTGAACGACACTCTAGATACCACACTGGATACACTACACTACAAAATATAGCTTCTCTCGTGTCTGTCTTCCCCCGTTGCCAAGTAAGTACCACCATCCCTTATCACAACACACGGGTCACATCGGCTAGACCACACTCTAGCTACCACACTGGATACACTACACTACAATAGATAGCTTCTCTCGTGTCAGTCTTCCCCCATTGCCAAGTTAGTACCACCATCCCTTATCACAACACATGGGTCACATCGGCTAGACCACACTCTAGATACCACACTGGATACACTACACTACAATAGATAGCTTCTCTCGAGTCTGTCTTCCCCCGTTGCCAAGTTAGTACTACCATCCCTTATCACAACACACGGGTCACATCGGCTAGACCACACTCTAGATACCACACTGGATACACTACACTACAATAGATAGCTTCTCTCGTGTCTGTCATCCCCCGTTGCCAAGTTAGTACCACCATCCCTTATCACAACACACGGGTCACATCGGCTAGACCAAACTCTAGATACCGCACTGGATAAACTACACTACAATAGATACCTTCTCTCGTGTCTGTCTTCCCCCGTTTCCAAGTTAGTACCAACATCCCTTATCACAACACACGGGTCACATCGGCTAGATGACACTCTATATACCACACTGGATACACTACACTACAATAGATAGCTTCTCTCGTGTCTGTCTTCCCCCGTTGCCAAGTTAGTACCACCATCCCTTATCACAACACACGGGTCACATCGGCTAGACCACACTCTAGATACCACACTGGATACACTACACTACAATAGATAGCTTCTCTCGTGTCTGTCTTCCCCCTTTGCCAAGTTAGTATCACCATCCCTTATCACATCACACGGGTCACATCGGCTAGGCGACACTCTAGATACCACACTGGATACACTACAGTACAATAGATAAATTCTCTCGTGTCTGGCTTCCCCCGTTGCCAAGTTAGTACCACCATCCCTTATCACAACACACGGGTCACATCGGCTAGACCACACTCTAGATACCACACTGGATGCACTACACTACAATAGATAGCTTCTCTAGTGCCTGTCTTCCCCCGTTGCCAAGTTAGTACCACCATCCCTGATCACATCACACGGATCACATCTGCTAGACCACACTCTAGATACCACACTGGATACACTACACTACAATAGATAGCTTCTCTCGTGTCTGTCTTCCCCCGTTGCCAAGTTAGTACCACCATCCCTTATCACAACACACGGGTCACATCGGCTAGACCACACTCTAGATACCACACTGGATACACTACACTACAAAAGATAGCTTCCCTCGTGTCTGTCTTCCCCCGTTGCCAAGTTAGTACCACCATCCCTTATCTCAACACACGGGTCACATCGGCTGAACGACACTCTAGATACCACACTGGATACACTACACTACAAAAGATAGCTTCTCTCGTGTCTGTCTTCCCCCGTTGCCAAGTAAGTACCACCATCCCTTATCACAACACACGGGTCACATCGGCTGAACGACACTCTAGATACCACACTGGATACACTACACTACAATAGATAGCTTCTCTCGTGTCTGTCTTCCCCCGTTGCCAAGTTAGTACCAACATCCCTTATCACAACACACGGGTCACATCGGCTAGATGACACTCTAGATACCACACTGGATACACTACACTACAATAGATAGATTCTCTCGTGTCTGTTTTCCCCCGTTGCCAAGTTAGTACTACCATCCCTTACAACAACACACGGGTCACATCGGCTAGACCACACTCTAGATACCACACTAGATACACTACACTACAATAGATAGCTTCTCTCGTGTCTGTCTTCCCCCATTGCCAAGTTAGTACCACCATCCCTTATCACAACACACGGGTCACATCGGCTAGACCACACTCTAGATACCACACTGGATACACTACACAACAATAGATAGCTTCTCTCGTGTCTGTCTTCCCCCATTGCCAAGTTAGTACCACCATCCCTGATCACATCACACGGATCACATCCACTAGACCACACTCTAGATACCACACTGGATACACTACACTACAATAGATAGCTTCTTTCGTGTCTGTCTTCCCCCGTTGCCAAGTTAGTACCACCATCCCTTATCACAACACACGGGTCACATCGGCTAAACGACACTCTAGATACCACACTGGATACACTACAGTGCAATACATAGCTTCTCTCGTGTCTGTCTTCCCCCATTGCCAAGTTAGTACCACCATCCCTTATGACAACACACGGGTCACATCGGCTAGACCACACTCTAGTTACCACACTGGATGCACTACAGTACAATAGATAGTTTCTCTCGTGTCTGTCTTCCCCCGTTGCCAAGTAAGTACCACCATCCCTTATCACAACACATGGGTCAAATCGGCTGAACGACACTCTAGATACCACACTGGATACACTACACTACAAAAGATAGCTTCTCTCGTGTCTGTCTTCCCCCTTTGCCAAGTTAGTACCACCATCCCTTATCACAACACACGGGTCACATCGGCTGAACGACACTCTAGATACCACACTGGATACACTACACTACAAAAGATAGCTTCTCTCGTGTCTGTTTTCCCCCGTTGCCAAGTAAGTACCACCATCCCTTATCACAACACACGGGTCACATCGGATGAACGACACTCTAGATACCACAGTGGATACACTACACTACAAAAGATAGCTTCTCTCGTGTCTGTCTTCCCCCGTTGCCAAGTTAGTACCACCATCCCTTATCACAACACACGGGTCACATCGGCTAGACCACACTCTAGATACCACACTGGATACACTACACTACAATAGATAGCTTCTCTCGTGTCTGTCTTCCCCCGTTGCCAAGTTAGTACCACCATCCCTTATCACAACACACGGGTCACATCGGCTAGACCACACTCTAGATACCACACTGGATACACTACACTACAATAGATAGCTTCTCTCGAGTCTGTCTTCCCCCGTTGCCAAGTTAGTACCACCATCCCTTATCACAACACACGGGTCACATCGGCTAGACGACACTCTAGATACCACACTGGATACACTACACTACAATAGATAGCTTCTCTCGTGTCTGTCTTCCCCCGTTGCCAAGATAGTACTACCATCCCTTATCACATCACACGGATCACATCGGCTAGACCACACTCTAGATACCACACTGGATACACTACACTACAATAGATAGCTTCTCTCGTGTCTGTCTCCCCCGTTGCCAAGATAGTACTACCATCCCTTATCACATCACACGGATCACATCTGCTAGACCACACTCTAGATACCACACTGGATACACTACACTACAATAGATAGCTTCTCTCGTGTCTGTCTTCCCCCGTTGCCAAGTTAGTACCACCATCCCTTATCAAAACACACGGGTCACATCGGCTAGACGACACTCTAAATACCACACTGGATACACTACACTACAAAAGATAGCTTCTCTCGTGTCTGTCTTCCCCCGTTTCCAAGTTAGTACCACCATCCCTTATCACAACACACGGGTCACATCGGCTGAACGACACTCTAGATACCACACTGGATACACTACACTACAAAATATAGCTTTTCTCGTGTCTGTCTTCCCCCGTTGCCAAGTAAGTACCACCATCCATTATCACAACACACGGGTCACATCGGCTAGACCACACTCTAGCTACCACACTGGATACACTACACTACAATAGATAGCTTCTCTCGTGTCTGTCTTCCCCCATTGCCAAGTTAGTACCACCATCCCTTATCACAACACACGGGTCACATCGGCTAGACCACACTCTAGATACCACACTGGATACACTACACTACAATAGATAGCTTCTCTCGAGTCTGTCTTTCCCCGTTGCCAAGTTAGTACTACCATCCCTTATCACAACACACGGGTCACATTGGCTAGACCACACTCTAGATACCACACTGGATACACTACACTACAATAGATAGCTTCTCTCGTGTCTGTCATCCCCCGTTGTCAAATTAGTACCACCATCCCTTATCACAACACACGGGTCACATCGGCTAGACCAAACTCTAGATACCACACTGGATAAACTACACTACAATAGATAGCTTCTCTCGTGTCTGTCTTCCCCCGTTGCCAAGTTAGTACCAACATCCCTTATCACAACACACGGGTCACATCGGCTAGAAGACACTCTATATACCACACTGGATACACTACACTACAATAGATAGCTTCTCTCAGGTCTGTCTTCCCCCGTTGCCAAGATAGTACTACCATCCCTTATCACATCACACGGATCACATCGGCTAGACCACACTCTAGATACCACACTGGATACACTACACTACAATAGATAGCTTCTCTCGTGTCTGTCTCCCCCGTTGCCAAGATAGTACTACCATCCCTTATCACATCACACGGATCACATCGGCTAGACCACACTCTAGTTACCACACTGGATACACTACACTACAATAGATAGCTTCTCTCGTGTCTGTCTTCCCCCGTTGACAAGTTAGTACCACCATCCCTTATCACAACACACGGGTCACATCGGCTAGACGACACTCTAGATACCACACTGGATACACTACACTACAATAGATAGCTTCTCTCGTGTCTGTCTTCCCCCGTTGCCAAGTTAGTACCACCATCCCTTATCATAACACACGGGTCACATCGGCTAGAACACACTCTAGATACCACACTGGATACACTACACTATAATAGATAGCTTCTCTCGTGTCTGTCCTCCCCCGTTGCCAAGTTAGTACCACCATCCCTTATCACAACACACGGGTCACATCGGCTAGACCACACTCTAGATACCACACTGGATACACTACACTACAATAGATAGCTTCTCTCGTGTCTGTCTCCCCCGTTGCCAAGATAGTACTACCATCCCTTATCACATCACACGGATCACATCGGATAGACCACACTCTAGATACCACACTGGATACACTACACTACAATAGATAGCTTCTCTCGTGTCTGTCTTCCCCCGTTGCCAAGTTAGTACCACCATCCCTTATCACAACACACGGGTCACATCGGCTAGACGACACTCTAGATACCACACTGGATACACTACACTACAATAGATAGCTTCTCTCGTGTCTGTCTTCCCCCGTTGCCAAGATAGTACTACCATCCCTTATCACATCACACGGATCACATCGGCTAGACCACACTCTAGATACCACACTGGATACACTACACTACAATAGATAGCTTCTCTCGTGTCTGTCTCCCCCATTGCCAAGATAGTACTACCATCCCTTATCACATCACACGGATCACATTGGCTAGACCACACTCTAGATACCACACTGGATACACTACACTACAATAGATAGCTTCTCTCGTGTCTGTTTTCCCCCATTGCCAAGTTAGTACCACCATCCCTTATCACAACACACGGGTCACATCGGCTAGACGACACTCTAGATACCACACTGGATACACTACACTACAATAGATAGCTTCTCTCGTGTCTGTCTTCCCCCGTTGCCAAGTTAGTACCACCATCCCTTATCATAACACACGGGTCACATCGGCTAGAACACACTCTAGATACCACACTGGATACACTACACTACAATAGATAGCTTCTCTCGAGTCTGTCTTTCCCCGTTGCCAAGTTAGTACTACCATCCCTTATCACAACACACGGGTCACATTGGCTAGACCACACTCTAGATACCACACTGGATACACTACACTACAATAGATAGCTTCTCTCGTGTCTGTCATCCCCCGTTGTCAAATTAGTACCACCATCCCTTATCACAACACACGGGTCACATCGGCTAGACCAAACTCTAGATACCACACTGGATAAACTACACTACAATAGATAGCTTCTCTCGTGTCTGTCTTCCCCCGTTGCCAAGTTAGTACCACCATCCCTTATCTCAACACACGGGTCACATCGGCTAGATGACACTCTAGATACCACACTGGATACACTACACTACAATAGATAGCTTCTCTCGTGTCTGTCTTCCCCCGTTGCCAAGTTAGTACCACCATCCCTTATCACAACACACGGGTCACATCGGCTAGACGACACTCTAGATACCACACTGGATACACTACACTACAATAGATAGCTTCTCTCGTGTCTGTCTTCCCCCGTTGCCAAGTTAGTACCACCATCCCTTATCACAACACACGGGTCACATCGGCTAGACCACACTCTAGATACCACACTGGATACACTACACTACAATAGATAGCTTCTCTCGAGTCTGTCTTCCCCCGTTGCCAAGTTAGTACCACCATCCCTTATCACAACACACGGGTCACATCGGCTAGACGACACTCTAGATACCACACTGGATACACTACACTACAATAGATAGCTTCTCTCGTGTCTGTCTTCCCCCGTTGCCAAGATAGTACTACCATCCCTTATCACATCACACGGATCACATCGGCTAGACCACACTCTAGATACCACACTGGATACACTACACTACAATAGATAGCTTCTCTCGTGTCTGTCTCCCCCGTTGCCAAGATAGTACTACCATCCCTTATCACATCACACGGATCACATCTGCTAGACCACACTCTAGATACCACACTGGATACACTACACTACAATAGATAGCTTCTCTCGTGTCTGTCTTCCCCCGTTGCCAAGTTAGTACCACCATCCCTTATCAAAACACACGGGTCACATCGGCTAGACGACACTCTAGAAACCACACTGGATACACTACACTACAAAAGATAGCTTCTCTCGTGTCTGTCTTCCCCCGTTGCCAAGTTAGTACCACCATCCCTTATCACAACACACGGGTCACATCGGCTGAACGACACTCTAGATACCACACTGGATACACTACACTACAAAATATAGCTTTTCTCGTGTCTGTCTTCCCCCGTTGCCAAGTAAGTACCACCATCCCTTATCACAACACACGGGTCACATCGGCTAGACCACACTCTAGCTACCACACTGGATACACTACACTACAATAGATAGCTTCTCTCGTGTCTGTCTTCCCCCATTGCCAAGTTAGTACCACCATCCCTTATCACAACACACGGGTCACATCGGCTAGACCACACTCTAGATACCACACTGGATACACTACACTACAATAGATAGCTTCTCTCGAGTCTGTCTTTCCCCGTTGCCAAGTTAGTACTACCATCCCTTATCACAACACACGGGTCACATTGGCTAGACCACACTCTAGATACCACACTGGATACACTACACTACAATAGATAGCTTCTCTCGTGTCTGTCATCCCCCGTTGTCAAATTAGTACCACCATCCCTTATCACAACACACGGGTCACATCGGCTAGACCAAACTCTAGATACCACACTGGATAAACTACACTACAATAGATAGCTTCTCTCGTGTCTGTCTTCCCCCGTTGCCAAGTTAGTACCAACATCCCTTATCACAACACACGGGTCACATCGGCTAGAAGACACTCTATATACCACACTGGATACACTACACTACAATAGATAGCTTCTCTCAGGTCTGTCTTCCCCCGTTGCCAAGATAGTACTACCATCCCTTATCACATCACACGGATCACATCGGCTAGACCACACTCTAGATACCACACTGGATACACTACACTACAATAGATAGCTTCTCTCGTGTCTGTCTCCCCCGTTGCCAAGATAGTACTACCATCCCTTATCACATCACACGGATCACATCGGCTAGACCACACTCTAGTTACCACACTGGATACACTACACTACAATAGATAGCTTCTCTCGTGTCTGTCTTCCCCCGTTGCCAAGTTAGTACCACCATCCCTTATCACAACACACGGGTCACATCGGCTAGACCACACTCTAGATACCACACTGGATACACTACACTACAATAGATAGCTTCTCTCGTGTCTGTCTCCCCCGTTGCCAAGATAGTACTACCATCCCTTATCACATCACACGGATCACATCGGCTAGACCACACTCTAGATACCACACTGGATACACTACACTACAATAGATAGCTTCTCTCGTGTCTGTCTTCCCCCGTTGCCAAGTTAGTACCACCATCCCTTATCACAACACACGGGTCACATCGGCTAGACGACACTCTAGATACCACACTGGATACACTACACTACAATAGATAGCTTCTCTCGTGTCTGTCTTCCCCCGTTGCCAAGATGGTACTACCATCCCTTATCACATCACACGGATCACATCGGCTAGACCACACTCTAGATACCACACTGGATACACTACACTACAATAGATAGCTTCTCTCGTGTCTGTCTCCCCCATTGCCAAGATAGTACTACCATCCCTTATCACATCACACGGATCACATCGGCTAGACCACACTCTAGATACCACACTGGATACACTACACTACAATAGATAGCTTCTCTCGTGTCTGTTTTCCCCCGTTGCCAAGTTAGTACCACCATCCCTTATCACAACACACGGGTCACATCGGCTAGACGACACTCTAGATACCACACTGGATACACTACACTACAATAGATAGCTTCTCTCGTGTCTGTCTTCCCCCGTTGCCAAGTTAGTACTACCATCCCTTATCACAACACACGGGTCACATTGGCTAGACCACACTCTAGATACCACACTGGATACACTACACTACAATAGATAGCTTCTCTCGTGTCTGTCATCCCCCGTTGTCAAATTAGTACCACCATCCCTTATCACAACACACGGGTCACATCGGCTAGACCAAACTCTAGATACCACACTGGATAAACTACACTACAATAGATAGCTTCTCTCGTGTCTGTCTTCCCCCGTTGCCAAGTTAGTACCAACATCCCTTATTACAACACACGGGTCACATCGGCTAGAAGACACTCTATATACCACACTGGATAGACTACACTACAATAGATAGTTTCTCTCAGGTCTGTCTTCCCCCGTTGCCAAGATAGTACTACCATCCCTTATCACATCACACGGATCACATCGGCTAGACCACACTCTAGATACCACACTGGATACACTACACTACAATAGATAGCTTCTCTCGTGTCTGTCTCCCCCGTTGCCAAGATAGTACTACCATCCCTTATCACATCACACGGATCACATCGGCTAGACCACACTCTAGTTACCACACTGGATACACTACACTACAATAGATAGCTTCTCTCGTGTCTGTCTTCCCCCGTTGCCAAGTTAGTACCACCATCCCTTATCACAACACACGGGTCACATCGGCTAGACGACACTCTAGATACCACACTGGATACACTACACTACAATAGATAGCTTCTCTCGTGTCTGTCTTCCCCCGTTGCCAAGTTAGTACCACCATCCCTTATCATAACACACGGGTCACATCGGCTAGAACACACTCTAGATACCACACTGGATACACTACACTATAATAGATAGCTTCTCTCGTGTCTGTCCTCCCCCGTTGCCAAGTTAGTACCACCATCCCTTATCACAACACACGGGTCACATCGGCTAGACCACACTCTAGATACCACACTGGATACACTACACTACAATAGATAGCTTCTCTCGTGTCTGTCTCCCCCGTTGCCAAGATAGTACTACCATCCCTTATCACATCACACGGATCACATCGGCTAGACCACACTCTAGATACCACACTGGATACACTACACTACAATAGATAGCTTCTCTCGTGTCTGTCTTCCCCCGTTGCCAAGTTAGTACCACCATCCCTTATCACAACACACGGGTCACATCGGCTAGACGACACTCTAGATACCACACTGGATACACTACACTACAATAGATAGCTTCTCTCGTGTCTGTCTTCCCCCGTTGCCAAGATAGTACTACCATCCCTTATCACATCACACGGATCACATCGGCTAGACCACACTCTAGATACCACACTGGATACACTACACTACAATAGATAGCTTCTCTCGTGTCTGTCTCCCCCATTGCCAAGATAGTACTACCATCCCTTATCACATCACACGGATCACATCGGCTAGACCACACTCTAGATACCACACTGGATACACTACACTACAATAGATAGCTTCTCTCGTGTCTGTCTTCCCCCGTTGCCAAGTTAGTACCACCATCCCTTATCACAACACACGGGTCACATCGGCTAGACGACACTCTAGATACCACACTGGATACACTACACTACAATAGATAGCTTCTCTCGTGTCTGTCTTCCCCCGTTGCCAAGATAGTACTACCATCCCTTATTACATCACACGGATCACATCGGCTAGACCACACTCTAGATACCACACTGGATACACTACACTACAATAGATAGCTTCTCTCGTGTCTGTCTCCCCCATTGCCAAGATAGTACTACCATCCCTTATCACATCACACGGATCACATCGGCTAGACCACACTCTAGATACCACACTGGATACACTACACTACAATAGATAGCTTCTCTCGTGTCTGTCTTCCCCCGTTGCCAAGTTAGTACCACCATCCCTTATCACAACACACGGGTCACATCGGCTAGACGACACTCTAGATACCACACTGGATACACTACACTACAATAGATAGCTTCTCTCGTGTCTGTCTTCCCCCGTTGCCAAGTTAGTACCACCATCCCTTATCATAACACACGGGTCACATCGGCTAGAACACACTCTAGATACCACACTGGATACACTACACTATAATAGATAGCTTCTCTCGTGTCTGTCCTCCCCCGTTGCCAAGTTAGTACCACCATCCCTTATCACAACACACGGGTCACATCGGCTAGACCACACTCTAGATACCACACTGGATACACTACACTACAATAGATAGCTTCTCTCGTGTCTGTCTTCCCCCATCTGAATTTAACTTGCCAGTTTAATTGCTTCACAGCAGAGTATATTTGATTTGATAATTCCCTATATTCAGCATATTAGGTTTACTATAGGTTATTATAGCTCAATTCCTATTTATTTTGCATTTAAAAACATGCACATTTAATTAATTTTGGATAAGTCCACTCTACATGCGATCTGCAGTCAACAGCTCTCGTCGCGGATCTAGGGGAACACATGATGATACATCTCCAATGAGAGTAACTTTGCCAGGTGACCGGTCATTTATGTACAACTATTATGATTTTTTTACAACTTTAAAGTGCCAATTACGATTTTTCTGGTTCAAACACCCACAAATGATTTAAACTTTAAAGAAAATCCTTTCGCTTAATTTTTAAATAAATTTGCAAACCAACAAACCAACCGACGTTGCTCGTATTAGAGTATATTTTAGAAGATTATTAACATTGCTATACTAAAATCTATGATTTGTTAAGTTTACCACTCACCGTGAACAAGCCTGGAGATGTAGTTGGAGTTGGACTAGGAGAATGGATTTCGTTCAGTTGGGGGCCACCTTTCTAAAACCCAACGACAAATGTGAACAAAATTGTTAAATACTAGGCCATAGCCCCTAACCTTGCTCCAACACTCCGATCTCTTTACTCTTTAAATGCTGCAAAAAACAGGGAAAGTAGGAAAACATCCTATACTTTAATATGAGTAAGGTGTGCTTGTATGTTTGCTTGCTTGCTTGCTAGCGACACTGATCTCAAAAACGGCTCCAACGATTTCCTTCAAATGTTCGGAATAACTAATTTCTGGGATAAAAAAAAGTTCTAGACAGGTCTCATTCCCAGGAAAAATAAAATAACATAAAAAAAACTAAATTGAAAAGTTTAAATAATTAACTTTTGGCTTATGAAGTTTCAAATCAAAACAAAAGAATTGTAACAGCTGTTCATAATCAATCCGGGAACTGTCAAAGTAATACTAAAATGTTGTTTATGATTATTAAAATGTGGTTTCCTGAGAGCAGAGATGAAGAGATTTGAGTGAAGATTACATATATAGAGTAGGAAAATAAATCAAAGGGACATTGAGCTATAAATAACACCTGGAGGGACATTAAAAATTTAGAAAAGAGGCAAATGAGTTATTCAAATAATCTGTTTATCAGTAAGGGTAAAGTGGTGAAATATTACTCCAAGTCATCTAAACAAACTGACTGAAAAAACACACAATTTTGCCTTAAATATTTCGCTTACAGAATTATATTTGTTAAATATTCTTAGGAATGCTCATAAATAAAAACATACACGTTATAATTCTGAATTCCCGACTTATCTTACGCGTACTGTCCGGCAACGAAGAGAAAGGGATCCCCCGCTTGACTCCTCTAATAAAGCTGCCGATATCGAGACGTCCTGCAGACATAGAGGCTTCCGGCAGAGCATTTCCAGCAGATACTAGATGGCGAACAATGTTGCCATGTTAGTTAGTTGGCTAGTAGCCGCCCGACCGATCCCTTTCTCCTCGTTGCCTGACTGTATGCATGTAACTTGGTAATAAATAAACGTAAAATTGTGAGCATAAAATATAAAACTTGTTGCTTTGTCCTGTATATAATTAACTTCTATACTTTTAAAATAACTTCTTGATTTTTCTTCGGCGATTTCAGGTCCTCAATACTATTATTTTAAACAATATTTGATATCAGTTGAAAGCTCTTACCCTCTAGATGTGCCTTTTGGGGGTTCAAAAACATCCACGTTCAGGGTTTCACCCCACATGCCTTTCAACCGTCACAAGAGGTAATGGAGAACTAAAAAGTGAATTAAAAATTGAAAATGAAATCGGTGGTGTTAATCAGGAGTTTTATAGTAATGATGAAAGTTCGGCATTCTGTTATAATATTTCTAGTCTTTAAAATCCTTGCAGGGAATCAAGCTGCACCCACCTCCCACTCCGTCAAGAACAAGTTGACGAGTTGTTGCTGCTCCATGAATAGTCGTATAAGTTCATCTCCAGTGGAATAGTTGTTCACGAAAAACTCGTGGTTATGGCTTTCTCTTATTGCGAATGGATTATGCTACGGAAAAAAACATGAGTTAGTACAAATCTGAGCATTTTCTAGCAAAACTTAACTCGCTATGTTAACAATTATATATAATACGTACAAATTTGTAAAATGACTGCACTACAAACAGGTTTACGAAGTTTAAATCACAATACATACGCTATGTGAACAATATATCCATAAACCATAAAAATGTGTAACAACAGTGGGTAAATATTGTAACAATACCAGATCTGTATTACATCGCACCAAATCAAATCTTGTTAGTTAATCGTGTTTAGAACGTCGTCATAAAAATTAATGACGGTATCGAATTTTCTTAAATTTACTGTCTGTTTATTGTCAAACCACTCAGGCAAGGTGACCATTTATAGACTCAGTATTATAAGCTGTGGTTTTAGCTTAGGTTTATGGTAACCGAGATATTGAAAGTGCGAAACAGTAATACGTTGTTCAATGTTAATATTGAGGATAATAATTACAGTTTTCTATCTCGTTTATTTATTGGCATGTATTTATGGCATTTGGTTTTGAGGTCTATTAATATTTATGTATTGTTTTAGCGAATTTCCCCTATAGGGAAGAAGCTATTACCGTAGGTCTCATGGTAAGACTTAAGCCCGAGACCATGATAACTTTTTGTTTTGAGGTCCCCAGATGTCCAAAACACTATTCGTTCAAATTTATATATATGTATATATATATATATATATATATATATATATATATATATATATATATGTGTCCGTGAATGCGATAACTTGAGTAAAAAACGTCTGATTTCGATGAAATTTGGCTCAAATGTGTAAACTGACATTTATGACTTTAAGTTCGAAAACCAGAAAAATCGGACTATGGGAAGGGGGGTTTATGGGGGTTTTAAATTTTCCAAAAATCAGTTTTTTGAATTTTTTACCCTACAATTTTTAAAACACTTAATTTAGGTTTAGACCATGTTATAGAGCTTAAAAAAACAAATAATATGGTATTTTGAATTATTAACCTAGGTTAAGTGGTTGCGGAAAAAATCAAAAAAACCTGCTCATAAAATCTCCCATGTTAATCTTATGGGAAAAAGGTTTTTGGCTTTTCCTCAGTTAATTTTACTTTAAACTTCACATTTTCTTTTACCAATCACTTCAGCTCCACAAAACAATCATTTTGGTGTTTAAATTGTGATTCTACGTCAAACCGTTGCAGAGATATTCAAAGTGCTAAACACAGTACGTTGTCCAATGTTATCCTTATGGAGAGTAAATAAAATTTGATATCTTGATTATTTATGAATGTATATTGATGAAATTTGGTATGTGGCTTCATGTTGTACTGGTATATTGATAATTGCACAAAAAATAAATGTTTTGTTGATTGTCCCCGTAGCAGCTAACCTGCATACTCAGCCCTAATGTTATTCTTATGGAGAATAATAAGTAAAGTTTTATATCTCCCTTAATTATGAACATAAATTAATAAAACATGGTAAGTAGCTTCACCTGGTTCAGTTATATTGATAATTGCATAAAAACTCATTTCTTATCTTCCTCGTTGCAGCAAACCTGCGTACTCAGTCCTAATGTTATTCTTATGGGGAATAAATAAAATGTAATAAATCATTTATTTATGAATGTATTTTTGTCAAACTTGGTGAGTGGCTTTATGTACTAGTGAGAAACATATCAATGCATTGGAAATTCGCTGAGTACGCAGGTTTGCTGCGACGGGGGGTATTTATTTTTATAAGAACCTCAACTGCCCGTCATCATAGGTCAATAGGTCTGTGCGTCGATCTGAAGTCAGCGATGTAAAAGTAACAGAGTATCATGAACAATAGTTTCCTGGTTATTATTTGCATTGAAATCAAATTGTTGTGCTTGCGAGGCAGCAAACCTGCATACTAATTTTGAATGCTATTCTTATGGAGAATAAGAACGATTAACAAATTATCTTTAAATGATCGTGTTATGATACAACTTGTTATGTTGCATTATCTGGTCGGGGTCAATTGGAATTAGCATGAAAACATCAGTTATGTGGCCCTGTTGCAGCAAACCTTTCAAAATATTCCTTATTTTAATATGAGAATAAATCAAATATAAAATATCACCTATTTATTTATATATTTTCATGAAACTTGGTAAATGACTTCACGTACTAGTGAGGTATATTAATCGGTTCGCTGCAACGGTTTTAGCGAATTTCCCTTCAGGGAAGGAGCTCACGAATACTATAGTCTACTATACGGATACTATATCTTCTTATAGTATCCGTGGAAGAAGCTATTGCCGTAGTCGGCATTGTAAGACTTAGGCCCGGGACCATAATAACGTTTCGTTTTGAGGTCCCCAAACCCCAAAATCACCATTAGTTCGAAGCTGTATATATATATATATATATATATATATATATATATATATATATATATATATATAGATGTGTGTGTGTCCGTGAGCACGATAACTCTCGGAAAAATTATCCGATTTTGATTAAATTTAGTGTAAACGTGTAAAGCAACATTTATGACTTTAAGTTCGAAAACCAGCCAGATCGCTCCATCCGAAGGGGTATTTTGGGGGGGTTTTGTACCCCAAAAATGTGTTTTTTGAAATTTTTACATATTATTTTTGAAAAAGTCAAATTTTAGTTTTTACCATTGGATTTAGCTTAAAAACACACAATTTGGTATTTTTATTATTCCTCTACGTCAATAGATTACCGAGATATTGCAAATACTAAACACAATACGTTGTCTAATGTTATTCTAATGGAGGAAAAGAAAAATGTTTTATCTCGCTTATTTATGAACGTATACACTCGAAACTTGGTATACGGCTTCATCTGGTTGTGATCCATTGGTATTTGCTCAAAAAACAATGTTTTGCCAAAGGATCCTGTAGCAGCAAACCTGCGTACTCAGCCCCATGTTATTCATATGGATAATAATTAAATGCTATGTCTCCCTTAATTATGAACATAAAGGAATAAAAACTGGTATATGACTTTACCTAGTTAAGTTGTATTGATATCAGCTTAAAAACCCATTTTTTGAGTTCCTTGACGCAGCAAACCTGCGTACTCAGCCCCAATGTTATTCTTATGGAGAATAATTAAAATTGTATATATCGCTTATTTGTGAATATATTTTTATGAAACTTGGTAAGAGGCTGTAGTATTAAGACACTTACATTTCCAATGGAAATTCGCTGAGTATGCAGGTTTTCTGCGACGGGGGTATTTTTTAATTCAACCAATTCAATAGTTACCTTGAGTGTACAATCCACCCAGTCGACAAATTGAGTGGCCCCAATGTAATCGATGTTACACAAGTTCGCTGCCTCCCTGCTGAACTTGACAGCGCCAACAAGCAGTTCCTCGAAGGATCTCTGTACAAAATCAAAATCAAATAAAAATATACTTATATTTGCTACCTGGACGTTATGTTTAACATTATGGAATACGACTCAATAGCATCAGTTCTTTGGGTAACAAATACAATATTGAGAATATTATATCCAAAAATAAATTTAATAAAAATACATACGATTTTGATCCATTTTGACCATTAGTAACTGAGGTAGTTTCCAGTTCTATATCGTTGGCTTTTGACAAGGCAGGTGCTGCTGGTTAGGTGTAATTTGAGGTGAAACTCGGAACTAACCTGATAATTCGTTATACTACAGAAGATGTGACACACAACCTTAGGTTCGATCCAAAAAAAATCCTGAACGGGCTTCAATTGTCATTTTAAACTACACCCTAAGGGATTTAAGCGTGAGTGAATCAGTATAAAAGATAGAATAATGCGTCTGAAAATGCTCATTTGTTTATTAATCTTGGTTTCATTTTAGGCGCCCGCCAAGACCCCATGTTAACCATCACAAGCCAACTATCGAACGGGAAACTGAAATGTAGTTGAAGAGTAGTGGGGAAATGAGATTTCTGGCCCATTTGATTGGCAGCTTCCGGTCACGTGACTTTTGTGACGTAGCTATGAGGTATTTGGCGTCGTATTAGTGACGTCATGTGAGTATGGTAAGTTCAAGGTCATCCTGAGGATGTTTTAAAAAAAATCTTGCATGGGTTTTATTCGATAGTTTTCATTCGATATATTTATCAAATGAAAATCATTCGATAAATATATCGAATGAAATATATCGACTGAAACCTGTGCAAGATATTGTCTTTAACTTCTACTTAGTTTCCTCCAATGACGAATGCGCAGAGTTCTTTGTGTTTGTGGGGTCTTGTGCATAACTTAAAAGGTAGTGCCCAACATCTGGATCTGGTGTTTCCAATTTTACAACCCAAGTTTGTGAAACAGTAGATATTATAGCAAATTCTACTTCACTTGTAATGCTTCCTACCATGATTGTTAAATAAAATATCCATTAGTCAAATCCTACCAAGGATAACATCATTGCTTTCGCATCAGAATATGTTGTGGTAGAAACTTCACACACTTGTATTTGATCAATTGTATTTACACTATTGACAGCTTGTTCAAAATTACAAGAAGAAGATGTGGAAGAAACAGTAGTGTCTTGGATTGGCGAGTCCATGTGTACTGGGCAAGGGCTGGAGGTACACTGATGTGACACAAGCATGTAGGATAGGTACCTGGTTCTTACCCCCACCACAGTAGTCCCCCTACAAAACGTCCCCCCACCAAGTTGCTACTTCGCACAATAACCATGAGTCAGTTATTTAGTTAGGGTTTAGCTCTTACACTGTGAGGATCGTAGCTCCGTAACTGAAAACTTCAATGATTAGTGCTAAACACCGTACTGTATAGTTACAACAGTCACTATGATTTAAACTAGTACATGTCTGTATGTGTTGCTTCTTGCGTAGCAGGCAACTGACTAAGAGTGTTTCAGTTTTGATTATTCTACGTCGGAACAGTTCACAGTCCACTAAAAGCGTATATATTCTATCTTCACTGTCGAAGAAGTATAATGTTGTCGCAGGCGGACTACTAAAGGACACCTTCGTCATATTTTTGTAAAACTGTGACATGTTCAGACTTTACTCAAACTCTATAGGTAGATGTTCATTTGTCAAGAGCTGGAAGTAAAGTGATGTACCGCTAGCTTGTAAGATAGATATTTACCCCCATACAACGTTACTTATCCTTGAAATAATTGTTTTCCACTTTTGCTGCTATATCCTTAGTCGGATCCGAATTTTGATTGTACCTTCTTGTTCGTCTTGTCGAGCCGCGTAATTTGAGTACTCACCAGTTATTCTTTAAACTTGAAAACGAAGAAGTTAAAGCTGAATAATGGATTTTTCGTTGTAGCTGCTATACCCTTGATCGGATCTGAAATCTGACTGTACCATGTTGTTTATCTTGCTGAGCCACGTCAGTAGAGTACCCACATGGCATACTTTGGATGAAGTTTAGCCCCCCTGAAAGCTATGTTTTGGGGGGGTTTGGGGGGGTTTGGGGGGGTTTGGGGGGGTTTGGGGGGGTTTGGGGGGGTTTGGGGGGGTTTGGGGGGGTTTGGGGGGTTTGGTGAGCTTGGGGGGGTTTGGGTGGTTTGGGGGGAGTTTGGGGGGTTTGGGGGGTTTGGGAATGGTTTGGGAGGTTTTGGGGGTCGGGTCTTTGACCTTTGGCAGTGGTGGGGGTCACCTTCAAGGTAAACCGGACTGGAAACTAGCATAAGTCTCCTGTTTATTTTAAGGCGAGGTCCCTAACTTGAAATTCTTAGGGTGGTCCTGAAAAGAACTGTTTGTGTTGTCTTGGAAAAGTTGCGTGGGTGGAGAAATGGTGGAGAAACCGAGTTTATTTACTCAACCAATCCGCTCTACTTTCTTGTCGGATGAAATACAACCCTTTTTCATTTGGGAACAAAGGAGGTGGTGGTGGAAGTGACCGTGGCAATTTTGTTGTGACGTGGCAGTCATTGTTAAAAAACATGTATTTGTCAGTACTTATTCTTGACACAAATTTGTACTCAGCATTTAGTTTAAGTTGTTTAAACCTAACTGTTATGAAGTTCAAGGGCGAAACCAATTCATCTTCTTGCAGCACCTTTGTCAGCTCCAAGACTTCATCGACGGTAGGAGGTGGAGTCGATGGTTGAGGTGGAGTTGAAGGTCGAAGCTCGGTTGGTGTTGCAGTTGAAGGTCGAAGCTCGGTTGGTGTTCTAGTTGACGTTGAAGGTTGAGGCACAAAATACAATGGGTGGTTTTGAAAATTGGCCATTATTATTGATCTTAACGAACTCGGCTTATTGAATCCACTCCTCTTCTCTAATCTTCTCTTCAAGGACTCCTTAACTTAAGACGACGCAGCTTCTCAGGGGTTACTGGGGACGACATCGTAGAGCGTGGTTCCAGTGCGAGAGACAAAGCCAGACTGAAACTGTCGACGGAGTATAGCGAGTCACAAAGCGAAACCTTGCTCTATCCATATATGGTCATGCAGCTGGGGACTGGTTTAGAACTTGTCTCACCTCAAGGGGTCAAAGATCCGACCCCCCTTTCAACCCCCCCAAAAACATAGTTTTGGGGGGTTTAAACTTTATCCAAAGTATGGCATGTGGGTACTCTAATAACGTGGCTCAGCAAGACGAATAAGATGGTGCAGTCTGAATCCAAATCCGACTAAGGGTATAGCAGCAATAGCGAAACAAACACTATTTTGAAGGTTTTCCGCTATTGCTCCTATGTACTTGGTCAGATCTGATTTATGATTGTACCTTCTTGTTTGTGTTGTCAAGTTGCATAATTTAAGTATTCATTTGTTATACTTTAACCAAAAATAAAGAAGTTATATAGGTTTAACCTTCAAAATAATGGTTTTTCACTGTTGCTGCTATACCCTTGGTCGAATCTGAAATCTGACTGCACCATGTTGTTTGTCTTGGTGAGCCGCGTTAGTAGAGTACGCAAATGCCATACTTTGGATGAAGTTTAGCCCCCCCCCCGAAAGATATGTTTCAGGGGGGTGTTGGGGGGGTTTGGAGAGGGGGGTTCGGGTCTTTGACCTTTGGCAGTGGTGGGGGTTCTCCCACCATCGACCGTCGCCTTTATAAGTGGGAGCAGTCCGCATTATCTTCGCAGTTGCTTGCCGCCCGTTGTTTGTGCCTATGCACCAGCGGGTTGCACTCTGCCAGCGTAGGTCTGTTAAGTGTGCGTTGGGCCCGACGTGCAATTAATAGATCATGCGCATTTGCATGTGCATGTTAGTTAGTTAAGCACGGCAGTTTTTACCATCCTCCTCTACTTTTGCATCACCCCCAACTTATATTAAAATATTAATTAATGTCAAACAAGAATTGGTTCTTTTAAGAGCTTCAAATGATAAAGATATAATATTAGCTCCAGGAACAACAACTAAAACGACTTTGGACTGGAAGTTGGATTTAAAGAAGATTGTTTGAAGGGTACCACACCTAAAACTTGCAGGTGAACACAGGATTACTTTGTTGAGACAATTAAAGGCGGACCGCGATATAGTTTTAGCATTTAAAAGCTGGAAGTCACACGAATATCCTATTCTACCCGAACGGAGCGACATACATGGACTATAAAGACTTAAACACACTTGGAAAAACCTAGATATG
The DNA here is from genome assembly GCA_963675035.1 of Allygus modestus. Classification (NCBI taxonomy): domain Eukaryota; kingdom Metazoa; phylum Arthropoda; class Insecta; order Hemiptera; family Cicadellidae; genus Allygus; species Allygus modestus. The sequence goes on from OY776112.1 coordinate 352,183,170, forward strand.
TTATATTTGGATTACAAACAGATATAAGAACTAAAATAACAGCTGATCCGACATCGTTTGATAGTTGTAAACTTAAAAATTGTAAACTATACCGCAACTCACAATTCTTTCCATATGACAACTTAAACATATCATTCGATAAAAACCGATATGATAAATGATAAATGATAAATGATTTTATTTCCTTAAAAAGTAATACAAAACAAGTACAGTGGAGAAGTTGGAAATAAACTGACCACTTTAACCAGTTGTGTGGTCAGTAAAACTAAAATAAAGCTAATGAAAAAACAAAATAATACTTCAGTCTAGCTCAACATGTAAAGCTGCTCCCTGTGATTACTGTGATCAATACAACAAATAAAAATACAAAAGGAGTAACAATGCCAGACTGTAATTAACTTTACACCAACAAAAATATCAAGAATAATATTTAAAACAATACTAATATAACTTTTACCTATAAAAGATACATTCAAAAACAAGATTTACTCATAAACTAAATTAAGCAAAATACTTTTAATTTTGAGATATGAGAGAGGCCAGCTGATACTGTTATCACTCGCACACGCATACACACAGTTGACCCTTGACTCTAGATAGCAATGCTTCTGTCGCCAGCGCTACCTCACACCGATACCATCAGGCGGCTGGTAGCCCGTAGGGCCGTCAAAACTCCGTCCCTGTATGGCCCAGTATGAGACGCTCTTAGTTTGCCGGTAGCCCGCAAAGGCTTCCAAGCTAACCGTTTAACACAATCACAGTTACATTCATACAAAATTCATTCCCTTGAAAACTTATGTTAGAATTAAATACATGTAACTTACGTCTTTTTGTTCCAATAGCCAATCAAATATTTTTTATAAAAATAATTTTTCGAGTTAATTTTTCAAATATGTTCCGGAATTTGGTTGAAAAGTTTTGGTCCTAGATATAATAAAGAGCGTCGGAATACTACCTTTCTAATCTTGGGAAGAATAAATAACCCGTGCTCTGCATTCCTTGTATTATAAAACCTGTTATCATCACCTCTGTTTCCGCTTCTTACGTAAAAAATCCTTAAAACTTTATAAATGAAAATGTGTTGAATTGGTAAGATTTTCAGTTCTTTATACAAGGGATATGAGCTTTCTCTAACATTTTTTCTCAGGATAATTCTTAAAAAAAAGTTTTGCGTTACTCTTAATCTGTCAATTAAATGTTTGTAAGTCCCCCCCCCCCCCCAACAAGTTATTCCGTACTGTAGTCTAGATTTAACTAAAGCAAAATATAATGTTCGAAGAAGTGAGGTGTTACAGAAATTTCTTAAAAAATAAAAAGATCTTATTGATGTTCTAATTTTCCTATGCAGTTCGGTAGTATGATTTTCCCAGTCTAATTTTTCGTCTAAAGTTACGCCTAGATATTTAAAGCTTGACACTTGCTCAATAACTTGACAGTCACAGTTAACGGTGTTGCACTTAAGGACATGGTATTTTAAAGGAGAAGGAAGGGTAAAACCCACAAAATCAAAATTAATATATTTCGTCTTACTTACGTTAACTTCCATACAATTTTGCACGCACCACTTCCTTAATAAAACAAGATCATGAGCAATACTAGTTTCTATTACATATTCACGTTCATGGGAATAAAATAAAGCTATGTCGTCTGCAAAAGCATTTATTCTACCTCTGAAGGGAAGTTGCAATAAATCATTTATGAATATAAGAAACATGGTTGCTGACGTCACTGATCCTTGTGGCACGCCGGATTTGACAGCGAGAGGATTACTAAGATTATAACATATTTTAACTATTTGCTTCCTATCCTTAATAAAACTTCTGAACCAATTTAAAACCACCCCTCTAACACCTACTGCCTCTAGTTTGTTCAGCAAAATGTCATGATTCACAAAATCGAAGGCTTTTTTAAAATCAACAAAAAGACCTGTAGTTCTGAGTTTTAAATTAAAATTACTGTAAATCTGGTCTACTACGGTAATTAAAGCATCTTCTGTGGATTTTCCTAGTATGAAACCAAACTGTCTGTCACTGAAAAAATGTAGTCTGTTTAAATAACTTAATAAGCGGATTTTACTAACTTTCTCAATAATCTTAGAAAAAACTGATAACAGACTTATCGGTCTTAGATTATCGAGTTTTACGTTGTTACTTTTCAGTTCTTTGGTATTATACGGATGCCACTATTTTTGGAGGTTAATTTTTACCGGATACAAAGGATAACTACATAATTCGAAAAAACGTACTTTTATTGACTTACTGTAAAAATTTTACATCATTCTGATGAGCGGTCTTTGTGTTGTGTCTCCCAAAAGGCAGCGATGTCCGCTAGGATCGTGTTGAATGCGTCGCCGCCGCTAGCAGCCACACCCGATCGCCACATGTACTCCACAAAATATACAGCGCGCTGCGGCAGTTATGTTAGGATGGGTTATCATAAAAATACGTACGGTTTCCTCTTCATTTCGAGGTAAATCCCACACCAAAAGAACGTCACTCATTATGAAAACAAATGTAACGTAGTGCACGGCAATAAATCACTCATGACACTGACCGTTTACAGGCGGTGACAGGTGATGCGCGCGCTCCGGTCAACGACCTGACCTTGGCCTATTTGGAGGGGGTTTGGTGGCCGGAAGTATGACTCATCAGGTATCATTCGATTTGTAACGAAACAAGGAAAGTCCTACAATCATTTTTATGATAACCCATCCTAACATAACTGCCGCAGCGCGCTGTATAAGGGTGGCATCCGTATAATACCAAAGTACCTATTTTTCTTCCAAATTGGCACTACAACACTTAACTTCAAACTGTCAGGAAAAACACCTTCAAAAAAACTTAAATTAAATATGTGAACTAAGACTGGAGAAATTTCTTCTGCAATATGCTTTATAAGTTCGACAGTGAAGCTGTCAAAACCGGTTGATTTTTTATTTTTGAGATTGCTAATTACATTTCTAACTTCGTCAATTGGGGTAGGCGCATTAAAAAATTAATTAGGATATTGATACAGGGTCGGTAATGGTAATGCACCGTCAACGACTGTACCTGTGCCGGTCACCTGGCCAGACTGTACACCGATAAGATAATCATTGATACTTCGTGCTACAACAATCGGCTCCGAGATAATCGTACCATCGTGTAATTCAACTCTATCTACGCTTTTATTACTTAATCTACCAGTTAGCTTATTGATTATTTTCCACTGTTGCGATGCGTCACCTTTACATTTATCTAGTTTTTCCCTGTAATACAGTAGAACCTCGATAACACGACTTTCAAGGAGATCTCTAAAATAGTCTTCTTATCGAGGTGCACTTGTAATTGAGGGTCGTGCTATCAAGGTGGTTTTCACAACAAGACGTGTTATCGAGGTCACAGACCTTTTGCTATACCAAGAACATTTGTTATAAAACATTTCTAATAAGTTGTGTTTTACTGTATAAATCAGTCATAAATAAAAGAACAAACGTACAAGTAAAACAAACTTCTTTATTATTGCGACAGTAAGAAAAATCAACAGACTCAGTTCACTAAAGTACTGTATAGAGTTAATAAGCTCGAAGTACAGTAAACCTTAACCTATTGTGAAATACGCAATAAAATACTGTAATGTTAGAAAATTAACATCTACATACTGTTTCAACTAAAATTACAACACATAATCAAGTTTTTCTCATAAACTAAAACAGTAAAATGTTACTAAAAAGTCAATAACAAAGTTAAAAACTGTAATGAAAAGTCATCAATTCAAGTCAGGTCTTCTATAACTCAACTAGTCAATAAATGTACAGTAGGCACAGTAAAATTATTTAATCAAAGTTACATTATAGAAAACATTTTAGTTTTTCCCGTGAAAGACATCTTCTCACCCGTGATAGACAAGGAAAGGCCGGAATGGGAAGGGGGTGGGGAAGGGGTTTTCCTGTTGAGACCTGAGCTCAAGACGTTGTTTACTTCAAAACATCCGTTCTAACCGTGGGAACTATGCGTGAGAAAGGTTTAGTCGTGCTATGAAGGTTCCGTAACGCAAAACGGCGCGCTATTGAGGTTAGAGTCGTGTAATAAAGGTTCACTTGTTTGTTTGTTTATTGGGGGATTAGGAGGCCCCACGGCATAGCCGGCTAGGCACGTCTCCCTTGGGATATTGTGCAGCCACCGGAAAGAGGGAAAAGATGGACGGGAAAGGTGGTAGGATGGGGTCAATCTGCCTCACTTCAGAAAGGGAGAGATCCTTACTTAGCTCCCGGGCTCTGTGGGTGACAACACCCCAGGACGATTCGCCCTCTAACCCGACGTCCCCCTAAGTCCACCAGACAGGGACCGCCATCGCACAGAGCCTCCAACCTCTCAGGGGTCGGGTGGCCCCAGGACGGTTCGTCCCCCAGCCCGGCAGACCGAAGACCGTCGGGTAAGGGCCCTTCCTCCCAGTGTAACGCGCTTTCGAGTGCTTTGTTTTATTCTGTCCAGTTCGTGGGTAATCCGTCCCTGATAGCCTAGTCGAGCTGGGTTACTCCGGGGGTCGATGGTTTCTGCCGGTCCCGCTTAGGGTCCAATTTATTTTCACTGGCTCAGGCGGGAGTGTTATGCCTTCTTGGCTACTGACTCGTGCCTCATCATCGCCAGGAAAAGGGGAGCAAAAGAAAGAGAATTTATGCTTTTGGTGAACTTTTGATTCGGAGTTTCAAACTTACGGGGGGGGGGGGTTCGATGTTCTGTCGGTGGGACTCGGGAAATGATCGTAACTATCCTGGGTTATCTGGTCAAATACAATCAGGGGTGTTGTCTGCGTTTGGGGTGGCTTTCTTGGGCGGTATCCGTATCACACGGATGGAGCGAGACAGAGTTGGGGCGAGGTTAGTTAAGTAAAAGATTACACTGCTAGAGGGTTTTTTCCAATTGCCTAATGTCCGTATATCACGGACTGAGCGTGACCGATTTAGAAAGATTCCCTACAGAAAATATTTAAACAAATTAATTATGTCCGTATGCCACGGACTAAGCCTGACCGATTTAGAAAGATTCCCTAAAAAAAATATTTAAATTGATTAATTATGTCCGTATGCCACGGACTGAGCGTTACTGGTTTAGAAAGATTTAGCTGAATCCACCGTTTAAATGGACGAATCGTATTCTGGTTAGTGTCCAAATGCCACGGACAAAACACGACCTGTTTGGTCAGGAATGTCTACAGGACCGAGCGTGAATGGCGATAAGGTGGGTTGCGGCACGAAAGGGAGCAACTCACTAAAACATATTTTTAAAAGGTGTAACGGTTAGACGGATTAGGGTGACAGGAGTGGATTAGACAATAAAATTACTAACTACTCTAGCACCACATTAATAATATGCTACTCAGAGTTAATACTACACTACTGTCCAAAACAATATGGTGGCAATCGCACCGTACAGTAAAACAAACGTCACTTATAAAACCAAAACTAAAGCATACAGTTATTTTATTAAAATATAACCAAAACAAAATACTGCACTTTCGCTAAATGACCGTGATCACACGACCTAAACATAACTCAAGATGTACGCAATAATAGGTAAAAATCGTAATTAACTGATTATACGGTGATATTACAAGTGCCCAAAATGGCGTAGGAACGAAACAAGAATTACTACAAGCCGTCACTTTCACGGCCCTGGCCCTGCGAAATAAACTAATATTCAACGAAGAAAGCAAATAAATTTTAGCTTTAAATACTAGACAAGCATTACTAGAGTTCAGAATGAAGCACTAGGCCTGCAATACAAAGTACCCAACACGGGGCGAGTGCCGAGGTACCGACAACGGGGCACTGACTTTAGACGAGACGGGAGCGAAGTCTTTAATCTACGGGAGTGGCTCTTCGACTGACCGTCCAGTGTCCGCCGCTCTGGATATTCCCCGGCCCCGAGTCTTACGCGCATGCGCGGCCGAGGAGACGTAGTGGGGAGGCCGGATCAGCTGACTCGCTGCCCAGCTGATTCTATCGCTGTTTCAAATACAAATGGACTGCTACGAAAGCAAAGAAGCAGTTTGCTTCCTTTGTTAGTTAACTGTCACAGCCGGTTGTATGCGTACCTAAGCCATTCGCCTAATATTAATTTAAACAAAAATATAAGTCATTTATATGACCCCTTACACTCACCTCCCACTTCGAAAAAGAAAAAAAAATAGACACAAAGATAAACTGCTTTTTCTTTCCCCTCATCATTTTGACTCGTAACGTCAGGCCTCCAACAAATCTTACACTATTTTTTTTTTCTTTAATTTATTTTTTTTATTTTTATTTTTTTTTATTTTTTATTTTTTTTACAACACAAAATATAAAGCACTTTACAATGGTAAGCTTTGACCTAAAGCTGAAAATGATGTTTGTCTAACAACTCAATAACACGTGAACAATATAGAAACTTAATCTACTAAGGAACGTTGATTTACATTTTCAGTCTCACACATTTTTTTTTTTTTTTTATTGGACCTCGAGAACTAAAAAGCTCGACAAACTCCAACATTAAAACAAAACAATAAGGAACTCTCTTAGGAACATAAAGTGTTTTTTTTTCTTTTCTTTTTAATAAAGTCTCTTTAGCGCCACTGTGGTGGAAGATTCCTTACGTCAATTCTGACGAACGATCCGTCGGAGAACCAGAACCGCTTCCTCCTGGCTCGGTATCTCCACCTTCGTCTGGGTGGATTAGCTGCCAGCAGCTGCTGGGGTTGGATTGGTTGCTGCAGAACCTCTGGAGCGACTGGGACCTCCGGTTCCAGATTATCTCCAACTTCCATGGGTACGCCTTGGATGGGTTGTACTTCCGGGGCCGCCAATGGGACAGGGGCTTCAGCATCCAGGTTCCGAATTTGGATGCCTCTTCCTTCATCTAGTAGGTCGTCTTCCTCGGCGTTGGGGTGAAGCGATAGGCATGGGGATGGTGGAGGTCTATCCAACACGACTCCGTTTTCCATCTCGACCGGGGCGTCCGAAGTTGCATCAGGGGTCGAGCTGGGTCCCGCCCCGAACATACTCGGTTCTGGGTCATAGCCGAAGTCGATCGCATCATTCAGGGCTTCAAGGAGAGGGTCCCAAGCGGTGAAAAATGTCTCCTGGCCCTTCGGGCTGGTCACGGTCAGTAGGGAATACTGTTGTCTGGGCCGGGGCTTTGTCTGAGGAATCTCAGCGAAGAGTCTCTGAGGGTCCTTCCGCTCGTCGATTTCCGCTCCTTCGATCGATATTCGTTGCTGTGGAACTGATCGTCTAAGGGTAGACGCAATTTTCTTTCGGAACTCGTTGGGTCAAATTCTAGTTCATACGGTGGCTTTCCCTGTGACATCTGATCCGCGAAATAACACAAGAAAGCCCCGCAGTCATTGTCGGTTAAGTTTTGCATTAGGCAAGGGACTTGAGGCCGGCGCACCCAGTCTTCGGGGGTAAATATCTTTCCCCTGAAGGCAGCGAACTCCCCCAAGTATTTGAGAATGTCAGAGGCAAGGCCCGGACGAGGGATTCCAAGCGAGTCGAGCACGCGGATTTCCCGCTTTACTGGCCAAGCTGCTACCAGCACCCAATGATATTCTGTTGCAAGATGGATAGGAAACAATACCAGGTCTCGTTCTAGGATATCTTCCCCTGCCGTCCAGCGCTCCACTCGAGGAAATCCTCCTTGGCTCCAGGCTAGGTGGAAAAAAGAATCAAATGCCCACACAGTGGGGAGGCCTGGAGTTAATAGACTCCTCCGCTCGATGAGTCGTAGAAAGCCATTGACGGCTAAGTCGTTAAGTGATGACCCAGGTTTTATTATTTTGGTGTAGCACACCTCGGGAACCACTATGGGTCCTCTCAGCTTGAGGTCCATCCTGGTCGAGAAACTGAAGGGGTTGGGAAGCTGGGTGGTACAAGCAGGGTGACGAGCCCACAACTACGGCTTCTGCAAACCAGAAAAAGCACATGCAGGAGTTTAGCAGGAAGGTAAAAGCAGGGTATAATACCTGAGCCACAAGCTGAGTGCAAGAAGCATTTGGCAAGTGAAAATGTGAGAGAGGTTATGACTCGTAAAAGGGCTTTAAATCCTTAACGTGGGTATGCCCGGAAGGCACCCCATTTTGATCCGAAAGTTGAAAAATGTTCGCGCCAACTCTGCTCGCTATAGTAAACGGTCCATCATATTTAGCCGATAGCTTACTCGCAATGGCGTCTGCTGCTGAAGACAGAACGTGGTTCCTTCTTAATACTTTCTGTCCGACGTGAAAAGGATTATCTCGTCGGCGCAGGTTATAGTATCGTGCTTGTTTTTGAAAGGCTTTCTCTAGGTTTTCCTTGACCTTTTCATGCAGGGCACGCATCTGGGACTGTCGTGCAGATACGACCGTTTCAAGAGGGGGGTCCGTTGGGTTTTCACTACCCTGCAGGGTATCGCCGTGGATTGCTTTTGGCATCTTGAGTTCTCTGCCAAGATTCAAAAGGGCGGGCGAAAATTTTGTTGAGTCATGAACGGCCGAATTCATTGCAAATCTGAACTCTGGGAGTTTGTCGTCCCAGGTACGGTGATCATCTTTGACGAATTGCGAAATCATCGTCTTGAGGACACGGTTCGCGCGTTCCGTGGGGTTCTCTTGGGGCGAGTAAGGGGCAGTAAATCTTAAATTAATGTCCTATTCTTTTGCCATTTCACCAAATAGCTTTGCGGTAAATTGAGTTCCGTTGTCACAAATAATAATGTCAGGCGTCCCGTATCTGAATAGAATTAGTTCGTTGAACTGGATCACTACCTGTTTGGCGGTTGCCGTTCTGAGCGCGGCGATTTCTATCCACTTCGTAAAATTGTCTTGAATGACTAGTGCAAATTTATTTCCTTTCTTTGACCGTGGCAACGGCCCGATGAGGTCCAAGGTCACCGTGACCCAGGGTGCTTGAGGTCGTCGGAAATACATTTTACCAGCTGGCTTTACTTGTTCGACTTTATACTTCTGACAAGTTAGACATTTCCGAACATGGTCCTTGACTCCCGCCTGCCACCCAGGCCAGTAGTATCGAGCTGCGACGCGTCCCAAGGTTTTCCTGAAACCCAGGTGTCCTGCCTCCGGACGATCGTGATTCTCTGACAACACAGCTTGGCGCAGGTTTTGAGGTACACATAGCTTCCACTCGGTTGTCGGGTCGATATTCCTGTTCCGATTGCGCGCAGACATTCTTCGGAAAAGCTTTTGGTCATCGGTTAGTTTATAATTCGCAAATTTATGTGGATGTTTTAGTATTTGATCCACCATGCGCTCATACCAATCCTTACGACTTCTGTAGATTTTCGTTGTTTGTCCAGGAGGGGTCTTTGTTTCAACTGTTGCTATCGAAACACTATTCTCACTTCTGGGTTTGTTTATGTTACCATTGCTACCCACGGGTTCGGGAAGAGCATTACGTGAAAGAGCATCGGCCACTTTATTTTGCGTCCCTTTTCGATATCGCACCTCAAAGTCTAATTGTTGGAGCTCGAGTGCCCAACGTGCTAATCGGCCGGATGGCTCAGGGATCCGCATGAGCCACTTGAGTGCCTGATGGTCAGTTATGGCTACAAAATGGTAGCCTTCAATATACGGTCTGAATTTCCTAGTCGCCCACACCAACGCAAGGCATTCTTTCTCGGTGGCAGAGAACTTCCTTTCACTATCCGAAAGAAGTCTGCTGGCGTATGCTATGACTATCTCTTGGCCATTTTGTCGCTGGGTCAACGAAGCTCCCAGGCCCTCGTTCGAAGCGTCCGTACTGAGTTCGAACCCAACGTTGAAATCGGGACAAGATAATGCTGGTGCCTGAGTGAGATGTCCCTTTATCTGCTTAAAAGCCGCGTCCTGTTTGTCGGTCCATTCCCAACGAACACTTTTCTTGAGCAATCTGGTAAGTGGAGCAGTCATTTTAGCAAAATTTAAGACAAATCTGCGGTACCATGATGCGAGTCCAAGGAAGCTACGTAGACTTTTCACCGTAGAAGGTCTTGGAAAATCTAGTACGGCCCTAATCTTATCTGGGTCCGTGTTGATACCTTGCTCGTTAACGATATGGCCTAGGTATTTAAGTTCGGTCTTGCAGAATTGGCATTTTTCAGCGTTAATTTTTAAGCCGGCCTTACGTAAGCGTAAGAATACCTTCCCGAGAAGTTCAAGATGTTCTCCAAAGGTTTTCGTGACTAACACAATATCGTCCAGATAGCTAAAAGCTTTCGGTTCGAGCTCCGGTCCAATTATTGTATCAAGGAGCCTTTGAAAGGTTGCGGGTGCGGAATGAAGTCCGAATGGCATACGTTTAAACTGATACAGTCCTCTTCCGGGAACAGTAAAAGCTGTCACCGGTCTACTGTCAGGATGAAGGGGAACCTGCCAGTATCCGTTCTTCAGATCTATAGTTGAAATATATTTCGCCTCCTTCAATTTCTCCAATGTAGCGTTAATATGTGGTAATGGATAAGCGTCCTTTTCGCTGGCAGAATTTACGAGCCGTAGGTCTATACAGAACCTGAATTTGCCGTTTGATTTCTTTGTCAATACGATTGGGCTGCTCCAAGGGCTTTTTGACGGCTCAATTATATCATCCGTCAACATCGCAGTTAAGTGTTCGTCGACGATGCTTTGCATGTAAGGATTCAGTGGTCGATGTCTCTGTTTGATTGGCTCAGGATCTTTGAGTCTAATCCTGTGTTCGGCTAGCGTTGTAATCCCTGGAACATTGTTAAATAGGGGTAGCTCTTCTCTCAAGAAGTCTTCTAAGTTCCGTTGCTCATGTAGTCGCAACTCAACGACTGCGTGAACTTGTGTGTTCGAGGTGTCACTTCCCTCGAAATTTCCAGGGACCGTGGTAAACCTCACCAGTTGAAGATCGTTAATGGCGTCCATTCCTAATACTATATCCGATGTAAGGTTTGGCATATATAGCGCAGACAATCTATGTTTGGAGGACGGTAATTTGATAGTAACCTCAAACTTTTGTGTGACAAAGGTTTTATAACCATTTGCCATCTGCAATGGTTGGCCTATCACTTTAGGTTCAATACCTTTCCTTTCGAGTTGCGCTCGAACCTTTCTACCTACGATGCTAACCATAGCTCCCGTGTCTATCAGAGCGGAGAAAGGTTTTCCTAAAATTTGAATTCCTAAGTAGGGCCTATTGTCCTGATCGTGTTCAAGTTTGCAACCCCCAGCTAGGTATATTGTTCGTTCCTGCTGATTTACTTTGTTTGAGGTCGACTGAACGTTCCGGATTCCAGCTGACCCCTCTCGGCTGGAACCCTCGAAGCGTTTCCCTGCTGGCATGAGCAGTGCACCGTCCTGACTCCCTCTCTTTTACAATGAAAGCATCTAATTATTTTAGGTTTGAGACAGTCATTAAATCTATGACCTGTTTCATTGCCATTCCAGCAAATTGGATCCTGATCGTTTCTTTGAATCGTTGTTTTTTTCCAGTCCATATTCCTACGAATATTCTGGGTTTCTGACAATTCCGGCCTTCTCCCGTATCCGGCCCCTTGATTAGACTCCTGTGCACGGTCGCCTTGGCGATAGGCGTTAGCAACTGTCTTGTCCCTCCCAGTGTGATAGGCTGGACTCTGCTGGACGGTCACTGAATTGATATTTCGCTGACCCCTATTTTTTGAGAAATACGCCGTTTCCGGGACAAGCGCCTGGGCAGGGTTAGGTGGAGGTCGATACAAAGATTTGTCCCTTACGTAGCCTTCGTAAAATTCAGCTTCCTTAATCATGTCCCCCAAGCTTGCACATGTGTCTCTCCTCAGAGTCAATTTGTATTCAGGTCGCATGTTTATATGTATTCGGTCGAGAGTTTGCTCTAGGCTATAGCCCCCCCGTCTTCGAATGAGTGTAGTCAACGCTACTACGAAGCTACGGAAGGGGGGATTTTCCCCCTGTGTACGTGTTCTAATCTCATCTTCTAGATTCCTTCTGTATCCTGGCGGTAAAAACTGCATCTCAAAGGATTCCCAAAAATCCTCAAAGTTTGTCCAAAACGTCCGATTGTTTCGGTACCAGAAGAGCGCGTTTCCTCGTAAAAAATCCGGCAAAGCTTTTAGTATATCGACCGAGGTTATTTCATAACATTCCATTAGTTCGTGCAGTCGTTCAAGAAATGAAACAGGATTTCTGTCCCCGTCGTAGTGTAGGTTCCATTTCCTGGCAAGATTGCATATCGCTGCTGCCGTATGTTGGTTGGCCGGGCTGACATCCCTCAGACTCATCAGTGTTGGGTGGCCCATGCTAGGAAACTTGGTGTCCTGTAAGCAGGATGTCATCCGGGTGTCAAGTGCGTGAGTAACAGCCGTGTTAGTCTCACGATAAGGGAGGTATGCAGCCTCACTTTGTTTTTCCGTGGGTAAAGCTGTGTAGTTCGCAATCGCAATCGTTGAAAGTATTCTTTTGACGGTATCTATACTGGCGTCAGGTGGAAGGCCCAACATCTCCCGGACGATCGTGTTTTCGTCATCCCCTGAACCTTTTCCTTTTCCGGGGTAATTAATGTCGTGTTCGTAATATTCCCCCTCTGTTGTTTCTTTTGTGGATTGTTTTAAAAACGCAACGAACCGACTCCGCAGGGTGTCGGTGCTGCCTTCCGTATCCAGCCCGTATTCCAACATTTTTTCAACGAGTTCATTTTTCTTTAAATGATAAACCCATCCTACTTTCCTTGGAGCTTCTTGATCGAAGGGATCAGGATTCATAATTTTCTCGGGTTCTCTTTCTTTCGTCCTTCTGACAGCTCCTGTGTTTATCAATACCGCTTCGGGTGGTCCCTTATCACTAATTGCAAGTGAGGGAACAATAGTTGTCGTGTGAACAGTGATGGTTTGAGCCACCACCGTTGTAAGTAAACCGGTCGCTATATTTCCTGTCGTTATCGAGGTCAACTCTTTCGGGTCCGTTGTCGGCATATCTTTATCTTTTCTTATAACGCTTTGTTTTCCGTCCCTGTTTAGGCGCCAATTTGTCACGCGCTTTCGAGTGCTTTGTTTTATTCTGTCCAGTTCGTGGGCAATCCGTCCCTTATAGCCTAGTCGAGCTGGGTTACTCCGGGGGTCGATGGTTTCTGCCGGTCCCGCTTAGGGTCCAATTTATTTTCACTGGCTCAGGCGGGAGTGTTATGCCTTCTTGGCTACTGACTCGTGCCTCATCATCGCCAGGAAAAGGGGAGCAAAAGAAAGAGAATTTATGGTTTTGGTGAACTTTTGATTAGGAGTTTCAAACTTACGGGGGGGGGGGTTCGATGTTCTGTCGGTGGGACTCGGGAAATGATCGTAACTATCCTGGGTTATCTGGTCAAATACAATCAGGGGTGTTGTCTGCGTTTGGGGTGGCTTTCTTGGGCGGTATCCGTATCACACGGATGGAGCGAGACAGAGTTGGGGCGAGGTTAGTTAAGTAAAAGATTACACTGCTAGAGGGTTTTTTCCAATTGCCTAATGTCCGTATGTCACGGACTGAGCGTGACCGATTTAGAAAGATTCCCTACAGAAAATATTTTAACAAATTAATTATGTTCGTATGCCACGGACTAAGCCTGACCGATTTAGAAAGATACCCTAAAAAAATATTTAAATTGATTAATTATGTCCGTATGCCACGGACTGAGCGTTACTGGTTTAGAAAGATTTAGCTGAATCCACCGTTTAAATGGACGAATCGTATTCTGGTTAGTGTCCAAATGTCACGGACAAAACACGACCTGTTTGGTCAGGAATGTCTACAGGACCGAGCGTGAATGGCGGTAAGGTGGGTTGCGGCACGAAAGGGAGCAACTCACTAAAACATATTTTTAAAAGGTGTAACGGTTAGACGGATTAGGGTGACAGGAGTGGATTAGACAATAAAATTACTAACTACTCTAGCACCACATTAATAATATGCTACTCAGAGTTAATACTACACTACTGTCCAAAACAATATGGTGGCAATCGCACCGTACAGTAAAACAAACGTCACTTATAAAACCAAAACTAAAGCATACAGTTATTTTATTAAAATATAACCAAAACAAAATACTGCACTTTCGCTAAATGACCGTGATCACACGGACCTAAACATAACTCAAGATGTACGCAATAATAGATAAAAATCGTAATTAACTGCTTATACAGTGATATTACAAGTGCCCAAAATGGCGTAGGAACGAAACAAGAATTACTACAAGCCGTCACTTTCACGGCCCTGCGAAATAAACTAATATTCAACGAAGAAAGCAAATAAATTTTAGCTTTAAATACTGCACTTTTGCTAAATGACCGTGATCACACGGACCTAAACATAACTCAAGATGTACGCAATAATAGGTAAAAATCGTAATTAACTGATTATACGGTGATATTACAAGTGCCCAAAATGGCGTAGGAACGAAACAAGAATTACTACAAGCCGTCACTTTCACGGCCCTGGCCCTGCGAAATAAACTAATATTCAACGAAGAAAGCAAATAAATTTTAGCTTTAAATACTAGACAAGCATTACTAGAGTTCAGAATGAAGCACTAGGCCTGCAATACAAAGTACCCAACACGGGGCGAGTGCCGAGGTACCGACAACGGGGCACTTACTTTAGACGAGACGGGAGCGAAGTCTTTACTCTACGGGAGTGGCTCTTCGACTGACCGTCCAGTGTCCGCCGCTCTGGATATTCCCCGGCCCCGAGTCTTACGTGCATGCGCGGCCGAGGAGACGTAGTGGGGAGGCCGGATCAGCTGACTCGCTGCCCAGCTGATTCTATTGCTGTTTCAAATACAAATGGACTGCTACGAAAGCAAAGAAGCACTTTGCTTCCTTTGTTAGTTAACTGTCACAGCCGGTTGTATGCGTACTTAAGCCATTCGCCTAATATTAATTTAAACAAAAATATAAGTCATTTATATGACCCCTTACACCAGGCACCCGTCCCAGGCTGCAAGGAAGATCCACTACTCCCTCCAAGGACTTCGACTAGACTGGGTATCCAGGCTCAACTGGGAGTCAAGCCCCCAGAAGAGTCAAGGAGGAACCAAGGAAGGGAAGTTGTCACACTGGATAGCCAAAAGACTTACCAATACTGTGACAGCTTCATTTTGCTCTACCCAATGTCGACCTCTGCACTAGTATAGACCAGTCAGAGAACAGTCGAGGGCTAAAAAAAGGTTCACTTACACAAAGAAGCGTGTTATTGAGGTGGGTGTCGTGCTATAGAGGTTCAGTTATTTGAAAATACGCGCTATAGAGGTTTATTTATTAGTAATATGAAATTACAAAAAGACGTGCTATCGAGGTATTTATTTGAAAATGAGTCGTGTTATAGAGGTATTTATAACATTGAGCGTTATGAGAGATTCACGGGGATTAGAAAATTAGACTCATTATTGAGGTTTTTGTCTTATCGAGGGTCGTCATAGTGAGGTTCTACTGTAATGGTTTTTTACACAATCAATCTCATTACTTAAATTGCTACAGAATCTAATAAAATAGCACGCAAACCTTGTATCATATGGCCTCCTTTTAAAAATTGTATACAGTTTTTTCCTTTTTTTAAATTTGTTTAAAAGTTGCCATGTTATCCATGGGGTAAAATTGTTTGCCTTGATTACTTTATTGCTATGATTATTTTTGTTCTTACAGCTTTCTATTACTTGAGATAATATATCGTGAAACTTATTATAACTTGTATTTACATCACTACATTGAAAAACTTCATTCCATTTAGTATTTTTTAACTTGATTTTTACTTTCTCCCCTTATACATAGTATATGGAGAAAGTATTGTTTTCGTCAAAACTTTCGAATTTGAGTTGTTAGTGGAAATATTCGTTTTGGTGCTCCCTGAACCCAAAAAAGTGGTTTTTACGTGATGTCTGTCTGTGTGTGTGTGTGTGTGTGTGTGTGTGTGTGTGTGTCCGTGTGTGTGTGTGTGTGTGTGTGTGTCTGTGTGGATGTGTACAGAGCTAGAGCCTTAACCAATGGGCCAATTTTTATGAAATTTGGCATGTAGGTACTAATCCACGATATCTCCAGGTGTTTTTTTAATTTTTTTTAATTTTTGATTTTTAAGGGTAATTATCCCCCCAAAACCGCCAAAAAACATGAAAAATCCAAATTTCTCAAAAACGGCTCTAACAATTTTGATTAAACTTTAGTCATTTGTAGAACTTCAGTTTTCCAACAAAATGGCACCACCTGCATTCCTGTAAAAATTCGGGTTCAGAAATTACAGGACTTAAAACATCAAAAATTCAGTTTTTTGGATTTTTCATAAAATCAAATAAACATAAGAAAATATTACTATTCACCATTAAAAAGAGCTCAAAAAACTAAATAATTTAGTATTTTGAATTACTTTTCTACGATTGCTGGTTTCGGAGAAAATTGAAATTTTCATTTTGCGGTAAACGCAGTACGTTGTACCCATGTTATTCTTATGGGGAATAAAAGGTTATTGCTTCTATCTTATTTACTGATCAATTTAATTCAAACTTGATATGCTTGTCAAGTTAGTATTGACCAACAGAGGAAATTCGAAATATGTTGACCCTTATTAACCCCGGGGGGGGGGGAATAGGGGGCATTTCCCCTCTTAAAACCACGAGTGCAGCAATGGATTCTGTAGTGCCTCCAAAGCAGGGATTTGGGTGGATGTGTTTTAAAACAACTTGTTTACAAGATTTTCTGTACATTCGACCGTGCTTTGTATTCTATATTTAGTAAATAAAAAGTAATTTATTCATTAGTTGGGCTAAAGGGAGAAAGTATGTGTCAGTTTCCTGATACCGTTTATTATTAAATTTGTATCGTAAGATTTACTAATTATTCAATAAACCGTTATTATTCAATAAACTGTGATAAGTTCCAACTGCATTATCCTTACCTAATAAATTTATATTTACATCGCCTATGTATACAACATTGCCTTTTACATTATCCAACAAAATAGATAATTCTTGAGAAAATTTGTTTTCACTATACTTTTGTAATTGATAAAGGCAAAATAATTTAAAACACAATTTATCTAATTTAACCTTCATTATTAAAATATTGGCAGTTTCCATTATAAAATCTAGCGTATTACAAACAAAGGAGTCTTTGGCAAAACATAAGACACCACCTGCCCTGTAGTTGTTACATTTGTAAAAAACATTGTATCCAGGAATATTAAATAGACCGACCTCATCAGATCCTATCCAAATCTCACTCAAGACAATAAAATGAACTATTGTGCTCACCTTATTTATTTCTATTAAAAATGTATTAAAGTTTTTTCTCATACTTCTTATATTAGCATAAACTAAACCAAAGTTCATTCCACTACCCTGATCATAAAAAAAAGATTCTATATCTATATCCGAAAAAGAAATTAAATCTTCTACATTCATATACTAAAAATAAACTATATACTAAACACTTACAAATATAAAACATTTACTTGACATTTCTTTTTTCCTGTCCTTCCTTCACTTAAGCCTATTGAGCTCATCAATATTGTTTATTTTTATGCAGCTGTCTCCTGAAGACTTTCTTACGAAGAACTTCCCGTCGCGGCACCATGCATATGCATAGCCTATGTCCTTGCACTTGGTTTTCAGTTTCGCCAGGAATACTTTATTTTCAGGTGATAGATGATCATTAATAAAGAATCGCTGATGGGGAAATGAAGAGTTTACTTTATCCGCTGTGACCGATTTACTGTCTTTGACTTTGTACTTAGCCATCCAAGTTTCCTTAATACTAAGAGCGGTGAACTGCACAATAATTGATTGGGGGCGATCCTTCTTGAAGCTGGGGATACGATGAGCAGCTGAGATCTGGTCGTCCCTCACCTCGACTCCGAGAAAAACCCCGACATCCTGAACGATTTTGGAGATGTCCTCCCTCTGCGTAGATGGAATACCACTAATTTCTATATTGTTCTTTCTGGTATATTGTTCTAAGTTCCGCACTCTATATAGCATTCTATACGATATGTACGCTAGATTTCAAACATATTACTACGGTAAAACAAACACACCGCTACTATCACCAACGCAGTTCAATTCAAAAGCTCCTATCGTGGTTATTGATTGTTCTAAACAAAATGAATCTGTAAAATCATCAAGTGTAGATATTAAGTTGGAAATGGAGTTTGAATTTAACATACCCGCTAATACAACAGCATATTGCTTGATCCTTCACGATAAAATTGTAACGTACACACCTCTAACAGGTACTGTAAAAATGGTTCTGTAGGTCTATGGAGGGGGAAGGGTATAAATAGCGCGCACTACAAGAGGGGTTCAGTTGATCAGCGTTTGCGGAAGAAACAACATCTATTACAGTCGAGATGACCTCTTTAGAACAGGGACATAACAATGCAGAAGTGGAAGGTTTGGTGCAAAATGGAAACTTTTACATCAAAGAGTATAAGAAGAATTGGACGAGTTTCTCAAGTTTCGCAATGAAGAAGTAAAGTCAGACAACGCTTCAACATCTAAGTCGACTTTAAAGAGGAAGAGAAAACCTGAAAACGACATCCCTTTAAACATACTGACAGATATTTTTCTTCGCATACCATATTCAATCTCAAGATGTATGACTAAAGGCATAGCAATAGGTTTGGTAAAGGACTTGGGTTATACACCTAATGCAATTTTAAACCAAGGACCTAAAATGCTATTTTTTCAGATGCCGCATGGGAATCTTTTCTTAAACATTTACACCTCATGGTACTTGGCAAAGAACATGTTAGGAAAAAAGACAGCTATTCGTCTATTAGAATGTGAAATTGAAATCGACATTTTAAAATGTCGCGGAGAGCAGCAAGTATGGTTTAGAGACCTGAAAAAACATGATGACAAAATTCAACTGACGCCGGAAGAATTCTACGTTTTGAGTTGTGCAGCTTCACCTATAACCAGGTGTATGAAACAATTTGTATTTTAAAATACTGTGGTAAAAAACTATTTGGTAGATGTGACAGAAAAACATCCCGATGCTCAAATTCTTTACGGTCCAATAGACACATCTATTTTAACCGAATACCTTATGAGGTTGAGATGTGGAGATGTCTAAAGGAATATGAACAAAAGATTAATGAACAAAAGATTCAGGAAGAAGAATGAAAGACGATTAAAGAAGAAAAGGTCAAAAAAGAAGAAGAAATTGTACAGAATGAAGAAACAGAAAACGTTTTAACTGAAACAGTTTAAAAAACTAAAGGACGTTCGTGGGGTAGGCCTACCGGGGATGGTGCCCACTTAAATATACACCAACGCGCTGAGAACTGTACGGCCTGAGCTATAAAAGCTATACCGTAGTGTGGAAACAGCTCAGTCGTCATCCGAGACATGGAGAAGTCTGGTATAATTGAATTTCAAGCTTTTCGTGGGAACAATGATAGATACATTGTTAAAGAACTAATCATCTTAGACCTGCAAACATATGTCATTTATAATTTTCTATTCAAACCTCCAAATTCTTTTAACAACTTATCTCCAAATCCAATAGAACAAATAAATAGTTAACGAGAAACTTGCATCACATTGGTTGGAATTAAGGTTTTACAGGTTTTGAAGAAGTGGTAAGCATTATGAATCACTACTGCAGTAAATTTACAAAACTTTATACAAAAGGATTATAGAAACGCAATTGGATACAGCTTTATACCACAAAAGATGTAATAGATGTTAAAATGGAGGTGTTTCAAATTTGAGATAGGATAATATTTGTATTTTAGCAAAGAATGATAAACACGCACAATTTCATTGCGCTGTAAAGAACGCTTATCGTCTAGCTGCTTTTCTACATCCTTGTACAATGGAGAGTGGAGAGAAAAGTGGAGGGGGGACCAGAGGGTATAAAAGCGGGGAGAGCGAGGAGACCCACCATCAGTATTACTCCAGACTGCAACGAGAGAACACGTATGAAGATGGCATCACAGACATTTCTGCAAACATTGGTGGATCAGTTTCACACAATCAAAATAAACTGTTTTACCAACAAGAAAATCTTCAGAAATAAAAGAAAACAAACATTACATCGCCACGATATGAGGAAATTCGAAAAATCTGTGGGAGACGGTATTATCGTATTTTTAAGCGATGCTCCATACACAGTAGGAGATAGGAAATATGCACAGTTACAATCGAGATTGGATTCGTTTGATGCAGCATTAAAAGACTCGTTTCTATACAAGACTAGAATGGAGTTTGCAGATGCTGGTTTCTTTTAAATGGGAGAAGACGATAAGACCGTTTGTTACAATTGCGAAGGAGGGTTGCAGGATTGGCAAGTGACAGATAACCTATGGGAAGAACACGCACGATGGTTTGACAGGTGTGCTTATCTGTTAGTTCAAAAAGGTAGAGTTTGTACAAAACCATCGGAGAGTATATAAACCTCATCCTGTTAAAATTTCAGAAACACCAACCGAAGAAAATAAGAACGAAGGAAACGAATGTGTAGTATGTTTATCCTCTGAGAAAAATTTACTATTTTTAACTTGTAGACACTGATGTACATGCACTGATTGTGGACTGATTTATAACCATTGCATTATATGCAGAACTTCAATAGGTAACGTGATGAAAATATTCATATCGTAGATGTGAAAAAGTGGAGGGGGTGCGTATAAAAGGAAGGCGAGAAGGTGGGAAGCTCACTCCGCGAGTAGCCGTACACGAGGTAATATCATGGCTTTCCAAATTAAATGTGTCCACTACAATACTGTTCATCTTTCTACAGTTCATGATTTGCAACTTCTTTCCGATAGCTTAAAAGTTTTGATTGTAAACGGTTACAAAGTAACATTTGATATTTCTGCAACTAACTCCTTTAGCTCAAGAACACTGGAGAACATCTGCAACTACACTTCCACCGACACAGGGGATTAGATATAATTGTGGATAGTATGAACCTCTCGCCCCGTTCAATGTAAGCAGCTCTACGGAATCGGAGACGTCATCGTGACATCCATCATCACTTCCACCCGCAGCTAGAATGAAGTATTATTATGGAGAATGTGAACCCTACCCATCTACAGAAGCAACGGCCACAGCAGAATCGACGGTTCTCTGACAATCATTGCCTATGTGTACAATAATGTAAATAAAGAAATAGTGAGAATTAAGTCTACCATCTTGCACATGTTTTTTGTTCGATGTGTATTATTTTAAATAAAGAAATAAAATAAAAGTTCAAAATCTTGCACGTGTTTCATTCGATGGTTTTAATTCGATATATTTATCGAATGAAAATCGTTCGATAAATATATCGAATGATTTTTATTAGATAAATATATGGAATGAAAACTATCGAATCAAACCAATGCAGGATTTCTTTTTTAAAATATCCTCAGGATGACCTTGAACTAAACTTACTCACATGACGTCACTAATACGTTGCCAACTACGTCACCAAATACGTCATAGCTACGTCACAAAAGTCACGTGACCGGAAGCTGTCAATCAAATGGGCCAGAAGTCTCATTTCCACACTACTTTGGAGGATTGTTTACAATATTTTTAATTAGTCATCTGTTAAAATGACAACAAATAATTTCTTTAAAATAATAGCGTGGTAACTTTCAAGTTCTGTGGGACGATGCCCTTTAAGTACTAAGACTTTGATTAGTAGCTATAAACCTTCCTAGGTTTAACCTGAATGACCATGCAAAGTTTAATCATAATTGGATTAGTGGTAAAGGATCACATAAAGGATAAACAGACAGAAAGACAAACTTTGATTAATCCTTAATCAAATGAATAAGTTGTCTATAACCAACTTTTGTTGTTGGCCAAAATATAAATTGTTTACTAAACGAATCAATGCCAGTGAATTATTTTTATTTTACACCGCCATTTCGTTTGCCCCACAATTGCTCAATACTTTGCCAAATTAACCTGTGTTTCCAGCCCTCCTCAAAATCCAAACAGTGAGCGTAAATAACACACTGAATAATATGTAGTTGTTGCATATTGCATAAGCTCAGCATTATAAAGTTAAATTTGCAAACCAATTTAGTTATTTAAGTGTATACCAACATGAACCAAATTAAAATTTACCATGGCCCTTTGTCAAGGTTAATTTATGTTATTACTTTCTTAATTTTGTACCAAAAATTACCTCCCGAAGAAAGTTTAACTTACAATATTGAAGGGTAATACCGAAAAGGAATGACACCCGGTTATATCATACTTTTAATCGCTTTGTTAAGGAACTAGTTACCATAGTACCCGATTTCACCCGGGTATACAACACAAAAGTCAACCTATGGTTATACCATCTACTTAGGCCTATATAAAGCTAGACGGGTTCACTCACTCACTCATTCACTGACATAAACTATGAGGCACTTCCCGTAATCTAACCCCCCTCGACCCCATACTTGAATTAAAGCTATTGACGAGGAACTTTCAGGAAAATTACCAAAAGTTAACATTTTTGAGTTTTGGGGCGGGAAAAATTCCACTTTTCGATTTTTCCACTTTGAGCGCGTTTTGTACGGAAACGTAAGAGATGGCAAATAATACAAAAGTTGTAGAAAATTTAATTTTCAACTAACGATTTTTCGTCAGATTTATGATCCGATCATCCGTTTAGCTGCTATTCATCGGAGAAGAAGTCATTTTGAGCATTTTGGCCCACTTAAATGTGTTTAGTTTTGGAAGGCCGTTTAATGAACGATGTGACTACGTACACGTCCGACGTAAGGGCAAATTCACGTCCGCTACCGCTTAGGTTAGGAGGTTTTTATATGTGTCACTGTCTCTCAATCTGTTTTAAAAATCACAGGAAAAAAATCAGCTGTTGGATGTCAACTAAGATACACGTTTTCTTTTTCTCCTAAAAAATAATCAATCTTTTAATTATTTTTTTTAAATTTTGTAATATTTAGTGTTCTTATTCGTTTTAAAGTGATGAACTTAATCATGTAACAAGTCAGTGTGTGTTCTTCGTTTGAATATTTGTTCAACAAACTTTATTATTCTGTTGCTTTTTTTTAGGTTAGTTATTTGTTATTACCAACTATGGCAGTGAACTTACATGACCATAACTATATTTCCTCGTCTAAGACCAATTCTAGTGCCGATTTGACGTTATCAAATACTCAGGAACTCTCCGATGGACGTAGTTCTGATAATGAACATTCAATGGAAAATTGGCAAACTGTAATAACAAGAAACACAAAGAGAAATCTAACTTCGTCACCAGATCACGATCAAAAGCGCCATCGCAATGGTCTCAGTGTGGTAGATGGGCGATTATCTAATGTCCATATCCCACTCAAAACAACTACGAACCGCTGTCCTCGAATCTTGAAAATTCAATGGACGATGAAAACTTGGCTACCAGTCCAACTAAGGAGTCAAAACCACCTCCTTCCTCCCCGGAGTGACCAATGTAACGCCAATGATTAAAGCTCTAGACTCAATGGTAACCAACACTGGATACTCTTACAAATGTCTCAATCAAGACAGGATTAAACTATTTCCTTCAAACTCAGACACTTACCGGAAAATCGTAAGAGGTCTCACGGACTTGAACGTAAGTTTTCATACATACCAGCTAAAACAGGAACGGGTATGCCCTGTATTCAGGGTCGTCTTGAAGAACATGCACTACTCTACATGCATCAACGACTTGAAAACCGCGATTGAGGAACGCGGCCACAAGGTAAGACATCTAAGTAATGTGCAGAATAGATTCACAAAAAAACCAATGTCACTTTTTTTCATTGGCCTAGAACCTGACGTTCACAACAAAGATATCTTCCAAATTCAATATTTGCTAAACGCTAAAGTTTTGTTTGAACCACCTAATAAAAAGAAAGAGGTTGTCCAATGTAAACGTTGCCAAAGATATGGGCACACTAAATCCTATTGTCACAATGTGTTTCGTTGTGTCAAGTGCACTCAAGAACATGACACAAAAGTCTGTCCTAAACCGACAACAGCACCCCCTACATGTGTGTTGTGCTCTGGTGAGCACCCGGCGAACTATAAAGGTTGTCCTGTGTATAGGGAAATACAGGTAAAACAATTCCCACCTCTTAGGAAAAAATCTCTAGGAACCAACCAAGGAAGTGTTGATCCTCAAAGTCAAACTCAAGATAAACTTAACAAGTCCAGTAACAGCAGTTTAGTAACTGAAGGGCGAACTTTTGCAGAAGCTGCGCGAAACAGAAATGAAGATATTACCTCAAAAGAACATAAACATAACGAGCAAATCAAAGATTCGGAAAACTTATCTGAAATAATCCAAAACTCGTTTTTGCGCTTCGAAAGTATTTTATCCAAACAAGCAGAACAGATTAGCACTCTACTTAATCTGTTAAATACTGTTGTTTCTCGCCTAAAATTAATATATTTCTGAAAATTGCTTTATGGAATGCCAGTGGCTTGGCTCAGAATAGCCAAGAGGTTCAGTTATTTATCACTCAACACAAATTAGACGTCGTACTTATTTCAGAAACTCACTTCACGGACAGAAGTTATTTTAAAATTCCAAATGACTCACTGTACTTTACTAACCATCCAGACAACACGGCCCATGGTGGTACTGCCATCTTAGTCAAAGACACTATTAAGCATTATGAACTACCCAGCTTTAGAGAGGATTATCTTCAAGCTTCGAGCATTGTTGTAGAGGATTGGTTAGGTCCTATTACATTTTCCGCTATTTATTGTCCCCCAAGACATGTTATAACTAAAGAACAATTTGAACAATTTTTTAACACCCTCGGTAATAAATTCATTGAAGGTGGTGATTATAATGCTAAGCATCAAGAGTGGGGTTCACGATTGGCCACACCAAGAGGTCGTCAACTTTTACGAGTTATAAATGATAACCATTTCAATCATTTTTCCTCAGGCGAACCTAAATACTGGCCATCTGATATGCGAAAAATACCGGATTTATTAGACTTTTTTGTCTCAAAAGGCATTAACCAAAATTACACAGATATCCAATCCTGTCTCGACCTATCCTCTGATCATTCGCCGATTATACTAATCGTTAAAACAGAAGTGTTTCAAAAATTGCCGAGAGAAACTTTTTACAGCAAAAATACTGATTGGAACAAATTTCGCCAATTAATAAATTAAAATATAAATTTAAACGTCCAACTGCATAGTGTTGAAAATTTAGAACATGCTGTAGATTACTTTGTCGATTGCCTTAAAAATTCTGCAAATTCGTCTACGCCCGCAACCCATTATTCAAAATTTACCAAATTAGGACTTAACTACCATATTTATATCAAGAAAAAGATCGCTGAAAAAAGGAGACTAAGAAGGATATGGCAAAATAGCAGGAATCCATTGGACAAGGCAAATTTTAATAGAGCAGCTCAACATTTAAAAAGACTATTGTTCATTACGAAAAACCAGTGGTTTGAAGAGTACACCCAATCTCTGACAGCTACCGAGGCTACAGACTATTCGCTATGGAAGGCCACGAAAAGGATGAAGCGACCCAAAATATCCATTTCACCTATTCTGAAATCTGATGGAAGCTGGGCGAAAAGTAATACTGAAAAATCTGAAGCATTTGCACAATACTTTTCAAATGTTTTCAAACCGAACGATGCTTTAATTGACAACGAAGAGGAATTACGAGAGTTTCTAGATTCTCCACTTCAACTTGATTTTCCGTTAGGAAAATTTAAACCATCTGAAATTCGGTCAGTCATAACCAACGAGCTTAATCCTAATAAATCTCCTGGCTACGATTTAATTACAGGGAAATTGTTGAAGGAACTTCCAAGAAACGGTATAATATTCTTAACTTTATTATTTAATGCTATTTTGAGATTAGAGTGCATTACTGTTCAATTTAAAAAAGCTCAGTTAATTGTCATACCAAAACCAGGGAAACCTCTAAACCAACTGAATTCGTACCGACCTATAAGTCTTTTACCAGTCATATCAAAGGTATTTGAAAAACTTCTTCTCAAAAGGTTACAAACTCTGATTGATGTAGATGTAGTGATTCCTGGCCATCAGTTTGGTTTCAGGTAGAAACACAGTACAGTAGAACAAGTCCACAGGGTAGTTGACATAGTAAGACAGTGTTTAGAAAATAAAAACTACTGCTTGGCTGCCTTTTTAGATGTCAGCCAAGCGTTTGATAAGGTATGGCATACTGGCTTGTTGTACAAAATTAAGAAGTATCTACCACATTCTCTTTTCCCTATATTAAAGTCTTATCTTACGGATAGATCTTTTAAAATTAAATATCAAGATTATATTACTCAACTGCATCCTATAGAATCGGGAATTCCTCAAGGAAGTGTACTTGGACCTTTTTTATACATCCTCTACACTGCAGATCTCCCAGGAAGTGAACATACTGAAATTGCAACTTTTGCAGATGACACTGCAATTTTATCCGTTAATACTGACCCAGCTCAAGCTTCTGTCCACTTGCAACAAAGCTTGGACATTATTACAAACTGGTTTAAGACATGGAGGATAAAAATAAACGAAAATAAATCAGCTCATATAACTTTTACTTTAAATCAAAATTCTTGTCCTCCAGTAACAATAAATAACAATCAACTACCTCAAGTAACTGAAGTTAAATATTTAGGTATGCATATTGATAGTAAACTAACGTGGAAAACTCACATTTGGATGAAGAGACAGCAACTAAATTTAAAAGCAAACAAAATAAATTGGCTACTCGGAATTAAATCAAAACTAACTTTGGAAAACAAATTATTGTTATACAAAACTATTTTAAAGCCAGTTTGGACTTATGGTGTGCAACTTTGGGGCTCTGCGAGTAACTCAAACGTGGAGATAATCCAAAGGTACCAATCAAAAATGCTAAGAAAAATTGCCAAAGCATCTTGGTTTGTATCCAATAGAACGCTACATCATGACTTAAACATCCCAACAGTTACAGAAGAGATCACTAGGTTCAGTACAAAGTTCATTGGCAAATTAGAAAACCACCCGAATCATCTTGCTATGAACTTGCTCGACAATTCAACCGCTGTGTACAGATTGAAACGATCCACAATCTTGGACTTGCCTTTCAGATTTGTTTAGTGATTTTTGTTAGCGCCAACAGTGGTTAGCAACTAGCTCAAGTTTTCATGTTATTTTCTGTATTGTATCTCACAAATTATTTACTCATTGCTCAAACTAGTTAAGAACAGATTGTAAAGTTA
This sequence comes from Allygus modestus, assembly GCA_963675035.1. NCBI lineage: Eukaryota > Metazoa > Arthropoda > Insecta > Hemiptera > Cicadellidae > Allygus > Allygus modestus. Next base: position 352,210,314 of record OY776112.1, read on the forward strand.
AATAAAGTAAAAAAAAATCACAGAAAAAATAACGCATCATTTGGAACGGACGTGAACAGTAGTGGCTCACGTCCGACGTGTACGTAGCCTCTACCTTTAACGAAAGCAGTACCACATGTTTGTATCAGCTGATTTTAAAAAACCGCCCGTGTAGGCGATACTAATTTGCTCACATGAGCTTTATATAAATCAGCTGTTACAAAAGAAGGTGAGCACATTATCGCCTACACGGGAGGTCCAATATCGCGAATATCGTTTGTTACGATATTGGAAAATGTAATCAACCGATTGTTTGTTCTATCGAACGAATTTAATCCAGTAGCCCTGTGGATGTGTTGTCAGATGATTCAAGATCATGTGGTCACGAGTTTGAATCTTACTTTTGATTCTTACTTTTTGTGGCTGCAATTTATTTCTGTTAAATTTGACTTTTTTGTTTTTACAAATTCATTTATCTGTAATTATGTTGCACAACGAACAGCCACTATACATTGCTCTGCGGAGTCAGGTTAGGTTAGGTTACTATAATTTGGTCGTGAACTGAAGTCTAATTTGTTGTTTTTTTTACATGTAAATTCATTTTAGAACTCCAATTTAACATTGTAACTACAAATTTGTATTTATATCTGATTGACTTTGATTTAGTGAGCACTTTATTTTTCGCTTTTATTCACCTCGAAACAACCATCGTAGTGGAGAGTTCATTGAATAAAACTAACAAGCAGCCGGTTGGTCAAATGTTTCGATATCAAACCGATATGGGACCGCCTGTGTAGGTGTTAATGTGCTCATCAAAAGTAATTTTTGTGTAGTTTTTCTTTGGTTAATTAACTACAATAGTTGAGTTTGATTTAAACTTGAGTTGACTGAGGAATGTAAGTGAGCGAAGCGAACTCCAAAAGGGGGCCTGGGGGCGAAGCCCCCAACGGCAAAAAGCCTAGTTGACTATAAATACTGAAGGAGACATTCTATCTATATGGTCCAGCTGTCCCACTTTTAGTGTATGCTAGAATTTAAAATTGAACTAGTTTGATTTGGTCACCGACAGATTGTGCTGCTGTAAACTATATATATATATATTAGTTATTTACGTTAACTTTTAAAATATCTCCACCCCTGAAAGCAAGTTATAATTAACTTATGTTTGCTTCCTGACACAGCAACTGTTGTATTATCCCCTCCTTGAGAGGATAAGTAATAGTTGACATCAATATACTCTGTTGGTGACTGGTGTAAACTACGACCTCTTTCAATCCTGGCATACAGAAAACTAGGGTCACATTTTATAATGGTAATGAGAAGAAGTCTACTTCAGTATTAATAGTCAATGGTTATTCTTTAGCTACCATTTCACCCAGGAATAAAACCTGTGTGTGTGCTGCATTCTGTTATTAACTTTTGGAAACACCACGCATGATCAGCTGTTTGAATTTTCATCAGCTCAAACCAAAGTAAATGTCAATAAGAATAACACAGGATTGGGATTTTGATCCCCGTGGGACGTAGCCGAATGGGAATTTCTTTAAATATTTTTTTGGTGGTTACCCATGTAATGGAAATAGTAAACGTGCCAAATCCGTGGTTGTAGGTGTAGAGATTTGGCCTGGGGGATGTTTATTTTCTAATGTATAGATGTAGATAACCAGGAAGTGTCACGTTATCCGCATGGGGATCTCGCAAGAAGTAACAGTTGTTTGAAATGTTGCATTTTAATCAGCTGACTACCTAAATTAAATAGTTCGATAAGATTAACATTGGAACTTTGAAAGTCTATGGGGCATAACCCTGAAGGTGGATGATTTTCAAAACCCTAAGAGGCACATCAAGAGAGTAAGAGCTATACATTAATATAAAAAATGCATACAAAATTAAAAGGTTTATAGGTTTGAAAATTTCTGAAAAAAGGAGATAATATTTTAATAATATCGATGAGTAACATTAGGTTATTAACAAGTCAAACAAGATCAGGCCTGTAAGAAAAACGGTGGAATTTTGAAAACCCGCGTGACGTTCCTTAATAAAATCTCTATCAAAAGTCTTTTCTTTTTCTCCTTTATACCAAAGAATCATTTTACCAATTTGTTGCTCTCCAGCAGAACCTTCAGTTGGAAATCGTTAATTGAACACCCCAAACTTTTGTTACCTATTTTATTGTTTATTAGGATATAAATTAAATAGAGCATCTCGTGTTCCAAGAAAAATCGTTGTACGTATAATAATGAGGCAATAGTTTTACATATTTTACCTGAGAAACCACTGGAGAAAGGTCGAGGAAGTTCAGGTTGGGAACAGGGGAAACCGGATCCTGAAACAAGTAAAGAAATAATTATTGTATTGTTCAGGATAATAAAGTAACATCTAATTGATTAACACACTTGATGCACTGTGACGATTGAATAGGGCCTATACATTTTTAGTATATATCTATAAATATTTAAGTCAATACAAAACCAATTTGGCCTAGTTCGATAACAGTAAAATTCTTTGTTTAAAATTCATTGTTGGTGACAGTAAGTTTGTTATTTAAGAAATAATTGCGGAAATTTCAACACCATAAATTTAATACTTAAGATTATGAAGAATGGCACAAGGATGGGTACACTTTGACACGTATAATGTATTTACATTTTAAGGCAAATTTGATCACTACCCAAAGAGGGATTTTTCAGTCCAAAAGCTGTGTATTTTCAACAGTCAGATTTATACAAAACTATCGATATTGCTAAGAGATATAAACCCTACACTTTGCCAAACATCGCAAGGTACTGTAAGCTTACGATAGACCGCTGCAACAGTTGTCGTTAGTAGTCCCACAGTGCTTCCCACAACTCCTTCTGCTGCTGCACGTAGCCGGAGAATATGTTGCAGATCTCGCGAGACCGCATTACAAGTGCTGTACTCAACAGTGTGGTATGCTTACGATAGACCGCTGCAACAGTTGTTGGTAGTAGTCCCACAGCGCTTCCCACATCTCCTTCTGCTGCTGCACGTAGCCGGAGAATACGTTGCAGATCTCGCGAGACCGCATTACAAGTGTTGTACACAACAGTGTTGTATGCTTACGATAGACCGCTGCAACAGTTGTTGGTAGTAGTCCCACAGCGCTTCCCACATCTCCTTCTGCTGCTGCACGTAGCCGGAGAATACGTTGCAGATCTCGCGAGACAGCATTACAAGTGTTGTACACAACAGTGTGGTATGCTTACGATAGACTGCTGCAACAGTTGTTGGTAGTAGTCCCACAGCGCTTCTCACATCTTCTTCTGCTGCTGCACGTAGCCGGAGAATATGTTGCAGATCTCACGAGACCGCATTACAAGTGCTGTACTCAACAGTGTGGTATGCTTACGATAGACTGCTGCAACAGTTGTTGGTAGTAGTCCCACAGCGCTTCCCACATCTCCTTCTGCTGCTGCACGTAGCCGGAGAATACGTTGCAGATCTCGCGAGACCGCATTACAAGTGTTGTACACAACAGTGTTGTATGCTTACGATAGACCGCTGCAACAGTTGTTGGTAGTAGTCCCACAGCGCTTCTCACATCTTCTTCTGCTGCTGCACGTAGCCGAAGAATATGTTGCAGGTCTCGCGAGACCGCATTACAAGTGCTGTACTCAACAGTGTGGTATGCTTACGATAGACCGCTGCAACAGTTGTCGGTAGTAGTCCCACAGCGCTTCCCACATCTCCTTCTGATGCTGCACGTAGCCGGACAATATGTTGCAGATCTCGCGAGACCGCATTACAAATGCTGTACTCAACAGTGTGGTATGCTTACGATAGACTGCTGGAATAGTTGTTGGTAGTAGTCCCGCAGCGCTTCTCACATCTTCTTCTGCTGCTGCACGTAGCCGGAGAATACGTTGCAGATCTCGCGAGACCGCATTACAAGTGTTGTACACAACAGTGTTGTATGCTTACGATAGACCGCTGCAACAGTTGTCGGTAGTAGTCCCACAGCGCTTCCCACATCTCCTTCTGCTGCTGCACGTAGCTGGAGAATATGTTGAAGATCTCGCGAGACCGCATTACAAGTGCTGTACACAACAGTGTTGTAAGCTTACGCTAGACTGCTGGAATAGTTGTCGGTAGTAGTCCCACAGTGCTTCTCACATCTTCTTCTGCTGCTGCACGTAGCCGGAGAATATGTTGCAGATCTCGCGAGACCGCATTACAAGTGCTGTACACAACAGTGTTGTAAGCTTACGCTAGACTGCTGGAATAGTTGTCGGTAGTAGTCCCACAGCGCTTCCCACAACTCCTTCTGCTGCTGCACGTAGCCGGAGAATACGTTGCAGATCTCGCGAGACCGCATTACAAGTGTTGTACACAACAGTGTGGTATGCTTACGATAGACCACTGCAACAGTTGTTGGTAGTAGTCCCACAGCGCTTCCCACATCTTCTTCTGCTGCTGCACGTAGCCGGAGAAAACGTTGCAGATCTCGCGAGACCGCATTACAAGTGCTGTACACAACAGTGTTGTAAGCTTACGCTAGACTGCTGGAATAGTTGTCGGTAGTAGTCCCACAGCGCTTCTCACATCTTCTTCTGCTGCTGCACGTAGCCGGAGAATACGTTGCAGATCTCGCGAGACCGCATTAAAAGTGCTGTACACAACAGTGTTGTATGCTTACGATAGACCGCTGCAACAGTTGTTGGTAGTAGTCCCACAGCGCTTCTCACATCTTCTTCTGCTGCTGCACCAAGCCGGAGAATACGTTGCAGATCTCGCGAGACCGCATTACAAGTGTTGTACACAACAGTGTTGTATGCTTACGAGAGACCACTGCAACAGTTGTTGTTAGTAGTCCCACAGCGCTTCTCACATCTTCTTCTGCTGCTGCACCAAGCCGGAGAATACGTTGCAGATCTCGCGAGACCGCATTACAAGTGTTGTACACAACAGTGTTGTATGCTTACGAGAGACCACTGCAACAGTTGTTGGTAGTAGTCCCACAGCGCTTCCCACATCTCCTTCTGATGCTGCACGTAGCCGGACAATATGTTGCAGATCTCGCGAGACCGCATTACAAATGCTGTACTCAACAGTGTGGTATGCTTACGATAGACTGCTGGAATAGTTGTTGGTAGTAGTCCCGCAGCGCTTCTCACATCTTCTTCTGCTGCTGCACGTAGCCGGAGAATACGTTGCAGATCTCGCGAGACCGCATTACAAGTGTTGTACACAACAGTGTTGTATGCTTACGATAGACCGCTGCAACAGTTGTCGGTAGTAGTCCCACAGCGCTTCCCACATCTCCTTCTGCTGCTGCACGTAGCTGGAGAATATGTTGAAGATCTCGCGAGACCGCATTACAAGTGCTGTACACAACAGTGTTGTAAGCTTACGCTAGACTGCTGGAATAGTTGTCGGTAGTAGTCCCACAGCGCTTCTCACATCTTCTTCTGCTGCTGCACGTAGCCGGAGAATATGTTGCAGATCTCGCGAGACCGCATTACAAGTGCTGTACACAACAGTGTTGTAAGCTTACGCTAGACTGCTGGAATAGTTGTCGGTAGTAGTCCCACAGCGCTTCCCACAACTCCTTCTGCTGCTGCACGTAGCCGGAGAATACGTCGCAGATCTCGCGAGACCGCATTACAAGTGTTGTACACAACAGTGTGGTATGCTTACGATAGACCACTGCAACAGTTGTTGGTAGTAGTCCCACAGCGCTTCCCACATCTTCTTCTGCTGCTGCACGTAGCCGGAGAAAACGTTGCAGATCTCGCGAGACCGCATTACAAGTGCTGTACACAACAGTGTTGTAAGCTTACGCTAGACTGCTGGAATAGTTGTCGGTAGTAGTCCCACAGCGCTTCTCACATCTTCTTCTGCTGCTGCACGTAGCCGGAGAATACGTTGCAGATCTCGCGAGACCGCATTAAAAGTGCTGTACACAACAGTGTTGTATGCTTACGATAGACCGCTGCAACAGTTGTTGGTAGTAGTCCCACAGCGCTTCTCACATCTTCTTCTGCTGCTGCACCAAGCCGGAGAATACGTTGCAGATCTCGCGAGACCGCATTACAAGTGTTGTACACAACAGTGTTGTATGCTTACGAGAGACCACTGCAACAGTTGTTGTTAGTAGTCCCACAGCGCTTCTCACATCTTCTTCTGCTGCTGCACCAAGCCGGAGAATACGTTGCAGATCTCGCGAGACCGCATTACAAGTGTTGTACACAACAGTGTTGTATGCTTACGAGAGACCACTGCAACAGTTGTTGGTAGTAGTCCCACAGCGCTTCCCACATCTCCTTCTGCTGCTGCACGTAGCCGGAGAATACGTTGCAGATCTCGCGAAACCGCATTACAAGTGCTGTACACAACAGTAATGTAAGCTTACGATAGACTGCTGCAACAGTTGTTGGTAGTAGTCCCACAGCGCTTCCCACATCTCCTTCTGATGCTGCACGTAGCCGGAGAATATGTTGCAGATCTCGCGAGACCGCATTACAAGTGTTGTACACAACAGTGTTGTATGCTTACGATAGACCGATGCAACAGTTGTTGGTAGTAGTCCCACAGCGCTTCTCACATCTTCTTCTGCTGCTGCACGTAGCCGGAGAATATGTTGCAGATCTCGCGAGACCGCATTACAAGTGTTGTACACAACAGTGTTGTATGCTTACGATATACCGCTGCAACAGTTGTTGGTAGTAGTCCCACAGCGCTTCCCACATCTCCTTCTGATGCTGCACGTAGCCGGAGAATACGTTGCAGATCTCTTGAGACAGCATTACAAGTGTTGTACACAACAGTGTGGTATGCTTACGATAGACCGCTGCAACAGTTGTTGGTAGTAGTCCCACAGCGCTTCTCACATCTTCTTCTGCTGCTGCACCAAGCAGGAGAATACGTTGCAGATCTCGCGAGACCGCATTACAAGTGTTGTACACAACAGTGTTGTATGCTTACGAGAGACCACTGCAACAGTTGTTGGTAGTAGTCCCACAGCGCTTCCCACATCTCCTTCTGCTGCTGCACGTAGCCGGAGAATATGTTGCAGATCTCGCGAGACCGCATTACAAGTGCTGTACTCAACAGTGTGGTATGCTTACGATAGACTGCTGCAACAGTTGTTGGTAGTAGTCCCACAGCGCTTCCCACATCTCCTTCTGCTGCTGCACGTAGCCGGAGAATACGTTGCAGATCTCGCGAGACCGCATTACAAGTGTTGTACACAACAGTGTGGTATGCTTACGATAGACCGCTGGAATAGTTGTCGGTAGTAGTCCCACAGCGCTTCCCACATCTCCTTCTGCTGCTGACGTAGCCGGAGAATACGTTGCAGATCTCGCGAGACCGCATTACAAGTGTTGTACACAACAGTGTGGTATGCTTACGATAGACCGCTGGAATAGTTGTCGGTAGTAGTCCCACAGCGCTTCTCACATCTTCTTCTGCTGCTGCACGTAGCCGGAGAATACGTTGCAGATCTCGCGAGACCGCATTACAAGTGCTGTACACAACAGTGTTGTATGCTTACGATAGACCGCTGCAACAGTTGTTGGTAGTAGTCCCACAGCGCTTCCCACATCTCCTTCTGCTGCTGCACGTAGCCGGAGAATACGTTGCAGATCTTGCGAGACCGCATTACAAGTGCTGTACACAACAGTGTTGTAAGCTTACGCTAGACTGCTGGAATAGTTGTTGGTAGTAGTCCCGCAGCGCTTCTCACATCTTCTACTGCTGCTGCACGTACCCGGAGAATACGTTGCAGATCTCGCGAGACCGCATTACAAGTGTTGTACACAACAGTGTTGTATGCTTACAATAGACCGCTGCAACAGTTGTCGGTAGTAGTCCCACAGCGCTTCCCACATCTCCTTCTGCTGCTGCACGTAGCCGGAGAATATGTTGCAGATCTCGCGAGACCGCATTACAAGTGCTGTACACAACAGTGTTGTAAGCTTACGCTAGACTGCTGGAATAGTTGTCGGTAGTAGTCCCACAGCGCTTCTCACATCTTCTTCTGCTGCTGCACGTAGCCGGAGAATATGTTGCAGATCTCGCGAGACCGCATTACAAGTGCTGTACACAACAGTGTTGTAAGCTTACGCTAGACTGCTGGAATAGTTGTCGGTAGTAGTCCCACAGCGCTTCCCACAACTCCTTCTGCTGCTGCACGTAGCCGGAGAATATGTTGCAGATCTCGCGAGACCGCATTACAAGTGTTGTGCACAACAGTGTGGTATGCTTACGATAGACCGCTGCAACAGTTGTTGGTAGTAGTCCCACAGCGCTTCCCACAGCACTTCCCACATCTCCTTCTGATGCTGCACGTAGCCGGAGAATATGTTGCAGATCTCGCGAGACCGCATTACAAGTGCTGTACTCAACAGTGTGGTATGATTACGATAGACTGCTGCAACAGTTGTTGGTAGTAGTCCCACAGCGCTTCTCACAGCACTTCCCACATCTCCTTCTGATGCTGCACGTAGCCGGAGAATATGTTGCAGATCTCGCGAGACCGCATTACAAGTGCTGTACACAACAGTGTTGTAAGCTTACGATAGACTGCTGCAACAGTTGTTGGTAGTAGTCCCACAGCGCTTCCCACATCTCCTTCTGATGCTGCACGTAGCCGGAGAATATGTTGCAGATCTCGCGAGACCGCATTACAAGTGCTGTACACAACAGTAATGTAAGCTTACGATAGACTGCTGCAACAGTTGTTGGTAGTAGTCCCACAGCGCTTCCCACATCTCCTTCTGATGCTGCACGTAGCCGGAGAATATGTTGCAGATCTCGCGAGACCGCATTACAAGTGTTGTACACAACAGTGTTGTATGCTTACGATAGACCGATGCAACAGTTGTTGGTAGTAGTCCCACAGCGCTTCTCACATCTTCTTCTGCTGCTGCACGTAGCCGGAGAATATGTTGCAGATCTCGCGAGACCGCATTACAAGTGTTGTACACAACAGTGTTGTATGCTTACGATATACCGCTGCAACAGTTGTTGGTAGTAGTCCCACAGCGCTTCCCACATCTCCTTCTGATGCTGCACGTAGCCGGAGAATACGTTGCAGATCTCTTGAGACAGCATTACAAGTGTTGTACACAACAGTGTGGTATGCTTACGATAGACCGCTGCAACAGTTGTTGGTAGTAGTCCCACAGCGCTTCTCACATCTTCTTCTGCTGCTGCACCAAGCAGGAAAATACGTTGCAGATCTCGCGAGACCGCATTACAAGTGTTGTACACAACAGTGTTGTATGCTTACGAGAGACCACTGCAACAGTTGTTGGTAGTAGTCCCACAGCGCTTCCCACATCTCCTTCTGCTGCTGCACGTAGCCGGAGAATATGTTGCAGATCTCGCGAGACCGCATTACAAGTGCTGTACTCAACAGTGTGGTATGCTTACGATAAACTGCTGCAACAGTTGTTGGTAGTAGTCCCACAGCGCTTCCCACATCTCCTTCTGCTGCTGCACGTAGCCGGAGAATACGTTGCAGATCTCGCGAGACCGCATTACAAGTGTTGTACACAACAGTGTGGTATGCTTATGATAGACCGCTGGAATAGTTGTCGGTAGTAGTCCCACAGCGCTTCCCACATCTCCTTCTGCTGCTGACGTAGCCGGAGAATACGTTGCAGATCTCGCGAGACCGCATTACAAGTGTTGTACACAACAGTGTGGTATGCTTACGATAGACCGCTGGAATAGTTGTCGGTAGTAGTCCCACAGCGCTTCTCACATCTTCTTCTGCTGCTGCACGTAGCCGGAGAATACGTTGCAGATCTCGCGAGACCGCATTACAAGTGCTGTACACAACAGTGTTGTATGCTTACGATAGACCGCTGCAACAGTTGTTGGTAGTAGTCCCACAGCGCTTCCCACATCTCCTTCTGCTGCTGCACGTAGCCGGAGAATACGTTGCAGATCTTGCGAGACCGCATTACAAGTGCTGTACACAACAGTGTTGTAAGCTTACGCTAGACTGCTGGAATAGTTGTTGGTAGTAGTCCCGCAGCGCTTCTCACATCTTCTACTGCTGCTGCACGTACCCGGAGAATACGTTGCAGATCTCGCGAGACCGCATTACAAGTGTTGTACACAACAGTGTTGTATGCTTACAATAGACCGCTGCAACAGTTGTCGGTAGTAGTCCCACAGCGCTTCCCACATCTCCTTCTGCTGCTGCACGTAGCCGGAGAATATGTTGCAGATCTCGCGAGACCGCATTACAAGTGCTGTACACAACAGTGTTGTAAGCTTACGCTAGACTGCTGGAATAGTTGTCGGTAGTAGTCCCACAGCGCTTCTCACATCTTCTTCTGCTGCTGCACGTAGCCGGAGAATATGTTGCAGATCTCGCGAGACCGCATTACAAGTGCTGTACACAACAGTGTTGTAAGCTTACGCTAGACTGCTGGAATAGTTGTCGGTAGTAGTCCCACAGCGCTTCCCACAACTCCTTCTGCTGCTGCACGTAGCCGGAGAATATGTTGCAGATCTCGCGAGACCGCATTACAAGTGTTGTGCACAACAGTGTGGTATGCTTACGATAGACCGCTGCAACAGTTGTTGGTAGTAGTCCCACAGCGCTTCCCACAGCACTTCCCACATCTCCTTCTGATGCTGCACGTAGCCGGAGAATATGTTGCAGATCTCGCGAGACCGCATTACAAGTGCTGTACTCAACAGTGTGGTATGATTACGATAGACTGCTGCAACAGTTGTTGGTAGTAGTCCCACAGCGCTTCTCACAGCACTTCCCACATCTCCTTCTGATGCTGCACGTAGCCGGAGAATATGTTGCAGATCTCGCGAGACCGCATTACAAGTGCTGTACACAACAGTGTTGTAAGCTTACGATAGACTGCTGCAACAGTTGTTGGTAGTAGTCCCACAGCGCTTCCCACATCTCCTTCTGATGCTGCACGTAGCCGGAGAATATGTTGCAGATCTCGCGAGACCGCATTACAAGTGCTGTACTCAACAGTGTGGTATGCTTACGATAGACTGCTGCAACAGTTGTTGGTAGTAGTCCCACAGCGCTTCTCCCATCTTCTTCTGCTGCTGCACGTAGCCGGAGAATACGTTGCAGATCTCGCGAAACCGCATTACAAGTGCTGTACACAACAGTAATGTAAGCTTACGATAGACTGCTGCAACAGTTGTTGGTAGTAGTCCCACAGCGCTTCCCACATCTCCTTCTGATGCTGCACGTAGCCGGAGAATATGTTGCAGATCTCGCGAGACCGCATTACAAGTGTTGTACACAACAGTGTTGTATGCTTACGATAGACCGATGCAACAGTTGTTGGTAGTAGTCCCACAGCGCTTCTCACATCTTCTTCTGCTGCTGCACGTAGCCGGAGAATATGTTGCAGATCTCGCGAGACCGCATTACAAGTGTTGTACACAACAGTGTTGTATGCTTACGATATACCGCTGCAACAGTTGTTGGTAGTAGTCCCACAGCGCTTCCCACATCTCCTTCTGATGCTGCACGTAGCCGGAGAATACGTTGCAGATCTCTTGAGACAGCATTACAAGTGTTGTACACAACAGTGTGGTATGCTTACGATAGACCGCTGCAACAGTTGTTGGTAGTAGTCCCACAGCGCTTCTCACATCTTCTTCTGCTGCTGCACCAAGCAGGAGAATACGTTGCAGATCTCGCGAGACCGCATTACAAGTGTTGTACACAACAGTGTTGTATGCTTACGAGAGACCACTGCAACAGTTGTTGGTAGTAGTCCCACAGCGCTTCCCACATCTCCTTCTGCTGCTGCACGTAGCCGGAGAATATGTTGCAGATCTCGCGAGACTGCATTACAAGTGCTGTACTCAACAGTGTGGTATGCTTACGATAGACTGCTGCAACAGTTGTTGGTAGTAGTCCCACAGCACTTCCCACATCTCCTTCTGCTGCTGCACGTAGCCGGAGAATACGTTGCAGATCTCGCGAGACCGCATTACAAGTGTTGTACACAACAGTGTGGTATGCTTACGATAGACCGCTGGAATAGTTGTCGGTAGTAGTCCCACAGCGCTTCCCACATCTCCTTCTGCTGCTGACGTAGCCGGAGAATACGTTGCAGATCTCGCGAGACCGCATTACAAGTGTTGTACACAACAGTGTGGTATAATTACGATAGACCGCTGGAATAGTTGTCGGTAGTAGTCCCACTGCGCTTCTCACATCTTCTTCTGCTGCTGCACGTAGCCGGAGAATACGTTGCAGATCTCGCGAGACCGCATTACAAGTGCTGTACACAACAGTGTTGTATGCTTACGATAGACCGCTGCAACAGTTGTTGGTAGTAGTCCCACAGCGCTTCCCACATCTCCTTCTGCTGCTGCACGTAGCCGGAGAATACGTTGCAGATCTTGCGAGACCGCATTACAAGTGTTGTACACAACAGTGTTGTATGCTTACAATAGACCGCTGCAACAGTTGTCGGTAGTAGTCCCACAGCGCTTCCCACATCTCCTTCTGCTGCTGCACGTAGCCGGAGAATATGTTGCAGATCTCGCGAGACCGCATTACAAGTGCTGTACACAACAGTGTTGTAAGCTTACGCTAGACTGCTGGAATAGTTGTCGGTAGTAGTCCCACAGCGCTTCTCACATCTTCTTCTGCTGCTGCACGTAGCCGGAGAATATGTTGCAGATCTCGCGAGACCGCATTACAAGTGCTGTACACAACAGTGTTGTAAGCTTACGCTAGACTGCTGGAATAGTTGTCGGTAGTAGTCCCACAGCGCTTCCCACAACTCCTTCTGCTGCTGCACGTAGCCGGAGAATATGTTGCAGATCTCGCGAGACCGCATTACAAGTGTTGTGCACAACAGTGTGGTATGCTCACGATAGACCGCTGCAACAGTTGTTGGTAGTAGTCCCACAGCGCTTCCCACAGCACTTCCCACATCTCCTTCTGATGCTGCACGTAGCCGGAGAATATGTTGCAGATCTCGCGAGACCGCATTACAAGTGCTGTACTCAACAGTGTGGTATGATTACGATAGACTGCTGCAACAGTTGTTGGTAGTAGTCCCACAGCGCTTCTCACAGCACTTCCCACATCTCCTTCTGATGCTGCACGTAGCCGGAGAATATGTTGCAGATCTCGCGAGACCGCATTACAAGTGCTGTACACAACAGTGTTGTAAGCTTACGATAGACTGCTGCAACAGTTGTTGGTAGTAGTCCCACAGCGCTTCCCACATCTCCTTCTGATGCTGCACGTAGCCGGAGAATATGTTGCAGATCTCGCGAGACCGCATTACAAGTGCTGTACTCAACAGTGTGGTATGCTTACGATAGACTGCTGCAACAGTTGTTGGTAGTAGTCCCATAGCGCTTCTCCCATCTTCTTCTGCTGCTGCACCAAGCCGGAGAATACGTTGCAGATCTCGCGAGACCGCATTACAAGTGTTGTACACAACAGTGTTGTATGCTTACGAGAGACCACTGCAACAGTTGTTGGTAGTAGTCCCACAGCGCTTCCCACATCTCCTTCTGCTGCTGCACGTAGCCGGAGAATACGTTGCAGATCTCACGAGACAGCATTACAAGTGTTGTACATAACAGTGTGGTATGCTTACGATAGACCGCTGCAACAGTTGTTGGTAGTAGTCCCACAGCGCTTCTCACATCTTCTTCTGCTGCTGCACCAAGCCGGAGAATACGTTGCAGATCTCGCGAGACCGCATTACAAGTGTTGTACACAACAGTGTTGTACACAACAGTGTTGTATGCTTACGAGAGACCACTGCAACAGTTGTTGGTAGTAGTCCCACAGCGCTTCCCACATCTCCTTCTGCTGCTGCACGTAGCCGGAGAATACGTTGCAGATCTCGCGAGACCGCATTACAAGTGCTGTACACAACAGTGTTGTAAGCTTACGATAGACTGCTGCAACAGTTGTTGGTAGTAGTCCCACAGCGCTTCCCACATCTCCTTCTGATGCTGCACGTAGCCGGAGAATATGTTGCAGATCTCGCGAGACCGCATTACAAGTGTTGTACACAACAGTGTTGTATGCTTACGATAGACCGCTGCAACAGTTGTTGGTAGTAGTCCCACAGCGCTTCTCACATCTTCTTCTGCTGCTGCACGTAGCCGGAGAATATGTTGCAGATCTCGCGAGACCGCATTACAAGTGTTGTACACAACAGTGTTGTATGCTTACGATATACCGCTGCAACAGTTGTTGGTAGTAGTCCCACAGCGCTTCCCACATCTCCTTCTGATGCTGCACGTAGCCGGAGAATACGTTGCAGATCTCTTGAGACAGCATTACAAGTGTTGTACACAACAGTGTGGTATGCTTACGATAGACCGCTGCAACAGTTGTTGGTAGTAGTCCCACAGCGCTTCTCACATCTTCTTCTGCTGCTGCACCAAGCAGGAGAATACGTTGCAGATCTCGCGAGACCGCATTACAAGTGTTGTACACAACAGTGTTGTATGCTTACGAGAGACCACTGCAACAGTTGTTGGTAGTAGTCCCACAGCGCTTCCCACATCTCCTTCTGCTGCTGCACGTAGCCGAAGAATATGTTGCAGATCTCGCGAGACCGCATTACAAGTGCTGTACTCAACAGTGTGGTATTCTTACGATAGACCGCTGCAAAAGTTGTTGGTAGTAGTCCCACAGCGCTTCCCACATCTCCTTCTGATGCTGCACGTAGCCGGAGAATATGTTGCAGATCTCGCGAGACCGCATTACAAGTGTTGTACACAACAGTGTGGTATGCTTACGATAGACCGCTGCAACAGTTGTTGGTAGTAGTCCCACATTGCTTCTCACAGCACTTCCCACATCTCCTTCTGATGCTGCACGTAGCCGGAGAATATGTTGCAGATCTCGCGAGACCGCATTACAAGTGCTGTACACAACAGTGTTGTAAGCTTACGATAGACTGCTGCAACAGTTGTTGGTAGTAGTCCCACAGCGCTTCCCACATCTCCTTCTGATGCTGCACGTAGCCGGAGAATATGTTGCAGATCTCGCGAGACCGCATTACAAGTGCTGTACTCAACAGTGTGGTATGCTTACGATAGACTGCTGCAACAGTTGTTGGTAGTAGTCCCACAGCGCTTCTCCCATCTTCTTCTGCTGCTGCACGTAGCCGGAGAATACGTTGCAGATCTCGCGAAACCGCATTACAAGTGCTGTACACAACAGTAATGTAAGCTTACGATAGACTGCTGCAACAGTTGTTGGTAGTAGTCCCACAGCGCTTCCCACATCTCCTTCTGATGCTGCACGTAGCCGGAGAATATGTTGCAGATCTCGCGAGACCGCATTACAAGTGTTGTACACAACAGTGTTGTATGCTTACGATAGACCGATGCAACAGTTGTTGGTAGTAGTCCCACAGCGCTTCTCACATCTTCTTCTGCTGCTGCACGTAGCCGGAGAATATGTTGCAGATCTCGCGAGACAGCATTACAAGTGTTGTACACAACAGTGTTGTATGCTTACGATATACCGCTGCAACAGTTGTTGGTAGTAGTCCCACAGCGCTTCCCACATCTCCTTCTGATGCTGCACGTAGCCGGAGAATACGTTGCAGATCTCTTGAGACAGCATTACAAGTGTTGTACACAACAG
The DNA here is from genome assembly GCA_963675035.1 of Allygus modestus. Lineage (NCBI taxonomy): Eukaryota > Metazoa > Arthropoda > Insecta > Hemiptera > Cicadellidae > Allygus > Allygus modestus. The sequence goes on from OY776112.1 coordinate 352,225,900, forward strand.
TGTGGTATGCTTACGATAGACCGCTGCAACAGTTGTTGGTAGTAGTCCCACAGCGCTTCTCACATCTTCTTCTGCTGCTGCACCAAGCAGGAGAATACGTTGCAGATCTCGCGAGACCGCATTACAAGTGTTGTACACAACAGTGTTGTATGCTTACGAGAGACCACTGCACCAGTTGTTGGTAGTAGTCCCACAGCGCTTCCCACATCTCCTTCTGCTGCTGCACGTAGCCGGAGAATATGTTGCAGATCTCGCGAGACCGCATTACAAGTGCTGTACTCAACAGTGTGGTATGCTTACGATAGACTGCTGCAACAGTTGTTGGTAGTAGTCCCACAGCGCTTCCCACATCTCCTTCTGCTGCTGCACGTAGCCGGAGAATACGTTGCAGATCTCGCGAGACCGCATTACAAGTGTTGTACACAACAGTGTGGTATGCTTACGATAGACCGCTGGAATAGTTGTCGGTAGTAGTCCCACAGCGCTTCCCACATCTCCTTCTGCTGCTGACGTAGCCGGAGAATACGTTGCAGATCTCGCGAGACCGCATTACAAGTGTTGTACACAACAGTGTGGTATGATTACGATAGATCGCTGGAATAGTTGTCGGTAGTAGTCCCACAGCGCTTCTCACATCTTCTTCTGCTGCTGCACGTAGCCGGAGAATACGTTGCAGATCTCGCGAGACCGCATTACAAGTGCTGTACACAACAGTGTTGTATGCTTACGATAGACCGCTGCAACAGTTGTTGGTAGTAGTCCCACAGCGCTTCCCACATCTCCTTCTGCTGCTGCACGTAGCCGGAGAATACGTTGCAGATCTTGCGAGACCGCATTACAAGTGCTGTACACAACAGTGTAGTAAGCTTACGCTAGACTGCTGGAATAGTTGTTGGTAGTAGTCCCGCAGCGCTTCTCACATCTTCTACTGCTGCTGCACGTACCCGGAGAATACGTTGCAGATCTCGCGAGACCGCATTACAAGTGTTGTACACAACAGTGTTGTATGCTTACAATAGACCGCTGCAACAGTTGTCGGTAGTAGTCCCACAGCGCTTCCCACATCTCCTTCTGCTGCTGCACGTAGCCGGAGAATATGTTGCAGATCTCGCGAGACCGCATTACAAGTGCTGTACACAACAGTGTTGTAAGCTTACGCTAGACTGCTGGAATAGTTGTCGGTAGTAGTCCCACAGCGCTTCTCACATCTTCTTCTGCTGCTGCACGTAGCCGGAGAATATGTTGCAGATCTCGCGAGACCGCATTACAAGTGCTGTACACAACAGTGTTGTAAGCTTACGCTAGACTGCTGGAATAGTTGTCGGTAGTAGTCCCACAGCGCTTCCCACAACTCCTTCTGCTGCTGCACGTAGCCGGAGAATATGTTGCAGATCTCGCGAGACCGCATTACAAGTGTTGTGCACAACAGTGTGGTATGCTTACGATAGACCGCTGCAACAGTTGTTGGTAGTAGTCCCACAGCGCTTCCCACAGCACTTCCCACATCTCCTTCTGATGCTGCACGTAGCCGGAGAATATGTTGCAGATCTCGCGAGACCGCATTACAAGTGCTGTACTCAACAGTGTGGTATGCTTACGATAGACTGCTGCAACAGTTGTTGGTAGTAGTCCCACAGCGCTTCTCCCATCTTCTTCTGCTGCTGCACCAAGCCGGAGAATACGTTGCAGATCTCGCGAGACCGCATTACAAGTGTTGTACACAACAGTGTTGTATGCTTACGAGAGACCACTGCAACAGTTGTTGGTAGTAGTCCCACAGCGCTTCCCACATCTCCTTCTGCTGCTGCACGTAGCCGGAGAATACGTTGCAGATCTCACGAGACAGCATTACAAGTGTTGTACATAACAGTGTGGTATGCTTACGATAGACCGCTGCAACAGTTGTTGGTAGTAGTCCCACAGCGCTTCTCACATCTTCTTCTGCTGCTTCACCAAGCTGGAGAATACGTTGCAGATCTCGCGAGACCGCATTACAAGTGTTGTACACAACAGTGTTGTATGCTTACGAGAGACCACTGCAACAGTTGTTGGTAGTAGTCCCACAGCGCTTCCCACATCTCCTTCTGCTGCTGCACGTAGCCGGAGAATACGTTGCAGATCTCGCGAGACCGCATTACAAGTGTTGTACACAACAGTGTTGTATGCTTACGATAGACCGCTGCAACAGTTGTTGGTAGTAGTCCCACAGCGCTTCTCACATCTTCTTCTGCTGCTGCACGTAGCCGGAGAATATGTTGCAGATCTCGCGAGACCGCATTACAAGTGTTGTACACAACAGTGTTGTATGCTTACGATATACCGCTGCAACAGTTGTTGGTAGTAGTCCCACAGCGCTTCCCACATCTCCTTCTGATGCTGCACGTAGCCGGAGAATACGTTGCAGATCTCTTGAGACAGCATTACAAGTGTTGTACACAACAGTGTGGTATGCTTACGATAGACCGCTGCAACAGTTGTTGGTAGTAGTCCCACAGCGCTTCTCACATCTTCTTCTGCTGCTGCACCAAGCAGGAGAATACGTTGCAGATCTCGCGAGACCGCATTACAAGTGTTGTACACAACAGTGTTGTATGCTTACGAGAGACCACTGCAACAGTTGTTGGTAGTAGTCCCACAGCGCTTCCCACATCTCCTTCTGCTGCTGCACGTAGCCGAAGAATATGTTGCAGATCTCGCGAGACCGCATTACAAGTGCTGTACTCAACAGTGTGGTATTCTTACGATAGACCGCTGCAAAAGTTGTTGGTAGTAGTCCCACAGCGCTTCCCACATCTCCTTCTGATGCTGCACGTAGCCGGAGAATATGTTGCAGATCTCGCGAGACCGCATTACAAGTGTTGTACACAACAGTGTGGTATGCTTACGATAGACCGCTGCAACAGTTGTTGGTAGTAGTCCCACATTGCTTCTCACATCTTCTTCTGCTGCTGCACCAAGCAGGAGAATACGTTGCAGATCTCGCGAGACCGCATTACAAGTGTTGTACACAACAGTGTGGTATGCTTACGATAGACCGCTGCAACAGTTGTTGGTAGTAGTCCCACAGCGCTTCCCACATCTCCTTCTGTTGCTGCACGTAGCCGGAGAATATGTTGCAGATCTCGCGAGACCGCATTACAAGTGCTGTACTCAACAGTGTGGTATGCTTACGATAGACCGCTGCAACAGTTGTTGGTAGTAGTCCCACAGCGCTTCCCACATCTCCTTCTGCTGCTGCACGTAGCCGGAGAATATGTTGCAGATCTCACGAGACCGCATTACAAGTGTTGTACACAACAGTGTGGTATGCTTACGATAGACCACTGCAACAGTTGTTGGTAGTAGTCCCACAGCACTTCTCACATCTTCTTCTGCTGCTGCGCGTAGCCGGAGAATACGTTGCAGATCTCGCTAGACCGCATTACAAGTTTTGTACACAATAGTGTGGTATGCTTACGATAGACTGCTGCAACAGTTGTTGGTAGTAGTCCCACAGCACTTCTCACATCTTCTTCTGCTTGCGCACCAAGCCGGAGAATACGTTGCAGATCTCGCGAGACCGCATTACAAGTGTTGTACACAACAGTGTTGTATGCTTACGCTAGACTGCTGCAACAGTTGTCGGTAGTAGTCCCACAGCACTTCTCACATCTTCTTCTGCTGCTGCACGTAGCTGGAGAATATGTTTCAGATCTCGCGAGACCGCATTACAAGTGTTGTACACAACAGTGTGGTATGCTTACGATAGACCGCTGCAACAGTTGTTGGTAGTAGTCCCACAGCGCTTCTCACATCTTCTTCTGCTGCTGCACCAAGCAGGAGAATACGTTGCAGATCTCGCGAGACCGCATTACAAGTGTTGTACACAACAGTGTTGTATGCTTACGAGAGACCACTGCAACAGTTGTTGGTAGTAGTCCCACAGCGCTTCCCACATCTCCTTCTGCTGCTGCACGTAGCCGGAGAATATGTTGCGGATCTCGCGAGACCGCATTACAAGTGCTGTACTCAACAGTGTGGTATGCTTACGATAGACTGCTGCAACAGTTGTTGGTAGTAGTCCCACAGCGCTTCCCACATCTCCTTCTGCTGCTGCACGTAGCCGGAGAATACGTTGCAGATCTCGCGAGACCGCATTACAAGTGTTGTACACAACAGTGTGGTATGCTTACGATAGACCGCTGGAATAGTTGTCGGTAGTAGTCCCACAGCGCTTCCCACATCTCCTTCTGCTGCTGACGTAGCCGGAGAATACGTTGCAGATCTCGCGAGACCGCATTACAAGTGTTGTACACAACAGTGTGGTATGATTACGATAGACCGCTGGAATAGTTGTCGGTAGTAGTCCCACAGCGCTTCTCACATCTTCTTCTGCTGCTGCACGTAGCCGGAGAATACGTTGCAGATCTCGCGAGACCGCATTACAAGTGCTGTACACAACAGTGTTGTATGCTTACGATAGACCGCTGCAACAGTTGTTGGTAGTAGTCCCACAGCGCTTCCCACATCTCCTTCTGCTGCTGCACGTAGCCGGAGAATACGTTGCAGATCTTGCGAGACCGCATTACAAGTGCTGTACACAACAGTGTAGTAAGCTTACGCTAGACTGCTGGAATAGTTGTTGGTAGTAGTCCCGCAGCGCTTCTCACATCTTCTACTGCTGCTGCACGTACCCGGAGAATACGTTGCAGATCTCGCGAGACCGCATTACAAGTGTTGTACACAACAGTGTTGTATGCTTACAATAGACCGCTGCAACAGTTGTCGGTAGTAGTCCCACAGCGCTTCCCACATCTCCTTCTGCTGCTGCACGTAGCCGGAGAATATGTTGCAGATCTCGCGAGACCGCATTACAAGTGCTGTACACAACAGTGTTGTAAGCTTACGCTAGACTGCTGGAATAGTTGTCGGTAGTAGTCCCACAGCGCTTCTCACATCTTCTTCTGCTGCTGCACGTAGCCGGAGAATATGTTGCAGATCTCGCGAGACCGCATTACAAGTGCTGTACACAACAGTGTTGTAAGCTTACGCTAGACTGCTGGAATAGTTGTCGGTAGTAGTCCCACAGCGCTTCCCACATCTCCTTCTGCTGCTGCACGTAGCCGGAGAATATGTTGCAGATCTCGCGAGACCGCATTACAAGTGTTGTGCACAACAGTGTGGTATGCTTACGATAGACCGCTGCAACAGTTGTTGGTAGTAGTCCCACAGCGCTTCCCACAGCACTTCCCACATCTCCTTCTGATGCTGCACGTAGCCGGAGAATATGTTGCAGATCTCGCGAGACCGCATTACAAGTGCTGTACTCAACAGTGTGGTATGCTTACGATAGACTGCTGCAACAGTTGTTGGTAGTAGTCCCACAGCGCTTCTCCCATCTCCTTCTGCTGCTGCACGTAGCCGGAGAATACGTTGCAGATCTTGCGAGACCGCATTACAAGTGCTGTACACAACAGTGTAGTAAGCTTACGCTAGACTGCTGGAATAGTTGTCGGTAGTAGTCCCACAGCGCTTCCCACATCTCCTTCTGCTGCTGCACGTAGCCGGAGAATACGTTGCAGATCTCACGAGACAGCATTACAAGTGTTGTACATAACAGTGTGGTATGCTTACGATAGACCGCTGCAACAGTTGTTGGTAGTAGTCCCACAGCGCTTCTCACATCTTCTTCTGCTGCTTCACCAAGCTGGAGAATACGTTGCAGATCTCGCGAGACCGCATTACAAGTGTTGTACACAACAGTGTTGTATGCTTACGAGAGACCACTGCAACAGTTGTTGGTAGTAGTCCCACAGCGCTTCCCACATCTCCTTCTGCTGCTGCACGTAGCCGGAGAATACGTTGCAGATCTCGCGAGACCGCATTACAAGTGCTGTACACAACAGTGTTGTAAGCTTACGATAGACTGCTGCAACAGTTGTTGGTAGTAGTCCCACAGCGCTTCCCACATCTCCTTCTGATGCTGCACGTAGCCGGAGAATATGTTGCAGATCTCGCGAGACCGCATTACAAGTGTTGTACACAACAGTGTTGTATGCTTACGATAGACCGCTGCAACAGTTGTTGGTAGTAGTCCCACAGCGCTTCTCACATCTTCTTCTGCTGCTGCACGTAGCCGGAGAATATGTTGCAGATCTCGCGAGACCGCATTACAAGTGTTGTACACAACAGTGTTGTATGCTTACGATATACCGCTGCAACAGTTGTTGGTAGTAGTCCCACAGCGCTTCCCACATCTCCTTCTGATGCTGCACGTAGCCGGAGAATACGTTGCAGATCTCTTGAGACAGCATTACAAGTGTTGTACACAACAGTGTGGTATGCTTACGATAGACCGCTGCAACAGTTGTTGGTAGTAGTCCCACAGCGCTTCTCACATCTTCTTCTGCTGCTGCACCAAGCAGGAGAATACGTTGCAGATCTCGCGAGACCGCATTACAAGTGTTGTACACAACAGTGTTGTATGCTTACGAGAGACCACTGCAACAGTTGTTGGTAGTAGTCCCACAGCGCTTCCCACATCTCCTTCTGCTGCTGCACGTAGCCGAAGAATATGTTGCAGATCTCGCGAGACCGCATTACAAGTGCTGTACTCAACAGTGTGGTATTCTTACGATAGACCGCTGCAAAAGTTGTTGGTAGTAGTCCCACAGCGCTTCCCACATCTCCTTCTGATGCTGCACGTAGCCGGAGAATATGTTGCAGATCTCGCGAGACCGCATTACAAGTGTTGTACACAACAGTGTGGTATGCTTACGATAGACCGCTGCAACAGTTGTTGGTAGTAGTCCCACATTGCTTCTCACATCTTCTTCTGCTGCTGCACCAAGCAGGAGAATACGTTGCAGATCTCGCGAGACCGCATTACAAGTGTTGTACACAACAGTGTGGTATGCTTACGATAGACCGCTGCAACAGTTGTTGGTAGTAGTCCCACAGCGCTTCCCACATCTCCTTCTGTTGCTGCACGTAGCCGGAGAATATGTTGCAGATCTCGCGAGACCGCATTACAAGTGCTGTACTCAACAGTGTGGTATGCTTACGATAGACCGCTGCAACAGTTGTTGGTAGTAGTCCCACAGCGCTTCCCACATCTCCTTCTGCTGCTGCACGTAGCCGGAGAATATGTTGCAGATCTCACGAGACCGCATTACAAGTGTTGTACACAACAGTGTGGTATGCTTACGATAGACCACTGCAACAGTTGTTGGTAGTAGTCCCACAGCACTTCTCACATCTTCTTCTGCTGCTGCGCGTAGCCGGAGAATACGTTGCAGATCTCGCTAGACCGCATTACAAGTTTTGTACACAATAGTGTGGTATGCTTACGATAGACTGCTGCAACAGTTGTTGGTAGTAGTCCCACAGCACTTCTCACATCTTCTTCTGCTTGCGCACCAAGCCGGAGAATACGTTGCAGATCTCGCGAGACCGCATTACAAGTGTTGTACACAACAGTGTTGTATGCTTACGCTAGACTGCTGCAACAGTTGTCGGTAGTAGTCCCACAGCACTTCTCACATCTTCTTCTGCTGCTGCACGTAGCTGGAGAATATGTTTCAGATCTCGCGAGACCGCATTACAAGTGTTGTACACAACAGTGTGGTATGCTTACGATAGACCGCTGCAACAGTTGTCGGTAGTAGTCCCACAGTGCTTCCCACATCTTCTTCTGATGCTGCACGTAGCCGGAGAATATGTTGCAGATCTCGCGAGACCGCATTACAAGTGTTGTACACAACAGTGTTGTAAGCTTACGCTAGACTGCTGCAACAGTTGTTGGTAGTAGTCCCACAGCGCTTCCCACAGCACTTCCCACATCTCCTTCTGCTGCTGCACGTAGCCGCATAATGCGTTGCAGATCTCGCGAGACCGCATTACAAGTGTTGTACTCAACAGTGTTTTATGCTTACGCTAGACTGCTGGAAAAGTTGTCGGTAGTAGTCCCACAGCGCTTCCCACATATCCTTCTGCTGCTGCACGTAGCCGCATAATACGTTGCAGATCTCGCGAGACAGCATTACAAGTGTTGTATTTAACAGTGTTTTATGCTTACGCTAGACTGCTGGAAAAGTTGTCGGTAGTAGTCCCACAGCGCTTCCCACATCTCCTTCTGCTGCTGCTCGTAGCCGGAGAATACGTTGCAGATCTCGCGAGACCGCATTACAAGTGTTGTACTCAACAGTGTGGTATGCTTACGCTAGACTGCTGGAAAAGTTGTCGGTAGTAGTCCCACAGCGCTTCCCACATCTCCTTCTGCTGCTGCACGTAGCCGGAGAATATGTTGCAGATCTCGCGAGACCGCATTACAAGTGCTGTACACAACAGTGTGGTATGCTTACGATAGACCGCTGGAACAGTTGTCGGTAGTAGTCCCACAGCGCTTCCCACATCTCCTTCTGCTGCTGCACGTAGCCGGAGAATACGTTGCAGATCTTGCGAGACCGCATTACAAGTGTTGTACTCAACAGTGTGGTATGCTTACGATAGACCGCTGCAACAGTTGTCGGTAGTAGTCCCACAGCGCTTCCCACATCTCCTTCTGCTGCTGCACGTAGCCGGAGAATACGTTGCAGATCTCACGAGAACGCATTACAAGTGTTGTACTGAACAGTGTTTTATGCTTACGCTAGACTGCTGGAAAAGTTGTCGGTAGTAGTCACACAGCGCTTCCCACATCTCCTTCTGCTGCTGCACGTAGCCGGAGAATATGTTGCAGATCTCGCGAGACCGCATTATAAGTGTTGTACTCAACAGTGTTTTATGCTTACGCTAGACTGCTGGAAAAGTTGTCGGTAGTAGTCCCACAGCGCTTCCCACATCTCCTTCTGCTGCTGCACGTAGCCGGAGAATACGTTGCAGATTTTGCGAGACTGCATTACAAGTGTTGTACTCAACAGTGTTTTATGCTTACGCTAGACTGCTGGAAAAGTTGTCGGTAGTAGTCCCACAGCGCTTCCCACATCTCCTTCTGCTGCTGCACGTAGCCGGAGAATACGTTGCAGATCTCGCGAGACCGCATTACAAGTGCTGTACACAACAGTGTGGTATGCTTACGAGAGACCACTGCAACAGTTGTTGGTAGTAGTCCCACAGCGCTTCCCACATCTCCTTCTGCTGCTGCACGTAGCCAGAGAATATGTTGCAGATCTCGCGAGACCGCATTACAAGTGCTGTACTCAACAGTGTGGTATGCTTACGATAGACTGCTGCAACAGTTGTTGGTAGTAGTCCCACAGCGCTTCCCACATCTCCTTCTGCTGCTGCACGTAGCCGGAGAATACGTTGCAGATCTCGCGAGACCGCATTACAAGTGTTGTACACAACAGTGTGGTATGCTTACGATAGACCGCTTCAATAGTTGTCGGTAGTAGTCCCACAGCGCTTCCCACATCTCCTTCTGCTGCTGCACGTAGCCGGAGAATACGTTGCAGATCTCGCGAGACCGCATTACAAGTGTTGTACACAACAGTGTTGTATGCTTACGATAGACCGCTGCAACAGTTGTTGGTAGTAGTCCCACAGCGCTTCCCACATCTCCTTCTGCTGCTGCACGTAGCCGGAGAATACGTTGCAGATCTTGCGAGACCGCATTACAAGTGCTGTACACAACAGTGTGGTATGCTTACGATAGACTGCTGGAATAGTTGTTGGTAGTAGTCCCGCAGCGCTTCTCACATCTTCTACTGCTGCTGCACGTACCCGGAGAATACGTTGCAGATCTCGCGAGACCGCATTACAAGTGTTGTACACAACAGTGTTGTATGCTTACAATAGACCGCTGCAACAGTTGTCGGTAGTAGTCCCACAGCGCTTCCCACATCTCCTTCTGCTGCTGCACGTAGCCGGAGAATATGTTGCAGATCTCGCGAGACCGCATTACAAGTGCTGTACACAACAGTGTTGTAAGCTTACGCTAGACTGCTGGAATAGTTGTCGGTAGTAGTCCCACAGCGCTTCTCACATCTTCATCTGCTGCTGCACGTAGCCGGAGAATATGTTGCAGATCTCGCGAGACCGCATTACAAGTGCTGTACACAACAGTGTTGTAAGCTTACGCTAGACTGCTGGAATAGTTGTCGGTAGTAGTCCCACAGCGCTTCCCACAACTCCTTCTGCTGCTGCACGTAGCCGGAGAATATGTTGCAGATCTCGCGAGACCGCATTACAAGTGTTGTGCACAACAGAGTGGTATGCTTACGATAGACCGCTGCAACAGTTGTTGGTAGTAGTCCCACAGCGCTTCCCACAGCACTTTCCACATCTCCTTCTGATGCTGCACGTAGCCGGAGAATATGTTGCAGATCTCGCGAGACCGCATTACAAGTGCTGTACTCAACAGTGTGGTATGATTACGATAGACTGCTGCAACAGTTGTTGGTAGTAGTCCCACAGCGCTTCTCACAGCACTTCCCACATCTCCTTCTGATGCTGCACGTAGCCGGAGAATATGTTGCAGATCTCGCGAGACCGCATTACAAGTGCTGTACACAACAGTGTTGTAAGCTTACGATAGACTGCTGCAACAGTTGTTGGTAATAGTCCCACAGCGCTTCCCACATCTCCTTCTGATGCTGCACGTAGCCGGAGAATATGTTGCAGATCTCGCGAGACCGCATTACAAGTGCTGTACCGAACAGTGTGGTATGCTTACGATAGACTGCTGCAACAGTTGTTGGTAGTAGTCCCACAGCGCTTCTCACATCTTCTTCTGCTGCTGCACCAAGCCGGAGAATACGTTGCAGATCTTGCGAGACCGCATTACAAGTGTTGTACACAACAGTGTTGTATGCTTACGAGAGACCACTGCAACAGTTGTTGGTAGTAGTCCCACAGCGCTTCCCACATCTCCTTCTGCTGCTGCACGTAGCCGGAGAATACGTTGCAGATCTCGCGAGACAGCATTACAAGTGTTGTACAGAACAGTGTGGTATGCTTACGATAGACCGCTGCAACAGTTGTTGGTAGTAGTCCCACAGCGCTTCTCACATCTTCTTCTGCTGCTGCACCAAGCCGTAGAATACGTTGCAGATCTCGCGAGACCGCATTACAAGTGTTGTACACAACAGTGTTGTATGTTTACGAGAGACCACTGCAACAGTTGTTGGTAGTAGTCCCACAGCGCTTCCCACATCTCCTTCTGCTGCTGCACGTAGCCGGAGAATACGTTGCAGATCTCGCGAGACCGCATTACAAGTGCTGTACACAACAGTGTTGTAAGCTTACGATAGACTGCTGCAACAGTTGTTGGTAGTAGTCCCACAGCGCTTCCCACATCTCCTTCTGATGCTGCACGTAGCCGGAGAATATGTTGCAGATCTCGCGAGACCGCATTACAAGTGTTGTACACAACAGTGTTGTATGCTTACGATAGACCGCTGCAACAGTTGTTGGTAGTAGTCCCACAGCGCTTCTCACATCTTCTTCTGCTGCTGCACGTAGCCGGAGAATATGTTGCAGATCTCGCGAGACCGCATTACAAGTGTTGTACACAACAGTGTTGTATGCTTACGATATACCGCTGCAACAGTTGTTGGTAGTAGTCCCACAGCGCTTCCCACATCTCCTTCTGATGCTGCACGTAGCCGGAGAATACGTTGCAGATCTCTTGAGACAGCATTACAAGTGTTGTACACAACAGTGTGGTATGCTTACGATAGACCGCTGCAACAGTTGTTGGTAGTAGTCCCACAGCGCTTCTCACATCTTCTTCTGCTGCTGCACCAAGCAGGAGAATACGTTGCAGATCTCGCGAGACCGCATTACAAGTGTTGTACACAACAGTGTTGTATGCTTACGAGAGACCACTGCAACAGTTGTTGGTAGTAGTCCCACAGCGCTTCCCACATCTCCTTCTGCTGCTGCACGTAGCCGAAGAATATGTTGCAGATCTCGCGAGACCGCATTACAAGTGCTGTACTCAACAGTGTGGTATTCTTACGATAGACCGCTGCAAAAGTTGTTGGTAGTAGTCCCACAGCGCTTCCCACATCTCCTTCTGATGCTGCACGTAGCCGGAGAATATGTTGCAGATCTCGCGAGACCGCATTACAAGTGTTGTACACAACAGTGTGGTATGCTTACGATAGACCGCTGCAACAGTTGTTGGTAGTAGTCCCACATTGCTTCTCACATCTTCTTCTGCTGCTGCACCAAGCAGGAGAATACGTTGCAGATCTCGCGAGACCGCATTACAAGTGTTGTACACAACAGTGTGGTATGCTTACGATAGACCGCTGCAACAGTTGTTGGTAGTAGTCCCACAGCGCTTCCCACATCTCCTTCTGCTGCTGCACGTAGCCGGAGAATATGTTGCAGATCTCGCGAGACCGCATTACAAGTGCTGTACTCAACAGTGTGGTATGCTTACGATAGACCGCTGCAACAGTTGTTGGTAGTAGTCCCACAGCGCTTCCCACATCTCCTTCTGCTGCTGCACGTAGCCGGAGAATATGTTGCAGATCTCACGAGACCGCATTACAAGTGTTGTACACAACAGTGTGGTATGCTTACGATAGACCACTGCAACAGTTGTTGGTAGTAGTCCCACAGCGCTTCTCACATCTTCTTCTGCTGCTGCGCGTAGCCGGAGAATACGTTGCAGATCTCGCGAGACCGCATTACAAGTTTTGTACACAATAGTGTGGTATGCTTACGATAGACTGCTGCAACAGTTGTTTGTAGTAGTCCCACAGCACTTCTCACATCTTCTTCTGCTTGCGCACCAAGCCGGAGAATACGTTGCAGATCTCGCGAGACCGCATTACAAGTGTTGTACACAACAGTGTTGTATGCTTACGCTAGACTGCTGCAACAGTTGTCGGTAGTAGTCCCACAGCACTTCTCACATCTTCTTCTGCTGCTGCACGTAGCTGGAGAATATGTTTCAGATCTCGCGAGACCGCATTACAAGTGTTGTACACAACAGTGTGGTATGCTTACGATAGACCGCTGCAACAGTTGTCGGTAAGTAGTGTGGGTTTGCGGGTTTTGCGCCGGAAGTGACGTCATCCGGTCACGTGACCGGAAGTGCTGAGTCATGAAAGATGTTATCTGGGGCTGAGCCAGTGACGTAGGCGGTTTTGTGACGAAATGAGTTAAAGTTCAAAGTTCAAGGTCACGGGGAGGTAATTTTAAAAAAGTACTACCTCGCACGCGTAAAATCCGATTGTGATTCGATAGTTTTAATTCGATAAAATATGGAATGAAAATTATCGAATGAAGCAATCGAATGATACGAGTGCGAGGTAGTACTAATACAAATATTACTTTATTTTATTTACAATAATTCATATTACAAATATTACTTTATTTACAATAATTCATGTTTACAATAGTTCCCCGTTGTTGGTTGTCATCGATGTTGTTGATCCGGACGAGTTGCGGCCTCGCCAGATGAATAGAGTCATAATGAATACACCTAATTTTGATGGACATTTCAACAGAGAGCTCGATGTACACCGGTCGAGAGCCGGAGGTGTACTGACTACTCGCTAGCTAGCGTTTTGGTATCAAACAAAATGGTGGGGGTAAAAGTGTGGTGGGGCGGAGCAGATGGCGGACGGCAGATGGCAGGCGACAGATGGTAGGCGGTAGGTGGCAAGTGCGCGGCAGATGGTTGCTACTACATCCACCATCATTAGTCAAACCCTATTAGGGATGACATTATTGCTTCTGCATCAGTAGATATTGTGCTAGAAACTTCATGTACTTGTATTTCATCATTTGTATTGTCAGCTTGCTCAATATTAAAAGAAGAACATGTGGAAGAAACAGTAGTGCCTTGTATTTGCGAATCCATGTGAACTATGCAAGAGCCGCAGGTATACTGAAGTGATACAAGCATGTAGGATAGACACTCGCCTTTACCCCCCACCACACCAGTTTCCCCCACCAAGTTTTCACATCGCACAATAACTACGGGACATGCATTAGTTAGGGTCTAGCTCTGACTCTGTGAGGATCGGAGCTCCGTAACTGAAAACATTAACAATTCCTGCTCGACACTGTTTTTACGCAATCATAACAGTCACTGTGATCTAATTTATTGCATGTACTCATATGATGCATCTTGCGTAGCAGACAACTTGCTAAGAATGTTTCAGCCTGGAGTATTCTACGGCGAAATCGCTCACAATCCACTAACAGCGTAGACCTTCTATCTTCACAGTCGGAGAAGTAGAAGGTGGTGGCAGGCGGACTGTTGAAGGACACCTTCGTCATATTTCTGTAAAACTGTGACATCTTTAGAATAACACAAACTCTATAGGTAGATGTTAATCCTGCAAGAGCTAAAAGTATAATGATATAGCGCTAGCGTGTATGATACCCACCCGACCTACCCGCACAACAACGTTACCTCGTTATACTTTAAACTATAAATAACTTGTCGTAGTTTAATCCATAAACAAAGTATTTATTAATGTCAGGCCTTGAAAGTGTTGTTTTCGCGCTGTTTCTTCCCTAATCTCAGTCGGATCTGAATTATATTCGCACCATCTTGTTCGTCTGATTAACCCGCGTAATTTGAGTACCCACTCGCTATACTTTAACCCAATAATAAAGAAGTTATTAGTATGTAACCTTGAAAACATTGGTTTTTTCGCTATTTCTGCTATACCGTTGGGATCTTAATTCTGTTTGCACCATCTTGTTCGTCTGATTAACCCGCGTAATTTGAGTACCCACTCGCTATACTTTAACCCAATATTAAAGAAGCTATTAGTATGTAACCTTGAAAACATTGGTTTTTTCGCTATTTCTGCTATACCGTTGGTCGGATCTGAATTCTGTTTGCACCATCTTGTTCGTCTGATCAATTCGCGTAATTTGAGTACCCACATGACATACTTTAGACAAACTTTGTAGTTTTTTCGCTTCTGCTACTATACCCTTGGCCGGATCAAAATTCTGTTTGCACCTCCTTGTTCGTCTGATCAATTCGCGTAATTTGAGTACCCACATGACATACTTTGGAAACACTTTGTACCCCCCCCCCCCAACATGGGTCATGTTCAAGGTCAAGGTCAAGTTCAAGGACTTTGGGACTTAGAAAATTTCACAAAGTGGGCTGCACAAACAAACTCTCCTGCCTATGTACAGGCCAAGTCCCTAACTTGAAATGCTTAGGGTGGTCCTGAAAAGGACCGTTTGCGTGCTGAAGGTTGGTCGGGATAAGGATCAGTTCAAACTTTATTCTTCAAAACCCACTTTACCCTCCCATCTTTTCTGGTTAAGAATAACTCCTGTGTATCAGGTATCAGAGGAGGTGGTGGTGGGAGAGACTGCGGCAGACGCACCTCGATGTAGTGGATGGTGTGTTGAAACAGGAACACGTGGTCCCCGTTGGTTGCCACATATTTATACTCCGTCATCCGCTTCAGATTTCGAAACTCGACCTTGGAGACTTCAAACGGCGTCACCAAGTCGTTCAGCCCCATCACCCTTGTCCGTTGCATCACCTCATCGACAGTCGGTGTTGGAGACGAAGGTTGAGCCGCCGATGTAGAAGGCCGAGGCTGAGCCGATGTAGAAGGTCGAGGCTGAGTCGAGGGTCGTTGTTCAAAATACAGCGGATGACCATGGAGATTCCGTTTGAGAGACTTCAAAGTTGAAGGTCTCTTAAACCCGCTCCTTCTTTCC
Source organism: Allygus modestus (assembly GCA_963675035.1). NCBI lineage: Eukaryota > Metazoa > Arthropoda > Insecta > Hemiptera > Cicadellidae > Allygus > Allygus modestus. Next base: position 352,241,542 of record OY776112.1, read on the forward strand.
GTCGACCTCTTCAAAGATTCCTTTAAGCGCTGGAGTTTTTCAGGAGTCAGAGGAGAAGACATGGTGTAAATAGGATGGAAAAGAAAATGGATAAGATAGAGTTGGATAGAGCACGTGTGTACTGGTTGCAATCCAAAGCCGGAATGAGGCGGCTGGCAGAGTGAAGCAGGTCGTAAAGTGAAACCTTGCCCTATCCATATATGGGTAGAAAGCTGAGGACTGGTTTAGAACCGGCCCCCCCCCCGGACGGACCCCCCCCCCCCCCCCCGCGCGACGGACCCCCCCCTCCCCGCGACGGACCCCCCCCCCGACGGAACCCCCCCCCCCTGACGGACCCCCCCCCCCTTTTGGGTCATGTTCAAGGTCAAGGTCAAGGTCGAGGGAAAATGTTCTTGGAAGTGCGGGATAAAATCCCGCAACGAAGCAGGGTTATCCCTTATCCCGCTTTCCCCTTAATATCCCGATTTCCCATTCTCCGTCTATATAACCCGAGATTTCGAGCGTCTCTTCGCAGTAGCCTGCCGCCCGTTGCGATGAACGTCCCACTGGGTTGCAGTGCCTGCTGCAGCGTAGGTCTGTTAAGTGTGCGTTGGGCCCGACGCGCAATTAAGAGATCCGCGCCCTTGCATGTTTAGTTAGTTTGTTTAAGCATGTTAGATAACGCTTGTAGTTTGCTGCTAGTTAAATATATTTAAGGGGATCTTGGTCAGGGGATTATTGTACTTCGGTTCGTAGTATTCTGAAGCCTACACAGTGATGAACGTCCTTGCGGTTTCAGAGTGCACGACTGTTGTAAACTGACCATATTTTGATGCTTTATAATAACATTGTAGATGGAATGTGTTTCCTTAACATTTAATGTTTTGTAGTTTGCTTAACACTTAATGCTTTTATCTTCAACGTGTCCTTGACCTAGATTAGGACTTAGAAAATATTCAAGAAACATTCAATGTACACAACCACGTTTTAGCACAAAATTTATGGAAGGGGAAATTTAATATATACTGCAACAGCGTGGTAAAAATCATCATATCGCTATGGAAGCTGTAGGTGTAAACACTTGGCTTGTTCCTTCCGAGCTTGCTATTTCAGAAGCCTTTCTGTCCATCCTTACTTATGAGTTTCGAGGCATTAAATTAAAAGTAAAAATAGAGCTGAGACCGTTGCATAGAAATGATATGCATTGTATTTTGGTGGAATGGGAATCGCCCTCCGGCATTAATCTTTTCCATTTTATCAAAAGATCGTGCAAGGAGTTTTGCGTAAAACGGATAACAGTCTCCCTTGTTTAAACGTAGTACAGATTTCTTCCAAAGTAAAATAGCAAAGGTAACACCTTTGCTATTTTACAAAATATTTTAACGTGTCCTTGACCCAGTTACCGGACTTGGAGCAATTCAAAGTGTGCTATACAGCGTTAGAACAAACTACTGTCGAAGCCCCCCCCCTCCCCCGATATATTCCTACAAAAGCGGGAGCAGCCCGCAGAGGGTTCGCAGTCGCAGGCCGACAGCCTAGCTAGCTGTTTGCCCGCGCTGTCCGCAATAGTATCTCTAGTATAGAGTTGGTACCACTATATATTAGAGATGCTACCTTAGCTTAAGGCATGTCTGTGTATTATTAAGCATGTTAGAATAACGCTTGTAGTTTGCTGCTAGTAAATGTAGTTAGTTTAACTGTAGTTAGTTTGGTGTTGGTTTTAAAGTGTTTTTGAAGTGTTTTTTATTTACTAATGAAATATGTACTTTTCTTTCACGCTCCCATTCAAAAAGGTATGGCACGAAAACCGACCTTATGTCTTTAAATATCTCAGGGGGGATTATGTTTCTCAAATAAACACCTTTCCTAACCCCTTACAAAAAGGTATGGCACGAAAACCGACCTTAAGTCATTACGGCGCGCAAACCGGATGACTTTACCTATCTTAACCCTTACTCACGAGAAACAGATTCAGTCAGTTTGCTTATTTTTGGTTAAATTTAAGGGGACCTTGGTCAGGTAATTATTGTACTTCGGTTCGTAAAACTCTGACGCCTACACAGTGATGAACGTCATTGCGGTTTCAGAGTGCGCGACTGTTGTTAACTGACCATTTTGCTTATCTTGGAGGATACATCATCGGGGAAATAAACTTAAGGGGACCTTGGTCAGGTATTATTGTACTTCGGTTCGTAGTATTCTGACGCCTAAACAGTGATGAACGTCCTTGCGGTTTCAGAGTGCGCGACTGTTGTTAACTGACTATATCGTTTGTGTGTTGGGTGAATAATTTTTTCGGGGGAGAGGTTAGTGTTCCGTTATCAGGTTTATTTGCCTATAATTGCGAGCTTTAAGCTAGTCCTCTTCTCCTAATACAGAGCGGGGAATAGAGCAGTTTGTGGTCCAAGTGAGAATCACTTACTGCTCTATTCCCCGTTTTGGCAACATGTTCAGATGACCTTGACCCACTTCGGGACTTAGAAAATTTTCGTTTAGTAAAACATTACAACAATATTCCTTCCCTAACCTCTAAAGCCCCCCCCCCTCTACAACTGGGTATAAAAGGAGGGTTTTCACCAGTGGTAAAATCATTCTGCTGCTTACACATCACGAGTACAGTTCAGTTCCCGAGATGTCTGACCGTAGGAAGCAACTTTTGCCGAGGAAGGTTGAGCACTCTTCACCTGCTCCGTCATCTGCTCCGCCAGCTCCTTCCATCCTTCGGCAGGCGTTAATATTATCATGCATTGTTCCTGAGGAGCCTGCACCACGACCGCAACCACTTCAAGAAAACCTCGTTGCTCCCCCGTCCGCTTCTTCATCTTCTTCATCGTCTTCGTCGTCTTCATCTTCTTCGGCTACTTCTCGCTCACCTTCTCCATCACCGAGGAAGGATGAGCAAACAACTGCACCATCTTTGGCTTCACCAGCTCCTTCGCTTCTTCAGCAGGCGCTGGCAAGCATTCTTCCACCTTCTACACCAGGCTCTTCAACACCATCTGCAAGTCTACATTCTTCTTCTCCTACCAAACCTTCTACACCTTCTGTAAGTGTCCTTTCCCGTCCTTCAGTGATCTGTATTAACAACGAATCTCCTTCAGAGAAATTTCAACAATTAAAAACCTTGAGAAGGCAGTCTATACTTCCTGCACCAAGATGCAGCTACAGTTTTAAAAAAGGTGCAAGGAAAGGGGAACGTTGTGCTAAGTCTTGTGTTTTAAATGAAGAAGTATGCAGATCACATTTAAAACAAAATCACAAGGGCACCGTTTCTCTTTCTACACCCCATCCAGCAGTGAGACCAACCAAAATTCGAATTAATAGGCTTTGTAGAAATAAACGATACTTTTTTGTTAAATCAAAGGGCTTTGCAAAGGTGGTGGTTCAATGTGAAGGTAAATTGTACTATGTAGAGTTGCCTAGAGGCATGGACCTCCACGTCAAAGAACTTACCAAACAGAACTATTTAATTCGAAATGATACAGGTTTCAGTGTGTGGAAAACATTTAAAATAAAAAAAGATTAAAAAGTGTATTCCAAATTAAAAATAGTCTTTTCCAAATTAAAAAAAAAAGTGTGGACAGCCTATTTACAATTTGTAGCATATGCTGCAGAGTGTAAATAGGTTGTCCACACCTTTTTTTTACAATGCTACAACGACCTTGACCTAAATAACGGACTTAGATATATTGTACTAAGTCAAAGATAAAACTTAAATGGTAAAAGGAGAAATATTATATTAAAGACATTATTCAACAGTAAAGAGGGGAGGGGGTAAGCGGGTATTTAAGCGAGAGATTCGGAATATAATTATTAGTTGTATCGTCATGAGCGTCAACAGCAACACATGGGGAAAGGAAATTAGCGAAGAGGAGTTGTACGCGATTGTTGAGGCTGCTGAAATGACTGAGGTTTATAAAATTAATAAGGTTGCAGAAAATGGTGCTCAGTCTCAACCGCAACAAACTACATCACCGATGCAGTCAACAACGCAACAACCAAGACCCTATCATGTTATCCTGGAGGAGTACAATGAGGCGATGAGGTACGCCTTTACTAAGTGGTGTGGTCAACCGCGTTCTCCTGAACAATGGGAGGAGCATGATGCAGACTTTCGCCTGGTTGCAGACTTAGAACTTGAGCTTCAAAGAACAAAGACTGCTCAATAGTGAGAAGAGTTATTGTTTACTTTAAAATACAGAGCGGGGAATAGATCAGTTTGCGGTCCAAGTGAGAACCACTTACTGCTCTATTCCCCGTTCTGGCAACTGGTGTAAATGACCTTGGGACTTAGAAAATATTCGTTTGATAAAAAATAATGAAAGATCTTCTTATTTCTCACAACAATATCTTTTCCTAACCCCCACCACTACCTAAACTAAGTATAAAGGAGGTTCTACATCGCTGGTAAAAATTAGTACTCTGCTGAAAATGAATGCATCCACTACTTCTATCTCTGCAGCAACTATAATAGTTAGCAGACGGGTCGAAAACATTGATCAGGTGCTTGCTGTAAGGAGATTACTGCTACGGTATCTTGATATAGAGGTTAGTTGTCAATTGTACATGTGGAGACCAACAGGTGAAGTTTATAGTAGTGAAAATGAAGCATTTGAAACAAACTACAGTAGAAAGTTATATAAAATCTTTGGTAATATGGTAAGGTTAGTCGATAAAGGATGGAACATTAATATAACATTTTATATTGTTCCAAACCTGTAATTAAAGCAAAAAAAAAAAAAAAAAACAAAAAAAAAAAACAAAAAAAAAAAAAACGATGGGTATATAAGCCCGATGTTACAGAGACAATTATCACTTTGGTTCTGAATTGCGTCAAGAGAGCACCTACCATGGTATACCTCCACTATATTGACTCTACTGCTAAAGCGGATACTTTTATCCAGCGTGTTTACCAACTGTTAACGGAGTACCAACATGTTCAGGTCAAAGGATTGGGTATTCGTGGAACAGAAGAAGTAAAAATAGATGTAAAACCAATCCCTTTGAAGAAAAAAATTGTCCAATTATTACAAGAAGGCTACACACTGTGCCTTTATTACACAACCTCATAAACTAAATAAAACGCCAAAGGGGGGGGAATACAGAACGGGGAATAGATCAGTTTGAGGTTTGAATAAGAATCTCTTACTGCTCTATTCCCCGTTCTGGTAATAGGATAAGGTGACCTTGACCCACTTACAGGACTTAATCATTTGTGTTACAATAATACCTCTTCCCTATCACTTTTCCCTACCACTTGCACTTTCAACACTTACCCCCACCACCACCGAAATCATGTATAAAAGGTGGTTTCGTATTAGTGGTAAATCAGTCTGCTACTTGGAATCATGTCGCCCAGAGATAACATTTTCCCTTCTAAGAAGACTATACTAGAATTGATTGAAAATATTCCATTAAATTTAAACGAAGATGAAGACGATGATGATTCAGAGATGGAAGGTGAACTATTTAGTGATCTTGAACTATTTAGTGGCTTTGAACTACTGAGTGAGTTTGCTAGCAGTGAATCATATCTTGGAGAGATGGAGCTGTTGGAGCTGTTGACTGACGACGAAGAAGTCGATAATAATGAACCGGAATTTCATCATCAGTTACTTTGCTTGGAGGAAATGGACCTTGTTGATAGTGAAACCCCTCCAAGCAGTATTAATATCGATGATGTAGTTCTAGATCCAGTCACAGGGAACTTTTGTGTTCGTCGTCGCTTATTTAGTGATATGAGCTCATCATCATCATTATCATCGGAAGAATCTGAATAAGTTTTTGTTGTCTTCAAATAGTTTACTTTAAATACAAAGCGGGGAATAGATCAGTTTGTGGTTATAGTGAGAATCACTTACTGCTCTATTCCCCGTTTTGGTAATATCGTTGTATGACCTTGACCCATTTACATGATTAAAAAAGTGGGGTAACTTATACATTTAATGGTGGGGGAACGTCTATTTAAAGACGATGCAACAGTGTATATTTATCATATAGACATGATGAACCCACCAGGAAACTCCGTTTGCTACAGCTTTCCCCTCATCGATATCGATGATGTGATAAAACTTACATCAATAACAAAACGGTTCGAACTCGAAAGGCGACTCATAAAAGTCGACGTAATTCCACAAGATCTTCGTTCGGCAATGTTGACTATTGAATATGTTAAAGATGAATCTACAACTGAAGATCCCTATTGTTTTATGAAATTTTTAGTTGATCAAGATGCAATGTGTACAATCCAACTTCACATCCGAGTTTAAAATTTATCAAATGTTTCTGTTGGAGAAAATTGTCTTAGTTAAATACAGAGCGGGGAATAGATCAGTTTATGGTTTAATATAAAATCATTTACTGCTCTATTCCCCGTTTTGGTAAATTTGTTCAATGACCTTGACCTAAATACAGAAATTTGTAGCCTCCAGCTACAATAGTAAATATAAAATGCAAAAAAAAAAAAAAAAAAAAAAAAAAAAAGGAAAAATAGTAAACTTAACGTAATACGTACCCCCATTACTTTTGCTAGGGTATAAATAGAGGGGTATTTGCAGTGTTGTTCATTATTGCCTTGACCCTTGTGGAGATCGCACCTACATTATGCATCGCTGCGATATTTGCAAGTCTTCATTTAAGGATGAATTTATTTTAATGATACATAAAGAACTGAAACATAACAAAAACCAAAATGAAGAATATGAAGAAGAAGAATTGAAAGAAATAGATCAAATGTTAGCTCAACACCAAAATTCCAGACCTAGTGTTATTCAATATGCACCATCAACATCGCCTTCTACCTCTGCTATGTCTACACTTCACCGTCCTTCAACATCATCATCATCTGCATCGACTTCTACGCCTGTTCTGTCTACACTTCATCATCCTTCAACATCATCAGCTGCATCGACTTCTACGCATGCTCTGTCTACACTTCACCGTCCTTCAGCATCAACAGCAGTAAATGTAAAACTACATGCCCGAGCACTTCCGGGTAATGTAGTAACCCACTTCAAAATTGACAATGCAAAATTACAACTCGAAGAGTTTTTAAATAACGCAAAAGGATTGGTAAGCAACACTTTGCAAAATGAATTAAAAAGATTAAATTTTATTAAATTTGGACTATTAATGGATGCTTTATTTACAAACATTCAAAATGAAACTTCACCGAGAGGGTTTTTAACAAAAAACCGAACTATTATGTTTTCGTCAGATATTGATTCAATCGTATCTGAATGTTTTGAAGAGCTAATGACTAAAATACAAGAACATGAAGGAAGAGGCTCTGGATGGAATTTGTTAAGCATCACAGGGCTAGACTTAAGAGTACACAAACACGGCTATGGAATTCGAGGAAGTAGCTACATTCCTCTACCAACAAAGATTAGAAATACCTTATCCTGCGTCAACGTACAAAATCAAGATACTGAGTGTTTTAAATATGCTATGTTGGCCAAATATGTAACAATTCATCCGGAAAGACCAAGTCACTATTATGAAGAAGTACAACATAGATATAATTTCCAAGGGATGACTTACCCTGTTGCTATAACAGACGTTTCAAAATTTGAAAAACAAAATCCTTCAGCTTCTGTCAACCTCTTCGGATTGGATTCGACAAACAATTTGTACCCCTTGCGTATAACACCAAATGAGCGCAGAGATCATACCGATTTGTTATTAATTACTAAAGGTGATATTTCACACTTTGTGTATATCAAAAAATTTGAAAGTCTTGTTTCTAATCAATTATCTAAGCATAAAAGAAAGATGACAATTTGCAAAAGATGTTTTTGTCACGTGAACAAAGAACTAAGAAGGGGAGGGTCTGATTGGTTAGTAGAACACCAGCGGTTATGTAATGGAAACTATGAAGTAAGAATTAAATTGCCGCATCCTAGCAGAGCGCAGATAAAATTTGACAAAGTAATACAACAATACCGTGTACCTGTTGTTGTTTACGCTGATTTCGAGTCTTCTTTACATCCGCTTGAACAACAAGAAGAGGACGTTACAAGAAGAAGCAAATACCAACTTCATTCACCAAACAGTTATTGCATACTAATTAAATCCACGTTGACTGAAGACCATCTTCAAAAATATGGACTATCATCTTCTCCAAAGATTTATCGCGGTGAAGAAGCAGCCAAATACTTTGTCGATGATTTGTATGACATAGCTGCAAAGGTAGAAGAACTGTATGGAACAAAGGTACCCATGTCACCTATGGAAGAAGAAGAACTTCAACATTATGATTCAACAACAACGTGTTATTTGTGTAATAACACCTTTACACTGGATAACGTTAAAGTTCGTGACCATGATCATCTTACGGGAGCGTACAGAGGTGCAGCCTGTAACGCTTGCAACTTGAACTACAAACTACCATATTTTATCCCCGTAGTTCTGCACAATCTGAGTGGTTATGATTCGCACTTCATAATCCCCGAACTAGGAAGAGATAATGGAGCAATAGACGTTTTGGCTACTACAATGGAAAAATTTATAAGCTTTTCAAAAAAGGTGGGTAAAATTAAATTAAGGTTTGTTGATTCATTTAGATTTATGCCTTCAAGCCTCATGAAATTATCTGAAAATCTAAGAAGAACAGATTTGATAGAAACAAGCAAAATTGTACCCAATAGTAAAATGGATTTGGTTCTTCGAAAAGGAGTCTTCCCCTATGATTACATCGATGGACTGCATAGATTTGATGAAACATCACTACCTTCACCAGAACACTTCAAAAACAAACTTAATGATTCGGAAATATCACTTGAGGACTATCAACACGCACGTCGAGTATGGAACGAGTTAGATATGAAGACCTTAGGAGATTACTCGGACTTTTATGTCAAACTAGATGTAACTCTTCTTTGTGATGTAATGGAAGAATTCCGAAACACCTTTTTTGCTGCATACGGTTTGGACCCTCTACATTCGTATACTTCACCAGGATTAGCTTGGCGAGCCATGTTAAAAGAAACAAAATGCAAACTCCAACTTTTAACAGACATTGACATGGTTTTAATGGTTGAAGCTGGAGTAAGAGGCGGATTGACCCAAAGTGTTACCAGACATGTCAAAGCCAACAACAAATACCTACCCGATTACGATGAAACCAAACCGTCAACCTATTTAGGATATTTCGATGCAAATAACCTGTACGGATGGGCAATGTCAAACCCACTTCCTTTTGATAACTTTAAATGGATTAATCCCGACTCTATTGGCGATATTTTACAAATTCCGAAACATGGTGACACTGGATATATTTTGGATTGCGATTTTGAATACCCAGAAAATTTACATGATCTTCATTATGACCTTCCACTTCTTGCTAAAACAGAAATTTCACCAATTGGAAAACACCCCAAATTAATGATGACATTAAATAATAAACAACGCTACGTGGCTCACTTTTGGGTGGTTCAACAAGCTATCGAATTAGGACTATGTCTAACAAAAATTAATAGAGTTTTGGAATTTTCTCAATCATGCTGGTTGAAACCCTACATTGATTCAAATACCATCAGAAGAGCAGCAGCTACATCAGACTTTCAAAAAGATTTCTTTAAATTAATGAATAATGCGATATTTGGAAAAACATTGGAAAACAAAAGAAGACACAAAAATGTTAAACTTGTTACCGACGCAAAAAAATTACAGAAACTAGTACAGCAGCCAAATTTTGGAACATCTATAATTATTAATGAAAAACTTGTAGCAGTGTCCATGAAGAAGACGAGTGTGAAGATGGATCGTCCTTTGTATATAGGCATGTCAATCTTGGACATCTCAAAAACACACATGTACGATTTTCACTACAACAAAATGGTGGCGTTCTACGGAAGAGAAAATATATCTATTACATATATGGACACTGACGCTTTCATATATCGCATAGTAACATTGGACATGTATAAAGATTTGCGTACATTTATTTACAAGAACGACTTTGATTTCTCCGATTATCCAAAAGATCATCCAAACTACGACAATGACAGACACAAAAAAGTACTAGGCAAATTCAAGGATGAGGCTAATGGTGTTCTGCTTGAAGAGATTGTTGCATTGATGTCTAAACTATATTCTTTGAAACTCTATAATGAAAAAGAAGAAGAAGAAGAAAAGAAGAATAGCTATATTAAGAAAGCTAAAGGTGTAAAGAGTTTATATTTAAAGAAGAAAGTGCATTTTGAACACTACAAGCAATGCTTATTTGAGGATAACATCATTACAGCTAAATTCAACACCATCAGAAGTTTTAACCATCAGCTGTACAGCGTGACTGAAGTTAAAAAGGCGCTATCCTGTAATGACGACAAAAGACAAACACTTCCAGACAAAATCAACACATTACCATTCGGCCACTACTCCCTCAACCCTATTGACGAGTAACCTTTTCATCGTCCTAGATCCTTTATCCTTTTCCTTTCCGTAAAAAAAGGGGAAACACAGCAATGTTAAGCTGTGTTTCCCCTTTTTTTTTACACAAGTTTTAAATGACCTTGAACTATATGTATATATATATATATATATATATATATATATATATATATATATATATAAAAGCAGATTTATACCAAAGAATATTTAATACCATATCAGCTGCCTTCGTGAAACCATCATGTCAGACCTGAAGGAGAAGATTATTAATGAACTACACAAACCTGCAAGAATAAAGTTTCCAAGAAGAAATACTGTTATAAAAGGGATAAATGATCTATATCAAGCGGATCTAATTGAAATGCGACCGCATAGCAGAATAAACAAAGGATTTAAATATATACTCACAATTATTAATTGTTTTACAAAAGTTGCAGACGCTTTGCCTCTAAAGGACAAGACTGGTAAAGGCGTAACAGAAGCCATGGAAATAGCCATAAAAAGAGATAAAAACAAAATTAAACATTTACAAACTGATCATGGAACAGAATACTTTAATACAAACTTTGCACAGTTAATGAATAAATATAAAATAAATCATTATTCTACAAATTCAGAGAAAAAAGCAGCTATTGTAGAAAGATTCAATAGAACCTTGAAAGGAGCACTGTATAAACAATTTTCAAAAAGAGGTTCTTACGTATGGTATGATGTTTTACCACAATTAATAAATGATTATAACAACAGGTTTCATAGAACTATTGGTATGAAACCTAACAAAGTAAATAGAAGAAATGTAAAAGATGTATTAAAACGCATAAAGAAAAATACAAAGCCTAAAGTAGAAAAAATGCAGCCAAGAAAATTTAATGTAAGTGATAAAGTACGGATTAGTAAATATAAGGGAGTGTTTACCAAAAAATACCTTCCCAATTGGACGAATGAAGTTTTTACAGTGTATAAAGTGCAACCGACTGTACCTGAAACGTATATCCTAAAAGATAACAAAGGAGATTTGTTGCAAGGTGCATTTTATGGACATGAAATGTTAAAGTCAACAGTAGGTGATGTATATCTTGTTGAAAAAGTGTTACAAAGAAAAAAGGACGCAGTTAAAGTGCGGTGGTTAGGGTTTAACAAAACTGAGGATTCATGGATACCTATAAAGGACTTGGTTTAATACAAGCAACTCATTTCATCGTTAACCTTTGAGCAGGATGGAGATTATTCACCATAAAGATCGATTCAATATTAATAACATAGATGATTTAACTGTGGATAACGTTAAAATCAACAATGGTAAACACGGTAGTTTACTTCCAAACACTGTTCGATGTATAGTAAGTGGCCCCTCAAACTGTGGAAAGACCAATGTTGTCTTTAATTTGATCACTAATCCGCAGGGATTAAGGTTTAGTAACCTATATATTTTTTCAAAGTCTCTACATCAACCAAAGTATCAATTGCTGGATAAAATCCTATCTGATGTGTCTGATGTTATTTTTTACAAATTTAACGCTAGTGATAGCATTATGCAACCAAACGAAGCGAAACCGTATTCTGTATTTATATTTGACGATGTATCTTGTGAAAATCAGGATACTATTAGAAACTACTTTGCCATGGGAAGACATAATAACATCGACAGCATATATATAGGACAAACTTATAGCAAAATCCCAAAACAACTTATCAGAGATAATGCAAATATTCTAATTGTATTCAAACAAGATGATACTAACCTAAAACATATATATAACGATCATGTGAATGCGGATATGCCATTTGAAAAGTTTAAAGAGCTTTGCGGAAAAGCATGGGCGGAAAAGTATGGATTTTTGGTTATTATGAAAGATCAAGCTATAAAAGATGGTCGTTATAGAATAGGTTTTGATAAATTCGTTTTAATACACTGATTAGCGGTATTACTGTACAAGTCGTCAAGGTGTGAAGATGGTTAACCAGGAAAGCTATTAAAGGAAATAAAATCACTTAGTGATTCTATTAGACAAAAAAAACGAGCTTTAAAATCAGGTATAAATGAAAGAGAGCAATTTTTAGAAACAACATTCAAACCTGTTACTGAACCTTTAAAGCGATTAGCACAAAATATGGAAAGACCTTCAATTCGCTTCGAAGGAGACAAAATGCTACCAATTTCCAAATATGAAGAAGAATTTCAGAATGATGAAAGTTCTGACCAGTTACAAACATCTGAAGAAAGCGACGAGTATGAAGAAAGCGGAGATATAGGAGATTTAAGGGAAAAGAACATTGCAGGAGATACAAGTACAGAAGATACAAGTGCGGAAGATACAAGAGCAGAAGAAGAGGATATCAACCCATCCAACTTAAGCAAATTAGGCACAGATATTATGTTTAAAGGAACACTTGGAAGAAAATATACATTAAAAATGTTACATGGCACACATGCTAATCGAAATTATCATACATATGGAGCTAGAATAGAGGATAAAGGATTAATGATTGGAGATAGAAAGTTAGATATAAACGAAAATAATGATATAGTTATTGGTGATAAGAAATATAAAGGTACAACAGGTTTGTTTGAACTCATCTTTAAAAATAATCCTGGTAAATATACTAAAAAGGATTTACAATTGTTTAAAAATATACTAGAGTATACAAATGCACATAGAAAAAAATATTCCAAAGAACTACCTATTCATAGAAACAGGTCAATAAAATACACAAACATTATATCTAGTCTTTTCCCCTCGAAATCAAATAAAGCTCCAATTAAAAGAAGAGCTTTATCTTCTGCTGAATTAAATGTTTTGCATAAAAAAAGAAAAACAACTGATCCTACTACATCTGGAAGGGGATTATTAAAAAATTTGTATAAAACCAATATAATATATTACAACGATATAAATAAGTTAGTTGATCGAATGAGGTTATTACATGAAGCTATGGAAGCCGGGCACACTGGTTTAGAAAACGAATGGGTAGCTTTGGTTGATGAACTGCGAAAACGAGAAATAATTGTTCAGTAGACGTATATATATATATATATATAGTAAGAACCTAAACGATAGCGATTCAGTTACATCATGAGTGTGGACAAGTTTGGACGGTATTCCGAGTTTGGAGTAAAATCTAGATATAGTGAAAAAAGAGCTGGGTTTCCGTTAACACCTGATGGTAATTATAATTTTGAAGGAAAAGTAATTCAAAATGTTGGTGATCCGCTTTTGTCTTCTGATGCGGTTACGGTACAATACATGGATAAAAGAACCCCGATTGTACACGAAGACCATTGGGGATTTTCCGGTAAAAGGTTAAGCAATATAAAACATCCCATTTATGATGGTGAAGCAGTAAATTTAGCGACTTTAAAATTGTTAACGATTTACAAAAAGAATGAAACTGATACAAGCTATGATGTAAAAAAATTAAAATTGTCAAATGTAGGTGATTGTGAGCAGGATGGAGACGCTGTAAATAAGAAAATATTTGATATAGTACACAAGAAATGGACTACAGAATATGAAAAACATATGGAAAGGTTTGGTGCAGCTTTATTTAATTATATCCATCGGGCTTCAGGAAGAGCTGTAGCTTCAGATGTTGACAGCCACAATTATTTAGACTGGAAAAAGATACACAATCCAGAAAAACCTAATCAATTAGATAAACCGTCTGAGCCTTCTAAAGTCAAGACATTAGGAAAGGGGGATAAAGTGAATGTGATTAATGAACCAACAGAAAACGATGAAGATTATATAAGAGAAAAAAGAATTTAAATACCCATGATAAGGGATAAAGCATCAGTTATATTCGAGAGATGATACAGAGAGGATGATGGAATCCAATATTACTGCGTGGAGTTTAATATCTCAAGAGCCGAGATTTCCCCAAGGAGTGCTGACAGATGGTTTTGTTCAACGGTTTGATAGATATATGGATTGGGAACAACTTTCCATACACTACCTCTTCACAATGACTATGTTAAGAATTTATTTTCACAGAGTTAACTGGATTCATATTTTACAAAGACAACAGTTTTCAGAAAACTTCCTTGTAGAGATGACATCAAATTTTAATAACTGTTGGGAAGTAATAAGTAAATATCAAAATCTCTCTGAAAATTACATTGACAATTTTAAAGATAAACTAGACTGGAATGTGTTATTTAATTACCAACGATTAAGTGGCAAGTTTCTAAGGGAACATGACAACTATTTAGATTTTATTCATTTTACCGAAAACAACGATACCATCACCAGCGGAGAAACATTTGAAACATCTTCAATTACACCTTATTTCTATTTTTACTACTTTTATTTATTATGTCTACATTTAATTAATTAATCCATTTCTATATAATAAATGGATTTTAAACAGTATATATAATACAAGAAGCCAAGACTAATATTACATTCATTGTAAAACATTTATAGAGTGCACCTACTGACTGTAAGTTTGGCTATAAATAGTCATGCCGAGGGCTAAACGCATCAGTCATAATCGAGAGAGATTACAGAGAGGAAGGGGAATAGCATCAACAGCATTTTCTCTATTAAGTAAACCGGTTGGAGCTATAGTTAACAAGGCGATTGATTTATTACCTGTGGAATTACATTTACCTGGAGGATATCAATATTGTGGTCCTGGAACCAAATTAGAGAAACGGCTTGCTAGAGGAGATCCTGGAATAAATAAGCTTGATCAGGCTTGTAAACAGCACGATATAGCGTATTCCAAATTTGGTGATACAAAAAATAGATCAATAGCAGATAGAGCACTTTCTGAGAAAGCTTGGCAAAGAGTAAAATCTAGTGACGCGAGTATTGGTGAAAAAGCATCGTCTTTAGCAGTAACAGCAGCAATGAAAGCAAAAACTACGTTTGGAGGAGGAAAGAGAAGAAGGCGTGGGAAAAGACCCGCTAAGAAACAAGGAGGTAATATCAGAAGAAAACGTCGATCTACTAGTGGTAAAGGTAAAAAGAAACCAACAATATGGTCAATGATAAAAAAGGGAGGAGGACTATACCTAAGACCGTATCGTGTGTATTAAATAAGAAAGAGCAATTAATAATTAAAAACAAAGAATTAACCAATGAAGAACTGATTACATATGCTTCTTGTTTGAAAATCCCATTTTTTAGAGGAGTATTTATGAAAGATGAATTACCGGTTAAAATGTGGAAAAATGAGACTGGTATAGTAAATTTGGATAATAGTGAAGGATTAGGCACTCATTGGGTGTGTTACAAGAAACTTGGTGAAACGATTTATTATTTCGACAGTTTTGGAAACCTTCCACCACCGAAAGAACTTCAACAATACTTTCGTGCGGCAGAAAATGTTTTTTACAATTATACAAGAAAACAACCTGATGATACATCCATTTGCGGTCATTTATGTTTAGACTTTTTAGCTAAAAGTGTTAGTCAACTTTAAGATGTCTTCGTATACAGTGTCATTAACCGGTAACTCATGTACTTTGCGCAGTATTCTGTTTCCAGCGCTACGTTTGCAAAAAGGAAGACTATGGGAAGCCGCATTATTGGATTTAACAACATATAACTCTATTCCAAACGTTAGTGAAGGAATTAATAACAAAATACATTATTACAAGACAAAAGATAATAAAGGAAAATATTCAGCTTTGGAAGAATTCAGTTTACCAACAGGAGCTTATGAAATTGATAATATAAATGAAGTTATACAAAAACATATGGGAAAAGAAAATATAACGATAAAAGGCAATAACAATACAATGAAAGCCGAAATTACTTCTAAGTATTATATTGATTTTGGCCAAGAACGTTCAATTGGTAGTTTATTGGGGTTTTCTAAGGAAACAAAGGTATTAGAACCTAATACAACTCATTCTGGGAATAGAACTGTGACGATCATCAAAGTAAACAGCATAGACATTACATGTAACATTATACAAGGATCCTACAGAGATGGAGAAAATCGGCATATATTACACACATTCTACCCATCAGTCGCACCGGGTTTCAAGATAGTAGAAAAGCCTCAAAACCTTGTGTACCTACCGTTAAACACCAGTTTCATTTCAGACATCGTGCTGAACATAGTGGATCAAGACGGAAACCTTATTGACTTTCGAGGAGAAGCTATTACTGTAAGAATACATATAAAATCATCCGCTTAGATAATGGGGTTATCATTTAAAAAGAGAGAGCCAACCAGCAAAGAGGTCAGTAGCTCATCAGCTGTAGAAGGATTAACAAGTGACAACATTCGTTTTCTAGAAGAAATTGGATTAAAGGTCATTAACAATGGATATACTGGATATAGCGCAGGGCCCAACATTCGACGAGACCTTATGGGAAAAGGAATATCACACGCACAACCCTTACGCTTCGTCCAAATTAAACAATAACGATGAAATTAGGATTCCTATACAACAACAAGACATTTATACTCTTCCATGCGAAAGTTATTTATATATTGAAGGAAAAGTAACAAAAGCTGACGGTACTGTTGGAACCACTGTTCCGTTCATAAATAATCCTATGGCATTTTTGTTTGACGAGATTAGATATGAAATTTCAGGAGTTACAGTCGATTCAACAAAAAAGGTTGGAATTTCCAGTACATTAAAAGGATTAGCGTCTTTAACACCAAATGAGAAGAATCTGTTAGCTGTTGCAGGATGGGTTGCACCAGACAAAAGTATAATTACTCCTGACGCTTCGGGAAACTTTGATTTTTACGTACCTTTAAGATTACTTTTAGGATTTGCTGAAGATTACAGAAGAATAATAATAAATGTAAAACAAGAACTAGTTTTATTAAGGTCATCAAACGATAATGATATTATTAAAGCATCTGCTGGAACAACTGAAGCCAATTTAGACTGGAAACTAACATTAGACAAGATTGTTTGGAGAGTACCACATGTGCGACTAAATGATGAACACAGGATTACATTATTAAGAAAGTTAAAATCAGATCGAGACATTGTAATACCATTCAGAAGCTGGGAGTTTCATGAATACCCCGTTTTACCTTCAACACAACGGCATACATGGACTGTAAAAACTTCTACTCATTTGGAAAAAGCGAGATATGTAATATTTGGATTACAAACAAAGAAAAAAAGTATATTAACTGAAAATGCTGGTGAATTTGACCATTGTAAATTAACAAACTGTAAAGTGTTCCTGAATTCACAATTCTTTCCCTACGACAACTTTAATATCTCTTTTGATAAAAAAAGGTACAGTGTTTTATACGATATGTACGCTAGGTTCCAAAATTCATATTACGGCAAAACAAACACACCTCTACTATCTCCCGTACAGTTTGAATCGAAAGCTCCGATTGTTGTAATTGATTGCTCCAAACAAAACGAATCTGTAAAATCGTCTAGTGTTGATATAAAAATAGAAATGGAATTTCAAGAAAACGTACCTGCAAATACATCTGCGTATTGTTTAATTTTGCACGATAAAATTGTTACATACACACCGTTGACTGGTATCGTAAAGACGGTATTGTAAAACGTTGTACCACCACCGGCACCGCCACTGTCGCTAACCTATAAATAGCGGAGCAACAATGCAGGTCTTCAGTTGATCGTCTATCGTCGCATGGGCAACATCTTCTACAAAATGAGTTCTCCATCTGTTGTACAAGGTGATGCAGAGGTAGCACCGTTATTGGAACGTGATAATACTAGTGAAGAAGAAATCATCAAGGAAATAACTGCATTTTTAAAGTTTGGTAAAAGAGATAGAGAGGAGGAAAGTAATGCAGACCCATCAAAGGTAGTACCAAAGAGGAAGAAGAAAGTTGAAGAAAATATTCCTCCTCACATTTTAACTGAAGTTTTTTTGCGAATCTTTTACCCCATCTCAGCATGCATCAGTAAAAGTGTATCAGTTGGATTGATGAAGTCATTGAATTATTCCCCTACAGTAATACTACACCATGGAACAAAAAAGGTTTTATTTTCGCAAAATGCTTGGGAGTCATTTTTGAAACATGTACATTTAATAGAATGTTATTTAACTAACAGTTTGTGTGGAAGGAAAACACATATTCGACTTTTGGATTGTGACAATGAAATCGATATTGTTAAACATCGTGGACAACTACAAGTGCGAATTAGAGACTTGACTCAACATGAAAATAAGATTCTACTGTCACGTGAAGAATTCTACGTTTTAAACTACGCAACAGAACCTATTACAAGGTACATGAGACAGTTGGTATTTGCAAGCGCTATTATTAAAGAATATTTGGTCGATACTTTGGAAAAACAACCTGATAGCACCATCGTGTACGGACCTGTGGATACATCTATTTTTAATAGAATACCTCATGAAGTTTGCATGTGGAGAAAGTTAAAGGATTTTGAACCACTTGTAGAAATCGCTACAGAAGCTACAGAAGAAACAACACAGGAAGAAGAAACGGAGAAACAAGAAGAAGAAGAAAACGAAACACAAGAAGAAGAAGTTAAAAAAGACTAAAGTTTGACTTAGTAAAGAAGAACACACGTGGGGTAGGCCTATTGGGGACGGTGCCCACGTTAAATATACACCAACGCGCCTGCAACTGTACGGCCTGGTATTTAACCTACCGTGGTGTGGAAAACAGTTTAGTTGATTGCTAGGTGCCATGATGAGCGGAGGGGATGAAGAAGTGAGTGTAAAGCCTTGTGTAATAGAATTTCAAGCATTTCGAAATAATGATGATAGGTTTATTATCAAGGAATTAGTAATTTTAGACTTGCTTACATTTGTAGTTTACCCATTCACGTTTGAAGCTCCTTTTTCTTTTAACAACCTTAACGCCAAAGCAAAAAGTACAAACAAATGGATAACAAACTACTTTCATCACATACATTGGTATGAAGGATTTATAAGCTACAGTAATCTGCACAGTATTATGTTTAACTTTTGCAAACAATATTCACATATATACACAAGAGGATTAGAAAAAAGGAACTGGATACAAAAGTACACGCACGGTGATGTTTTCGATATAACCATCGGCAAGGACTTTAACATTAATCTCGGTAATATTTGTGTTGCTGCAAAAGATCCTAAACACGGACAATTAAACTGCGCATTGCACAACGCATATCGTTTGGCTGCTTACTTGGAACAAACGCAGAAATGTGGTGGGGGTAGCAAAGAACCGGAATGTGGTGGGGGTAGCGGGGCCTATAAATACGAGGAGCCAACACCGCTCCGGCACGAGTATTATTCGAGACTCCGAAGAGGCAACATCACAGAAGACACCACAACCACCACTGACGAAGATGACATCACAACAGTTTCTACAAACACTGGTTGATCAATTCAACACTCATTCAAAATCCGACCTTCTGCTAACTAAAAAGTGTTCAGAACTAAAAGAACAAAAACACTACATTATTCATAACATCAAGAAAGTGGAAACCACACATGGAGAAGCAATTCTAGTTTCATTGAGCGAAGGACCTTTCTCTCCAGGAGATGAGCCGAAGTTTCAAGTATTTCTTCCAAAACGATTTGTTCAACTGCTACAAAATGAAGATTTGCGAGATATTCAACCGGGGACGTTGTATTTGGTATCACACGGTGTAAGCGGCAACAACTCGACGGAACTCACTCTGCACATCACGCATCCTTGTACATAATGTCTCTGTTTGTATTTCTAGTTATAAATGTTAAACTTAAGTTTATTGTATTGTAAGATGTTTGTTTAATAAAGAAAATAAAAAAAAATAAAATAAAATAAAATAAAAAAAAATAAAAACAGCAACACAGCAGTATATTATTTTATATACTGCTGTGTTGCTTTTTTTAAAATTCAAATGGATGACCTTGAACTTTCATTCAGGGTTAACTTATGAAGAGGTATAAAAGAGAGGGAGCAGTGAAGTTAGTCTCAGTCTTGTCTAACACACGCTGCAGCTAACATGTCGGTGTCACCTATGAAAAATTTATTTTTCGATAACAATTTGAAGACATATTGTTGCGAGTTACAATGTTTTAAAATACCAGGCGATCAAGTTGACGGGAAAGCTTGTCGTAAGTGCAAGTGTTTCAGCTATTGCATATGTAGATGTAAAACGTATCAAATGAACCGACAAGATAAACTACAAGAATTACGCCGAAGGATTGCATTACTGTGGCGGCGAATGTAGTAGCAACCAGCTGCCACCTGCCGCCTGCCATCTGCTGTCCGCCATCTTTTCCGCCCCACCATTTTGTTTGATACCAGAACGCTAGCTAGCGAATAGTCAGTACACCTCCGGCTCTCGACTGGTGAACATCGAGTGCTCTTCACAAACGTAAAACATTGTATTAAAATGTCCATTAAAATTAGGTGTATTCATTATGACTCTATTCATCTGGCGACTTTCCAAGACCTCGAGGTTTTTAATGAAGAGTTAAGACTTCTCATTGCGTCCGGTTACGATTTATCTTTGGAACTTTACGCATCAAAAAACAACATAAACTCTGCGCAGGAATCGAAGTATATACCGTCTTTCTTCAGAAAGCGAAGTGATGGCCGCAACTCGTCCGGATCAACAACATCGATGACAACCAACAACGGGGAACTATTGTAAACATGAATTATTGTAAACATAACTTATTGTAAATAAAAATAAAGTAATATTTGTATTAGTACTACCTCGCACTCGTATCATTCGATTGCTTCATTCGATATTTTATCGAATTAAAACTATCGAATCACAATCGGATTTTACGCGTGCGAGGTAGTACTTTTTTAAAATTACCTCCCCGTGACCTTGAACTTTGAACTTTAACTCATTTCGTCACAAAACCGCCTACGTCACTGGCTCAGCCCCAGATAACATCTTTCATGACTCAGCACCTCCGGTCACGTGACCGGATGACGTCACTTCCGGCGCAAAACCCGCAAACCCACACTACTTCGGTAGTAGTCCCACAGTGCTTCCCACATCTTCTTCTGCTGCTGCACGTAGCCGGAGAATATGTTGCAGATCTTGCGAGACCGCATTACAAGTGTTGTACACAACAGTGTTGTAAGCTTACGCTAGACTGCTGCAACAGTTGTTGGTAGTAGTCCCACAGCGCTTCCCACAGCACTTCCCACATCTCCTTCTGCTGCTGCACGTAGCCGCATAATGCGTTGCAGATCTCGCGAGACCGCATTACAAGTGTTGTACTCAACAGTGTTTTATGCTTATGCTAGACTGCTGGAAAAGTTGTCGGTAGTAGTCCCACAGCGCTTCCCACATATCCTTCTGCTGCTGCACGTAGCCGCATAATACGTTGCAGATCTCGCGAGACAGCATTACAAGTGTTGTATTTAACAGTGTTTTATGCTTACGCTAGACTGCTGGAAAAGTTGTCGGTAGTAGTCCCACAGCGCTTCCCACATCTCCTTCTGCTGCTGCACGTAGCCGGAGAATACGTTGCAGATCTCGCGAGACCGCATTACAAGTGTTGTACTCAACAGTGTGGTATGCTTACGCTAGACTGCTGGAAAAGTTGTCGGTAGTAGTCCCACAGCGCTTCCCACATCTCCTTCTGCTGCTGCACGTAGCCGGAGAATATGTTGCAGATCTCGCGAGACCGCATTACAAGTGCTGTACACAACAGTGTGATATGCTTACGATAGACCGCTGGAACAGTTGTCGGTAGTAGTCCCACAGCGCTTCCCACATCTCCTTCTGCTGCTGCACGTAGCCGGAGAATATGTTGCAGATCTCGCGAGACCGCATTACAAGTGCTGTACACAACAGTGTGGTATGCTTACGAGAGACCACTGCAACAGTTGTTGGTAGTAGTCCCACAGCGCTTCCCACATCTCCTTCTGCTGCTGCACGTAGCCGGAGAATACGTTGCAGATCTCGCGAGACCGCATTACAAGTGTTGTACTCAACAGTGTGGTATGCTTACGCTAGACTGCTGGAAAAGTTGTCGATAGTAGTCCCACAGCGCTTCCCACATCTCCTTCTGCTGCTGCACGTAGCCGGAGAATACGTTGCAGATCTTGCGAGACCGCATTACAAGTGTTGTACTCAACAGTGTGGTATGCTTACGATAGACCGCTGCAACAGTTGTCGGTAGTAGTCCCACAGCGCTTCCCACATCTCCTTCTGCTGCTGCACGTAGCCGGAGAATACGTTGCAGATCTCGCGAGACCGCATTACAAGTGTTGTACTGAACAGTGTTTTATGCTTACGCTAGACTGCTGGAAAAGTTGTCGGTAGTAGTCACACAGCGCTTCCCACATCTCCTTCTGCTGCTGCACGTAGCCGGAGAATACGTTGCAGATCTCGCGAGACCGCATTATAAGTGTTGTACTCAACAGTGTTTTATGCTTACGCTAGACTGCTGGAAAAGTTGTCGGTAGTAGTCCCACAGCGCTTCCCACATCTCCTTCTGCTGCTGCACGTAGCCGGAGAATACGTTGCAGATCTCGCGAGACCGCATTACAAGTGTTGTACTCAACAGTGTTTTATGCTTACGCTAGACTGCTGGAAAAGTTGTCGGTAGTAGTCCCACAGCGCTTCCCACATCTCCTTCTGCTGCTGCACGTAGCCGGAGAATACGTTGCAGATCTCGCGAGACCGCATTACAAGTGCTGTACACAACAGTGTGGTATGCTTACGAGAGACCACTGCAACAGTTGTTGGTTATAGTCCCACAGCGCTCCCCACATCTCCTTCTGCTGCTGCACGTAGCCGGAGAATACGTTGCAGATCTCGCGAGACCGCATTACAAGTGTTGTACTCAACAGTGTGGTATGCTTACGCTAGACTGCTGGAAAAGTTGTCGGTAGTAGTCCCACAGCGCTTCCCACATCTCCTTCTGCTGCTGCACGTAGCCGGAGAATACGTTGCAGATCTCGCGAGACCGCATTACAAGTGTTATACTCAACAGTGTTTTATGCTTACGCTAGACTGCTGGAAAAGTTGTCGGTAGTAGTCCCACAGCGCTTCCCACATCTCCTTCTGCTGCTGCACGTAACTGGAAAATGCGTTGACGATCTCGCGAGACCGCATTACAGCTTTCGTGTCCGGATTCCTTTTGATACTCTCCTAGAAAACGTTAAAAAATGTTCAGCGTTTTTCTTAAAATTTTTATTGCTTTAAAACAGTTTTAATAAAATAAAACTTGTTTTTTAATCTTTTACATTAAAATCTAACTATATTCTACCATTATAAATGACTTAAAAATTAACAAAATTTACCAAAATCTAAAACTTTCAAATCCGTCTACTTAAAAACCCATTAAAAATCGTTTAAAAAGTTTATGTGTAACCGGCTTATGGGCGATACTGCTCGAGAGAGATTAAAGGAGCTTAGAATCAAAATAGGAAAACCCCATACGAGCGGACTCACAGCGCACACGAGGCATCTCAAGCATGTTGTCCTGCCTAGAACACCGGGATAGCATATCGGCACGGGTTTTGAGTCTCTCTCTCAAATATTGTGGTCTCTTCTCACTCAGGACTTTTCGGACGAGGAAAGAAGTACAGAGAAAGCATAGCATAATCAATGATAATAGTCAGTCATCGGCAATAAGCCATGTGTTTTCCACTCAAGTGAAATGTGATAGAATTGTCTACGTGTTTTAATGTACGTGTAACCATTGTTTGTTGATAATAGGCCAGCAATAAATATTTACAGAAACAGAATGTTATATATATGCTAGACTCAATTATTGTTTCAGGTTTTGGTACAAAATCTATTATTTGTTTAACAAATAATATTAACTTTAAAAATGTTATTTTTCTAATTACTAACATTCCAATTAATTTACTTACTGTATCCTACGATAACAATGAATAATCGGTCTACTGGGGCTTCAGCCTACGTAACCAAGCTGAAGAATCTATCTTCGCTTTCATTCAGTAAGAATGGAAATTAGTGGTAATTGGAGGTTAGCCCACACAACATTGCAGTGCCACGTCACGCTGTACGATATGCATGGTTAAAATAAATCAAACGAATAAGTATATTAAATTAACAATTCTCAATCTTAATCCTAACCTACGATTGCCTTACTAACGTACTTACAATAGCGTCAATTATTTGACGGTAGCGTTTTTCCCTGGTTGTGCTCATTGCTTGGAGGCCGAAGTTGACCACTTGCAGCATGTTGCTCAGCACGGGCTTGACTATATTCTGAGAAAATATAACATGCTATTTACAATTTGGGGTAAATGAAACGAAATAGGTTTATGCAGTAAATGTAGTTAAAAATAATAAAATTAATCCGTATGTATTAAAACGTGTAGGTGTAGGAAAGTACAATTATTACCACATCACTAAGGGTAATTCATTTTGCTTTATTGGGGTGTTGATATAGGAAATATATATTAAAATTTCAACTATGTAACTGTGTATACGAAACATTAAAATTATATACAAGACAAGGTTTACTCATTAAACTCTAAAGTCTTCATTTGGGATTTTTTCTAAGTTTCTGTTAACATGCAGGTTTTTACATAAAGACGAACCACTGATTGAGACACAAGTATTACTTTAAGGAATTAAAATAAATAGAGAACTGGTTGTGTATTAAAATATATGTAATAGTTTTAAATATGTAATCCGTCACTCAACCAATTGCATATTAAATACTACTAGTTAGCCTGTCGTGGCTTCGCTCGCGATCATACTGACAATATTATACTGATATTTCCGTATAAATATTGTGTTACCGTTCCAAAGCCAACCTGGCGCTGATTAACTGTGTTTACTCTATCTAGCTGATTGTTTGAAACGTATAGTTATTTCCCAATGTTAAGTTTATGGGAAAAAACTCAACTTTAAGGGACCCCAGGGCCTCACTCACAAATTATTTCACTATAAAAAATGTTTCCTGCACAACTTCACGTTAGGCGACACAAAAAAGATGAAAATCGGTTCAGTAGTTTAGGAGAAGTGATTGTCACAAAAAACCTGCTCGCCTATTAAATCCTATACTCTAATATGAGTAAGGTTTGCTTGCTTGCTTGCTTGCTTGCTTGCTTGCGTGCTTGCTTGCTTGAGACACGGACCTCAAAAACGGCTCCAACGATTTCTTTCAAATGATCAAAATAAGTAATTTCTGGGATAAAAATAAGTTCTAGACAGGCCTCATCCCTAGGAACAATCAACAAATGTAAAAAACTAAAATGAAAAGTAAAAAAAATTAACATTGGGCTTATGGAGTTTCAAATCAAAACAAAATAATTGTAACAGCTGTTCATAATCAACCAGGGAACTGTCAAAGTAATACTCATGTTGTTTATGATTATTAACATGTGGTTTCCTGAGTGCAGAGATTAAAAGATTTGAGTTAAGATTACATATATAGAGTAGTAAAATAAATCAAAGGGACATTGAGCTATAAATAACAACTGGAGGGACCTTAAACATGTAGAAAAGAGGAAATTGAATAATATAAATCTGATTATCAGTAGGGGGAAGTGGTGAAATATTACTCCGAGTCATCTAAACAAACTGACTGGCCTTCCCCCGAGCAAAGCTCGGCCCCCAGGTACTAAGTATAGATATAGATATAGATATAGATCCATATTCAACATCAAACATAAATTAGCTTTATTATTATTCCGTAAAATAAACATCTGTTTTCTGTGAAGAAATATAGTTATAGTAGAAACAACTGAATTCTGACGTTCATGCGGAAAGGACATACCGCATCTATCTATCTATACTTGTTTAATAGGCGAGCAGGTTTTTTGTGACAATCACTCCTCCTAAACTACTGAACCGATTTTCATGTTTTTAGTGTCATTGAAAAGAGCCTAACGTGAAGTTGTGCAGGATTTTTTTTTATAGAGAAATAATTTGTGAGTGAGGTCCTGGGGCCCCTTAGAGTTGAGTTTTTCCCATAAGCTTAACATTGGGAAATAACTATAAGTTTTAAGCAATCAGCTGGATAGAGTAAACACAGTTAATCAGCAGGCCATGTCGGCTTTGGAACGGTAACACAATATTTATACGGGAATGTCAGTATAATATTACGTTGTGATCGCGAGCGAATCCGCGACAGGCTACTAGTGAGTTTTAATGCTCACCATTTCCCTTGCGTTTGTGGTAGGACAAGTCACGTGACCGGCTCAGCTGTGGTGTAGACTGATCAGCTGATCGACACCGAACATTTCCGAAATCTTGTACAAATATCACGCAGAAAAACCTTTCCTCAGACCAGCTGACAAAAACAATTTAGACGATGGTCGAGGAGAATGCGGGGGGTCAAACATAACACTAACAAATAGTAGCATGTGTTTCTCACTATTATTATTTGTTGGTAAACATATCTAATGTCGATTTAAGATTTTTTTATTTAAATCAAGACTGATTTCTCTATTCAAAATACAGCCCCTGGGGACCGAGCTTTGCTTGGGGAAGGCCAGTCAGTTTGTTTAGATGACTGGGAGTAATATTTAACCACTTCCCCCAACTTATTATCATATTTGTATAGCTCATTTGCCTCTTTTCGGCATTTTTAATGTCACTGCAGTTGTTATATATAACTCGTAATGTCCCTTTGAACTATTTCGGATATAACCACTTTATATATAAAATCTTCAATCAACAGTTTTAATCACTACTTTCAGGAAACCACATGTTAACAATTATAACACACGTTAACCACATTGTGTACATTGCCACATATAATCAACACCCGTATTACTTTGCCAGTTCCCTGGTTGATTATGAACAGCTGTTACAATTCTTATATTTTGATTTTAAACTCCATTAACCCAATGTAAATGTTTTTATCTTTCGTTTCAGTTTTTTACATTATTTGATTTTTACTGGGGATGAGACCTGTCTAGAACTTATTTTTATCCCAGAAATTAGTTATTTCCAATATTTAAACGAAATCTATTAGATTTGCAAGCAAGCAAGCACGCAGGGCGGATGCAAGCAAACCTTACTCATAATAGAGTATATGATAGGGTATAGGATAGGATTAGTTTACAGTTTGTTTAGATTCGGGATGTATATTTGTAGAATGTATATACTTCTTAGATTAAATGTTTAAATCGTCCAACGTTACTATGAAATTAATCAATGAACGAAGATGGCTCTGTAAAGATGGCCAATGCTTGTGTACTTGGGCTTGACTTGACTTTGGCTTGTGAACTGCAAGTAAACAGTACAACAACTACAAACACAGCGAGTCGAACTGTAGAGCAACTGCAAACACAGCGAGTCAATCACGCTGTGACACGACTGCCGCCTCGGCCTCACTTCAACTCTCAACTCTTCGTAAGGCATGATAAATACGAGCACAGACAATTTAAAATACCGTTTTCGCTTTTTCTGCTATGAGGGGCTTATACCACTTATAACTATTTGATTTATATTATAAATAAACTATTCTCACCGTGTTTCCTGGGGATGACGATTGCTGGAAAGGAAAAAGAAAACTTATTGAAAACACATTAATTAAACTGATTAGTTTATAAATTATATTAATATTGTAAATCTTATACGTTAATTAAACATGGATTTTTGTGAGGTCAGCTACGGTTTTGATTCCCTTAGGTATTAGGGCTTTGATTAATGGCTTTAAACCTTCCTAGGGTCAGCCTAAATGGCCACGTAAACTTTCATTAACTTTGGTTGAGTAGTTTAGGTCTCCTTAGAGAACATTCAAACATACCGGACGCGGTAGCTCAAAGGTAAAGTGCCTGACTAGCAAGTCAGACGTGACCGGTTCGATCCCGGTCCCGGCCGACTCCTGTAAGATCATAGCGGTCACCTCTGGCTTGCCCATGTGATTATTGGCGTTACGGTACTTCTAAGTCTTTATTTTCCCGCACAGGTCAATAGCGTATGGTGACGGTCAGTTGAGGTTTAAAAAAATAAATGAATAAAATAAAAATACATTAGTTTGTATAGATATACTAGCTGGTACTAGGCGAACCTATTTTTGAGTGGATTTTCCTGATAACTAATGACTCCAGTTTCTTTTTCCGTAGATAAAAAATGTTGTTACAGTGGAAACACAAAGGGAAAATCACTCCCGTGTTATCAGTGGTAAACTACCATTCATCATTTTAAACATAAACATTTTGAATGCCAGTAAGGTGGAACCCGAAAAGATTTTTTTGGATAAGTCTATATGTTTGATTCTCATGTAGGTACACTTCTACTAACTAATTGCATAACTCTTATTTCAGAACTATGTATGTGTTAGTAGAATAATCTGTATACCGTTGGGGCACAGCCCTAAAGGATTTTAAGAACGGGAATATCACTATGTTTAATTCCGGTGTATGATCTTTTTTCTTACCAAATTTCCACTTCATTAGTTTAGTAGTTGGTATGTTAACACAGGAGTAAAAAAGCCTGAGGGGCAAGCCTTGACGATTGGTGTGTTAACTGGAGGGCGAGCCTTGACTATTGGTGTATTAGCTGGGTTGCAAGACTTGACGATTTGTGTATTAGCTGGGTTGCAAGCCTTGACGATTTGTGTATTAGCTGGGGGGCGAGCCTTGACTATTGGTGTATTGGCTGGGGGGCCAGCCTTGACGATTGGTGTATTAGCTGGGGGGCGAGCCTTGACGATTGGTGTATTAACTGGGGGGCAAGCCTTGACGATTAGTGTGTTAACTGGAGGGCAACCCTTATCTATTTGTGTGACAGCTAGGGGGCAGGCCTTGATGATTGGTGGATTAGCTGGGGGGCAAGCCTTGACGATTGGTGTGTTAACTGGAGGGCAAGCCTTGACGATTGGTGTATTAGCTGGGGGGCAAGCCTTGACGATTGGTGTATTAGCTGGGGGGCAAGCCTTGACGATTGGTGTATTAGCTGGGGGGCAAGCCTTGACGATTGGTGTGTTAACTGGAGGGCAACCCTTGTCTATTGGTGTGTTAGCTAGGGGGCAGGCCTTGATGATTGGTGTATTAGCTGGGGGGCAAGCCTTGACGATTGGTGTATTAGCTGGGGGGCAAGCCTTGACGATTGGTGTGTTAACTGGAAGGCAACCCTTGTCTATTGGTGTGTTAGCTAGGGGGCAGGCCTTGATGATGGGTGTATTAGCTGGAGGGCAAGCCTTGACGATTGGTGTATTAGCTGGGGGGGCAAGCCTTGACGATTGGTGTGTTAACTGGAAGGCAACCCTTGTCTATTGGTGTGTTAGCTAGGGGACAGGCCTTGATGATTGGTGTATTAGCTGGAGGGCAAGCCTTGACGATTGGTGTATTAGCTCGGGGGCAAGCCTTGACGATTGGTGTATTAGCTGGGGGACAAGCCTTGACGACTGGTGTGTTAACTGGAGGGCAACCCTTGTCTATTGGTGTATTAGCTGGGGGGCAAGCCTTGACGATTGGTGTGTTAACTGGAGGGCAATCCTTGTATATTGGTGTGATAGCTAGGGGGCAGGCCTCGATGATTGGTGTATTAGCTGGGGGGCAAGCATTGACGATTGGTGTATTAGCTGGGGGGCGAGCCTTGACTATTGGTGTGTTAGCTGGGGGGCAAGCCTTGACTATTGGTGTGTTAGCTGGGGGGCAAGCCTTGACGATTTGTGTATTAGCTGGATTGCAAGACTTGACGATTGGTGTATTAGCTGGGGGGCGAGCCTTGACTATTGGTGTGTTAGCTGGGGGGCAAGCCTTGACTATTAGTGTGATAGCTGGGGGCAAGCCTTGACGATTTGTGGATTAGCTGGGTTGCGAGACTTGACGATTGGTGTATTAGCTGGGGGGCGAGCCTTGACTATTGGTGTGTTAGCTGGGGGGCAAGCCTTGACGATTTGTGTATTAGCTGGATTGCAAGACTTAACGATTGGTGTATTAGCTGGGGGGCGAGCCTTGACTATTGGTGTGTTAGCTGGGGGGCAAGCCTTGACTATTAGTGTGATAGCTGGGGGCAAGCCTTGACGATTTGTGTATTAGCTTGGTTGCAAGACTTGACGATTGGTGTATTAGCTGGGGGGCGAGCCTTGACTATTGGTGTGTTAGCTGGGGGGCAAGCCTTGACGATTTGTGTATTAGCTGGGTTGCAAGACTTGACGATTGTTGTATTAACTGGGGGGCGAGCCTTGACTATTGGTGTGTTAGCTGGGGGGCAAGCCTTGACTATTAGTGTGATAGCTGGGGGCAAGCCTTGACGATTGGTGTATTAGCTGGTGTGCAAGCCTTGACGATTAGTGTATTAGCTGGGGGGCAGGCCTTTACTAATGTTGTATTTGCTGGGGGGCAAGCCTTGACGATTGGTGTATTAGCTGGGGGGCAGGCCTTTACTAATGGTGTATTAGCTGGGGGCAAGCCTTGACGATTGGTTTATTAGCTGGGGTGCGAGTCTTGACTATTGGTGTGTTAGCTGGGGGGCAAGCCTTAACTATTAGTGTGTTAGCTGGGGGGGCAAGCCTTAACTATTAGTGTGTTAGCTGGGGGGCAAGCCTTAACTATTAGTGTGTTAGCTGGGGGCAAGCCTTGACGATTGGGGTATTAGCTGGGGGGTAAGCCTTGACGATTGTTATATTAGCTATCTTCTTGACGAACTTTAGCTCTATAATTTCAGAAGTAGGTGCGATGTGGTGGTAAACATAACTTTAAATGCCAGTGGGGAGGAGACAAAAGAATATTCAGGAAAGGTTTATAATTGATTATGTTGTATTTTCTATTATCCTACCAAATGTCAGCTTCATTGGCTCGGTAGGTGGTTTGTGACCATTAAAATGGGTATATTAAAAGCCAGTGAGGCAAATTCTTAAAGCATAATATTATCAGGAGTAAGCCTATGTAAGAGTGCAGTTGGAGGGGGGCCTGAGGTTAGGGCTTTGACTATTGGCTAGCAACTTTCCTATAACTAATCTGGATTACCATTTGCATTGAAAATGGATGTATGGTTTAGGGACGCGTAAATGACAAAGAAAAACATACATTTGTATACAGGAGATTACATCGTCAAAAAATGTTATTTTTTTGGGTGTTGTTTTAAATCATGATTAATTTGACCATAAGTTTATTTGTTTCGACACTTAACAAATAAACAATATCCATAAGGTTTTCAATACAGGAAGACTAGCCGACCCATTGCCCGCGTGAACTATGACAGTTGTGTGTGCTGCATTCTGTGGTTAGCCCGTGGATCTACTACGAATCAAGATCAGCTGTTTGAATTTTCATCAGCTCAAAT
This sequence comes from Allygus modestus, assembly GCA_963675035.1. Taxonomy (NCBI): domain Eukaryota; kingdom Metazoa; phylum Arthropoda; class Insecta; order Hemiptera; family Cicadellidae; genus Allygus; species Allygus modestus. The sequence goes on from OY776112.1 coordinate 352,273,022, forward strand.
CAAAGTGAATGCCCATAAGGAAGACATGGGAACTTTAGGACCCAGTGGGGCGAAACACAGGGGAAATTTCGTAATACCGTTTCTTAGCAAGCACCTAAGGCCAAAGAAAAAACCTATATGTCAAATTTCAATTCTGTAGGCCTTAGTTATGGAGATTTCGTGATAGGTCAGTCAGTAAGTGTTATTTGGATTTTATATATCAAAATTACATAAATATACAGGGTGAGTCTTTTAAGCTGTCTCAAACATATTACAAACGAACGGCTTGACATACAGAGATGAAACAAAACTTTTCCCCACTAATTCATACCAAAGGAACAACGTAAAAATATTTTTACCATTTTTAAAATACAGGATGTTCAAGAAACTGGGGGTCATGGGTTCGAATCTCATAGTTTTCAAATGTAAACATATGACATGTTATGCATCATTTTAAAGCTCTAAACTAGACAAACCATTTCGTGAAAACAGAACTCCTTTATCTTTATCCGTTTCAAAATGGCGGCCATTTCTATGGAAAATATTGATATTTACAGAATACCCTGTATCCTGTAAACTACTAAACTAATTTTCGTTCTGTTTAAAAATTCTTATTTCTCGTGAATTCAGCTTTAATTTGATATACGACATGTCAAAATTTTAAAAACTGAATATTTTATCAATAATTTTAATTTGTTTTAATGTTGGTAGCCTTGTAAATAAAAAATTTCAAATAAGAACATATGTGAAATGGCATATAATTTTAAAGGTCTTGCAAAAACAAACAACTTTTCAATTTAAACCTACCGCCTATCTTTGGTAGTTTTCTAGTAGTCAATCAAAAACTCCATTTCCCCATATAAAACCCATGTTAAACGTGCAGTACTACAGATTAATGGATGCACATTTAACATGGGTTTTATATGGAGAAATGGAATTTTTGGTTAATTACTAGAAAACTACCAAAGATAGACGGTAGGTTTAAAGTAGTAGGGAAAGGGGACTTCTGGGCCAAGTGATTGACAGCTTCCGGTCACGTGACCGGATGCGCTGAGTGAATAAATACGTCATCTGAGGCTGAGCCAGTGACGTAGGCGGTTTTGTGACGTAATGAGTGAAAGGTTAAAGTTAAAGGTCACGGGGAGGTAATTTTAAAAAAGTACTACCTCGCACGCGTAAAATCCGATTGTGATTCGATAGTTAATTGATAATAAATATCGAATGAAACAATCGAATGAAGCAATCGAATGATACGAGTGCGAGGTAGTACTATTACAAATATTACTTTATTTTATTTACAATAATTCATATTACAAATATTACTTTATTTTATTTACAATAATTCATGACGGTAGATACTTCGATTCCTGCGCAGAGTCCATGTTGTGTTTTTGACACCTATCTGTTCTGTTAGGTGTTTGCATTTCATTGCTGTCAGGTGGAAATAATACCTGACGGCAATGAAATAGAAACATCTATCATATCTTGAGTGAAATGATATTGTTATTTTGTGAAGAGCGTCTTGGAGAGCTCGATGTTCACCGGTCGAGAGCCGGAGGTGTACTGACTATTCGCTAGCTAGCGTTCTGGTATCAAACAAAATGGTGGGGGTAAAAGTGTAGTAGAACGAAGCAGATGGCGGACGGCAGATGGCTGTCGGCAGGTGGCAGGCGGCAGGTGGCAAGTGTGAGGCAGATGGTAGTCCCCCCACTACACCAGTCCCCCCACTACACCAGTCTCCCCACCAAGTTTTACATCGCACAATAACTTGTTTACATGTGTTAGTTAGGGTTTAGCTCTTAGACTGTCAAGACCTTACCTCCGTAACTAAAAACTTCAATAATGTTTGCGCTTCAACGCTGTATAAAAATAACAGCTACTATGATCTAAACCGGTGCATGTATTCATATGGTTCTTTTTGCGTAGCAAACAACTGGCTAAAAGTGTTTCAACCTCAATTATTCTTCGACGAAACCGCTCATTGTCCACTAAAAGTGTAGACCTTCTGTCTTCATTGTCAGGGAAGTAAAAAGTAGTGTCAAGGGGACTACTGAAGGTCACCTTCCTCATGTTCCTGTAAAACTGCGACATTTTTCAGACCCTCTAGGTAGATGTTCATCCGTCAAGAGCTGGAAGAATAATGATGTAGCGTTATCGTGTGTGATAGACACCTAACCCCCACCACAACGTTACCTTGTCCTTCAAACCATCGTTTTTACGCTACGGATGCTATACTGTTGTTTAGATTTAAATTTAGATTGCACCTTCTTGGTTGTCTTGTCAAGCCGCGTAATTGAAATACCCACATGTTATACTTTGAACCAAAAACAAAGAAGTTATTTAGGTTTGTCCTTGAAAATAGTTGTTTTTTCGCTGTTGCTGCTATACCCTTTGTCGGATCTGAATTCTGTTTGCACCAACTTGTTCGTCTAATCAGTCCGCGTAGTTTGAGTACCCACTTAAGATATTTTAAACCGTAAATAAAGAAGTTATTTAGGTTAGACCCTCGAAATAGTTGTTTTTAGCTATTACCGCTATACCCTTGGTCGGATCTGAATTCTGTTTGCACCAACTTGTTCGTCTGATCAATCCGCGTAATTTGAGTACCCACATGACATACTTTGCACAAACTTTGTAACCCCCCCTTTTTTTGGGTCATGTTCAAGGTCAAGGTCAAGTTCAAGGACCTTGGGACTTAGAAATTTTCACAAAGTGGGCTGCACGCAAACATAAGACTAACAGTCTTGTAGCTTAGAGGCTGAAGTTGTGGGGTATATTCGCTACTATATGTAGCGGGGAGAGAATAAGTTAATTATATGGGGGAATAAGTTAATTATGTATTACCCATGTGTGGGATAAAAATGAGGGGGAACTAAATGGTTAATATGGTGGACTAGATTATTTGGCGTGCTGACTCTGCTACTAACTAGAAATAATGAGCTGTAATACCTAAATGGAAGTACAACTGTCTTCCAAACCTGTTTTGAAATACCGGTACCAAACTATATAATTGAACTGGAAAACGTGCTTGGGGGACCAGAGGCTCGGAGATCTTTTACCCGAGACCAGAAAGCCTACTTAGCCAGCTTTGATTTAATCTAAATAACTGAAATGAACTAACTAACGATCCTTCCAAAAACTGATATATACTAAATCGGCATCTGAGGTTATTGCAATACTGATCTAGGCATGGTAACTAATCTTTAAGCTAAATGAATGTATAAAAATACTGCAAGCTAATAAAAAACTATGGATAATCTTCTGGGGAGTGTGGTTAATTTTGTCTCAACATGATGAAAATTTAACCTGTTGCAAAGTGTTCGGGCCAGGCCCGAACACTACTATTTGTTCCTACATTCCTGTATCGGGGCGAACCTTATGGGTTTCCCCTTAATAAGCTGTTTAGCCAGCCATTCTGTCTCTAAATTACCCTATACTTAAATGAAAACTTATCGGTTGTGCGAATTGGTTGCAGAGATGAGGTTCAACACGTCCGTCCTTTCTGACGCCGGCAGTAGGAAGGGGGAGAGGACGCCGCTAAGCCAGATTTCGTTGACAAGACGGAAAAAAGTTGTTCGCTCTGTCAACGGCGCGACAGGCGAAGTGCTCCAGGCAGTGGCTGCGCGACGGAGTTTGCGCGCACTATATAAAATAGGGTGACGCTAAGCGTCACAACCACCCCCCTTACGGCAAAAGAAAAGAAAAAGAATCAGTTTTGCTGAAGGTGTGAGGTTGTTGAGTGTTTTGAGTGGTTTTTGTTCGAGTTGCCTCCCTCTATCGTGCTCTGGGTCCCGAGATGTCATGGTCCCGGTTTTAACTCAAGGGAAGCCGAGAACAGATGAGGAAAGGCGAAAACCCCTGACCAGTCCGGCTTCGACTTGGAACCTCGTTCGCAACGTTTGTTTGGGGAAAAAGCTGATTGTTTTGGTTGACCAACCACGGCAGGGATCGGGATCCACCCCCCCTCGCGAATAGAGGAAGGTATGTTGGGTGCGACAGCTAAATTAACCTAACCTAGCAAACTTGTGACTACTGTGATCTTGGCTCAGCTGAAACAGAAAGTCGGAAAGCGACAGTAAAAGGGACGGACAACTGCACGCACAAAAACATGTTTTTTTTTTTGTTTTTTTTTTTTTTAAGTTCAAAATCGCACAGAGTTGGAGAAGATAATTTGGTCTTTGGTGATGTTTTTTGTTTGGGGGGTGTCCGAGAGGAGGTCTTGCTCAGGCATCGACTTGGCTGGTTCCCCGCTGACAGGTGATGGAGAAAACTGGAACAGCCGAGGATTGCAGGCAGCAGGGTGAGATGTGCTCCCAGCAGGTCCTGATCACCGCGTTGCTGTTGGTGTGGATAATGCTGAGGCTCTGCTGGATCTGCCTTTGAAGATGTTGCCATCCCCTCGGAACTTGGTGTCGGAATATGACTTTTGTCACTTGGAGCTGATGATGTGAACTTGCGGTTGAGAAAATGTCTATTTTACTGTCGAAGTAACTGACACTGTCCATATAAAGCACTGGTAACTGATATTGCTTGAAATCACTTTATTATTCTGTCTTTAAATAATATCATTTGGTTGTCGGTTGTACTGTTTAATGTAAATTTTTTGATTGTGCAGTTGTCATGGTGTTATTTTAATAGTTGGGGGTATTAACTGTATTGATCGGTGATGATTGCTAAACAAATTTTTTTTTTTTTTTTTTTTTTTTTTTTTTAAGGTTAACTGTCGTGGTGAAGGTGATGAAAGGTTGATCGCAAGGCGGCGGTCCGATAACTGACGGGTTGGTCATTTCTTAACTGGGGTACCGTGGGATTGTCCCATGTTTGGCGCCGGGTTACCAAGGCCAGACTGGTGAGGTCCGCGGAAACTGTTTCTGAAGTGAGTGAGAGTTGTGGAGTTTGGAAGGATCTGCAAAACTGTTGAAAACCCTTTTTTTTGTATTTTTTTTTGCTTCGCATGCAGAAAAAAAATTGCGCTCGCAATTACGCTATGATGAGCGGTAATTTCAGGTGAGGATAGGTGCTTGTGGACTGTTTGGGGGAAAAAATCTTCCTAGTGCCCGGTTCTTGCTTAATTGAGAAAAATCCTGCCCCTACTCGTTCTTACAATCGACGTTTGTCTTGGTATACCTATTACAACATGAAAATCTTTAACTTAACTACCTTCTGATCTTCTCTAAACTGTTCCTAAACCTAACTACTACTACTTTAGTGACTAATTAAGCTAAGAAGTGTGAAAAGAGCAAAGGGAGAGAAATAGGAAAGAATAGTAAAAGAGTTTGTCTTCCAAACACTCGACTAGTACAAAGGTCGCCACAGAAGGTGCCACCACTGAGCCTCTTCCTGCGATGGTGAAAAAATGAATAAAACAAAAAAAAAAGGTAACCATCTGCAGAAAGGTTAATCTCAATCAGAAAAAAAATTCTTTACAAGACCCAGTGAGGGTGTCGGAGACGAAAAGGGGAGGGGAAAGATTTGGCCGACAACGCACGGGGGAGGACGTGTAGGGCAGCCCATCCTAGGGAAGGATACCCTGAGACTCACAGTCCCCCGGGCGTTGGCGGGGACAGCGACAGAGAGAGAAGACTTAACCTAATATCACTTTTGTAGAGCGTTTCTGGTCTGGGTAAAAGGTCTTTAATATTTTGGCTGAAAAAATCTTTTTAACTGTGAAACATGAGCGTTTCTAATGAACTTGCCTGTTGAGGGGTTTAACAAACGTGCGGTGACGGGTGAAGAAAATGACTCAATAACACAAGGTTTGGACAAGACAGGCAGCAGCTTTTTGTTGATTGATTCGGCAGCCTTGCTGAGGTGGTGTTCTCTGAACATTACCCAATCACCGGTCTTGTAGGGGTTGGGCAGTCTGTTCAGATCGTACTTTTGCTGCCTACGTTGCCTAGCCTCTGAGAGGTTCTCGACGGCCGTTCTCCACTCCTCGTTCGAAGATTGTTGGGAAGCATGGTCGTCGACTAGCCTGTCTAAATTCCAATGGAGTTCTAAGGGGTGGGAAATGTTCCGGCCAAGGAACAAACGGGCTGGAGAAACTTTGGTGGAATCATGACGGGCGGAATTGAAGGCTATCTGGAACCAGTGTAGTTCGTGGTCCCAGCGCTTTTGGTGCTGGTTGTGAAAAATTCGGATGGCTATCTTTATTTGTTTGTTTACCCTCTCGGCATGCGAGGGGTTAGGGTAGTATGGACTAGTGTAGATATGCTGGATGCCTAAGCCTAAACAAAGATTCTTGATTACTACTGATTTGAAATTTGAAACATTATCGGAGACTAAATATTTAGGGGGGCCAAAGATTGAAAAAACTTGCTTGGTGAGGACTGAAACTGAGGTCTCTGCTTTAGTATTTTTTACTGGTATCATGAGGCAAAACTTGGAGAATGAATCGACCACAGTCAAAATGTATTTATTTCTGTTTAAAGAAAGGGGTAGAGGGCCAATATGATCAATAAAAATCTTTTCCCACGGCTGGGTCACGATTTCAGAGGCCAGCTTCCCAACCTTGGTGTTTGGGGCCTGCTTACACCGTTGGCACTGGACGCAAGTCCGAACCCTATCAGTGATGTAGGCTTTTAGATTGGGAGCCCAGAAAAAGGGTTCGATGCGGGCGAGGGTCTTGCTGATGCCCAGGTGTGCTGAAGTGGGCGACTCGTGGTAGTAGGAAAATAAAAGATCAAAAAGTTTGGTGGGGACAACTACTCTGGGCTTTGTTTGGTTAGGCTGACGGTAAAGAAGGGTATTGCTGTCTATTGAATAGTTTGGAGGCTTGTTTGAGGACCTAATGATCTTCCTGAGGTCAGGATCATCCAGTTGATGTTTGGAAATGTCCTTGAAAGCCTCAGGCAGGGAAAAAAGAGACAAAAGTGTTGGTTGTTGGATCGGGGGTGCTACAACTGTTGGTTCTACATTTTCAAAAAGTCTGGACAAGCAATCAGCAATAACATTGTCTTTTCCGCGAATGTGATAAATCTTAAACTGGAAGGAGTTAATGAAGGATATCCAACGGGCAATTTTACCCATCTGTCGGGGGTGATTGAGAAGCCAAGTGAGAGCCGAACAGTCCGAGTGAAGCTCGAACTCTCGGTGTTCCAAATATTGCTGGTATTTCTGTAGGGCAAACACTATTGCAAGGCATTCAAGCTGTAATGTGGAATAGTTGAGTTCATGCTTATTGAGGGCCCGGGATGCATATGACACTGGGAACAACTGATCACCATGGGGTTGAAGGAGGACCGCTCCGATTGAAGAGCCGGAAGCGTCAGTGTGCACTATGAATTGTTTATTAAAATCGGGCATACGGAGGATTGTAGAGGAAACTAAAGCTTTCTTTAAGGTTTGAAATGCTGCTACTTGGTCGGGGCCGAAAACAAAAGGAACTCCTTTCTTCTTTAAATGATTTAAAGGAATGGTAATAGTGGCATAATCCTTAATGAAGCGGGCATAAAAGGCTGTCATGCCCAAGAAACGTGATAACTGCTTGATGTTCTTGGGAGTGGGAAACTCATCTATGGGTCGAGTCCTCTCGGGATGGAATGAAATGGTGTGGTTAGAAAACACATGACCAAGAAACTGAATCTTATTAGACGCTACAGTGATCTTTTCCGGATTGACGGTGAGTCCGGCGTCACGAAGGCGTTGAATCACTAACCTGACCTTTTCCAGGTGGTCTTCAAAGGTTGAATCACTGTAGACGCACAAGTCATCGAAAAAGTTGTAAACATACTGGAACTTTATATCGCCAAAAATCTTATCTATTAAGGAGGTGAGAACCATACTGCCAGACGCAAGTCCAAAAGGGAGAAAATTGAACTCATATTGAGCCCAAGGAACAACAAATGACGTAAATTGCTTTGACTCCTCATCAAGGGGGATCTGGTTGTATGCCGAGTTCAAGTCAAGGAGCGTGAACCACCGAGCTTGGCCTAAGTGTTGAAAAGCGCTTTCGATCGTGGGCATGGGTGTAGCGTCGAGTTCTAAAATGGAATTAAGATTTCTGTAGTCGACTACCATGCGTGTTTTCCCACCCTTTTTGGGAACTAAAAAGGCAGCTGAGGCATACTGGGATGTGGAGGGTCTAATCACTCCCTTCTGAAGCAGATCGTCGATGTGTTGTCTCATAAGTTGGAGTTTGGGAGGGGCGTACTGATATGGTTTATTGCGGACAATTTTACTTTCTTTGATCCTGATGTGGTATTTTAAAAGATTTGTGCGGCCCAACTTGCTAGTTATCGTTTCGGGGAACTGAGAAAGCAACTGAGTGACTGACTGACGCTGTTGGGGATTTAAGTTCTCCCCCATACTGACTGGATGGTCCGGTTGCTCAACAATCGTGGAGCAAATGAGTGGAAAAGTTGTGGGTGAACCAGGTGATCCATAGGGAAAGCTAAGAGTGTGTGTGAACATGTTAATTACTGCCTTGGTCTTTGTCAAAAAGTCAGAACCTATTAAAAGCGGGACTGGTAAATTATCAGTAACAAAAAATGGGAAAGTCCAGGAAAGATGATTTATTTTAAAGTGGACCCTGACTGAGAAATTGAAATTGATGGGTTCGCCAGCGGCAGAGATGGCTGATAAAGATGTCGGATGTCTGCTGACCACTGCTTTGGTATGACGCTTTAAGAGCTTGTAAGTATCGGAGGACAATAAACAGAATGAAGATCCGGTATCTATCAGTGCATCTTTAAATAATCCCTTGAAATCCAGTGTGACGTGGCACAGATCATTGGTTGGAATGCTTGGGGAACCTTTGGGTTTATTAGGCAAGTTTTGCTTACCGGGCACCTGCTGCACAGATTGTACCAGGGGAGGGGCCGAGGCGCCTAACGGTACCCCCCTCTGGCGTTTCCCTGACCCTGACCTTGTGAACCGAAGCCTCGGTTTGAATTGAATTGTTGTTGTGGCTGGTATGTCCTAGGTGGTCGCTGTTGATTTTGCTGAAATGGAAATTGTGGGATGCGGGGTGTGGATAGTTGATTAGAGAAATTCGAAAAGTTGCGGTTGTCATATCCTGAAAATCTTTGATTTCCCTGTCGATAATTCGGATTGTTACCGGGGGTCAAGCCCGAATGCTGGTTTTGACGGTAGCCGACACTGAGCTGCGTGGTCTCTGGTCGCGAGACGGCCTGCCCCTGTTCCAGCGCGCGGACCACCTGAACCCTGGGAGCCAAGGCCAGGAGGTCTGATAAACTACACGCGGCCGGAAAGGCGGCAAGAGCCGCCCGCGTTGGTGCATTCAGACCATTCAGTACGGTGTCAAGCACATCGCGCTCTGAGAAGTTTGAAATCAAAAGGGATGCCGCGGCGGAAATGCTATCCACAAATTCGGGAAGGGACTCTAAATGTTGCTGGGCCCTGTAAACCATCGTGGTGACCATAGCGTGCCTGACCTGTGCTGGGAGAAAAAAATCCCTTACACCTACAACTACCTGTTCTAAACTGACACGATCGGCGATTCCCTTTAGCCAAAAGGCCCTTAGCTGTTCCGCCGTGCGGGGAAGAACCGCCAACAAAATATCCTCGTCAGCAAACAAACCCAATTTGGCAATTTTGGCAGCCGAAATCAAGAACTCCACCAACCTACGTGGCTCTGCACCAGTAGTCAGTGGCAACGCCCTAACAAGGTCGTCTAGGACCTTCATCTTACTTTGAATTGCGCGGGGAGGGGAACGACTGCTGGCCATGGCAGAAGCCACTTGCTGCCCTACGGCAATCGCGGTATCCTGGACCAACTGGGCCCAATCCACCTTAGGTGAACGTCCACTGTCGGTATTCTGGATCGCGGTGTCGTGAGGGGCACTAGGGTTTGCGTCGCCGAACTGTTGATTTCCCGCAAGGGGCGTCATTACCGGCGTCGACTGAGAGGACGTTGTGACCGTGGCCGCGCCAGTGACTGTTAGGACAGTGGGTGCAGTAGTGGTGCTTCCGTCCTGAATTGTCTTTTCATCGGTTTCGGTTAGCGAGACGGTGACTGGGCAGGTCAGATCCGGCCTGGAATTGGGGGGCAAGGGCTCGGATCCGCCATTCAACTGAAGAGTTTTCAGAAACTCACTCAAGAGGGACCTATTAACTGACAGGGTCGTTGAAGGTGCAATCCCTAAAATGAGACATTGATCAGTCGCGTCCTGAGCATTGAGAGTAAAAACCCAGGAAGTGCCTGCTGGCAACTCCTCGGGCGAATATACCCTTGAGGGCATTTTGTCTAAAAACCAGGAAAACTACAAAGTGAGAAAAAAAAAATTTTAACACAAAACACCTACTGCCTATGGGTATCCCTTATCAAGAGTCGTTGCTCAAAAATTCAAATTGCGCAAAAAGGGTAACCCAGGCAACGCGCCCAACACAAGAAAAGAGGTATTTATTTATTTATTTTTTTTTTTTAAATCCGGAATCCCAAAAAAAATCCCATTAATTCCCAGACAGAAAAAAATCCCTAAATGATTGGAGGTTGAGCAATTGGAAAACACTTGGCCGTAACAGACTTTCCCTGGAGCATAAAATTTCTGTTCGATGAAAACCATTTACAAAAAAAGAATCTATGTCGGCATTGGTGATAAAGAGTTTTCTATTACAGGAATCAACTCTATAAATGCATCGTTGTTGAAATGTATTCCATCACGACGCATTGATTTCCCATAATAGGCATGAAAAAATCGGGTGCGATTTAATTCGTCGGGGAGGTCTATCACTTTGACGAAGTGTGAACGTAATGTGAGCAAAAACCTATTAATTTTATGTAAAATGGTAACTGCTGGGGTGTAGTTTCCTATCCGTGGATAACTCGGCAATGTTGTAAAAACAATGACCATCCTAGGATATAAACGCCGTATCAGTCTCAAAAAGGACAAAAAAGAATTCTTGAAAACTGTAATATCTACGTTTGCTAAAAAATCGTTTGTACCTAAGAAACATAACAAGGGCATATGCGGCTATATGGCTGAAACATTTAACTTAACAAAAGTCTTAAGGTCAGATACTCTTGCTCCAGAGATGCTCCGAATTAAAATTGGCCGTAAACTCCCAGTTAGGCCGGGATTTGCTCGAGAAAAATTGCAAAAACGGGTGGCATATGAGTCGCCAAGGACCTGAACACTAATCAAATTACTTGCTTGGGCCATAAATAAATTAACAGTGAAGGGAAAACCCAAGCTACGCCGACCGACACTGGAAGGTGTCTATTTGTGAAATGAAAATAAAAAGGTCGGCCCCTAATGTCCCGTAACTAACTACAAACGAAAAGAAATGCTAGTGAGCTATCCTAAATTTTCCCCAAATGTAAAATTCGGTTCCCTGAACAAGTAACTGCACACAAGCAAAAATAAAATTGATAAAAGTGCCGGTTTAACTTCAGTTAAACTAATTGAAAAAGATTTTACAAGCAAAAAAGGTGGGTGCAGCGCTAATCCATTGGCCGCCCAACCAGACGTTAGCTGTAGGTAAGCTAAGTTCAGCACAAGAATTGGTGGCGAGTGACGTAGTTGTGACGTAGCGTGACCGGCCGGAGTATCGACCAATTTATAAACCCAAGCCCCGACCGAATTACTAGAGGCACATTGTTGCTCAAAACGCATAATTATAAATACATTTGGCACAAGGAAAAAGAAAAAATATATTCTACAGGACGTTACATTAATGCCTTGATGTAAAATGCCAGCTGTACCAAGCCAGAATTCTGACTTAGCCTAAAAGTGAACTGAGTTAAAAACCAACTGAAATGCAAAATATAAACTAAATTGACTATGGTTACCTATGTTAGACATGTCCTGAGAACCCATTCTACAATTATATACCATAAAAATCTAGCCTAAAGAGTTTTACTGATCCAAAATTTGCAAAAAACTTCCTACTGCAAAAACTGCTAGGCCCTAAAAACTTTACTATTGGCAGATTCTGGTCCTGTATTTCTGGCCCACTGAATGCTTACACTAAAAGAATATTATTGTTACTAGGGATGACCAATAGTGTGAGAAAATATATTCACATAATTTTAAGGACAAAATCACATAGTACAAAGAATAAATTAAACATTGGACAGACAAACAGCACAGATTGTAGCCACAGACTAACAGTTGTAAAAGATGAGGCTGTAGCATGATAAATATATTTTATTGAATAAATAAATAACATAAAAAACAGTCACTGAATTTAACACATAGCAAGGTGTTGGCTTTAACTATAGAAACTGGTCTTTATTTGTATAACAAAACAAAACACCTTGGTTTTGGCCAAATGCCATTCTAATTGTAATAAAAATTGGGTTATGGCCGTTAAACCACCATACCTGAGACCTGTACCCAATACATTTTTTTATAGACCAGATATGCCTCTTGCTAGGCTTACAAATTAAAATCCTAAACACTGAATCACATCACTGAAACACTTGTACTGCTGCCAAGGCCAGATGAGTTGTGGATTCTTACTGAAATACAAAACAGAACAACAAATACAAAATCCTACCTAAGACACACTATTTTCCCTTGGTCACCCTAGTTAGATAAATTTGGAAAGGGTTTAACCTCAAAAATTGAGGGCTAGGCCCCCTACCTTCCTGGTGTCAGTCTAGCATTCTAAAAAAGTCTGATATGGGACATAAACTCCCCAGAAGATTCATCGATTAAATCCCAAGTTTTCTAACCTACAAAAAACAAAGCTGCCTAAAGCTCTCTGGCCCTAGGCTTAAGCCTGCTACCATATGTAGCTTAGAGGCTGAAGTTGTGGGGTATATTCGCTACTATATGTAGCGGGGAGAGAATAAGTTAATTATATGGGGGAATAAGTTAATTATGTATTACCCATGTGTGGGATAAAAATGAGGGGGAACTAAATGGTTAATATGGTGGACTAGATTATTTGGCGTGCTGACTCTGCTACTAACTAGAAATAATGAGCTGTAATACCTAAATGGAAGTACAACTGTCTTCCAAACCTGTTTTGAAATACCGGTACCAAACTATATAATTGAACTGGAAAACGTGCTTGGGGGACCAGAGGCTCGGAGATCTTTTACCCGAGACCAGAAAGCCTACTTAGCCAGCTTTGATTTAATCTAAATAACTGAAATGAACTAACTAACGATCCTTCCAAAAACTGATATATACTAAATCGGCATCTGAGGTTATTGCAATACTGATCTAGGCATGGTAACTAATCTTTAAGCTAAATGAATGTATAGAAATACTGCAAGCTAATAAAAAACTATGGATAATCTTCTGGGGAGTGTGGTTAATTTTGTCTCAACATGATGAAAATTTAACCTGTTGCAAAGTGTTCGGGCCAGGCCCGAACACTACTATTTGTTCCTACATTCCTGTATCGGGGCGAACCTTATGGGTTTCCCCTTAATAAGCTGTTTAGCCAGCCATTCTGTCTCTAAATTACCCTATACTTAAATGAAAACTTATCGGTTGTGCGAATTGGTTGCAGAGATGAGGTTCAACACGTCCGTCCTTTCTGACGCCGGCAGTAGGAAGGGGGAGAGGACGCCGCGAAGCCAGATTTCGTTGACAAGACGGAAAAAAGTTGTTCGCTCTGTCAACGGCGCGACAGGCGAAGTGCTCCAGGCAGTGGCTGCGCGACGGAGTTTGCGCGCACTATATAAAATAGGGTGACGCTAAGCGTCACAGTCTCCTGCCTATATACAGGCCAAGTCCCTAACTTGAAATGCTTAGGGTGGTCCTGAAAAGGACTGTTTGCGTGCTGAGGGATGGTTTGGTTAGGAATGGTTGGTCTAGGGATCGCTGCTCGGTTTAAACTTTATTTTTTAAAACCCACTTTACCCTCCCATCTTGTCTCATGAAGTACAACTCCTGGGTGTCGGGTATCAGAGGGGGTGGTGGTGGACAAGTCTGCGGCAGACGCACCTCGACGTAGTAGTCGGTGTGTTGGAAGAGGAACACGTGGTCCCCGTTCCTAGCCACAAACTTGTACTCCGTCAAACGCTTTAGATTCCGGAACTCGGCCTTGGAGGTGTCGATCGGCGTCACCAAATCATCGATCCCCATCACTCTTGTCCGCTCCATCACCTCATCTACAGTTAGTGGTGGAGTTGAAGGTCGAGCTGTGGACGTAGAAGGCTGAGGCTGAGTTGAGGGTCGCTGGTGAAAATATAATGGGTGACACCGAAAATCACGTCTAAGAGCAGACTTAAAAGCCGAAGGTTTCTTAAATCCGCTTTTTCTTTCCGTCGACTTCTTCAAGGACTCCTTCAAACGTTGAAGTTTTTCGGGAGTCAGAGGAGAAGACATGGTGTTGTTGGATGGAAGGGAAAATGGATAGAGCACGTGTATACTGGCTGAGAACCAAAGCTGGAATGAGGTGCCAGACAGAGTAAAGCAGGTCGCAAAGGCTAACCTTGCCCTATCCATATATAGGTAGAAAGCTGGGTACTAATTAGAACCGGTTTACATCCGGGACCCCCCCTTTTTTGGGTCATGTTCAAGGTCACCCCCCCCTTTTTTGGGTCATGTTCAAGGTCACCCCCCCTCTAACCCCCTTTTTTGGGTCATGTTCAAGGTCACCCCCCCCCTTTTTGGGTCAAGTCCAAGGTCAAGATCAAGGTCGAGGGATAAACTTTTTGGAAGAGAGGGATAAATTCCCGACAAAATCCCGCAATGAAGTAGGGTTATCCCTTATCCCGCTTTCCCCTAAATATCTCTATTTCCCATTCTCCGTCTATATAAGCCGAGATTTCGAGCGTCTCCTCGCAGTAGCCTGCCGCCCTTTAGGATGAACGTCCCACTGGGTTGCAGTGCCTGCTGCAGCGTAGGTCTCTTGAGTGTGTGTGGGCCCAACGCGCAATTGAGAGACCATGCGCATTTGCATGTGTAGTTAAATATATTTAAGGGGATCTTGGTCAGGGGATTATTGTATTTCGGTTCGTAGTATTCTGAAGCCTACACAGTGATGAACGTCCTTGCGGTTTCAGAGTGCACGACTGTTGTAAACTGACCATATCTTGATGCTATATAACACCTAATGCTTTATAATAACATTGTAGATGGAATGTGTTTCCTTAACACTTAATGTTTTGTAGTTTGCTTAACACTTAATGCTTTTATTTTCAACGTGACCTTGACCCAGATTAGGACTTAGAAAATATTCAAGAAACATTCAATGTACACAACCACGTTTTAGCACAAAATTTATGGAAGGGGAAATTTAATATATACTGCAACAGCGTGGTAAAAATCATCATATCGCTATGGAAGCTGTAGGTGTAAACACTTGGCTTGTTCCTTCCGAGCTTGCTATTTCAGAAGCCTTTCTGTCCATCCTTACTTATGAGTTCCGAGGCATTAAATTAAAAGTAAAAATAGAGCTGAGACCGTTGCATAGAAATGATATGCATTGTATTTTGGTGGAATGGGAATCGCCCTCCGGCATTAATCTTTTCCATTTTATCAAAAGATCGTGCAAGGAGTTTTGTGTAAAACGGATAACAGTCTCCCTTGTTTAAACGTAGTACAGCTTGCTTCCAAAGTAAAATAGCAAAGGTAACACCTTTGCTATTTTACAAAATATTTTAACGGGTCCTTGACCCAGTTACCGGACTTGGAGCAATTCAGAGTGTGCGATACAGCGTTAGAACAAACTACTGTCGAAGTCCCCCCCCATGATATATTCCTATAAAAGCGGGAGCAGCCCGCAGAGGGTTCGCAGTCGCAGGCCGACAGCCTAGCTAGCTGTTTGCCCGCGCTGTCCGTAATAGTATCTCTAGTATAGAGTTGGTACCACTATATATTAGAGATCCTACCTTAGCTTAAGGCATGTCTCTGTATTATTAAGCTTGTTAGAATAACGCTTGTAGTTTGCTGCTAGTAAATGTAGTTAGTTTAACTGTGGTTAGTTTGGTGTTGGTTTTAAAGTGTCTTTGAAGTGTTTTTATTTACTAATGAAATATGTACTTTTCTTTCACGCTCCCATTCAAAAAGGTATGGCACGAAAACCGACCTTATGTCTTTAAATATCTCAGGGGGGATTATGTTTCTCAAATAAACACCTTTCCTAACCCCTTACAAAAAGGTATGGCAGGAAAAGCGACCTTAAGTCATTACGGCACGCAAACCGGATGACTTTACCTATCTTAGCCCTTACTCACGAGAAACACATTCAGTCAGTTTGCTTATTTTTGGTTAAATTTAAGGGGACCTTGGTCAGGTAATTATTGTACTTCGGTTCGTAAAACTCTGACACCTACACAGTGATGAACGTCCTTGCGGTTTCAGAGTGCGCGACTGTTGTAAACTGACCATATTGCTTATCTTAGGGGGATACATCTTCGGGGAAATAAACTTAAGGGGACCTTGGTCAGGTATTGTTGTACTTCGGTTCGTAAAACTCTGACGCCTACACAGTGATGAACGTCCTTGCGGTTTCAGAGTGCGCGACTGTTGTTAACTGACCATTTTGCTTTTATTTTGGGAGAGGGGTAACTTGTCGGGGGAGAGGTTAGCGTTCCGTTATTAAGTTTATGCCTATAATTGCGAGCATTAAACTAGACCTCTTTTCCTAATACAGAGCGGGGAATAAAGCAGTTTGTGGTCCAAGTGAGAATCACTTACTGCTTTATTCCCCGTTTTGGTGACACCTTCAGATGACCTTGACCCACTTCGGGATTTAGAAAATTTTCGTTTAGTAAAACATTACAACAATATTCCTTCCCTAACCTCTAAGCCCCCCCCCCCATGATATATTCATATAAAAGCGGGAGCAGCCCGAAGAGGGTTCGCAGTCGCAGGCCGACAGCCTAGCTAGCTGTTTGCCCGCGCTGTCCGCAATAGTATCTCTAGTATAGAGTTGGTACCACTATATATTAGAGATGCTACCTTAGCTTAAGGCATGTCTGTGTATTATTAAGCTTGTTAGAATAACGCTTGTAGTTTGCTGCTAGTAAATGTAGTTAGTTTAACTGTAGTTAGTTTGGTGTTGGTTTTAAAGTGTCTTTGAAGTGTTTTTATTTACTAATGAAATATGTACTTTTCTTTCACGCTCCCATTCAAAAAGATATGGCACGAAAACCGACCTTATGTCTTTAAATATCTCAGGGGGGATTATGTTTCTCAAATAAACACCTTTCCTAACCCCTTACAAAAAGGTATGGCACGAAAACCGACCTTAAGTCATTACGGCGCGCAAACCGGATGACTTTACCTATCTTAGCCCTTACTCACGAGAAACACATTCAGTCAGTTTGCTTATTTTTGGTTAAATTTAAGGGGACCTTGGTCAGGTAATTATTGTACTTCGGTTCGTAAAACTCTGACGCCTACACAGTGATGAACGTCCTTGCGGTTTCAGAGTGCGCGACTGTTGTAAACTGACCATACTGCTTATCTTAGGGGGATACATCTTCGGGGAAATAAACTTAAGGGGACCTTGGTCAGGTATTGTTGTACTTCGGTTCGTAAAACTCTGACGCCTACACAGTGATGAACGTCCTTGCGGTTTCAGAGTGCGCGACTGTTGTTAACTGACCATTTTGCTTTTATTTTGGGAAAGGGGTAACTTGTCGGGGGAGAGGTTAGCGTTCCGTTATTAGGTTTATGCCTATAATTGCGAGCATTAAACTAGACCTCTTTTCCTAATACAGAGCGGGGAATAAAGCAGTTTGTGGTCCAAGTGAGAATCACTTACTGCTTTATTCCCCGTTTTGGTGACACCTTCAGATGACCTTGACCCACTTCGGGACTTAGAAAGTTTTCGTTTAGTAAAACATTACAACAATATTCCTTCCCTAACCTCTAAAGCCCCCCCCCTCCCCCTTCTACAACTGGGTATAAAAGGAGGGTTTCCACCAGTGGTAAAATCATTCTGCTGCTTACACATCACGAGTGCAGTTAAGTTCCCGAGATGTCTGACCATAGGAAGCAACTTTTGCCGAGGAAGGTTGAGCACTCTTCACCTGCTCCGTCATCTGCTCCACCAGCTCCTTCCATCCTTCAGCAGGCGTTAATATTATCGTGTATTGTTCCTGAGGAGCCTGCACCACGACCGCAACCACTTCAGGAAAACCTCGTTGCTCCCCCGTCCGCTTCTTCATCTTCTTCATCGTCTTCATCTTCTTCGTCGTCTTCGTCGTCTTCATCTTCTTCGGCTACTTCTCGCTCACCTTCTCCATCACCGAGGAAGGATGAGCAAACAACTGCATCATCTTTGGCTTCACCAGCTCCCTCGCTTCTTCAGCAGGCGCTGGCAAGCATTCTTCCACCTTCTACACCATCTGCAAGTCTACATCCTTCTTCTCCCACCAAACCTTCTACACCTTCTTTAAGTGCCCTTTCCCGTCCTTCAGTAATCTGCATTAACAACGAATCTCCTTCAGAGAAATTTCAACAATTATAAAACTTGAGAAGGCAGTCTATACTTCCTGCACCAAGATGCAGCTACAGTTTTAAAAAAGGTGCAAGGAAAGGGGAACGTTGTGCTAAGTTTTGTGTTTTAAATGAAGAAGTATGCAGATCACTTTTAAAACAAAATCAAAAGGGCACCGTTTCTCTTTCTACACCGCATCCAACAGTGAGACCAACCAAAATTCGAATTAATAGGCTTTGTAGAAATAAACGATACATTTTTGTTAAATCAAAGGGCTTTGCAAAGGTGGTGGTTCAATGTGAAGGTAAATTGTACTATGTAGAGTTGCCTAGAGGCATGGACCTCCACGTCAGAGAACTTACCAAACAGAACTATTTAATTCGAAATGATACAGGTTTCACTGTGTGGAAAACATTAAAATAAAAAAGATCAAAAAGTGTATTCCAGATTAAAAATAGTTTTTTTCCAAATTAAAAAAAAAGTGTGGACAACCTATTTACAATTTGTAGCATATGCTGCAGAGTGTAAATAGGTTGTCTACACTTTTTTTTACAATGTTACAACGACCTTGACCTAAATAACGGACTTAGATATATTACACTAAGTCAAAGATAAACTTAAATGGAAAAAGGAGAAATATTATACTAAAGACATTATTTCAACAATAAAGAGGGGAGGGGGTGAACAAGTATTTAAGCGAGCGATTCGGAATATAATTATTAGTTGTATTATCATGAGCGTCAACAGCAACACATGGGGAAAGGAAATTAGCGAAGAGGAGTTGTACGCGATTGCTGAGGCTGCTGAAATGACTGAGATTTCCAAGATTGATAAGGTTGTGAAAAATGATGCTCAGTCACAACCGCAACAAACTACATCATCGATGCAGTCTATAACGCAGCAACCAAGACCCTATCATGTTATCCTGAAGGAGTATAACGAGGTGATAAGGTACGCCTTTACAAAGTGGTGTGGACAGCCGCGTTCTCCTGAACAATGGGAGGAGCATGATGAAGACTTTTGCCTAGTTGCAGACTTAGAACTTGAGCTTCAAAAAGCAAAGGCTGCTCAATAGTGAGAAGATGTATTGTTTACTTTAAAATACAAAGCGGGGAATAGATCAGTTTGAGGTTAAAGTGAAACCGCTTACTGCTCTATTCCCCGTTTTGGCAATATGTTCAAGTGACCGTGAACCACTGACGAGACTTGGAAAAAATTTGCGGATAGTAATTGTTAAATAACATATCCTTTCCCTATCACTTACACCCCCACCATCTAAATCCTTTGACTTTAATAGTGGGGGTAAACATATATAAGGCGTACAGCTTCAGAGTATAGTTATTGAGCTATGAATAACCCAGCAGAGTTGATGCAGCCTACAACATCGACGCAGCCTACAACATCGATGCAGCCTACCACAAATCACAAGGAAAAGAATGATGAAGTGAGAAGAAGGAATGCTAGAGAAAGAGGAAGGATTGAAAAAATTAATCAAACATATAAGTTATTACAATCAAAATTACCGTTTATGGATACAAAATGTTCAAGGCTAGCCATTTTGACACAGGCGATAAAATACATTAATGTGTTAGAAACGTTGTTAGAAGGTGCATCACTTCAACAAGATCTTCCTGAAGACCTTCTAACATTCGTAATTGACTAAAAATGTTTTGGAAATACTGAACGGGGGAATACAGAACGGGGAATAGATCAGTTTGTGGTCAAAGTGAGAATCGCTTACTGCTCTATTCCCCGTTCTGGTAATAGTTTAAGGTGACCTTGACCCACTTACAGAACTTTATACTCTGTTAGAATTAAATTGTTCATATATTGTTACAATAATACCCCTTCCCTATCACTAATTACCCCCACCACTTAAATCGGGGGGTATAAAAGAGGTTTTTCATCAGTGCTTATCTCATTCTGCTACTTGTGTTAGCACTAGGATATATAGCAGCTATGTCACCAAAGGATAATATATTTCCTTCTGCAAAATCAATCGTGGGAAATATAAAACATATTGTGATTGAAAGTGAGGATGAAAATGAAGACGAATTGGGAGATGTTGAATTATTAAGTAATATGGATGCAATGGAAGATCTTGAATTATTAAGTGATATGGACAGTGATGATCTTGAAGCAGGATATATGGAACAAATTGAACCGTTAAGTGACGTGGAATCTGAAACCTATAGAATCTATCAGCATCTTCTCTGTTCTGAAGAAATACATGATGAAACTCCATCCACTAGTAGTAGTAGTTTGGATGGGTTATTTTTAGATAGCGCACGAGGGGTATATCATATTCGTCGACGACTATTTCTTTCCGATGCTTCTGATACAACTGATTCCGATTCATCAAATGAGTCTGATTAAGTGTTGTTTTTTTTTATTGTCAACTGTCAAACTTTAAATACAGAGCAGGGAATAGATCAGTTTGTAGTCAATGTGAGAACTACTTACTGCTCTATTCCCCGTTTTGGTAATATCGTTGTATAACCTTGACCCAGTTACAAGACAAAATATTTACCAGTTTAAAATATATTAAATTTTCCTGTTGGAGAAAATTGTCCTTGTTAAATACAAAGCGGGGAATAGATCAGTTTATGGTTTAAAATGAAATCATTTACTGCTCTATTCCCCGTTTTGGCAAATATGCTCAATGTCCTTGACTCAAATACAGAATTTTGTAGCCTCCAGCTACAAACTTAAACTTAACCTAAAACGTACCCCCACCACTTTTTCTAGGGTATAAATAGAGGTGCATTTGCAGTGTTTTTTCATTATTGCGTTGACCCTTGTGAAGAGCACGCCTACATTATGAATCGCTGCGATATTTGTAAAGCTTCTTTCAGAGATGAATGGCTTTTAACCATTCATAAAGAATTGAAACATAACACCAATACAAATACAGAAGAACCAAATAAAGAAGAATTAGATTCAATCGACCAACAATTAGCAAAACATTAAGAAGAACAAAATGTAGAAGAGCACAACGAAGAAAAAGAAGAAAATGAAGAAAAAGAAGAAAATGAAGTTTCAAGACCAAGTGTCATTCATTATGCGCCTGGACCATCAATAAATGTGGAACTACACGCCCGAGCACTTCCGGGTAATGTTGTAACCCACTTTAAAATTGACAATACAAAATTGAAACTTGAAGAATTTTTAAATAACGCAAAAGGATTGGTTAGCAAAACTTTGAAAAATGAATTAAAAAGATTAAATTTTATTAAATTTGGACTATTACTGGATGCTTTATTTACAAACATTCAAAATGAAACCTCGCTGAGAGGTTTCTTAACAAAAAACCGAACTATTATGTTTTCGTCAGATATTGATTCAATCGTATCTGAATGTTTTGAAGAGCTAATGACAAAAATACAAGAACACGAAGGAAGAGGATCTGGATGGAGTTTGTTAAGCATCACAGGGCTAGACTTAAGAGTGCACAAACACGGTTATGGAATTCGTGGCAGTAGCTATATCCCTTTACCAAAAAAGATTAGTGATACCAAATCCTGTATTAATGTGCAAAATGAAAATAATGAATGTTTTAAATACGTTATGTTGGCTAAATATGTAAAAAACCATCCTGAAAGACCAAGTCAAGCATATGAAGAAGTTCAACATAAGTATAATTTTCAGGGAATGACTTACTCTGTTGCAATTACTGATATATCAAAATTTGAAAAGCGAAATCCTTCAGCTTCTGTCAACATTTTCGGCTTAGATTCATCAAACAATGCGTACCCCTTGCGCATAACACCTATTGAGCGCAGAGATCATACGGATTTGCTATTGATCACTAAAGGGGACATATCCCACTATGTCTATATAAAAAACTTTGGAGCTCTTGTATCTAAACAAATATCAAAAAAACACGGAGAGAAAACCATTTGTAAAAGATGTTTTTGTCATGTAGACAAACCATTAAGAAGGGGAGGTTCAGAATGGTTAGTTGAACATCAAAGGTTATGTAATGGAAACTATGAGGTTAGAATTAAATTGCCACATTCCAGCAAAGCGCAGATAAAATTTGACAAAGTAATACAACAATACCGTGTACCTGTTGCTGTTTACGCTGATTTCGAGTCTTCTTTACATCCGCTTGAACAACAAGAAGAGGACGTTACAAGAAGAAGCAAATACCAACTTCATTCACCAAACAGTTATTGCATACTAATTAAATCCACGTTGACTGAAGACCATCTTCAAAAATATGGACTATCATCTTCTCCAAAGATTTATCACGGTGAAGAAGCAGCCAAATACTTTGTCGATGATTTGTATGACATAGCTGCAAAGGTAGAAGAACTGTATGGAAAAAAGGTGCCCATGTCACCTATGGAAGAAGAAGAGCTTCAACATTATGATTCAACAACAACGTGTTATCTGTGTAATAACACCTTTACACCGGATAACGTTAAAGTTCGTGACCACGATCATCTTACGGGAGCGTACAGAGGTGCAGCCTGTAACGCTTGCAACTTGAACTACAAACTACCATATTTCATCCCCGTAGTTCTGCACAATCTGAGTGGTTATGATTCGCACTTCATAATCCCCGAACTAGGAAGAGATAATGGAGCAATAGACGTTTTGGCTACTACAATGGAAAAATTTAAAAGCTTTTCAAAAAAGGTGGGTAAAATTAAATTAAGGTTTGTTGATTCATTTAGATTTATGCCTTCAAGCCTCATGAAATTATCTGAAAATCTAAGAAGAACAGATTTGATAGAAACAAGCAAAATTGTACCCAATAGTAAAATGGATTTGGTTCTTCGAAAAGGAGTCTTCCCCTATGATTACATCGATGGACTGCATAGATTTGATGAAACATCACTACCTCCACCAGAACACTTCAGAAACAAACTTAATGATTCGGAAATATCACTTGAGGACTATCAACACGCACGTCGAGTATGGAACGAGTTAGATATGAAGACCTTAGGAGATTACTCGGACTTTTATGTCAAACTAGATGTAACTCTTCTTTGTGATGTAATGGAAGAATTCCGAAACACCTGTTTTGCTGCATACGGTTTGGACCCTCTACATTCGTATACTTCACCAGGATTAGCTTGGCAAGCCATGTTAAAAGAATCAAAATGCAAACTCCAACTTTTAACAGACATTGACATGGTTTTAATGGTTGAAGCTGGAGTAAGAGGCGGATTGACCCAAAGTGTTACCAGACATGTCAAAGCCAACAACAAATACCTTCCCGATTACGATGAAACCAAACCGTCGACCTATTTAGGATATTTCGATGCAAATAACCTGTACGGATGGGCTATGTCAAACCCACTTCCTTTTGATAACTTTAAATGGATTAATCCCGACTCTATTGACGATATTTTACAAATTCCGAAACATGGTAACACTGGATATATTTTGGATTGCGATTTTGAATACCCTGAAAATTTACATGATCTTCATTATGACCTTCCACTTCTTGCTAAAACAGAGATTTCACCAATTGGAAAACACCCCAAATTAATGATGACATTAAATAATAAACAACGCTACGTGGCTCACTTTTGGGTAGTTCAACAAGCTATCGAATTAGGACTATGTCTAACAAAAATTAATAGAGTTTTGGAATTTTCTCAATCATGCTGGTTGAAACCCTACATTGATTCAAATACCATCAGAAGAGCAGCAGCTACATCAGACTTTCAAAAAGATTTCTTTAAATTAATGAATAATGCGATATTTGGAAAAACATTGGAAAACAAAAGAAGACACAAAAATGTTAAACTTGTTACCGACGCAAAAAAATTACAGAAACTAGTACAGCAGCCAAATTTTGGAACATCTATAATTATTAATGAAAAATTTGTAGCAGTGTCCATGAAGAAGACGAGTGTGAAGATGGATCGTCCTTTGTATATAGGCATGTCAATCTTGGACATCTCAAAAACACACATGTACGATTTTCACTACAACAAAATGGTGGCGTTCTACGGAAGAGAAAATGTATCTATTACATATATGGACACTGACGCTTTCATATATCGCATAGTAACATTGGACATGTATAAAGATTTACGTACATTTATTTACAAGAACGACTTTGATTTCTCAGATTATCCAAAAGATCATCCAAACTACGATAATGGCAGACACAAAAAAGTACTAGGCAAATTCAAGGATGAGGCTAATGGTGTTCTACTTGAAGAGATTGTTGCACTGATGTCTAAACTATATTCTTTGAAACTCTATAATGAAAAAGAAGAAGAAGAAAAGAAGAATAGCTATATTAAGAAAGCTAAAGGTGTAAAGAGTTTATATTTAAAGAAGAAAGTGCATTTTGAACACTACAAGCAATGCTTATTTGAGGATAACATCATTACAGCTAAATTCAACACCATCAGAAGTTTTAACCATTAGCTGTACAGCGTGACTGAAGTTAAAAAGGCACTATCCTGTAATGACGACAAAAGACAAACCCTTCCAGACAACATCCACACTTTACCATTCGGTCACTATTCCCTCAACCCTATTGACTAATAACCCTTTCATCGTCCTAGATCCTCTATCCTTTTCCTTTCCGTAAAAAAAGGGGAAACACAGCAATGTTAAGCTGTGTTTCCCCTTTTTTTACACAAGTTTTGAATGACCTTGAACTATATGTATATATAAGCAGATGTATACAAAAGAATATTTAATACCATATCAGCTGCCTTCGTGAAACCATCATGTCAGACCTGAAGGAGAAGATTATTAATGAACTACACAAACCTGCAAGAATAAAGTTTCCAAGAAGAAATACTGTTATAAAAGGGATAAATGATCTATATCAAGCGGATTTAATTGAAATGCGACCGCATAGCAGAATAAACAAAGGATTTAAATATATACTCACAATTATTAATTGTTTTACAAAAGTTGCAGACGCTTTGCCTCTAAAGGACAAGACTGGTAAAAGCGTAACAGAAGCCATGGAAATAGCCATAAAAAGAGATAAAACAAAATTAAACATTTGCAAACTGATGATGGAACAGAATACTTTAATACAAACTTTGCACAGTTAATGAATAAATATAAAATAAATCATTATTCTACAAAATTCAGAGAAAAAAGCAGCTATTGTAGAAAGATTCAATAGAACCTTAAAAGGAGCACTGTATAAACAATTTTCAAAAAGAGGTTCTTACGTATGGTATGATGTTTTACCACAATTAATAAATGATTATAACAACAGATTTCATAGAACTATCGGTATGAAACCTAACAAAGTAAATAGAAGAAATGCAAAAGATGTATTAAAACGCATAAAGAAAAATACAAAGCCTAAAGTAGAAAAAATGCAGCCAAGAAAATTTAATGTGAGTGATAAAGTACGGATTAGTAAATATAAGGGAGTGTTTACCAAGAAATACCTTCCCAATTGGACGAATGAAGTTTTTACAGTGTATAAAGTGCAACCAACTGTACCTGAAACGTATATCTTAAAAGATAACAAAGGAGATTTGTTGGAAGGTGCTTTTTATGGACATGAAATGTTAAAGTCAACAGTAGGTGATGTATATCTTGTTGAAAAAGTGTTACAAAGAAAAAAGGACGCAGTTAAAGTGCGGTGGTTAGGGTTTAACAAAACTGAGGATTCATGGATACCTATAAAGGACTTGGTTTAATGCAAGCAACTCATTTCATCGTTAACCTTTGAGCAGGATGGAGATTATTCACCATAAAGATCGATTCAATATTAATAACATAGATGATTTAACTGTGGATAACGTTAAAATCAACAATGGTAAACACGGTAGTTTACTTCCAAACACTGTTCGATGTATAGTAAGTGGCCCCTCAAACTGCGGAAAGACCAATGTTGTCTTTAATTTGATCACTTATCCGCAGGGATTAAGGTTTAATAACCTATATATTTTTTCAAAATCTCTACAACAACCAAAGTATCAATTGCTGGATAAAATCCTATCTGATGTGTCTGATGTTAATTTTTACAAATTTAACGCTAGTGATAGCATTATGCAACCAAACGAAGCGAAACCGTATTCTGTATTTATATTTGACGATGTATCTTGTGAAAATCAGGATACTATTAGAAACTACTTTGCCATGGGAAGACATAATAACATCGACAGCATATATATAGGACAAACTTATAGCAAAATCCCAAAACAACTTATCAGAGATAATGCAAATATTCTAATTGTATTCAAACAAGATGATACTAACCTAAAACATATATATAACGATCATGTGAATGCGGATATGCCATTTGAAAAGTTTAAAGAGCTTTGCGGAAAAGCATGGGCGGAAAAGTATGGATTTTTGGTTATTATGAAAGATGGTCGTTATAGAATAGGTTTTGATAAATTTGTTTTAATACACTGATTAGCGGTATTACTGAACAAGTCGTCAAGGTGTGAAGATGGTTAACCAGGAAAAGCTATTAAAGGAAATAAAATCACTTAGTGATTCTATTAGACAAAAAAACCGAGCTTTAAAATCAGGTATAAATGAAAGAGAGCAATTTTTAGAAACAACATTCAAACCTGTTACTGAACCTTTAAAGCGATTAGCAAAAAATATGGAAAAACCTTCAATTCGCTTCGAAGGAGACAAAATGCTACCAATTTCCAAATATGAAGAAGAATTTCAGAATGATGAAAGTTTTGGCCAGTTACAAACATCTGAAGAAAGCGACGAGTATGAAGAAAGCGGAGATATAGAGGATTTAAAGGAAAAGGACATTTCAGAAGATACAAGTACAGAAGATACAAGTGTAGAAGATACAAGAGCAGAAGAAGAGGATATTAACCCATCCAACTTAAGCAAATTAGGAACGGATATGATGTTTAAAGGAACTCTTGGAAGAACATATACGTTAAAAATGTTACACGCCGCACAGGCTAATCGAAATTTTCATACCTATGGAGCTAGAATAGAGGATAAAGGATTAATGATTGGAGATAGCAAGTTAGATATAAACGAAAATGATGATATAGTTATTGGAGATAAGAAATATAATGGTACAAAAGGTTTGTTTGAACTTATCTTTAAAAATAATCCTGGTAAATATACTAAAAGGGATTTACAATTGTTTAAAAATATATTAGAGTATACAAATGCACATAGAAAGAAGAATTCAAAAGACCTACCTATTCATAGAAATCGGTCAATAAAATATACAAGTATTATATCTAGTCTTTTCCCCTCGAAATCAAAAAAAGCTCAAATTAAAAGAAGAGCTTTATCTTCTGCTGAATTAAATGTTTTGCATAAAAAGAGAAAAACAACTGATCCTACCACATCTGGAAGGGGATTATTGAAAAATTTGTATAAAACTAATATAATATATTACAACGATATAAATAAGTTAGTTGATCGAATGAGGTTATTACATGAAGCTATGGAAGCCGGGCACACTGGTTTAGAAAACGAATGGGTAGCTTTGGTTGATGAACTGCGAAAACAAGGAATAATTGTTCAGTAGACGTACATATATAATAAGAACCTAAACGATACCGATTCAGTTACATCATGAGTGTGGACAAGTTTGGACGGTATTCCGAGTTTGGAGTAAAATCTGAATATAGTGAAAAAAGAGCTGGGTTTCCGTTAACACCTGATGGCAACTATAATTTTGAAGGAAAAGTAATTCAAAATGTTGGTGATCCGCTTTTGTCTTCTGATGCGGTTACGGTAAAATACATGGATAAAAGAACCCCAACTGTACACGAAGATCATTGGGGGTTTTCCGGTAAAAGGTTAAGCAATATACAACATCCCGTTTATGATGGGGAAGCAGTAAATTTCGCTACTCTAAAATTGTTAACGATTTACAAAAGGAATGAAACTGACACAAGCTATGATGTAAAAAAATTAAAATTATCAAATGTAGGTGATTGTGAGCAGGATGGAGACGCTGTAAATAAGAAAATGTTTGATATTTACACAAGAAATGGACTACGGAATATGAAAAACATTTGGAAAGGTTTGGTGCAGCTCTATTCCATTATATCCATCGGGCTTCAGGAAGAGATGCAGCTTCAGATATTGACAGTCACAATTATTTAGACTGGAAAAATATACACAATCCAGAGAAACTTAATCAACGAGATAAACCGTCTGAGCCTTCTAAAGTCAAGACATTAGGAAAGGGGGATAAAGTGAATGTGATTAATGAACCAACAGAAAACAATGAAGATTACATAAGAGAAAAAAGAATTTAAAATACCCCCATGATAAGGGATAAAGCATCAGTCATATTCGAGAGACGATACAGAGAGGATGATGGAATCCAATATTACTGCGTGGAGTTTAATATCTCAAGAGCCGAGATTTCCCCAAGGAGTGTTGGCAGATGGTTTTGTTCAACGGTTTGATAGATATATGGATTGGGAACAACTTTCCATACATTACCTCTTTACAATGACTATGTTAAGAATTTATTTTCACAGAGTTAACTGGATCCATATTTTACAAAGACAACAGTTTTCAGAAGACTTACTCGTAGAGATGACATCAAATTTTAATAACTGTTGGGAAGTAATAAGTAAATATCAAAATCTCTCTGAGAATTACATTGACAATTTTAAAGATAAACTAGACTGGGATGTGTTATTCAATTACCAACGATTAAGTGGCAAGTTTCTAAGGAAACATGACAACTATTTAAAGTTTATTCATTTTACCGAAGACAACGAAACCATCACCAGCGGAGAAACATCTGGAACATCTTCAATTACAACTTATTTCAATTTTTACTACTTCTATTTAATATGTCTACATTTAATTAATAAATACATTTCTATATAATAAATGGATTTTAAACAGTATATAATACAAAAAACCAAAACTGATATTACATTCATTGTAAAACATTTATAGAGTGCACCTACTGATTGTAGGTTTTGCTATAAATAGTCATGTCGAGGGTTAAACGCATCAGTCATAATCGAGAGAGATTACAGAGAGGAAGGGGAATAGCATCAACAGCATTTTCTCTATTAAGTAAACCGGTTGGAGCTATAGTTAACAAGGCGATTGATTTATTACCCGTGGAATTACATTTACCTGGAGGATATCAATATTGTGGTCCTGGAACCAAATTAGAGAAACGTCTTGCTAGAGGAGATCCTGGAATAAATAAGCTCGATCAGGCTTGTAAACAGCACGATATAGCGTATTCCAAATTTGGTGATACTAAAAATAGATCAATAGGAGATAGAGCACTTGCTGAGAAAGCTTGGCAAATAGTAAAATCTAGTGACGCAAGTATTGGTGAAAAAGCAGCGTCTTTAGCAGTAACAGCAGCAATGAAAGCAAAAACTACGTTTGGAGGAGGAAAGAGAAGAAGGCGTGGGAAAAAACCCGCTAAGAAACAAGGAGGTAATATCAGAAGAAAACGTCGATCTACCAGTGTTAAAGCTAAAAATAAACCAACAATATTGGTCAATGATAAAAAAGGGAGGAGGATTATACCTAAGACCGTATCGTGTGTATTAAATAAGAAAGAGCAATTAATAATTAAAAACAAAGAATTAACCAATGAAGAACTGATTACATATGCTTCTTGTTTGAAAATCCCATTTTTTAGAGGAGTATTTATGAAAGATGAATTACCGGTTAAAATGTGGAAAAACGAGACTGGTATTGTAAATTTGGACAATAGTGAAGGATTAGGCACTCATTGGGTGTGTTACAAGAAACTTGGTAAAACCATTTATTATTTCGACAGTTTTGGAGACCTTCCACCACCGAAAGAACTTCAACGATACTTTCGTGCGGCAGAAAATGTTTTTTACAATCATACAAGAAAACAACCTGATGATACATCCATTTGCGGTCATTTATGTTTAGACTTTTTAGCTAAAAGTGTTAGTCAACTTTAAGATGTCCTCGTATACAGTGTCATTAACCGGTAACTCATGTACTTTGCGCAGTATTCTGTTTCCAGCGCTACGTTTGCAAAAAGGAAGACTATGGGAAGCCGCATTATTGGATTTAACAACATATAACTCTATTCCAAACGTTAGTGAAGGAATTAATAATAAAATACATTATTACAAGACAAAAGATGATAAAGGAAAGTATTCAGCTTTGGAAGAATTCAGTTTACCAACAGGAGCTTATGAAATTGATAATATAAATGAAGTTATACAAAAACATATGGGAAAAGAAAATATAACGATAAAAGGCAATAACAATACAATAAAAGCCGAAATTACTTCTAAGTATTATATTGATTTTAGTCAAGAACATTCAATTGGTAGTTTATTGGGGTTTTCTAAGGAAACAAAAGTATTAGAACCTAATAAAACTCATTCTGGGAATAAAACTGTGACGATCATCAAAGTTAATAGCATAGACATTACATGTAACATTATACAAGGATCCTACAGAGATGGAGAAAATCGTCATATATTACACACATTCTACCCATCAGTTGCACCGGGTTTCAAGATAGTAGAAAAGCCTCAAAACCTTGTGTACCTACCGTTAAACACCAGTTTCATTTCAGACATCGTGCTGACCATAGTGGATCAAAACGGAAACCTTATTGACTTTAGAGGAGAAGCTATTACTGTAAGAATACATATAAAATCATCCGCTTAGACAAGATTTATCATTTAAAAAGAGAGAGCCAACCAGCAAAGAGGTCAGTAGCTTATCAGCTGTAGAAGGATTAACAAGTGACAACATTCGTTTTCTAGAAGAAATTGGATTAAAGGTCATTAACAATGGATATACTGGATATAGCGCAGGGTCCAACATTCGACGAGACCTTATGGGAAAAGGAATATCACACGCACAACCCTTACGCTTCGTCCAAATTAAACAATAACGATGAAATTAGGATTCCTATACAACAACAAGACATTTATACTCTTCCATGCGAAAGTTATTTATATATTGAAGGAAAAGTAACAAAAACTGATGGTACTGCTGGAACCACTGTTCCGTTCATAAATAATCCTATGGCATTTTTGTTTGACGAGATTAGATATGAAATTTCAGGAGTTACAGTCGATTCAACAAAAAAGGTTGGAATTTCCAGTACATTGAAAGGATAAGCATCTTTAACACCAAATGAGAAGAATCTGTTAGCTGTTGCAGGATGGGTTGCACCTGACAAAAGTACAATCGCTCCTGACTCTTCGGGAAACTTTGATTTCTACGTACCTTTAAGATTACTCCTAGGATTTGCTGAAGACTACAGAAGAATAATAATAAATGTAAAACAAGAACTAGTTTTATTAAGATCATCAAACGATAATGATATTATTAAAGCAGCTACTGGAACAACTGATGCCAATTTAGACTGGAAATTAACATTAGACAAGATTGTTTGGAGAGTACCACATGTGCGACTAAATGATGAACACAGGATTACATTATTAAGAAAGTTAAAATCCGATCGAGACATTGTAATGCCATTCAGAAGCTGGGAGTTTCATGAATACCCCGTTTTACCTACAACACAACGGCATACATGGACTGTAAAAACTTCTACTCATTTGGAAAAAGCGAGATATGTAATATTTGGATTACAAACGAAGAAGAAAAGTATAATAACTGAAAATGCTGGTGAATTTGACCATTGTAAATTAACAAACTGTAAAGTGTTCCTGAATTCACAATTCTTTCCCTACGACAACTTTAATATTTCTTTTGATAAAAAAAGGTACAGTGTGTTATACGATATGTACGCTAGGTTCCAAAATTCATATTACGGCAAAACAAATACACCTCTACTATCTCCCGTACAGTTTGAATCGAAAGCTCCGATTGTTGTAATTGATTGTTCCAAACAAAATGAATCTGTAAAATCGTCTAGTGTTGATATAAAAATAGAAATGGAATTTCAAGAAAACGTACCTGCAAATACATCTGCGTATTGTTTAATTTTGCACGATAAAATTGTTACATACACACCGTTGACCGGTATTGTAAAGACAGTATTGTAAAACGTTGTACCACCACCGGCACCGCCACTGTCGCTAACCTATAAATAGCGGAGCAACAATGCAGGTCTTCAGTTGATCGTCTATCGTCGCATGGGTAACATCTTCTACAAAATGAGTTCTCCATCTGTTGTACAAGGTGATGCAGAGGTAGCACCGTTATTGGAACGTGATAATACTAGTGAAGAAGAAATCATCAAGGAAATAACTGCATTTTTAAAGTTTGGTAAAAGAGATAGAGAGGAGGAAAGTAATGCAGACCCATCAAAGGTAGTACCAAAGAGGAAGAAGAAAGTTGAAGAAAATATTCCTCCTCACATTTTAACTGAAGTTTTTTTGCGAATCTTTTACCCCATCTCAGCATGCATCAGTAAAAGTGTATCAGTTGGATTTATGAAGTCATTGGATTATTCTCCTACAGTAATACTACACCATGGAACAAAAAAGGTTTTATTTTCGCAAAATGCTTGGGAGTCATTTTTGAAACATGTACATTTAATAGAATGTTATTTAACTAACAGTTTGTGTGGAAGGAAAACACATATTCGACTTTTGGATTGTGACAATGAAATCGATATTGTTAAACATCGTGGACAACTACAAGTGCGAATTAGAGACTTGACTCAACATGAAAATAAGATTCTACTGTCACGTGAAGAATTCTACGTTTTAAACTACGCAACAGAACCTATTACAAGGTACATGAGACAGTTGGTATTTGCAAGCGCTATTATTAAAGAATATTTGGTCGATACTTTGGAAAAACAACCTGATAGCACCATCGTGTACGGACCTGTGGATACATCTATTTTTAATAGAATACCTCATGAAGTTTGCATGTGGAGAAAGTTAAAGGATTTTGAACCACTTGTAGAAATCGCTACAGAAGCTACAGAAGAAACAACACAGGAAGAAGAAACGGAGAAACAAGAAGAAGAAAACGAAACACAAGAAGAATAAGAAGTTAAAAAAGACTAAAGTTTGACTTAGTAAAGAAGAACACACGTGGGGTAGGCCTATTGGGGATGGTGCCCACGTTAAATATACACCAACGCGCCTGCAACTGTACGGCCTGGTATTTAACCTACCGTGGTGTGGAAAACAGTTTGGTTGATCGCTAGGTGCCATGATGAGTGGAGGGGATGAGGAAGTGAGTGTAAAGCCTTGTGTAATAGAATTTCAAGCATTTCGAAATAATGATGATAGGTTTATTATCAAGGAATTAGTAATTTTAGACTTGCTTACATTTGTAGCCTACCCATTCACGTTTGATGCTCCTTTTTCTTTTAACAAACTTAACACCAAAGCAAAAAGTACAAACAAATGGATAACAAACTACTTTCATCACATACATTGGTATGAAGGATTTATAAGCTACAGTAATCTGCACAGTATTATGTTTAACTTTTGCAAACAATATTCACATATATACACAAGAGGATTAGAAAAAAAGAACTGGATACAAAAGTACACGCACGGTGATGTTTTCGATATAACTATCAGTAAGGACTTTAACATTAATCTCGGTAATATTTGTGTCGCTGCAAAAGATCTTAAACACGGCCAAACAAACTGTGCATTGTACAACGCGTATCGTTTGGCTGCTTACTTGAAACAAACGCAGGAATGTGGTGGGGGTAGCGGAGAACAGAAATGTGGTGGGGGTAGCGGGGCCTATAAATACGAGGAGACAGCACCGCTCCAGCACGAGTATTATTCGAGACTCCGAAGAGGCAACATCACAGAAGACACCACAAC
Source organism: Allygus modestus (assembly GCA_963675035.1). Taxonomy (NCBI): domain Eukaryota; kingdom Metazoa; phylum Arthropoda; class Insecta; order Hemiptera; family Cicadellidae; genus Allygus; species Allygus modestus. Next base: position 352,307,014 of record OY776112.1, read on the forward strand.
CACCACTGACGAAGATGGCATCACAACAGTTTCTACAAACACTGGTTGATCAATTCAACACTCATTCAAAATCCGACCTTCTGCTAACTAAAAAGTGTTCAGAACTAAAAGAACAAAAACACTACATTATTCATAACATCAAGAAAGTGGAAACCACACATGGAGAAGCAATTCTAGTTTCATTGAGCGAAGGACCTTTCACTCCAGGAGATGAGCCGAAGTTTCAAGTATTTCTTCCAAAACGATTTGTTCAACTGCTACAAAATGAAGATTTGCGAGATATTCAACCGGGGAGGTTGTATTTGGTATCACACGGTGTAAGCGGCAACAACTCGACGGAACTCACTCTGCACATCACGCATCCTTGTACATAATGTCTTTGTTTGTATTTTTCTGTTTGTATTTCTAGTCATCAATGTTAGACTTAAGCTTATTGTATTGTAAGATGTTTGTTTAATAAAGAAAATATAAAAAAGTATAAAAAAATAAAAAATAAAAACAGCAACACAGCAGTAGATTATTTTATATACTGCTGTGTTGCTTTTTTTAAATTCAAATGGATGACCTTGAACTTTCATTCAGGTTTAACTTATGAAGAGGTATAAAAGAGAGGGAGCAGTGAAGTTAGTCTCAGTCTTGTCTAACACACGCTGCAGCTAACATGTCGGTGCCACCTATGAACAATTTATTTTTCGATAACAATTTGAAGACATATTGTTGCGAGTTACAATGTTTTAAAATACCAGGCGATCAAGTTGACGGGAAAGCTTGTCGTAAGTGCAAGTGTTTCAGCTATTGCATATGTAGATGTAAAACGTATCAAATGAACCGACAAGATAAAATACAAGAATTACGCCGAAGGATTGCATTACTGTGGCGGTGAATGTAGTAGCAACCATCTGCCTCGCACCAGCTGCCACCTGCCGCCTGCCATCTGCCGTCCGCCATCTGCTCCGCCCCACTACACTTTTACCCCCACCATTTTGTTTGATACCAAAACGCTAGCTAGCGAATAGTCAGTACACCTCCGGCTCTTGACCAGTGTACATCGAGCTCTCTGTTGAAATGTCCATCAAAATTAGGTGTATTCATTATGACTCTATTCATCTGGCGACTTTCCAAGACCTCGAGGTTTTTAATGAAGAGTTAAGACTTCTCATTGCGTCCGGCTACGATTTATCTTTGGAACTTTACGCATCAAAAAACAACATGGACTCTGCGCAGGAATCGAAGTATCTACCGTCTTTCATCAGAAAGCGAAGTGATGGCCACATCTTGTCCGGATCAACAACATCGATGACAACGAACAACGGGGAACTATTGTAAACATGAATTATTGTAAATAAAATAAAGTAATATTTGTAATAGTACTACCTCGCACTCGTATCATTCGATTGCTTCATTCGATTGTTTCATTCGATATTTATTATCAATTAACTATCGAATCACAATCGGGTTTTACGCGTGCGAGGTAGTACTTTTTTAAAATTACCTCCCCGTGACCTTGAACTTTAACCTTTCACTCATTACGTCACAAAACCGCCTACGTCACTGGCTCAGCCTCAGATGACGTATTTATTCACTCAGCGCATCCGGTCACGTGACCGGAAGCTGTCAATCACTTGGCCCAGAAGTCCCCTTTCCCTACTACTGTTTAAATTAAAAAGTTGTTTGTTTTTGCATGACCTTCAAAATGATATGCCATTTCACATATGTTCTCATTTGAAATTTTTTATTTTCAAGGCTACCTACATTAAAAAAAATTAAAATTATTGATAAAATATTCAGTTTTTAAAATTTTGACATGTCGTATATCAAATTAAAGCTGAATTCACGAGGAATAACAATTTTTAATAGAACAAAAATTAGTTTAGTAGTTTACAGGATACAGGGTATTCTGTAAATGTATCAATATTTTCCATAAAAATGGCCACCATTTTGAAACGGATAAAGATAAAGGAGTTCTGTTTTCACGAAATGGTTTGTCTAGTTTAGAGCTTTAAAATGATGCATAACATGTCATATGTTTACATTTGAAAACTATGAGATTCGAACCCATGACCCCCAGTTTCTTGAACATCCTGTATTTTAAAAATAGTAAAAATATTTTTACGTTTTTCATTTGGTATGAATTAGTGGGGAAAAGTTTTGTTTCATCTCTGTATGTCAAGCCGTTCGTTTGTAATCTGTTTGAGACAGCTTAGAAGACTCACCCTGTATAAAGAGCATTTTACAGTATTTTCAATTAGTTACGTTATAAAACCATAACAAATCTTTCCTCCATAAGAGTAACATGGTAACTTGAGTCCAAACGTAACCAGTAACGTAAGTCCAAAGGGGGAAACCTTAAATTCCTAGGACTTTGGTTAATGACTTTAATAGTCCATTATAATTAGCCCAAAAAGCGGCCTAACCTGGAACAAATTGCAACAGAAATGTTCTCGATTGATTCTTATAGAAAAAGGTGTGATAAAAACGATGCCGCAAAGTCTACCAAAATCCGACGTGGCATAAGGCTGCCATTTTGAAAAATAGTCGGCCATGTTGGATTGTGTAAGCTTTTACTAAAATTATTACTGTAAATGAGATATGATACTTATAAAAACGACTCTTGTCTTAAAATGTCCTTAATACTTTTGGTTACAATTTAAATATATATTTAATTAGTGTTTAATAAGCTTATAGACAAATATTTAACTTAAAATCTAATTTTGTCACTAAATGTGTCGTATGTATACAATTATACAAATTGTTGACGATGACGTTTTGATCTGACGTGAACTTGTTCTAGATCACAATGTAGAGCAGTAAATGTTCTACAGATTAAGTCTATTGCTATGATTCTATCGTGAAATTAACATGTAACGGGTGAGCGTTTGTTTAATGCTTAACTTCAGGACGCGTGAGCCGAGGTGCATGCATGCGCTTCGCCACGGCCGCGCCACGAGAGCGTTCAAACTGTAAGTCCATTTTATCACACATTGTTTTTAAGTACATCTTATTATGTTTATTTATTATATCGTTAGCTTAACAAACAATACATATTGCCATGAAATTATAATTATTGTGAGATTATGTATATTTTTAAAATATTTTTTAGCTTAACTGCATCTTCAATTAATTATTAGGTAATCCAGTAGTTTTTCTTACCTAACCTTATAAGAAAAAAGGTTATCGTGCAACCGAATTTTCTGAAAGTTTTCTTAACTGTATTAATTACTTATTATAGTTATATTGCATCGCATTTTGTAAGCTAATATGTAAATGGTTGTTACCGTTGAATAAATAAATAAGACATACATAGAAAGTATCAAGAAAATTATAATTTTAATGTTACAGTATGAAAATTTGCTTTTACTAATCTTTGATGGAAAATGACTGCAATAATTTCTTAAATAACATTTTCTTTTGTTCTCTTCTTTCTCATCTAGTGATTTAAAATACCAAAATGAAGTCAAATAATATTTTTAAACATAATTTACATCTTTACAAAATATGAGTTTTTTTATAATAATATAAATTAAATAAGAGTAACTGTACGTTTTTCTACATTAAAGGTATAAAATGCTTTACATTATTATTTAGTAATCGTTCTCTTTTATACGGTTGTATTCTATTGTTTGTATTTTGTGTGTATAAATGTAAGCAATAAAGACAAATTTGGTGAATAAAACGAGAGTATGATTAAAAAAATAAACATCGTAGACGGAACTTTTAAGCTATCCAACCTTTAACTATTTATTTCAAAACATCTTTCTAAACGGGATAACCTCTTGTAAAAGAAAGACTTATTTTATGTATGGGTAGTTTTAATCAATTAATCAAGTTAGTATGAGACGATTAAATCCAACTATAAAACGGTATTTGATACTGTTATTTTTTTCGGTTTTATTTATTTATTTAAATAGTACAAAATATAATGGTTTCTGGTTTTAGAATTATAACCCCAATCATATCATGGTTCTGACGTTACTTTATTTGTTATGCATAGATATAAAAGCTAATTAAATAAAAATAAATAAAAAATTGCTTTCGACTGTGAAAATAAATAAAATGAGACCCTTGAAAACTTTTAGCTAACAAGAAAATCAGAGTTATAAATTAAAAACAGTTATGCTCTTATATAATCTATAACGTATGTTACGTAAATAATTATTTCTTGCACATAGAGATTAGTTTACCAATTATTAAATTAAAACATTCATAAATATTACATTAAAACTCATTTAATAGTATCATGTTGTTATTTTTTTAACATGGTAAACAGTGTTCAGAAGACTTGTTTTGCGCATGGGTGTATGTGAGTTGCTCAGCGTCATGACAACCTTAGAAAACATAAAAAACATGATTCATAATAATTTAATTATTCATGATCGTTACTTAACCCTTTGAGCCCCAAGTTGAATGTGATGCCTCAAAACATGATTGTAGATGGGGAATAAGCAGTTGTACCGTTAAAAGAACTATATTATATATATAGTAAAACCGACATGTGGTGTAGTCTGATAGATAGAAACGGAAGTAATAGACACATTATTTGTAATACCACACAGTCCGATACAACTGCTAGCCTATCAGGTTGGCTGAGTGGTCTACCCCGGGTTCAGGGAGTAGTGGTTGGAACGGAAGTAATAGACACATTATTTGTAATACCACACAGTCCGATACAACTGCTAGCCTATCAGGTTGGCTGAGTGGTCTACCCCGGGATCAGGGAGTAGTGGTTGAAACGGAAGTAATAGACACATTATTTGTAATACCACACAGTCCGATACAACTGCTAGCCTATCAGGTTGGCTGAGTGGTCTACCCCGGGATCAGGGAGTAGTGGTTGAAACGGAAGTAATAGACACATTATTTGTAATACCACACAGTCCGATACAACTGCTAGCCTATCAGGTTGGCTGAGTGGTCTACCCCGGGTTCAGGGAGTAGTGGTTGGAACGGAAATAATAGACACATTATTTGTAATACCACACAGTCCGATACAACTGCTAGCCTATCAGGTTGGCTGAGTGGTCTACCCCGGGATCAGGGAGTAGTGGTTGAAACGGAAGTAATAGACACATTATTTGTAATACCACACAGTCCGATACAACTGCTAGCCTATCAGGTTGGATGAGTGGTCTACCCCGGGATCAGGGAGTAGTGGTTGAAACGGAAGTAATAGACACATTATTTGTAATACCACACAGTCCGATACAACTGCTAGCCTATCAGGTTGGCTGAGTGGTCTACCCCGGGATCAGGGAGTAGTGGTTGAAACGGAAGTAATAGACACATTATTTGTAATACCACACAGTCCGATACAACTGCTAGCCTATCAGGTTGGCTGAGTGGTCTACCCCGGGATCAGGGAGTAGTGGTTGAAACGGAAGTAATAGACACATTATTTGTAATACCACACAGTCCGATACAACTGCTAGCCTATCAGGTTGGCTGAGTGGTCTACCCCGGGATCAGGGAGTAGTGGTTGAAACGGAAGTAATAGACACATTATTTGTAATACCACACAGTCCGATACAACTGCTAGCCTATCAGGTTGGCTGAGTGGTCTACCCTGGGATCAGGGAGTAGTGGTTGGATCCCGTCTCAGTTGATGGTTTTATGTGCATCTCATGGAGAGTTCACCTCTCTGTGGCAGAGTTGCAGGGGAGGGTGCCTTAAGCAAACGGTGGACAGCACGGTTCAAGCTTACGGTATTATTCTGATCAGGTGTTTTGCTACCTTTAACCTATCCTCTCAGTGTGTATGTGTCCACCAGATTTAGATTTTTTTAGATTTTAAATGTTCAGGTTTTCAGATTATTTAAACAACAAGAAAATAACGCAGATTCAACCGTTCCATTCTCAAGATTAGGGCTCAAAGGGTTTCGAAGGTGCAAGATGCATCCACTCTCTCTTAGATATCAATTTTAGTTTCACTAAATAGTTGTTTTTATTTGGTGATTTATCGTTTACCAATAAATATGGTAGATATTGAAAACTACAATACTTAATCAATATCGGCATTGATAAAAAAATTCAACACCAATGCGGGTGGTTATTGTTAAGGGCTTTTGCTTTTGACTATCTCACTTGACCGATCGGCGTGTAGTGGTTTTGCCCCTAGCCGTCTAGTTTTTTGTTAATAAAAATCCGGCCTTGCCAGACTTGGTAGCCAGACATTAAATTTATTGAATAGCAAGTCAACGTAAATTATGAATACAACAATTTGCATTTTATTTTACTATTTTACCGTAAAATTATAACAATAAAATAAAACATTATTTAAGGTAAAACCAGTGTAATGGACAAACGTATGACTGAAACTAATGCAGTTTATTAAACAATTAGTCTAGTTATACAAATAAGGTTAACACGCAGTGAACGGGTGACCCATAATCAGGTCTTGGCTCTTAAACATATTTCCATGTTTAATCATTTTTAACGCAGAGAAAGTTTTCAAAAGTAAGGACTGATCACTGCTCTGCTAAAAAACACTTGATTTATAATTTAATGCACTTGGCCCCATTTGTTTAAAAAAGGTTGTATGTGATGATCTCAGTGCAATGCTGAGTGGCGAAATCAGTATGATACAGAAGGGAATTAGGGCCTTGTAACTTTTAAAACATTAAGTTACAAAATTCATTGTACAAAAAATACAAACAATTAAATACCAAAGTATTTAGTGTTATAATACTTAGCTTTTTACCTCCTTATTTATCATTATAAATTACTATAAAAACGATTTTTATCATATACTTTTTGGTATTTGTAAAAGTGTGTTATTACTTTATTATTAAATGTCATATTAACTGTTACTGCATTCTAAGAGAATTGCGTGAACTTCAAAAGTAAACTCATTTGTATTCAAAGCAACACACGAAATTACATATCTGAATTTCGTTTTGAAAATATTAAAACAAAATTTTAAATTGATTTATGCTTACTTACTTTACTTGAAGTAAACTTTACTTTACTTACGATACTTGTAGTTTCCATCCGTAGTCCTGATGCAGGAACTGGACAGGTCAAGGGAGATAATAAAAAATAACTAAATATAAAATATGTTCTTCTAGGCCTAAGGCCTCTAAATGGTTCAATTAAATTTAGAAAACATTCCATATCGTAGGATCTGTTCTTATTATTTTATCTGAAATTATTTTTCTTCTATTTTAAACTTGATATTTTATGGACGTCTTGACGCTTTTTTTGAAAGAGCCTGAAAAAGATTTAAACCTGAATAGTGGAGATTTTGTTCAAACAAATTAAGTCTATGTTGTTGAGCATGGAGTCCTTTTTTTCTGGTATTATATTTTTGACTTATAAAGTGAGGTTGAATATTTTGTGATTTAATATAAACTACTGATTCGAAAATAAAAATGCATCTGACAGTCAAGAGGCCAAGCTGGACAAAAGCATCTCTACAACTGGCATGGGACAGTCAAGAGGCCAAGCTGGACAAAAGCATCTCTACAACTGGCATGGAACAGTCAAGAGGCCAAGCTGGACAAAAGCATCTCTACAACTGGCATGGGACAGTCAAGAAGCCAAGCTGGACAAAAGCATCTCTACAACTGGCATGAGACAGTCAAGAGGCCAAGCTGGACAAAAGCATCTCTACAACTGGCATGGGACAGTCAAGAGGCGAAGCTGGACAAAAGCATCTCTACAACTGGCACGGGACAGTCAAGGGGCCAAGCTGGACAAAAGCATCTATACAACTGGCATGGGACAGTCAAGAGGCCAAGGTGGACAAAAGCATCTCTACATCTGCCATGGGACAGTCAAGAGGCCAAGCTGGACAAAAGCATCTCTACAACTGGCATGGGACAGTCAAGAGGCAAAGCTGGACAAAAGCATCTCTACAACTGGCATGCGACAGTCAAAAGGCCAAGCTGGACAAAAGCATCTCTACAACTGGCACGGGACAGTCAAGAGGCAAAGCTGGACAAAAGCATCCATGCAACTGGCACGGGACAGTCAAGAGGCCAAGCTGGACAAAAGCATCTCTACAACTGGCACGGGACAGTCAAGAGGCCAAGCTGGACAAAAGCATCTATACAACTGGCACGGGATAGTCAAGAGGCCAAGCTGGACAAAAGCATCTCTACAACTGGCACGGGACAGTCAAGAGGCCAAGCTGGACAAAAGCTTATATACAACTGGCACGGGACAGTCAAGAGGCCAAGCTGGACAAAAGCATCTCTACAACTGGCACGGGACAGTCAAGAGGCCAAGCTGGACAAAAGCATCTCTACAACTGGCACGGGACAGTCAAGAGGCCAAGCTGGACAAAAGCATCTCTACAACTGGCATGGGACAGTCAAGAGGCCAAGCTGGACAAAAGCATCTCTACAACTGGCATGGGACAGTCAAGAGGCCAAGCTGGACAAAAGCATCTCTACAACTGGCACGGGACAGTCAAGAGGCCAAGCTGGACAAAAGCATCTCTACAACTGGCATGGGACAGTCAAGCGGTCGAGCTGGACAAAAGCATCTCTACAACTGGAATGGGACAATCAAGAGGCCAAGCTGGACAAAAGCATCTCTACAACTGGCACGGGACAGTCAAGAGGCCAAGCTGGACAAAAGCATCTCTACAACTGGCACGGGACAGTCAAGAGGCCAAGCTGGACAAAAGCATCTCTACAACTGGCACGGGAAAGTCAAGAGGCCAAGCTGGACAAAAGCATCTCTACAACTGGCACGGGACAGTCAAGAGGCCAAGCTGGACAAAAGCATCTCTACAACTGGCACGGGACAGTCAAGAAGCCAAGCTGGACAAAAGCATCTCTACAACTGGCTTGGGACAGTCAAGAGGCCAAGCTGGACAAAAGCATCTCTACAACTGGCACGGGACAGTCAAGAGGCCAAGCTGGAGAAAAGTATCTCTACAACTGGCACGGGACAGTAAAGAGGCCAAGCTGGACAAAAGCATCTCTACAACTGGCATGGTACAGTCAAGAGGCCAAGCTAGACAAAAGCATCTCTACAACTGGCATGGGACAGTCAAGAGGCCAAGCTGGACAAAAGCATCTCTACAACTGGCACGGGACAGTCAAGAGGCCAAGCTGGACAAAAGCATCTCTACAACTGGCATGGGACAGTCAAGCGGTCGAGCTGGACAAAAGCATCTCTACAACTGGAATGGGACAGTCAAGAGGCCAAGCTGGACAAAAGCATCTCTACAACTGGCACGGGACAGTCAAGAGGCCAAGCTGGACAAAAGCATCTCTACAACTGGCACGGGACAGTCAAGAGGCCAAGCTGGACAAAAGCATCTCTACAACTGGCACGGGACAGTCAAGAGGCCAAGCTGGACAAAAGCATCCCTACAACTGGCACGGGACAGTCAAGAGGCCAAGCTGGACAAAAGCATCTCTACAACTGGCACGGGACAGTCAAGAGGCCAAGCTGGACAAAAGCATCTCTACAACTGGCATGGGACAGTCAAGAGGCCAAGCTGGACAAAAGCATCTCTACAACTGGCACGGGACAGTCAAGAGGCCAAGCTGGAGAAAAGCATCTCTACAACTGGCACGGGACAGTAAAGAGGCCAAGCTGGACAAAATCATCTCTACAACTGGCACGGGACAGTCAAGAGGCCAAGCTGGACAAAAGCATCTCTACAACTGGCACAGTTCAGTCAAGAGGCCAAGCTGGACAAAATCATCTCTACAACTGGCACGGGACAGTCAAGAGGCCAAGCTGGACAAAAGCATCTCTACAACTGGCACGGGACAGTCAAGAGGCCAAGCTGGACAAAAGCATCTCTACAACTGGCACGGGACAGTCAAGAGGCCAAGCTGGACAAAAGAATCTCTACAACTGGCATGTGACAGTCAAGAGGCCAAGCTGGACAAAAGCATCTCTACAACTGGCATGGGACAGTCAAGAGGTCAAGCTGGACAAAAGCATCTCTACAACTGGCACGGTTCAGTCAAGAGGCCAAGCTGGACAAAAGCATCTCTAAAACTGGCATGGGACAGTCAAGAGGCCAAGCTGGACAAAAGCATCTCTACAACTGGCACGGGACAGTCAAGAGGCCAAGCTAGACAAAAGCATCTTTACAACTGGCATGGGACAGTCAAGAGGCCAAGCTGGACAAAAGAATCTCTACAACTGGCATGTGACAGTCAAGAGGCCAAGCTGGACAAAAGCATCTCTACAACTGGCATGGGACAGTCAAGAGGCCAAGCTGGACAAAAGCATCTCTACAACTGGCATGAGGTGGCAAACCCAGGATAGTTCTGTTTGACTTTTTTTGCCAGACGAAAATTTGGTCAAAGTTGCTCTTGATTGCACCGCACAAAATGATTGAATAAGAGATGTACTGTTCAAATGTAAGAGATGTTGTTGAATAGACATGATGTGTTGTATTAATATCTTTGATCTATTATTTGATACCTCTGAGGTAAGTATCAACATATAATTAATTGTAGATGAAAGAAGACGGACAGTAAAACAAAAACCTTTAACGTGACTGCAAATATTCTAATAAAATAATTATACTAAATGTTGAATAAAAAGACCAGTTTTAATTAAAAAACGTTCCGTCAGATAAATGTATTATTCACCAATAATCAATAACAATAACCCAACCTCACGGCGGGGCCGTGGCGTAACGCATGCACCTCGGATCGCGCGTCCTGAAGTTAAGCATTAAACGCGCACCCGTTACATGTTAATTTCACGATAGAATCATGGCAATAGACTTAATCTGCAGAAAAGTTACTGGTTTACATTGCGATCTAGAACACGTTGACCTCAGATCAAAACGTCATCATCAAAAATGTGTATAATTGTATAAATACGAAACATTTATTGAACAAAATTTATTTTAAGTTAAATATGTTTACCATAAGCTTATTAAAACTAATTAAATGTGTATTTAAATTATATCCAGGAGTATTAGAAACATTTTAAAATAAGATTCGTGTCTGTAAGTCCAATAATTCATACACAGTGACATATTTAATAAAAGCTTACACAAATACAACGTAGCCGAATATTTTTCAAGATGGCGGCTTTATGCAACGTCATACTTTGGTAGACTTTATGGCATCGTTTTTATCACATATTTTTCTATAAGAATCAATCAAGGAACTTTCTGTTGCAATTTGTTCCAGGTATAATCTTAATCATACTGGACTATAAGGGTTGACTCCAGTCACGAAACTGTTGGCGTTTCAACTGGCTTCCCCCATCAAGCCAATGTTGTCGTTCACAGCCCAGCCCTCCTCAACGGATTATCCGATATTGTTGATTTATGGGACATTTCAGACGAGGAAAAATAAATACTTTTAATAGTGATTTAGAGCTATTAAATAGTATGACATAGCGAATGTTTGTCATGTTTACATTCTGCGTACTGATATCGCAAGGTATTCTTTTGTTTGTTAAAATTAACCATCAGTTATTGATTTCGGATAATCATTTGGGGAGGGACTGGCATTGAAAGTTAACCTTACATTAGGAGTTGCCTGAACTACCTTCCCCTGCGTCGTAGACTGCGTCAATAGTTACAAGCCAGTGACTGGGACCTCACTAGGGTCAACCCGAATGACTAAGCAAAGTTTCATCGTAATCGGATGAATGAGGCAGAAACCCATAAATATAAAACAGATAGACCAACATCCTTTTTCATACATATGATGCCCTAACCGAAGAGTGCAGTACACACAACTGTAGTATTTCCGGGTGTAGTATTTCCTTTAAGGCTCAAGGGGGTTACAAATATATGAAATAAGGATAAGCGCATAAACTAAAAGAGTTGTATTTACTTAATCTACTGGTATGCAGTCATTGAGTAGGATTGTAATAGAAGTCGTGTAAGTGCATTAAGCTTTTTACCATCAATATAAAATATTATGAAACAATTTTAAATGGGAACTTATAAATTATAAAGTACCTTGTTATAAACTCATAAAATCGTATTACGTTGTTTACCTAACGTTTTAAATGCCGCTATACTTACTGGTGCCGAATAATTCATAGGTGACGCCGCCATGGTGGATCCTATAACAGCACAGTCCTTGTAATACCCTGCACTCCAAATATAGCAGTCCTATAACAGCACAGTCCTTGTAATACCCTGCGCTCCAAATATAGCAGTGACAGCACTGAACATGTTCAATTATTCTAAACTAAATAAATGATTTTTCAGCACGCCGACGTTAGGTGAGCGTTCAAACTTAATTTACATAAGGTTTTTAAAAATTTTTCCCAATTTGTTTATTGATTAAAATTTAATTAATTGGCTTTGTAAATGCATCTGGTTCAATAAATGGCTTGGATGGCTAAGAGATGTTTTAAACGTTACGTTATAATTTGTTTGTATTTATTTAACTTCTGAGAAAAATATGACTTGTTTTGGGCAAACAAAAACTAAAGATTGTATTTTCAACAGGAGTTAGCGTTTTAAATGTAACAGTAAATATAAAATATCATAGATATTTTCGCAGGAAATAGTGTATATATATATATATACACTATTTATATATAATACTATATATATATATATATATATATATATATATATATATATAGATATATAGAGAGAGAGAGAGAGAAATAACAAAAACATATCAGGGGTAACAGAAACTAGGTAGCGGAAAGTATCATATTGGGTCTTTTTTCCTATATTTTATTAATTTATTGTTAGTAAATTGAAATAGCCTGAGAACAAATATCGATACAAAATCAGCTACATTTGTTAACCTAAGGGGGAAAACACGGGATTTACCGTGTCTATACCTCTTATTGTATCTACTTATAGTATTTATACAGATGATAAATATTATCCTTAATTATTTATTAGATCGGCCATTCAATAAACAGTGATTATTAAAAAAATATCTATATCGTAGTTTTTAACCGTCCAGTGAAAATTTAAACATATCTGTACAGTAAAACTAGTTATCACCGATGCAATATGTGCAATAAAACAATATTGTGATAGTTTTAGCAAAGAGAGTTTAACTCCCATTAATGTTCACAGGTGCAAACTATCTATAGTTCAATAACTAAACTCTACCTAACTGCGACGAATGCGTGTTCTAACTCCCGGGGGGTGAATATCTTAAATTAATTACTTTCCAATAATTACTTCATTTACACTATTATAGAATTTAAATACATGTAATTCTAAAACTCACGATTCTACTGCAGGGCAAACCGGTAAATAACTACTGAGTTAAACACAGGAATTTCGAATCATGACACACTCTTGCAAACTTGGATTCTTGTGTTGGTAAATAAATAAACAAACTACGTTTCACCAAGTCATATTGGAAAGATCCCAAAACATTGTTAAAACGAACACACATCTATATCTATAAAAGGCTAAGCCCTGGCTGGCTGACTGACTGACTCACTCATAACTAATTCTCCGTGTTCCCATGTAGGTAGAGAGCTGACATTTCGTACACTGATTCTTCAGGCATAAAATAGGAAAAATAAATGGTTTTCATCCTGATCTGACCTTAGGGCTCCGCCAGAGATCCCGACAAAGTTTCCATGTATTTCTTATGGGCATTCATTTTTGTTTGAGCTAATCAAAATACAAACAGCTGATCTTGATTTGTAGTAGTTCCTCGGGCTAACCACAGAATGCAGCACAGACAACTGTCATAGTTTTATAAATAATTTGCTGGGCGAAACCTGCGGGAACAGCTAGTCTACATATATTTAAAAGATTCCTGCCTTTTGTTCACTCACTAAAGTTAATACTTCACCGATTTTGATGATTATTTTTATTTAAAAGAACATTTCAAGTTATAAGTCGCTGTGAAGCTAGAATTCCGATTTAGGCTCCAGGGCTCCGCTCCACGGGACTTTCAAGTTCCCATGTTATTCATATGGAGGGGAGTTTTATTTGGTATCTGTCACATTTGTTTTTTTCTTAATTCAATAAACAGCTGTTATAAGGATTATAGCCACAAGTTTTTGCGGAGGGGGAGCACGTTATATTTAATTTGGTTTTATTTATACGGCTTTGGCAGAACACCACTGGCCGCGTTCAACCGCATCCTCCGGTGGGTACGGTTACTGACCGGAACGGGTGAACGCGACCATACCGAATCCCGGTGAGTCTGTAAACAGACGAAAACTTCCGGTACGGTTACTCACTGGACTCAACACATATTAATATAGGTCTGTAGAGACTGGTAGTTTTGTCTGCCGTCGTGCAGTTTCTTATGGTGGCTCAAGAAACAGAAACAGTATTGTACAAGTTTGAAGGGACCCTCCAAGATGTCGAGGAGGCTGTACAGACTGGTAGTTTTGTCTGCAGTCGTGCAGTTTCTTATGGTGGCTCAAGAAACAGAAACAGTATTGTACAAGTTTGAAGGGACCCTCCAAGATGTCGAGGAGGCTGTAGAGACTGGTAGTTTTGTCTGCAGTCGTGCAGTTTCTTATGGTGGCTCAAGAAAAAGAAACAGTATTGTACAAGTTTGAAGGGACCCTCCAAGATGTCAAAGAGGCTGTAGAGACTGGTAGTTTTGTCTGCCGTCGTGCAGTTTCTAACGGTGGCTCAAGAAACAGAAACAGTATTGTACAAGTTTGAAGGGACCCTCCAAGATGTCGAGGAGGCTGTACAGACTGGTAGTTTTGTCTGCAGTCGTGCAGTTTCTTATGGTGGCTCAAGAAACAGAAACAGTATTGTACCAGTTTGAAGGGACCCTCCAAGATGTCGATGAGGCTGTAGAGACTGGTAGTTTTGTCTGCCGTCGTGCAGTTTCTAACGGTGGCTCAAGAAACAGAAACAGTATTGTACCAGTTTGAAGGGACCCTCCAAGATGTAGAAGGGGCTGTAGAGACTGGTAGTTTTGTCTGCAGTCGTGCAGTTTCTTATGGTGGCTCAAGAAACAGAAACAGTATTGTACCAGTTTGAAGGGACCCTCCAAGATGTAGAAGGGGCTGTAGAGACTGGTAGTTTTGTCTGCAGTCGTGCAGTTTCTTATGGTGGCTCAAGAAACAGAAACAGTATTGTACCAGTTTGAAGGGACCCTCCAAGATGTCAAAGAGGCTGTAGAGACTGGTAGTTTTGTCTGCCGTCGTGCAGTTTCTAACGGTGGCTCAAGAAACAGAAACAGTATTGTACCAGTTTGAAGGGACCCTCCAAGATGTCGAGGAGGCTGTACAGACTGGTAGTTTTGTCTGCAGTCGTGCAGTTTCTTATGGTGGCTCAAGAAACAGAAACAGTATTGTACCAGTTTAAAGGGACCCTCCAAGATGTCGAGGAGGCTGTACAGACTGGTAGTTTTGTCTGCAGTCGTGCAGTTTCTTATGGTGGCTCAAGAAACAGAAACAGTATTGTACCAGTTTGAAGGGACCCTCCAAGATGTCAAAGAGGCTGTAGAGACTGGTAGTTTTGTCTGCAGTCGTGCAGTTTCTAACGGTGGCTCAAGAAACAGAAACAGTATTGTACCAGTTTGAAGGGACCCTCCAAGATGTCGAGGAGGCTGTACAGACTGGTAGTTTTGTCTGCAGTCGTGCAGTTTCTTATGGTGGCTCAAGAAACAGAAACAGTATTGTACCAGTTTGAAGGGACTCTCCAAGATGTCGAAGAGGCTGTAGAGACTGGTAGTTTTGTCTGCAGTCGTGCAGTTTCTTATGGTGGCTCAAGAAACAGAAACAGTATTGTACCAGTTTGAAGGGACCCTCCAAGATGTCAAAGAGGCTGTAGAGACTGGTAGTTTTGTCTGCAGTCGTGCAGTTTCTTATGGTGGCTCAAGAAACAGAAACAGTATTGTACCAGTTTGAAGGGACCCTCCAAGATGTCGATGAGGCTGTAGAGACTGGTAGTTTTGTCTGCCGTCGTGCAGTTTCTAACGGTGGCTCAAGAAACAGAAACAGTATTGTACAAGTTTGAAGGGACCCTCCAAGATGTAGAAGGGGCTGTAGAGACTGGTAGTTTTGTCTGCAGTCGTGCAGTTTCTTATGGTGGCTCAAGAAACAGAAACAGTATTTTACAAGTTTGAAGAGGCCCTCCAAGATGTCGGAGAGGCTGTAGAGACTGGTAGTTTTGTCTGCAGTCGTGCAGTTTCTTATGGTGGCTCAAGAAACAGAAACAGTATTGTACCAGTTTGAAGGGACCCTCCAAGATGTCGAGGATGCTGTACAGACTGGTAGTTTTGTCTGCAGTCGTGCAGTTTCTAACGGTGGCTCAAGAAACAGAAACAGTATTGTACAAGTTTGAAGGGACCCTCCAAGATGTAGAAGGGGCTGTAGAGACTGGTAGTTTTGTCTGCAGTCGTGCAGTTTCTTATGGTGGCTCAAGAAACAGAAACAGTATTGTACAAGTTTGATGGGACCCTCCAAGATGTAGAAGGGGCTGTAGAGACTGGTAGTTTTGTCTGCAGTCGTGCAGTTTCTTATGGTGGCTCAAGAAACAGAAACAGTATTGTACCAGTTTGAAGGGACCCTCCAAGATGTCGGAGAGGCTGTAGAGACTGGTAGTTTTGTCTGCAGTCGTGCAGTTTCTTATGGTGGCTCAAGAAACAGAAACAGTATTGTACCAGTTTGAAGGGACCCTCCAAGATGTAGAAGGGGCTGTAGAGACTGGTAGTTTTGTCTGCAGTCGTGCAGTTTCTTATGGTGGCTCAAGAAACAGAAACAGTATTGTACAAGTTTGAAGGGACCCTCCAAGATGTAGAAAGGGCTGTAGAGACTGGTAGTTTTGTCTGCAGTCGTGCAGTTTCTTATGGTGGCTCAAGAAACAGAAACAGTATTGTACCAGTTTGAAGGGACCCTCCAAGATGTAGAAGGGGCTGTAGAGACTGGTAGTTTTGTCTGCAGTCGTGCAGTTTCTTATGGTGGCTCAAGAAACAGAAACAGTATTGTACAAGTTTGAAGGGACCCTCCAAGATGTAGAAGGGGCTGTAGAGACTGGTAGTTTTGTCTGCAGTCGTGCAGTTTCTTATGGTGGCTCAAGAAACAGAAACAGTATTGTACCAGTTTGAAGGGACTCTCCAAGATGTCAAAGAGGCTGTAGAGACTGGTAGTTTTGTCTGCCGTCGTGCAGTTTCTAACGGTGGCTCAAGAAACAGAAACAGTATTGTACCAGTTTGAAGGGACCCTCCAAGATGTCGGAGAGGCTGTAGAGACTGGTAGTTTTCTCTGCAGTCGTGCAGTTTCTTATGGTGGCTCAAGAAACAGAAACAGTATTGTACCAGTTTGAAGAGGCCCTCCAAGATGTCGAAGAGGCTGTAGAGGTGCACAAGAGAATTCTATGAGTTAACTAATTATAAATAAATATGATTTTTAACGTTTACATGTAAATTTTTATGTATTTTGATGAATTGTCCCATGAAAATTCAGCAAAAAGCTACAGTTGCATGTAAAGAAATTAATTTTAAAATATATAAACCAAATTCCATATAAATCAATTTTAAAAGCTCTCAAAACAGAAACAAACAGAGTCAAACAATGAACAAAAACCACAATATATGTAGGAATAACACTAGATGATATATTATAGTGCAAAATTCACATAGATTGACATCATAACAAAATATCTCAAGTACGCCATGCCTTAAAACGAATTAGAAGCATACCAAAAAATTAAATAACCAAAATGATATACAATGCTCTTTTCTCCTCTCATATAATACAGAATTCCTTGCTTGGGGAGCTGCAAGTGAAAATAACATCCAAAAATTAATAATCCTACAAAATATAGCCATCTGAATTCTCGAAAAAATGGACCACGATTCAATTAAATTATCTTTATTCAACACTAGCTGTGTACCCGTCCTTCGTACGGGTTGAATGTCTAAATAATAGGTGAATTTGATAAGAATAACAACCGATGTAATTTTACATTATTTCATTGGTGAACGTGAGGATGGCACAAGGCACTTTCGAAATTAATCTGTTAATGAACCTCAGGGAAAAAAACTGTCGATCAGTAGTTCCTGTTATTCATCGATTGAACAGAGTGAAGGAAGGATGTTTAAGAGACCACCTGTTTTCAAATATTCTGTTCCAAGCTTTTAAAAGGACATAATACAACTCCTTAACCCTCAATAATTTTCAAATTTAATGTGAAGTTGAGATACTCAGTAGTTGGCTACATAAAATATCTATTTAGAGAGGTATAGAAAAAAATATCGGTGAGGGGGGAAAGGGGGCAAACATATAAAATGGGGGGGAGTAAAATATAAAATCGAGGGGGTAAATATATAAAATTGGGGGGGGAAGTATAAAATCGGGAGGAGGCAAAAATATAAAATGGGTGGGGAGGGGTCATAAAGATTGGGGGGGGGGCGCACAGAGTTCCCCAATGCCCCCTACTCTCGCCTATCGAAAAAAGAGATTGAGTTGCCATTCAAACAGTTTTTTTATTTCCATTATGTGAGTTGCCATTTAAGGGTGAGCACTTTTTCGCCTACAAAATTTAGAGGTTGTTTGGTCGATATCGAACAATTTTACCAACCGGTTGTTTTATCGATTGGGAAGGCGATAATGACGTCACGACAAGATGAAACAGAACGACCAGAACCACCCAATCATCAACCGATTGTTTGTTTGTTTTATCGAATGAACTTTCAATTACGATTGTTATTGTTTTGTGGTGGAAAAGCATAAATGGTGATTCGATTAAAATTCAAGCAGATATAAGTTAAATCAAAAGTTGTGGATACACTGTTAAATTGGATCTAAAATTGGATGTACGTGAACAAACAACTAGGTTGCAGTTCACGACAAAATTATAGTAACCTAACTTAACTTAACTCCGCAGAGCGCTGTATGGTGGCGGTTAAATGGATCTAAAATTGGATGTACGTGAACAAACAACTAGGTTGCAGTTCACGACAAAATTATAGTAACCTAACTTAACTTAACTCCGCAGAGCGCTGTATGGTGGCTGTTAAATGGATCTAAAAATGGGTGTACGTTAAAAACAACTAGGTTGCAGTTCACGACAAAATTATAGTAACCTAACTTAACCTAACTCCGCAGAGCGCTGTATGGTGGCTGTTAAATGGATCTAAATATGGATGTACGTGAACAAACAACTAGGTTGCAGTTCACGACAAAATTATAGTAACCTAACTCCGCAGAGCGCTGTATGGAGGCTGTTCGTTGTGCAACATAATCACAAATAAAGGGATTAGTATAAGTAAATAAAATTCAAACCTAAAAAAGTTAACAAAAAAAGTGAGATTTAACCCCAAACAAATTAAAGTAGTCTTTAAACAATATTTCAGATTTCAAAAAGTAAACATCAAAAGAGAGATTTGAACACGGGACCGCAATATCGTGGATCTGAGGCCGTATCCACTGGGCTACCGAGGCCTGCCGCATTAACCGAAAGTTACAATACATCAGGCAGTGAGCAACGATTCATTCGATAAAACAAACAATCGGTTGGTCGGTTGATGATTCGGTGGTTCTGGTAGTTCCGTTTCATATTGTCGTGACGTCATTATCGCCTTCCCAATTGATAAAACAACCGGTTGGTAAAATTGTTCGATATCGACCAAACAACCTCTAAATTTTGTAGGCGAAATAGTGCTCACCCCATTGGTGTAGGTTTTTTATTTACATAATGATAAACAGCTGTTTCCAATATTTTAAGTTATAGATATAACTATTAAGTTATCATCAGGTTCAATATAATATATAAATAATTTGTCGATAAGAGACTACTTTGACAGGTAAGCAGAAAGGAAAGCTGAATTTTACTCCTACTAATTTACATTTTCTAAGAGTGTTTTTCGTTTTGTTTTAATTCTATTTTGTGTGATTTAGACTCTTTTAACACCCCTTGTTGAATTGTACAGTTTCATTTGACTTTTAACCTGTATCATCATTGTGAAATGTGTTAAAACTTCGATATTCAAACATAAACATAACCCTCGCACTTTACGTCAAATGACATCTCTAAAACGTAACAGTCAACAAGTATCCATCGGAACCATGCTACCCAGCCATTGCGGGTCTGAAGATGAATTTGTGACACCAAATAAGAAAAAGATAGCTACCAGTCGTGTTGTTCAACCAAGGAGGTATGTTCTTGATGCTGATCAACTTTGTCAACAGAATAAATATCAACATTTATCCGAGCATAGCTACGCGTCAACGGCTAACGTGGAACCTATGAACGATGACATGGATGAGTGCAGCTCTATCAATGTCCTTAAGCAAGAGAAACTTCCCCCAATATTTATTCACGATGTGAACAATCATCAGGAAATAGTCAAGGACATCCAGCAAAATGTTAAAAACGAGTTTTCCACAGAATTGAAAGGGCGCTCCTTGAAAGTAAATCTACAAACTATCGATGACTTCCGAAAACTAACTGCTTTCTACGATCAATCACATGTCAAATACCACACTTTTCAAACCTGGTACGATAAGAAACTCGAAGTGATAATTAGGAACGTTCCCTGCTCTCTGTCTGAAGAAGAAATAACAACCGAACTTACGTCAAGCGGTTTTCCGGTTCACAAAGTTGTTCGCCTACTAAACAAAAACAAGCAGTCTATCCCCCTTTGCGCCGTTTCCTTGGAAAATAATGAAAAGGCCAACGATATATTTAAATTGGACAAGCTTTGCTTCACTATAGTAAGGGTCGAACTTAAAAGAAAATCACGTGAAATCCCCCAATGCACCCGTTGCCAACGTTACGGGCATACGAAAAACTTTTGCAAACTTGACCCAAGGTGCGTTAAATGTTCAGCAGAGCATCATTCCTCCGTCTGTCCTAACAAAACGATTGACGATCCAATCTGTGTTAATTGCGGGGGACGTCATACAGCAAATTACAGAGGCTGTAAGTCTTATCAAGATATTAAAGAAAAGTCATTAAAGAAAACCAATCCTCATTTGAATTCGAGAACTGTAAATCCTGTTGGTGCTCCAGACGACAAAAATAGTTCAAGTAAACAGCCCGCCATTCCTGATGTAAGTTCCCCATCACTTTTCCCTGCTTTGAATGATAATAACGACTGTAGTCAATCTACTGCTCCCAAGAAAGTTAAAACTCCTTATACAAAAGTTGCTGCTAAAATACATTCAGAAACTATGCCTTCTGAATCACAAGACGAGAGTAACTGTAGTTCATTCTTATCGCAAAATTTGGAGAAAATTATCTTGGATATCGTTAAATCCTTTATGCCTGTTGTGAAAAAAATTATAAGTAATGTTATTAGCTCAATTCTTGCCAATGGATCAGTTTAATCAACCTTATATAAATAACTTTACACTCCTAAATTGGAACGCAAATGGCCTTCGGGACAAAAGGGAGTCTTTTATCTCATTCCTGGCCAGGCACAATATTCACGTTGCATGTGTTACTGAGACTCATTTATTAAATACTGAACGCTTTAAAGTCGGTGGCTATTCATGTTTTAGGGAAGATCGCCAGGACCCTGTGGGGTCAGGTGGGGTTGCAATTTTTATTAAAAGAAAAATTGCTCATCACCAGTTATTTTTACCACGATTTCTCACTTTATAAGCTGTTGGGTCAATTTATTTCTTAGAAGTGGAATTTCCCTTCGTGTGTTTTCTGTGTATAAATCCCCAAATAGACGTATACACCCGCAAGATTTACAAAGTCTCTTTTCTGTTAACTGTTCAACCGTTGTCTTGAGTGACCTCAACTGTAAAAATCTCATTTGGGGCTGCCGAGCAACAAATCCTAACGGGAACCGACTGTTTCGGTATATGGAAGAGACTAACATAATTGTTTCTACTCCTGATGAGCCTACCCATTATCCATTCCAGCAAATTTACGATCCAGACATTTTGGATATTGTTCTCCATAAGAATTTCACGGCTCCTGTACAGCAACAAGTCTTACCAGAACTGGACTCTGACCATTCACCGGTGGTGATAAGTTTCTATACTCACCCTCAAACAGATCTAGTACCTCCAAGATTAGTTATTGGAAAAATAGATTGGGATCTCTTCTATTCAAAATTGGACGAAAGTCTTGTATTGGATGACAACTTACAAGGACCACCTGAAATAATTGACGATGCTGTCCAAAGGTTCATTTCTTGCATACAGAATTCTGTGAGAGCATCAATTCCTTGTTCTTTCAGGCAAAAATCTTATTGCTACCTAAATCCGCCTTTGAGGATATTGCAACTTATAAGGGAAAAGAATAGAGTGAGACGACACTGGCAGAGGCTCAGACTGCCGATTATCAAAAGGCAATGGAACGAACTTTCTAGACGAGTAAAACACGAATTGGCAAAATACAGGATAGAAAAATATAAGGATTACGTCGCTGATATTCATCCCAATGATCCAAATATGTGGAAAGCTACCAAACGCATTTTGCGTAATCGTCCGTTAATTCCTACTTTAACTCAGAACAATACTGTTTATGAAAGCGATCCGCAGAAGTGTAATTTACTCGCCGATTTCTTTGAGTCTGCATTTACTCCGAACGAAGTAATGGATGAAGATATTGCTGGAATCGTGCAGGAATCTGTTACTTCCACTTTTTTGTCTGCTGAATTACCGGTTAAGTATGTCACAAAGTCGGAACTGAAAAACATAATCACAAAATTGCCAAAATGCAAATCACCGGGCCACGATCTTATTCCGAACTTGATTTTAGCAAATTTTACTGATAAGGCTTTTTTAGTTTTAACTCGAATAATAAATGCCTGTTTATCAAAAGGTTATTTTCCATCAACTTGGAAGCATGCAGAAGTAATAGTATTTTACAAACCCAATAAACCACAAGATTCCCCTTCTAGTTATAGGCCAATCAGTCTCTTGCCAACCTTATCAAAAGTTTTCGAAAAAGTTATTTCAAAGAGAATTCTGAATTATGTTGATGAATGTGAAGTAATTCCCCCCAATCAATTTGGATTCCGCCTGCAACATTCCACTGTACATCAAATTCAACGCATCTCCGAAACAATCGTACACGGGTTTGAAAGGAAAAGCCATTCTGCTGCTGCATTTTTAGACATAGCACAGGCGTTTGATACAGTCTGGCATGAGGGTCTGATTTTCAAAATGGTTGAACATGGATTCCTATTACTCAAATATTTTTTGAGTAATAGGACTTTTTGTGTTCGAATTAACTCCTCTGCTTCTTCAATTCGGCCGGTTAGAGCCGGAGTACCGCAGGGATCCATACTAGGACCTCTGCTCTTCAACATATATTTATCAGATATGCCAGAACCTGAAGATGCAACATTAGCACTATACGCTGATGACACAGCTATTATTTGTCAGAGCTCAAACATTGATGAAGCTGTGCAATCCCTTCAGGCATCAATCGATATCCTAGTTCATTGGTTTGAACAATGGCGATTCAAACTAAACCTCGGAAAGTGTGAAATAAAAATATTCTCTTTAAAGAAATACAATCCACCTCACCAAATCTACCTACTTGGGGTTTTCATTCAGTGGAACCCAGATGACCAAGCTGTCAAATATCTCGGTGTATGGTTGGATAAAAATCTAAACTGGAATACACATGTAAATAAGAGATTAACTCAAGGTTATGCTCGATTAGCGCAACTATTTCCATTACTAAATAGAAATTCATCGTTGAAAGCTGAATGCTCTGTTTTGGTCTACAAATCTATTCTGAGACCGTTAATTTTATATGCCTCTCCTGTTTGGGGTTTATCCCTTTCGCAGAAAAAACTTCAACGAATCCAAGTGTTTCAGAACAAAATTTTGAGAATCGCAATAAATGCGCCCTGGTTTCTGCGAAATAAACATATACATGAAGAACTTGGAGTATGCCTAGTTAAAGACATTATTACGAATTGTAGCCGGAATTTCATAAATGCGCTTGGAACTGTTCCCGGTGCACAGACTTTCAACATTGGACAACCTACTCATAACAGAAGACTAAAGGCCAGACTTTTCCAAGATATCATTGATATACTGGTCTAATGGTTAAAATTCTTGTTCTTATCTTTTATTTTATTTTCTCTTTCTTCCATGAACACTTGCTCATTATTTTAGTGTTATGTTTATTTTGTTTTTGTTCCCTGGTGACTCCAGTTTAGAGCAAACCAACTACTGTTATTAATATTATGTTAAAGCTATATTGTTATGTATTCTGTGTATGATGTAAACATTAGACCGGAAATAAATCTATTAATAAAAAAAAATTTTCGATAAGAATTTATTTGTAACATATTTTTTATTTACAATCTGTTCAGCAGAAAGAACAATAAGTAAATATTATAAAATTGAATCACATGAGTTAGAAACGAGTTCGCACGCAGCACGCTGACGTGAGGGAAGTGAATTTCCACATAAAAAACTATAAAAACTCAAAATCAGTTAAAAACATACATTTATTCCAATTTTTATTCAAATCTGAAAATATAGATTTTTTGGCTGTTCTGATGCTCCTGGTTCTATTTACCTGCAGTGTTGGGAATACAATTTTGCGCATTATAAGGTTAGGAGAAGGTCCAGTCAGGAATTAAAGTAGGCATGAGGTTATTGGGGATGGTAAAAGTACACCAACAAATGAATAACAGGCTTTTCTAATGTAAAACCCCCTAAGACAACGTACTGTGTTTGGTCGATACACATTTTCTTTAATAACTCGGTAAATATTTATGCTAGAATAAGGAGAGAGGGCTTAAAACTTTCGCCTCTCTAATTCCCATCTTTTTACATCCACTAATTTTGCATCTGGGGCTTTTATGACCCTTTTTGGGCCCAAAAACTCGAAATTTGAAAAATTAATCCCCAAAAAAAGGTGTTTAGAGTTTTCCGATTGTTTTGCCCAACGAACTTGTCCAACTGATTACAGAAAGAAACGTCCCTACCAAATTTGAAGTAAATCGGACAAAAATTGCGACCGTGTACAAATGGCATTTGGGATGTCCATTTGTTAGTGTTATACTTCAAATATGGGATGAATTCGTCATATTTCTATTACTTATATAGCTTATATGGTAATATTCTAGCCTATATATACCATAATTTCATAATCATTGGCTTTGACAATAAATTTACGGTTTTATATAGTTTTTTACATAGACGATACTTTGAGTACTCCACAAAATGGCGAGCTTATATAAAACTTTACAAATACGCCTGTTAGGGTACTCCTTCTTCCTCAGTTAAAGATGGAGGCGTGGCCTAGCTTCTGCGCAACCGGAGTACCCTAAGGTGTGACTGTGTGAATCTTGCACAACCGGAGTACCCTAAGGCGTGACTGTGTGAATCTATTTATAAACAATTTACAATTGCAGTAGTGTTGTAGCTCATTTGTCTTTTTGATATTTGTGTTTTTTCCAATGACTTGACTGTATTAATAATTAGTTTTATATGTATGTGCGTTGCACAAATTTACTTAAAAGTAAATACTGTCTGCCACTTTGTAGAATCTTTTCACATACCTAGGAGAACCGCCTTCAATAAATAAAAAGGTAAAACTTAGTGGAAATACCTAATAATAACACCAATCTAGATTCGTGGTGAACACAGTAAAAAGAAGTGATAAACCAAATTAAATTCATGAAAGTGAAATAATAATCGTATTTTAAAGTAAAACATTGACTTTTGCTAGTATCTTAAAAAATACTATCTTATTTAAAAAGTCTACATGCAATCTTATAAGATTTATTGTATCAAACTTAAAAATGATTGACATACAATAATTATACTCTACCAGCCGGCACTAAGCTGGGATTTCCTAATCTAACAACAATGACTGAATTAATTAATGACAATAATTATATGATAATTATATTACTTTATCAAAAAAGTATGCTAAAGTTTTCCCAATAAAATATTTGTAATTTTCCCTAACTTTTTTCATTTTTCCACAACTTTCCCCTGACCTTTTTTAGTACTCTCTGACTCTCCCTGACTTTCCAGAAAGTGTGAACCATTAAAAACATGTGATTTAAAAAGGCACTGGTAAACAAAGAACAGAAATATGATCTTATTCACTGGTAGCCGATGGCCAAATGAGCTCAGGGGGTGGAGGAATACGGCCGCGCCGAGACAGGCCTTTGATGTTTACCGACTTTCCACGGGAAAGCCCGCGCCAGCCCGGACGCGCCTGATGGACCGCGGGCCTCGTCGGGCCGAACTGATACACGGCCTGTTGTGCAGCAGGTTTTATGGCCTGGCCTGACAGATCAAGGGCCGTGTATCATAGGCTTAAGCCTCGTTCTCACGACGCGTGGCTTGTCCAGTCACAGATGGCCTTGATCTGTCAACGGTTGTTGAGTCGTCTGAGTATATTTAAGCCTTACTGTTCTAAAGTCGTGTGGCAGCCTGTTGATTTGAAAAGCCACCGACGGGCTTGGAGAAAAAGACCGAGCCAGAAAAAATATTGGAGAAAATCGAGCTTGGAGAAAAATTGTTACAAAAGAGATGAGAAAACTAAGGACCTATCCTACTAGCATTGAATACAAATATTTTCATACATATATTCGATAATAATGTATTTTTCTTGGTTTCTCTTTAAATGTGTAGTCTACAGTTATATTTATCTTTTGGTTTTAAATGTACCGAAAGTAGTTTGAGCCCGATGAACAAACTTTTAAACATTTAGGCCTAATGAAATGTAACTAGTTTTAAATGTTTTACGGTTGATTCCCATTTTATGCAAGCGATTCAAAATTAGCTTTTGAAATGTACATTTCTAAATAGCAAATTTTAAGCTAATTGAAATTTATTTCATAACTTAATAGTTTTTTTTCTACCAGTAATTTTTTATTGGTTGTAAGATCTAGTATTTATCAAAGAAACTGTTTCAAAGACTTGATACATATCTTGGACTTTGTACACTTTAGTTTTTTAAGAGTTATAAAATCAACCGGTTTAAATGTATTTACAGTCCTAGTATAGGCATTGACGTGTTGCGTGGTTGGATTAAAAGTGTAGCTATTGCCTGATTTATATGTTTTAGTTAAAATATACATATATCAAAAACAAATAAACAGAAAGTGACACCAAATGTACTCCAGCGCTCGGCTCGACGACTGAACAGGCCGTGAGAACAGTGTATCGAGCCAAACCAAGGCTGGCGGTCTGACTATCCACAGGCCTTTGATGTTTCATGAGTTTACCGACTCGGGCGGGAACGGCTCGAGACTTAACACGCCATCTCGAGCTAGCTGGAAAGTCACAGACGAGCTGTTCTCACGACGTGATACTCGACAATCGGCAGATCAAGGTAAGAACGAGGCTTTAATGCGGTCCCACACTTCTCGCGAACACGCCCGAACATTCGGCCGAACTCCGAATGTTCGGAGTATACGCGATAATGTGTGGGAGCTGCAGGAACGTTTGAATACATGCGGAAATATACAGGACGGAACGTTCAGTGAATATTCGGGAATGTTCAGGCCTGTTCGCTAGAAGTGTGGGACCGCCTTCAGGTGTGCGCAGCGTAAAGCCACGGAAACGGCGACAACTGTACCCTTCGGGTGTTTTTGGAAACTGTATCGGTTCCGTTGGACCACATGGTCTATTCACTGTACAGTTGTTTTTGTTGTTGCTTGGTTATCTTTTGATTTTTTCTCGTATCTTTAATATAACTATATGTTATGCTCAGGCCTATCAAGTACCTCTCTGCCGAATTTCAAATCAATCAGTCCAGTGGTTAGAGCGTGATTGAGCCAAAAATATCTAACCTACAAACAAACGAGTATTAGTAGGAAGTATGATGTTAAAGGTTGTAAGTTTGTTTCTATGTTCGTGGCTCAATCACGCTCTAACCACTTGACTGATTGAGCTTAAATTTGGCAGAGAGGTACATGATAGGCCTGAGTAACACATAGGCATATCAAATTAGCTTTCATATTAAAATACTGAACAAAATTTCTTTCATCAATTAACAAGTCACTAAACAAATTATGGAATTCTCCATATTGTTGTCGATCCTTGCTTATTTCATGTATCCAAAAACGCTTTTGACGTTTTTCTTCCTCCTATGCTTGGGGTAAACAAGATTAAAATATATTTTCTTC
Source organism: Allygus modestus (assembly GCA_963675035.1). Lineage (NCBI taxonomy): Eukaryota > Metazoa > Arthropoda > Insecta > Hemiptera > Cicadellidae > Allygus > Allygus modestus. The sequence goes on from OY776112.1 coordinate 352,334,933, forward strand.
TTCTGAACTTTAAGAAGTTAAAATCGGCTTTGAAATAACGGAGGAGTCCTTTTAATACAAATTTAATTCACGTATTATTATATAAGGTACAAATAGGCCTATTGCACCCTTCTACGCCTTAAATTTGGTTAATATTTGAATAGACTTTTGTTTTTTCAATCACCTGCTTCCCCCATAAGGCAATCTAAACTTTCCGTCCATTAGTTAATTGTAAATGCATAGTTTCAAAGTTTGTTAGGAATGTTGCACTGCTGATTATCTAGCGAATTCAGAGAAAACCTTTTCGATTTACGTTTTAAAAATCGATAAAGCCCCGTTTCCTTTCTAAAAGTTTCTGCTCAAAACATTGTTTTGAGCTAAACTCAAAACAAAAAAAAAAGTTCAAGTAAAATGTTTAATGGAAACGCTCGCAAACTGTTTTGAACATTGTTGGCCAACAAAATGTGTTTTGAGCTGATGCAGCTGACAACAAATGTTTTAGGATAACTCAAAACATAATGGAAACGGTGTCCCAACACCCAACACTGTTGTGAACGAGTTCACGCATGCGCAGTGACCGGTAGCAGTCAACGCCGTGGCCCCCGAACCGTCACGCCTTTTGTCGCCGCGTCCTTTCCGTATTGTCCTTCAGCCTGTTAGATAGTAGTTGGACATTTATTTTGAAAATAATTAAATCGTTCTACATATGTACTTAAAAAAGTTAAGCACAGTAAACCAATATATATTGTATTGATTTACTAAATATTTTGTAATAATCGTCAACATTTTAATTTACTTAAACATTGTAAAATAAGACCGATATTTTCTACTTTTTTGTTATATAAATTACAACAAGTGATTTAAAGTTTTGAAAATCCGTAATATACAAATTTATAATATTTCCGTTAATTTGATAGGTCTCTCGTTAAAATCGCACTTTGGCCGTTTCGGAGGTGTCATACCGGAAACTCGAGTATCCACAATTTCTGTGCGGACACTAGTGTAGTTCATGATTATCCTCATAGATTGCAGCATTCCAGCATATGAAATTTTTCATCCTTTGTAAAAAATCAATTTAAGAAATCTAATAAAAAATAAGGCATTTCCGTGAACGGGCAACCGGCGAAACTATTATATAGGTTTACAATTATGGCTGATGTGTTATTTGAATGTCCTTGGCATCTATATGTGCCTTTTGGGGGGTTTGGATGACATCAACCTTCAGCCTTCAGGCCTTTGACCCCTGGGCACCCAAAGTTCCAATGTTAATCTTATGTAAGAATAGAAATAAATGTAATTTAACCTTTAACAGCTGTTGATACTAAGAAACAGAACGGAAAAAAGATCAGCTGATTTCATGTCTGGAATGGTATCTCAATGTAAAATAATAAGACTGTATGAGCTGGATATTACCGAAATGGAAATAAAATTTACTCGAATTTGAGCAGCTAGATTTGCTGTTCTATATTTGAAAAGCTAATTTGTGTATATATGTAATCAGATGAAAAATCCACGTGTCAAACTTAAAGGTGTTTTCTTTGCACACCCCGAACATGATAGAGCCACGATTCAATGTAATCACGCTTATTTTATCGTTGTATAGCCTTTACAGGCATATTAAATCCAGTCACTTGGTCTGAAACCTTTGCCAATTGTTGGATTTGTTTTTCATGTATTGTTTACAAAACAAACGTTGTATTAACATTTGATGGGTTGAATGAAGCCCTTCATGGAGCCAAGGAGAAACAATAGGCCTACGAACATCAGCGCTATGTTTTACTCTCAGCTCAAGGACGGAAACTAAAAATGATTAAGAAGGTATTCACTAATTGAAGGGTTATGTATACATTGTAGATTGTATCAATAAATACCATAATAATTGCAACATTAAAAAAAATCTTCTTCTTTGGGCCAGCCTGAATCGAATTCAGTAATTACAATATATGTATCGTTGAAATATACTGGTCACTAATGATTTTCTATAAACCTGATAATTCCATTTGATACTTGTCTATTCTTAGATACACAATTTACATATTTCAATAATCAGCTGGTTAAAGAAAGTTAAAATAGTGATAAAATCGGTTTTACAAAGTTATTTTGTTGTATTCAAAATTAAATTATTTACAAAATGTAAGTAGATTGTGCAAATATAGAGGGATTGATCTTTCATTAAAAAAACCGCATGTAAAACGGTTCAGTGGGAACCTCAAGTGAACTGACCAAAGGATTGCAAAGTTGAAATTTTACCCCATGTTAAATTTCCATAAGAAAACTTGCAATTTAATTTTAATAGTTATTGACCAGGTGAAAAAATAAGGTAAAATGTGCAAATATAGAGGTTATTCCCTTTCATTTGATACCACCCGCGTGTAAATCGGTTCAGTGGATTTCTCACACGTTCTTCCGGAAACTTTTTAATTTTGTGTTTTAATATATAGGATTAGGGCCTATACACAACTTCTATTTGGTTTGTCAGGACAAATTACAAGGATAGTTTATTTGAAATCAATGTATGGAAATAGTTTGTTGTTGTAAAACAGTTTTAACAAGCGCTGTAATAATTTTTGCGTTACATGGCATTAACATACTTGCGGGAAATGTTGGCACAAGTTGGGAGAATGTAAACGGCCTCCAACAATGTTTTGAGCTCAGCTCAAAACATTGTCCAAGTAAAAGTTTAATGGAAACGGGGATTAAGAAAATTTTGTTTCGTATTTTTAGCTGAAATTATCTATAAAACAAATTGGAAACTTTGCACAGGGAAATAGCTTTGTTATTTCCTTATTTTTATAAGACAAACCATAAATCAACAATATCTGACCACCGTTTTAAGCTCGATGGAACTTGAAAGATGACGTTGCTCTTATGGGCGTAGAAATCTACCTAGATTTACTGGTGCCCCCTATAAACTGCGGTTTGTTTTTAAAACGCAGGAAAATTCCCGGACGAAGCATCTCGTGTGAAAGGCCTCATCTGCACCCACACCCGCGGTCGTATGATGTGGCCTTACAATCATTATAAATGTAACATGCCCAATGCAATAAATATTTTAACTTACTTCATGCATCTTGGTTAAGGCTTAATTTTGTTGTCGTAGTTTGCCGATACTTTTGAACAGTGTTTTATTTAAAATTCTAAATAAAGTTAGGCTAATTTGTGGGGGCCCGTCAAAATTCGACGGATACAAAATTAGGTTTGAGTAATCTGACGGTATCCTATAGGAACAATCATCGACGGTAAAATAATTATCTAAAATATCACTAATTAAAATAAAGCACATTTATTTGTGGCACAATACAACTAAAAAGTCACAAAAACACAAACTGAACAATAAAAATTATTAAATTTTAAAGATTATATTTGATGTTTACTATACACGAAAATAATTCAAAAGCTTGATGAGCTCATCAGCTGTTTGATGAAAATCACCGAGTCAGGATTATAATTAGCTGATTGTTGTAAACAAAACATACTATAAATCCCACCAAAATGGTTTTTAGACATAGACATTTTGTATCATTTAGCAAATTTAAAAGGAGAAAGTTATAAATCTGAAAATATTTGGGAGTATCAGAATGTTTCAGCTTTGAATTGGTACAAATCCCATCATCACACCTTAGGGTGCGTTCACGTAGAACGCTATTTACAAGCAACTAGTATCCGGCGGCTTGCCACAGGCGCCTTCAAGCGCGTGCAAATGCTTAGGGCCGCATGGCTTATGGCGTGCACATACAAAGCCGGAAACAAGGTCGATCCCTCAGTCGTCGAGATGTCTTCCTCAAGTGTCGATGACATTTTTCTGGTAGAGAATGTTGAGTTGACTGGCAAGAAAGAGAATAGGAGTTCATGGGATTAATTAAGGATATCCGCCTACTGTGTACAATAAAATTGGCCAATTCTGCAAGAAACACTAAATAGTTTTTTGAAATAAAAGGTTATTAAAATTAATAGTAAACAAGGCTCAGACTATATTCAATTAATAGTTAAGTGATAAACGTAATTTATAAAAGGATTTTAACATTAAAATCAGGCGTTTCTACCTACACAGTATTTTTTAGTTTCCACAACAATCTAAATGTAATTTCCCTTTGCAGATGAGAAGGCCTGTATGTAATTTATTTAGTAGGGTACAGGTGCAGTTGTCAATTAAATGAATGTTAACAGAAGACACACATGTTACCTGCAACTTTCATTTTAGGATATATCTCCTTCCAGCACTTTTCAACAGCGATCTGTTACTGTGAAGTTTAAATATTTTGTTCCATATGGCTGGTCTTTGAAAAACGGGATATATCAGTTCTTGTGTATCAACTATTTTGACAAAAACTCGAAAAAAACAGTAAAAATCATCAAAACTGCACCCCAATCATACATATTTGGAATCTTCCAGAGCAATAAGCCCTGGAAATAATGTTTCAAACATTCTTGTTCACCGGTCGGTGCTTGTAGCTCGCGCTTATACGTCCAGACAAGCTTTGTCTGTGAACGAACACACTAGAAACAACGCAGACTGTTACTCGCACCTATTCGCGCTTGTCGGCACTTAGCTCCAGGCGCTTATAACCAGCGTCCTACGTTAACGCACCCTTACCTGGTTTTCTCAAACTAAGGCCGAGTTTTTGGTAAAACATTCTCCATATGAATAACATGGAGAAATTCTACAACCTTATACTTTATATGATTTAACAAACCTACAAGGACAAAAATATAAATCTGATAATAACTAAGGCCAAGTTCCAAATATTCTCACATATGAATAACATGGAGCATTTTTTTATTTCCATATCAAAAAAGCGATATTTTTTAGTTTTAATTGTTATGTTAATCTGGAGTGTACACACTTTAAAATGACACATCGATCGTCCAAATCGGTTGAGAAATAACGACGTAGTGGTCCTAAAAATAAATTCCTTAGCGAAATAATATATAAGATTATGCCTACTTTCAGTCACTAATATATGTTTTTTCTTCAAATTATTGAAACCAGTGTGTTGTTTTTTAAAACAGTAACAAAATATTTAACTTATAGGAGTAACTGGAAACCCGGTTATTCAAATGCTAAAATGCGTTTTGTATTATAATATAGGTTTAAGTTTAGGCCTACTCAAATTCGTTTTAAGACTCATTTCTTAAATATATAGCCCAATTAAAAGCTTAAATAAAAATAGGAAACTTAAAAATAATACTAACTTGTACATTAGAGCCTAACTTAAACAGTAGGGGTGCCTATTTTAAGTTGTGTAAACAATAAAAACCTTTACAAAACCTACTACTGAATGTTGTAAAACATAAACATTACAATCTGATAAACACTGTTACGTTGCTACAAACTTTAAAATCGAATCTTTAACATGATCCCTTGCAAACATAATTTTGATGGTAATTATACCGACTTTATTCAAAAATGATAGCCTGCCCTTTATATATTGTACTTAACCTTCCATAATTGATCAAGGGGAATTATAGACATCATCTGGGAAATTTAACCTACTTTAAGCCTTTTTATGCTACAGATTTTCGAATGAAACAAGAAAATAGGGTACTATTATTTTGGCTAATTATTTTGATGTTGAAAATTTTTTTATTACAAAGAAAATAACAAACAGGAGACAACACAAGTTAAATAAATAAATACAATGAAAATGGAAAAAAATACTTATTTATTTCTGTGATCGCATGTAACACACCGAGCATGTAACGCACCAAGTTTTTTAATATCAGTGAATAAGCACATTTATTCACCACTGAGGGGGGGGGAATGCGCACTTGTTTCCTATTGGTTGGATTCCAGCGGATTGCTTAAATATTCAAGTTTGTATACAATTTAGGTTTATTTCAACAGAGAGTGGACAAGTGTGCACCATTGTAAAAACAATAGACTATATAAGTATAAGAAGTTAGGTTAGGATGTTTACAATGATGCAGCTTTGGGATATCCGGAGATCCCTAATACGGGCTGGAGTACCCAAAGAGCAACGGATATCTCCAATACGCAACTTTTACACAGGTGGATATCCCTAAGGCTCAGGGCTGTACCTATATATATATGTCTATATATATATATATATATATATATATATATATATATATATACATATATATATAAAATTTTGAACGACCCCTCAAAACGTGTTCAGGGGGTCATGTTAGGAACTTCTATGGTAGTCCCGGGCTTAAGTTTCACCGTGCGGGTCATGCTAATAGTTAAAGGAAATTCACTAACAAACCAGTGTTCGCACTAACATAGGGAAAAAATTAAAATAAAACATAGTTTTCACTGGAACCGAGTACTGAGATCAAGAATGTGGTGTCCCTGAAGGCGAAATGTAGATTGACTGTTGTCTAATAGATTGACTGCAAGGTGGTTAGGATGCACTTCTAGTTTTGTTTGATGTTTTTTGCTGTACCTCGTAATTTCTTCTTTCACAGTTAGAATTTTGGTGTCATTATGGATTACTCTGTTTGTGACGAACCATGGAGCTTGTAGAATCATCCTTAAGGTCTTTGACTGATATCTCTGTATAATCTCAATGTTAGAATTAGATGCAGTTCCCCATAACTGTATGCCATATGTCAACACAGGTTTCAGAATAATTTTATACAAGAGTAATTTGTTTTCACAGGATAATTTTGAACGATTGCCAAGAAGCCAAGCCAATTTTCTAGTTTTTAGATTAAATTGTAATCTTTTATTCCAAACATGTGTGCGCCACGTGAGGAGCCTATCTAAGTGGATTCCAAGATACTTTACTTCGTCCGCTTGAGGCAGTGCAACGTTATTTAACGTTACAGCAGGGCAAGTGGGAGTTCTCATAGTAAAAGTAACATGGAGGGATTTGTTTTCGTTTACTTTTATCTTCCAGTCGGAAAGCCACTGAGATATATCGTCTAATGCTGTTTGTAAGTTTGAGGATGCCTGTACAGGATCAAGATCTGAGGATAAAATTGCGGATCATACGCAAACGTCGTAACAATGATTCTTGGCGTTTGAGGAAGGTCATATGTAAACAAAATATATAGTACAGGTCCAAGAACGCTGCCTTGGTGTACCCCAGACTCAATTCCATGTAGATCAGTGGTGTAATCTTCATATTTGATTTGAAAATACCTGTTAGAGAGGTAAGATCTTAGAACTCCAAAGTAAGTATGAGGCAGTAAAGATTTTATTTTAAATAACAGACCAGCATGCCAACCCTTATCAAAGGCCTGTGCCACATCTAAGAATGCAGCTGAACAGAACTGTTTATTTTCAAGATCTTTAATTACATTAGATATCCTGTGAATTTTCTCTACAGTGGAGTGCCTGCGTTGAAAACCAAATTGATGAGATGGTACAATGTCATTTTCATCTATTAATAATTGAAGCCGTTGTAAAAACAGTTTCTCAAAAACCTCGGAGATGACTGGCAGGAGACTGATAGGGCGATAAGACGAAACTTGTTGTAAAGGTTTGCCCGGTTTTGGAATTACAACAATCTGAGAGACTTTCCACTACAATGGAAAATATTCAAATCGCAAAATTGCATTAAAAATTACAGTGAGTAATACCATATCTTTCCTTGGCAATTCTTTCAATACTGTTCCAATGATTAAATCATATCCTGGGCCTTTTTTGGCATTTAAATCATATTTTATTAACATCAGTTAGAGTAAATGGCCTGATTGGCATATCTAGTTGATTTGGAGAAGCATTGAATTCAAGAATGTCCTCTTCTTTGTTGGAGTGAAAATTATGTGGCTTGAACACCTCTTTAAAATATGAAGCAAAGGTTTCAGCCTTATCTTTACAGTCTTTCGCCCAAGTACCATAGTTTTTTTAATATCGGAGGAATACAAGTTTTTAATTTAATTTTGCAAACTGAACATTTTCCAACCCAATGGAAAATATCCGAAATCATAATGATTGCTAAGCCAGGAAAACCCCCCAAATCAAGTGTGTTCTTACCGACCAATAAGTCTTCTTCCAATTGCTTCCAACATTTTTGAAAAATTCATTTTGAATCGTCTTCGAACTGTAATAGAAGAAACAATCTTAATTCAAAATCACCAGTTTGGTTTCTGGCAAGAACATTCTACAGTAGAACAGGTACATAGAGTTGTAAATATTATCAAAGAGGACCTTGAGACCAAGAAGTTCTGTTCAGCTGTATTTATTGACGTGAGTCAAGCATTTGATAAAGTTTGGCATACAGGTCTGCTTTATAAACTCAAACTTCATCTTCCTCATACATTTTACAGTGTTATCAAATCATTTTTGTTCAACAGATATTTCAGAGTGAGATTTGGAGATAGTGTCACAAAACTTCACAAAATACAAGCAGGCGTTCCTCAAGGAAGCGTGTTGGGCCCAGTCCTCTATACCTTATATTCGGCAGACCTTCCTGAAAATCCAAATGTCAGTATTGCGACCTTCGCTGACGATACTGACATAATGGCATCTAGTGAGGATCCAGCGATAGCATCCCAAATGTTACAATCAGGGTTGAATGATCTCTCAGAATGGCTGCAAAAACGGAGGGTGAAGGTGAATGAAAACAAATCCACGCATATAACATTCACAACAAGATTAAGTACACGTCCCCCGGTCTCCCTAAATAACATTCAAATTCCTCAAACCAATGAAGTTAAGTATTTAGGAATGATTCTTGACAGAAAAACTGACATGGAAAAGTCATATATGGTATAAGAGACTCTCATTGAATCTGAAATTCAGAAACTGTTATTGGCTATTAAATAAAAATTCTAAATTGTCATCTGAAAACAAACTGTTATTATAAAAAGTAATCTTGAAAACAATCTGGACGTATGGTATTCAACTTTGAGGGACATCCAGTAATTCAAATTTAAACATCATTCAAAGGTTCCAATCAAAAGTTCTAAGGTACATTTTTCAAGCACCGTGGTACGTAAACAATGAAGTCTTACACAGAGACATTCGTATTCCAACCGTAAGAGACGAAATAACAAGACATAGTGCCAAGTACCTAAATAAATTAGAAAATCATCCGAACTATCTGGCTTTAAATCTTTTGGACAATAGCAACTTTGTGTACAGACTGAAAAGATGTCATGTGTTGGATTTGAGTACTCGTTTTGTTAAGTAATTAACTCTTTTTTTAGTTTAAATTTGTATTGTATTATATAGTGTTTGTGTTGGATTTTCCAGTGGATGAAGACCGACGAATGTTTTGTTATTTTATAAAATTTACATAATGTTCAATAGTTTTTAGAACAGATTGTAAACAAAATAAAGTAAAAATTCGAGAAGCTATTTCTAAGACGTTTGCAATATGTTATTGACGACAGCAGCTTGATCCCTAACCATCAATTTGGTTTTCTTAAGAAACACTCAACCACTGAACAGGTCCATAGAGTTGTCAACGTGATAAAAGAAGACCTGGAAACTAAAAAGTACTGTTCAGCTGCGTTTTTGGACGTCAGTCAGGCTTTTGACAAAGTTTGGCATGAGGGGCTCCTCTACAAACTAAAACTTCTCGTCCCTCATACTTACTTTGCTATCATAAGGTCCTACCTAACAGAGAGATTCTTTAGAGTTAAGCTTCAAGAAGTCCATACCCAACTTCACAAAATTGAAGCGGGGGTTCCTCGAGGCAGCGTTTTAGGTCCCATCGTCTACATCTTATTCACAGCTGATATACCTGTAAATGCTAACGTCACCGGGGCAACCTTCGCTGATGATACGGCCATATTAGCCTCTCACGAAGACCCAAGAACAGCTTCTCATTTACTTCAATCAGAACTGGATGATCTGTCAGAGTGGCTTAAAAGCTGGAGAGTGAAAGTTAATGAAAACGAATCTGCTCACGTGACATTTACGACCAGAACAGGCAACTGTCCCCCAGTCACTCTCAATAATGTTAATATTCCCCAGTCAAATGAAGTCAAATATATAGGGATGCACCTTGACCGACGACTAACATGGCGCTCACATCTTTGGAACAAACGACTATCTCTAAATTTAAAGTACAGAAAATTGTCCTGGCTCTTGAATAGAAAATCTAAATTATCAACTAAAATCAAATTACTAGTTTACAAAGTAGTACTAAAACCTGTCTGGACCTATGGAATCCAACTATGGGGAACCACTAGTAATTCTAATATTGACATAATCCAACGTTTTCAGTCAAAAGTCATTCGCAACATCCTGGAGGCTCCATGGTATGTGACCAATGAAGTATTGCACCGTGATACACGTACTGCTACAGTAAGAGAAGAAATAACCCGATTTAGCAAGAGTTATCAAGCTACACTAGATGCCCATCCAAACCATCTGGCTATAAATCTGCTGGACAATAGTGGATCAGTGTATAGACTCAAGAAACACTCTGTTTTGGACCTGCCAAATCGTTTTTTAATATTCAATTAACATTTGTAAAGTTTAAGTGTTAGCTCCGTCAATGGATAGAGCCTAACCCATGTCAATCACACTCTATCCTATTTACTTATTGTTCTCTATATTTTTTGAACAGATTGTAAATAAAATAGACAAAATAAAAAAAAATTATGAACATTTAACAACAGCTGTTAATACTATAAAAAACATAGTACAGAAGCAAGAACAGCTGCTTCAAGGTAACATCTAGAAGGGAATCTATACCTATAAAAGGCAAAGCCCTCACTGACTCACTCATCAAGAATTCTTCACCTTCCCATGTAGGTAGAGAGCTGAAATTGTGTACACTGATTCCTTAGGTCTTAAATAGGACAACTAAGCAGTTTACACGCCGGTATCTCCATAGGGCTCCGCCCCACAGACCTTCAAAGTTACCATGTTATTCTTATGGAAGAAAGATTTGTTTTGATGATATCAGATGACTAATTTAAAATATTGTAAACAGCTGTTGCTATTCTACACAAACAGTAAAACCACGGTAGAACGTTGATTTATAATTCTTTTGAACTGGAGTAAGCCAATAATGTTAAAAATGGGCGAGTGTCTTGCAAACTCTACATTACCACCTGTTTCTTTAAAATATTTTACAAACAGCTGTTATTATTCATTGGTTTGTTTATGTTTATGATTTTTATTTTGTGTTGTGGTTTCAAAAATTTCAGTAAACTTTCAAAAATTCAATTATTTCAAAACAAAGTGCTAGAAATTGCTGTAAATTCGCCTTGGTACATCCGAAACATTCAATTACACCGGGAACTTGGAGTCGACTTTATAACGGAATACGTCAAGAAAGTTACAACAAAGTTTTCACACCGTCTGCCTAATGTACCGGGAGCTAGACATTTTGGACTTGGATTGCAACTATTAAGCAGAAGACTGAAACCTAGATTGTACCAAGATATTTTGCCAAACATGTAAACCTTGTTTTTATTTAGTTTGTTTTAGTTTAAACCCTTTTCTTCTCTTTTTTTCAAAAGAAACATTTTATTAAGTTCATTTTAGTTTTCAAAATAGTCTCAAGGTATCTCTGATTAGGGCGAACCTAGTATGTTATTATTAATGTTTTCCATCCTTCTTAATTAATAATTCTGTGTATAATGTACTCGTAAATACGTTGGGCCAGAAATAAATTATGTAAACAAAAATGGTGTGACAGGTTAAAAGCTAATTTATTGAATTTTATGATATTTTAGTTTTTTTGTTTTTGTCATGAATACACAATTTTAGTAATATTTTTATTTTTATTGGTTTTTATATATATATATATATATATTTTTTTAATTTTTGATATGGATACAAAATTAACACTATTTGGACAAACAGACTCACAGTTTAGAGTTATTCACATGCCTCCAGATGGTTCGTGCCTCTTTCATTCTATATGCTATTCAGTTTACGGAAATAATTTCTACAGCGATCAAGTAAGAAAGGAAATTGTTAACTATGTTTCGACTAATTGGGCAAAATTCCAAATTTTAACTCATGATGTTAAAGGGGATAATTTTACATCTCCCCTGAACACTACCGTCACGGGATATTGAAACTATCAACTTACGGATCAGCATGTGAGTTGATTGCCACATCTTCTGAGCTCTTCCACTGCATATTCAGAGTGTACCATGGTGGTCATTTACTCCAGAGCTTTGGTGTAAAGGGAACAGCATCTGATCGTATAAATTCAAACGGGGCGAAGCCCGCGGGTAACTGCTAGGCACTATATAAACTAATAGAACCAAATATGAGTTGGATAATGACTAAATAAGATTTTTGCTCGATTCGAGCAACTAGATTCGCTCGTAAATCTAAAAATATTACAAGCCTTTTTGTTTTTAAACTATGTTTTCAAGTTACAATAACATAGGCATTGGCATAGCCCTTCATTGGACCAAAATTCAAATTAATACGGTAATATAAAATACCCCTGTAGCATCAAACCTGCGTACTCAGCGAATTTCCATTGCATATATATGTAGCTTCATACCACATAAAGCCACATACCAAGTTTCATCAATATACATTCATAAATAAACGATTTATGACATTTTAATTATTCTCCATAAGAATAACATGGCGGCTGAGTATGCAGGTTTGCTGAAACAAGGAGCAAAAAAATGGGTTTTTATACACATGTTAATATAACCATTGATTATACATCCTGTATTCAAAATAAATGATATAACTCAACTAGGTAAAGACTTATACCAAGTTTTAATAATTTATGGCCATATTTAACGGAGATAACATTTTACATATTCTCCGTAACAGTAACATGGGGGACGAGTACGCAGGTTTGCTGCTACGGGAACTATTGGCAAAAGATAGTTTTTTGTGCAAATATCATAAGACCTCAACCAGATGAAGCCATATACCAAGTTTCGTCAGTATACGTTCATAAATAAGCGAGATATAATTTTGTTCTTTTCCTCCATAAAAATAACATTAGAAAACGTACTCTGTTTAGCACTTTCAACATCTCGGTAACCAATTGACTTAGAGGAATGATAAAAATACAGAGTTGAGTGTTTTTTGAAGCTGAGTCCAATGGGGAAAACTAAAATTTGACTATGTAAAAATATATATATGTAACAAATAAAAAAAATCATTTTTGGGGTACAAAACCCCCCTTCGGATGGAGAGATCTGGCTGGTTTACGAACTTAAATTCATAAATGTTGCTTTACACGTTTATACTAAATTTCATCAAAATCGGATAGTTTTAAAGAGAGAACAAATGGTGTTTTTGGGGTCTGGGGATTTCAAAAAGAAAATTTATCATGGTCCTGGGCCTAGGTCTTACCATGCCGACTACGGTAATAGCTCCTTCTCTATAGGGGATATTCGCTAAAATATCCTGACTGTTTGAATCATGTGGACCTCGTTGTTCTCCATAATATTCTGTATTGTTTTCTACCCCCCCCCCCCAAAAGAAATGTCAAAACATTATAATATAATATTTATAATTATAAGTAAGAGAGTCTGGGTATGAGTAACTATCCTTGAAGTGATTGGCTTAAAGAACGTGATTTTATCATTTACAATGTTTAAGCGCTCAAAACAACTTACTATAAAAACGCGGGCCTGGGGGGCACAGCCCCGCAGTGAGACCAAAGTACAAATAACTAAATCAATAGTTCTTGGTCAGACTGATTTATCTGACCTGACTGAATAACGGATTCTGGACGTCACTGTCCTCCAAATAATGTATACGTTTGTATTTTAACATTATTTTGAAAGTGCTACAAAAAGGTCGGTTCTGGATGGTGTGGCCCATCCGATGGGTGGAGCAGTTATACTTACTGTGTGTTGTTTCAAGGATTTCAAATGAGATTGAAATGTTAAGGATTTCAAAACCAATTTATACCTTTTTTTCAAGTTCCATATTTCTAAAATTTTGAAAAACAAAATAAAGCTACAGTAACAATGGGGGGTCTAGGGGGCGTAGCCCCCCAGTAACACAAAAGTTCAAATAACTATTTCAAGATCATCTGAACTGACAGACTTCATTGTTCTCTCTAAATATTGCATCTATTTTTGGGGCGTGTGTCCCCCCCTCTTGAATACAAGGGGGCGAGTAAATACTCTGATTCTGCTTGGTCTGACTGACTTACTAATTTCAGACCTCATTGTTCTTAAAGTTCTTTGTAAATTTGTGTGAAATACACTGTAAAGTCCAAACAACAATTTAGTTCTCATGAGGTATTGGTAATTTGAAACATTTTTTCGTAATAACAGCTGAGCTCATACACTTACAGGATGATAGAGTGTACTCATCTAATTCTATTTAAAGTAGCTTTAGGATTGATTGTAGCACCCAAGTGATAGCTATCGGAAGCTTTTGTGGTGCCATGTTGCTAAACGAGAGACCGCCTTATGGTTGAAAATCTCCCAAAGAATTGAAAAATTTAGTTTAATACCTGGTGGGTTCTAGTGCGCTCATTTCTTTCCCTCTCATTCCCACCCCTCCCCCACGCTAGCCAACAGGTAATATTTTAAATGTAGAGTTAAAACAGATAACAGAGGGGCGTTACCATTCCAGTAGTCAGTAGCGTTTTTATTTGTGCCTGAAACCTCTCTACCTCATTCTCTACCCGTTTAATGTGGAGTAAAAACGGATATCATTCTAGTAGTCAGTAGCCTTTTTATTTATGCCCCGAAACCTCTCCAGCTCATCCTCCCCCGTCACTCATCCTCTCACCCCCTAACAAACAGGTTTAATTATTTTTAATGCAGCGTTAAAACGGATAAGAGAAGGGTGTTACCATTCCATTAATCAATAGCCTATTTATTTATGCCTTAAACTCCTCCACCTCATCCTCACCACGTCTCTCATCCTCCCTCCCCTCACAAACAGGTTTAATTTGTTTAATGTGGAGTTAAAACAGAAAAGAAAATCGTGTTACCATTCCAGTAGTCAGTGAAATGTTTTATTTATGAATCATCTGTTCTTGCTGTTGTCCTAGATATTTATTTGAATAACGCAGCTGCTTATTAATGTAAATGAAAATTATAAACAAATACAAAAAGCAAAATGCATGTGTCCATAAGGATAAACTTTGAAAGCCAAAAGGGCATAGCCCTACACGCTCAAATACAAAACTATTTTCATTCGACACATCTCCTAATAGTACTAAATAAGTGTGCTAAGTTTTATAATGCTACGATGCCGCACATCCGAGAAATCGGTACCACAAAAGTTTCCTTAGCCGATTAATATATAGATCTATATGGGACAGGTACGAGATTACAAACGGTAAAAAACATCAAGAGAATCACTTTACTCAGTTTTAAAAAACAACGGGAAATACATTAAATACCTAACTTATTTTAACAAAATATTTGAAGAATTAAAATCTACACAAACTTGCATTTGCAAAGTCGCTGTAATTGCCATGAGTAAATAAAAACAAACATTTATTTTCTTCTAGCAGACGCCTCAAATATGGTGACCAGTAAACAAAAAGCAAACTGGCACTTTAGGGCACATGTGTTTGGTTGCTATAAAGCAATGTTTGGTTAAAGCTGCCCCGTCATTGGCCAGGCAAGGCACTACTGCTCTATGGGTTTCCACCAGCCCCAACAGGTGTCACTAGAGTCAATCATAAAGCTACTTTAATTCTTCTATAGTATAACTAGCGTTACCCATCGCGGCTTCCACGCCCACAACATAGCGTTAGTAAGATATATGTTAGCCAACTAAGAGTCGCGTCAAGGCAGCAATTTTAAAGACGCCCTACGTATCTCTGGTGATCGTGTGCTGCTTTTGGACATAGACCACACAGCAGTAGCTCGTGTGCGAGCTTCAGCTTCCTCAATAGTTTCTGTAGATCACTGCTATGCCATAGTGCCACTTCAGTAACTTTCAAATTGAGCCTGCCGCTGAGCTTGCTCTTCACGTTGAAGTTGCTGTTCTTCTGGCGTTTCTTTTGCTCTGTGTGCTGCCTACCGTAAAGGTTTCCATTTGTGTTTTAAGTTTCTTGACTTCTAATCACTAATAAATCGGTTAATCGGGTCACTAATAAAACTTTATTTACGTTTCCCCGGCATTATTTTAATACAGGTACCTTCGTGGTTAAAGGAGCAAAAAGAAAATGTAAACCAAAATCTAAACAAATAAATGAACTCAAAATATAAAATTCAGAACACCTGTTTTATTATAATCTGATCCAGTTAATGCTCATAAGATAAACATGGGAAGTTTAATAGCCATTGGGGCTAAATCATAAAGGAATTCTAAAATGTGAATAGGCGTATATTACTTTAGGATATTAGCAATCTTCCTACCAAATCAACTCAATCGATTTAGTAATTAGAGCGTGATTGAGCCACAAACTAATAAACAAACAAACAAACAAACTCACAAGTTTTCAGCTTTATAATATTAGAATGATTAGTATGATAGCGGGTTCTTCAAATTTTTTCAGTTGTCTCTTATCTCTTAAATTTATCTTAACATATTTTAGTAGACACTTTAACGTATGCTTGCGGACCTTTGCAAAGCTCCTTAGTTTTATAATATATCAATTCAAATTTTCTCTACGTATTTTTAAATACAAGTAATCTGTTGAAGTCTTTAGTATTTGTACTCGTACATTCACACATTTTTAATCTTCCTCTGTCAGATTACAATTTAAAGAAATTGTAATTATTTAGATATGTTGCATATGGTCTAGATATTTGTTGACCTATTGTAAAAGTGTTTGGCTAAACAAGGTGTAAGTTAACAAAAGCTAAATATGTAACATGTCTATATAAATATATAATTAAACATTCAGTCTTCGTTCATCCTCTTACGGGAAGAATGAGCGTACACCTAGTATTGACAGCATGATTCTTGTTTCTTGTGTACTGCATGTTATTAACATCATATGTTTTTGTAACAATCTACATATTAAAAACAATTTCTGCATTTGGTTCACCCACTTCCTGAAATTAATACTTAACCGATGTTGATGATTCTTTTTTTATTCAAAAGATAATTTCAATTTTTAAGTTATTGTCGACCCAGACTTCCAATGTTATTCATATGGAGGAGGGTTTTATTTGGTTTATGCAATGATTATACATGGTTTATGTCACATGTGCTTTTCTTGTTTCAATAAACAGCTGTTCCAAGGATTATATCAGCAAAATATTGCAGGGGAGCATCTTGTATGTTTTGAATACAATTTTCATCACTCTGTATTCGAAAATAGCCCATTACCATTCAGTTGAGATCTTCGAAAATCGTCGATTACCATACACCAAAACGAATAATGATTAGCTGACTTTACCTGTCCCAAAAAATACTTTACCTGTCCCAAACAAAACTTTACCTGTCCTAAACAACTGAAGTTCCCGTTTTACTCAACAGGAGCACCAGTGTGATTTCGTTATTTTGACGATTCTGTGTTCAGACAGCTGACTTTAACACTAAAATGAATTGTAAAACCGTGTTTTGTTTACTTATACAAATTACTAGACTATGAAATATATTGAAGCCCCTAAACCTGCCCCAATACTCTGCCTTATCTGATTTTTTACTGTCTGTGTTCAAACAGCTGACTTTTACACTAATTTTTTTTTCTATTTTGTCTATTTTATTTACAATCTGTTCAAAAAATATAGAGAACAATAAGTAAATAGGATAGAGTGTGATTGACATGGGTTAGGCTCTATCCATTGACGGAGCTAACACTTAAACTTTACAAATGTTAATTGAATATTAAAAAACGATTTGGCAGCCCCAAAACAGAGTGTCTCTTAAGTCTATACACTGATCCACTATTGTCCAGCAGATTTGTAGCCAGATGGTTTGGATGGGAATCTAGTTTAGCTTGATAACTCTTGCTAAATCGGGTTATTTCTTCTCTTACTGTAGCAGTACGTGTATCACGGTGCAATACTTCATTGGTCACATACCATGGAGCCTCCAGGATGTTGCGAATGACTTTTGACTGAAAACGTTGGATTATGTCAATATTAGAATTACTAGTGGTTCCCCATAGTTGGATTCCATAGGTCCAGACAGGTTTTAGTACTACTTTGTACACTAGTAATTTGTTTTTAGTTGATAATTTAGATTTTCTATTCAAGAGCCAGGACAATTTTCTGTACTTTAAATTTAGAGATAGTCGTTTGTTCCAAAGATGTGAGCGCCATGTTAGTCGTCGGTCAAGGTGCATCCCTAGATATTTGACTTCATTTGACTGGGGAATATTAACATTATTGAGAGTTTACACTAAAATGAATTGTAAAACCGTTATATATTAACATGTGTTCTATATATTGCTTTATTTTCTTCAGCATGTAAAAGGCAGAGTATTGGAGCAGGGTTAGGGACTTTGGCCCCTTCAAGCCACTAGTATATGATAAGGTCCAACACGGAAGTGGCGCTCAACGAATGACCGTTAGGCCACAGGAGACGCTACTGATGTTGGTAGGCCTAGACAAGACCAAACTTTTGTCTTTATACAGCCTCTAACCTTTCTCCAAGTAGGAACATATTTCAGCTCGTTCTAGACAAAGTTCTTAAATTAAAGGTCTTGATTCCAGGGACTCGGGAAAAATAGCGGTATTTCTACAAAGTTACCAGCAAACGAGAAATAACGTAACAAATTCCCCATAAGAAAAGCATGGTAATTAAAACAACGTCTGCTTTGTTTACACTTAAACACGTGATTGTCTTTTTTTAGAATTATTTATTTCTGGTTCAATGTTACATGTCACAGAATTCACAGAATTCACAGAATTTTTAACATACAATGATTTTACGAACACATATTTACATTATTGGGTTCGTCCTAGTTAGGATCACCCTGGAACATGAAAAAATAAGAAATATTTGAAACAAAACATCAGGCATGAACTAATCAAATACAAAAGAAAACATAACAATATTCTCAATCGATTCTGAACAGAATATCTTGAGGAAGTCACGCTCGTAGCCTCCTGTTTATTGTAATTTGCCCAATGTTGAATGTCACAGCACCAGGAATAAAGTCCAAAGTTTCGAGGAGTTTTTGAGAAGATCTTTCTATAAATTTTAATACTGGTTCGACTCCGAGCTCTTCATGAATGTGGTTATTTATAACGAACCAGGGAGCATTCACTGCGATTCTGAGAATTTTGTTTTGTAGAACTTGAATATTGTTAAGTTTATTATGAGATACAGCCAAACCCCAGACAGGACAGGCATACATAACTAAAGGCCGAATTATTGTTTTATAGATTAATTTTGCACACTCTGGTTTTAAAGTTGATTTTCTATTTATTAAGGGAAAAAGTTTAGCTAGGCAAGTATAGCCCTGAGTTAATTTTTTATTAACATGAAAGTTCCAATTCATTTTCTTGTGAAGCCAGAATCCTAGATATTTTACAGACTGGTCGTCAGGATTCCATGGTAAAAATTGTCCATAAATTTGGATTTGTTGAGGCAACACATTCTTTTTTAGAGAAAATATTTTTTGTCTACGAACTGACATGTGTTCCTACTTGGAGAAAGGATAGGGGCTGACCCCCCTTCAAGCCACAAATCAGACCTATGATAAGGAATCGATGATATATTTTTTTAATATCCAAAGGATAAAGACAACAAATTCCAGAACCACATTTAAGATCATATTTGTTTGAGTTTAATGTGGTTATTTGCATCGTGATGAAAAGTATCGTTCACTACTCGTCACAAAGTCCTATTTCGGTGCTCAATAGCATTTTCCACGCTCGGCTTCGCCTCGCGCGTGAAATGCTCTCTTGCCCCAAAATAGGCCACTTTCGTGACTAGTCGTGAAATATACTATTACCGGTACATGGTTCTTTGTATTTTACTAAAAGTTTGCTTCTTAGAATATGTTAAAATTGAAAATTATAAGACAACATTATTCTTGTTTCTTGGCATGTTAATTGATGAACGAAGTGAATCACTGTATTGATGAAGAAGTTTCAGTGGCCGTGTGTGTGTGTGTGGGTGGGTGTGTTATCGAAATACTAAATAACTGTAAAACATTTCTTAATTAAATTTTGAAGGAGTCATTTGGGATACCAAAGGGATGTTTTAACACAGCATTTGTATTTTATTTTGGATTATTAATAATTATTAAACCTAATTTTAATGTTTGATATTCAGTAGTTGAATTGGTTTTCGTAGTAAGCTATTGACTATGGTTGTCTTTAAAATGTCAGCTGTGATTTATCTGTGTTTCACTTGAGGGATTTTTATCCCCTATATGGGATATTTTGACTGCTTGTGGGATAAAATGGGATTGTGGGATAAAGTGGGATTTTTTTGAAATCGGCATTACGTCTGCTAGTTTGCTTACAACTTACGACCAGAGCACCTTAGCAGTAGCACTTCTAGTGGATTTTCTCGCCGTACTGGCAGTTGCGGGGTTTCCCATTTTTACTTTCTCCCCCTTATACGTAGTATATGGAGAAAGTATTGTTTTCGTCAGAATTTTCGAATTTGAGTTGTTAGTGGAAATATTCGTTTTGGTGTTCCCTGAACCCAAAAAAGTGGTTTTTACGTGATGTCTGTCTGTGTGTGTGTGTGTGTGTGTGTGTGTCCGTGTGTGTGTGTGTGTGTGTGTGTGTGTGTCTGTGTGGATGTGTACAGAGCTAGAGCCCTAACCTATGGACCGATTTTGATGAAATTTGGTATGTAGGTACTAATCCACGATATCTCCAGGCGTTTTTTTCATTTTTTTGAATTTTTGATTTTTAAGGGTAATTATCCCCCAAAAACCGCCAAAAAACATGAAAAATCCAAATTTATCAAAAACGGCTTTAACGATTTTAATTAAACTTTAGTCGTTTGTAGAACTTTAGTTTTCCAACAAAATGACACCACCCGCATTTCTGTAAAAATTCGGGTTCAGAAATTACAGGACTTAAAACATCCAAAATTCAGTTTTTTGGATTTTTCATAAAAAACATAAATATTAAAAAATATTACTATTCACCATTAAAAAGAGCTCTAAAAACTAAATAATTTAGTATTTTGAATTACTATTCTACGATTGCTGGTTTCGGAGAAAATTGAAATTTTCATTTAGCGGTAAACGCAGTACGTTGTCCAATGTTATTCTTATGGGGAATACAAAAATTACTATTTCTGTCTTATTTACTGATCAATTTCATTCAAACTTGATATGCTTGTCAATTTAGCATTGACCAACAGAGTTAATTCGAAATATGTTGCCCCTTAATAACCCTGGGGGGGGGGAATAGGGGGCATTTCCCCTCTTAAAACCACGAGTGTAGCAATGGATTCTGTAGTGCCTCCAAAGCAGGGATTTGGGTGGATGTTTTTTAAAACAACTTGTTTACAAGATTTTCTGTACATTCGACAGTAGTGTGGGTTTGTAGGTTTTGCGCCGGAAGTGACGTCACATCCGGTGAGTGACCGGATGCGCTGAGTCATGAAAGACGTCATCTGAGGCTGAGCCAGTGACGTAGGCGGTTTTGTGACGAAATGAGTAAAAGTTCAAAGTTCAAGGTCACGGTGAAGTTTTTTTAAAAAAATCTACCTCGCACTCGTAAAACGATTGTGATTCGATAGTTAATCGATAATAAATATCGAATGAAACAATCGAATGAAGCAATCGAATGATACGAGTGCGAGGTAGTACAATTACAAATATTACTTTATTTTATTTACAATAAGTTATGTTTACAATAATTCATGTTTACAATAGTTCCCCGTTGTTGGTTGTCATCGATGTTGTTGATCCGGACGAGTTGCGGCCATCACTTTGCTTTCAGATGAAAGACGGTAGATACTTCGATCCCTGCGCAGAGTCCATGTTGTGTTTTTGACACCTATCTGTTCTGTTAGGTGTTTGCATTTCATTGCTGTCAGGAGGAAAGAATACGTGACGGCAATGAAATAGAAACATCTATCAGACCTTGAGTGAAATGATATTGTTATTTTGTGAAGAGCGTCTCGGAGAGCTCGATGTTCACCGGTCGAGAGCCGGAGGTGTACTGACTATTCGCTAGCTAGCGTTTTTGGTATCAAACAAAATGGTGGGGGTAAAAGTGTAGTAGAACGAAGCAGATGGTGGACAGCAGATGGGCGGCGGCAGGTGGCAGGTGGCAGGTGGCAAGTGTGCGGCAGATGGTAGTCCCCCACTACACCAGTCCCCCACTACACCAGTCTCCCCACCAAGTTTTACATCGCACAATAACTAGTTTACATGTGTTAGTTAGGGTTTAGCTCTTAGACTGTCAAGACCTTACCTCCGTAACTAAAAACCTCAATAATGTTTGCGCTTCAACGCTGTATAAGTATAACAGCTACTATGATCTAAACCGGTGCATGTATTCATATGGTTCTTTTTGCGTAGCAAACAACTGGTTAAAAGTGTTTCAACCTCAATTATTCTTCGACGAAACCGCTCATTGTCCACTAAAAGTGTAGACCTTCTGTCTTCATCGTCAGGGAAGTAGAAAGTAGTGTCAAGGGGACTACTGAAGGTCACCTTCCTCATGTTCCTGTAAAACTGCGACATTTTTCAGACCGTCTAGGTAGATGTTCATACGACAAGAGCTGGAAGAATAATGATGTAGCGTTATCGTGTATAATAGGCATCTACCCCCACCACAACGTTACCTTGTCCTTCAAACCATCGTTTTTACGCCACGGATGCTATACTGTTGGTTAGATTTAAATTTAAATTGCACCTACTTGTTCGCCTTGGCAAGCTGCGTAATTGAAGTACCCACATGTTAGACCTCGAACCAAAAACAAAGAAGTTATTTAGGTTTGTCCTTGAAAATAGTTGTTTTTTCGCTGTTGCTGCTATACCCTTTGTTGGATCTGAATTCTGTTTGCACCAACTTGTTCGTCTGATCAATCCGCGTAATTCGAGTACCCACTTAATATATTTTAAACCGTAAATAAAGAAGTTATTTAGGCTTGCCCTTGAAAATAGTTGTTTTTCGCTGTTGCTGCTATACCCTTTGTCGGATCTGAATTCTGTTTGCGCCAACTTGTTCGTCTGATCAATCCGCGTAATTTGAGTACCCACATGACATACTTTGCACAAACTGTGTACCCCCCCCCGTTTTTGGGTCATGTTCAAGGTCAAGGTCAAGGTCAAGGACCTTGGGACTTAGAAATTTTCACAAAGTGGGCTGCACACAAACATAAGACTAATAGTCTCCTGCCTATGTACAGGCCAAGTCCCTAACTTGAAATGCTTAGGGTGGTCCTGAAAAGGACCGTTTGTGGAGGGAGGGTGGGATGGTAAGGGATTTTACTTTACAGTCCACTTCACTCTACTCTCTTCTTTTACCAAGGACAAGGTCTGTTTGTATGACACTTCTGGTGGTGCCGGAATTGATCGTGGCAATTCCACCTCAAAGAGAACTTCACCGGCAGTTAAGTAGTAGGTGCTTCCGTTCTTCAGCACCGCTCTGTACGGGAAGTTTCTTCTCAAATGTTTGAATTTTGTTTTGGTAACTGCAATGGGAGATACCAATTCGTCTTCCGTCAAGGTCTTCATCTTCTGCAACACGTCCAGATGATCCCGTGTGGCAGAGTGTCGTTCCGTTGTTGATGAAGAAGTCGAACCAGAAGAACCTTGTTTGTAGTAAAGAGGGTGGTTTTTAAAATCCCTCTTTAGCCTCATTCTGAGGGAAGAAGGTTGTTTAAATCCGCTTGTCTTCGGAGCTGTCTTCTTCAAGGATTCCTTAATCCTTTTCAGTTTCTCGTTGGTTATCGGCGAAGTCATTTTGTAAGAAGAGAGAGAGCGAGAGCTGTGAAGTGTACCAGTCAATGGTTGAAGCTGGAATGAGGTGGCGGAAGGAGTAAATCGAGTCGCAAGGTAAAACCTTGCCCTATCCATATATGGTTAGAAAGCTGAGACAGGTTCTAGAACCGGTCCCCCCCTTCCTCAAGGTCTCCCCCCTCAAGGTCTCCCCCCCCTTTGGGTCATGTTCAAGGTCCCCCCCCCAAGGTCCCCCCCCCTTTTTTGGGTCATGTTCAAGGTTCCCCCCCCCCTGACGTCACGGGGCGGAGTCACCTCCCACCACTGACCGCCGCCTTTATAAGCGGAGCAGTCCGCGGTCTCTTCGCAGTAGCTTGCCGCCCTTTACTGACCAACGTCCGACTGGGTTGCATTCTGCTGCAGCGTAGGTCTGTTAAGTGTGCGTTGGGCCCGACGCGCAATTAACAGATCCGCGCCCTTGCATGTGTTTGTTAGTTTGTTATGCATGGTAGATTGTTAGATTAACGCTTGTAGTTTGCTAGTAAATGTAGTTAGTGTTTGTAATTAATGTTTGTGTTGGTGTTGGTGTTTGAAGTGTTTTATTTACTAATATGTACCTTCCCTACAGCTCCCTTTTCTTATGGATATTGATCCAAACTGGGTAAAGTGTCCCTATTTTTATCCGTGGGGTTTAACTTGTAAATATAAAATCGGTCCTTGTAATCCTACCTTGGTCGAAACTTGGGTTCGCAGTAGATTGGCGCCCGTTACTGACCCACGTCCGACTGGGTTCCAGTGTGCTGTTGACCTTTGTACAACCGACCTTGGTTTGATCCTTGAAAAATAACTTGTAAATATAAAATCGGTCCTTGTAATTCTACCTTGGTCAAAACTTGGGTTCGCAGTAGATTGGCGCCCGTTACTGACCCACGTCCGACTGGGTTCCAGTTTGCTGTTGACCTTTGTACAACCGACCTTGGTTGATCTTTGAAAAATAAACTTTAACTTTAACTGTTCAATTTGTTTAAATATTTGCGGGTAAAGTCTTTATTTTTGTTTCAAAGTAACATGTTTCTCCTCCTTTCCTAACCCCTGACAAATAGGTTCGGCCCTGAAAACCGGACTTGTCAATACGGCCATGTAAACCGGTTGACATTACCTTTCTTAGCCTGAGAAACTGTTGTGATTTTTTCTTTTTTGGGTTTTTCTTTATTTTTCGTTATTAAAATCATTGCTTGTAATTCCCTGTCCCCTAATACAGAGCGGGGAATAGAGCACCAATTTGTGCTCTATTCCCCGCTTTGGCAACAAGTTCAGATGACCTTGACCCACTGACAGGACTTATAAACTTTAGTCTGGTCACATATAGAAAGATTAATATTTTAAACCATAGCCTATCTCCATCCCCCCCCCTTCCACTTATATTGGGTATAAAAGAGGCTTCCCATCACTGGTAAGATCATTCTGCTGCTTGTGCTTGCTCACACTCAGAACTATGGAGTCACACCCGATATCACTGCCGACTTCTGCATCACCCTCGACTTCTGCATCACCCTCGACTTCTGCATCACCCTCGACTTCGGCTGCTGGTTCAATCCTTCGTCAGGCTCTTTTAATGGCCCTGATCATCCCTGAAAAGACAACTTCACCACCCATCATGGATCGTTCAACATCTCGCTCACGTTCAACTTCTCCTTCACCATCATCCTCAAGATCAAGGTCTTCGTCGAGCTCCTCCTCGTCATCCACCTCGAGATCAAGGCCTTCGTCGAGCTCCTCCTCCTCATCATCTACCTCGAGATCAAGGTCTTCTTCGAGCTCCTCCTTATCACCCACCTCAAGATCAAGCTCCACCTCAAGCTCTAAAATATTTACAAGACCCCCAATTGAAATTCCACCTTCCACTAGTTCAACCAGACCTTCAGTAATTTGCACAAATATTCAATCTCCTTCAGAGAAATTCAATCAATTAAAGTCATTGCATAGGAGGTGCATACGTCCTGCACAACTATGTAATTATGTGTTCAAAAAAGGTGCAAAGAAAGGCGAACGCTGTGCAAAACAGTGTACTTTAAATGAAGAACTGTGCAATCTTCATTTAAAAAATACCGCTTCTCCTTCTTCACCACATCCGACAGTGAAACCAGCTAAGACTCGGATTAATAGGCTAGCTAAAAACAAACAATACGTCTTTGTAAAAATAATGGGATTCCTGAAGGTCATGTTAAAATGTGGAGACCGTCTTTACATTTTAAGATTACCTAAAGGCATGCGTCATCCAAAAAACCCTACGAAAAAGCACTATCTAATCCGAGGCGATTCAGGAACCACTGTGTGGAGAAAATTGTAAAAAAAAAAAAAAAAAAAAAAAAAAAAAACATTCTTTCCAAATTAAATAAAGTTTTTTTCCAAATTAAAAAAAAGTGTGGACAACCTATTTACAATTTGTAGCATATGCTGCAGAGTGTAAATAGGTTGTCCACACCTTTTTTTACAATGTTACAACGACCTTGACCTAGTTAACGGACTTAGATATTTTACACTAAGTCAAAGATAAAACTTAAAAGGAAAAAAAGGAGAAATATTATACTGGAGGGGGAAATGTTTTATATACTGCAACAGCGTGGTAAAAATCATCACATCGCTATGGAAGCTGTAGGTGTAAACACTTGGCTTGTTCCTTCTGAGCTTGCTTTGTCAGAAGCATTTCTCACTATCCTTGCTTTTGAGTATCGAGGGATTAACTTAAAAGTAGAGATGGAGCTTAGACCGTTACACAGAAATGATGTGTATTGTGTTTTGATGATATGGCAATCACCTTCCAACATGGAAATTTTCCATTTTATCAAATCATTGTACAATGAATGTTGTGTAAAACGGATAACTATAACCCTTGTTTGATCTTAGAGCTATCTTGCGTTTCTTAAAAAGTAAAATAGCAAAGGTAAATCCTTTGCTATTTTACAAAACAGTTTACTTGACCTTGACCCAGTTAACGAACTTGGAATATATCAATGTGCACTTTATATCGTCGCGACAATAGTGTACCCCCCCCCCACCTCCCTTTACCTCCCACCACGGATTGTCGGCTATAAAAGCGGGGGCTGACCGCAGAGGTCTCACAGTCTCAGGCTGACAGCCTAGCTAGCTGTTCGCCTTAGCTGTCTGTAATAGCATCTTTAGTATATAGGTGGTACCCCTGTATACTAAAGATTCTACCTTAGCATATTAGTATGTTATGCATGTTAGTTTGTTAGATTATAGCTTGTAGTTTGCTGCTAGAAAATGTAGTTAGTGTTGGTGTTTGTAATTATTTGTGGTGTTGGTCTTTGAAGTGTTTTATTTACTAATGAAATATGTACTTTTCTTTCACGCTTTAAAACTGATCTTGGTCAAAACTTTGGTTCGCAGTTGCCTGGCGCCCGTTACTGACCAACGTCCGACTGGGTTTCAGGATGTTGTTGACCTTTGTAAAACCGACCTTGGTTGGTATGTCCTTTTCTTACACGCTATAACTAACCTTGGTCAAAACTTCGGTTCACAGTTGCCTGACGCCCGTTACTGACCAACGTCCGACTGGGTTTCAGGATGCTGTTGACCTTTGTAAAACCGACCTTGGTTGGTCTTTGTAAAATTAACTTTAACTGATCAGTATGTTTCTCATCCTTTTCCTAACCCCTTACAAAAAGGTATGGCACGAAAACCGACCTTTGTCAATACGGCCATGCAAACCGGTTGACATTACCCATCTTACCCTCGAGAAACTTTTGCAAATACTCCCTGCAAACTATCTGTAACTTCCTTTTGTTTGGATAAATTAAAAAAAGGTTCTGTTATCAGGTTTATTGCCTATAACTGTGACCTTTCTTCAAAATTCACTTCCCTAATACAGAGCGGGGAATAGAGCAGTTTGTGGTCCAAGTGAGAATCACTTACTGCTCTATTCCCCGTTTTGGCAACATGTTCAGATGACCTTGACCCACTTCGGGACTTAGAAAATCTTTGTTTGGTAAGATATTGGAAAATGTATTTATTTCTTGCGGTCAAAGTGAAACCGCTTACTGCTCTATTCCCCGTTTTGGCAATATGTTTAAGTGACCGTGACCCACTGACGAGACTTGGAAAAAATTTGCGGATAGTAATTGTTAAATAACATATCCTTTCCCTATCACTTACACCCCCCCCCCATCTAAATCCTTTGACTTTAATAGTGGGGGTAAACATATATAAGGCGTACAGCTTTAGAGTATAGTTATACAGCTATGAATAGCCCAGCAGAGTTGATGCAGCCTACAACATCGACGCAGCCTACAACATCGATGCAGCCTACAACAAATAACAAGGAAAAGAATGATGAGGCAAGAAGAAGGAATGCTAGAGAAAGAGGAAGGATTAAAAAAATAAATCAAACATATAAGTTATTACAATCAAAATTACCGTTTATGGATAAAAAAAGTTCAAGGCATGCCATTTTGATACAGGCGATAAAATACATTAATGCGTTAGAAACGTTGTTAGAAGGTGCATCACTTCAACAAGATCTTCCTGAAGACCTTCTAGCATTCGTAATTGACTAAAGATGTTTTGGAAATACTGAACGGGGGGGGGGGGAACAGAACGGGGAATAGATCAGTTTGCGGTCAAAGTGAGAATCGCTTACTGCTCTATTCCCCGTTCTGGTAATAAGTTAAAACGACCTTGACCTACTTACAGGACTTAAACATCCTTGTTTCATAAACATTGTTACATATATTTGATACAATAATACCCATTTCTTATCACTAGTTACCCCCACCACTTAAATCGGGGAATATAAAAAGAGATTTCTCATCAGTGCTTATCTCATTCTGCTACTTGTGTTAGCACTAGAATATATAGCAGCTATGTCACCAAAGGATAATATATTTCCTTCTGCAAAATCAATCGTAGGAATTATAAAACATATTGTGATTGAAAGTGAGGATGAAAATGAAGACGAATTGGAAGATTTTGAATTATTAAGTGATATGGATGCAATGGAAGATTTTGAATTATTAAGTGATATAAACAGTGATGATCTTGAAGCAGGATATATGGAACAAATTGAACCGTTAAGTGACGGGGAATCTGAAACCTATAGAATCTATCAGCATCTTCTCTGTTCTGAAGAAATACATGATGAAACTCCAACCACTAGTAGTAGTAGTTTGGATGGGTTATTTTTAGATAGTGCACGAGGGGTATATCATATTCGTCGACGACTATTTCTTTCTGATGCTTCTGATACAACTGATTCCGATTCATCAAATAAGTCTGATTAAGTGTTGTCTTTTTCTTGTCAACTGACAAACTTTAAATACAGAGCGGGGAATAGATCAGTTTGTAGTCAAAGTGAGAACTACTTACTGCTCTATTCCCCGTTTTGGTAATATCGTTGTATAACCTTGACCCAGTTACAAGACAGAAAATATTTACCAGCTTTCAATTTTTTTTTGCTTTTTTTTTTTTTTTTTTTTTTTTTTTTTGTTTTGTTTAGAAAAAGTGGGGGTAACTTATAAATTTAATGGTGGGGGAACGTCTATTTAATGTCGATGCAACAGTGTATATTTATCATATCGGCATGATGAACCCACCAGGAAACTCCGTTTGCTACAGCTTTCCCCTCATCGATATCGATGATGTGATAAAACTTACATCAATAACAAAACGGTTTGAACTCGAAAGGCGACTCATAAAAGTCGACGTAATTCCACAAGATCTTCGTTCGGCAATGTTGACTATTGAATATGTTAAAGATGAATCTACAACTGAAGATCCCTATTGTTTTATGAAATTTTTAGTTGATCGAGATGCAATGTGTACAATCCAACTTCACATCCGAGTTTAAAATTTATCAAATGTTCCTGTTGGATAAAATTGTCTTAGTTAAATACAGAGCGGGGAATAGATCAGTTTGTGGTTTAATATGAAATCATTTACTGCTCTATTCCCCGTTTTGGCAAATTTGTTCAATGGCCTTGACCTAAATACAGAAATTTGTAGCCTCCAGCTACAATAGTAAATATAAAATGCAAAAAAAAAAAAAATAGTAAACTTAACGTAATACGTACCCCCACCACTTTTGCTAGGGTATAAATAGAGGGTCATTTGCAGTGTTGTTCATTATTGCCTTGACCCTTGTGGAGATCGCACCTACATTATGCATCGCTGCGATATTTGCAAGTCTTCATTTAAGGATGAATTTATTTTAATGATTCATAAAGAACTATAACATAACAAAAACCAAGATGAAGAATATGAAGAAGAAGAATTGAAAGAAATAGATCAAATGTTAGCTCAACACCAAAATTCCAGACCTAGTGTTATTCAATATGCACCATCAACATCGACTTCTACCTCTGCTCTGTCTACACTTCACCGTCCTTCAACATCATCATCTGCATCGACTTCTACGCCTGCTCTGTCTACACTTCATCATCCTTCAACATCATCAGCTGCATTGACTTCTACGCATGCTCTGTCTACACTTCACTGTCCTTCAGCATCAACAGCAGTAAATGTAGAACTACATGCCCGAGCACTTCCGGGTAATGTAGTAACCCACTTCAAAATTGACAATGCAAAATTACAACTCAAAGAGTTTTTAAATAACGCAAAAGGATTGGTAAGCAACACTTTGCAAAATGAATTAAAAAGATTAAATTTTATCAAATTTGGACTATTAATAGATGCTTTATTTACAAACATTCAAAATGAAACTTCACCGAGAGGGTTTTTAACAAAAAACCGAACTATTGTGTTTTCGTCAGATATTGATTCAATCGTATCTGAATGTTTTGAAGAGCTAATGACAAAAATACAAGAACATGAAGGAAGAGGCTCTGGATGGAGTTTGTTAAGCATCACAGGGCTAGACTTAAGAGTACACAAACACGGCTATGGAATTCGAGGAAGTAGCTACATCCCTCTACCAACAAAGATTAGAAATACCTTATCCTGCGTCAACGTACAAAATCAAGATACTGAGTGTTTTAAATATGCTATGTTGGCCAAATATGTAACAATTCATCCGGAAAGACCAAGTCACTATTATGAAGAAGTACAACATAGATATAATTTTCAAGGGATGACTTACCCTGTTGATATAACAGACGTTTCAAAATTTGAAAAACAAAATCCTTCAGCTTCTGTCAACCTATTTGGATTGGATTCGTCAAACAATGTGTACCCCTTGCGTATAACACCAAATGAGCGCAGAGATCATACGGATTTGCTATTAATCACTAAAGGGGACATATCCCACTATGTCTACATTAAAAAGTTTGAAGCTCTTGTTTCTAAACAATTATCTAAACATGAAGAAAAGAAAACAATTTGTAAAAGATGTTTTTGTCATGTAAACAAAGAATTAAGAAGAGGAGGTTCAGAATGGTTAGTAGAACATCAAAGGTTATGTAGTGGAAACTATGAAGTAAGAATTAAATTGCCGCATCCTAGCAGAGCGCAGATAAAATTCGACAAAGTAATACAACAATACCGTGTACCTGTTGCTGTATACGCTGATTTTGAAGCGTCTTTACTTCCACTCGAACATCAAGAAGAGAACGTAACAAGAAGGAGCAAATACCAGCAGCACACACCGAACAGCTATTGTTTAATAGTAAAGTCCACGCTTTCTGAAGATCATCTTTGTAAATACGAACTGTCGTCTACGCCGAAAATTTATCGTGGTGAAGAAGCAGCTCGACACTTCGTTGATGACTTATATATCATAGCTGGGAAAGTTGAAGAAATGTACAGAAATGTGGTACCGATGATTCCTATGAATGAAGATGAAATTCAACAACACGATTCAGCAACAACATGTTATCTGTGTACTAACACCTTTACACCGGATAATGTTAAAGTGCGAGACCATGATCATCTTACAGGAGCTTACAGAGGTGCAGCCTGTAACTCTTGTAACTTAAACTACAAACTTCCAAATTTTATTCCCGTTGTTTTACATAATCTTAGTGGATACGACTCTCACTTTATAATCCCGGAATTAGGGAGGGATAATGGAGCAATAGATGTCTTGGCAACAACCATGGAAAAATTTATTAGCTTTTCTAAAAAGATCGGTAATATAAAACTTAGATTCATTGATTCCTATAGATTTATGCCTTTCAGCCTTATGAAATTATCAGAAAATTTAAGAAGAGAAGATTTGATCGAAACAAGCAAAATTGTACCAAACAGTAAAATGGATTTGGTTCTTCGAAAAGGAGTATTCCCATATGATTACATAGATGGACTGCATAGATTTGATGAAATATCACTACCTCCACCAGAACACTTCAAAAACAAACTTAATGATTTGGAAATATCACTTGAGGACTATCAACATGCACGTCGAGTATGGAACGAGTTAGATATGAAGACCTTAGGAGATTACTCGGACTTTTATGTCAAATTAGATGTAACTCTTCTTTGTGATGTAATGGAAGAATTCCGAAACACCTGTTTTGCTGCATACGGTTTAGACCCTCTACATTCGTATACTTCACCAGGATTAGCTTGGCAAGCCATGTTAAAAGAAACAAAATGCAAGCTCCAACTTTTAACAGACATTGACATGGTTTTAATGGTTGAAGCTGGAGTAAGAGGCGGATTGACCCAAAGTGTTACCAGACATGTCAAAGCCAACAACAAATACCTTCCCGATTACGATGAAACCAAACCGTCAACCTATTTAGGATATTTCGATGCAAATAACCTGTACGGATGGGCAATGTCAAACCCACTTCCTTTTGATAACTTTAAATGGATTAATCCCGACTCTATTGGAGATATTTTACAAATTCCGAAACATGGTGACACTGGATATATTTTGGACTGCGATTTTGAATACCCAGAAAATTTACATGATCTTCATTATGACCTACCACTTCTTGCTAAAACAGAAATTTCACCAATTGGAAAACACCCCAAATTAATGATGACATTAAATAATAAACAACGCTACGTGGCTCACTTTTGGGTGGTTCAACAAGCTATCGAATTAGGACTACGTTTAACAAAAATTAATAGAGTTTTGGAATTTTCTCAATCATGCTGGTTGAAACCCTACATTGATTCAAATACCATCAGAAGAGCAGCAGCTACATCAGACTTTCAAAAAGATTTCTTTAAATTAATGAATAATGCGATATTTGGAAAAACATTGGAAAACAAAAGAAGACATAAAAATGTTAAACTTGTTACCGACGCAAAAAAATTACAGAAACTAGTACAGCAGCCAAATTTTGGAACATCGATAATTATTAATGAAAAACTTGTAGCAGTGTCCATGAAGAAGACGAGTGTGAAGATGGATCGTCCTTTATATATAGGCATGTCAATCTTGGACATCTCAAAAACACACATGTACGATTTTCACTACAACAAAATGGTGGCGTTCTACGGAAGAGAAAATATATCTATTACATATATGGACACTGACGCTTTTATATATCGCATAGTAACATTGGACATGTATAAAGATTTACGTACATTTATTTACAAGAACGACTTTGATTTCTCCGATTATCCAAAAGATCATCCAAACTACGACAATGACAGACACAAAAAAGTACTAGGCAAATTCAAGGATGAGGCTAATGGTGTTCTACTTGAAGAGATTGTTGCACTGATGTCTAAACTATATTCTTTGAAACTCTATAATGAAAAAGAAGAAGAAGAAGAAAAGAAGAATAGCTATATTAAGAAAGCTAAAGGTGTAAAGAGTTTATATTTAAAGAAGAAAGTGCATTTTGAACACTACAAGCAATGCTTATTTGAGGATAACATCATTACAGCTAAATTCAACACCATCAGAAGTTTTAACCATCAGCTGTACAGCGTGACTGAAGTTAAAAAGGCGCTATCCTGTAATGACGACAAAAGACAAACCCTTCCAGACAACATCCACACTTTACCATTCGGTCACTATTCCCTCAACCCTATTGACTAATAACCCTTTCATCGTCCTAGATCCTCTATCCTTTTCCTTTCCGTAAAAAAAAGGGGAAACACAGCAATGTTAAGCTGTGTTTCCCCTTTTTTTACACAAGTTTTGAATGACCTTGAACTATATGTATATATATATAAGCAGATTTATACAAAAGAATATTTAATACCATATCAGCTGCCTTCGTGAAACCATCATGTCAGACCTGAAGGAGAAGATTATTAATGAACTACACAAACCTGCAAGAATAAAGTTTCCAAGAAGAAATACTGTTATAAAAGGGATAAATGATCTATATCAAGCGGATTTAATTGAAATGCGACCGCATAGCAGAATAAACAAAGGATTTAAATATATACTCACAATTATTAATTGTTTTACAAAAGTTGCAGACGCTTTGCCTCTAAAGGACAAGACTGGTAAAAGCGTAACAGAAGCCATGGAAATAGCCATAAAAAGAGATAAAAACAAAATTAAACATTTAAAAACTGATGATGGAACAGAATACTTTAATACAAACTTTGCACAGTTAATGAATAAATATAAAATAAATCATTATTCTACAAATTCAGAGAAAAAAGCAGCTATTGTAGAAAAATTCAATAGAACCTTAAAAGGAGCACTGTATAAACAATTTTCAAAAAGAGGTTCTTACGTATGGTATGATGTTTTACCACAATTAATAAATGATTATAACAACAGGTTTCATAGAACTATCGGTATGAAACCTAACAAAGTAAATAGAAGAAATGCAAAAGATGTATTAAAACGCATAAAGAAAAATACAAAGCCTAAAGTAGAAAAAATGCAGCCAAGAAAATTTAATGTAAGTGATAAAGTACGGATTAGTAAATATAAGGGAGTGTTTACCAAGAAATACCTTCCCAATTGGACGAATGAAGTTTTTACAGTGTATAAAGTGCAACCGACTGTACCTGAAACGTATATCTTAAAAGATAACAAAGGAGATTTGTTACAAGGTGCTTTTTATGGACATGAAATGTTAAAGTCAACAGTAGGTGATGTATATCTTGTTGAAAAAGTGTTACAAAGGAAAAAGGACGCAGTTAAAGTGCGGTGGTTAGGGTTTAACAAAACTGAGGATTCATGGATACCTATAAAGGACTTGGTTTAATGCAAGCAACTCATTTCATCGTTAACCTTTGAGCAGGATGGAGATTATTCACCATAAAGATCGATTCAATATTAATAACATAGATGATTTAACTGTGGATAACGTTAAAATCAACAATGGTAAACACGGTAGTTTACTTCCAAACACTGTTCGATGTATAGTAAGTGGCCCCTCAAACTGTGGAAAGACCAATGTTGTCTTTAATTTGATCACTAATCCGCAGGGATTAAGGTTTAGTAACCTATATATTTTTTCAAAGTCTCTACATCAACCAAAGTATCAATTGCTGGATAAAATCCTATCTGATGTGTCTGATGTTAATTTTTACAAATTTAACGCTAGTGATAGCATTATGCAACCAAACGAAGCAAAACCGTATTCTGTATTTATATTTGACGATGTATCTTGTGAAAATCAGGATACTATTAGAAACTACTTTGCCATGGGAAGACATAATAACATCGACAGCATATATATAGGACAAACTTATAGCAAAATCCCAAAACAACTTATCAGAGATAATGCAAATATTCTAATTGTATTCAAACAAGATGATACTAACCTAAAACATATATATAACGATCATGTGAATGCGGATATGCCATTTGAAAAGTTTAAAGAGCTTTGCGGAAAAGCATGGGCGGAAAATTATGGATTTTTGGTTATTATAAAAGATCAAGCTATAAAAGATGGTCGTTATAGAATAGGTTTTGATAAATTCGTTTTAATACACTGATTAGCGGTATTACTGTACAAGTCGTCAAGGTGTGAAGATGGTTAACCAGGAAAAGCTATTAAAGGAAATAAAATCACTTAGTGATTCTATTAGACAAAAAAACCGAGCTTTAAAATCAGGTATAAATGAAAGAGAGCAATTTTTAGAAACAACATTCAAACCTGTTACTGAACCTTTAAAGCGATTAGCACAAAATATGGAAAACCCTTCAATTCGCTTCGAAGGAGACAAAATGCTACCAATTTCAAAATATGAAGAAGAATTTCAGAATGATGAAAGTTCTGACCAGTTACAAACATCTGAAGAAAGCGACGAGTATGAAGAAAGCGGAGATATAGGAGATTTAAGGGAAAAGAACATTGCAGGAGATACAAGTACAGAAGATACAAGTGCGGAAGATACAAGAGCAGAAGAAGAGGATATCAACCCATCCAACTTAAGCAAATTAGGCACAGATATTATGTTTAAAGGAACACTTGGAAGAAAATATACATTAAAAATGTTACATGGCACACATGCTAATCGAAATTATCATACATATGGAGCTAGAATAGAGGATAAAGGATTAATGATTGGAGATAGAAAGTTAGATATAAACGAAAATGATGATATAGTTATTGGTGATAAGAAATATAAAGGTACAACAGGTTTGTTTGAACTCATCTTTAAAAATAATCCTGGTAAATATACTAAAAAGGATTTACAATTGTTTAAAAATATACTAGAGTATACAAATGCACATAGAAAAAAATATTCCAAAGACCTACCTATTCATAGAAACAGGTCAATAAAATACACAAACATTATATCTAGTCTTTTCCCCTCGAAATCAAATAAAGCTCCAATTAAAAGAAGAGCTTTATCTTCTGCTGAATTAAATGTTTTGCATAAAAAAAGAAAAACAACTGATCCTACTACATCTGGAAGGGGATTATTAAAAAATGTGTATAAAACCAATATAATATATTACAACGATATAAATAAGTTAGTTGATCGAATGAGGTTATTACATGAAGCTATGGAAGCCGGGCACACTGGTTTAGAAAACGAATGGGTAGCTTTGGTTGATGAACTGCGAAAACGAGAAATAATTGTTCAGTAGACGTATATATATATATATATATATATATATAGTAAGAACCTAAACGATAGCGATTCAGTTACATCATGAGTGTGGACAAGTTTGGACGGTATTCCGAGTTTGGAGTAAAATCTGGATATAGTGAAAAAAGAGCTGGGTTTCCGTTAACACCTGATGGTAATTATAATTTTGAAGGAAAAGTAATTCAAAATGTTGGTGATCCGCTTTTGTCTTCTGATGCGGTTACGGTACAATACATGGATAAAAGAACCCCGATTGTACACGAAGACCATTGGGGATTTTCCGGTAAAAGGTTAAGCAATATAAAACATCCCATTTATGATGGTGAAGCAGTAAATTTAGCGACTTTAAAATTGTTAACGATTTACAAAAAGAATGAAACTGATACAAGCTATGATGTAAAAAAATTAAAATTGTCAAATGTAGGTGATTGTGAGCAGGATGGAGACGCTGTAAATAAGAAAATATTTGATATAGTACACAAGAAATGGACTACAGAATATGAAAAACATATGGAAAGGTTTGGTGCAGCTTTATTTAATTATATCCATCGGGCTTCAGGAAGAGCTGTAGCTTCAGATGTTGACAGCCACAATTATTTAGACTGGAAAAAGATACACAATCCAGAAAAACCTAATCAATTAGATAAACCGTCTGAGCCTTCTAAAGTCAAGACATTAGGAAAGGGGGATAAAGTGAATGTGATTAATGAACCAACAGAAAACGATGAAGATTATATAAGAGAAAAAAGAATTTAAATACCCATGATAAGGGATAAAGCATCAGTTATATTCGAGAGATGATACAGAGAGGATGATGGAATCCAATATTACTGCGTGGAGTTTAATATCTCAAGAGCCGAGATTTCCCCAAGGAGTGCTGACAGATGGTTTTGTTCAACGGTTTGATAGATATATGGATTGGGAACAACTTTCCATACACTACCTCTTCACAATGACTATGTTAAGAATTTATTTTCACAGAGTTAACTGGATTCATATTTTACAAAGACAACAGTTTTCAGAAAACTTCCTTGTAGAGATGACATCAAATTTTAATAACTGTTGGGAAGTAATAAGTAAATATCAAAATCTCTCTGAAAATTACATTGACAATTTTAAAGATAAACTAGACTGGAATGTGTTATTTAATTACCAACGATTAAGTGGCAAGTTTCTAAGGGAACATGACAACTATTTAGATTTTATTCATTTTACCGAAAACAACGATACCATCACCAGCGGAGAAACATTTGAAACATCTTCAATTACACCTTATTTCTATTTTTACTACTTTTATTTATTATGTCTACATTTAATTAATTAATCCATTTCTATATAATAAATGGATTTTAAACAGTATATATAATACAAGAAGCCAAGACTAATATTACATTCATTGTAAAACATTTATAGAGTGCACCTACTGATTGTAAGTTTGGCTATAAATAGTCATGCCGAGGGCTAAACGCATCAGTCATAATCGAGAGAGATTACAGAGAGGAAGGGGAATAGCATCAACAGCATTTTCTCTATTAAGTAAACCGGTTGGAGCTATAGTTAACAAGGCGATTGATTTATTACCTGTGGAATTACATTTACCTGGAGGATATCAATATTGTGGTCCTGGAACCAAATTAGAGAAACGGCTTGCTAGAGGAGATCCTGGAATAAATAAGCTTGATCAGGCTTGTAAACAGCACGATATAGCGTATTCCAAATTTGGTGATACAAAAAATAGATCAATAGCAGATAGAGCACTTTCTGAGAAAGCTTGGCAAAGAGTAAAATCTAGTGACGCGAGTATTGGTGAAAAAGCAGCGTCTTTAGCAGTAACAGCAGCAATGAAAGCAAAAACTACGTTTGGAGGAGGAAAGAGAAGAAGGCGTGGGAAAAGACCCGCTAAGAAACAAGGAGGTAATATCAGAAGAAAACGTCGATCTACTAGTGGTAAAAAGAAACCAACAATATGGTCAATGATAAAAAAGGGAGGAGGACTATACCTAAGACCGTATCGTGTGTATTAAATAAGAAAGAGCAATTAATAATTAAAAACAAAGAATTAACCAATGAAGAACTGATTACATATGCTTCTTGTTTGAAAATCCCATTTTTTAGAGGAGTATTTATGAAAGATGAATTACCGGTTAAAATGTGGAAAAATGAGACTGGTATAGTAAATTTGGATAATAGTGAAGGATTAGGCACTCATTGGGTGTGTTACAAGAAACTTGGTGAAACGATTTATTATTTCGACAGTTTTGGAAACCTTCCACCACCGAAAGAACTTCAACAATACTTTCGTGCGGCAGAAAATGTTTTTTACAATTATACAAGAAAACAACCTGATGATACATCCATTTGCGGTCATTTATGTTTAGACTTTTTAGCTAAAAGTGTTAGTCAACTTTAAGATGTCTTCGTATACAGTGTCATTAACCGGTAACTCATGTACTTTGCGCAGTATTCTGTTTCCAGCGCTACGTTTGCAAAAAGGAAGACTATGGGAAGCCGCATTATTGGATTTAACAACATATAACTATTCCAAACGTTAGTGAAGGAATTAATAACAAAATACATTATTACAAGACAAAAGATAATAAAGGAAAATATTCAGCTTTGGAAGAATTCAGTTTACCAACAGGAGCTTATGAAATTGATAATATAAATGAAGTTATACAAAAACATATGGGAAAAGAAAATATAACGATAAAAGGCAATAACAATACAATGAAAGCCGAAATTACTTCTAAGTATTATATTGATTTTGGCCAAGAACGTTCAGTTGGTAGTTTATTGGGGTTTTCTAAGGAAACAAAGGTATTAGAACCTAATACAACTCATTCTGGGAATAGAACTGTGACGATCATCAAAGTAAACAGCATAGACATTACATGTAACATTATACAAGGATCCTACAGAGATGGAGAAAATCGGCATATATTACACACATTCTACCCATCAGTCGCACCGGGTTTCAAGATAGTGGAAAAGCCTCAAAACCTTGTGTACCTACCGTTAAACACCAGTTTCATTTCAGACATCGTGCTGAACATAGTGGATCAAGACGGAAACCTTATTGACTTTCGAGGAGAAGCTATTACTGTAAGAATACATATAAAATCATCCGCTTAGATAATGGGGTTATCATTTAAAAAGAGAGAGCCAACCAGCAAAGAGGTCAGTAGCTCATCAGCTGTAGAAGGATTAACAAGTGACAACATTCGTTTTCTAGAAGAAATTGGATTAAAGGTCATTAACAATGGATATACTGGATATAGCGCAGGGCCCAACATTCGACGAGACCTTATGGGAAAAGGAATATCACACGCACAACCCTTACGCTTCGTCCAAATTAAACAATAACGATGAAATTAGGATTCCTATACAACAACAAGACATTTATACTCTTCCATGCGAAAGTTATTTATATATTGAAGGAAAAGTAACAAAAGCTGACGGTACTGTTGGAACCACTGTTCCGTTCATAAATAATCCTATGGCATTTTTGTTTGACGAGATTAGATATGAAATTTCAGGAGTTACAGTCGATTCAACAAAAAAGGTTGGAATTTCCAGTACATTAAAAGGATTAGCGTCTTTAACACCAAATGAGAAGAATCTGTTAGCTGTTGCAGGATGGGTTGCACCAGACAAAAGTATAATTACTCCTGACGCTTCGGGAAACTTTGATTTTTACGTACCTTTAAGATTACTTTTAGGATTTGCTGAAGATTACAGAAGAATAATAATAAATGTAAAACAAGAACTAGTTTTATTAAGGTCATCAAACGATAATGATATTATTAAAGCATCTGCTGGAA
Organism: Allygus modestus; assembly: GCA_963675035.1. Classification (NCBI taxonomy): domain Eukaryota; kingdom Metazoa; phylum Arthropoda; class Insecta; order Hemiptera; family Cicadellidae; genus Allygus; species Allygus modestus. Next base: position 352,375,278 of record OY776112.1, read on the forward strand.
CAACTGAAGCCAATTTAGACTGGAAACTAACATTAGACAAGATTGTTTGGAGAGTACCACATGTGCGACTAAATGATGAACACAGGATTACATTATTAAGAAAGTTAAAATCAGATCGAGACATTGTAATGCCATTCAGAAGCTGGGAGTTTCATGAATACCCCGTTTTACCTTCAACACAACGGCATACATGGACTGTAAAAACTTCTACTCATTTGGAAAAAGCGAGATATGTAATCTTTGGATTACAAACAAAGAAAAAAAGTATATTAACTGAAAATGCTGGTGAATTTGTCCATTGTAAATTAACAAACTGTAAAGTGTTCCTGAATTCACAATTCTTTCCCTACGACAACTTTAATATCTCTTTTGATAAAAAAAGGTACAGTGTTTTATACGATATGTACGCTAGGTTCCAAAATTCATATAACGGCAAAACAAACACACCTTTACTATCTCCCGTACAGTTTGAATCGAAAGCTCCGATTGTTGTAATTGATTGCTCCAAACAAAACGAATCTGTAAAATCGTCTAGTGTTGATATAAAGATAGAAATGGAATTTCAAGAAAACGTACCTGCAAATACATCTGCGTATTGTTTAATTTTGCACGATAAAATTGTTACATACACACCGTTGACTGGTATCGTAAAGACGGTATTGTAAAACGTTGTACCACCACCGGCACCGCCACTGTCGCTAACCTATAAATAGCGGAGCAACAATGCAGGTCTTCAGTTGATCGTCTATCGTCGCATGGGCAACATCTTCTACAAAATGAGTTCTCCATCTGTTGTACAAGGTGATGCAGAAATAGCACCGTTATTGGAACGTGATAATACCAGCGAAGCAGAAATTATCAAGGAAATAACTGCATTTTTAAAGTTTGGTAAAAGAGATAGAGAGGAGGAAAGTAATGCAGACCCATCAAAGGTAGTACCAAAAAGGAAGAAGAAAGTTGAAGAAAATATTCCTCCTCACATTTTAACTGAAGTTTTTTTGCGAATCTTTTACCCCATCTCAGCATGCATCAGTAAAAGTGTATCAGTTGGATTGATGAAATCATTGGATTATTCCCCTACAGTAATACTACACCACGGAACAAAAAAGGTTTTATTTTCGCAAAATGCTTGGGAGTCATTTTTGAAACATGTGCATTTAATAGAATGTTATTTAACTAACAGTTTGTGTGGAAGGAAAACACATATTCGACTTTTGGATTGTGACAATGAAATTGATATTGTTAAACATCGCGGACAACTACAAGTGCGAATTAGAGACTTGACTCAACATGAAAATAAGATTCTACTATCACGTGAAGAATTCTACGTTTTAAACTACGCAACGGAACCTATTACAAGGTACATGAGACAGTTGGTATTTGCAAACGCTATTATTAAAGAATATTTGGTCGATACCTTAGAAAAACAACCTGATAGCACCATCGTGTACGGACCTGTGGATACATCTATTTTTAATAGAATACCTCATGAAGTTTGCATGTGGAGAAAGTTAAAGGATTTTGAACCACTTGTAGAAATCGCTACAGAAGCTACAGAAGAAACAACACAGGAAGAAGAAACGAAGAAACAAGAAGAAGAAAACGAAACACAAGAAGAAGAAGTTAAAAAAGACTAAAGTTTGACTTAGTAAAGAAGAACACACGTGGGGTAGGCCTATTGGGGACGGTGCCCACGTTAAATATACACCAACGCGCCTGCAACTGTACGGCCTGGTATTTAACCTACCGTGGTGTGGAAAACAGTTTAGTTGATCGTTAGGTGTCATGATGAGCGGAGGGGATGAAGAAGTGAGTGTAAAGCCTTGTGTAATAGAATTTCAAGCATTTCGAAATAATGATGATAGGTTTATTATCAAGGAATTAGTAATTTTAGACTTGCTTACATTTGTAGTTTACCCATTCACGTTTGAAGCTCCTTTTTCTTTTAACAACCTTAACGCCAAAGCAAAAAGTACAAACAAATGGATAACAAACTACTTTCATCACATACATTGGTATGAAGGGTTTATAAGCTACAGTAATCTGCACAGTATTATGTTTAACTTTTGCAAACAATATTCACATATATACACAAGAGGATTAGAAAAAAAGAACTGGATAAAAAAGTACACGCACGGTGATGTTTTCGATATAACTATCGGTAAGGACTTTAACATTAATCTCGGTAATATTTGTGTTGCTGCAAAAGATCCTAAACACGGACAATCAAACTGCGCATTGCACAACGCATATCGTTTGGCTGCTTACTTGGAACAAACGCAGAAATGTGGTGGGGGTAGCGAAGAACCGGAATGTGGTGGGGGTAGCGGGGCCTATAAATACGAGGAGCCAACACCGCTCCGGCACGAGTATTATTCGAGACTCCGAAGAGGCAACATCACAGAAGACATCGCAACCACCACTGACGAAGATGGCATCACAACAGTTTCTACAAACACTGGTTGATCAATTCAACACTTATTCAAAATCCGACCTTCTGCTAACTAAAAAGTGTTCAGAATTAAAAGAACAAAAACACTACATTATTCATAACATCAAGAAAGTGGAAACCACACATGGAGAAGCAATTCTAGTTTCATTGAGCGAAGGACCTTTCACTCCAGGAGATGAGCCGAAGTTTCAAGTATTTCTTCCAAAACGATTTGTTCAACTGCTACAAAATGAAGATTTGCGAGATATTCAACCGGGGACGTTGTATTTGGTATCACACGGTGTAAGCGGCAACAACTCTACGGAACTCACTCTGCACCTCACGCATCCTTGTACATAATGTCTCTGTTTGTATTTTTTTGTTTGTATTTCTAGTCATCAATATTAGACTTAAGCTTATTGTATTGTAAGATGTTTGTTTAATAAAGAAAATATAAAAAAAAAGAAATAAAACAGCAACACAGCAGTATATTATTTTATATACTGCTGTGTTGCTTTTTTTTAAATTTCAAATGGATGACCTTGAACTTTCATTCAGGGTTAACTTATGAAGAGGTATAAAAGAGAGGGAGCAGTGAAGTTAGTCTCAGTCTTGTCTAACACACGCTGCAGCTAACATGTCGGTGCCACCTATGAACAATTTATTTTTCGATAACAATTTGAAGACATATTGTTGCGAGTTACAATGTTTTAAAATACCAGGCGATCAAGTTGACGGGAAAGCTTGTCGTAAGTGCAAGTGTTTCAGCTATTGCATATGTAGATGTAAAACGTATCAAATGAACCGACAAGATAAAATACAAGAATTACGCCGAAGGATTGCATTACTGTGGCGGCGAATGTAGTAGCAACCATCTGCCTCGCACCACCTGCCGCCTGCCATCTGCTGTCCGCCATCTTCTCCGCCCCACCACACTTTTACCCCCACCATTTCGTTTCATACCAGAACGCTAGCTAGCGAATAGTCAGTACACCTCCGGCTCTCGACTGGTGAACATCGAGTGCTCTTCACAAACGTAAAACATTATATTAAAATGTCCATTAAAATTAGGTGTATTCATTATGACTCTATTCATCTTGCGACTTACCAAGACCTCGAGGTGTTTAGTGAAGAGTTAAGGCTTCTTATTGCGTCCGGTTACGATTTATCTTTGGAACTTTACGCATCAAAAAACAACATGGACTCTGCGCAGGGAACGAAGTATCTACCGTCTTTCTTTAGAAAGCAAAGTGATGGCCGCAACTCGTCCGGATCAACAACATCGATGACAACCAACAACGGGGAACTATTGTAAACATGAATTATTGTAAACATAACTTATTGTAAATAAAATAAAGTAATATTTGTAATTGTACTACCTCGCACTCGTATCATTCGATTGCTTCATTCGATTGTTTCATTCGATATTTATTATCGATTAACTATCGAATCACAATCGTTTTACGAGTGCGAGGTAGATTTTTTTAAAAAAACTTCACCGTGACCTTGAACTTTGAACTTTTACTCATTTCGTCACAAAACCGCCTACGTCACTGGCTCAGCCTCAGATGACGTCTTTCATGACTCAGCGCATCCGGTCACTCACCGGATGTGACGTCACTTCCGGCGCAAAACCTACAAACCCACACTACTTTCGACCATGTTTTGTATTCTATATTTAGTAAATAAAAAGTAATTTATTCATTAAAGTTGGGCTAAAAGGTAGAAAGTATGTGTCAGTTTCCTGATACCGTTTATTTAACCTCGCTGTCCGCACCTATTATGATTTTATAAACGTCACAGAACGAACACTGAATCATGTCAATTTCGCTGGCTGAGCCATGTTGGAATTAACAACACTATTTGCCATTATTTAGTACCTACTTCGTACTCTTTAGTACTACCATTAAAAATATTAGTACCTCTCACGTAAATAAATTATTTAATTTAGTTAATTCACCGTATCATTTGACCTATGTCGCATTGCTCAAAATCCTTTGAGGTACTAAAATGTAAAATACCTATAGGTAATTAGTAGATCTAAATAAGCTCTATCTAACGGTATAAATATTGTACTAATACATTATTCAATAATCATATAATATTTAACATTAATTGTGTTGCAATGTTTAACAAATCAGTGGGAAAGTGTGGGATATGACGAGGGATACTATAAGGGAGAGTCTGGGATAAAGTGGGATTTTTTGTATCAGTGCGTGGCATATTTTTACCGTAGAGTGGAAACACTGCATATTTGTTTATAAATCACAAAAATTTAAACACGTTTTCAACTATGAAGTTAGGTTATGTTTTGTTCCATACATTTTGTTATTTTGAAATAATTTAAAATGTGAGTGTTATGTAAATTGGTAGTGTTTTGTCGTGTTTAAAAAAATACTTAGCCTATATCTATTTAGATTTATTATTAGTTTATTTTTTACTGGAAAACTTCGATGTAAAAGCTAAGTGTTTGGACTAGTGATGATAAATTAATACAATAGGTTTTGGAATTTTTGAATTACTCGGACAGTATAACTCTGTAACACGACTGACTGTGATTGATAATCAAGCGTGTTGTAGACCTATAGTAGTTTCTTTACATTGTGAACAAATTACTTGATGGCAGACTTACTAAACGACCATACGTGCAAACTATCTTTATTACATGTAATGTACCAAATAAGCCTCACTGTCACCTAATGACATGGGATTAAAGTTTTGTAATCTACCGGTCAGTAAAATAGTCTGGTTACAGTTTATATTTGTTTGCATTTTCTGTGGTTAATATTGATTTTCATACAAAATCAAGATGTCCAAAACTCCTTAGTCCCAACCGTCTACATTGTTCAACTAATTACGATGTAGACAGATTGCCCTCCTGAAAAATTGTCATTAATGTAGATGTTGGATTTTGCTCTTAAATATCTTGTGCTGCGATTTCAGTAGCTTGTGTATTTAAATCCAAACTAACATATATTAATGATGTAAACATTTTTAAATTTAAGGTATGAATTTTATTAGATACTGTTATATAAATAAATCATTGAATACATTTGTTTACATTAAATGGGTTTAAAACAAGTATACTTCTGTATTATTAGCCCCCTGATTTTGGAACTGGAAATTAATAGGTGTAATAATAATTGACAACTTTTCCCTCAGGTTATATATTTAAAACTCGTCGAAAACCATCCGGTGTCAAAAATACCACTTGTCACTTGTCATTGGCCGAGTCATAAAAAAGCGTGAGCAGGAGCTAGGACCTGTGACCAAATAAACGCAATCAGTTCAATCTAATTTGCTAGGTACACACAGTGGTTTTAAGTGGTTAATTGCTCCACCTCACCCTCCAGGGTTAGATGGAAACGTATTCCGCATATTCTCTATTCATTGTTGCTAGATTAGGAAACCCCAGCATAGCTGTATAGGCACGTTTTCCACAAGCAGGAATTTTGCGCAGGTTACCAGAAGGTTAGGATATAGCAGGAATGGAAAGGGTAGGATGGGACAGGCAGCCAAATTGGCCTTTCAGAGTACCAACTCCCGTGCCTTGTGACAACTGTGATCAGGCTCAATGTGGACCCGCTCTGCCCTCCAACTGGCCAACTCAACGGATGGGGTATCCATGTAAAACAGCCAGGGACCATACATTCTCAGGTTGGGGACCAACCCCTGAGTTTCCGCCTCGAGCCGCTGCAAGTGGAGGGACCAAAGGTGAAAGGGAAGTTTGTCATAATGGACATCCAAAAAACTTCATATGTAATGACAATTTCATTTGCTGTACCCAATGTCAGCATCCAAACTGGTATAGACCAGTTTTAAGGTTGTCCTAGGACGAATATTCTCTATTGGTCAATGCTAACCCACCAAGTTTTAATAAAATTAATCAGTATACAAGAGATATATGTTTTTTATTTCTTATGAGAATAACATCGGACAATATACTTAGTTTACTGCTGAATGGAAATTTAAATATTCTCCACAACCATTAGCCGAATAGCCTACTAACGAAATACTAATTTAACCGTCTGTGGATTGGAGTACTAATTTTTAATCTTTTAGAGCTTTTTATGGCAATGAGATAAAACTGTTGAAATCTGCTAAAAATATTTAAAGTTTATAAGAAAGGTAAAAAAACTGAAGTTTGGGATCTCTTAAGCCCTGTAATTTCTGAACCCAAATTTTTCTAAAAAATCAGGTGGTATATTTTATTAGAAACCTAATATAAACCACCAAATAAAAAATCCAAAGATTTCGAAAGCGGCTCCTCAAAACTGCTCCAGACCTATATACTACGTTGTTGGGTACCAAAATATTATGGATACCTCTTTGTTCTTCCCTCAGGGCTCTGCCTTTACTATCACTCCCAACTTTTAATTTTAACGTATGATTCGTTGGATTTATTTTGTTAAAGCAGCATCTCCTGAAAGATGTCCCCACGTTTGATACGCCACCCTACTCAACCATAGACCTCCACCGCACAGGAACATTTTCTATGTTATTATTTACGCCTTTATTAGTAATTTTAGAAAATTTTCAATTATACAAAAAATTGTTGTTATTTTCTTTTAACTCCGATCTTAGAGCTCCGCCTCGCTGGCTTTAAAAGTTGCCTTGTTAAATTTATAGAGGAAAGATGATCCTTGGGTAAGCGTTCGGGAGTTCGGGTCAGCGTTCGGGTTGAGTACTACTAGCTGGTCAGACAGACATTATTCTGTCCTAATGTCACTGAATTTGTTTTATGTCAAAAATTCTCGTTCTTTTTCATGATGAGCTCGTTAGCTACGCTCACTTGCCTATGTTTATATAGAGCTTGCTTCGGTATTGAAAATGAGTTGCTATTCAAATAGATTTATTATTTCTATAATAAACATATGTTTATATGCTTTTCAAGTATGTTTAGATATCATGCTTATAACAGCTGTTTGATGAAACTAAATAACTAACATACAATCCCGACTTTGTTTTATGTATTTAGATAATGAAAATCACTTAATAATATCTTGCCATGACAACGTTAATATACACTAGGCAGAAATACGGATTTTAGCAATTCGAAATTTAAGTAATTGCACAACGCCATCTGTAGAGCCTGATATAAGTGTAGGTTATATTATATAAATCAAACAGGAAAGTTGGCCGGGCTGGTAAGGGCCCTCACTTGCATTTAGGGTGTAGACCAGAGCCTGTACAGACCTAAATTCAGCCCTGGCCGTCTGTATGCAGAACTTCAAGCATGCTAGAATCCAGAATCATTGTCCCTGTCTCGTGTACATTCTATGTGCCTAAGAGTAAAAATATGTTATAGTCAATCAATACAAATGCTGAATTATTTTGACTCAATCCTATCCTACACTATAATATGAGTAAGGTTTGCATGCTCGCTTGCTTGGTTGATTGCTTGCAACTCTGATCTCAAAAACGGCTCCAACGATTTCCTTCAAATGTTCAAAATAACTAATTTCTGGGATAAAAATAAGTTCTAGACAGGCCTCATTCCCAGGAAATATCAAATAATGTAAAAAACTAAAATGATAGGTTAAAAAAATTAATATTGGGCTTATGGAGTTTTAAATCAACACAAAAGAATTTTATCAGCTGTTCATAATCAACCAGGGAATTGTCAAAGTAATACTCATGTTTTTTATGATTATTAACATGTGGTTTCCTGAGAACAGAGATTAAAAGATTTGAGTGAAGATTATATATATAGAGTAGTAAAATAAATGAAAGGGACATTGAGCTATAAATAACAACTGGAGGAACCTTAAAAATGTAGAAAAAAGGCAGATGAGTTATACAAATCTGAGTATCAGTAGGGGAAAGTGATGAAATATTACTCCAAGTCATCTAAACTGATTGACTGGCCCTCCCCCGAGCAAAGCTGGGCCCCCCAGGTACTCTCGTGTTAAAACGGATATGAGAAGGGTGTTACCACTCCAGTAGTCAGTAGTATTTTTTATTTACATTAGTCCTAAATTATCTGTTCTTGCCGTTGTGGAGTTAAAACGGATATGGGAATGGTGTTACCATTCCATTAGTAAAATATTTGGCTTATTAATTATCTTTTCTTGCTGTTGTGGAGTTAAAACGGATAACAGAAGAGTGTTACCAATCCAGTACCTGCCTACATATATTTAAAAATTCAGTCTTCGTTCATCCTCTTACGGGAAGAATGAGCGTACACCTAGTAATTTCATGTTTTATAACCATGTGTTTTAAATAAAAATTACCAGTACTTGGCTCTTTGTAAATGACTAAGGGTTTGCTATTTATTTTTTACCATACATTTTGTCTCACAGCAAGACAAGTGTAATGGGATGATCAGAAATAGTAGATAAAAGATACAGCTGTTACGTAAGTTCCAACCAATATTTCATCACAATAATATTTTTGATCCTGGGGACTCTGTAGGGAAATATCTACTTACTAGGCTTATCGCCGTTGGGGGGCTTCGCCAACCCTTTTGGAGTTCGCTTCGCTCACTTACCTTCCTCAGTCAACTCAAGTTTAAATCAAACTCAACTATAGTAGTTCATTAACCAAAGAAAAACTACACAATATTGACCTTTGATGAGCACATTAACACCTACAGAGGCAGTCCCATATCGGTTCGATATCGAAACATTTGACCGACCGGCTGCTTGTTAGTTTTATCGAATGAACTCTCGACTACGATGGTTGTTTCGAGGTGAATAAAAGCAAAAAATAAAGTGCTCACTCAATCAAAGTCAATCAGATATAAATGCAATGTTGTGGTTACAATGTTAAATTGGAGTTCTACAAATGGATTTACGTGTAAAAAAAACAACAAATTAGACTTCAGTTCACGTCAGAATTATAGTAACCTAACCTAACCTTACTTCGCAGAGCGATTTAAGGTGGCGGTTCGTTGTGAAAATTGCAAATAAATGAATTTGTAAAAACAAAATTAAGTCAAATTAAACATAAATAAATTGCAGACCTCAAAAAGTAAGCAACAAAAGTAGGATTCAAACCCGTGACCACATGATCTTGAATCACCTCTCAACATATCCACTGGGCTACCGCGGGCCCATCAAATTTATCATTCAATAGAACAAACAATCGGTTGATTACATTTTCCAATATCGAAACAAACGATATTCGTGATATTGGACCTCCCGTGTAGGCGATAATGTGCTCACCTTGTTTTGTAACAGCTGATTTATATAAACTTCATGTGAGCAAATTAGTATCGCCTCACGGACGTTGTTTTTTAAATCAGCTGATACAAACATGTGGTACTAGCCAAAGATAGTGCGCTTTCATTAAACGGCTTTCCAAAACTGTACACATTTAAATGGGCCAAAATACTCAAAATTACTTCTTCTTTGATGAATAGTGGCTAAACGGTTGATCAGATCTTAAATCTGACGGGAAATCGTTAGTTGTGTACCATGATTAGAAAAAATTCAAATAAAAATAAATTTCGGAGGAATTAACATTATTATAAATAGTTTTCAAGTAAGAGACCAGTAGGGTATTTGAACAATAGTTTGCTCAAGGATGAGTCACCAGATTAGTAAGAGGGACGCATTTATACGGGATTATTGTTTCTACAGGTTTTAAGTAGACAAGTAAATATCATGTTTGCACAAGTAAGTTGGTAGAAGTAGAGAGGGGGTCAGGAGCGAAGTAGAGCGCCGTCTGTACGACACCAGAGACCGAGGACGGAGGGTCGCTGCGGGTGCCGCGCCGGGGGAGTCTGCCTTGCTGACCAAGTTGACTTCAAGAGGTATAGTCCAAACATGCTATTTGCAGTAAGAGTTATTTTTAATTTCAGAAGTAGTTTTTCAAAAATTGATTGGTTTTATGTAAAAGCAATAAATCAGTGATCAAATTATTGAGATTAAATTAAATCAAATTAAAGTAATTTTTAAAGTCCATCAAAAGCATCAGAGCAAGTTTAGTTTGAATTTGTTTAAATTATTGAGTTTGAGTTTTTAAAAGTAAAATAGTTTGAGTAAATTTTGAGATATTAACGTTGCATTTGAAATACACTGCAAAAGTATATTAAAGTTAAAGGCCTGAAATAGTAAACAATTTTAAAATATTATTTTGGAAGTAAATGGTAAAAGGAGAAATGTTTTTTAAATATTTAAATATGTTTGTTTCAAGATTAAAGTAAAAGTTTACATGAAGACTTGTTGCTACAAACGTCGTGTTTCTGTTTAATTGTTACAAGGTTCTAGTAATACGGAGATTCTTAAGTATTAGAATCCATAAACCTGTCATGTCCATCCATCCTATTCAATAAATTAAAGAGATATGGGGTGATTTGTAAATATAACGCCAGTAAAAATTAAAATCAAAATTAACAGTGCCATGAGTTGTATAAATGTGAGTAAAATTTAAAGAGAGGTAGGAAGTATAAATTGTAAAGTACAATATAGCAGAATGTACATATTTTGAGGTTTAGTTGTCAATTAGAGACAAAGTTGTTAGTATTGAATTTACCTAACATCCAAGTGTACCACGCCAGGATGGCAAATTAGATTTAAGAGTATTTACTTAAGTCCTGGAGTTGTGAGGCATTAGTACTTACTTAAGGAGTAAAATAATAAGTAAGTAGGTAATGTGTGGTACACGAAGTGCGCCACTCTGCTAATAATGTTCTGCTAATAAATTCAGAAATTTAAGTTGTAATTTAGTTTAAAATCTGCTTTTAAATATTCTGTAAAAATTTATAAACAAAAATAGCTGAAGTAAAAGTTAATTTGTTGTTAAAATATGAATTAACCTACGAGTTAAAATTACGAAACCAAAATCCAAGCGATGAGAGTACAGTTAGCGAGCTAAGGAAATTATTAAGGCAATGCATAAAGCAAAATGTTCCAATCAGTCAAGTAATTTAAAAGTTATCAAATCAAGAAATTCTTTATTTGTGAGTACAAAAACCTGTACATAAATTGTGTCACAATATTCTTATTATAGTCAGCTTATAGTCTAAAACTCTTATACAGAGAAAAATATATGATTAAAATCAATTTGAATACAATAATTGCACATTCACAGACCAGCAGAGAAAATTTCAGTTAAGGAGTAATGTGGATTATCTATTAGAAAAGTTTTCAATTGGGTGTTAAATTTTACTTGAATGGATTCATTTTTAATTTCTAGTGGTAATAGTTTAAAAAATTTGGCTCCCATGTGTGTAGGCTTACTGTTGAATAGAGTTTGTGTTTCTGAATTTCAATATCATTTTTATTCCTTGTATTGTAAGAATGAATTTTAGAGCGCAATGTAATTTTCTGTGGATTGTTTTTTAAGTATATTACACAATCAAATATATACTGGTCATTATCGGTGTAAATTGAGATAAAATTAATGTTAAAGAAGAACTCTATACCATTGCAAATAAATTGTCAGTTATTGAAGAAAAATAGTTAAACTTAAGTAGTGAAAGTAGACCTATAGATATTGCTAGGCAAAATGCACATATAAATCATTGTTGTGGTAGGATCAATAGTTTATCACACTGTGAAATTGTAGAACCAGAAAAATCCGAATGGTTATCCCATGCAGAAAAGTATAAGGTGCTTAAAGAAACATTTGACGAAATTAAGGTAGACCCGATAGCTCTGGAATTAAGTATTGAGCGAAATAAATATTGAGGAGGAGCAATTTGATGATGTTTTCTCAAACCTAAAACAACGCAAGTTTCCCATGTCACCCATCCTATTCCGGAAACCGTAGCTTGACAGAGTAGGTTGCGTGTTCCAACACCTCAACAGATAACCCCTGCATCACCCAGTGTACCGTTTGATCCTAACCTGTATAAAAAATTGCCCAATCCTCTTGAAGCATATGTAAGACAGTTAAAAATGTGTAATGGTTTAGTAATAGATGACTTAGTACAATTATTAAGAGTTTTATATAAAGTTAAGAAGAAAGCCAGTGTATCAGATTCACAGTTAATGGAGGTAATTATTGTAAAACAGAAAACCCCTTGCAAGAAGTGGTATTAAGTTGTAAAACGCTAGGCCTAGAAGTGTTAAAATCAGAAATTTTAAGAAATTCTGTTCCAGTCTGTACCAGGGAAAACTTAGTGAGAATGTATGTAACAAAACCGCAGGAAATGAATGAACCTTTGCATATGTATGTGCATCGTGTTAAGGAATTTACCAATTTGTTAAATTGCACGTATCAAGAAACAGAGCTAGTAGAATTGTTAAACATAGGTTTGAATACGAGATGTAGAATAATTTTATCAGGTCTTGGTAAATTGCAAACACTAAAAGAATTCGAGTTAGCTTGCATACACAATCAAAACGTGGAGGCTAGTAATTACTTACGTACGCAGGAGATGTCAAACGTTGTTCGTAATCCAGTAGTAGGCAATGTGCAGAGGAATGGTGTAGGTACTCCATCAAATGTAAAAACATGTTACACATGTGGTAGGAAGGGACACATTGCTAGATAGTGTTACCTCAACTTAAAAAACTAAGTAGTAGGGAAAACCTTTTAAATGTAAATAATGTCAGTGTGAATAAAAATGTGCAATGTATACACTCAAATAGGTTTTCCCGAAATCATAAGCAAAATGTAAATCAATATAATGGTAAGAGTGTTAATAAAGTAAACTCAGACAAAAAGGCTTAATACAATAAGAAGGACACAAAATCGTATTATGTATCGTTTAGGTATGCATAGAGTAGGCCGAACAATGGATCTATCGACGGTCGAAGTTCAACTCATCACTTCCGGCAATAAAGCACCGCACCACGTGTCAGCACTTTTGGACACAGGGGCTAGTTTAAATGCCATAAGCGAAACATTGTTCAATAAATTAAGCAGTAAGAATTTAGCTAAGCTAATAGAAAAATTAAATGCAACTTGTATAGGAGCAAATCAAAGTGTCATTAAAATAATTGGAACATGTGTAGTTAAAATAAAATAAGAGGTTTCTCACGGAATGTTAAATTTTCAATTTTAAAGGATTTAGCGTGTGAATTAATCTTAGGGAGTTGTTTTATCAGAGATTAAGGAATGTTATTAGATCTATAGCAAAACGTGTGTTATTTCAGTTTCAACCCACAAGTTAAAATTACTATGAGTCATGTGCAAAGCAAGGAATGCAGTTTGAAAAATTTAATTAAATCAGATAGTATTTTAGACATAGGGTGTAAAGACATGTCAAGTGATGTAGAAAATTTAGTTAAAGGATATCCAGATGTTTTCACCACAAAAATTGGAAGGGCGTTAGACTTTCAATACGATATTAAACTGAAAGATAGTGAGGTTGTGAATATTAGGCCATACCCTGTACATCCAACAAAGATGAGTGATATGAAAGGTATCTTAAATGACTTGTTAAAACAAAATATAATAAGGCTATCAATAAGTAATTACAGTAGTCCTTCATTTTTAGTAGCTAAACCAGTTAAGACTAGCAGGCTAGTGATTAACTATGCTAATTTAAATGAGAAAATTGTAAGAGTAAACCATCCCATATAGACGAATTTTATATGTACTTGCAAAATGCTGCATATGTCTCTGTAATAGACTTATACGATAGTTTTCATCAAATAGAATTGACTGAACGATCCAAACATTTAAGAGCTTTTAGTAATGGTGTATCATTGTATGAATTTAACCACTTACCATTTGGTATGCATTGTGGATCCGGATTATTGAGTTCTTACTTAGATAGGGTTTTTAGAGACATAAAGTTTGATTATATGTTAAATTTTGTAGACGATTTGTAAGTGTTTTCAAAGACGAAAGAAGAACATATGAAACATTTGTCAGAAGTAATAGACATACTAAGCAAGCACAATTTGACTGTTAATCCTAAGAAAGTAAAACTGTTCCACACAGAGGTTAGTGATTTAGGCAACATTATAACTAAAAACCGCATTACCATAGATCCATCCAGAACTGAATCAATACGTAATTTAGCACACCAAAGAATGCAAAGGAGGTATCTAGCTTTATTGGTATGTGTTCATACTTTAGTAAGTATATAAAAAAACTATGCAACTTTAGCAGCACCACTTAACGATTTAAGGAAAAAGCGAACCAAGTTTTTATGGAACGAGCAGTATAACAATAGCTTTATAAAATTAAAGGAAATTGTAACGAATCCACCAGTATTAGGGATACCCAATTTTCAGAGGACGTTTTATCTATTTACAGACGCTTCTCAGGTATCTGCCGGATGTGTAGTCATGCAATGTAATAAACAGGGAGATAAGCTACCAATCGCTTATTATAGCAAAACGTTTACTGAGACGGAGAGAAATTTGATCATTTATGAAAAGGAGGCACTTGCAGTGGTGTTAAGTATTAAATGATTTTATATGTATCTAGAGTTACAACCATTTTATTTAATAACAGATAATCTCGCTCTTTTTTGGCTTCTCCAAAATCGTCACCGTTTGGGTAAGCTTGGACGTTGGGTCGAGCAGATTTTAGCAATACCATTTAAAGTAGTAATTGTGAAAAGCAAGGAAAACCCAGTAGCGGACTGTTTGTCCAGATTAAACATAAGTAAGGAGCAGGTGGAAATTGTAAATGTAGAGGAAGACCCAAGAGTTATGAATGTAATCAAGAGTAAAGCCTATAGGAAATTTAGTTGTGTCTCACAAAAATATGTAAAACCAGTTTTAAATGTAGTTACTGATATTCCGTTAGCCTTTGTACAAATATCTGAACACCAGCGATCTGATCATGAGTGCTCAGAGATTTTTGAAGGCATTACAAATAGGACAAACAAGAGTAAATGTTATGTAAAAAATCAGGTATTGATGTATAAGCGAACAACCCATTGTAAAGGTAAAATTTATGTACCAGAGAGCCTAGTTTATTTATTGTTTAATAATTACTACTGTAGTAACTTTGGCGGTCATCAAGGTCAAAACAGAACTGTGTCCCGAGTAATAGAGTATTTTTACAGACCTAATCTTATTAAATTAATTAGAGACAAAGTTAAGCAGTGTTAAATTTGTTTAAAATGTAAACCAGTAAGGAAACAGTATGAAGGTGAATTAATATCAGGTCAGTCTAAGCGTGCAATGGAAAAAGTATATGTAGATTTAGCAGAGTTGCGCACTTCATATTATACACATTACCTACTTACTTATTATTTTACTCCTTAAGTAAGTACTAATGCCTCACTCCACCAGGACTTAAGTAAATACTGTTAAATCTACTTTGAGAGATACCTGTGCTGAAAGCTCTACGATCCTTGGTGTCCACCATCATATTGTCATTACCAACTCAGGTCTAAATACTCGCCACGTAAAGTACTTGGAGAGATACCTGTGCCGAAAGCTCTACGATTCTTGGTGTCCACCATCCTTCTCTGATAACCAGCTGAGGATTAAATACACGCCAAGTAGAGTACTTGGAGAGATGCCTGTGCTGAAAGCTCTACGATCCTTGGTGTCCACCATCCTTCTGTCATTACCAACTCAGGACTACATGCACGCTACGTGGCGTACTTGAAGAGATACTTGTGCTGAAAACTCTACAAACCTTGGTGTCTACAATCCTTCTGTTATTACCACCTCAGAACTATATACAAGCCACGTAGAGTACTTGGAGAGTTACCTGTGGTGAAAGCTCTACTATCTTTGGTGTCCACCATTCTTCTAGCATTACCAACTCAGGACTAGATACACGCCACGTCGAGTACTTTGAGAGATACCTGTGCTGAAAACACTACGATCCTTGGTGTCCACCATTAGTATGTCATTACCAACTCAGGACTACATACTCGCCTAGTGGAGTACTTGGAGAGATACCTGAGCCGAAAGCTATAAGATCCTTGGTGTCCACCATCATTCTGTGATTACCAAATCAGGACTACATACACGCAACGTGAAGTACTTGGAGAGATACCTGAGCCGAAAGCTATAAGATCCTTGGTGTCCACCATCATTCTGTGATTACCAAATCAGGACTACATACACGCAACGTGGAGTACTTGGAGAGATACCTCATCCGAAAGCTATAAGATCCTTGGTGGACACCATCATTCTGTGATTACCAAATCAGGACTACATACACACAACGTGGAGTACTTGGTGAGATACCTGAGCCGAAAGCTATAAGATCCTTGGTGTCCACCATCATTCTGTGATTACCAACTCAGGACTACATACACGCAACGTGGAGTACTTGGAGAGATACCTGAGCCGAAAGCTATAAGATGCTTGGTGTCCACCATCATTCTGTGATTACCAAATCAGGACTACATACACGCAACGTGGAGTACTTGGAGAGATACCTGAGCCGAAAGCTATAAGATCCTTGGTGTCCACTATCATTCTGTGATTACCAAATCAGGACTACATACACGCTACGTGGAGTACTTGGAGAGATACCTGAGCCGAGAGCTGCTTGGTGTCCACCATCATTCTGTGATTACCAGCTCAGTATTAAACACACACCACGTGGAGTACTTGGAGAGAAACCTGTGCTGAAAGCTCTACGATCCTTGGTGTCCACCATCAGTCTGTCATTACCAACTCAGGACTACATACTCGCCTTGTGGAGTACTTGGAGAGATACCTGTGGTGAAAGCACAATGATCCTTGGTGTCCACCATCAACCTGGGATTACCAAATCAGGACTACATACACACAACGTGGAGTACTTGGTGAGATACCTGAGCCGAAAGCTATAAGATCCTTGGTGTCCACCATCATTCTGTGATTACCAACTCAGGACTACATACACGCAACGTGGAGTACTTGGAGAGATACCTGAGCCGAAAGCTATAAGATGCTTGGTGTCCACCATCATTCTGTGATTACCAGCTCAGTATTAAATACACGCCACGTGGAGTACTTGGAGAGATACCTGAGCCGAAAGCTATAAGATCCTTGGTGTCCACCATCATTCTGTGATTACCAAATCAGGACTACTTACATGCAACGTGGAGTACTTGGAGAGATACCTGATCCGAAAGCTATAAGATCCTTGGTGGACACCATCATTCTGTGATTACCAAATCAGGACTACATACACGCAACGTGGAGTACTTGGTGAGATACCTGAGCCGAAATCTATAAGATCCTTGGTGTCCACCATCATTCTGTGATTACCAACTCAGGACTACATACACGCAACGTGGATTACTTGGAGAGATACCTGAGCCGAAAGCTATAAGATGCTTGGTGTCCACCATCATTCTGTGATTACCAGCTCAGTATTAAATACACGCCACGTGGAGTACTTTGAGAGATACCTTTGTGAAAGCACAATGATCCTTGGTGTCCACCATCATTCTGTGATTACCAAATCAGGACTACATACACGCGACGTGGAGTACTTGGAGAGATACCTGAGCCGAAAGCTATAAGATCCTTGGTGTCCACCATCATTCTGTGATTACCAAATCAGGACTAAATACACGCAACGTGGAGTACTTGGAGAGATACCTGAGCCGAAAGCTATAAGATCCTTGGTGTCCACCATCATTCTGTGATTACCAAATCAGGACTACATACAGGCAACGTGGAGTATTTGGAGGGATACCTGAGCCGAGAGCTGCTTGGTGTCCACCATCATTCTGTGTTACCAGCTCAGTATTAAATACACGCCACGTGGAGTACTTGGAGAGAAACCTGTGGTGAAAGCACAATGATCCTTGGTGTCCACCATCATCCTGTGATTACCAAATCAGGACTACATACACGCAACGTGGAGTACTTGGAGAGATACCTGAGCCGAAAGCTATAAGATCCTTGGTGTCCACCATCATTCTGTGATTACCAACTCAGGACTACATACTCGCCTTGTGGAGTACTTGGAGAGATACCTGTGGTGAAAGCACAATGATCCTTGGTGTCCACCATCATCCTGTGATTACCAAATCAGGACTACATACACGCAACGTGGAGTACTTGGAGAGATACCTGAGCCGAAAGCTATAAGATCCTTGGTGTCCACCATCATTCTGTGATTACCAAATCAGGACTATATACACGCAACGTGGAGTACTTGGAGGGATACCTGAGCCGAAAGCTATAAGATCCTTGGTGTTCACCATCATTCTGTGATTACCAGCTCAGTATTAAATACACGCCACGTGGAGTACTTGGAGAGATACCTATGCTGAAAGCTCTACGATCCTTGGTGTCCTCCATCATTTTGTCATTAGCAACTCAGGACTACATATACGCCACGTGGAGTACATGGAGAGATACCTTTGCTAGAAACCCTACGAACCTTGGTGTCCACCATTCTTCTGTCATTACCAACTCAGGAGGACATACACGCTACGTGGAGTACTTGGAGAGAAATCTGTGCTGAAAGCTCTACGATCCTTGGTGTCCTCCATCATTTTGTCATTACCAACTCAGGACTACATATACGCCACATGGAGTACTTGGAGAGATACCTTTGCTATAAACTCTACGAACCTTGGTGTCCACCATTCTTCTGTCATTACCAACTCAGGACAACATACACGCTACGTGGAGTACTTGGAGAGAAGCCTGTGCTGAAAGCTCTACGATCCTTGGTTTCCAACATCATTCTGTCATTACCAACTCAGGACTACATACTCGCCACATGGAGTATTTGGAGAGATACCTGTGCTTAAAGCTCTACGATCCTTGTTGTCCACCATCGTCCTGTCATCACCAACTCAAAACTAGATACATTCCACGTGGAGTACATGGCGATATACCTGTGCTGAAAGCTTCACAAACCTTCTGTCAATAACAACTCAGGATTATATACACGCCTGGTGGAGTACTTGGAGGGATACCTTTGCTGGAAGCTCTACGATCTTTGGTATCCACCATCCTTCTGACATTACCAACTCAGGACTTTACACATGCTACGTGGAGTAATTGGAGAGATACCTGTGCTGAAAGCTCTTCGATCCTTGGTGTCCACCATCATCCTGTCATTATTAACTTAGGACTACATACACGCCACGTGGAGTAACTTGGAGAGATACCTGTGCTGAAAGCCCCTTCGATCCTTGGTGTCCACCATCATCCTGTCATTATTAACTTAGGACTACATACACGCCACGTGGAGTACTTGGAGAGATACCTGTGCTGAAAGCTCTTCGATCCTTGGTGTCCACCATCATCCTGTCATTATTAACTTAGGACTACATACACGCCACGTGGAGTACTTGGAGAGATACCTGTGCTGAAAGCTCTTCGATCCTTGGTGTCCACCATCATCCTGTCATTATTAACTTAGGACTACATAAACGCCACGTGGAGTACTTGGAGAGATACCTGTGCTGAAAGCTCTACGATCCTTGGAGCCCACCATCCTTCTGTGATTACCAACTCAGGATTAAATACACGCTACGTGAAGTACTTGGAGAGGATGCAAGTCAGTTGTGTTATTGAATGTGAATGCAATATACAAGCAAAAAATATAATTTATTCTGAATTCATTTTCCTACTGCTGGATACCGACGATTAAATCAGTAATAAAATAAACTTTTTCCTTTCAATATTCTGTTGTGTTGCCCTAGACTTCATTTTAGTGTAACGTTTATTTTATTACTGATAATTTAATTTATTATCTTTAATAACAAAATCGAGCAGCGTTATGATGATGTATATACCTTAATTTTCTTTACTAAGGCCATCAAAAAAAAATAAAATCATTTTGTTGTATTGAATACTTTTTAATTACAAGCTGATTATACCGGTTTCACCCGGGTATAAAAAACAGCTGATTATTTGAATAAAATTAAATAAATATCAGAAAACTGTATCTTTATAGTCTCATTTCATTTGGATTTTAATTGTTGATATCCCATGGGGAGTAGCCCTAGAGGATTTAGTGGAGACTTAGAGTCAGGTACAACATGTATCCTAAAGAAATCTACCCTGGAAATATCATGCCCTAACTCCTTGTAGTTTAGCCGTACGGCGATCCACACACAGACAAGAACTCTGCTTTATTTATATAGAAAATTGAATTAACTTAGGATTGAAGAGGCTATGACCCCTAACCTCGCCCCACTCTGTCTCGTCTGATTTTATTTTACTACTTATATGCTGAGGAAATTGAAGCAAAATAAGTAGGAGCACATGGCAGTTTACCAACAAAGTACACACTTAATCACAGGATATAATGCAAACAAAGCAGACGTTTTTAAATCCTCATGCTATTTTAATGGGAATTATTTTATCCCACAACACATGTCTAGTACGTAATTAAGATAAAGTAATAATTTCCCCCAAAATGTTATTTCCAGACCATTATAAACTGAGACCCTCCCAGTGTTCTACGACCTCCCGTTCGCTCACAATTACATGGTCAAATTGAGACCCTCCCAGTGTTCTACGACCTCCCGTACGCTCACAATTACATTGTCAAATTGAGACCCTCCCAGTGTTCTACGACCTCCCGTACGCTCACAATTAGATTGTCAAATTGAGACCCTCCCAGTGTTCTACAACCTCCCGTACGCTCACAATTGCATTGTGAAATTGAGACCCTCCCAGTGTTCTACGACCTCCCGTACGCTCACAATTACATTGTCAAATTGAGAACCTCCCAGTGTTCTACGACCTCCCGTTCGCTCACAATTACATTGTCAAATTGAGACCCTCCCAGTGTTCTACGACCTCCCGTACGCTCACAATTACATTGTCAAATTGAGAACCTCTCAGTGTTCTACGACCTCCCTTTCGCTCACAATTACATTGCCAAATTGAGACCCTCCCAGTGTTCTACGACCTCCCGTACGCTCACAATTACATTGTCAAATTGAGAACCTCCCAGTGTTCTACGACCTCCCATTGGCTCACAATTACATTGCCAAATTGAGACCCTCCCAGTGTTCTACGACCTCCCGTACGCTCACAATTACATTGTCAAATTGAGAACCTCCCAGTGTTCTACGACCTCCCATTCGCTCACAATTACATTGTCAAATTTAGGCTTACGGAATTAGTTATATAGATTACTCTTTTGTATTTTTTTTATGATGCATTAGGTCATTATCGGATAGTACACAGGATCAGGCATTTAACCATTCCCTACCAAAAGGTAAAAACATACCACTATTTTAACTCATACAAACACACAGAAATAAAAAATCAACACCGGTTTTGCATTACTCTTTAACACTAATTTTTCAAACACAGCACCGAAATATTGTTTAAGCTATTTCAATCGATATGTGGGATAATGACGCCAAAACATTCCTTTTGACACTATGTTAGCTTAGTCAATCCACGAAAAGTAGCTAGGCTTAACGGATTCATTGTACACTCTTTCCCAATATTCTGTAACAAAATATATTTATAATCATACTAATATAAACACTGAGTAAGAGATGTCTTGGAAGAAAGAAATCATGTCTTGGAAGAACGAAATCAAGAGCTCCATCGGACTCATTATAATCATTTTTTAAATTGGTGCAGATAGTTAAACTATTGTGAAAGTTGAAAACTCGATAAGTGAAGCAGTTTTCATTGTACAAACACAAACAAAAACCCGACAAATTTTAATTCTGCGGTTGTGTTCGTGTAAATTGTTTGTGTTATTTGTGTTTGTACAAATGGCAACTGCTTTACCTTTTTTAGATATTGCATCGTACTCCACACCACAATAAATGCCATGTAATTTAGAAATGAGGTTGAAGTTGTCTTATTATTTTTAGGGTAAATTTTAAGTTTTCTAATGCAATTCCATGGAGATTCCATTGGATACGCAGTTCGCTAAACTTATAAAACTGAAATATATTTGAACAGTTCAATCTGAACAAGTCAAAACATTATTGGATACGCAATTTACTACACTAGATAAAACTGAAATGTATTTAAAAAAGTCAATCTGAACAAGTCAAAACATCATTGTGTATGCAGTTCGCTACACTAGAGAAAACTGAAATGTATTTGAACAAGTCAATCTGAAAAAAAAACATTATTGGATACGCAGTCCGATACACTAGAGAAAACTGAAATACATTTGAACAAGTCAATCTAAAAAAAAACGTTATTAGATACACAGTCCGCTACACTAGAGAAAACTGAAATATATTTGAACAAGTCAACCTGAAAAAAACATTATTAGATACGCAGTCCGCTACACTAGAGAAAACTGAAATATATTTAAACAAGTCAATCTGAACAAGTCAAAAACATTATAGGATATGCAGTTCGCTACACAAGAGAAAACTGAAATATATTTGAGCAAGTCAATCTGAAAAAAACGTTATTGGATACGCAGTCCAATACAATAGAGAAAACTGAAATATATTTAAACAAGACAATCTGAAAAAAAACATTATTAGACACGCAGTCCCCTACACTAGAGAAAACTGAAATATATTTGAGCAAGTCAATCTGAAAAAAAAATATTATTGGATACGCAGTCCGCTGCACTAGAGAAAACTTAAATACATTCGAACAAGTCAATCGGAGAAAAACATTATTGGATACGCAGTCCGCTACACTAGAGAAAACTGAAATATATTAAAACAAGTCAATCTAAACAAGTCAAAACATTATAGGATACAAAGTTTGCTACACTAGACAAAACTGAAATATATTTAAACAAGTCAATATAAACAAGTCAAAACATTATAGTTTACGCAGTTCGCTACACTAGACAAAACTGAAATATACTTAAAATAAGACAATCTGAACAAGTCAAAACATTATAGGATACGCAGTTCGCTACACTAGACAAAACTGAAATATATTTAAACAAGTCAATCTGAACAAGAAAAACATCATAGGATACGCAATTCAATAAACTAGAGAAAACTGAAAAATATTTGAACAAGTCAATCTGAAAAAAAACAATATTGGATACGCATTCCGGTACACTAGAGAAAACTGAAATATATTTGAACAAGTCAATCGAAAAAAAAACATTATTAGATACGCAGTCCGCTACACTAGAGAAAACTGAAATATATTTGAACAAGTCAATCTGAACAAGTCAAAACATTATAGGATACGCAGTTCACTACACTAGACAAAACTGAAATATATTTAAACAAGTCAATCTGAAAAAGTCAAAACATTATTGGGTACGCAGTTCGCTACACTAGAGAAAACTGAAATATATTTAAACAAGTCAATCTAAACAAATCAAAACATTATAGGATAAGCAGTTCGCTACACTAGACAAAACTGAAATATATTTAAACAAGTCAATCTGAACAAGTCAAAACATTATTGGGTACGCAGTTCAGTACACTGGAGAAAACTGAAATATATTTGAACAAGTCAATCTGAACAAGTCAAAACATTATAGGATACACAGTTCGCTAGACTAGACAAAACTGAAATATATTTAAACAAGCCAATCTGAACAAGTCAAAACATTATTGGGTACGCAGTTCGCTACACTAGAGAAAACTGAAATATATTTGAACAAGTCAATCTGAAAAAAAAAACATTATTGGATACGCAGTCCGCTACAATAGGGAAAACTGAAATATATTTAAACAAGTCAATCTGAACAAGTCAAAACATTATTGGGTACGCAGTTCGCTACACTAGAGAAAACTGAAATATATTTGAACAAAACAATCTGAAAAAAAAAACATTATTGGATACGCAGTCCGCTACAATAGAGAAAACTGAAATATATATAAAAACAAGTCAATCTGAACAAGTCAAAACATTATTGGGTACGCAGTTCACTACAATAGAGAAGACTGAAATATATTTAAACAAGTCAATCTAAACAAGTCAAAACATTATTGGGTACGCAGTTCGCTACACTAGACAAAAATGAAATATATTTAAACAAGTCAATCTGAACGAGTCAAAACATTATTGGATGCGCAGTTCGCTACACTAGACAAAACTGAAATATATTTAAACAAGTCAATCTGAACAAGTCAAAACATTATTGGGTACACAGTTCGCTACACTAGAGAAAACTGAAATATATTTGAACAAGTCAATCTGAAAAAAAAACATTATTGGATACGCAGTCCGCTACAATAGGGAAAACTGAAATATATTTAAACAAGTCAATCTGAACAAGTCAAAACATTATAGGATACGCAGTTCGCTACACTAGACAAAACTGAAATATATTTAAACCAGTCAATCTGAGCAAGTCAACACATTATAGGATACGCAGTTCGCTACACTAGACAAAACAGAAATATATTTAAACAAGCCAATCTGAACAAGTCAAAACATTATTGGGTACGCAGTTCGCTACACTAGAGAAAACTGAAATATATTTGAACAAAACAATCTGAAAAAAAAAACATTATTGGATACGCAGTCCGCTACAATAGAGAAAACTGAAATATATATAAAAACAAGTCAATCTGAACAAGTCAAAACATTATTGGGTACGCAGTTCACTACAATAGAGAAGACTGAAATATATTTGAACAAGTCAATCTGAACAAGTCAAAACAATTTTGGATACGCAGTTCGCTACACTAGACAAAACTGAAATATATTTAAACAAGTCAATCTGAACAAGTCAAAACATTATTGGGTACGCAGTTCGCTACACTAGAGAAAACTGAAATATATTTGAACAATTCAATCTGAACAAGTCAAAACATTATTGGGTACGCAGTTGCTACACTAGAGAAAACTGAAATATATTTGAACAATTCAATCTGAACAAGTCAAAACATTATTGGGTACGCAGTTCGCTACACTAGACAAAACTGAAATATATTTGAACAAGTCAATCTGAACAAGTTAAAACATTATTGGATGCGCAGTTCGCTACACTAGACAAAACTGAAATATATTTAAAAAAGTCAATCTGAACAAGTCAAAACATTATTGGGTACGCGGTTCGCTACACTAGAGAAAACTGAAATATATTTGAACAAGTTAATCTGAAAAAAAACATTATTGGATAAGCAGTCCGCTACAATAGAGAAAACTGAAATATATTTAAACAAGTCAATCTGAACAAGTCAAAACATTATAGGATACGCAGTTCACTACACTAGACAAAACTGAAATATATTTGAACAAACCAATCTGAACAAGTCAAAACATTATTGGATGCGCAGTTCGCTAGACTAGACAAACCTGAAATATATTTAAATAAGACAATCTGAACAAGTCAAAACATTATAGGATACGCAGTCCGCTGCACTAGAGAAAACTGAAATATATTAAAACAAGTCAATCTGAACAAGTCAAAACATTATAGGATACAAAGTTTGCTACACTAGACAAAACTGAATTATATTTAAACAAGTCAATCTAAACAAGTCAAAACATTATAGTTTACGCAGTTCGCTACACTAGACAAAACTGAAATATACTTAAATAAGACAATCTGAACAAGTCAAAACATTATAGGATACGCAGTTCGCTACACTAGACAAAACTGAAATATATTTAAACAAGTCAATCTGAACAAGAAAACATTATAGAATACGCAATTCCCTAAACAAGAGAAAACTGAAAAATATTTGAACAAGTCAATCTGAAAAAAAAACAATATTGTATACGCATTCCGGTACACTACAGAAAACTGAAATATATTTGAACAAGTCAATCGAAAAAAAAAACATTATTAGATACGCAGTCCGCTACACTAGAGAAAACTGAAATATATTTGAACAAGTCAATCTGAACAAGTCAAAACATTATAGGATACGCAGTTCGCTACACTAGACAAAACTGAAATATATTTGAACAAGTCAATCTGAACAAGTCAAAACATTATAGGATACGCAGTTCACTACACTAGACAAAACTGAAATATATTTAAACAAGTCAATCTGATTAAGACAAAACATTATTGGGTACGCAGTTCGCTACACTAGAGAAAACTGAAATATATTTGAACAAGTCAATCTAAACAAGTCAAAACATTATAGGATAAGCAGTTCGCTACACTAGACAAAACTGAAATATATTTAAACAAGTCAATCTGAACAAGTCAAAACATTATTGGGTACGCAGTTCGCTACACTAGAGAAAACTGAAATATATTTGAACAAGTCAAAACATTATTGGATGCGCAGTTCGCTACACTAGACAAAACTGAAATATATTTAAACAAGCCAATCTGAACAAGGCAAAACATTATTGGGTACGCAGTTCGCTACACTAGAGAAAACTGAAATATATTTGAACAAGTCAATCTTAACGAGTCAAAACATTATTGGATGCGCAGTTCGCTACACTAGACAAAACTGAAATATATTTAAACAAGTCAATCTGAACAAGTCAAAACATTATTGGGTACGCAGTTCGCTACACTAGAGAAAACTGAAATATATTTGAACAAGTCAATCTGAAAAAAAACATTATTGGATACGCAGTCCGCTACAATAGGGAAAACTGAAATATATTTAAACAAGTCAAAACATAATAGGATACGCAGTTCGCTACACTAGACAAAACTGAAATATATTTAAACAAGTCAATCTGAACAAGTCAACACATTATAGGATACGCAGTTCGCTACACTAGACAAAACTGAAATATGTTTAAACAAGTCAATCTGAACAAGTCAAAACATTATTGTGTACGCAGTTCGCTACACTAGAGAAAACTGAAATATATTTGAACAAGAAAATCTGAACAAGTCAAAACATTATAAGATACGCAGTTCGCTACACTAGACAAAACTAAAATATATTTAAACAAGGCAATCTGAACAAGTCAAAACATTATTGGGTACGCAGTTCACTACACTAGAGAAGACTGAAATATATTTGAACAAGTCAATCTGAACAAGTCAAAATATTATTGGGTACGCAGTTCGCTACACTAGACAAAACTAAAATATATTTGAACAAGTCAATCTGAAAAAAAACATTATTGGATACGCAGTCCGCTACAATAGGGAAAACTGAAATATATTTAAACAAGTCAATCTGAACAAGTCAAAACATTATAGGATACGCAGTTCGCTACACTAGACAAAACTGAAATATATTTAAACAAGTCAATCTGAACAAGTCAAAACATTATTGTGTACGCAGTTCGCTACACTAGAGAAAACTGAAATATATTTGAACAAGTCAATCTGAACAAGTCAAAACATTATAAGATACGCAGTTCGCTACACTAGACAAAACTGAATTATATTTGAACAAGTCAATCTGAACAAGTTAAAACATTATTGGATGCGCAGTTCGCTACACTAGACAAAACTGAAATATATTTAAACAAGTCAATCTGAACAAGTCAAAACATTATTGGGTACGCAGTTCGCTACACTAGAGAAAACTGAAATATATTTGAACAAGTCATTCTGAAAAAAACATTATTGGATACGCAGTCCGCTACAATAAAGAAAACTTAAATATATTTAAACAAGTCAATCTGAACAAGTCAAAACATTATAGGATACGCAGTTCGCTACACTAGACAAAACTAAAATATATTTGAACAAGTCAATCTGAACAAGTCAAAACATTATTGGATGCGCAGTTCGCTACACTAGACAAAACTGAAATATATTTAAATAAGACAATCTGAACAAGTCAAAACATTATAGGATACGCAGTCCGCTGCACTAGAGAAAACTGAAATATATTCGAACAAGTCAATCGGAGAAAAACATTATTGGATACGCAGTCCGCTACACTAGAGAAAACTGAAATATACTAAAACAAGTCAATCTGAACAAGTGAACACATTATAGGATACAAAGTTTGCTACACTAGACAAAACTGAAATATATTTAAACAAGTCAATATGAACAAGAAAAACATTATAGGATACGCAATTCCCTAAACTAGAGAAAACTGAAAAATATTTGAACAAGTCAATCTGAAAAAAAAACAATATTGTATACGCATTCCGGTACACTACAGAAAACTGAAATATATTTGAACAAGTCAATTGAAAAAAAAAACAATATTAGATACGCAGTCTGCTACACTAGAGAAAACTAAAATATATTTGAACAAGTCAATCTGAATAAGTCAAAACATTATAGGATACGCAGTTCACTACACTAGACAAAACTGAAATATATTTAAACAAGTCAATCTGAACAAGTCAAAACATTATTGGGTACGTAGTTCGCTACACTAGAGAAAACTGAAATATATTTGAACAAGTCAATCTGAACAAGTCAAAACATTATAGGATACGCAATTCGCTAGACTAGACAAAACTGAAATATATTTGAACAAGTCAATCTGAACAAGTCAAAACATTATTGGGTACGCAGTTCGCTACACTAGACAAAACTGAAATATATTTGAACAAGTCAATCTGAACAAGTCAAAACATTATTGGATGCGCAGTTCGTTATACTAGACAAAACTGAAATATATTTAAACAAGTCAAACTGAACAAGTCAAAACATTATTGGGTCCGCAGTTCGCTACACTAGAGAAAACTGAAATATATTTGAACAAGTCAATCTGAAAAAAAACATTATTGGATACGCAGTCCGCTACAATAGAGAAAACTGAAATATATTTAAACATGTCAATCTGAACAAGTCAAAACATTATTGGGTACGCAGTTCGCTACACTAGAGAAAACTGAAATATATTTGAACAAGTCAATCCAAACAAGTCAAAACATTATAGGATAAGCAGTTCGCTACACTAGACAAAACTGAAATATATTTAAACAAGTCAATCTGAATAACTCAAAACATTATAGGATACGCAGTTCGCTACACTAGAGAAAACTGAAATATATTTGAACAAGTCAATCTGAACAAGTCAAAACATTATAGGATACGCAGTTCGCTAGCCTAGACAAAACTGAAATATATTTGAACAAGTCAATCTGAACAAGTCAAAACATTATTGGGTACGCAGTTCACTACACTAGACAAAACTGAAATATATTTAAACAAGTCAATCTGAACAAGTCAAAACATTATTGGGTACGCAGTTCAATACACTAGAGAAAACTGAAATATATTTGAACAAGCTAATCTGAAAAAAACATTAATGTATACGCAGTCCGCTACAATAGGGAAAATTGAAATATATTTAAACAAGTCAATCTGAACAAGTCAAAACATTATAGGATACGCAGTTCGCTACACTAGACAAAACTGAAATATATTTAAACAAGTCAATCTGAACAAGTCAAAACATTATTGGGTACGCAGTTCGCTACACTAGAGAAAACTGAAATATATTAGAACAAGTCAATCTGAAAAAAAAACATTATTGGATACGCAGTCCGCTACAATAGAGAAAACTGAAATATATTTAAACAAGTCAATCTGAACAAGTCAAAACATGATTGGGTACGCAGTTCACTACACTAGAGAAAACTGAAATATATGTAAACAAGTCAATCTGGAAAAAAAACATTATTAGATACGCAGTCCGCTACACTAGAGAAAACTGAAATATATTTGAACAAGTCAATCTGAAAAATAAACTTTATTAGATACGCAGTCCGCTACACTAGAGAAAACTGAAATATATTTAAACAAGTCAATCTGAAAAAAAAACATTATTAGATACGTAGTCCGCTAAACTATAGAAAACTGAAATATATTTGAACAAGTCAATCTGAAAAAAAAACATTATTGGATACGCAGTCCGATACACTAGAGGAAACTGAAATATATTTGAACAAGTCAATCTGAACAAGTCAAAACATTATATGTTTTCCAAACAAGTTACTTACAAAATCTAACTCCCATAATTCTACTAAACTAATACAATAAATTTAATGAAACGGTAAGTAATCAAATCAGATGTTTAGTTTATCACTAACTTAATAATGCAGATCAATTTTAATTCTCCAGATTATCTTTTTACGAAAAATTGGAAACAAATATACATTTTTTTATTTGGCAAAACGTAAATACCTGAAATTGTGTAGCTAGCCACAACAAAAGTTCTCAACCATTCTAACAAAACTTAAACCATTTTTGTAGGTTATTTAAGATGATTTTCCATAGCCTATGATTGGCCTACATTAAACCATTTTCCACAGCCTAAGATTGACTTACAGTGAACCATTTTCCATAGCCCATGATTGACCTACAATGAACCATTTTCCATAGCCCATGATTGGCCTACAGTAAACCATCTTTCATAGCCTATGATTGGCCTACAGTGAACCATTTTCCATAGCCCATGATTGACCTACAATGAACCATTTTCCATAGCCCATTATTGACCTACAATGAACCATTTTCCATAGCCCATGATTGGCCTACAGTGAACAATTTTCCATAGGCTATGATTGGCCTACAGTGAACCATTTTCCATAGCCCATGATTGGCCTACAGTGAACCATTTTCCATAGCCCATTATTGGCCTACAGTCAACTATTTTCCATAGCCCATGATTGGCCTACAGTGAACCATTTTCCATAGCCCATTACTGGCCTACAGTGAACCATTTTCCATAGCCCATGATTGGCCTACAGTGAACCATTTTCCATAGCCTATGCTTGGCCTACAGTGACCCATTTTCCATAGCCCATGATTGACCTACAGTGAACTATTTTAATTACGTATCCTAGGCCTATAGCCTTCTTGTCATTTAACAAATATTGTTTCCTGTACGGTAGTATACTAACCCACCTTTCTTCCATTTAATATCATATATTGGCCTATGAATCAATATTTTGACATCTAATTTGTCAGGTGTGGTTTTTAGGCCATCCGCCTAACATAATAAGCAGTCTGCCAACGCCACCGACCAACCTCCTTGTTAATTGTTCTTTAAAATAGATAATTCAGTGGATGACATAGTATTCGGTTAGAGCAAAAACAATAAAGAAAGAATATCTTGAATATTTTACTACTACAAAAGTTACCTCAGTGACAGGGATCGATCCTGCTCTCAATCCTGATTTCAACCAGTTACACCGGTCATCAAGCCCAATCAGAGAAACCGATTCAATCTTTGGTTTCTCTGACAGTTGAAATCGATCTCTTTGTACCATATTTTGTGAATGTATACCTTTTTGTATGTAAGTACAGTATAATTATAAATATACTTTGTAGTTTTGTGAGACGTAGTTTATTTATCCTGTATAAAAACAAAATAATAATTTATAAATTAAAAACCCTATAACTGAGTAGATTATGTATTTGTTTATTTAAAAGGGCAGTTGCGCATAAATAAAATGCTATTAAACTAAAGTTTGAACTGTGTTTTTATAATGTTACATTATTTTCAATAACAATGTTGCATTTTATAGAAAAAATAAAAGAGAAAAATGGATAACTTGGTTATATTTGACCAACTTAGTAAAACTGTTTTTATTTTACTACGATCAAATAAACTTTTTAATCAAATTGTTAAACTATTATGCAAAGGTAGAATCTCCGCTTCAAATCAATAATAGACCAGTGAAATATGGTATCTACTTACTAACTAGCTACATACTGAGCTGTACCACCTTAGATTATGTCATTCTCTGATTGGGCTTCATCATGACCGGTGTGACTGTTCAAAATCGATTTCCTTTTACTACATATATATATATATATATATATATATATATATATTACTTTAAGCATTGTGAACACAGTACCCTGTTTTAAATTATTTTATTTTAAGACCGACATGTTTCGGACCTTAAGGCCATAGTGGTAGGGGGCAATAGCCGATTCAAAACCAGCACAGGGCGAGTGAGGAGCAGTGAGGAGCCCCCCAGACCGAAATCAGCATGCAGGTGAGGAGCCCCCCCCCCCCCCGTCGCCTGCAGCACTTTTCGTGATGACCTTGAACATGAGGAAAAAACTTTTTAAAATTAATAACTAGCCTATTTACCCACCGATTCCCACGGGACATTTTCCAGAGTGTAGGCCTATCCCAGAGGAAGCGAATGACGAAAGAACCCCATAGATCCGCCATCAAACAAGGCCGCTATTAATTTATAACCGCGTTTTCCTTATGGGATCTCAGCTGTTTACCGACCGATTTTGATGAAACTTCACCATATAACCTAAGTAAACCATCCCTTAAAGAAAATTGAAAATCCACCGTTAAACGGACCCGTTATTAATTTTTGAACGCGTTTTCCTTATGGGATCTCAGCTGTTTCCCGACCGATTTTGATGAAACTTCACCACATGTCGGGCAGCGGTCTAAGTAAACCATCCCTTAAAGAAAATTGAAAATCCGCCGTTAAACGAGCTCGCTATTAATTTTCAAACGCGATTTCCTCATAGGATCTCGGCTGTTTGCTGGCCGAATTTGATGTGACTTCGTTACACGTTGTATGCTGGCTTGACTAAACCAAACTGCAAGCGGCTCCGCGGCGTCACGTGTCGAGGCGCGTGCTAGGGCCTCCGTGACCGCCCGGGGCTGTTTACTCATCAGCGACCTCCCAGAATGTTCTAGAACGCGATGGACCGCGGTGACGTAATCCCCACCACTCCTCCTCCACTCCTCCTCCACTCCTCCTCCAATCCTCCTCCACTCCTCCACTCCCTCACTCCTCCGGCAAGTGCAAGAGGCCTCCTCCCGACCGGAGTGATATTTATGAGCGTGTCTTCAAGGGTTTCGTCAGTTTGTCTTTGGAGCTCTTACTGTGCGGACGAAGTATTGCCGTCTCTGTGATACACTTATACAACCTATTGTTCATTGCTTGTGTGACTGTGTGGAGCATTCTCTTTGAATATCCTAAAATGTAAGTAACATGTAATTTACTTTTTCATCAGCCAGTTTACCAATGCTCTAAAATCTAATTGGCTAACATTAATATTTAATCTTTTTACATATTCCATTACACTGAGCTTTGTCGTTGTTTCTTTTTCCGATGGAGATGAGTGGAATTTTAATGACCATGAAACAGTTGTGTTTTATAACGATTAAAATTAACGAACCAAACTAAAAAAAAGCAAAATAGTCTCACTATCACTCTAGTACAGATACACGATGTTGCAGATGGCTGTTCATCTGTGTGAGGTTTGTGGGCGCAGTTTCGGGGTTGCAAGAAACCTGGTCCGCCACGTAGCATCTGCCCACAACGATCGCCATTACGATTGCCACGTCTGCGGCAGACGCTTTGGACGAAGCGACAACTTGCGACACCACCTCGCCGCAGTTCATCCTCCTACTCCTCACGACCAAGCGCCAGGTACAGTTTTAGGTTAAATATGAAACCGCCATTAATGTATGCTTTCTTCTCCGGTGTCCTCACTCATGACGTCACGACGCACCCGTGGACTTTGGTTACTAATGATTTGTTTTTATGAGAGTAAACGGCCTTGACTGAGTAAACTGGCAATTAAGACGAGAAAACAGACTCGAGGGGTAAACAAGAGGTTGCCAGCCCTCTGCATATTTCCTCACCGCCACCTCCTCACCCTTGTATTTAACAGGCTCGGGTAACTGGCGATCGAGATGAGGAAACAGACTCGAGGGGAAAACAAGAGGTTGCTAGCCTTTTGTATAGTTCCTCATCCTCGTCTTTATCGGGTAACTAATAGGACTTGTTTTCCTGTTCGCAGACTATCCATACCCGTTGTGCGCTGTCGCCCTGGCGGGACCCGAGGATCTGCACCACCAAATGGAAGCGGTTCACGGTGCGACCCCGTCAGCTTCGACCTCCTTCTCTTCCTCCGCTGCAACGCCACCTGCCAGAGAGCTACGGCCCGAGTGTGACGCGTGCGGGTGACGGTTTGCCCGCGAGGACCTGCTCCGGCGCCACGTGCAGCTGGTGCACGCCAACGAGGTCCACTGTCCCGATTGCGGCGCTCTGTTCCACAAGGCCGCATACCTCCAGCGACACATTGCGAGCGCTCACCGAAGCAGGAGGTTTGAGTGCACCTACTGCAACCGAGGCTTCACCCGACGCTACAACCGGGACCAGCATGAGGCCTACAACTGTCCCGTCGTGAGGAACCTCGTGTTGAACGAGATGCCACGACTACCTGCCCTGTCACCCGAGCCGCGCCCAGGACCCAGCTCCGAGCCTCAGCCCGGACCCAGCCACGAGCCTCAGCCCGGACCCAGCACGGCACCTGACGGGATGGTGGGTGGAGGACTGCCCACGTTCCGCACCATCCAACGGGCGTTCCACGGACGGCTTATGACCTTCGGTCTGTCCCGGCCCATGGAGGACTTACTGACTGTGGACGACGCTCTGGTGTTGCTGTTCAACAGCGTCCTGAAACTGCTGGCTGACGTCAGGACCCGACACCCGAACATCAAGGTCATCATGTTCCTGGAGTGCGAATTCGCCAACATCCACGGAACCACTTGCCTGCGAGCCTTCAAGACAAAGAACGTGCCTCTCACTGCCGCGTCCAACTTGGAGGATTTCCTGTCGGCTTCCTTCAACAAGCTGGTGGAAGAGAAGGAGCAGTGCCTGCTAGTGGGCAGTGGGTGGAGCTATCTCCGTATACGTGACTTGGAGAACCGCGTCAACCTCTACACCCCGTTGGGAGATCGCGGAGCTCGGTTCATCCAGCTTTCCAGGGCCATCTGCGAGACGCGCGCTGTCATCAACGTGCACAACGTCGATGACATGTGCTTCGCATACGCTATCCTGGCCAAGTTCGTCGCGCAACACCCGGAGAGACCTGCAGCGTATACACCGGACATAATGGCTCGCTACGATTCGGTTAGCTTACGCTTCCCCGTGGCTGTGAAGGATATCAAAGCCTTTGAGAGGAAGAACGCCATCAGCGTGAACGTATACGGGATCGAGCGTGCCATGGTGGGGAGACGCCCCCACGGATCGCCAAAGTTCCAGGACCACGTGTTCCCGCTGAAGATATGTAAGCGGGAGTTGGAGGATCACCGGGACCTGTTGTACGTGACTACCGGCGGGGACAGTCACTACGCCTACATCGCGAACGTTAGCAGACTAGTGCGTCCTCAGTTAACGCCTCACGGTCACACTATCCACGTGTGCAAGC
Source organism: Allygus modestus (assembly GCA_963675035.1). Lineage (NCBI taxonomy): Eukaryota > Metazoa > Arthropoda > Insecta > Hemiptera > Cicadellidae > Allygus > Allygus modestus. The sequence continues at coordinate 352,410,448 of OY776112.1, forward strand.
GATGTTTCGCTTACTTTGACAACCAGCCTAACAAGCTGGAACTGTCCGGTGCCGAGCGTCTGGAGGAGCACATGCGATACTGCACCGCCAAGGCCCCCCTCCGCTTGGACATGTCTCAGAAGCAGCGGATCCGCTTCACCCACCCCGAGTACTCTCGGCGCGAGCGCTTTTGTGTTTACGCGGACTTCGAGTGTGCTCTGCAGCCCGTCGCTGTTGACCCGGTGGAAGTGCCGCCTGGCACGAGGCCCCTGCAAATGCACGTCCCGTACGCCTTCGCCTACCAGATCGTGGACTCGCTCGGCCTGGAGGAGTTTGAGCCCCGCGTATACTTCGGGGCTGACGCCATGGAAAGGTTGAAGATGGACGTGCTGGTGCTGTTGGACTTCCTGACCAACATGGTCCTACTTCAGCCCGTCTTGAACGATCAGGGGATGCGCCAGTTCATCGCCACTACCGTCTGCTACCTCTGCGGGAAGGAGTTCACGGACCAGGACGTCAAGGTGCGGGACCACAACCACGCCCCACCCTATGAGTTCCGAGGAGCCGCTCACCACTCGTGCAACCTCAGGTACCGGGAGCAGCGACACAACAACTGCTACTTCCACAACCTGTCCAACTACGACGCCCACTTCGTAGTGCACGAGCTGGCCATTGACCCTGGCGACGTGGACGTGTTGGCACACACGGAGGAGCAGAACATCGCTTTTACCAAGCGATTTCACTTCGGCCAACCCGGAGTTGACACGCGACGGAGCAGCTTCGTGGTGCGCTTCCTGGACACGTACAGAATCCTGTCCATGAGCCTGGCCAGCCTCGCCGCGGGACTTCCCACGGACAGGATACGCGAGACGAGGAAGCGCTTCCCCGACGGCCGGCTGTTCGACCTAGTGCGCAGGAAGGGCGTGTTCCCCTACGACTTCGTGACGTCCTACGACACGTTGTACAGGACCAGGGAGCTGCCGCCCAAGGAGGCGTTCAGGAACTCCATGACCCTGGAGGACATAAGGACGAGGAGTACGAGCACACCCTGAACGTGTGGCGAGCCTTCGAGTGTCGCAACCTCAAGGACTACGCTGACAAGTACCTGCGATGCGACATCGCCCTGCTCACCGATGTCTTTGAGCAGTTCCGCGACATGTCGCTGACAGAGTACGGACTGGACCCCGCCCACTACTACACCCTGCCATCTTACGCTTGGGACGTGATGCTCAAGACCTGCGGCGTGGAGCTGGACACGCTGCAGGACTTCGACATGTACCTGTTCGTGGAGCAGGGGATCCGGGGAGGCATCTCTCATGCTATCACCCGCTACGCCAAGGCCTCCCACGACAGGTGCCCGGACTACCGCCCGGACGAGCCCACGCGCTTCCTCCTGTACCTGGACGCCAACAACCTCTACGGCTGGGCCATGTCCCAGTGTCTGCTTACTGGAGACTTCCAGTGGCTCAGCCGTGAGGAAATCCAGGCGTTGGACATTGCGGCGCTGGACGCAGAGGCCGAACGAGGCTACATCTTGGAGGTGAACCTCCACTACCCCGCGCGCCTACACGACCTGCACAAGTACCTTCCCTACTGCTGTGAGACGAAGCGTCCGCCGATAGGGAAATTCCCCAAACTGTTGACGACCCTGTACGACAAGGCGCACTACGTCTACCAATACAGGGTCTTGCAGCAGGCACTGCAAAACGGATTGGAGCTGGTCGCGGTGCATTGAGCGATCTCGTTTCGCCAGTCGCGGTGGTTGGAACTGTAAATCCTCATGAACACCGAGCTGCGGAAGAAGGCCAAAACGAAGTTTGAACAGGACTTCTTCAAGCTCATGATTAACGCGGTCTTCGGCAAAACCATCGAGAATGAACGGAAGCGCCTCAACGTCAAGCTGGTGTGTACCCCGGAGAAGTTCTCCAAGTACGTTGCCAGATCCAACTTCCTGGACCGAACGTACTACACGGAGGACGTGGCCCTGGTGCATCTGTCCAAAGTCAACATCGTGTTGGACAAGCCCGTCTACGTAGGCATGTCAGTCCTGGAGTTGAGCAAGTGGCTCATGTACGAGTTCCTGCAGAAGATGAAGGAAAGCTACGGTGAGGTGGTCACCCTCACCGTAGACTACATAGACACGGACAGCTTCGTCTTTGACATCCTGTCCCAGGACGTCTACGCCAAGATGAAGGAGCACCTGGAATACTTTGACACCAGCGGGTACCCGAGGTCCCACCCCTGCTACAGCCCCGTCAACGCCAAGGTCATCGGAAAGTTTAAGGACGAGTGTAACGGCCTGTCCTTATTCGAGTACCTCGGCCTGCGGTCCAAGTTGTACTTCATGGACATCGAGGACGCAGCGACAGGCGGCAGTAATGCTCTCAAGCGAGCCAAGGGGGTGGCGAAGGCCGTTGTCAAGAACGTCCTCACCCCCGACGACTACAGAGAGTGCTTATTTAACGGGGTCCAAAAGCACACCACCAACGTCCGCTTTCAGTCTCACTTGCACCGAGTCTACACGGTGCAGGTGGACAAGCTGAGTCTCAACTCAGCTGATGACAAGCGGCTCGTCCTCCCCGACAAAGTCCACACTCTACCGTGGGGACATAAGGATATCCCGCCACAGCTGGCCAGGAGAGGGAAACAGCGGATGGAGGTGGATGGTGAGGAGGAGGGACAGCGCCAGTCCGAAGACGAGGAAGAAGAGGAATTCCCCGTCTAGTTGTATATATTAATTATAAGAAAAATTTGTAAATAGTATTTGTAAGTAATTATATGATAATAGTTTTTGTACAGCATGAACCCGAGTTGTTTATTTCCTCCCTTTGCTCACTCAAATGTCACAAGCCTTTAGGCTCAGAGTAACTCAAGTGTCAGAGAAAGGCGTTATGGACCGTTTGGCCCGAGCCGTGCAGCTTAAAAAGCCCCCGCCAACCGGGAGCGGTTGGCGGCGCGTGTCGGCAGTAAAACGCCACCCAGTGTTCGCCTCCCTCGGTGTGTGCTACCGTATTGGACACGATGGCGGTGAGAGGCTTGACCGGTGCGTCCGGTAGTTGGTCAGTGGCGTAGACCGTGACGTTCCTCAGTCCGGGGATGCTCGCCAGGCATTCTCTGATCTGAACGGTATTCATCGTGGACGGAAGCAGCACAGGCAGCTTGAGGTGGATGGGTCCAACCTTTCGTTAGACACGAGCCAGTCCCGCAAGACGATGCAGTTATGAAGGGCGCAACGGTTGTGGGAGCTCTTATCGTGGCGACAGAGCAGGGTCTGGTAGGCGGGCGGACCGTTGAGCGACCCACAGCCCAGATCCTCCATGTCCTGAGCAGCGGTGGCGGCGGGCTCGGTTATGAGGTGGCGTTGTACAAAGTCCCTCTTCTGCGATCCTTTGACGTAGACCAAGGGGTGGTGGATGAGGCAGGAGCGCAGCTTGTCCAGCAGGGCGACGTACGCGATGTTTCCCTGGTCCCACTCCAAGCCGTGGCAGTGGCGCGTAAGCCAGACGCTTTCGCGCTGTTTCTCGGAAGTCAGGAGGTCCTTGCTGAAAGGCGGGCGGGCGATGTGATGTAGGAGCAGCATGCCGGTAGTCACGTCCACCACGCATACCTCTTTCAGTAGAAAGTCGTTGTCGCTGTCCTTGAAACACTGCATGTCCATCACCACGCTTCAATGATGACAGCGCGCTGGCGGTGGCTCGTTGTAGATTGGCGGCGGCACGTCCATCTCGTACGGCTGACTGAGCTCGACTGAGCGCTGGCGGGAGCGATGGCAGGAGCGCACCTAGCGGGATAACCTTGGGTGTGCGCGCTGCCTAGCGGTGGCGGAGTCAACCACCAAAGTCCACAGTCACGTTGTGGTAAGGGTCCACCTCCACGACGTTGTCCAACTTGGCGTACACTATGCAGTTGAACGCCTCCGCCAAGGCTTCGGAGAACCCAATCTCTATGCGCAGGTTACCGTTGCGCACCAGGTTCCAGTGGCTGGATTGAGAGGCCGCCATATCGGGTGTCAGATCAAACGCCATCAGACAGTATCCGTAGGGGTATTCGTTGCGATTGACTTCGTTACCACATTCTGAGAAATTGATGCCAGTGCCGGTGTACAGCGTGTGGTAGGCGAGCACGCACAACTCCCGACCGAACGTGTAATCCGGTTGAAGCGGCTTACATGGCACTTGCTCACCGTCTATGTACAGCGCGAAGAAGTTCACGTGGCTGTGGGTGAAGAATTATCCCGAGAAAAAATGTTAGAGAAAGCTCATATCCCTTGTATAAAGAACTGAAAATCTTACCAATTCAACACCTTTTCATTTATAAAGTTGTAAGGATTTTTTACGTAAGAAGCGGAAACAGAGGTGATGATAACAGGTTTTATAATACAAGGAATGCAGAGCACGGGTTATTTATTCTTCCCAAGATTAGAAAGGTAGTATTCCGACGCTCTTTATTATATCTAGGACCAAAACTTTTCAACCAAATTCCGGAACATATTAGAAAAATTAATTCGAAAAATTATTTTTATAAAAAAATATTTAATTGGCTATTGGAACAAAAAGACGTAAGTTACATGTATTTAATTCTAACATAAGTTTTCAAGGGAATGAATTTTGTATGAATGTAACTGTGATTGTGTTAAACGGTTAGCTTGGAAGCCTTTGCGGGCTACCAGCTAACTAAGAGCGTCTCATACTGGGCCATACAGGGACGGAGTTTTGACGGCCCTACGGGCTACCAGCTGCCTGATGGTATCGGTGTGAGGTAGCGCTGGCGACAGAAGCATTGCTATCTAGAGTCAAGGGTCAACTGTGTGTATGCGTGTGCGAGTGATAACAGTATCAGCTGGCCTCTCTCATATCTCAAAATTAAAAGTATTTTGCTTAATTTAGTTTATGAGTAAATATTGTTTTTGATTGTATCCTTTATAGGTAAAAGTTATATTAGTATTGTTTTAAATACTATTCTTGATATTTTTGTTGGTGTAAAGTTAATTACAGTCTGGCATTGTTACTCCTTTTGTATTTTTATTTGTTGTATTGATCAAACATCACAGGGAGCAGCTTTACATGTTGAGCTAGACTGAAGTATTATTTTGTTTTTTCATTAGCTTTATTTTAGTTTTACTGACCACACAACCGGTTAAAGTGGTCAGTTTATTTCCAACTTCTCCACTGTACTTGTTTTGTATTACTTTTTAAGGAAATAAATCATTTATCATTTATCATTTATCATTGATCAGTTGAACGGGTTCTTCTTCCACGTTGAACGCCTGATTGCTGACCAGACCAACTGTAACACGTTTCGGCAGTTGACCCAGAAACACGCTGTCCAGAGTCTTGTTGCTGATACCGGCAGGTAGCGTGAAGGATTTCACTTCCGCGTAATGGGATATTTGGCTGTGCCCGACTCTAGCGTCCTCCTGTGAGCCAACAGCACGCTCGTGTTGATCTTACAGCGGCGCATAAACAGATTGACTTCGGCGATGTCCACTTTGTAGTCTGTCACGGTTTTGGACATGATGGAGAATGAGTTCTTTGACCTGATCAGGCGAAAGCGCATCTCCACACCGTTTAACATGAACTTCTCCTGGTTGCACAGGTCGACGTGCAGATGTCCGACCATGTCCGCGTACCGGCTGCCCTTGATAAACACCCTCCGGTTCTTGAGCCCGGAATTATCCTCCTCAGTATTGTCCATGTACCCAGCATAGTCCTCGTAGAACAACTCCGCGGTGAGGTGTGATGTCTTGGCGTCACCGCCATAGGACAACAGGTTCTCCAGGTAGGCGCGATAGGCGTACGTGTTGTTCTGAGGAGACACCAGTTTGTTGTTCAGGTACAGGTCCACTTGACTGAACAGCGAGTGCAGCCAGTTGTTAATCGGACCCACCTCTTTTATCGCTTGATCGCCCGTTACAGCGTCTCCGTTAGCCGATCTAATGGTAGCCTTCACATGCAGTAGCGTCTGTGACAGATCCGTGTACTCGTCCCCATGACCGGGAACTATGAACTCCACGGGTGAGTCGTCTGTCAGGGAGGAGATGGGCTTGTACTGCACCCATTTACCACTCTCTATACTGGTCTGCGTGGGCGGTAGCGAGAACAGGTCCAACTCGGTCTTGACACACTCGCACGACCTCTGATGTAGAAACGCCATTATCCAAAGATGTCCTTCGCGGTACTCCTGCTCTTCTTACGTCCCACGACAGTCTTGCTTTTCCTCTTCTTAGCGACGCGTTTTGCAGGCTTCCTTTTCCTCTTAGGCATGGCGCTCTTCTTCCTCACTCCGAGGAGTTTAGCCAGAGACTGAGGAGTGACCCTCTGTATACGCCTCTTCTTATAGGTGCTGGAACCGCCACCGCTCAGCACGCGATCCAGTTTGTCATCAGCCCTGCGTTTCAGCGACCCGGTAAACTGCCTGAGCCGAGCGTTGGCTGTGACTCGGGGGTCGGCTGTGCCCGCCGCCACGTCGCCCAGGAAGCCCACACCGGATCTCAGCGCCTCCTTGCCCAGCACCGATGCGCCGGATCTGATCAACGGGACCACTGTACGCATCAGCCCGCCTAGGAAACTGCCGATGCCGTGACCGCGTTGGAAAGCGGCTCCTCTGAATACCGTGGACACTCCGTGCACAGACTGCTGTTGGCGGTAGTACGCCAGATAGGGGTCGTTCGGGTTCATTGCTGCTCTATGCACAGGTGAAGCTTCATGCACGTAGTCCCGAAGTGGAATGGCAGGTGGCGTCTGACGCTGTCCCTTAAATCGATTTCCACGCTATCGAAGGAGCTCTTCATCAGCGGCACGTAGTGAGGGTCGGTGAAGTGCACGGTGGTACTCGCGCCGTAGACGTAGTTTTTTGCGTCGATGTTCACAATCTTTAACAAGGGCGCAACAGTGTCGCCTACTAGCTGGGCTTCTGCCAAGTCGCAGTACACGTACATGTGTGAAGGGATCCTGGCCAGTAAGTTGGGTGGTCTTATAGCTTTTCTATGTTTGATCAAATCAACGTTGTGCACGTCGTATCCCAACTGTAACGCTAGGGTGGGGCTAAATTCCAGTTTCACCACAGTCTGGTCTATCGAGATCAATTCCACCTTCCCAGTCCCCTTGTCGTAATCGAACTGGCATTGGTACAAGTCCAATTTTGGAATTTCGTTGATGGCGTTGACCAGTTCATTGATGTCTTTATAGTTTTCAGTTTCCACCTTTTCAGCGGTCAGTGCAGGCTTGTCGGTGTCATCCTTAGTGTAGAGATACACGCGCGCGTCCTCCCCCACTGTGACAAACGATCACGGGTAATAGGCCTCGACTAAAGCGACTTCCCATTCACCATCACCACCCAATCGCATGACTGACGGTAGATGGGTGATGTAGTTAGCCACGGTGTTGTTTGGATAATAGTCCATTGAGCTGTTGCTGGGCAACGTCAGGTACAGCTGTCTGCGCTTGGTCGTCATAGCAGCTGTTGCACTTCGGATGTGGGTAACCACGAGTTGAAGTCCTCTCCGTAACCGACCCACTTGACCAAGTAGCGCTTACTGCGGCCTCGCCCTTTGGTGTCCAGTATTTTATCTATTTGGTACAGGTGGTCCGGGGCGACCGTAACCTTTTGCATCTCGTGCTCGTAGAAGCGCCCTTCCAGCGGCGTGCCGTTAAGGTCGCGCAACACGTACAGGGGTAGGGGAAACGACCCGTAAACGTGGTCTACCGCGAACAGCTCCTTACTCCAATTGGTCTCGTAACCTTTAGCGAACGTGCCCTTCTCCTTGGCTATGAGCACCGTGTCGCCCGGCTTGAACCTGGGCTTGTGCCGCCGGATCGCCTTTCCGTACATGTGACGCCACGCCATGTACACCGTTTGACCATCACCGCTGTCCACGTCCGTGGGTCGCAGGCCGCCACCCAGGCTCTTGTGCGGGCTGCGGTTGTAGGCGTCCACAAGCCTGTCCAACACGTCCACGTAGCGATACGTGTTCTTGTAGGTGAGGTAGCACCACATGTGGGTCTTGAGCGTGCGGTTGACTCGCTCCACCACCGCCGCCTTCACGTCGGGGTTCTGCGTGGTGACATACGTGACACCGTGACTCTTGAACACACGCTTGGTAGCGGCCCTGGTGAACTCCGTCCCCTTGTCGGTCTGTAGGCAGCGAGGAGCCTCCTCAGCGAATATTCCCTCGAACGCGGCGGCCACTTCGGGCCCGCTTTTCCTCTTCAACGGTACCGCAAACAGCCGCTTGCTGAACACGTCGATCACAGTCAGCAGGTAGCTGACTCCGTCGTTTTACCGGCTCAGTCCGCGCATGTCGTTCAGGTCCGCCTGCCACAGCTCCCGGGGCCCGAACACGACGTAGCGGTTGCGGGGAAACTTCTTACGCGCCGGCTTGTGTAGCGTGTAGGTGTCCTGAGCACGCAGCCAGTTGGCTACCAGGCGTTTCGGTAGGCGCGCGGCTCTGGCCAGGGCGGTCACCCCGCCGAGAGAACTAGGCTGGCCCGGGTCGTAGTACAACTTCTCCATTACGGTTGGAACGGCTCCCAGCTGTCCAATGACCGCTCCTTGCTGGTATCCCCAGTTAATATCTTTCGCCTGGCAGCTGGTTGGGGCCTCGGTCTTAGGCGTTCAGGCATCGGTGTGATCCTCAGCGGTATGGGTGTGGACGTAGCTAAAGCGCTTCCCGAGGGGCTCGACGTGGTGTCCACGCCTAGAACCGCTAACGCCGCGGAGTTGCCCACATGTTGCTTGGGCACGTTCATGGCCCTCAATGCGCTCATCACCTCTTCCCAACCGGGAGGTAAGCTATCGAGCTTTCGCACTCTCACTATTCTTATTTGTTTGTTTTAGCCTATACGTTGGTTGCCAAATTCTTATTTGATCTTCTAATTAGTGTCTTACTTAATTATAATTCTAAATTGCTAACTTTTAACTAATAGTTTGCTCGGATGTGCTCAGTAAAAGTGGATATAAACAGTGATGCTATCGGGATCTGAGGGCAATGGCTGCCATGTGCTAAGCCTAGCTTCTCTTTACAAAAATCAGTGTTATTACTTACAAAATTCCCTAGGCTATTTAAATATAGCTCACAAATGATCTTCTTTGACTTGTTAATAAATATACTTATACTTGTGGTCTCCTTTACTTTATTGTAGTGAGTAGAATGTGTTTTGTATTTACTCTGGATGTCAACAAAAGGTAGGTGTACAATTTCTAAGGTTTCTTTAACTATTTGAATAAAATACAAAGTTACAGAGGAACAATACAATATTTATTTATCTATTAGTACAATTATATTTCAAAAAGGTTCTCAATTAAAGGGATCTACAATAATATACAACTCAGGGGGAACAGTTACACTGTGTGGCCTAGCCTAGAAGGTAAATGACAAATATACTGGTAGGCCTAAAACTAAATGTTCATATTTTGGGTTCTAAATGGGGTTTCTTTACAAATGAGGGCTCTTTTTCTCAGGGGGGAAGTATCGTGCTGACTTGAATAACGTTTGGATGATATTTGAAAGAATATTAAGTCCAATTAAGCTGATGTGTTGAAAAATTACAACAATGGAAATTTTGGTTGTTGTCCAAAAAGGAGAGTCCAATGGTTTCACTGACTTTATGAATGGTTAAAATACTCAAAATTAAATTTGGAAAGATAGTTCAATATAAGAAATACTCTCTTGAGGTTACTTTGACTTTCAGAACATTAGGCTTGTTCTATTTAAATGTCTGTATTCTTTCCAGTCCCTAAATAGAATACAATGGAAGGAGTTTACCAATCTGCTTACAAATGTTCTTCGCTCAAATACCAGTTTTTGGGGAAAATCAAATAAAAAGGAGTGAATTTACAGATGGTATTAATTGAGCAGTAAGTCCCTAATAAAATGAGCACCAAGCAATGCAAAACTTAGGCCATACTGGGAAATTTAAAATAGGAACTGTGCCCTTCACAGAATTTAGGTCTTAACACAATGGCATCTGGAGCAAGAAGAAAGATCTAGTAGAGATGAGGTCTGGAAGCATGGTCCATTGTTGAGAAGCACATGTTCACACAATTGTTAACACTGGTCACTGTAATTTAGATTCCTTAAGGATTATTTTTGAAAAGTATATTATATTAAATTTTAATTTATTGCAATCCTCTCACATAAATTATATCTAAAATATTATTATTAACAAACATATTAAATTAAGTGAGTAGGCTATTATATGGGGATAGGCTATGAATAATTATTGGTGGTTAAATTAATGAAATACATATTATTATACAATTGCACAGATAAATAAACATTAAATATATAGAGGGGAATGTTTTCTGAGGAGTGATGATAAATGATGATTATTATTAGGCATGGACATGGGACAATTAACACAAGTAACACATTTAGGGGAAATTAATTAATTAGTACATTTATAGGGAAACTTAAATATAAAATAACACATAATAGGAAAATTATTACTAAATGATGAATGAATGACATGTAATACTATAATTATCTCCTCAGAAATCTGTATGATATGGAATTAAAGACAGATTTCGATCAAGTATGAAATGGAATACATGAATTATTTAGTATGAAATATATTTACAGCTAGTTATGAGGTACATTAAATGATTGATGTTGGTTGGTGATAATACACTTCTTATTCTAAATTTACATAAACATAGGAACAATACATAAATGGGGAAATGTGGGATGAGGGATTAAGATAGTTCATGACCGCACTGGGAAATTGGGATTAAGGGAACATTTAATATAACAATTGTTTATTGGCATGGGGATGAAGTTCTTCACTCGCATAAAAACACTTTGGTTTATACACTGTTTGTTACAAGGGCAAAATTCACTGTTTATAATCATCGCATTTATAAATAAATTGTTATTCAACACTGTTTTTGGGGAATAATCACACTGTTCACTTGGGAATAGGGGAAGGGGTACGCACTCGCGGTTAAGGTTCATGACGATCTCCTCATGTAAAATGATTACACTTGATGGATGATGATGATGATGATGATGATTTATTTACACTGTTTTAAGAGTTTATGTTGTCAGGGTCTTCTTCACTATTTACATTATCCTCTTCTATTATCGGTTCTATGTATCTTTTTAATGCAGATATGTGATATGGTCCAAATAAGATGTCTTCGTTTTCTCTGGTTACATGAAAAGTAGATTTTCCTAATATTTGCTTGATGACGAATGTTCCTTCGTAAACCTCGAAAAGCTTTGCAGTTTCTCCATAAATAGCTCGGGAGAGGGGATGTGATTTTATTAGCACTTTATCGTTTATCTTTAATGTTTGTGGTTTTCGATTCTGATTTAACTTTGCTGATCTTTTAATTCGTTTGGCATCTAACCTGCGTTTAGCGATGAGTAACTTCTGTTCTATTGGAGTATCAATTATGAATGGATTTTCAGACAAGTATTTTTCCCAAAAGCGGTGGTCTCGAACACCGAATTGTAGTTCGTTAGGAGTGAATCCGGTCGATTCATGATATAATTCATTGAGGCATGCATTAATATCAGGAATATATTTCGCCCACTTCTTGTGTTGACGGGAGCAATAGGTGCGTAGACATCTCTTAACTTCTCGAATAGGTCTCTCGGCAAGGTTGTAGCATGGGTGGTACACTGGATTGAAGATTAAATCGATATTATTCTGCTCCATCTTTTGGATGTATTCTCCGCTCTTGAATTGTGTTCCATTATCAGACTGGATTCTTTTAGGGTATCCATAATTTGGGAAGTGTTGAGTGAATAATTTATTTAATATTGTTTTAGTGGTGGCTTTTTGCATAGGGTATAACTTGATGAATTTGGTGAATATATCGATGACAATAAGTATATATTTAACGTTTGACACACTGGTAGGAAGAGGTCCGATGATATCAACGGCTAGCTGTTCATTCTTTCCTGTACATAGCACTCCTTTCGCTGTGGCCACCAGCGGTCGGTTGCTGATCTTACATTTCTGGCAGGTATCGCACGTAGATAAATATTTCCTTATGGTTCGATTCATGTTTCGAAATATGAAGGTTTCTTGTAACAATTGAAAGCATTTCTTGGCTCCGCAATGTAGGTAGAATAGGTGACATTCCCAAATGAGGTCTTGAATCATGCAGTGAGGTACAGCAATTAACCATTTATTTTTCAATTTTTGATAAAGGGTATTGTTATGAATGCGGAAATTATATGATTATTTTTGTGCGTCTTCTGAATCTGGTAGTTCTTCTAATGTTTCAATGATGGGTTGGAGTTTGGTGTCTTCTCGCTGGAGTTGGGGTAAGTTTCTTAATGCGCTCTTCAGATTTTGATCGGGGATATTCTCAATGTAATGGATAGTTAGTTCTCTTGGATTGTTGTATGAAATAGCGGATTGATCGTTGGAGATGCGACTTAGCGTGTCTGCAGTGGATGTTATCTGTACCTTTACAGTGGACAATTTTGAAGTTATATTCCTGTATGGTGAGTATCCATCTTGCCAAGCGATTATTCAATAATCGGCACGTTTTTAAGAAAGTAAGTGCGTGGTTATCTGTTATTATAGTTAATTTCGTTCCCAGGACAATGTATCGAGACTTTTGTAGACAATAAATGATGGCAAGGAGTTCCTTTTCAGTGGTGGTATACCTTTGTTCGACTGGTTGTAACGTTCTCGACATAAACATTATGGCAGCTTTCTCACCATTTTCTCGTAGTTGATATAAATGTCCGCCTATAGCATAGTCAGAAGCGTCAGTTTGTAAGAAGAATTCTTTAGATGGGTCTGGGTGTTTTAAGACGTTGGTTTCCAGAAATAGTTGTTTAATCTTCATAAAGGTGACATCATCTTCTTTAGTCCAGATAAATTTGTTCTTCTTTGAAGTTAATCGCATTAATGGTTGTGTGGTTGCAGAGAATTTATCTATGAATTTATTATAATAATTTATGCTGCCAAGGAAAGCTTTAAGTTGGGTTCTGTTTTTTGGTGTAGGGAAATTTAGTATTGGTTCTACTTTGCTCTGGTCCATGTGGAGTCCATCGTTAGTTAAGGTGTATCCCAGAAATGGTACAGAATTTTGGCAAAATTTTGACTTATTAAATCGAATGGTCATGTTGGCTTCTTCTAATTTGCTGAATATGTACTCTAGATGTTTCATGTGAGACTCGAAATCGGGTGAAATTATGCATATGTCGTCAACGTAGATTGCAGTAAAATTCTCAGCTTCAGAATTGAATACATTGTCTAGCGCTCGAACTAAAGCAGCTTGTGATGTAGAGATACCAAATGGTGTCACAGTGTACTGGTATATTTTACCTCTGAATTGGAATGCTGTATATTGTTTAGAATTTTCTGTTAATGGTATTTGCCAATATGATGCGGTCAGGTCGATACTACTTATAAATTTTGCATTTTTGCATTTTCCAAGGATCTCATTTACACTTCTGTTACATTCAAAATCAGGTATTATAATTTCGTTTGCTTTTCGGGCGTCAAGGCATAGTCGTATTTCTCCCGTCTTCTTAATAACTGGAATTATCGGGTTGATAAAAGTGCTTTTACTCCTCTCAATTACACCTAAGGATTCCATTCTGTCGATCTCTTGTTGTACTGCATCTTGATATTGTTGAGGTACAGGATAAGTAGTGCTTTTAAAATGTTGTGGATTATCTACTCGTAACTCATGAGAATATTTGTTGCATATGCCTGGTTGTTCGGAGAAAACATGTTTATATTTATTTAATAACTGACTTAAAATTGTTTGTTCTTCTTTCTTGATATAATCATTTGATGCTAAAGATGTATTAATTTCTTCTTGTGTCAATGTGCTGTCGTTTATTGGATTTGTTTGTAACTCATTGAAGTTGTGTGCTGTGCTATCATATTTATCATATATTAAATCATCATTGTACTCATCGTACATCATATTATCAAAATTATTATTCATATTATTATTTGGCCTATGGCTATTATTAATTATTATTTGACATAACTGTCCTTCATGATGACACATATTAAACTTCATTGTAATATTATCATTATTGATTTTCATATTTATTTCGTTTGTGTTGAAATTTAAATCCATTTTGAGGGCAGATAGAACATCGACTCCGAGAATTATAGGTTTTATTAAATGTGGCACTATCAAATATTCAACTAGCATCATATGTTTATCAATGGTGGTGGGAACATATATTGTGCGGGAAACACGTTTAGACTTTTCTCCAACAGCTGTTTTGATAACGGTATTGTTCACTGGTAATTCTTCAAATGGTTGTAGCTTCATTTTGTTTTCATTGAACCAAGCTTCGGCTATACAAGTTACGGAAGAACCGGAATCAATTAAGGCATTAGTGCTGATATTGTTTAATGTTATATTGATTTCTGGACAGTTGATTTGTGTATAATTTGAATTGACATCATTTTCGTACTCATCTTCTAAAAGGAAATTTTTATCACATATTATGTTGTTGGACTGCATAAGATTTACAGAGTGATTGATAGTTTGACCGAGGATAGTGTAAGTAGGCACTGTATTTAATGGGTAATCGCATGACAACATAACCCTTTCTCGGCCGTGGTCTACAGCGCCGAGTCGTTTCCCTGTCTCGTTTGAGACGGTGAGGAACGTGGACTAGCAGTATTGTTGTTACTTGAATGAGGGCTCATTGGAGATACAGTTGGAGCATAAGGTGGATTGGGATTCTGTCTAAATATGGCGCAGAGTTGATTCTGTTCGTTGGTAGGGTGTTGACGATCATTTTTGTAGTTTTGTTCATAGTTTCTGGGATGATATTGCTCACGTTGATACGGCTTGTTGTCATGATGACTTCTATGGTATTGCTGGTTGTTGTTACCATTATTCCTGTAATTTTGTTGATTTCGATACGAAGAGTTGTTTGAAGGGTATTTGTTTTGCTGGTAAATATGGTAATTGTTCATTTTTGGTTGATAGGCCCGTTGGTTAGCATATCGATCGTTGTAATTCTGTTGGTTCGCAGTGGTTGGACTGCCTGGTCGGTTGCTTTGTTGGTTGTTGTGGTTCCTGGCTTTCTTAGGTCCATCTCTTATGTCTTCTTTCTGCAGTAGTCTTTCCATCGCTCGGATCGTGGTGATGTTCTGTACGCTTATGCTGTCTTGGATTATTGCGTCAAATCGCTCCGCCATAAGAGTCACTATCTCCTCTTCACTTAGGCTGGGTGTCATCGATTGTAATAACAATACTCTTTCTGTCAAGTACTCCGTCCGGCTTAACGTTCCGTTGGCTCTATACTTCTCCGACTCGATTTTTGCTTTAATTCCTCGTTGGACTGCCTGGCTCCAGTATTTGAGTTCGAATTCTCTGGCAAAATGTTCCCAATCAATAATTTCACTTTTTATCAGCTGTAGCCATCGTGATGCTGGTCCCTCGAAGGATGTCTCAAGCAGGTCTTTCAGGTACTCAGTTGAGTCGCAACATTGATTCCTTTCGATTCCTCGTTCGTAATACCTTCTCAATTTGTATAAATATTCATTTGGATTGCCGCTCCGTCCCTTAAATTTCGGCATTAGACGATCATTGGCTTCGCTTCCACTGCATATTACTTTGATTTGTCCGGCCATTCCGTTTAGTTGATTTGCTTGCTTCAGATTGGTTACTTCAGTTTCACATTTGTTTAAATTTTGATTCAAGGTTTGGATTTCAATTTGTTGTGCCTCAATTATTTTGTTTGCAATGTAATTTTGGGGATAACTTCATTTTTCAGTGCCGTTAGGTTTGCTTTTGAATTACGTTCATTATCCAATTGCGTTTTGACAGTTAATTCTTCTAATTTTAGATCAAAATTTTGCTTATGCTCTTCCAGATGAGTTTTGACAGTAGATATAATATTTTCCCTGATATTGTTTATTTTCAAATTCGGCAGCGATCTGTTGTTGTGAGATACTGTCCAGTACGAATTGTCTCATTTGAGTTTGTGAATTTTCAATTCTAAGTATCAATTTGTCAGTTAATTTTGCAGTTTCTTCAGATTGGACATTTTGGGTCATTTTGATGGCATTAATTTCTGATCGAATTTCGATTTGGTTTTCTCTTGTTTCTTGTATCTGCGATTCGAAAGCATTTCGGCAGGCTTGGATTTCCTGTTGAGTTTCATTGGTATTTTCGTTAATGATTTTGGTTAATTCGGCTTTTGTCTGATGAATTTGTTGATGGAAGTCTGCATGGATTGTCTGGATTTCGGATTTTAATTCAGATTCGATTTTGGCGCTGGTCTGTTCAATTTTCGTATTTGTTTGCTCAATCTTCGTATTGGTTTGTTCAAATTTGTTATTTAAATCAAGACTAGTTTGTTCAAATTTGTTATTTAAATCAAGACTAGTTTGTTCAATTTTATTGTTTACTGATTGCTCAATTTTGTTTCCTAAATTTGTCATAAGGGTCACTAACATATTTATATCGATTGCAGGTGTCGGTGTAGTCGGGTTAGTAACATTTGATCCGCTAGTTGCGTCGTCTGTGTGTGCATCAGTCATCGAACGCGAGGAATGAATCAGCGTCGACTTGTTCAATGAGCTAGCGATACGTCCTCGTTCATTCTGATCAATGAATCCAGTTCGGGAACCTTCGGGTGTGTCCGTCAGCGTTCGGGTCGGTCGGCTGGCGATATTTCGTTCTGGCGTTGAGAAAGCAGAGTTAGCGTCTAAGGGCAGGCTGAGAGAGAAATCTCGCGTAGAGGTTACGAAATCGACGTTCTCTGATTGGCTGATGGGGTCAGTGTAAATTTGGCGGTCTTTGCTTTTGACAGTTTCGTTTTCGTTCTGCGCAACATGGCGGCTGATGATTTCATCGTCGCTCGAATCGGCGTCTGCTGCGGGGTAGTTTCGTGTTTTCCGTAGATTGTACTTGTTTTCGGCCATCGTGTGTTCGTTTTATTATAATATGCGAGATAGTTAAATATGTGGTACCTTTATATACTGTTATTATTGGTGGGGAGGGAAACAATTACGGGAACTTAATATTAAATATGGTCTTATTCTAGGCTTACTCTAGTTGAGGATTGCAATGTTTATCAACTGTTATTCAAGCCAGTACGTTGGGTCGCCAATTCTTATTTGTTTGTTTTAGCCTATACGTTGGTTGCCAATTCTTATTTGTTTGTTTTAGCCTATACGTTGGTTGCCAAATTCTTATTTGATCTTCTAATTAGTGTCTTACTTAATTATAATTCTAAATTGCTAACTTTTAACTAATAGTTTGCTCGGATGTGCTCAGTAAAAGTGGATATAAACAGTGATGCTATCGGGATCTGAGGGCAATGGCTGCCATGTGCTAAGCCTAGCTTCTCTTTACAAAAATCAGTGTTATTACTTACAAAATTCCCTAGGCTATTTAAATATAGCTCACAAATGATCTTCTTTGACTTGTTAATAAATATACTTATACTTGTGGTCTCCTTTACTTTATTGTAGTGAGTAGAATGTGTTTTGTATTTACTCTGGATGTCAACAAAAGGTAGGTGTACAATTTCTAAGGTTTCTTTAACTATTTGAATAAAATACAAAGTTACAGAGGAACAATACAATATTTATTTATCTATTAGTACAATTATATTTCAAAAAGGTTCTCAATTAAAGGGATCTACAATAATATACAACTCAGGGGGAACAGTTACACTGTGTGGCCTAGCCTAGAAGGTAAATGACAAATATACTGGTAGGCCTAAAACTAAATGTTCATATTTTGGGTTCTAAATGGGGTTTCTTTACAAATGAGGGCTCTTTTTCTCAGGGGGGAAGTATCGTGCTGACTTGAATAACGTTTGGATGATATTTGAAAGAATATTAAGTCCAATTAAGCTGATGTGTTGAAAAATTACAACAATGGAAATTTTGGTTGTTGTCCAAAAAGGAGAGTCCAATGGTTTCACTGACTTTATGAATGGTTAAAATACTCAAAATTAAATTTGGAAAGATAGTTCAATATAAGAAATACTCTCTTGAGGTTACTTTGACTTTCAGAACATTAGGCTTGTTCTATTTAAATGTCTGTATTCTTTCCAGTCCCTAAATAGAATACAATGGAAGGAGTTTACCAATCTGCTTACAAATGTTCTTCGCTCAAATACCAGTTTTTGGGGAAAATCAAATAAAAAGGAGTGAATTTACAGATGGTATTAATTGAGCAGTAAGTCCCTAATAAAATGAGCACCAAACAATGCAAAACTTAGGCCATACTGGGAAATTTAAAATAGGAACTGTGTCCTTCACAGAATTTAGGTCTTAACACAATGGCATCTGGAGCAAGAAGAAAGATCTAGTAGAGATGAGGTCTGGAAGCATGGTCCATTGTTGAGAAGCACATGTTCACACAATTGTTAACACTGGTCACTGTAATTTAGATTCCTTAAGGATTATTTTTGAAAAGTATATTATATTAAATTTTAATTTATTGCAATCCTCTCACATAAATTATATCTAAAATATTATTATTAACAAACATATTAAATTAAGTGAGTAGGCTATTATATGGGGATAGGCTATGAATAATTATTGGTGGTTAAATTAATGAAATACATATTATTATACAATTGCACAGATAAATAAACATTAAATATATAGAGGGGAATGTTTTCTGAGGAGTGATGATAAATGATGATTATTATTAGGCATGGACATGGGACAATTAACACAAATAACACATTTAGGGGAAATTAATTAATTAGTACATTTATAGGGAAACTTAAATATAAAATAACACATAATAGGAAAATTATTACTAAATGATGAATGAATGACATGTAATACTATACTATGAAGTGTAGGATGTCCACTATGTTAGCGCCGGTGATCTTCTGACCGTTCACGTACACGCCCCAGTCAGCGTCCCAGGTGATGGGACTGTCTCGGCGGTTCATGATCCGCAAAAGACTGCACGCATCTGGCTTGTAGATCTTGGGGAAGGTCTTCACGATCTCTTCCACTAGGGCGATGGACTCGCGTTGCGTGCGACCGGGCCCCTCACTTGTTCTTCCTCCTGGAAAATTGGTAGGCCTATAGGCTAGCGCTTGGCCGCAGAGAAGTGCAGGAACCGCTGCAACACCTGTTTGTACTGTTTCCACTTTTCGGTGTCATCCAGCCGCTTGTCACTCAATATGCGATGCATCTCAGCGTCCAGGCTGGACGGCTTGGTGACACTGGCAGCGGCGCCACCACCACTGTCACTAGTCCCCTCGCGCATCCGCTCTACGAGCTCCTGCGGTACAACCACCATTTTCCTAGCGTACTCCATGTCCGATTAGCTTCTGCGCTAGAACGGGCAGAACAGCGTTCAACAGCAGAGGTAGGAGGATTCCTCCGCCCCGTTGGATGAGGTAGTGCCGCTTCTTTGCCCAACCCTCGCCGCGTTTCACCAGCCGTCTGAGCGTCTGTTTGTGTTTGCTCAATTTGCGTTTGAGGCAGGGGGAAAGCGGTACGTTTCCGCGTAGCACGTTATACGCACACTCGCACAATGACTTGATGCGACTCTTGTAACACGCTTTTAACAGGGCCTTGCGTTCCTTAGGCGTAGCGTGAATTAGGGCCCTCAGCAGCGCCGCGTCCTTCTTCACGCGGTGTGACATGATGACTGACGCTGGCGCGCGTTCGGTCTATTTATCACTTCTTCTTGGGCAGGTACACGTAGTTTACCGGGTCGTCTGGGAAAATGGCCGAACGTACGCGCATCTCTTCGGGTGTATACTGTTTCAGGTCTATGAGCAAGTAGGCGTGCGGGTCGCGCGTGGCGTCTGCGTAAGCCTCCTCCACGAATTTGTGGTTTTCCGGATATACTTGACGGGCCAGGTGTTTGATCTGAGCGCGGTCCCTGGGATTCTTAAAACACACTATGTAATGAGCGTTCAGCGATATGTCGCGCTGGCCCGTGCCCTGGTGAAACAGGTTTTGCGTGATGAAGAACACGCTCATGTTGCGGTGGTGCGAGCCCTTGGTGAACAGGTCCGCCACGCCGGGGCAAGCCTCGCGCATCATGTCATCGACGATTACCAGGGCGGGCTCGCTACCGTCGTAGTCGTCCAGGTCTGGCAGGCCGGCTACGTATCGCACGGCAGAGTCCGCACGGCTCTTGCCACCGCCACCACCACTGCCATAGTGCCAAGTGATACGGGCGAACCGCGTATCGCACATGTGGTCGGCGTGCTCTATGAAGCGAGCCACGAAGTGCGACTTGCCGCTGCCCGTGGGCCCAGCCACGATGGTGGTGAACGGGTGTTTCCACCTCAAGTCCATAGCGTCTACTGACCACCATGCACTGCCACCTCGGCTCTTGTAACTAAATCCTTTTTTTTCGAAGGGAAATAAGGGAATAAGGAATACCATTTATTTATACAAATTCGAGGAGAGGACTTTTACTGCCTGGAGGACCACTCCTCTTCACAAGGCTCATCCTTGTCCCCACGCTAACGTTGTACTGCGTGATGGTGTTATCGTCCAGGACTGCAAGGTACCGTCGAGGCATGTAGATGCGAATTGGGGCATCACCGACAAGACCCGCCAAGGTGACCATCACCGCCTCGCCGTACGGTGTGTCCACTCGCTCAAACGAGTGAATGGGATACACCACGTTGTCCTGTAGGTCTGCGATGCGAGTGTAACCCGCAGCCTTGAAACTGTTGAGGGCTGTCCTGAGGTCCATCTTCTGGTCCGTGTTGAGCATGGCACAGCGGCTGGATGCAGAATGATCGGCTCTCGCCACCGAGTCACCTTTTGTAAGCAACAACCACGTGCCCGCGGAGGAGGTGTAGTGATGAAAACACTAACTGACGGAGTGGAGGAGGACTGGAGGGATAGCGGAGTGGAGGAGGAGTGGAGGGACAGTGGAGTGGAGGAGGAGTGGAGGAGGAGTGGAGGAGGAGTAGAGGGGTAGTGGAGTGGAGGAGGAGTGGAGGAGGAGTGGAGGGACAGCGGAGTGGAGGAGTGGAGGAGGAGTGGAGGGTTATCGGAGTGAACGAGGAGTGGAGGAGGAGTGGAGGGACAGCGAAGTGGAGGAGGAGTGGAGGGACAGCGGAGTGGAGGAGGAGTGGAGGGGTGGTGAGGCTGGAAATGTACCTCGAGGAACTCGTCTTATTACGTTATTTATTTATTTTTATTTTTTTTTTTACAATAGTGTACATTAAGGAAAAGTAGGAAAGGGAAGGATCGAATTACTTCGTTTATTTCATTTATTTTTTCGTCTTTTTCCGCTTTTCAGGGATGGCAACAGCGGTGGTGGAAACGCAGCGATCCGTGATCTTCCTCCAGGCGGGTAGCGGACTGAGAGTCCTAACGATTCCGTTGAATCTAGGCTCTCCCGTCTCACTGTTGACCAACCATAGGTTCTGCAGCCTAGTCAGCAGATCCGTCAGAATCATGCAGATCTGGTCGTCCCGCCACTCGTCCAAATACAGACCGCAGGTCCAAGTCGAGTGACCTCCTTGGAAAACGTTCATCTTGAGAAGGACGTTACCGTTGTTGGCTGGGTTCTTCACCGTATACTGGCGCTCGCTCGCGGTCCAACTCAGTGTAGGGGAATCACCAGGCACTTCCTTCCTCTTTAGAGTCCACCCATCGGGCTTCTTCTTTGACGCGCATCCCTGCTGTTGCTGTACTGACGGTATGTTAGCGTTCTCGTCCATTGCATCCACCTCCTCTAGGAAAGAGCGGATCGTTTGGTCCACGTTTACTACGCCGGTACCGCTTCTGTTCATGGTGACGTCTCGAACAACACTGAGGTCGCGTGCACGCGGCCGAGCCTCGGCTTTATACCTGTGTCACGCGCGCACTCCAGCGAACCTTCTAGAAGCTTCTAGAAGCGCGGGAGATGGCCTATTGCGCAATAAGCTGGGGATTTCCCATATCCGGGAGAAGCTTCTAGAAGCTCACTAATGAGTGAACAGGTCCGAGTGGTAAACAGTTCTCGGAATATGTCATCGCTACTGGTTCCAGGAAATCTATGACGTCATCGCGGTTGTGCGGTAAACAGCCGAGATCTCATAAGGAAAACGCGGTTATAAATTAATAGCGGTCTTGTTTGATGGCAGATCTATGGGGTTCATTCGTCATTCGCTTCCTCTGGGATAGGCCTACACTCTGGAAAAGGTCCCGTGGGAATCGGTTCGTAAATAGGCTAGTTATTAATTTTCAAAAGTTTTTTCCTCATGTTCAAGGTCATCATGAAAAGTGCCGCAGACGACGGGGGGGGGCCTCCTCACGGGGGGGCCTCCTCACGGGGGGGGGGCTCCTCACGCCAGGCTCCTCACCGGGGGGGGGGCTCCTCAGGCGATCTGTTCTGAGGAACATTTCGACTGTTGTTTATCTAGGGAAAATTCCGACTGTTTGTGTAATCGTCCTTGCCGCTGTCGTCAATCTAGGAAATGTTCCGACTGTTTATTTGTGTACTCGTCGCTGTCGTCATTCTCTCCGCAACCGCCTGGTTTCTCTAGGGAAAGTTCCGACTGTTTATTTGTGTACTCGTCGTTGTCGCTGTTGTCAGTCTCTCCACGACCGCCTGACAAGATGTACCCCTGCCCCTACTGTTCAAGACACTGCAGCGGCACGGACAACCTGCTCCGCCACGCGCGGAGACGCCATGGTCACGCGCCGCTATACAACTGTTCCGTCTGCGGAACAACCTTTCAAAGGCTAACTGAGGCGAGGAGCCACGCACGAACGCACGAGGCGGCTGAGGTACGGGCGATTCTACCAACACCCACCTCAACTCCGCCCGAGCCACAGCGACCCTCACCGCCTCATCCCTTCGCGGACGCCGAGCCGCAGCGACACCCGCCACCGCCTTATCCCTTCGCGGACGCCGCCGGTCCCGTCGGGGAAGCCACCGGTCCTGTCGGGGACGACACAGCCGCCGGTCCCGTCGGGGACGCTGTGGCCACCGGTCCCGTGGGGGGTGTCACTCTTCCCCAATACTCTGAGGAGGAGGACCTCTGGACATGTGTCCTGGGCATGGAGGACATGTCTGGGGCGCCGGCCTCCGCTCCCGTCCTGGACGACACCGCCGCCCTTCCTCAGTCCCCTGAGGAGGATCTCCTGACGTTGCTCCAGGACGTGGGGGACATGTCTGGAGTGTCGGACGCCACTTCCGTCGGGGACTCCGTCGCCACCGCAGTCGCAGCCGTGCAGGACGCCTACGCGCGGATGGAAGAAGAAATGCGGAAGCTCGAGGAGCAAAGCCAACTCCTGCTGACGCAATTAAAAAATTTGATAAGAATTAAATGAACTGTTAACCCTTTCCCTTAATTTCCTCTTTTATCGTAAAATAAACGTTATAAAACGTAAAAGAAAATAATAGAAGCGAAAGCGAGGTTTTCTTGGGAGGGCCTCCTCACTTGCATGCGGATGTCGGGGGGGGCTCCTCACTTGCATGCTGATGTCGGGGGGGGGGCGTTTATTAATAGCGAGCTCGTTTAACGGCGGATTTTCAATTTTCTTTAAGGGATGGTTTACTTAGACCGCTGCCCGACATGTGGTGAAGTTTCATCAAAATCGGTCGGTAAACAGCTGAGATCCTATAAGGAAAACGCGTTCAAAAATTAATAGCGGGTCCGTTTAACGGTGGATTTTCAATTTTCTTTAAGGGATGGTTTACTTAGGTTGCTGCCCGACATATGGTGAAGTTTCATCAAAATCGGTTGGTAAACAGCTGAGATCCCATAAGGAAAACGCGGTTATAAATTAATAGTGGCCTTGTTTGATGGCGGATCTATGGGGTTCTTTTGTCATTCGCTTCCTCTGGGATAGGCCTACACTCTGGAAAAAGTCCCATGGGAATCGGTGGGTAAATAGGCTAGTTATTAATTTTCAAAAGTTTTTTCCTCATGTTCAAGGTCATCACGAAAAGTGCTGCAGGCGACGGGGGGGCTCCTCACTTGCATGCTGATTCCGGTCTGGGGGGGCTCCTCACTTGCATGCTGATTCCGGTCCGGGGGGGGCTCCTCACTGCTCCTCACTCGCCCTGTGCTGGTTTTGAAACGGCTATTGCCCCCTACTCATAGTCATTGTCATAAACAAAACTTAACCTCACAATTAATGTAAAGAAATATAAATGTAAACAATAAATTGCTGATACCTTTTATAATCATATGACTTTTTCCCAGATTTTCTATAGTATGTTTCTCTATTATGGCTTATGGGTTTAATTTCAATATTTTTTTCATATATTGGGTTTTGCATGGTGTTAATAATATTTTGGGAATCTTTTTCGTAGCTGGAGCAAATGTTTGATTTTTCTTTAATGCCAAGTTTGTATCCTTTTGACCCATATTCTATTATTTGCAAATCATCTTATATACTTATACATTTATGATTGTACTTTATTATGTGTTCTGCAATATTTGAATTTATGCTGGTTTGTTTTTTATCCAAGCGCTTGCACATGTTCTTTAAATCTGCATTTTAACGTCCTGCCGGTTTGTCCTATGTAATTAGTCCAATATATACAAAATATTGAAATTAAAACCCATAAGCCACAATAGTTGAGAAACATACTAAAGAAAATCTGGAAAAGTCATATGATTATATAAGGTATCAGCAATTTATTTTTACACTTAAATTTCTTTATATTAATTGCGAGGTTCAGTTTTGTTTATGACTATGAGTATGACCTTAAGGTCCGAAAAATGTCGGTCTTAAAACAGGGTACTTAATAATTTAAAACAGGGTACCGTGTTTACAATGCTTAAAGTAATATTAGTATAGCCCTTTTTACTGAAAATCACATATATATATATTTTATATATACCAAATTGTTCAGTATAAATGTAAATATATTTTTTTGTGCGATGAAAAGTAATTAGTTACATTGCATTAATTTTCACGTATCATGTTATTGATACTCTAAACATAATGTCGACTTTTCATAAATAACTTACCCTCAAATGTCAATTTGGCAAGATGCTGAAAATAAAAATAATATGTCTCAACAAAACTATAGATTGGCAGATACGTGTAAAAAAAGGAAAATACCCCCGTAGCAGCAAACCTGCGAGTAGATGTAGAGAGGGCATTCGGCGACCTAAAGTCGAAGGACGAGGTCAAAGGCTGAGATCACGTGTCCCGGATTGAATTCGCAAACCTAACCTAAGCCGTGTTTTACATTCTAAACGAGCGTTTTCATTGCTGTTTTAAGTATAAAAGCTTTATATTAAAATTAAATAAATGCAAAAGCAATATTTAAGTAAAAATTCCATTTTAAATGCAATTGTTGTGTTAAAAATCAATAAACATTGGCTGACTCATAGCGTCTGCTCGTCTGTGCTCTGCTATCTCACGGTTGGAGGTCAATGTCGCTGTGATATTAATCCTATTTTTGGTGGCAATGTTTACAATTCAACCTCTTGTAAATTTAATATCATGTTTCGTCTTATCATTTGGTAAATTTATTTTTTCCGTTGTAAATTATAAACAGAGACATTTCAGACTGTAAAAGCGCCTTTATATTATTTGATGTCATCCGTTCATTCCAGCTTTCAGGTAATTGAATAAAATTGAATTTTCAAATAATAAAAGTAATTTCAAGTAATTTTCAAATTTAATAAAAAATTTAATCCCATCTCGTGCGCCGTTATATTTATTTGATTCAGCAAACACCCATTGCATTTTTAATTGAGATTCCTTAACAGTGAATAAGAATTTTATTTAAACAGTAGGAAAAAAATAAAATTCGCGACCCGTCGATTTAAAAGGGTATTATTAAATTTCTGTCATTTCGTCTTGTCAGCAATTGATAATTAATATATTCATATAGGTTAAAAACCCACACCACTATGCTTCAACTACCCAGTTTCATATAGGTAAAAAACCCACCCCACTATGCTTCAACTACCCAGTTTCAACTACCAGGGAAAACAGGGTAAAAGGCGTTTTCACGGCTTTTTTCTCTATTTATGGCGGCTATTTAGCAAAAAAACCCTATTGTTTTATAGTTTACCTTGTAAAAATTGAGTATTTAAACCCC
Source organism: Allygus modestus (assembly GCA_963675035.1). Classification (NCBI taxonomy): domain Eukaryota; kingdom Metazoa; phylum Arthropoda; class Insecta; order Hemiptera; family Cicadellidae; genus Allygus; species Allygus modestus. The sequence continues at coordinate 352,436,383 of OY776112.1, forward strand.
GATTCTGAGTATATTTGGTCTTCTAGAAGCATGCAATGTTGCAAATATCCTAGCACATATGTGGTTTACACTAAAAAAATTAAAGTTGAATAATGAGTTTGTTAAAAGATTACACTAAACGCAACACTTGTCATCCGCCGAGGTTATAAGTTCAACTGTCTCCACCTTCGATGGGAACCATTACATAGTCATGAGAATTTGACTCATATAAAAATAAAAAAATACTTTTATTCTGTAAATTCAAAGCCAAAGCTCTTAATTAGCCAGGATTATGTGTTTTCGCTTGTAAAAATCAAATTATATACTGTAAAATCCAAGGGAAAACTTTTATAATCTGTGGCCTATAACGATCCCGGTTACCAAGTAAAATTATTTTTACCATAGAATGTATGTTATTTTGATTTTCTTATGGGATATTACATGGATTAGATAAAAGGACTGTTATGCAATATTAGGAGTAGTGTAATAATAATTACTATGTTATCACATCTTAGTTATCTTATAATACAAATGGTATACAATACACAAGAATGCCGTCCAGACGATCATTACTGACGTGCTTTGTGACGTGCGTCTGGACGAAATTCTCACTAATCACGTCTAAACGATTAATACTAACGTGCGTAAAATGTGTCGTCAACGTGCGTCTGATGATGGTGACGTGCATCATCAATGGTCAGTATTCCGTGACGCTTGGTAACCGCGATCGTTGTAGGCCACAGATTATAAGGTTTAACTTGGATTTTACAGTACATAAATTGATTTTTACATGGGAAATTAAATAATCTTGGCTAATTAAGAGGTTTGACTTGGAATTTACAGAATAAAAGTATTTTTCCCCTATTTATATGAGTCAAATTATGATGAGTATGTAATGGTTCCCATCGAAGGTGGAGACAGTTGAACTTATAACCTCAGCGGATGACAAGTGTTGCGTTTAGTGTAATCTTTTAACAAACTCATTATTTAACTTTATTTGTTTAGTGTAAAATACATGTGTTGGGATATTTGCAATATTGCATGCGACCGAGCGTCACGGAATACCAATCATCGACGACGCACGTCACCATCATCAGACGCACGTTGACGACAAATTTTACGCACGTTAGCATTAATTGTTTAGACGTGATTAGTGAGAATTTCGTCCAGACGCACGTCACAAAGCACGTCAGTAATGATCGTCTGGACGACATTCTTGTGAAGTGTTTAACATTTGTATTATAATATACCGAATATATGATAACATAGTAATTATTATTACACTACTCCTAATATTGTATAACAGTCCTTTTATCTAATCCATGTAATATCCCATAAGAAAATCAAAATAACATACATTGTATGGTAAAAATAATTTTACTTGGTAACCGGGATAGTTGTAGGCCACAGATTATAAGAGTTTTCCCTTGGATTTTACAGTATATAATTTGATTTTTACAAGCGAAAACTCATAATCCTGGCTAATTAAGAGCTTTGGCTTTGAATTTACAGAATAAAAGTATTTTTTTCCTTTTTATATGAGTCAAATTCTCATGACTATGTAATGGTCCCATCGAAGGTGGAGGCAGTTGAACTTATAACCTCGGCGGATGACAAGTGTTGCGTTTAGTGTAATCTTTTAACAAACTCATTATTCAACTTTATTTTTTGTAGTGTAAACCACATATGTGCTAGGATATTTGCAATATTGCATGCCTCTAGTAGACCAAATATACTCAGAATCGGGGATAAACACTCAATTTTTAGAAGTTAAACTATAAAATAATTGAATTTTATGCTAAATAGCCGCCATAAATAGAGAAAAAAGCCGCGAAAACACCTTAGTAGGGATGAATGGAGACTTCTGGGGCAGGAGGAGCCAGGAGGGGCCCCCCCCTAATTAATATGCAATTTTTTTTAATTACCCTAATTAATATGCAAATTTTGAATTACCCTAATTAATATGCAAATTTTTTAATTACCCTAATTAATATGCAAATTTTTTTTTCATTTCAGGAGGAGCCCTCCCCCGAGATCAGGAGGAGCCCCCCCCCCCGAGGTCTCGTCTGTGACACTTTACCCCCCCCCCCGAGATCAGGAGGAGCCCCCCCCAAGGTCTCGTCTGTGACACCCCCCCCCGACTGTCCAATGATTTTACCTCTGACAGCTGTTGTGATTTGTTGTCGAGGCTGCAAACGTCGACGCAGGTGTTCGCACAAAAAACCCGGGGAGTCGAGACCTGTCTGGGAAGCAGCTGCGCCCGACCCTTCCAGGAACCCATTATAGTCCGCCCGTATCGAATTCCATTAGAGGAGGGTTGCTTTTACCCCTGACAGCGGTCGAGATTTATTGCCCCGGCCTTCTCCGAAATCCATTAGTGGAGAGCGTCACCCCACATCGCCAGCCCTCCGTCAGTTCAGTTCGAGAGTTCAGTGCGTGTAGACGTGTTAGTCCGATCCTGCTCCGTTCTACGCGATTTGTGTTAGTTGCTTATTTCATTTGTGATATTCGTCCAGCATCTTTGAACTATTTAAAATGGTTGTGTTGTACTGTATTGTTTGTGATTATCGAAAATTTATAATCCATATTCAAGATCAACGTTACACACCAATGCGTCATTTGCAGCAGCACGTTCCCACGCAGATACAGTATGAAGCACTACGCAGCATTCCACGGTGGATTCGTCCCACCCCTGCAAGGTACGTCATTGTGTGTTGCATTATTGTTTTAATCAGACTTAAATGTTAGTAATATAGGAATATTTTATGCAGTATATAACCGGAGTGTGATAAAAGTCTTCTTTTTATTTAACAGCTGTAGTTATTCTGTGCGAATATAGAGCTGTGTAAAAAAAAATAAAATTCCATGACTATATTTATATAATTTTAATAACTTATGTTATTGTTCGAACCATCAAGTCAAGTCATCAGAGTACCCATATGACATACTTCAAAAATATTTACCCCCCCCCAGAGGTTAGGGTCATACTCGGGGGGGGGGGGTAAATATTTTTGAAGTATGTCATATGGGTACTCTGATGACTTGACTTGATGGTTTGAACAATAACATAAGTTATTAACATTATATAAATATAGTCATATAATTTTATTTTTTTTACACAGCTCTATATTCGCACAGAATAACTAAAGCTGTTAAATAAAAAGAAGACTTTTACCACACTCCGGTTATATACTGCATAAAATATTCCTATATTACTAACATTTAAGTCTGATTAAAACAATAATGCAACACACAATGACGTACCTTGCTGGGGTGGGACGAATCCACCATGGAATGCTGCGTAGTGCTTCATACTGTATCTGCGCGGGAACGTGCTGCCGCAAATGACGCATTGGTGTGTAACGTTCATCTTGAATATGGATTATAAAGTTTCGATAATCACAAACAATACAGCACAACACAACCGTTTTAAATAGTTCAAAGATGCTGAACGAATATCACAAATGAAATCAGCAACTAACACAAATCGCGTAGAACGGTGCAGGATCGGACTCCCCGGGTTTTTTGTGCGAACACCTGCGTCGACGTTTGCAGCCTCGACAACAAATCACAACAGCTGTCAGAGGTAAAATCATTGGACAGTCGGGGGGGGGGGTGTCACAGACGAGACCTCGGGGGGGGGGCTCCTCCTGATCTCGGGGGGGGGGGGGTAAAGTGTCACAGACGAGATCTCGGGGGGGGGCTCCTCGTGATCTCGGGGGGGGGGGGGCTCCTCCTGAAATGAAAAAAAAATTTGCATATTAATTAGGGTAATTAAACAATTTGCATATTAATTAGGGTAATTAAAAAAAATTCCATATTAATTAGGGGGGGGGCTCCTCCTGGCTCCTCCTGCCCCAGAAGTCTCCATTCATCCCTACTCGCCTTTTACCCTGGTAGTTGAAACTGGGTAGTTGAAGCATAGTGGGGTGGGTTTTTTACCTATATGAATATATTAATTATCAATTGCTGACAAGACGAAATGACAGAAATTTAGTAATACCCTTTTAAATCGACGGGTTGCGAATTTTATTTTTTTCCTACCGTTTAAATAAAATTCTTATTCACTGTTAAGGAATCTCAATTAAAAATGCAATGGGTGTTTGCTGAATCAAATAAATATAACGGCGCACGAGATGGGATTATATTTTTTATTCAATTTGAAAATTACTTGAAATTACTTTTATTATTTGAAAATTCAATTTTATTCAATTACCTGAAAGCTGGAATGAACGGATGACATCAAATAATATAAAGGCGCTTTTACAGTCTGAAATGCCTCTGTTTATAATATACAACGGAAAAATAAATTTTCCAAATGATAAGACGAAACATGATATTAAATTTACAAGAGGTTGAATTGTAAACATTGCCACCAAAAATGGGATTAATATCACCGCGACATTGACCTCCAACCGTGAGATAGCAGACCACAGACGAGCAGACGCTATGAGTCAGCCAATGTTTATTGATTTTTAACACAACAATTGCATTTAAAACGGAATTTTTACTTAAATATTGCTTTTGCATTTATTTAATTTTAATATAAAGCTTTTATAGTTAAAACAGCAATGAAAACGCTCGTTTAGAATGTAAAGCACGGCTCGGGTTAGGTTTGCGAATTTAATCCAGGACACGTGATCTCAGCCTTTGACCTAGTCCTTCGACATTAGGTCGCCGAATACCCTCTCTACATCTACTCCTGCGTACTTAGAGTATATTTCCAATGCATATATATGTATCTTAATAAATTTTAATAAATTAATAAACCATAAAACTAATCAATATTATAAATTAATGAATAAATAATTTAAAGAATAATAAATAAATCGTTTAATGTATTATGCCTCAATCGTTACACTCGTACTGACCAAATCCACTCCATCAAATTTATTTTGTCTAGAACAGTCTATACTATAAATACTGAAAGAAGGAAACATCCCATCCATATGGTCCAGCTGCCCACTTTTAGTGTATGCTAGAATTAAAAATTGATGTAGTTTGATTGGGCCACCGACAGATTGTGTTACTGACAAATATTTATTTTAGTTATTTACGTTAACTTTTCAAAAATCTTTACCCCAGAAAGCATGTGATCACCAACTTGTGTTTGCTCTCTGACACACCGACTTCAGACACACCTGACTCTCTGTTATTATCCCCTCCTTGAGAGGATAAGTAGCAGTTGACAGCAGCATACTCTGTTGGTGATTGGTGTCAACTACGACCTCTTTGAATCCTATCACACACAAAACTAGGGACAAATTTTACAATGGCAATGAGAAGTTTACTTCGGTATTTATAGTCAATGCTATTAGGATATTTTCTTATTTGTAAATTTAGCTGTGATAGTCATGGGACCGAGTTTTATTATAATACCTTATAAGCTTTTAAGGCAACTCCACTGTTAATGGCCAATATATATACTGAATTTAGGATCCCCATTGCAATTTTTTTTTTCAATTTACAACCATCAAATTCGTCAGTGATTTTTTGCAGCTCATTGTCTCAGTCTGGTTTAACATTGAATATAATATAAAATCTACATGCTTATTTGAATTTTAATTTAGTTTATCTTACCAAGTTAACCTATTATTATTGGGATATAAGGGAAGTTCATTTTTACCCAACGTCCTACTAATGATTTGGATGTTTCCATTTGCAATACCATATTTTGTAAATTTACCTTTTCACCGTTGATGGAACAATATCTTAATAAACTGTGCGAGAGGCGCTAGAACGACTTCCCTCTCAACCGAGTGGCCGTGCTGGCTTCTGTATTTTTATATTGCCTAGTTTTATAGCTCTCTTTTTAATTTTTTGTGTTTTTTTATCTTTGCCTTGATTGCGACACTAACCCTTTGTGTTATTTTGTTATGTTCTAGATATATTTCCCACAGATTCCAGCTCCCGAAACGTCATCAAACTTTATTGATTGAAAATGTCCAAAATTACTTCTAAAATAACATAAATTCACTATCACCAGCAATGTATTTTGAACGAAGATTGGCAGATACGTGTAAAAATAGGAAAAATACCCCCGTAGTGACAAACTTGCGTACTCAGCAAATTTCCAATGCATATATATATATATGAATCTTAATACCACATAAAGCCACATACCAAGTTTCATCAATATACATGCATAAATAAACAATTTATGACATTTTAATTATTCTCTATAAGAATAACATGGCGGCTGAGTATGCAGGTTTGCTGAAGCAAGGAATACAAAAAATGGGTTTTATTCAAGTATTAATATAACTAAACTAAGTAAAGCCACATACCAAATGTCATTAATTTATGTTCATAATTAAGGGGATTCGCTACTGAAATTGGTTAAAAATCAGAAAAAATCAATTTTTTTATTTGATTTGTTTTGTAGATTGGGCCCTATTATATGCAAACAATATGACATAAGTCATGATTGAACATTATTTTCATAAAAAGATATTTTTTATGTTACTGCACTCTCACCAAATTTAACGATGTCATGTCGTTGAGGCATAGGCCTAAGCCATAGAGCTTGGCCAATTTTAGAAACCTTGCCAAATCAGATGTTTTCATTGTTCAGTACTTACGCTTAAGGATTTTGCATGTACCATTTATTGTTATTGTTAATGTACCTGTATTTTAAATTTTTTGTTATTACGTATGTTTGACCTAAGTTTGAATTTCACAATTTTGTTTCTAATCGTAGAGTGCTTGTCTACTCTTTTTTGAAATTGTAATGCTGACTGTTGACTGTAATTGCTCATTTGGACTTATGGATTGTTATGCATGTATTTAGGTTATTATTCTATTACCTTGGCCTACTGCTTGTTTTTATTGCTTTTTGTTATTTCTTGTTTTATATTATAACTAATTTCTGAACAATTGCATGTATATTGCTTGACCATGTCATTTGCATGATTGTAGTGCTGTCTGACAATAAACGTTGATTATTGATTATTGATTATTGATTATATAATTTTTTTAAAATATTATTTTGAAGTAGGCCTGATGAATATTTACTAATTTGATGTGTAAATAACCTAATGTAACAGTACAAAAGTTTGTAGCCAAATTAATCAGTTTATTTTCCTTTATTTCCATGGTTACGGTTCACGCTCTCATTCAATCACTGTTTTCCGCAACTTCGGAATTTCATGTTTTTTCAAAACAAAATTTGAAATATCTTGAGAACCATTTGAGGTACACTATTGGAATGTATACCACTTATTCTAGACAACATTAAACAAATATTTAGGTAGATTTAGGTCTCTAAGTTTATTAGGTAATGAAATATAATTTTTAGCGTATTTCTCCTATAGGGAAGAAGCTATTACCGTAGGTCTCATCTTAAGACTTAAGCCCGAGACCATGACAACTTTTTTTTGAGGTCCCCAGATGACTAAAACACTATTGGTTCAAATTTATATATATATATATATATATATATGAATTATATATATATATTATATATATATATATATGAATTATATATATATATTATATATATATATATATATATATATATATATATATATATGTGTGTGTGTGTGTGTGTGTGTGTGCCCGTGAATGCAATAACTTGAATAAAAAACTTCCGATTTCGATGAAATTTGCCTCAAATTTGTAAAGAGACATTTATGACTTTAAGTTCGAAAACAAAAAAAATCGGACTATGGTAAGGAGGAGTAGGGAAGAATGGACAGTTCTACCCCAGGAGGGACAGGAGGGACCCCCCCGAGCCCCCCCCCTTCGTAATTTTTTTTTGCGAATTTTTTTGCAAATGTTTTTGCGAATTTTTTTTGCGATTTTTTTTAGCGAATCTTTTTGCACAAACATTTTTTTTGCAATTCTGATTGCAGATTCTTGTTCGTCTAATCCAGCCGAGTAATTTGAGTACCCACAACGTACCTTTGGACGATGTAGGGCGGAGGCTATCTCGGTTACCATAGGTCGGATCTGATTTCTGATTGCAGATTCTTGCTCGTCTAGTCGGGCCGAGTAATTTGAGTACTCGCAGCGTACCTTTGGACAATGTAGGGGAGGGGCTATCTCGGTTACCTTAAGTCGGATCAGATTTCTGATTGCAGATTCTTGTTCGTCTAGTCGAGCCGAGTAATTTGCGTACCCACAGCGTACCTTTGGACGATGTAGGGGGGGAGGAAGTGCAGACTATATCGGTTACTATAAGTCGGATTTGAATTCTGATTGCAGATTCTTGTTCGTCTAGTCGAGCCGAGTCATTTGAGTACCCACATCGTACACTTAGGATGATCTTTACAAAAAAGAGGCCCGCACCACACTTTTGACCTTTTTTTGCATTTTTGGAATCTCCTCGTCAAGCCGAGTATTCTCAGTACCCACATGACATACTTTGGATAATTAATACAAGAGTTGAACAGGGTAACGCTACAACCAACAGAGCTAGCCCATCAGCGCCTGCGGACAATTGAACTACCAGTGAATGCAAATTTTGATGAGAATATAATTGTACTCTGCACCGAGGCAGACGTTCACACAAATAACCGTCGGGTCCAGTCTCCTGTCTGGGAATACGGATGTTGTAATTTGATACCTCGACTGGAGGGTGCAGGTGTTCACACAAAAAACCGACAAGTCGAGACCTGTCTGGGGTGCAGCTGCGCCCGACCCCAGGAGGGACAGGAGGTCGCCCCCCCGGTCAAATAACCGTTGCGTCACCCTCATGTCTGGGAATGCGGATACTGTAATTTGAGACCCTGACGGGAGGGCGCAGGTGTTCACACAAAAAACCGACAAGTCGAGACCTGTCTAGGGTGCAGCTGCTATAACTGGATCCCCAGCAGGAGGAGCAGGAGCTGCGCCCGACCCCAGCAGGAGGAGCAGGAGCTGCACCCGACCCCAGCAGGAGGAGCCGAAACTGCGCCCGACCCCAGCAGGAGGAGTCGGAGCTGCGCCCGACCCCAGCAGGAGGAGCCGGAGCTGCGCCCGACCCAGCAGGAGGAGCCGGAGCTGCGCCCGACCCCAGCAGGAGGAGCAGGAGTGCCCCTCCCCCGGTCAAGGTTTCGTCTGTGACACTTTTGCCAAGGCGCCTGCGGACAATTGAACAATTGAACTACCAGTGAATGCAAATTTTGAGGAGAATATAATTGCAAGTCTTTGGATTAGAGCACTTGAAGGGGGGTGTATCGATACACCCCCCTTCAAGTACTCTACACCAAGGCAGCTGTTCGCACAACCGACCGACGCGTCCAGTCCTGTCTGGGATGCAGCTGCTGTAACTGGATACACCAACAGGCTGGCGCGCAACGCAGGTGTACACACAAAAAACCGACGCGTCGCCCTCCTGTCAGGGAATGCGGATGCTGTAATTGGATTCCTCGATGGGAGGGCGCAGATGTTCACACAAATAACTATCGCGTCACCCTCCTGTCTGGGAATGCGGATGCTGTAATTGGATACCCCGACAGGAGGGCGACCGACCCTTGCAGGAACCCATAATTATAGACCACCCGAGTCGAATTACGAGCAATAAATCACCAGTTGTCAAACACCCACGGTCTCATTCTTGTTCTAGTCTTCAACAATTCCTGACGTATGGGGGAGCAAAAATCTCCCCCTAAGCCATTATGTGTTAGGGGGAGAGAAAATCTCCCCCTAGTAATTAAATAAACAGAATACCAGTTGTCAAACACCCACGGTCTCATTCTTGTTCTAGTCTTCAACAATTCCTGACGTATGGGGGAGCGAAAATCTCCACCTAAGCCATTATGTGTTAGGGGGAGCGAAAATCTCCCCCAAGTAATTAAATCAACAGAACACCAGTTGTCAAACACCCACGGTCTCATTCTTGTTCGGGAGTTTGAAGTGTGTGGTTGTGTAATAGTGTTGCTGTGTGACGTTCTGTCAGAGTGATCACCCGACGTTTTGACCTAACCTATAAAATGAACCACTTAACCTCCTATGTGTTTAATGATCTGCCTTTGTCTGTACTGCTTGACAGCAGCGATAATCCATGGTTCAAAGCTAAGGATGTAGCTACAATATTGGGCTACGCTAACCCTAAAGAAGCAATCAGAGTACATGTTAGAGAAAAATATCGCAAAACAATTCCTGAAGTATGGGGGAGTGAATATCTCCCCCTAACCCATAATGAGAAACATACAATCTTTCTTAACGAGCCGGGATTATATTCGTTACTTATGAAATCTAAAATGCACATTGCCGAGAAGTTTCAAGATTGGATCTTTGAAGAAGTTTTGCCATCCATTAGAAAAAATGGTCAGTACAGACTTATAAACGAGAACCAACGGCTGCTACAATCACTTACAAAGTCGCTGACAATTAACCGAAAGCTAAATCAATCAATCTCCGAGTTTCAAACTACAAATGATATATTGTGTATGGAAAACCAATCCATGAATCAAACGCTGATCGAACAGACACCTAAAGTGGCAGTGTTGCCTGAAGATGAAAATCTGAAGCATAGATTTTGTGTGATGATTAGGGAAACCCTTCTAGAGCAGTACGGAGTTTGTGAATACAAGTGCATTCGAACACAGAAGAGGAATTTCAATCAAGCCTTGAAAAAACCAAAGGAAGAAGGATTTACAATGTGCTACTGTAGAGAAAATGTCCCCAACGGCATAAACATAGTGAATAAGGCTAAATAAGTGATGAAGAGTTACGGCATGCACATTGACTGCAGATACAACAACATCCTAACCTCGCACAATTTCATTAATATAGTTGAACATATCTTTGACAATGCATAAGTCTGCACTTGTAGACTCGTTCCAGAACCTTCGGTGCTAGTCAGGTGGCTAGTCAGTCGATACGTGCTCAAAAGATGACCAGTGCGGATGACGCAAGAAAAGTAATCACCATATCAATGAACAAAATACGTTATAAACGTAACAAAATCCGAGAAAGGCTCGCAATCAAGTTAGTGTTGGATAGAGCGAGAGATGTGTTTGAGAGAAAATATCATATGAAACAGCATACTTTTGAAGAAAACAAAAATATTGAATATCATGTGAAAGAATATAACTATGAAGAAAACAAATCAGACTGTTAAATTTAACGAGGAGCTAAATACACAGTACACTTACGAGCCCTGTGAGGATGTACAACAATTAACGTGGACGCAAATCGCAATAGATGAAATGAGATTCCGCAGACCGTTGGAACTGATGTTGGGTGAAAAAATCAAACATCTAACCTATTGCAACAAGATGTGTCACAGCGAGTGCATACAGTTTACTTCAAGGGTGAGCAGACGCACCACCAGTCAGTAGTACGGTTGAAGTCACACGGTAAGGCCGTGAACATGGACGCTTACGCTTCTGCGGACGACTATATCAAATCGTTTACTCAGGAGATTGAGGTTATGAACAATAATGCTAGTGATCAGGCATTGGCATCACCTCAGACGTCATCTGTAAAACCGATCACTGCCTGCAAGAGACGAAGGAGGCCAACTCCCATCGAAGTGGAAACCAAGAAACCAGGATGGGTGCCAAAACCAACAGATGATTGTCCCATAGTGTCATGGATGGAGGATGGGAATACTTTTGCTGTTCAAAACCCGGGAAACAAAGGACAAATTTTATTGAAAATGGAAATGTACGATAGTACAGATATGGTGTTCATGTGCGGTTTATTTTTGGACAAAGATGGTGAAATGCACCAAAGTGTTAAACAAGTAGTTGATAAAGTGGAAAACATGTGGATCGATAAATCAACAGGAGTACCGAAAATTACAGGCTTAACTCAAACTGTTACACAACGCAGTGCAGTTTCGCAACCAACGTCGAAGAAGCGAGCTGTGAGGAAGAAACAACGAGTGTCGCCAGCAGTCAATTAGAGCATCCGCATTCCCAGACAGGAGGGCGACGCGTCGGTTTTTTGTGTGTGAACACCTGCGCCCGGCCAACTACTACTAGAGATGTCAAGCAGAAGCACTTTCATGCCAGAGTTTCCGAGCGTGAACGGCACTGCAGCAACCGCGGAGCTGAGAGCTACCCTCAACAACTGCAAGTCTGACTCTCCGCTCTAGACCAGGATAGCCGATCTCCGAGAGGAATGCGGCTATCTCATCACTGCGATGGAGCGAGCCACCACACCCTTTGGCGAGACGATCATCATGATCCTGGAGGGGCAGGTCGGGGACGACTTCTTTCTGCGAGTCTACCTGCCTAGGCGCTTCAACGAGGTCCTGAGCAACACCGACATTGAGCGCTACAACGGTGGTTTTGGAGAACGCCTTCGCTTGGTGAAGCGCAGCCCGAGGGGTTTCAATAGCAGATTCACACATTTGGAGTTTATGTAAAGCAAAACTTAAAGATTATGTAAATATATTTGTAAATTAGTTTTCGTAGTCAATACTTATAATCACGTTCAGAACATAACCACTGTATTATTTATTTCACTTAACCCCAAAAATGTCCTTTAGTAGTAAGTTTAAGAGCGTGAGTATGGTAACTGTGAGGTGTTTAGCTCATCAGCGTCATCATCAGAATCATCGATATTTGTACATAGATGTAACCAACCGCGTAATGCGATACAATTGGTTAGAGCGCATCGTGTGTGAGCTGTCTTGTGATGGCGACATCGCACTGCGTTTGTAACAAAATAACTTGTACATTAACATGACGATCACTTTTCTTGCTTAAGTCACGATGTGCATTATAGCGTACGGGACGATTGGTAATAACAGCGTTTAAAGTAAACTGTGCACATTCGTTGTGATACGTCTTGTCACAGCACGTTAGATTTCACATTCTCACATTCAACATCAATTACAATTGTAGACGTAATCTCATTTCATCTGTTGTGATTTAAGTCCACGATAACCGTTGTACATCCTCACGCGGCTCGTAAGTGTAATGAGTATTTAGTATGACAATAAACTTCTCGAATGTTAGTACGTTAAATCGTAGCTTGTTCATTGACGCATCGATCCCTATTCTTGTTTCAGTATCAATATGCATTATGGCGTACGTGCCAGATGGTACTAACAACGCTTGAAATGAACTGCACACATGTGTTGCGATACATCCAAACACAACAAGTTAGATGCATCATTCTAACATTCAGCATCAATTGAAATGTTATGCGTGGTATCATTTCATCTGGTGTAATTTGAGGGAATAACTCGACTACGAACCTTTATCGTATGTTAGTTCGTTAACAACGTACCTTGTACATTGACGCATCGATCACTTTTCATGCTTAAGTCACAATGTGCATTATGTTGTATGTGACGACTGGTAATAGCAATGCTTGAAGTAAACTGAGCACATGTGTTGCTATACGTCTTGTCACAGCAGGTTATATTACTCATTTCCCCATTCAACATTAATTACAATTGTATGCGTAATCTCATTTCATCGGTTGTAATTCAAGTCCGCGTTAACTGTTGTACATCCTCACGCGGTTCGTAAGTGTAACGAGTATTTAGTTTTACATTAAACTTCTCGTATGTCAATCCCAAGTAATCGGTGTTTGAAGAAGTTTGCCTTTCCCTCAAGAATTGTCACTAGCATTATAACATACGCGTTTAATAACCAGATCGCACTTGTAATATTTTTGTATACCAATAAAAATTCCAAGAAATCGAGGTTTGAAGAAGTTCGCACATGGATAAAAAAAAATCCAAGTAAACGATGTTTGAAGACGTTTGAGTTTTCGCCATCACACAAGTTCCAATTTTGAGTAATGTCAACCCAAGAAAATGAAAGCTAACAGCATCACGTAGTTGTGTTAAGTTACGATAGGTATAGTTAGGTTTATTAAGACTGTTTCCAGTTAGAAAGGGGAAACATGGAGAGACTTATCTCATCGTTAGGTTACGATATCCAGTGTAAAGTTAGGTCCCTGCATAGAAATAGGAAACGTAGGCAATTGTATCTCATCCTTAGGTTATGTTATGCTCTGTTAAGTTAGGTTTGTTCTTATAGATAGGAAATATTGTCAGTAGTATCTCGTCGTTAGGTTAAGTCATGCTCTGTTAAGTTAGGTTTGTTGTTGTTTATAAAAAAAAATCTGTACCTTAATGTTAGCGCGCGCAATTTAAAAAGGGTATGATCATGATGCGCGCACCGACATTAAGGTACAGATTTTTTTTTATAATCAACAACAAACCTAACTTAACAGAGCATGACTTAACCTAACGACGAGATACTACTGACAATATTTCCTATCGATAAGCACAAACCTAACTTAACAGAGCATAACATAACCTAAGGATGAGATACAATTGCCTACGTTTCCTATTTCTATGCAGGGACCTAACTTTACACTGGATATCGTAACCTAACGATGAGATAAGTCTCTCCATGTTTCCCCTTTCTAACTGGAAACAGTCTTAATAAACCTAACTATACCTATCGTAACTTAACACAACTACGTGATGCGGTTAGCTTTCATTTTCTTGGGTTGACATTACTCAAGATTGGAACTTGTGTGATGGCGAAAACTCAAACGTCTTCAAACATCGTTTACTTGGATTTTTTTTTTATCAATGTGCGAACTTCTTCAAACCTCGATTACTTGGAATTTTTATTGGTATACACAAATATTACAAGTGCGATCTGGTTATTAAACGCGTATGTTATAATGCTAGTGACAATTCTTGAGGGAAAGGCAAACTTCTTCAAACACCGATTACTTGGGATTGACATACGAGTAGTTTAATGTAAATCTAAATACTCGTTACACTTATGAACCGCGTGAGGATGTACAACAGTTAACGCGGACTTGAATTACAACCGATGAAATGAGATTACGCATACAATTGTAATTGATGTTGAATGGGGAAATGAGTAATATAACCTGCTGTGACAAGACGTATAGCAACACATGTGCTCAGTTTACTTCAAGCATTGCTATTACCAGTCGTCACATACAACATAATGCACATTGTGACTTAAGCATGAAAAGTGATCGATGCGTCAATGTACAAGTTACGTTGTTAACGAACTATCATACGATAAAGGTTTGTAGTCGAGTTATTCCCTCAAATTACACCAGATGAAATGATACCACGCATAACATTTCAATTGATGCTGAATGTTAGAATGATGCATCTAGCTTGTTGTGTTTGGATGTATCGCAACACATGTGTGCAGTTTATTTCAAGCGTTGTTAGTACCATCTGGCACGTACGCCGTAATGCATATTGAGACTGAAACAAGAATAGGGATCGATGCGTCAATGAACAAGCTACGATTTAACGTACTAACATTCGAGAAGTTTATTGTCATACTAAATACTCATTACACTTACGAGCCACGTGAGGATGTACAACGGTTATCGTGGACTTAAATCACAACAGATGAAATGAGATTACGTCTACAATTGTAATTGATGTTGAATGTGAGAATGTGAAATCTATCGTGCTGTGACAAGACGTATCACAACGAATGTGCACAGTTTACTTTAAACGCTGTTATTACCAATCGTCCCGTACGCCATAATGCACATCGTGACTTAAGCAAGAAAAGTGATCGTCGTGTTAATGTACAAGTTACGTTGTTAACGAACTATCGTACGATAAAGGTTCGTAGTCGAGTTATTCCCTCAAATTACACCAGATGAAATGATACCACGCATAACATTTCAATTGATGCTGAATGTTAGAATGATGCATCTAACTTGTTGTGTTTGGACGTATCGCAACACATGTGTGCAGTTTATTTCAAGCGTTGTTAGTACCATCTGGCACGTACGCCAAACGAACTATCGTACGATAAAGGTTCGTAGTCGAGTTATTCCCTCAAATTACACCAGATGAAATGATACCACGCATAACATTTCAATTGATGCTGAATGTTAGAATGATGCATCTAACTTGTTGTGTTTGGACGCATCGCAACACATGTGTGCAGTTTATTTTAAGCGTTGTTAATACCATCTGGCACGTACGCCATAATGCATATTGAGACTGAAACAAGAATAGGGATCGATGCGTCAATGAACAAGCTACGATTTAACGTACTAACATTCGAGAAGTTTATTGTCATACTAAATACTCATTACACTTACGAGCCGCGTGAGGATGTACAACAGTTAACGTGGACTTAAATCTTAACAGATGAAATGAGATTACGTCTACAATTGTAATTGATGTTGAATGTGAGAATGTGAAATCTAACGTGCTGTGACAAGACGTATCACAACGAATGTGCACAGTTTACTTTAAACGCTGTTATTACCAATCGTCCCGTACGCCATAATGCACATCGTGACTTAAGCAAGAAAAGTGATCGTCGTGTTAATGTACAAGTTATTTTGTTACAAACGCAGTGCGTTGTCGCCATCACAAGGCAGCTCACACACGATGCGCTCTAACCAATTGTATCGCATTACGCGGTTGGTTACATCTATTACAAATATCGATGATTCTGATGATGACGCTGATGAGCTAAACACCTCACAGTTACCATACTCACACTCTTAAACTTATTACTAAAGGACATTTTTGGGGTTAAGTGAAATAAATAACACAGTGGTTATGTTCTGAACGTGACTATAAGTATTGACTACGAAAACTAATTTACAAATGTATTTACATAATCTTCAAGTTTTGCTTTACATAAACTCCAAAGGTGTGAATCTGCCATTGAAACCCCTCGGGCTGCGCTTCACCAAGCGAAGGTGTTCTCCAAAACCGCCGTTGTAGCGCTCGATGTCGGTGTTGCTCAGGACCTCGTTGAAGCGCCTAGGCAGGTAGACTCGCAGAAAGAAGTCGTCCCCAACCTGTCCCTCCAGGATCACGATGATCGTCTCGCCAAAGGGTGTGGTGGCTCGCTCCATCGCAGTGATGAGATAGCCGCATTCCTCTCGGAGATCGGCTATCCTGGTCTAGAGCGGAGAGTCAGACTTGCAGTTGTTGAGGGTAGCTCTCAGGTCCGCGGTTGCTACAGTGCCGTTCACGCTCGGAAACTCTGGCATGAAAGTGCTTCTGCTTGACATATCTAGTAGTAGTTGGCCGGGCGCAGGTGTTCACACACAAAACACTGAAGTGTCGCCCTCCTGTCTGGGAATGCGGATGCTCTAATTGACTGCTGGCGACACTCGTTGTTTCTTCCTCACAGCTCGCTTCTTCGACGTTGGTTGCGAAACTGCACTGCGTTGTGTAACAGTTTGAGTTAAGCCTGTAATTTTCGGTACTCCTGTTGATTTATCGATCCACATGTTTTCCACTTTATCAACTACTTGTTTAACACTTTGGTGCATTTCACCATCTTTGTCCAAAAATAAACCGCACATGAACACCATATCTGTACCATCGTACATTTCCATTTTCAATAAAATTTGTCCTTTGATTCCCGGGTTTTGAACAGCAAAAGTATTCCCATCCTCCATCCATGACACTATGGGACAATCATCTGTTGGTTTTGGCACCCATCCTGGTTTCTTGGTTTCCACTTCGATGGGAGTTGGCCTCCTTCGTCTCTTGCAGGCAGTGATCGGTTTTACAGATGACGTCTGAGGTGATGCCAATGCCTGATCACTAGCATTATTGTTCATAACCTCAATCTCCTGAATAAACGATTTGATATAGTCGTCCGCAGAAGCGTAAGCGTCCATGTTCACGGCCTTACCGTGTGACTTCAACCGTACTACTGACTGGTGGTGCGTCTGCTCACCCTTGAAGTAAACTGTATGCACTCGCTGTGACACATCTTGTTGCAATAGGTTAGATGTTTGATTTTTTCACCCAACATCAGTTCCAATGGTCTGCGGAATCTCATTTCATCTATTGCGATTTGCGTCCACGTTAATTGTTGTACATCCTCACAGGGCTCGTAAGTGTACTGTGTATTTAGCTCCTCGTTAAATTTAACAGTCTGATTTGTTTTCTTCATAGTTATATTCTTTCACATGATATTCAATATTTTTGTTTTCTTCAAAAGTATGCTGTTTCATATGATATTTTCTCTCAAACACATCTCTCGCTCTATCCAACACTAACTTGATTGCGAGCCTTTCTCGGATGTTGTTACGTTTATAACGTATTTTGTTCATTGATATGGTGATTACTTTTCTTGCGTCATCCGCACTGGTCATCTTTGGAGCACGTATCGACTGACTAGCCACCTGACTAGCGCCGAAGGTTCTGGAACGAGTCCACAAACGCAGACTTATGCATTGTCAAAGATATGTTCAACTATATTAATGAAATTGTGCGAGGTTAGGATGTTGTTGTATCTGCAGTCAATGTGCATGCCGTAACTCTTCATCACTTCTTTAGCCTTATTCACTATGTTTATGCCGTTGGGGACATTTTCTCTACAGTAGCACATTGTAAATCCTTCTTCCTTTGGTTTTTTCAAGGCTTGATTGAAATTCCTCTTCTGTGTTCGAATGCACTTGTATTCACAAACTCCGTACTGCTCTAGAAGGGTTTCCCTAATCATCACACAAAATATATGCTTCAGATTTTCATCTTCAGGCAACACTGCCACTTTAGGTGTCTGTTCAATCAGCGTTTGATTCATGGATTGTTTTTCCATACACAATATATCATTTGTAGTTTGAAACTCGGAGATTGATTGATTTAGCTTTCGGTTAATTGTCAGCGACTTTGTAAGTGATTGTAGCAGCCGTTGGTTCTCGTTTATAAGTCTGTACTGACCATTTTTTCTAATGGATGGCAAAACTTCTTCAAAGATCCAATCTTGAAACTTCTCGGCAATGTGCATTTTAGATTTCATAAGTAACGAATATAATCCCGGCTCGTTAAGAAAGATTGTATGTTACTCATTATAGGTTAGGGGGAGATTTTCGCTCCCCCATACTTCAGGAATTGTTTTGCGATATTTTTCTCTGACATGTACTCTGATTGCTTCTTTAGGGTTAGCGTAGCCCAATATTGTAGCTACATCCTTAGCTTTGAACCATGGATTATCGCTGCTGTCAAGCAGTACAGACAAAGGCTGATCATTAAAAACATAGGTGGTTAAGTGGTTCATTTTATAGGTTAGGTCAAAACGTCGGGTGATCACTCAGACAGAACGTCACACAGCAACACTATTACACAACCACACACTTCAAACTCCCGAACAAGAATGAGACCGTGGGTGTTTGACAACTGGTGTTCTGTTGATTTAATTACTAGGGGGAGATTTTCGCTCCCCCTAACACATAATGGCTGAGGGGGAGATTTTCACTCCCCCATACGTCAGGAATTGTTGAAGACTAGAACAAGAATGAGACCGTGGGTGTTTGACAACTGGTATTCTGTTTATTTAATTACTAAGGGGAGATTTTCTCTCCCCCTAACACATAATGGCTTAGGGGGAGATTTTCGCTCCCCCATACGTCAGGAATTGTTGAAGACTAGAACAAGAATGAGACCGTGGGTGTTTGACAACTGGTGATTTATTGCTCGTAATTCGACTCGGGTGGTCTACAATTATGGGTTCCTGCAAGGGTCGGTCGCCCTCCTGTCGGGGTATCCAATTACAGCATCCGCATTCCCAGACAGGAGGGTGACGCGACGGTTATTTGTGTGAACATCAGCGCCCTCCCATCGAGGTATCCAATTACAGCATCCGCATTCCCTGACAGGAGGGCGACGCGTCGGTTTTTTGTGTGTACACCTGCGTTGCGCGCCAGCCTGTTGGTGTATCCAGTTACAGCAGCTGCATCCCAGACAGGACTGGACGCGTCGGTCGGTTGTGCGAACAGCTGCCTTGGTGTAGAGTACTTGAAGGGGGGTGTATCGATACACCCCCCTTCAAGTGCTCTAATCCAAAGACTTGCAATTATATTCTCCTCAAAATTTGCATTCACTGGTAGTTCAATTGTTCAATTGTCCGCAGGCGCCTTGGCAAAAGTGTCACAGACGAAACCTTGACCGGGGGGGGGGGCACTCCTGCTCCTCCTGCTGGGGTCGGGCGCAGCTCCGGCTCCTCCTGTTGGGGTCGGGTGCAGCTCCGGCTCCTCCTGCTGGGGTCGGGTGCAGCTCCGGCTCCTCCTGCTGGGGTCGGGCGCAGCTCCGGCTCCTCCTGCTGGGGTCGGGCGCAGCTCCGGCTCCTCCTGCTGGGGTCGGGCGCAGCTCCTGCTCCTCCTGCTGGGGTCGGGCGCAGCTCCTGCTCCTCCTGCTGGGGTCGGGCGCAGCTCCTGCTCCTCCTGCTGGGGTCGGGCGAAGCTCCTACTCTTCCTGCTGGGGATCCAGTTACAGCAGCTGCACCCCAGACAGGTCTCGACTCGTCGGTTTTTTGTGTGAACACCTGCGCCCTCCCGTCGGGGTATCAAATTACAGCATCCGCATTCCCAGACATGAGGTTGACGAGACGGTTATTTGACCGGGGGGGGCCTCCTGTCCCTTATGGGGTCGGGCGCAGCTGCACCCCAGACAGGTCTCGACTTGTCGGTTTTTTGTGTGAACACCTGCACCCTCCAGTCGAGGTATCAAATTACAACATCCGCATTCCCAGACAGGAGACTGGACGCGACGGTTATTTGTGTGAACGTCTGCCTCGGTGCAGAGTACAATTATATTCTCCTCAAAATTTGCATTCACTGGTAGTTCAATTGTCCGCAGGTGCTGATGGGCTAGCTCTGTTGGTTGTAGTGTTACCCTGTTAAACTCTTGTATTAATTATCCAAAGTATGCCATATGGGTACTGAGAATACTCGGCTTGACGAGGAGATTCCAAAAATGCAAAAAAAGGTCAAAAGTGTGGTGCGGGCCCCTTTTTTGTAAACATCATCCAAAGTGTACGATGTGGGTACTCAAATGACTCGGCTCGACTAAACGAACAAGAATCTGCAATCAGAATTCAAATCCGACCTATGGTAACCGATATAGTCCGCACTTCCTCCCCCCCTACATCGTCCAAAGGTACGCTGTGGGTACGCAAATTACTCGGCTCGACTAGACGAACAAGAATCTGCAATCAGAAATCTGATCCGACCTAAGGTAACCAAAATAGCCCCCCCCTACATCGTCCAAAGATACGTTGTGGGTACTCGAATTACTCGGCTCGACTAGACGAACAAGAATCTGCAATCAGAATTCAAATCCGACCTATGGTAACCGAGATAGCCCCCCCCTACATTGTCCAAAGGTACGTTGTGGGTACTCGAATTACTCGGCTCGACTAGACGAACAAGAATCTACAATCAGAATTCAAATCCGACCTATGGTAACCGATATAGCCCCCCCTACATCGTCCAAAGGTACGCTGTGGGTACGCAAATTACTCGGCTAGACTAGACGAACAAGAATCTGCAATCAGAATTCAAATCCGACCTATGGTAACCGATATAGTCCACACTTCCTCCCCCCCTACATCGTCCAAAGGTACGCTGTGGGTACGCAAATTACTCGGCTCGACTAGACGAACAAGAATCTGCAATCAGAAATCTAATCCGACCTAAGGTAACCAAAATAGCCCCCCCCTACATCGTCCAAAGATACATTGTGGGTACTCGAATTACTCGGCTCGACTAGACGAACAAGAATCTGCATTCAGAATTCAAATCCGACCTATGGTAAACGAGATAGCCCCCCCTACATTGTCCAAAGGTACGTTGTGGGTACTCGAATTACTCGGCTCGACTAGACGAACAAGAATCTACAATCAGAATTCAAATCCGACCTATGGTAACCGATATAGCCCCCCCTACATCGTCCAAAGGTACGCTGTGGGTACGCAAATTACTCGGCTAGACTAGACGAACAAGAATCTGCAATCAGAAATCTGATCCGACCTAAGGTAACCGAGATAGCCGCCCCCTACATTGTCCAAAGGTACGCTGCGGGTACTCAAATTACTCGGCTTGACTAGACGAGCAAGAATCTGCAATCAGAAATCAGATCCGACCTATGGTAACCGACATAGCCCCCCCCCTAAATCGTCCAAAGGTACGTTGTGGGTACTCAAATTACTCGGCTAAACTAGACGAACAAGAATTTGCAATCAGAATTGCAAAAAAAAAAAATGTTTGTGCAAAAAAAATTCGCAAAAAAAATTCGCGAGGGGGGGCTCGGGGGGTCCCTCCTGTCCCTCCTGGAGTAGAACTGTCCATTCTTCCCTACTAGGGGGTTTATGGGGGTTTTATTTTTTCCAAAAATCAGTTTTTTCTTTTTTTAACCTAAAATTTTTAAAACACTCAATTTTGGTTTAAACCATGTTATAGAGCTTAAAAAAAAACATATAATATAGTAATTTGAATTATTAAACTAGGTTAAGTGGTTGCGGAGAAAATAAAAAAAAACCTGCTCATAAAATCTCCCATATTAATCTTATGGGAAAAAGGTTTTTGTCTTTTCCTAAGTTAATTTTAATGTGAACTTCACATTTGCTTTTACCAATCAACTCAGCTCCACAAAAAAATCATTTTGGAGTTTAAATTGTGATTGTACGTCCAACCGTTGCAGAGATATTCAAAGTGCTAAACACAGTTACGTTGTCCAATGTTATCCTTATGGATAATAAATAATATGTGATATATCCATTATTAATGAATGTATATTGATGAAACTTGGCATGTGGCGTCACGTAGTACTGGCATATTGATATTTGCACAACAAATTGATTTTTTGTTGATTATCCCCGTAGCAGGGAACCTGCATACTCAGCCCCCATGTTATTCTTATAGAGAATAAGTAACATGTAATGACTCCCTTAATTATAAAAATAAATTAATAAAACTTGGTATATGGCTTCACCTTGTTGAGTTATATTGATATTTGAATAAAAACCCATTTTTTCCTTGTTGTAGCAAACCTGCTTACTCAGCTCCAATGTTATTCTTATGGAGAACAATTAAAATGTTATATAGTGCTTATTTATGATTGAACATTGATGAAACTTGGTATGTGGCTTTACCTAGTTAAATTCTATTTATATTTGCATAAAAAACTTTTTTTGTGTTTCAGCAAACCTACGTACTCATCACCAATGTTATTCTTATAGGGAATAATTAAAATTGTATATATCGCTTATATGTGAATATATTTTTATGAGACTTGGTATGTTGCTGTATATGGTATTAAGACATATATTATGCATTGTAAATTCGCTGATTACGCAGGTTTGCTGTGACGGGGGTATTTATTTTTATTTTATTTTTTCATATACAAAAATATAAATTTAATATGTAACCGCACAAAAGGTATTAGAGATATCATAATGAATCTACCTACATATGAAATTTAGGCAATTGTCTTTAAAAAAACACCAAAATTGTTAAAATCCATTAAATATTTTTTTTAGAATATCAATATTAAAATACTCTTTTACAAATTTCACGAAAAACCTCTATTTTATTTTATTTTTCACCTATAATTTATATTTGGAAGTAAACTTATATTTTTGTATTTTTTTACTTCATACCTCAGAAGGATAAAAATTGTTTGAGCACTTTTCTCATAAAATAAAAAATTTCACCATTTTCAGTAGCAAATCCCCTTAAGGGAGATAACACGTTACTTATTCTCCATGAGAATAACATGGGGCTGAGTACGCAGGCTTTCTGCTACGGGAACTATCAGCCAAAGAATGTTTTTAGTGCAAATATCCTTAGACCACAACGATCTGAAGCAATATACCAAGTTTTGTTAGGATAAGTTCATAAATAAGCGAGATATACAATTTTTCTTATTCTCCTTAAGAATAACATTGGATAACGTACTGTGTTTAGCACTTTCAATATCACTGTAACCATTTGACGTATAGCAATATTCAAAGCACCAAATTGTGCGTCTTTTTAAGCTGATTCCAATGGGGAAAACTAAAATTTGACTTTTCAAAAATTATATCTAAAAAACTCAAAAAACCCATTTTTCGGGTACAAACCCCCCCAAAATACCACTTCGGATATGTCGATCTGTCTGGTTTTCGAACTTAAAGTCATAAATGCTGCTTTACACGTTTATACCAAATTTCGTCAAAATCGGATTATTTTTACGAGAGTTATCGTAATCACGGACACATACAGTTTTGAACGAATGGTGTTTTTGGCATCTGGAGACCTCAAAACGAAAAATTATCATGGTCCCAGGCCTAGGTCTTACCATGCCGACTACGGTAATAACTTCTTCCCTACAGAGGAAATTCGCCAAAAGACCAATAACAATCCCAAAAACAAATTGATTATTTACCTCATCTTTTGTTTTCTCTTCAGCGAGTTCCTGGAGTTTGTCCAGACGTTGTCTGATCCTGTCGAACTATAAAGAACAATCAAAAAGACACAGTTTTAAAATTGGAGCAACATAGTGTTAAAATACAAAAAGTAATCTTTTCAGTTTTGTATTTTTATTATTTTATATTTCGGAAATATGTAGACAAAATATTATACAAATACTATAAAAAAACATGAATAATCTACAAATTCCCTACAGGTGATACGTTTCATGTAGCCTTAATCTTAATAAAAAGCTTCACTAGGACGATTCCGATTAGTACGAATAAATAGCCTAGATATTAAGGAAAGACAAGACTGCTTTAGTTCCTGGAGAGCTGAGTTTGTCCATGTTGAGATGTATCCATCTCTTGCTCTCCCCAGACCCCCATTATACATTTCCAACATTGAACGGGGACGTTCATGTCGGATGTTACGTATGTCCTATAAAAAATCTAAAAGTATCCTTATTGAATCTATAGGACGTCCTGCGGAAGTTCTAATGTCACTAAAAGTGGACGTCCGTTGGACCACTTCCCTGTATCTGTCGGACGTTCAATGGGCCAATTAATAATATGTTTTCGTTATAAAGAGCTGTGATTTCCACTTAAATTACTTCAGTAACCGATAAAATACGTTTTCTATAGGAATTAAAATACAACACGATTTTAACACGGTCGGGTGTTCAACCTACGATCCAGACCTCCTTGTGCACACACCCCAGCATCCTCGGCTATTCTGACTCATAAGAATTGTAGGGTTTGGGTTCGTCGGGTGTTCAATCTAGGATCCACAGTTCCCTGTGCACACACTCCAGCATCCTCGGCTATTCTAACTCATAAGAATTGTAGGGTTTGGGTTCGTCGGGTGTTCAATCTAGGATCCACAGTTCTCTGTGCACACACCCCAGCATCCTCGGCTATTCTGACTCATACGTATTGCAGGGTTCGGGTTCGTCGGGTGTTCAACCTACGATCCACAGCTCATAGTGCACACACCCCAGCATCCTCGGCTATTCTAACTCATAAGAATTGTAGGGTTTGGGTTCGTCGGGTGTTCAATCTAGGATCCACAGTTCCCTGAGCACACACCCTAGCATCCTCGGCTATTCTGACTCATACGTACTGCAGGGTTCGGGTTCGTCGGGTGTTCAACCTACGATCCACAGCTCCTTGTGCACACACACCAGCATCCTCGGCTATTCTGACTCTTACGTATTGCAGGGTTTGGGTTCGTCGGGTGTTCAACCTACGATCCACAGTTCCCTGTGCACACACCCCAGCATCCTCGGCTATTCTGACTCATACGTATTGTAGAGTTTGGGTTCGTCGGGTGTTCAACCTACGATCCACAGTTCCCTGTGCACACACCCCAGCATCCTCGGCTATTCTGACTCATACGTATTGCAGGGTTTGGGTTCGTCGGGTGTTCAACCTACGATCCAGACCTCCTTGTGCACACACCCCAGCATCCTCAGCTATTCTGACTCCCAAGGACTGTAGGGTTTGGGTTGGTCGGGTGTTCAACCTACGATCCACAGCTCCTAGTGCACACACCCCAGCATCCTCGGCTATTCTAACTCATAAGAATTGTAGGGTTTGGGTTCGTCGGGTGTTCGATCTAGGATCCACAGTTCCCTGTGCACACACCCCAGCATCCTCGGCTATTCTGACTCATACGTACTGCAGGGTTCGGGTTCGTCGGGTGTTCAACCTACGATCCACAGATCCTTGTGCACACACACCAGCATCCTCGGCTATTCTGACTCATACGTATTGCAGGGTTTGGGTTCGTCGGGTGTTCAACCTACGATCCACAGTTACCTGTGCACACACCCCAGCATCCTCGGCTATTCTGACTCATACGTATTGTAGAATTTGGGTTCGTCGGGTGTTCAACCTAAGATCCACAGTTCCCTGTGCACACACCCCAGCATCCTCGGCTATTCTGACTCATACGTATTGCAGGGTTTGGGTTCGTCGGGTGTTCAACCTACGATCCACAGCTCCTAGTGCACACACCCCAGCATCCTCGGCTATTCTAACTCATAAGAATTGTAGGGTTTGGGTTCGTCGGGAGTTCAATCTAGGATCCACAGTTCCCTGTGCACACACCCCAGCATCCTCGGCTATTCTGACTCATACGTACTGCAGGGTTCGGGTTCGTCGGGTGTTCAACCTACGATCCACAGTTCCCTGTGCACACACCCCAGCATCCTCGGCTATTCTGACTCATACGTATTGCAGGGTTTGGGTTCGTCGGGTGTTCAACCTACGATCCACAGCTCCTTGTGCACACACCCCAGCATCCTCGGCTATTCCGACTCATACGTATAGCAGGGTTTGGGTTCGTCAGGTGTTCAACCTACGATCCACAGCTCCTTGTGCACACACCCCAGCATCCTCGGCTATTCTGACTCATACGTATTGCAGGGTTTGGGTTCATCGGGTGTTCAACCTACGATCCACAGCTCCTTGTGCACACACCCCAGCATCCTCGGCTATTCTAACTCATAAGAATTGTAGGGTTTGGGTTCGTCGGGTGTTCAATCTAGGATCCACAGTTCGCTGTGCACACACCCTAGCATCCTCGGCTATTCTGACTCATACGTATTGCAGGGTTTGTGTTGGTCGGGTGTTCAACCTACGATCCACAGTTGCTTGTGCACACACCCCAGCATCCTCGGCTATTCTGACTCATACGTATTGCAGGGTTCGGGTTCGTCGGGTGTTCAACCTACGATCCACAGCTCATAGTGCACACACCCCAGCATCCTCGGCTATTCTAACTCATAAGAATTGTAGGGTTTGGGTTCGTCGGGTGTTCAATCTAGGATCCACAGTTCCCTGAGCACACACCCCAGCATCCTCGGCTATTCTGACTCATACGTACTGCAGGGTTCGGGTTCGTCGGGTGTTCAACCTACAATCCACAGCTCCTTGTGCACACACACCAGCATCCTCGGCTATTCTGACTCATACGTAATGCAGGGTTTGGGTTCGTCGGGTGTTCAACCTACGATCCACAGTTCTCTGTGCACACACACCAGCATCCTCGGCTATTCTGACTCATACGTATTGTAGAGTTTGGGTTCGTCGGGTGTTCAACCTACGATCCACAGTTCCCTGTGCACACACACCAGCATCCTCGGCTATTCTGACTCATACGTATTGCAGGGTTTGGGTTCGTCGGGTGTTCAACCTACGATCCAGACCTCCTTGTGCACACACCCCAGCATCCTCGGCTATTCTGACTCCCAAGGATTGTAGGGTTTGGGTTGGTCGGGTGTTCAACCTACGATCCACAGCTCCTAGTGCACACACCCCAGCATCCTCGGCTATTCTAACTCATCAGAATTGTAGGGTTTGGGTTCTTCGGGTGTTCGATCTAGGATCCACAGTTCCCTGTGCACACACCCCAGCATCCTCGGCTATTCTGACTCATACGTACTGCAGGGTTCGGGTTCGTCGGGTGTTCAACCTACGATCCACAGCTCCTTGTGCACACACACCAGCATCCTCGGCTATTCTGACTCATACGTATTGCAGGGTTTGGGTTCGGGTGTTCAACCTACGATCCACAGTTCCCTGTGCACACACCCCAGCATCCTCGGCTATTCTGACTCATACGTATTGTAGAATTTGGGTTCGTCGGGTGTTCAACCTACGATCCACAGTTCCCTGTGCACACACCCCAGCATCCTCGGCTATTCTGACTCATACGTATTGCAGGGTTTGGGTTCGTCGGGTGTTCAACCTACGATCCAGACCTCCTTGTGCACACACCCCAGCATCCTCGGCTATTCTGAGTCCCAAGGATTGTAGGGTTTGGATTGTTCGGGTGTTCAACCTACGATCCACAGCTCCTAGTGCACACACCCCAGCATCCTCGGCTATTCTAACTCATAAGAATTGTAGGGTTTGGGTTCGTCGGGTGTTCGATCTAGGATCCACAGTTCCCTGTGCACACACCCCAGCATCCTCGGCTATTCTGACTCATACGTACTGCAGGGTTCGGGTTCGTCGGGTGTTCAACCTACGATCCACAGCTCCTTGTGCACACACACCAGCATCCTCGGCTATTCTGACTCATACGTATTGCAGGGTTTGGGTTCGGGTGTTCAACCTACGATCCACAGTTCCCTGTGCACACACCCCAGCATCCTCGGCTATTCTGACTCATACGTATTGTAGAATTTGGGTTCGTCGGGTGTTCAACCTACGATCCACAGTTCCCTGTGCACACACCCCAGCATCCTCGGCTATTCTGACTCATATGTATTGCAGGGTTTGGGTTCGTCGGGTGTTCAACCTACGATCCAGACCTCCTTGTGCACACACCCCAGCATCCTCGGCTATTCTGAGTCCCAAGGATTGTAGGGTTTGGATTGGTCGGGTGTTCAACCTACGATCCACAGCTCCTAGTGCACACACCCCAGCATCCTCGGCTATTCTAACTCATAAGAATTGTAGGGTTTGGGTTCGTCGGGAGTTCAATCTAGGATCCACAGTTCCCTGTGCACACACCCCAGCATCCTCGGCTATTCTGACTCATACGTACTGCAGGGTTCGGGTTCGTCGGGTGTTCAACCTACGATCCACAGCTCCTTGTGCACACACACCAGCATCCTCGGCTATTCTGACTCATACGTATTGCAGGGTTTGGGTTCGTCGGGTGTTCAACCTACGATCCCTGTGCACACACCCCAGCATCCTCGGCTATTCTGACTCATACGTATTGTAGAATTTGGGTTCGTCGGGTGTTCAACCTACGATCCACAGTTCCCTGTGCACACACCCCAGCATCCTCGGCTATTCTGACTCATACGTATTGCAGGGTTTGGGTTCGTCGGGTGTTCAACCTACGATCCACAGCTTCTAGTGCACACACCCCAGCATCCTCGGCTATTCTAACTCATAAGAATTGTAGGGTTGGGTTCGTCGGGAGTTCAATCTAGGATCCACAGTTCCCTGTGCAGACACCCCAGCATCCTCGGCTATTCTAACTCATAAGAATTGTAGGGTTTGGGTTCGTCGGGTGTTCAATCTAGGATCCACAGTTCGCTGTGCACACACCCCAGCATCCTCGGCTATTCTGACTCATACGTATTGCAGGGTTTGTGTTGGTCGGGTGTTCAACCTACGATCCACAGTTGCTTGTGCACACACCCCAGCATCCTCGGCTATTCTGACTCATACGTATTGCAGGGTTTGGGTTCGTCGGGTGTTCAACCTACGATCCACAGTTCCCTGTGCACACACCCCAGCATCCTCGGCTATTCTGACTCATACGTATTGCAGGGTTTGGGTTCGTCGGGTGTTCAACCTACGATCCACAGCTCCTTGTGCACACACCCCAGAATCCTCGGCTATTCTGTCTCATACGTATTGCAGGGTTTGGGTTCGTCGGGTGTTCAACCTACGATCCAAAGCTCCTTGTGCACATACCCCAGCATCCTCGGGTACTCTGACTCATACGTATTGCAGGGTTTGGGTTCGTCGGGTGTTCAACCTACCATCAACAGCTCCTTCTGCACACACCCCAGCATCCTCGGCTATTCTGACTCATACGTATTGCAGGGTTTGGGTTGGTCGGGTGTTCAACCTACGATCCACAGTTCCTTGTGCACACCCCAGCATCCTCGGCTATTCTGACTCATACGTATTGCAGGGTTTGGGTTCGTCGGGTGTTCAACCTACGATCCACAGTTCCCTGTGCACACACCCCAGCATCCTCGGCAATTCTGACTCATACGTATTGCAGGGTTTGGGTTCGTCGGGTGTTCAACCTACGATCCACAGCTCCTAGTGCACAAACCCCAGCATCCTCGGCTATTCTAACTCATAAGAATTGTAGGGTTTGGGTTCGTCGGATGTTCAATCTAGGATCTACAGTTCCCTGTGCACACACCCCAGCATCCTCGGCTATTCTGACTCATACGTACTGCAGGGTTCGGGTTCATCGGGTGTTCAACCTACGATCCACAGCTCCTTGTGCACACACACCAGCATCCTCGACTATTCTGACTCATACGTATTGCAGGGTTCGGGTTCATCGGGTGTTCAACCTACGATCCACAGCTCCTTGTGCACACACACCAGCATCCTCGACTATTCTGACTCATACGTATTGCAGGAATTGGGTTCGTCGGGTGTTCAACCTACGATCCACAGCTCCTTGTGCACACACCCCAGCATCCTCGGCTATTCCGACTCATACGTATAGCAGGGTTTGGGTTCGTCGGGTTTTCAACCTACGATCCACAGCTCCTTGTGCACACACCCCAGCATCCTCGGCTATTCTGACCCATACGTATTGTAGAGTTTGGGTTCGTCGGGTGTTCAACCTACGATCCACAGTTCCCTGTGCACACACACCAGCATCCTCGGCTATTCTGACTCATACGTATTGCAGGGTTTGGGTTCGTCGGGTGTTCAACCTACGATCCAGACCTCCTTGTGCACACACCCCAGCATCCTCGGCAATTCTGACTCATACGTATTGCAGGGTTTGGGTTCGTCGGGTGTTCAATCTAGGATCCACAGTTCCCTGTGCACACACACCAGCATCCTCGACTATTCTGACTCATACGTATTGCAGGGTTTGGGTTCATCGGGTGTTCAACATACGATCCACAGCTCCTTGTGCACACACCCCAGCATCCTCGGCTATTCTAACTCATAAGAATTGTAGGGTTTGGGTTCGTCGGGTGTTCAATCTAGGATCCACAGTTCGCTGTGCACACACCCCAGCATCCTCGGCTATTCTGACTCATACGTATTGCAGGGTTTGTGTTGGTCGGGTGTTCAACCTACGATCCACAGTTGCTTGTGCACACACCCCAGCATCCTCGGCTATTCTGACTCATACGTATTGCAGGGTTCGGGTTCGTCGGGTGTTCAACCTACGATCCACAGCTCATAGTGCACACACCCCACCATCCTCGGCTATTCTAACTCATAAGAATTGTAGGGTTTGGGTTCGTCGGGTGTTCAATCTAGGATCCACAGTTCCCTGAGCACACACCCCAGCATCCTCGGCTATTCTGACTCATACGTACTGCAGGGTTCGGGTTCGTCGGGTGTTCAACCTACGATCCACAGCTCCTTGTGCACACACACCAGCATCCTCGGCTATTCTGACTCATACGTATTGCAGGGTTTGGGTTCGTCGGGTGTTCAACCTACGATCCACAGTTCTCTGTGCACACACCCCAGCATCCTCGGCTATTCTGACTCATACGTATTGTAGAGTTTGGGTTCGTCGGGTGTTCAACCTACGATCCACAGTTCCCTGTGCACACACCCCAGCATCCTCGGCTATTCTGACTCATACGTATTGCAGGGTTTGGGTTCGTCGGGTGTTCAACCTACGATCCAGACCTCCTTGTGCACACACCCCAGCATCCTCGGCTATTCTGACTCCCAAGGATTGTAGGGTTTGGGTTGGTCGGGTGTTCAACCTACGATCCACAGCTCCTAGTGCACACACCCCAGCATCCTCGGCTATTCTAACTCATCAGAATTGTAGGGTTTGGGTTCGTCGGGTGTTCGATCTAGGATCCACAGTTTCCTGTGCACACACCCCAGCATCCTCGGCTATTCTGACTCATACGTACTGCAGGGTTCGGGTTCGTCGGGTGTTCAACCTACGATCCACAGCTCCTTGTGCACACACACCAGCATCCTCGCCTATTCTGACTCATACGTATTGCAGGGTTTGGGTTCGGGTGTTCAACCTACGATCCACAGTTCCCTGTGCACACACCCCAGCATCCTCGGCTATTCTGACTCATACGTATTGTAGAATTTGGGTTCGTCGGGTGTTCAACCTACGATCCACAGTTCCCTGTGCACACACCCCAGCATCCTCGGCTATTCTGACTCATACGTATTGCAGGGTTTGGGTTCGTCGGGTGTTCAACCTACGATCCAGACCTCCTTGTGCACACACCCCAGCATCCTCGGCTATTCTGAGTCCCAAGGATTGTAGGGTTTGGATTGGTCGGGTGTTCAACCTACGATCCACAGCTCCTAGTGCACACACCCCAGCATCCTCGGCTATTCTAACTCATAAGAATTGTAGGGTTTGGGTTCGTCGGGAGTTCAATCTAGGATCCACAGTTCCCTGTGCACACACCCCAGCATCCTCGGCTATTCTGACTCATACGTACTGCAGGGTTCGGGTTCGTCGGGTGTTCAACCTACGATCCACAGCTCCTTGTGCACACACACCAGCATCCTCGGCTATTCTGACTCATACGTATTGCAGGGTTTGGGTTCGTCGGGTGTTCAACCTACGATCCCTGTGCACACACCCCAGCATCCTCGGCTATTCTGACTCATACGTATTGTAGAATTTGGGTTCGTCGGGTGTTCAACCTACGATCCACAGTTCCCTGTGCACACACCCCAGCATCCTCGGCTATTCTGACTCATACGTATTGCAGGGTTTGGGTTCGTCGGGTGTTCAACCTACGATCCACAGCTCCTAGTGCACACACCCCAGCATCCTCGGCTATTCTAACTCATAAGAATTGTAGGGTTTGGGTTCGTCGGGAGTTCAATCTAGGATCCACAGTTCCCTGTGCACACACCCCAGCATCCTCGGCTATTCTGACTCATACGTACTGCAGGGTTCGGGTTCGTCGGGTGTTCAACCTACGATCCACAGTTCCCTGTGCACACACCCCAGCATCCTCGGCTATTCTGACTCATACGTATTGCAGGGTTTGGGTTCGTCGGGTGTTCAACCTACGATCCACAGCTCCTTGTGCACACACCCCAGCATCCTCGGCTATTCCGACTCATACGTATAGCAGGGTTTGGGTTCGTCAGGTGTTCAACCTACGATCCACAGCTCCTTGTGCACACACCCCAGCATCCTCGGCTATTCTGACTCATACGTATTGCAGGGTTTGGGTTCATCGGGTGTTCAACATACGATCCACAGCTCCTTGTGCACACACCCCAGCATCCTCGGCTATTCTAACTCATAAGAATTGTAGGGTTTGGGTTCGTCGGGTGTTCAATCTAGGATCCACAGTTCGCTGTGCACACATCCCAGCATCCTCGGCTATTCTGACTCATACGTATTGCAGGGTTTGTGTTGGTCGGGTGTTCAACCTACGATCCACAGTTGCTTGTGCACACACCCCAGCATCCTCGGCTATTCTGACTCATACGTATTGCAGGGTTCGGGTTCGTCGGGTGTTCAACCTACGATCCACAGCTCATAGTGCACACACCCCACCATCCTCGGCTATTCTAACTCATAAGAATTGTAGGGTTTGGGTTCGTCGGGTGTTCAATCTAGGATCCACAGTTCCCTGAGCACACACCCCAGCATCCTCGACTATTCTGACTCATACGTACTGCAGGGTTCGGGTTCGTCGGGTGTTCAACCTACGATCCACAGCTCCTTGTGCACACACACCAGCATCCTCGGCTATTCTGACTCATACGTATTGCAGGGTTTGGGTTCGTCGGGTGTTCAACCTACGATCCACAGTTCTCTGTGCACACACCCCAGCATCCTCGGCTATTCTGACTCATACGTATTGTAGAGTTTGGGTTCGTCGGGTGTTCAACCTACGATCCACAGTTCCCTGTGCACACACCCCAGCATCCTCGGCTATTCTGACTCATACGTATTGCAGGGTTTGGGTTCGTCGGGTGTTCAACCTACGATCCAGACCTCCTTGTGCACACACCCCAGCATCCTCGGCTATTCTGACTCCCAAGGATTGTAGGGTTTGGGTTGGTCGGGTGTTCAACCTACGATCCACAGCTCCTAGTGCACACACCCCAGCATCCTCGGCTATTCTAACTCATCAGAATTGTAGGGTTTGGGTTCGTCGGGTGTTCGATCTAGGATCCACAGTTCCCTGTGCACACACCCCAGCATCCTCGGCTATTCTGACTCATACGTACTGCAGGGTTCGGGTTCGTCGGGTGTTCAACCTACGATCCACAGCTCCTTGTGCACACACACCAGCATCCTCGGCTATTCTGACTCATACGTATTGCAGGGTTTGGGTTCGGGTGTTCAACCTACGATCCACAGTTCCCTGTGCACACACCCCAGCATCCTCGGCTATTCTGACTCATACGTATTGTAGAATTTGGGTTCGTCGGGTGTTCAACCTACGATCCACAGTTCCCTGTGCACACACCCCAGCATCCTCGGCTATTCTGACTCATACGTATTGCAGGGTTTGGGTTCGTCGGGTGTTCAACCTACGATCCAGACCTCCTTGTGCACACACCCCAGCATCCTCGGCTATTCTGAGTCCCAAGGATTGTAGGGTTTGGATTGGTCGGGTGTTCAACCTACGATCCACAGCTCCTAGTGCACACACCCCAGCATCCTCGGCTATTCTAACTCATAAGAATTGTAGGGTTTGGGTTCGTCGGGAGTTCAATCTAGGATCCACAGTTCCCTGTGCACACACCCCAGCATCCTCGGCTATTCTGACTCATACGTACTGCAGGGTTCGGGTTCGTCGGGTGTTCAACCTACGATCCACAGTTCCCTGTGCACACACCCCAGCATCCTCGGCTATTCTGACTCATACGTATTGCAGGGTTTGGGTTCGTCGGGTGTTCAACCTACGATCCACAGCTCCTTGTGCACACACCCCAGCATCCTCGGCTATTCCGACTCATACGTATAGCAGGGTTTGGGTTCGTCAGGTGTTCAACCTACGATCCACAGCTCCTTGTGCACACACCCCAGCATCCTCGGCTATTCTGACTCATACGTATTGCAGGGTTTGGGTTCATCGGGTGTTCAACCTACGATCCACAGCTCCTTGTGCACACACCCCAGCATCCTCGGCTATTCTAACTCATAAGAATTGTAGGGTTTGGGTTCGTCGGGTGTTCAATCTAGGATCCACAGTTCGCTGTGCACACACCCCAGCATCCTCGGCTATTCTGACTCATACGTATTGCAGGGTTTGTGTTGGTCGGGTGTTCAACCTACGATCCACAGTTGCTTGTGCACACACCCCAGCATCCTCGGCTATTCTGACTCATACGTATTGCAGGGTTTGGGTTCGTCGGGTGTTCAACCTACGATCCACAGTTCCCTGTGCACACACCCCAGCATCCTCGGCTATTCTGACTCATACGTATTGCAGGGTTTGGGTTCGTCGGGTGTTCAACCTACGATCCACAGCTCCTTGTGCACACACCCCAGAATCCTCGGCTATTCTGTCTCATACGTATTGCAGGGTTTGGGTTCGTCGGGTGTTCAACCTACGATCCAAAGCTCCTTGTGCACATACCCCAGCATCCTCGGATACTCTGACTCATACGTATTGCAGGGTTTGGGTTCGTCGGGTGTTCAACCTACCATCAACAGCTCCTTCTGCACACACCCCAGCATCCTCGGCTATTCTGACTCATACGTATTGCAGGGTTTGGGTTGGTCGGGTGTTCAACCTACGATCCACAGTTCCTTGTGCACACCCCAGCATCCTCGGCTATTCTGACTCATACGTATTGCAGGGTTTGGGTTCGTCGGGTGTTCAACCTACGATCCACAGCTCCTTGTGCACACACCCCAGCATCCTCGGCTTTTCTGACTCATACGTATTGCAGGCTTTGGGTTGGTCGAGTGTTCAACCTACGATCCACAGTTCCCTGTGCACACACCCCAGCATCCTCGGCTATTCTAACTCATAAGAATTGTAGGGTTTGGGTTCGTCGGATGTTCAATCTAGGATCTACAGTTCCCTGTGCACACACCCCAGCATCCTCGGCTATTCTGACTCATACGTACTGCAGGGTTCGGGTTCATCGGGTGTTCAACCTACGATCCACAGCTCCTTGTGCACACACACCAGCATCCTCGACTATTCTGACTCATACGTATTGCAGGGTTCGGGTTCATCGGGTGTTCAACCTACGATCCACAGCTCCTTGTGCACACACACCAGCATCCTCGACTATTCTGACTCATACGTATTGCAGGAATTGGGTTCGTCGGGTGTTCAACCTACGATCCACAGCTCCTTGTGCACACACCCCAGCATCCTCGGCTATTCCGACTCATACGTATAGCAGGGTTTGGGTTCGTCGGGTTTTCAACCTACGATCCACAGCTCCTTGTGCACACACCCCAGCATCCTCGGCTATTCTGACTCATACGTATTGTAGAATTTGGGTTCGTCGGGTGTTCAATTTACGATCCACAGTTCCCTGTGTACACACCCCAGCATCCTCGGCTATTCTGACTCATACGTATTGCAGGGTTTGGGTTCGTCGGGTGTTCAACCTAAGATCCACAGCTCCTTGTGCACACACCCCAGCATCCTCGGCTATTCTGACTCATACGTATTTCAGGGTTTGGGTTTGTCGGGTGTTCAACCTACGATCCACAGTTCCCTTTGCACACACCCCAGCATCCTCGGCTATTCTGACTCATACGTATTGCAGGGTTTGTGTTGGTCGGGTGTTCAACCTACGATCCACAGTTCCTTGTGCACACACACCAGCATCCTCGGCTATTCTGACTCATACGTATTGCAGGGTTTGGGTTCGTCGGATGCTCAACCTACGATCCACAGTTCCCTGTGCACACATCCCAGCATCCTCGGCTATTCTGACTCATACGTATTGCAGGGTTTGGGTTCGTCGGATGTTCAACCTACGATCCACAGCTCCTTGTGCACACACCCCAGCATCCTCGGCTATTCTGTCTCATACGTATTGCAGGGTTTGGGTTCGTCGGGTGTTCAACCTACGATCCACAGCTCCTTGTGCACACACCCCAGCATCCTCGGATATTCTGACTCATACGTATTGCAGGGTTTGGGTTGGTCGGGTGTTCAACCTACGATCCACAGTTCCCTGTGCACACACCCCAGCATCCTCGGCAATTCTGACTCATACGTATTGCAGGGTTTGGGTTCGTCGGGTGTTCAATCTAGGTTCCACAGTTCCCTGTGCACCCACCCCATCATCCTCGGCTATTCTGACTCATACGTATTGCAGGGTTTGGGTTCGTCGGGTGTTCAACCAACGATCCACAGCTCCTTGTGCACACACCCCAGCATCCTCGGCTATTCTGTCTCATATGTATTGCAGGGTTTGGGTTCGTCGGGTGTTCAACCTACGATCCACAGCTCCTTGTGCACACACCCCAGCACCCTCGGATATTCTGACTCATACGTATTTCAGGGTTTGGGTTCGTCGGGTGTTCAACCTACCATCAACAGCTCCTTGTGCACACACCCCAGCATCCTCGGCTATTCTGACTCATACGTATTGCAGGGTTTGGGTTGGTCGGGTGTTCAACCTACGATCCACAGTTCCTTGTGCACACAACCCAGCATCCTCGGCTATTCTGACTCATACGTATTGCAGGGTTTGTGTTCGTCAGGTGTTCAACCTACGATCCACAGCTCCTTGTGCACACACCCCAGCATCCTCGGCTATTCTGACTCATACGTATTGCAGGGTTTGGGTTGGTCGGGTGTTGAACCTACGATCCACAGTTCCCTCTGCACACAACCCAGCATCCTCGGCTATTATGACTCATACGTATTGCAGGGTTTGGGTTCGTCGGGTGTTCAACCTAAGATCCACAGTTCCTTGTGCACACACCCCAGCATCCTCGGCAATTCTGACTCATACGTATTGCAGAGTTTGGGTTCGTCGGGTGTTAAATCTACGATCCACAGTTCCTTGTGCACACACCCCAGCATCCTCGGCTATTCTGACTCATACGTATTGCAGGGTTTGGGTTCGTCGGGTGTTCAACCTACGATCCACAGCTCCTTGTGCACACACCCCAGCATCCTCGGCTATTCTGACTCATACGTATTGCAGGGTTTGGGTTGGTCGGGTGTTCAACCTACGATCAACAGTTCCCTGTGCACACACCCCAGCATCCTCGGCAATTCTGACTCATACGTATTGCAGGGTTTGGGTTCGTCGGGTGTTCAATCTAGGTTCCACAGTTCCCTGTGCACCCACCCCATCATCCTCGGCTATTCTGACTCATACGTATTGCAGGGTTTGGGTTCGTCGGGTGTTCAACCTACCATCAACAGCTCCTTGTGCACACACCCCAGCATCCTCGGCTATTCTGACTCATACGTATTGCAGGGTTTGGGTTGGTCGGGTGTTCAACCTACGATCCACAGTTCCTTGTGCACACAACCCAGCATCCTCGGCTATTCTGACTCATACGTATTGCAGGGTTTGTGTTCGTCAGGTGTTCAACCTACGATCCACAGCTCCTTGTGCACACACCCCAGCATCCTCGGCTATTATGACTCATACGTATTGCAGGGTTTGGGTTCGACGGGTGTTCAACCTACGATCCACAGTTCCTTGTGCACACAACCCAGCATCCTCGGCTATTATGACTTATACGTATTGCAGGGTTTGGGTTCGTCGGGTGTTCAATCTAGGATCCACAGTTCCTTGTGCACACACCCCAGCATCCTCGGCAATTCTGACTCATACGTATTGCAGAGTTTGGGTTCGTCGGGTGTTAAATCTAGGATCTACAGTTCCCTGTGCACACACCCCAGCATCCTCGGCTATTCTGACTCATACGTATTGCAGGGTTTGGGTTCGTCGGGTGTTCAACCTACGATCCACAGTTCCCTGTGCACACACCCCAGCATCCTCGGCAATTCTGACTCATACGTATTGCAGGGTTTGGGTTCGTCGGGTGTTCAATCTAGGATCTACAGTTCCCTGTGCACCCACCCCATCATCTTTGGCGATTCTGACTCATACGTATTGCAGGGTTTGTGTTCGTCCGGTGTTCAATCTAGGATCCACAGTTACTTGTGCACGCACCCCAGCATCCTCGGCAATTCTGACTCATACGTATTGCAGGGTTTGGGTATGTCGGGTGTTCAATCTAGGATCCACAGTTCCCTGTACACACACCCCAGCATCCTCGGCTATTCTGACTCATACGTATTGCAGGGTTTGGGTTCGTCGGGTGTTCAACTTACGATCCACAGTTCCTTGTGCACACACCCCGGCATCCTAGGCAATTCTGACTCATACGTAATGCAGGGTTTCGGTTCGTCGGGTGTTCAATCTAGGATCCACAGTTCCCTGTGCACACACCCCAGCATTCTCGGCTATCCTGACTCATACTTATTGCAGGGTTTGGGTTCGTCGGGTGTTCAATCTAGGATCCACAGTTCCCTGTACACACACCCCAGCATCCTCGGCTATTCTGACTCATATGTATTGCAGGGTTTGGGTTCGTCGGGTGTTCAACCTTTGATCCATGGTTCCCTGTGCAAACACCCCAGCATCCTCGGCTCTCCTGACTCATACGTATTGTAGGGTTTGTGTTCGTCGGGTGTTCAACCTACGATCCACAGCTCCTTGTGCACACACCCCAGCATCCTCGGCTATTCCGACTCATACGTATTGCAGGGTTTGGGTTCATCGGGTGTTCAACCTACGATCCACAGCTCCTTGTGCACACACCCCAGCATCCTCGGCTATTCTGACTCATACGTATTGCAGGGTTTGGGTTCGTCGGGTGTTCAACCTACGATCCACAGTTTCTTTGCACACACCCCAGCATCCTCGGCTATTCTTACTCATACGTATTGCAGGGTTTGGGGTCGTCGGGTGTTCAACCAACGATCCAAAGTTCCCTGTGCACACACCCCAGCATCCTTGGCTATTCTGACTCATACGTATTGCAGGGTTTATGTTCGTCGGGTGTTCATACTACGATCCACAGCTCCTTGTGCACACACCCCATCATCCTCGGCTATTCTGACTCATACGTATTGCAGGGTTTGGGTTCGTCGGGTGTTCAACCTACGATCCACAGCTCCTTGTGCACACACACCAGCATCCTCGGCTATTCTGACTCATACGTATTGCAGGGTTTTTTCGTCGGGTGTTCAACCTACGATCCACAGCTCCTTGTGCACAACCCCAGAATCCTCGGCTATTCTGACTCATACGTATCGCAGGGTTTGGGTTGGTCGGGTGTTCAACCTACGATCCACAGTTCCCTGTGCACACACCCCAGCATCCTCGGCTATTCTGACTCATACGTATTGCAGGGTTTGGGTTCGTCGTGTGTTCAACCTACGATCCACAGCTCCTTGTGCACACACACCAGCATCCTCGGCTATTCTGACTCATACGTATTGCAGGGTTCGGGTTCGTTGGGTGTTCAACCTACGATCCACAGTTCCCTGTGCACACACCCCAGCATCCTAGGCAATTGTAACTCATACTTATTGCAGGGTTTGGGTTCGTCGGTTGTTCAATCTAGGATCCACAGTTCCCTGTGCACACACCCCAGCATCCTCGGCTATTCTGACTCATACTTATTGCAGGGTTTGGGTTCGTCGGGGGTTCAACCTACGATCCACAGCTCCTTATGCACACACCCCAGCATCCTCGGCTATTCTGACTTATACGTATTGCAGGGTTTGGGTTCGTCGGGTGTTCAACCTATGATCCACAGTTCACTGTGCAAACACCCCAGCATCCTCGGCTCTCCTGAATCATACATATTGCAGGGTTTGGGTTGGTCGGGTGTTCAACTTACGATCCACAGTTCCTTGTGCACACACTCCAGCATCCTCGGCTATTCTGGTCCATACGTATTGCAGAGTTTGGGTTCGTTGGGTGTTCAACCTACGATCCACAGTTCCCTGTGCACACACCCCTGCATCCTCGGCTATTAGACTCATACGTATTGTAGGGTTTGTGTTCGTCGGGTGTTCAACCTACGATCCACAGCTCCTTGTGCACACACCCCAGCATCCTCGGCTATTCCGACTCATACATATTGCAGGGTTCGGGTTCATCGGGTGTTCAACCTACGATCCTCAGCTTCTTGTGCACACACCCCAGCATCCTCGGCTATTCTGACTCATACGTAATGCAGGGTTTGGGTTCGTCGGGTGTTCAACCTACGATCCACAGCTCCTTGTGCACACACCCCAGCATCCTCGGATATTCTGACTCAAACGTATTGCAGGGTTTGGGTTCGTCGGGTGTTCAACCTACGATCCACAGCTCCTTGTGCACACACACCAGCATGCTCGGCTATTCTGACTCATACGTAATGCAGGGTTTGGGTTCGTCGGTTGTTCAACCTACGATCCACAGTTCCCTTTGCACAAACCCCAGCATCCTCGGCTATTCTGACTCATACGTATTGCAGGGTTTGTGTTCGTCGGGTGTTCAATCTAGGATCCACAGTTCCCTGTGACCCACCCCATCATCCTCGGCTATTCTGACTCATACGTATTGCAGGGTTTTTGTTCGTCCGGTGTTCAATCTAGGATCCACAGTTCCTTGTGCACACACCCCAGCATCCTCGGTAATTCTGACTCATACGTATCGCAGGGTTTGTCTTTGTCGGGTGTTCAACCTACGATCCACAGTTCCCTGTGCACACACCCCAGCATCCTAGGCAATTCTGACTCATACGTATTGCAAGGTTTGGGTTCGTCGGGTGTTCAATCTAGGATAGACAGTTCCCTGTGCACACACCCCAGCATCCTCGGCTATTCTGACTCATACGTATTGCAGAGTTTGTGTTCGTCGGGTGTTCAATCTAGGATCCACAGTTCCTTGTGGAAACACCCCAGCATCCTCGGCAATTCTGACTCATACGTATTGCAGGGTTTCGGTTGGTCGGGTGTTCAGTCTAGGATCCACAGTTCCTTGTGCACACACCCCAGCATCCTCGGCTATTCTGACTCATATGTAATGCAGGGTTTGGGTTCTTCGGGTGTTCAACCTACGATCTACAGTTCCTTGTGCACACACCCCAGCATATTCGGCTATTCTGACTCATACGTATTGCAGGGTTTGGGTTCGTCGGGTGTTCATCCTACGATCCACAGCTCCTTGTGCACACACCCCAGCATCCTCGGCTATTCTGACTCATACGTATTGCAGGGTTTGGGTTTGTTGGGTGTTCAACCTACGATCCATAGCTCCTTGTGCACACACCCCAGCATCCTCGGCTATTCTGACTCATTCGTATTGCAGGGTTTGGGTTCGTCGGGTGTTCAACCTACGATCCACAGCTCGTTGTGCATACACCACAGCATCCTCGGCAATTCTGACTCATATGTATTGCAGAGTTTGGGTTCGTCGGGTGTTCAATCTAGGATCCACAGTTCCCTGTGCACACACCCCAGCATCCTCGGCTATTCTGACTCATACGTATTGCAAGGTTTGGGTTCGTCGGGAGTTCAATCTAGGATCCACAGTTCCTTGTGGAAACACCCTAGCATCCTAGGCAATTCTGACTCATGAGTATTGCAGGGTTTTGGTTCGTCGGGTGTTCAATCTAGGATCCACAGTTCCCTGTGCACACACCCCAGCATCCTCGGCTATTTTGACTCATACGTATTGCAGGGTTTGGTTTCGTCGGTTGTTCAACCTACGATCCACAGTTCCTTGTGCACACACCTCAGCATCCTCGGATATTCTGACTCATAATAATTGTAGGGTTTGGGTTCGTCGGGTATTCATCTCTACGATCCAGTTCCTTGTGCACACACCCCAGCATCCTCTGCTATTCTGACTCATACGTATTGCAGAGTTTGGGTTCGTCGGGTGTTCAATCTAGGATCCACAGTTCCCTGTGCACACACCCCAGCATCCTCGGCTATTCTGACTCATACGTATTGCAAGGTTTGGGTTTGTCGGGAGTTCAATCTAGGATCCACAGTTCCTTGTGGAAACACCCCAGCATCCTCGGCAATTCTGACTCATACGTATTGCAGG
Organism: Allygus modestus; assembly: GCA_963675035.1. Classification (NCBI taxonomy): domain Eukaryota; kingdom Metazoa; phylum Arthropoda; class Insecta; order Hemiptera; family Cicadellidae; genus Allygus; species Allygus modestus. The sequence goes on from OY776112.1 coordinate 352,479,237, forward strand.
GTTTCGGTTGGTCGGGTGTTCAGTCTAGGATCCACAGTTCCTTGTGCACACACCCCAGCATCCTCGGCTATTCTGACTCATATGTAATGCAGGGTTTGGGTTCTTCGGGTGTTCAACCTACGATCTACAGTTCCTTGTGCACACAACCCAGCATCCTCGGCTATTCTGACTCATACGTATTGCAGGGTTTGTGTTCGTCAGGTGTTCAACCTACGATCCACAGCTCCTTGTGCACACACCCCAGCATCCTCGGCTATTCTGACTCATACGTATTGCAGGGTTTGGGTTGGTCGGGTGTTGAACCTACGATCCACAGTTCCCTCTGCACACAACCCAGCATCCTCGGCTATTATGACTCATACGTATTGCAGGGTTTGGGTTCGTCGGGTGTTCAACCTACGATCCACAGTTCCTTGTGCACACAACCCAGCATCCTCGGCTATTATGACTTATACGTATTGCAGGGTTTGGGTTCGTCGGGTGTTCAATCTAGGATCCACAGCTCCTTGTGCACACACCCCAGCATCCTCGGCTATTCTGACTCATACGTATTGCAGGGTTTGGGTTGGTCGGGTGTTCAACCTACGATCAACAGTTCCCTGTGCACACACCCCAGCATCCTCGGCAATTCTGACTCATACGTATTGCAGGGTTTGGGTTCGTCGGGTGTTCAATCTAGGTTCCACAGTTCCCTGTGCACCCATCCCATCATCCTCGGCTATTCTGACTCATACGTATTGCAGGGTTTGGGTTGGTCGGGTGTTGAACCTACGATCCACAGTTCCCTGTGCACACAACCCAGCATCCTCGGCTATTATGACTCATACGTATTGCAGGGTTTGGGTTCGACGGGTGTTCAACCTACGATCCACAGTTCCTTGTGCACACAACCCAGCATCCTCGGCTATTATGACTTATACGTATTGCAGGGTTTGGGTTCGTCGGGTGTTCAATCTACGATCCACAGTTCCCTGTGCACACACCCCAGCATCCTCGGCTATTCTGACTCATACGTATTGCAGGGTTTGGGTTCGTCGTGTGTTCAACCTACGATCCACAGCTCCTTGTGCACACACACCAGCATCCTCGGCTATTCTGACTCATACGTATTGCAGGGTTCGGGTTCGTTGGGTGTTCAACCTACGATCCACAGTTCCCTGTGCACACACCCCAGCATCCTAGGCAATTGTAACTCATACTTATTGCAGGGTTTGGGTTCGTCGGTTGTTCAATCTAGGATCCACAGTTCCCTGTGCACACACCCCAGCATCCTCGGCTATTCTGACTCATACTTATTGCAGGGTTTGGGTTCGTCGGGGGTTCAACCTACGATCCACAGCTCCTTATGCACACACCCCAGCATCCTCGGCTATTCTGACTTATACGTATTGCAGGGTTTGGGTTCGTCGGGTGTTCAACCTATGATCCACAGTTCACTGTGCAAACACCCCAGCATCCTCGGCTCTCCTGAATCATACATATTGCAGGGTTTGGGTTGGTCGGGTGTTCAACTTACGATCCACAGTTCCTTGTGCACACACTCCAGCATCCTCGGCTATTCTGGTCCATACGTATTGCAGAGTTTGGGTTCGTTGGGTGTTCAACCTACGATCCACAGTTCCCTGTGCACACACCCCTGCATCCTCGGCTATTAGACTCATACGTATTGTAGGGTTTGTGTTCGTCGGGTGTTCAACCTACGATCCACAGCTCCTTGTGCACACACCCCAGCATCCTCGGCTATTCCGACTCATACATATTGCAGGGTTCGGGTTCATCGGGTGTTCAACCTACGATCCTCAGCTTCTTGTGCACACACCCCAGCATCCTCGGCTATTCTGACTCATACGTAATGCAGGGTTTGGGTTCGTCGGGTGTTCAACCTACGATCCACAGCTCCTTGTGCACACACCCCAGCATCCTCGGATATTCTGACTCAAACGTATTGCAGGGTTTGGGTTCGTCGGGTGTTCAACCTACGATCCACAGCTCCTTGTGCACACACACCAGCATGCTCGGCTATTCTGACTCATACGTAATGCAGGGTTTGGGTTCGTCGGTTGTTCAACCTACGATCCACAGTTCCCTTTGCACAAACCCCAGCATCCTCGGCTATTCTGACTCATACGTATTGCAGGGTTTGTGTTCGTCGGGTGTTCAATCTAGGATCCACAGTTCCCTGTGACCCACCCCATCATCCTCGGCTATTCTGACTCATACGTATTGCAGGGTTTTTGTTCGTCCGGTGTTCAATCTAGGATCCACAGTTCCTTGTGCACACACCCCAGCATCCTCGGTAATTCTGACTCATACGTATCGCAGGGTTTGTCTTTGTCGGGTGTTCAACCTACGATCCACAGTTCCCTGTGCACACACCCCAGCATCCTAGGCAATTCTGACTCATACGTATTGCAAGGTTTGGGTTCGTCGGGTGTTCAATCTAGGATAGACAGTTCCCTGTGCACACACCCCAGCATCCTCGGCTATTCTGACTCATACGTATTGCAGAGTTTGTGTTCGTCGGGTGTTCAATCTAGGATCCACAGTTCCTTGTGGAAACACCCCAGCATCCTCGGCAATTCTGACTCATACGTATTGCAGGGTTTCGGTTGGTCGGGTGTTCAGTCTAGGATCCACAGTTCCTTGTGCACACACCCCAGCATCCTCGGCTATTCTGACTCATATGTAATGCAGGGTTTGGGTTCTTCGGGTGTTCAACCTACGATCTACAGTTCCTTGTGCACACACCCCAGCATATTCGGCTATTCTGACTCATACGTATTGCAGGGTTTGGGTTCGTCGGGTGTTCATCCTACGATCCACAGCTCCTTGTGCACACACCCCAGCATCCTCGGCTATTCTGACTCATACGTATTGCAGGGTTTGGGTTTGTTGGGTGTTCAACCTACGATCCATAGCTCCTTGTGCACACACCCCAGCATCCTCGGCTATTCTGACTCATTCGTATTGCAGGGTTTGGGTTCGTCGGGTGTTCAACCTACGATCCACAGCTCGTTGTGCATACACCACAGCATCCTCGGCAATTCTGACTCATATGTATTGCAGAGTTTGGGTTCGTCGGGTGTTCAATCTAGGATCCACAGTTCCCTGTGCACACACCCCAGCATCCTCGGCTATTCTGACTCATACGTATTGCAAGGTTTGGGTTCGTCGGGAGTTCAATCTAGGATCCACAGTTCCTTGTGGAAACACCCTAGCATCCTAGGCAATTCTGACTCATGAGTATTGCAGGGTTTTGGTTCGTCGGGTGTTCAATCTAGGATCCACAGTTCCCTGTGCACACACCCCAGCATCCTCGGCTATTTTGACTCATACGTATTGCAGGGTTTGGTTTCGTCGGTTGTTCAACCTACGATCCACAGTTCCTTGTGCACACACCTCAGCATCCTCGGATATTCTGACTCATAATAATTGTAGGGTTTGGGTTCGTCGGGTATTCATCTCTACGATCCAGTTCCTTGTGCACACACCCCAGCATCCTCTGCTATTCTGACTCATACGTATTGCAGAGTTTGGGTTCGTCGGGTGTTCAATCTAGGATCCACAGTTCCCTGTGCACACACCCCAGCATCCTCGGCTATTCTGACTCATACGTATTGCAAGGTTTGGGTTTGTCGGGAGTTCAATCTAGGATCCACAGTTCCTTGTGGAAACACCCCAGCATCCTCGGCAATTCTGACTCATACGTATTGCAGGGTTTCGGTTGGTCGGGTGTTCAGTCTAGGATCCACAGTTCCTTGTGCACACACCCCAGCATCCTCGGCTATTCTGACTCATATGTAATGCAGGGTTTGGGTTCTTCGGGTGTTCAACCTACGATCTACAGTTCCTTGTGCACACAACCCAGCATCCTCGGCTATTCTGACTCATACGTATTGCAGGGTTTGTGTTCGTCAGGTGTTCAACCTACGATCCACAGCTCCTTGTGCACACACCCCAGCATCCTCGGCTATTCTGACTCATACGTATTGCAGGGTTTGGGTTGGTCGGGTGTTGAACCTACGATCCACAGTTCCCTCTGCACACAACCCAGCATCCTCGGCTATTATGACTCATACGTATTGCAGGGTTTGGGTTCGTCGGGTGTTCAACCTACGATCCACAGTTCCTTGTGCACACAACCCAGCATCCTCGGCTATTATGACTTATACGTATTGCAGGGTTTGGGTTCGTCGGGTGTTCAATCTAGGATCCACAGCTCCTTGTGCACACACCCCAGCATCCTCGGCTATTCTGACTCATACGTATTGCAGGGTTTGGGTTGGTCGGGTGTTCAACCTACGATCAACAGTTCCCTGTGCACACACCCCAGCATCCTCGGCAATTCTGACTCATACGTATTGCAGGGTTTGGGTTCGTCGGGTGTTCAATCTAGGTTCCACAGTTCCCTGTGCACCCATCCCATCATCCTCGGCTATTCTGACTCATACGTATTGCAGGGTTTGGGTTGGTCGGGTGTTGAACCTACGATCCACAGTTCCCTGTGCACACAACCCAGCATCCTCGGCTATTATGACTCATACGTATTGCAGGGTTTGGGTTCGACGGGTGTTCAACCTACGATCCACAGTTCCTTGTGCACACAACCCAGCATCCTCGGCTATTATGACTTATACGTATTGCAGGGTTTGGGTTCGTCGGGTGTTCAATCTAGGATCCACAGTTCCTTGTGCACACACCCCAGCATCCTCGGCAATTCTGACTCATACGTATTGCAGAGTTTGGGTTCGTCGGGTGTTAAATCTAGGATCCACAGTTCCCTGTGCACACAACCCAGCATCCTCGGCTATTCTGACTCATACGTATTGCAGGGTTTGGGTTCGTCGGGTGTTCAACCTACGATCCACAGTTCCCTGTGCACACACCCCAGCATCCTCGGCAATTCTGACTCATACGTATTGCAGGGTTTGGGTTCGTCGGGTGTTCAATCTAGGATCTACAGTTCCCTGTGCACCCACCCCATCATCTTTGGCGATTCTGACTCATACGTATTGCAGGGTTTGTGTTCGTCCGGTGTTCAATCTAGGATCCACAGTTACTTGTGCACACACCCCAGCATCCTCGGCAATTCTGACTCATACGTATTGCAGGGTTTGGGTATGTCTGGTGTTCAATCTAGGATCCACAGTTCCCTGTACACACACCCCAGCATCCTCGGCTATTCTGACTCATACGTATTGCAGGGTTTGGGTTCGTCGGGTGTTCAACTTATGATCCACAGTTCCCTGTGCACACACCCCAGCATCCTAGGCAATTCTGACTCATACGTAATGCAGGGTTTCGGTTCGTCGGGTGTTCAATCTAGGATCCACAGTTCCCTGTGCACACACCCCAGCATTCTCGGCTATCCTGACTCATACTTATTGCAGGGTTTGGGTTCGTCGGATGTTCAATCTAGGATCCACAGTTCCCTGTACACACACCCCAGCATCCTCGGCTATTCTGACTCATATGTATTGCAGGGTTTGGGTTCGTCGGGTGTTCAACCTTTGATCCATGGTTCCCTGTGCAAACACCCCAGCATCCTCGGCTCTCCTGACTCATACGTATTGTAGGGTTTGGGTTCGTCGGGTGTTCAACCTACGATCCACAGTTCCCTGTGCACACACCCCAGCATCCTCGGCTATTCTGACTCATACGTATTGTAGGGTTTGTGTTCGTCGGGTGTTCAACCTACGATCCACAGCTCCTTGTGCACACACCCCAGCATCCTCGGCTATTCCGACTCATACGTATTGCAGGGTTTGGGTTCATCGGGTGTTCAACCTTCGATCCACAGCTCCTTGTGCACACACCCCAGCATCCTCGGCTATTCTGACTCATACGTATTGCAGGGTTTGGGTTCGTCGGGTGTTCAACCTACGATCCACAGTTTCTTTGCACACACCCCAGCATCCTCGGCTATTCTTACTCATACGTATTGCAGGGTTTGGGGTCGTCGGGTGTTCAACCAACGATCCAAAGTTCCCTGTGCACACACCCCAGCATCCTTGGCTATTCTGACTCATACGTATTGCAGGGTTTATGTTCGTCGGGTGTTCATACTACGATCCACAGCTCCTTGTGCACACACCCCATCATCCTCGGCTATTCTGACTCATACGTATTGCAGGGTTTGGGTTCGTCGGGTGTTCAACCTACGATCCACAGCTCCTTGTGCACACACACCAGCATCCTCGGCTATTCTGTCTCATACGTATTGCAGGGTTTTTTCGTCGGGTGTTCAACCTACGATCCACAGCTACTTGTGCACAACCCCAGCATCCTCGGCTATTCTGACTCATACGTATCGCAGGGTTTGGGTTGGTCGGGTGTTCAACCTACGATCCACAGTTCCCTGTGCACACACCCCAGCATCCTCGGCTATTCTGACTCATACGTATTGCAGGGTTTGGGTTCGTCGTGTGTTCAACCTACGATCCACAGCTCCTTGTGCACACACACCAGCATCCTCGGCTATTCTGACTCATACGTATTGCAGGGTTCGGGTTCGTCGGGTGTTCAACCTACGATCCACAGTTCCCTGTGCACACACCCCAGCATCCTAGGCAATTGTAACTCATACTTATTGCAGGGTTTGGGTTCGTCGGTTGTTCAATCTAGGATCCACAGTTCCCTGTGCACACACCCCAGCATCCTCGGCTATTCTGACTCATACTTATTGCAGGGTTTGGGTTCGTCGGGGGTTCAACCTACGATCCACAGCTCCTTGTGCACACACCCCAGCATCCTCGGCTATTCTGACTTATACGTATTGCAGGGTTTGGGTTCGTCGGGTGTTCAACCTATGATCCACAGTTCACTGTGCAAACACCCCAGCATCCTCGGCTCTCCTGAATCATACATATTGCAGGGTTTGGGTTGGTCGGGTGTTCAACTTACGATCCACAGTTCCTTGTGCACACACTCCAGCATCCTCGGCTATTCTGGTCCATACGTATTGCAGAGTTTGGGTTCGTTGGATGTTCAACCTACGATCCACAGTTCCCTGTGCACACACCCCAGCATCCTCGGCTATTAGACTCATACGTATTGTAGGGTTTGTGTTCGTCGGGTGTTCAACCTACGATCCACAGCTCCTTGTGCACACACCCCAGCATCCTCGGCTATTCCGACTCATACATATTGCAGGGTTCGGGTTCATCGGGTGTTCAACCTACGATCCTCAGCTTCTTGTGCACACACCCCAGCATCCTCGGCTATTCTGACTCATACGTAATGCAGGGTTTGGGTTCGTCGGGTGTTCAACCTACGATCCACAGCTCCTTGTGCACACACCCCAGCATCCTCGGATATTCTGACTCAAACGTATTGCAGGGTTTGGGTTCGTCGGGTGTTCAACCTACGATCCACAGCTCCTTGTGCACACACACCAGCATGCTCGGCTATTCTGACTCATACGTAATGCAGGGTTTGGGTTCGTCGGTTGTTCAACCTACGATCCACAGTTCCCTTTGCACAAACCCCAGCATCCTCGGCTATTCTGACTCATACGTATTGCAGGGTTTGTGTTCGTCGGGTGTTCAATCTAGGATCCACAGTTCCCTGTGACCCACCCCATCATCCTCGGCTATTCTGACTCATACGTATTGCAGGGTTTTTGTTCGTCCGGTGTTCAATCTAGGATCCACAGTTCCTTGTGCACACACCCCAGCATCCTCGGTAATTCTGACTCATACGTATCGCAGGGTTTGTGTTTGTCGGGTGTTCAACCTACGATCCACAGTTCCCTGTGCACACACCCCAGCATCCTAGGCAATTCTGACTCATACGTATTGCAAGGTTTGGGTTCGTCGGGTGTTCAATCTAGGATAGACAGTTCCCTGTGCACACACCCCAGCATCCTCGGCTATTCTGACTCATACGTATTGCAGTGTTTGGGTTCGTCGGGTGTTCAACCTACGATCCACAGCTCCTTGTGCACACACCCCAGCATCCTCGGCTATTCTGACTTATACGTATTGCAGGGTTTGGGTTGGTCGGTTGTTCAACGTACGATCCACAGCTCCTTGTGCACACACCCCAGCATCCTCGGCTATTCTGACTCATTCGTATTGCAGGGTTTGGGTTCGTCGGGTGTTCAACCTACGATCCACAGTTCCTTGTGGAAACACCCCAGCATCCTCGGCAATTCTGACTCATACGTATTGCAGGGTTTCGGTTGGTCGGGTGTTCAGTCTAGGATCCACAGTTCCTTGTGCACACACCCCATCATCCTCGGCTATTCTGACTCATACGTATTGCAGGGTTTGGGTTCGTCGGGTGTTCAACCTACGATCCACAGCTCCTTGTGCACACACACCAGCATCCTCGGCTATTCTGTCTCATACGTATTGCAGGGTTTTTTCGTCGGGTGTTCAACCTACGATCCACAGCTCCTTGTGCACAACCCCAGCATCCTCGGCTATTCTGACTCATACGTATCGCAGGGTTTGGGTTGGTCGGGTGTTCAACCTACGATCCACAGTTCCCTGTGCACACACCCCAGCATCCTCGGCTATTCTGACTCATACGTATTGCAGGGTTTGGGTTCGTCGTGTGTTCAACCTACGATCCACAGCTCCTTGTGCACACACACCAGCATCCTCGGCTATTCTGACTCATACGTATTGCAGGGTTCGGGTTCGTCGGGTGTTCAACCTACGATCCACAGTTCCCTGTGCACACACCCCAGCATCCTAGGCAATTGTAACTCATACTTATTGCAGGGTTTGGGTTCGTCGGTTGTTCAATCTAGGATCCACAGTTCCCTGTGCACACACCCCAGCATCCTCGGCTATTCTGACTCATACTTATTGCAGGGTTTGGGTTCGTCGGGGGTTCAACCTACGATCCACAGCTCCTTGTGCACACACCCCAGCATCCTCGGCTATTCTGACTTATACGTATTGCAGGGTTTGGGTTCGTCGGGTGTTCAACCTATGATCCACAGTTCACTGTGCAAACACCCCAGCATCCTCGGCTCTCCTGAATCATACATATTGCAGGGTTTGGGTTGGTGGGGTGTTCAACTTACGATCCACAGTTCCTTGTGCACACACTCCAGCATCCTCGGCTATTCTGGTCCATACGTATTGCAGAGTTTGGGTTCGTTGGATGTTCAACCTACGATCCACAGTTCCCTGTGCACACACCCCAGCATCCTCGGCTATTAGACTCATACGTATTGTAGGGTTTGTGTTCGTCGGGTGTTCAACCTACGATCCACAGCTCCTTGTGCACACACCCCAGCATCCTCGGCTATTCCGACTCATACATATTGCAGGGTTCGGGTTCATCGGGTGTTCAACCTACGATCCTCAGCTTCTTGTGCACACACCCCAGCATCCTCGGCTATTCTGACTCATACGTAATGCAGGGTTTGGGTTCGTCGGGTGTTCAACCTACGATCCACAGCTCCTTGTGCACACACCCCAGCATCCTCGGATATTCTGACTCAAACGTATTGCAGGGTTTGGGTTCGTCGGGTGTTCAACCTACGATCCACAGCTCCTTGTGCACACACACCAGCATGCTCGGCTATTCTGACTCATACGTAATGCAGGGTTTGGGTTCGTCGGTTGTTCAACCTACGATCCACAGTTCCCTTTGCACAAACCCCAGCATCCTCGGCTATTCTGACTCATACGTATTGCAGGGTTTGTGTTCGTCGGGTGTTCAATCTAGGATCCACAGTTCCCTGTGACCCACCCCATCATCCTCGGCTATTCTGACTCATACGTATTGCAGGGTTTTTGTTCGTCCGGTGTTCAATCTAGGATCCACAGTTCCTTGTGCACACACCCCAGCATCCTCGGTAATTCTGACTCATACGTATCGCAGGGTTTGTGTTTGTCGGGTGTTCAACCTACGATCCACAGTTCCCTGTGCACACACCCCAGCATCCTAGGCAATTCTGACTCATACGTATTGCAAGGTTTGGGTTCGTCGGGTGTTCAATCTAGGATAGACAGTTCCCTGTGCACACACCCCAGCATCCTCGGCTATTCTGACTCATACGTATTGCAGTGTTTGGGTTCGTCGGGTGTTCAACCTACGATCCACAGCTCCTTGTGCACACACCCCAGCATCCTCGGCTATTCTGACTTATACGTATTGCAGGGTTTGGGTTGGTCGGTTGTTCAACGTACGATCCACAGCTCCTTGTGCACACACCCCAGCATCCTCGGCTATTCTGACTCATTCGTATTGCAGGGTTTGGGTTCGTCGGGTGTTCAACCTACGATCCACAGTTCCTTGTGGAAACACCCCAGCATCCTCGGCAATTCTGACTCATACGTATTGCAGGGTTTCGGTTGGTCGGGTGTTCAGTCTAGGATCCACAGTTCCTTGTGCACACACCCCAGCATCCTCGGCTATTCTGACTCATATGTAATGCAGGGTTTGGGTTCTTCGGGTGTTCAACCTACGATCTACAGTTCCTTGTGCACACATCCCAGCATATTCGGCTATTCTGACTCATACGTATTGCAGGGTTTGGGTTCGTCGGGTGTTCATCCTACGATCCACAGCTCCTTGTGCACACACCCCAGCATCCTCGGCTATTCTGACTCATACGTATTGCAGGGTTTGGGTTCGTCGGGTGTTCAACCTACGATCCACAGCTCCTTGTGCACACACCCCATCATCCTCGGCTATTCTGACTCATTCGTATTGCAGGGTTTGGGTTCGTCGGGTGTTCAACCTACGATCCACAGCTCGTTGTGCATACACCACAGCATCCTCGGCAATTCTGACTCATATGTATTGCAGAGTTTGGGTTCGTCGGGTGTTCAATCTAGGATCCACAGTTCCCTGTGCACACACCCCAGCATCCTCGGCTATTCTGACTCATACGTATTGCAAGGTTTGGGTTCGTCGGGAGTTCAATCTAGGATCCACAGTTCCTTGTGGAAACACCCTAGCATCCTCGGCAATTCTGACTCATGAGTATTGCAGGGTTTTGGTTCGTCGGGTGTTCAATCTAGGATCCACAGTTCCCTGTGCACACACCCCAGCATCCTCGGCTATTTTGACTCATACGTATTGCAGGGTTTGGTTTCGTCGGTTGTTCAACCTACGATCCACAGTTCCTTGTGCACACACCTCAGCATCCTCGGATATTCTGACTCATAATAATTGTAGGGTTTGGGTTCGTCGGGTATTCATCTCTACGATCCAGTTCCTTGTGCACACACCCCAGCATCCTCTGCTATTCTGACTCATACGTATTGCAAGGTTTGGGTTTGTCGGGAGTTCAATCTAGGATCCACAGTTCCTTGTGGAAACACCCCAGAATCCTCGGCAATTCTGACTCATACGTATTGCAGGGTTTCGGTTGGTCGGGTGTTCAGTCTAGGATCCACAGTTCCTTGTGCACACACCCCAGCATCCTCGGCTATTCTGACTCATACGTATTGCAAGGTTTGGGTTCGTCGGGAGTTCAATCTAGGATCCACAGTTCCTTGTGGAAACACCCAAGCATCCTCGGCAATTCTGACTCATACGTATTGCAGGGTTTGGGTTCGTCGGGTGTTCAATCTAGGATCCACAGTTCCCTTGTGCACACACCCCAGCATCCTCGGCTATTTTGACTCATACGTATTGCAGGGTTTGGGTTCGTCGGTTGTTCAACCTACGATCCACAGTTCCTTGTGCACACACCTCAGCATCCTCGGATATTCTGACTCATAATAATTGTAGGGTTTGGGTTCGTCGGGTATTCATCTCTACGATCCAGTTCCTTGTGCACACACCCCAGCATCCTCGGCTATTCTGACTCATACGTATTGCAGGGTTTGGGTTCGTCGGGTGTTCAACGTACGATCCACAGTTCCTTATGCACACACCCCAGCATCCTCGGCTATTCTGACTCATACGTATTGGAGGGTTCGGGTTCGTCGGGTGTTCAACCTACGATCCACAGTTCCCTGTGCACACACCCCCAGCATCCTCGGCTATTCTGACTCATACGTATTGCAGGGTTTGGGTTCGTCGGGTGTTCAACCTACGACCCACAGTTCCTTGTGCACACACCCCAGCATCCTCGGTAATTCTGACTCATACGTATCGCAGGGTTTGTGTTTGTCGGGTGTTCAACCTACGATCCACAGTTCCCTGTGCACACACCCCAGCATCCTAGGCAATTCTGACTCATACGTATTGCAAGGTTTGGGTTCGTCGGGTGTTCAATCTAGGATAGACAGTTTCCTGTGCACACACCCCAGCATCCTCGGCTATTCTGACTCATACGTATTGCAGTGTTTGGGTTCGTCGGGTGTTCAACCTACGATCCACAGTTCCTTGTGGAAACACCCCAGCATCCTCGGCAATTCTGACTCATACGTATTGCAGGGTTTCGGTTGGTCGGGTGTTCAGTCTAGGATCCACAGTTCCTTGTGCACACACCCCAGCATCCTCGGCTATTCTGACTCATATGTAATGCAGGGTTTGGGTTCTTCGGGTGTTCAACCTACGATCTACAGTTCCTTGTGCACACACCCCAGCATATTCGGCTATTCTGACTCATACGTATTGCAGGGTTTGGGTTCGTCGGGTGTTCATCCTACGATCCACAGCTCCTTGTGCACACACCCCAGCATCCTCGGCTATTCTGACTCATACGTATTGCAGGGTTTGGGTTCGTCGGGTGTTCAACCTACGATCCACAGCTCCTTGTGCACACACCCCAGCATCCTCGGCTATTCTGACTCATTCGTATTGCAGGGTTTGGGTTCGTCGGGTGTTCAACCTACGATCCACAGCTCGTTGTGCATACACCACAGCATCCTCGGCAATTCTGACTCATATGTATTGCAGAGTTTGGGTTCGTCGGGTGTTCAATCTAGGATCCACAGTTCCCTGTGCACACACCCCAGCATCCTCGGCTATTCTGACTCATACTTATTGCAAGGTTTGGGTTCGTCGGGAGTTCAATCTAGGATCCACAGTTCCTTGTGGAAACACCCTAGCATCCCCGGCAATTCTGAATCATGAGTATTGCAGGGTTTTGGTTCGTCGGGTGTTCAATCTAGGATCCACAGTTCCCTGTGCACACACCCCAGCATCCTCGGCTATTTTGACTCATACGTATTGCAGGGTTTGGTTTCGTCGGTTGTTCAACCTACGATCCACAGTTCCTTGTGCACACACCTCAGCATCCTCGGATATTCTGACTCATAATAATTGTAGGGTTTGGGTTCGTCGGGTATTCATCTCTACGATCCAGTTCCTTGTGCACACACCCCAGCATCCTCTGCTATTCTGACTCATACGTATTGCAAGGTTTGGGTTTGTCGGGAGTTCAATCTAGGATCCACAGTTCCTTGTGGAAACACCCCAGCATCCTCGGCAATTCTGACTCATACGTATTGCAGGGTTTCGGTTGGTCGGGTGTTCAGTCTAGGATCCACAGTTCCTTGTGCACACACCCCAGCATCCTCGGCTATTCTGACTCATACGTATTGCAAGGTTTGGGTTCGTCGGGAGTTCAATCTAGGATCCACAGTTCCTTGTGGAAACACCCAAGCATCCTCGGCAATTCTGACTCATACGTATTGCAGGGTTTGGGTTCGTCGGGTGTTCAATCTAGGATCCACAGTTCCCTTGTGCACACACCCCAGCATCCTCGGCTATTTTGACTCATACGTATTGCAGGGTTTGGGTTCGTCGGTTGTTCAACCTACGATCCACAGTTCCTTGTGCACACACCTCAGCATCCTCGGATATTCTGACTCATAATAATTGTAGGGTTTGGGTTCGTCGGGTATTCATCTCTACGATCCAGTTCCTTGTGCACACACCCCAGCATCCTCTGCTATTCTGACTCATACGTATTGCAGGGTTTGGGATGGTCGGGTGTTCACCCTATGATCCACAGTTCCTTGTGCACACACCCCAGCATCCTCGGCTATTCTGACTCATACGTATTGCAGGGTTTGGGTTCGTCGGGTGTTCAACGTACGATCCACAGTTCCTTATGCACACACCCCAGCATCCTCGGCTATTCTGACTCATACGTATTGGAGGGTTCGGGTTCGTCGGGTGTTCAACCTACGATCCACAGTTCCCTGTGCACACACCCCAGCATCCTCGGCTATTCTGACTCATACGTATTGCAGGGTTTGGGTTCGTCGGGTGTTCAACCTACGACCCACAGTTCCTTGTACACACACCCCAGCATCCTCGGCTATTCTGACTCATACGTATTGCAGGGTTTGGGTTCGTCGGGTGTTCAATCTAGGATTCACAGTTCCTTGTGCACACACCCCAGCATCCTCGGCTATTCTGACTCATACGTATTGCAGGGTTTGGGGTCGCCGGGTGTTCAGCCTACGATCCACAGCTCCTTGTGCACACACCCCAGCATCCTCGGGGATTCTGACTCATTCGTATTGCAGGGTTTGGGTTCGTCGGGTGTTCAACCTACGATCCACAGCTCCTTGTGCATACACCACAGCATCCTCGGCAATTCTGACTAATACGTATTGCAGGGTTTGAGTTCGTCGGGTGTTCAATCTAGGATCCACAGTTCCCTGTACACCCACCCCAGCATTCTCGGCTATTCTGACTCATACGTATTGCAGGGTTTGGGTTCGTCGGGTGTTCAATCTAGGTTCCACAGTTCCCTGTGCACACACCCCAGCATCCTCGGCTATTCTGACTCATACGTATTGCAGGGTTTGGGTTCGTCGGGTGTTCAACCTACGATCCACAGTTCCCTGTGCACACACCCCAGCATCCTAGGCAATTCTGACTAATACGTATTGCAGGGTTTGAGTTCGTCGGGTGTTCAATCTAGGATCCACAGTTCCCTGTGCACCCACCCCAGCATTCTCGGCTATTCTGACTCATACGTATTGCAGGGTTTGGGTTCGTCGGGTGTTCAACCTACGATCCACAGTTCCCTGTGCACACACCCCAGCATCCTCGGCTATTAGACTCATACGTATTGTAGGGTTTGTGTTCGTCGGGTGTTCAACCTACGATCCACAGCTCCTTGTGCACACACCCCAGCATCCTCGGCTATTCCGACTCATACATATTGCAGGGTTCGGGTTCATCGGGTGTTCAACCTACGATCCTCAGCTTCTTGTGCACACACCCCAGCATCCTCGGCTATTCTGACTCATACGTAATGCAGGGTTTGGGTTCGTCGGGTGTTCAACCTACGATCCACAGCTCCTTGTGCACACACCCCAGCATCCTCGGATATTCTGACTCAAACGTATTGCAGGGTTTGGGTTCGTCGGGTGTTCAACCTACGATCCACAGCTCCTTGTGCACACACACCAGCATGCTCGGCTATTCTGACTCATACGTAATGCAGGGTTTGGGTTCGTCGGTTGTTCAACCTACGATCCACAGTTCCCTTTGCACAAACCCCAGCATCCTCGGCTATTCTGACTCATACGTATTGCAGGGTTTGTGTTCGTCGGGTGTTCAATCTAGGATCCACAGTTCCCTGTGACCCACCCCATCATCCTCGGCTATTCTGACTCATACGTATTGCAGGGTTTTTGTTCGTCCGGTGTTCAATCTAGGATCCACAGTTCCTTGTGCACACACCCCAGCATCCTCGGTAATTCTGACTCATACGTATCGCAGGGTTTGTGTTTGTCGGGTGTTCAACCTACGATCCACAGTTCCCTGTGCACACACCCCAGCATCCTAGGCAATTCTGACTCATACGTATTGCAAGGTTTGGGTTCGTCGGGTGTTCAATCTAGGATAGACAGTTCCCTGTGCACACACCCCAGCATCCTCGGCTATTCTGACTCATACGTATTGCAGTGTTTGGGTTCGTCGGGTGTTCAACCTACGATCCACAGCTCCTTGTGCACACACCCCAGCATCCTCGGCTATTCTGACTTATACGTATTGCAGGGTTTGGGTTGGTCGGTTGTTCAACGTACGATCCACAGCTCCTTGTGCACACACCCCAGCATCCTCGGCTATTCTGACTCATTCGTATTGCAGGGTATGGGTTCGTCGGGTGTTCAACCTACGATCCACAGCTCCTTGTGCATACACCACAGCATCCTCGGCAATTCTGACTCATATGTATTGCAGAGTTTGGGTTCGTCGGGTGTTCAATCTAGGATCCACAGTTCCCTGTGCACACACCCCAGCATCCTCGGCTATTCTGACTCATACGTATTGCAAGGTTTGGGTTCGTCGGGAGTTCAATCTAGGATCCACAGTTCCTTGTGGAAACACCCAAGCATCCTCGGCAATTCTGACTCATACGTATTGGAGGGTTCGGGTTCGTCGGGTGTTCAACCTACGATCCACAGTTCCTTGTGCACACACCTCAGCATCCTCGGATATTCTGACTCATAATAATTGTAGGGTTTGGGTTCGTCGGGTATTCATCTCTACGATCCAGTTCCTTGTGCACACACCCCAGCATCCTCTGCTATTCTGACTCATACGTATTGCAGGGTTTGGGATGGTCGGGTGTTCACCCTATGATCCACAGTTCCTTGTGCACACACCCCAGCATCCTCGGCTATTCTGACTCATACGTATTGCAGGGTTTGGGTTCGTCGGGTGTTCAACGTACGATCCACAGTTCCTTATGCACACACCCCAGCATCCTCGGCTATTCTGACTCATACGTATTGGAGGGTTCGGGTTCGTCGGGTGTTCAACCTACGATCCACAGTTCCCTGTGCACACACCCCAGCATCCTCGGCTATTCTGACTCATACGTATTGCAGGGTTTGGGTTCGTCGGGTGTTCAACCTACGACCCACAGTTCCTTGTACACACACCCCAGCATCCTCGGCTATTCTGACTCATACGTATTGCAGGGTTTGGGTTCGTCGGGTGTTCAATCTAGGATTCACAGTTCCTTGTGCACACACCCCAGCATCCTCGGCTATTCTGACTCATACGTATTGCAGGGTTTGGGGTCGCCGGGTGTTCAGCCTACGATCCACAGCTCCTTGTGCACACACCCCAGCATCCTCGGGGATTCTGACTCATTCGTATTGCAGGGTTTGGGTTCGTCGGGTGTTCAACCTACGATCCACAGCTCCTTGTGCATACACCACAGCATCCTCGGCAATTCTGACTAATACGTATTGCAGGGTTTGAGTTCGTCGGGTGTTCAATCTAGGATCCACAGTTCCCTGTACACCCACCCCAGCATTCTCGGCTATTCTGACTCATACGTATTGCAGGGTTTGGGTTCGTCGGGTGTTCAATCTAGGTTCCACAGTTCCCTGTGCACACACCCCAGCATCCTCGGCTATTCTGACTCATACGTATTGCAGGGTTTGGGTTCGTCGGGTGTTCAACCTACGATCCACAGTTCCCTGTGCACACACCCCAGCATCCTAGGCAATTCTGACTAATACGTATTGCAGGGTTTGAGTTCGTCGGGTGTTCAATCTAGGATCCACAGTTCCCTGTGCACCCACCCCAGCATTCTCGGCTATTCTGACTCATACGTATTGCAGGGTTTGGGTTCGTCGGGTGTTCAACCTACGATCCACAGTTCCCTGTGCACACACCCCAGCATCCTCGGCTATTAGACTCATACGTATTGTAGGGTTTGTGTTCGTCGGGTGTTCAACCTACGATCCACAGCTCCTTGTGCACACACCCCAGCATCCTCGGCTATTCCGACTCATACATATTGCAGGGTTCGGGTTCATCGGGTGTTCAACCTACGATCCTCAGCTTCTTGTGCACACACCCCAGCATCCTCGGCTATTCTGACTCATACGTAATGCAGGGTTTGGGTTCGTCGGGTGTTCAACCTACGATCCACAGCTCCTTGTGCACACACCCCAGCATCCTCGGATATTCTGACTCAAACGTATTGCAGGGTTTGGGTTCGTCGGGTGTTCAACCTACGATCCACAGCTCCTTGTGCACACACACCAGCATGCTCGGCTATTCTGACTCATACGTAATGCAGGGTTTGGGTTCGTCGGTTGTTCAACCTACGATCCACAGTTCCCTTTGCACAAACCCCAGCATCCTCGGCTATTCTGACTCATACGTATTGCAGGGTTTGTGTTCGTCGGGTGTTCAATCTAGGATCCACAGTTCCCTGTGACCCACCCCATCATCCTCGGCTATTCTGACTCATACGTATTGCAGGGTTTTTGTTCGTCCGGTGTTCAATCTAGGATCCACAGTTCCTTGTGCACACACCCCAGCATCCTCGGTAATTCTGACTCATACGTATCGCAGGGTTTGTGTTTGTCGGGTGTTCAACCTACGATCCACAGTTCCCTGTGCACACACCCCAGCATCCTAGGCAATTCTGACTCATACGTATTGCAAGGTTTGGGTTCGTCGGGTGTTCAATCTAGGATAGACAGTTCCCTGTGCACACACCCCAGCATCCTCGGCTATTCTGACTCATACGTATTGCAGTGTTTGGGTTCGTCGGGTGTTCAACCTACGATCCACAGCTCCTAGTGCACACACCCCAGCATCCTCGGCTATTCTGACTTATACGTATTGCAGGGTTTGGGTTGGTCGGTTGTTCAACGTACGATCCACAGCTCCTTGTGCACACACCCCAGCATCCTCGGCTATTCTGACTCATTCGTATTGCAGGGTTTGGGTTCGTCGGGTGTTCAACCTACGATCCACAGCTCCTTGTGCATACACCACAGCATCCTCGGCAATTCTGACTCATACGTATTGCAGAGTTTGTGTTCGTCGGGTGTTCAATCTAGGATCCACAGTTCCTTGTGGAAACACCCCAGCATCCTCGGCAATTCTGACTCATACGTATTGCAGGGTTTCGGTTGGTCGGGTGTTCAGTCTAGGATCCACAGTTCCTTGTGCACACACCCCAGCATCCTCGGCTATTCTGACTCATATGTAATGCAGGGTTTGGGTTCTTCGGGTGTTCAACCTACGATCTACAGTTCCTTGTGCACACACCCCAGCATATTCGGCTATTCTGACTCATACGTATTGCAGGGTTTGGGTTCGTCGGGTGTTCATCCTACGATCCACAGCTCCTTGTGCACACACCCCAGCATCCTCGGCTATTCTGACTCATACGTATTGTAGGGTTTGGGTTCGTCGGGTGTTCAACCTACGATCCACAGCTCCTTGTGCACACACCCCAGCATCCTCGGCTATTCTGACTCATTCGTATTGCAGGGTTTGGGTTTGTCGGGTGTTCAACCTACGATCCACAGCTCGTTGTGCATACACCACAGCATCCTCGGCAATTCTGACTCATATGTATTGCAGAGTTTGGGTTCGTTGGGTGTTCAATCTAGGATCCACAGTTCCCTGTGCACACACCCCAGCATCCTCGGCTATTCTGACTCATACGTATTGCAAGGTTTGGGTTCGTCGGGAGTTCAATCTAGGATCCACAGTTCCTTGTGGAAACACCCTAGCATCCTAGGCAATTCTGACTCATGAGTATTGCAGGGTTTTGGTTCGTCGGGTGTTCAATCTAGGATCCACAGTTCCCTGTGCACACACCCCAGCATCCTCGGCTATTTTGACTCATACGTATTGCAGGGTTTGGTTTCGTCGGTTGTTCAACCTACGATCCACAGTTCCTTGTGCACACACCTCAGCATCCTCGGATATTCTGACTCATAATAATTGTAGGGTTTGGGTTCGTCGGGTATTCATCTCTACGATCCAGTTCCTTGTGCACACACCCCAGCATCCTCTGCTATTCTGACTCATACGTATTGCAGAGTTTGGGTTCGTCGGGTGTTCAATCTAGGATCCACAGTTCCCTGTGCACACACCCCAGCATCCTCGGCTATTCTGACTCATACGTATTGCAAGGTTTGGGTTTGTCGGGATTTCAATCTAGGATCCACAGTTCCTTGTGGAAACACCCCAGCATCCTCGGCAATTCTGACTCATACGTATTGCAGGGTTTCGGTTGGTCGGTTGTTCAGTCTAGGATCCACAGTTCCTTGTGCACACACCCCAGCATCCCCGGCTATTCTGACTCATATGTAATGCAGGGTTTGGGTTCTTCGGGTGTTCAACCTACGATCTACAGTTCCTTGTGCACACAACCCAGCATCCTCGGCTATTCTGACTCATACGTATTGCAGGGTTTGTGTTCGTCAGGTGTTCAACCTACGATCCACAGCTCCTTGTGCACACACCCCAGCATCCTCGGCTATTCTGACTCATACGTATTGCAGGGTTTGGGTTGGTCGGGTGTTGAACCTACGATCCACAGTTCCCTCTGCACACAACCCAGCATCCTCGGCTATTATGACTCATACGTATTGCAGGGTTTGGGTTCGTCGGGTGTTCAACCTACGATCCACAGTTCCTTGTGCACACAACCCAGCATCCTCGGCTATTATGACTTATACGTATTGCAGGGTTTGGGTTCGTCGGGTGTTCAATCTAGGATCCACAGTTCCTTGTGCACACACCCCAGCATCCTCGGCAATTCTGACTCATACGTATTGCAGAGTTTGGGTTCGTCGGGTGTTAAATCTACGATCCACAGTTCCTTGTGCACACACCCCAGCATCCTCGGCTATTCTGACTCATACGTATTGCAGGGTTTGGGTTCGTCGGGTGTTCAACGTACGATCCACAGTTCCTTATGCACACACCCCAGCATCCTCTGCTATTCTGACTCATACGTATTGGAGGGTTCGGGTTCGTCGGGTGTTCAACCTACGATCCACAGTTCCCTGTGCACACACCCCAGCATCCTCGGCTATTCTGACTCATACGTATTGCAGGGTTTGGGTTCGTCGGGTGTTCAACCTACGACCCACAGTTCCTTGTACACACACCCCAGCATCCTCGGCTATTCTGACTCATACGTATTGCAGGGTTTGGGTTCGTCGGGTGTTCAATCTAGGATTCACAGTTCCTTGTGCACACACCCCAGCATCCTCGGCTATTCTGACTCATACGTATTGCAGGGTTTGGGGTCGCCGGGTGTTCAGCCTACGATCCACAGCTCCTTGTGCACACACCCCAGCATCCTCGGGGATTCTGACTCATTCGTATTGCAGGGTTTGGGTTCGTCGGGTGTTCAACCTACGATCCACAGCTCCTTGTGCACACACCCCAGCATCCTCGGCTATTCTGACTTATACGTATTGCAGGGTTTGGGTTGGTCGGTTGTTCAACGTACGATCCACAGCTCCTTGTGCACACACCCCAGCATCCTCGGCTATTCTGACTCATTCGTATTGCAGGGTTTGGGTTCGTCGGGTGTTCAACCTACGATCCACAGCTCCTTGTGCATACACCACAGCATCCTCGGCAATTCTGACTCATACGTATTGCAGAGTTTGTGTTCGTCGGGTGTTCAATCTAGGATCCACAGTTCCTTGTGGAAACACCCCAGCATCCTCGGCAATTCTGACTCATACGTATTGCAGGGTTTCGGTTGGTCGGGTGTTCAGTCTAGGATCCACAGTTCCTTGTGCACACACCCCAGCATCCTCGGCTATTCTGACTCATATGTAATGCAGGGTTTGGGTTCTTCGGGTGTTCAACCTACGATCTACAGTTCCTTGTGCACACACCCCAGCATATTCGGCTATTCTGACTCATACGTATTGCAGGGTTTGGGTTCGTCGGGTGTTCATCCTACGATCCACAGCTCCTTGTGCACACACCCCAGCATCCTCGGCTATTCTGACTCATACGTATTGTAGGGTTTGGGTTCGTCGGGTGTTCAACCTACGATCCACAGCTCCTTGTGCACACACCCCAGCATCCTCGGCTATTCTGACTCATTCGTATTGCAGGGTTTGGGTTTGTCGGGTGTTCAACCTACGATCCACAGCTCGTTGTGCATACACCACAGCATCCTCGGCAATTCTGACTCATATGTATTGCAGAGTTTGGGTTCGTTGGGTGTTCAATCTAGGATCCACAGTTCCCTGTGCACACACCCCAGCATCCTCGGCTATTCTGACTCATACGTATTGCAAGGTTTGGGTTCGTCGGGAGTTCAATCTAGGATCCACAGTTCCTTGTGGAAACACCCTAGCATCCTAGGCAATTCTGACTCATGAGTATTGCAGGGTTTTGGTTCGTCGGGTGTTCAATCTAGGATCCACAGTTCCCTGTGCACACACCCCAGCATCCTCGGCTATTTTGACTCATACGTATTGCAGGGTTTGGTTTCGTCGGTTGTTCAACCTACGATCCACAGTTCCTTGTGCACACACCTCAGCATCCTCGGATATTCTGACTCATAATAA
The DNA here is from genome assembly GCA_963675035.1 of Allygus modestus. Taxonomy (NCBI): domain Eukaryota; kingdom Metazoa; phylum Arthropoda; class Insecta; order Hemiptera; family Cicadellidae; genus Allygus; species Allygus modestus. The sequence continues at coordinate 352,501,436 of OY776112.1, forward strand.
TTGTAGGGTTTGGGTTCGTCGGGTATTCATCTCTACGATCCAGTTCCTTGTGCACACACCCCAGCATCCTCTGCTATTCTGACTCATACGTATTGCAGAGTTTGGGTTCGTCGGGTGTTCAATCTAGGATCCACAGTTCCCTGTGCACACACCCCAGCATCCTCGGCTATTCTGACTCATACGTATTGCAAGGTTTGGGTTTGTCGGGAGTTCAATCTAGGATCCACAGTTCCTTGTGGAAACACCCCAGCATCCTCGGCAATTCTGACTCATACGTATTGCAGGGTTTCGGTTGGTCGGGTGTTCAGTCTAGGATCCACAGTTCCTTGTGCACACACCCCAGCATCCCCGGCTATTCTGACTCATATGTAATGCAGGGTTTGGGTTCTTCGGGTGTTCAACCTACGATCTACAGTTCCTTGTGCACACAACCCAGCATCCTCGGCTATTCTGACTCATACGTATTGCAGGGTTTGTGTTCGTCAGGTGTTCAACCTACGATCCACAGCTCCTTGTGCACACACCCCAGCATCCTCGGCTATTCTGACTCATACGTATTGCAGGGTTTGGGTTGGTCGGGTGTTGAACCTACGATCCACAGTTCCCTCTGCACACAACCCAGCATCCTCGGCTATTATGACTCATACGTATTGCAGGGTTTGGGTTCGTCGGGTGTTCAACCTACGATCCACAGTTCCTTGTGCACACAACCCAGCATCCTCGGCTATTATGACTTATACGTATTGCAGGGTTTGGGTTCGTCGGGTGTTCAATCTAGGATCCACAGTTCCTTGTGCACACACCCCAGCATCCTCGGCAATTCTGACTCATACGTATTGCAGAGTTTGGGTTCGTCGGGTGTTAAATCTACGATCCACAGTTCCTTGTGCACACACCCCAGCATCCTCGGCTATTCTGACTCATACGTATTGCAGGGTTTGGGTTCGTCGGGTGTTCAACGTACGATCCACAGTTCCTTATGCACACACCCCAGCATCCTCGGCTATTCTGACTCATACGTATTGGAGGGTTCGGGTTCGTCGGGTGTTCAACCTACGATCCACAGTTCCCTGTGCACACACCCCAGCATCCTCGGCTATTCTGACTCATACGTATTGCAGGGTTTGGGTTCGTCGGGTGTTCAACCTACGACCCACAGTTCCTTGTACACACACCCCAGCATCCTCGGCTATTCTGACTCATACGTATTGCAGGGTTTGGGTTCGTCGGGTGTTCAATCTAGGATTCACAGTTCCTTGTGCACACACCCCAGCATCCTCGGCTATTCTGACTCATACGTATTGCAGGGTTTGGGGTCGCCGGGTGTTCAGCCTACGATCCACAGCTCCTTGTGCACACACCCCAGCATCCTCGGGGATTCTGACTCATTCGTATTGCAGGGTTTGGGTTCGTCGGGTGTTCAACCTACGATCCACAGCTCCTTGTGCATACACCACAGCATCCTCGGCAATTCTGACTAATACGTATTGCAGGGTTTGAGTTCGTCGGGTGTTCAATCTAGGATCCACAGTTCCCTGTACACCCACCCCAGCATTCTCGGCTATTCTGACTCATACGTATTGCAGGGTTTGGGTTCGTCGGGTGTTCAATCTAGGTTCCACAGTTCCCTGTGCACACACCCCAGCATCCTCGGCTATTCTGACTCATACGTATTGCAGGGTTTGGGTTCGTCGGGTGTTCAACCTACGATCCACAGTTCCCTGTGCACACACCCCAGCATCCTAGGCAATTCTGACTAATACGTATTGCAGGGTTTGAGTTCGTCGGGTGTTCAATCTAGGATCCACAGTTCCCTGTGCACCCACCCCAGCATTCTCGGCTATTCTGACTCATACGTATTGCAGGGTTTGGGTTCGTCGGGTGTTCAACCTACGATCCACAGTTCCCTGTGCACACACCCCAGCATCCTCGGCTATTAGACTCATACGTATTGTAGGGTTTGTGTTCGTCGGGTGTTCAACCTACGATCCACAGCTCCTTGTGCACACACCCCAGCATCCTCGGCTATTCCGACTCATACATATTGCAGGGTTCGGGTTCATCGGGTGTTCAACCTACGATCCTCAGCTTCTTGTGCACACACCCCAGCATCCTCGGCTATTCTGACTCATACGTAATGCAGGGTTTGGGTTCGTCGGGTGTTCAACCTACGATCCACAGCTCCTTGTGCACACACCCCAGCATCCTCGGATATTCTGACTCAAACGTATTGCAGGGTTTGGGTTCGTCGGGTGTTCAACCTACGATCCACAGCTCCTTGTGCACACACACCAGCATGCTCGGCTATTCTGACTCATACGTAATGCAGGGTTTGGGTTCGTCGGTTGTTCAACCTACGATCCACAGTTCCCTTTGCACAAACCCCAGCATCCTCGGCTATTCTGACTCATACGTATTGCAGGGTTTGTGTTCGTCGGGTGTTCAATCTAGGATCCACAGTTCCCTGTGACCCACCCCATCATCCTCGGCTATTCTGACTCATACGTATTGCAGGGTTTTTGTTCGTCCGGTGTTCAATCTAGGATCCACAGTTCCTTGTGCACACACCCCAGCATCCTCGGTAATTCTGACTCATACGTATCGCAGGGTTTGTGTTTGTCGGGTGTTCAACCTACGATCCACAGTTCCCTGTGCACACACCCCAGCATCCTAGGCAATTCTGACTCATACGTATTGCAAGGTTTGGGTTCGTCGGGTGTTCAATCTAGGATAGACAGTTCCCTGTGCACACACCCCAGCATCCTCGGCTATTCTGACTCATACGTATTGCAGTGTTTGGGTTCGTCGGGTGTTCAACCTACGATCCACAGCTCCTTGTGCACACACCCCAGCATCCTCGGCTATTCTGACTTATACGTATTGCAGGGTTTGGGTTGGTCGGTTGTTCAACGTACGATCCACAGCTCCTTGTGCACACACCCCAGCATCCTCGGCTATTCTGACTCATTCGTATTGCAGGGTTTGGGTTCGTCGGGTGTTCAACCTACGATCCACAGCTCCTTGTGCATACACCACAGCATCCTCGGCAATTCTGACTCATACGTATTGCAGAGTTTGTGTTCGTCGGGTGTTCAATCTAGGATCCACAGTTCCTTGTGGAAACACCCCAGCATCCTCGGCAATTCTGACTCATACGTATTGCAGGGTTTCGGTTGGTCGGGTGTTCAGTCTAGGATCCACAGTTCCTTGTGCACACACCCCAGCATCCTCGGCTATTCTGACTCATATGTAATGCAGGGTTTGGGTTCTTCGGGTGTTCAACCTACGATCTACAGTTCCTTGTGCACACACCCCAGCATATTCGGCTATTCTGACTCATACGTATTGCAGGGTTTGGGTTCGTCGGGTGTTCATCCTACGATCCACAGCTCCTTGTGCACACACCCCAGCATCCTCGGCTATTCTGACTCATACGTATTGCAGGGTTTGGGTTCGTCGGGTGTTCAACCTACGATCCACAGTTCCTTGTGCACACACCCCAGCATCCTCGGCTATTCTGACTCATATGTAATGCAGGGTTTGGGTTCTTCGGGTGTTCAACCTACGATCTACAGTTCCTTGTGCACACACCCCAGCATATTCGGCTATTCTGACTCATACGTATTGCAGGGTTTGGGTTCGTCGGGTGTTCATCCTACGATCCACAGCTCCTTGTGCACACACCCCAGCATCCTCGGCTATTCTGACTCATACGTATTGCAGGGTTTGGGTTCTTCGGGTGTTCAACCTACGATCTACAGTTCCTTGTGCACACACCCCAGCATATTCGGCTATTCTGACTCATACGTATTGCAGGGTTTGGGTTCGTCGGGTGTTCATCCTACGATCCACAGCTCCTTGTGCACACACCCCAGCATCCTCGGCTATTCTGACTCATACGTATTGCAGGGTTTGGGTTCGTCGGGTGTTCAACCTACGATCCACAGCTCCTTGTGCACACACCCCAGCATCCTCGGCTATTCTGACTCATTCGTATTGCAGGGTTTGGGTTCGTCGGGTGTTCAACCTACGATCCACAGCTCGTTGTGCATACACCACAGCATCCTCGGCAATTCTGACTCATATGTATTGCAGAGTTTGGGTTCGTTGGGTGTTCAATCTAGGATCCACAGTTCCCTGTGCACACACCCCAGCATCCTCGGCTATTCTGACTCATACGTATTGCAAGGTTTGGGTTCGTCGGGAGTTCAATCTAGGATCCACAGTTCCTTGTGGAAACACCCTAGCATCCTAGGCAATTCTGACTCATGAGTATTGCAGGGTTTTGGTTCGTCGGGTGTTCAATCTAGGATCCACAGTTCCCTGTGCACACACCCCAGCATCCTCGGCTATTTTGACTCATACGTATTGCAGGGTTTGGTTTCGTCGGTTGTTCAACCTACGATCCACAGTTCCTTGTGCACACACCTCAGCATCCTCGGATATTCTGACTCATAATAATTGTAGGGTTTGGGTTCGTCGGGTATTCATCTCTACGATCCAGTTCCTTGTGCACACACCCCAGCATCCTCTGCTATTCTGACTCATACGTATTGCAGAGTTTGGGTTCGTCGGGTGTTCAATCTAGGATCCACAGTTCCCTGTGCACACACCCCAGCATCCTCGGCTATTCTGACTCATACGTATTGCAAGGTTTGGGTTTGTCGGGAGTTCAATCTAGGATCCACAGTTCCTTGTGCACACACCCCAGCATCCCCGGCTATTCTGACTCATATGTAATGCAGGGTTTGGGTTCTTCGGGTGTTCAACCTACGATCTACAGTTCCTTGTGCACACAACCCAGCATCCTCGGCTATTCTGACTCATACGTATTGCAGGGTTTGTGTTCGTCAGGTGTTCAACCTACGATCCACAGCTCCTTGTGCACACACCCCAGCATCCTCGGCTATTCTGACTCATACGTATTGCAGGGTTTGGGTTGGTCGGGTGTTGAACCTACGATCCACAGTTCCCTCTGCACACAACCCAGCATCCTCGGCTATTATGACTCATACGTATTGCAGGGTTTGGGTTCGTCGGGTGTTCAACCTACGATCCACAGTTCCTTGTGCACACAACCCAGCATCCTCGGCTATTATGACTTATACGTATTGCAGGGTTTGGGTTCGTCGGGTAATCAATCTAGGATCCACAGTTCCTTGTGCACACACCCCAGCATCCTCGGCAATTCTGACTCATACGTATTGCAGAGTTTGGGTTCGTCGGGTGTTAAATCTACGATCCACAGTTCCTTGTGCACACACCCCAGCATCCTCGGCTATTCTGACTCATACGTATTGCAGGGTTTGGGTTCGTCGGGTGTTCAACCTACGATCCACAGCTCCTTGTGCACACACCCCAGCATCCTCGGCTATTCTGACTCATACGTATTGCAGGGTTTGGGTTGGTCGGGTGTTCAACCTACGATCAACAGTTCCCTGTGCACACACCCCAGCATCCTCGGCAATTCTGACTCATACGTATTGCAGGGTTTGGCTTCGTCGGGTGTTCAATCTAGGTTCCACAGTTCCCTGTGCACCCATCCCATCATCCTCGGCTATTCTGACTCATACGTATTGCAGGGTTTGGGTTCGTCGGGTGTTCAACCAACGATCCACAGCTCCTTGTGCACACACCCCAGCATCCTCGGCTATTCTGTCTCATACGTATTGCAGGGTTTGGGTTCGTCGGGTGTTCAACCTACGACCCACAGCTCCTTGTGCACACACCCCAGCACCCTCGGATATTCTGACTCATACGTATTTCAGGGTTTGGGTTCGTCGGGTGTTCAACCTACCATCAACAGCTCCTTGTGCACACACCCCAGCATCCTCGGCTATTCTGACTCATACGTATTGCAGGGTTTGGGTTGGTCGGGTGTTCAACCTACGATCCACAGTTCCTTGTGCACACAACCCAGCATCCTCGGCTATTCTGACTCATACGTATTGCAGGGTTTGTGTTCGTCAGGTGTTCAACCTACGATCCACAGCTCCTTGTGCACACACCCCAGCATCCTCGGCTATTCTGACTCATACGTATTGCAGGGTTTAGGTTGGTCGGGTGTTGAACCTACGATCCACAGTTCCCTGTGCACACAACCCAGCATCCTCGGCTATTATGACTCATACGTATTGCAGGGTTTGGGTTCGACGGGTGTTCAACCTACGATCCACAGTTCCTTGTGCACACAACCCAGCATCCTCGGCTATTATGACTTATACGTATTGCAGGGTTTGGGTTCGTCGGGTGTTCAATCTAGGATCCACAGTTCCTTGTGCACACACCCCAGCATCCTCGGCAATTCTGACTCATACGTATTGCAGAGTTTGGGTTCGTCGGGTGTTAAATCTAGGATCCACAGTTCCCTGTGCACACACCCCAGCATCCTCGGCTATTCTGACTCATACGTATTGCAGGGTTTGGGTTCGTCGGGTGTTCAACCTACGATCCACAGTTCCCTGTGCACACACCCCAGCATCCTCGGCAATTCTGACTCATACGTATTGCAGGGTTTGGGTTCGTCGGGTGTTCAATCTAGGATCTACAGTTCCCTGTGCACCCACCCCATCATCTTTGGCGATTCTGACTCATACGTATTGCAGGGTTTGTGTTCGTCCGGTGTTCAATCTAGGATCCACAGTTACTTGTGCACACACCCCAGCATCCTCGGCAATTCTGACTCATACGTATTGCAGGGTTTGGGTATGTCGGGTGTTCAATCTAGGATCCACAGTTCCCTGTACACACACCCCAGCATCCTCGGCTATTCTGACTCATACGTATTGCAGGGTTTGGGTTCGTCGGGTGTTCAACTTACGATCCACAGTTCCCTGTGCACACACCCCAGCATCCTAGGCAATTCTGACTCATACGTAATGCAGGGTTTCGGTTCGTCGGGTGTTCAATCTAGGATCCACAGTTCCCTGTGCACACACCCCAGCATTCTCGGCTATCCTGACTCATACTTATTGCAGGGTTTGGGTTCGTCGGATGTTCAATCTAGGATCCACAGTTCCCTGTACACACACCCCAGCATCCTCGGCTATTCTGACTCATATGTATTGCAGGGTTTGGGTTCGTCGGGTGTTCAACCTTTGATCCATGGTTCCCTGTGCAAACACCCCAGCATCCTCGGCTCTCCTGACTCATACGTATTGTAGGGTTTGGGTTCGTCGGGTGTTCAACCTACGATCCACAGTTCCCTGTGCACATACCCCAGCATCCTCGGCTATTCTGACTCATACGTATTGTAGGGTTTGTGTTCGTCGGGTGTTCAACCTACGATCCACAGCTCCTTGTGCACACACCCCAGCATCCTCGGCTATTCCGACTCATACGTATTGCAGGGTTTGGGTTCATCGGGTGTTCAACCTACGATCCACAGCTCCTTGTGCACACACCCCAGCATCCTCGGCTATTCTGACTCATACGTATTGCAGGGTTTGGGTTCGTCGGGTGTTCAACCTACGATCCACAGTTTCTTTGCACACACCCCAGCATCCTCGGCTATTCTTACTCATACGTATTGCAGGGTTTGGGGTCGTCGGGTGTTCAACCAACGATCCAAAGTTCCCTGTGCACACACCCCAGCATCCTTGGCTATTCTGACTCATACGTATTGCAGGGTTTATGTTCGTCGGGTGTTCATACTACGATCCACAGCTCCTTGTGCACACACCCCATCATCCTCGGCTATTCTGACTCATACGTATTGCAGGGTTTGGGTTCGTCGGGTGTTCAACCTACGATCCACAGCTCCTTGTGCACACACACCAGCATCCTGGGCTATTCTGTCTCATACGTATTGCAGGGTTTTTTCGTCGGGTGTTCAACCTACGATCCACAGCTCCTTGTGCACAACCCCAGCATCCTCGGCTATTCTGACTCATACGTATCGCAGGGTTTGGGTTGGTCGGGTGTTCAACCTACGATCCACAGTTCCCTGTGCACACACCCCAGCATCCTCGGCTATTCTGACTCATACGTATTGCAGGGTTTGGGTTCGTCGTGTGTTCAACCTACGATCCACAGCTCCTTGTGCACACACACCAGCATCCTCGGCTATTCTGACTCATACGTATTGCAGGGTTCGGGTTCGTCGGGTGTTCAACCTACGATCCACAGTTCCCTGTGCACACACCCCAGCATCCTAGGCAATTGTAACTCATACTTATTGCAGGGTTTGGGTTCGTCGGTTGTTCAATCTAGGATCCACAGTTCCCTGTGCACACACCCCAGCATCCTCGGCTATTCTGACTCATACTTATTGCAGGGTTTGGGTTCGTCGGGGGTTCAACCTACGATCCACAGCTCCTTGTGCACACACCCCAGCATCCTCGGCTATTCTGACTTATACGTATTGCAGGGTTTGGGTTCGTCGGGTGTTCAACCTATGATCCACAGTTCACTGTGCAAACACCCCAGCATCCTCGGCTCTCCTGAATCATACATATTGCAGGGTTTGGGTTGGTCGGGTGTTCAACTTACGATCCACAGTTCCTTGTGCACACACTCCAGCATCCTCGGCTATTCTGGTCCATACGTATTGCAGAGTTTGGGTTCGTTGGGTGTTCAACCTACGATCCACAGTTCCCTGTGCACACACCCCAGCATCCTCGGCTATTAGACTCATACGTATTGTAGGGTTTGTGTTCGTCGGGTGTTCAACCTACGATCCACAGCTCCTTGTGCACACACCCCAGCATCCTCGGCTATTCCGACTCATACATATTGCAGGGTTCGGGTTCATCGGGTGTTCAACCTACGATCCTCAGCTTCTTGTGCACACACCCCAGCATCCTCGGCTATTCTGACTCATACGTAATGCAGGGTTTGGGTTCGTCGGGTGTTCAACCTACGATCCACAGCTCCTTGTGCACACACCCCAGCATCCTCGGATATTCTGACTCAAACGTATTGCAGGGTTTGGGTTCGTCGGGTGTTCAACCTACGATCCACAGCTCCTTGTGCACACACACCAGCATGCTCGGCTATTCTGACTCATACGTAATGCAGGGTTTGGGTTCGTCGGTTGTTCAACCTACGATCCACAGTTCCCTTTGCACAAACCCCAGCATCCTCGGCTATTCTGACTCATACGTATTGCAGGGTTTGTGTTCGTCGGGTGTTCAATCTAGGATCCACAGTTCCCTGTGACCCACCCCATCATCCTCGGCTATTCTGACTCATACGTATTGCAGGGTTTTTGTTCGTCCGGTGTTCAATCTAGGATCCACAGTTCCTTGTGCACACACCCCAGCATCCTCGGTAATTCTGACTCATACGTATCGCAGGGTTTGTGTTTGTCGGGTGTTAAACCTACGATCCACAGTTCCCTGTGCACACACCCCAGCATCCTAGGCAATTCTGACTCATACGTATTGCAAGGTTTGGGTTCGTCGGGTGTTCAATCTAGGATAGACAGTTCCCTGTGCACACACCCCAGCATCCTCGGCTATTCTGACTCATACGTATTGCAGTGTTTGGGTTCGTCGGGTGTTCAACCTACGATCCACAGCTCCTTGTGCACACACCCCAGCATCCTCGGCTATTCTGACTTATACGTATTGCAGGGTTTGGGTTGGTCGGTTGTTCAACGTACGATCCACAGCTCCTTGTGCACACACCCCAGCATCCTCGGCTATTCTGACTCATTCGTATTGCAGGGTTTGGGTTCGTCGGGTGTTCAACCTACGATCCACAGTTCCTTGTGGAAACACCCCAGCATCCTCGGCAATTCTGACTCATACGTATTGCAGGGTTTCGGTTGGTCGGGTGTTCAGTCTAGGATCCACAGTTCCTTGTGCACACACCCCAGCATCCTCGGCTATTCTGACTCATATGTAATGCAGGGTTTGGGTTCTTCGGGTGTTCAACCTACGATCTACAGTTCCTTGTGCACACACCCCAGCATATTCGGCTATTCTGACTCATACGTATTGCAGGGTTCGGGTTCGTCGGGTGTTCATCCTACGATCCACAGCTCCTTGTGCACACACCCCAGCATCCTCGGCTATTCTGACTCATACGTATTGCAGGGTTTGGGTTCGTCGGGTGTTCAACCTACGATCCACAGCTCCTTGTGCACACACCCCAGCATCCTCGGCTATTCTGACTCATTCTTATTGCAGGGTTTGGGTTCGTCGGGTGTTCAACCTACGATCCACAGCTCGTTGTGCATACACCACAGCATCCTCGGCAATTCTGACTCATATGTATTGCAGAGTTTGGGTTCGTCGGGTGTTCAATCTAGGATCCACAGTTCCCTGTGCACACACCCCAGCATCCTCGGCTATTCTGACTCATACGTATTGCAAGGTTTGGGTTCGTCGGGAGTTCAATCTAGGATCCACAGTTCCTTGTGGAAACACCCTAGCATCCTCGGCAATTCTGACTCATGAGTATTGCAGGGTTTTGGTTCGTCGGGTGTTCAATCTAGGATCCACAGTTCCCTGTGCACACACCCCAGCATCCTCGGCTATTTTGACTCATACGTATTGCAGGGTTTGGTTTCGTCGGTTGTTCAACCTACGATCCACAGTTCCTTGTGCACACACCTCAGCATCCTCGGATATTCTGACTCATAATAATTGTAGGGTTTGGGTTCGTCGGGTATTCATCTCTACGATCCAGTTCCTTGTGCACACACCCCAGCATCCTCTGCTATTCTGACTCATACGTATTGCAAGGTTTGGGTTTGTCGGGAGTTCAATCTAGGATCCACAGTTCCTTGTGGAAACACCCCAGCATCCTCGGCAATTCTGACTCATACGTATTGCAGGGTTTCGGTTGGTCGGGTGTTCAGTCTAGGATCCACAGTTCCTTGTGCACACACCCCAGCTTCCTCGGCTATTCTGACTCATACGTATTGCAAGGTTTGGGTTCGTCGGGAGTTCAATCTAGGATCCACAGTTCCTTGTGGAAACACCCAAGCATCCTCGGCAATTCTGACTCATACGTATTGCAGGGTTTGGGTTCGTCGGGTGTTCAATCTAGGATCCACAGTTCCCTTGTGCACACACCCCAGCATCCTCGGCTATTTTGACTCATACGTATTGCAGGGTTTGGGTTCGTCGGTTGTTCAACCTACGATCCACAGTTCCTTGTGCACACACCTCAGCATCCTCGGATATTCTGACTCATAATAATTGTAGGGTTTGGGTTCGTCGGGTATTCATCTCTACGATCCAGTTCCTTGTGCACACACCCCAGCATCCTCTGCTATTCTGACTCATACGTATTGCAGGGTTTGGGATGGTCGGGTGTTCACCCTATGATCCACAGTTCCTTGTGCACACACCCCAGCATCCTCGGCTATTCGGACTCATACGTATTGCAGGGTTTGGGTTCGTCGGGTGTTCAACGTACGATCCACAGTTCCTTATGCACACACCCCAGCATCCTCGGCTATTCTGACTCATACGTATTGGAGGGTTCGGGTTCGTCGGGTGTTCAACTTACGATCCACAGTTCCCTGTGCACACACCCCAGCATCCTCGGCTATTCTGACTCATACGTATTGCAGGGTTTGGGTTCGTCGGGTGTTCAACCTACGACCCACAGTTCCTTGTACACACACCCCAGCATCCTCGGCTATTCTGACTCATACGTATTGCAGGGTTTGGGTTCGTCGGGTGTTCAATCTAGGATTCACAGTTCCTTGTGCACACACCCCAGCATCCTCGGCTATTCTGACTCATACGTATTGCAGGGTTTGGGGTCGCCGGGTGTTCAGCCTACGATCCACAGCTCCTTGTGCACACACCCCAGCATCCTCGGGGGTTCTGACTCATTCGTATTGCAGGGTTTGGGTTCGTCGGGTGTTCAACCTACGATCCACAGCTCCTTGTGCATACACCACAGCATCCTCGGCAATTCTGACTAATACGTATTGCAGGGTTTGAGTTCGTCGGGTGTTCAATCTAGGATCCACAGTTCCCTGTACACCCACCCCAGCATTCTCGGCTATTCTGACTCATACGTATTGCAGGGTTTGGGTTCGTCGGGTGTTCAATCTAGGTTCCACAGTTCCCTGTGCACACACCCCAGCATCCTCGGCTATTCTGACTCATACGTATTGCAGGGTTTGGGTTCGTCGGGTGTTCAACCTACGATCCACAGTTCCCTGTGCACACACCCCAGCATCCTAGGCAATTCTGACTAATACGTATTGCAGGGTTTGAGTTCGTCGGGTGTTCAATCTAGGATCCACAGTTCCCTGTGCACCCACCCCAGCATTCTCGGCTATTCTGACTCATACGTATTGCAGGGTTTGGGTTCGTCGGGTGTTCAATCTAGGATCCACAGTTCCTTGTGCAAACACCCCAGCATCCTCGGCAATTCTGACTCATACGTATTGCAGGGTTTGGGTTCGTCGGGTGTTCAATCTAGGATCCACAGTTCCCTGTGCACACACCCCAGCATCCTCGGCTATTCTAACTCATACGTATTGCAGGGTTTGGGTTCGTTGGGTGTTCAACCTACGATCCACAGTTCCCTGTGCACACACCCCAGCATCCTAAGCAATTCTGACTAATACGTATTGCAGGGTTTGAGTTCGTCGGGTGTTCAATCTAGGATCCACAGTTCCCTGTGCACCCACCCCAGCATTCTCGGCTATTCTGACTCATACGTATTGCAGGGTTTGGGTTCGTCGGTTGTTCAATCTAGGATCCACAGTTCCCTGTGCACACACCCCAGCATCCTCGGCTATTCTGACTCATACTTATTGCAGGGTTTGGGTTCGTCGGGGGTTCAACCTACGATCCACAGCTCCTTGTGCACACACCCCAGCATCCTCGGCTATTCTGACTTATACGTATTGCAGGGTTTGGGTTCGTCGGGTGTTCAACCTATGATCCACAGTTCACTGTGCAAACACCCCAGCATCCTCGGCTCTCCTGAATCATACATATTGCAGGGTTTGGGTTGGTCGGGTGTTCAACTTACGATCCACAGTTCCTTGTGCACACACTCCAGCATCCTCGGCTATTCTGGTCCATACGTATTGCAGAGTTTGGGTTCGTTGGGTGTTCAACCTACGATCCACAGTTCCCTGTGCACACACCCCAGCATCCTCGGCTATTAGACTCATACGTATTGTAGGGTTTGTGTTCGTCGGGTGTTCAACCTACGATCCACAGCTCCTTGTGCACACACCCCAGCATCCTCGGCTATTCCGACTCATACATATTGCAGGGTTCGGGTTCATCGGGTGTTCAACCTACGATCCTCAGCTTCTTGTGCACACACCCCAGCATCCTCGGCTATTCTGACTCATACGTAATGCAGGGTTTGGGTTCGTCGGGTGTTCAACCTACGATCCACAGCTCCTTGTGCACACACCCCAGCATCCTCGGATATTCTGACTCAAACGTATTGCAGGGTTTGGGTTCGTCGGGTGTTCAACCTACGATCCACAGCTCCTTGTGCACACACACCAGCATGCTCGGCTATTCTGACTCATACGTAATGCAGGGTTTGGGTTCGTCGGTTGTTCAACCTACGATCCACAGTTCCCTTTGCACAAACCCCAGCATCCTCGGCTATTCTGACTCATACGTATTGCAGGGTTTGTGTTCGTCGGGTGTTCAATCTAGGATCCACAGTTCCCTGTGACCCACCCCATCATCCTCGGCTATTCTGACTCATACGTATTGCAGGGTTTTTGTTCGTCCGGTGTTCAATCTAGGATCCACAGTTCCTTGTGCACACACCCCAGCATCCTCGGTAATTCTGACTCATACGTATCGCAGGGTTTGTGTTTGTCGGGTGTTAAACCTACGATCCACAGTTCCCTGTGCACACACCCCAGCATCCTAGGCAATTCTGACTCATACGTATTGCAAGGTTTGGGTTCGTCGGGTGTTCAATCTAGGATAGACAGTTCCCTGTGCACACACCCCAGCATCCTCGGCTATTCTGACTCATACGTATTGCAAGGTTTGGGTTCGTCGGGAGTTCAATCTAGGATCCACAGTTCCTTGTGGAAACACCCTAGCATCCTCGGCAATTCTGACTCATGAGTATTGCAGGGTTTTGGTTCGTCGGGTGTTCAATCTAGGATCCACAGTTCCCTGTGCACACACCCCAGCATCCTCGGCTATTTTGACTCATACGTATTGCAGGGTTTGGTTTCGTCGGTTGTTCAACCTACGATCCACAGTTCCTTGTGCACACACCTCAGCATCCTCGGATATTCTGACTCATAATAATTGTAGGGTTTGGGTTCGTCGGGTATTCATCTCTACGATCCAGTTCCTTGTGCACACACCCCAGCATCCTCTGCTATTCTGACTCATACGTATTGCAAGGTTTGGGTTTGTCGGGAGTTCAATCTAGGATCCACAGTTCCTTGTGGAAACACCCCAGCATCCTCGGCAATTCTGACTCATACGTATTGCAGGGTTTCGGTTGGTCGGGTGTTCAGTCTAGGATCCACAGTTCCTTGTGCACACACCCCAGCTTCCTCGGCTATTCTGACTCATACGTATTGCAAGGTTTGGGTTCGTCGGGAGTTCAATCTAGGATCCACAGTTCCTTGTGGAAACACCCAAGCATCCTCGGCAATTCTGACTCATACGTATTGCAGGGTTTGGGTTCGTCGGGTGTTCAATCTAGGATCCACAGTTCCCTTGTGCACACACCCCAGCATCCTCGGCTATTTTGACTCATACGTATTGCAGGGTTTGGGTTCGTCGGTTGTTCAACCTACGATCCACAGTTCCTTGTGCACACACCTCAGCATCCTCGGATATTCTGACTCATAATAATTGTAGGGTTTGGGTTCGTCGGGTATTCATCTCTACGATCCAGTTCCTTGTGCACACACCCCAGCATCCTCTGCTATTCTGACTCATACGTATTGCAGGGTTTGGGATGGTCGGGTGTTCACCCTATGATCCACAGTTCCTTGTGCACACACCCCAGCATCCTCGGCTATTCGGACTCATACGTATTGCAGGGTTTGGGTTCGTCGGGTGTTCAACGTACGATCCACAGTTCCTTATGCACACACCCCAGCATCCTCGGCTATTCTGACTCATACGTATTGGAGGGTTCGGGTTCGTCGGGTGTTCAACTTACGATCCACAGTTCCCTGTGCACACACCCCAGCATCCTCGGCTATTCTGACTCATACGTATTGCAGGGTTTGGGTTCGTCGGGTGTTCAACCTACGACCCACAGTTCCTTGTACACACACCCCAGCATCCTCGGCTATTCTGACTCATACGTATTGCAGGGTTTGGGTTCGTCGGGTGTTCAATCTAGGATTCACAGTTCCTTGTGCACACACCCCAGCATCCTCGGCTATTCTGACTCATACGTATTGCAGGGTTTGGGGTCGCCGGGTGTTCAGCCTACGATCCACAGCTCCTTGTGCACACACCCCAGCATCCTCGGGGGTTCTGACTCATTCGTATTGCAGGGTTTGGGTTCGTCGGGTGTTCAACCTACGATCCACAGCTCCTTGTGCATACACCACAGCATCCTCGGCAATTCTGACTAATACGTATTGCAGGGTTTGAGTTCGTCGGGTGTTCAATCTAGGATCCACAGTTCCCTGTACACCCACCCCAGCATTCTCGGCTATTCTGACTCATACGTATTGCAGGGTTTGGGTTCGTCGGGTGTTCAATCTAGGTTCCACAGTTCCCTGTGCACACACCCCAGCATCCTCGGCTATTCTGACTCATACGTATTGCAGGGTTTGGGTTCGTCGGGTGTTCAACCTACGATCCACAGTTCCCTGTGCACACACCCCAGCATCCTAGGCAATTCTGACTAATACGTATTGCAGGGTTTGAGTTCGTCGGGTGTTCAATCTAGGATCCACAGTTCCCTGTGCACCCACCCCAGCATTCTCGGCTATTCTGACTCATACGTATTGCAGGGTTTGGGTTCGTCGGGTGTTCAATCTAGGATCCACAGTTCCTTGTGCAAACACCCCAGCATCCTCGGCAATTCTGACTCATACGTATTGCAGGGTTTGGGTTCGTCGGGTGTTCAATCTAGGATCCACAGTTCCCTGTGCACACACCCCAGCATCCTCGGCTATTCTAACTCATACGTATTGCAGGGTTTGGGTTCGTTGGGTGTTCAACCTACGATCCACAGTTCCCTGTGCACACACCCCAGCATCCTAAGCAATTCTGACTAATACGTATTGCAGGGTTTGAGTTCGTCGGGTGTTCAATCTAGGATCCACAGTTCCCTGTGCACCCACCCCAGCATTCTCGGCTATTCTGACTCATACGTATTGCAGGGTTTGGGTTCGTCGGGTGTTCAATCTAGGATCCACAGTTCCTTGTGCAAACACCCCAGCATCCTCGGCAATTCTGACTCATACGTATTGCAGGGTTTGGGTTCGTCGGGTGTTCAATCTAGGATCCACAGTTCCCTTTGCACACACCCCAGCATCCTCGGCTATTCTGTCTCATAATAATTGTAGGTTTGGGTTCGTCGGGTGTTCAACTCTACGATCCACAGTTCCTTGTGCACACACCCCAGCATCCTCTGCTATTCTGACTCATACGTATTGCAGGGTTTGGGTTGGTCGGGTGTTCAATCTAGGATCCACAGTTCCTTGTGCACACACCCCAGCATCCTCGGCTAGTCTGACTCATATGTAATGCAGGGTTTGGGTTCTTCGGGTGTTCAACCTACGATCTACAGTTCCTTGTGCACACACCACAGCATCCTCGGCTATTCTGAATCATACGTATTGCAGGGTTTGGGTTTGTCGGGAGTTCAACCTACGATCGACAGTTCCTTATGTACACACCCCAGCATCCATGGCTATTCTGACTTATGAGAATAGTAGAGTTTGGGTTTTTTCGGTTGTTCAACCTACGATCCACAGTTCCTTGTGCATACATCCCAGCATCCTCAGCTATTCTAACTCATAAGAATTGTAGGGTTTGGGTTGGTCGTGTGTTCGACCTACGATCCACAAATCCTTGTGCACACCCCCCAGCATCTTCAGCTATTCTGACTCCCAAGGACTTTAGGGTTTTGTTTGGTACTTGTGTTCAACCTACGATCCACAGCTCCTTGTGCACACACCCCACTATCCTCGGATATTCTGAATCACAAGGATTGGAGGGTTTGGGTTCGTCGGGTGTTCAACCTACGATCCACAGCTCCTTGTGCACACACACCAGCATCCTAGGCTATTCTGACTCATACGTATTGCAGGGTTTGGGTTGGTCGGGTGTTCAACTTACGATCCACAGTTCCTTGTGCACACACCCCAGCGTCCTCGGCTATTCTGACTCATACGTATTGCAGGGTTTTTTCGTCGGGTGTTCAACCTACGATCCACAGCTCCTTGTGCACACACACCAGCATCCTCGGCTATTCTGACTCATACGTATTGCAGGGTTTGGGTTGGTCGGGTGTTCAACCTACGATCCACAGTTCCTTTTGCACACACCCCAGCGTCCTCGGCTATTCTGACTCATACGTATTGCAGGGTTTTTTCGTCGGGTGTTCAACCTACGATCCACAGCTCCTAGTGCACAAACCCAGCATCCTCGGCTATTCTGACTCATACGTATTGCAGGGTTTGGGTTGGTCGGGTGTTCAACCTACGATCCACAGTTCCCTGTGCACACACCCCAGCATCCTCGGCTATTCTGACTCATACGTATTGCAGGGTTTGGGTTCGTCGTGTATTCAACCTACGATCCACAGTTCCTTGTGCACACACCCCAGCATCCTCGGATATTCTGACTCATACGTATTGCGGGGTTTGGGTTCGTCGGGTGTTCAACCTACGATCCACAGCTCCTTGTGCACACACACCAGCATCCTCGGCAATTCTGACTCATACGTATTGCAGGGTTTGGGTTCGTCGGGTGTTAAATCTAGGATCCACAGTTCCCTGTGCACACACCCCAGCATCCTCGGCTATTCTGATTCATACGTAATGCAGGGTTTGGGTTCGTCGGGTGTTCAACCTACGATCCACAGTTCCCTGTGCACACACCCCAGCATCCTCGGCAATTCTGACTCATACGTATTGCAGGGTTTGTGTTCGTCGAGTGTTCAATCTAGGATCCACAGTTCCCTGTGCAACCACCCCATCATCCTCGGTAATTCTGACTCATACGTATTGCAGGGTTTGTGTTCGTCCGGTGTTCAATCTAGGATCCACAGTTCCTTGTGCACACACCCCAGCATCCTCGGTAATTCTGACTCATACGTATTGCAGGGTTTGTGTTTGTCGGGTGTTCAATCTAGGATCCACAGTTCCTTGTGCAAACACCCCAGCATCCTCGGCAATTCTGACTCATACGTATTGCAGGGTTTGGGTTCGTTTTGTGTTCAATCTAGGATCCACAGTTCCCTGTGCACACACCTCAGCATCCTCGGCTATTCTGACTCATACGTATTGCAGGGTTTGGGTTCGTTGGGTGTTCAACCTACGATCCACAGTTCCCTGTGCACACACCCCAGCATCCTAGGCAATTCTGACTAATACGTATTGCAGGGTTTGAGTTCGTCGGGTGTTCAATCTAGGATCCACAGTTCCCTGTGCACCCACCCCAGCATTCTCGGCTATTCTGACTCATACGTATTGCAGGGTTTGGGTTCGTCGGGTGTTCAATCTAGGATCCACAGTTCCTTGTGCAAACACCCCAGCATCCTATGCTATTCTGACTCCTACGTATTGCAGGGTTTGGGTTGGTCGGGTGTTCAATCTAGGATCCACAGTTCCTTGTGCACACACCCCAGCATCCTCGGCTATTGTGACTCATATGTAATGCAGGGTTTGGGTTCTTCGGGTGTTCAACCTACGATCTACAGTTCCTTGTGCACACACCCCAGCATCCTCGGTAATGCTGACTCATACGTATTGCAGGGTTTGTGTTTGTCGGGTGTTCAATCTAGGATCCACAGTTCCTTGTGCAAACACCCCAGCATCCTCGGCAATTCTGACTCATACGTATTGCAGGGTTTGGGTTCGTCGGGTGTTCAATCTAGGATCCACAGTTCCCTGTGCACACACCCCAGCATCCTCGGCTATTCTGACTCATACGTATTGCAGGGTTTGGGTTCGTTGGGTGTTCAACCTACGATCCACAGTTCCCTGTGCACACACCCCAGCATCCTATGCAATTCTGACTAATACGTATTGCAGGGTTTGAGTTCGTCGGGTGTTCAATCTAGGATCCACAGTTCCCTGTGCACCCACCCCAGCATTCTCGGCTATTCTGACTCATACGTATTGCAGGGTTTGGGTTCGTCGGGTGTTCAATCTAGGATCCACACTTCCTTGTGCAAACACCCCAGCATCCTCTGCTATTCTGACTCATAATAATTGTAGGGTTTGGGTTCGTCGGGTATTCAACTCTACGATCCACAGTTCCTTGTGCACAAACCCCAGCATCCTCTGCTATACTGACTCATACGTATTGCAGGGTTTGGGTTCTTCGGGTGTTCAACCTACGATCTACAGTTCCTTGTGCACACACCACAGCATCCTCGGCTATTCTGAATCATACGTATTGCAGGGTTTGGGTTCGTCGGGAGTTCAACCTACGATCGACAGTTCCTTATGTACACACCCCAGCATCCTTGGCTATTCTGACTTACGAGAATAGTAGAGTTTGGGTTTTTTCGGTTGTTCAACCTACGATCCACAGTTCCTTGTGCATACATCCCAGCATCCTCAGCTATTCTAACTCATAAGAATTGTAGGGTTTGGGTTGGTCGTGTGTTCGACCTACGATCCACAAATCCTTGTGCACACCCCCCAGCATCTTCAGCTATTCTGACTCCCAAGGACTTTAGGGTTTTGTTTGGTACTTGTGTTCAACCTACGATCCACAGCTCCTTGTGCACACACCCAACTATCCTCGGATATTCTGAATCACAAGGATTGTAGGGTTTGGGTTCGTCGGGTGTTCAACTTACGATCCACAGTTCCTTGTGCACACACCCCAGCGTCCTCGGCTATTCTTACTCATACGTATTGCAGGGTTTTTTCGTCGGGTGTTCAACCTACGATCCACAGCTCCTTGTGCATACACACCAGCATCCTCGGCTATTCTGACTCATACGTATTGCAGGGTTTGGGTTGGTCGGGTGTTCAACCTACGATCCACAGTTCCTTGTGCACACACCCCAGCGTCCTCGGCTATTCTGACTCATACGTATTGCAGGGTTTTTTCGTCGGGTGTTCAACCTACGATCCACAGCTCCTTGTGCACAACCCCAGCATCCTCGGCTATTCTGACTCATACGTATTGCAGGGTTTGGGTTCGTCGTGTGTTCAACCTACGATCCACAGTTCCTTGTGCACACACCTCAGCATCCTCGGATATTCTGACTCATACGTATTGCAGGGTTTGTGTTCGTCGGGTGTTCAACCTACGATCCACAGTTCCCTTTGCACACACCCCAGCATTCTCGGCTATTCTGACTCATACGTAATGCAGGGTTTGGGTTCGTCGGGTGTTCAACCTACGATCCACAGTTCCCTGTGCACACACCCCAGCATCCTCGGCAATTCTGACTCATACGTATTGCAGGGTTTGTGTTCGTCGGGTGTTCAATCTAGGATCCACAGTTCCCCGTGCACCCACCCCATCATCCTCGGCTGTTCTGACTCATACGTATTGCAGGGTTTGTGTTCGTCCGGTGTTCAATCCAGGATCCACAGTTCCTTGTGCACACACCCCAGCATCCTCGGTAATTCTGACTCATACGTATTGCAGGGTTTGTGTTTGTCGGGTGTTTAATCTAGGACCCACAGTTCCCAGTACACACACCCCGGCATCCTCGGCTATTCTGACTCATACGTATTGCAGGGTTTGGGTTCGTCGGGTGTTCAACCTACGATCCACAGTTCCCTGTGCACACACCCCAGCATTCTAGGCAATTCTGACTCATACGTATTGCAGGGTTTGGGTTCGTCGGGTGTTCAATCTAGGATCCACAGTTCCCTGTGCACACACCCCAGCATCCTCGGCTATTCTGACTCATACGTATTGCAGGGTTTGGGTTCGTCGGGTGTTCAACCTACGATCCACAGCTCCTTGTGCACACACCCCAGCATCCTCGGCTATTCTTACTTATACGTATTGCAGGGTTTGGGTTGGTCGGGTGTTCAACCTACGATCCACAGTTCCTTGTGCACACACCCCAGCGTCCTCGGCTATTCTGACTCATACGTATTGCAGGGTTTTTTCGTCGGGTGTTCAACCTACGATCCACAGCTCCTAGTGCACAAACCCAGCATCCTTGGCTATTCTGACTCATACGTATTGCAGGGTTTGGGTTGGTCGGGTGTTCAACCTACGATCCACAGTTCCCTGTGCACACACCCCAGCATCCTCGGCTATTCTTACTTATACGTATTGCAGGGTTTGGGTTCGTCGTGTATTCAACCTACGATCCACAGTTCCTTGTGCACACACCCCAGCATCCTCGGATATTCTGACTCATACGTATTGCAGGGTTTGGGTTCGTCGGGTGTTCAACCTACGATCCACAGCTCCTTGTGCACACACACCAGCATCCTCGGCTATTCTGACTCATACGTATTGCAGGGTTCGGGTTCGTCGGGTGTTCAACCTACGATCCACAGTTCCTTGTGCACACACCCCAGCATCCTCGGCAATTCTGACTCATACGTGTTGCAGGGTTTGGGTTCGTTGGGTGTTAAATCTAGGATACACAGTTCCCTGTGCACACACCCCAGCATGCTCGGCTATTCTGATTCATACGTAATGCAGGGTTTGGGTTCGTCGGGTGTTCAACCTACGATCCACAGTTACCTGTGCACACACCCCAGCATCCTCGGCAATTCTGACTCATACGTATTGCAGGGTTTGTGTTCGTCGAGTGTTCAATCTAGGATCCACAGTTCCCTGTGCAACCACCCCATCATCCTCGGCTATTCTGACTCATACGTATTGCAGGGTTTGTGTTCGTCCGGTGTTCAATCAAGGATCCACAGTTCCTTGTGCACACACCCCAGCATCCTCGGTAATTCTGACTCATACGTATTGCAGGGTTTGTGTTTGTCGGGTGTTCAATCTAGGATCCACAGTTCCTTGTGCAAACACCCCAGCATCCTCGGCAATTCTGACTCATACGTATTGCAGGGTTTGGGTTCGTTTTGTGTTCAATCTAGGATCCACAGTTCCCTGTGAACACACCCCAGCATCCTCGGCTATTCTGACTCATACGTATTGCAGGGTTTGGGTTTGTTGGGTGTTCAACCTACGATCCACAGCTCCCTGTGCACACACCCCAGCATCCTAGGCAATTCTGACTAATACGTATTGCAGGGTTTGAGTTCGTCGGGTGTTCAATCTAGGATCCACAGTTCCCTGTGCACCCACCCCAGCATTCTCGGCTATTCTGACTCATACGTATTGCAGGGTTTGGGTTCGTCGGGTGTTCAATCTAGGATCCACAGTTCCTTGTGCAAACACCCCAGCATCCTCTGCTATTCTGACTCATACGTATTGCAGGGTTTGGGTTGGTCGGGTGTTCAATCTAGGATCCACAGTTCCTTGTGCACACACCCCAGCATCCTCGGCTATTGTGACTCATATGTAATGCAGGGTTTGGGTTCTTCGGGTGTTCAACCTACGATCTACAGTTCCTTGTGCACACACCCCAGCATCCTCGGTAATTCTGACTAATACGTATTGCAGGGTTTGTGTTTGTCAGGTGTTCAATCTAGGATCCACAGTTCCTTGTGCAAACACCCCAGCATCCTCGGCAATTCTGACTCATACGTATTGCAGGGTTTGGGTTCGTCGGGTGTTCAATCTAGGATCCACAGTTCCCTGTGCACACACCCCAGCATCCTCGGCTATTCTGACTCATACGTATTGCAGGGTTTGGGTTCGTTGGGTGTTCAACCTACGATCCACAGTTCCCTGTGCACACACCCCAGCATCCTAGGCAATTCTGACTAATACGTATTGCAGGGTTTGAGTTCGTCGGGTGTTCAATCTAGGATCCACAGTTCCCTGTGCACCCACCCCAGCATTCTCGGCTATTCTGACTCATACATATTGCAGGGTTTGGGTTGGTCGGGTGTTCAATCTAGGATCCACAGTTCCTTGTCCACACACCCCAGCATCCTCGGCTATTGTGACTCATATGTAATGCAGGGTTTGGGTTCTTCGGGTGTTCAACCTACGATCTACAGTTCCTTGTGCACACACCCCAGCATCCTCGGCTATTCTGTCTCATAATAATTGTAGGGTTTGGGTTCGTCGGGTGTTCAACTCTACGATCCACAGTTCCTTGTGCACACACCCCAGCATCCTCTGCTATTCTGACTCATACGTATTGCAGGGTTTGGGTTCTTCGGGTGTTCAACCTACGATCTACAGTTCCTTGTGCACACACCACAGCATCCTCGGCTATTCTGAATCATACGTATTGCAGGGTTTGGGTTCGTCGGGAGTTCAACCTACGATCGACAGTTCCTTATGTACACACCCCAGCATCCTTGGCTATTCTGACTTATGAGAATAGTAGAGTTTGGGTTTTTTCGGTTGTTCAACCTACGATCCACAGTTCCTTGTGCATACATCCCAGCATCCTCAGCTATTCTAACTCATAAGAATTGTAGGGTTTGGGTTGGTCGTGTGTTCGACCTACGATCCACAAATCCTTGTGCACACCCCCCAGCATCTTCAGCTATTCTGACTCCCAAGGACTTTAGGGTTTTGTTTGGTACTTGTGTTCAACCTACGATCCACAGCTCCTTGTGCACACACCCAACTATCCTCGGATATTCTGAATCACAAGGATTGTAGGGTTTGGGTTCGTCGGGTGTTCAACCTACGATCCACAGCTCCTTGTGCACACACACCAGCATCCTCGGCTATTCTGACTCATACGTATTGCAGGGTTTGTGTTGGTCGGGTGTTCAACTTACGATCCACAGTTCCTTGTGCACACACCCCAGCGTCCTCGGCTATTCTGACTCATACGTATTGCAGGGTTTTTTCGTCGGGTGTTCAACCTACGATCCACAGCTCCTTGTGCACACACACCAGCATCCTCGGCTATTCTGACTCATACGTATTGCAGGGTTTGGGTTGGTCGGGTGTTCAACCTACGATCCACAGTTCCTTGTGCACACACCCCAGCGTCCTCGGCTATTCTGACTCATACGTATTGCAGGGTTTTTTCGTCGGGTGTTCAACCTACGATCCACAGCTCCTTGTGCACAACCCCAGCATCCTCGGCTATTCTGACTCATACGTATTGCAGGGTTTGGGTTCGTCGTGTGTTCAACCTACGATCCACAGTTCCTTGTGCACACACCTCAGCATCCTCGGATATTCTGACTCATACGTATTGCAGGGTTTGTGTTCGTCGGGTGTTCAACCTACGATCCACAGTTCCCTTTGCACACACCCCAGCATTCTCGGCTATTCTGACTCATACGTAATGCAGGGTTTGGGTTCGTCGGGTGTTCAACCTGCGATCCACAGTTCCCTGTGCACACACCCCAGAATCCTCGGCAATTCTGACTCATACGTATTGCAGGGTTTGTGTTCGTCGGGTGTTCTCTCTAGGATCCACAGTTCCCCGTGCACCCACCCCATCATCCTCGGCTGTTCTGACTCATACGTATTGCAGGGTTTGTGTTCGTCCGGTGTTCAATCCAGGATCCACAGTTCCTTGTGCACACACCCCAGCATCCTCGGTAATTCTGACTCATACGTATTGCAGGGTTTGTGTTTGTCGGGTGTTTAATCTAGGACCCACAGTTCCCAGTACACACACCCCGGCATCCTCGGCTATTCTGACTCATACGTATTGCAGGGTTTGGGTTCGTCGGGTGTTCAACCTACGATCCACAGTTCCCTGTGCACACACCCCAGCATTCTAGGCAATTCTGACTCATACGTATTGCAGGGTTTGGGTTCGTCGGGTGTTCAATCTAGGATCCACAGTTCCCTGTGCACACACCCCAGCATCCTCGGCTATTCTGACTCATACGTATTGCAGGGTTTGGGTTCGTCGGGTGTTCAACCTACGATCCACAGCTCCTTGTGCACACACCCCAGCATCCTCGGCTATTCTTACTTATACGTATTGCAGGGTTTGGGTTGGTCGGGTGTTCAACCTACGATCCACAGTTCCTTGTGCACACACACCAGCATCCTCGGCAATTCTGACTCATACGTATTGCAGGGTTTGGGTTCGTCGGGTGTTCAATCTAGGATCCACAGTTCCCTGTGCACACACCCCAGCATCCTAGGCATTTCTGACTAATACGTATTGCAGGGTTTGGGTTCGTCGGGTGTTCAATCTAGGATCCACAGTTCCCTGTGCACCCACCCCAGCATCCTCGGCTATTCTGACTCATACGTATTGCAGGGTTTGGGTTCTTCGGGTGTTCAATCTAGGATCCACAGTTCCTTGTGCAAACACCCCAGCATCCTCGGCAATTCTGACTCATACGTATTGCAGGGTTTGGGTTTGTCGGGTGTTCAATCTAGGATCCACAGTTCCCTGTGCACACACACCAGCATCCTCGGCTATTCTGACTCATAATAGTTGGAGGGTTTGGGTTCGTCGGGTGTTCAACTCTACGATCTACAGTTCCGTGTGCACACACCCCAGCATCCTCTGCTATTCTGACTCATACGTATTGCAGGGTTTGGGTTGGTCGGGTGTTCAATCTAGGATCCACAGTTCCTTGTGCACACACCCCAGCATCCTCGGCTATTCTGACTCATATGTAATGCAGGGTTTGGGTTCTTCGGGTGTTCAACCTACGATCTACAGTTCCTTGTGCACACACCACAGCATCCTCGGCTATTCTGAATCATACGTATTGCAGGGTTTAGGTACGTCGGGTGTATAACCTACGATCGACAGTTCCTTATGTACACACCCCAGCATTCTTGGCTATTCTGACTTATGAGAATAGTAGAGTTTGGGTTTTTTCGGTTGTTCAACCTACGATCCACAGTTCCTTGTGCACACATCCCAGCATCTTCAGCTATTCTGACTCCCAAGGACTTTAGGGTTTTGTTTGGTACTTGTGTTCAACCTACGATCCACAGCTCCTTGTGCACACACCCCACCATCCTCGGACAATTCTGAATCACAAGGATTGTAGGGTTTGGGTTGGTGGTGTGTTCGACCTACGATCCACAGTTCCTTGTGTACACACCTCTGCATCCTCGGATATTCTGACTCACAAGGATCGTATGGTTTGGGTTGGTTTGGCGTTCAACCTACGATCCACAGTTCTTTGTGCACACACCACAGTATTCTCGGATATTCTGACTCACAAGGATTGTAGGGTTTGGGTTGGTCGTGTGTTCAACCTACGATCCACAGTTCCTTTTCCACACCCCCCAGCATCCTCGGCAATTCTGGCTCCCAAGGATTGTAGGGTTTGGGTTGGTTGGGTGTTCAACCTACGATCCACAGCTCCTTGTGCACACACCCCAGCATCCTCGGCTATTCTAACTCATAAGAATTGTAGGGTTTGGGTTCGTCGGGTGTTCAATCTAGGATCCAAAGTTCCCTGTGCACAAACCCTAGCATCCTCGGCTATTCTGACTCATACGTATTGCAGGGTTTGGGTTCGTCGGGTGTTCAACCTACGATCCACAGCTCCTTGTGCACACACCCCAGCATCCTCGGCTATTCTGACTCATACGTATTGAAGGGTTTGGGTTGGTCGTGTGTTCGACCTACGATCCACAGTCCGTTTACCACACCCCCAGCCTCCTCGGCTATTCTGACTCCCAAGGATTGTAGGGTTTAGGTTGGTCGGGCGTTCAACCTATGATCCACAGTTTCTTGTCCACACCCCCCAGTATCCTCGGCTATTCTGACTCCCAAGGATTGTAGGGGTTTAGGTTGGTTGGGTGTTCAACCTACGATCCACAGCTCCTTGTGCACACACCCCAGCATCCTCGGCTATTCTAACTCATAAGAATTGTAGGGTTTGGGTTCGTCGGGTGTTCAATCTAGGATCCACAGTTCCCTTTGCACACACCCAAGCATCCTCGGCTATTCTGACTCATACGTATTGCAGGGTTTGCGTTGGTCGGGTTTTCAACCTACGATCCACAGCTTCTTGGGCAAACCCCCCCAGCAACCTCGGCTATTTTTACTCACACGTATTCTAGGGTTTGGGTTCGTCGGGTGTTCAACCTACGATCCACAGCTCCTTGTGCACACACCCCAGCATCCTCGGCAATTCTGACTCATAAGAATCGTAGGGCTTGGGTTCGTCGGGTGTTCAACCTACGATCCACAGTTCCTTGTTTACACACCCCAGCATCCTCGGCTATTCTGACTCATACGTATTGCAGGGTTTGGGTTCGTCGGGTGTTCAATCTAGGATCCACAGTTCCTTGTGCACACACCCCAGCATCCTCGGCTATTCTGACTCATACGTATTGCAGGGTTTGGGTTCGTCACGTGTTCAACCTACGATCCACAGTTCCTCGTGCACACACCCCAGCATCCTCGGTTATTCTGACTCATACGTATTGCAGGGTTTGGGTTCGTCGGGTGTTCAACCTACGATCGACAGTTCCTTATGTACACACCCCAGCATCCTTGGCTATTCTGACTAATAATAATAGTAGGGTTTGGGTTGGTCGTGTGTTCAACCTACGACCAACAGTTCCTTATGCACACATCCCAGCATCCTCGGCTATTCTAACTCATAAGAATTGTAGGGTTTGGGTTCGTCGGGTGTTCAATCTAGGATCCACAGTTCCCTTTGCACACACCCAAGCATCCTCGGCTATTCTGACTCATACGTATTGCAGGGTTTGCGTTGGTCGGGTTTTCAACCTACGATCCACAGCTTCTTGGGCAAACCCCCCCAGCAACCTCGGCTATTTTGACTCACACGTATTCTAGGGTTTGGGTTCGTCGGGTGTTCAACCTACGATCCACAGCTCCTTGTGCACACACCCCAGCATCCTCGGCAATTCTGACTCATAAGAATCGTAGGGCTTGGGTTCGTCGGGTGTTCAACCTACGATCCACAGTTCCTTGTGCACACACCCCAATATCCTCCGCTATTCTGACTCATACGTACTGCAGGGTTTGGGTTCGTCGGGTGTTCAATATAGGATCCACAGTTCCTTGTGCACACACCCCAGCATCCTCGGCTATTCTGACTAATAAGAATAGTAGGGTTTGGGTTGGTCATGTGTTCAACCTACGACCAACAGTTCCTTATGCACACATCGCAGCATCCTCAGCTATTCTAACTCATAATAATTGTAGGGTTTGGGTTGGTCGTGTGTTCAACCTACGACCTACAGTTCCTTATGCACACACCCCAGCATCCTCGGTTATTCTGACTCATACGTATTGCAGGGTTTGGGTTCGTCGGGTGTTCAATCTAGGATCCACAGTTCCTTGTGCACACACCCCAGCATCCTCGGCTATTCTGACTCATACGTATTGCAGGGTTTGGGTTCGTCGGGTGTTCAATCTAGGATCCACAGTTCCTTGTGCACACACCACAGCATCCTCGGCAATTCTGACTCATAAGAATTGTAGGGTTTGGGTTCGTCGGGTGTTCAACCTACGATCCACAGTTCCTTGTTTACACACCCCAGCATCCTCGGCTATTCTGACTCATACGTATTGCAGGGTTTGGGTTCGTCGGGTGTTCAATCTAGGATCCACAGTTCCTTGTGCACACACCCCAGCATCCTCGGCTATTCTGACTCATACGTATTGCAGGGTTTGGGTTCGTCACGTGTTCAACCTACGATCCACAGTTCCTCGTGCACACACCCCAGCATCCTCGGCTATTCTGACTCATACGTATTGCAGGGTTTGGGTTCGTCGGGTGTTCAACCTACGATCGACAGTTCCTTATGTACACACCCCAGCATCCTTGGCTATTCTGACTAATAATAATAGTAGGGTTTGGGTTGGTCGTGTGTTCAACCTACGACCAACAGTTCCTTATGCACACATCCCAGCATCCTCAGCTATTCTTACTCATAAGAATTGTAGGGTTTTGATTGGTCGTGAGTTCAACCTACGACCTACAGTTCCTTATGCACACACCCCAGCATCCTTGGTTATTCTGACTCATAAGAATTGTGGGGTTTGGGTTGGTAGGGTGTTTAACCTACGATCCACAGCTTCTTGGGCAACCCCCCCCCCCCCCAGCAACCACGCCTATATTGACTCATAAGAATTGTAGTGTTTGGGTTGGTCGGGCGTTCAACCTACGATCCAAAGTTTCTTGTGCACACACCCAAGCATCCTCGGATATTTTGACCCACAAGTATTGTAGGGTTTGGGTTGTTCGTGTGTTCGACCTACGATCCACAATTATTTGTGCACACCCCCCAGCATCTTCAGCTATTCTGACTCTCAAGGACTTTATTGTTTTATTGTTTTTGTTGGTACTGGTGTTCAACCTACGATCCAAATTTCCTTCTGCACACTCCTCACCATCCTCGGATATTCTGAATCGGATTGTAGGGTTTGGATTGGTCGTGTGTTCGACCTACGATCCACAGTTCCTAGGTGTACACACATCTGCATCCTCGGATATTCTGACTCACAAGGATCGTATGGTTTGGGTTGGTCGGGCGTTCAACCTACGATCCACAGTTCTTTGTGCACACACCCCATCATCCTAGGCTATTCTAACTCATAAGAATTGTAGGGTTTGGGTTCGTCGGGTGTTCAATCTAGGATCCACAGTTCCCTGTGCACACACCCCAGCATCCTCGGCTATTCTGACTCATACGTATTGCAGGGTTTGGGTTCGTCGTGTGTTTAACCTACGATCCACAGCTCCTTGTGCACACACACCAGCATCCTCGGTTATTCTGACTCATACGTATTGCAGAGTTTGGGTTGGTCGTGTGTTCGACCTACGATCCACAGTCCCTTTTCCACACCCCCCAGCATCCTCGGCTATTCTGACTCCTAAGGATTGTAGGGTTTGGGTTGGTCGGGCGTTCAACCTATGATCCACAGTTTCTTGTCCACACCCCCCAGCATCCTCGGCAATTCTGACTCCCAAGGATTGTAGGGTTTGGGTTGGTCGGGTGTTCAACCTACGATCCACAGCTCCTTGTGCACACACCCCATCATCCTAGGCTATTCTAACTCATAAGAATTGTAGGGGGTTTGGGTTCGTCGGGTGTTCAATCTAGGATCCACAGTTCCCTGTGCACACACCCCATCATCCTCGGCTATTCTGACTCATACGTATTGAAGGGTTTGGGTTGGTCGGGTGTTCAACCTACGATCCACAGCTTCTTAGGCAAACCCCCCCAGCAACCTCGGCTATTTTGACTCATAGGAATTGTAGTGTTTGGGTTGGTCGGGCATTCAACCTACGATCCAAAGTTTCTTGTGCACACGCCCAAGTATCCTCGGATATTTTGACTCACAAGGATTGTAGGGTTTGGGTTGTTTGTGTGTTTGACCTACGATCCACAATTCCTTGTGCACACCCCCCAGGATCTTCAACTATTCTGACTCACAAGGATTTTAGGATTTTGGTTGGTACGGGTGTTCAAACTACGATTCCAATTTCCTTCTGCACACAGCCCACCATCCTCGGGTATTTTGAATCACAAGGATTGTAGGGTTTGGGTTGGTCGTGTGTTCGACCTACGATCCACAGCTCCTTGTGCACACACCCCAGCATCCTCGGCAATTCTGACTCATAAGAATCGTAGGGCTTGGGTTCGTCGGGTGTTCAACCTACGATCCACAGTTCCTTGTGCACACACCCCAATATCCTCCGCTATTCTGACTCATACGTACTGCAGGGTTTGGGTTCGTCGGGTGTTCAATATAGGATCCACAGTTCTTTGTGCACACACCCCAGCATCCTCGGCTATTCTGACTAATAAGAATAGTAGGGTTTGGGTTGGTCGTGTGTTCAACCTACGACCAACAGTTCCTTATGCACACATCGCAGCATCCTCAGCCATTCTAACTCATAATAATTGTAGGGTTTGGGTTGGTCGTGTGTTCAACCTACGACCTACAGTTCCTTATGCACACACCCCAGCATCCTCGGTTATTCTGACTCATACGTATTGCAGGGTTTGGGTTCGTCGGGTGTTCAATCTAGGATCCACAGTTCCTTGTGCACACACCCCAGCATCCTCGGCTATTCTGACTCATACGTATTGCAGGGTTTGGGTTCGTCGGGTGTTCAATCTAGGATCCACAGTTCCTTGTGCACACACCCCAGCATCCTCGGCAATTCTGACTCATAAGAATTGTAGGGTTTGGGTTCGTCGGGTGTTCAACCTACGATCCACAGTTCCTTGTTTACACACCCCAGCATACTCGGCTATTCTGACTCATACGTATTGCAGGGTTTGGGTTCGTCGGGTGTTCAATCTAGGATCCACAGTTTCTTGTGCACACGCCCAAGTATCCTCGGATATTTTGACTCACAAGGATTGTAGGGTTTGGGTTGTTTGTGTGTTTGACCTACGATCCACAATTCCTTGTGCACACCCCCCAGGATCTTCAACTATTCTGACTCACAAGGATTTTAGGATTTTGAATGGTACGGGTGTTCAAACTACGATTCCAATTTCCTTCTGCACACAGCCCACCATCCTCGGGTATTTTGAATCACAAGGATTGTAGGGTTTGGGTTGGTCGTGTGTTCGACCTACGATCCACAGTTCCTTGTGTACACACCTCTGCATCCTCGGATATTCTGACTCACAAGGATCGTATGGTTTGGGTTGGTCGGGCGTTCAACATATGATCCACAGTTCCATGTCCACACCCCCCAGCATCCTCGGATATTATGACTCCCAAGGATTGTAGGGTTTGGGTTGGTCGTGTGTTCGAGCTACGATTTACAGTTCCTTGTGCACACACCAGAGTATCCTCGGATATTCTGACTCATAAGGTTTGTAGGTTTTGGTTTGGTTGTGCGTTCAATCTACGATCCACAGTTCTTTTGGCACACACACCAGCATCTTCGGATATTCTGACTCACAAGGATTGTAGGGTTTGGGTTTGTCGTGTGTTCAACCTACGATCCACAGTTCCTTGTCCACACCCCCCAGCATCCTCGGCTATTCTGACTCCCAAGGATTGTAGGGTTTGGGTTGGTCGGGCGTTCAACCTAAGATCCACAGTTCCTTGTCCACACCCCCCAGCATCCTCGGCTATTCTGACTCCCAAGGATTGTAGGGTTTTGGTTGGTCCTGTGTTCGACCTACGATCGACTGTTCCTTTTGCACAAACCACAGTATCCTCGGATATTCTGACTCACAAGGATTGTAGGTTTTGTTTGGTCGTGTCTTGGACCTACGATCCACTATTCCTTGTGCACACCCCCCAGGATCTTCAGCTATTCTGACTCACAAGGATTTTAGGGTTTTGGTTGGTACGGGTGTTCAACCTACGATTCAAATTTCCTTCTGCACACACCCCACCATCCTCGGATATTCTGTATCAAAAGGATTGTAGGGTTTGGGTTGGTCGTGTGTTCGACCTACGATCAACAGTTCCTTGTGTACACACCTTTGCATCCTCGGATATTCTGACTCACAAGGATCGTATGGTTTGGGTTGGTCGGGCGTTCAACCTATGATCCACAGTTCCTTGTCCACACCCCCTAGCATCCGCGGCTATTCTGACTCCCAAGGATTATAGGGTTTGGGTTGGTCGGGCGTTCAACCTATGATCCACAGTTTCTTGTCCACACCCCCCAGCATCCTCGGCAATTCTGACTCCCAAGGATTGTAGGGTTTAAGTTGGTCGGGTGTTCAACCTACGATCCACAGCTCCTTGTTTACACACCCCAGCATCCTCGGCTATTCTAACGCATAGGAATTGTAGGGTTTGAGTTCGTCGGGTGTTCAATCTAGGATCCACAGTTCCTTGTGCTCACACCCCAGCATCCTCGGCTATTCTGACTCTTACGTATTGCAGGGTTTGGTTTGGTCGGGTGTTCAACCTACGATCCACAGCTTCTTGGGCAAACCCCCCCAGCAACCTCGGCTATTTTGACTCATAGGAATTGTAGTGTTTGGGTTGGTCGGGCGTTCAACCTACGATCCAAAGTTTCTTGTGCACACCCCCCAGGATCTTCAGCTATTCTGACTCACAAGGATTTAAAGGTTTTGGTTTTTACGGGTGTTCAACCTACGATTCAAATTTCCTTCTGCACACACCCTACCATCCTCGGATATTCTGAATCACAAGGATTGTAGGGTTTGGGTTGGTCGTGTGTTCGACCTACGATCCACAGTTCCCTGTGTACACACCTCTGCATCCTCGGATATTCTGACTCACATGGATCGTATGGTTTGGGTTGGTCGGGCGTTCAACCTATGATCCACAGTTCCTTGTCCACACCCTCCAACATCCTTGGATATTCTGACTCCCAAGGATTGTAGGGTTTGGGTTGGTCGTGTTTTCGACCTAAGGTCCACAGTTCCTTGTTCACACACCAGAGTATCCTCGGATATTCTGACTCATAAGGATTGTAGGTTTTGGTTTGGTCGTACGTTCGATCTACGATCCACAGTTCTTTTGGCACACCCCCCAGCATCCTTGGATATTCTGACTCCCAAGGATTGTAGGGTTTGGGTTTGTCGGGTGTTCAACCTACGATCCAAAGTTCCTTGTGCACACAACCCAGCATCCTCGGTTATTCTGACTCATAAGAATTGTAGGGTTTGGGTTGGTCGTGTGTTCAACCTGCGATCCACAGCTTCTTGGGCAAACCCCCCCACCAACCTCGGCTATTTTGACTCATAAGAATTGTAGTGTTTGGGATGGTCGGGCGTTCAACCTACGATCCAAAGTTTTATGTGCACAAACCCAAGTATCCTCGGATATTTTGACTCACAAGGATTGTAGGGTTTGGGTTATTCGTGTGTTTGACCTACGATCCACAATTCCTTGTGCACACCCCCCAGGATCTTCAGCTATTCTGACTCACAAGGATTTTATGATTTTGGTTGGTACGGGTGTTCAACCTACGATTCAAATTTCCTTCTGCACACACCCCAACATCCTCGGATATTCTGAATCACAAGGATTGTAGGGTTTGGTTTGGTCGTGTGTTCGACCTACGATCCACAGTTCCTTGTGTACACACCTCTGCATCCTCGGATATTCTGACTCACAAGGATCGTATGGTTTGGGTTGGTCGGGCGTTCAACCTATGATCCACAGTTCCTTGTCCACACCCCCCAGCATCCTCGGATATTCTGTCTCCCAAGGATTGTAGGGTTTGGGTTGGTCGTGTGTTCGAGCTACGATTTACAGTTCCTTGTGCACACACCAGAGTATCCTCGGATATTCTGACTCATAAGGTTTGTAGGTTTTGGTTTGGTCGTGCGTTCAATCTACGATCCACAGTTCTTTTGGCACACACACCAGCATCTTCGGATATTCTGACTCACAAGGATTGTAGGGTTTGGGTTTGTCGTGTGTTCAACCTACGATCCACAGTTCCTTGTCCACACCCCCCAGCATCCTCGGCTATTCTGACTCCCAAGGATTGTAGGGTTTGGGTTGGTCGGGCGTTCAACCTAAGATCCACAGTTCCTTGTCCACACCCCCCAGCATCCTCGGCTATTCTGACTCCCAAGGATTGTAGGGTTTTGGTTGGTCCTGTGTTCGACCTACGATCGACTGTTCCTTTTGCACAAACCACAGTATCCTCGGATATTCTGACTCACAAGGATTGTAGGTTTTGTTTGGTCGTGTCTTGGACCTACGATCCACTATTCCTTGTGCACACCCCCCAGGATCTTCAGCTATTCTGACTCACAAGGATTTTAGGGTTTTGGTTGGTACGGGTGTTCAACCTACGATTCAAATTTCCTTCTGCACACACCCCACCATCCTCGGATATTCTGTATCAAAAGGATTGTAGGGTTTGGGTTGGTCGTGTGTTCGACCTACGATCAACAGTTCCTTGTGTACACACCTTTGCATCCTCGGATATTCTGACTCACAAGGATCGTATGGTTTGGGTTGGTCGGGCGTTCAACCTATGATCCACAGTTCCTTGTCCACACCCCCTAGCATCCGCGGCTATTCTGACTCCCAAGGATTATAGGGTTTGGGTTGGTCGGGCGTTCAACCTATGATCCACAGTTTCTTGTCCACACCCCCCAGCATCCTCGGCAATTCTGACTCCCAAGGATTGTAGGGTTTAAGTTGGTCGGGTGTTCAACCTACGATCCACAGCTCCTTGTTTACACACCCCAGCATCCTCGGCTATTCTAACGCATAGGAATTGTAGGGTTTGAGTTCGTCGGGTGTTCAATCTAGGATCCACAGTTCCTTGTGCTCACACCCCAGCATCCTCGGCTATTCTGACTCTTACGTATTGCAGGGTTTGGTTTGGTCGGGTGTTCAACCTACGATCCACAGCTTCTTGGGCAAACCCCCCCAGCAACCTCGGCTATTTTGACTCATAAGAATTGTAGTGTTTGGGTTGGTCGGGCGTTCAACCTACGATCCAAAGTTTCTTGTGCACACCCCCCAGGATCTTCAGCTATTCTGACTCACAAGGATTTAAAGGTTTTGGTTTTTACGGGTGTTCAACCTACGATTCAAATTTCCTTCTGCACACACCCTACCATCCTCGGATATTCTGAATCACAAGGATTGTAGGGTTTGGGTTGGTCGTGTGTTCGACCTACGATCCACAGTTCCCTGTGTACACACCTCTGCATCCTCGGATATTCTGACTCACATGGATCGTATGGTTTGGGTTGGTCGGGCGTTCAACCTATGATCCACAGTTCCTTGTCCACACCCTCCAACATCCTTGGATATTCTGACTCCCAAGGATTGTAGGGTTTGGGTTGGTCGTGTTTTCGACCTAAGGTCCACAGTTCCTTGTTCACACACCAGAGTATCCTCGGATATTCTGACTCATAAGGATTGTAGGTTTTGGTTTGGTCGTACGTTCGATCTACGATCCACAGTTCTTTTGGCACACCCCCCAGCATCCTTGGATATTCTGACTCCCAAGGATTGTAGGGTTTGGGTTTGTCGGGTGTTCAACCTACGATCCAAAGTTCCTTGTGCACACAACCCAGCATCCTCGGTTATTCTGACTCATAAGAATTGTAGGGTTTGGGTTGGTCGTGTGTTCAACCTGCGATCCACAGCTTCTTGGGCAAACCCCCCCACCAACCTCGGCTATTTTGACTCATAAGAATTGTAGTGTTTGGGATGGTCGGGCGTTCAACCTACGATCCAAAGTTTTATGTGCACAAACCCAAGTATCCTCGGATATTTTGACTCACAAGGATTGTAGGGTTTGGGTTATTCGTGTGTTTGACCTACGATCCACAATTCCTTGTGCACACCCCCCAGGATCTTCAGCTATTCTGACTCACAAGGATTTTATGATTTTGGTTGGTACGGGTGTTCAACCTACGATTCAAATTTCCTTCTGCACACACCCCAACATCCTCGGATATTCTGAATCACAAGGATTGTAGGGTTTGGTTTGGTCGTGTGTTCGACCTACGATCCACAGTTCCTTGTGTACACACCTCTGCATCCTCGGATATTCTGACTCACAAGGATCGTATGGTTTGGGTTGGTCGGGCGTTCAACCTATGATCTACAGTTCCTTGTCCACACCCCCCAGCATCCTCGGATATTCTGTCTCCCAAGGATTGTAGGGTTTGGGTTGGTCGTGTGTTCGAGCTACGATCCACAGTTCCGTGTGCACACACCAGAGTTTCCTCGGATATTCTGACTCATAAGGATTGTAGGTTTTGGTTTGGTCGTGCGTTCGATCTACGATCCACAGTTCTTTTGGCACACACACCAGCATCTTCGGATATTCTGACTCACAAGGATTGTAGGGTTTGGGTTGGTCGTGTGTTCAACCTACGATCCACAGTTCCTTGTCCACACACCCCAGCATCCTCGGCTATTCTGACTCCCAAGGATTGTAGGGTTTGGGTTGGTCGGGCGTTCAACCTAAGATCCACAGTTCCTTGTCCACACAACCCAGCATCCTCGGCTATTCTGACTCCCAAGGATTGTAGGGTTCGGGTTGGTCCTGTGTTCGACCTACGATCCACTGTTCCTTGTGCACAAACCACAGTATCCTCGGATATTCTGACTCACAAGGATTGTAGGTTTTGGTTTGGTCGTGTGTTCGACCTACGATCCACAATTCCTTGTGCACACCCCCCAGGATCTTCAGCTATTCTGACTCACAAGGATTTTAGGGTTTTGGTTTGTTACGGGTGTTCAACCTACGATTCAAATTTCCTTCTGCACACACCCCACCATCCTCGGATATTCTGTATCACAAGGATTGTAGGGTTTGGGTTGGTCGTGTGTTCGACCTACAATCCACAGTTCCTTGTGTACACACCTTTGCATCCTCAGATATTCTGACTCCCAAGGATTGTAGGGTTTGGGTTGGTCGGGCGTTCAACCTATGATCCACAGTTCCTTGTCCACACCCCCCAGCATCCTCGGCTATTCTGACTCCCAAGGATTGTAGGGTTTGGGTTGGTCGTGTGTTCAACCTACGATCCACAGTTCCTTGTCCACACCCCCCAGCATCCTCGGCTATTCTGACTCCCAAGGATTGTAGGGTTTGGGTTGGTCGGGCGTTCAACCTGCGATCCAAAGTTCCTTGTCCACACCCCCCAGCATCCTCGGATATTCTGACTCCCAAGGCCTGTAGGGTTTGGGTTGGTCCTGTGTTCGACCTACGATCCACTGTTCCTTGTGCATAAACCACAGTATCCTCTGATATTCTGACTCACGAGGATTGTAGGTTTTGGGTTGGTCGTGTGTTCGTCCTACGATCAACAGTTCTTTGTGCACACACACACCAGCATCTTCGGATATTCTGACTCACAAGGATTGTAGTGTTTGGGTTGGTCGTGTGTTTGTCCTACGATCCACAGTTCCTTGTGCACACACTCCAGCATCTCCGGGTTGGTGTTGCGGTTTAAAAACTACCAATACGTTTATCTATGTTCTACGTCCTTCAGGACCCAAACAAAATTTAAAACTGCTCTTAGCAGTTAGTGGTCTAAATTTGATTGAAAATATTTATATTAGAGGAATGGAATAATGGTATTTAAATAATAAATACTTTCTAAACTATCTGATAAATAATTTGTATTATTACTTAAATAATGTAAAAATCTTGTGATTAAATATAACTGTAATATAAAATATTTAGAAGGATTTGTGTTAACAGTTACAATGTATAAAAAGTCACCCTAGACTGCATTAAAATATTTTCTTTACATATGTGTTTTATGAATCGTCCATATTGCGTATGTCCAGAAGACATCCAAAAACTCCATAAAACAGTCGAAATATAATCGGCAGCTTATGGATGTTCATATGTTATCCTGCTAGTCCCAGGAATAGAAGGATGTTTAGGATACAGTTCTATTCCTAATTTGCGTTCCAAATACCCTGCAAATATCTTAGTATTTTAGACCTTAAACGAACATCCGTAAGACGTTGTGTTCTGTCTGGATTATGGGGTAGTCTGACCCCTTGCCTAAACCTTTTCCAAGGGCGGCTTGATTACAACTGTCAGTACTCACCCTTTGACTAACCAGATCCACGGGGCTAGGGCGGCTTGTTTACAATTGTTGTACTCACCACTTGCCTAACCAGTTCCACGAGGCCAAGGAGGGTTGTTAAAACTGTTGTACTCACCCCTT
Organism: Allygus modestus; assembly: GCA_963675035.1. Classification (NCBI taxonomy): domain Eukaryota; kingdom Metazoa; phylum Arthropoda; class Insecta; order Hemiptera; family Cicadellidae; genus Allygus; species Allygus modestus. The sequence continues at coordinate 352,540,120 of OY776112.1, forward strand.
GCCTAACCAGTTCCACGAGGCTAAGGAGGGTTGTTAAAACTGTTGTACTAACCCCTTGCCTAACCAGTTTCACGAGGCTAAGGAGGGTTGTTAAAACCGTTGTACTAACCCCTTGCCTAACCAGTTACACGAGGCTAGGGAGGGTTGTTACAACTGTTGTACTCACCCCTTGCCTAACCAGTTCCACGAGGCTAAGGAGGGTTGTTACAACTGTTGTTCTCACCCCTTGCCTAACCAGTTCCCCGAGGCTAGGGAGGCTTGTTTACAATTATTTTACTCAGCACTTGCCTAACCAGTTCCACGAGGCTAAGTAGGGTTGTTAAAACTGTTGTACTCATCCCTTGCTTAACCAGTTCCACGGAGCTAAGGAGGGTTGTTTTAATTGTTGTACTCACCCATTGCCTGACCAGTTCCACGGGGCTATGGAGAGTTGTTACAACTGTTGTACTCACACCTTGCCTAACCAGTTCCACGAGGCTAGGGAGGCTTGTTACAACTGTTGTACTCACCCCTTCCCTAAACCTTTTCCACGGGGCTAGGGCGGCTTATTTACAACTGGCAGTACTCACCCTTCACCTAACCATATCCACGGGGTTAGGGTGGCTTGGTGACGACTGTCAGTGCTCTCCCCTTGCCAAAAAAATTGCACGGGGCTAGGAATTCTTGTTGACAACTGTCAGTATCTAGCCAAACCAGTTCCATGAGGCTTGGGAGGCTTGTTGACAACTGTCAGTACTCTCCCCTTGCCAATCCAGTTCCACGGGGCTAGGGAGGCTTGTTGACAACTGTCAGTACTCTTCCTTTAGCAATCCAGTTCCACGAGGCTAAGGAGGCTTGTTGACAACTGTCAGTAATTTCACCTTGCCAAACCAGTTCCACGAGGCTAGGGAGGCTTGTTTACACATATTGTACTCACCCTTTGCCAAATCAGTTCCACAGGGCTAAGGAGGCTTGTTGACAACTGTCAGTACTCACCCCTTGCCAAACCAGTTCCACAAGGCTAGGGAGGCTTGTTGACAACTGTCAGGACTCTCCCCTTGCCAAACCAGTTCCACAAGGCTAGGGTGGGTTTTTGACAACTTTTAGTACTCACCCCTTGACAAACCATTTCCATGAGGCTAGGTAGTGTTGTTGACAACTGTCAGTACTCACACCTTCCCAAACCAGTACCTCGAGGCTAGGGATGGTTTTTGACAACTGTCAGTAATCACCCCTTGATAAACCAGTTCCACGAGGCTAAAGAAGGTTGTTGACAACTGTCAGTACTCTCCCCTTGCCAAACCAATTCCACGGGGGTAGTGAGGCTTGGTGACAACTGTCAGTACTATCCCCTTGCTAAACCAATTCCACGGGGGTTGGGAGGCTTGGTGACAACTGTCAGTACCCTTCCCTTGCCATACTAATTCCACGGGGCTAGGGAGAATTGTTGACAACTGTCAGTACTCTCCCCTTGCCAAACCAATTCCACGGGGCTAGGGAGGCTTGTTGACTACTGTCAGTACTCTCCCCTTGCCAAACCAATTCCTTGGGGCTAGGGAGGCTTGTTGACAACTGACAACACTCTCCCCTTGCCAAACCAGTTCCACAAAGCTAGGGAGGCTTGTTGAAAACTTTCAGTACCCTCCCCTTGCAAAACCAGTTCCACGGGGCTAGGGAGGCTTGTTGACAACTATTTTACTCACCCCTTGCCAAACCAGTTCCAGGGGGCTAGGGAGGCTTGGTGACAACTGCCCGTACTCTCCCCTTGCCAAACCAGTTCCACGGGGCTAGCAAGTCTTGTTGACAACTGTCAGTATTCGCTCCTTGCCAAACCAGTTCCACGAGGCTAGGGAGGCTTGTTAACAACTGTCAGTACTCTCCCTTTGACAAACCAGTTCTACAGGGCTAGGGAGGCTTGCTGACAACTGTCAGTACCCTCCCCTTGCCAAACCAGTTCTACAGGGCTAGGGAGGCTTGCTGACAACTGTCAGTACTCTCCCCTTGCAAAACCAGTTCCACGAGGCTAGGGAGGCTTGTTGACAACTGTCAGTACTCTCCCCTTGCCAAACCAGTTCCACGGGGCTAGGCAGGCTTGGTGACAACTGTCAGTACTCTCCCCTTGCCATACCAGTTCCACGGGGCTATGAAGGCTTGTTGACAACTGTCAGTACTCTCCCCTTTCCAAACCAGTTCCACGGAGCTAGGGGGGCTTGTTGATAACTGTCAGTACTCTCCCCTTGCCAAACCAATTCCACGAGGCTAGGGAGGCTTGTTTACAACTACTGTACTCACCCCTTGCCAAACCAGTTCCACGGAGCTAGGGAGGCTTGTTGACAACTGTCAGTACTCTCCCCTTGCCCAACGTGTTCCACGAGGTTAGGGAGGCTTGTTTACAACTATTGTACTCACCCTTTGCCAAACCAGTTCCACGGGGCTAGGGAGTCGGTGACAACTGCCAGTACTCTCCCCTTTCCAAACCAGTTTCACGGGGCTAGGGAGGCTTGGTGACAACTGCCAGTACTCTCCCTTTGCCAAACCAGTTCCACGAGGCTAGGGAGGCTTGTTTACAACTATCGTACTCACCCCTTGCCAAACCAGTTCCACGGGGCTAGGGAGGCTTGGTGACAACTGCCAGTACTTTCCCCTTGCCAAACCAGTTCCATGGGGCTAGGGAGGCTTTTTAAAACTGTCAGTACTCACCCTTTGCCAAATCAGTTCCTTGGGGCTAGGCAGGCTTGTTGACAACTGCCAGTACTTTCCCCTTGCCAAACCAGTTCCACGAGGCTAGGGAGGCTTGTTTACAACTATCGTATTCACCCCTTGCCAAACCAGTTCCACAAGGCTAGGGTGGGTTTTTGACAACTTTTAGTACTCACCCCTTGACAAACCAGTTCCATGAGGCTAGGTAGTGTTGTTGACAACTGTCAGTACTCACACCTTCCCAAACCAGTACCTCGAGGCTAGGGATGGTTTTTGACAACTGTCAGTACTCACCCCTTGATAAACCAGTTCCACGAGGCTAAAAAAGGTTGTTGACAACTGTCAGTACTCTCCCCTTGCCAAACCAATTCCACGGGGGTAGTGAGGCTTGGTGACAACTGTCAGTACTATCCCCTTGCCAAACCAATTCCACGGGGGTTGGGAGGCTTGGTGACAACTGTCAGTACCCTTCCCTTGCCATACTAATTCCACGGGGCTAGGGAGAATTGTTGACAACTGTCAGTACTCTCCCCTTGCCAAACCAATTCCATGGGGCTAGGGAGGCTTGTTGACTACTGTCAGTACTCTCCCCTTGCCAAACCAATTCCTTGGGGCTAGGGAGGCTTGTTGACAACTGACAGTACTCTCCCCTTGCCAAACCAGTTCCACAAAGCTAGGGAGGCTTGTTGAAAACTTTCAGTACCCTCCCCTTGCAAAACCAGTTCCACGGGGCTAGGGAGGCTTGTTGACAACTATTTTACTCACCCCTTGCCAAACCAGTTCCAGGGGGCTAGGGAGGCTTGGTGACAACTGCCCGTACTCTCCCCTTGCCAAACCAGTTCCACGGGGCTAGCAAGTCTTGTTGACAACTGTCAGTATTTGCCCCTTGCCAAACCAGTTCCACGAGGCTAGGGAGGCTTGTTAACAACTGTCAGTACTCTCCCTTTTACAAACCAGTTCTACAGGGCTAGGGAGGCTTGCTGACAACTGTCAGTACCCTCCCCTTTCCAAACCAGTTCTACAGGGCTAGGGAGGCTTGCTGACAACTGTCAGTACTCTCCCCTTGCAAAACCAGTTCCACGAGGCTAGGGAGGCTTGTTGACAACTGTCAGTACTCTCCCCTTGCCAAACCAGTTCCACGGGGCTAGGCAGGCTTGGTGACAACTGTCAGTACTCTCCCCTTGCCATACCAGTTCCACGGGGCTATGAAGGCTTGTTGACAACTGTCAGTTCTCTCCCCTTTCCAAACCAGTTCCACGGAGCTAGGGGGGCTTGTTGATAACTGTCAGTACTCTCCCCTTGCCAAACCAATTCCACGAGGCTAGGGAGGCTTGTTTACAACTATTGTACTCACCCCTTGCCAAACCAGTTCCACGGAACTAGGGAGGCTTGTTGACAACTGTCAGTACTCTCCCCTTGCCAAACGTGTTCCACGAGGTTAGGGAGGCTTGTTTACAACTATTGTACTCACCCTTTGCCAAACCAGTTCCACGGGGCTAGGGAGTCGGTGACAACTGCCAGTACTCTCCCCTTTCCAAACCAGTTTCACGGGGCTAGGGAGGCTTGGTGACAACTGCCAGTACTCTCCCTTTGCCAAACCAGTTCCACGAGGCTAGGGAGGCTTGTTTAAAACTATCGTACTCACCCCTTGCCAAACCAGTTCCACGGGGCTAGGGAGGCTTAGTGACAACTGCCAGTACTTTCCCCTTGCCAAACCAGTTCCACGGGGCTAGGGAGGCTTTTTAAAACTGTCAGTACTCACCCTTTGCCAAATCAGTTCCTTGGGGCTAGGCAGGCTTGTTGACAACTGCCAGTACTTTCCCCTTGCCAAACCAGTTCCACGAGGCTAGGGAGGCTTGTTTACAACTATCGTATTCACCCCTTGCCAAACCAGTTCCACGGGGCTAGGGAGGCTTGGTGACAACTGCCAGTTCTTTCCCCTTGCCAAACCAGTTCCACGGGGCTAGGGAAGCTTTTTAAAACTGTCAGTACTCACCTTTTGCCAAATCAGTTCCTTGGGGCTAGGCAGGCTTGTTGACATTTGCCATTACTCACCCCTTGCCTAAGAAGTTCCTTGGGGCTAGGGAGGCTTTCAACGTCGTTGTTTCGATCATAGTCCGATTCTTGTTGCAGACAATCAAAGCCTTGTTCGACATACCCCTGCTGTAAAGTAATGTTCAATGTTTATAATAGGCGTTTTAATACAATATTCGAGTTTATTTGCCAAAACCATATTCATTAGTATTGAATTTTCTATCTAAATTGGTATTTAGTAATTTTAAAAAGTAAATATAAAAGTTTTGAGCAAGTCTTTTCTATTATAGTTTTTTTCTCTATCCCTTTTTTTGTGTTCGCTAACACGACTCTAATATGAAAAATATACTTTTAAACTTATCTAGTTCAGTGTTTTAAGTAATGCATAGTTACAGCTAACATTAATGTTTTTCTCTCTCTCTTATTTAGTGAAAACGGATTTTCCTTCAAAATAAATAAAAATCAGTATTCACTCTTCTCAAGAAAATAAACTGTTTCATTATTTAGGTAGTTTCGTAACATTAAATAACCTGTAAACTTAAAACTTTACAATTCATGGTGTATTTAAAATTTTGCAAACCACTGAATGCTTTAAAATGACAATGTTTAGTATATTTAACCTAACAAATTACAATAAATTATCTTATTGGAAACAATTTAATGGCGATAATTTATGATTACACATAACTATTATTCATATTAAGGAGGCTACATTGTAATATTTATATGGTTCGGTATGCCATCATATTAAACCTTAATATATAATTCGCAGCGCTTATACAACTATTTCTCTTGTCATGTCCGGCATTAACTCCAAATCAAAACCAACTGTTATACATGTAGGACAAATTATTCCGGCACCCAGTATAATACAATTATTATTTATTTATTTATGTAATGCTAATAATACAGGTATACTAATTATTCCGGGGCCCAATATAATACAATTATTATTTATTTATTTATGTAATGCTCCAAATACAGGTATACTAATTATTCCGGGGCCCAATATAATACAATTATTATTTATTTATTTATGTAATGCTCCTAATACAGGTATACTAATTATTCCGGCGCGAAATATAATAAATTATTATTTATTTATTTATGTAATGCTCCTAATACAGGTATACTAATTATTCCGGCGCCCAATATAATACAATTATAATTTATTTATTTATGAAATGCTCCTAATACAGCTTTACTAATTATTCCGGCACCCAGTATAATACAATTATTATTTATTTATTTATGTAATGCTCCTAATACAGGTATACTAATTATTCCGGCACCCAGTATAATACAATTATTATTTATTTATTTATGTAATGCTCCTAATACAGGTATACTAATTATTCCGGCACCCAGTATAATACAATTATTATTTATTTATTTATGTAATGCTCCTAATACAGGAATACTAATTATTCCGGCGCCCAATATAATACAATTATTATTTAATTATTTATGTAATGCTCCTAATACAGGTATACTAATTATTCCGAAGCCCAGTATAATACAATTATTATTTATTTATTTATGTAAAGCTCCTAATACAGGTATACTAATTATTTCGGCGCCCAATATAATACAATTATTATTTATTTATTTATGTAATGCTCCTAATACAGGTATACTAATTATTCCGGAGCCCAATATAATACAATTATTATTTATTTATTTATGTAATGCTCCTAATACAGGTATACTAATTATTCCGGCGCCCAATATAATACAATTATTATTTATTTATTTATGTAATGCTCCTAATACAGGTATACTAATTATTCCGGCGCCCAATATAATACAATTATTATTTATTTATTTATGTAATGCTCCTAATACAGTTATACTAATTATTCGGCGCCCAATATAATACAATTATTATTTATTTATTTATGTAATGCTCCTAATACAGGTATACTAATTATTCCGGCACCCAATATAATACAATTATTATTTATTTATTTATGTAATGCTCCTAATACAGGTATACTAATTATTCCGGCGCCCAATATAATACAATTATTATTTATTTATTTATGTAATGCTCCTAATACAGGTATACTAATTAATCCGGCGCCCAATATAATACAATTATTATTTATTTATTTATGTAATGCTCCTAATACAGGTATACTAATTATTCCGGCGCCCAATATAATACAATTATTATTTATTTATTTATGTAATGCTCCTAATACAGGTATACTAATTATTCCGGCGCCCAATATAATACAATTATTATTTATTTATTTATTTATGTAATGCTCCTAATACAGGTATACTAATTATTCCGGCGCCCAATATATTACAATTATTATTTATTTATTTATTTATGTAATGCTCCTAATACAGGTATACTAATTATTCCGGCGCCCAATATAATACAATTATTATTTATTTATTTATATAATGCTCCTAATACAGGTATACTAATCATTCCGGCGCCCAATATAATACAATTATTATTTATTTATTTACGTAATGCTCCTAATACAGGTATACTAATTATTCCGGCGCCCAAAATAATTCAATTATTATTTAATTATTTATGTAATGCTCCTAATACAGGTATACTAATTATTCCGGCGCCCATTATAATACAATTATTATTTATTTATTTATGAAATGCTCCTAATACAGGTATACTAATTATTCCGGTGCCCAATATATTACAATTATCATTTATTTATTTATGTAATGCTCCTAATACAGGTATACTAATTATTCCGGCACCCAATATAATACAATTATTATTTATTTATTTATGTAATGCTCCTAATACAGGTATACTAATTATTCCGGCGCCCCATATAATACAATTATTATTTATTAATTTATGTAATGCTCCTAATACAGGTATACTAATTATTCCGGCGCCCAATGTAATACAATTATTATTTATTTATTTATGTAATGCTCCTAATACAGGTACACTTATTATTCCGGCACCTAATATAATACAATTATTGGGGTGCAGGGTGTGGATCCCTCCCGCGGCGTCCTTGTCGCGCACCCTGGGCAACGGGGCGTCACAAGCCAGTGGCGTCACGGCTAGCGCGGGTAAAATCCACTTGGCTGTGAGACTCTTCTTCTCACAGTTTCTTCCAGGGCCAAGGCCTTTCTTCTCACCTTTTGGGCCTTGGCTCGCCTTCTTTCATCTTTCATGGGCAAGCCTTGCTCATCTTCTTCTTTTCTTCGACCCCGCATCATGGGTGTCTTTCCGCCTTCTTTCGACCGGTGTCCACTGGGGGGTCCCTGGGAGTGTCCCTGGTGTCGCAGGGGCTGATGTGTGCTTGCACTGCCGATGGGTTCTCTTCAGTGGGTGTCAGGAGCCAGCCCCTTCGGGCCCTGGTCAGGGAGTGCGGCGTGGGTGCAGAGGTCGGGCTCTGCACTGCCACGGTGAACCCCGGCACGTCTGGAATCCGGTGCCGGCAAACGGAGGTCGGGTCCCCGGGGAACTGGGGTGGGGGCATCGTCCCCCTGGGTATACCCTCGCCTGGCCAATTCCGGGTTCACCCTCGTCGTGCGATGCGCTGGTTAAACTAAAGTATGGCAACCCCTAAAAACAACGACAACATCAACATTGGCAACGATATGAGGGAGTTTCCAGAACTCCCTCCTCCTAGCGCCAGTACTGCCTCCATTTTTCGGAGGAGTAGCTTAGTAGCGAGGTCCCCCCCACCGGCCTCTTCTCCTGTGGTCGCGCTGGCTTCCACGGATTCAGCCAGCTCGAGGAATACCCCAAAGCCAAGAACGGTTCGAGCTCCGTCTCCGGTAGTTTCGCCGGATGAAAGGAACGTGGCTATTGCTCAGGAAAAGGTCGAGGAGGAACTGCAGAGGATGCGGGACACTCTCTTCGACATGTCCGCCGCGGTCGCGAAGCAGAAGACCGTGTCGATGGGCATCAAGAACGGGATAGTGACCCTGGATGCATCCCTTGATGTCTTTGACTCGATGCTCGGTCTCTGGAAGGCATCGCTAAGGCGGCTCAGGCTTCTGGAGGAGAAGCAGGGGCAAGCTCCACTTCCATCTTCGGAGTCTGGGGCGCCTGGTGGTGGTGCCAAGAGATCGGCGACTAGCCCTCCTGCGGAACAGCAAACGGAGAAGAGACCGGACGTCAAGAACAGGACCGTCCACGTGGAGAGGAACGGAGAAGAAGCCACCACTGCGTCTGCGGACAGGGAGGGTTTTAATCAGGTCCTCTCCAAGAAACAGAGGAGGAAGCTTCGGGCGGAGGCGAAAGCCCAGAAGAATCGGGAAGAGGCGGAAAACGCGCCTTCCCAAGCATCCAGCCAAAAGAAGGAGAAGCCAAAGAAGATTCGGCCTAGGAAGACCAGGAACCAGGTGGTCCTGATCAATCCGTCCACCGGCAAGACCTACTCGGAGATCCTCGGATTGTTGAAGAGTGAGGTGACGCCAGAGGACTCCGGAACTGTGGTTCGGCAGATCCGGAAGACGGAGAACGGGGGGGTTCTCCTTGAGCTCTCGAAGTGTGACGACCGGGGGAAACTCCAGGAAGCACTTCAGAGAGCTATAGGGGACAAGGGCGAGGTCCGCTCCATCATCCCGAAGCTGAGGGTAGAGATCTTGGATCTAGACGCCCTGGCTTCGGAGGCCGATGTCATTGCGGCTATCACAAGAGACCTTCCGACAATCTCCGGTGTGCCTAAGGTCACCCTGTTCTCGCCAAACAAGCGGGAGCAGAGAAAGGCTGTCGTTGAGATGGAAGAGAAAGACGGTCTTCTCTTTCTTCGGTCTGGGAAGATCAAGATTGGCTGGGTCGTCTGCCGAGTTCGGCAGCGCCTTGAGGTAGAACGCTGTTTTCGGTGCCTCGGGTACGGCCACACGCGTCGGAGTTGCTCCGGTCCCGACCGCGGCAACAATTGTTGGAAGTGCGGTAGCGGCGAACATAAGGCCGCTGCTTGCACAGCGGCCGCTTCTTGCGTTCTCTGCACCGGTACACCTGGAGCGTCCGCGGACCACATTCCGGGCTCAGGGGCGTGCAGGGCTTTTAGGAAAGCCCTAGACGCTAAGAGGGCTCAATCTGCCACGAAATGATCCGTTTCGTCCAGGCAAACCTGCAGCGGAGTCGAGCAGCTGACGCCATTCTTGAGCAGCTTGCTTGTGAGGTCAAATCCCAGATCGTGATCGTCAGCGAGCCCTACCGGATCAAAACCAGTCCATCTTGGTTTTATGACCGGCTTGGCACCGCGGCTCTCTGGATTTCGGACAGTCGGGGGATTCAGGTGTTGGGTCACGGATCCGGTGACGGTTACGTCTGGGTGCGACTTCGGCGAGTCAACGTATACAGTGTCTACCTCTCTCCAAACTATTCCGCCGAGGAGTACCGGGAGAGGCTGGAGGCGCTGGAAGACAGTCTTCAGGGTGTCTCGGGGGGCGTAATAGTTGCTGGGGACTTCAACGCGCGTGCCGTTGAATGGGGCATGCCAGTCACTAACGCCCGGGGGAGACGAATCTTGGAGATGGCCTCGAGGCTCGATCTGGAAGTGGCGAACAGAGGGGACATGCCGACATACCGAAGACCTGGTTTTGGTGACTCCATACCAGATGTCACGCTGGTATCGGCAGGGTTGTTTCCTCTGGTAGCGGGGTGGGGGGTGATGGACGTGTACACGGCCAGTGATCACGAATTCATCTCCTTCAATCTGGAAGAAAACGAGTTGTCTCGTCGATGCAGTACCCGAAACCCAATTGGCTGGAATCAGGCCAAACTGGACAGGGGAAAATTCGTCGAGCGGCTCAGTCGTAGCCCCGAGGCCGGTTTGACGGAGCGCTTTGACTCCGCTGATCGAGATCGGGTCGAAGCTCTCGTGGGTTCCACAATGCAGCTGATCGAGCGTGCATGCGACTCGTCGATGCCTCGGAAAAAACCTGTCCGGGGTCGTCACCACGTGTACTGGTGGACGGACGAAATCGCGGAGCTCAGGAGAATGGCACTGATGCTTCGCAGAAGAGCGCAGAGAACTCGAAACCGACCGGAGGCTTTGGCCAGGTCGGCAGAGCACAAGACTGCGAAAAAAGCTCTTGCCAGTGCAATTCGCCTGAGCAAGGCTCGCTGCTGGAAGGAGCTGTGCCGGGACGTGGACTCCGATCCATGGGGAAAAGGGTACAAACTCGTCACGAGAAAGCTCGGGGGAATGGGGGCCAGCAGTGCCTCTATGCCTGCAGGCACGATCACGGCCATCGTCGATGCTCTCTTCCCAAGTCACCCTGTGAGGCGAGAGGAAAGAGTAACGGGGCCGGTGCCTGATGTTCCTTTGTTCACGGAACAGGAGCTCGTGGCAGCGTCGTCTGTCATGCACAACAACAGAGCTCCAGGCCCTGATGGCATTCCGGTTGAGGCTCTGAAGGTTGTGGCGGGAAGTCACCCACATCTGCTGCTGCGCATGTTCAACGCGTGTTTGGCGGCGGGTGTGTTTCCGTCACGCTGGAAGACAGCTAGACTGGCGCTCATCAGCAAAGGCAAAGGTGACCCGGAGTCCCCGTCGGCATACAGACCACTCTGTATGTTGGACACGGCGGGTAAACTCTTTGAGAGGTTGCTGAAACCCAGGTTGAGGTTGGCCGTCGAAGCCGCTGGGGACTTGTCCCCCCGGCAGCACGGCTTTCGGAAGGGCCACTCAACCTTGAATGCCGTGGCTGAAGTCCTGGGCGCCGTCCAGCGGGCTGACACGGCCTGCCATCAGGCCAGGCCGATCGTGCTGCTGGTCACCCTGGACGTTAAAAACGCTTTTAACTCGGCCCGTTGGGTGGACATGCTCGAGGCGTTGCAGCGGGACTTCAGGGTACCCGACTATCTCTTGGTCGTGGTACAGGACTACCTGAAGGAGCGCAGGCTGCTATATAGCACAGAAGCAGGGGTCCGTTCCAAAGTGGTCACCGCCGGCGCGGCGCAAGGGTCGATCCTTGGCCCTGACCTTTGGAACGTGGCATATGACGGAGTGCTTCGCCTCGAGATGCCACCACAAGCCTATCTCGTGGGCTACGCAGATGATGTAGCCGCAGTCATCACGGCTCGGAATCCGGAGTTAGCCCAGCTTCGCCTCAACCAGGTGATGTTTCGGGTCAACAGATGGATGAGCGGTCATGGACTTGAGCTGGCGGTCGCCAAGACCGAGATCGTCATGCTCACGCGACGGAGGATCCAAACAGTAATCCCTATGACTGTTGGTGACGTGGAGGTTCAGACGAAGACTGCGGCGAAGTATCTGGGAGTGGTGCTTGACCGCCGCCTCACATGGTGGGAGCACATCCAGGCGGTTTGCAACAAGGCGACGAGGGTTGTTCTGTCGCTCAGCAGATTGATGGGGAATGTCGGAGGCCCGAGGTCCAGCAAGAGGCGACTTCTCATGTCCACCGTCAACGCGACTCTCCTGTACGGCGCAGAAGTGTGGGCGGGTGCCATGAGAGTCAAAAAACACAGCAAGAGAATTCTCTCCGTTCAGCGCAGGGCGGCTCTTAGGGTTGCCTGTGCGTATCGCACTGTGTCTGGACTGGCTGTAATGGTTGTGGCTGGAGTTTTTCCCCTTGATCTGCTCGCCGCTGAGAGGCAGAACATCTTTCGCCGTGCTCCTAATCTCGGAAGAGACCAAGCTGCTGTGGAAGCCAGACTCGAAACTCTGCGAGTTTGGCAAGAGCGTTGGAACGGTGGACTGGAAGGGCGATGGACGTTTCGTCTCATCAGAGACATAAGCCCGTGGTTGAGCCGTGCATTTGGGGAAATTGACTTTTTCTTGTGTCAATTCCTGACGGGCCACGGGTACTTCAGGGAATACCTTTTCCGCATGGGGAAGGTGAGGTCACCTCAGTGCAGGTACTGCCCGGAGGAGGTGGATGATGCTCATCATACTTTCTTCCGGTGCAGTCGTTTCGCTGAAGACAGGAGGAGGCTCGTCTCTGCTGTCGGCGATCTGTCCCCGGACGTCGTGGTGGGGGCGATGCTTCGAGATGAAGACTCCTGGAGAGCGGTTGCGCTCTTCGTGCAATCCGTTCTTCGGAGAAAGCGAGACGAGGGATGCTTAGGTGACCTCTAAGTTTCCCGAAACGGTGACGTGACCCGTCTGGGCGCAAGACACGCGGGCCAGTGCCGAAGTTGTCCGATAAGGGTTCCGGCCTGGTTTTTCCCCCGCGGCTCCGTAGGAGGTTTAGTGGGTATACCTCGTAAGAGGGAGTCCCACACTGTTCCTTTGGGTTCGCGCATTAAGCGTTCCTCCTACGTAAAAAAAAAAAAAAAAAAAAAAAATACAATTATTATTTATTTATTTATGTAATGCTCCTAATACAGGTATACTAATTATTCCAGCACCCAATATAATACAATTATTATTTATTTATTTATGTAATGCTCCTAATACAGGTATACTAATTATTCTGGGGCCCAATATAATACAATTATTATTTATTTATTTATGTAATGCTCCTAATACAGGTATACTAATTATTTCGGCTCCCAATATAATACAATTATTATTTATTTTTTTATATAATGCTCCTAATACAGGTATACTAATTATTCCGGCGCCCAATATAATTCAGTTATTATTTATTTATTTATGTAATGCTCCTAATACAGTTATACTAATTATTCCGGCGCCCAATATAATACAATTATTATTTATTTATTTATGTAATGCTCCTAATACAGGTATACTATTTATTCCGGCACTCAATATAATACAATTATTATTTATTTATTTATGTAATGCTCCTAATACAGGTATACTAATTATTCCGGCGCCCAATATAATACAATTATTATTTATTTATTTATGTAATGCTCCTAATACAGGTATACTATTTATTCCGGCACTCAATATAATACAATTATTATTTATTTATTTATGTAATGCTCCTAATACAGGTATACTAATTATTTCGGCTCCCAATATAATACAATTATTATTTATTTTTTTATATAATGCTCCTAATACAGGTATACTAATTATTCCGGCGCCCAATATAATTCAGTTATTATTTATTTATTTATGTAATGCTCCTAATACAGTTATACTAATTATTCCGGCGCCCAATATAATACAATTATTATTTATTTATTTATGTAATGCTCCTAATACAGGTATACTATTTATTCCGGCACTCAATATAATACAATTATTATTTATTTATTTATGTAATGCTCCTAATACAGGTATACTAATTATTCCGGCGCCCAATATAATACAATTATTATTTATTTATTTATGTAATGCTCCTAATACAGGTATACTATTTATTCCGGCACTCAATATAATACAATTATTATTTATTTATTTATGTAATGCTCCTAATACAGGTATACTAATTATTCCGGCGCCCAATATAATACAATTATTATTTATTAATTTATGTAATGCTCCTAATATAGGTATACTATTTATTCCGGCACTCAATATAATACAATTATTATTTATTTATTTATGTAATGCTCCTAATACAGGTATACTAATTATTCCGGCGCCCAATATAATACAATTATTATTTATTTATTTATGTAATGCTCCTAATACAGGTATACTAATTATTCCGGCGCCCAATATAATACAATTATTATTTATTTATTTATGTAATGCTCCTAATACAGGTATACTAATTATTCCGGCGCCCAAAATAATTCAATTATTATTTAATTATTTATGTAATGCTCCTAATACAGGTATACTAATTATTCCGGCGCCCAATATAATACAATTATTATTTATTTATTTATGTAATGCTCCTAATACAGGTATACTATTTATTCCGGCACTCAATATAATACAATTGTTATTTATTTATTTATGTAATGCTCTTAATACAGGTATACTAATTATTCCGGCGCCCAATATAATACAATTATTATTTATTTATTTATGTAATGCTCCTAATACAGGTATACTAATTATTCCGGCGCCCAATATAATACAATTATTATTTATTTATTTATGTAATGCTCCTAATACAGGTATACTAATTATTCCGGCGCCCAATATAATACAATTATTATTTATTTATTTATGTAATGCTCCTAATACAGGTATACTAATTATTCCGGCACCCAATATAATACAATTATTATTTATTTATTTATGTAATGCACCTAATACAGGTATACTAATTATTCCGGCGCCCAATATAATACAATTATTATTTATTTATTTATGTAATGCTCCTAATACAGGTATACTATTTATTCCGGCACTCAATATAATACAATTATTATTTATTTATTTATGTAATGCTCCTAATACAGGTATACTAATTATTCCGGCGCCCAATATAATACAATTATTATTTATTTATTTATGTAATGCTCCTAATACAGGTATACTATTTATTCCGGCACTCAATATAATACAATTATTATTTATTTATTTATGTAATGCTCCTAATACAGGTATACTAATTATTTCGGCTCCCAATATAATACAATTATTATTTATTTTTTTATATAATGCTCCTAATACAGGTATACTAATTATTCTGGCGCCCAATATAATACAATTATTATTTATTTATTTATGTAATGCTCCTAATACAGGTATACTAATTATTTCGGCGCCCAATATAATACAATTATTATTTATTTTTTTATATAATGCTCCTAATACAGGTATACTAATTATTCCGGCGCCCAATATAATTCAGTTATTATTTATTTATTTATGTAATGCTTCTTATACAGTTATACTAATTATTCCGGCGCCCAATATAATACAATTATTATTTATTAATTTATGTAATGCTCCTAATATAGGTATACTATTTATTCCGGCACTCAATATAATACAATTATTATTTATTTATTTATGTAATGCTCCTAATACAGGTATACTAATTATTCCGGCGCCCAATATAATACAATTATTATTTATTTATTTATGTAATGCTCCTAATACAGGTATACTAATTATTCCGGCGCCCAATATAATACAATTATTATTTATTTATTTATGTAATGCTCCTAATACAGGTATACTAATTATTCCGGCGCCCAAAATAATTCAATTATTATTTAATTATTTATGTAATGCTCCTAATACAGGTATACTAATTATTCCGGCGCCCAATATAATACAATTATTATTTATTTATTTATGTAATGCTCCTAATACAGGTATACTATTTATTCCGGCACTCAATATAATACAATTGTTATTTATTTATTTATGTAATGCTCTTAATACAGGTATACTAATTATTCCGGCGCCCAATATAATACAATTATTATTTATTTATTTATGTAATGCTCCTAATACAGGTATACTAATTATTCCGGCGCCCAATATAATACAATTATTATTTATTTATTTATGTAATGCTCCTAATACAGGTATACTAATTATTCCGGCGCCCAATATAATACAATTATTATTTATTTATTTATGTAATGCTCCTAATACAGGTATACTAATTATTCCGGCACCCAATATAATACAATTATTATTTATTTATTTATGTAATGCACCTAATACAGGTATACTAATTATTCCGGCGCCCAATATAATACAATTATTATTTATTTATTTATGTAATGCTCCTAATACAGGTATACTATTTATTCCGGCACTCAATATAATACAATTATTATTTATTTATTTATGTAATGCTCCTAATACAGGTATACTAATTATTCCGGCGCCCAATATAATACAATTATTATTTATTTATTTATGTAATGCTCCTAATACAGGTATACTATTTATTCCGGCACTCAATATAATACAATTATTATTTATTTATTTATGTAATGCTCCTAATACAGGTATACTAATTATTTCGGCTCCCAATATAATACAATTATTATTTATTTTTTTATATAATGCTCCTAATACAGGTATACTAATTATTCCGGCGCCCAATATAATTCAGTTATTATTTATTTATTTATGTAATGCTCCTAATACAGTTATACTAATTATTCCGGCGCCCAATATAATACAATTATTATTTATTTATTTATGTAATGCTCCTAATACAGGTATACTATTTATTCCGGCACTCAATATAATACAATTATTATTTATTTATTTATGTAATGCTCCTAATACAGGTATACTAATTATTCCGGCGCCCAATATAATACAATTATTATTTATTTATTTATGTAATGCTCCTAATACAGGTATACTATTTATTCCGGCACTCAATATAATACAATTATTATTTATTTATTTATGTAATGCTCCTAATACAGGTATACTAATTATTCCGGCGCCCAATATAATACAATTATTATTTATTAATTTATGTAATGCTCCTAATATAGGTATACTATTTATTCCGGCACTCAATATATACAATTATTATTTATTTATTTATGTAATGCTCCTAATACAGGTATACTAATTATTCCGGCGCCCAATATAATACAATTATTATTTATTTATTTATGTAATGCTCCTAATACAGGTATACTAATTATTCCGGCGCCCAATATAATACAATTATTATTTATTTATTTATGTAATGCTCCTAATACAGGTATACTAATTATTCCGGCGCCCAAAATAATTCAATTATTATTTATTTATTTATGTAATGCTCCTAATACAGGTATACTAATTATTCCGGCGCCCAATATAATACAATTATTATTTATTTATTTATGTAATGCTCCTAATACAGGTATACTATTTATTCCGGCACTCAATATAATACAATTGTTATTTATTTATTTATGTAATGCTCTTAATACAGGTATACTAATTATTCCGGCGCCCAATATAATACAATTATTATTTATTTATTTATGTAATGCTCCTAATACAGGTATACTAATTATTCCGGCGCCCAATATAATACAATTATTATTTATTTATTTATGTAATGCTCCTAATACAGGTATACTAATTATTCCGGCGCCCAATATAATACAATTATTATTTATTTATTTATGTAATGCTCCTAATACAGGTATACTAATTATTCCGGCACCCAATATAATACAATTATTATTTATTTATTTATGTAATGCACCTAATACAGGTATACTAATTATTCCGGCGCCCAATATAATACAATTTTTATTTATTTATTTATGTAATGCTCCTAATACAGGTATACTAATTATTCCGGCGCCCAATATAATACAATTATTATTTATTTATTTATGTAATGCTCCTAATACAGGTATACTAATTATTCCGGCGCCCAATATAATACAATTATTATTTATTTATTTATGTAATGCTCCTAATACAGGTATACTAATTATTCCGGCACCCAATATAATACAATTATTATTTATTTATTTATTTATGTAATGCTTCTAATACAGGTATACTAATTATTCCGGCGCCCAATATAATACAATTATTATTTATTTATTTATTTATTTATTTATGTAATGCTCCCAATACAGGTATACTAATTATTCCGGCGCCAAATATAATACAATTATTATTTATTTATTTATGTAATGCTCCTAATACAGGTATACTAATTATTCCGGCGCCCAATATAATACAATTATTATTTATTTATTTATATAATGCTCCTAATACAGGTATACTAATTATTCCGGAACCCAATATAATACAATTATTATTTATTTATTTACGTAATGCTCCTAATACAGGTATACTAATTATTCCGGCGCCAAAAATAATTCAATTATTATTTATTTATTTATGTAATGCTCCTAATACAGGTATACTAATTATTCCGGCGCCCAATATAATACAATTATTATTTATTTATTTATGTAATGCTCCTAATACAGGTATACTATTTATTCCGGCACTCAATATAATACAATTATTATTTATTTATTTATGTAATGCTCCTAATACAGGTATACTAATTATTCCGGCGCCCAATATAATACAATTATTATTTATTTATTTACGTAATGCTCCTAATACAGGTATACTAATTATTCCGGCGCCCAATATAATACAATTATTATTTATTTATTTATGTAATGCTCCTAATACAGGTATACTATTTATTCCGGCACTCAATATAATACAATTATTATTTATTTATTTATGTAATGCTCCTAATACAGGTATACTATTTATTCCGGCACCCAATATAATACAATTATTATTTATTTATTTATGTAATGCTCCTAATACAGGTATACTAATTATTCCGGCGCCCAATATAATACAATTATTATTTATTTATTTATGTAATGCTCCTAATACAGGTATACTAATTATTCCGGGGCCAAATATAATACAATTATTATTTATTTATTTATGTAATGCTCCTAATACAGGTATACTAATTATTCCGGCGCCCAATATAATACAATTATTATTTATTTATTTATGTAATGCTCCTAATACAGGTATACTAATTATTCCGGGGCCCAATATAATACAATTATTATTTATTTATTTATGTAATGCTCCTAATACAGGTATACTAATTATTCCGGCGCCCATTATAATACAATTATTATTTATTTATGTAATGCTCCTAATACAGGTATACTAATTATTCCGGCGCCCAATATAATACCATTATTATTTATTTATTTATGTAATGCTCCTAATACAGGTATACTATTTATTCCGGCACTCAATATAATACAATTATTATTTATTTATTTATGTAATGCTCCTAATACAGGTATACTAATTATTCCGGCGCCCAATATAATACAATTATTATTTATTTATTTATGTAATGCTCCTAATACAGGTATACTATTTATTCCGGCACTCAATATAATACA
Source organism: Allygus modestus (assembly GCA_963675035.1). Lineage (NCBI taxonomy): Eukaryota > Metazoa > Arthropoda > Insecta > Hemiptera > Cicadellidae > Allygus > Allygus modestus. The sequence continues at coordinate 352,559,525 of OY776112.1, forward strand.
ATTATTATTTATTTATTTATGTAATGCTCCTAATACAGGTATACTAATTATTCCGGCGCCCAATATAATACAATTATTATTTATTAATTTATGTAATGCTCCTAATATAGGTATACTATTTATTCCGGCACTCAATATATACAATTATTATTTATTTATTTATGTAATGCTCCTAATACAGGTATACTAATTATTCCGGCGCCCAATATAATACAATTATTATTTATTTATTTATGTAATGCTCCTAATACAGGTATACTAATTATTCCGGCGCCCAATATAATACAATTATTATTTATTTATTTATGTAATGCTCCTAATACAGGTATACTAATTATTCCGGCGCCCAAAATAATTCAATTATTATTTATTTATTTATGTAATGCTCCTAATACAGGTATACTAATTATTCCGGCGCCCAATATAATACAATTATTATTTATTTATTTATGTAATGCTCCTAATACAGGTATACTATTTATTCCGGCACTCAATATAATACAATTGTTATTTATTTATTTATGTAATGCTCTTAATACAGGTATACTAATTATTCCGGCGCCCAATATAATACAATTATTATTTATTTATTTATGTAATGCTCCTAATACAGGTATACTAATTATTCCGGCGCCCAATATAATACAATTATTATTTATTTATTTATGTAATGCTCCTAATACAGGTATACTAATTATTCCGGCGCCCAATATAATACAATTATTATTTATTTATTTATGTAATGCTCCTAATACAGGTATACTAATTATTCCGGCACCCAATATAATACAATTATTATTTATTTATTTATGTAATGCACCTAATACAGGTATACTAATTATTCCGGCGCCCAATATAATACAATTTTTATTTATTTATTTATGTAATGCTCCTAATACAGGTATACTAATTATTCCGGCGCCCAATATAATACAATTATTATTTATTTATTTATGTAATGCTCCTAATACAGGTATACTAATTATTCCGGCGCCCAATATAATACAATTATTATTTATTTATTTATGTAATGCTCCTAATACAGGTATACTAATTATTCCGGCACCCAATATAATACAATTATTATTTATTTATTTATTTATGTAATGCTTCTAATACAGGTATACTAATTATTCCGGCGCCCAATATAATACAATTATTATTTATTTATTTATTTATTTATTTATGTAATGCTCCCAATACAGGTATACTAATTATTCCGGCGCCAAATATAATACAATTATTATTTATTTATTTATGTAATGCTCCTAATACAGGTATACTAATTATTCCGGCGCCCAATATAATACAATTATTATTTATTTATTTATATAATGCTCCTAATACAGGTATACTAATTATTCCGGAACCCAATATAATACAATTATTATTTATTTATTTACGTAATGCTCCTAATACAGGTATACTAATTATTCCGGCGCCAAAAATAATTCAATTATTATTTATTTATTTATGTAATGCTCCTAATACAGGTATACTAATTATTCCGGCGCCCAATATAATACAATTATTATTTATTTATTTATGTAATGCTCCTAATACAGGTATACTATTTATTCCGGCACTCAATATAATACAATTATTATTTATTTATTTATGTAATGCTCCTAATACAGGTATACTAATTATTCCGGCGCCCAATATAATACAATTATTATTTATTTATTTACGTAATGCTCCTAATACAGGTATACTAATTATTCCGGCGCCCAATATAATACAATTATTATTTATTTATTTATGTAATGCTCCTAATACAGGTATACTATTTATTCCGGCACTCAATATAATACAATTATTATTTATTTATTTATGTAATGCTCCTAATACAGGTATACTATTTATTCCGGCACCCAATATAATACAATTATTATTTATTTATTTATGTAATGCTCCTAATACAGGTATACTAATTATTCCGGCGCCCAATATAATACAATTATTATTTATTTATTTATGTAATGCTCCTAATACAGGTATACTAATTATTCCGGGGCCAAATATAATACAATTATTATTTATTTATTTATGTAATGCTCCTAATACAGGTATACTAATTATTCCGGCGCCCAATATAATACAATTATTATTTATTTATTTATGTAATGCTCCTAATACAGGTATACTAATTATTCCGGGGCCCAATATAATACAATTATTATTTATTTATTTATGTAATGCTCCTAATACAGGTATACTAATTATTCCGGCGCCCATTATAATACAATTATTATTTATTTATGTAATGCTCCTAATACAGGTATACTAATTATTCCGGCGCCCAATATAATACCATTATTATTTATTTATTTATGTAATGCTCCTAATACAGGTATACTAATTATTCTGGCGCCCAATATAATACAATTATTATTTATTTATTTATGTAATGCTCCTAATACAGGTATACTAATTATTCCGGCGCCCAATATAATACAATTATTATTTATTTATTTATGTAATGCTCCTAATACAGGTATACTAATTATTCCGGTGCCCAATATAATACAATTATCATTTATTTATTTATGTAATGCTCCTAATACAGGTATACTAATTATTCCGGCGCCCAATATAATACAATTATTATTTATTTATTTATGTAATGCTCCTAATACAGGTAAACTAATTATTCTGGCGCCCAATATAATACAATTATTATTTATTTATTTATGTAATGCTCCTAATACAGGTACACTAATTATTCCGGCACCCAATATAATACAATTATTATTTATTTATTTATGTAATGCTCCTAATACAGGTATACTAATTATTCCGGCGCCCAATATAATACAATTATTATTTATTTATTTATGTAATGCTCTTAATACAGGTATACTAATTATTCCGGCTCCCAATATAATACAATTATTATTTATTTTTTTATATAATGCTCCTAATACAGGTATACTAATTATTCCGGCGCCCAATATAATACAATTATTATTTATTTATTTATGTAATGCTCCTAATACAGGTATACTAATTATTCTGGCGCCCAATATAATACAATTATTATTTATTTATTTATGTAATGCTCCTAATACAAGTATACTAATTATTCCGGCGCCCAATATAATACAATTATTATTTATTTATTTATGTAATGCTCCTAATACAGGTATACTAATTATTCCGGCGCCCAAAATAATTCAATTATTATTTATTTATTTATGTAATGCTCCTAATACAGGTATACTAATTATTCCGGCGCCCAATATAATACAATTATTATTTATTTATTGATGTAATGCTCCTAATACAGGTATACTATTTATTCCGGCACTCAATATAATACAATTATTATTTATTTATTTATGTAATGCTCCTAATACAGGTATACTATTTATTCCGGCATCCAATATAATACAATTATTATTTATTTATTTATGTAATGCTCCTAATACAGGTATACTAATTATTCCGGCGCCCACTATAATACAATTATTATTTATTTATTTATGTAATGCTCCTTATACAGGTATACTAATTATTCCGGCGCCCAATATAATACAATTATTATTTATTTATTTATTTATGTAATGCTCCTAATACAGGTATACTAATTATTCCGGCGCCCAATATAATACAATTATTATTTATTTATTTATTTATTTATTTATGTAATGCTCCCAATACAGGTATACTAATTATTCCGGCGCCCAATATAATACAATTATTATTTATTTATTTATGTAATGCTCCTAATACAGGTACACTAATTATTCCGGCGCCCAATATAATACAATTATTATTTATTTATTTATATAATGCTCCTAATACAGGTATACTAATTATTCCGGCGCCCAATATAATACAATTATTATTTATTTATTTACGTAATGCTCCTAATACAGGTATACTAATTATTCCGGCGCCCAAAATAATTCAATTATTATTTATTTATTTATGTAATGCTCCTAATACAGGTATACTAATTATTCCGGCACCCAATATAATACAATTATTATTTATTTATTTATGTAATGCTCCTAATACAGGTATACTATTTATTCCGGCACTCAATATAATACAATTATTATTTATTTATTTATGTAATGCTCCTAATACAGGTATACTATTTATTCCGGCACCCAATATAATACAATTATTATTTATTTAATTATGTAATGCTCCTAATACAGGTATACTAATTATTCCGGCGCCCAATATAATACAATTATTATTTATTTATTTATGTAATGCTCCTAATACAGGTATACTAATTATTCCGGCGTCCAATATAATACAATTATTATTTATTTATTTATGTAATGCTCCTAATACAGGTATACTAATTATTCCGGCGCCCAATATAATACAATTATTATTTATTTATTTATGTAATGCTCCTAATACAGGTATACTAATTATTCCGGCGCCCAATATAATACAATTATTATTTATTTATTTATGTAATGCTCCTAATACAGGTATACTAATTATTCTGGCGCCCAATATAATACAATTATTATTTATTTATTTATGTAATGCTCCTAATACAGGTATACTAATTATTCCGGCGCCCAATATAATACAATTATTATTTATTTATTTATGTAATGCTCCTAATACAGGTACACTAATTATTCCGGCACCCAATATAATACAATTATTATTTATTTATTTATGTAATGCTCCTAATACAGGTATACTAATTATTCCAGCACCCAATATAATACAATTATTATTTATTTATTTATGTAATGCTCCTAATCCAGGTATACTAATTATTCCGGCGCCCAATATAATACAATTATTACTTATTTATTTATGTAATGCTCCTAATACAGGTATACTTATTATTCCGGCGCCCAATATACTACAATTATTATTTATTTATTTATGTAATGCTCCTAATACAGGTATACTAATTATTCCGGCGCCCAATATAATACAATTATTATTTATTTATTTATTTATTTATTTATGTAATGCTCCCAATACAGGTATACTAATTATTCCGGCGCCCAATATAATACAATTATTATTTATTTATTTATGTAATGCTCCTAATACAGGTACACTAATTATTCCGGCGCCCAATATAATACAATTATTATTTATTTATTTATATAATGCTCCTAATACAGGTATACTAATTATTCCGGCGCCCAATATAATACAATTATTATTTATTTATTTACGTAATGCTCCTAATACAGGTATACTAATTATTCCGGCGCCCAAAATAATTCAATTATTATTTATTTATTTATGTAATGCTCCTAATACAGGTATACTAATTATTCCGGCACCCAATATAATACAATTATTATTTATTTATTTATGTAATGCTCTTAATACAGGTATACTATTTATTCCGGCACTCAATATAATACAATTATTATTTATTTATTTATGTAATGCTCCTAATACAGGTATACTATTTATTCCGGCACCCAATATAATACAATTATTATTTATTTAATTATGTAATGCTCCTAATACAGGTATACTAATTATTCCGGCGCCCAATATAATACAATTATTATTTATTTATTTATGTAATGCTCCTAATACAGGTATACTAATTATTCCGGCGCCCAATATAATACAATTATTATTTATTTATTTATGTAATGCTCCTAATACAGGTATACTAATTATTCCGGCGCCCAATATAATACAATTATTATTTATTTATTTATGTAATGCTCCTAATACAGGTATACTAATTATTCCGGCTCCCAATATAATACAATTATTATTTATTTATTTATGTAATGCTCCTAATACAGGTATACTAATTATTCTGGCGCCCAATATAATACAATTATTATTTATTTATTTATGTAATGCTCCTAATACAGGTATACTAATTATTCCGGCGCCCAATATAATACAATTATTATTTATTTATTTATGTAATGCTCCTAATACAGGTATACTAATTATTCCGGTGCCCAATATAATACAATTATCATTTATTTATTTATGTAATGCTCCTAATACAGGGATACTAATTATACCGGCGCCCAATATAATACAATTATTATTTATTAATTTATGTAATGCTCCTAATACAGGTACACTAATTATTCCGGCACCCAATATAATACAATTATTATTTATTTATTTATGTAATGCTCCTAATACAGGTATACTAATTATTCCAGCACCCAATATAATACAATTATTATTTATTTATTTATGTAATGCTCCTAATCCAGGTATACTAATTATTCCGGCGCCCAATATAATACAATTATTATTTATTTATTTATGTAATGCTCCTAATACAGGTATACTAATTATTCCGGCGCCCAATATACTACAATTATTATTTATTTATTTATGTAATGCTCCTAATACAGGTATACTAATTATTCCGGCGCCCAATAGAATACAATTATTATTTATTTATTTATGTAATGCTCCTAATACAGGTATACTATTTATTCCGGCACTCAATATAATACAATTATTATTTATTTATTTATGTAATGCTTCTAATACAGGTATACTAATTATTCCGGCGCCCAATATAATACAATTATTGTTTATTAATTTATGTAATGCTCCTAATATAGGTATACTATTTATTCCGGCACTCAATATAATACAATTTTAATTTATTTATTTATGTAATGCTCCTAATACAGGTATACTAATTATTCCGGCGCCCAATATAATACAATTATTATTTATTTATTTATGTAATGCTCCTAATACAGGTATACTAATTATTCCGGCGCCCAATATAATACAATTATTATTTATTTATTTATGTAATGCTCCTAATACAGGTATACTATTTATTCCGGCACTCAATATAATACAATTGTTATTTATTTATTTATGTAATGCTCCTAATACAGGTATACTAATTATTCCGGCGCCCAATATAATACAATTATTATTTATTTATTTATGTAATGCTCCTAAAACAGGTATACTAATTATTCCGGCGCCCAATATAATACAATTATTATTTATTTATTTATGTAATGCTCCTAATACAGGTATACTAATTATTTCGGCGCCCAATATAATACAATTATTATTTATTTATTTATGTAATGCTCCTAATACAGGTATACTAATTATTCCGGCGCCCAATATAATACAATTATTATTTATTTATTTATGTAATGCTCCTAATACAGGTATACTATTTATTCCGGCACTCAATATAATACAATTGTTATTTATTTATTTATGTAATGCTCCTAATACAGGTATACTAATTATTCCGGCGCCCAATATAATACAATTATTATTTATTTATTTATGTAATGCTCCTAATACAGGTATACTAATTATTCCGGCGCCCAATATAATACAATTATTATTTATTTATTTATTTATTTATTTATGTAATGCTCCCAATACAGGTATACTAATTATTCCGGCACCCAATATAATACAATTATTATTTATTTATTTATGTAATGCTACTAATACAGGTATACTAATTATTCCGGCGCCCAATATAATACAATTATTATTTATTTATTTATGTAATGCTCCTAATACAGGTATACTATTTATTCCGGCACTCAATATAATACAATTATTATTTATTTATTTATGTAATGCTCCTAATGCAGGTATACTATTTATTCCGGCACCCAATATAATACAATTATTATTTATTTATTTATGTAATGCTCCTAATACAGGTATACTAATTATTCCGGCGCCCAATATAATACAATTAATATTTTTTTATTTATGTAATGCTCCTAATACAGGTATACTAATTATTCCGGCGCCCAATACAATTATTATTTATTTATTTATGTAATGCTCCTAATACAGGTATACTAATTATTCCGGCGCCCAATATAATACAATTATTATTTATTTATTTATGTAATGCTCCTAATACAGGTATACTAATTATTCCGGCGCCCAATATAATACCATTATTGTTTATTTATTTATGTAATGCTCCTAATACAGGTATACTAATTATTCCGGCGCCCAATATAATACCATTATTGTTTATTTATTTATGTAATGCTCCTAATACAGGTATACTAATTATTCTGGCGCCCAATATAATACAATTATTATTTATTTATTTATGTAATGCTCCTAATACAGGTAAACTAATTATTCCGGCGCCCAATATAATACAATTATTATTTATTTATTTATGTAATGCTCCTAATACAGGTACACTAATTATTCCGGCACCCAATATAATACAATTATTATTTATTTATTTATGTATTGCTCCTAATACAGGTATACTAATTATTCCGGCGCCCAATATAATACAATTATTATTTATTTATTTATGTAATGCTCCTAATACAGGTATACTAATTATTCCGGCTCCCAATATAATACAATTATTATTTATTTTTTTATATAATGCTCCTAATACAGGTATACTAATTATTCCGGCGCCCAATATAATACAATTATTATTTATTTATTTATGTAATGCTCCTAATACAGGTATACTAATTATTCTGGCGCCCAATATAATACAATTATTATTTATTTATTTATGTAATGCTCCTAATACAAGTATACTAATTATTCCGACGCCCAATATAATACAATTATTATTTATTTATTTATGTAATGCTCCTAATACAGGTATACTAATTATTCCGGCGCCCAAAATAATTCAATTATTATTTATTTATTTATGTAATGCTCCTAATACAGGTATACTAAGTATTCCGGCGCCCAATATAATACAATTAGTATTTATTTATTTATGTAATGCTCCTAATACAGGTATACTATTTATTCCGGCACTCAATATAATACAATTATTATTTATTTATTTATGTAATGCTCCTAATACAGGTATACTATTTATTCCGGCACCCAATATAATACAATTATTATTTATTTATTTATGTAATGCTCCTAATACAGGTATACTAATTATTCCGGCGCCCAATATAATACAATTATTATTTATTTATTTATGTAATGCTCCTAATACAGGTATACTAATTATTCCGGCGCCCAATATAATACAATTATTATTTATTTATTTATGTATTGCTCCTAATACAGGTATACTAATTATTCTGGCGCCCAATATAATACAATTATTATTTATTTATTTATTTATGTAATGCTCCTAATACAGGTATACTAATTATTCCGGCGCCCAATATAATACAATTATTATTTATTTATTTATTTATGTAATGCTCCCAATACAGGTATACTAATTATTCCGGCGCCCAATATAATACAATTATTATTTATTTATTTATGTAATGCTCCTAATACAGGTATACTAATTATTCCGGCGCCCAATATAATACAATTTTTATTTATTTATTTATTTATGTAATGCTCCTAATACAGGTATACTAATTATTCCGGCGCCCAATATAATACAATTATTATTTATTTATTTACGTAATGCTCCTAATACAGGTATACTAATTATTCCGGCGCCCAAAATAATTCAATTATTATTTATTTATTTATGTAATGCTCCTAATACAGGTATACTAATTATTCCGGCGCCCAATATAATACAATTATTATTTATTTATTTATGTAATGCTCCTAATACAGGTATACTATTTATTCCGGCACTCAATATAATACAATTATTATTTATTTATTTATGTAATGCTCCTAATACAGGTATACTATTTATTCCGGCACCCAATATAATACAATTATTATTTATTTATTTATGTAATGCTCCTAATACAGGTATACTAATTATTCCGGCGCCCAATATAATACAATTATTATTTATTTATTTATGTAATGCTCCTAATACAGGTATACTAATTATTCCGGCGCCCAATATAATACAATTATTATTTATTTATTTATGTAATGCTCCTAATACTGGTATACTAATTATTCCGGCGCCCAATATAATACAATTATTATTTATTTATTTATGTAATGCTCCTAATACAGGTATACTAATTATTCCGGCGCCCAATATAATACAATTATTATTTATTTATTTATGTAATGCTCCTAATACAGGTATACTAATTATTCCGGCTCCCAATATAATACAATTATTATTTATTTTTTTATATAATGCTCGTAATACAGGTATACTAATTATTCCGGCGCCCAATATAATACAATTATTATTTATTTATTTATGTAATGCTCCTAATACAGGTATACTAATTATTCTGGCGCCCAATATAATACAATTATTATTTATTTATTTATGTAATGCTCCTAATACAGGTATACTAATTATTCCGGCGCCCATTATAATACAATTATTATTTATTTATTTATGTAATGCTCCTAATACAGGTATACTAATTATTCCGGCGCCCATTATAATACAATTATTATTTATTTATTTATGTAATGCTCCTAATACAGGTATACTAATTATTCCGGCGCCCAATATAATACAATTATTATTTATTTATTTATGTAATGCTCCTAATACAGGTACACTAATTATTCCGGCACCCAATATAATACAATTATTATTTATTTATTTATGTAATGCTCCTAATACAGGTATACTAATTATTCCAGCACCCAATATAATACAATTATTATTTATTTATTTATGTAATGCTCCTAATACAGGTATACTAATTATTCCGGCGCCCAATATAAAACAATTATTATTTATTTATTTATGTAATGCTCCTAATACAGGTATACTAATTATTCCGGCGCCCATTATAATACAATTATTATTTATTTATTTATGTAATGCTCCTAATACAGGTATACTAATTATTCCGGCGCCCAATATAATACAATTATTATTTATTTATTTATGTAATGCTCCTAATACAGGTACACTAATTATTCCGGCACCCAATATAATACAATTATTATTTATTTATTTATGTAATGCTCCTAATACAGGTATACTAATTATTCCAGCACCCAATATAATACAATTATTATTTATTTATTTATGTAATGCTCCTAATACAGGTATACTAATTATTCCGGCGCCCAATATAATACAATTATTATTTATTTATTTATGTAATGCTCCTAATACAGGTATACTAATTATTCTGGCGCCCAATATAATACAATTATTATTTATTTATTTATGTAATGCTCCTAATACAAGTATACTAATTATTCCGGCGCCCAATATAATACAATTATTATTTATTTATTTATGTAATGCTCCTAATACAGGTATACTAATTATTCCGGCGCCCAAAATAATTCAATTATTATTTATTTATTTATGTAATGCTCCTAATACAGGTATACTAATTATTCCGGCGCCCAATATAATACAATTATTATTTATTTATTGATGTAATGCTCCTAATACAGGTATACTATTTATTCCGGCACTCAATATAATACAATTATTATTTATTTATTTATGTAATGCTCCTAATACAGGTATACTATTTATTCCGGCATCCAATATAATACAATTATTATTTATTTATTTATGTAATGCTCCTAATACAGGTATACTAATTATTCCGGCGCCCACTATAATACAATTATTATTTATTTATTTATGTAATGCTCCTTATACAGGTATACTAATTATTCCGGCGCCCAATATAATACAATTATTATTTATTTATTTATTTATGTAATGCTCCTAATACAGGTATACTAATTATTCCGGCGCCCAATATAATACAATTATTATTTATTTATTTATTTATTTATTTATGTAATGCTCCCAATACAGGTATACTAATTATTCCGGCGCCCAATATAATACAATTATTATTTATTTATTTATGTAATGCTCCTAATACAGGTACACTAATTATTCCGGCGCCCAATATAATACAATTATTATTTATTTATTTATATAATGCTCCTAATACAGGTATACTAATTATTCCGGCGCCCAATATAATACAATTATTATTTATTTATTTACGTAATGCTCCTAATACAGGTATACTAATTATTCCGGCGCCCAAAATAATTCAATTATTATTTATTTATTTATGTAATGCTCCTAATACAGGTATACTAATTATTCCGGCACCCAATATAATACAATTATTATTTATTTATTTATGTAATGCTCCTAATACAGGTATACTATTTATTCCGGCACTCAATATAATACAATTATTATTTATTTATTTATGTAATGCTCCTAATACAGGTATACTATTTATTCCGGCACCCAATATAATACAATTATTATTTATTTAATTATGTAATGCTCCTAATACAGGTATACTAATTATTCCGGCGCCCAATATAATACAATTATTATTTATTTATTTATGTAATGCTCCTAATACAGGTATACTAATTATTCCGGCGTCCAATATAATACAATTATTATTTATTTATTTATGTAATGCTCCTAATACAGGTATACTAATTATTCCGGCGCCCAATATAATACAATTATTATTTATTTATTTATGTAATGCTCCTAATACAGGTATACTAATTATTCCGGCGCCCAATATAATACAATTATTATTTATTTATTTATGTAATGCTCCTAATACAGGTATACTAATTATTCTGGCGCCCAATATAATACAATTATTATTTATTTATTTATGTAATGCTCCTAATACAGGTATACTAATTATTCCGGCGCCCAATATAATACAATTATTATTTATTTATTTATGTAATGCTCCTAATACAGGTACACTAATTATTCCGGCACCCAATATAATACAATTATTATTTATTTATTTATGTAATGCTCCTAATACAGGTATACTAATTATTCCAGCACCCAATATAATACAATTATTATTTATTTATTTATGTAATGCTCCTAATCCAGGTATACTAATTATTCCGGCGCCCAATATAATACAATTATTACTTATTTATTTATGTAATGCTCCTAATACAGGTATACTTATTATTCCGGCGCCCAATATACTACAATTATTATTTATTTATTTATGTAATGCTCCTAATACAGGTATACTAATTATTCCGGCGCCCAATATAATACAATTATTATTTATTTATTTATTTATTTATTTATGTAATGCTCCCAATACAGGTATACTAATTATTCCGGCGCCCAATATAATACAATTATTATTTATTTATTTATGTAATGCTCCTAATACAGGTACACTAATTATTCCGGCGCCCAATATAATACAATTATTATTTATTTATTTATATAATGCTCCTAATACAGGTATACTAATTATTCCGGCGCCCAATATAATACAATTATTATTTATTTATTTACGTAATGCTCCTAATACAGGTATACTAATTATTCCGGCGCCCAAAATAATTCAATTATTATTTATTTATTTATGTAATGCTCCTAATACAGGTATACTAATTATTCCGGCACCCAATATAATACAATTATTATTTATTTATTTATGTAATGCTCTTAATACAGGTATACTATTTATTCCGGCACTCAATATAATACAATTATTATTTATTTATTTATGTAATGCTCCTAATACAGGTATACTATTTATTCCGGCACCCAATATAATACAATTATTATTTATTTAATTATGTAATGCTCCTAATACAGGTATACTAATTATTCCGGCGCCCAATATAATACAATTATTATTTATTTATTTATGTAATGCTCCTAATACAGGTATACTAATTATTCCGGCGCCCAATATAATACAATTATTATTTATTTATTTATGTAATGCTCCTAATACAGGTATACTAATTATTCCGGCGCCCAATATAATACAATTATTATTTATTTATTTATGTAATGCTCCTAATACAGGTATACTAATTATTCCGGCTCCCAATATAATACAATTATTATTTATTTATTTATGTAATGCTCCTAATACAGGTATACTAATTATTCTGGCGCCCAATATAATACAATTATTATTTATTTATTTATGTAATGCTCCTAATACAGGTATACTAATTATTCCGGCGCCCAATATAATACAATTATTATTTATTTATTTATGTAATGCTCCTAATACAGGTACACTAATTATTCCGGCACCCAATATAATACAATTATTATTTATTTATTTATGTAATGCTCCTAATACAGGTATACTAATTATTCCAGCACCCAATATAATACAATTATTATTTATTTATTTATGTAATGCTCCTAATCCAGGTATACTAATTATTCCGGCGCCCAATATAATACAATTATTATTTATTTATTTATGTAATGCTCCTAATACAGGTATACTAATTATTCCGGCGCCCAATATACTACAATTATTATTTATTTATTTATGTAATGCTCCTAATACAGGTATACTAATTATTCCGGCGCCCAATAGAATACAATTATTATTTATTTATTTATGTAATGCTCCTAATACAGGTATACTATTTATTCCGGCACTCAATATAATACAATTATTATTTATTTATTTATGTAATGCTTCTAATACAGGTATACTAATTATTCCGGCGCCCAATATAATACAATTATTGTTTATTAATTTATGTAATGCTCCTAATATAGGTATACTATTTATTCCGGCACTCAATATAATACAATTTTAATTTATTTATTTATGTAATGCTCCTAATACAGGTATACTAATTATTCCGGCGCCCAATATAATACAATTATTATTTATTTATTTATGTAATGCTCCTAATACAGGTATACTAATTATTCCGGCGCCCAATATAATACAATTATTATTTATTTATTTATGTAATGCTCCTAATACAGGTATACTATTTATTCCGGCACTCAATATAATACAATTGTTATTTATTTATTTATGTAATGCTCCTAATACAGGTATACTAATTATTCCGGCGCCCAATATAATACAATTATTATTTATTTATTTATGTAATGCTCCTAAAACAGGTATACTAATTATTCCGGCGCCCAATATAATACAATTATTATTTATTTATTTATGTAATGCTCCTAATACAGGTATACTAATTATTTCGGCGCCCAATATAATACAATTATTATTTATTTATTTATGTAATGCTCCTAATACAGGTATACTAATTATTCCGGCGCCCAATATAATACAATTATTATTTATTTATTTATGTAATGCTCCTAATACAGGTATACTATTTATTCCGGCACTCAATATAATACAATTGTTATTTATTTATTTATGTAATGCTCCTAATACAGGTATACTAATTATTCCGGCGCCCAATATAATACAATTATTATTTATTTATTTATGTAATGCTCCTAATACAGGTATACTAATTATTCCGGCGCCCAATATAATACAATTATTATTTATTTATTTATTTATTTATTTATGTAATGCTCCCAATACAGGTATACTAATTATTCCGGCACCCAATATAATACAATTATTATTTATTTATTTATGTAATGCTACTAATACAGGTATACTAATTATTCCGGCGCCCAATATAATACAATTATTATTTATTTATTTATGTAATGCTCCTAATACAGGTATACTATTTATTCCGGCACTCAATATAATACAATTATTATTTATTTATTTATGTAATGCTCCTAATGCAGGTATACTATTTATTCCGGCACCCAATATAATACAATTATTATTTATTTATTTATGTAATGCTCCTAATACAGGTATACTAATTATTCCGGCGCCCAATATAATACAATTAATATTTTTTTATTTATGTAATGCTCCTAATACAGGTATACTAATTATTCCGGCGCCCAATACAATTATTATTTATTTATTTATGTAATGCTCCTAATACAGGTATACTAATTATTCCGGCGCCCAATATAATACAATTATTATTTATTTATTTATGTAATGCTCCTAATACAGGTATACTAATTATTCCGGCGCCCAATATAATACCATTATTGTTTATTTATTTATGTAATGCTCCTAATACAGGTATACTAATTATTCCGGCGCCCAATATAATACCATTATTGTTTATTTATTTATGTAATGCTCCTAATACAGGTATACTAATTATTCTGGCGCCCAATATAATACAATTATTATTTATTTATTTATGTAATGCTCCTAATACAGGTAAACTAATTATTCCGGCGCCCAATATAATACAATTATTATTTATTTATTTATGTAATGCTCCTAATACAGGTACACTAATTATTCCGGCACCCAATATAATACAATTATTATTTATTTATTTATGTATTGCTCCTAATACAGGTATACTAATTATTCCGGCGCCCAATATAATACAATTATTATTTATTTATTTATGTAATGCTCCTAATACAGGTATACTAATTATTCCGGCTCCCAATATAATACAATTATTATTTATTTTTTTATATAATGCTCCTAATACAGGTATACTAATTATTCCGGCGCCCAATATAATACAATTATTATTTATTTATTTATGTAATGCTCCTAATACAGGTATACTAATTATTCTGGCGCCCAATATAATACAATTATTATTTATTTATTTATGTAATGCTCCTAATACAAGTATACTAATTATTCCGACGCCCAATATAATACAATTATTATTTATTTATTTATGTAATGCTCCTAATACAGGTATACTAATTATTCCGGCGCCCAAAATAATTCAATTATTATTTATTTATTTATGTAATGCTCCTAATACAGGTATACTAAGTATTCCGGCGCCCAATATAATACAATTAGTATTTATTTATTTATGTAATGCTCCTAATACAGGTATACTATTTATTCCGGCACTCAATATAATACAATTATTATTTATTTATTTATGTAATGCTCCTAATACAGGTATACTATTTATTCCGGCACCCAATATAATACAATTATTATTTATTTATTTATGTAATGCTCCTAATACAGGTATACTAATTATTCCGGCGCCCAATATAATACAATTATTATTTATTTATTTATGTAATGCTCCTAATACAGGTATACTAATTATTCCGGCGCCCAATATAATACAATTATTATTTATTTATTTATGTATTGCTCCTAATACAGGTATACTAATTATTCTGGCGCCCAATATAATACAATTATTATTTATTTATTTATTTATGTAATGCTCCTAATACAGGTATACTAATTATTCCGGCGCCCAATATAATACAATTATTATTTATTTATTTATTTATGTAATGCTCCCAATACAGGTATACTAATTATTCCGGCGCCCAATATAATACAATTATTATTTATTTATTTATGTAATGCTCCTAATACAGGTATACTAATTATTCCGGCGCCCAATATAATACAATTTTTATTTATTTATTTATTTATGTAATGCTCCTAATACAGGTATACTAATTATTCCGGCGCCCAATATAATACAATTATTATTTATTTATTTACGTAATGCTCCTAATACAGGTATACTAATTATTCCGGCGCCCAAAATAATTCAATTATTATTTATTTATTTATGTAATGCTCCTAATACAGGTATACTAATTATTCCGGCGCCCAATATAATACAATTATTATTTATTTATTTATGTAATGCTCCTAATACAGGTATACTATTTATTCCGGCACTCAATATAATACAATTATTATTTATTTATTTATGTAATGCTCCTAATACAGGTATACTATTTATTCCGGCACCCAATATAATACAATTATTATTTATTTATTTATGTAATGCTCCTAATACAGGTATACTAATTATTCCGGCGCCCAATATAATACAATTATTATTTATTTATTTATGTAATGCTCCTAATACAGGTATACTAATTATTCCGGCGCCCAATATAATACAATTATTATTTATTTATTTATGTAATGCTCCTAATACTGGTATACTAATTATTCCGGCGCCCAATATAATACAATTATTATTTATTTATTTATGTAATGCTCCTAATACAGGTATACTAATTATTCCGGCGCCCAATATAATACAATTATTATTTATTTATTTATGTAATGCTCCTAATACAGGTATACTAATTATTCCGGCTCCCAATATAATACAATTATTATTTATTTTTTTATATAATGCTCGTAATACAGGTATACTAATTATTCCGGCGCCCAATATAATACAATTATTATTTATTTATTTATGTAATGCTCCTAATACAGGTATACTAATTATTCTGGCGCCCAATATAATACAATTATTATTTATTTATTTATGTAATGCTCCTAATACAGGTATACTAATTATTCCGGCGCCCATTATAATACAATTATTATTTATTTATTTATGTAATGCTCCTAATACAGGTATACTAATTATTCCGGCGCCCATTATAATACAATTATTATTTATTTATTTATGTAATGCTCCTAATACAGGTATACTAATTATTCCGGCGCCCAATATAATACAATTATTATTTATTTATTTATGTAATGCTCCTAATACAGGTACACTAATTATTCCGGCACCCAATATAATACAATTATTATTTATTTATTTATGTAATGCTCCTAATACAGGTATACTAATTATTCCAGCACCCAATATAATACAATTATTATTTATTTATTTATGTAATGCTCCTAATACAGGTATACTAATTATTCCGGCGCCCAATATAAAACAATTATTATTTATTTATTTATGTAATGCTCCTAATACAGGTATACTAATTATTCCGGCGCCCATTATAATACAATTATTATTTATTTATTTATGTAATGCTCCTAATACAGGTATACTAATTATTCCGGCGCCCAATATAATACAATTATTATTTATTTATTTATGTAATGCTCCTAATACAGGTACACTAATTATTCCGGCACCCAATATAATACAATTATTATTTATTTATTTATGTAATGCTCCTAATACAGGTATACTAATTATTCCAGCACCCAATATAATACAATTATTATTTATTTATTTATGTAATGCTCCTAATACAGGTATACTAATTATTCCGGCGCCCAATATAATACAATTATTATTTATTTATTTATGTAATGCTCCTAATACAGGTATACTAATTATTCTGGCGCCCAATATAATACAATTATTATTTATTTATTTATGTAATGCTCCTAATACAAGTATACTAATTATTCCGGCGCCCAATATAATACAATTATTATTTATTTATTTATGTAATGCTCCTAATACAGGTATACTAATTATTCCGGCGCCCAAAATAATTCAATTATTATTTATTTATTTATGTAATGCTCCTAATACAGGTATACTAATTATTCCGGCGCCCAATATAATACAATTATTATTTATTTATTGATGTAATGCTCCTAATACAGGTATACTATTTATTCCGGCACTCAATATAATACAATTATTATTTATTTATTTATGTAATGCTCCTAATACAGGTATACTATTTATTCCGGCATCCAATATAATACAATTATTATTTATTTATTTATGTAATGCTCCTAATACAGGTATACTAATTATTCCGGCGCCCACTATAATACAATTATTATTTATTTATTTATGTAATGCTCCTTATACAGGTATACTAATTATTCCGGCGCCCAATATAATACAATTATTATTTATTTATTTATTTATGTAATGCTCCTAATACAGGTATACTAATTATTCCGGCGCCCAATATAATACAATTATTATTTATTTATTTATTTATTTATTTATGTAATGCTCCCAATACAGGTATACTAATTATTCCGGCGCCCAATATAATACAATTATTATTTATTTATTTATGTAATGCTCCTAATACAGGTACACTAATTATTCCGGCGCCCAATATAATACAATTATTATTTATTTATTTATATAATGCTCCTAATACAGGTATACTAATTATTCCGGCGCCCAATATAATACAATTATTATTTATTTATTTACGTAATGCTCCTAATACAGGTATACTAATTATTCCGGCGCCCAAAATAATTCAATTATTATTTATTTATTTATGTAATGCTCCTAATACAGGTATACTAATTATTCCGGCACCCAATATAATACAATTATTATTTATTTATTTATGTAATGCTCCTAATACAGGTATACTATTTATTCCGGCACTCAATATAATACAATTATTATTTATTTATTTATGTAATGCTCCTAATACAGGTATACTATTTATTCCGGCACCCAATATAATACAATTATTATTTATTTAATTATGTAATGCTCCTAATACAGGTATACTAATTATTCCGGCGCCCAATATAATACAATTATTATTTATTTATTTATGTAATGCTCCTAATACAGGTATACTAATTATTCCGGCGTCCAATATAATACAATTATTATTTATTTATTTATGTAATGCTCCTAATACAGGTATACTAATTATTCCGGCGCCCAATATAATACAATTATTATTTATTTATTTATGTAATGCTCCTAATACAGGTATACTAATTATTCCGGCGCCCAATATAATACAATTATTATTTATTTATTTATGTAATGCTCCTAATACAGGTATACTAATTATTCTGGCGCCCAATATAATACAATTATTATTTATTTATTTATGTAATGCTCCTAATACAGGTATACTAATTATTCCGGCGCCCAATATAATACAATTATTATTTATTTATTTATGTAATGCTCCTAATACAGGTACACTAATTATTCCGGCACCCAATATAATACAATTATTATTTATTTATTTATGTAATGCTCCTAATACAGGTATACTAATTATTCCAGCACCCAATATAATACAATTATTATTTATTTATTTATGTAATGCTCCTAATCCAGGTATACTAATTATTCCGGCGCCCAATATAATACAATTATTACTTATTTATTTATGTAATGCTCCTAATACAGGTATACTTATTATTCCGGCGCCCAATATACTACAATTATTATTTATTTATTTATGTAATGCTCCTAATACAGGTATACTAATTATTCCGGCGCCCAATATAATACAATTATTATTTATTTATTTATTTATTTATTTATGTAATGCTCCCAATACAGGTATACTAATTATTCCGGCGCCCAATATAATACAATTATTATTTATTTATTTATGTAATGCTCCTAATACAGGTACACTAATTATTCCGGCGCCCAATATAATACAATTATTATTTATTTATTTATATAATGCTCCTAATACAGGTATACTAATTATTCCGGCGCCCAATATAATACAATTATTATTTATTTATTTACGTAATGCTCCTAATACAGGTATACTAATTATTCCGGCGCCCAAAATAATTCAATTATTATTTATTTATTTATGTAATGCTCCTAATACAGGTATACTAATTATTCCGGCACCCAATATAATACAATTATTATTTATTTATTTATGTAATGCTCTTAATACAGGTATACTATTTATTCCGGCACTCAATATAATACAATTATTATTTATTTATTTATGTAATGCTCCTAATACAGGTATACTATTTATTCCGGCACCCAATATAATACAATTATTATTTATTTAATTATGTAATGCTCCTAATACAGGTATACTAATTATTCCGGCGCCCAATATAATACAATTATTATTTATTTATTTATGTAATGCTCCTAATACAGGTATACTAATTATTCCGGCGCCCAATATAATACAATTATTATTTATTTATTTATGTAATGCTCCTAATACAGGTATACTAATTATTCCGGCGCCCAATATAATACAATTATTATTTATTTATTTATGTAATGCTCCTAATACAGGTATACTAATTATTCCGGCTCCCAATATAATACAATTATTATTTATTTATTTATGTAATGCTCCTAATACAGGTATACTAATTATTCTGGCGCCCAATATAATACAATTATTATTTATTTATTTATGTAATGCTCCTAATACAGGTATACTAATTATTCCGGCGCCCAATATAATACAATTATTATTTATTTATTTATGTAATGCTCCTAATACAGGTATACTAATTATTCCGGTGCCCAATATAATACAATTATCATTTATTTATTTATGTAATGCTCCTAATACAGGGATACTAATTATACCGGCGCCCAATATAATACAATTATTATTTATTAATTTATGTAATGCTCCTAATACAGGTACACTAATTATTCCGGCACCCAATATAATACAATTATTATTTATTTATTTATGTAATGCTCCTAATACAGGTATACTAATTATTCCAGCACCCAATATAATACAATTATTATTTATTTATTTATGTAATGCTCCTAATCCAGGTATACTAATTATTCCGGCGCCCAATATAATACAATTATTATTTATTTATTTATGTAATGCTCCTAATACAGGTATACTAATTATTCCGGCGCCCAATATACTACAATTATTATTTATTTATTTATGTAATGCTCCTAATACAGGTATACTAATTATTCCGGCGCCCAATAGAATACAATTATTATTTATTTATTTATGTAATGCTCCTAATACAGGTATACTATTTATTCCGGCACTCAATATAATACAATTATTATTTATTTATTTATGTAATGCTTCTAATACAGGTATACTAATTATTCCGGCGCCCAATATAATACAATTATTATTTATTAATTTATGTAATGCTCCTAATATAGGTATACTATTTATTCCGGCACTCAATATAATACAATTTTAATTTATTTATTTATGTAATGCTCCTAATACAGGTATACTAATTATTCCGGCGCCCAATATAATACAATTATTATTTATTTATTTATGTAATGCTCCTAATACAGGTATACTAATTATTCCGGCGCCCAATATAATACAATTATTATTTATTTATTTATGTAATGCTCCTAATACAGGTATACTATTTATTCCGGCACTCAATATAATACAATTGTTATTTATTTATTTATGTAATGCTCCTAATACAGGTATACTAATTATTCCGGCGCCCAATATAATACAATTATTATTTATTTATTTATGTAATGCTCCTAATACAGGTATACTAATTATTTCGGCGCCCAATATAATACAATTATTATTTATTTATTTATGTAATGCTCCTAATACAGGTATACTAATTATTCCGGCGCCCAATATAATACAATTATTATTTATTTATTTATGTAATGCTCCTAATACAGGTATACTATTTATTCCGGCACTCAATATAATACAATTGTTATTTATTTATTTATGTAATGCTCCTAATACAGGTATACTAATTATTCCGGCGCCCAATATAATACAATTATTATTTATTTATTTATGTAATGCTCCTAATACAGGTATACTAATTATTCCGGCGCCCAATATAATACAATTATTATTTATTTATTTATTTATTTATTTATGTAATGCTCCCAATACAGGTATACTAATTATTCCGGCACCCAATATAATACAATTATTATTTATTTATTTATGTAATGCTACTAATACAGGTATACTAATTATTCCGGCGCCCAATATAATACAATTATTATTTATTTATTTATGTAATGCTCCTAATACAGGTATACTATTTATTCCGGCACTCAATATAATACAATTATTATTTATTTATTTATGTAATGCTCCTAATGCAGGTATACTATTTATTCCGGCACCCAATATAATACAATTATTATTTATTTATTTATGTAATGCTCCTAATACAGGTATACTAATTATTCCGGCGCCCAATATAATACAATTAATATTTTTTTATTTATGTAATGCTCCTAATACAGGTATACTAATTATTCCGGCGCCCAATACAATTATTATTTATTTATTTATGTAATGCTCCTAATACAGGTATACTAATTATTCCGGCGCCCAATATAATACAATTATTATTTATTTATTTATGTAATGCTCCTAATACAGGTATACTAATTATTCCGGCGCCCAATATAATACCATTATTGTTTATTTATTTATGTAATGCTCCTAATACAGGTATACTAATTATTCCGGCGCCCAATATAATACCATTATTGTTTATTTATTTATGTAATGCTCCTAATACAGGTATACTAATTATTCTGGCGCCCAATATAATACAATTATTATTTATTTATTTATGTAATGCTCCTAATACAGGTAAACTAATTATTCCGGCGCCCAATATAATACAATTATTATTTATTTATTTATGTAATGCTCCTAATACAGGTACACTAATTATTCCGGCACCCAATATAATACAATTATTATTTATTTATTTATGTATTGCTCCTAATACAGGTATACTAATTATTCCGGCGCCCAATATAATACAATTATTATTTATTTATTTATGTAATGCTCCTAATACAGGTATACTAATTATTCCGGCTCCCAATATAATACAATTATTATTTATTTTTTTATATAATGCTCCTAATACAGGTATACTAATTATTCCGGCGCCCAATATAATACAATTATTATTTATTTATTTATGTAATGCTCCTAATACAGGTATACTAATTATTCTGGCGCCCAATATAATACAATTATTATTTATTTATTTATGTAATGCTCCTAATACAAGTATACTAATTATTCCGACGCCCAATATAATACAATTATTATTTATTTATTTATGTAATGCTCCTAATACAGGTATACTAATTATTCCGGCGCCCAAAATAATTCAATTATTATTTATTTATTTATGTAATGCTCCTAATACAGGTATACTAAGTATTCCGGCGCCCAATATAATACAATTAGTATTTATTTATTTATGTAATGCTCCTAATACAGGTATACTATTTATTCCGGCACTCAATATAATACAATTATTATTTATTTATTTATGTAATGCTCCTAATACAGGTATACTATTTATTCCGGCACCCAATATAATACAATTATTATTTATTTATTTATGTAATGCTCCTAATACAGGTATACTAATTATTCCGGCGCCCAATATAATACAATTATTATTTATTTATTTATGTAATGCTCCTAATACAGGTATACTAATTATTCCGGCGCCCAATATAATACAATTATTATTTATTTATTTATGTAATGCTCCTAATACAGGTATACTAATTATTCTGGCGCCCAATATAATACAATTATTATTTATTTATTTATTTATGTAATGCTCCTAATACAGGTATACTAATTATTCCGGCGCCCAATATAATACAATTATTATTTATTTATTTATTTATGTAATGCTCCCAATACAGGTATACTAATTATTCCGGCGCCCAATATAATACAATTATTATTTATTTATTTATGTAATGCTCCTAATACAGGTATACTAATTATTCCGGCGCCCAATATAATACAATTTTTATTTATTTATTTATTTATGTAATGCTCCTAATACAGGTATACTAATTATTCCGGCGCCCAATATAATACAATTATTATTTATTTATTTACGTAATGCTCCTAATACAGGTATACTAATTATTCCGGCGCCCAAAATAATTCAATTATTATTTATTTATTTATGTAATGCTCCTAATACAGGTATACTAATTATTCCGGCGCCCAATATAATACAATTATTATTTATTTATTTATGTAATGCTCCTAATACAGGTATACTATTTATTCCGGCACTCAATATAATACAATTATTATTTATTTATTTATGTAATGCTCCTAATTCAGGTATACTATTTATTCCGGCACCCAATATAATACAATTATTATTTATTTATTTATGTAATGCTCCTAATACAGGTATACTAATTATTCCGGCGCCCAATATAATACAATTATTATTTATTTATTTATGTAATGCTCCTAATACAGGTATACTAATTATTCCGGCGCCCAATATAATACAATTATTATTTATTTATTTATGTAATGCTCCTAATACTGGTATACTAATTATTCCGGCGCCCAATATAATACAATTATTATTTATTTATTTATGTAATGCTCCTAATACAGGTATACTAATTATTCCGGCGCCCAATATAATACAATTATTATTTATTTATTTATGTAATGCTCCTAATACAGGTATACTAATTATTCCGGTGCCCAATATAATACAATTATTATTTATTTATTTATGTAATGCTCCTAATACAGGTATACTAATTATTCCGGCGCCCAATATAATACAATTATTATTTATTTATTTATGTAATGCTCCTAATACAGGTATACTAATTATTCCGGCTCCCAATATAATACAATTATTATTTATTTTTTTATATAATGCTCGTAATACAGGTATACTAATTATTCCGGCGCCCAATATAATACAATTATTATTTATTTATTTATGTAATGCTCCTAATACAGGTATACTAATTATTCTGGCGCCCAATATAATACAATTATTATTTATTTATTTATGTAATGCTCCTAATACAGGTATACTAATTATTCCGGCGCCCATTATAATACAATTATTATTTATTTATTTATGTAATGCTCCTAATACAGGTATATAAATTATTCCGGCGCCCAATATAATACAATTATTATTTATTTATTTATGTAATGCTCCTAATACAGGTACACTAATTATTCCGGCACCCAATATAATACAATTATTATTTATTTATTTATGTAATGCTCCTAATACAGGTATACTAATTATTCCAGCACCCAATATAATACAATTATTATTTATTTATTTATGTAATGCTCCTAATACAGGTATACTAATTATTCCGGCGCCCAATATAAAACAATTATTATTTATTTATTTATGTAATGCTCCTAATACAGGTATACTAATTATTCCGGCGCCCATTATAATACAATTATTATTTATTTATTTATGTAATGCTCCTAATACAGGTATACTAATTATTCCGGCGCCCAATATAATACAATTATTATTTATTTATTTATGTAATGCTCCTAATACAGGTACACTAATTATTCCGGCACCCAATATAATACAATTATTATTTATTTATTTATGTAATGCTCCTAATACAGGTATACTAATTATTCCAGCACCCAATATAATACAATTATTATTTATTTATTTATGTAATGCTCCTAATACAGGTATACTAATTATTCCGGCGCCCAATATAAAACAATTATTATTTATTTATTTATGTAATGCTCCTAATACAGGTATACTAATTATTCCGGCTCCCAATATTATACAATTATTATTTATTTTTTTATATAATGCTCCTAATACAGGTATACTAATTATTCCGGCGCCCAATATAATACAATTATTATTTATTTATTTATGTAATGCTCCTAATACAGGTATACTAATTATTCCGGCGCCCAAAATAATTCTATTATTATTTATTTATTTATTTATGTAATGCTCCTAATACAGGTATACTAATTATTCCGGCGCCCAATATAATACAATTATTATTTATTTTTTTATGTAATGCTCCTAATACAGGTATACTATTTTTTCCGGCACTCAATATAATACAATTATTATTTATTTATTTATGTAATGCTCCTAATGCAGGTATACTAATTATTCCGGCGCCCAATATAATACAATTATTATTTATTTATTTATGTAATGCTCCTAATACAGGTATACTATTTATTCCGGCACTCAATATAATACAATTATTATTTATTTATTTATGTAATGCTCCTAATACAGGTATACTAATTATTCCGGCGCCCAATATAATACAATTATTATTTATCTATTTATGTAATGCTCCTAATACAGGTATTCTAATTATTCTGGCGCCCAATATAATACAATTATTATTTATTTATTTATGTAATGCTCCTAATACAGGTTTACTAATTATTCCGGCGCCCAATATAATACAATTATTATTTATTTATTTATGTAATGCTCCTAATACAGGTATACTAATTATTCCGGCGCCCAATATAATACAATTATTATTTATTTATTTATGTAATGCTCCTTATACAGGTATACTATTTATTCCGGCACTCAATATAATACAATTATTATTTATTTATTTATGTAATGCTCCTAATACAGGTATACTATTTATTCCGGAACCCAATATAATACAATTATTATTTATTTATTTATGTAATGCTCCTAATACAGGTATACTAATTATTCCGGCGCCCACTATAATACAATTATTATTTATTTATTTATGTAATGCTCCTAATACAGGTATACTAATTATTCCGGCGCCCAATATAATACAATTATTATTTATTTATTTATTTATGTAATGCTCCTAATACAGGTATACTAATTATTCCGGCGCCCAATATAATACAATTATTATTTATTTATTTATTTATTTATTTATTTATGTAATGCTCCCAATACAGGTATACTAATTATTCCGGCACTCAATATAATACAATTATTATTTATTTATTTATGTAATGCTCCTAATACAGGTACACTAATTATTCCGGCACCCAATATAATACAATTATTATTTATTTATTTATGTAATGCTCCTAATACAGGTATACTAATTATTCCAGCACCCAATATAATACAATTATTATTTATTTATTTATGTAATGCTCCTAATACAGGTATACTAATTATTCCGGCGCCCAATATAAAACAATTATTATTTATTTATTTATGTAATGCTCCTAATACAGGTATACTAATTATTCCGGCTCCCAATATTATACAATTATTATTTATTTTTTTATATAATGCTCCTAATACAGGTATACTAATTATTCCGGCGCCCAATATAATACAATTATTATTTATTTATTTATGTAATGCTCCTAATACAGGTATACTAATTATTCCGGCGCCCAAAATAATTCTATTATTATTTATTTATTTATGTAATGCTCCTAATACAGGTATACTAATTATTCCGGCGCCCAATATAATACAATTATTATTTATTTTTTTATGTAATGCTCCTAATACAGGTATACTATTTTTTCCGGCACTCAATATAATACAATTATTATTTATTTATTTATGTAATGCTCCTAATGCAGGTATACTAATTATTCCGGCGCCCAATATAATACAATTATTATTTATTTATTTATGTAATGCTCCTAATACAGGTATACTATTTATTCCGGCACTCAATATAATACAATTATTATTTATTTATTTATGTAATGCTCCTAATACAGGTATACTAATTATTCCGGCGCCCAATATAATACAATTATTATTTATCTATTTATGTAATGCTCCTAATACAGGTATTCTAATTATTCTGGCGCCCAATATAATACAATTATTATTTATTTATTTATGTAATGCTCCTAATACAGGTTTACTAATTATTCCGGCGCCCAATATAATACAATTATTATTTATTTATTTATGTAATGCTCCTAATACAGGTATACTAATTATTCCGGCGCCCAATATAATACAATTATTATTTATTTATTTATGTAATGCTCCTTATACAGGTATACTATTTATTCCGGCACTCAATATAATACAATTATTATTTATTTATTTATGTAATGCTCCTAATACAGGTATACTATTTATTCCGGAACCCAATATAATACAATTATTATTTATTTATTTATGTAATGCTCCTAATACAGGTATACTAATTATTCCGGCGCCCACTATAATACAATTATTATTTATTTATTTATGTAATGCTCCTAATACAGGTATACTAATTATTCCGGCGCCCAATATAATACAATTATTATTTATTTATTTATTTATGTAATGCTCCTAATACAGGTATACTAATTATTCCGGCGCCCAATATAATACAATTATTATTTATTTATTTATTTATTTATTTATTTATGTAATGCTCCCAATACAGGTATACTAATTATTCCGGCACTCAATATAATACAATGATTATTTATTTATTTATGTAATGCTCCTAATACAGGTATACTATTTATTCCGGCACCCAATATAATACAATTATTATTTATTTATTTACGTAATGCTCCTAATACAGGTATACTAATTATTCCGGCGCCCAATATAATACAATTATTATTTATTTATTTATGTAATGCTCCTAATACAGGTATACTATTTATTCCGGCGCCCAATATAATACAATTATTATTTATTTATTTATGTAATGCTCCTAATACAGGTATACTAATTATTCCGGCGCCCAATATAATACAATTATTATTTATTTATATATGTAATGCTCCTAATACAGGTATACTAATTATTCCGGCGCCCAATATAATACAATTATTATTTATTTATTTATGAAATGCTCCTAATACAGGTATACTAATTATTCCGGCGCCAAATATAATATAATTATTATTTATTTATTTATGTAATGCTACTAATACAGGTACACTAATTATTCCGGCACCCAATATAATACAATTATTATTTATTTATTTATGTAATGCTCCTAATACAGGTATACTAATTATTCCGGCTGCCAATAAAATACAATTCTTATTTATTTTTTTATATAATGCTCCTAATACAGGTATACTAATTATTCCGGCGCCCAATATAATACAATTATTATTTATTTATTTATGTAATGCTCCTAATACAGGTATACTAATTATTCCGGCGCCCAAAATAATTCAATTATTATTTATTTATTTATGTAATGCTCCTAATACAGGTATACTAATTATTCCGGCGCCCAATATAATACAATTATTATTTATTTTTTTATGTAATGCTCCTAATACAGGTATACTATTTTTTTCGGCACTCAATATAATACAATTATTATTTATTTATTTATGTAATGCTCCTAATACAGGTATACTAATTATTCCGGCGCCCAATATAATACAATTATTATTTATTTATTTATGTAATGCTCCTAATACAGGTATACTAATTATTCCGGTCCCCAATATAATACAATTATTATTTATTTATTTATATAATGCTCCTAATACAGGTATACTAATTATTCCGGCGCCCAATATAATACAATTATTATTTATTTATTTACGTAATGCTCCTAATACAGGTACACTAATTATTCCGGCACCCAATATAATACAATTATTATTTATTTATTTATGTAATGCTCCTAATACAGGTATACTAATTATTCCAGCACCCAATATAATACAATTATTATTAATTTATTTATGTAATGCTCCTAATACAGGTATACTAATTATTCCGGCGCCCAATATAAAACAATTATTATTTATTTATTTATGTAATGCTCCTAATACAGGTATACTAATTATTCCGGCTCCCAATATAATACAATTATTATTTATTTTTTTATATAATGCTCCTAATACAGGTATACTAATTATTCCGGCGCCCAATATAATACAATTATTATTTATTTATTTATGTAATGCTCCTAATACAGGTATACTAATTATTCCGGCGCCCAAAATAATTTAATTATTATTTATTTATTTATGTAATGCTCCTAATACAGGTATACTAATTATTCCGGCGCCCAATATAATACAATTATTATTTATTTTTTTATGTAATGCTCCTAATACAGGTATACTATTTTTTCCGTTACTCAATATAATACAATTATTATTTATTTATTTATGTAATGCTCCTAATGCAGGTATACTAATTATTCCGGCGCCCAATATAATACAATTATTATTTATTTATTTATGTAATGCTCCTAATACAGGTATACTATTTATTCCGGCACTCAATATAATACAATTATTATTTATCTATTTATGTAATGCTCCTAATACAGGTATACTAATTATTCTGGCGCCCAATATAATACAATTATTATTTATTTATTTATGTAATGCTCCTAATACATTTTTACTAATTATTCCAGCGCCCAATATAATACAATTATTATTTATTTATTTATGTAATGCTCCTAATACAGGTATACTAATTATTCCGGCGCCCAATATAATACAATTATTATTTATTTATTTATGTAATGCTCCTAATACAGGTATACTATTTATTCCGGCACTCAATATAATACAATTATTATTTATTTATTTATGTAATGCTCCTAATACAGGTATACTATTTATTCCGGCACCCAATATAATACAATTATTATTTATTTATTTATGTAATGCTCCTAATACAGGTATACTAATTATTCCGGCGCCCACTATAATACAATTATTATTTATTTATTTATGTAATGCTCCTAATACAGGTATACTAATTATTCCGGCGCCCAATATAATACAATTATTATTTATTTATTTATGTAATGCTCCTAATACAGGTATACTAATTATTCCGGCGCCCAATATAATACAATTATTATTTATTTATTTATGTAATGCTCCTAATACAGGTATACTAATTATTCCGGCGCCCAATATAATACAATTATTATTTATTTATTTATATAATGCTTCTAATGCAGGTATACTAATTATTCCGGCGCCCAATATAATACAATTATTATTTATTTATTTACGTAATGCTCCTAATACAGGTATACTAATTATTCCGGCTCCCAATATAATACAATTATTATTTATTTATTTATGTTATGCTCCTAATACAGGTATACTAATTATTCCGGCGCCCAATATAATACAATTATTATTTATTTATTTATGTAATGCTCCTAATACAGGTATACTAATTATTCCGGCTCCCAATATAATACAATTATTATTTATTTTTTTAAATAATGCTCGTAATACAGGTATACTAATTATTCCGGCGCCCAATATAATACAATTATTATTTATTTATTTATGTAATGCTCCTAATACAGGTATACTAATTATTCTGGCGCCCAATATAATACAATTATTATTTATTTATTTATGTAATGCTCCTAATACAGGTATACTAATTATTCCGGCGCCCATTATAATACAATTATTATTTATTTATTTATGTAATGCTCCTAATACAGGTATACTAATTATTCCGGCGCCCAATATAATACAATTATTATTTATTTATTTATGTAATGCTCCTAATACAGGTATACTAATTATTCCGGTGCCCAATATAATACAATTATCATTTATTTATTTATGTAATGCTCCTAATACAGGTATATTAATTATTCCGGCGCCCAATATAATACAATTATTATTTATTTATTTATGTAATGCTCCTAATACAGGTATACTAATTATTCTGGCGCCCAATATAATACAATTATTATTTATTTATTTATGTAATGCTCATAATACAGGTATACTAATTATTCCGGCGCCCAATATAATACAATTATTATTTATTTATTTATGTAATGCTCCTTATACAGGTATACTAATTATTCTGGCACCCAATATAATACAATTATTATTTATTTATTTATGTAATGCTCCTAATACAGGTATACTAATTATTCAGGCGCCCAATATAATACAATTATTATTTATTTATTTATGTAATGCTCCTAATACAGGTATACTAATTATTCCGGCGCCCAATACAATACAATTATTATTTATTTATTTATGTAATGCTCCTAATACAGGTATACTAATTATTCTGGCGCCCAATATAAAACAATTATTATTTATTTATTTATGTAATGCTCCTAATACAGGTATACTAATTATTCCGGCTCCCAATATAATACAATTATTATTTATTTTTTTATATAATGCTCCTAATACAGGTATACTTATTATTCCGGCGCCCAATATAATACAATTATTATTTATTTTTTTATGTAATGCTCCTAATACAGGTATACTATTTTTTCCGTTACTCAATATAATACAATTATTATTTATTTATTTATGTAATGCTCCTATTGCAGGTATACTAATTATTCCGGAGCCCAATATAATACAATTATTATTTATTTATTTATGTAATGCTCCTAATACAGGTATACTATTTATTCCGGCACTCAATATAATACAATTATTACTTATCTATTTATGTAATGCTCCTAATACAGGTATACTAATTATTCTGGCGCCCAATATAATACAATTATTATTTATTTATTTATGTAATGCTCCTAATACATTTTTACTAATTATTCCAGCGCCCAATATAATACAATTATTATTTATTTATTTATGTAATGCTCCTAATACAGGTATACTAATTATTCCGGCGCCCAATATAATACAATTATTATTTATTTATTTATGTAAAGCTCCTAATACAGGTATACTATTTATTCCGGCACTCAATATAATACAATTATTATTTATTTATTTATGTAATACTCCTAATACAGGTATACTATTTATTCCGGCACCCAATATAATACAATTATTATTTATTTATTTATGTAATGCTCCTAATACAGGTATACTAATTATTTCGGCGCCCACTATAATACAATTATTATTTATTTATTTATGTAATGCTCCTAATACAGGTATACTAATTATTCCGGCGCCCAATATAATACAATTATTATTTATTTATTTATGTAATGCTCCTAATACAGGTATACTAATTATACCGGCGCCCAATATAATACAATTATTATTTATTTATTTATGTAATGCTCCTAATACAGGTATACTAATTATTCCGGCGCCCAATATAATACAATTATTATTTATTTATTTATATAATGCTTCTAATACAGGTATACTAATTATTCCGGCGCCCAATATAATACAATTATTATTTATTTATTTACGTAATGCTCCTAATACAGGTATACTAATTATTCCGGCTCCCAATATAATACAATTATTATTTATTTATTTATGTTATGCTCCTAATACAGGTATACTAATTATTCCGGCGCCCAATATAATACAATTATTATTTATTTATTTATGTAATGCTCCTAATACAGGTATACTAATTATTCCGGCTCCCAATATAATACAATTATTATTTATTTTTTTAAATAATGCTCGTAATACAGGTATACTAATTATTCCGGCGCCCAATATAATACAATTATTATTTATTTATTTATGTAATGCTCCTAATACAGGTATACTAATTATTCTGGCGCCCAATATAATACAATTATTATTTATTTATTTATGTAATGCTCCTAATACAGGTATACTAATTATTCCGGCGCCCATTATAATACAATTATTATTTATTTATTTATGTAATGCTCCTAATACAGGTATACTAATTATTCCGGCGCCCAATATAATACAATTATTATTTATTTATTTATGTAATGCTCCTAATACAGGTATACTAATTATTCCGGTGCCCAATATAATACAATTATCATTTATTTATTTATGTAATGCTCCTAATACAGGTATATTAATTATTCCGGCGCCCAATATAATACAATTATTATTTATTTATTTATGTAATGCTCCTAATACAGGTATACTAATTATTCTGGCACCTAATATAATACAATTATTATTTATTTATTTATGTAATGCTCATAATACAGGTATACTAATTATTCCGGCGCCCAATATAATACAATTATTATTTATTTATTTATGTAATGCTCCTTATACAGGTATACTAATTATTCTGGCGCCCAATATAATACAATTATTATTTATTTATTTATGTAATGCTCCTAATACAGGTATACTAATTATTCAGGCGCCCAATATAATACAATTATTATTTATTTATTTATGTAATGCTCCTAATACAGGTATACTAATTATTCCGGCGCCCAATACAATACAATTATTATTTATTTATTTATGTAATGCTCCTAATACAGGTATACTAATTATTCCGGCGCCCAATATAAAACAATTATTATTTATTTATTTATGTAATGCTCCTAATACAGGTATACTAATTATTCCGGCTCCCAATATAATACAATTATTATTTATTTTTTTATATAATGCTCCTAATACAGGTATACTAATTATTCCGGCGCCCAATATAATACAATTATTATTTATTTATTTATGTAATGCTCCTAATACAGGTATACTAATTATTCCGGCGCCCAAAATAATTCAATTATTATTTATTTATTTATGTAATGCTCCTAATACAGGTATACTAATTATTCCGGCGCCCAATATAATACAATTATTATTTATTTTTTTATGTAATGCTCCTAATACAGGTATACTATTTTTTACGTTACTCAATATAATACAATTATTATTTATTTATTTATGTAATGCTCCTAATGCAGGTATACTAATTATTCCGGAGCCCAATATAATACAATTATTATTTATTTATTTATGTAATGCTCCTAATACAGGTATACTATTTATTCCGGCACTCAATATAATACAATTATTACTTATCTATTTATGTAATGCTCCTAATACAGGTATACTAATTATTCTGGCGCCCAATATAATACAATTATTATTTATTTATTTATGTAATGCTCCTAATACAGGTATACTAATTATTCCGGCGCCCAATATAATACAATTATTATTTATTTATTTATGTAATGCTCCTAATACAGGTATACTAATTATTCTGGCGTCCAATATAATACAATTATTATTTATTTATTTATGTAATGCTCCTAATACAGGTATACTAATTATTCAGGCGCCCAATATAATACAATTTTTATTTATTTATTTATGTAATGCTCCTAATACAGGTATACTAATTATTCCGGTGCCCAATATAATACAATTATCATTTATTAATTTATGTAATGCTCCTAATACAGGTATACTAATTATTCCGGCTCCCAATATAATACAATTATTATTTATTTTTTTATATAATGCTCCTAATACAGGTATACTAATTATTCCGGCGCCCAATATAATACAATTATTATTTATTTATTTATGTAATGCTCCTAATACAGGTATACTAATTATTCCGGCTCCCAATAAAATACAATTATTATTTATTTTTTTATATAATGCTCCTAATACAGGTATACTAATAATTCCGGCGCCCAATATAATACAATTATTATTTATTTATTTATGTAATGCTCCTAATACAGGTATACTAATTATTCCGGCGCCCAAAATAATTCAATTATTATTTATTTATTTATGTAATGCTCCTAATACAGGTATACTAATTATTCCGGCGCCCAATATAATACAATTATTATTTATTTTTTTATGTAATGCTCCTAATACAGGTATACTATTTTTTCCGGCACTCAATATAATACAATTATTATTTATTTATTTATGTAATGCTCCTAATACAGGTATACTAATTATTCCGGCGCCCTATATAATACAATTATTATTTATTTATTTATGTAATGCTCCTAATACAGGTATACTAATTATTCCGGCGCCCAATATAATACAATTATTATTTATTTATTTATATAATGCTCCTAATACAGGTATACTAATTTTTCAGGCGCCCAATATAATACAATTATTATTTATTTATTTACGTAATGCTCCTAATACAGGTATACTAATTATTCCGGCTCCCAATATAATACAATTATTATTTATTTATTTATGTAATGCTCCTAATACAGGTATACTAATTATTCCGGCGCCCAATATAATACAATTATTATTTATTTATTTATGTAATGCTCCTAATACAGGTATACTAATTATTCCGGCGCCCAATATAATACAATTATTATTTATTTATTTACGTAATGCTCCTAATACAGGTATACTAATTATTCCGGCGCCCAAAATAATTCAATTATTATTTATTTATTTATGTAATGCTCCTAATACAGGTATACTAATTATTCCGGCGCCCAATATAATACAATTATTATTTATTTATTTATGTAATGCTCCTAATACAGGTATACTATTTATTCCGGCACTCAATATAATACAATTATTATTTATTTATTTATGTAATGCTCCTAATACAGGTATACTATTTATTCCGGCACCCAATATAATACAATTATTATTTATTTATTTATGTAATGCTCCTAATACAGGTATACTAATTATTCCGGCGCCCAATATAATACAATTATTATTTATTTATTTATGTAATGCTCCTAATACAGGTATACTAATTATTCCGGCGCCCAATATAATACAATTATTATTTATTTATTTATGTAATGCTCCTAATACTGGTATACTAATTATTCCGGCGCCCAATATAATACAATTATTATTTATTTATTTATGTAATGCTCCTAATACAGGTATACTAATTATTCCGGCGCCCAATATAATACAATTATTATTTATTTATTTATGTAATGCTCCTAATACAGGTATACTAATTATTCCGGTGCCCAATATAATACAATTATTATTTATTTATTTATGTAATGCTCCTAATACAGGTATACTAATTATTCCGGCGCCCAATATAATACAATTATTATTTATTTATTTATGTAATGCTCCTAATACAGGTATACTAATTATTCCGGCTCCCAATATAATACAATTATTATTTATTTTTTTATATAATGCTCGTAATACAGGTATACTAATTATTCCGGCGCCCAATATAATACAATTATTATTTATTTATTTATGTAATGCTCCTAATACAGGTATACTAATTATTCTGGCGCCCAATATAATACAATTATTATTTATTTATTTATGTAATGCTCCTAATACAGGTATACTAATTATTCCGGCGCCCATTATAATACAATTATTATTTATTTATTTATGTAATGCTCCTAATACAGGTATATAAATTATTCCGGCGCCCAATATAATACAATTATTATTTATTTATTTATGTAATGCTCCTAATACAGGTACACTAATTATTCCGGCACCCAATATAATACAATTATTATTTATTTATTTATGTAATGCTCCTAATACAGGTATACTAATTATTCCAGCACCCAATATAATACAATTATTATTTATTTATTTATGTAATGCTCCTAATACAGGTATACTAATTATTCCGGCGCCCAATATAAAACAATTATTATTTATTTATTTATGTAATGCTCCTAATACAGGTATACTAATTATTCCGGCGCCCATTATAATACAATTATTATTTATTTATTTATGTAATGCTCCTAATACAGGTATACTAATTATTCCGGCGCCCAATATAATACAATTATTATTTATTTATTTATGTAATGCTCCTAATACAGGTACACTAATTATTCCGGCACCCAATATTATACAATTATTATTTATTTTTTTATATAATGCTCCTAATACAGGTATACTAATTATTCCGGCGCCCAATATAATACAATTATTATTTATTTAT
The DNA here is from genome assembly GCA_963675035.1 of Allygus modestus. Classification (NCBI taxonomy): domain Eukaryota; kingdom Metazoa; phylum Arthropoda; class Insecta; order Hemiptera; family Cicadellidae; genus Allygus; species Allygus modestus. Next base: position 352,598,113 of record OY776112.1, read on the forward strand.
TTATGTAATGCTCCTAATACAGGTATACTAATTATTCCGGCGCCCAAAATAATTCTATTATTATTTATTTATTTATTTATGTAATGCTCCTAATACAGGTATACTAATTATTCCGGCGCCCAATATAATACAATTATTATTTATTTTTTTATGTAATGCTCCTAATACAGGTATACTATTTTTTCCGGCACTCAATATAATACAATTATTATTTATTTATTTATGTAATGCTCCTAATGCAGGTATACTAATTATTCCGGCGCCCAATATAATACAATTATTATTTATTTATTTATGTAATGCTCCTAATACAGGTATACTATTTATTCCGGCACTCAATATAATACAATTATTATTTATTTATTTATGTAATGCTCCTAATACAGGTATACTAATTATTCCGGCGCCCAATATAATACAATTATTATTTATCTATTTATGTAATGCTCCTAATACAGGTATTCTAATTATTCTGGCGCCCAATATAATACAATTATTATTTATTTATTTATGTAATGCTCCTAATACAGGTTTACTAATTATTCCGGCGCCCAATATAATACAATTATTATTTATTTATTTATGTAATGCTCCTAATACAGGTATACTAATTATTCCGGCGCCCAATATAATACAATTATTATTTATTTATTTATGTAATGCTCCTTATACAGGTATACTATTTATTCCGGCACTCAATATAATACAATTATTATTTATTTATTTATGTAATGCTCCTAATACAGGTATACTATTTATTCCGGAACCCAATATAATACAATTATTATTTATTTATTTATGTAATGCTCCTAATACAGGTATACTAATTATTCCGGCGCCCACTATAATACAATTATTATTTATTTATTTATGTAATGCTCCTAATACAGGTATACTAATTATTCCGGCGCCCAATATAATACAATTATTATTTATTTATTTATTTATGTAATGCTCCTAATACAGGTATACTAATTATTCCGGCGCCCAATATAATACAATTATTATTTATTTATTTATTTATTTATTTATTTATGTAATGCTCCCAATACAGGTATACTAATTATTCCGGCACTCAATATAATACAATTATTATTTATTTATTTATGTAATGCTCCTAATACAGGTACACTAATTATTCCGGCACCTAATATAATACAATTATTATTTATTTATTTATGTAATGCTCCTAATACAGGTATACTAATTATTCCAGCACCCAATATAATACAATTATTATTTATTTATTTATGTAATGCTCCTAATACAGGTATACTAATTATTCCGGCGCCCAATATAAAACAATTATTATTTATTTATTTATGTAATGCTCCTAATACAGGTATACTAATTATTCCGGCTCCCAATATTATACAATTATTATTTATTTTTTTATATAATGCTCCTAATACAGGTATACTAATTATTCCGGCGCCCAATATAATACAATTATTATTTATTTATTTATGTAATGCTCCTAATACAGGTATACTAATTATTCCGGCGCCCAAAATAATTCTATTATTATTTATTTATTTATGTAATGCTCCTAATACAGGTATACTAATTATTCCGGCGCCCAATATAATACAATTATTATTTATTTTTTTATGTAATGCTCCTAATACAGGTATACTATTTTTTCCGGCACTCAATATAATACAATTATTATTTATTTATTTATGTAATGCTCCTAATGCAGGTATACTAATTATTCCGGCGCCCAATATAATACAATTATTATTTATTTATTTATGTAATGCTCCTAATACAGGTATACTATTTATTCCGGCACTCAATATAATACAATTATTATTTATTTATTTATGTAATGCTCCTAATACAGGTATACTAATTATTCCGGCGCCCAATATAATACAATTATTATTTATCTATTTATGTAATGCTCCTAATACAGGTATTCTAATTATTCTGGCGCCCAATATAATACAATTATTATTTATTTATTTATGTAATGCTCCTAATACAGGTTTACTAATTATTCCGGCGCCCAATATAATACAATTATTATTTATTTATTTATGTAATGCTCCTAATACAGGTATACTAATTATTCCGGCGCCCAATATAATACAATTATTATTTATTTATTTATGTAATGCTCCTTATACAGGTATACTATTTATTCCGGCACTCAATATAATACAATTATTATTTATTTATTTATGTAATGCTCCTAATACAGGTATACTATTTATTCCGGAACCCAATATAATACAATTATTATTTATTTATTTATGTAATGCTCCTAATACAGGTATACTAATTATTCCGGCGCCCACTATAATACAATTATTATTTATTTATTTATGTAATGCTCCTAATACAGGTATACTAATTATTCCGGCGCCCAATATAATACAATTATTATTTATTTATTTATTTATGTAATGCTCCTAATACAGGTATACTAATTATTCCGGCGCCCAATATAATACAATTATTATTTATTTATTTATTTATTTATTTATTTATGTAATGCTCCCAATACAGGTATACTAATTATTCCGGCACTCAATATAATACAATGATTATTTATTTATTTATGTAATGCTCCTAATACAGGTATACTATTTATTCCGGCACCCAATATAATACAATTATTATTTATTTATTTACGTAATGCTCCTAATACAGGTATACTAATTATTCCGGCGCCCAATATAATACAATTATTATTTATTTATTTATGTAATGCTCCTAATACAGGTATACTATTTATTCCGGCGCCCAATATAATACAATTATTATTTATTTATTTATGTAATGCTCCTAATACAGGTATACTAATTATTCCGGCGCCCAATATAATACAATTATTATTTATTTATATATGTAATGCTCCTAATACAGGTATACTAATTATTCCGGCGCCCAATATAATACAATTATTATTTATTTATTTATGAAATGCTCCTAATACAGGTATACTAATTATTCCGGCGCCAAATATAATACAATTATTATTTATTTATTTATGTAATGCTACTAATACAGGTACACTAATTATTCCGGCACCCAATATAATACAATTATTATTTATTTATTTATGTAATACTCCTAATACAGGTATACTAATTATTCCAGCACCCAATATAATACAATTATTATTTATTTATTTATGTAATGCTCCTAATACAGGTATACTAATTATTCCGGCGCCCAATATAAAACAATTATTATTTATTTATTTATGTAATGCTCCTAATACAGGTATACTAATTATTCCGGCTGCCAATAAAATACAATTCTTATTTATTTTTTTATATAATGCTCCTAATACAGGTATACTAATTATTCCGGCGCCCAATATAATACAATTATTATTTATTTATTTATGTAATGCTCCTAATACAGGTATACTAATTATTCCGGCGCCCAAAATAATTCAATTATTATTTATTTATTTATGTAATGCTCCTAATACAGGTATACTAATTATTCCGGCGCCCAATATAATACAATTATTATTTATTTTTTTATGTAATGCTCCTAATACAGGTATACTATTTTTTTCGGCACTCAATATAATACAATTATTATTTATTTATTTATGTAATGCTCCTAATACAGGTATACTAATTATTCCGGCGCCCAATATAATACAATTATTATTTATTTATTTATGTAATGCTCCTAATACAGGTATACTAATTATTCCGGTGCCCAATATAATACAATTATTATTTATTTATTTATATAATGCTCCTAATACAGGTATACTAATTATTCCGGCGCCCAATATAATACAATTATTATTTATTTATTTACGTAATGCTCCTAATACAGGTACACTAATTATTCCGGCACCCAATATAATACAATTATTATTTATTTATTTATGTAATGCTCCTAATACAGGTATACTAATTATTCCAGCACCCAATATAATACAATTATTATTAATTTATTTATGTAATGCTCCTAATACAGGTATACTAATTATTCCGGCGCCCAATATAAAACAATTATTATTTATTTATTTATGTAATGCTCCTAATACAGGTATACTAATTATTCCGGCTCCCAATATAATACAATTATTATTTATTTTTTTATATAATGCTCCTAATACAGGTATACTAATTATTCCGGCGCCCAATATAATACAATTATTATTTATTTATTTATGTAATGCTCCTAATACAGGTATACTAATTATTCCGGCGCCCAAAATAATTTAATTATTATTTATTTATTTATGTAATGCTCCTAATACAGGTATACTAATTATTCCGGCGCCCAATATAATACAATTATTATTTATTTTTTTATGTAATGCTCCTAATACAGGTATACTATTTTTTCCGTTACTCAATATAATACAATTATTATTTATTTATTTATGTAATGCTCCTAATGCAGGTATACTAATTATTCCGGCGCCCAATATAATACAATTATTATTTATTTATTTATGTAATGCTCCTAATACAGGTATACTATTTATTCCGGCACTCAATATAATACAATTATTATTTATCTATTTATGTAATGCTCCTAATACAGGTATACTAATTATTCTGGCGCCCAATATAATACAATTATTATTTATTTATTTATGTAATGCTCCTAATACATTTTTACTAATTATTCCAGCGCCCAATATAATACAATTATTATTTATTTATTTATGTAATGCTCCTAATACAGGTATACTAATTATTCCGGCGCCCAATATAATACAATTATTATTTATTTATTTATGTAATGCTCCTAATACAGGTATACTATTTATTCCGGCACTCAATATAATACAATTATTATTTATTTATTTATGTAATGCTCCTAATACAGGTATACTATTTATTCCGGCACCCAATATAATACAATTATTATTTATTTATTTATGTAATGCTCCTAATACAGGTATACTAATTATTCCGGCGCCCACTATAATACAATTATTATTTATTTATTTATGTAATGCTCCTAATACAGGTATACTAATTATTCCGGCGCCCAATATAATACAATTATTATTTATTTATTTATGTAATGCTCCTAATACAGGTATACTAATTATTCCGGCGCCCAATATAATACAATTATTATTTATTTATTTATGTAATGCTCCTAATACAGGTATACTAATTATTCCGGCGCCCAATATAATACAATTATTATTTATTTATTTATATAATGCTTCTAATGCAGGTATACTAATTATTCCGGCGCCCAATATAATACAATTATTATTTATTTATTTACGTAATGCTCCTAATACAGGTATACTAATTATTCCGGCTCCCAATATAATACAATTATTATTTATTTATTTATGTTATGCTCCTAATACAGGTATACTAATTATTCCGGCGCCCAATATAATACAATTATTATTTATTTATTTATGTAATGCTCCTAATACAGGTATACTAATTATTCCGGCTCCCAATATAATACAATTATTATTTATTTTTTTAAATAATGCTCGTAATACAGGTATACTAATTATTCCGGCGCCCAATATAATACAATTATTATTTATTTATTTATGTAATGCTCCTAATACAGGTATACTAATTATTCTGGCGCCCAATATAATACAATTATTATTTATTTATTTATGTAATGCTCCTAATACAGGTATACTAATTATTCCGGCGCCCATTATAATACAATTATTATTTATTTATTTATGTAATGCTCCTAATACAGGTATACTAATTATTCCGGCGCCCAATATAATACAATTATTATTTATTTATTTATGTAATGCTCCTAATACAGGTATACTAATTATTCCGGTGCCCAATATAATACAATTATCATTTATTTATTTATGTAATGCTCCTAATACAGGTATATTAATTATTCCGGCGCCCAATATAATACAATTATTATTTATTTATTTATGTAATGCTCCTAATACAGGTATACTAATTATTCTGGCGCCCAATATAATACAATTATTATTTATTTATTTATGTAATGCTCATAATACAGGTATACTAATTATTCCGGCGCCCAATATAATACAATTATTATTTATTTATTTATGTAATGCTCCTTATACAGGTATACTAATTATTCTGGCGCCCAATATAATACAATTATTATTTATTTATTTATGTAATGCTCCTAATACAGGTATACTAATTATTCAGGCGCCCAATATAATACAATTATTATTTATTTATTTATGTAATGCTCCTAATACAGGTATACTAATTATTCCGGCGCCCAATACAATACAATTATTATTTATTTATTTATGTAATGCTCCTAATACAGGTATACTAATTATTCCGGCGCCCAATATAAAACAATTATTATTTATTTATTTATGTAATGCTCCTAATACAGGTATACTAATTATTCCGGCTCCCAATATAATACAATTATTATTTATTTTTTTATATAATGCTCCTAATACAGGTATACTTATTATTCCGGCGCCCAATATAATACAATTATTATTTATTTTTTTATGTAATGCTCCTAATACAGGTATACTATTTTTTCCGTTACTCAATATAATACAATTATTATTTATTTATTTATGTAATGCTCCTATTGCAGGTATACTAATTATTCCGGAGCTCAATATAATACAATTATTATTTATTTATTTATGTAATGCTCCTAATACAGGTATACTATTTATTCCGGCACTCAATATAATACAATTATTACTTATCTATTTATGTAATGCTCCTAATACAGGTATACTAATTATTCTGGCGCCCAATATAATACAATTATTATTTATTTATTTATGTAATGCTCCTAATACATTTTTACTAATTATTCCAGCGCCCAATATAATACAATTATTATTTATTTATTTATGTAATGCTCCTAATACAGGTATACTAATTATTCCGGCGCCCAATATAATACAATTATTATTTATTTATTTATGTAATGCTCCTAATACAGGTATACTATTTATTCCGGCACTCAATATAATACAATTATTATTTATTTATTTATGTAATACTCCTAATACAGGTATACTATTTATTCCGGCACCCAATATAATACAATTATTATTTATTTATTTATGTAATGCTCCTAATACAGGTATACTAATTATTTCGGCGCCCACTATAATACAATTATTATTTATTTATTTATGTAATGCTCCTAATATAGGTATACTAATTATTCCGGCGCCCAATATAATACAATTATTATTTATTTATTTATGTAATGCTCCTAATACAGGTATACTAATTATACCGGCGCCCAATATAATACAATTATTATTTATTTATTTATGTAATGCTCCTAATACAGGTATACTAATTATTCCGGCGCCCAATATAATACAATTATTATTTATTTATTTATATAATGCTTCTAATACAGGTATACTAATTATTCCGGCGCCCAATATAATACAATTATTATTTATTTATTTACGTAATGCTCCTAATACAGGTATACTAATTATTCCGGCTCCCAATATAATACAATTATTATTTATTTATTTATGTTATGCTCCTAATACAGGTATACTAATTATTCCGGCGCCCAATATAATACAATTATTATTTATTTATTTATGTAATGCTCCTAATACAGGTATACTAATTATTCCGGCTCCCAATATAATACAATTATTATTTATTTTTTTAAATAATGCTCGTAATACAGGTATACTAATTATTCCGGCGCCCAATATAATACAATTATTATTTATTTATTTATGTAATGCTCCTAATACAGGTATACTAATTATTCTGGCGCCCAATATAATACAATTATTATTTATTTATTTATGTAATGCTCCTAATACAGGTATACTAATTATTCCGGCGCCCATTATAATACAATTATTATTTATTTATTTATGTAATGCTCCTAATACAGGTATACTAATTATTCCGGCGCCCAATATAATACAATTATTATTTATTTATTTATGTAATGCTCCTAATACAGGTATACTAATTATTCCGGTGCCCAATATAATACAATTATCATTTATTTATTTATGTAATGCTCCTAATACAGGTATATTAATTATTCCGGCGCCCAATATAATACAATTATTATTTATTTATTTATGTAATGCTCCTAATACAGGTATACTAATTATTCTGGCACCTAATATAATACAATTATTATTTATTTATTTATGTAATGCTCATAATACAGGTATACTAATTATTCCGGCGCCCAATATAATACAATTATTATTTATTTATTTATGTAATGCTCCTTATACAGGTATACTAATTATTCTGGCGCCCAATATAATACAATTATTATTTATTTATTTATGTAATGCTCCTAATACAGGTATACTAATTATTCAGGCGCCCAATATAATACAATTATTATTTATTTATTTATGTAATGCTCCTAATACAGGTATACTAATTATTCCGGCGCCCAATACAATACAATTATTATTTATTTATTTATGTAATGCTCCTAATACAGGTATACTAATTATTCCGGCGCCCAATATAAAACAATTATTATTTATTTATTTATGTAATGCTCCTAATACAGGTATACTAATTATTCCGGCTCCCAATATAATACAATTATTATTTATTTTTTTATATAATGCTCCTAATACAGGTATACTAATTATTCCGGCGCCCAATATAATACAATTATTATTTATTTATTTATGTAATGCTCCTAATACAGGTATACTAATTATTCCGGCGCCCAAAATAATTCAATTATTATTTATTTATTTATGTAATGCTCCTAATACAGGTATACTAATTATTCCGGCGCCCAATATAATACAATTATTATTTATTTTTTTATGTAATGCTCCTAATACAGGTATACTATTTTTTACGTTACTCAATATAATACAATTATTATTTATTTATTTATGTAATGCTCCTAATGCAGGTATACTAATTATTCCGGAGCCCAATATAATACAATTATTATTTATTTATTTATGTAATGCTCCTAATACAGGTATACTATTTATTCCGGCACTCAATATAATACAATTATTACTTATCTATTTATGTAATGCTCCTAATACAGGTATACTAATTATTCTGGCACCCAATATAATACAATTATTATTTATTTATTTATGTAATGCTCCTAATACAGGTATACTAATTATTCCGGCGCCCAATATAATACAATTATTATTTATTTATTTATGTAATGCTCCTAATACAGGTATACTAATTATTCTGGCGTCCAATATAATACAATTATTATTTATTTATTTATGTAATGCTCCTAATACAGGTATACTAATTATTCAGGCGCCCAATATAATACAATTATTATTTATTTATTTATGTAATGCTCCTAATACAGGTATACTAATTATTCCGGTGCCCAATATAATACAATTATCATTTATTAATTTATGTAATGCTCCTAATACAGGTATACTAATTATTCCGGCTCCCAATATAATACAATTATTATTTATTTTTTTATATAATGCTCCTAATACAGGTATACTAATTATTCCGGCGCCCAATATAATACAATTATTATTTATTTATTTATGTAATGCTCCTAATACAGGTATACTAATTATTCCGGCTCCCAATAAAATACAATTATTATTTATTTTTTTATATAATGCTCCTAATACAGGTATACTAATAATTCCGGCGCCCAATATAATACAATTATTATTTATTTATTTATGTAATGCTCCTAATACAGGTATACTAATTATTCCGGCGCCCAAAATAATTCAATTATTATTTATTTATTTATGTAATGCTCCTAATACAGGTATACTAATTATTCCGGCGCCCAATATAATACAATTATTATTTATTTTTTTATGTAATGCTCCTAATACAGGTATACTATTTTTTCCGGCACTCAATATAATACAATTATTATTTATTTATTTATGTAATGCTCCTAATACAGGTATACTAATTATTCCGGCGCCCAATATAATACAATTATTATTTATTTATTTATGTAATGCTCCTAATACAGGTATACTAATTATTCCGGCGCCCAATATAATACAATTATTATTTATTTATTTATATAATGCTCCTAATACAGGTATACTAATTTTTCAGGCGCCCAATATAATACAATTATTATTTATTTATTTACGTAATGCTCCTAATACAGGTATACTAATTATTCCGGCTCCCAATATAATACAATTATTATTTATTTATTTATGTAATGCTCCTAATACAGGTATACTAATTATTCCGGCGCCCAATATAATACAATTATTATTTATTTATTAATGTAATGCTCCTAATACAGGTATACTAATTATTCCGGCTCCCAATATAATACTATTATTATTTATTTTTTTAAATAATGCTCGTAATACAGGTATACTAATTATTCCGGCGCCCAATATAATACAATTATTATTTATTTATTTATGTAATGCTCCTAATACAGGTATACTAATTATTCTGGCGCCCAATATAATACAATTATTATTTATTTATTTATGTAATGCTCCTAATACAGGTATACTAATTATTCCGGCGCCCATTATAATACAATTATTATTTATTTATTTATGTAATGCTCCTAATACAGGTATACTAATTATTCCGGCGCCCAATATAATACAATTATTATTTATTTATTTATGTAATGCTCCTAATACAGGTATACTAATTATTCCGGTGCCCAATATAATACAATTATCATTTATTTATTTATGTAATGCTCCTAATACAGGTATACTAATTATTCCGGCGCCCAATATAAAACAATTATTATTTATTTATTTATGTAATGCTCCTAATACAGGTATACTAATTATTCCGGCTCCCAATATAATACAATTATTATTTATTTTTTTATATAATGCTCCTAATACAGGTATACTAATTATTCCGGCGCCCAATATAATACAATTATTATTTATTTATTTATGTATTGCTCCTAATACAGGTATACTAATTATTCCGGCGCCCAAAATAATTCAATTATTATTTATTTATTTATGTAATGCTCCTAATACAGGTATACTAATTATTCCGGCCCCCAATATAATACAATTATTATTTATTTTTTTATGTAATGCTCCTAATACAGGTATACTATTTTTTCCGTTACTCAATATAATACAATTATTATTTATTTATTTATGTAATGCTCCTAATGCAGGTATACTAATTATTCCGGCGCCCAATATAATACAATTATTATTTATTTATTTATGTAATGCTCCCAATACAGGTATACTATTTATTCCGGCACTCAATATAATACAATTATTATTTATCTATTTATGTAATGCTCCTAATACAGGTATACTAATTATTCTGGCGCCCAATATAATACAATTATTATTTATTTATTTATGTAATGCTCCTAATACATTTTTACTAATTATTCCGGCGCCCAATATAATACAATTATTATTTATTTATTTATGTAATGCTCCTAATACAGGTATACTAATTATTCCGGCGCCCAATATAATACAATTATTATTTATTTATTTATGTAATGCTCCTAATACAGGTATACTATTTATTCCGGCACTCAATATAATACAATTATTATTTATTTATTTATGTAATGCTCCTAATACAGGTATACTATTTATTCCGGCACCCAATATAATACAATTATTATTTATTTATTTATGTAATGCTCCTAATACAGGTATACTAATTATTCCGGCGCCCACTATAATACAATTATTATTTATTTATTTATGTAATGCTCCTAATACAGGTATACTAATTATTCCGGCGCCCAATATAATACAATTATTATTTATTTATTTATTTATGTAATGCTCCTAATACAGGTATACTAATTATTCCGGCGTCCAATATAATACAATTATTATTTATTTATTTATTTAAGTAATGTTCCCAATACAGGTATACTAATTATTCCGGCGCCCAATATAATACAATTATTATTTATTTATTTATGTAATGCTCCTAATACAGGTATACTAATTATTCCGGCGCCCAATATAATACAATTATTATTTATTTATTTACGTAATGCTCCTAATACAGGTATACTAATTATTCCGGCGCCCAATATAATACAATTATTATTTATTTATTTATGTAATGCTCCTAATACAGGTATACTATTTTTTCCGGCGCCCAATATAATACAATTATTATTTATTTATTTATGTAATGCTCCTAATACAGGTATACTAATTATTCCGGCGCCCAATATAATACAATTATTATTTATTTATATATGTAATGCTCCTAATACAGGTATACTAATTATTCCGGCGCCCAATATAATACAATTATTATTTATTTATTTATGTAATGCTCCTAATACAGGTATACTAATTATTCCGGCGCCAAATATAATACAATTATTATTTATTTATTTATGTAATGCTCCTAATACAGGTATACTAATTATTCCGGCGCCCAAAATAATTCAATTATTATTTATTTATTTATGTAATGCTCCTAATACAGGTATACTAATTATTCCGGCGCCCAATATAATACAATTATTATTTATTTATTTATGTAATGCTCCTAATACAGGTATACTAATTATTCCGGCGCCCACTATAATACAATTATTATTTATTTATTTATGTAATGCTCCTAATACAGGTATACTAATTATTCCGGCGCCCAATATAATACAATTATTATTTATTTATTTATTTATGTAATGCTCCTAATACAGGTATACTAATTATTCCGGCGCCCAATATAATACAATTATTATTTATTTATTTATTTATGTAATGCTCCCAATACAGGTATACTAATTATTCCGGCGCCCAATATAATACAATTATTATTTATTTATTTATGTAATGCTCCTAATACAGGTATACTAATTATTCCGGCGCCCAATATAATACAATTATTATTTATTTATTTATATAATGCTCCTAATACAGGTATACTAATTATTCCGGCGCCCAATATAATACAATTATTATTTATTTATTTACGTAATGCTCCTAATACAGGTATACTAATTATTCCGGCGCCCAAAATAATTCAATTATTATTTATTTATTTATGTAATGCTCCTAATACAGGTATACTAATTATTCCGGCGCCCAATATAATACAATTATTATTTATTTATTTATGTAATGCTCCTAATACAGGTATACTATTTATTCCGGCACTCAATATAATACAATTATTATTTATTTATTTATGTAATGCTCCTAATACAGGTATACTATTTATTCCGGGACCCAATATAATACAATTATTATTTATTTATTTATGTAATGCTCCTAATACAGGTATACTAATTATTCTGGCGCCCAATATAATACAATTATTATTTATTTATTTATGTAATGCTCCTAATACAGGTATACTAATTATTCCGGCGCCCAATATAATACAATTATTATTTATTTATTTATGTAATGCTCCTAATACAGGTATACTAATTATTCTGGCGCCAAATATAATACAATTATTATTTATTTATTTATGTAATGCTCCTAATACAGGTATACTAATTATTCCGGCGCCCAATATAATACAATTATTATTTATTTATTTATGTAATGCTCCTAATACAGGTATACTAATTATTCCGGTGCCCAATATAATACAATTATCATTTATTAATTTATGTAATGCTCCTAATACAGGTATACTAATTATTCCGGCTCCCAATATAATACAATTATTATTTATTTTTTTATATAATGCTCCTAATACAGGTATACTAATTATTCCGGCGCCCAATATAATACAATTATTATTTATTTATTTATGTAATGCTCCTAATACAGGTATACTAATTATTCTGGAGCCCAATATAATACAATTATTATTTATTTATTTATGTAATGCTCCTAATACAGGTATACTAATTATTTCAAAGCCCATTATAATACAATTATTATTTATTTATTTATGTAATGCTCCTAATACAGGTATACTAATTATTCCGGCGCCCAATATAATACAATTATTATTTATTTTTTTATGTAATGCTCCTTATACAGGTATACTATTTTTTCCGGCACTCAATATAATACAATTATCATTTATTTATTTATGTAATGCTCCTAATACAGGTATACTAATTATTCCGGCGCCCAATATAATACAATTATTATTTATTTATTTATGTAATGCTCCTAATACAGGTATACTAATTATTCCGGCGCCCAATATAATACAATTATTATTTATTTATTTATGTAATGCTCCTAATACAGGTATACTAATTATTCCGGCGCCCAATATAATACAATTATTATTTATTTATTTATATAATGCTCCTAATACAGGGATACTAATTATTCCGGCGCCCAATATAATACAATTATTATTTATTTATTTACGTAATGCTCCTAATACAGGTATACTAATTATTCCGGCGCCCAATATAATACAATTATTATTTATTTATTTATGTAATGCTCCTAATACAGGTATACTAATTATTCCGGCGCCCAATATAATACAATTATTATTTATTTATTTATGTAATGCTCCTAATACAGGTATACTAATTATTCCGGCTCCCAATATAATACAATTATTATTTATTTTTTTAAATAATGCTCGTAATACAGGTATACTAATTATTCCGGCGCCCAATATAATACAATTATTATTTATTTATTTATGTAATGCTCCTAATACAGGTATACTAATTATTCTGGCGCCCAATATAATACAATTATTATTTATTTATTTATGTAATGCTCCTAATACAGGTATACTAATTATTCCGGCGCCCAATATAATACAATTATTATTTATTTATTTATGTAATGCTCCTAATACAGGTATACTAATTATTCCGGTGCCCAATATAATACAATTATCATTTATTTATTTATGTAATGCTCCTAATACAGGTATATTAATTATTCCGGCGCCCAATATAATACAATTATTATTTATTTATTTATGTAATGCTCCTAATACAGGTATACTAATTATTCCGGCGCCCAATTTAATACAATTATTATTTATTTATTTATGTAATGCTCCTAATACTGGTACACTAATTATTCCTGCACCCAATATAATACAATTATTATGTATTTATTTATGTAATGCTCCTAATACAGGTATACTAATTATTCCAGCACCCAATATAATACAATTATTATTTATTTATTTATGTAATGCTCCTAATACAGGTATACTAATTATTCCGGCGCCCAATATAAAACAATTATTATTTATTTATTTATGTAATGCTCCTAATACAGGTATACTAATTATTCCGGCTCCCAATATAATACAATTATAATTTTTTTTATATAATGCTCCTAATACAGGTATACTAATTATTCCGGCGCCCAATATAATACAATTATTATTTATTTATTTATGTAATGCTCCTAATACAGGTATACTAATTATTCCGGCGCCCAAAATAATTCAATTATTATTTATTTATTTATGTAATGCTCCTAATACAGGTATACTAATTATTCCGGCGCCCAATATAATACAATTATTATTTATTTTTTTATGTAATGCTCCTAATACAGGTATACTATTGTTCCCGGCACTCAATATAATACAATTATTATTTATTTATTTATGTAATGCTCCTAATGCAGGTATACTAATTATTCCGGCGCCCAATATAATACAATTATTATTTATTTATTTATGTAATGCTCCTAATACAGGTATACTATTTATTCCGGCACTCAATATAATACAATTATTATTTATTTATTTATGTAATGCTCCTAATACAGGTATACTAATTATTCCGGCGCCCAATATAATACAATTATTATTTATCTATTTATGTAATGCTCCTAATACAGGTATACTAATTATTCTGGCGCCCAATATAATACAATTATTATTTATTTATTTATGTAATGCTCCTAATACATTTTTACTAATTATTCCGGCGCCCAATATAATACAATTATTATTTATTTATTTATGTAATGCTCCTAATACAGGTATACTAATTATTCCGGCGCCCAATATAATACAATTATTATTTATTTATTTATGTAATGCTCCTAATACAGGTATACTATTTATTCCAGCACTCAATATAATACAATTATTATTTATTTATTTATGTAATGCTCCTAATACAGGTATACTATTTATTCCGGCACCCAATATAATACAATTATTATTAGTTTATTTATGTAATGCTCCTAATACAGGTATACTAATTATTCCGGCGCCCACTATAATACAATTATTATCTATTTATTTATGTAATGCTCCTAATATAGGTATACTAATTATTCCGGCGCCCAATATAATACAATTATTATTTATTTATTTATTTATGTAATGCTCCTAATACAGGTATACTAATTATTCCGGCGCCCAATATAATACAATTATTATTTATTTATTTATGTAATGCTCCCAATACAGGTATACTAATTATTCCGGCGCCCAATATAATACAATTATTATTTATTTATTTATGTAATGCTCCTAATACAGGTATACTTATTATTCCGGCGCCCAATATAATACAATTATTATTTATTTATTTATATAATGCTCCTAATACAGGTATACTAATTATTCCGGCGCCCAATATAATACAATTATTATTTATTTATTTACGTAATGCTTCTAATACAGGTATACTAATTATTCCGGTGCCCAAAATAATTCAATTATTATTTATTTATTTATGTAATGCTCCTAATACAGGTATACTAATTATTCCGGCGCCCAATATAATACAATTATTATTTATTTATTTATTTATGTAATGCTCCTAATACAGGTACACTAATTATTCCGGCGCCCAATATAATACAATTATTATTTATTTATTTATTTATTTATTTATGTAATGCTCCCAATACAGGTATACTAATTATTCTGGCGCCCAATATAATACAATTATTATTTATTTATTTATGTAATGCTCCTAATACAGGTATACTAATTATTCCGGCGCCCATTATAATACAATTATTATTTATTTATTTATGTAATGCTCCTAATACAGGTATACTAATTATTCTGGTGCCCAATATAATACAATTATCATTTATTTATTTATGTAATACTCCTAATACAGGTATACTAATTATTCCGGCTCCCAATAAAATACAATTATTATTTATTTTTTTATATAATGCTCCTAATACAGGTATACTAATTATTCCGGCGCCCAATATAATACAATTATTATTTATTTATTTATGTAATGCTCCTAATACAGGTATACTAATTATTCCGGCGCCCAATATAATACATTTATTATTTTTTTATTTATGTAATGCTCCTAATACAGGTATACTAATTATTCCGGCGCCCAATATAATACAATTATTATTTATTTATTTATGTAATTCTCCTAATACAGGTATACTAATTATTCCGGCTCCCAATATAATACAATTATTATTTATTTTTTTAAATAATGCTCGTAATACAGGTATACTAATTATTCCGGCGCCCAATATAATACAATTATTATTTATTTATTTATGTAATGCTCCTAATACAGGTATACTAATTATTCTGGCGCCCAATATAATACAATTATTATTTATTTATTTATGTAATGCTCCTAATACAGGTATACTAATTATTCCGGCGCCCATTATAATACAATTATTATTTATTTATTTATGTAATGCTCCTAATACAGGTATACTAATTATTCTGGTGCCCAATATAATACAATTATCATTTATTTATTTATGTAATACTCCTAATACAGGTATACTAATTATTCCGGCGCCCAATATAAAACAATTATTATTTATTTATTTATGTAATGCTCCTAATACAGGTATACTAATTATTCCGGCGCCCAATATAATACAATTATTATTTATTTATTTATGTAATGCTACTAATACAGGTACACTAATTATTCCGGCACCCAATATAATACAATTATTATTTATTTATTTATGTAATGCTCCTAATACAGGTATACTAATTATTCCAGCACCCAATATAATACAATTATTATTTATTTATTTATGTAATGCTCCTAATACAGGTATACTAATTATTCCGGCGCCCAATATAAAACAATTATTATTTATTTATTTATGTAATGCTTCTTATACAGGTATACTAATTATTCCGGCTCCCAATAAAATACAATTATTATTTATTTTTTTATATAATGCTCCTAATACAGGTATACTAATTATTCCGGCGCCCAATATAATACAATTATTATTTATTTATTTATGTAATGCTCCTAATACAGGTATACTAAATATTCCGGCGCCCAAAATAATTCAATTATTATTTATTTATTTATGTAATGCTCCTAATACAGGTATACTAATTATTCCGGCGCCCAATATAATACAATTATTATTTATTTTTTTATGTAATGCTCCTAATACAGGTATACTATTTTTTCCGGCACTCAATATAATACAATTATTATTTATTTATTTATGTAATGCTCCTAATACAGGTATACTAATTATTCCGGCGCCCAATATAATACAATTATTATTTATTTATTTATGTAATGCTCCTAATACAGGTATACTAATTATTCCGGCGCCCAATATAATACAATTATTATTTATTTATTTATGTAATGCTCCTAATACAGGTATACTAATTATTCCGGCGCCCAATATAATACAATTATTATTTATTTATTTATGTAATGCTCCTAATACAGGTATACTAATTATTCCGGCGCCCAATATAATACAATTATTATTTATTTATTTATATAATGCTCCTAATACAGGTATACTAATTATTCCGGCGCCCAATATAATACAATTATTATTTATTTATTTACGTAATGCTCCTAATACAGGTATACTAATTATTCCGGCGCCCAATATAATACATTTATTATTTTTTTATTTATGTAATGCTCCTAATACAGGTATACTAATTATTCCGGCGCCCAATATAATACAATTATTATTTATTTATTTATGTAATTCTCCTAATACAGGTATACTAATTATTCCGGCTCCCAATATAATACAATTATTATTTATTTTTTTAAATAATGCTCGTAATACAGGTATACTAATTATTCCGGCGCCCAATATAATACAATTATTATTTATTTATTTATGTAATGCTCCTAATACAGGTATACTAATTATTCTGGCGCCCAATATAATACAATTATTATTTATTTATTTATGTAATGCTCCTAATACAGGTATACTAATTATTCCGGCGCCCATTATAATACAATTATTATTTATTTATTTATGTAATGCTCCTAATACAGGTATACTAATTATTCTGGTGCCCAATATAATACAATTATCATTTATTTATTTATGTAATACTCCTAATACAGGTATACTAATTATTCCGGCGCCCAATATAAAACAATTATTATTTATTTATTTATGTAATGCTCCTAATACAGGTATACTAATTATTCCGGCTCCCAATATAATACAATTATTATTTTTTTTTTATATAATGCTCCTAATACAGGTATACTAATTATTCCGGCGCCCAATATAATACAATTATTATTTATTTATTTATGTAATGCTCCTAATACAGGTATACTAATTATTCCGGCGCCCAAAATAATTCAATTATTATTTATTTATTTATGTAATGCTCCTAATACAGGTATACTAATTATTCTGGCGCCCAATATAATACAATTATTATTTATTTTTTTATGTAATGCTCCTAATACAGGTATACTATTTTTCCCGGCACTCAATATAATACAATTATTATTTATTTATTTATGTAATGCTCCTAATGCAGGTATACTATTTTTCCGGCGCCCAATATAATACAATTATTATTTATTTATTTATGTAATGCTCCTAATACAGGTATACTAATTATTCCGGCGCCCAATATAATACAATTATTATTTATTTATTTATGTAATGCTCCTAATACAGGTATACTAATTATTCCGGCGCCCAAAATAATTCAATTATTATTTATTTATTTATGTAATGCTCCTAATACAGGTATACTAATTATTCCGGCGCCCATTATAATACAATTATTATTTATTTATTTATGTAATGCTCCTAATACAGGTATACTAATTATTCTGGTGCCCAATATAATACAATTATCATTTATTTATTTATGTAATACTCCTAATACAGGTATACTAATTATTCCGGCGCCCAATATAAAACAATTATTATTTATTTATTTATGTAATGCTCCTAATACAGGTATACTAATTATTCCGGCTCCCAATATAATACAATTATTATTTTTTTTTTATATAATGCTCCTAATACAGGTATACTAATTATTCCGGCGCCCAATATAATACAATTATTATTTATTTATTTATGTAATGCTCCTAATACAGGTATACTAATTATTCCGGCGCCCAAAATAATTCAATTATTATTTATTTATTTATGTAATGCTCCTAATACAGGTATACTAATTATTCCGGCGCCCAATATAATACAATTATTATTTATTTTTTTATGTAATGCTCCTAATACAGGTATACTATTTTTCCCGGCACTCAATATAATACAATTATTATTTATTTATTTATGTAATGCTCCTAATGCAGGTATACTATTTTTTCCGGCGCCCAATATAATACAATTATTATTTATTTATTTATGTAATGCTCCTAATACAGGTATACTAATTATTCCGGCGCCCAATATAATACAATTATTATTTATTTATTTATGTAATGCTCCTAATACAGGTATACTAATTATTCCGGCGCCCAAAATAATTCAATTATTATTTATTTATTTATGTAATGCTCCTAATACAGGTATACTAATTATTCCGGCGCCCAATATAATACAATTATTATTTATTTATTTATTTATGTAATGCTCCTAATACAGGTATACTAATTATTCCGGCGCCCAATATAATACAATTATTATTTATTTATTTATGTAATGCTCCTAATACAGGTATACTAATTATTCCGGCGCCCAATATAATACAATTATTATTTATTTATTTATTTATGTAATGCTCCTAATACAGGTATACTAATTATTCCGGCGCCCAATATAATACAATTATTATTTATTTATTTATTTATGTAATGCTCCCAATACAGGTATACTAATTATTCCGGCGCCCAATATAATACAATTATTATTTATTTATTTATGTAATGCTCCTAATACAGGTATACTAATTATTCCGGCGCCCAATATAATACAATTATTATTTATTTATTTATATAATGCTCCTAATACAGGTATACTAATTATTCCGGCGCCCAATATAATACAATTATTATTTATTTATTTACGTAATGCTCCTAATATAGGTATACTAATTATTCCGGCGCCCAAAATAATTCAATTATTATTTATTTATTTATGTAATGCTCCTAATACAGGTATACTAATTATTCCGGTGCTCAATATAATACAATTATTATTTATTTATTTATGTAATGCTCCTAATACAGGTATACTATTTATTCCGGCACTCAATATAATACAATTATTATTTATATATTTATGTAATGCTCCTAATACAGGTATACTATTTATTCCGGGACCCAATATAATACAATTATTATTTATTTATTTATGTAATGCTCCTAATACAGGTATACTAATTATTCTGGCGCCCAATATAATACAATTATTATTTATTTATTTATGTAATGCTCCTAATACAGGTATACTAATTATTCCGGCGCCCAATATAATACAATTATTATTTATTTATTTATGTAATGCTCCTAATACAGGTATACTAATTATTCTGGCGCCAAATATAATACAATTATTATTTATTTATTTATGTAATGCTCCTAATACAGGTATACTAATTATTCCGGCGCCCAATATAATACAATTATTATTTATTTATTTATGTAATGCTCCTAATACAGGTATACTAATTATTCCGGTGCCCAATATAATACAATTATCATTTATTAATTTATGTAATGTTCCTAATACAGGTATACTAATTATTCCGGCTCCCAATATAATACAATTATTATTTATTTTTTTATATAATGCTCCTAATACAGGTATACTAATTATTCCGGCGCCCAATATAATACAATTATTATTTATTTATTTACGTAATGCTCCTAATACAGGTATACTAATTATTCCGGCGCCCAAAATAATTCAATTATTATTTATTTATTTATGTAATGCTCCTAATACAGGTATACTAATTATTACGGCGCCCAATATAATACAATTATTATTTATTTATTTATTTATGTAATGCTCCTAATACAGGTATACTAATTATTCCGGCGCCCAATATAATACAATTATTATTTATTTATTTATTTATGTAATGCTCCCAATACAGGTATACTAATTATTCCGGCGCCCAATATAATACAATTATTATTTATTTATTTATGTTATGCTCCTAATACAGGTATACTAATTATTCCGGCGCCCAATATAATACAATTATTATTTATTTATTTATATAATGCTCCTAATACAGGTATACTAATTATTCCGGCGCCCAATATAATACAATTATTATTTATTTATTTATGTAATGCTCCTAATACAGGTATACTAATTATTCCGGCGCCCAATATAATACAATTATTATTTATTTATTTATGTAATGCTCCTAATACAGGTATACTAATTATTCTGGCGCCAAATATAATACAATTATTATTTATTTATTTATGTAATGCTCCTAATACAGGTATACTAATTATTCCGGCGCCCAATATAATACAATTATTATTTATTTATTTATGTAATGCTCCTAATACAGGTATACTAATTATTCTGGCGCCAAATATAATACAATTATTATTTATTTATTTATGTAATGCTCCTAATACAGGTATACTAATTATTCCGGCGCCCAATATAATACAATTATTATTTATTTTTTTATGTAATGCTCCTTATACAGGTATACTATTTTTTCCGGCACTCAATATAATACAATTATCATTTATTTATTTATGTAATGCTCCTAATACAGGTATACTAATTATTCCGGCGCCCAATATAATACAATTATTATTTATTTATTTATGTAATGCTCCTAATACAGGTATACTAATTATTCCGGCGCCCAATATAATACAATTATTATTTATTTATTTATGTAATGCTCCTAATACAGGTATACTAATTATTCCGGCGCCCAATATAATACAATTATTATTTATTTATTTATATAATGCTCCTAATACAGGGATACTAATTATTCCGGCGCCCAATATAATACAATTATTATTTATTTATTTACGTAATGCTCCTAATACAGGTATACTAATTATTCCGGCGCCCAATATAATACAATTATTATTTATTTATTTATGTAATGCTCCTAATACAGGTATACTAATTATTCCGGCGCCCATTATAATACAATTATTATTTATTTATTTATGTAATGCTCCTAATACAGGTATACTAATTATTCCGGCGCCCAATATAATACAATTATTATTTATTTATTTATGTAATGCTCCTAATACAGGTATACTAATTATTCCGGCTCCCAATATAATACAATTATTATTTTTTTTTATATAATGCTCCTAATACAGGTATACTAATTATTCCGGCGCCCAATATAATACAATTATTATTTATTTATTTATGTAATGCTCCTAATACAGGTATACTAATTATTCCGGCGCCCAAAATAATTCAATTATTATTTATTTATTTATGTAATGCTCCTAATACAGGTATACTAATTATTCCGGCGCCCAATATAATACAATTATTATCTATTTTTTTATGTAATGCTCCTAATACAGGTATACTATTTTTCCCGGCACTCAATATAATACAATTATTATTTATTTATTCATGTAATGCTCCTAATGCAGGTATACTAATTATTCCGGCGCCCAATATAATACAATTATTATTTATTTATTTATGTAATGCTCCTAATACAGGTATACTATTTATTCCGGCACTCAATATAATACAATTATTATTTATTTATTTATGTAATGCTCCTAATACAGGTATACTAATTATTCCGGCGCCCAATATAATACAATTATTATTTATCTATTTATGTAATGCTCCTAATACAGGTATACTAATTATTCTGGCGCCCAATATAATACAATTATTATTTATTTATTTATGTAATGCTCCAAATACATTTTTACTAATTATTCCGGCGCCCAATATAATACAATTATTATTTATTTATTTATGTAATGCTCCTAATACAGGTATACTAATTATTCCGGCGCCCAATATAATACAATTATTATTTATTTATTTATGTAATGCTCCTAATACAGGTATACTATTTATTCCGGCACTCAATATAATACAATTATTATTTATTTATTTATGTAATGCTCCTAATACAGGTATACTATTTATTCCGGCACCCAATATAATACAATTATTATTAGTTTATTTATGTAATGCTCCTAATACAGGTATACTAATTATTCCGGCGCCCACTATAATACAATTATTATTTATTTATTTATGTAATGCTCCTAATATAGGTATACTCATTATTCCGGCGCCCAATATAATACAATTATTATTTATTTATTTATTTATGTAATGCTCCTAATACAGGTATACTAATTATTCCGGCGCCCAATATAATACAATTATTATTTATTTATTTATGTAATGCTCCCAATACAGGTATACTAATTATTCCGGCGCCCAATATAATACAATTATTATTTATTTATTTATGTAATGCTCCTAATACAGGTATACTTATTATTCCGGCGCCCAATATAATACAATTATTATTTATTTATTTATATAATGCTCCTAATACAGGTATACTAATTATTCCGGCGCCCAATATAATACAATTATTATTTATTTATTTACGTAATGCTTCTAATACAGGTATACTAATTATTCCGGTGCCCAAAATAATTCAATTATTATTTATTTATTTATGTAATGCTCCTAATACAGGTATACTAATTATTCCGGCGCCCAATATAATACAATTATTATTTATTTATTTATTTATGTAATGCTCCTAATACAGGTATACTAATTATTCCGGCGCCCAATATAATACAATTATTATTTATTTATTTATTTATTTATTTATGTAATGCTCCCAATACAGGTATACTAATTATTCCGGCACTCAATATAATACAATTATTATTTATTTATTTATGTAATGCTCCTAATACAGGTATACTATTTATTCCGGCACCCAATATAATACAATTATTATTTATTTATTTATGTAATGCTCCTAATACAGGTATACTAATTATTCCGGCGCCCAATATAATACAATTATTATTTATTTATTTATGTAATGCTCCTAATACAGGTATACTATTTATTCCGGCGCCCAATATAATACAATTATTATTTATTTATTTATGTAATGCTCCTAATACAGGTATACTAATTATTCCGGCGCCCAATATAATACAATTATTATTTATTTATTTATGTAATGCTCCTAATACAGGTATACTAATTATTCCGGCGCCCAATATAATACAATTATTATTTATTTATTTATGTAATGCTCCTAATTCAGGTATACTAATTATTCCGGCGCCCAATATAATACAATTATTATTTATTTATTTATGTAATGCTACTAATACAGGTACACTAATTATTCCGGCACCCAATATAATACAATTATTATTTATTTATTTATGTAATGCTCCTAATACAGGTATACTAATTATTCCAGCACCCAATATAATACAATTATTATTTATTTATTTATGTAATGCTCCTAATACAGGTATACTAATTATTCCGGCGCCCAATATAAAACAATTATTATTTATTTATTTATGTAATGCTTCTTATACAGGTATACTAATTATTCCGGCTCCCAATAAAATACAATTATTATTTATTTTTTTATATAATGCTCCTAATACAGGTATACTAATTATTCCGGCGCCCAATATAATACAATTATTATTTATTTATTTATGTAATGCTCCTAATACAGGTATACTAATTATTCCGGCGCCCAAAATAATTCAATTATTATTTATTTATTTATGTAATGCTCCTAATACAGGTATACTAATTATTCCGGCGCCCAATATAATACAATTATTATTTATTTTTTTATGTAATGCTCCTAATACAGGTATACTATTTTTTCCGGCACTCAATATAATACAATTATTATTTATTTATTTATGTAATGCTCCTAATACAGGTATACTAATTATTCCGGCGCCCAATATAATACAATTATTATTTATTTATTTATGTAATGCTCCTAATACAGGTATACTAATTATTCCGGCGCCCAATATAATACAATTATTATTTATTTATTTATGTAATGCTCCTAATACAGGTATACTAATTATTCCGGCGCCCAATATAATACAATTATTATTTATTTATTTATGTAATTCTCCTAATACAGGTATACTAATTATTCCGGCTCCCAATATAATACAATTATTATTTATTTTTTTAAATAATGCTCGTAATACAGGTATACTAATTATTCCGGCGCCCAATATAATACAATTATTATTTATTTATTTATGTAATGCTCCTAATACAGGTATACTAATTATTCTGGCGCCCAATATAATACAATTATTATTTATTTATTTATGTAATGCTCCTAATACAGGTATACTAATTATTCCGGCGCCCATTATAATACAATTATTATTTATTTATTTATGTAATGCTCCTAATACAGGTATACTAATTATTCTGGTGCCCAATATAATACAATTATCATTTATTTATTTATGTAATACTCCTAATACAGGTATACTAATTATTCCGGCGCCCAATATAAAACAATTATTATTTATTTATTTATGTAATGCTCCTAATACAGGTATACTAATTATTCCGGCTCCCAATATAATACAATTATTATTTTTTTTTTATATAATGCTCCTAATACAGGTATACTAATTATTCCGGCGCCCAATATAATACAATTATTATTTATTTATTTATGTAATGCTCCTAATACAGGTATACTAATTATTCCGGCGCCCAAAATAATTCAATTATTATTTATTTATTTATGTAATGCTCCTAATACAGGTATACTAATTATTCCGGCGCCCAATATAATACAATTATTATTTATTTTTTTATGTAATGCTCCTAATACAGGTATACTATTTTTCCCGGCACTCAATATAATACAATTATTATTTATTTATTTATGTAATGCTTCTAATGCAGGTATACTAATTATTCCGTCGCCCAATATAATACAATTATTATTTATTTATTTATGCAATGCTCCTAATACAGGTATACTATTTATTCCGGCACTCAATATAATACAATTATTATTTATTTATTTATGTAATGCTCCTAATACAGGTATACTAATTATTCCGGCGCCCAATATAATACAATTATTATTTATCTATTTATGTAATGCTCCTAATACAGGTATACTAATTATTCTGGCGCCCAATATAATACAATTATTATTTATTTATTTATGTAATGCTCCTAATACATTTTTACTAATTATTCCGGCGCCCAATATAATACAATTATTATGTATTTATTTATGTAATGCTCCTAATACAGGTATACTAATTATTCCGGCGCCCAATATAATACAATTATTATTTATTTATTTATGTAATGCTCCTAATACAGGTATACTAATTATTCCGGTGCCCACTATAATACAATTATTATTTATTTATTTATGTAATGCTCCTAATACAGGTATACTAATTATTCCGGCGCCCAATATAATACAATTATTATTTATTTATTTATTTATGTAATGCTCCTAATACAGGTATACTAATTATTCCGGCGCCCAATATAATACAATTATTATTTATTTATTTATTTATTTATTTATGTAATGCTCCCAATACAGGTATACTAATTATTCCGGCGCCCAATATAATACAATTATTATTTATTTATTTATGTAATGCTCCTAATACAGGTATACTTATTATTCCGGCGCCCAATATAATACAATTATTATTTATTTATTTATATAATGCTCCTAATACAGGTATACTAATTATTCCGGCACCCAATATAATACAATTATTATTTATTTATTTACGTAATGCTTCTAATACAGGTATACAAATTATTCCGGTGCCCAAAATAATTCAATTATTATATATTTATCTATGTAATGCTCCTAATACAGGTATACTAATTATTCCGGCGCCCAATATAATACAATTATTATTTATTTATTTATTTATGTAATGCTCCTAATACAGGTATACTAATTATTCCGGCGACCAATATAATACAATTATTATTTATTTATTTATTTATGTAACGCTCCCAATACAGGTATACTAATTATTCCGGCACTCAATATAATACAATTATTATTTATTTATTTATGTAATGCTCCTAATACAGGTATACTATTTATTCCGGCACCCAATATAATACAATTATTATTTATTTATTTATGTAATGCTCCTAATACAGGTATACTAATTATTCCGGCGCCCAATATAATACAATTATTATTTATTTATTTATGTAATGCTCCTAATACAGGTATACTATTTATTCCGGCGCCCAATATAATACAATTATTATTTATTTATTTATGTAATGCTCCTAATACAGGTATACTAATTATTCTTGCGCCCAATATAATAAAATTATTATTTATTTATTTATGTAATGCTCCTAATACAGGTATACTAATTATTCCGGCGCCCAATATAATACAATTATTATTTATTTATTTATGTAATGCTCCTAATACAGGTATACTAATTATTCCGGCGCCCAAAATAATTCAATTATTATTTATTTATTTATGTAATGCTCCTAATACAGGTATACTAATTATTCCGGCGCCCAATATAATACAATTATTATTTATTTATTTATTTATGTAATGCTCCTAATACAGGTATACTAATTATTCCGGCGCCCAATATAATACAATTATTATTTATTTATTTATGTAATGCTCCTAATACAGGTATACTAATTATTCCGGCGCCCAATATAATACAATTATTATTTATTTATTTATTTATGTAATGCTCCTAATACAGGTATACTAATTATTCCGGCGCCCAATATAATACAATTATTATTTATTTATTTATTTATGTAATGCTCCCAATACAGGTATACTAATTATTCCGGCGCCCAATATAATACAATTATTATTTATTTATTTATGTAATGCTCCTAATACAGGTATACTAATTATTCTGGCGCCAAATATAATACAATTATTATTTATTTATTTATGTAATGCTCCTAATACAGGTATACTAATTATTCCGGCGCCCAATATAATACAATTATTATTTATTTATTTATGTAATGCTCCTAATACAGGTATACTAATTATTCCGGTGCCCAATATAATACAATTATCATTTATTAATTTATGTAATGCTCCTAATACAGGTATACTAATTATTCCGGCTCCCAATATAATACAATTATTATTTATTTTTTTATATAATGCTCCTAATACAGGTATACTAATTATTCCGGCGCCCAATATAATACAATTATTATTTATTTATTTACGTAATGCTCCTAATACAGGTATACTAATTATTCCGGCGCCCAATATAATACAATTATTATTTATTTATTTATTTATGTAATGCTCCTAATACAGGTATACTAATTATTCCGGCGCCCAATATAATACAATTATTATTTATTTATTTATTTATGTAATGCTCCCAATACAGGTATACTAATTATTCCGGCGCCCAATATAATACAATTATTATTTATTTTTTTATATAATGCTCCTAATACAGGTATACTAATTATTCCGGCGACCAATATAATACAATTATTATTTATTTATTTATTTATGTAACGCTCCCAATACAGGTATACTAATTATTCCGGCACTCAATATAATACAATTATTATTTATTTATTTATGTAATGCTCCTAATACAGGTATACTATTTATTCCGGCACCCAATATAATACAATTATTATTTATTTATTTATGTAATGCTCCTAATACAGGTATACTAATTATTCCGGCGCCCAATATAATACAATTATTATTTATTTATTTATGTAATGCTCCTAATACAGGTATACTATTTATTCCGGCGCCCAATATAATACAATTATTATTTATTTATTTATGTAATGCTCCTAATACAGGTATACTAATTATTCTTGCGCCCAATATAATAAAATTATTATTTATTTATTTATGTAATGCTCCTAATACAGGTATACTAATTATTCCGGCGCCCAATATAATACAATTATTATTTATTTATTTATGTAATGCTCCTAATACAGGTATACTAATTATTCCGGCGCCCAAAATAATTCAATTATTATTTATTTATTTATGTAATGCTCCTAATACAGGTATACTAATTATTCCGGCGCCCAATATAATACAATTATTATTTATTTATTTATTTATGTAATGCTCCTAATACAGGTATACTAATTATTCCGGCGCCCAATATAATACAATTATTATTTATTTATTTATGTAATGCTCCTAATACAGGTATACTAATTATTCCGGCGCCCAATATAATACAATTATTATTTATTTATTTATTTATGTAATGCTCCTAATACAGGTATACTAATTATTCCGGCGCCCAATATAATACAATTATTATTTATTTATTTATTTATGTAATGCTCCCAATACAGGTATACTAATTATTCCGGCGCCCAATATAATACAATTATTATTTATTTATTTATGTAATGCTCCTAATACAGGTATACTAATTATTCTGGCGCCAAATATAATACAATTATTATTTATTTATTTATGTAATGCTCCTAATACAGGTATACTAATTATTCCGGCGCCCAATATAATACAATTATTATTTATTTATTTATGTAATGCTCCTAATACAGGTATACTAATTATTCCGGTGCCCAATATAATACAATTATCATTTATTAATTTATGTAATGCTCCTAATACAGGTATACTAATTATTCCGGCTCCCAATATAATACAATTATTATTTATTTTTTTATATAATGCTCCTAATACAGGTATACTAATTATTCCGGCGCCCAATATAATACAATTATTATTTATTTATTTACGTAATGCTCCTAATACAGGTATACTAATTATTCCGGCGCCCAATATAATACAATTATTATTTATTTATTTATTTATGTAATGCTCCTAATACAGGTATACTAATTATTCCGGCGCCCAATATAATACAATTATTATTTATTTATTTATTTATGTAATGCTCCCAATACAGGTATACTAATTATTCCGGCGCCCAATATAATACAATTATTATTTATTTATTTATGTAATGCTCCTAATACAGGTATACTAATTATTCCGGCGCCCAATATAATACAATTATTATTTATTTATTTATATAATGCTCCTAATACAGGTATACTAATTATTCCGGCGCCCAATATAATACAATTATTATTTATTTATTTATGTAATGCTCCTAATACATTTTTACTAATTATTCCGGCGCCCAATATAATACAATTATTATGTATTTATTTATGTAATGCTCCTAATACAGGTATACTAATTATTCCGGCGCCCAATATAATACAATTATTATTTATTTATTTATGTAATGCTCCTAATACAGGTATACTAATTATTCCGGTGCCCACTATAATACAATTATTATTTATTTATTTATGTAATGCTCCTAATACAGGTATACTAATTATTCCGGCGCCCAATATAATACAATTATTATTTATTTATTTATTTATGTAATGCTCCTAATACAGGTATACTAATTATTCCGGCGCCCAATATAATACAATTATTATTTATTTATTTATTTATTTATTTATGTAATGCTCCCAATACAGGTATACTAATTATTCCGGCGCCCAATATAATACAATTATTATTTATTTATTTATGTAATGCTCCTAATACAGGTATACTTATTATTCCGGCGCCCAATATAATACAATTATTATTTATTTATTTATATAATGCTCCTAATACAGGTATACTAATTATTCCGGCACCCAATATAATACAATTATTATTTATTTATTTACGTAATGCTTCTAATACAGGTATACAAATTATTCCGGTGCCCAAAATAATTCAATTATTATATATTTATCTATGTAATGCTCCTAATACAGGTATACTAATTATTCCGGCGCCCAATATAATACAATTATTATTTATTTATTTATTTATGTAATGCTCCTAATACAGGTATACTAATTATTCCGGCGACCAATATAATACAATTATTATTTATTTATTTATTTATGTAACGCTCCCAATACAGGTATACTAATTATTCCGGCACTCAATATAATACAATTATTATTTATTTATTTATGTAATGCTCCTAATACAGGTATACTATTTATTCCGGCACCCAATATAATACAATTATTATTTATTTATTTATGTAATGCTCCTAATACAGGTATACTAATTATTCCGGCGCCCAATATAATACAATTATTATTTATTTATTTATGTAATGCTCCTAATACAGGTATACTATTTATTCCGGCGCCCAATATAATACAATTATTATTTATTTATTTATGTAATGCTCCTAATACAGGTATACTAATTATTCTTGCGCCCAATATAATAAAATTATTATTTATTTATTTATGTAATGCTCCTAATACAGGTATACTAATTATTCCGGCGCCCAATATAATACAATTATTATTTATTTATTTATTTAATGCTCCTAATACAGGTATACTAATTATTCCGGCGCCCAAAATAATTCAATTATTATTTATTTATTTATGTAATGCTCCTAATACAGGTATACTAATTATTCCGGCGCCCAATATAATACAATTATTATTTATTTATTTATTTATGTAATGCTCCTAATACAGGTATACTAATTATTCCGGCGCCCAATATAATACAATTATTATTTATTTATTTATGTAATGCTCCTAATACAGGTATACTAATTATTCCGGCGCCCAATATAATACAATTATTATTTATTTATTTATTTATGTAATGCTCCTAATACAGGTATACTAATTATTCCGGCGCCCAATATAATACAATTATTATTTATTTATTTATTTATGTAATGCTCCCAATACAGGTATACTAATTATTCCGGCGCCCAATATAATACAATTATTATTTATTTATTTATGTAATGCTCCTAATACAGGTATACTAATTATTCTGGCGCCAAATATAATACAATTATTATTTATTTATTTATGTAATGCTCCTAATACAGGTATACTAATTATTCCGGCGCCCAATATAATACAATTATTATTTATTTATTTATGTAATGCTCCTAATACAGGTATACTAATTATTCCGGTGCCCAATATAATACAATTATCATTTATTAATTTATGTAATGCTCCTAATACAGGTATACTAATTATTCCGGCTCCCAATATAATACAATTATTATTTATTTTTTTATATAATGCTCCTAATACAGGTATACTAATTATTCCGGCGCCCAATATAATACAATTATTATTTATTTATTTACGTAATGCTCCTAATACAGGTATACTAATTATTCCGGCGCCCAAAATAATTCAATTATTATTTATTTATTTATGTAATGCTCCTAATACAGGTATACTAATTATTCCGGCGCCCAATATAATACAATTATTATTTATTTATTTATTTATGTAATGCTCCTAATACAGGTATACTAATTATTCCGGCGCCCAATATAATACAATTATTATTTATTTATTTATTTATGTAATGCTCCCAATACAGGTATACTAATTATTCCGGCGCCCAATATAATACAATTATTATTTATTTATTTATGTAATGCTCCTAATACAGGTATACTAATTATTCCGGCGCCCAATATAATACAATTATTATTTATTTATTTATATAATGCTCCTAATACAGGTATACTAATTATTCCGGCGCCCAATATAATACAATTATTATTTATTTATTTACGTAATGCTCCTAATACAGGTATACTAATTATTCCGGCGCCCAAAATAATTCAATTATTATTTATTTATTTATGTAATGCTCCTAATACAGGTATACTAATTATTCCGGCGCTCAATATAATACAATTACTATTTATTTATTTATGTAATGCTCCTAATACAGGTATACTATTTATTCCGGCACTCAATATAATACAATTATTATTTATTTATTTATGTAATGCTCCTAATACAGGTATACTATTTATTCCGGGACCCAATATAATACAATTATTATTTATTTATTTATGTAATGCTCCTAATACAGGTATACTAATTATTCTGGCGCCCAATATAATACAATTATTATTTATTTATTTATGTAATGCTCCTAATACAGGTATACTAATTATTCTGGCGCCCAATATAATACAATTATTATTTATTTATTTATGTAATGCTCCTAATACAGGTATACTAATTATTCCGGCGCCCAATATAATACAATTATTATTTATTTATTTATGTAATGCTCCTAATACAGGTATACTAATTATTCTGGCGCCAAATATAATACAATTATTATTTATTTATTTATGTAATGCTCCTAATACAGGTATACTAATTATTCCGGCGCCCAATATAATACAATTATTATTTATTTATTTATGTAATGCTCCTAATACAGGTATACTAATTATTCCGGTGCCCAATATAATACAATTATCATTTATTAATTTATGTAATGCTCCTAATACAGGTATACTAATTATTCCGGCTCCCAATATAATACAATTATTATTTATTTTTTTATATAATGCTCCTAATACAGGTATACTAATTATTCCGGCGCCCAATATAATACAATTATTATTTATTTATTTATGTAATGCTCCTAATACAGGTATACTAATTATTCTGGAGCCCAATATAATACAATTATTATTTATTTATTTATGTAATGCTCCTAATACAGGTATACTAATTATTCCAAAGCCCATTATAATACAATTATTATTTATTTATTTATGTAATGCTCCTAATACAGGTATACTAATTATTCCGGCGCCCAATATAATACAATTATTATTTATTTTTTTATGTAATGCTCCTTATACAGGTATACTATTTTTTCCGGCACTCAATATAATACAATTATCATTTATTTATTTATGTAATGCTCCTAATACAGGTATACTAATTATTCCGGCGCCCAATATAATACAATTATTATTTATTTATTTATGTAATGCTCCTAATACAGGTATACTAATTATTCCGGCGCCCAATATAATACAATTATTATTTATTTATTTATGTAATGCTCCTAATACAGGTATACTAATTATTCCGGCGCCCAATATAATACAATTATTATTTATTTATTTATATAATGCTCCTAATACAGGGATACTAATTATTCCGGCGCCCAATATAATACAATTATTATTTATTTATTTACGTAATGCTCCTAATACAGGTATACTAATTATTCCGGCGCCCAATATAATACAATTATTATTTATTTATTTATGTAATGCTCCTAATACAGGTATACTAATTATTCCGGCGCCCAATATAATACAATTATTATTTATTTATTTATGTAATGCTCCTAATACAGGTATACTAATTATTCCGGCTCCCAATATAATACAATTATTATTTATTTTTTTAAATAATGCTCGTAATACAGGTATACTAATTATTCCGGCGCCCAATATAATACAATTATTATTTATTTATTTATGTAATGCTCCTAATACAGGTATACTAATTATTCTGGCGCCCAATATAATACAATTATTATTTATTTATTTATGTAATGCTCCTAATACAGGTATACTAATTATTCCGGCGCCCATTATAATACAATTATTATTTATTTATTTATGTAATGCTCCTAATACAGGTATACTAATTATTCCGGCGCCCAATATAATACAATTATTATTTATTTATTTATGTAATGCTCCTAATACAGGTATACTAATTATTCCGGTGCCCAATATAATACAATTATCATTTATTTATTTATGTAATGCTCCTAATACAGGTATATTAATTATTCCGGCGCCCAATATAATACAATTATTATTTATTTATTTATGTAATGCTCCTAATACAGGTATACTAATTATTCCGGCGCCCAATTTAATACAATTATTATTTATTTATTTATGTAATGCTCCTAATACAGGTACACTAATTATTCCTGCACCCAATATAATACAATTATTATTTATTTATTTATGTAACGCTCCTAATACAGGTATACTAATTATTCCAGCACCCAATATAATACAATTATTATTTATTTATTTATGTAATGCTCCTAATACAGGTATACTAATTATTCCGGCGCCCAATATAAAACAATTATTATTTATTTATTTATGTAATGCTCCTAATACAGGTATACTAATTATTCCGGCTCCCAATATAATACAATTATTATTTTTTTTTATATAATGCTCCTAATACAGGTATACTAATTATTCCGGCGCCCAATATAATACAATTATTATTTATTTATTTATGTAATGCTCCTAATACAGGTATACTAATTATTCCGGCGCCCAAAATAATTCAATTATTATTTATTTATTTATGTAATGCTCCTAATACAGGTATACTAATTATTCCGGCGCCCAATATAATACAATTATTATTTATTTTTTTATGTAATGCTCCTAATACAGGTATACTATTTTTCCCGGCACTCAATATAATACAATTATTATTTATTTATTCATGTAATGCTCCTAATGCAGGTATACTAATTATTCCGGCGCCCAATATAATACAATTATTATTTATTTATTTATGTAATGCTCCTAATACAGGTATACTATTTATTCCGGCACTCAATATAATACAATTATTATTTATTTATTTATGTAATGCTCCTAATACAGGTATACTAATTATTCCGGCGCCCAATATAATACAATTATTATTTATCTATTTATGTAATGCTCCTAATACAGGTATACTAATTATTCTGGCGCCCAATATAATACAATTATTATTTATTTATTTATGTAATGCTCCTAATACATTTTTACTAATTATTCCGGCGCCCAATATAATACAATTATTATTTATTTATTTATGTAATGCTCCTAATACAGGTATACTAATTATTCCGGCGCCCAATATAATACAATTATTATTTATTTATTTATGTAATGCTCCTAATACAGGTATACTATTTATTCCGGCACTCAATATAATACAATTATTATTTATTTATTTATGTAATGCTCCTAATACAGGTATACTATTTATTCCGGCACCCAATATAATACAATTATTATTAGTTTATTTATGTAATGCTCCTAATACAGGTATACTAATTATTCCGGCGCCCACTATAATACAATTATTATTTATTTATTTATGTAATGCTCCTAATATAGGTATACTAATTATTCCGGCGCCCAATATAATACAATTATTATTTATTTATTTATTTATGTAATGCTCCTAATACAGGTATACTAATTATTCCGGCGCCCAATATAATACAATTATTATTTATTTATTTATGTAATGCTCCCAATACAGGTATACTAATTATTCCGGCGCCCAATATAATACAATTATTATTTATTTATTTATGTAATGCTCCTAATACAGGTATACTTATTATTCCGGCGCCCAATATAATACAATTATTATTTATTTATTTATATAATGCTCCTAATACAGGTATACTAATTATTCCGGCACCCAATATAATACAATTATTATTTATTTATTTACGTAATGCTTCTAATACAGGTATACTAATTATTCCGGTGCCCAAAATAATTCAATTATTATTTATTTATTTATGTAATGCTCCTAATACAGGTATACTAATTATTCCGGCGCCCAATATAATACAATTATTATTTATTTATTTATTTATGTAATGCTCCTAATACAGGTATACTAATTATTCCGGCGCCCAATATAATACAATTATCATTTATTTATTTATTTATTTATTTATGTAATGCTCCCAATACAGGTATACTAATTATTCCGGCACTCAATATAATACAATTATTATTTATTTATTTATGTAATGCTCCTAATACAGGTATACTATTTATTCCGGCACCCAATATAATACAATTATTATTTATTTATTTATGTAATGCTCCTAATACAGGTATACTAATTATTCCGGCGCCCAATATAATACAATTATTATTTATTTATTTATGTAATGCTCCTAATACAGGTATACTATTTATTCCGGCGCCCAATATAATACAATTATTATTTATTTATTTATGTAATGCTCCTAATACAGGTATACTAATTATTCCGGCGCCCAATATAATACAATTATTATTTATTTATTTATGTAATGCTCCTAATACAGGTATACTAATTATTCCGGCGCCCAATATAATACAATTATTATTTATTTATTTATGTAATGCTCCTAATTCAGGTATACTAATTATTCCGGCGCCCAATATAATACAATTATTATTTATTTATTTATGTAATGCTACTAATACAGGTACACTAATTATTCCGGCACCCAATATAATACAATTATTATTTATTTATTTATGTAATGCTCCTAATACAGGTATACTAATTATTCCAGCACCCAATATAATACAATTATTATTTATTTATTTATGTAATGCTCCTAATACAGGTATACTAATTATTCCGGCGCCCAATATAAAACAATTATTATTTATTTATTTATGTAATGCTTCTTATACAGGTATACTAATTATTCCGGCTCCCAATAAAATACAATTATTATTTATTTTTTTATATAATGCTCCTAATACAGGTATACTAATTATTCCGGCGCCCAATATAATACAATTATTATTTATTTATTTATGTAATGCTCCTAATACAGGTATACTAATTATTCCGGCGCCCAAAATAATTCAATTATTATTTATTTATTTATGTAATGCTCCTAATACAGGTATACTAATTATTCCGGCGCCCAATATAATACAATTATTATTTATTTTTTTATGTAATGCTCCTAATACAGGTATACTATTTTTTCCGGCACTCAATATAATACAATTATTATTTATTTATTTATGTAATGCTCCTAATACAGGTATACTAATTATTCCGGCGCCCAATATAATACAATTATTATTTATTTATTTATGTAATGCTCCTAATACAGGTATACTAATTATTCCGGCGCCCAATATAATACAATTATTATTTATTTATTTATGTAATGCTCCTAATACAGGTATACTAATTATTCCGGCGCCCAATATAATACAATTATTATTTATTTATTTATGTAATGCTCCTAATACAGGTATACTAATTATTCCGGCGCCCAATATAATACAATTATTATTTATTTATTTATATAATGCTCCTAATACAGGTATACTAATTATTCCGGCGCCCAATATAATACAATTATTATTTATTTATTTACGTAATGCTCCTAATACAGGTATACTAATTATTCCGGCGCCCAATATAATACATTTATTATTTTTTTATTTATGTAATGCTCCTAATACAGGTATACTAATTATTCCGGCGCCCAATATAATACAATTATTATTTATTTATTTATGTAATTCTCCTAATACAGGTATACTAATTATTCCGGCTCCCAATATAATACAATTATTATTTATTTTTTTAAATAATGCTCGTAATACAGGTATACTAATTATTCCGGCGCCCAATATAATACAATTATTATTTATTTATTTATGTAATGCTCCTAATACAGGTATACTAATTATTCTGGCGCCCAATATAATACAATTATTATTTATTTATTTATGTAATGCTCCTAATACAGGTATACTAATTATTCCGGCGCCCATTATAATACAATTATTATTTATTTATTTATGTAATGCTCCTAATACAGGTATACTAATTATTCTGGTGCCCAATATAATACAATTATCATTTATTTATTTATGTAATACTCCTAATACAGGTATACTAATTATTCCGGCGCCCAATATAAAACAATTATTATTTATTTATTTATGTAATGCTCCTAATACAGGTATACTAATTATTCCGGCTCCCAATATAATACAATTATTATTTTTTTTTTATATAATGCTCCTAATACAGGTATACTAATTATTCCGGCGCCCAATATAATACAATTATTATTTATTTATTTATGTAATGCTCCTAATACAGGTATACTAATTATTCCGGCGCCCAAAATAATTCAATTATTATTTATTTATTTATGTAATGCTCCTAATACAGGTATACTAATTATTCCGGCGCCCAATATAATACAATTATTATTTATTTTTTTATGTAATGCTCCTAATACAGGTATACTATTTTTCCCGGCACTCAATATAATACAATTATTATTTATTTATTTATGTAATGCTCCTAATGCAGGTATACTAATTATTCCGTCGCCCAATATAATACAATTATTATTTATTTATTTATGTAATGCTCCTAATACAGGTATACTAATTATTCCGGCGACCAATATAATACAATTATTATTTATTTATTTATTTATGTAATGCTCCCAATACAGGTATACTAATTATTCCGGCACTCAATATAATACAATTATTATTTATTTATTTATGTAATGCTCCTAATACAGGTATACTATTTATTCCGGCACCCAATATAATACAATTATTATTTATTTATTTATGTAATGCTCCTAATACAGGTATACTAATTATTCCGGCGCCCAATATAATACAATTATTATTTATTTATTTATGTAATGCTCCTAATACAGGTATACTATTTATTCCGGCGCCCAATATAATACAATTATTATTTATTTATTTATGTAATGCTCCTAATACAGGTATACTAATTATTCCGGCGCCCAATATAATAAAATTATTATTTATTTATTTATGTAATGCTCCTAATACAGGTATACTAATTATTCCGGCGCCCAATATAATACAATTATTATTTATTTATTTATGTAATGCTCCTAATACAGGTATACTAATTATTCCGGCGCCCAATATAATACAATTATTATTTATTTATTTATGTAATGCTACTAATACAGGTACACTAATTATTCCGGCACCCAATATAATACAATTATTATTTATTTATTTATGTAATGCTCCTAATACAGGTATACTAATTATTCTAGCACCCAATATAATACAATTATTATTTATTTATTTATGTAATGCTCCTAATACAGGTATACTAATTATTCCGGCGCCCAATATAAAACAATTATTATTTATTTATTTATGTAATGCTCCTAATACAGGTATACTAATTATTCCGGCTCCCAATAAAATACAATTATTATTCATTTTTTTATATAATGCTCCTAATACAGGTATACTAATTATTCCGGCGCCCAATATAATACAATTATTATTTATTTATTTATGTAATGCTCCTAATACAGGTATACAAATTATTCCGGCGCCCAAAATAATTCAATTATTATTTATTTATTTATGTAATGCTCCTAATACAGGTATACTAATTATTCCGGCGCCCAATATAATACAATTATTATTTATTTTTTTATGTAATGCTCCTAATACAGGTATACTATTTTTTCCGGCACTCAATATAATACAATTATTATTTATTTATTTATGTAATGCTCCTAATACAGGTATACTAATTATTCCGGCGCCCAATATAATACAATTATTATTTATTTATTTATGTAATGCTCCTAATACAGGTATACTAATTATTCCGGCGCCCAATATAATACAATTATTATTTATTTATTTATGTAATGCTCCTAATACAGGTATACTAATTATTCCGGTGCCCAATATAATACAATTATCATTTATTTATTTATGTAATGCTCCTAATACAGGTATACTAATTATTCCGGCGCCCAATATAATACAATTATTATTTATTTATTTATGTAATGCTCCTAATACAGGTATACTAATTATTCCGGCGCCCAATATAATACAATTATTATTTATTTATTTATATAATGCTCCTAATACAGGTATACTAATTATTCCGGCGCCCAATATAATACAATTATTATTTATTTATTTATGTAATGCTCCTAATACAGGTATACTAATTATTCCGGCGCCCAATATAATACAATTATTATTTATTTATTTACGTAATGCTCCTAATACAGGTATACTAATTATTCCGGCTCCCAATATAATACAATTATTATTTATTTATTTATGTAATGCTCCTAATACAGGTATACTAATTATTCCGGCGCCCAATATAATACAATTATTATTTATTTATTTATGTAATGCTCCTAATACAGGTATACTAATTATTCCGGCTCCCAATATAATACAATTATTATTTATTTTTTTAAATAATGCTCGTAATACAGGTATACTAATTATTCCGGCGCCCAATATAATACAATTATTATTTATTTATTTATGTAATGCTCCTAATACAGGTATACTAATTATTCTGGCGCCCAATATAATACAATTATTATTTATTTATTTATGTAATGCTCCTAATACAGGTATACTAATTATTCTGGCGCCAAATATAATACAATTATTATTTATTTATTTATGTAATGCTCCTAATACAGGTATACTAATTATTCCGGCGCCCATTATAATACAATTATTATTTATTTATTTATGTAATGCTCCTAATACAGGTATACTAATTATTCCGGCGCCCAATATAATACAATTATTATTTATTTATTTATGTAATGCTCCTAATACAGGTATACTAATTATTCCGGTGCCCAATATAATACAATTATCATTTATTTATTTATGTAATGCTCCTAATACAGGTATATTAATTATTCCGGCGCCCAATATAATACAATTATTATTTATTTATTTATGTAATGCTCCTAATACAGGTATACTAATTATTCCGGCGCCCAATATAATACAATTATTATTTATTTATTTATGTAATGCTCCTAATACAGGTATACTAATTATTCCGGCGCCCAAAATAATTCAATTATTATTTATTTATTTATGTAATGCTCCTAATACAGGTATACTAATTATTTCGGCACCCAATATAATACAATTATTATTTATTTATTTATGTAATGCTCCTAATACAGGTATACTAATTATTCCGGCGCCCAATATAATACAATTATTATTTATTTATTTATGTAATGCTCCTAATACAGGTATACTATTTATTCCGGCACTCAATATAATACAATTATTATTTATTTATTTATGTAATGCTCCTAATACAGGTATACTATTTATTCCGGCACCCAATATAATACAATTATTATTTATTTATTTATGTAATGCTCCTAATACAGGTATACTAATTATTCCGGCGCCCAATATAAGACAATTATTATTTATTTATTTATGTAATGCTCCTAATACAGGTATACTAATTATTCCGGCGCCCAATATAATACAATTATTATTTATTTATTTATTTATTTATTTATGTAATGCTCCCAATACAGGTATACTAATTATTCCGGCGCCCATTATAATACAATTATTATTTATTTATTTATGTAATGCTCCTAATACAGGTATACTTATTATTCCGGCGCCCAATATAATACAATTATTATTTATTTATTTATATAATGCTCCTAATACAGGTATACTAATTATTCCGGCACCCAATATAATACAATTATTATTTATTTATTTACGTAATGCTTCTAATACAGGTATACTAATTATTCCGGTGCCCAAAATAATTCAATTATTATTTATTTATTTATGTAATGCTCCTAATACAGGTATACAAATTATTCCGGCGCCCAAAATAATTCAATTATTATTTATTTATTTATGTAATGCTCCTAATACAGGTATACTAATTATTCCGGCGCCCAATATAATACAATTATTATTTATTTTTTTATGTAATGCTCCTAATACAGGTATACTATTTTTTCCGGCACTCAATATAATACAATTATTATTTATTTATTTATGTAATGCTCCTAATACAGGTATACTAATTATTCCGGCGCCCAATATAATACAATTATTATTTATTTATTTATGTAATGCTCCTAATACAGGTATACTAATTATTCCGGCTCCCAATATAATACAATTATTATTTATTTTTTTAAATAATGCTCGTAATACAGGTATACTAATTATTCCGGCGCCCAATATAATACAATTATTATTTATTTATTTATGTAATGCTCCTAATACAGGTATACTAATTATTCTGGCGCACAATATAATACAATTATTATTTATTTATTTATGTAATGCTCCTAATACAGGTATACTAATTATTCTGGCGCCCAATATAATACAATTATTATTTATTTATTTATGTAATGCTCCTAATACAGGTATACTAATTATTCCGGCGCCCATTATAATACAATTATTATTTATTTATTTATGTAATGCTCCTAATACAGGTATACTAATTATTCCGGCGCCCAATATAATACAATTATTATTTATTTATTTATGTAATGCTCCTAATACAGGTATACTAATTATTCCGGTGCCCAATATAATACAATTATCATTTATTTATTTATGTAATGCTCCTAATACAGGTATATTAATTATTCCGGCGCCCAATATAATACAATTATTATTTATTTATTTAT
Organism: Allygus modestus; assembly: GCA_963675035.1. Taxonomy (NCBI): domain Eukaryota; kingdom Metazoa; phylum Arthropoda; class Insecta; order Hemiptera; family Cicadellidae; genus Allygus; species Allygus modestus. The sequence continues at coordinate 352,642,365 of OY776112.1, forward strand.
GTAATGCTCCTAATACAGGTATACTAATTATTCCAGCGCCCAATATAATACAATTATTTTTTATTTATTTATGTAATGCTCCTAATACAGGTATACTAATTATTCCGGCGCCCAAAATAATTCAATTATTATTTATTTATTTATGTAATGCTCCTAATACAGGTATACTAATTATTCCGGCACCCAATATAATACAATTATTATTTATTTATTTATGTAATGCTCCTAATACAGGTATACTAATTATTCCGGCGCCCACTATAATACAATTATTATTTATTTATTTATGTAATGCTCCTAATACAGGTATACTATTTATTCCGGCACTCAATATAATACAATTATTATTTATTTATTTATGTAATGCTCCTAATACAGGTATACTATTTATTCCGGCACCCAATATAATACAATTATTATTTATTTATTTATGTAATGCTCCTAATACAGGTATACTAATTATTCCGGCGCCCAATATAAGACAATTATTATTTATTTATTTATGTAATGCTCCTAATACAGGTATACTAATTATTCCGGCGCCCAATATAATACAATTATTATTTATTTATTTATGTAATGCTCCTAATACAGGTATACTAATTATTCTGGCGCCAAATATAATACAATTATTATTTATTTATTTATGTAATGCTCCTAATACAGGTATACTAATTATTCCGGTGCCCACTATAATACAATTATTATTTATTTATTTATGTAATGCTCCTAATACAGGTATACTAATTATTCCGGCGCCCAATATAATACAATTATTATTTATTTATTTATTTATGTAATGCTCCTAATACAGGTATACTAATTATTCCGGCGCCCAATATAATACAATTATTATTTATTTATTTATTTATTTATTTATGTAATGCTCCCAATACAGGTATACTAATTATTCCGGCGCCCAATATAATACAATTATTATTTATTTATTTATGTAATGCTCCTAATACAGGTATGCTTATTATTCCGGCGCCCAATATAATACAATTATTATTTATTTATTTATATAATGCTCCTAATACAGGTATACTAATTATTCCGGCACCCAATACAATACAATTATTATTTATTTATTTACGTAATGCTTCTAATACAGGTATACTAATTATTCCGGTGCCCAAAATAATTCAATTATTATTTATTTATTTATGTAATGCTCCTAATACAGGTATACAAATTATTCCGGCGCCCAAAATAATTCAATTATTATTTATTTATTTATGTAATGCTCCTAATACAGGTATACTAATTATTCCGGCGCCCAATATAATACAATTATTATTTATTTATTTATTTATGTAATGCTCCCAATACAGGTATACTAATTATTCCGGCGCCCAATATAATACAATTATTATTTATTTATTTATGTAATGCTCCTAATACAGGTATACTAATTATTCCGGCGCCCAATATAATACAATTATTATTTATTTATTTATGTAATGCTCCTAATACAGGTATACTATTTATTCCGGCACTCAATATAATACAATTATTATTTATTTATTTATGTAATGCTCCTAATACAGGTATACTATTTATTCCGGCACCCAATATAATACAATTATTATTTATTTATTTATGTAATGCTCCTAATACAGGTATACTAATTATTCCGGCGCCCAATATAAGACAATTATTATTTATTTATTTATGTAATGCTCCTAATACAGGTATACTAATTATTCCGGCGCCCAATATAATACAATTATTATTTATTTATTTATGTAATGCTCCTAATACAGGTATACTAATTATTCTGGCGCCAAATATAATACAATTATTATTTATTTATTTATGTAATGCTCCTAATACAGGTATACTAATTATTCCGGTGCCCACTATAATACAATTATTATTTATTTATTTATGTAATGCTCCTAATACAGGTATACTAATTATTCCGGCGCCCAATATAATACAATTATTATTTATTTATTTATTTATGTAATGCTCCTAATACAGGTATACTAATTATTCCGGCGCCCAATATAATACAATTATTATTTATTTATTTATTTATTTATTTATGTAATGCTCCCAATACAGGTATACTAATTATTCCGGCGCCCAATATAATACAATTATTATTTATTTATTTATGTAATGCTCCTAATACAGGTATACTTATTATTCCGGCGCCCAATATAATACAATTATTATTTATTTATTTATATAATGCTCCTAATCAAGGTATACTAATTATTCCGGCACCCAATATAATACAATTATTATTTATTTATTTACGTAATGCTTCTAATACAGGTATACTAATTATTCCGGTGCCCAAAATAATTCAATTATTATTTATTTATTTATGTAATGCTCCTAATACAGGTATACAAATTATTCCGGCGCCCAAAATAATTCAATTATTATTTATTTATTTATGTAATGCTCCTAATACAGGTATACTAATTATTCCGGCGCCCAATATAATACAATTATTATTTATTTTTTTATGTAATGCTCCTAATACAGGTATACTATTTTTTCCGGCACTCAATATAATACAATTATTATTTATTTATTTATGTAATGCTCCTAATACAGGTATACTAATTATTCCGGCGCCCAATATAATACAATTATTATTTATTTATTTATGTAATGCTCCTAATACAGGTATACTAATTATTCCGGCTCCCAATATAATACAATTATTATTTATTTTTTTAAATAATGCTCGTAATACAGGTATACTAATTATTCCGGCGCCCAATATAATACAATTATTATTTATTTATTTATGTAATGCTCCTAATACAGGTATACTAATTATTCTGGCGCCCAATATAATACAATTATTATTTATTTATTTATGTAATGCTCCTAATACAGGTATACTAATTATTCTGGCGCCCAATATAATACAATTATTATTTATTTATTTATGTAATGCTCCTAATACAGGTATACTAATTATTCCGGCGCCCATTATAATACAATTATTATTTATTTATTTATGTAATGCTCCTAATACAGGTATACTAATTATTCCGGCGCCCAATATAATACAATTATTATTTATTTATTTATGTAATGCTCCTAATACAGGTATACTAATTATTCCGGTGCCCAATATAATACAATTATCATTTATTTATTTATGTAATGCTCCTAATACAGGTATATTAATTATTCCGGCGCCCAATATAATACAATTATTATTTATTTATTTATGTAATGCTCTCAATACAGGTATACTAATTATTCCGGCGCCCAATATAATACAATTATTATTTATTTATTTATGTAATGCTCCTAATACAGGTATACTAATTATTCCGGCGCCCAAAATAATTCAATTATTATTTATTTATTTATGTAATGCTCCTAATACAGGTATACTAATTATTCCGGCAACCAATATAATACAATTATTATTTATTTATTTATGTAATGCTCCTAATACAGGTATACTAATTATTCCGGCGCCAACTATAATACAATTATTATTTATTTATTTATGTAATGCTCCTAATACAGGTATACTAATTATTCCGGCGCCCAATATAATACAATTATTATTTATTTATTTATTTATGTAATGCTCCTAATACAGGTATACTAATTATTCCGGCGCCCAATATAATACAATTATTATTTATTTATTTATTTATGTAATGCTCCCAATACAGGTATACTAATTATTCCGGCGCCCAATATAATACAATTATTATTTATTTATTTATGTAATGCTCCTAATACAGGTATACTAATTATTCCGGCGCCCAATATAATACAATTATTATTTATTTATTTATGTAATGCTCCTAATACAGGTATACTATTTATTCCGGCACTCAATATAATACAATTATTATTTATTTATTTATGTAATGCTCCTAATACAGGTATACTATTTATTCCGGCACCCAATATAATACAATTATTATTTATTTATTTATGTAATGCTCCTAATACAGGTATACTAATTATTCCGGCGCCCAATATAAGACAATTATTATTTATTTATTTATGTAATGCTCCTAATACAGGTATACTAATTATTCCGGCGCCCAATATAATACAATTATTATTTATTTATTTATGTAATGCTCCTAATACAGGTATACTAATTATTCTGGCGCCAAATATAATACAATTATTATTTATTTATTTATGTAATGCTCCTAATACAGGTATACTAATTATTCCGGTGCCCACTATAATACAATTATTATTTATTTATTTATGTAATGCTCCTAATACAGGTATACTAATTATTCCGGCGCCCAATATAATACAATTATTATTTATTTATTTATTTATGTAATGCTCCTAATACAGGTATACTAATTATTCCGGCGCCCAATATAATACAATTATTATTTATTTATTTATTTATGTAATGCTCCCAATACAGGTATACTAATTATTCCGGCGCCCAATATAATACAATTATTATTTATTTATTTATGTAATGCTCCTAATACAGGTATACTTATTATTCCGGCGCCCAATATAATACAATTATTATTTATTTATTTATATAATGCTCCTAATACAGGTATACTAATTATTCCGGCACCCAATATAATACAATTATTATTTATTTATTTACGTAATGCTTCTAATACAGGTATACTAATTATTCCGGTGCCCAAAATAATTCAATTATTATTTATTTATTTATGTAATGCTCCTAATACAGGTATACAAATTATTCCGGCGCCCAAAATAATTCAATTATTATTTATTTATTTATGTAATGCTCCTAATACAGGTATACTAATTATTCCGGCGCCCAATATAATACAATTATTATTTATTTTTTTATGTAATGCTCCTAATACAGGTATACTATTTTTTCCGGCACTCAATATAATACAATTATTATTTATTTATTTATGTAATGCTCCTAATACAGGTATACTAATTATTCCGGCGCCCAATATAATCCAATTATTATTTATTTATTTATGTAATGCTCCTAATACAGGTCTACTAATTATTCCGGCGCCCAATATAATACAATTATTATTTATTTATTTATGTAATGCTCCTAATACAGGTATACTAATTATTCCGGTGCCCAATATAATACAATTATCATTTATTTATTTATGTAATGCTCCTAATACAGGTATACTAATTATTCCGGCGCCCAATATAATACAATTATTATTTATTTATTTATGTAATGCTCCTAATACAGGTATACTAATTATTCCGGCGCCCAATATAATACAATTATTATTTATTTATTTATATAATGCTCCTAATACAGGTATACTAATTATTCCGGCGCCCAATATAATACAATTATTATTTATTTATTTACGTAATGCTCCTAATACAGGTATACTAATTATTCCGGCTCCCAATATAATACAATTATTATTTATTTATTTATGTAATGCTCCTAATACAGGTATACTAATTATTCCGGCGCCCAATATAATACAATTATTATTTATTTATTTATGTAATGCTCCTAATACAGGTATACTAATTATTCCGGCTCCCAATATAATACAATTATTATTTATTTTTTTAAATAATGCTCGTAATACAGGTATACTAATTATTCCGGCGCCCAATATAATACAATTATTATTTATTTATTTATGTAATGCTCCTAATACAGGTATACTAATTATTCTGGCGCCCAATATAATACAATTATTATTTATTTATTTATGTAATGCTCCTAATACAGGTATACTTATTATTCCGGCGCCCATTATAATACAATTATTATTTATTTATTTATGTAATGCTCCTAATACAGGTATACTAATTATTCCGGCGCCCAATATAATACAATTATTATTTATTTATTTATGTAATGCTCCTAATACAGGTATACTAATTATTCCGGTGCCCAATATAATACAATTATCATTTATTTATTTATGTAATGCTCCTAATACAGGTATATTAATTATTCCGGCGCCCAATATAATACAATTATTATTTATTTATTTATGTAATGCTCCTAATACAGGTATACTAATTATTCCGGCGCCCAATATAATACAATTATTATTTATTTATTTATGTATTGCTCCTAATACAGGTATACTAATTATTCCGGCGCCCAAAATAATTCAATTATTATTTATTTATTTATGTAATGCTCCTAATACAGGTATACTAATTATTCCGGCGCCCAATATAATACAATTATTATTTATTTATTTATGTAATGCTCCTAATACAGGTATACTAATTATTCCGGCGCCCACTATAATACAATTATTATTTATTTATTTATGTAATGCTCCTAATACAGGTATACTAATTATTCCGGCGCCCAATATAATACAATTATTATTTATTTATTTATTTATGTAATGCTCCTAATACAGGTATACTAATTATTCCGGCGCCCAATATAATACAATTATTATTTATTTATTTATTTATGTAATGCTCCCAATACAGGTATACTAATTATTCCGGCGCCCAATATAATACAATTATTATTTATTTATTTATGTAATGCTCCTAATACAGGTATACTAATTATTCCGGCGCCCAATATAATACAATTATTATTTATTTATTTATATAATGCTCCTAATACAGGTATACTAATTATTCCGGCGCCCAATATAATACAATTATTATTTATTTATTTACGTAATGCTCCTAATACAGGTATACTAATTATTCCGGCGCCCAAAATAATTCAATTATTATTTATTTATTTATGTAATGCTCCTAATACAGGTATACTAATTATTCCGGCTCCCAATATAATACAATTATTATTTATTTATTTATGTAATGCTCCTAATACAGGTATACTATTTATTCCGGCACTCAATATAATACAATTATTATTTATTTATTTATGTAATGCTCCTAATACAGGTATACTATTTATTCCGGCACCCAATATAATACAATTATTATTTATTTATTTATGTAATGCTCCTAATACAGGTATACTAATTATTCCGGCGCCCAATATAATACAATTATTATTTATTTATTTATGTAATGCTCCTAATACAGGTATACTAATTATTCCGGCGCCCAATATAATACAATTATTATTTATTTATTTATGTAATGCTCCTAATACAGGTATACTAATTATTCTGGCGCCAAATATAATACAATTATTATTTATTTATTTATGTAATGCTCCTAATACAGGTATACTAATTATTCCGGCGCCCAATATAATACAATTATTATTTATTTATTTATGTAATGCTCCTAATACAGGTATACTAATTATTCCGGTGCCCAATATAATACAATTATCATTTATTAATTTATGTAATGCTCCTAATACAGGTATACTAATTATTCCGGCTCCCAATATAATACAATTATTATTTATTTTTTTATATAATGCTCCTAATACAGGTATACTAATTATTCCGGCGCCCAATATAATACAATTATTATTTATTTATTTATGTAATGCTCCTAATACAGGTATACTAATTATTCTGGAGCCCAATATAATACAATTATTATTTATTTATTTATGTAATGCTCCTAATACAGGTATACTAATTATTCCAAAGCCCATTATAATACAATTATTATTTATTTATTTATGTAATGCTCCTAATACAGGTATACTAATTATTCCGGCGCCCAATATAATACAATTATTATTTATTTTTTTATGTAATGCTCCTTATACAGGTATACTATTTTTTCCGGCACTCAATATAATACAATTATCATTTATTTATTTATGTAATGCTCCTAATACAGGTATACTAATTTTTCCGGCGCCCAATATAATACAATTATTATTTATTTATTTATGTAATGCTCCTAATACAGGTATACTAATTATTCCGGCTCCCAATATAATACAATTATTATTTATTTTTTTAAATAATGCTCGTAATACAGGTATACTAATTATTCCGGCGCCCAATATAATACAATTATTATTTATTTATTTATGTAATGCTCCTAATACAGGTATACTAATTATTCTGGCGCCCAATATAATACAATTATTATTTATTTATTTATGTAATGCTCCTAATGCAGGTATACTAATTATTCCGGCGCCCAATATAATACAATTATTATTTATTTATTTATGCAATGCTCCTAATACAGGTATACTATTTATTCCGGCACTCAATATAATACAATTATTATTTATTTATTTATGTAATGCTCCTAATACAGGTATACTAATTATTCTGGCGCCCAATATAATACAATTATTATTTATTTATTTATGTAATGCTCCTAATACATTTTTACTAATTATTCCGGCGCCCAATATAATACAATTATTATTTATTTATTTATGTAATGCTCCTAATACAGGTATACTAATTATTCCGGCGCCCAATATAATACAATTATTATTTATTTATTTATATAATGCTCCTAATACAGGTATACTAATTATTCCGGCGCCCAATATAATACAATTATTATTTATTTATTTACGTAATGCTCCTAATACAGGTATACTATTTATTCCGGCACTCAATATAATACAATTATTATTTATTTATTTATGTAATGCTCCTAATACAGGTATACTAATTATTCCGGCGCCCAATATAATACAATTATTATTTATCTATTTATGTAATGCTCCTAATACAGGTATACTAATTATTCTGGCGCCCAATATAATACAATTATTATTTATTTATTTATGTAATGCTCCTAATACATTTTTACTAATTATTCCGGCGCCCAATATAATACAATTATTATGTATTTATTTATGTAATGCTCCTAATACAGGTATACTAATTATTCCGGCGCCCATTATAATACAATTATTATTTATTTATTTATGTAATGCTCCTAATACAGGTATACTTATTATTCCGGCGCCCAATATAATACAATTATTATTTATTTATTTATATAATGCTCCTAATACAGGTATACTAATTATTCCGGCACCCAATATAATACAATTATTATTTATTTATTTACGTAATGCTTCTAATACAGGTATACTAATTATTCCGGTGCCCAAAATAATTCAATTATTATTTATTTATTTATGTAATGCTCCTAATACAGGTATACAAATTATTCCGGCGCCCAAAATAATTCAATTATTATTTATTTATTTATGTAATGCTCCTAATACAGGTATACTAATTATTCCGGCGCCCAATATAATACAATTATTATTTATTTTTTTATGTAATGCTCCTAATACAGGTATACTATTTTTTCCGGCACTCAATATAATACAATTATTATTTATTTATTTATGTAATGCTCCTAATACAGGTATACTAATTATTCCGGCGCCCAATATAATACAATTATTATTTATTTATTTATGTAATGCTCCTAATACAGGTATACTAATTATTCCGGCTCCCAATATAATACAATTATTATTTATTTTTTTAAATAATGCTCGTAATACAGGTATACTAATTATTCCGGCGCCCAATATAATACAATTATTATTTATTTATTTATGTAATGCTCCTAATACAGGTATACTAATTATTCTGGCGCACAATATAATACAATTATTATTTATTTATTTATGTAATGCTCCTAATACAGGTATACTAATTATTCTGGCGCCCAATATAATACAATTATTATTTATTTATTTATGTAATGCTCCTAATACAGGTATACTAATTATTCCGGCGCCCATTATAATACAATTATTATTTATTTATTTATGTAATGCTCCTAATACAGGTATACTAATTATTCCGGCGCCCAATATAATACAATTATTATTTATTTATTTATGTAATGCTCCTAATACAGGTATACTAATTATTCCGGTGCCCAATATAATACAATTATCATTTATTTATTTATGTAATGCTCCTAATACAGGTATATTAATTATTCCGGCGCCCAATATAATACAATTATTATTTATTTATTTATGTAATGCTCCTAATACAGGTATACTAATTATTCCAGCGCCCAATATAATACAATTATTTTTTATTTATTTATGTAATGCTCCTAATACAGGTATACTAATTATTCCGGCGCCCAAAATAATTCAATTATTATTTATTTATTTATGTAATGCTCCTAATACAGGTATACTAATTATTCCGGCACCCAATATAATACAATTATTATTTATTTATTTATGTAATGCTCCTAATACAGGTATACTAATTATTCCGGCGCCCACTATAATACAATTATTATTTATTTATTTATGTAATGCTCCTAATACAGGTATACTATTTATTCCGGCACTCAATATAATACAATTATTATTTATTTATTTATGTAATGCTCCTAATACAGGTATACTATTTATTCCGGCACCCAATATAATACAATTATTATTTATTTATTTATGTAATGCTCCTAATACAGGTATACTAATTATTCCGGCGCCCAATATAAGACAATTATTATTTATTTATTTATGTAATGCTCCTAATACAGGTATACTAATTATTCCGGCGCCCAATATAATACAATTATTATTTATTTATTTATGTAATGCTCCTAATACAGGTATACTAATTATTCTGGCGCCAAATATAATACAATTATTATTTATTTATTTATGTAATGCTCCTAATACAGGTATACTAATTATTCCGGTGCCCACTATAATACAATTATTATTTATTTATTTATGTAATGCTCCTAATACAGGTATACTAATTATTCCGGCGCCCAATATAATACAATTATTATTTATTTATTTATTTATGTAATGCTCCTAATACAGGTATACTAATTATTCCGGCGCCCAATATAATACAATTATTATTTATTTATTTATTTATTTATTTATGTAATGCTCCCAATACAGGTATACTAATTATTCCGGCGCCCAATATAATACAATTATTATTTATTTATTTATGTAATGCTCCTAATACAGGTATGCTTATTATTCCGGCGCCCAATATAATACAATTATTATTTATTTATTTATATAATGCTCCTAATACAGGTATACTAATTATTCCGGCACCCAATACAATACAATTATTATTTATTTATTTACGTAATGCTTCTAATACAGGTATACTAATTATTCCGGTGCCCAAAATAATTCAATTATTATTTATTTATTTATGTAATGCTCCTAATACAGGTATACAAATTATTCCGGCGCCCAAAATAATTCAATTATTATTTATTTATTTATGTAATGCTCCTAATACAGGTATACTAATTATTCCGGCGCCCAATATAATACAATTATTATTTATTTATTTATTTATGTAATGCTCCCAATACAGGTATACTAATTATTCCGGCGCCCAATATAATACAATTATTATTTATTTATTTATGTAATGCTCCTAATACAGGTATACTAATTATTCCGGCGCCCAATATAATACAATTATTATTTATTTATTTATGTAATGCTCCTAATACAGGTATACTATTTATTCCGGCACTCAATATAATACAATTATTATTTATTTATTTATGTAATGCTCCTAATACAGGTATACTATTTATTCCGGCACCCAATATAATACAATTATTATTTATTTATTTATGTAATGCTCCTAATACAGGTATACTAATTATTCCGGCGCCCAATATAAGACAATTATTATTTATTTATTTATGTAATGCTCCTAATACAGGTATACTAATTATTCCGGCGCCCAATATAATACAATTATTATTTATTTATTTATGTAATGCTCCTAATACAGGTATACTAATTATTCTGGCGCCAAATATAATACAATTATTATTTATTTATTTATGTAATGCTCCTAATACAGGTATACTAATTATTCCGGTGCCCACTATAATACAATTATTATTTATTTATTTATGTAATGCTCCTAATACAGGTATACTAATTATTCCGGCGCCCAATATAATACAATTATTATTTATTTATTTATTTATGTAATGCTCCTAATACAGGTATACTAATTATTCCGGCGCCCAATATAATACAATTATTATTTATTTATTTATTTATTTATTTATGTAATGCTCCCAATACAGGTATACTAATTATTCCGGCGCCCAATATAATACAATTATTATTTATTTATTTATGTAATGCTCCTAATACAGGTATACTTATTATTCCGGCGCCCAATATAATACAATTATTATTTATTTATTTATATAATGCTCCTAATCAAGGTATACTAATTATTCCGGCACCCAATATAATACAATTATTATTTATTTATTTACGTAATGCTTCTAATACAGGTATACTAATTATTCCGGTGCCCAAAATAATTCAATTATTATTTATTTATTTATGTAATGCTCCTAATACAGGTATACAAATTATTCCGGCGCCCAAAATAATTCAATTATTATTTATTTATTTATGTAATGCTCCTAATACAGGTATACTAATTATTCCGGCGCCCAATATAATACAATTATTATTTATTTTTTTATGTAATGCTCCTAATACAGGTATACTATTTTTTCCGGCACTCAATATAATACAATTATTATTTATTTATTTATGTAATGCTCCTAATACAGGTATACTAATTATTCCGGCGCCCAATATAATACAATTATTATTTATTTATTTATGTAATGCTCCTAATACAGGTATACTAATTATTCCGGCTCCCAATATAATACAATTATTATTTATTTTTTTAAATAATGCTCGTAATACAGGTATACTAATTATTCCGGCGCCCAATATAATACAATTATTATTTATTTATTTATGTAATGCTCCTAATACAGGTATACTAATTATTCTGGCGCCCAATATAATACAATTATTATTTATTTATTTATGTAATGCTCCTAATACAGGTATACTAATTATTCTGGCGCCCAATATAATACAATTATTATTTATTTATTTATGTAATGCTCCTAATACAGGTATACTAATTATTCCGGCGCCCATTATAATACAATTATTATTTATTTATTTATGTAATGCTCCTAATACAGGTATACTAATTATTCCGGCGCCCAATATAATACAATTATTATTTATTTATTTATGTAATGCTCCTAATACAGGTATACTAATTATTCCGGTGCCCAATATAATACAATTATCATTTATTTATTTATGTAATGCTCCTAATACAGGTATATTAATTATTCCGGCGCCCAATATAATACAATTATTATTTATTTATTTATGTAATGCTCTCAATACAGGTATACTAATTATTCCGGCGCCCAATATAATACAATTATTATTTATTTATTTATGTAATGCTCCTAATACAGGTATACTAATTATTCCGGCGCCCAAAATAATTCAATTATTATTTATTTATTTATGTAATGCTCCTAATACAGGTATACTAATTATTCCGGCAACCAATATAATACAATTATTATTTATTTATTTATGTAATGCTCCTAATACAGGTATACTAATTATTCCGGCGCCAACTATAATACAATTATTATTTATTTATTTATGTAATGCTCCTAATACAGGTATACTAATTATTCCGGCGCCCAATATAATACAATTATTATTTATTTATTTATTTATGTAATGCTCCTAATACAGGTATACTAATTATTCCGGCGCCCAATATAATACAATTATTATTTATTTATTTATTTATGTAATGCTCCCAATACAGGTATACTAATTATTCCGGCGCCCAATATAATACAATTATTATTTATTTATTTATGTAATGCTCCTAATACAGGTATACTAATTATTCCGGCGCCCAATATAATACAATTATTATTTATTTATTTATGTAATGCTCCTAATACAGGTATACTATTTATTCCGGCACTCAATATAATACAATTATTATTTATTTATTTATGTAATGCTCCTAATACAGGTATACTATTTATTCCGGCACCCAATATAATACAATTATTATTTATTTATTTATGTAATGCTCCTAATACAGGTATACTAATTATTCCGGCGCCCAATATAAGACAATTATTATTTATTTATTTATGTAATGCTCCTAATACAGGTATACTAATTATTCCGGCGCCCAATATAATACAATTATTATTTATTTATTTATGTAATGCTCCTAATACAGGTATACTAATTATTCTGGCGCCAAATATAATACAATTATTATTTATTTATTTATGTAATGCTCCTAATACAGGTATACTAATTATTCCGGTGCCCACTATAATACAATTATTATTTATTTATTTATGTAATGCTCCTAATACAGGTATACTAATTATTCCGGCGCCCAATATAATACAATTATTATTTATTTATTTATTTATGTAATGCTCCTAATACAGGTATACTAATTATTCCGGCGCCCAATATAATACAATTATTATTTATTTATTTATTTATGTAATGCTCCCAATACAGGTATACTAATTATTCCGGCGCCCAATATAATACAATTATTATTTATTTATTTATGTAATGCTCCTAATACAGGTATACTTATTATTCCGGCGCCCAATATAATACAATTATTATTTATTTATTTATATAATGCTCCTAATACAGGTATACTAATTATTCCGGCACCCAATATAATACAATTATTATTTATTTATTTACGTAATGCTTCTAATACAGGTATACTAATTATTCCGGTGCCCAAAATAATTCAATTATTATTTATTTATTTATGTAATGCTCCTAATACAGGTATACAAATTATTCCGGCGCCCAAAATAATTCAATTATTATTTATTTATTTATGTAATGCTCCTAATACAGGTATACTAATTATTCCGGCGCCCAATATAATACAATTATTATTTATTTTTTTATGTAATGCTCCTAATACAGGTATACTATTTTTTCCGGCACTCAATATAATACAATTATTATTTATTTATTTATGTAATGCTCCTAATACAGGTATACTAATTATTCCGGCGCCCAATATAATCCAATTATTATTTATTTATTTATGTAATGCTCCTAATACAGGTCTACTAATTATTCCGGCGCCCAATATAATACAATTATTATTTATTTATTTATGTAATGCTCCTAATACAGGTATACTAATTATTCCGGTGCCCAATATAATACAATTATCATTTATTTATTTATGTAATGCTCCTAATACAGGTATACTAATTATTCCGGCGCCCAATATAATACAATTATTATTTATTTATTTATGTAATGCTCCTAATACAGGTATACTAATTATTCCGGCGCCCAATATAATACAATTATTATTTATTTATTTATATAATGCTCCTAATACAGGTATACTAATTATTCCGGCGCCCAATATAATACAATTATTATTTATTTATTTACGTAATGCTCCTAATACAGGTATACTAATTATTCCGGCTCCCAATATAATACAATTATTATTTATTTATTTATGTAATGCTCCTAATACAGGTATACTAATTATTCCGGCGCCCAATATAATACAATTATTATTTATTTATTTATGTAATGCTCCTAATACAGGTATACTAATTATTCCGGCTCCCAATATAATACAATTATTATTTATTTTTTTAAATAATGCTCGTAATACAGGTATACTAATTATTCCGGCGCCCAATATAATACAATTATTATTTATTTATTTATGTAATGCTCCTAATACAGGTATACTAATTATTCTGGCGCCCAATATAATACAATTATTATTTATTTATTTATGTAATGCTCCTAATACAGGTATACTTATTATTCCGGCGCCCATTATAATACAATTATTATTTATTTATTTATGTAATGCTCCTAATACAGGTATACTAATTATTCCGGCGCCCAATATAATACAATTATTATTTATTTATTTATGTAATGCTCCTAATACAGGTATACTAATTATTCCGGTGCCCAATATAATACAATTATCATTTATTTATTTATGTAATGCTCCTAATACAGGTATATTAATTATTCCGGCGCCCAATATAATACAATTATTATTTATTTATTTATGTAATGCTCCTAATACAGGTATACTAATTATTCCGGCGCCCAATATAATACAATTATTATTTATTTATTTATGTATTGCTCCTAATACAGGTATACTAATTATTCCGGCGCCCAAAATAATTCAATTATTATTTATTTATTTATGTAATGCTCCTAATACAGGTATACTAATTATTCCGGCGCCCAATATAATACAATTATTATTTATTTATTTATGTAATGCTCCTAATACAGGTATACTAATTATTCCGGCGCCCACTATAATACAATTATTATTTATTTATTTATGTAATGCTCCTAATACAGGTATACTAATTATTCCGGCGCCCAATATAATACAATTATTATTTATTTATTTATTTATGTAATGCTCCTAATACAGGTATACTAATTATTCCGGCGCCCAATATAATACAATTATTATTTATTTATTTATTTATGTAATGCTCCCAATACAGGTATACTAATTATTCCGGCGCCCAATATAATACAATTATTATTTATTTATTTATGTAATGCTCCTAATACAGGTATACTAATTATTCCGGCGCCCAATATAATACAATTATTATTTATTTATTTATATAATGCTCCTAATACAGGTATACTAATTATTCCGGCGCCCAATATAATACAATTATTATTTATTTATTTACGTAATGCTCCTAATACAGGTATACTAATTATTCCGGCGCCCAAAATAATTCAATTATTATTTATTTATTTATGTAATGCTCCTAATACAGGTATACTAATTATTCCGGCTCCCAATATAATACAATTATTATTTATTTATTTATGTAATGCTCCTAATACAGGTATACTATTTATTCCGGCACTCAATATAATACAATTATTATTTATTTATTTATGTAATGCTCCTAATACAGGTATACTATTTATTCCGGCACCCAATATAATACAATTATTATTTATTTATTTATGTAATGCTCCTAATACAGGTATACTAATTATTCCGGCGCCCAATATAATACAATTATTATTTATTTATTTATGTAATGCTCCTAATACAGGTATACTAATTATTCCGGCGCCCAATATAATACAATTATTATTTATTTATTTATGTAATGCTCCTAATACAGGTATACTAATTATTCTGGCGCCAAATATAATACAATTATTATTTATTTATTTATGTAATGCTCCTAATACAGGTATACTAATTATTCCGGCGCCCAATATAATACAATTATTATTTATTTATTTATGTAATGCTCCTAATACAGGTATACTAATTATTCCGGTGCCCAATATAATACAATTATCATTTATTAATTTATGTAATGCTCCTAATACAGGTATACTAATTATTCCGGCTCCCAATATAATACAATTATTATTTATTTTTTTATATAATGCTCCTAATACAGGTATACTAATTATTCCGGCGCCCAATATAATACAATTATTATTTATTTATTTATGTAATGCTCCTAATACAGGTATACTAATTATTCTGGAGCCCAATATAATACAATTATTATTTATTTATTTATGTAATGCTCCTAATACAGGTATACTAATTATTCCAAAGCCCATTATAATACAATTATTATTTATTTATTTATGTAATGCTCCTAATACAGGTATACTAATTATTCCGGCGCCCAATATAATACAATTATTATTTATTTTTTTATGTAATGCTCCTTATACAGGTATACTATTTTTTCCGGCACTCAATATAATACAATTATCATTTATTTATTTATGTAATGCTCCTAATACAGGTATACTAATTTTTCCGGCGCCCAATATAATACAATTATTATTTATTTATTTATGTAATGCTCCTAATACAGGTATACTAATTATTCCGGCTCCCAATATAATACAATTATTATTTATTTTTTTAAATAATGCTCGTAATACAGGTATACTAATTATTCCGGCGCCCAATATAATACAATTATTATTTATTTATTTATGTAATGCTCCTAATACAGGTATACTAATTATTCTGGCGCCCAATATAATACAATTATTATTTATTTATTTATGTAATGCTCCTAATGCAGGTATACTAATTATTCCGGCGCCCAATATAATACAATTATTATTTATTTATTTATGCAATGCTCCTAATACAGGTATACTATTTATTCCGGCACTCAATATAATACAATTATTATTTATTTATTTATGTAATGCTCCTAATACAGGTATACTAATTATTCTGGCGCCCAATATAATACAATTATTATTTATTTATTTATGTAATGCTCCTAATACATTTTTACTAATTATTCCGGCGCCCAATATAATACAATTATTATTTATTTATTTATGTAATGCTCCTAATACAGGTATACTAATTATTCCGGCGCCCAATATAATACAATTATTATTTATTTATTTATATAATGCTCCTAATACAGGTATACTAATTATTCCGGCGCCCAATATAATACAATTATTATTTATTTATTTACGTAATGCTCCTAATACAGGTATACTATTTATTCCGGCACTCAATATAATACAATTATTATTTATTTATTTATGTAATGCTCCTAATACAGGTATACTAATTATTCCGGCGCCCAATATAATACAATTATTATTTATCTATTTATGTAATGCTCCTAATACAGGTATACTAATTATTCTGGCGCCCAATATAATACAATTATTATTTATTTATTTATGTAATGCTCCTAATACATTTTTACTAATTATTCCGGCGCCCAATATAATACAATTATTATGTATTTATTTATGTAATGCTCCTAATACAGGTATACTAATTATTCCGGCGCCCAATATAATACAATTATTATTTATTTATTTATGTAATGCTCCTAAAACAGGTATACTATTTATTCCGGCACTCAATATAATACAATTATTATTTATTTATTTATGTAATGCTCCTAATACAGGTATACTATTTATTCCGGCACCCAATATAATACAATTATTATTAATTTATTTATGTAATGCTCCTAATACAGGTATACTAATTATTCCGGTGCCCACTATAATACAATTATTATTTATTTATTTATGTAATGCTCCTAATACAGGTATACTAATTATTCCGGCGCCCAATATAATACAATTATTATTTATTTATTTATTTATGTAATGCTCCTAATACAGGTATACTAATTATTCCGGCGCCCAATATAATACAATTATTATTTATTTATTTATTTATTTATGTAATGCTCCCAATACAGGTATACTAATTATTCCGGCGCCCAATATAATACAATTATTATTTATTTATTTATGTAATGCTCCTAATACAGGTATACTTATTATTCCGGCGCCCAATATAATACAATTATTATTTATTTATTTATATAATGCTCCTAATACAGGTATACTAATTATTCCGGCACCCAATATAATACAATTATTATTTATTTATTTACGTAATGCTTCTAATACAGGTATACTAATTATTCCGGTGCCCAAAATAATTCAATTATTATTTATTTATTTATGTAATGCTCCTAATACAGGTATACTAATTATTCCGGCGCCCAATATAATACAATTATTATTTATTTATTTATTTATGTAATGCTCCTAATACAGGTATACTAATTATTCCGGCGACCAATATAATACAATTATTATTTATTTATTTATTTATTTATTTATGTAATGCTCCCAATACAGGTATACTAATTATTCCGGCACTCAATATAATACAATTATTATTTATTTATTTATGTAATGCTCCTAATACAGGTATACTATTTATTCCGGCGCCCAATATAATAAAATTATTATTTATTTATTTATGTAATGCTCCTAATACAGGTATACTAATTATTCCGGCTCCCAATATAATACAATTATTATTTATTTTTTTATATAATGCTCCTAATACAGGTATACTAATTATTCCGGCGCCAAATATAATACAATTATTATTTATTTATTTATGTAATGCTCCTAATACAGGTATACTAATTATTCTGGAGCCCAATATAATACAATTATTATTTATTTATTTATGTAATGCTCCTAATACAGGTATACTAATTATTCCAAAGCCCATTATAATACAATTATTATTTATTTATTTATGTAATGCTCCTAATACAGGTATACTAATTATTCCGGCGCCCAATATAATACAATTATTATTTATTTTTTTATGTAATGCTCCTTATACAGGTATACTATTTTTTCCGGCACTCAATATAATACAATTATCATTTATTTATTTATGTAATGCTCCTAATACAGGTATACTAATTATTCCGGCGCCCAATATAATACAATTATTATTTATTTATTTATGTAATGCTCCTAATACAGGTATACTAATTATTCCGGCTCCCAATATAATACAATTATTATTTATTTTTTTAAATAATGCTCGTAATACAGGTATACTAATTATTCCGGCGCCCAATATAATACAAATATTATTTATTTATTTATGTAATGCTCCTAATACAGGTATACTAATTATTCTGGCGCCCAATATAATACAAGTATTATTTATTTATTTATGTAATGCTCCTAATGCAGGTATACTAATTATTCCGGCTCCCAATATAATACAATTATTATTTATTTATTTATATAATGCTCCTAATACAGGTATACTAATTATTCCGGCACCCAATATAATACAATTATTATTAATTTATTTATGTAATGCTCCTAATACAGGTATACTAATTATTCCGGTGCCCACTATAATACAATTATTATTTATTTATTTATGTAATGCTCCTAATACAGGTATACTAATTATTCCGGCGCCCAATATAATACAATTATTATTTATTTATTTATTTATGTAATGCTTCTAATACAGGTATACTAATTATTCCGGCGCCCAATATAATACAATTATTATTTATTTATTTATTTATTTATTTATGTAATGCTCCCAATACAGGTATACTAATTATTCCGGCGCCCAATATAATACAATTATTATTTATTTATTTATGTAATGCTCCTAATACAGGTATACTTATTATTCCGGCGCCCAATATAATACAATTATTATTTATTTATTTATATAATGCTCCTAATACAGGTATACTAATTATTCCGGCACCCAATATAATACAATTATTATTTATTTATTTATGTAATGCTTCTAATACAGGTATACTAATTATTCTGGTGCCCAAAATAATTCAATTATTATTTATTTATTTATGTAATGCTCCTAATACAGGTATACTAATTATTCCGGCGCCCAATATAATACAATTATTATTTATTTATTTATTTATGTAATGCTCCTAATACAGGTATACTAATTATTCCGGCGACCAATATAATACAATTATTATTTATTTATTTATTTATTTATTTATGTAATGCTCCCAATACAGGTATACTAATTATTCCGGCACTCAATATAATACAATTATTATTTATTTATTTATGTAATGCTCCTAATACAGGTATACTATTTATTCCGGCGCCCAATATAATAAAATTATTATTTATTTATTTATGTAATGCTCCTAATACAGGTATACTAATTATTCCGGCTCCCAATATAATACAATTATTATTTATTTTTTTATATAATGCTCCTAATACAGGTATACTAATTATTCCGGCGCCCAATATAATACAATTATTATTTATTTATTTATGTAATGCTCCTAATACAGGTATACTAATTATTCTGGAGCCCAATATAATACAATTATTATTTATTTATTTATGTAATGCTCCTAATACAGGTATACTAATTATTCCAAAGCCCATTATAATACAATTATTATTTATTTATTTATGTAATGCTCCTAATACAGGTATACTAATTATTCCGGCGCCCAATATAATACAATTATTATTTATTTTTTTATGTAATGCTCCTTATACAGGTATACTATTTTTTCCGGCACTCAATATAATACAATTATCATTTATTTATTTATGTAATGCTCCTAATACAGGTATACTAATTATTCCGGCGCCCAATATAATACAATTATTATTTATTTATTTATGTAATGCTCCTAATACAGGTATACTAATTATTCCGGCTCCCAATATAATACAATTATTATTTATTTTTTTAAATAATGCTCGTAATACAGGTATACTAATTATTCCGGCGCCCAATATAATACAATTATTATTTATTTATTTATGTAATGCTCCTAATACAGGTATACTAATTATTCTGGCGCCCAATATAATACAATTATTATTTATTTATTTATGTAATGCTCCTAATGCAGGTATACTAATTATTCCGGCGCCCAATATAATACAATTATTATTTATTTATTTATGCAATGCTCCTAATACAGGTATACTATTTATTCCGGCACTCAATATAATACAATTATTATTTATTTATTTATGTGATGCTCCTAATACAGGTATACTAATTATTCCGGCGCCCAATATAATACAATTATTATTTATCTATTTATGTAATGCTCCTAATACAGGTATACTAATTATTCTGGCGCCCAATATAATACAATTATTATTTATTTATTTATGTAATGCTCCTAATACATTTTTACTAATTATTCCGGCGCCCAATATAATACAATTATTATGTATTTATTTATGTAATGCTCCTAATACAGGTATACTAATTATTCCGGCGCCCAATATAATACAATTATTATTTATTTATTTATGTAATGCTCCTAATACAGGTATACTATTTATTCCGGCACTCAATATAATACAATTATTATTTATTTATTTATGTAATGCTCCTAATACAGGTATACTATTTATTCCGGCACCCAATATAATACAATTATTATTAATTTATTTATGTAATGCTCCTAATACAGGTATACTAATTATTCCGGTGCCCACTATAATACAATTATTATTTATTTATTTATGTAATGCTCCGAATACAGGTATACTAATTATTCCGGCGCCCAATATAATACAATTATTATTTATTTATTTATTTATGTAATGCTCCTAATACAGGTATACTAATTATTCCGGCGCCCAATATAATACAATTATTATTTATTTATTTATTTATTTATTTATGTAATGCTCCCAATACAGGTATACTAATTATTCCGGCGCCCAATATAATACAATTATTATTTATTTATTTATGTAATGCTCCTAATACAGGTATACTTATTATTCCGGCGCCCAATATAATACAATTATTATTTATTTATTTATATAATGCTCCTAATACAGGTATACTAATTATTCCGGCACCCAATATAATACAATTATTATTTATTTATTTACGTAATGCTTCTAATACAGGTATACTAATTATTCCGGTGCCCAAAATAATTCAATTATTATTTATTTATTTATGTAATGCTCCTAATACAGGTATACTAATTATTCCGGCGCCCAATATAATACAATTATTATTTATTTATTTATTTATGTAATGCTCCTAATACAGGTATACTAATTATTCCGGCGACCAATATAATACAATTATTATTTATTTATTTATTTATTTATTTATGTAATGCTCCCAATACAGGTATACTAATTATTCCGGCACTCAATATAATACAATTATTATTTATTTATTTATGTAATGCTCCTAATACAGGTATACTATTTATTCCGGCACCCAATATAATACAATTATTATTTATTTATTTATGTAATGCTCCTAATACAGGTATACTAATTATTCCGGCGCCCAATATAATACAATTATTATTTATTTATTTATGTAATGCTCCTAATACAGGTATACTATTTATTCCGGTGCCCAATATAATACAATTATTATTTATTTATTTATGTAATGCTCCTAATACAGGTATACTAATTATTCCGGCGCCCAATATAATAAAATTATTATTTATTTATTTATGTAATGCTCCTAATACAGGTATACTAATTATTCCGGCGCCCAATATAATACAATTATTATTTATTTATTTATGTAATGCTCCTAATACAGGTATACTAATTATTCCGGCGCCCAATATAATACAATTATTATTTATTTATTTATGTAATGCTACTAATACAGGTACACTAATTATTCCGGCACCCAATATAATACAATTATTATTTATTTATTTATGTAATGCTCCTAATACAGGTATACTAATTATTCCAGCACCCAATATAATACAATTATTATTTATTTATTTATGTAATGCTCCTAATACAGGTATACTAATTATTCCGGCGCCCAATATAAAACAATTATTATTTATTTATTTATGTAATGCTCCTAATACAGGTATACTAATTATTCCGGCTCCCAATAAAATACAATTATTATTCATTTTTTTATATAATGCTCCTAATACAGGTATACTAATTATTCCGGCGCCCAATATAATACAATTATTATTTATTTAATTATGTAATGCTCCTAATACAGGTATACAAATTATTCCGGCGCCCAAAATAATTCAATTATTATTTATTTATTTATGTAATGCTCCTAATACAGGTATACTAATTATTCCGGCGCCCAATATAATACAATTATTATTTATTTTTTTATGTAATGCTCCTAATACAGGTATACTATTTTTTCCGGCACTCAATATAATACAATTATTATTTATTTATTTATGTAATGCTCCTAATACAGGTATACTAATTATTCCGGCGCCCAATATAATACAATTATTATTTATTTATTTATGTAATGCTCCTAATACAGGTATACTAATTATTCTGGCGCCCAATCTAATACAATTATTATTTATTTATTTATGTAATGCTCCTAATACAGGTATACTAATTATTCCGGTGCCCAATATAATACAATTATCATTTATTTATTTATGTAATGCTCCTAATACAGGTATACTAATTATTCCGGCGCCCAATATAATACAATTATTATTTATTTATTTATGTAATGCTCCTAATACAGGTATACTAATTATTCCGGCGCCCAATATAATACAATTATTATTTATTTATTTATATAATGCTCCTAATACAGGTATACTAATTATTCCGGCGCCCAATATAATACAATTATTATTTATTTATTTACGTAATGCTCCTAATACAGGTATACTAATTATTCCGGCTCCCAATATAATACAATTATTATTTATTTATTTATGTAATGCTCCTAATACAGGTATACTAATTATTCCGGCGCCCAATATAATACAATTATTATTTATTTATTTATGTAATGCTCCTAATACAGGTATACTAATTATTCCGGCTCCCAATATAATACAATTATTATTTATTTTTTTAAATAATGCTCGTAATACAGGTATACTAATTATTCCGGCGCCCAATATAATACAATTATTATTTATTTATTTATGTAATGCTCCTAATACAGGTATACTAATTATTCTGGCGCCCAATATAATACAATTATTATTTATTTATTTATGTAATGCTCCTAATACAGGTATACTAATTATTCCGGCGCCCATTATAATACAATTATTATTTATTTATTTATGTAATGCTCCTAATACAGGTATACTAATTATTCCGGCGCCCAATATAATACAATTATTATTTATTTATTTATGTAATGCTCCTAATACAGGTATACTAATTATTCCGGTGCCCAATATAATACAATTATCATTTATTTATTTATGTAATGCTCCTAATACAGGTATATTAATTATTCCGGCGCCCAATATAATACAATTATTATTTATTTATTTATGTAATGCTCCTAATACAGGTATACTAATTATTCCGGCGCCCAATATAATACAATTATTATTTATTTATTTATGTAATGCTCCTAATACAGGTATACTAATTATTCCGGCGCCCAAAATAATTCAATTATTATTTATTTATTTATGTAATGCTCCTAATACAGGTATACTAATTATTCCGGCACCCAATATAATACAATTATTATTTATTTATTTATGTAATGCTCCTAATACAGGTATACTAATTATTCCGGCGCCCACTATAATACAATTATTATTTATTTATTTATGTAATGCTCCTAATACAGGTAAACTAATTATTCCGGCGCCCAATATAATACAATTATTATTTATTTATTTATTTATGTAATACTCCTAATACAGGTATACTAATTATTCCGGCGCCCAATATAATACAATTATTATTTATTTATTTATTTATGTAATGCTCCCAATACAGGTATACTAATTATTCCGGCGCCCAATATAATACAATTATTATTTATTTATTTATGTAATGCTCCTAATACAGGTATACTAATTATTCCGGCGCCCAATATAATACAATTATTATTTATTTATTTATGTAATGCTCCTAATACAGGTATACTATTTATTCCGGCACTCAATATAATACAATTATTATTTATTTATTTATGTAATGCTCCTAATACAGGTATACTATTTATTCCGGCACCCAATATAATACAATTATTATTTATTTATTTATGTAATGCTCCTAATACAGGTATACTAATTATTCCGGCGCCCAATATAAGACAATTATTATTTATTTATTTATGTAATGCTCCTAATACAGGTATACTAATTATTCCGGCGCCCAATATAATAAAATTATTATTTATTTATTTATGTAATGCTCCTAATACAGGTATACTAATTATTCTGGCGCCAAATATAATACAATTATTATTTATTTATTTATGTAATGCTCCTAATACAGGTATACTAATTATTCCGGCGCCCAATATAATACAATTATTATTTATTTATTTATGTAATGCTCCTAATACAGGTATACTAATTATTCCGGTGCCCAATATAATACAATTATCATTTATTAATTTATGTAATGCTCCTAATACAGGTATACTAATTATTCCGGCTCCCAATATAATACAATTATTATTTATTTTTTTATATAATGCTCCTAATACAGGTATACTAATTATTCCGGCGCCCAATATAATACAATTATTATTTATTTATTTATGTAATGCTCCTAATACAGGTATACTAATTATTCTGGAGCCCAATATAATACAATTATTATTTATTTATTTATGTAATGCTCCTAATACAGGTATACTAATTATTCCGGCGCCCAATATAATACAATTATTATTTATTTATTTATGTAATGCTCCTAATACAGGTATACTAATTATTCCGGCTCCCAATATAATACAATTATTATTTATTTTTTTAAATAATGCTCGTAATACAGGTATACTAATTATTCCGGCGCCCAATATAATACAATTATTATTTATTTATTTATGTAATGCTCCTAATACAGGTATACTAATTATTCCGGTGCCCAATATAATACAATTATCATTTATTTATTTATGTAATGCTCCTAATACAGGTATATTAATTATTCCGGCGCCCAATATAATACAATTATTATTTATTTATTTATGTAATGCTCCTAATACAGGTATACTAATTATTCCGGCGCCCAATTTAATACAATTATTATTTATTTATTTATGTAATGCTCCTAATACAGGTACACTAATTATTCCTACACCCAATATAATACAATTATTATTTATTTATTTATGTAATGCTCCTAATACAGGTATACTAATTATTCCAGCACCCAATATAATACAATTATTATTTATTTATTTATGTAATGCTCCTAATACAGGTATACTAATTATTCCGGCGCCCAATATAAAACAATTATTATTTATTTATTTATGTAATGCTCCTAATACAGGTATACTAATTATTCCGGCTCCCAATATAATACAATTATTATTTTTTTTTTATATAATGCTCCTAATACAGGTATACTAATTATTCCGGCGCCCAATATAATACAATTATTATTTATTTATTTATGTAATGCTCCTAATACAGGTATACTAATTATTCCGGCGCCCAAAATAATTCAATTATTATTTATTTATTTATGTAATGCTCCTAATACAGGTATACTAATTATTCCGGCGCCCAATATAATACAATTATTATTTATTTTTTTATGTAATGCTCCTAATACAGGTATACTATTTTTCCCGGCACTCAATATAATACAATTATTATTTATTTATTTATGTAATGCTCCTAATGCAGGTATACTAATTATTCCGGCGCCCAATATAATACAATTATTATTTATTTATTTATGCAATGCTCCTAATACAGGTATACTATTTATTCCGGCACTCAATATAATACAATTATTATTTATTTATTTATGTAATGCTCCTAATACAGGTATACTAATTATTTCGTTGCCCACTATAATACAATTATTATTTATTTATTTATGTAATGCTCCTAATACAGGTATACTAATTATTCCGGCGCCCAATATAATACAATTATTATTTATTTATTTATGTAATGCTCCTAATACAGGTATACTATTTATTCCGGCACTCAATATAATACAATTATTATTTATTTATTTATGTAATGCTCCTAATACATTTTTACTAATTATTCCGGCGCCCAATATAATACAATTATTATGTATTTATTTATGTAATGCTCCTAATACAGGTATACTAATTATTCCGGCGCCCAATATAATACAATTATTATTTATTTATTTATGTAATGCTCCTAATACAGGTATACTATTTATTCCGGCACTCAATATAATACAATTATTATTTATTTATTTATGTAATGCTCCTAATACAGGTATACTATTTATTCCGGCACCCAATATAATACAATTATTATTAATTTATTTATGTAATGCTCCTAATACAGGTATACTAATTATTCCGGTGCCCACTATAATACAATTATTATTTATTTATTTATGTAATGCTCCTAATACAGGTATACTAATTATTCCGGCGCCCAATATAATACAATTATTATTTATTTATTTATTTATGTAATGCTCCTAATACAGGTATACTAATTATTCCGGCACCCAATATAATACAATTATTATTTATTTATTTATTTATTTATTTATGTAATGCTCCCAATACAGGTATACTAATTATTCCGGCGCCCAATATAATACAATTATTATTTATTTATTTATGTAATGCTCCTAATACAGGTATACTTATTATTCCGGCGCCCAATATAATACAATTATTATTTATTTATTTATATAATGCTCCTAATACAGGTATACTAATTATTCCGGCACCCAATATAATACAATTATTATTTATTTATTTACGTAATGCTTCTAATACAGGTATACTAATTATTCCGGTGCCCAAAATAATTCAATTATTATTTATTTATTTATGTAATGCTCCTAATACAGGTATACTAATTATTCCGGCGCCCAATATAATACAATTATTATTTATTTATTTATTTATGTAATGCTCCTAATACAGGTATACTAATTATTCCGGCGACCAATATAATACAATTATTATTTATTTATTTATTTATATAATGCTCCCAATACAGGTATACTAATTATTCCGGCACTCAATATAATACAATTATTATTTATTTATTTATGTAATGCTCCTAATACAGGTATACTATTTATTCTGGCACCCAATATAATACAATTATTATTTATTTATTTATGTAATGCTCCTAATACAGGTATACTAATTATTCCGGCGCCCAATATAATACAATTATTATTTATTTATTTATGTAATGCTCCTAATACAGGTATACTATTTATTCCGGCGCCCAATATAATACAATTATTATTTATTTATTTATGTAATGCTCCTATTACAGGTATACTAATTATTCCGGCGCCCAATATAATAAAATTATTATTTATTTATTTATGTAATGCTCCTAATACAGGTATACTAATTATTCCGGCGCCCAATATAATACAATTATTATTTATTTATTTATGTAATGCTCCTAATACAGGTATACTAATTATTCCGGCGCCCAATATAATACAATTATTATTTATTTATTTATGTAATGCTACTAATACAGGTACACTAATTATTCCGGCACCCAATATAATACAATTATTATTTATTTATTTATGTAATGCTCCTAATACAGGTATACTAATTATTCCGGCGCCCAATATAAAACAATTATTATTTATTTATTTATGTAATGCTCCTAATACAGGTATACTAATTATTCCGGCTCCCAATAAAATACAATTATTATTCATTTTTTTATATAATGCTCCTAATACAGGTATACTAATTATTCCGGCGCCCAATATAATACAATTATTATTTATTTATTTATGTAATGCTCCTAATACAGGTATACAAATTATTCCGGCGCCCAAAATAATTCAATTATTATTTATTTATTTATGTAATGCTCCTAATACAGGTATACTAATTATTCCGGCGCCCAATATAATACAATTATTATTTATTTTTTTATGTAATGCTCCTAATACAGGTATACTATTTTTTCCGGCACTCAATATAATACAATTATTATTTATTTATTTATGTAATGCTCCTAATACAGGTATACTAATTATTCCGGCGCCCAATATAATACAATTATTATTTATTTATTTATGTAATGCTCCTAATACAGGTCTACTAATTATTCCGGCGCCCAATATAATACAATTATTATTTATTTATTAATGTAATGCTCCTAATACAGGTATACTAATTATTCCGGCGCCCATTATAATACAATTATTATTTATTTATTTATGTAATGCTCCTAATACAGGTATACAAATTATTCCGGTGCCCAAAATAATTCAATTATTATTTATTTATTTATGTAATGCTCCTAATACAGGTATACTAATTATTCCGGCGCCCAATATAATACAATTATTATTTATTTTTTTATGTAATGCTCCTAATACAGGTATACTATTTTTTCCGGCACTCAATATAATACAATTATTATTTATTTATTTATGTAATGCTCCTAATACAGGTATACTAATTATTCCGGCGCCCAATATAATACAATTATTATTTATTTATTTATGTAATGCTCCTAATACAGGTCTACTAATTATTCCGGCGCCCAATATAATACAATTATTATTTATTTATTTATGTAATGCTCCTAATACAGGTATACTAATTATTCCGGCGCCCATTATAATACAATTATTATTTATTTATTTATGTAATGCTCCTAATACAGGTATACTAATTATTCCGGCGCCCAATATAATACAATTATTATTTATTTATTTATGTAATGCTCCTAATACAGGTATACTAATTATTCCGGTGCCCAATATAATACAATTATCATTTATTTATTTATGTAATGCTCCTAATACAGGTATATTAATTATTCCGGCGCCCAATATAATACAATTATTATTTATTTATTTATGTAATGCTCCTAATACAGGTATACTAATTATTCCGGCGCCCAATATAATACAATTATTATTTATTTATTTATGTATTGCTCCTAATACAGGTATACTAATTATTCCGGCGCCCAAAATAATTCAATTATTATTTATTTATTTATGTAATGCTCCTAATACAGGTATACTAATTATTCCGGCGCCCAATATAATACAATTATTATTTATTTATTTATGTAATGCTCCTAATACAGGTATACTAATTATTCCGGCGCCCACTATAATACAATTATTATTTATTTATTTATGTAATGCTCCTAATACAGGTATACTAATTATTCCGGCGCCCAATATAATACAATTATTATTTATTTATTTATTTATGTAATGCTCCTAATACAGGTATACTAATTATTCCGGCGCCCAATATAATACAATTATTATTTATTTATTTATTTATGTAATGCTCCCAATACAGGTATACTAATTATTCCGGCGCCCAATATAATACAATTATTATTTATTTATTTATGTAATGCTCCTAATACAGGTATACTAATTATTCCGGCGCCCAATATAATACAATTATTAATTATTTATTTATACAATGCTCCTAATACAGGTATACTAATTATTCCGGCGC
The DNA here is from genome assembly GCA_963675035.1 of Allygus modestus. NCBI lineage: Eukaryota > Metazoa > Arthropoda > Insecta > Hemiptera > Cicadellidae > Allygus > Allygus modestus. Next base: position 352,673,903 of record OY776112.1, read on the forward strand.
CCAATATAATACAATTATTATTTATTTATTTACGTAATGCTCCTAATACAGGTATACTAATTATTCCGGCGCCCAAAATAATTCAATTATTATTTATTTATTTATGTAATGCTCCTAATACAGGTATACTAATTATTCCGGCGCCCAATATAATACAATTATTATTTATTTATTTATGTAATGCTCCTAATACAGGTATACTATTTATTCCGGCACTCAATATAATACAATTATTATTTATTTATTTATGTAATGCTCCTAATACAGGTATACTATTTATTCCGGCACCCAATATAATACAATTATTATTTATTTATTTATGTAATGCTCCTAATACAGGTATACTAATTATTCCGGCGCCCAATATAATACAATTATTATTTATTTATTTATGTAATGCTCCTAATACAGGTATACTAATTATTCCGGCGCCCAATATAATACAATTATTATTTATTTATTTATGTAATGCTCCTAATACAGGTATACTAATTATTCTGGCGCCAAATATAATACAATTATTATTTATTTATTTATGTAATGCTCCTAATACAGGTATACTAATTATTCCGGCGCCCAATATAATACAATTATTATTTATTTATTTATGTAATGCTCCTAATACAGGTATACTAATTATTCCGGTGCCCAATATAATACAATTATCATTTATTAATTTATGTAATGCTTCTAATACAGGTATACTAATTATTCCGGCTCCCAATATAATACAATTATTATTTATTTTTTTATATAATGCTCCTAATACAGGTATACTAATTATTCCGGCGCCCAATATAATACAATTATTATTTATTTATTTATGTAATGCTCCTAATACAGGTATACTAATTATTCCGGCGCCCAATATAATACAATTATTATTTATTTATTTATATAATGCTCCTAATACAGGTATACTAATTATTCCGGCGCCCAATATAATACAATTATTATTTATTTATTTACGTAATGCTCCTAATACAGGTATACTAATTATTCCGGCGCCCAATATAATACAATTATTATTTATTTATTTATGTAATGCTCCTAATACAGGTATACTAATTATTCCGGCGCCCAATATAATACAATTATTATTTATTTATTTATGTAATGCTCCTAATACAGGTATACTAATTATTCCGGCTCCCAATATAATACAATTATTATTTATTTTTTTAAATAATGCTCGTAATACAGGTATACTAATTATTCCGGCGCCCAATATAATACAATTATTATTTATTTATTTATGTAATGCTCCTAATACAGGTATACTAATTATTCTGGCGCCAAATATAATACAATTATTATTTATTTATTTATGTAATGCTCCTAATACAGGTATACTAATTATTCCGGCGCCCATTATAATACAATTATTATTTATTTATTTATGTAATGCTCCTAATACAGGTATACTAATTATTCCGGCACCCAATATAATACAATTATTATTTATTTATTTATGTGATGCTCCTAATACAGGTATACTAATTATTCCGGTGCCCAATATAATACAATTATCATTTATTTATTTATGTAATGCTCCTAATACAGGTATATTAATTATTCCGGCGCCCAATATAATACAATTATTATTTATTTATTTATGTAATGCTCCTAATACAGGTATACTAATTATTCCGGCGCCCAATTTAATACAATTATTATTTATTTATTTATGTAATGCTCCTAATACAGGTACACTAATTATTCCTGCACCCAATATAATACAATTATTATTTATTTATTTATGTAATGCTCCTAATACAGGTATACTAATTATTCCAGCACCCAATATAATACAATTATTATTTATTTATTTATGTAATGCTCCTAATACAGGTATACTAATTATTCCGGCGCCCAATATAAAACAATTATTATTTATTTATTTATGTAATGCTCCTAATACAGGTATACTAATTATTCCGGCTCCCAATATAATACAATTATTTTTTTTTTTTATATAATGCTCCTAATACAGGTATACTAATTATTCCGGCGCCCAATATAATACAATTATTATTTATTTATTTATTTAATGCTCCTAATACAGGTATACTAATTATTCCGGCGCCCAAAATAATTCAATTATTATTTATTTATTTATGTAATGCTCCTAATACAGGTATACTAATTATTCCGGCGCCCAATATAATACAATTATTATTTATTTATTTATGTAATGCTCCTAATACAGGTATACTATTTATTCCGGCACTCAATATAATACAATTATTATTTATTTATTTATGTAATGCTCCTAATACAGGTATACTAATTATTCCGGCGCCCAATATAATACAATTATTATTTATCTATTTATGTAATGCTCCTAATACAGGTATACTATTTATTCCGGCACTCAATATAATACAATTATTATTTATTTATTTATGTAATGCTCCTAATACAGGTATACTATTTATTCCGGCACCCAATATAATACAATTATTATTAATTTATTTATGTAATGCTCCTAATACAGGTATACTAATTATTCCGGCGCCCACTATAATACAATTATTATTTATTTATTTATGTAATGCTCCTAATATAGGTATACTAATTATTCCGGCGCCCAATATAATACAATTATTATTTATTTATTTATTTATGTAATGCTCCTAATACAGGTATACTAATTATTCCGGCGCCCAATATAATACAATTATTATTTATTTATTTATGTAATGCTCCCAATACAGGTATACTAATTATTCCGGCGCCCAATATAATACAATTATTATTTATTTATTTATGTAATGCTCCTAATACAGGTATACTTATTATTCCGGCGCCCAATATAATACAATTATTATTTATTTATTTATATAATGCTCCTAATACAGGTATACTAATTATTCCGGCGCCCAATATAATACAATTATTATTTATTTATTTACGTAATGCTTCTAATGCAGGTATACTAATTATTCCGGTGCCCAAAATAATTCAATTATTATTTATTTATTTATGTAATGCTCCTAATACAGGTATACTAATTATTCCGGCGCCCAATATAATACAATTATTATTTATTTATTTATTTATGTAATGCTCCTAATACAGGTATACTAATTATTCCGGCGCCCAATATAATACAATTATTATTTATTTATTTATTTATTTATTTATGTAATGCTCCCAATACAGGTATACTAATTATTCCGGCACTCAATATAATACAATTATTATTTATTTATTTATGTAATGCTCCTAATACAGGTATACTATTTATTCCGGCACCCAATATAATACAATTATTATTTATTTATTTATGTAATGCTCCTAATACAGGTATACTAATTATTCCGGCGCCCAATATAATACAATTATTATTTATTTATTTATGTATTGCTCCTTATACAGGTATACTAATTATTCCGGCGCCCAATATAATACAATTATTATTTATTTATTTATGTAATGCTCCTAATTCAGGTATACTAATTATTCCGGCGCCCAATATAATACAATTATTATTTATTTATTTATGTAATGCTCCTAATACAGGTATACTAATTATTCCGGCGCCCAATATAATACAATTATTATTTATTTATTTATATAATGCTCCTAATACAGGTATACTAATTATTCCGGCGCCCAATATAATACAATTATTATTTATTTATTTACGTAATGCTCCTAATACAGGTATACTAATTATTCCGGCGCCCAATATAATACAATTATTATTTATTTATTTATGTAATGCTCCTAATACAGGTATACTAATTATTCCGGCGCCCAATATAATACAATTATTATTTATTTATTTATGTAATGCTCCTAATACAGGTATACTAATTATTCCGGCTCCCAATATAATACAATTATTATTTATTTTTTTAAATAATGCTCGTAATACAGGTATACTAATTATTCCGGCGCCCAATATAATACAATTATTATTTATTTATTTATGTAATGCTCCTAATACAGGTATACTAATTATTCTGGCGCCCAATATAATACAATTATTATTTATTTATTTATGTAATGCTCCTAATACAGGTATACTAATTATTCCGGCGCCCATTATAATACAATTATTATTTATTTATTTATGTAATGCTCCTAATACAGGTATACTAATTATTCCAGCACCCAATATAATACAATTATTATTTATTTATTTATGTAATGCTCCTAATACAGGTATACTAATTATTCCGGCGCCCAATATAAAACAATTATTATTTATTTATTTATGTAATGCTCCTAATACAGGTATACTAATTATTCCGGCTCCCAATATAATACAATTATTTTTTTTTTATATAATGCTCCTAATACAGGTATACTAATTATTCCGGCGCCCAATATAATACAATTATTATTTATTTATTTATGTAATGCTCCTAATACAGGTATACTAATTATTCCGGCGCCCAAAATAATTCAATTATTATTTATTTATTTATGTAATGCTCCTAATACAGGTATACTAATTATTCCGGCGCCCAATATAATACAATTATTATTTATTTTTTTATGTAATGCTCCTAACACAGGTATACTATTTTTCCCGGCACTCAATATAATACAATAATTATTTATTTATTTATGTAATGCTCCTAATGCAGGTATACTAATTATTCCGGCGCCCAATATAATACAATTATTATTTATTTATTTATGCAATGCTCCTAATACAGGTATACTATTTATTCCGGCACTCAATATAATACAATTATTATTTATTTATTTATGTAATGCTCCTAATACAGGTATACTAATTATTCCGGCGCCCAATATAATACAATTATTATTTATCTATTTATGTAATGCTCCTAATACAGGTATACTAATTATTCTGGCGCCCAATATAATACAATTATTATTTATTTATTTATGTAATGCTCCTAATACATTTTTACTAATTATTCCGGCGCCCAATATAATACAATTATTATGTATTTATTTATGTAATGCTCCTAATACAGGTATACTAATTATTCCGGCGCCCAATATAATACAATTATTATTTATTTATTTATGTAATGCTCCTAATACAGGTATACTATTTATTCCGGCACCCAATATAATACAATTATTATTAATTTATTTATGTAATGCTCCTAATACAGGTATACTAATTATTCCGGTGCCCACTATAATACAATTATTATTTATTTATTTATGTAATGCTCCTAATACAGGTATACTAATTATTCCGGCGCCCAATATAATACAATTATTATTTATTTATTTATTTATGTAATGCTCCTAATACAGGTATACTAATTATTCCGGCGCCCAATATAATACAATTATTATTTATTTATTTATTTATGTAATGCTCCCAATACAGGTATACTAATTATTCCGGCGCCAAATATAATACAATTATTATTTATTTATTTATGTAATGCTCCTAATACAGGTATACTTATTATTCCGGCGCCCAATATAATACAATTATTATTTATTTATTTATATAATGCTCCTAATACAGGTATACTAATTATTCCGGCACCCAATATAATACAATTATTATTTATTTATTTATGTAATGCTCCTAATACAGGTATACTAATTATTCCGGCGCCCAATATAATACAATTATTATTTATTTATTTATTTATGTAATGCTCCTAATACAGGTATACTAATTATTCCGGCGACCAATATAATACAATTATTATTTATTTATTTATGTAATGCTCCTAATACAGGTATACTAATTATTCCGGCGCCCAATATAATACAATTATTATTTATTTATTTATTTATGTAATGCTCCTAATACAGGTATACTAATTATTCCGGCGACCAATATAATACAATTATTATTTATTTATTTATGTAATGCTCCTAATACAGGTATACTAATTATTCCGGCGCCCAATATAATACAATTATTATTTATTTATTTATGTAATGCTCCTAATACAGGTATACTATTTATTCCGGCGCCCAATATAATACAATTATTATTTATTTATTTATGTAATGCTCCTAATACAGGTATACTAATTATTCCGGCGCCCAATATAATAAAATTATTATTTATTTATTTATGTAATGCTCCTAATACAGGTATACTAATTATTCCGGCGCCCAATATAATACAATTATTATTTATTTATTTATGTAATGCTCCTAATACAGGTATACTAATTATTCCGGCGCCCAATATAAAACAATTATTATTTATTTATTTATGTAATGCTCCTAATACAGGTATACTAATTATTCCGGCGCCCAATATAAAACAATTATTATTTATTTATTTATGTTATGCTCCTAATACAGGTATACTAATTATTCCGGCTCCCAATAAAATACAATTATTATTCATTTTTTTATATAATGCTCCTAATACAGGTATACTAATTATTCCGGCGCCCAATATAATACAATTATTATTTATTTATTTATGTAATGCTCCTAATACAGGTATACAAATTATTCCGGCGCCCAAAATAATTCAATTATTATTTATTTATTTATGTAATGCTCCTAATACAGGTATACTAATTATTCCGGCGCCCAATATAATACAATTATTATTTATTTTTTTATGTAATGCTCCTAATACAGGTATACCATTTTTTCCGGCACTCAATATAATACAATTATTATTTATTTATTTATGTAATGCTCCTAATACAGGTATACTAATTATTCCGGCGCCCAATATAATACAATTATTATTTATTTATTTATGTAATGCTCCTAATACAGGTCTACTAATTATTCCGGCGCCCAATATAATACAATTATTATTTATTTATTTATGTAATGCTCCTAATACAGGTATACTAATTATTCCGGTGCCCAATATAATACAATTATCATTTATTTATTTATGTAATGCTCCTAATACAGGTATACTAATTATTCCGGCGCCCAATATAATACAATTATTATTTATTTATTTATGTAATGCTCCTAATACAGGTATACTAATTATTCCGGCGCCCAATATAATACAATTATTATTTATTTATTTATATAATGCTCCTAATACAGGTATACTAATTATTCCGGCGCCCAATATAATACAATTATTATTTATTTATTTACGTAATGCTCCTAATACAGGTATACTAATTATTCCGGCTCCCAATATAATACAATTATTATTTATTTATTTATGTAATGCTCCTAATACAGGTATACTAATTATTCCGGTGCCCAATATAATACAATTATTATTTATTTATTTATGTAATGCTCCTAATACAGGTATACTAATTATTCCGGCTCCCAATATAATACAATTATTATTTTTTTTTTTAAATAATGCTCGTAATACAGGTATACTAATTATTCCGGCGCCCAATATAATACAATTATTATTTATTTATTTATGTAATGCTCCTAATACAGGTATACTAATTATTCTGGCGCCCAATATAATACAATTATTATTTATTTATTTATGTAATGCTTCTAATACAGGTATACTAATTATTCCGGCGCCCATTATAATACAATTATTAATTATTTATTTATGTAATGCTTCTAATACAGGTATACTAATTATTCCGGCGCCCATTATAATACAATTATTATTTATTTATTTATGTAATGCTCCTAATACAGGTATACTAATTATTCCGGTGCCCAATATAATACAATTATCATTTATTTATTTATGTAATGCTCCTAATACAGGTATATTAATTATTCCGGCGCCAAATATAATACAATTATTATTTATTTATTTATGTAATGCTCCTAATACAGGTATACTAATTATTCCGGCGCCCGATATAATACAATTATTATTTATTTATTTATGTAATGCTCCTAATACAGGTACACTAATTATTCCGGCACCCAATATAATACAATTATTATTTATTTATTTATGTAATGCTCCTAATACAGGTATACTAATTATTCCAGCACCCAATATAATACAATTATTATTTATTTATTTATGTAATGCTCCTAATACAGGTATACTAATTATTCCGGCGCCCAATATAAAACAATTATTATTTATTTATTTATGTAATGCTCCTAATACAGGTATACTAATTATTCCGGCTCCCAATATAATACAATTATTATTTATTTTTTTATATAATGCTCCTAATACAGGTGTACTAATTATTCCGGCGCCCAATATAATACAATTATTATTTATTTATTTATGTAATGCTCCTAATACAGGTATACTAATTATTCCGGCGCCCAAAATAATTCAATTATTATTTGTTTATTTATGTAATGCTCCTAATACAGGTATACTAATTATTCCGGCGCCCAATATAATACAATTATTATTTTTTTTTTATATAATGCTCCTAATACAGGTATACTATTTTTTCCGGCACTCAATATAATACAATTATTATTTATAAATTTATGTAATGCTCCTAATGCAGGTATACTAATTATTCCGGCGCCCAATATAATACAATTATTATTTATTTATTTATGTAATGCTCCTAATACAGGTATACTATTTATTCCGGCACTCAATATAATACAATTATTATTTATTTATTTATGTAATGCTCCTAATACAGGTATACTAATTATTCCGGCGCCCAATATAATACAATCATTATTTATCTATTTATGTAATGCTCCTAATACAGGTATACTAATTATTCTGGCGCCCAATATAATACAATTATTATTTATTTATTTATGTAATGCTCCTAATACATTTTTACTAATTATTCCGGCGCCCAATATAATACAATTATTATTTATTTATTTATGTAATGCTCCTAATACAGGTATACTAATTATTCCGGCGCCCAATATAATACAATTATTATTTATTTATTTATGTAATGCTCCTAATACAGGTATACTAATTATTCCAGCACCCAATATAATACAATTATTATTTATTTATTTATGTAATGCTCCTAATACAGGTATACTAATTATTCCGGCGCCCAATATAAAACAATTATTATTTATTTATTTATGTAATGCTCCTAATACAGGTATACTAATTATTCCGGCTCCCAATATAATACAATTATTATTTATTTTTTTATATAATGCTCCTAATACAGGTATACTAATTATTCCGGCGCCCAATATAAGACAATTATTATTTATTTATTTATGTAATGCTCCTAATACAGGTATACTAATTATTCCGGCGCCCAATATAATACAATTATTATTTATTTATTTATGTAATGCTCCTAATACAGGTATACTAATTATTCTGGCGCCAAATATAATACAATTATTATTTATTTATTTATGTAATGCTCCTAATACAGGTATACTAATTATTCCGGCGCCCAATATAATACAATTATTATTTATTTATTTATGTAATGCTCCTAATACAGGTATACTAATTATTCCGGTGCCCAATATAATACAATTATCATTTATTAATTTATGTAATGCTCCTAATACAGGTATACTAATTATTCCGGCTCCCAATATAATACAATTATTATTTATTTTTTTATATAATGCTCCTAATACAGGTATACTAATTATTCCGGCGCCCAATATAATACAATTATTATTTATTTATTTATGTAATGCTCCTAATACAGGTATACTAATTATTCTGGAGCCCAATATAATACAATTATTATTTATTTATTTATGTAATGCTCCTAATACAGGTATACTAATTATTCCGGCTCCCAATATAATACAATTATTATTTATTTTTTTATATAATGCTCCTAATACAGGTATACTAATTATTCCGGCGCCCAATATAAGACAATTATTATTTATTTATTTATGTAATGCTCCTAATACAGGTATACTAATTATTCCGGCGCCCAATATAATACAATTATTATATATTTATTTATGTAATGCTCCTAATACAGGTATACTAATTATTCTGGCGCCAAATATAATACAATTATTATTTATTTATTTATGTAATGCTCCTAATACAGGTATACTAATTATTCCGGCGCCCAATATAATACAATTATTATTTATTTATTTATGTAATGCTCCTAATACAGGTATACTAATTATTCCGGTGCCCAATATAATACAATTATCATTTATTAATTTATGTAATGCTCCTAATACAGGTATACTAATTATTCCGGCTCCCAATATAATACAATTATTATTTATTTTTTTATATAATGCTCCTAATACAGGTATACTAATTATTCCGGCGCCCAATATAATACAATTATTATTTATTTATTTATGTAATGCTCCTAATACAGGTAAACTAATTATTCTGGAGCCCAATATAATACAATTATTATTTATTTATTTATGTAATGCTCCTAATACAGGTATACTAATTATTCCAAAGCCCATTATAATACAATTATTATTTATTTATTTATGTAATGCTCCTAATACAGGTATACTAATTATTCCGGCTCCCAATATAATACAATTATTTTTTTTTTTATATAATGCTCCTAATACAGGTATACTAATTATTCCGGCGCCCAATATAATACAATTATTATTTATTTATTTATGTAATGCTCCTAATACAGGTATACTAATTATTCCGGCGCCCAAAATAATTCAATTATTATTTATTTATTTATGTAATGCTCCTAATACAGGTATACTAATTATTCCGGCGCCCAATATAATACAATTATTATTTATTTTTTTATGTAATGCTCCTAATACAGGTATACTATTTTTCCCGGCACTCAATATAATACAATAATTATTTATTTATTTATGTAATGCTCCTAATGCAGGTATACTAATTATTCCGGCGCCCAATATAATACAATTATTATTTATTTATTTATGCAATGCTCCTAATACAGGTATACTATTTATTCCGGCACTCAATATAATACAATTATTATTTATTTATTTATGTAATGCTCCTAATACAGGTATACTAATTATTCCGGCGCCCAATATAATACAATTATTATTTATCTATTTATGTAATGCTCCTAATACAGGTATACTAATTATTCTGGCGCCCAATATAATACAATTATTATTTATTTATTTATGTAATGCTCCTAATACATTTTTACTATTTATTCCGGCGCCCAATATAATACAATTATTATGTATTTATTTATGTAATGCTCCTAAAACAGGTATACTAATTATTCCGGCGCCCAATATAATACAATTATTATTTATTTATTTATGTAATGCTCCTAATACAGGTATACTATTTATTCCGGCACTCAATATAATACAATTATTATTTATTTATTTATGTAATGCTCCTAATACAGGTATACTATTTATTCCGGCACCCAATATAATACAATTATTATTAATTTATTTATGTAATGCTCCTAATACAGGTATACTAATTATTCCGGTGCCCACTATAATACAATTATTATTTATTTATTTATGTAATGCTCCTAATACAGGTATACTAATTATTCCGGCGCCCAATATAATACAATTATTATTTATTTATTTATTTATGTAATGCTCCTAATACAGGTATACTAATTATTCCGGCGCCCAATATAATACAATTATTATTTATTTATTTATTTATGTAATGCTCCCAATACAGGTATACTAATTATTCCGGCGCCAAATATAATACAATTATTATTTATTTATTTATGTAATGCTCCTAATACAGGTATACTTATTATTCCGGCGCCCAATATAATACAATTATTATTTATTTATTTATATAATGCTCCTAATACAGGTATACTAATTATTCCGGCACCCAATATAATACAATTATTATTTATTTATTTACGTAATGCTTCTAATACAGGTATACTAATTATTCCGGTGCCCAAAATAATTCAATTATTATTTATTTATTTATGTAATGCTCCTAATACAGGTATACTAATTATTCCGGCGCCCAATATAATACAATTATTATTTATTTATTTATTTATGTAATGCTCCTAATACAGGTATACTAATTATTCCGGCGACCAATATAATACAATTATTATTTATTTATTTATGTAATGCTCCTAATACAGGTATACTAATTATTCCGGCGCCCAATATAATACAATTATTATTTATTTATTTATTTATGTAATGCTCCTAATACAGGTATACTAATTATTCCGGCGACCAATATAATACAATTATTATTTATTTATTTATGTAATGCTCCTAATACAGGTATACTAATTATTCCGGCGCCCAATATAATACAATTATTATTTATTTATTTATGTAATGCTCCTAATACAGGTATACTATTTATTCCGGCGCCCAATATAATACAATTATTATTTATTTATTTATGTAATGCTCCTAATACAGGTATACTAATTATTCCGGCGCCCAATATAATAAAATTATTATTTATTTATTTATGTAATGCTCCTAATACAGGTATACTAATTATTCCGGCGCCCAATATAATACAATTATTATTTATTTATTTATGTAATGCTCCTAATACAGGTATACTAATTATTCCGGCGCCCAATATAAAACAATTATTATTTATTTATTTATGTAATGCTCCTAATACAGGTATACTAATTATTCCGGCGCCCAATATAAAACAATTATTATTTATTTATTTATGTTATGCTCCTAATACAGGTATACTAATTATTCCGGCTCCCAATAAAATACAATTATTATTCATTTTTTTATATAATGCTCCTAATACAGGTATACTAATTATTCCGGCGCCCAATATAATACAATTATTATTTATTTATTTATGTAATGCTCCTAATACAGGTATACAAATTATTCCGGCGCCCAAAATAATTCAATTATTATTTATTTATTTATGTAATGCTCCTAATACAGGTATACTAATTATTCCGGCGCCCAATATAATACAATTATTATTTATTTTTTTATGTAATGCTCCTAATACAGGTATACCATTTTTTCCGGCACTCAATATAATACAATTATTATTTATTTATTTATGTAATGCTCCTAATACAGGTATACTAATTATTCCGGCGCCCAATATAATACAATTATTATTTATTTATTTATGTAATGCTCCTAATACAGGTCTACTAATTATTCCGGCGCCCAATATAATACAATTATTATTTATTTATTTATGTAATGCTCCTAATACAGGTATACTAATTATTCCGGTGCCCAATATAATACAATTATCATTTATTTATTTATGTAATGCTCCTAATACAGGTATACTAATTATTCCGGCGCCCAATATAATACAATTATTATTTATTTATTTATGTAATGCTCCTAATACAGGTATACTAATTATTCCGGCGCCCAATATAATACAATTATTATTTATTTATTTATATAATGCTCCTAATACAGGTATACTAATTATTCCGGCGCCCAATATAATACAATTATTATTTATTTATTTACGTAATGCTCCTAATACAGGTATACTAATTATTCCGGCTCCCAATATAATACAATTATTATTTATTTATTTATGTAATGCTCCTAATACAGGTATACTAATTATTCCGGTGCCCAATATAATACAATTATTATTTATTTATTTATGTAATGCTCCTAATACAGGTATACTAATTATTCCGGCTCCCAATATAATACAATTATTATTTTTTTTTTTAAATAATGCTTGTAATACAGGTATACTAATTATTCCGGCGCCCAATATAATACAATTATTATTTATTTATTTATGTAATGCTTCTAATACAGGTATACTAATTATTCCGGCGCCCATTATAATACAATTATTATTTATTTATTTATGTAATGCTTCTAATACAGGTATACTAATTATTCCGGCGCCCATTATAATACAATTATTATTTATTTATTTATGTAATGCTCCTAATACAGGTATACTAATTATTCCGGTGCCCAATATAATACAATTATCATTTATTTATTTATGTAATGCTCCTAATACAGGTATATTAATTATTCCGGCGCCAAATATAATACAAGTATTATTTATTTATTTATGTAATGCTCCTAATACAGGTATACTAATTATTCCGGCGCCCGATATAATACAATTATTATTTATTTATTTATGTAATGCTCCTAATACAGGTACACTAATTATTCCGGCACCCAATATAATACAATTATTATTTATTTATTTATGTAATGCTCCTAATACAGGTATACTAATTATTCCAGCACCCAATATAATACAATTATTATTTATTTATTTATGTAATGCTCCTAATACAGGTATACTAATTATTCCGGCGCCCAATATAAAACAATTATTATTTATTTATTTATGTAATGCTCCTAATACAGGTATACTAATTATTCCGGCTCCCAATATAATACAATTATTATTTATTTTTTTATATAATGCTCCTAATACAGGTGTACTAATTATTCCGGCGCCCAATATAATACAATTATTATTTATTTATTTATGTAATGCTCCTAATACAGGTATACTAATTATTCCGGCGCCCAAAATAATTCAATTATTATTTGTTTATTTATGTAATGCTCCTAATACAGGTATACTAATTATTCCGGCGCCCAATATAATACAATTATTATTTTTTTTTTTATATAATGCTCCTAATACAGGTATACTATTTTTTCCGGCACTCAATATAATACAATTATTATTTATTTATTTATGTAATGCTCCTAATGCAGGAATACTAATTATTCCGGCGCCCAATATAATACAATTATTATTTATTTATTTATGTAATGCTCCTAATACAGGTATACTATTTATTCCGGCACTCAATATAATACAATTATTATTTATTTATTTATGTAATGCTCCTAATACAGGTATACTAATTATTCCGGCGCCCAATATAATACAATCATTATTTATCTATTTATGTAATGCTCCTAATACAGGTATACTAATTATTCTGGCGCCCAATATAATACAATTATTATTTATTTATTTATGTAATGCTCCTAATACATTTTTACTAATTATTCCGGCGCCCAATATAATACAATTATTATTTATTTATTTATGTAATGCTCCTAATACAGGTATACTAATTATTCCGGCGCCCAATATAATACAATTATTATTTATTTATTTATGTAATGCTCCTAATACAGGTATACTAATTATTCCAGCACCCAATATAATACAATTATTATTTATTTATTTATGTAATGCTCCTAATACAGGTATACTAATTATTCCGGCGCCCAATATAAAACAATTATTATTTATTTATTTATGTAATGCTCCTAATACAGGTATACTAATTATTCCGGCTCCCAATATAATACAATTATTATTTATTTTTTTATATAATGCTCCTAATACAGGTATACTAATTATTCCGGCGCCCAATATAAGACAATTATTATTTATTTATTTATGTAATGCTCCTAATACAGGTATACTAATTATTCCGGCGCCCAATATAATACAATTATTATTTATTTATTTATGTAATGCTCCTAATACAGGTATACTAATTATTCTGGCGCCAAATATAATACAATTATTATTTATTTATTTATGTAATGCTCCTAATACAGGTATACTAATTATTCCGGCGCCCAATATAATACAATTATTATTTATTTATTTATGTAATGCTCCTAATACAGGTATACTAATTATTCCGGTGCCCAATATAATACAATTATCATTTATTAATTTATGTAATGCTCCTAATACAGGTATACTAATTATTCCGGCTCCCAATATAATACAATTATTATTTATTTTTTTATATAATGCTCCTAATACAGGTATACTAATTATTCCGGCGCCCAATATAATACAATTATTATTTATTTATTTATGTAATGCTCCTAATACAGGTATACTAATTATTCTGGAGCCCAATATAATACAATTATTATTTATTTATTTATGTAATGCTCCTAATACAGGTATACTAATTATTCCGGCTCCCAATATAATACAATTATTATTTATTTTTTTATATAATGCTCCTAATACAGGTATACTAATTATTCCGGCGCCCAATATAAGACAATTATTATTTATTTATTTATGTAATGCTCCTAATACAGGTATACTAATTATTCCGGCGCCCAATATAATACAATTATTATATATTTATTTATGTAATGCTCCTAATACAGGTATACTAATTATTCTGGCGCCAAATATAATACAATTATTATTTATTTATTTATGTAATGCTCCTAATACAGGTATACTAATTATTCCGGCGCCCAATATAATACAATTATTATTTATTTATTTATGTAATGCTCCTAATACAGGTATACTAATTATTCCGGTGCCCAATATAATACAATTATCATTTATTAATTTATGTAATGCTCCTAATACAGGTATACTAATTATTCCGGCTCCCAATATAATACAATTATTATTTATTTTTTTATATAATGCTCCTAATACAGGTATACTAATTATTCCGGCGCCCAATATAATACAATTATTATTTATTTATTTATGTAATGCTCCTAATACAGGTAAACTAATTATTCTGGAGCCCAATATAATACAATTATTATTTATTTATTTATGTAATGCTCCTAATACAGGTATACTAATTATTTCAAAGCCCATTATAATACAATTATTATTTATTTATTTATGTAATGCTCCTAATACAGGTATACTAATTATTCCGGCGCCCAATATAATACAATTATTATTTATTTTTTTATGTAATGCTCCTTATACAGGTATACTAATTATTCCGGCACTCAATATAATACAATTATCATTTATTTATTTATGTAATGCTCCTAATACAGGTATACTAATTATTCCGGCGCCCAATATAATACAATTATTATTTATTTATTTATGTAATGCTCCTAATACAGGTATACTAATTATTCCGGTGCCCAATATAATACAATTATCATTTATTTATTTATGTAATGCTCCTAATACAGGTATATTAATTATTCCGGCGCCCAATATAATACAATTATTATTTATTTATTTATGTAATGCTCCTAATACAGGTATACTAATTATTCCGGCGCCCAATTTAATACAATTATTATTTATTTATTTATGTAATGCTCCTAATACAGGTACACTAATTATTCCTGCACCCAATATAATACAATTATTATTTATTTATTTATGTAATGCTCCTAATACAGGTATACTAATTATTCCAGCACCCAATATAATACAATTATTATTTATTTATTTATGTAATGCTCCTAATACAGGTATACTAATTATTCCGGCGCCCAATATAAAACAATTATTATTTATTTATTTATGTAATGCTCCTAATACAGGTATACTAATTATTCCGGCTCCCAATATAATACAATTATTATTTTTTTTTTATATAATGCTCCTAATACAGGTATACTAATTATTCCGGCGCCCAATATAATACAATTATTATTTATTTATTTATGTAATGCTCTTAATACAGGTATACTAATTATTCCGGCGCCCAAAATAATTCAATTATTATTTATTTATTTATGTAATGCTCCTAATACAGGTATACTAATTATTCCGGCGCCCAATATAATATAATTATTATTTATTTTTTTATGTAATGCTCCTAATACAGGTATACTATTTTTCCCGGCACTCAATATAATACAATTATTATTTATTTATTTATGTAATGCTCCTAATGCAGGTATACTAATTATTCCGGCGCCCAATATAATACAATTATTATTTATTTATTTATGCAATGCTCCTAATACAGGTATACTATTTATTCCGGCACTCAATATAATACAATTATTATTTATTTATTTATGTAATGCTCCTAATACAGGTATACTAATTATTCCGGTGCCCACTATAATACAATTATTATTTATTTATTTATGTAATGCTCCTAATACAGGTATACTAATTATTCCGGCGCCCAATATAATACAATTATTATTTATTTATTTATGTAATGCTCCTAATACAGGTATACTATTTATTCCGGCACTCAATATAATACAATTATTATTTATTTATTTATGTAATGCTCCTAATACATTTTTACTAATTATTCCGGCGCCCAATATAATACAATTATTATGTATTTATTTATGTAATGCTCCTAATACAGGTATACTAATTATTCCGGTGCCCAATATAATACAATTATTATTTATTTATTTATGTAATGCTCCTAATACAGGTATACTATTTATTCCGGCACTCAATATAATACAATTATTATTTATTTATTTATGTAATGCTCCTAATACAGGTATACTATTTATTCCGGCACCCAATATAATACAATTATTATTAATTTATTTATGTAATGCTCCTAATACAGGTATACTAATTATTCCGGTGCCCACTATAATACAATTATTATTTATTTATTTATGTAATGCTCCTAATACAGGTATACTAATTATTCCGGCGCCCAATATAATACAATTATTATTTATTTATTTATTTATGTAATGCTCCTAATACAGGTATACTAATTATTCCGGCACCCAATATAATACAATTATTATTTATTTATTTATTTATTTATTTATGTAATGCTCCCAATACAGGTATACTAATTATTCCGGCGCCCAATATAATACAATTATTATTTATTTATTTATGTAATGCTCCTAATACAGGTATACTTATTATTCCGGCGCCCAATATAATACAATTATTATTTATTTATTTATATAATGCTCCTAATACAGGTATACTAATTATTCCGGCACCCAATATAATACAATTATTATTTATTTATTTACGTAATGCTTCTAATACAGGTATACTAATTATTCCGGTGCCCAAAATAATTCAATTATTATTTATTTATTTATGTAATGCTCCTAATACAGGTATACTAATTATTCCGGCGCCCAATATAATACAATTATTATTTATTTATTTATTTATGTAATGCTCCTAATACAGGTATACTAATTATTCCGGCGACCAATATAATACAATTATTATTTATTTATTTATTTATATAATGCTCCCAATACAGGTATACTAATTATTCCGGCACTCAATATAATACAATTATTATTTATTTATTTATGTAATGCTCCTAATACAGGTATACTATTTATTCTGGCACCCAATATAATACAATTATTATTTATTTATTTATGTAATGCTCCTAATACAGGTATACTAATTATTCCGGCGCCCAATATAATACAATTATTATTTATTTATTTATGTAATGCTCCTAATACAGGTATACTATTTATTACGGCGCCCAATATAATACAATTATTATTTATTTATTTATGTAATGCTCCTATTACAGGTATACTAATTATTCCGGCGCCCAATATAATAAAATTATTATTTATTTATTTATGTAATGCTCCTAATACAGGTATACTAATTATTCCGGCGCCCAATATAATACAATTATTATTTATTTATTTATGTAATGCTCCTAATACAGGTATACTTATTATTCCGGCGCCCAATATAATACAATTATTATTTATTTATTTATATAATGCTCCTAATACAGGTATACTAATTATTCCGGCACCCAATATAATACAATTATTATTTATTTATTTACGTAATGCTTCTAATACAGGTATACTAATTATTCCGGTGCCCAAAATAATTCAATTATTATTTATTTATTTATGTAATGCTCCTAATACAGGTATACTAATTATTCCGGCGCCCAATATAATACAATTATTATTTATTTATTTATTTATGTAATGCTCCTAATACAGGTATACTAATTATTCCGGCGACCAATATAATACAATTATTATTTATTTATTTATTTATATAATGCTCCCAATACAGGTATACTAATTATTCCGGCACTCAATATAATACAATTATTATTTATTTATTTATGTAATGCTCCTAATACAGGTATACTATTTATTCTGGCACCCAATATAATACAATTATTATTTATTTATTTATGTAATGCTCCTAATACAGGTATACTAATTATTCCGGCGCCCAATATAATACAATTATTATTTATTTATTTATGTAATGCTCCTAATACAGGTATACTATTTATTCCGGCGCCCAATATAATACAATTATTATTTATTTATTTATGTTATGCTCCTAATACAGGTATACTAATTATTCCGGCGCCCAATATAATACAATTATTATTTATTTATTTATGTAATGCTCCTAATACAGGTATACTATTTATTCCGGCGCCCAATATAATACAATTATTATTTATTTATTTATGTAATGCTCCTAATACAGGTATACTAATTATTCCGGCGCCCAATATAATACAATTATTATTTATTTATTTATGTAATGCTCCTAATACAGGTATACTAATTATTCCGGCGCCCAATATAATACAATTATTATTTATTTATTTATGTAATGCTACTAATACAGGTACACTAATTATTCCGGCACCCAATATAATACAATTATTATTTATTTATTTATGTAATGCTCCTAATACAGGTATACTAATTATTCAAGCACCCAATATAATACAATTATTATTTATTTATTTATGTAATGCTCCTAATACAGGTATACTAATTATTCCGGCGCCCAATATAAAACAATTATTATTTATTTATTTATGTAATGCTCCTAATACAGGTATACTAATTATTCCGGCTCCAAATAAAATACAATTATTATTCATTTTTTTATATAATGCTCCTAATACAGGTATACTAATTATTCCGGCGCCCAATATAATACAATTATTATTTATTTATTTATGTAATGCTCCTAATACAGGTATACAAATTATTCCGGCGCCCAAAATAATTCAATTATTATTTATTTATTTATGTAATGCTCCTAATACAGGTATACTTATTATTCCGGCGCCCAATATAATACAATTATTATTTATTTTTTTATGTAATGCTCCTAATACAGGTATACTATTTTTTCCGGCACTCAATATAATACAATTATTATTTATTTATTTATGTAATGCTCCTAATACAGGTATACTAATTATTCCGGCGCCCAATATAATACAATTATTATTTATTTATTTATGTAATGCTCCTAATACAGGTCTACTAATTATTCCGGCGCCCAATATAATACAATTATTATTTATTTATTTATGTAATGCTCCTAATACAGGTATACTAATTATTCCGGCGCCCATTATAATACAATTATTATTTATTTATTTATGTAATGCTCCTAATACAGGTATACTAATTATTCCGGCGCCCAATATAATACAATTATTATTTATTTATTTATGTAATGCTCCTAATACAGGTATACTAATTATTCCGGCACCCAATATAATACAATTATTATTTATTTATTTACGTAATGCTTCTAATACAGGTATACTAATTATTCCGGTGCCCAAAATAATTCAATTATTATTTATTTATTTATGTAATGCTCCTAATACAGGTATACTAATTATTCCGGCGCCCAATATAATACAATTATTATTTATTTATTTATTTATGGAATGCTCCTAATACAGGTATACTAATTATTCCGGCGACCAATATAATACAATTATTATTTATTTATTTATTTATATAATGCTCCCAATACAGGTATACTAATTATTCCGGCACTCAATATAATACAATTATTATTTATTTATTTATGTAATGCTCCTAATACAGGTATACTATTTATTCTGGCACCCAATATAATACAATTATTATTTATTTATTTATGTAATGCTCCTAATACAGGTATACTAATTATTCCGGCGCCCAATATAATACAATTATTATTTATTTATTTATGTAATGCTCCTAATACAGGTATACTATTTATTCCGGCGCCCAATATAATACAATTATTATTTATTTATTTATGTTATGCTCCTAATACAGGTATACTAATTATTCCGGCGCCCAATATAATACAATTATTATTTATTTATTTATGTAATGCTCCTAATACAGGTATACTATTTATTCCGGCGCCCAATATAATACAATTATTATTTATTTATTTATGTAATGCTCCTAATACAGGTATACTAATTATTCCGGCGCCCAATATAATACAATTATTATTTATTTATTTATGTAATGCTCCTAATACAGGTATACTAATTATTCCGGCGCCCAATATAATACAATTATTATTTATTTATTTATGTAATGCTACTAATACAGGTACACTAATTATTCCGGCACCCAATATAATACAATTATTATTTATTTATTTATGTAATGCTCCTAATACAGGTATACTAATTATTCAAGCACCCAATATAATACAATTATTATTTATTTATTTATGTAATGCTCCTAATACAGGTATACTAATTATTCCGGCGCCCAATATAAAACAATTATTATTTATTTATTTATGTAATGCTCCTAATACAGGTATACTAATTATTCCGGCTCCAAATAAAATACAATTATTATTCATTTTTTTATATAATGCTCCTAATACAGGTATACTAATTATTCCGGCGCCCAATATAATACAATTATTATTTATTTATTTATGTAATGCTCCTAATACAGGTATACAAATTATTCCGGCGCCCAAA
Organism: Allygus modestus; assembly: GCA_963675035.1. NCBI lineage: Eukaryota > Metazoa > Arthropoda > Insecta > Hemiptera > Cicadellidae > Allygus > Allygus modestus. The sequence goes on from OY776112.1 coordinate 352,696,165, forward strand.
ATAATTCAATTATTATTTATTTATTTATGTAATGCTCCTAATACAGGTATACTTATTATTCCGGCGCCCAATATAATACAATTATTATTTATTTTTTTATGTAATGCTCCTAATACAGGTATACTATTTTTTCCGGCACTCAATATAATACAATTATTATTTATTTATTTATGTAATGCTCCTAATACAGGTATACTAATTATTCCGGCGCCCAATATAATACAATTATTATTTATTTATTTATGTAATGCTCCTAATACAGGTCTACTAATTATTCCGGCGCCCAATATAATACAATTATTATTTATTTATTTATGTAATGCTCCTAATACAAGTATACTAATTATTCCGGCGCCCATTATAATACAATTATTATTTATTTATTTATGTAATGCTCCTAATACAGGTATACTAATTATTCCGGCGCCCAATATAATACAATTATTATTTATTTATTTATGTAATGCTCCTAATACAGGTATACTAATTATTCCGGTGCCCAATATAATACAATTATCATTTATTTATTTATGTAATGCTCCTAATACAGGTATATTAATTATTCCGGCGCCCAATATAATACAATTATTATTTATTTATTTATGTAATGCTCCTAATACAGTTATACTAATTATTCCGGCGCCCAATATAATACAATTATTATTTATTTATTTATGTATTGCTCCTAATACAGGTATACTAATTATTCCGGCGCCCAAAATAATTCAATTATTATTTATGTATTTATGTAATGCTCCTAATACAGGTATACTAATTATTCCGGCGCCCAATATAATAAAATTATTATTTATTTATTTATGTAATGCTCCTAATACAGGTATACTAATTATTCCGGCGCCCAATATAATACAATTATTATTTATTTATTTATTTATGTAATGCTCCTAATACAGGTATACTAATTATTCCGGCGCCCAATATAATACAATTATTATTTATTTATTTATTTATGTAATGCTCCCAATACAGGTATACTAATTATTCCGGCGCCCAATATAATACAATTATTATTTATTTATTTATGTAATGCTCCTAATACAGGTATACTAATTATTCCGGCGCCCAATATAATACAATTATTAATTATTTATTTATACAATGCTCCTAATACAGGTATACTAATTATTCCGGCGCCCAATATAATACAATTATTATTTATTTATTTACGTAATGCTCCTAATACAGGTATACTAATTATTCCGGCGCCCAAAATAATTCAATTATTATTTATTTATTTATGTAATGCTCCTAATACAGGTATACTAATTATTCCGGCGCCCAATATAATACAATTATTATTTATTTATTTATGTAATGCTCCTAATACAGGTATACTATTTATTCCGGCACTCAATATAATACAATTATTATTTATTTATTTATGTAATGCTCCTAATACAGGTATACTATTTATTCCGGCACCCAATATAATACAATTATTATTTATTTATTTATGTAATGCTCCTAATACAGGTATACTAATTATTCCGGCGCCCAATATAATACAATTATTATTTATTTATTTATGTAATGCTCCTAATACAGGTATACTAATTATTCCGGCGCCCAATATAATACAATTATTATTTATTTATTTATGTAATGCTCCTAATACAGGTATACTAATTATTCTGGCGCCAAATATAATACAATTATTATTTATTTATTTATGTAATGCTCCTAATACAGGTATACTAATTATTCCGGCGCCCAATATAATACAATTATCATTTATTAATTTATGTAATGCTCCTAATACAGGTATACTAATTATTCCGGCTCCCAATATAATACAATTATTATTTATTTATTTACGTAATGCTCCTAATACAGGTATACTAATTATTCCGGCGCCCATTATAATACAATTATTATTTATTTATTTATGTAATGCTCCTAATACAGGTATACTAATTATTCCGGCGCCCAATATAATACAATTATTATTTATTTATTTATGTGATGCTCCTAATACAGGTATACTAATTATTCCGGTGCCCAATATAATACAATTATCATTTATTTATTTATGTAATGCTCCTAATACAGGTATATTAATTATTCCGGCGCCCAATATAATACAATTATTATTTATTTATTTATGTAATGCTCCTAATACAGGTATACTAATTATTCCGGCGCCCAATTTAATACAATTATTATTTATTTATTTATGTAATGCTCCTAATACAGGTACACTAATTATTCCTGCACCCAATATAATACAATTATTATTTATTTATTTATGTAATGCTCCTAATACAGGTATACTAATTATTCCAGCACCCAATATAATACAATTATTATTTATTTATTTATGTAATGCTCCTAATACAGGTATACTAATTATTCCGGCGCCCAATATAAAACAATTATTATTTATTTATTTATGTAATGCTCCTAATACAGGTATACTAATTATTCCGGCTCCCAATATAATACAATTATTATTTTTTTTTATATAATGCTCCTAATACAGGTATACTAATTATTCCGGCGCCCAATATAATACAATTATTATTTATTTATTTATTTATTTAATGCTCCTAATACAGGTATACTAATTATTCCGGCGCCCAAAATAATTCAATTATTATTTATTTATTTATGTAATGCTCCTAATACAGGTATACTAATTATTCCGGCGCCCAATATAATACAATTATTATTTATTTATTTATGTAATGCTCCTAATACAGGTATACTATTTATTCCGGCACTCAATATAATACAATTATTATTTATTTATTTATGTAATGCTCCTAATACAGGTATACTAATTATTCCGGCGCCCAATATAATACAATTATTATTTATTTATTTATGTAATGCTCCTAATACAGGTATACTAATTATTCCGGTGCCCAATATAATACAATTATCATTTATTTATTTATGTAATGCTCCTAATACAGGTATATTAATTATTCCGGCGCCAAATATAATACAATTATTATTTATTTATTTATGTAATGCTCCTAATACAGGTATACTAATTATTCCGGCGCCCGATATAATACAATTATTATTTATTTATTTATGTAATGCTCCTAATACAGGTTCACTAATTATTCCGGCACCCAATATAATACAATTATTATTTATTTATTTATGTAATGCTCCTAATACAGGTATACTAATTATTCCAGCACCCAATATAATACAATTATTATTTATTTATTTATGTAATGCTCCTAATACAGGTATACTAATTATTCCGGCGCCCAATATAAAACAATTATTATTTATTTATTTATGTAATGCTCCTAATACAGGTATACTAATTATTCCGGCTCCCAATATAATACAATTATTATTTATTTTTTTATATAATGCTCCTAATACAGGTGTACTAATTATTCCGGCGCCCAATATAATACAATTATTATTTATTTATTTATGTAATGCTCCTAATACAGGTATACTAATTATTCCGGCGCCCAAAATAATTCAATTATTATTTGTTTATTTATGTAATGCTCCTAATACAGGTATACTAATTATTCCGGCGCCCAATATAATACAATTATTATTTTTTTTTTTATGTAATGCTCCTAATACAGGTATACTATTTTTTCCGGCACTCAATATAATACAATTATTATTTATTTATTTATGTAATGCTCCTAATGCAGGTATACTAATTATTCCGGCGCCCAATATAATACAATTATTATTTATTTATTTATGTAATGCTCCTAATACAGGTATACTATTTATTCCGGCACTCAATATAATACAATTATTATTTATTTATTTATGTAATGCTCCTAATACAGGTATACTAATTATTCCGGCGCCCAATATAATACAATCATTATTTATCTATTTATGTAATGCTCCTAATACAGGTATACTAATTATTCTGGCGCCCAATATAATACAATTATTATTTATTTATTTATGTAATGCTCCTAATACATTTTTACTAATTATTCCGGCGCCCAATATAATACAATTATTATTTATTTATTTATGTAATGCTCCTAATACAGGTATACTAATTATTCCGGCGCCCAATATAATACAATTATTATTTATTTATTTATGTAATGCTCCTAATACAGGTATACTAATTATTCCAGCACCCAATATAATACAATTATTATTTATTTATTTATGTAATGCTCCTAATACAGGTATACTAATTATTCCGGCGCCCAATATAAAACAATTATTATTTATTTATTTATGTAATGCTCCTAATACAGGTATACTAATTATTCCGGCTCCCAATATAATACAATTATTATTTATTTTTTTATATAATGCTCCTAATACAGGTATACTAATTATTCCGGCGCCCAATATAAGACAATTATTATTTATTTATTTATGTAATGCTCCTAATACAGGTATACTAATTATTCCGGCGCCCAATATAATACAATTATTATTTATTTATTTATGTAATGCTCCTAATACAGGTATACTAATTATTCTGGCGCCAAATATAATACAATTATTATTTATTTATTTATGTAATGCTCCTAATACAGGTATACTAATTATTCCGGCGCCCAATATAATACAATTATTATTTATTTATTTATGTAATGCTCCTAATACAGGTATACTAATTATTCCGGTGCCCAATATAATACAATTATCATTTATTAATTTATGTAATGCTCCTAATACAGGTATACTAATTATTCCGGCTCCCAATATAATACAATTATTATTTATTTTTTTATATAATGCTCCTAATACAGGTATACTAATTATTCCGGCGCCCAATATAATACAATTATTATTTATTTATTTATGTAATGCTCCTAATACAGGTATACTAATTATTCTGGAGCCCAATATAATACAATTATTATTTATTTATTTATGTAATGCTCCTAATACAGGTATACTAATTATTCCGGCTCCCAATATAATACAATTATTATTTATTTTTTTATATAATGCTCCTAATACAGGTATACTAATTATTCCGGCGCCCAATATAAGACAATTATTATTTATTTATTTATGTAATGCTCCTAATACAGGTATACTAATTATTCCGGCGCCCAATATAATACAATTATTATATATTTATTTATGTAATGCTCCTAATACAGGTATACTAATTATTCTGGCGCCAAATATAATACAATTATTATTTATTTATTTATGTAATGCTCCTAATACAGGTATACTAATTATTCCGGCGCCCAATATAATACAATTATTATTTATTTATTTATGTAATGCTCCTAATACAGGTATACTAATTATTCCGGTGCCCAATATAATACAATTATCATTTATTAATTTATGTAATGCTCCTAATACAGGTATACTAATTATTCCGGCTCCCAATATAATACAATTATTATTTATTTTTTTATATAATGCTCCTAATACAGGTATACTAATTATTCCGGCGCCCAATATAATACAATTATTATTTATTTATTTATGTAATGCTCCTAATACAGGTAAACTAATTATTCTGGAGCCCAATATAATACAATTATTATTTATTTATTTATGTAATGCTCCTAATACAGGTATACTAATTATTCCAAAGCCCATTATAATACAATTATTATTTATTTATTTATGTAATGCTCCTAATACAGGTATACTAATTATTCCGGCGCCCAATATAATACAATTATTATTTATTTTTTTATGTAATGCTCCTTATACAGGTATACTATTTTTTCCGGCACTCAATATAATACAATTATCATTTATTTATTTATGTAATGCTCATAATACAGGTATACTAATTATTCCGGCGCCCAATATAATACAATTATTATTTATTTATTTATGTAATGCTCCTAATACAGGTATACTAATTATTCCGGCGCCCAATATAATACAATTATTATTTATTTATTTATGTAATGCTCCTAATACAGGTATACTAATTATTCCGGCGCCCAATATAATACAATTATTATTTATTTATTTATGTAATGCTCCTAATACAGGTATACTAATTATTCCGGCGCCCAATATAATACAATTATTATTTATTTATTTATATAATGCTCCTAATACAGGTATACTAATTATTCCGGCACCCAATATAATACAATTATTATTTATTTATTTACGTAATGCTCCTAATACAGGTATACTAATTATTCCGGCGCCCAATATAATACAATTATTATTTATTTATTTATGTAATGCTCCTAATACAGGTATACTAATTATTCCGGCGCCCAATATAATACAATTATTATTTATTTATTTATGTAATGCTCCTAATACAGGTATACTAATTATTCCGGCTCCCAATATAATACAATTATTATTTATTTTTTTAAATAATGCTCGTAATACAGGTATACTAATTATTCCGGCGCCCAATATAATACAATTATTATTTATTTATTTATGTAATGCTCCTAATACAGGTATACTAATTATTCTGGCGCCCAATATAATACAATTATTATTTATTTATTTATGTAATGCTCCTAATACAGGTATACTAATTATTCCGGCGCCCATTATAATACAATTATTATTTATTTATTTATGTAATGCTCCTAATACAGGTATACTAATTATTCCGGTGCCCAATATAATACAATTATCATTTATTTATTTATGTAATGCTCCTAATACAGGTATATTAATTATTCCGGCGCCCAATATAATACAATTATTATTTATTTATTTATGTTATGCTCCTAATACAGGTATACTAATTATTCCGGCGCCCAATTTAATACAATTATTATTTATTTATTTATGTAATGCTCCTAATACAGGTACACTAATTATTCCTGCACCCAATATAATACAATTATTATTTATTTATTTATGTAATGCTCCTAATACAGGTATACTAATTATTCCAGCACCCAATATAATACAATTATTATTTATTTATTTATGTAATGCTCCTAATACAGGTATACTAATTATTCCGGCGCCCAATATAAAACAATTATTATTTATTTATTTATGTAATGCTCCTAATACAGGTATACTAATTATTCCGGCTCCCAATATAATACAATTATTATTTTTTTTTTATATAATGCTCCTAATACAGGTATACTAATTATTCCGGCGCCCAATATAATACAATTATTATTTATTTATTTATGTAATGCTCCTAATACAGGTATACTAATTAATCCGGCGCCCAAAATAATTCAATTATTATTTATTTATTTATGTAATGCTCCTAATACAGGTATACTAATTATTCCGGCGCCCAATATAATACAATTATTATTTATTTTTTTATGTAATGCTCCTAATACAGGTATACTATTTTTCCCGGCACTCAATATAATACAATTATTATTTATTTATTTATGTAATGCTCCTAATGCAGGTATACTAATTATTCCGGCGCCCAATATAATACAATTATTATTTATTTATTTATGCAATGCTCCTAATACAGGTATACTATTTATTCCGGCACTCAATATAATACAATTATTATTTATTTATTTATGTAATGCTCCTAATACAGGTATACTAATTATTCCGGTGCCCACTATAATACAATTATTATTTATTTATTTATGTAATGCTCCTAATACAGGTATACTAATTATTCCGGCGCCCAATATAATACAATTATTATTTATTTATTTATGTAATGCTCCTAATACAGGTATACTATTTATTCCGGCACTCAATATAATACAATTATTATTTATTTATTTATGTAATGCTCCTAATACATTTTTACTAATTATTCCGGCGCCCAATATAATACAATTATTATGTATTTATTTATGTAATGCTCCTAATACAGGTATACTAATTATTCCGGTGCCCAATATAATACAATTATTATTTATTTATTTATGTAATGCTCCTAATACAGGTATACTATTTATTCCGGCACTCAATATAATACAATTATTATTTATTTATTTATGTAATGCTCCTAATACAGGTATACTATTTATTCCGGCACCCAATATAATACAATTATTATTAATTTATTTATGTAATGCTCCTAATACAGGTATACTAATTATTCCGGTGCCCACTATAATACAATTATTATTTATTTATTTATGTAATGCTCCTAATACAGGTATACTAATTATTCCGGCGCCCAATATAATACAATTATTATTTATTTATTTATTTATGTAATGCTCCTAATACAGTTATACTAATTATTCCGGCACCCAATATAATACAATTATTATTTATTTATTTATTTATTTATTTATGTAATGCTCCCAATACAGGTATACTAATTATTCCGGCGCCCAATATAATACAATTATTATTTATTTATTTATGTAATGCTCCTAATACAGGTATACTTATTATTCCGGCGCCCAATATAATACAATTATTATTTATTTATTTATATAATGCTCCTAATACAGGTATACTAATTATTCCGGCACCCAATATAATACAATTATTATTTATTTATTTACGTAATGCTTCTAATACAGGTATACTAATTATTCCGGTGCCCAAAATAATTCAATTATTATTTATTTATTTATGTAATGCTCCTAATACAGGTATACTAATTATTCCGGCGCCCAATATAATACAATTATTATTTATTTATTTATTTATGTAATGCTCCTAATACAGGTATACTAATTATTCCGGCGACCAATATAATACAATTATTATTTATTTATTTATTTATATAATGCTCCCAATACAGGTATACTAATTATTCCGGCACTCAATATAATACAATTATTATTTATTTATTTATGTAATGCTCCTAATACAGGTATACTATTTATTCTGGCACCCAATATAATACAATTATTATTTATTTATTTATGTAATGCTCCTAATACAGGTATACTAATTATTCCGGCGCCCAATATAATACAATTATTATTTATTTATTTATGTAATGCTCCTAATACAGGTATACTATTTATTACGGCGCCCAATATAATACAATTATTATTTATTTATTTATGTAATGCTCCTATTACAGGTATACTAATTATTCCGGCGCCCAATATAATAAAATTATTATTTATTTATTTATGTAATGCTCCTAATACAGGTATACTAATTATTCCGGCGCCCAATATAATACAATTATTATTTATTTATTTATGTAATGCTCCTAATACAGGTATACTTATTATTCCGGCGCCCAATATAATACAATTATTATTTATTTATTTATATAATGCTCCCAATACAGGTATACTAATTATTCCGGCACTCAATATAATACAATTATTATTTATTTATTTATGTAATGCTCCTAATACAGGTATACTATTTATTCTGGCACCCAATATAATACAATTATTATTTATTTATTTATGTAATGCTCCTAATACAGGTATACTAATTATTCCGGCACCCAATATAATACAATTATTATTTATTTATTTACGTAATGCTTCTAATACAGGTATACTAATTATTCCGGTGCCCAAAATAATTCAATTATTATTTATTTATTTATGTAATGCTCCTAATACAGGTATACTAATTATTCCGGCGCCCAATATAATACAATTATTATTTATTTATTTATTTATGTAATGCTCCTAATACAGGTATACTAATTATTCCGGCGACCAATATAATACAATTATTATTTATTTATTTATTTATATAATGCTCCCAATACAGGTATACTAATTATTCCGGCACTCAATATAATACAATTATTATTTATTTATTTATGTAATGCTCCTAATACAGGTATACTATTTATTCTGGCACCCAATATAATACAATTATTATTTATTTATTTATGTAATGCTCCTAATACAGGTATACTAATTATTCCGGCGCCCAATATAATACAATTATTATTTATTTATTTATGTAATGCTCCTAATACAGGTATACTATTTATTCCGGCGCCCAATATAATACAATTATTATTTATTTATTTATGTAATGCTCCTATTACAGGTATACTAATTATTCCGGCGCCCAATATAATAAAATTATTATTTATTTATTTATGTAATGCTCCTAATACAGGTATACTAATTATTCCGGCGCCCAATATAATACAATTATTATTTATTTATTTATGTAATGCTCCTAATACAGGTATACTAATTATTCCGGCGCCCAATATAATACAATTATTATTTATTTATTTATGTAATGCTACTAATACAGGTACACTAATTATTCCGGCACCCAATATAATACAATTATTATTTATTTATTTATGTAATGCTCCTAATACAGGTATACTAATTATTCCAGCACCCAATATAATACAATTATTATTTATTTATTTATGTAATGCTCCTAATACAGGTATACTAATTATTCCGGCGCCCAATATAAAACAATTATTATTTATTTATTTATGTAATGCTCCTAATACAGGTATACTAATTATTCCGGCTCCAAATAAAATACAATTATTATTCATTTTTTTATATAATGCTCCTAATACAGGTATACTAATTATTCCGGCGCCCAATATAATACAATTATTATTTATTTTTTTATGTAATGCTCCTAATACAGGTATACTATTTTTTCCGGCACTCAATATAATACAATTATTATTTATTTATTTATGTAATGCTCCTAATACAGGTATACTAATTATTCCGGCGCCCAATATAATACAATTATTATTTATTTATTTATGTAATGCTCCTAATACAGGTCTACTAATTATTCCGGCGCCCAATATAATACAATTATTATTTATTTATTTATGTAATGCTCCTAATACAGGTATACTAATTATTCCGGCGCCCATTATAATACAATTATTATTTATTTATTTATGTAATGCTCCTAATACAGGTATACTAATTATTCCGGCGCCCAATATAATACAATTATTATTTATTTATTTATGTAATGCTCCTAATACAGGTATACTAATTATTCCGGTGCCCAATATAATACAATTATCATTTATTTATTTATGTAATGCTCCTAATACAGGTATATTAATTATTCCGGCGCCCAATATAATACAATTATTATTTATTTATTTATGTAATGCTCCTAATACAGGTATACTAATTATTCCGGCGCCCAATATAATACAATTATTATTTATTTATTTATGTATTGCTCCTAATACAGGTATACCAATTATTCCGGCGCCCAAAATAATTCAATTATTATTTATTTATTTATGTAATGCTCCTAATACAGGTATACTAATTATTCCGGCGCCCAAAATAATTCAATTATTATTTATTTATTTATGTAATGCTCCTAATACAGGTATACTAATTATTCCGGCGCCCAATATAATAAAATTATTATTTATTTATTTATGTAATGCTCCTAATACAGGTATACTATTTTTTCCGGCACTCAATATAATACAATTATTATTTATTTATTTATGTAATGCTCCTAATGCAGGTATACTAATTATTCCGGCGCCCAATATAATACAATTATTATTTATTTATTTATGTAATGCTCCTAATACAGGTATACTATTTATTCCGGCACTCAATATAATACAATTATTATTTATTTATTTATGTAATGCTCCTAATACAGGTATACTAATTATTCCGGCGCCCAATATAATACAATCATTATTTATCTATTTATGTAATGCTCCTAATACAGGTATACTAATTATTCTGGCGCCCAATATAATACAATTATTATTTATTTATTTATGTAATGCTCCTAATACATTTTTACTAATTATTCCGGCGCCCAATATAATACAATTATTATTTATTTATTTATGTAATGCTCCTAATACAGGTATACTAATTATTCCGGCGCCCAATATAATACAATTATTATTTATTTATTTATGTAATGCTCCTAATACAGGTATACTAATTATTCCAGCACCCAATATAATACAATTATTATTTATTTATTTATGTAATGCTCCTAATACAGGTATACTAATTATTCCGGCGCCCAATATAAAACAATTATTATTTATTTATTTATGTAATGCTCCTAATACAGGTATACTAATTATTCCGGCTCCCAATATAATACAATTATTATTTATTTTTTTATATAATGCTCCTAATACAGGTATACTAATTATTCCGGCGCCCAATATAAGACAATTATTATTTATTTATTTATGAAATGCTCCTAATACAGGTATACTAATTATTCCGGCGCCCAATATAATACAATTATTATTTATTTATTTATGTAATGCTCCTAATACAGGTATACTAATTATTCTGGCGCCAAATATAATACAATTATTATTTATTTATTTATGTAATGCTCCTAATACAGGTATACTAATTATTCCGGCGCCCAATATAATACAATTATTATTTATTTATTTATGTAATGCTCCTAATACAGGTATACTAATTATTCCGGTGCCCAATATAATACAATTATCATTTATTAATTTATGTAATGCTCCTAATACAGGTATACTAATTATTCCGGCTCCCAATATAATACAATTATTATTTATTTTTTTATATAATGCTCCTAATACAGGTATACTAATTATTCCGGCGCCCAATATAATACAATTATTATTTATTTATTTATGTAATGCTCCTAATACAGGTATACTAATTATTCTGGAGCCCAATATAATACAATTATTATTTATTTATTTATGTAATGCTCCTAATACAGGTATACTAATTATTCCGGCTCCCAATATAATACAATTATTATTTATTTTTTTATATAATGCTCCTAATACAGGTATACTAATTATTCCGGCGCCCAATATAAGACAATTATTATTTATTTATTTATGTAATGCTCCTAATACAGGTATACTAATTATTCCGGCGCCCAATATAATACAATTATTATATATTTATTTATGTAATGCTCCTAATACAGGTATACTAATTATTCTGGCGCCAAATATAATACAATTATTATTTATTTATTTATGTAATGCTCCTAATACAGGTATACTAATTATTCCGGCGCCCAATATAATACAATTATTATTTATTTATTTATGTAATGCTCCTAATACAGGTATACTAATTATTCCGGTGCCCAATATAATACAATTATCATTTATTAATTTATGTAATGCTCCTAATACAGGTATACTAATTATTCCGGCTCCCAATATAATACAATTATTATTTATTTTTTTATATAATGCTCCTAATACAGGTATACTAATTATTCCGGCGCCCAATATAATACAATTATTATTTATTTATTTATGTAATGCTCCTAATACAGGTAAACTAATTATTCTGGAGCCCAATATAATACAATTATTATTTATTTATTTATGTAATGCTCCTAATACAGGTATACTAATTATTCCAAAGCCCATTATAATACAATTATTATTTATTTATTTATGTAATGCTCCTAATACAGGTATACTAATTATTCCGGCGCCCAATATAATACAATTATTATTTATTTTTTTATGTAATGCTCCTTATACAGGTATACTATTTTTTCCGGCACTCAATATAATACAATTATCATTTATTTATTTATGTAATGCTCCTAATACAGGTATACTAATTATTCCGGCGCCCAATATAATACAATTATTATTTATTTATTTATGTAATGCTCCTAATACAGGTATACTAATTATTCCGGCGCCCAATATAATACAATTATTATTTATTTATTTATGTAATGCTCCTAATACAGGTATACTAATTATTCCGGCGCCCAATATAATACAATTATTATTTATTTATTTATGTAATGCTCCTAATACAGGTATACTAATTATTCCGGCGCCCAATATAATACAATTATTATTTATTTATTTATATAATGCTCCTAATACAGGTATACTAATTATTCCGGCGCCCAATATAATACAATTATTATTTATTTATTTACGTAATGCTCCTAATACAGGTATACTAATTATTCCGGCGCCCAATATAATACAATTATTATTTATTTATTTATGTAATGCTCCTAATACAGGTATACTAATTATTCCGGCGCCCAATATAATACAATTATTATTTATTTATTTATGTAATGCTCCTAATACAGGTATACTAATTATTCCGGCTCCCAATATAATACAATTATTATTTATTTTTTTAAATAATGCTCGTAATACAGGTATACTAATTATTCCGGCGCCCAATATAATACAATTATTATTTATTTATTTATGTAATGCTCCTAATACAGGTATACTAATTATTCTGGCGCCCAATATAATACAATTATTATTTATTTATTTATGTAATGCTCCTAATACAGGTATACTAATTATTCCGGCGCCCATTATAATACAATTATTATTTATTTATTTATGTAATGCTCCTAATACAGGTATACTAATTATTCCGGCGCCCAATATAATACAATTATTATTTATTTATTTATGTAATGCTCCTAATACAGGTATACTAATTATTCCGGTGCCCAATATAATACAATTATCATTTATTTATTTATGTAATGCTCCTAATACAGGTATATTAATTATTCCGGCGCCCAATATAATACAATTATTATTTATTTATTTATGTAATGCTCCTAATACAGGTATACTAATTATTCCGGCGCCCAATTTAATACAATTATTATTTATTTATTTATGTAATGCTCCTAATACAGGTACACTAATTATTCCTGCACCCAATATAATACAATTATTATTTATTTATTTATGTAATGCTCCTAATACAGGTATACTAATTATTCCGGTGCCCAATATAATACAATTATCATTTATTAATTTATGTAATGCTCCTAATACAGGTATACTAATTATTCCGGCTCCCAATATAATACAATTATTATTTATTTTTTTATATAATGCTCCTAATACAGGTATACTAATTATTCCGGCGCCCAATATAATACAATTATTATTTATTTATTTATGTAATGCTCCTAATACAGGTAAACTAATTATTCTGGAGCCCAATATAATACAATTATTATTTATTTATTTATGTAATGCTCCTAATACAGGTATACTAATTATTCCAAAGCCCATTATAATACAATTATTATTTATTTATTTATGTAATGCTCCTAATACAGGTATACTAATTATTCCGGCGCCCAATATAATACAATTATTATTTATTTTTTTATGTAATGCTCCTTATACAGGTATACTATTTTTTCCGGCACTCAATATAATACAATTATCATTTATTTATTTATGTAATGCTCCTAATACAGGTATACTAATTATTCCGGCGCCCAATATAATACAATTATTATTTATTTATTTATGTAATGCTCCTAATACAGGTATACTAATTATTCCGGCGCCCAATATAATACAATTATTATTTATTTATTTATGTAATGCTCCTAATACAGGTATACTAATTATTCCGGCGCCCAATATAATACAATTATTATTTATTTATTTATGTAATGCTCCTAATACAGGTATACTAATTATTCCGGCGCCCAATATAATACAATTATTATTTATTTATTTATATAATGCTCCTAATACAGGTATACTAATTATTCCGGCACCCAATATAATACAATTATTATTTATTTATTTACGTAATGCTCCTAATACAGGTATACTAATTATTCCGGCGCCCAATATAATACAATTATTATTTATTTATTTATGTAATGCTCCTAATACAGGTATACTAATTATTCCGGCGCCCAATATAATACAATTATTATTTATTTATTTATGTAATGCTCCTAATACAGGTATACTAATTATTCCGGCTCCCAATATAATACAATTATTATTTATTTTTTTAAATAATGCTCGTAATACAGGTATACTAATTATTCCGGCGCCCAATATAATACAATTATTATTTATTTATTTATGTAATGCTCCTAATACAGGTATACTAATTATTCTGGCGCCCAATATAATACAATTATTATTTATTTATTTATGTAATGCTCCTAATACAGGTATACTAATTATTCCGGCGCCCATTATAATACAATTATTATTTATTTATTTATGTAATGCTCCTAATACAGGTATACTAATTATTCCGGTGCCCAATATAATACAATTATCATTTATTTATTTATGTAATGCTCCTAATACAGGTATATTAATTATTCCGGCGCCCAATATAATACAATTATTATTTATTTATTTATGTAATGCTCCTAATACAGGTATACTAATTATTCCGGCGCCCAATTTAATACAATTATTATTTATTTATTTATGTAATGCTCCTAATACAGGTACACTAATTATTCCTGCACCCAATATAATACAATTATTATTTATTTATTTATGTAATGCTCCTAATACAGGTATACTAATTATTCCAGCACCCAATATAATACAATTATTATTTATTTATTTATGTAATGCTCCTAATACAGGTATACTAATTATTCCGGCGCCCAATATAAAACAATTATTATTTATTTATTTACGTAATGCTCCTAATACAGGTATACTAATTATTCCGGCTCCCAATATAATACAATTATTATTTTTTTTTTATATAATGCTCCTAATACAGGTATACTAATTATTCCGGCGCCCAATATAATACAATTATTATTTATTTATTTATGTAATGCTCTTAATACAGGTATACTAATTATTCCGGCGCCCAAAATAATTCAATTATTATTTATTTATTTATGTAATGCTCCTAATACAGGTATACTAATTATTCCGGCGCCCAATATAATACAATTATTATTTATTTTTTTATGTAATGCTCCTAATACAGGTATACTATTTTTCCCGGCACTCAATATAATACAATTATTATTTATTTATTTATGTAATGCTCCTAATGCAGGTATACTAATTATTCCGGCGCCCAATATAATACAATTATTATTTATTTATTTATGCAATGCTCCTAATACAGGTATACTATTTATTCCGGCACTCAATATAATACAATTATTATTTATTTATTTATGTAATGCTCCTAATACAGGTATACTAATTATTCCGGTGCCCACTATAATACAATTATTATTTATTTATTTATGTAATGCTCCTAATACAGGTATACTAATTATTCCGGCGCCCAATATAATACAATTATTATTTATTTATTTATGTAATGCTCCTAATACAGGTATACTATTTATTCCGGCACTCAATATAATACAATTATTATTTATTTATTTATGTAATGCTCCTAATACATTTTTACTAATTATTCCGGCGCCCAATATAATACAATTATTATGTATTTATTTATGTAATGCTCCTAATACAGGTATACTAATTATTCCGGTGCCCAATATAATACAATTATTATTTATTTATTTATGTAATGCTCCTAATACAGGTATACTATTTATTCCGGCACTCAATATAATACAATTATTATTTATTTATTTATGTAATGCTCCTAATACAGGTATACTATTTATTCCGGCACCCAATATAATACAATTATTATTAATTTATTTATGTAATGCTCCTAATACAGGTATACTAATTATTCCGGTGCCCACTATAATACAATTATTATTTATTTATTTATGTAATGCTCCTAATACAGGTATACTAATTATTCCGGCGCCCAATATAATACAATTATTATTTATTTATTTATTTATGTAATGCTCCTAATACAGGTATACTAATTATTCCGGCACCCAATATAATACAATTATTATTTATTTATTTATTTATTTATTTATGTAATGCTCCCAATACAGGTATACTAATTATTCCGGCGCCCAATATAATACAATTATTATTTATTTATTTATGTAATGCTCCTAATACAGGTATACTTATTATTCCGGCGCCCAATATAATACAATTATTATTTATTTATTTATATAATGCTCCTAATACAGGTATACTAATTATTCCGGCACCCAATATAATACAATTATTATTTATTTATTTACGTAATGCTTCTAATACAGGTATACTAATTATTCCGGTGCCCAAAATAATTCAATTATTATTTATTTATTTATGTAATGCTCCTAATACAGGTATACTAATTATTCCGGCGCCCAATATAATACAATTATTATTTATTTATTTATTTATGTAATGCTCCTAATACAGGTATACTAATTATTCCGGCGACCAATATAATACAATTATTATTTATTTATTTATTTATATAATGCTCCCAATACAGGTATACTAATTATTCCGGCACTCAATATAATACAATTATTATTTATTTATTTATGTAATGCTCCTAATACAGGTATACTATTTATTCTGGCACCCAATATAATACAATTATTATTTATTTATTTATGTAATGCTCCTAATACAGGTATACTAATTATTCCGGCGCCCAATATAATACAATTATTATTTATTTATTTATGTAATGCTCCTAATACAGGTATACTATTTATTACGGCGCCCAATATAATACAATTATTATTTATTTATTTATGTAATGCTCCTATTACAGGTATACTAATTATTCCGGCGCCCAATATAATAAAATTATTATTTATTTATTTATGTAATGCTCCTAATACAGGTATACTAATTATTCCGGCGCCCAATATAATACAATTATTATTTATTTATTTATGTAATGCTCCTAATACAGGTATACTTATTATTCCGGCGCCCAATATAATACAATTATTATTTATTTATTTATATAATGCTCCTAATACAGGTATACTAATTATTCCGGCACCCAATATAATACAATTATTATTTATTTATTTACGTAATGCTTCTAATACAGGTATACTAATTATTCCGGTGCCCAAAATAATTCAATTATTATTTATTTATTTATGTAATGCTCCTAATACAGGTATACTAATTATTCCGGCGCCCAATATAATACAATTATTATTTATTTATTTATTTATGTAATGCTCCTAATACAGGTATACTAATTATTCCGGCGACCAATATAATACAATTATTATTTATTTATTTATTTATATAATGCTCCCAATACAGGTATACTAATTATTCCGGCACTCAATATAATACAATTATTATTTATTTATTTATGTAATGCTCCTAATACAGGTATACTATTTATTCTGGCACCCAATATAATACAATTATTATTTATTTATTTATGTAATGCTCCTAATACAGGTATAATAATTATTCCGGCGCCCAATATAATACAATTATTATTTATTTATTTATGTAATGCTCCTAATACAGGTATACTATTTATTCCGGCGCCCAATATAATACAATTATTATTTATTTATTTATGTAATGCTCCTATTACAGGTATACTAATTATTCCGGCGCCCAATATAATAAAATTATTATTTATTTATTTATGTAATGCTCCTAATACAGGTATACTAATTATTCCGGCGCCCAATATAATACAATTATTATTTATTTATTTATGTAATGCTCCTAATACAGGTATACTAATTATTCCGGCGCCCAATATAATACAATTATTATTTATTTATTTATGTAATGCTACTAATACAGGTACACTAATTATTCCGGCACCCAATATAATACAATTATTATTTATTTATTTATGTAATGCTCCTAATACAGGTATACTAATTATTCCAGCACCCAATATAATACAATTATTATTTATTTATTTATGTAATGCTCCTAATACAGGTATACTAATTATTCCGGCGCCCAATATAAAACAATTATTATTTATTTATTTATGTAATGCTCCTAATACAGGTATACTAATTATTCCGGCTCCAAATAAAATACAATTATTATTCATTTTTTTATATAATGCTCCTAATACAGGTATACTAATTATTCCGGCGCCCAATATAATACAATTATTATTTATTTATTTATGTAATGCTCCTAATACAGGTATACAAATTATTCCGGCGCCCAAAATAATTCAATTATTATTTATTTATTTATGTAATGCTCCTAATACAGGTATACTTATTATTCCGGCGCCCAATATAATACAATTATTATTTATTTTTTTATGTAATGCTCCTAATACAGGTATACTATTTTTTCCGGCACTCAATATAATACAATTATTATTTATTTATTTATGTAATGCTCCTAATACAGGTATACTAATTATTCCGGCGCCCAATATAATACAATTATTATTTATTTATTTATGTAATGCTCCTAATACAGGTCTACTAATTATTCCGGCGCCCAATATAATACAATTATTATTTATTTATTTATGTAATGCTCCTAATACAGGTATACTAATTATTCCGGCGCCCATTATAATACAATTATTATTTATTTATTTATGTAATGCTCCTAATACAGGTATACTAATTATTCCGGCGCCCAATATAATACAATTATTATTTATTTATTTATGTAATGCTCCTAATACAGGTATACTAATTATTCCGGTGCCCAATATAATACAATTATCATTTATTTATTTATGTAATGCTCCTAATACAGGTATATTAATTATTCCGGCGCCCAATATAATACAATTATTATTTATTTATTTATGTAATGCTCCTAATACAGGTATACTAATTATTCCGGCGCCCAATATAATACAATTATTATTTATTTATTTATGTATTGCTCCTAATACAGGTATACCAATTATTCCGGCGCCCAAAATAATTCAATTATTATTTATTTATTTATGTAATGCTCCTAATACAGGTATACTAATTATTCCGGCGCCCAAAATAATTCAATTATTATTTATTTATTTATGTAATGCTCCTAATACAGGTATACTAATTATTCCGGCGCCCAATATAATAAAATTATTATTTATTTATTTATGTAATGCTCCTAATACAGGTATACTATTTTTTCCGGCACTCAATATAATACAATTATTATTTATTTATTTATGTAATGCTCCTAATGCAGGTATACTAATTATTCCGGCGCCCAATATAATACAATTATTATTTATTTATTTATGTAATGCTCCTAATACAGGTATACTATTTATTCCGGCACTCAATATAATACAATTATTATTTATTTATTTATGTAATGCTCCTAATACAGGTATACTAATTATTCCGGCGCCCAATATAATACAATCATTATTTATCTATTTATGTAATGCTCCTAATACAGGTATACTAATTATTCTGGCGCCCAATATAATACAATTATTATTTATTTATTTATGTAATGCTCCTAATACATTTTTACTAATTATTCCGGCGCCCAATATAATACAATTATTATTTATTTATTTATGTAATGCTCCTAATACAGGTATACTAATTATTCCGGCGCCCAATATAATACAATTATTATTTATTTATTTATGTAATGCTCCTAATACAGGTATACTAATTATTCCAGCACCCAATATAATACAATTATTATTTATTTATTTATGTAATGCTCCTAATACAGGTATACTAATTATTCCGGCGCCCAATATAAAACAATTATTATTTATTTATTTATGTAATGCTCCTAATACAGGTATACTAATTATTCCGGCTCCCAATATAATACAATTATTATTTATTTTTTTATATAATGCTCCTAATACAGGTATACTAATTATTCCGGCGCCCAATATAAGACAATTATTATTTATTTATTTATGAAATGCTCCTAATACAGGTATACTAATTATTCCGGCGCCCAATATAATACAATTATTATTTATTTATTTATGTAATGCTCCTAATACAGGTATACTAATTATTCTGGCGCCAAATATAATACAATTATTATTTATTTATTTATGTAATGCTCCTAATACAGGTATACTAATTATTCCGGCGCCCAATATAATACAATTATTATTTATTTATTTATGTAATGCTCCTAATACAGGTATACTAATTATTCCGGTGCCCAATATAATACAATTATCATTTATTAATTTATGTAATGCTCCTAATACAGGTATACTAATTATTCCGGCTCCCAATATAATACAATTATTATTTATTTTTTTATATAATGCTCCTAATACAGGTATACTAATTATTCCGGCGCCCAATATAATACAATTATTATTTATTTATTTATGTAATGCTCCTAATACAGGTATACTAATTATTCTGGAGCCCAATATAATACAATTATTATTTATTTATTTATGTAATGCTCCTAATACAGGTATACTAATTATTCCGGCTCCCAATATAATACAATTATTATTTATTTTTTTATATAATGCTCCTAATACAGGTATACTAATTATTCCGGCGCCCAATATAAGACAATTATTATTTATTTATTTATGTAATGCTCCTAATACAGGTATACTAATTATTCCGGCGCCCAATATAATACAATTATTATATATTTATTTATGTAATGCTCCTAATACAGGTATACTAATTATTCTGGCGCCAAATATAATACAATTATTATTTATTTATTTATGTAATGCTCCTAATACAGGTATACTAATTATTCCGGCGCCCAATATAATAAAATTATTATTTATTTATTTATGTAATGCTCCTAATACAGGTATACTATTTTTTCCGGCACTCAATATAATACAATTATTATTTATTTATTTATGTAATGCTCCTAATGCAGGTATACTAATTATTCCGGCGCCCAATATAATACAATTATTATTTATTTATTTATGTAATGCTCCTAATACAGGTATACTATTTATTCCGGCACTCAATATAATACAATTATTATTTATTTATTTATGTAATGCTCCTAATACAGGTATACTAATTATTCCGGCGCCCAATATAATACAATCATTATTTATCTATTTATGTAATGCTCCTAATACAGGTATACTAATTATTCTGGCGCCCAATATAATACAATTATTATTTATTTATTTATGTAATGCTCCTAATACATTTTTACTAATTATTCCGGCGCCCAATATAATACAATTATTATTTATTTATTTATGTAATGCTCCTAATACAGGTATACTAATTATTCCGGCGCCCAATATAATACAATTATTATTTATTTATTTATGTAATGCTCCTAATACAGGTATACTAATTATTCCAGCACCCAATATAATACAATTATTATTTATTTATTTATGTAATGCTCCTAATACAGGTATACTAATTATTCCGGCGCCCAATATAAAACAATTATTATTTATTTATTTATGTAATGCTCCTAATACAGGTATACTAATTATTCCGGCTCCCAATATAATACAATTATTATTTATTTTTTTATATAATGCTCCTAATACAGGTATACTAATTATTCCGGCGCCCAATATAAGACAATTATTATTTATTTATTTATGAAATGCTCCTAATACAGGTATACTAATTATTCCGGCGCCCAATATAATACAATTATTATTTATTTATTTATGTAATGCTCCTAATACAGGTATACTAATTATTCTGGCGCCAAATATAATACAATTATTATTTATTTATTTATGTAATGCTCCTAATACAGGTATACTAATTATTCCGGCGCCCAATATAATACAATTATTATTTATTTATTTATGTAATGCTCCTAATACAGGTATACTAATTATTCCGGTGCCCAATATAATACAATTATCATTTATTAATTTATGTAATGCTCCTAATACAGGTATACTAATTATTCCGGCTCCCAATATAATACAATTATTATTTATTTTTTTATATAATGCTCCTAATACAGGTATACTAATTATTCCGGCGCCCAATATAATACAATTATTATTTATTTATTTATGTAATGCTCCTAATACAGGTATACTAATTATTCTGGAGCCCAATATAATACAATTATTATTTATTTATTTATGTAATGCTCCTAATACAGGTATACTAATTATTCCGGCTCCCAATATAATACAATTATTATTTATTTTTTTATATAATGCTCCTAATACAGGTATACTAATTATTCCGGCGCCCAATATAAGACAATTATTATTTATTTATTTATGTAATGCTCCTAATACAGGTATACTAATTATTCCGGCGCCCAATATAATACAATTATTATATATTTATTTATGTAATGCTCCTAATACAGGTATACTAATTATTCTGGCGCCAAATATAATACAATTATTATTTATTTATTTATGTAATGCTCCTAATACAGGTATACTAATTATTCCGGCGCCCAATATAATACAATTATTATTTATTTATTTATGTAATGCTCCTAATACAGGTATACTAATTATTCCGGTGCCCAATATAATACAATTATCATTTATTAATTTATGTAATGCTCCTAATACAGGTATACTAATTATTCCGGCTCCCAATATAATACAATTATTATTTATTTTTTTATATAATGCTCCTAATACAGGTATACTAATTATTCCGGCGCCCAATATAATACAATTATTATTTATTTATTTATGTAATGCTCCTAATACAGGTAAACTAATTATTCTGGAGCCCAATATAATACAATTATTATTTATTTATTTATGTAATGCTCCTAATACAGGTATACTAATTATTCCAAAGCCCATTATAATACAATTATTATTTATTTATTTATGTAATGCTCCTAATACAGGTATACTAATTATTCCGGCGCCCAATATAATACAATTATTATTTATTTTTTTATGTAATGCTCCTTATACAGGTATACTATTTTTTCCGGCACTCAATATAATACAATTATCATTTATTTATTTATGTAATGCTCCTAATACAGGTATACTAATTATTCCGGCGCCCAATATAATACAATTATTATTTATTTATTTATGTAATGCTCCTAATACAGGTATACTAATTATTCCGGCGCCCAATATAATACAATTATTATTTATTTATTTATGTAATGCTCCTAATACAGGTATACTAATTATTCCGGCGCCCAATATAATACAATTATTATTTATTTATTTATGTAATGCTCCTAATACAGGTATACTAATTATTCCGGCGCCCAATATAATACAATTATTATTTATTTATTTATATAATGCTCCTAATACAGGTATACTAATTATTCCGGCGCCCAATATAATACAATTATTATTTATTTATTTACGTAATGCTCCTAATACAGGTATACTAATTATTCCGGCGCCCAATATAATACAATTATTATTTATTTATTTATGTAATGCTCCTAATACAGGTATACTAATTATTCCGGCGCCCAATATAATACAATTATTATTTATTTATTTATGTAATGCTCCTAATACAGGTATACTAATTATTCCGGCTCCCAATATAATACAATTATTATTTATTTTTTTAAATAATGCTCGTAATACAGGTATACTAATTATTCCGGCGCCCAATATAATACAATTATTATTTATTTATTTATGTAATGCTCCTAATACAGGTATACTAATTATTCTGGCGCCCAATATAATACAATTATTATTTATTTATTTATGTAATGCTCCTAATACAGGTATACTAATTATTCCGGCGCCCATTATAATACAATTATTATTTATTTATTTATGTAATGCTCCTAATACAGGTATACTAATTATTCCGGCGCCCAATATAATACAATTATTATTTATTTATTTATGTAATGCTCCTAATACAGGTATACTAATTATTCCGGTGCCCAATATAATACAATTATCATTTATTTATTGATGTAATGCTCCTAATACAGGTATATTAATTATTCCGGCGCCCAATATAATACAATTATTATTTATTTATTTATGTAATGCTCCTAATACATGTATACTAATTATTCCGGCGCCCAATTTAATACAATTATTATTTATTTATTTATGTAATGCTCCTAATACAGGTACACTAATTATTCCTGCACCCAATATAATACAATTATTATTTATTTATTTATGTAATGCTCCTAATACAGGTATACTAATTATTCCAGCACCCAATATAATACAATTATTATTTATTTATTTATGTAATGCTCCTAATACAGGTATACTAATTATTCCGGCGCCCAATATAAAACAATTATTATTTATTTATTTATGTAATGCTCCTAATACAGGTATACTAATTATTCCGGCTCCCAATATAATACAATTATTATTTTTTTTTTATATAATGCTCCTAATACAGGTATACTAATTATTCCGGCGCCCAATATAATACAATTATTATTTATTTATTTATGTAATGCTCTTAATACAGGTATACTAATTATTCCGGCGCCCAAAATAATTCAATTATTATTTATTTATTTATGTAATGCTCCTAATACAGGTATACTAATTATTCCGGCGCCCAATATAATACAATTATTATTTATTTTTTTATGTAATGCTCCTAATACAGGTATACTATTTTTCCCGGCACTCAATATAATACAATTATTATTTATTTATTTATGTAATGCTCCTAATGCAGGTATACTAATTATTCCGGCGCCCAATATAATACAATTATTATTTATTTATTTATGCAATGCTCCTAATACAGGTATACTATTTATTCCGGCACTCAATATAATACAATTATTATTTATTTATTTATGTAATGCTCCTAATACAGGTATACTAATTATTCCGGTGCCCACTATAATACAATTATTATTTATTTATTTATGTAATGCTCCTAATACAGGTATACTAATTATTCCGGCGCCCAATATAATACAATTATTATTTATTTATTTATGTAATGCTCCTAATACAGGTATACTATTTATTCCGGCACTCAATATAATACAATTATTATTTATTTATTTATGTAATGCTCCTAATACATTTTTACTAATTATTCCGGCGCCCAATATAATACAATTATTATGTATTTATTTATGTAATGCTCCTAATACAGGTATACTAATTATTCCGGTGCCCAATATAATACAATTATTATTTATTTATTTATGTAATGCTCCTAATACAGGTATACTATTTATTCCGGCACTCAATATAATACAATTATTATTTATTTATTTATGTAATGCTCCTAATACAGGTATACTATTTATTCCGGCACCCAATATAATACAATTATTATTAATTTATTTATGTAATGCTCCTAATACAGGTATACTAATTATTCCGGTGCCCACTATAATACAATTATTATTTATTTATTTATGTAATGCTCCTAATACAGGTATACTAATTATTCCGGCGCCCAATATAATACAATTATTATTTATTTATTTATTTATGTAATGCTCCTAATACAGGTATACTAATTATTCCGGCACCCAATATAATACAATTATTATTTATTTATTTATTTATTTATTTATGTAATGCTCCCAATACAGGTATACTAATTATTCCGGCGCCCAATATAATACAATTATTATTTATTTATTTATGTAATGCTCCTAATACAGGTATACTTATTATTCCGGCGCCCAATATAATACAATTATTATTTATTTATTTATATAA
Organism: Allygus modestus; assembly: GCA_963675035.1. Lineage (NCBI taxonomy): Eukaryota > Metazoa > Arthropoda > Insecta > Hemiptera > Cicadellidae > Allygus > Allygus modestus. The sequence continues at coordinate 352,723,212 of OY776112.1, forward strand.
TGCTCCTAATACAGGTATACTAATTATTCCGGCACCCAATATAATACAATTATTATTTATTTATTTACGTAATGCTTCTAATACAGGTATACTAATTATTCCGGTGCCCAAAATAATTCAATTATTATTTATTTATTTATGTAATGCTCCTAATACAGGTATACTAATTATTCCGGCGCCCAATATAATACAATTATTATTTATTTATTTATTTATGTAATGCTCCTAATACAGGTATACTAATTATTCCGGCGACCAATATAATACAATTATTATTTATTTATTTATTTATATAATGCTCCCAATACAGGTATACTAATTATTCCGGCACTCAATATAATACAATTATTATTTATTTATTTATGTAATGCTCCTAATACAGGTATACTATTTATTCTGGCACCCAATATAATACAATTATTATTTATTTATTTATGTAATGCTCCTAATACAGGTATACTAATTATTCCGGCGCCCAATATAATACAATTATTATTTATTTATTTATGTAATGCTCCTAATACAGGTATACTATTTATTACGGCGCCCAATATAATACAATTATTATTTATTTATTTATGTAATGCTCCTATTACAGGTATACTAATTATTCCGGCGCCCAATATAATAAAATTATTATTTATTTATTTATGTAATGCTCCTAATACAGGTATACTAATTATTCCGGCGCCCAATATAATACAATTATTATTTATTTATTTATGTAATGCTCCTAATACAGGTATACTTATTATTCCGGCGCCCAATATAATACAATTATTATTTATTTATTTATATAATGCTCCTAATACAGGTATACTAATTATTCCGGCACCCAATATAATACAATTATTATTTATTTATTTACGTAATGCTTCTAATACAGGTATACTAATTATTCCGGTGCCCAAAATAATTCAATTATTATTTATTTATTTATGTAATGCTCCTAATACAGGTATACTAATTATTCCGGCGCCCAATATAATACAATTATTATTTATTTATTTATGTAATGCTCCTAATACAGGTATACTAATTATTCCGGCGCCCAATATAATACAATTATTATTTATTTATTTATATAATGCTCCTAATACAGGTATACTAATTATTCCGGCGCCCAATATAATACAATTATTATTTATTTATTTACGTAATGCTCCTAATACAGGTATACTAATTATTCCGGCGCCCAATATAATACAATTATTATTTATTTATTTATGTAATGCTCCTAATACAGGTATACTAATTATTCCGGCGCCCAATATAATACAATTATTATTTATTTATTTATGTAATGCTCCTAATACAGGTATACTAATTATTCCGGCGCCCAATATAATACAATTATTATTTATTTATTTATATAATGCTCCTAATACAGGTATACTAATTATTCCGGCGCCCAATATAATACAATTATTATTTATTTATTTACGTAATGCTCCTAATACAGGTATACTAATTATTCCGGCGCCCAATATAATACAATTATTATTTATTTATTTATGTAATGCTCCTAATACAGGTATACTAATTATTCCGGTGCCCAATATAATACAATATCATTTATTTATTTATGTAATGCTCCTAATACAGGTATATTAATTATTCCGGCGCCCAATATAATACAATTATTATTTATTTATTTATGTAATGCTCCTAATACAGGTATACTAATTATTCCGGCGCCCAATTTAATACAATTATTATTTATTTATTTATGTAATGCTCCTAATACAGGTACACTAATTATTCCTGCACCCAATATAATACAATTATTATTTATTTATTTATGTAATGCTCCTAATACAGGTATACTAATTATTCCAGCACCCAATATAATACAATTATTATTTATTTATTTATGTAATGCTCCTAATACAGGTATACTAATTATTCCGGCGCCCAATATAAAACAATTATTATTTATTTATTTATGTAATGCTCCTAATACAGGTATACTAATTATTCCGGCTCCCAATATAATACAATTATTATTTTTTTTTTATATAATGCTCCTAATACAGGTATACTAATTATTCCGGCGCCCAATATAATACAATTATTATTTATTTATTTATGTAATGCTCTTAATACAGGTATACTAATTATTCCGGCGCCCAAAATAATTCAATTATTATTTATTTATTTATGTAATGCTCCTAATACAGGTATACTAATTATTCCGGCGCCCAATATAATACAATTATTATTTATTTTTTTATGTAATGCTCCTAATACAGGTATACTATTTTTCCCGGCACTCAATATAATACAATTATTATTTATTTATTTATGTAATGCTCCTAATGCAGGTATACTAATTATTCCGGCGCCCAATATAATACAATTATTATTTATTTATTTATGCAATGCTCCTAATACAGGTATACTATTTATTCCGGCACTCAATATAATACAATTATTATTTATTTATTTATGTAATGCTCCTAATACAGGTATACTAATTATTCCGGTGCCCACTATAATACAATTATTATTTATTTATTTATGTAATGCTCCTAATACAGGTATACTAATTATTCCGGCGCCCAATATAATACAATTATTATTTATTTATTTATGTAATGCTCCTAATACAGGTATACTATTTATTCCGGCACTCAATATAATACAATTATTATTTATTTATTTATGTAATGCTCCTAATACATTTTTACTAATTATTCCGGCGCCCAATATAATACAATTATTATGTATTTATTTATGTAATGCTCCTAATACAGGTATACTAATTATTCCGGTGCCCAATATAATACAATTATTATTTATTTATTTATGTAATGCTCCTAATACAGGTATACTATTTATTCCGGCACTCAATATAATACAATTATTATTTATTTATTTATGTAATGCTCCTAATACAGGTATACTATTTATTCCGGCACCCAATATAATACAATTATTATTAATTTATTTATGTAATGCTCCTAATACAGGTATACTAATTATTCCGGTGCCCACTATAATACAATTATTATTTATTTATTTATGTAATGCTCCTAATACAGGTATACTAATTATTCCGGCGCCCAATATAATACAATTATTATTTATTTATTTATTTATGTAATGCTCCTAATACAGGTATACTAATTATTCCGGCACCCAATATAATACAATTATTATTTATTTATTTATTTATTTATTTATGAAATGCTCCCAATACAGGTATACTAATTATTCCGGCGCCCAATATAATACAATTATTATTTATTTATTTATGTAATGCTCCTAATACAGGTATACTTATTATTCCGGCGCCCAATATAATACAATTATTATTTATTTATTTATATAATGCTCCTAATACAGGTATACTAATTATTCCGGCACCCAATATAATACAATTATTATTTATTTATTTACGTAATGCTTCTAATACAGGTATACTAATTATTCCGGTGCCCAAAATAATTCAATTATTATTTATTTATTTATGTAATGCTCCTAATACAGGTATACTAATTATTCCGGCGCCCAATATAATACAATTATTATTTATTTATTTATTTATGTAATGCTCCTAATACAGGTATACTAATTATTCCGGCGACCAATATAATACAATTATTATTTATTTATTTATTTATATAATGCTCCCAATACAGGTATACTAATTATTCCGGCACTCAATATAATACAATTATTATTTATTTATTTATGTAATGCTCCTAATACAGGTATACTATTTATTCTGGCACCCAATATAATACAATTATTATTTATTTATTTATGTAATGCTCCTAATACAGGTATACTAATTATTCCGGCGCCCAATATAATACAATTATTATTTATTTATTTATGTAATGCTCCTAATACAGGTATACTATTTATTACGGCGCCCAATATAATACAATTATTATTTATTTATTTATGTAATGCTCCTATTACAGGTATACTAATTATTCCGGCGCCCAATATAATAAAATTATTATTTATTTATTTATGTAATGCTCCTAATACAGGTATACTAATTATTCCGGCGCCCAATATAATACAATTATTATTTATTTATTTATGTAATGCTCCTAATACAGGTATACTTATTATTCCGGCGCCCAATATAATACAATTATTATTTATTTATTTATATAATGCTCCTAATACAGGTATACTAATTATTCCGGCACCCAATATAATACAATTATTATTTATTTATTTACGTAATGCTTCTAATACAGGTATACTAATTATTCCGGTGCCCAAAATAATTCAATTATTATTTATTTATTTATGTAATGCTCCTAATACAGGTATACTAATTATTCCGGCGCCCAATATAATACAATTATTATTTATTTATTTATTTATGTAATGCTCCTAATACAGGTATACTAATTATTCCGGCGACCAATATAATACAATTATTATTTATTTATTTATTTATATAATGCTCCCAATACAGGTATACTAATTATTCCGGCACTCAATATAATACAATTATTATTTATTTATTTATGTAATGCTCCTAATACAGGTATACTATTTATTCTGGCACCCAATATAATACAATTATTATTTATTTATTTATGTAATGCTCCTAATACAGGTATACTAATTATTCCGGCGCCCAATATAATACAATTATTATTTATTTATTTATGTAATGCTCCTAATACAGGTATACTATTTATTCCGGCGCCCAATATAATACAATTATTATTTATTTATTTATGTAATGCTCCTATTACAGGTATACTAATTATTCCGGCGCCCAATATAATAAAATTATTATTTATTTATTTATGTAATGCTCCTAATACAGGTATACTAATTATTCCGGCGCCCAATATAATACAATTATTATTTATTTATTTATGTAATGCTCCTAATACAGGTATACTAATTATTCCGGCGCCCAATATAATACAATTATTATTTATTTATTTATGTAATGCTACTAATACAGGTACACTAATTATTCCGGCACCCAATATAATACAATTATTATTTATTTATTTATGTAATGCTCCTAATACAGGTATACTAATTATTCCAGCACTCAATATAATACAATTATTATTTATTTATTTATGTAATGCTCCTAATACAGGTATACTAATTATTCCGGCGCCCAATATAAAACAATTATTATTTATTTATTTATGTAATGCTCCTAATACAGGTATACTAATTATTCCGGCTCCAAATAAAATACAATTATTATTCATTTTTTTATATAATGCTCCTAATACAGGTATACTAATTATTCCGGCGCCCAATATAATACAATTATTATTTATTTATTTATGTAATGCTCCTAATACAGGTATACAAATTATTCCGGCGCCCAAAATAATTCAATTATTATTTATTTATTTATGTAATGCTCCTAATACAGGTATACTTATTATTCCGGCGCCCAATATAATACAATTATTATTTATTTTTTTATGTAATGCTCCTAATACAGGTATACTATTTTTTCCGGCACTCAATATAATACAATTATTATTTATTTATTTATGTAATGCTCCTAATACAGGTATACTAATTATTCCGGCGCCCAATATAATACAATTATTATTTATTTATTTATGTAATGCTCCTAATACAGGTCTACTAATTATTCCGGCGCCCAATATAATACAATTATTATTTATTTATTTATGTAATGCTCCTAATACAGGTATACTAATTATTCCGGCGCCCATTATAATACAATTATTATTTATTTATTTATGTAATGCTCCTAATACAGGTATACTAATTATTCCGGCGCCCAATATAATACAATTATTATTTATTTATTTATGTAATGCTCCTAATACAGGTATACTAATTATTCCGGTGCCCAATATAATACAATTATCATTTATTTATTTATGTAATGCTCCTAATACAGGTATATTAATTATTCCGGCGCCCAATATAATACAATTATTATTTATTTATTTATGTAATGCTCCTAATACAGGTATACTAATTATTCCGGCGCCCAATATAATACAATTATTATTTATTTATTTATGTATTGCTCCTAATACAGGTATACCAATTATTCCGGCGCCCAAAATAATTCAATTATTATTTATTTATTTATGTAATGCTCCTAATACAGGTATACTAATTATTCCGGCGCCCAAAATAATTCAATTATTATTTATTTATTTATGTAATGCTCCTAATACAGGTATACTAATTATTCCGGCGCCCAATATAATAAAATTATTATTTATTTATTTATGTAATGCTCCTAATACAGGTATACTAATTATTCCGGCGCCCAATATAATACAATTATTATTTATTTATTTATTTATGTAATGCTCCTAATACAGGTATACTAATTATTCCGGCGCCCAATATAATACAATTATTATTTATTTATTTATTTATGTAATGCTCCCAATACAGGTATACTAATTATTCCGGCGCCCAATATAATACAATTATTATTTATTTATTTATGTAATGCTCCTAATACAGGTATACTAATTATTCCGGCGCCCAATATAATACAATTATTAATTATTTATTTATACAATGCTCCTAATACAGGTATACTAATTATTCCGGCGCCCAATATAATACAATTATTATTTATTTATTTACGTAATGCTCCTAATACAGGTATACTAATTATTCCGGCGCCCAAAATAATTCAATTATTATTTATTTATTTATGTAATGCTCCTAATACAGGTATACTAATTATTCCGGCGCCCAATATAATACAATTATTATTTATTTATTTATGTAATGCTCCTAATACAGGTATACTATTTATTCCGGCACTCAATATAATACAATTATTATTTATTTATTTATGTAATGCTCCTAATACAGGTATACTATTTATTCCGGCACCCAATATAATACAATTATTATTTATTTATTTATGTAATGCTCCTAATACAGGTATACTAATTATTCCGGCGCCCAATATAATACAATTATTATTTATTTATTTATGTAATGCTCCTAATACAGGTATACTAATTATTCCGGCGCCCAATATAATACAATTATTATTTATTTATTTATGTAATGCTCCTAATACAGGTATACTAATTATTCTGGCGCCAAATATAATACAATTATTATTTATTTATTTATGTAATGCTCCTAATACAGGTATACTAATTATTCCGGCGCCCAATATAATACAATTATCATTTATTAATTTATGTAATGCTCCTAATACAGGTATACTAATTATTCCGGCTCCCAATATAATACAATTATTATTTATTTATTTACGTAATGCTCCTAATACAGGTATACTAATTATTCCGGCGCCCATTATAATACAATTATTATTTATTTATTTATGTAATGCTCCTAATACAGGTATACTAATTATTCCGGCGCCCAATATAATACAATTATTATTTATTTATTTATGTGATGCTCCTAATACAGGTATACTAATTATTCCGGTGCCCAATATAATACAATTATCATTTATTTATTTATGTAATGCTCCTAATACAGGTATATTAATTATTCCGGCGCCCAATATAATACAATTATTATTTATTTATTTATGTAATGCTCCTAATACAGGTATACTAATTATTCCGGCGCCCAATTTAATACAATTATTATTTATTTATTTATGTAATGCTCCTAATACAGGTACACTAATTATTCCTGCACCCAATATAATACAATTATTATTTATTTATTTATGTAATGCTCCTAATACAGGTATACTAATTATTCCAGCACCCAATATAATACAATTATTATTTATTTATTTATGTAATGCTCCTAATACAGGTATAATAATTATTCCGGCGCCCAATATAAAACAATTATTATTTATTTATTTATGTAATGCTCCTAATACAGGTATACTAATTATTCCGGCTCCCAATATAATACAATTATTATTTTTTTTTATATAATGCTCCTAATACAGGTATACTAATTATTCCGGCGCCCAATATAATACAATTATTATTTATTTATTTATTTATTTAATGCTCCTAATACAGGTATACTAATTATTCCGGCGCCCAAAATAATTCAATTATTATTTATTTATTTATGTAATGCTCCTAATACAGGTATACTAATTATTCCGGCGCCCAATATAATACAATTATTATTTATTTATTTATGTAATGCTCCTAATACAGGTATACTATTTATTCCGGCACTCAATATAATACAATTATTATTTATTTATTTATGTAATGCTCCTAATACAGGTATACTAATTATTCCGGCGCCCAATATAATACAATTATTATTTATCTATTTATGTAATGCTCCTAATACAGGTATACTATTTATTCCGGCACTCAATATAATACAATTATTATTTATTTATTTATGTAATGCTCCTAATACAGGTATACTATTTATTCCGGCACCCAATATAATACAATTATTATTAATTTATTTATGTAATGCTCCTAATACAGGTATACTAATTATTCCGGCGCCCACTATAATACAATTATTATTTATTTATTTATGTAATGCTCCTAATATAGGTATACTAATTATTCCGGCGCCCAATATAATACAATTATTATTTATTTATTTATTTATGTAATGCTCCTAATACAGGTATACTAATTATTCCGGCGCCCAATATAATACAATTATTATTTATTTATTTATGTAATGCTCCCAATACAGGTATACTAATTATTCCGGCGCCCAATATAATACAATTATTATTTATTTATTTATGTAATGCTCCTAATACAGGTATACTTATTATTCCGGCGCCCAATATAATACAATTATTATTTATTTATTTATATAATGCTCCTAATACAGGTATACTAATTATTCCGGCGCCCAATATAATACAATTATTATTTATTTATTTACGTAATGCTTCTAATACAGGTATACTAATTATTCCGGTGCCCAAAATAATTCAATTATTATTTATTTATTTATGTAATGCTCCTAATACGGGTATACTAATTATTCCGGCGCCCAATATAATACAATTATTATTTATTTATTTATTTATGTAATGCTCCTAATACAGGTATACTAATTATTCCGGCGCCCAATATAATACAATTATTATTTATTTATTTATTTATTTATTTATGTAATGCTCCCAATACAGGTATACTAATTATTCCGGCACTCAATATAATACAATTATTATTTATTTATTTATGTAATGCTCCTAATACAGGTATACTATTTATTCCGGCACCCAATATAATACAATTATTATTTATTTATTTATGTAATGCTCCTAATACAGGTATACTAATTATTCCGGCGCCCAATATAATACAATTATTATTTATTTATTTATGTAATGCTCCTAATACAGGTATACTAATTATTCCGGCGCCCAATATAATACAATTATTATTTATTTATTTATGTAATGCTCCTAATTCAGGTATACTAATTATTCCGGCGCCCAATATAATACAATTATTATTTATTTATTTATGTAATGCTACTAATACAGGTACACTAATTATTCCGGCACCCAATATAATACAATTATTATTTATTTATTTATGTAATGCTCCTAATACAGGTATACTAATTATTCCAGCACCCAATATAATACAATTATTATTTATTTATTTATGTAATGCTCCTAATACAGGTATACTAATTATTCCGGCGCCCAATATAAAACAATTATTATTTATTTATTTATGTAATGCTCCTAATACAGGTATACTAATTATTCCGGCTCCCAATAAAATACAATTATTATTTATTTTTTTATATAATGCTCCTAATACAGGTATACTAATTATTCCGGCGCCCAATATAATACAATTATTATTTATTTATTTATGTAATGCTCCTAATACAGGTATACTAATTATTCCGGCGCCCAAAATAATTCAATTATTATTTATTTATTTATGTTATGCTCCTAATACAGGTATACTAATTATTCCGGCGCCCAATATAATACAATTATTATTTATTTTTTTATGTAATGCTCTTAATACAGGTATACTATTTTTTCCGGCACTCAATATAATACAATTATTATTTATTTATTTGTGTAATGCTCCTAATACAGGTATACTAATTATTCCGGCGCCCAATATAATACAATTATTATTTATTTATTTATGTAATGCTCCTAATACAGGTATACTAATTATTCCGGCGCCCAATATAATACAATTATTATTTATTTATTTATGTAATGCTCCTAATACAGGTATACTAATTATTCCGGCGCCCAATATAATACAATTATTATTTATTTATTTATGTAATGCTCCTAATACAGGTATACTAATTATTCCGGCGCCCAATATAATACAATTATTATTTATTTATTTATATAATGCTCCTAATACAGGTATACTAATTATTCCGGCGCCCAATATAATACAATTATTATTTATTTATTTACGTAATGCTCCTAATACAGGTATACTAATTATTCCGGCGCCCAATATAATACAATTATTATTTATTTATTTATGTAATGCTCCTAATACAGGTATACTAATTATTCCGGCGCCCAATATAATACAATTATTATTTATTTATTTATGTAATGCTCCTAATACAGGTATACTAATTATTCCGGCTCCCAATATAATACAATTATTATTTATTTTTTTAAATAATGCTCGTAATACAGGTATACTAATTATTCCGGCGCCCAATATAATACAATTATTATTTATTTATTTATGTAATGCTCCTAATACAGGTATACTAATTATTCTGGCGCCCAATATAATACAATTATTATTTATTTATTTATGTAATGCTCCTAATACAGGTATACTAATTATTCCGGCGCCCATTATAATACAATTATTATTTATTTATTTATGTAATGCTCCTAATACAGGTATACTAATTATTCCAGCACCCAATATAATACAATTATTACTTATTTATTTATGTAATCCTCCTAATACAGGTATACTAATTATTCCGGCGCCCAATATAAAACAATTATTATTTATTTATTTATGTAATGCTCCTAATACAGGTATACTAATTATTCCGGCTCCCAATATAATACAATTATTTTTTTTTTTATATAATGCTCCTAATACAGGTATACTAATTATTCCGGCGCCCAATATAATACAATTATTATTTATTTATTTATGTAATGCTCCTAATACAGGTATACTAATTATTCCGGCGCCCAAAATAATTCAATTATTATTTATTTATTTATGTAATGCTCCTAATACAGGTATACTAATTATTCCGGCGCCCAATATAATACAATTATTATTTATTTTTTATGTAATGCTCCTAATACAGGTATACTATTTTTCCCGGCACTCAATATAATACAATTATTATTTATTTATTTATGTAATGCTCCTAATGCAGGTATACTAATTATTCCGGCGCCCAATATAATACAATTATTATTTATTTATTTATGCAATGCTCCTAATACAGGTATACTATTTATTCCGGCACTCAATATAATATAATTATTATTTATTTATTTATGTAATGCTCCTAATACAGGTATACTAATTATTCCGGCGCCCAATATAATACAATTATTATTTATCTATTTATGTAATGCTCCTAATACAGGTATACTAATTATTCTGGCGCCCAATATAATACAATTATTATTTATTTATTTATGTAATGCTCCTAATACATTTTTACTAATTATTCCGGCGCCTAATATAATACAATTATTATGTATTTATTTATGTAATGCTCCTAATACAGGTATACTAATTATTCCGGCGCCCAATATAATACAATTATTATTTATTTATTTATGTAATGCTCCTAATACAGGTATACTATTTATTCCGGCACTCAATATAATACAATTATTATTTATTTATTTATGTAATGCTCCTAATACAGGTATACTATTTATTCCGGCACCCAATATAATACAATTATTATTAATTTATTTATGTAATGCTCCTAATACAGGTATACTAATTATTCCGGTGCCCACTATAATACAATTATTATTTATTTATTTATGTGATGCTCCTAATACAGGTATACTAATTATTCCGGTGCCCAATATAATACAATTATCATTTATTTATTTATGTAATGCTCCTAATACAGGTATATTAATTATTCCGGCGCCCAATATAATACAATTATTATTTATTTATTTATGTAATGCTCCTAATACAGGTATACTAATTATTCCGGCGCCCAATTTAATACAATTATTATTTATTTATTTATGTAATGCTCCTAATACAGGTACACTAATTATTCCTGCACCCAATATAATACAATTATTATTTATTTATTTATGTAATGCTCCTAATACAGGTATACTAATTATTCCAGCACCCAATATAATACAATTATTATTTATTTATTTATGTAATGCTCCTAATACAGGTATACTAATTATTCCGGCGCCCAATATAAAACAATTATTATTTATTTATTTATGTAATGCTCCTAATACAGGTATACTAATTATTCCGGCTCCCAATATAATACAATTATTATTTTTTTTTATATAATGCTCCTAATACAGGTATACTAATTATTCCGGCGCCCAATATAATACAATTATTATTTATTTATTTATTTATTTAATGCTCCTAATACAGGTATACTAATTATTCCGGCGCCCAAAATAATTCAATTATTATTTATTTATTTATGTAATGCTCCTAATACAGGTATACTAATTATTCCGGCGCCCAATATAATACAATTATTATTTATTTATTTATGTAATGCTCCTAATACAGGTATACTATTTATTCCGGCACTCAATATAATACAATTATTATTTATTTATTTATGTAATGCTCCTAATACAGGTATACTAATTATTCCGGCGCCCAATATAATACAATTATTATTTATCTATTTATGTAATGCTCCTAATACAGGTATACTATTTATTCCGGCACTCAATATAATACAATTATTATTTATTTATTTATGTAATGCTCCTAATACAGGTATACTATTTATTCCGGCACCCAATATAATACAATTATTATTAATTTATTTATGTAATGCTCCTAATACAGGTATACTAATTATTCCGGCGCCCACTATAATACAATTATTATTTATTTATTTATGTAATGCTCCTAATATAGGTATACTAATTATTCCGGCGCCCAATATAATACAATTATTATTTATTTATTTATTTATGTAATGCTCCTAATACAGGTATACTAATTATTCCGGCGCCCAATATAATACAATTATTATTTATTTATTTATGTAATGCTCCCAATACAGGTATACTAATTATTCCGGCGCCCAATATAATACAATTATTATTTATTTATTTATGTAATGCTCCTAATACAGGTATACTTATTATTCCGGCGCCCAATATAATACAATTATTATTTATTTATTTATATAATGCTCCTAATACAGGTATACTAATTATTCCGGCGCCCAATATAATACAATTATTATTTATTTATTTACGTAATGCTTCTAATACAGGTATACTAATTATTCCGGTGCCCAAAATAATTCAATTATTATTTATTTATTTATGTAATGCTCCTAATACGGGTATACTAATTATTCCGGCGCCCAATATAATACAATTATTATTTATTTATTTATTTATGTAATGCTCCTAATACAGGTATACTAATTATTCCGGCGCCCAATATAATACAATTATTATTTATTTATTTATTTATTTATTTATGTAATGCTCCCAATACAGGTATACTAATTATTCCGGCACTCAATATAATACAATTATTATTTATTTATTTATGTAATGCTCCTAATACAGGTATACTATTTATTCCGGCACCCAATATAATACAATTATTATTTATTTATTTATGTAATGCTCCTAATACAGGTATACTAATTATTCCGGCGCCCAATATAATACAATTATTATTTATTTATTTATGTAATGCTCCTAATACAGGTATACTAATTATTCCGGCGCCCAATATAATACAATTATTATTTATTTATTTATGTAATGCTCCTAATTCAGGTATACTAATTATTCCGGCGCCCAATATAATACAATTATTATTTATTTATTTATGTAATGCTACTAATACAGGTACACTAATTATTCCGGCACCCAATATAATACAATTATTATTTATTTATTTATGTAATGCTCCTAATACAGGTATACTAATTATTCCAGCACCCAATATAATACAATTATTATTTATTTATTTATGTAATGCTCCTAATACAGGTATACTAATTATTCCGGCGCCCAATATAAAACAATTATTATTTATTTATTTATGTAATGCTCCTAATACAGGTATACTAATTATTCCGGCTCCCAATAAAATACAATTATTATTTATTTTTTTATATAATGCTCCTAATACAGGTATACTAATTATTCCGGCGCCCAATATAATACAATTATTATTTATTTATTTATGTAATGCTCCTAATACAGGTATACTAATTATTCCGGCGCCCAAAATAATTCAATTATTATTTATTTATTTATGTAATGCTCCTAATACAGGTATACTAATTATTCCGGCGCCCAATATAATACAATTATTATTTATTTTTTTATGTAATGCTCTTAATACAGGTATACTATTTTTTCCGGCACTCAATATAATACAATTATTATTTATTTATTTGTGTAATGCTCCTAATACAGGTATACTAATTATTCCGGCGCCCAATATAATACAATTATTATTTATTTATTTATGTAATGCTCCTAATACAGGTATACTAATTATTCCGGCGCCCAATATAATACAATTATTATTTATTTATTTATGTAATGCTCCTAATACAGGTATACTAATTATTCCGGCGCCCAATATAATACAATTATTATTTATTTATTTATGTAATGCTCCTAATACAGGTATACTAATTATTCCGGCGCCCAATATAATACAATTATTATTTATTTATTTATATAATGCTCCTAATACAGGTATACTAATTATTCCGGCGCCCAATATAATACAATTATTATTTATTTATTTACGTAATGCTCCTAATACAGGTATACTAATTATTCCGGCGCCCAATATAATACAATTATTATTTATTTATTTATGTAATGCTCCTAATACAGGTATACTAATTATTCCGGCGCCCAATATAATACAATTATTATTTATTTATTTATGTAATGCTCCTAATACAGGTATACTAATTATTCCGGCTCCCAATATAATACAATTATTATTTATTTTTTTAAATAATGCTCGTAATACAGGTATACTAATTATTCCGGCGCCCAATATAATACAATTATTATTTATTTATTTATGTAATGCTCCTAATACAGGTATACTAATTATTCTGGCGCCCAATATAATACAATTATTATTTATTTATTTATGTAATGCTCCTAATACAGGTATACTAATTATTCCGGCGCCCATTATAATACAATTATTATTTATTTATTTATGTAATGCTCCTAATACAGGTATACTAATTATTCCAGCACCCAATATAATACAATTATTAATTATTTATTTATGTAATCCTCCTAATACAGGTATACTAATTATTCCGGCGCCCAATATAAAACAATTATTATTTATTTATTTATGTAATGCTCCTAATACAGGTATACTAATTATTCCGGCTCCCAATATAATACAATTATTTTTTTTTTTATATAATGCTCCTAATACAGGTATACTAATTATTCCGGCGCCCAATATAATACAATTATTATTTATTTATTTATGTAATGCTCCTAATACAGGTATACTAATTATTCCGGCGCCCAAAATAATTCAATTATTATTTATTTATTTATGTAATGCTCCTAATACAGGTATACTAATTATTCCGGCGCCCAATATAATACAATTATTATTTATTTTTTTATGTAATGCTCCTAATACAGGTATACTATTTTTCCCGGCACTCAATATAATACAATTATTATTTATTTATTTATGTAATGCTCCTAATGCAGGTATACTAATTATTCCGGCGCCCAATATAATACAATTATTATTTATTTATTTATGCAATGCTCCTAATACAGGTATACTATTTATTCCGGCACTCAATATAATATAATTATTATTTATTTATTTATGTAATGCTCCTAATACAGGTATACTAATTATTCCGGCGCCCAATATAATACAATTATTATTTATCTATTTATGTAATGCTCCTAATACAGGTATACTAATTATTCTGGCGCCCAATATAATACAATTATTATTTATTTATTTATGTAATGCTCCTAATACATTTTTACTAATTATTCCGGCGCCTAATATAATACAATTATTATGTATTTATTTATGTAATGCTCCTAATACAGGTATACTAATTATTCCGGCGCCCAATATAATACAATTATTATTTATTTATTTATGTAATGCTCCTAATACAGGTATACTATTTATTCCGGCACTCAATATAATACAATTATTATTTATTTATTTATGTAATGCTCCTAATACAGGTATACTATTTATTCCGGCACCCAATATAATACAATTATTATTAATTTATTTATGTAATGCTCCTAATACAGGTATACTAATTATTCCGGTGCCCACTATAATACAATTATTATTTATTTATTTATGTAATGCTCCTAATACAGGTATACTAATTATTCCGGCGCCCAATATAATACAATTATTATTTATTTATTTATTTATGTAATGCTCCTAATACAGGTATACTAATTATTCCGGCGCCCAATATAATACAATTATTATTTATTTATTTATTTATTTATTTATGTAATGCTCCCAATACAGGTATACTAATTATTCCGGCGCCAAATATAATACAATTATTATTTATTTATTTATGTAATGCTCCTAATACAGGTATACTTATTATTCCGGCGCCCAATATAATACAATTATTATTTATTTATTTATATAATGCTCCTAATACAGGTATACTAATTATTCCGGCACCCAATATAATACAATTATTATTTATTTATTTACGTAATGCTTCTAATACAGGTATACTAATTATTCCGGTGCCCAAAATAATTCAATTATTATTTATTTATTTATGTAATGCTCCTAATACAGGTATACTAATTATTCCGGCGCCCAATATAATACAATTATTATTTATTTATTTATTTATGTAATGCTCCTAATACAGGTATACTAATTATTCCGGCGACCAATATAATACAATTATTATTTATTTATTTATGTAATGCTCCTAATACAGGTATACTATTTATTCCGGCACTCAATATAATACAATTATTATTTATTTATTTATGTAATGCTCCTAATACAGGTATACTAATTATTCCGGCGCCCAATATAATACAATTATTATTTATCTATTTATGTAATGCTCCTAATACAGGTATACTATTTATTCCGGCACTCAATATAATACAATTATTATTTATTTATTTATGTAATGCTCCTAATACAGGTATACTATTTATTCCGGCACCCAATATAATACAATTATTATTTATTTATTTATGTAATGCTCCTAATACAGGTATACTAATTATTCCGGCGCCCACTATAATACAATTATTATTTATTTATTTATGTAATGCTCCTAATATAGGTATACTAATTATTCCGGCGCCCAATATAATACAATTATTATTTATTTATTTATGTAATGCTCCTAATACAGGTATACTTATTATTCCGGCGCCCAATATAATACAATTATTATTTATTTATTTATATAATGCTCCTAATACAGGTATACTAATTATTCCGGCGCCCAATATAATACAATTATTATTTATTTATTTACGTAATGCTTCTAATACAGGTATACTAATTATTCCGGTGCCCAAAATAATTCAATTATTATTTATTTATTTATGTAATGCTCCTAATACAGGTATACTAATTATTCCGGCGCCCAATATAATACAATTATTATTTATTTATTTATTTATGTAATGCTCCTAATACAGGTATACTAATTATTCCGGCGCCCAATATAATACAATTATTATTTATTTATTTATTTATTTATTTATGTAATGCTCCCAATACAGCTATACTAATTATTCCGGCACTCAATATAATACAATTATTATTTATTTATTTATGTAATGCTCCTAATACAGGTATACTATTTATTCCGGCACCCAATATAATACAATTATTATTTATTTATTTATGTAATGCTCCTAATACAGGTATACTAATTATTCCGGCGCCCAATATAATACAATTATTATTTATTTATTTATGTAATGCTCCTAATACAGGTATACTAATTATTCCGGCGCCCAATATAATACAATTATTATTTATTTATTTATGTAATGCTCCTAATTCAGGTATACTAATTATTCCGGCGCCCAATATAATACAATTATTATTTATTTATTTATGTAATGCTACTAATACAGGTACACTAATTATTCCGGCACCCAATATAATACAATTATTATTTATTTATTTATGTAATGCTCCTAATACAGGTATACTAATTATTCCAGCACCCAATATAATACAATTATTATTTATTTATTTATGTAATGCTCCTAATACAGGTATACTAATTATTCCGGCGCCCAATATAAAACAATTATTATTTATTTATTTATGTAATGCTCCTAATACAGGTATACTAATTATTCCGGCTCCCAATAAAATACAATTATTATTTATTTTTTTATATAATGCTCCTAATACAGGTATACTAATTATTCCGGCGCCCAATATAATACAATTATTATTTATTTATTTATGTAATGCTCCTAATACAGGTATACTAATTATTCCGCCGCCCAAAATAATTCAATTATTATTTATTTAATTATGTAATGCTCCTAATACAGGTATACTAATTATTCCGGCGCCCAATATAATACAATTATTATTTATTTTTTTATGTAATGCTCTTAATACAGGTATACTATTTTTTCCGGCACTCAATATAATACAATTATTATTTATTTATTTGTGTAATGCTCCTAATACAGGTATACTAATTATTCCGGCGCCCAATATAATACAATTATTATTTATTTATTTATGTAATGCTCCTAATACAGGTATACTATTTATTCCGGCACTCAATATAATACAATTATTATTTATTTATTTATGTAATGCTCCTAATACAGGTATACTATTTATTCCGGCACCCAATATAATACAATTATTATTAATTTATTTATGTAATGCTCCTAATACAGGTATACTAATTATTCCGGTGCCCACTATAATACAATTATTATTTATTTATTTATGTAATGCTCCTAATACAGGTATACTAATTATTCCGGCGCCCAATATAATACAATTATTATTTATTTATTTATTTATGTAATGCTCCTAATACAGGTATACTAATTATTCCGGCGCCCAATATAATACAATTATTATTTATTTATTTATTTATTTATTTATGTAATGCTCCCAATACAGGTATACTAATTATTCCGGCGCCAAATATAATACAATTATTATTTATTTATTTATGTAATGCTCCTAATACAGGTATACTTATTATTCCGGCGCCCAATATAATACAATTATTATTTATTTATTTATATAATGCTCCTAATACAGGTATACTAATTATTCCGGCACCCAATATAATACAATTATTATTTATTTATTTACGTAATGCTTCTAATACAGGTATACTAATTATTCCGGTGCCCAAAATAATTCAATTATTATTTATTTATTTATGTAATGCTCCTAATACAGGTATACTAATTATTCCGGCGCCCAATATAATACAATTATTATTTATTTATTTATTTATGTAATGCTCCTAATACAGGTATACTAATTATTCCGGCGACCAATATAATACAATTATTATTTATTTATTTATGTAATGCTCCTAATACAGGTATACTATTTATTCCGGCACTCAATATAATACAATTATTATTTATTTATTTATGTAATGCTCCTAATACAGGTATACTAATTATTCCGGCGCCCAATATAATACAATTATTATTTATCTATTTATGTAATGCTCCTAATACAGGTATACTATTTATTCCGGCACTCAATATAATACAATTATTATTTATTTATTTATGTAATGCTCCTAATACAGGTATACTATTTATTCCGGCACCCAATATAATACAATTATTATTTATTTATTTATGTAATGCTCCTAATACAGGTATACTAATTATTCCGGCGCCCACTATAATACAATTATTATTTATTTATTTATGTAATGCTCCTAATATAGGTATACTAATTATTCCGGCGCCCAATATAATACAATTATTATTTATTTATTTATTTATGTAATGCTCCTAATACAGGTATACTAATTATTCCGGCGCCCAATATAATACAATTATTATTTATTTATTTATGTAATGCTCCCAATACAGGTATACTAATTATTCCGGCGCCCAATATAATACAATTATTATTTATTTATTTATGTAATGCTCCTAATACAGGTATACTTATTATTCCGGCGCCCAATATAATACAATTATTATTTATTTATTTATATAATGCTCCTAATACAGGTATACTAATTATTCCGGCGCCCAATATAATACAATTATTATTTATTTATTTACGTAATGCTTCTAATACAGGTATACTAATTATTCCGGTGCCCAAAATAATTCAATTATTATTTATTTATTTATGTAATGCTCCTAATACAGGTATACTAATTATTCCGGCGCCCAATATAATACAATTATTATTTATTTATTTATTTATGTAATGCTCCTAATACAGGTATACTAATTATTCCGGCGCCCAATATAATACAATTATTATTTATTTATTTATTTATTTATTTATGTAATGCTCCCAATACAGGTATACTAATTATTCCGGCACTCAATATAATACAATTATTATTTATTTATTTATGTAATGCTCCTAATACAGGTATACTATTTATTCCGGCACCCAATATAATACAATTATTATTTATTTATTTATGTAATGCTCCTAATACAGGTATACTAATTATTCCGGCGCCCAATATAATACAATTATTATTTATTTATTTATGTAATGCTCCTAATACAGGTATACTAATTATTCCGGCGCCCAATATAATACAATTATTATTTATTTATTTATGTAATGCTCCTAATTCAGGTATACTAATTATTCCGGCGCCCAATATAATACAATTATTATTTATTTATTTATGTAATGCTACTAATACAGGTACACTAATTATTCCGGCACCCAATATAATACAATTATTATTTATTTATTTATGTAATGCTCCTAATACAGGTATACTAATTATTCCAGCACCCAATATAATACAATTATTATTTATTTATTTATGTAATGCTCCTAATACAGGTATACTAATTATTCCGGCGCCCAATATAAAACAATTATTATTTATTTATTTATGTAATGCTCCTAATACAGGTATACTAATTATTCCGGCTCCCAATAAAATACAATTATTATTTATTTTTTTATATAATGCTCCTAATACAGGTATACTAATTATTCCGGCGCCCAATATAATACAATTATTATTTATTTATTTATGTAATGCTCCTAATACAGGTATACTAATTATTCCGGCGCCCAAAATAATTCAATTATTATTTATTTATTTATGTAATGCTCCTAATACAGGTATACTAATTATTCCGGCGCCCAATATAATACAATTATTATTTATTTTTTTATGTAATGCTCTTAATACAGGTATACTATTT
The DNA here is from genome assembly GCA_963675035.1 of Allygus modestus. Lineage (NCBI taxonomy): Eukaryota > Metazoa > Arthropoda > Insecta > Hemiptera > Cicadellidae > Allygus > Allygus modestus. The sequence continues at coordinate 352,744,780 of OY776112.1, forward strand.
TTTCCGGCACTCAATATAATACAATTATTATTTATTTATTTGTGTAATGCTCCTAATACAGGTATACTAATTATTCCGGCGCCCAATATAATACAATTATTATTTATTTATTTATGTAATGCTCCTAATACAGGTATACTAATTATTCCGGCGCCCAATATAATACAATTATTATTTATTTATTTATGTAATGCTCCTAATACAGGTATACTAATTATTCCGGCGCCCAATATAATACAATTATTATTTATTTATTTATGTAATGCTCCTAATACAGGTATACTAATTATTCCGGCGCCCAAAATAATTCAATTATTATTTATTTATTTATGTAATGCTCCTAATACAGGTATACTAATTATTCCGGCGCCCAATATAATACAATTATTATTTATTTATTTATTTATGTAATGCTCCTAATACAGGTATACTAATTATTCCGGCGCCCAATATAATACAATTATTATTTATTTATTTATGTAATGCTCCTAATACAGGTATACTAATTATTCCGGCGCCCAATATAATACAATTATTATTTATTTATTTATTTATGTAATGCTCCTAATACAGGTATACTAATTATTCCGGCGCCCAATATAATACAATTATTATTTATTTATTTATTTATGTAATGCTCCCAATACAGGTATACTAATTATTCCGGCGCCCAATATAATACAATTATTATTTATTTATTTATGTAATGCTCCTAATACAGGTATACTAATTATTCCGGCGCCCAATATAATACAATTATTATTTATTTATTTATATAATGCTCCTAATACAGGTATACTAATTATTCCGGCGCCCAATATAATACAATTATTATTTATTTATTTACGTAATGCTCCTAATACAGGTATACTATTTATTCCGGCACCCAATATAATACAATTATTATTTATTTATTTATGTAATGCTCCTAATACAGGTATACTAATTATTCCGGCGCCCACTATAATACAATTATTATTTATTTATTTATGTAATGCTCCTAATATAGGTATACTAATTATTCCGGCGCCCAATATAATACAATTATTATTTATTTATTTATTTATGTAATGCTCCTAATACAGGTATACTAATTATTCCGGCGCCCAATATAATACAATTATTATTTATTTATTTATGTAATGCTCCCAATACAGGTATACTAATTATTCCGGCGCCCAATATAATACAATTATTATTTATTTATTTATGTAATGCTCCTAATACAGGTATACTTATTATTCCGGCACCCAATATAATACAATTATTATTTATTTATTTATATAATGCTCCTAATACAGGTATACTAATTATTCCGGCGCCCAATATAATACAATTATTATTTATTTATTTACGTAATGCTTCTAATACAGGTATACTAATTATTCCGGTCCCCAAAATAATTCAATTATTATTTATTTATTTATGTAATGCTCCTAATACAGGTATACTAATTATTCCGGCGCCCAATATAATACAATTATTATTTATTTATTTATTTATGTAATGCTCCTAATACAGGTATACTAATTATTCCGGCGCCCAATATAATACAATTATTATTTATTTATTTATTTATTTATTTATGTAATGCTCCCAATACAGGTATACTAATTATTCCGGCACTCAATATAATACAATTATTATTTATTTATTTATGTAATGCTCCTAATACAGGTATACTATTTATTCCGGCACCCAATATAATACAATTATTATTTATTTATTTATGTAATGCTCCTAATACAGGTATACTAATTATTCCGGCGCCCAATATAATACAATTATTATTTATTTATTTATGTAATGCTCCTAATACAGGTATACTAATTATTCCGGCGCCCAATATAATACAATTATTATTTATTTATTTATGTAATGCTCCTAATTCAGGTATACTAATTATTCCGGCGCCCAATATAATACAATTATTATTTATTTATTTATGTAATGCTACTAATACAGGTACACTAATTATTCCGGCACCCAATATAATACAATTATTATTTATTTATTTATGTAATGCTCCTAATACAGGTATACTAATTATTCCAGCACCCAATATAATACAATTATTATTTATTTATTTATGTAATGCTCCTAATACAGGTATACTAATTATTCCGGCGCCCAATATAAAACAATTATTATTTATTTATTTATGTAATGCTCCTAATACAGGTATACTAATTATTCCGGCTCCCAATAAAATACAATTATTATTTATTTTTTTATATAATGCTCCTAATACAGGTATACTAATTATTCCGGCGCCCAATATAATACAATTATTATTTATTTATTTATGTAATGCTCCTAATACAGGTATACTAATTATTCCGGCGCCCAAAATAATTCAATTATTATTTATTTATTTATGTAATGCTCCTAATACAGGTATACTAATTATTCCGGCGCCCAATATAATACAATTATTATTTATTTTTTTATGTAATGCTCTTAATACAGGTATACTATTTTTTCCGGCACTCAATATAATACAATTATTATTTATTTATTTGTGTAATGCTCCTAATACAGGTATACTAATTATTCCGGCGCCCAATATAATACAATTATTATTTATTTATTTATGTAATGCTCCTAATACAGGTATACTAATTATTCCGGCGCCCAATATAATACAATTATTATTTATTTATTTATGTAATGCTCCTAATACAGGTATACTAATTATTCCGGCGCCCAATATAATACAATTATTATTTATTTATTTATGTAATGCTCCTAATACAGGTATACTAATTATTCCGGCGCCCAATATAATACAATTATTATTTATTTATTTATGTAATGCTCCTAATACAGGTATACTAATTATTCCGGCTCCCAATATAATACAATTATTATTTATTTTTTTAAATAATGCTCGTAATACAGGTATACTAATTATTCCGGCACCCAATATAATACAATTATTTATTTATTTATTTATGTAATGCTCCTAATACAGGTATACTAATTATTCTGGCGCCCAATATAATACAATTATTATTTATTTATTTATGTAATGCTCCTAATACAGGTATACTAATTATTCTGGCGCCCATTATAATACAATTATTATTTATTTATTTATGTAATGCTCCTAATACAGGTATACTAATTATTCCAGCACCCAATATAATACAATTATTACTTATTTATTTATGTAATCCTCCTAATACAGGTATACTAATTATTCCGGCGCCCAATATAAAACAATTATTATTTATTTATTTATGTAATGCTCCTAATACAGGTATACTAATTATTCCGGCTCCCAATATAATACAATTATTTTTTTTTTTATATAATGCTCCTAATACAGGTATACTAATTATTCCGGCGCCCAATATAATACAATTATTATTTATTTATTTATGTAATGCTCCTAATACAGGTATACTAATTATTCCGGCGCCCAAAATAATTCAATTATTATTTATTTATTTATGTAATGCTCCTAATGCAGGTATACTAATTATTCCGGCGCCCAATATAATACAATTATTATTTATTTATTTATGCAATGCTCCTAATACAGGTATACTATTTATTCCGGCACTCAATATAATACAATTATTATTTATTTATTTATGTAATGCTCCTAATACAGGTATACTAATTATTCCGGCGCCCAATATAATACAATTATTATTTATCTATTTATGTAATGCTCCTAATACAGGTATACTAATTATTCTGGCGCCCAATATAATACAATTATTATTTATTTATTTATGTAATGCTCCTAATACATTTTTACTAATTATTCCGGCGCCCAATATAATACAATTATTATGTATTTATTTATGTAATGCTCCTAATACAGGTATACTAATTATTCCGGCGCCCAATATAATACAATTATTATTTATTTATTTATGTAATGCTCCTAATACAGGTATACTATTTATTCCGGCACTCAATATAATACAATTATTATTTATTTATTTATGTAATGCTCCTAATACAGGTATACTATTTATTCCGGCACCCAATATAATACAATTATTATTAATTTATTTATGTAATGCTCCTAATACAGGTATACTAATTATTCCGGTGCCCACTATAATACAATTATTATTTATTTATTTATGTAATGCTCCTAATACAGGTATACTAATTATTCCGGCGCCCAATATAATACAATTATTATTTATTTATTTATTTATGTAATGCTCCTAATACAGGTATACTAATTATTCCGGCGCCCAATATAATACAATTATTATTTATTTATTTATTTATGTAATGCTCCCAATACAGGTATACTAATTATTCCGGCGCCAAATATAATACAATTATTATTGATTTATTTATGTAATGCTCCTAATACAGGTATACTTATTATTCCGGCGCCCAATATAATACAATTATTATTTATTTATTTATATAATGCTCCTAATACAGGTATACTAATTATTCCGGCACCCAATATAATACAATTATTATTTATTTATTTACGTAATGCTTCTAATACAGGTATACTAATTATTCCGGTGCCCAAAATAATTCAATTATTATTTATTTATTTATGTAATGCTCCTAATACAGGTATACTAATTATTCCGGCACCCAATATAATACAATTATTATTTATTTATTTATTTATGTAATGCTCCTAATACAGGTATACTAATTATTCCGGCGACCAATATAATACAATTATTATTTATTTATTTATGTAATGCTCCTAATACAGGTATACTAATTATTCCGGCGCCCAATATAATACAATTATTATTTATTTATTTATTTATGTAATGCTCCTAATACAGGTATACTAATTATTCCGGCGACCAATATAATACAATTATTATTTATTTATTTATGTAATGCTCCTAATACAGGTATACTAATTATTCCGGCGCCCAATATAATACAATTATTATTTATTTATCTATGTAATGCTCCTAATACAGGTATACTATTTATTCCGGCGCCCAATATAATACAATTATTATTTATTTATTTATGTAATGCTCCTAATACAGGTATACTAATTATTCCGGCGCCCAATATAATAAAATTATTATTTATTTATTTATGTAATGCTCCTAATACAGGTATACTAATTATTCCGGCGCCCAATATAATACAATTATTATTTATTTATTTATGTAATGCTCCTAATACAGGTATACTAATTATTCCGGCGCCCAATATAATACAATTATTATTTATTTATTTATATAATGCTCCTAATACAGGTATACTAATTATTCCGGCGCCCAATATAATACCATTATTATTTATTTATTTACGTAATGCTCCTAATACAGGTATACTAATTATTCCGGCGCCCAATATAATACAATTATTATTTATTTATTTATGTAATGCTCCTAATACAGGTATACTAATTATTCCGGCGCCCAATATAATACAATTATTATTTATTTATTTATGTAATGCTCCTAATACAGGTATACTAATTATTCCGGCTCCCAATATAATACAATTATTATTTATTTTTTTAAATAATGCTCGTAATACAGGTATACTAATTATTCCGGCGCCCAATATAATACAATTATTATTTATTTATTTATGTAATGCTCCTAATACAGGTATACTAATTATTCTGGCGCCCAATATAATACAATTATTATTTATTTATTTATGTAATGCTCCTAATACAGGTATACTAATTATTCTGGCGCCCATTATAATACAATTATTATTTATTTATTTATGTAATGCTCCTAATACAGGTATACTAATTATTCCAGCACCCAATATAATACAATTATTACTTATTTATTTATGTAATCCTCCTAATACAGGTATACTAATTATTCCGGCGCCCAATATAAAACAATTATTATTTATTTATTTATGTAATGCTCCTAATACAGGTATACTAATTATTCCGGCTCCCAATATAATACAATTATTTTTTTTTTTATATAATGCTCCTAATACAGGTATACTAATTATTCCGGCGCCCAATATAATACAATTATTATTTATTTATTTATGTAATGCTCCTAATACAGGTATACTAATTATTCCGGCGCCCAAAATAATTCAATTATTATTTATTTATTTATGTAATGCTCCTAATACAGAATACTAATTATTCCGGCGCCCAATATAATACAATTATTATTTATTTTTTTATGTAATGCTCCTAATACAGGTATACTATTTTTCCCGGCACTCAATATTATACAATTATTATTTATTTATTTATGTAATGCTCCTAATGCAGGTATACTAATTATTCCGGCGCCCAATATAATACAATTATTATTTATTTATTTATGCAATGCTCCTAATACAGGTATACTATTTATTCCGGCACTCAATATAATACAATTATTATTTATTTATTTATGTAATGCTCCTAATACAGGTATACTAATTATTCCGGCGCCCAATATAATACAATTATTATTTATCTATTTATGTAATGCTCCTAATACAGGTATACTAATTATTCTGGCGCCCAATATAATACAATTATTATTTATTTATTTATGTAATGCTCCTAATACATTTTTACTAATTATTCCGGCGCTCAATATAATACAATTATTATGTATTTATTTATGTAATGCTCCTAATACAGGTATACTAATTATTCCGGCGCCCAATATAATACAATTATTATTTATTTATTTATGTAATGCTCCTAATACAGGTATACTATTTATTCCGGCACTCAATATAATACAATTATTATTTATTTATTTATGTAATGCTCCTAATACAGGTATACTATTTATTCCGGCACCCAATATAATACAATTATTATTAATTTATTTATGTAATGCTCCTAATACAGGTATACTAATTATTCCGGTGCCCACTATAATACAATTATTATTTATTTATTTATGTAATGCTCCTAATACAGGTATACTAATTATTCCGGCGCCCAATATAATACAATTATTATTTATTTATTTATTTATGTAATGCTCCTAATACAGGTATACTAATTATTCCGGCGCCCAATATAATACAATTATTATTTATTTATTTATTTATGTAATGCTCCCAATACAGGTATACTAATTATTCCGGCGCCAAATATAATACAATTATTATTTATTTATTTATGTAATGCTCCTAATACAGGTATACTTATTATTCCGGCGCCCAATATAATACAATTATTATTTATTTATTTATATAATGCTCCTAATACAGGTATACTAATTATTCCGGCACCCAATATAATACAATTATTATTTATTTATTTACGTAATGCTTCTAATACAGGTATACTAATTATTCCGGTGCCCAAAATAATTCAATTATTATTTATTTATTTATGTAATGCTCCTAATACAGGTATACTAATTATTCCGGCGCCCAATATAATACAATTATTATTTATTTATTTATTTATGTAATGCTCCTAATACAGGTATACTAATTATTCCGGCGCCCAATATAATACAATTATTATTTATTTATTTATGTAATGCTCCTAATACAGGTATACTATTTATTCCGGCACTCAATATAATACAATTATTATTTATTTATTTATGTAATGCTCCTAATACAGGTATACTATTTATTCCGGCACCCAATATAATACAATTATTATTAATTTATTTATGTAATGCTCCTAATACAGGTATACTAATTATTCCGGTGCCCACTATAATACAATTATTATTTATTTATTTATGTAATGCTCCTAATACAGGTATACTAATTATTCCGGCGCCCAATATAATACAATTATTATTTATTTATTTATTTATGTAATGCTCCTAATACAGGTATACTAATTATTCCGGCGCCCAATATAATACAATTATTATTTATTTATTTATTTATTTATTTATGTAATGCTCCCAATACAGGTATACTAATTATTCCGGCGCCAAATATAATACAATTATTATTTATTTATTTATGTAATGCTCCTAATACAGGTATACTTATTATTCCGGCGCCCAATATAATACAATTATTATTTATTTATTTATATAATGCTCCTAATACAGGTATACTAATTATTCCGGCACCCAATATAATACAATTATTATTTATTTATTTACGTAATGCTTCTAATACAGGTATACTAATTATTCCGGTGCCCAAAATAATTCAATTATTATTTATTTATTTATGTAATGCTCCTAATACAGGTATACTAATTATTCCGGCGCCCAATATAATACAATTATTATTTATTTATTTATTTATGTAATGCTCCTAATACAGGTATACTAATTATTCCGGCGACCAATATAATACAATTATTATTTATTTATTTATGTAATGCTCCTAATACAGGTATACTATTTATTCCGGCACTCAATATAATACAATTATTATTTATTTATTTATGTAATGCTCCTAATACAGGTATACTAATTATTCCGGCGCCCAATATAATACAATTATTATTTATCTATTTATGTAATGCTCCTAATACAGGTATACTATTTATTCCGGCACTCAATATAATACAATTATTATTTATTTATTTATGTAATGCTCCTAATACAGGTATACTATTTATTCCGGCACCCAATATAATACAATTATTATTTATTTATTTATGTAATGCTCCTAATACAGGTATACTAATTATTCCGGCGCCCACTATAATACAATTATTATTTATTTATTTATGTAATGCTCCTAATATAGGTATACTAATTATTCCGGCGCCCAATATAATACAATTATTATTTATTTATTTATTTATGTAATGCTCCTAATACAGGTATACTAATTATTCCGGCGCCCAATATAATACAATTATTATTTATTTATTTATGTAATGCTCCCAATACAGGTATACTAATTATTCCGGCGCCCAATATAATACAATTATTATTTATTTATTTATGTAATGCTCCTAATACAGGTATACTTATTATTCCGGCGCCCAATATAATACAATTATTATTTATTTATTTATATAATGCTCCTAATACAGGTATACTAATTATTCCGGCGCCCAATATAATACAATTATTATTTATTTATTTACGTAATGCTTCTAATACAGGTATACTAATTATTCCGGTGCCCAAAATAATTCAATTATTATTTATTTATTTATGTAATGCTCCTAATACAGGTATACTAATTATTCCGGCGCCCAATATAATACAATTATTATTTATTTATTTATTTATGTAATGCTCCTAATACAGGTATACTAATTATTCCGGCGCCCAATATAATACAATTATTATTTATTTATTTATTTATTTATTTATGTAATGCTCCCAATACAGGTATACTAATTATTCCGGCACTCAATATAATACAATTATTATTTATTTATTTATGTAATGCTCCTAATACAGGTATACTATTTATTCCGGCACCCAATATAATACAATTATTATTTATTTATTTATGTAATGCTCCTAATACAGGTATACTAATTATTCCGGCGCCCAATATAATACAATTATTATTTATTTATTTATGTAATGCTCCTAATACAGGTATACTAATTATTCCGGCGCCCAATATAATACAATTATTATTTATTTATTTATGTAATGCTCCTAATTCAGGTATACTAATTATTCCGGCGCCCAATATAATACAATTATTATTTATTTATTTATGTAATGCTACTAATACAGTTACACTAATTATTCCGGCACCCAATATAATACAATTATTATTTATTTATTTATGTAATGCTCCTAATACAGGTATACTAATTATTCCAGCACCCAATATAATACAATTATTATTTATTTATTTATGTAATGCTCCTAATACAGGTATACTAATTATTCCGGCGCCCAATATAAAACAATTATTATTTATTTATTTATGTAATGCTCCTAATACAGGTATACTAATTATTCCGGCTCCCAATAAAATACAATTATTATTTATTTTTTTATATAATGCTCCTAATACAGGTATACTAATTATTCCGGCGCCCAATATAATACAATTATTATTTATTTATTTATGTAATGCTCCTAATACAGGTATACTAATTATTCCGGCGCCCAAAATAATTCAATTATTATTTATTTATTTATGTAATGCTCCTAATACAGGTATACTAATTATTCCGGCGCCCAATATAATACAATTATTATTTATTTTTTTATGTAATGCTCTTAATACAGGTATACTATTTTTTCCGGCACTCAATATAATACAATTATTATTTATTTATTTGTGTAATGCTCCTAATACAGGTATACTAATTATTCCGGCGCCCAATATAATACAATTATTATTTATTTATTTATGTAATGCTCCTAATACAGGTATACTAATTATTCCGGCGCCCAATATAATACAATTATTATTTATTTATTTATGTAATGCTCCTAATACAGGTATACTAATTATTCCGGCGCCCAATATAATACAATTATTATTTATTTATTTATGTAATGCTCCTAATACAGGTATACTAATTATTCCGGCGCCCAAAATAATTCAATTATTATTTATTTATTTATGTAATGCTCCTAATACAGGTATACTAATTATTCCGGCGCCCAATATAATACAATTATTATTTATTTATTTATTTATGTAATGCTCCTAATACAGGTATACTAATTATTCCGGCGCCCAATATAATACAATTATTATTTATTTATTTATGTAATGCTCCTAATACAGGTATACTAATTATTCCGGCGCCCAATATAATACAATTATTATTTATTTATTTATTTATGTAATGCTCCTAATACAGGTATACTAATTATTCCGGCGCCCAATATAATACAATTATTATTTATTTATTTATTTATGTAATGCTCCCAATACAGGTATACTAATTATTCCGGCGCCCAATATAATACAATTATTATTTATTTATTTATGTAATGCTCCTAATACAGGTATACTAATTATTCCGGCGCCCAATATAATACAATTATTATTTATTTATTTATATAATGCTCCTAATACAGGTATACTAATTATTCCGGCGCCCAATATAATACAATTATTATTTATTTATTTACGTAATGCTCCTAATACAGGTATACTATTTATTCCGGCACCCAATATAATACAATTATTATTTATTTATTTATGTAATGCTCCTAATACAGGTATACTAATTATTCCGGCGCCCACTATAATACAATTATTATTTATTTATTTATGTAATGCTCCTAATATAGGTATACTAATTATTCCGGCGCCCAATATAATACAATTATTATTTATTTATTTATTTATGTAATGCTCCTAATACAGGTATACTAATTATTCCGGCGCCCAATATAATACAATTATTATTTATTTATTTATGTAATGCTCCCAATACAGGTATACTAATTATTCCGGCGCCCAATATAATACAATTATTATTTATTTATTTATGTAATGCTCCTAATACAGGTATACTTATTATTCCGGCACCCAATATAATACAATTATTATTTATTTATTTATATAATGCTCCTAATACAGGTATACTAATTATTCCGGCGCCCAATATAATACAATTATTATTTATTTATTTACGTAATGCTTCTAATACAGGTATACTAATTATTCCGGTCCCCAAAATAATTCAATTATTATTTATTTATTTATGTAATGCTCCTAATACAGGTATACTAATTATTCCGGCGCCCAATATAATACAATTATTATTTATTTATTTATTTATGTAATGCTCCTAATACAGGTATACTAATTATTCCGGCGCCCAATATAATACAATTATTATTTATTTATTTATTTATTTATTTATGTAATGCTCCCAATACAGGTATACTAATTATTCCGGCACTCAATATAATACAATTATTATTTATTTATTTATGTAATGCTCCTAATACAGGTATACTATTTATTCCGGCACCCAATATAATACAATTATTATTTATTTATTTATGTAATGCTCCTAATACAGGTATACTAATTATTCCGGCGCCCAATATAATACAATTATTATTTATTTATTTATGTAATGCTCCTAATACAGGTATACTAATTATTCCGGCGCCCAATATAATACAATTATTATTTATTTATTTATGTAATGCTCCTAATTCAGGTATACTAATTATTCCGGCGCCCAATATAATACAATTATTATTTATTTATTTATGTAATGCTACTAATACAGGTACACTAATTATTCCGGCACCCAATATAATACAATTATTATTTATTTATTTATGTAATGCTCCTAATACAGGTATACTAATTATTCCAGCACCCAATATAATACAATTATTATTTATTTATTTATGTAATGCTCCTAATACAGGTATACTAATTATTCCGGCGCCCAATATAAAACAATTATTATTTATTTATTTATGTAATGCTCCTAATACAGGTATACTAATTATTCCGGCTCCCAATAAAATACAATTATTATTTATTTTTTTATATAATGCTCCTAATACAGGTATACTAATTATTCCGGCGCCCAATATAATACAATTATTATTTATTTATTTATGTAATGCTCCTAATACAGGTATACTAATTATTCCGGCGCCCAAAATAATTCAATTATTATTTATTTATTTATGTAATGCTCCTAATACAGGTATACTAATTATTCCGGCGCCCAATATAATACAATTATTATTTATTTTTTTATGTAATGCTCTTAATACAGGTATACTATTTTTTCCGGCACTCAATATAATACAATTATTATTTATTTATTTGTGTAATGCTCCTAATACAGGTATACTAATTATTCCGGCGCCCAATATAATACAATTATTATTTATTTATTTATGTAATGCTCCTAATACAGGTATACTAATTATTCCGGCGCCCAATATAATACAATTATTATTTATTTATTTATGTAATGCTCCTAATACAGGTATACTAATTATTCCGGCGCCCAATATAATACAATTATTATTTATTTATTTATGTAATGCTCCTAATACAGGTATACTAATTATTCCGGCGCCCAATATAATACAATTATTATTTATTTATTTATGTAATGCTCCTAATACAGGTATACTAATTATTCCGGCTCCCAATATAATACAATTATTATTTATTTTTTTAAATAATGCTCGTAATACAGGTATACTAATTATTCCGGCACCCAATATAATACAATTATTTATTTATTTATTTATGTAATGCTCCTAATACAGGTATACTAATTATTCTGGCGCCCAATATAATACAATTATTATTTATTTATTTATGTAATGCTCCTAATACAGGTATACTAATTATTCTGGCGCCCATTATAATACAATTATTATTTATTTATTTATGTAATGCTCCTAATACAGGTATACTAATTATTCCAGCACCCAATATAATACAATTATTACTTATTTATTTATGTAATCCTCCTAATACAGGTATACTAATTATTCCGGCGCCCAATATAAAACAATTATTATTTATTTATTTATGTAATGCTCCTAATACAGGTATACTAATTATTCCGGCTCCCAATATAATACAATTATTTTTTTTTTTATATAATGCTCCTAATACAGGTATACTAATTATTCCGGCGCCCAATATAATACAATTATTATTTATTTATTTATGTAATGCTCCTAATACAGGTATACTAATTATTCCGGCGCCCAAAATAATTCAATTATTATTTATTTATTTATGTAATGCTCCTAATGCAGGTATACTAATTATTCCGGCGCCCAATATAATACAATTATTATTTATTTATTTATGCAATGCTCCTAATACAGGTATACTATTTATTCCGGCACTCAATATAATACAATTATTATTTATTTATTTATGTAATGCTCCTAATACAGGTATACTAATTATTCCGGCGCCCAATATAATACAATTATTATTTATCTATTTATGTAATGCTCCTAATACAGGTATACTAATTATTCTGGCGCCCAATATAATACAATTATTATTTATTTATTTATGTAATGCTCCTAATACATTTTTACTAATTATTCCGGCGCCCAATATAATACAATTATTATGTATTTATTTATGTAATGCTCCTAATACAGGTATACTAATTATTCCGGCGCCCAATATAATACAATTATTATTTATTTATTTATGTAATGCTCCTAATACAGGTATACTATTTATTCCGGCACTCAATATAATACAATTATTATTTATTTATTTATGTAATGCTCCTAATACAGGTATACTATTTATTCCGGCACCCAATATAATACAATTATTATTAATTTATTTATGTAATGCTCCTAATACAGGTATACTAATTATTCCGGTGCCCACTATAATACAATTATTATTTATTTATTTATGTAATGCTCCTAATACAGGTATACTAATTATTCCGGCGCCCAATATAATACAATTATTATTTATTTATTTATTTATGTAATGCTCCTAATACAGGTATACTAATTATTCCGGCGCCCAATATAATACAATTATTATTTATTTATTTATTTATGTAATGCTCCCAATACAGGTATACTAATTATTCCGGCGCCAAATATAATACAATTATTATTTATTTATTTATGTAATGCTCCTAATACAGGTATACTTATTATTCCGGCGCCCAATATAATACAATTATTATTTATTTATTTATATAATGCTCCTAATACAGGTATACTAATTATTCCGGCACCCAATATAATACAATTATTATTTATTTATTTACGTAATGCTTCTAATACAGGTATACTAATTATTCCGGTGCCCAAAATAATTCAATTATTATTTATTTATTTATGTAATGCTCCTAATACAGGTATACTAATTATTCCGGCACCCAATATAATACAATTATTATTTATTTATTTATTTATGTAATGCTCCTAATACAGGTATACTAATTATTCCGGCGACCAATATAATACAATTATTATTTATTTATTTATGTAATGCTCCTAATACAGGTATACTAATTATTCCGGCGCCCAATATAATACAATTATTATTTATTTATTTATTTATGTAATGCTCCTAATACAGGTATACTAATTATTCCGGCGACCAATATAATACAATTATTATTTATTTATTTATGTAATGCTCCTAATACAGGTATACTAATTATTCCGGCGCCCAATATAATACAATTATTATTTATTTATCTATGTAATGCTCCTAATACAGGTATACTATTTATTCCGGCGCCCAATATAATACAATTATTATTTATTTATTTATGTAATGCTCCTAATACAGGTATACTAATTATTCCGGCGCCCAATATAATAAAATTATTATTTATTTATTTATGTAATGCTCCTAATACAGGTATACTAATTATTCCGGCGCCCAATATAATACAATTATTATTTATTTATTTATGTAATGCTCCTAATACAGGTATACTAATTATTCCGGCGCCCAATATAATACAATTATTATTTATTTATTTATATAATGCTCCTAATACAGGTATACTAATTATTCCGGCGCCCAATATAATACCATTATTATTTATTTATTTACGTAATGCTCCTAATACAGGTATACTAATTATTCCGGCGCCCAATATAATACAATTATTATTTATTTATTTATGTAATGCTCCTAATACAGGTATACTAATTATTCCGGCGCCCAATATAATACAATTATTATTTATTTATTTATGTAATGCTCCTAATACAGGTATACTAATTATTCCGGCTCCCAATATAATACAATTATTATTTATTTTTTTAAATAATGCTCGTAATACAGGTATACTAATTATTCCGGCGCCCAATATAATACAATTATTATTTATTTATTTATGTAATGCTCCTAATACAGGTATACTAATTATTCTGGCGCCCAATATAATACAATTATTATTTATTTATTTATGTAATGCTCCTAATACAGGTATACTAATTATTCTGGCGCCCATTATAATACAATTATTATTTATTTATTTATGTAATGCTCCTAATACAGGTATACTAATTATTCCAGCACCCAATATAATACAATTATTACTTATTTATTTATGTAATCCTCCTAATACAGGTATACTAATTATTCCGGCGCCCAATATAAAACAATTATTATTTATTTATTTATGTAATGCTCCTAATACAGGTATACTAATTATTCCGGCTCCCAATATAATACAATTATTTTTTTTTTTATATAATGCTCCTAATACAGGTATACTAATTATTCCGGCGCCCAATATAATACAATTATTATTTATTTATTTATGTAATGCTCCTAATACAGGTATACTAATTATTCCGGCGCCCAAAATAATTCAATTATTATTTATTTATTTATGTAATGCTCCTAATACAGAATACTAATTATTCCGGCGCCCAATATAATACAATTATTATTTATTTTTTTATGTAATGCTCCTAATACAGGTATACTATTTTTCCCGGCACTCAATATTATACAATTATTATTTATTTATTTATGTAATGCTCCTAATGCAGGTATACTAATTATTCCGGCGCCCAATATAATACAATTATTATTTATTTATTTATGCAATGCTCCTAATACAGGTATACTATTTATTCCGGCACTCAATATAATACAATTATTATTTATTTATTTATGTAATGCTCCTAATACAGGTATACTAATTATTCCGGCGCCCAATATAATACAATTATTATTTATCTATTTATGTAATGCTCCTAATACAGGTATACTAATTATTCTGGCGCCCAATATAATACAATTATTATTTATTTATTTATGTAATGCTCCTAATACATTTTTACTAATTATTCCGGCGCTCAATATAATACAATTATTATGTATTTATTTATGTAATGCTCCTAATACAGGTATACTAATTATTCCGGCGCCCAATATAATACAATTATTATTTATTTATTTATGTAATGCTCCTAATACAGGTATACTATTTATTCCGGCACTCAATATAATACAATTATTATTTATTTATTTATGTAATGCTCCTAATACAGGTATACTATTTATTCCGGCACCCAATATAATACAATTATTATTAATTTATTTATGTAATGCTCCTAATACAGGTATACTAATTATTCCGGTGCCCACTATAATACAATTATTATTTATTTATTTATGTAATGCTCCTAATACAGGTATACTAATTATTCCGGCGCCCAATATAATACAATTATTATTTATTTATTTATTTATGTAATGCTCCTAATACAGGTATACTAATTATTCCGGCGCCCAATATAATACAATTATTATTTATTTATTTATTTATGTAATGCTCCCAATACAGGTATACTAATTATTCCGGCGCCAAATATAATACAATTATTATTTATTTATTTATGTAATGCTCCTAATACAGGTATACTTATTATTCCGGCGCCCAATATAATACAATTATTATTTATTTATTTATATAATGCTCCTAATACAGGTATACTAATTATTCCGGCACCCAATATAATACAATTATTATTTATTTATTTACGTAATGCTTCTAATACAGGTATACTAATTATTCCGGTGCCCAAAATAATTCAATTATTATTTATTTATTTATGTAATGCTCCTAATACAGGTATACTAATTATTCCGGCGCCCAATATAATACAATTATTATTTATTTATTTATTTATGTAATGCTCCTAATACAGGTATACTAATTATTCCGGCGACCAATATAATACAATTATTATTTATTTATTTATGTAATGCTCCTAATACAGGTATACTAATTATTCCGGCGCCCAATATAATACAATTATTATTTATATATTTATTTATGTAATGCTCCTAATACAGGTATACTAATTATTCCGGCGACCAATATAATACAATTATTATTTATTTATTTATGTAATGCTCCTAATACAGGTATACTAATTATTCCGGCGCCCAATATAATACAATTATTATTTATTTATTTATGTAATGCTCCTAATACAGGTATACTATTTATTCCGGCGCCCAATATAATACAATTATTATTTATTTATTTATGTAATGCTCCTAATACAGGTATACTAATTATTCCGGCGCCCAATATAATAAAATTATTATTTATTTATTTATGTAATGCTCCTAATACAGGTATACTAATTATTCCGGCGCCCAATATAATACAATTATTATTTATTTATTTATGTAATGCTCCTAATACAGGTATACTAATTATTCCGGCGCCCAATATAATACAATTATTATTTATTTATTTATGTAATGCTACTAATACAGGTACACTAATTATTCCGGCGCCCAATATAATACAATTATTATTTATTTTTTTATGTAATGCTCCTAATACAGGTATACTATTTTTTCCGGCACTCAATATAATACAATTATTATTTATTTATTTATGTAATGCTCCTAATACAGGTATACTAATTATTCCGGCGCCCAATATAATACAATTATTATTTATTTATTTATGTAATGCTCCTAATACAGGTCTACTAATTATTCCGGCGCCCAATATAATACAATTATTATTTATTTATTTATGTAATGCTCCTAATACAGGTATACTAATTATTCCGGTGCCCAATATAATACAATTATCATTTATTTATTTATGTAATGCTCCTAATACAGGTATACTAATTATTCCGGCGCCCAATATAATACAATTATTATTTATTTATTTATGTAATGCTCCTAATACAGGTATACTAATTATTCCGGCGCCCAATATAATACAATTATTATTTATTTATTTATATAATGCTCCTAATACAGGTATACTAATTATTCCGGCGCCCAATATAATACAATTATTATTTATTTATTTACGTAATGCTCCTAATACAGGTATACTAATTATTCCGGCTCCCAATATAATACAATTATTATTTATTTATTTATGTAATGCTCCTAATACAGGTATACTAATTATTCCGGCTCCCAATAAAATACAATTATTATTCATTTTTTTATATAATGCTCCTAATACAGGTATACTAATTATTCCGGCGCCCAATATAATACAATTATTATTTATTTATTTATGTAATGCTCCTAATACAGGTATACAAATTATTCCGGCGCCCAAAATAATTCAATTATTATTTATTTATTTATGTAATGCTCCTAATACAGGTATACTAATTATTCCGGCGCCCAATATAATACAATTATTATTTATTTTTTTATGTAATGCTCCTAATACAGGTATACTATTTTTTCCGGCACTCAATATAATACAATTATTATTTATTTATTTATGTAATGCTCCTAATACAGGTATACTAATTATTCCGGCGCCCAATATAATACAATTATTATTTATTTATTTATGTAATGCTCCTAATACAGGTCTACTAATTATTCCGGCGCCCAATATAATACAATTATTATTTATTTATTTATGTAATGCTCCTAATACAGGTATACTAATTATTCCGGTGCCCAATATAATACAATTATCATTTATTTATTTATGTAATGCTCCTAATACAGGTATACTAATTATTCCGGCGCCCAATATAATACAATTATTATTTATTTATTTATGTAATGCTCCTAATACAGGTATACTAATTATTCCGGCGCCCAATATAATACAATTATTATTTATTTATTTATATAATGCTCCTAATACAGGTATACTAATTATTCCGGCGCCCAATATAATACAATTATTATTTATTTATTTACGTAATGCTCCTAATACAGGTATACTAATTATTCCGGCTCCCAATATAATACAATTATTATTTATTTATTTATGTAATGCTCCTAATACAGGTATACTAATTATTCCGGCGCCCAATATAATACAATTATTATTTATTTATTTATGTAATGCTCCTAATACAGGTATACTAATTATTCCGGCTCCCAATATTATACAATTATTATTTATTTTTTTAAATAATGCTCGTAATACAGGTATACTAATTATTCCGGCGCCCAATATAATACAATTATTATTTATTTATTTATGTAATGCTCCTAATACAGGTATACTAATTATTCTGGCGCCCAATATAATACAATTATTATTTATTTATTTATGTAATGCTTCTAATACAGGTATACTAATTATTCCGGCGCCCATTATAATACAATTATTATTTATTTATTTATGTAATGCTCCTAATACAGGTATACTAATTATTCCGGCGCCCAATATAATACAATTATTATTTATTTATTTATGTAATGCTCCTAATACAGGTATACTAATTATTCCGGTGCCCAATATAATACAATTATCATTTATTTATTTATGTAATGCTCCTAATACAGGTACACTAATTATTCCGGCACCCAATATAATACAATTATTATTTATTTATTTATGTAATGCTCCTAATACAGGTATACTAATTATTCCAGCACCCAATATAATACAATTATTATTTATTTATTTATGTAATGCTCCTAATACAGGTATACTAATTATTCCGGCGCCCAATATAAAACAATTATTATTTATTTATTTATGTAATGCTCCTAATACAGGTATACTAATTATTCCGGCTCCCAATATAATACAATTATTATTTATTTTTTTATATAATGCTCCTAATACAGGTGTACTAATTATTCCGGCGCCCAATATAATACAATTATTATTTATTTATTTATGTAATGCTCCTAATACAGGTATACTAATTATTCCGGCGCCCAAAATAATTCAATTATTATTTGTTTATTTATGTAATGCTCCTAATACAGGTATACTAATTATTCCGGCGCCCAATATAATACAATTATTATTTTTTTTTATGTAATGCTCCTAATACAGGTATACTATTTTTTCCGGCACTCAATATAATACAATTATTATTTATTTATTTATGTAATGCTCCTAATGCAGGTATACTAATTATTCCGGCGCCCAATATAATACAATCATTATTTATTTATTTATGTAATGCTCCTAATACAGGTATACTATTTATTCCGGCACTCAATATAATACAATTATTATTTATTTATTTATGTAATGCTCCTAATACAGGTATACTAATTATTCCGGCGCCCAATATAATACAATTATTATTTATCTATTTATGTAATGCTCCTAATACAGGTATACTAATTATTCTGGCGCCCAATATAATACAATTATTATTTATTTATTTATGTAATGCTCCTAATGCATTTTTACTAATTATTCCGGCGCCCAATATAATACAATTATTATTTATTTATTTATGTAATGCTCCTAATACAGGTATACTAATTATTCCGGCGCCCAATATAATACAATTATTATTTATTTATTTATGTAATGCTCCTAATACAGGTATACTATTTATTCCGGCACTCAATATAATACAATTATTATTTATTTATTTATGTAATGCTCCTAATACAGGTATACTATTTATTCCGGCACCCAATATAATACAATTATTATTTATTTATTTATGTAATGCTCCTAATACAGGTATACTAATTATTCTGGCGCCCACTATAATACAATTATTATTTATTTATTTATGTAATGCTCCTAATACAGGTATACTAATTATTCCGGCGCCCAATATAATACAATTATTATTTATTTATTTATTTATGTAATGCTCCTAATACAGGTATACTAATTATTCCGGCGCCCAATATAATACAATTATTATTTATTTATTTATTTATGTAATGCTCCCAATACAGGTATACTAATTATTCCGGCGCCCAATATAATACAATTATTATTTATTTATTTATGTAATGCTCCTAATACAGGTATACTAATTATTCCGGCGCCCAATATAATACAATTATTATTTATTTATTTATATAATGCTCCTAATACAGGTATACTAATTATTCCGGCGCCCAATATAATACAATTATTATTTATTTATTTACGTAATGCTCCTAATACAGGTATACTAATTATTCCGGCGCCCAAAATAATTCAATTATTATTTATTTATTTATGTAATGCTCCTAATACAGGTATACTAATTATTCCGGCGCCCAATATAATACAATTATTATTTATTTATTTATGTAATGCTCCTAATACAGGTATACTAATTATTCCGGCGCCCACTATAATACAATTATTATTTATTTATTTATGTAATGCTCCTAATACAGGTATACTAATTATTCCGGCGCCCAATATAATACAATTATTATTTATTTATTTATTTTTGTAATGCTCCTAATACAGGTATACTAATTATTCCGGCGCCCAATATAATACAATTATTATTTATTTATTTATTTATTTATGTAATGCTCCCAATACAGGTATACTAATTATTCCGGCGCCCAATATAATACAATTATTATTTATTTATTTATGTAATGCTCCTAATACAGGTATACTAATTATTCCGGCGCCCAATATAATACAATTATTATTTATTTATTTATATAATGCTCCTAATACAGGTATACTAATTATTCCGGCGCCCAATATAATACAATTATTATTTATTTATTTACGTAATGCTCCTAATACAGGTATACTAATTATTCCGGCGCCCAAAATAATTCAATTATTATTTATTTATTTATGTAATGCTCCTAATACAGGTATACTAATTATTCCGGCGCCCAATATAATACAATTATTATTTATTTATTTATGTAATGCTCCTAATACAGGTATACTATTTATTCCGGCACTCAATATAATACAATTATTATTTATTTATTTATGTAATGCTCCTAATACAGGTATACTATTTATTTCGGCACCCAATATAATACAATTATTATTTATTTATTTATGTAATGCTCCTAATACAGGTATACTAATTATTCCGGCGCCCAATATAATACAATTATTATTTATTTATTTATGTAATGCTCCTAATACAGGTATACTAATTATTCCGGCGCCCAATATAATACAATTATTATTTATTTATTTATGTAATGCTCCTAATACAGGTATACTAATTATTCTGGCGCCCAATATAATACAATTATTATTTATTTATTTATGTAATGCTCCTAATACAGGTATACTAATTATTCCGGCGCCCAATATAATACAATTATTATTTATTTATTTATGTAATGCTCCTAATACAGGTATACTAATTATTCCGGTGCCCAATATAATACAATTATCATTTATTAATTTATGTAATGCTCCTAATACAGGTATACTAATTATTCCGGCTCCTAATATAATACAATTATTATTTATTTTTTTATATAATGCTCCTAATACAGGTATACTAATTATTCCGGCGCCCAATATAATACAATTATTATTTATTTATTTATGTAATGCTCCTAATACAGGTATACTAATTATTCTGGAGCCCAATATAATACAATTATTATTTATTTATTTATGTAATGCTCCTAATACAGGTATACTAATTATTCCAAAGCCCATTATAATACAATTATTATTTATTTATTTATGTAATGTTCCTTATACATGTATACTAATTATTCCGGCGCCCAATATAATACAATTATTATTTATTTTTTTATGTAATGCTCCTTATACAGGTATACTAATTATTCCGGCGCCCAATATAATACAATTATTATTTATTTATTTATGTAATGCTCCTAATACAGGTATACTAATTATTCCGGCGCCCAATATAATACAATTATTATTTATTTATTTATATAATGCTCCTAATACAGGTATACTAATTATTCCGGCGCCCAATATAATACCATTATTATTTATTTATTTACGTAATGCTCCTAATACAGGTATACTAATTATTCCGGCGCCCAATATAATACAATTATTATTTATTTATTTATGTAATGCTCCTAATACAGGTATACTAATTATTCCGGCGCCCAATATAATACAATTATTATTTATTTATTTATGTAATGCTCCTAATACAGGTATACTAATTATTCCGGCTCCCAATATAATACAATTATTATTTATTTTTTTATGTAATGCTCCTAATACAGGTATACTAATTATTCCGGCGCCCAATATAATACAATTATTATTTATTTTTTTATGTAATGCTCCTAATACAGGTATACTATTTTTTCCGGCACTCAATATAATACAATTATTATTTATTTATTTATGTAATGCTCCTAATACAGGTATACTAATTATTCCGGCGCCCAATATAATACAATTATTATTTATTTATTTATGTAATGCTCCTAATACAGGTATACTAATTATTCCGGCGCCCAATATAATACAATTATTATTTATTTATTTATGTAATGCTCCTAATACAGGTATACTAATTATTCCGGCTCCCAATATTATACAATTATTATTTATTTTTTTAAATAATGCTCGTAATACAGGTATACTAATTATTCCGGCGCCCAATATAATACAATTATTATTTATTTATTTATGTAATGCTCCTAATACAGGTATACTAATTATTCTGGCGCCCAATATAATACAATTATTATTTATTTATTTATGTAATGCTTCTAATACAGGTATACTAATTATTCCGGCGCCCATTATAATACAATTATTATTTATTTATTTATGTAATGCTCCTAATACAGGTATACTAATTATTCCGGCGCCCAATATAATACAATTATTATTTATTTATTTATGTAATGCTCCTAATACAGGTATACTAATTATTCCGGTGCCCAATATAATACAATTATCATTTATTTATTTATGTAATGCTCCTAATACAGGTACACTAATTATTCCGGCACCCAATATAATACAATTATTATTTATTTATTTATGTAATGCTCCTAATACAGGTATACTAATTATTCCAGCACCCAATATAATACAATTATTATTTATTTATTTATGTAATGCTCCTAATACAGGTATACTAATTATTCCGGCTCCCAATATAATACAATTATTATTTATTTTTTTATATAATGCTCCTAATACAGGTGTACTAATTATTCCGGCGCCCAATATAATACAATTATTATTTATTTATTTATGTAATGCTCCTAATACAGGTATACTAATTATTCCGGCGCCCAAAATAATTCAATTATTATTTGTTTATTTATGTAATGCTCCTAATACAGGTATACTAATTATTCCGGCGCCCAATATAATACAATTATTATTTTTTTTTATGTAATGCTCCTAATACAGGTATACTATTTTTTCCGGCACTCAATATAATACAATTATTATTTATTTATTTATGTAATGCTCCTAATGCAGGTATACTAATTATTCCGGCGCCCAATATAATACAATCATTATTTATTTATTTATGTAATGCTCCTAATACAGGTATACTATTTATTCCGGCACTCAATATAATACAATTATTATTTATTTATTTATGTAATGCTCCTAATACAGGTATACTAATTATTCCGGCGCCCAATATAATACAATTATTATTTATCTATTTATGTAATGCTCCTAATACAGGTATACTAATTATTCTGGCGCCCAATATAATACAATTATTATTTATTTATTTATGTAATGCTCCTAATACATTTTTACTAATTATTCCGGCGCCCAATATAATACAATTATTATTTATTTATTTATGTAATGCTCCTAATACAGGTATACTAATTATTCCGGCGCCCAATATAATACAATTATTATTTATTTATTTATGTAATGCTCCTAATACAGGTATACTATTTATTCCGGCACTCAATATAATACAATTATTATTTATTTATTTATGTAATGCTCCTAATACAGGTATACTATTTATTCCGGCACCCAATATAATACAATTATTATTTATTTATTTATGTAATGCTCCTAATACAGGTATACTAATTATTCCGGCGCCCAATATAATACAATTGTTATTTATTTATTTATGTAATGCTCCTAATACAGGTATACTAATTATTCCGGCGCCCAATATAATACAATTATTATTTATTTATTTATATAATGCTCCTAATACAGGTATACTAATTATTCCGGCGCCCAATATAATACCATTATTATTTATTTATTTACGTAATGCTCCTAATACAGGTATACTAATTATTCCGGCGCCCAATATAATACAATTATTATTTATTTATTTATGTAATGCTCCTAATACAGGTATACTAATTATTCCGGCGCCCAATATAATACAATTATTATTTATTTATTTATGTAATGCTCCTAATACAGGTATACTAATTATTCTGGCGCCCAATATAATACAATTATTATTTATTTATTTATGTAATGCTCCTAATACATTTTTACTAATTATTCCGGCGCCCAATATAATACAATTATTATTTATTTATTTATGTAATGCTCCTAATACAGGTATACTAATTATTCCGGCGCCCAATATAATACAATTATTATTTATTTATTTATGTAATGCTCCTAATACAGGTATACTATTTATTCCGGCACTCAATATAATACAATTATTATTTATTTATTTATGTAATGCTCCTAATACAGGTATACTATTTATTCCGGCACCCAATATAATACAATTATTATTTATTTATTTATGTAATGCTCCTAATACAGGTATACTAATTATTCTGGCGCCCACTATAATACAATTATTATTTATTTATTTATGTAATGCTCCTAATACAGGTATACTAATTATTCCGGCGCCCAATATAATACAATTATTATTTATTTATTTATTTATGTAATGCTCCTAATACAGGTATACTAATTATTCCGGCGCCCAATATAATACAATTATTATTTATTTATTTATTTATGTAATGCTCCCAATACAGGTATACTAATTATTCCGGCGCCCAATATAATACAATTATTATTTATTTATTTATGTAATGCTCCTAATACAGGTATACTAATTATTCCGGCGCCCAATATAATACAATTATTATTTATTTATTTATATAATGCTCCTAATACAGGTATACTAATTATTCCGGCGCCCAATATAATACAATTATTATTTATTTATTTACGTAATGCTCCTAATACAGGTATACTAATTATTCCGGCGCCCAAAATAATTCAATTATTATTTATTTATTTATGTAATGCTCCTAATACAGGTATACTAATTATTCCGGCGCCCAATATAATACAATTATTATTTATTTATTTATGTAATGCTCCTAATACAGGTATACTAATTATTCCGGCGCCCACTATAATACAATTATTATTTATTTATTTATTTTTGTAATGCTCCTAATACAGGTATACTAATTATTCCGGCGCCCAATATAATACAATTATTATTTATTTATTTATGTAATGCTCCTAATACAGGTATACTAATTATTCCGGCGCCCAATATAATACAATTATTATTTATTTATTTATATAATGCTCCTAATACAGGTATACTAATTATTCCGGCGCCCAATATAATACAATTATTATTTATTTATTTACGTAATGCTCCTAATACAGGTATACTAATTATTCCGGCGCCCAATATAATACAATTATTATTTATTTATTTACGTAATGCTCCTAATACAGGTATACTAATTATTCCGGCGCCCAAAATAATTCAATTATTATTTATTTATTTATGTAATGCTCCTAATACAGGTATACTAATTATTCCGGCGCCCAATATAATACAATTATTATTTATTTATTTATGTAATGCTCCTAATACAGGTATACTATTTATTCCGGCACTCAATATAATACAATTATTATTTATTTATTTATGTAATGCTCCTAATACAGGTATACTATTTATTCCGGCACCCAATATAATACAATTATTATTTATTTATTTATGTAATGATCCTAATACAGGTATACTAATTATTCCGGCGCCCAATATAATACAATTATTATTTATTTATTTATGTAATGCTCCTAATACAGGTATACTAATTATTCCGGCACCCAATATAATACAATTATTATTTATTTATTTATGTAATGCTCCTAATACAGGTATACTAATTATTCTGGCGCCCAATATAATACAATTATTATTTATTTATTTATGTAATGCTCCTAATACAGGTATACTAATTATTCCGGCGCCCAATATAATACAATTATTATTTATTTATTTATGTAATGCTCCTAATACAGGTATACTAATTATTCCGGTGCCCAATATAATACAATTATCGTTTATTAATTTATGTAATGCTCCTAATACAGGTATACTAATTATTCCGGCTCCTAATATAATACAATTATTATTTATTTTTTTATATAATGCTCCTAATACAGGTATACTAATTATTCCGGCGCCCAATATAATACAATTATTATTTATTTATTTATGTAATGCTCCTAATACAGGTATACTAATTATTCTGGAGCCCAATATAATACAATTATTATTTATTTATTTATGTAATGCTCCTAATACAGGTATACTAATTATTCCAAAGCCCATTATAATACAATTATTATTTATTTTTTTATGTAATGCTCCTTATACAGGTATACTATTTTTCCGGCACTCAATATAATACAATTATCATTTATTGATTTATGTAATGCTCCTAATACAGGTATACTAATTATTCCGGCGCCCAATATAATACAATTATTATTTATTTATTTATGTAATGCTCCTAATACAGGTATACTAATTATTCCGGCGCCCAATATAATACAATTATTATTTATTTATTTATGTAATGCTCCTAATACAGGTATACTAATTATTCCGGTGCCCAATATAATACAATTATCATTTATTTATTTATGTAATGCTCCTAATACAGGTATACTAATTATTCCGGCGCCCAATATATTACAATTATTATTTATTTATTTATGTAATGCTCCTAATACAGGTATACTAATTATTCCGGCGCCCAATATAATACAATTATTATTTATTTATTTATATAATGCTCCTAATACAGGTATACTAATTATTCCGGCGCCCAATATAATACAATTATTATTTATTTATTTATGTAATGCTCCTAATACAGGTATACTAATTATTCCGGCTCCCAATATAATACAATTATTATTTATTTTTTTAAATAATGCTCGTAATACAGGTATACTAATTATTCCGGCGCCCAATATAATACAATTATTATTTATTTATTTATGTAATGCTCCTAATACAGGTATACTAATTATTCCGGCACCCAATATAATACAATTATTATTTATTTATTTACGTAATGCTTCTAATACAGGTATACTAATTATTCCGGTGCCCAAAATAATTCAATTATTATTTATTTATTTATGTAATGCTCCTAATACAGGTATACTAATTATTCCGGCGCCCAATATAATACAATTATTATTTATTTATTTATTTATGTAATGCTCCTAATACAGGTATACTAATTATTCCGGCGACCAATATAATACAATTATTATTTATTTATTTATGTAATGCTCCTAATACAGGTATACTAATTATTCCGGCGCCCAATATAATACAATTATTATTTATTTATTTATTTATGTAATGCTCCTAATACAGGTATACTAATTATTCCGGCGACCAATATAATACAATTATTATTTATTTATTTATGTAATGCTCCTAATACAGGTATACTAATTATTCCGGCGCCCAATATAATACAATTATTATTTATTTATTTATGTAATGCTCCTAATACAGGTATACTATTTATTCCGGCGCCCAATATAATACAATTATTATTTATTTATTTATGTAATGCTCCTAATACAGGTATACTAATTATTCCGGCGCCCAATATAATAAAATTATTATTTATTTATTTATGTAATGCTCCTAATACAGGTATACTAATTATTCCGGCGCCCAATATAATACAATTATTATTTATTTATTTATGTAATGCTCCTAATACAGGTATACTAATTATTCCGGCGCCCAATATAATACAATTATTATTTATTTATTTATGTAATGCTACTAATACAGGTACACTAATTATTCCGGCACCCAATATAATACAATTATTATTTATTTATTTATGTAATGCTCCTAATACAGGTATACTAATTATTCCAGCACCCAATATAATACAATTATTATTTATTTATTTATGTAATGCTCCTAATACAGGTATACTAATTATTCCGGCGCCCAATATAAAACAATTATTATTTATTTATTTATGTTATGCTCCTAATACAGGTATACTAATTATTCCGGCTCCCAATAAAATACAATTATTATTCATTTTTTTATATAATGCTCCTAATACAGGTATACTAATTATTCCGGCGCCCAATATAATACAATTATTATTTATTTATTTATGTAATGCTCCTAATACAGGTATACAAATTATTCCGGCGCCCAAAATAATTCAATTATTATTTATTTATTTATGTAATGCTCCTAATACAGGTATACTAATTATTCCGGCGCCCAATATAATACAATTATTATTTATTTTTTTATGTAATGCTCCTAATACAGGTATACTATTTTTTCCGGCACTCAATATAATACAATTATTATTTATTTATTTATGTAATGCTCCTAATACAGGTATACTAATTATTCCGGCGCCCAATATAATACAATTATTATTTATTTATTTATGTAATGCTCCTAATACAGGTCTACTAATTATTCCGGCGCCCAATATAATACAATTATTATTTATTTATTTATGTAATGCTCCTAATACAGGTATACTAATTATTCCGGTGCCCAATATAATACAATTATTATTTATTTATTTACGTAATGCTCCTAATACAGGTATACTAATTATTCCGGCTCCCAATATAATACAATTATTATTTATTTATTTATGTAATGCTCCTAATACAGGTATACTAATTATTCCGGCGCCCAATATAATACAATTATTATTTATTTATTTATGTAATGCTCCTAATACAGGTATACTAATTATTCCGGCTCCCAATATTATACAATTATTATTTATTTTTTTAAATAATGCTCGTAATACAGGTATACTAATTATTCCGGCGCCCAATATAATACAATTATTATTTATTTATTTATGTAATGCTCCTAATACAGGTATACTAATTATTCTGGCGCCCAATATAATACAATTATTATTTATTTATTTATGTAATGCTTCTAATACAGGTATACTAATTATTCCGGCGCCCATTATAATACAATTATTATTTATTTATTTATGTAATGCTCCTAATACAGGTATACTAATTATTCCGGCGCCCAATATAATACAATTATTATTTATTTATTTATGTAATGCTCCTAATACAGGTATACTAATTATTCCGGTGCCCAATATAATACAATTATCATTTATTTATTTATGTAATGCTCCTAATACAGGTACACTAATTATTCCGGCACCCAATATAATACAATTATTATTTATTTATTTATGTAATGCTCCTAATACAGGTATACTAATTATTCCAGCACCCAATATAATACAATTATTATTTATTTATTTATGTAATGCTCCTAATACAGGTATACTAATTATTCCGGCGCCCAATATAAAACAATTATTATTTATTTATTTATGTAATGCTCCTAATACAGGTATACTAATTATTCCGGCTCCCAATATAATACAATTATTATTTATTTTTTTATATAATGCTCCTAATACAGGTGTACTAATTATTCCGGCGCCCAATATAATACAATTATTATTTATTTATTTATGTAATGCTCCTAATACAGGTATACTAATTATTCCGGCGCCCAAAATAATTCAATTATTATTTGTTTATTTATGTAATGCTCCTAATACAGGTATACTAATTATTCCGGCGCCCAATATAATACAATTATTATTTTTTTTTATGTAATGCTCCTAATACAGGTATACTATTTTTTCCGGCACTCAATATAATACAATTATTATTTATTTATTTATGTAATGCTCCTAATGCAGGTATACTAATTATTCCGGCGCCCAATATAATACAATCATTATTTATTTATTTATGTAATGCTCCTAATACAGGTATACTATTTATTCCGGCACTCAATATAATACAATTATTATTTATTTATTTATGTAATGCTCCTAATACAGGTATACTAATTATTCCGGCGCCCAATATAATACAATTATTATTTATCTATTTATGTAATGCTCCTAATACAGGTATACTAATTATTCTGGCGCCCAATATAATACAATTATTATTTATTTATTTATGTAATGCTCCTAATACATTTTTACTAATTATTCCGGCGCCCAATATAATAC
Source organism: Allygus modestus (assembly GCA_963675035.1). Taxonomy (NCBI): domain Eukaryota; kingdom Metazoa; phylum Arthropoda; class Insecta; order Hemiptera; family Cicadellidae; genus Allygus; species Allygus modestus. Next base: position 352,776,595 of record OY776112.1, read on the forward strand.
AATTATTATTTATTTATTTATGTAATGCTCCTAATACAGGTATACTAATTATTCCGGCGCCCAATATAATACAATTATTATTTATTTATTTATGTAATGCTCCTAATACAGGTATACTATTTATTCCGGCACTCAATATAATACAATTATTATTTATTTATTTATGTAATGCTCCTAATACAGGTATACTATTTATTCCGGCACCCAATATAATACAATTATTATTTATTTATTTATGTAATGCTCCTAATACAGGTATACTAATTATTCCGGCGCCCACTATAATACAATTATTATTTATTTATTTATGTAATGCTCCTAATACAGGTATACTAATTATTCCGGCGCCCAATATAATACAATTATTATTTATTTATTTATTTATGTAATGCTCCTAATACAGGTATACTAATTATTCCGGCGCCCAATATAATACAATTATTATTTATTTATTTATTTATTTATGTAATGCTCCCAATACAGGTATACTAATTATTCCGGCGCCCAATATAATACAATTATTATTTATTTATTTATGTAATGCTCCTAATACAGGTATACTAATTATTCCGGCGCCCAATATAATACAATTATTATTTATTTATTTATATAATGCTCCTAATACAGGTATACTAATTATTCCGGCGCCCAATATAATACAATTATTATTTATTTATTTACGTAATGCTCCTAATACAGGTATACTAATTATTCCGGCGCCCAAAATAATTCAATTATTATTTATTTATTTATGTAATGCTCCTAATACAGGTATACTAATTATTCCGGCGCCCAATATAATACAATTATTATTTATTTATTTATGTAATGCTCCTAATACAGGTATACTAATTATTCCGGCGCCCACTATAATACAATTATTATTTATTTATTTATGTAATGCTCCTAATACAGGTATACTAATTATTCCGGCGCCCAATATAATACAATTATTATTTATTTATTTATTTTTGTAATGCTCCTAATACAGGTATACTAATTATTCCGGCGCCCAATATAATACAATTATTATTTATTTATTTATTTATTTATGTAATGCTCCCAATACAGGTATACTAATTATTCCGGCGCCCAATATAATACAATTATTATTTATTTATTTATGTAATGCTCCTAATACAGGTATACTAATTATTCCGGCGCCCAATATAATACAATTATTATTTATTTATTTATATAATGCTCCTAATACAGGTATACTAATTATTCCGGCGCCCAATATAATACAATTATTATTTATTTATTTACGTAATGCTCCTAATACAGGTATACTAATTATTCCGGCGCCCAAAATAATTCAATTATTATTTATTTATTTATGTAATGCTCCTAATACAGGTATACTAATTATTCCGGCGCCCAATATAATACAATTATTATTTATTTATTTATGTAATGCTCCTAATACAGGTATACTATTTATTCCGGCACTCAATATAATACAATTATTATTTATTTATTTATGTAATGCTCCTAATACAGGTATACTATTTATTCCGGCACCCAATATAATACAATTATTATTTATTTATTTATGTAATGCTCCTAATACAGGTATACTAATTATTCCGGCGCCCAATATAATACAATTATTATTTATTTATTTATGTAATGCTCCTAATACAGGTATACTAATTATTCCGGCGCCCAATATAATACAATTATTATTTATTTATTTATGTAATGCTCCTAATACAGGTATACTAATTATTCTGGCGCCCAATATAATACAATTATTATTTATTTATTTATGTAATGCTCCTAATACAGGTATACTAATTATTCCGGCGCCCAATATAATACAATTATTATTTATTTATTTATGTAATGCTCCTAATACAGGTATACTAATTATTCCGGTGCCCAATATAATACAATTATCATTTATTAATTTATGTAATGCTCCTAATACAGGTATACTAATTATTCCGGCTCCTAATATAATACAATTATTATTTATTTTTTTATATAATGCTCCTAATACAGGTATACTAATTATTCCGGCGCCCAATATAATACAATTATTATTTATTTATTTATGTAATGCTCCTAATACAGGTATACTAATTATTCTGGAGCCCAATATAATACAATTATTATTTATTTATTTATGTAATGCTCCTAATACAGGTATACTAATTATTCCAAAGCCCATTATAATACAATTATTATTTATTTATTTATGTAATGTTCCTTATACATGTATACTAATTATTCCGGCGCCCAATATAATACAATTATTATTTATTTTTTTATGTAATGCTCCTTATACAGGTATACTATTTTTTCCGGCACTCAATATAATACAATTATCATTTATTGATTTATGTAATGCTCCTAATACAGGTATACTAATTATTCCGGCGCCCAATATAATACAATTATTATTTATTTATTTATGTAATGCTCCTAATACAGGTATACTAATTATTCCGGCGCCCAATATAATACAATTATTATTTATTTATTTATGTAATGCTCCTAATACAGGTATACTAATTATTCCGGTGCCCAATATAATACAATTATCATTTATTTATTTATGTAATGCTCCTAATACAGGTATACTAATTATTCCGGCGCCCAATATATTACAATTATTATTTATTTATTTATGTAATGCTCCTAATACAGGTATACTAATTATTCCGGCGCCCAATATAATACAATTATTATTTATTTATTTATATAATGCTCCTAATACAGGTATACTAATTATTCCGGCGCCCAATATAATACAATTATTATTTATTTATTTATGTAATGCTCCTAATACAGGTATACTAATTATTCCGGCTCCCAATATAATACAATTATTATTTATTTTTTTAAATAATGCTCGTAATACAGGTATACTAATTATTCCGGCGCCCAATATAATACAATTATTATTTATTTATTTATGTAATGCTCCTAATACAGGTATACTAATTATTCCGGCGCCCATTATAATACAATTATTATTTATTTATTTATGTAATGCTCCTAATACAGGTATACTAATTATTCCGGCGCCCAATATAATACAATTATTATTTATTTATTTATGTAATGCTCCTAATACAGGTATACTAATTATTCCGGTGCCCAATATAATACAATTATCATTTATTTATTTATGTAATGCTCCTAATACAGGTATATTAATTATTCCGGCGCCCAATATAATACAATTATTATTTATTTATTTATGTAATGCTCCTAATACAGGTATACTAATTATTCCGGCGCCCAATTTAATACAATTATTATTTATTTATTTATGTAATGCTCCTAATACAGGTACACTAATTATTCCGGCGCCCAATATAAAACAATTATTATTTATTTATTTATGTAATGCTCCTAATACAGGTATACTAATTATTCCGGCTCCCAATATAATACAATTATTATTTTTTTTTATATAATGCTCCTAATACAGGTATACTAATTATTCCGGCGCCCAATATAATACAATTATTATTTATTTATTTATGTAATGCTCCTAATACAGGTATACTAATTATTCCGGCGCCCAAAATAATTCAATTATTATTTATTTATTTATGTAATGCTCCTAATACAGGTATACTAATTATTCCGGCGCCCAATATAATACAATTATTATTTATTTTTTTATGTAATGCTCCTAATACAGGTATACTATTTTTTCCGGCACTCAATATAATACAATTATTATTTATTTATTTATGTAATGCTCCTAATGCAGGTATACTAATTATTCCGACGCCCAATATAATACAATTATTATTTATTTATTTATGTAATGCTCCTAATACAGGTATACTATTTATTCCGGCACTCAATATAATACAATTATTATTTATTTATTTATGTAATGCTCCTAATACAGGTATACTAATTATTCCGGCGCCCAATATAATACAATTATTATTTATCTATTTATGTAATGCTCCTAATACAGGTATACTAATTATTCTGGCGCCCAATATAATACAATTATTATTTATTTATTTATGTAATGCTCCTAATACATTTTTACTAATTATTCCGGCGCCCAATATAATACAATTATTATTTATTTATTTATGTAATGCTCCTAATACAGGTATACTAATTATTCCGGCGCCCAATATAATACAATTATTATTTATTTATTCATGTAATGCTCCTAATACAGGTATACTATTTATTCCGGCACTCAATATAATACAATTATTATTTATTTATTTATGTAATGCTCCTAATACAGGTATACTATTTATTCCGGCACCCAATATAATACAATTATTATTAATTTATTTATGTAATGCTCCTAATACAGGTATACTAATTATTCCGGCGCCCACTATAATACAATTATTATTTATTTATTTATGTAATGCTCCTAATACAGGTATACTAATTATTCCGGCGCCCAATATAATACAATTATTATTTATTTATTTATGTAATGCTCCTAATACAGGTATACTAATTATTCCGGCGCCCAATATAATACAATTATTATTTATTTATTTATTTATTTATGTAATGCTCCTAATACAGGTATACTTATTATTCCGGCGCCTAATATAATACAATTATTATTTATTTATTTATATAATGCTCCTAATACAGGTATACTAATTATTCCGGCGCCCAATATAATACAATTATTATTTATTTATTTACGTATTGCTTCTAATACAGGTATACTAATTATTCCGGCGCCCAAAATAATTCAATTATTATTTATTTATTTATGTAATGCTCCTAATACAGGTATACTAATTATTCCGGCGCCCAATATAATACAATTATTATTTATTTATTTATGTAATGCTCCTAATACAGGTATACTATTTATTCCGGCACTCAATATAATACAATTATTATTTATTTATTTATGTAATGCTCCTAATACAGGTACAATATTTATTCCGGCACCCAATATAATACAATTATTATTTATTTATTTATGTAATGCTCCTAATACAGGTATACTAATTATTCCGGCGCCCAATATAATACAATTATTATTTATTTATTTATATAATGCTCCTAATACAGGTATACTAATTATTCCGGCGCCCAATATAATACAATTATTATTTATTTATTTATATAATGCTCCTAATACAGGTATACTAATTATTCTGGCGCCCAATATAATACAATTATTATTTATTTATTTACGTAATGCTCCTAATACAGGTATACTAATTATTCCGGCGCCCAATATAATACAATTATTATTTATTTATTTATGTAATGCTCCTAATACAGGTATACTAATTATTCCGGCTCCCAATATATTACAATTATTATTTATTTTTTTAAATAATGCTCGTAATACAGGTATACTAATTATTCCGGCGCCCAATATAATACAATTATTATTTATTTATTTATGTAATGCTCCTAATACAGGTATACTAATTATTCTGGCGCCCAATATAATACAATTATTATTTATTTATTTATGTAATGCTCCTAATACAGGTATACTAATTATTCCGGCGCCCATTATAATACAATTATTATTTATTTATTTATGTAATGCTCCTAATACAGGTATACTAATTATTCCGGCGCCCAATATAATACAATTATTATTTATTTATTTATGTAATGCTCCTAATACAGGTATACTAATTATTCCGGTGCCCAATATAATAAAAATTATCATTTATTTATTTATGTAATGCTCCTAATACAGGTATATAAATTATTCCGGCGCCCAATATAATACAATTATTATTTATTTATTTATGTAATGCTCCTAATACAGGTATACTAATTATTCCGGCGCCCAATATAATACAATTATTATTTATTTATTTATGTAATGCTCCTAATACAGGTACACTAATTATTCCGGCACCCAATATAATACAATTATTATTTATTTATTTATGTAATGCTCCTAATACAGGTATACTAATTATTCCAGCACCCAATATAATACAATTATTATTTATTTATTTATGTAATGCTCCTAATACAGGTATACTAATTATTCTGGCGCCCAATATAAAACAATTATTATTTATTTATTTATGTAATGCTCCTAATACAGGTATACAAATTATTCCGGCTCCCAATATAATACAATTATTATTTATTTTTTTATATAATGCTCCTAATACAGGTATACTAATTATTCCGGCGCCCAATATAATACAATTATTATTTATTTATTTATGTAATGCTCCTAATACAGGTATACTAATTATTCCGGCGCCCAATATAATACAATTATTATTTATTTATTTATGTAATGCTCCTAATACAGGTATACAAATTATTCCGGCTCCCAATATAATACAATTATTATTTATTTTTTTATATAATGCTCCTAATACAGGTATACTAATTATTCCGGCGCCCAATATAATACAATTATTATTTATTTATTTATGTAATGCTCCTAATACAGGTATATAAATTATTCCGGCGCCCAATATAATACAATTATTATTTATTTATTTATGTAATGCTCCTAATACAGGTATACTAATTATTCCGGCGCCCAATATAATACAATTATTATTTATTTATTTATATAATGCTCCTAATACAGGTATACTAATTATTCCGGCGCCCAAAATAATTCAATTATTATTTATTTATTTATGTAATGCTCCTAATACAGGTATACTATTTATTCCGGCACTCAATATAATTCAATTATTATTTATTTATTTATGTAATGCTCCTAATACAGGTATACTAATTATTCCGGCGCCCAATTTAATACAATTATTATTTATTTATTTATGTAATGCTCCTAATACAGGTACACTAATTATTCCGGCGCCCAATATAAAACAATTATTATTTATTTATTTATGTAATGCTCCTAATACAGGTATACTAATTATTCCGGCTCCCAATATAATACAATTATTATTTTTTTTATATAATGCTCCTAATACAGGTATACTAATTATTCCGGCGCCCAATATAATACAATTATTATTTATTTATTTATGTAATGCTCCTAATACAGGTATACTAATTATTCCGGCGCCCAAAATAATTCAATTATTATTTATTTATTTATGTAATGCTCCTAATACAGGTATACTAATTATTCCGGCGCCCAATATAATACAATTATTATTTATTTTTTTATGTAATGCTCCTAATACAGGTATACTATTTTTTCCGGCACTCAATATAATACAATTATTATTTATTTATTTATGTAATGCTCCTAATGCAGGTATACTAATTATTCCGACGCCCAATATAATACAATTATTATTTATTTATTTATGTAATGCTCCTAATACAGGTATACTATTTATTCCGGCACTCAATATAATACAATTATTATTTATTTATTTATGTAATGCTCCTAATACAGGTATACTAATTATTCCGGCGCCCAATATAATACAATTATTATTTATCTATTTATGTAATGCTCCTAATACAGGTATACTAATTATTCTGGCGCCCAATATAATACAATTATTATTTATTTATTTATGTAATGCTCCTAATACATTTTTACTAATTATTCCGGCGCCCAATATAATACAATTATTATTTATTTATTTATGTAATGCTCCTAATACAGGTATACTAATTATTCCGGCGCCCAATATAATACAATTATTATTTATTTATTCATGTAATGCTCCTAATACAGGTATACTATTTATTCCGGCACTCAATATAATACAATTATTATTTATTTATTTATGTAATGCTCCTAATACAGGTATACTATTTATTCCGGCACCCAATATAATACAATTATTATTAATTTATTTATGTAATGCTCCTAATACAGGTATACTAATTATTCCGGCGCCCACTATAATACAATTATTATTTATTTATTTATGTAATGCTCCTAATACAGGTATACTAATTATTCCGGCGCCCAATATAATACAATTATTATTTATTTATTTATTTATGTAATGCTCCTAATACAGGTATACTAATTATTCCGGCGCCCAATATAATACAATTATTATTTATTTATTTATTTATTTATGTAATGCTCCTAATACAGGTATACTTATTATTCCGGCGCCTAATATAATACAATTATTATTTATTTATTTATATAATGCTCCTAATACAGGTATACTAATTATTCCGGCGCCCAATATAATACAATTATTATTTATTTATTTACGTATTGCTTCTAATACAGGTATACTAATTATTCCGGCGCCCAAAATAATTCAATTATTATTTATTTATTTATGTAATGCTCCTAATACAGGTATACTAATTATTCCGGCGCCCAATATAATACAATTATTATTTATTTATTTATGTAATGCTCCTAATACAGGTATACTATTTATTCCGGCACTCAATATAATACAATTATTATTTATTTATTTATGTAATGCTCCTAATACAGGTACAATATTTATTCCGGCACCCAATATAATACAATTATTATTTATTTATTTATGTAATGCTCCTAATACAGGTATACTAATTATTCCGGCGCCCAATATAATACAATTATTATTTATTTATTTATATAATGCTCCTAATACAGGTATACTAATTATTCCGGCGCCCAATATAATACAATTATTATTTATTTATTTATATAATGCTCCTAATACAGGTATACTAATTATTCTGGCGCCCAATATAATACAATTATTATTTATTTATTTACGTAATGCTCCTAATACAGGTATACTAATTATTCCGGCGCCCAATATAATACAATTATTATTTATTTATTTATGTAATGCTCCTAATACAGGTATACTAATTATTCCGGCTCCCAATATATTACAATTATTATTTATTTTTTTAAATAATGCTCGTAATACAGGTATACTAATTATTCCGGCGCCCAATATAATACAATTATTATTTATTTATTTATGTAATGCTCCTAATACAGGTATACTAATTATTCTGGCGCCCAATATAATACAATTATTATTTATTTATTTATGTAATGCTCCTAATACAGGTATACTAATTATTCCGGCGCCCATTATAATACAATTATTATTTATTTATTTATGTAATGCTCCTAATACAGGTATACTAATTATTCCGGCGCCCAATATAATACAATTATTATTTATTTATTTATGTAATGCTCCTAATACAGGTATACTAATTATTCCGGTGCCCAATATAATAAAAATTATCATTTATTTATTTATGTAATGCTCCTAATACAGGTATATAAATTATTCCGGCGCCCAATATAATACAATTATTATTTATTTATTTATGTAATGCTCCTAATACAGGTATACTAATTATTCCGGTGCCCAATATAATACAATTATTATTTATTTATTTATGTAATGCTCCTAATACAGGTCACTAATTATTCCGGCACCCAATATAATACAATTATTATTTATTTATTTATGTAATGCTCCTAATACAGGTATACTAATTATTCCAGCACCCAATATAATACAATTATTATTTATTTATTTATGTAATGCTCCTAATACAGGTATACTAATTATTCTGGCGCCCAATATAAAACAATTATTATTTATTTATTTATGTAATGCTCCTAATACAGGTATACAAATTATTCCGGCTCCCAATATAATACAATTATTATTTATTTTTTTATATAATGCTCCTAATACAGGTATACTAATTATTCCGGCGCCCAATATAATACAATTATTATTTATTTATTTATGTAATGCTCCTAATACAGGTATACTAATTATTCCGGCGCCCAATATAATACAATTATTATTTATTTATTTATGTAATGCTCCTAATACAGGTATACAAATTATTCCGGCTCCCAATATAATACAATTATTATTTATTTTTTTATATAATGCTCCTAATACAGGTATACTAATTATTCCGGCGCCCAATATAATACAATTATTATTTATTTATTTATGTAATGCTCCTAATACAGGTATATAAATTATTCCGGCGCCCAATATAATACAATTATTATTTATTTATTTATGTAATGCTCCTAATACAGGTATACTAATTATTCCGGCGCCCAATATAATACAATTATTATTTATTTATTTATATAATGCTCCTAATACAGGTATACTAATTATTCCGGCGCCCAAAATAATTCAATTATTATTTATTTATTTATGTAATGCTCCTAATACAGGTATACTATTTATTCCGGCACTCAATATAATACAATTATTATTTATTTATTTATGTAATGCTCCTAATACAGGTATACTATTTATTCCAGGCACCCAATATAATACAATTATTATTTATTTATTTATGTAATGCTCCTAATACAGGTATACTAATTATTCCGGCGCCCAATATAATACAATTATTATTTATTTATTTATGTAATGCTCCTAATACAGGTATACTAATTATTCCGGCGCCCAATATAATACAATTATAATTTATTTATTTATGTAATGCTCCTAATACAGGTATACTAATTATTCTGGCGCCCAATATAATACAATTATTATTTATTTATTTATGTAATGCTCCTAATACAGGTATACTAATTATTCCGGCGCCCAATATAATACAATTATTATTTATTTATTTATGTAATGCTCCTAATACAGGTATACTAATTATTCCGGTGCCCAATATAATACAATTATCATTTATTAATTTATGTAATGCTCCTAATACAGGTATACTAATTATTCCGGCTCCTAATATAATACAATTATTATTTATTTTTTTATATAATGCTCCTAATACAGGTATACTAATTATTCCGGCGCCCAATATAATACAATTATTATTTATTTATTTATGTAATGCTCCTAATACAGGTATACTAATTATTCTGGAGCCCAATATAATACAATTATTATTTATTTATTTATGTAATGCTCCTAATACAGGTATACTAATTATTCCAAAGCCCATTATAATACAATTATTATTTATTTATTTATGTTATGCTCCTAATACAGGTATACTAATTATTCCGGCGCCCTATATAATACAATTATTATTTATTTATTTATGTAATGCTCCTAATACAGGTATACTAATTATTCCGGCGCCCAATATAATACAATTATTATTTATTTATTTATATAATGCTCCTAATACAGGTATACTAATTATTCCGGCGCCCAATATAATACAATTATTATTTATTTATTTACGTAATGCTCCTAATACAGGTATACTAATTATTCCGGCGCCCAAAATAATTCAATTATTATTTATTTATTTATGTAATGCTCCTAATACAGGTATACTAATTATTCCGGCGCCCAATATAATACAATTATTATTTATTTATTTATGTAATGCTCCTAATACAGGTATACTATTTATTCCGGCACTCAATATAATACAATTATTATTTATTTATTTATGTAATGCTCCTAATACAGGTATACTATTTATTCCGGCACCCAATATAATACAATTATTATTTATTTATTTATGTAATGCTCCTAATACAGGTATACTAATTATTCCGGCGCCCAATATAATACAATTATTATTTATTTATTTATGTAATGCTCCTAATACAGGTATACTAATTATTCCGGCGCCCAATATAATACAATTATTATTTATTTATTTATGTAATGCTCCTAATACAGGTATACTAATTATTCTGGCGCCCAATATAATACAATTATTATTTATTTATTTATGTAATGCTCCTAATACAGGTATACTAATTATTCCGGCGCCCAATATAATACAATTATTATTTATTTATTTATGTAATGCTCCTAATACAGGTATATAAATTATTCCGGCGCCCAATATAATACAATTATTATTTATTTATTTATGTAATGCTCCTAATACAGGTATACTAATTATTCCGGCGCCCAATATAATACAATTATTATTTATTTATTTATATAATGCTCCTAATACAGGTATACTAATTATTCCGGCGCCCAAAATAATTCAATTATTATTTATTTATTTATGTAATGCTCCTAATACAGGTATACTATTTATTCCGGCACTCAATATAATACAATTATTATTTATTTATTTATGTAATGCTCCTAATACAGGTATACTATTTATTCCAGGCACCCAATATAATACAATTATTATTTATTTATTTATGTAATGCTCCTAATACAGGTATACTAATTATTCCGGCGCCCAATATAATACAATTATTATTTATTTATTTATGTAATGCTCCTAATACAGGTATACTAATTATTCCGGCGCCCAATATAATACAATTATAATTTATTTATTTATGTAATGCTCCTAATACAGGTATACTAATTATTCTGGCGCCCAATATAATACAATTATTATTTATTTATTTATGTAATGCTCCTAATACAGGTATACTAATTATTCCGGCGCCCAATATAATACAATTATTATTTATTTATTTATGTAATGCTCCTAATACAGGTATACTAATTATTCCGGTGCCCAATATAATACAATTATCATTTATTAATTTATGTAATGCTCCTAATACAGGTATACTAATTATTCCGGCTCCTAATATAATACAATTATTATTTATTTTTTTATATAATGCTCCTAATACAGGTATACTAATTATTCCGGCGCCCAATATAATACAATTATTATTTATTTATTTATGTAATGCTCCTAATACAGGTATACTAATTATTCTGGAGCCCAATATAATACAATTATTATTTATTTATTTATGTAATGCTCCTAATACAGGTATACTAATTATTCCAAAGCCCATTATAATACAATTATTATTTATTTATTTATGTTATGCTCCTAATACAGGTATACTAATTATTCCGGCGCCCTATATAATACAATTATTATTTATTTATTTATGTAATGCTCCTAATACAGGTATACTAATTATTCCGGCGCCCAATATAATACAATTATTATTTATTTATTTATATAATGCTCCTAATACAGGTATACTAATTATTCCGGCGCCCAATATAATACAATTATTATTTATTTATTTACGTAATGCTCCTAATACAGGTATACTAATTATTCCGGCGCCCAAAATAATTCAATTATTATTTATTTATTTATGTAATGCTCCTAATACAGGTATACTAATTATTCCGGCGCCCAATATAATACAATTATTATTTATTTATTTATGTAATGCTCCTAATACAGGTATACTATTTATTCCGGCACTCAATATAATACAATTATTATTTATTTATTTATGTAATGCTCCTAATACAGGTATACTATTTATTCCGGCACCCAATATAATACAATTATTATTTATTTATTTATGTAATGCTCCTAATACAGGTATACTAATTATTCCGGCGCCCAATATAATACAATTATTATTTATTTATTTATGTAATGCTCCTAATACAGGTATACTAATTATTCCGGCGCCCAATATAATACAATTATTATTTATTTATTTATGTAATGCTCCTAATACAGGTATACTAATTATTCTGGCGCCCAATATAATACAATTATTATTTATTTATTTATGTAATGCTCCTAATACAGGTATACTAATTATTCCGGCGCCCAATATAATACAATTATTATTTATTTATTTATGTAATGCTCCTAATACAGGTATACTAATTATTCCGGTGCCCAATATAATACAATTATCATTTATTTATTTATGTAATGCTCCTAATACAGGTATACTAATTATTCCGGCTCCCAATATAATACAATTATTATTTATTTTTTTATATAATGCTCCTAATACAGGTATACTAATTATTCCGGCGCCCAATATAATACAATTATTATTTATTTATTTATGTAATGCTCCTAATACAGGTATACTAATTATTCTGGAGCCCAATATAATACAATTATTATTTATTTATTTATGTAATGCTCCGAATACAGGTATACTAATTATTCCGGCGCCCAAAATAATTCAATTATTATTTATTTATTTATGTAATGCTCCTAATGCAGGTATACTAATTATTCCGGCGACCAATATAATACAATTATTATTTATTTATTTATGTAATGCTCCTAATACAGGTATACTATTTATTCCGGCACTCAATATAATACAATTATTATTTATTTATTTATGTAATGCTCCTAATACAGGTATACTAATTATTCCGGCGCCCAATATAATACAATTATTATTTAACTATTTATGTAATGCTCCTAATACAGGTATACTAATTATTCTGGCGCCCAATATAATACAATTATTATTTATTTATTTATGTAATGCTCCTAATACATTTTTACTAATTATTCCGGCGCCCAATATAATACAATTATTATTTATTTATTTATGTAATGCTCCTAATACAGGTATACTAATTATTCCGGCGCCCAATATAACACAATTATTATTTATTTATTTATGTAATGCTCCTAATACAGGTATACTATTTATTCCGGCACTCAATATAATACAATTATTATTTATTTATTTATGTAATGCTCCTTATACAGGTATACTATTTATTCCGGAACCCAATATAATACAATTATTATTTATTTATTTATGTAATGCTCCTAATACAGGTATACTAATTATTCCGGCGCCCACTATAATACAATTATTATTTATTTATTTATGTAATGCTCCTAATACAGGTATACTAATTATTCCGGCGCCCAATATAATACAATTATTATTTATTTATTTATTTATGTAATGATCCTAATACAGGTATACTAATTATTCCGGCGCCCAATATAATACAATTATTATTTATTTATTTATTTATGTAATGCTCCAAATACAGGTATACTAATTATTCCGGCGCCCAATATAATACAATTATTATTTATTTATTTATGTAATGCTCCTAATACAGGTATACTAATTATTCCGGCGCCCAATATAATACAATTATTATTTATTTATTTATATAATGCTCCTAATACAGGTATACTAATTATTCCGGCGCCCAATATAATACAATTATTATTTATTTATTTACGTAATGCTCCTAATACAGGTATACTAATTATTCCGGCGCCCAAAATAATTCAATTATTATTTATTTATTTATGTAATGCTCCTAATACAGGTATACTAATTATTCCGGCGCCCAATATAATACAATTATTATTTATTTATTTATGTAATGCTCCTAATACAGGTATACTATTTATTCCGGCACTCAATATAATACAATTATTATTTATTTATTTATGTAATGCTCCTAATACAGGTATACTATTTATTCCGGCACCCAATATAATACAATTATTATTTATTTATTTATGTAATGCTCCTAATACAGGTATACTAATTATTCCGGCGCCCAATATAATACAATTATTATTTATTTATTTATGTAATGCTCCTAATACAGGTATACTAATTATTCCGGCGCCCAATATAATACAATTATTATTTATTTATTTATGTAATGCTCCTAATACAGGTATACTAATTATTCCGGCGCCCAATATAATACAATTATTATTTATTTATTTATGTAATGCTCCTAATACAGGTATACTAATTATTCTGGAGCCCAATATAATACAATTATTATTTATTTATTTATGTAATGCTCCTAATACAGGTATACTAATTATTCCAAAGCCCATTATAATACAATTATTATTTATTTATTTATGTAATGCTCCTAATACAGGTATACTAATTATTCCGGCGCCCAATATAATACAATTATTATTTATTTTTTTATGTAATGCTCCTAATACAGGTATACTATTTTTTCCGGCACTCAATATAATACAATTATCATTTATTTATTTATGTAATGCTCCTAATACAGGTATACTAATTATTCCGGCGCCCAATATAATACAATTATTATTTATTTATTTATGTAATGCTCCTAATACAGGTATACTAATTATTCCGGCGCCCAATATAATACAATTATTATTTATTTATTTATGTAATGCTCCTAATACAGGTATACTAATTATTCCGGTGCCCAATATAATACAATTATCATTTATTTATTTATGTAATGCTCCTAATACAGGTATACTAATTATTCCCGCGCCCAATATAATACAATTATTATTTATTTATTTATGTAATGCTCCTAATACAGGTATACTATTTATTCCGGCACCCAATATAATACAATTATTATTAATTTATTTATGTAATGCTCCTAATACAGGTATACTAATTATTCCGGCGCCCACTATAATACAATTATTATTTATTTATTTATGTAATGCTCCTAATACAGGTATACTAATTATTCCGGCGCCCAATATAATACAATTATTATTTATTTTTTTATGTAATGCTCCTAATACAGGTATACTATTTTTTCCGGCACCCAATATAATACAATTATCATTTATTTATTTATGTAATGCTCCTAATACAGGTATACTAATTATTCCGGCGCCCAATATAATACAATTATTATTTATTTATTTATGTAATGCTCCTAATACAGGTATACTAATTATTCCGGCGCCCAATATAATACAATTATTATTTATTTATTTATGTAATGCTCCTAATACAGGTATACTAATTATTCCGGTGCCCAATATAATACAATTATCATTTATTTATTTATGTAATGCTCCTAATACAGGTATACTAATTATTCCCGCGCCCAATATAATACAATTATTATTTATTTATTTATGTAATGCTCCTAATACAGGTATACTATTTATTCCGGCACCCAATATAATACAATTATTATTAATTTATTTATGTAATGCTCCTAATACAGTTATACTAATTATTCCGGCGCCCACTATAATACAATTATTATTTATTTATTTATGTAATGCTCCTAATACAGGTATACTAATTATTCCGGCGCCCAATATAATACAATTATTATTTATTTTTTTATGTAATGCTCCTAATACAGGTATACTATTTTTTCCGGCACTCAATATAATACAATTATCATTTATTTATTTATGTAATGCTCCTAATACAGGTATACTAATTATTCCGGCGCCCAATATAATACAATTATTATTTATTTATTTATGTAATGCTCCTAATACAGGTATACTAATTATTCCGGCGCCCAATATAATACAATTATTATTTATTTATTTATGTAATGCTCCTAATACAGGTATACTAATTATTCTGGCGCCCAATATAATACAATTATTATTTATTTATTTATGTAATGCTCCTAATACAGGTATACTAATTATTCCGGCGCCCAATATAATACAATTATTATTTATTTATTTATGTAATGCTCCTAATACAGGTATACTAATTATTCCGGTGCCCAATATAATACAATTATCATTTATTAATTTATGTAATGCTCCTAATACAGGTATACTAATTATTCCGGCTCCTAATATAATACAATTATTATTTATTTTTTTATATAATGCTCCTAATACAGGTATACTAATTATTCCGGCGCCCAATATAATAAAATTATTATTTATTTATTTATGTAATGCTCCTAATACAGGTATACTAATTATTCTGGAGCCCAATATAATACAATTATTATTTATTTATTTATGTAATGCTCCTAATACAGGTATACTAATTATTCCGGCGCCCAATATAATACAATTATTATTTATTTATTTATGTAATGCTCCTAATACAGGTATACTATTTATTCCGGCACTCAATATAATACAATTATTATTTATTTATTTATGTAATGCTCCTAATACAGGTATACTATTTATTCCGGCACCCAATATAATACAATTATTATTTATTTATTTATGTAATGCTCCTAATACAGGTATACTAATTATTCCGGCGCCCAATATAATACAATTATTATTTATTTATTTATGTAATGCTCCTAATACAGGTATACTAATTATTCCGGCGCCCAATATAATACAATTATTATTTATTTATTTATGTAATGCTCCTAATACAGGTATACTAATTATTCTGGCGCCCAATATAATACAATTATTATTTATTTATTTATGTAATGCTCCTAATACAGGTATACTAATTATTCCGGCGCCCAATATAATACAATTATTATTTATTTATTTATGTAATGCTCCTAATACAGGTATACTAATTATTCTGGAGCCCAATATAATACAATTATGATTTATTTATTTATGTAATGCTCCTAATACAGGTATACTAATTATTCCGGCGCCCAAAATAATTCAATTATTATTTATTTATTTATGTAATGCTCCTAATGCAGGTATACTAATTATTCCGGCGACCAATATAATACAATTATTATTTATTTATTTATGTAATGCTCCTAATACAGGTATACTATTTATTCCGGCACTCAATATAATACAATTATTATTTATTTATTTATGTAATGCTCCTAATACAGGTATACTAATTATTCCGGCGCCCAATATAATACAATTATTATTTAACTATTTATGTAATGCTCCTAATACAGGTATACTAATTATTCTGGCGCCCAATATAATACAATTATTATTTATTTATTTATGTAATGCTCCTAATACATTTTTACTAATTATTCCGGCGCCCAATATAATACAATTATTATTTATTTATTTATGTAATGCTCCTAATACAGGTATACTAATTATTCCGGCGCCCAATATAACACAATTATTATTTATTTATTTATGTAATGCTCCTAATACAGGTATACTATTTATTCCGGCACTCAATATAATACAATTATTATTTATTTATTTATGTAATGCTCCTAATACAGGTATACTAATTATTCCGGCGCCCACTATAATACAATTATTATTTATTTATTTATGTAATGCTCCTAATACAGGTATACTAATTATTCCGGCGCCCAATATAATACAATTATTATTTATTTATTTATTTATGTAATGCTCCTAATACAGGTATACTAATTATTCTGGAGCCCAATATAATACAATTATTATTTATTTATTTATGTAATGCTCCTAATACAGGTATACTAATTATTCCAAAGCCCATTATAATACAATTATTATTTATTTATTTATGTAATGCTCCTAATACAGGTATACTAATTATTCCGGCGCCCAATATAATACAATTATTATTTATTTTTTTATGTAATGCTCCTAATACAGGTATACTATTTTTTCCGGCACTCAATATAATACAATTATCATTTATTTATTTATGTAATGCTCCTAATACAGGTATACTAATTATTCCGGCGCCCAATATAATACAATTATTATTTATTTATTTATGTAATGCTCCTAATACAGGTATACTAATTATTCCGGCGCCCAATATAATACTATTATTATCTATTTATTTATGTAATGCTCCTAATACAGGTATACTAATTATTCCGGTGCCCAATATAATACAATTATCATTTATTTATTTATGTAATGCTCCTAATACAGGTATACTAATTATTCCGGCTCCCAATATAATACAATTATTATTTATTTTTTTATATAATGCTCCTAATACAGGTATACTAATTATTCCGGCGCCCAATATAATACAATTATTATTTATTTATTTATGTAATGCTCCTAATACAGGTATACTAATTATTCTGGAGCCCAATATAATACAATTATTATTTATTTATTTATGTAATGCTCCTAATACAGGTATACTAATTATTCCGGCGCCCAAAATAATTCAATTATTATTTATTTATTTATGTAATGCTCCTAATGCAGGTATACTAATTATTCCGGCGACCAATATAATACAATTATTATTTATTTATTTATGTAATGCTCCTAATACAGGTATACTATTTATTCCGGCACTCAATATAAAACAATTATTATTTATTTATTTATGTAATGCTCCTAATACAGGTATACTAATTATTCCGGCGCCCAATATAATACAATTATTATTTAACTATTTATGTAATGCTCCTAATACAGGTATACTAATTATTCTGGCGCCCAATATAATACAATTATTATTTATTTATTTATGTAATGCTCCTAATACATTTTTACTAATTATTCCAGCGCCCAATATAATACAATTATTATTTATTTATTTATGTAATGCTCCTAATACAGGTATACTAATTATTCCGGCGCCCAATATAACACAATTATTATTGATTTATTTATGTAATGCTCCTAATACAGGTATACTATTTATTCCGGAACCCAATATAATACAATTATTATTTATTTATTTATGTAATGCTCCTAATACAGGTATACTAATTATTCCGGCGCCCACTATAATACAATTATTATTTATTTATTTATGTAATGCTCCTAATACAGGTATACTAATTATTCCGGCGCCCAATATAATACAATTATTATTTATTTATTTATTTATGTAATGCTCCTAATACAGGTATACTAATTATTCCGGCGCCCAATATAATACAATTATTATTTATTTATTTATTTATGTAATGCTCCAAATACAGGTATACTAATTATTCCGGCGCCCAATATAATACAATTATTATTTATTTATTTATGTAATGCTCCTAATACAGGTATACTAATTATTCCGGCGCCCAATATAATACAATTATTATTTATTTATTTATATAATGCTCCTAATACAGGTATACTAATTATTCCGGCGCCCAATATAATACAATTATTATTTATTTATTTACGTAATGCTCCTAATACAGGTATACTAATTATTCCGGCGCCCAAAATAATTCAATTATTATTTATTTATTTATGTAATGCTCCTAATACAGGTATACTAATTATTCCGGCCCCCAATATAATACAATTATTATTTATTTATTGATGTAATGCTCCTAATACAGGTATACTATTTATTCCGGCACTCAATATAATACAATTATTATTTATTTATTTATGTAATGCTCCTAATACAGGTATACTATTTATTCCGGCACCCAATATAATACAATTATTATTTATTTATTTATGTAATGCTCCTAATACAGGTATACTAATTATTCCGGCGCCCAATATAATACAATTATTATTTATTTATTTATGTAATGCTCCTAATACAGGTATACTAAATATTCCGGCGCCCAATATAATACAATTATTATTTATTTATTTATGTAATGCTCCTTTTACAGGTATACTAATTATTCTGGCGCCCAATATAATACAATTATTATTTATTTATTTATGTAATGCTCCTAATACAGGTATACTAATTATTCCGGCGCCCAATATAATACAATTATTATTTATTTATTTATGTAATTCTCCTAATACAGGTATACTAATTATTCCGGTGCCCAATATAATACAATTATCATTTATTTATTTATGTAATGCTCCTAATACAGGTATACTAATTATTCCGGCTCCCAATATAATACAATTATTATTTTTTTTTTTATATAATGCTCCTAATACAGGTATACTAATTATTCCGGCGCCCAATATAATACAATTATTATTTATTTATTTATGTAATGCTCCTAATACAGGTATACTAATTATTCTGGAGCCCAATATAATACAATTATTATTTATTTATTTATGTAATGCTCCTAATACAGGTATACTAATTATTCCAAAGCCCATTATAATACAATTATTATTTATTTATTTATGTAATGCTCCTAATACAGGTATACTAATTATTCCGGCGCCCAATATAATACAATTATTATTTATTTTTTTATGTAATGCTCCTAATACAGGTATACTATTTTTTCCGGCACTCAATATAATACAATTATCATTTATTTATTTATGTAATGCTCCTAATACAGGTATACTAATTATTCCGGTGCCCAATATAATACAATTATCATTTATTTATTTATGTAATGCTCCTAATACAGGTATACTAATTATTCCCGCGCCCAATATAATACAATTATTATTTATTTATTTATGTAATGCTCCTAATACAGGTATACTATTTATTCCGGCACCCAATATAATACAATTATTATTAATTTATTTATGTAATGCTCCTAATACAGGTATACTAATTATTCCGGCGCCCACTATAATACAATTATTATTTATTTATTTATGTAATGCTCCTAATACAGGTATACTAATTATTCCGGCGCCCAATATAATACAATTATTATTTATTTTTTTATGTAATGCTCCTAATACAGGTATACTATTTTTTCCGGCACTCAATATAATACAATTATCATTTATTTATTTATGTAATGCTCCTAATACAGGTATACTAATTATTCCGGCGCCCAATATAATACAATTATTATTTATTTATTTATGTAATGCTCCTAATACAGGAATACTAATTATTCCGGCGCCCAATATAATACAATTATTATTTATTTATTTATGTAATGCTCCTAATACAGGTATACTAATTATTCCGGTGCCCAATATAATACAATTATCATTTATTTATTTATGTAATGCTCCTAATACAGGTATACTAATTATTCCGGCGCCCAATATAATACAATTATTATTTATTTATTTATGTAATGCTCCTAATACAGGTATACTAATTATTCCGGCGCCCAATATAATACAATTATTATTTATTTATTTATATAATGCTCCTAATACAGGTATACTAATTATTCCGGCGCCCAATATAATACAATTATGATTTATTTATTTACGTAATGCTCCTAATACAGGTATACTAATTATTCCGGCGCCCAATATAATACAATTATTATTTATTTATTTATGTAATGCTCCTAATACAGGTATACTATTTATTCCGGCACCCAATATAATACAATTATTATTTATTTATTTATGTAATGCTCCTAATACAGGTATACTAATTATTCCGGCGCCCAATATAATACAATTATTATTTATTTATTTATATAATGCTCCTAATACAGGTATACTAATTATTCCGGCGCCCAATATAATACAATTATTATTTATTTATTTATGTAATGCTCCTAATACAGGTATAGTAATTATTCTGGCGCCCAATATAATACAATTATTATTTATTTATTTATGTAATGCTCCTAATACAGGTATACTAATTATTCCGGCGCCCATTTTAATACAATCATTATTTATTTATTTATGTAATGCTCCTAATACAGGTATACTAATTATTCCGGCGCCCAATATAATACAATTATTATTTATTTATTTATGTAATGCTCCTAATACAGGTATACTAATTATTCCGGT
Source organism: Allygus modestus (assembly GCA_963675035.1). Taxonomy (NCBI): domain Eukaryota; kingdom Metazoa; phylum Arthropoda; class Insecta; order Hemiptera; family Cicadellidae; genus Allygus; species Allygus modestus. The sequence continues at coordinate 352,799,467 of OY776112.1, forward strand.
GCCCAATATAATACAATTATCATTTATTTATTTATGTAATGCTCCTAATACAGGTATATAAATTATTCCGGCGCCCAATATAATACAATTATTATTTATTTATTTATGTAATGCTCCTAATACAGGTATACTAATTATTCCGGCGCCCAATATAATACAATTATTATTTATTTATTTATGTAATGCTCCTAATACAGGTACACTAATTATTCCGGCACCCAATATAATACAATTATTATTTATTTATTTATGTAATGCTCCTAATACAGGTATACTAATTATTCCAGCACCCAATATAATACAATTATTAGTTATTTATTTATTTAATGCTCCTAATACAGGTATACTAATTATTCTGGCGCCCAATATAAAACAATTATTATTTATTTATTTATGTAATGCTCCTAATACAGGTATACAAATTATTCCGGCTCCCAATATAATACAATTATTATTTATTTTTTTATATAATGCTCCTAATACAGGTATACTAATTATTCCGGCGCCCAATATAATACAATTATTATTTTTTTATTTATGTAATGCTCCTAATACAGGTATACTAATTATTCCGGCGCCCAAGATAATTCAATTATTATTTATTTATTTATGAAATGCTCCTAATACAGGTATACTAATTATTCCGGCGCCCAATATAATACAATTATTATTTATTTTTTTATGTAATGCTCCTAATACAGGTATACTATTTTTTCCGGCACTCAATATAATACAATTATTATTTATTTATTTATGTAATGCTCCTAATGCAGGTATACTAATTATTCCGGCGCCCAATATAATACAATTATTATTTATTTATTTATGTAATGCTCCTAATACAGGTATACTATTTATTCCGGCACTCAATATAATACAATTATTATTTATTTATTTATGTAATGCTCCTAATACAGGTATACTAATTATTCCGGCGCCCAATATAATACAATTATTATTTATCTATTTATGTAATGCTCCTAATACAGGTATACTAATTATTCTGGCGCCCAATATAATACAATTATTATTTATTTATTTATGTAATGCTCCTAATACATTTTTACTAATTATTCCGGCGCCCAATATAATACAATTATTATTTATTTATTTATGTAATGCTCCTAATACAGGTATACTAATTATTCCGGCTCCCAATATAATACAATTATTATTTATTTATTTATGTAATGCTCCTAATACAGGTATACTATTTATTCCGGCACTCAATATAATACAATTATTATTTATTTATTTATGTAATGCTCCTAATACAGGTATACTATTTATTCCGGCACCCAATATAATACAATTATTATTTATTTATTTATGTAATGCTCCTAATACAGGTATACTAATTATTCCGGCGCCCACTATAATACAGTTATTATTTATTTATTTATGTAATGCTCCTAATACAGGTATACTAATTATTCCGGCGCCCAATATAATACAATTATTATTTATTTATTTATGTAATGCTCCTAATACAGGTATACTAATTATTCCGGCGCCCAATATAATACAATTATTATTTATTTATTTATTTATGTAATGCTCCCAATACAGGTATACTAATTATTCCGGCGCCCAATATAATACAATTATTATTTATTTATTTATGTAATGCTCCTAATACAGGTATACTAATTATTCCGGCGCCCAATATAATACAATTATTATTTATTTATTTATATAATGCTCCTAATACAGGTATACTAATTATTCCGGCGCCCAATATAATACAATTATTATTTATTTATTTACGTAATGCTCCTAATACAGGTATACTAATTATTCCGGCGCCCAAAATAATTCAATTATTATTTATTTATTTATGTAATGCTCCTAATACAGGTATACTAATTATTCCGGCGCCCAATATAATACACTTATTATTTATTTATTTATGTAATGCTCCTAATACAGGTATATTATTTATTCCGGCACTCAATATAATACAATTATTATTTATTTATTTATGTAATGCTCCTAATACAGGTATACTATTTTTTCCGGCACCCAATATAATACAATTATTATTTATTTATTTACGTAATGCTCCTAATACAGGTATACTAATTATTCGGGCGCCCAATATAATACAATTATTATTTATTTATTTATGTAATGCTCCTAATACAGGTATACTAATTATTCCGGCGCCCAATATAATACAATTATTATTTATTTATTTATGTAATGCTCCTAATACAGGTATACTAATTATTCTGGCGCCCAATATAATACAATTATTATTTATTTATTTATGTAATGCTCCTAATACAGGTATACTAATTATTCCGGCGCCCAATATAATACAATTATTATTTATTTATTTATGTAATGCTCCTAATACAGGTATACTAATTATTCCGGTGCCCAATATAATACAATTATCATTTATTTATTTATGTAATGCTCCTAATACAGGTATACTAATTATTCCGGCTCCCAATATAATACAATTATTATTTATTTTTTTATATAATGCTCCTAATACAGGTATACTAATTATTCCGGCGCCCAATATAATACAATTATTATTTATTTATTTATGTAATGCTCCTAATACAGGTATACTAATTATTCTGGAGCCCAATATAATACAATTATTATTTATTTATTTATGTAATGCTCCTAATACAGATATACTAATTATTCCAAAGCCAATTATAATACAATTATTATTTATTTATTTATGTAATGCTCCTAATACAGGTATACTAATTATTCCGGCGCCCAATATAATACAATTATTATTTATTTATTTATATAATGCTCCTAATACAGGTATACTAATTATTCCGGCGCCCAATATAATACAATTATTATTTATTTATTTACGTAATGCTCCTAATACAGGTATACTAATTATTCCGGCGCCCAATATAATACAATTATTATTTATTTATTTATGTAATGCTCCTAATACAGGTATACTAATTATTCCGGCGCCCAATATAATACAATTATTATTTATTTATTTATGTAATGCTCCTAATACAGGTATACTAATTATTCCGGCTCCCAATATAATACAATTATTATTTATTTTTTTAAATAATGCTCGTAATACAGGTATACTAATTATTCCGGCGCCCAATATAATACAATTATTATTTATTTATTTATGTAATGCTCCTAATACAGGTATACTAATTATTCTGGCGCCCAATATAATACAATTATTATTTATTTATTTATGTAATGCTCCTAATACAGGTATACTATTTATTCCGGCACTCAATATAATACAATTATTATTTATTTATTTATGTAATGCTCCTAATACAGGTATACTATTTATTCCGGCACCCAATATAATACAATTATTATTAATTTATTTATGTAATGCTCCTAATACAGGTATACTAATTATTCCGGCGCCCACTATAATACAATTATTATTTATTTATTTATGTAATGCTCCTAATACAGGTATACTAATTATTCCGGCGCCCAATATAATACAATTATTTTTTATTTATTTATTTATGTAATGCTCCTAATACAGGTATACTAATTATTCCGGCGCCCAATATAATACAATTATTATTTAATTATTTATTTATTTATTTATGTAATGCTCCCAATACAGGTATACTAATTATTCCGGCGCCCAATATAATACAATTATTATTTATTTATTTATTTATTTATTTATGTAATGCTCCCAATACAGGTATACTAATTATTCCGGCGCCCAATATAATACAATTATTATTTATTTATTTATGTAATGCTCCTAATACAGGTATACTTATTATTCCGGCGCCCAATATAATACAATTATTATTTATTTATTTATATAATGCTCCTAATACAGGTATACTAATTATTCCGGCGCCCAATATAATACAATTATTATTTATTTATTTACGTAATGCTTCTAATACAGGTATACTAATTATTCCGGCGCCCAAAATAATTCAATTATTATTTATTTATTTATGTAATGCTCCTAATACAGGTATACTAATTATTCCGGCGCCCAATATAATACAATTATTATTTATTTATTTATGTAATGCTCCTAATACAGGTATACTATTTATTCCGGCACTCAATATAATACAATTATTATTTATTTATTTATGTAATGCTCCTAATACAGGTATACTATTTATTCCGGCACCCAATATAATACAATTATTATTTATTTATTTATGTAATGCTCCTAATACAGGTATACTAATTATTCCGGCGCCCAATATAATACAATTATTATTTATTTATTTATATAATGCTCCTAATACAGGTATACTAATTATTCCGGCGCCCAATATAATACAATTATTATTTATTTATTTATATAATGCTCCTAATACAGGTATACTAATTATTCTGGCGCCCAATATAATACAATTATTATTTATTTATTTACGTAATGCTCCTAATACAGGTATACTAATTATTCCGGCGCCCAATATAATACAATTATTATTTATTTATTTATGTAATGCTCCTAATACAGGTATACTAATTATTCCGGCTCCCAATATAATACAATTATTATTTATTTTTTTAAATAATGCTCGTAATACAGGTATACTAATTATTCCGGCGCCCAATATAATACAATTATTATTTATTTATTTATGTAATGCTCCTAATACAGGTATACTAATTATTCTGGCGCCCAATATAATACAATTATTATTTATTTATTTATGTAATGCTCCTAATACAGGTATACTAATTATTCCGGCGCCCATTATAATACAATTATTATTTATTTATTTATGTAATGCTCCTAATACAGGTATACTAATTATTCCGGCGCCCAATATAATACAATTATTATTTATTTATTTATGTAATGCTCCTAATACAGGTATACTAATTATTCCGGTGCCCAATATAATACAATTATCATTTATTTATTTATGTAATGCTCCTAATACAGGTATATAAATTATTCCGGCGCCCAATATAATACAATTATTATTTATTTATTTATGTAATGCTCCTAATACAGGTATACTAATTATTCCGGCGCCCAATATAATACAATTATTATTTATTTATTTATGTAAGGCTCCTAATACAGGTACACTAATTATTCCGGCACCCAATATATTACAATTATTATTTATTTATTTATGTAATGCTCCTAATACAGGTATACTAATTATTCCAGCACCCAATATTATACAATTATTATTTATTTATTTATGTAATGCTCCTAATACAGGTATACTAATTATTCTGGCGCCAATATAAAACAATTATTATTTATTTATTTATGTAATGCTCCTAATACAGGTATACAAATTATTCCGGCTCCCAATATAATACAATTATTATTTATTTTTTTATATAATGCTCCTAATACAGGTATACTAATTATTCCGGCGCCCAATATAATACAATTATTATTTATTTATTTATGTAATGCTCCTAATACAGGTATACTAATTATTCCGGCGCCCAAAATAATTCAATTATTATTTATTTATTTATGTAATGCTCCTAATACAGGTATACTAATTATTCCGGTGCCCAATATAATACAATTATTATTTATTTTTTTATGTAATGCTCCTAATACAGGTATACTATTTTTTCCGGCACTCAATATAATACAATTATTATTTATTTATTTATGTAATGCTCCTAATGCAGGTATACTAATTATTCCGGCGCCCAATATAATACAATTATTATTTATTTATTTATGTAATGCTCCTAATACAGGTATACTATTTATTCCGGCACTCAATATAATACAATTATTATTTATTTATTTATGTAATGCTCCTAATACAGGTATACTAATTATTCCGGCGCCCAATATAATACAATTATTATTTATCTATTTATGTAATGCTCCTAATACAGGTATACTAATTATTCTGGCGCCCAATATAATACAATTATTATTTATTTATTTATGTAATGCTCCTAATACATTTTTACTAATTATTCCGGCGCCCAATATAATACAATTATTATTTATTTATTTATGTAATGCTCCTAATACAGGTATACTAATTATTCCGGCGCCCAATATAACACAATTATTATTTATTTATTTATGTAATGCTCCTAATACAGGTATACTATTTATTCCGGCACTCAATATAATACAATTATTATTTATTTATTTATGTAATGCTCCTTATACAGGTATACTATTTATTCCGGAACCCAATATAATACAATTATTATTTATTTATTTATGTAATGCTCCTAATACAGGTATACTAATTATTCCGGCGCCCACTATAATACAATTATTATTTATTTATTTATGTAATGCTCCTAATACAGGTATACTTTTTATTCCGGCGCCCAATATAATACATATATTATTTATTTATTTATTTATGTAATGCTCCTAATACAGGTATACTAATTATTCCGGCGCCCAATATAATACAATTATTATTTATTTATTTATTTATGTAATGCTCCAAATACAGGTATACTAATTATTCCGGCGCCCAATATAATACAATTATTATTTATTTATTTATGTAATGCTCCTAATACAGGTATACTAATTATTCCGGCGCCCAATATAATACAATTATTATTTATTTATTTATATAATGCTCCTAATACAGGTATACTAATTATTCCGGCGCCCAATATAATACAATTATTATTTATTTATTTACGTAATGCTCCTAATACAGGTATACTAATTATTCCGGCGCCCAAAATAATTCAATTATTATTTATTTATTTATGTAATGCTCCTAATACAGGTATACTAATTATTCCGTTGCCCAATATAATACAATTATTATTTATTTATTTATGTAATGCTCCTAATACAGGTATACTATTTATTCCGGCACTCAATATAATACAATTATTATTTATTTATTTATGTAATGCTCCTAATACAGGTATACTATTTATTCCGGCACCCAATATAATACAATTATTATTTATTTATTTATGTAATGCTCCTAATACAGGTATACTAATTATTCCGGCGCCCAATATAATACAATTATTATTTATTTATTTATGTAATGCTCCTAATACAGGTATACTAATTATTCCGGCGCCCAATATAATACAATTATTATTTATTTATTTATTTAATGCTCCTAATACAGGTATACTAATTATTCCAGCACCCAATATAATACAATTATTATTTATTTATTTATTTAATGCTCCTAATACAGGTATACTAATTATTCTGGCGCCCAATATAAAACAATTATTATTTATTTATTTATGTAATGCTCCTAATACAGGTATACAAATTATTCCGGCTCCCAATATAATACAATTATTATTTATTTTTTTATATAATGCTCCTAATACAGGTATACTAATTATTCCGGCGCCCAATATAATACAATTATTATTTATTTATTTATGTAATGCTCCTAATACAGGTATACTAATTATTCCGGCGCCCAAAATAATTCAATTATTATTTATTTATTTATGTAATGCTCCTAATACAGGTATACTAATTATTCCGGCGCCCAATATAATACAATTATTATTTATTTTTTTATGTAATGCTCCTAATACAGGTATACTATTTTTTCCGGCACTCAATATAATACAATTATTATTTATTTATTTATGTAATGCTCCTAATGCAGGTATACTAATTATTCCGGCGCCCAATATAATACAATTATTATTTATTTATTTATGTAATGCTCCTAATACAGGTATACTATTTATTCCGGCACTCAATATAATACAATTATTATTTATTTATTTATGTAATGCTCCTAATACAGGTATACTAATTATTCCGGCGCCCAATATAATACAATTATTATTTATCTATTTATGTAATGCTCCTAATACAGGTATATAATTATTCTGGCGCCCAATATAATACAATTATTATTTATTTATTTATGTAATGCTCCTAATACATTTTTACTAATTATTCCGGCGCCCAATATAATACAATTATTATTTATTTATTTATGTAATGCTCCTAATACAGGTATACTAATTATTCCGGCGCCCAATATAATACAATTATTATTTATTTATTTATGTAATGCTCCTAATACAGGTATACTATTTATTCCGGCACTCAATATATTACAATTATTATTTATTTATTTATGTAATGCTCCTAATACAGGTATACTATTTATTCCGGCACCCAATATAATACAATTATTATTTATTTATTTATGTAATGCTCCTAATACAGGTATACTAATTATTCCGGCGCCCACTATAATACAATTATTATTTATTTATTTATGTAATGCTCCTAATACAGGTATACTAATTATTCCGGCGCCCAATATAATACAATTATTATTTATTTATTTATGTAATGCTCTTAATACAGGTATACTAATTATTCCGGCGCCCAATATAATACAATTATTATTTATTTATTTATTTATGTAATGCTCCCAATACAGGTATACTAATTATTCCGGCGCCCAATATAATACAATTATTATTTATTTATTTATGTAATGCTCCTAATACAGGTATACTAATTATTCCGGCGCCCAATATAATACAATTATTATTTATTTATTTACATAATGCTCCTAATACAGGTATACTAATTATTCCGGCGCCCAATATAATACAATTATTATTTATTTATTTACGTAATGCTCCTAATACAGGTATACTAATTATTCCGGCGCCCAAAATAATTCAATTATTATTTATTTATTTATGTAATGCTCCTAATACAGGTATACTAATTATTCCGGCGCCCAATATAATACACTTATTATTTATTTATTTATGTAATGCTCCTAATACAGGTATATTATTTATTCCGGCACTCAATATAATACAATTATTATTTATTTATTTATCTAATGCTCCTAATACAGGTATACTATTTTTTCCGGCACCCAATATAATACAATTATTATTTATTTATTTACGTAATGCTCCTAATACAGGTATACTAATTATTCGGGCGCCCAATATAATACAATTATTATTTATTTATTTATGTAATGCTCCTAATACAGGTATACTAATTATTCCGGCGCCCAAAATAATTCAATTATTATTTATTTATTTATGTAATGCTCCTAATACAGGTATACTAATTATTCCGGCGCCCAATATAATACACTTATTATTTATTTATTTATGTAATGCTCCTAATACAGGTATATTATTTATTCCGGCACTCAATATAATACAATTATTATTTATTTATTTATGTAATGCTCCTAATACAGGTATACTAATTATTCCAAAGCCCATTATAATACAATTATTATTTATTTATTTATGTAATGCTCCTAATACAGGTATACTAATTATTCCGGCGCCCAATATAATACAATTATTATTTATTTTTTTATGTAATGCTCCTAATACAGGTATACTATTTTTTCCGGCACTCAATAAAATACAATTATCATTTATTTATTTATGTAATGCTCCTAATACAGGTATACTAATTATTCCGGCGCCCAATATAATACAATTATTATTTATTTATTTATGTAATGCTCCTAATACAGGTATACTAATTATTCCGGCGCCCAATATAATACAATTATTATTTATTTATTTATGTAATGCTCCTAATACAGGTATACTAATTATTCCGGTGCCCAATATAATACAATTATTATTTATTTATTTATATAATGCTCCTAATACAGGTATACTAATTATTCCGGCGCCCAATATAATACAATTATTATTTATTTATTTACGTAATGCTCCTAATACAGGTATACTAATTATTCCGGCGCCCAATATAATACAATTATTATTTATTTATTTATGTAATGCTCCTAATACAGGTATACTAATTATTCCGGCGCCCAATATAATACAATTATTATTTATTTATTTATGTAATGCTCCTAATACAGGTATACTAATTATTCCGGCTCCCAATATAATACAATTATTATTTATTTTTTTAAATAATGCTCGTAATACAGGTATACTAATTATTCCGGCGCCCAATATAATACGATTATTATTTATTTATTTATGTAATGCTCCTAATACAGGTATACTAATTATTCTGGCGCCCAATATAATACAATTATTATTTATTTATTTATGTAATGCTCCTAATACAGGTATACTATTTATTCCGGCACTCAATATAATACAATTATTATTTATTTATTTATGTAATGCTCCTAATACAGGTATACTATTTATTCCGGCACCCAATATAATACAATTATTATTAATTTATTTATGTAATGCTCCTAATACAGGTATACTAATTATTCCGGCGCCCACTATAATACAATTATTATTTATTTATTTATGTAATGCTCCTAATACAGGTATACTAATTATTCCGGCGCCCAATATAATACAATTATTATTTATTTATTTATTTATTTATGTAATGCTCCTAATACAGGTATACTAATTATTCCGGCGCCCAATATAATTCAATTATTATTTATTTATTTATTTATTTATTTATGTAATGCTCCCAATACAGGTATACTAATTATTCCGGCGCCCAATATAATACAATTATTATTTATTTATGTAATGCTCCCAATACAGGTATACTAATTATTCCGGCGCCCAATATAATACAATTATTATTTATTTATTTATGTAATGCTCCTAATACAGGTATACTTATTATTCCGGCGCCCAATATAATACAATTATTATTTATTTATTTATATAATGCTCCTAATACAGGTATACTAATTATTCCGGCGCCCAATATAATACAATTATTATTTATTTATTTACGTAATGCTTCTAATACAGGTATACTAATTATTCCGGCGCCCAAAATAATTCAATTATTATTTATTTATTTATGTAATGCTCCTAATACAGGTATACTAATTATTCCGGCGCCCAATATAATACAATTATTATTTATTTATTTATGTAATGCTCCTAATACAGGTATACTATTTATTCCGGCACTCAATATAATACAATTATTATTTATTTATTTATGTAATGCTCCTAATACAGGTATACTATTTATTCCGGCACCCAATATAATACAATTATTATTTATTTATTTATGTAATGCTCCTAATACAGGTATACTAATTATTCCGGCGCCCAATATAATACAATTATTATTTATTTATTTATATAATGCTCCTAATACAGGTATACTAATTATTCCGGCGCCCAATATAATACAATTATTATTTATTTATTTATATAATGCTCCTAATACAGGTATACTAATTATTCTGGCGCCCAATATAATACAATTATTATTTATTTATTTACGTAATGCTCCTAATACAGGTATACTAATTATTCCGGCGCCCAATATAATACAATTATTATTTATTTATTTATGTAATGCTCCTAATACAGGTATACTAATTATTCCGGCTCCCAATATAATACAATTATTATTTTTTTTTTTAAATAATGCTCGTAATACAGGTATACTAATTATTCCGGCGCCCAATATAATACAATTATTATTTATTTATTTATGTAATGCTCCTAATACAGGTATACTAATTATTCTGGCGCCCAATATCATACAATTATTATTTATTTATTTATGTAATGCTCCTAATACAGGTATACTAATTATTCCGGCGCCCATTATAATACAATTATTATTTATTTATTTATGTAATGCTCCTAATACAGGTATACTAATTATTCCGGCGCCCTATATAATACAATTATTATTTATTTATTTATGTAATGCTCCTAATACAGGTATACTAATTATTCCGGTGCCCAATATAATACAATTATCATTTATTTATTTATGTAATGCTCCTAATACAGGTATATAAATTATTCCGGCGCCCAATATAATACAATTATTATTTATTTATTTATGTAATGCTCCTAATACAGGTATACTAATTATTCCGGCGCCCAATATAATACAATTATTATTTATTTATTTATGTAATGCTCCTAATACAGGTACACTAATTATTCCGGCACCCAATATAATACAATTATTATTTATTTATTTATGTAATGCTCCTAATACAGGTATACTAATTATTCCAGCACCCAATATAATACAATTATTATTTATTTATTTATGTAATGCTCCTAATACAGGTATACTAATTATTCTGGCGCCAATATAAAACAATTATTATTTATTTATTTATGTAATGCTCCTAATACAGGTATACAAATTATTCCGGCTCCCAATATAATACAATTATTATTTATTTTTTTATATAATGCTCCTAATACAGGTATACTAATTATTCCGGCGCCCAATATAATACAATTATTATTTATTTATTTATGTAATGCTCCTAATACAGGTATACTAATTATTCCGGCGCCCAAAATAATTCAATTATTATTTATTTATTTATGTAATGCTCCTAATACAGGTATACTAATTATTCCGGCGCCCAATATAATACAATTATTATTTATTTTTTTATGTAATGCTCCTAATACAGGTATACTATTTTTTCCGGCACTCAATATAATACAATTATTATTTATTTATTTATGTAATGCTCCTAATGCAGGTATACTAATTATTCCGGCGCCCAATATAATACAATTATTATTTATTTATTTATGTAATGCTCCTAATACAGGTATACTATTTATTCCGGCACTCAATATAATACAATTATTATTTATTTATTTATGTAATGCTCCTAATACAGGTATACTAATTATTCCGGCGCCCAATATAATACAATTATTATTTATTTATTTATGTAATGCTCCTAATACATTTTTACTAATTATTCCGGCGCCCAATATAATACAATTATTATTTATTTATTTATGTAATGCTCCTAATACAGGTATACTAATTATTCCGGCGCCCAATATAACACAATTATTATTTATTTATTTATGTAATGCTCCTAATACAGGTATACTATTTATTCCGGCACTCAATATAATACAATTATTATTTATTTATTTATGTAATGCTCCTTATACAGGTATACTATTTATTCCGGAACCCAATATAATACAATTATTATTTATTTATTTATGTAATGCTCCTAATACAGGTATACTAATTATTCCGGCGCCCACTATAATACAATTATTATTTATTTATTTATGTAATGCTCCTAATACAGGTATACTTTTTATTCCGGCGCCCAATATAATACATATATTATTTATTTATTTATTTATGTAATGCTCCTAATACAGGTATACTAATTATTCCGGCGCCCAATATAATACAATTATTATTTATTTATTTATTTATGTAATGCTCCCAATACAGGTATACTAATTATTCCGGCGCCCAATATAATACAATTATTATTTATTTATTTATGTAATGCTCCTAATACAGGTATACTAATTATTCCGGCGCCCAATATATTACAATTATTATTTATTTATTTATATATTGCTCCTAATACAGGTATACTAATTATTCCGGCGCCCAATATAATACAATTATTATTTATTTATTTGCGTAATGCTCCTAATACAGGTATACTAATTATTCCGGCGCCCAAAATAATTCAATTATTATTTATTTATTTATGTAATGCTCCTAATACAGGTATACTAATTATTCCGTTGCCCAATATAATACAATTATTATTTATTTATTTATGTAATGCTCCTAATACAGGTATACTATTTATTCCGGCACTCAATATAATACAATTATTATTTATTTATTTATGTAATGCTCCTAATACAGGTATACTATTTATTCCGGCACTCAATATAATACAATTATTATTTATTTATTTATGTAATGCTCCTAATACAGGTATACTAATTATTCCGGCGCCCAATATAATACAATTATTATTTATTTATTTATGTAATGCTCCTAATACAGGTTTACTAATTATTCCGGCGCCCAATATAATACAATTATTATTTATTTATTTATGTAATGCTCCTAATACAGGTATACTAATTATTCTGGCGCCCAATATAATACAATTATTATTTATTTATTTATGTAATGCTCCTAATACAGGTATACTAATTATTCCGGCGCCCAATATAATACAATTATTATTTATTTATTTATGTAATGCTCCTAATACAGGTATACTAATTATTCCGGTGCCCAATATAATACAATTATCATTTATTTATTTATGTAATGCTCCTAATACAGGTATACTAATTATTCCGGCTCCCAATATAATACAATTATTATTTATTTTTTTATATAATGCTCCTAATACAGGTATACTAATTATTCCGGCGCCCAATATAATACAATTATTATTTATTTATTTATGTAATGCTCCTAATACAGGTATACTAATTATTCTGGAGCCCAATATAATACAATTATTATTTATTTATTTATGTAATGCTCCTAATACAGGTATACTAATTATTCCAAAGCCCATTATAATACAATTATTATTTATTTATTTATGTAATGCTCCTAATACAGGTATACTAATTATTCCGGCGCCCAATATAATACAATTATTATTTATTTTTTTATGTAATGCTCCTAATACAGGTATACTATTTTTTCCGGCACTCAATATAATACAATTATCATTTATTTATTTATGTAATGCTCCTAATACAGGTATACTAATTATTCCGGCGCCCAATATAATACAATTATTATTTATTTATTTATGTAATGCTCCTAATACAGGTATACTAATTATTCCGGCGCCCAATATAATACAATTATTATTTATTTATTTATGTAATGCTCCTAATACAGGTATACTAATTATTCCGGTGCCCAATATAATACAATTATCATTTATTTATTTATGTAATGCTCCTAATACAGATATACTAATTATTCCGGCGCCCAATATAATACAATTATTATTTATTTATTTATGTAATGCTCCTAATACAGGTATACTAATTATTCCGGCGCCCAATATAATACAATTATTATTTATTTATTTATATAATGCTCCTAATACAGGTATACTAATTATTCCGGCGCCCAATATAATACAGTTATTATTTATTTATTTACGTAATGCTCCTAATACAGGTATACTAATTATTCCGGCGCCCAATATAATACAATTATTATTTATTTATTTATGTAATGCTCCTAATACAGGTATACTATTTATACCGGCACCCAATATAATACAATTATTATTTATTTATTTATGTAATGCTCCTAATACAGGTATACTAATTATTCCGGCGCCCAATATAATACAATTATTATTTATTTATTTATATAATGCTCCTAATACAGGTATACTAATTATTCCGGCGCCCAATATAATACAATTATTATTTATTTATTTATATAATGCTCCTAATACAGTTATACTAATTATTCTGGCGCCCAATATAATACAATTATTATTTATTTATTTACGTAATGCTCCTAATACAGGTATACTAATTATTCCGGCGCCCAATATAATACAATTATTATTTATTTATTTATGTAATGCTCCTAATACAGGTATACTAATTATTCCGGCTCCCAATATAATACAATTATTATTTATTTTTTTAAATAATGCTCGTAATACAGGTATACTAATTATTCCGGCGCCCAATATAATACAATTATTATTTATTTATTTATGTAATGCTCCTAATACAGGTATACTAATTATTCTGGCGCCCAATATAATACAATTATTATTTATTTATTTATGTAATGCTCCTAATACAGGTATACTAATTATTCCGGCGCCCATTTTAATACAATTATTATTTATTTATTTATGTAATGCTCCTAATACAGGTATACTAATTATTCCGGCGCCCAATATAATACAATTATTATTTATTTATTTATGTAATGCTCCTAATACAGGTATACTAATTATTCTGGTGCCCAATATAATACAATTATCATTTATTTATTTATGTAATACTCCTAATACAGGTATATAAATTATTCCGGCGCCCAATATAATACAATTATTATTTATTTATTTATGTAATGCTCCTAATACAGGTAAACTAATTATTCCGGCGCCCAATATAATACAATTATTATTTATTTATTTATGTAATGCTCCTAATACAGGTACACTAATTATTCCGGCACCCAATATAATACAATTATTATTTATTTATTTATGTAATGCTCCTAATACAGGTATACTAATTATTCCATCACCCAATATAATACAATTATTATTTATTTATTTATTTAATGCTCCTAATACAGGTATACTAATTATTCTGGCGCCCAATATAAAACAATTATTATTTATTTATTTATGTAATGCTCCTAATACAGGTATACAAATTATTCCGGCTCCCAATATAATACAATTATTATTTATTTTTTTATATAATGCTCCTAATACAGGTATACTAATTATTCCGGCGCCCAATATAATACAATTATTATTTATTTATTTATGTAATGCTCCTAATACAGGTATACTAATTATTCCGGCGCCCAAAATAATTCAATTATTATTTATTTATTTATGTAATGCTCCTAATACAGGTATACTAATTATTCCGGCGCCCAATATAATACAATTATTATTTATTTTTTTATGTAATGCTCCTAATACAGGTATACTATTTTTTCCGGCACTCAATATAATACAATTATTATTTATTTATTTATGTAATGCTCCTAATGCAGGTATACTAATTATTCCGGCGCCCAATATAATACAATTATTATTTATTTATTTATGTAATGCTCCTAATACAGGTATACTATTTATTCCGGCACTCAATATAATACAATTATTATTTATTTATTTATGTAATGCTCCTAATACAGGTATACTAATTATTCCGGCGCCCAATATAATACAATTATTATTTATCTATTTATGTAATGCTCCTAATACAGGTATACTAATTATTCTGGCGCCCAATATAATACAATTATTATTTATTTATTTATGTAATGCTCCTAATACATTTTTACTAATTATTCCGGCGCCCAATATAATACAATTATTATTTATTTATTTATGTAATGCTCCCAATACAGGTATACTAATTATTCCGGCGCCCAATATAATACAATTATTATTTATTTATTTATGTAATGCTCCTAATACAGGTATACTAATTATTCCGGCGCCCAATATAATACAATTATTATTTATTTATTTATATAATGCTCCTAATACAGGTATACTAATTATTCCGGCGCCCAATATAATACAATTATTATTTATTTATTTATGTAATGCTCCTAATACAGGTATACTATTTATTCCGGCACTCAATATAATACAATTATCATTTATTTATTTATGTAATGCTCCTAATACAGGTATACTAATTATTCTGGCGCCCAATATAATACAATTATTATTTATTTATTTATGTAATGCTCCTAATACAGGTATACTAATTATTCCGGCGCCCAATATAATACAATTATTATTTATTTATTTATGTTATGCTCCTAATACAGGTATACTAATTATTCCGGTGCCCAATATAATACAATTATCATTTATTTATTTATGTAATGCTCCTAATACAGGTATACTAATTATTCCGGCTCCCAATATAATACAATTATTATTTATTTTTTTATATAATGCTCCTAATACAGGTATACTAATTATTCCGGCGCCCAATATAATACAATTATTATTTATTTATTTATGTAATGCTCCTAATACAGGTATACTAATTATTCTGGAGCCCAATATAATACAATTATTATTTATTTATTTATGTAATGCTCCTAATACAGGTATACTAATTATTCCAAAGCCCATTATAATACAATTATTATTTATTTATTTATGTAATGCTCCTAATACAGGTATACTAATTATTCCGGCGCCCAATATAATACAATTATTATTTATTTTTTTATGTAATGCTCCTAATGCAGGTATACTATTTTTTCCGGCACTCAATATAATACAATTATCATTTATTTATTTATGTAATGCTCCTAATACAGGTATACTAATTATTCCGGCGCCCAATATAATACAATTATTATTTATTTATTTATGTAATGCTCCTAATACAGGTATACTAATTATTCCGGCGCCCAATATAATACAATTATTATTTATTTATTTATGTAATGCTCCTAATACAGGTATACTAATTATTCCGGTGCCCAATATAATACAATTATCATTTATTTATTTATGTAATGCTCCTAATACAGGTATACTAATTATTCCGGCGCCCAATATAATACAATTATTATTTATTTATTTATGTAATGCTCCTAATACAGGTATACTAATTATTCCGGCGCCCAATATAATACAATTATTATTTATTTATTTATATAATGCTCCTAATACAGGTATACTAATTATTCCGGCGCCCAATATAATACAATTATTATTTATTTATTTACGTAATGCTCCTAATACAGGTATACTAATTATTCCGGCGCCCAATATAATACAATTATTATTTATTTATTTATTTATGTAATGCTCCTAATACAGGTATACTAATTATTCCGGCGCCCAATATAATACAATTATTATTTATTTATTTATGTATTGCTCCTAATACAGGTATACTAATTATTCCGGCTCCCAATATAATACAATTATAATTTATTTTTTTAAATAATGCTCGTAATACAGGTATACTAATTATTCCGGCGCCCAATATAATACAATTATTATTTATTTATTTATGTAATGCTCCTAATACAGGTATACTAATTATTCTGGCGCCCAATATAATACAATTATTATTTATTTATTTATGTAATGCTCCTAATACAGGTATACTAATTATTCCGGCGCCGATTATAATACAATTATTATTTATTTATTTATGTAATGCTCCTAATACAGGTATACTAATTATTCCGGCGCCCAATATAATACAATTATTATTTATTTATTTATGTAATGCTCCTAATACAGGTATACTAATTATTCCGGTGCCCAATATAATACAATTATCATTTATTTATTTATGTAATGCTCCTAATACAGGTATATTAATTATTCCGGAGCCCAATATAATACAATTATTATTTATTTATTTATGTAATGCTCCTAATACAGGTATACTAATTATTCTGGCGCCCAATATAATACAATTATTATTTATTTATTTTTGTAATGCTCCTAATACAGGTACACTAATTATTCCGGCACCCAATATAATACAATTATTATTTATTTATTTATGTAATGCTCCTAATACAGGTATACTAATTATTCCAGCACCCAATATAATACAATTATTATTTATTTATTTATGTAATGCTCCTAATACAGGTATACTAATTATTCCGGCGCCCAATATAAAACAATTATTATTTATTTATTTATGTAATGCTCCTAATACAGGTATACTAATTATTCCGGCTCCCAATATAATACAATTATTATTTTTTTTTTTATATAATGCTCCTAATACAGGTATACTAATTATTCCGGCGCCCAATATAATACAATTATTATTTATTTATTTTTGTAATGCTCCTAATACAGGTATACTAATTATTCCGTTGCCCAAAATAATTCAATTATTATTTATTTATTTATGTAATGCTCCTAATACAGGTATACTAATTATTCCGGCGCCCAATATAATACAATTATCATTTATTTTTTTATGTAATGCTCCTAATACAGGTATACTATTTTTTCCGGCACTCAATATAATACAATTATTATTTATTTATTTATGTAATGCTCCTAATGCAGTAGACTAATTATTCCGGCGCCCAATATAATACAATTATTATTTATTTATTTATGTAATGCTCCTAATACAGGTATACTATTTATTCCGGCACTCAATATAATACAATTATTATTTATTTATTTATGTAATGCTCCTAATACAGGTATACTAATTATTCCGGCGCCCAATATAATACAATTATTATTTATCTATTTATGTAATGCTCCTAATACAGGTATACTAATTATTCTGGCGCCCAATATAATACAATTATTATTTATTTATTTATGTAATGCTCCTAATACATTTTTACTAATTATTCCGGCGCCCAATATAATACAATTATTATTTATTTATTTATGTAATGCTCCTAATACAGGTATACTAATTATTCCGGCGCCCAATATAATACAATTATTATTTATTTATTTATGTAATGCTCCTAATACAGGTATACTATTTATCCTGGCACTCAATATAATACAATTATTATTTATTTATTTATGTAATGCTCCTAATACAGGTATACTATTTATTCCGGCACCCAATATAATACAATTATTATTAATTTATTTATGTAATGCTCCTAATACAGGTATACTAATTATTCCGGCGCCCACTATAATACAATTATTATTTATTTATTTATGTAATGCTCCTAATACAGGTATACTAATTATTCCGGCGCCCAATATAATACAATTATTATTTATTTATTTATTTATTTATTTATGTAATGCTCCCAATACAGGTATACTAATTATTCCGGCGCCCAATATAATACAATTATTATTTATTTATTTATGAAATGCTCCTAATACAGGTATACTTATTATTCCGGCGCCCAATATAATACAATTATTATTTATTTATTTATATAATGCTCCTAATACAGGTATACTAATTATTCCGGCGCCCAATATAATACAATTATTATTTATTTATTTACGTAATGCTCCTAATACAGGTATACTAATTATTCCGGCGCCCAAAATAATTCAATTATTATGTATTTATTTATGTAATGCTCCTAATACAGGTATACTAATTATTCCGGCGCCCAATATAATACAATTATTATTTATTTATTTATGTAATGCTCCTAATACAGGTATACTATTTATTCCGGCACTCAATATAATACAATTATTATTTATTTATTTATGTAATGCTCCTAATACAGGTATACTATTTATTCCGGCACCCAATATAATATAATTATTATTTATTTATTTATGTAATGCTCCTAATACAGGTATACTAATTATTCCGGCGCCCAATATAATACAATTATTATTTATTTATTTATGTAATGCTCCTAATACAGGTATACTAATTATTCCGGCGCCCAATATAATACAATTATTATTTATTTATTTATGAAATGCTCCTAATACAGGTATACTTATTATTCCGGCGCCCAATATAATACAATTATTATTTATTTATTTATATAATGCTCCTAATACAGGTATACTAATTATTCCGGCGCCCAAAATAATTCAATTATTATGTATTTATTTATGTAATGCTCCTAATACAGGTATACTAATTATTCCGGCGCCCAATATAATACAATTATTATTTATTTATTTATGTAATGCTCCTAATACAGGTATACTATTTATTCCGGCACTCAATATAATACAATTATTATTTATTTATTTATGTAATGCTCCTAATACAGGTATACTATTTATTCCGGCACCCAATATAATATAATTATTATTTATTTATTTATGTAATGCTCCTAATACAGGTATACTAATTATTCCGGCGCCCAATATAATACAATTATTATTTATTTATTTATGTAATGCTCCTAATACAGGTATACTAATTATTCCGGCGCCCAATATAATACAATTATTATTTATTTATTTATGTAATGCTCCTAATACAGGTATACTAATTATTCTGGCGCCCAATATAATACAATTATTATTTATTTATTTATGTAATGCTCCTAATACAGGTATACTAATTATTCCGGCGCCCAATATAATACAATTATTATTTATTTATTTATGTAATGCTCCTAATACAGGTATACTAATTATTCCAAAGCCCATTATAATACAATTATTATTTATTTATTTATGTAATGCTCCTAATACAGGTATACTAATTATTTCGGTGCCCAATATAATACAATTATCATTTATTTATTTATGTAATGCTCCTAATACAGGTATATTAATTATTCCGGCGCCCAATATTATACAATTATTATTTATTTATTCATGTAATGCTCCTAATACAGGTATACTAATTATTCCGGCGCCCAATATAATACAATTATTATTTATTTATTTATGTAATGCTCCTAATACAGGTATACTAATTATTCCGGCTCCCAATATAATACAATTATTATTTATTTATTTATGTAATGCTCCTAATACAGGTATACTAATTATTCCAGCACCCAATATAATACAATTATTATTTATTTATTTATGTTATGCTCCTAATACAGGTATACTAATTATTCCGGCGCCCAATATAAAACAATTATTATTTATTTATTTATGTAATGCTCCTAATACAGGTATACTAATTATTCCGGCTCCCAATATAATACAATTATTATTTATTTTTTTATATAATGCTCCTAATACAGGTATACTAATTATTCCGGCGCCCAATATAATACAATTATTATTTATTTATTTATGTAATGCTCCTAATACAGGTATACTAATTATTCCGGCGCCCAAAATAATTCAATTATTATTTATTTATTTATGTAATGCTCCTAATACAGGTATACTAATTATTCCGGCGCCCAATATAATACAATTATTATTTATTTTTTTATGTAATGCTCCTAATACAGGTATACTATTTTTTCCGGCACTCAATATAATACAATTATTATTTATTTATTTATGTAATGCTCCTAATACAGGTATACTAATTATTCCGGCGCCCAATATAATACAATTATTATTTATTTATTTATGTAATGCTCCTAATACAGGTATACTATTTATTCCGGCACTCAATATAATACAATTATTATTTATTTATTTATGTAATGCTCCTAATACAGGTATACTAATTATTCCGGCGCCCAATATAATACAATTATTATTTATCTATTTATGTAATGCTCCTAATACAGGTATACTAATTATTCTGGCGCCCAATATAATACAATTATTATTTATTTATTTATGTAATGCTCCTAATACAGGTTTACTAATTATTCCGGCGCCCAATATAATACAATTATTATTTATTTATTTATGTAATGCTCCTAATACAGGTATACTAATTATTCCGGCGCCCAATATAATACAATTATTATTTATTTATTTATGTAATGCTCCTAATACAGGTATACTAATTATTCCGGCGCCCAATATAATACAATTACTATTTATTTGTTTATGTAATGCTCCTAATACAGGTATATTTTATAAGAATGACGTAATTATTTACTTTGCCCTTTTTAGCGCGTTTTAATTTTTGTTGGGGACGGTTCGATTTTTGTTTTTAAGTGGTAATTGAATTATTTTTAGTAACTGATATCAATCTCAAAGTATTGCAATTTAGATTTTCATAGCTTTTAGTCACGATAGAACCTGGTCGTTAACGTAATTTATACATTGATAACATCAATACTTATAAAGGGAGTCCCAGTAATGTCACCAAACCGGCGATAGTGAAATCCACATAACATGCAACTCCGATTACGGGTAACTGTTTTCTTCACTAAATTTCTGTTTTAGAAATTTCTTTCAAACAGTAACTGGTTTAAATATGCCTACTTTTGTGGACGTCTTATCAGTAGCATTTTCATAACCTTAATTCTTGTTTTCTTTTTGCCAATTGACAAGAGCCGAATATAACACACTTTTGGATGTCTGGCAAGCGACTGGAACCGAAACAATGGAACTTGAAGCAAATCAATTGGCTTGATTTCCAATGGAGAGTTAAATTCATAAATTACACGATGGAAGTATTTCATCGCTTGGAGGCCGACCCTTACTCTAACAAGGCTAGTCAGAATATTTGATAGGATGAGAGTTACATGGTTCACCACGGACCCTCTATATAGCGAAACAACTTTTTCCTGTGGTCTGCATGGGAGAACTATTCCATTTGATCTGGTAATTTTTTAATTATTTTTGTGAACTTATAAAAAAATTATTGCGAGAACTATTCCATTTGATCTGAGAATTTTTTAATTATTTTGGTAAATTTATAATACAATATTATCTTATTATAAAATAAGGCGGTTTTTGTGTCCAGGTTTCCGGTGAAACTATTAGGTCTTGATTTGACTGTTTTTGTGTTATTTGAAAGCCCTTGGTATCTAGATGTGCCTTTTGGGGTTTTGGAAAACATCCACCTTCAGAACTTCACCCCTGGGCTTTCAAAGTTTCAATGTTAATCTTATGGAAGAATAGCAATCGTATGATAGTCATCCTTGGTACTTAAAAATTAGGGTGAGGGTATAAAATATAACAGAACTTATTTAATCTGTGTTAACTCATAGCGTTGTTAATTATTATCACAATGCCGAATTACCCTATGTTTTAATTATTACGAGCCCTATAAAGAAGTATTTGATGTTGGTGCTTTATAAAATTTTTATTAAACTTTATAAAAGTAAACCTCCAGTCAACACATTTTTAAAATGTAGATTTTTTAATATAACCCCCAATTGTTTCCCGATTACGTGTCGAGGTGTTGCAACTCACGCGTCCGGAGGGGCTGCCACTGCTGGTCTGACTAGGCCCTCTCCTCGGCAGGCATCGCCCATCACCGCCTCTCAGGGCGGACCGCGTGGTCGGGGGCTGGTGGGGCAACGATCAGTAACAATAACATGATATTGTATCCAGCATGTCATTATAATAACTACCTAAACCTTAAAAAGATCTTTTAAAGATCATACATCTTAAGTCAATTATGGGTAGTATTCCAAAATTAGAATCCCTTTCATATTTTTTCCAATAATTGACAACTACCGCAATCGGCTTATTGTCTCGGTCTGTTTGGACATAAAATATAATATATCTATAGGCTTCTTCGAATTTGAAGACGTTTTAACTAACCAATTTGTTTGCCTGCCTCTTAGTGCAGGCAAATGGGGGAGTTCGTGCTATCCCACCCTCGTATCACACATACTTATATTTAAATTGTTTCGATGTTTGCTAGCTAAACACTTAAAATGAAAAATCATCTTGTTAATAGTCTGGAATTTAAATATTTTATATTTATACCTTCACACAATGGCCGGAATATAGCATATGTCCGGTAGACAATTAGCTATTACACTTAAATGATTCCCAATCTATACATCCTTTGTTGCTCCTCCCCACTAGCATTCAAAAGCATAATATTAGTCTTATCAATACAAAATGTCAACAAAGGTTGGTCGTATACCAGAACACCTTACGTAGCCTTACGCCCGTTTTCAGAACAGATTTATTGACTTATAATCCAGTGAAAAGTACAACCACTAAATCTTAACCAGAATAAATCACCTCTTCTAGACATAACATCGAGTATATTATTATACAATTATTTCAGTTTTATTTAATACATAACTTATGTTAGTGACAAAATGCATCAAATTATGACAATCATGATCAGTAAATATGTGAACAAATATAAAACTAATATCGATTACAAAAATAAATTCATTACCCATATTATTTCACTTACGGGTAAATATTCAGCAGCTTTATCTGCCATATGTCTGACCGTCTCAGTCTGAAAATGACAATCACAATTTTTAAATTTGTAAAATATGTTAGGAAAATACTTATGTTAAACATTTACAAAGAATAGTTTTACATATAACTGTTCGTGGTTATTATATAATTTATAAATAAGTACCGTAGTTCCTGCAAGGACTATAAAAAACATTTTAAATAGCAAATATTCCTGTAGAAAATATGTTTTACGGATCCCTAAACTCCAATCAAAATACCTCACTGGGTCCATTGCAAATATTTCTAATCTAATAATATTGATCAACAAGCGAACGTTTTTATTAGCAGATAAAATGATTTTAGAATTCAAACAGCTGGCTGAAATTAACAGCTTATTTGTTACTAGCTGTTACCCGCAGGCTTCACCCCACAAATGATTTATAAAAAGTGACAGTTGAGTATGCTCCATTCTGACGTTAGCCTGTGAACCGACTACTAATCATGATCAGCTGTTTGTATTTCCATCAGCTCAATGAAAAATGAATGTCCATAAGGAATACATGGGAACTTTGTCGGCGTACACACTTTCAACTCTCTAGGTAATTGGGAAGTTGGAGAATTAGTGATGAGTGAGTGAGTGAGTCAGTGAGTAAGGACTTTTCCTGTTATAGGTATAGAATCAGAATCAGAAATCATTTATTTCGTGAATAGAGTCAATATGTTTGGACCAGTTCAGCCTATCATCAATGGTAACGCCAAGATGACAGGCGGACTCTGATGGACTTATTCCGTTTACACTGAAATTTGCTATATCACGTTTAACTGTTGATAATACCATGATTATAGTCTTCTCGTCATTCAAGTAAATACCATTTGATTAAAACCATCTATTTAGGCTAGTGTATGTCTGATTCATTACGATCTCTAGGTTATGCATGTTATTACAAGAAGACAGAGCAGTTGTGTCATCAGCATAACAATGTCAGAATTTATATTAGCAGGAAGGTCATTTAGATGTTCGGCAATAGAAAGAGAAAAGGACACAGAATAAAACCTTGAGGTACTCCTGAAGTGACCATCATCCAATTCTCCTGAAATTTACCTTTATTTCTCAATGAAACTGCCTGCTTCCTTTCAGAGAGGTATGAGGATAGAAGTGACAGCGCTGCACCTTTCACGCCGTATCCCTCCAGTTTACCCAAAAGGGCAGAGTGATTCACACAATCGATGGACAAATCTCAGTAAATATACATAGATGGTTTGTTTGAAAATGAATGTCTGTACTCACCCCTTCTCGTGCGAAATCCTCTGCTTCGTGGGCGAATTCATCGACGTTTCCAATGTGTTCTTCCAAATAATGTAACCCTTTATCCACATAATTTTCCAACCCGCTTCTCTCGAGGCCTTCCCGTATGTAATCCATCCCTTCATCTAAGAACTCCTTGTTGCTCTGTAAAATAAAGTTTAATAGTCATAATATGCATTTCTACAAAGAATTCAAGTATCTTTACGATAACATTACATACAGGCCTTGTTTTGTTCTAACTTCATATACAATATTTTAAAACTATTAAATTTTTCTTTACACTTCCATAATTATAATACATTCGTTTCAATGTTTGCTATCTAAACATTTAAATGACAAATTAACTTGTTAATCCTCTGGCACTTTAATATTTAATATTTTATATATTGACCGGTGTATAGCATAAATCCAGTAGAAAATAGCTAATACGTTTATATTTATATGAAATTATTACCAATCTATACACTCTTTGTGGCTTCTCCCCACTGGCATTTAAAACCATAATATTAGTCTTATCAATATAAAATGTCATCAAAGGTTGGTCGTATACCAGAACACCTTACGTAGCCTTTCGCCCGTTTTCAAAACAGATTTATTGATTTATCATCCAGTGAACAGTACATCCACTAAATCTTATCCAGTATGTTAGTGGTTAAATCCGGCACAATCAACTAGTGTAGATTAAAACATTCATATTATTGCTTCCCTGATACTTTACAATTAGAGAAAGGCTAATATACTTCAAAGATATAATTGAAATCTATGTTACGTCAGAATTTTGTTATGGATCAAAATGTTGATTTCCCATTTGGAATGTCTTATAAAGAACCATTTTTTACTTAAAACTCCAGTCGATTGAAACTCCCAATTTGGATAGGCAGTTTTCTGAATGATGTGTTGATAGATGTGTAAACGTAATCGAGCAGTTCCAACTTACAAGGTCGTGCATGCGGTTCCCACTCCTGGTCGGACTAGGACCTCTCCCTTGCTGGCATCTCCCACCACCGCTCGCTTGGGCGGACCGCGTCACCGAGGGCTGGTGGCAACCATTTATTTGGTCAAGACCAGGTACAATCATTTAATTCAATCTTGGGGCATATGGAATAATTATATTGTCAAAATGGTCTATCCGTTGAGCAAATTAATCAACAAAATTAAATAAGATCGAGTATGACATTATAATAACTACCTAAACATTACAGAAACCTTAAATATGGAAATACAGAAACCTTGTATCACTATTTTCAAACTCCCCAAAGGTTATATACCGAATTTAAAATCCCATTGATATTTCTTTTGACTGACAACTACATAGTTCGTCAGTGATTTGTCGTGGCTTATTCTTCTTCCTGTTTAGACATGTACATAAACTTTAATATACCTAAATATAATTTAATATGCTTTTTCCTATTTGAAGACATTTTTTAGCCAACTATAACCTCCTCGGATATTACGGGAGGTTATGCTATCACTTATTCGTACAGGCGGTTTGAAAATTGTATTATTATCAAATTTATAATATATTGTGTAATACCATATTTTTTAAGGTACAATATGCGGCATTACCCACTAGATCAATTAAAGTCTTAAAACGCTCCAATAAATACTTTAATGAAATACATGGACTGAACTGCCTTCTTTATTACTATTTCAAAACATCCAGATATTCTTTTAAACATTTTATAATAAAATTAACCCACACACCTTTGATACATTCCTGTTATTGCGAAAAGATTGTTTATGTATAAACTGCTATAAAATATTCTTATATGTTTAAGATATTCTGAAACTTTTTGTGGTTGAAGTTGAGTGTGATTTGAGTAGTTTTTGATGCGCATTACATAAAAATCAAAAGTATTACACGAAATTGCGTTGTTTCAAGTGCCAGAAGGACATTGACGAAAAAGGGAACAATCTAAAACGTGCGCAGTGCTCAGAAAATGTTCATTTAGCTTGTTTTGGAGGCATGACTTTCATTGACTATCAGGTTTTTGGAACTGTAAAATCTAGCTGGTTGTGTTTTCAATTTAAATCTACAAACCGGGTCAGACATGATGAGACTCCAGTCAACCCTAAGGGAAGCGCTTCAGAAATTCGATCTGATTCAAGCCAAGGAGGTAAAAAACATAATACCTTGTTTGATACAATATAATATAGGTTCATTGAATGCTCATAGAGCTGAGAGTGCCAAATGAGATGAGATATTGTATTTTAGATGTCTCGACATACCTGAAGAAGAGTACATTAAAATAAAGTCGACATGGTTATGCAGTGACTGCAGCGGATCGCCAAGCGCCCACTAAGTCGATTTGGTTATGCGGTGGTTGCAGCGGATCGCTAAGCGCCCACTAAGTCGATATGGTTATGCAGTGGCTGCAGCGGATCGCTAAGCGCCCACTAAGTCGATATGGTTATGCAGTGGCTGCAGCGGATCGCTAAGCGCCCACTAAGTCGATATGGTTATGCGGTGGTTGCAGCGGATCGCTAAGCGCCCACTAAGTCGACATGGTTATGCGGTGGTTGCAGCGGATCGCTAAGCGCCCACTAAGTCGATATGGTTATGCAGTGGCTGCAGCGGATCACTAAGCGCCCACTAAGTCGATATGGTTATGCAGTGGTTGCAGTGGATCGCTAAGCGCCCTCTATCTCCTTTATCTCAGTGGCTCTTATAAGATAAAAACTGAATTAAAAGCTTTTAGAACTGATGTACACAAATCTCACCGTGAGTAAAATTTAATTAAAATAAATATTCTGAATGGTTGTCTTATCAAGAAAAAAAATCAATGATATTATAAAAAAACTAACTGTTATTAGTGTAGAAGTGTAGCCATCTCCGCTATTAAAAAAAAATTAATCTTGATGAAAAAAAGTAAGTGACTTGACTGCTAAATTTAATTTAATGGAACAGTTAGCAAAGGAGAATGTTGTTGAAATACATGGAGTACCATACGAGAATCAACAAAACCTAATGGATCATCTTAATACGCTGTCGAATGCAGTTGGGTTTGAGTTCTATGAAAATTAGGTTTATAACTGCTTCCAATGCAAAGTTAAAAATCAGCCAGGGGGTATTATCGTACGCTTTGTAAGAAAGATCTATATGGAATAGCTAATTGAAATGCGAAAGAAGAAGAGGAACTTGTACTAAAGATATCGGCTTCATAGGTGGCAATGCTACTGCAGTCTTCATAAATTACACTTTAACTCAAGCGAGGTGCACGTTATTGAATAAAGCTATTTTGTGGATAAAGAATGGGCATATATTGATGCGTAAGAATCCAGGGGACCGATTTATCACAATTTTGTCTGAGGATAACTTGAAAAAAACACTGTAAGGACTGCTATCCTATAGTGCGTAGAAAGTTCTTAGTTCTTTTTCACTTTTAACTTCAAATGTATTTGTGTGATTTTATCGATTATGTTTATGAATTAATTCACCATACGGTACTAAATGTACGTATATATATTTATGTTAAATGATAGGCAATGACAACATAGGAAATAGAGTGAAAGAGCCCTTTTAACCTCTAAATACTGATCCAGGCACTAATACCTCTTTTATAATTGTTCATGTAAATGTTGAAAACTTAATAGTTAATAGTTAATCGTGTTTTTGACATAAATGTTTCATCAGAGACTTTTCTGAAGCCAGTAGTAGTGTCTACTCCTTCTAAAATGTTAGAGAATGTAACGAAGGTGGAGCATATATTAGAAAATACCTCAAATGAAAAGTATCGGTAGCATCTCATTAAAAATATTATACAAAATCAGAATTTATTGTATTAGATGTATCTTATAATAGTACTAAGTTTTTAGTTTGTGCGCTCTACCGACCGCCCAATATGGGGAGCATTTACGAATCTGTTAGTACCATGGCAAATCTGTTACCAATTTATGATAAATGAATTATGATTGGTGAATTTAAAATGTATTTACACATGAGGAGAAGATTCTATTATAAAGATCAGTTATTGAATTTTATTATTACTCTAATTCATAGAATTTGACCACTGAATCCTACATACAATTTACCTTATACAGAATCACGGCTTGATTTCATTAATGACAAATACAAATAAACGGCTATCACTCTCTGGTTTGTCCCTATTTACTTAGTATATCATTTATAATTAAAAATTATGAATGAAAATCCAAAGATAAAATAGAAAAAAATTAATTAAATTATATGAAAGTAGACCACAACTCAATTGATAATATGTTTTGCACTATTTTATAGCCTGACTTGGTGTAAGAGTGGGCTTTTGGCATATACCAATGCAGGGTAAATAAACAAGATATAAAGTTTCCTATATCATAAGTAGTTATGTGTTGGTTGTTCCCTAATGTACTAATGTTGGGAGTTCACCAGAGATATGTGTTGTTACGGAGCCATTACAAGAAGAGCACTTATCATCACAATTGTGTATGTGTTGGAAGTTCCCTACTGTACAAATGTTGGGAGATCACCAGAGATATGTGTTGTTACGGAGACATTACACGAAGAACACTTACTACCATAAGTATGGATGTGTTGGTTGTTCCCTACTGTACAAATGTTGGGAGTTCAACAGAGTTGTTACGGAGCCATTACAAGCAGGGCACTTAGTGTCATAAGTGTGTGTGTTGGTTGTTCCCCAATATATAAATGTTGGGAGTTCAGGAGAGATATGTGTTGTTACGAATGATTACAAGATGGGCCCTATCAAAAGTGTGTATGTGTTAGTGGTTCCCTACTGTACAAATGTTGGGAGTTCATGAAAGGTATGAGTTGTTAAGGACCCATTAGAAGAAGGAGACTTACTATCTAAAGTGTGTATGTGTTGGTTGTTCCCTACTGTACAAATGTTGGGAGTTCACGAGAGATATGTGTTGTAACGGAGCCATTACAAGAAAGGCACTTACAATCAAAAGTGTGTATGTGTTGCTTGTTCCGTACTGTACAAATGTTGGGAGTTCACGAGTAATATGTGTTGTTACAGAGCCATTACAAGAAGGGCACTTACTATCAAAAGTGTGTATGTGTTGGTTTTTCCTACTGGACAAATGTTGGGAGTTCACGAGTGATATGTATTGTTACGGAGCCATTACAAGAAGGGCACTTACTATCAAAAGTGTGTATGTGTTGGTTTTTCCTACTGTACAAATGTTGGGAGTACACGAGTGATATGTATTGTTACGGAGCTATTACAAGAAGGGCACTTACCATCAAAAGTGTGTATGTGTTGGTTTTTCCTACTGTACAAATGTTGGGAGTTCACGAGTGATATGTATTGTTACGGAGCCATTACAAGAAGGGCACTTACTATCAAAAGTGTGTATGTGTTGGTTTTACCTACTGTACAAATGGTGGGAGTTCACGAGTGATATGTATTGTTACGGAGCCATTACAAGAAGGGCACTTACTATCAAAAGTGTGTATGTGTTGGTTTTTCCTACTGTATAAATGTTGGGCGTTCACGAGTGATATGTATTGTTACGTAGCCATTACAAGAAGGGCACGTACTATCATAAGTCTGTATATGTTGGTACTTTGGGAGTTCACGAGAGATATGTGTTGTTACGGAGCCATTACAAGAAGGGCACGTATTATCAGAAGTGTGTATGTGTTGGATGGTCCCTACTGTACAAATATTGGGAGTTCAAGAGAGATATATGTTGTTACAGAGCAATACAATATGGGAACTTATTATCATAAGTGTGTCTGTGTTGGTTGTTCCCTAAGATACAAATCTTGGCAGTTCACCAGAGATATGTGTTAATACGGAGCCATTCCGATAAGGGCACTTACTATCATAAGTATATATCTGTTAGTTGTTCCTTACTGTAAAAATATTGTGAGTTCACGAGATATATGTGATGTTACCGAGCATTACAAGAAGGGCACTTACTATAATAAGTGTGGATGTATTGTTTGTTCCCTACAGTACAAATGTTTGGAGTTAATCAGAGATATTTGTTGTTTTGGAGCCATTAAAAAAAGGGCACTTACTATCAAAAGTGTGAATGTGTTGGTTGTTTCCTACTGCACAATAATTGTGAGTTCTCGAGTGATGTGTGATGTACGGAGTTTTAAGAAAAGGGAGCTTACTATCATAAGTTTGTCTGTGTTGGTTGTTCCCTACTGTACAGATATTGGTAGTTCACGAGAGATATGTGTTATTACGGAGCATTACAAGATGGGCACTTATAAGTGTGTCTGTGTTGGTTGTTCCCCAATGTACAAATGTTGGGAGTTCACCAGAGATATGTGTTAATATGGAGCCATTATGAGAAGGGCACTTACCATCATAAGTGTGTATGTGGTTTGTTCCCTACTCTACAAATCTAGGAAGTTCACGAGAGATACGTGTTTTTATGGGGACAATACACCAAGGACACTTACTATCATAAGTGTGTACTTGTTGGTTGTTCCCTACTGTACAAATGTTGGGAGTTCACGAGAGATATATGTTTTTCTTACGGATTCATTACAAGAAGGGCACTTAGTATCATAAGTGCGTATGTGACGGTGGTTCGGTACTTTACTTTCGGAGTTCAAGTGAGATATTTGTTTTTACGGAGCTATTACAAGAAGTAAACTTACTATCATAAGTGTGTATGTGTTGGTTGTTCCCTACTGTACCAATATTGGGAGTTCACGAGCGATATGTGTTGTTACGGAGCATTACAAGATTGGCACTTACTACGATAAGTGTGTCTGTGTTGGTTGTTCCTCAATGTACAAATGTAAGGAGTTCACCAGAGTTATATGTCAGTACGGAGCCATTACGAGAAGGGCTCTTACTATTATAAGTGTGTATGTGTTGTTTCCTTCTGTACAAATTTTGGGAGTTCATGAGAGAGACCTGATGTTAGGGAGCAATACAAGAAGGGCACTTACTATCATAAGTGTGTATGTGCTGGTTGTTCCCTACTGTACAAATGTTGAGGGTTCACCAGAGATATGTGTTGTTACAGAGCTATTACGAGAAGGGCACATACTATCATAAGTCTGTATGTGTTGTTTCCTTCTGTACAAATTTTGGGAGTTCATGAGAGAGATCTGATGTTAGGGAGTAATACAAGAAGGGCACTTACTATCATAAGTGTGTATGTGCTGGTTGTTCCCTACTGTACAAATGTTGAGGGTTCACCAGAGATATATGTGGTTACAGAGCTATTACGAGAAGGGCACTTATTGTCATAATTGTGTAAGCGTTGGTTGTTCCCTACTGTACAAATATTGGGAGTTCACGAGGGATATGTGTAGTTACGGAGCATTACAAGTTTGGCACTTACTACGATAAGTGTGTCTGTGTTGGTTGTTCCCTAATGTAGAATTGTTGAGAGCTCATCAGAGATATGTGTTGTTACAGAGCTATTATGAGAAGGGCACTTACTGTCATAATTGTGTAAGCGTTGGTTGTTCCCTACTGTACAAATATTGGGAGTTCATGAGGTATATGTGTTGTTACGGAGCATTACAAGGTGAGCACTTACTATCATAAGTGTGTCTGTTTTGGTTGTTCCTTAATGTACAACTGTTAGGAGTTCACCAAAGATATGTGTTAATACGGAGCCATTACGATCAGGACACTAACTACGATAAGTGTGTCTGTGTTGATTGTTCCCTAATGTAGAAATGTTGAGAGTTCATCAGAGATATGTGTTGTTACAGAGCTATTATGAGAAGGGCACTTACTGTCATAATTGTGTAAGCGTTGGTTGTTTCCTACTGTACAAATATTGGGAGTTCATGAGGTATATTTGTTGTTACGGAGGATTACAAGGTGAGCACTTACTATCATAAGTGTGTCTGTTTTGGTTGTTCCTTAATCTACAACTGTTAGGAGTTCACCAGAGATATGTGTTAATACGGAGCCATTACGATCAGGACACTTACAACGATAAGTGTGTCTGTGTTGATTGTTCCCTAATGTAGAAATGTTGAGAGTTCATCAGAGATATGTGTTGTTACAGAGCCATTATGAGAAGGGCACTTACTGTCACAATTGTGTAAGCGTTGGTTGTTTCCTACTGTACAAATATTGGGAGTTCATGAGGTATATGTGTTGTTACGGAGGATTACAAGGTGAGCACTTACTATCATAAGTGTGTCTGTTTTGGTTGTTCCTTAATCTACAACTGTTAGGAGTTCACCAGAGATATGTGTTAATACGGAGCCATTACGATCAGGACACTTACTACGATAAGTGTGTCTGTGTTGATTGTTCCCTAATGTAGAAATGTTGAGAGTTCATCAGAGATATGTGTTGTTACAGAGCTATTATGAGAAGGGCAATTACTGTCATAATTGTGTAAGCGTTGGTTGTTTCCTACTGTACAAATATTGGGAGTTCATGAGGTATATGTGTTGTTACGGAGGATTACAAGGTGAGCACTTACTATCATAAGTGTGTCTGTTTTGGTTGTTCCTTAATCTACAACTGTTAGGAGTTCACCAGAGATATGTGTTAATATGGAGCCATTACGATCAGGACACTTACTACGATAAGTGTGTCTATGTTGATTAATCCCTAATGTGGAAATGTTGAGAGTTCATCAGAGATATGCGTTGTTACAGAGCTATTATGAGAAGGGCACTTACTGTCATAATTGTGTAAGCGTTGGTTGTTTCCTACTGTACAAATATTGGGAGTTCATGAGGTATATGTGTTGTTACGGAGGATTACAAGGTGAGCACTTACGTTCATAAGTGTATCTGTTTTGGTTGTTCCTTAATCTACAACTGTTAGGAGTTCACCTGAGATATGTGTTAATATGGAGCCATTACGATCAGGACACTTACTACGATAAGTGTGTCTATGTTGATTGTTCCCTAATGTAGAAATGTTGAGAGTTCATCAGAGATATGTGTTGTTACAGAGCTATTATGAGAAGGGCACTTACTGTCATAATTGTGTAAGCGTTGGTTGTTTCCTACTGTACAAATATTGGGAGTTCATGAGGTATATGTGTTGTTACGGAGGATTACAAGGTGAGCACTTACTATCATAAGTGTGTCTATTTTGGTTGTTCCTTAATCTACAACTGTTAGGAGTTCACCAGAGATATGTGTTAATACGGCGCCATTACGATCAGGACACTTACTACGATAATTGTGTCTGTGTTGATTGTTCCTTAATGTAGAAATGTTGAGAGTTCATCAGAGATATGTGTTGTTACAGAGCTATTATGAGAAGGGCACTTACTGTCATAATTGTGTAAGCGTTGGTTGTTCCCTGCTGTAAATTGTTGGGAGTTCACTAAAGATATTTGTTGATACGTAGCTTATTCTCTTTTCAACAGGGCCAAATCAGTTTGTTGTGAAAAGAAACCTTTAGACGTGGAGCACAATAAAATTTCACAAGAGTAACAAAAGAATGGTTATCCTCCAAAAATAATTAACAGATGCAAAAAGGAAAGAGGGACAAAGCCAAACACTGTTCCAAATGTGGATAAACCAACAGCTTTCGTAAGCATCCCATATGTCCCAAAACTGTCGGAAAAAAATAAGGCGAGTTGCCAGAAAATATAAGATCTTAACAGCTTTAAAATCGTCAAACACTTTGAGACAGCAACTAACTAAAGTCAAACCGAAAAATTTAGAACAAGCCTCAAAAACTGTATCTGCAGCATCAAATGTGAATGTGAGGGTGAATATATAGGGGAAACTAAAAGGCCGCTAAAGGTTCGTATAAACGAACATAAAAGAAACACAAAAAATGGCGAAACAGTAAAATCTAAATTGGCAAAACACGCCTGGGAACATGATCATAAATTTAGTTGGGAAGAGGCGAAAATTATACATCATGAGTCTCACTACTATAAAAGAAAGTTTGTTGAAGGGGCATTAATTAAATTACATGAAAATCCGATAAGTCAGAGTAGTATTGATGTCAGGCCACTATGGGTTCCCTTAATTAAAAACCAATTCAGTCAAAAATTACCCCACAACATACGCCAGTTCCTTGTGTTCCAGTTGCTCCCGCGTCTAGAGTCCATCCAATGCGGCTACAACACATGCATCCGTGATCACCCTTCGAGGAAACACGGCCACCTGATCACATGACCAGTTCCCAATGCTCACCTTGGAGGCATGCGGTAATCTCTATGAGAATATCGTACTGGTGCCCGTGTAGCATTCTAGGAGGAATCGTGCAGTTTTTGGTTTCCGTGTCATGTTCCCGTCGACAAAGACGTGTGGGTAGCCACAGCTGTCGTCACGTGCCCCTGTCGCTAGGTGGGAGTAACAGCTCTACCCCCTCCACTACCTCTAGCCACTCACTAGTCTAGTGCGCGGTCTGGTTGTGGATGGACGTGAGATTCAAGTTTCCCGTGTTTGCCGTCAGCTTGGAGGCTACGATGCAGAACAGGTAATGTATTGTCAGTTTTCCATTTGTTCTTATATATAAATGTTGTGTTAGTGTATTGTATTCGATTTTTTTGTATATATATTTGTTATCTTTGTGTTAGTGTAAATTAAAATGTAAAAGGAAAATATTTTTTAAAACAATCCAAAAAAGTAGGTTAGTTAGGTGTATATAAATGTTGTGTTAGTATATTGTATTTGATTTTTTGTAT
Source organism: Allygus modestus (assembly GCA_963675035.1). Lineage (NCBI taxonomy): Eukaryota > Metazoa > Arthropoda > Insecta > Hemiptera > Cicadellidae > Allygus > Allygus modestus. The sequence goes on from OY776112.1 coordinate 352,836,475, forward strand.
ATATATTTGTTTCTTTGTGTAGTGTAAATTAAAATGTAAAAGAAAAATATTTAAAAAATGCAAATAATTTAGGTTAGTTAGGTGTAAGAATTTGATATTTAGATGTAAGTATGGTTCACTTGATAACGGGAGGAGTTTCCTTACCTCCCGAAACGTAGTGTAGTTTTAAACACTAGAAGCGATAGGTAAACTCCAAATAAATTATAAAATAAATTCAAATCCATCGCTATTATGAGTTTCAAAAATACGAGAAGGACATTTACTATCATAAGTGGTTCTGTGTTCGTTGTTCCCTAATGTACAATTGTTGAGAGTTCACCAGTGATATGTGTTGTTACGGAGCCATTACGAGAAGGGCACTTACTATCATTAGTGTGTACGTGTTGGTTGTTCTCTACTGTACAAATCTTGGGAGTTCACGAGAGATATGGGTGATTACGGATCCATTACAAGAAGGACACTTAGTATCATAAGTGCGTATGTGTTGGTTTTTCCCTACTGTACAAACGTTGGGAGTTCACGAGATTTATGTGTTGTTATGGAGACAATACACGAAGGACACTTACTACCATAAGTGTGGAAGTATTGTTTCTTCCCTACTGTAAAAAAGTTAGGATTTCACGAGTGATATGTGTTCTTACGGAGCCATTACAAGAAGGGCACTTACTATCATAAGAGCGTATGTGTTGGTTGTTCCCTACTGTACAAATGTTGGGAGTTCAAGTGAGATATGTGTTGTTACGGAGACATTACAAGAAGGACACTTTCTAATCATAAGTGTGAATGTGTTGTTCCCTACTGTGTAAATGATGGGAGTTCACCAGATATATGAGTTGTAATCATTTTGAACATTGTGTACCTTATTGGTTAATATGACTCCAAATAACAAATTTATTAAATTAATCTGTAAAACATAAAACTACGTAGGGAGTTCAAAGAATTTAAATTAGGAACAACAGGAAGTGACAGCGATAAAAGAACAGGAAATAAACACTCAGGTTACAAAGTATAAATACGGGTACGTGACCCAGGGTTCAAAATTAAGGTAACTCACCAAAAATTCCATAATGGTGGTGAAATGCTGATCTGCAACGACCATGAATGACAGCGGGGGCAGACGTCTGTGATCGACGTGATTGGTCGGCGTGGGCGTGGCCTTCCGAAATTGTTGTAAATAATGGCAAATGGGGGAAAGATCAGAAACAGGGAAAATAAGTCAGTTAGGAAAGGAGGGGCAAGAGGTGAAGAGTTGGACGGACACAAAGGGGGCTGGATTGAGTAGGTCCTACTACGTTCGGTTTACGACCAAGTCCAGGAGAATAAGTCCAGGAGCAACCAACAGCGTAGGGAGAAGATGTCCAAACGGCCAGAGTTGCGACCGGAGGAGAGTCCAGAGGATCTCCAGGGAAGTCACCGACAAAGGGAAACGAGACCACACTAGGACCACACGGGAACACGGGGTTTCGAGGACCGACATCGCACTGGGACATTCACCACTCTGGATCACCGAGTTCTCACTTCGTGGTAGGTAAAGTCTTTTTCTTCTGTTAACTTTGCTGCTCTCATTTATAAGGAAAATGTACAGGAAAGCGCTCTAAAGCCAAGGGAAAGGATTCTTAAATAAATAATAATAATTTAACAACAATAAATATTTTAAATAGTAAAGCATAAATAAATCAAGTTGATTAGGGGAGGTATAGTAAAACACAGATCTCACAGAATAGAGATGATTGAGTTGGTTGTTTGATAAAGTTATAAACACGAGTGTTGTTCAAAGAATGGCCTGTAGGCTGTAGTAAGAATTGTAAAATATTTGTAAACAAATACAGTAGTGAATTGAAATTATTGATGATTATTGAAGTACTTATCTGATATAAATGAATAAATAATTGATACATGTAACTGTGATCTCGAGCCTATATGCGAGGTTAGATTATTGGATTGGCCACACGGCTAAAAGTTTAGGCGTGATATTTATTAACATTGTTTTATTTGCTTAGTATTTGTATGTGTATGTGTGTTTATTTAATAGCTGAAATATAATAACGTGACTACTATGGACGCCCCCTGAGTGCGTTTCGACCTTTGACCCCTGACGTCACGCCCCCTCCCCCCACCCCGCCCACGCTTCTCCCCCTCCCCCTTCCCCCTCCCCTCCCCTCCCCTCCCCCTCCCCCTCCCACTCCCCCCTTCCCTCCTGGCCTCTCATACCACTTTACCTAACCTACATTTGGGCAGTGTCGCCAACCTGGTTTTTTTCTGTGTAGCGCTGCCAACCTATTTTTTCTTTTCTTGTAATACTAGGTCACGCTAAATTATACTGATTGCTATATGTATATATTTATTACGTCACGCTACTTTCGTTTGCTGCGCTCGGCCCCCTCTCACCCGCTTGTTTACTTATCCGAACATCTTACTTATCCGAACATGTTACTTGTCCGAACCTGTTACGTATCCGAACATGGTAGTTATCCAGCCAGCCCACTGGACCACCCCCCGAGGCGAAACTCAACTCCTTGAGCAAAGCTCGGTCCCCCCCTCCCCTCCCCTCCCCCCTCACCACCCCCTACCCCACCCCCTCCCCTCACGACCCTTCCAATCATTTTACCTAACCTACATTTGGACAGTGTTGCCAACCTGGTTTTTTTCTGTGTAGTACTGCCAACCTATTTTTTTTAAGATTAAGTCACCCTAAGTTATACTATTTGTTTTATATATATGTGTATTACATCACGCTGCTTTCATTTACTACGCTTGGCCCCCTTACACTGTTTATTTATCTTTTAATACCCTTCTTCTGTTAAAATATATTAGTAAAATATGAAGTAGTACCAGGTGTATCAGATCAGACTGAAATAAAATCTATGCATTTATAAAATAAAAGTTGATATTTGTAAGTAGTGATTTCTTTTTACGGTGGAAATCATACACTGTGGATAATTTTATATCCTTATCGGGTTCATCACTCCTGTTTCAACTTGTCCAGACCTGTCACTACTTGTTCAGTAGATATGACCCCTATAGAGCTCTATAACCTATTTGCTATGCCAAACCTTTTTAACTTGTAATACTATTTCATTATATGCTTTTTAAAACTAATTTTATCCAAATTGTACCTTGTGTAAGTCCAATACTAAACTATGCACACAAGGGAAAATAAGAAGTAATTAAACTATGCAGACAAGGGAAAATAAGAAGTAATTAATAACAAACCAAACCCTTATTGATACATTTTGTACTATAACTATTTACATAATTATATCATTCTTAAACAAATTATATTCCTCTACCGATGCCCCGGTACAGTAGAGACATCCTGGCGGCATCTCCGTTTCACAATGTTGCCAACCTACCTTTTGCTTCACAAAATCTCTTATTTCACAGTATTGTCGTTATCATTTCAACATAATAAAAAAAGAAAAATTAAGTTAAATTTATTAAATTATTTAATTCACCCTGATACAAAAGTTACTAAAAAACTAATTAAACATACGTTAATTTGTATTGGCTGAGTATTTAGATACGGGAGTTGGAATATTTTATTCCATTTCTCTTTCACAATTTTGCAAACTTAACTGTTATTTTTTTATCTTAAATAGTGTTTCAAACCTAATTGTTTTTACACTTTTCATTATCAATGTTGCTAAATTAACATTTTAAAATTAATCCTTGCCACTGTTGCCAAGCTCTTGATATTATACTGTGATTCAGCTGTTGCAAACCTAGCATTTTTACTGTTTGTTATTGCCAACTCTTTTCGTACTTGTTGTTGTCAACCTAAATGTAAATTTGTATTTCTCAAAGTCTTTCTGTAATTTTTTGCCAGCGGAATAGCCAACATAACTTTCTGAGCATTCTCTTTTACACTTGTTTTGCAGTGTTTGCCAACCTTAGTATTTTGCGTTCTTTCTTTTACAAAGTTGCTAACCTAGAGTTTGTATTTTTTCGTTCTTAATGTTACCTATATAATTTCTAACCTTTTCAATTATATTACTAACATAATGTCTCAATCTTTACCAAGCAGTGTTGCCAACCTAACTTTTTGAAATTTTGTTTCGCAGGGTTGCTAATTTATATTTGAATTTCGGTGTTACAGAGTTTCCTACCGAACTACTGAATCACTCACTGTGTCGCCAACCTAAATTTATAACATTTTATTTCGCAGAGTTGCCAACCTACCTTTATGTAACTTTGGGGTAGTGTTTCCAACCTATTAAAGGCATTGGTGAATGTTTAATTTACATAGTTGCTAACTTGAATGTTGGCATTTCCTTTTTAGTTAATGGGTTTCAAACCTTGTTTTTACCCTTTTGTTCTCAACATAACATTTTGCAATCTTTCTTTGCCAGTGTTGCCAAGCTAAATCTTAATATTTTAGGTCACACTGTTCCCAAGCTAACTTTTCCCTGCTTGTTGTTGCCAGCCTACTATTTGCATTTAAATAAATCTTTAGTAGAATTGTCGACTTTTATATTTCGCAGTATTGTCATACTAACATTTTTCTTTCACAAAGTTGCCAACTCGACTATTTGTATTTTCTTTTAAGGGTGTTCAAACCTGATTTGTGTATCTTTCATTCTCAAAAATGCCAACTTTACTTTTTGCAATTTTTCATTGCCAATGTTGCCACACTAACTTTTTTTCCTGCTTGCTGATGTCAACCTTACTTTTATCCTAATTGTTGTTGCCAACCTAAATGTTGAATTGTTATACCGCAGTGTCTTTCTGTATTTTTTCGTGACCGTAACGGAATTGCAAACATAACTTTCTGAATATTCTCCCTCACATGTTTACTAACATAACTTTATTTTGTGCAATGTTTGCATACCTATGTATTTTGTGATCTTTCTTTCACAAAGTTGCGAACCAGAATTTTTGAAATTCTGTTTTGTAGGGTTGATAACCTAATTTTTTTTAGTTTTTTGTTGCATGGTTTCCTATCTAACTTTTGAATCATTTGCTGTGTCGCCAACCTAACTTTCTAAAATCTTCTTTCTCAGAGTTGCCAACCTACCTGTTTGTAGGTGTACATTTTGGTGTAGTGTTTCCAATCTTTTAATAATTTATTTGCAGTGTATTTCTGTACTTTTTTGTTCAAATAATTGTCAACAAAACCTTAACTACATCATCTTCTCACTTTTATTTTTTGCAGTGGTTACTAAGTACTTTGTGTTCTTTCTTTCTCAATGTGGTCAACCTAGATGTTGTATATTTTTGTTATTAATGCTGCCAATAAAATTCCTGATTTGTTGTCCTAATGTTGCAAACATAACGTCTTAATCTGTCTTCCATACTGTTGCCAACTTAACTTTTTTCCTACATGTTGTTGCCAGCCTAAAGGCTGTGTTTTGATTTCGCGGTGTATTTCTGTAGTTTTTCGTTCAAGGAATTTTCAACAAAACCTTAACTACATCATCTTCTCACTTTAATTTTTTGCAGTGGTTACCAACCTAAGTACTTTGTGTTCTTTCTTTCTCAAAGCGGTCAACCTAGATGCTGTATATTTTCGTTCATAATGCTGCCAATAAAATTTCTGATTTGTTGTCCTAATGTTTCAAACATAACGTCTGTCTTCCATAGTGTCGCCAACTTAACTTTTTGACATTTTGTTTCGAAGGTTGCTACCTAACTTTTTGAATTTCGGTTTTTGTTCAGAGTTTCCTACCTAACTCTAAATATTTCACAGCGTCGTCAACCTAACTTTCTGAAATGTTCTTTCGCAGAGTTGCCAACCTACCTTTTTAGTGACTTTAGTATAGTGTTTCCAACGTTCTAATATTGGTTACAACCATTGGCAAATTACTTTTTACATATTTCTTTCGCAGACTTGGCAGTTTAACTTTTATTTCGAACTTGTAATTTCTACTTCTTGATAATGATCACTACTTCCAGATTGGCAGATTATTATTTCTATTACGCAATTAATACGATTTTAACATACATTTATTAGCTTGGTCATGTATATTTATTGAATGAGAGTCTTTTAGGGTAAATGTCTTATAATCTATTCTTATATTTTCCCATCAGTTAGTTATCTTTCTGGTTGTGAACAGATATTTTTTGGGTAGTGAATATTTGTCTTTTTATATGTTTTTCCTACCAGCTTAACGTTTTTATTTTCACAGCAGCAGGACTTTAACTTTCGGGTTCAAATACTAACTGAAACCTATAACGAGTTATTTTTTTCTGAAATAATATTTTAGAAATATTTTAAAAACTATTTTTAATAGTAAGTTTTATAATTTCTACAATTAGTTTAGTTTTTTGTTTACAAACTTTGTAAAATTTCATTGCAAATTAGATTGTTGCGTTTAGGTTCGGAAAGCTACTTAACGGTCTTTGTTTTCTATCGAACTTCTAGGCTATCTAATCTGACTTTATTTTGCTGATGTTAAACATTTTATGAAAGAGTTTAACACTTAAATGAGATTTACCTGAAATATAACATTTTAATGCAAGACATATACAATTTATAATACCGAAGGTATAGTTTTCATAAATAAATATTTTCTGTAAGCTTATTTTTTTTATAAATGACATTGGAAATTTGATTTTAAGTGCATTTTAAGGTGGAATTTGATATTTCCAAGTGAGATACCATTCGTAACCTCACAGATCGTGTTCTCATTGGGCTTATTTTAAATTTGTTGATAACTTAGTAAACCTAAAGCCGGATTTACTTAAACAATTATTTAGAGTCTTGTGACAAAACTATCTTATGCATTAACTTACAGGTAAAATACATTTCCAGTCGTAAACTTTAATTAACGTGTATCTACTATAGCCTTTTATTTTTAAGGTTTGATATATTGCCTGGTATATTTGTATTTACATGCTGAACTTGTCATTTAATTCTCAGATATGGTTCCATGAGTTATATTAGTAGATTCTTATTTGACTGATCGTAAAAACATATGATACAGAGAATTATTAGTGGTAGATATTAACTTGAATTATTAAAATGTGTCAGATTCATCAAAATCGATAAAAGTTACCCTTCAGATATAAAACGTACGCTAATATTTGTTCAAACAATTGGATTTATGATAACCAGGTATATCAAAACGACTAAAATCAAACACAATCCCCTTAAATCTAAAACAAAGTATAATTATTTTAAAAGTTGTACTGTCGAAACAGAACCAGGTGCTTCAGACCAGCTAAAAATATAAACATTGGACTCAGTTTATTTTATTGTTTTTACAACAAAGTACTTGGAGTGTTGACAGTTAAATATCCGCCCCTAGTAAATAATTGACTTTGTATCCAGCCCTATTTGAATATCCGTATTTCCCTTGTTGTAATAAACGGGTTTTCCATTCAAATTCCAAACACCAAAAATTTAATGTAATAAATAATCATCATCATTTATAAACGAGTCTCCGAAAGCTAACTTGTTCTATTCTCATTTCGTATTAAACAACATGAAATTAGATTGCAACATATTTTGTTGATGAAGTATAAAGATTCGCCTTAATTACAGATGTGCAGGGCCGTTGCTTATTTTATTTTATACTTAAACTTCACATATTTACAAATGAACATTTTAGTTTATAAACTAAACATAATATTTACAACAAAGTATCTATTTGAATAGAAAATAACCAGGTACATAAGAACAGAAAAAATATAAAACTTGGACAACATATCTTATATAAATTGCTACTTAAGGCAATGTATTATTATTTTTACTAATACAGTCTTAGGGTCATTAGTAAAAACTTAACTAACCGATTGAACTGTCTTTTGGTTGACTTTCTATATTGTTTAATGACCTACGTAAATGGATTCAATATAATGGATTCAATTTAATATAAATGTTTCATTTACCAAGAGTCAACACATATATATTTTAGTTCTTGGGCCCCGGAAACAAATTCCACGATGTAAGCGTCGGGGCCATACTTGGCCAACTCGTTGGTCATCTGGGAGGGCCCAAGAACTACGCCTATGTCATTCGGATCGGCCTGAATGAATTCAAGACTGTGTGTAAAGTCCATGGAATAACGATGAACTACAGGAACCGCGGCATCGGGCACCTTGAAGAAGATGCTACTTCATGACGCCCCGGCCACTGTAGTGCCCATCCCCCACAAGATCGCCCGCCCCCAGACAGGAGTTGTTGTGACACGCCCTGAATCAAAAACGTACAGGGTCGTGTACAGTAAACGTTGCCGTGTAGGCGACTTTGACAGTTTACCTTTCGGCACAAAACGAGCCCGATTTTGAGATATCGGTTTTGGCAGCCGTTTTATCTTTCATTTAAATTAATCCAACTGCCGTTTAGCATGCGCATATGTATATTTATCTTCTGTATCCTTGTTGCTACCAGCTGTTGTGAGATTCCTATAAATAGGGGCAGCGTTTGGTTTCCCGAGTCAGTTCTGCGGAATGTCCCGCACCGTGCGGATCAATTTCCAGCTCCTGCAGGCCATAGTCAAGTTGAAGCCTAGTCCACGTCTGTCGTTGCTACGTGTAGCTGACGAGAGTTTGGTTACCGCTATTTGCGGGTGCTTTTTGGACATTTTAAACGCCAACATACCTCTTACTTCTGAGGTGAGACGGAAACTCGAAAGATTCAAGCAAACTATTCGTTCCGTAGCGTCTTCGAAAGGCTCGTGGAAATCTAAACGAGCATTGTTGGTGAAACACAGTGAAGTACTGGTCCCTCTAGTTATTGTTACGGCCCTGGAGTATTTCAAGGATGAATCACGCTAAGAAGATGGTGTTGATTTCACCCGACGTCTTGCAGCGGTTGAACGCTGCTACACCGAAAAACGAAACGTTGAACGTTCTGGAAGAGGATATGAATAAAGTGCTTCACGCTTCGGACCTTGAAGACCGGGCTAAATGGGCGCAGTACCAGCAGATGCTTCAACGGAGACAGTATTTTCACGATGAAATGCGCAAACCTATGGAAATTCCTATTGTAGAAGCATCACACAGCGGCACCCGAAACTTTAGAGACGATATCTTACGCACGATTCCCAAGGCGTTTAAAACAAAAGGAGAACTCCTTTTTGAACGGCTTTGTGACAACGAACTAATTTCATGGGACAGAAACGGTACCGTCAGTATAAATGGAGCCGCAATCCCCAACTCGAACATTGTCGATCTGGTCTGCGATGTGGTAAGGTGCAAGAAGACAGCTGCCGGCCCTGTCGGTTGGGAGCCGTTTTTGGAAGCTCTACGCCAGATTAACGTTCCTCAAGAATTCATCGGCAACCCTCAGCGCAGACATCAGCAAGCCGGACCCTCCTCGCCGAGACGACCATTTCCTTCACCGCGACCAGCATTTCCTACACTCACCGCTAGAAGGCGGAAAACAATTACACCACCACTCCCAGACAGAAGAAGAAGATTAGTGTCTAAGGCGTGGGCTCGTATGCACCCGCAACAACCATGAACAAGCCTCTGGAAAAAATATACTACGACCTGGCAAGTTCTGCTTGCTACGCAGGAAGCCACCCTCTTATTACAACAACCAAAAATAAAATTAGGACCCGAAAAACTAAAGATTGGCTTCTCACTCAGGACCCCTACACATTGCATACGCAAAAAAGAAGAAATTTTGCCAGAAACAGGTATATCGTCAGTAATATCGACGATTTATGGCAAGCGGATTTGGCCATTTTTAAAAACATTTCCAAATACAACGACGGCGTCAAGTATCTGCTTGTGGTGGTGGACGTTTTCTCAAAATACGGTTGGTTGCGCCCGTTGAAAAACAAGACTGCTAAAACGGTTAATGAGGCTTTTGAGTCTATTTTAAAAACCGATGGACGAAAACCACGCGATATCCAGTGTAACAAAGGTAGAGAGTTTGTTTCCGTAGCATCTGCAAAGTTTTTTAAGCAGCGTGGAATACATTTTTACACGACCCGCAATCCCGATACCAAAGCTGCAGTGGTGGAGCGGTTTATAAAAACTATAAAATCAAGATTGTGGCGATACTTTACTCACAAAAACACTTTACGCTATGTGGACATTATTCAAGACTTGGTACGGGCCTACAATAATACAGTGCATTCGACAATCAAGATAGCACCAGCTGACGTCAATGACGAAAACGTTCTGCGAGTCTGGAAGACGCTCTATTCCAAGAAGGAAACGTATATCGCCCCCAAACTCAATGTCGGTGACACAGTGCGTATAGCAAAGGAGAAGAAACATTTTGCCAAAGGATACGAAAGCAACTGGACAGAGGAAATCTTTAAAGTAATACGCGTCATAAGGCATCCAATTCCAGTGTACCACGTTCAAGACCTGGCCGGAGAAGTTATTGACGGGGCCTTTTACGAGGCGGAACTTCAAAAAGTAATAGTTCCGAAGAACAAGGCTTACAAAATTGAGAAAATACTGGAAATGAAAGGTGGGGGAAAAGGGAGGAAGGTGTTAGTCAAGTGGAAAGGCTACCCTGCAAAGTTCAACTCCTGGATTCCCGCCTCCGGCCTTTTGGATTTAACGCAGTGAATACTGGTGCTGCTGTCAGTCTGGTCCGAGACGCCGTCGAGTGAACATGTCAGGTGTCGGTGGAATGTTTGGTGCTGCCGACCACGCTCCTATGCCTATATCTGGTGGTACTATAAAAACCGAGGCTCAGTCTTTGCCCAAGCGTCGCAGCGTGAACATCAGTCCTGACTCTACGTCATCAACCAAGAAGAGAACGAAAACAATACGGAAACCTCGCACGGAAGAAAGTAGAAAACTCACGTAAGAAGCTAATACGGAAGAAGAAGAAGAAGAAGCCCAAAGTTTCAAAGAAGAAGAAGAAGAATTCAAAAAGGAACTATCCCTCCGACATTTTTTCATAATGGCCTACGTACATAACCTCTCTGCCGATTGTTCTAAAACCGAATTGGATTTGTTTTCTCTACCACCCACTCAGACCAGCATCGAAGGAGGTCAGTGGGTCCAATACAAACCTCTGTCCTCACTCACTGACGACTCACCTATCGAGTTTGTCGTGCCTGGACACGGTGACGAATATTTGGACTTGTCTCAAACCTTGATTGCTGTGAAAGTGAGAATTTTGCAAGAGGACGGTAATGTTTTGGACGCAACCTGCGATAAAGTTGGACCTGTAAACTATTTTCTGCATTCGCTGTTTAGCCAGGTGGAGGTATACTTTAACCAAAAACTGGTATCGGCAAATGGAAACACTTACCCTTACCGAGCGTACATTGAAACTCTTTTGAATTACGATGATGCCGCTAAAGAAACCCACCAATCATCAGCCCTTTGGGTGAGCGATACAGCTGGTCAAATGGACAAAACTGAAGATGAAAACGACGGACTGAAGAAAAGACGAAGTTACTTTGCCAATAGCCACCCTGTGGACATGATGGGATATATACACGCTGACGTATTCCACCAAGGAAAGTATCTGCTGAACGGAGTCGAGGTTAAAGTTAAATTTACGAGATCCCGCGATAACTTTAGTCTAATATCCAAGTCTGGGTTCGTGATCAACGTGATGGAAGCCAGCCTGATGGTGAGAAGAGTGAAGATTAACCCCACACTGTTGATTGAACACGCCAAAAAGCTAGAGACGTGCGCTGCAAAGTATCCCATAACGCGCGTGGACGTTAAGGCCTTTACTATTCCAAGTGATGTGCTCGGCAAAACTATAGACAATGTTTACCTGGGACAGTTGCCTAAAAGGATCGTGTTGGGGCTAGTGAGTAACAACGCTTATAACGGCAGTTTTAAGCACAACCCTTTTAATTTTGCCCATTACAACGTAAACTTTCTGGCCCTCTACGTTGACGGACAGCAAGTGACGGACCCGCTAAAGCGCTTCAGCCCGACTTTGCGAACCACCATTTGTACATCGGATGTTACAACACGTTATTTTCCGGATGTGGTATTCACAACAAAAACCACGGAAACGGAATTTCACGAAGCATGTACCCCAACGGCTATTGTCTGTACGCGTTCGATTTGACATCGGATTGGGCAGCCGCTGCGCCCCATTGGAACCTGGTCAGAAGAGGCAGTCTTCGCATAGAAATCAAGTTTGGTGTCGCCCTCACGGAAGCGGTCAACTGCATCGTCTTTGGAGAGTTTTGCAACATCATCGAAGTGGACAAGTATAGAAACGTCACAGTTGACTATAACTAACCTCTATTGAAACCAACGGTGTAATAACTGGGACAGTTTTCGAACAAGATTTTGTTTTGTTTAAATAAAAGAAAATATTTGTTGTTGTTGGAGTGTAAATATATTCAGTCCGGTTTTCAAAGTGTTGTTTTTATTTAACAAAGAAAAATTAAAAATAACATGGTAAAACTATCATGAATTTAATATGATAACGAAATGTATACAATTAGTGTGTGTGTGTGTGTGTGTGTGTGTGTGTGTGTGTGTAAAAGGCGTATATATATAACAGGATTTGATTTATAATATACATAATTGTGTCTGTATTTGAAACGTTGTTATTATTATTAATCCTTGTCCCTGTCCAGTTTTTGAAAAAATAAAATTAGAAAGATAGTTGGTTGTAGTTGGAGGAGGAGGAGAACAGGGGGCAATAGTGGTGGGGAGAGGTATTGGAAAGGAGTTAGTGGTAGGGAGGTAGTAGTGGGGATAGAACGAGCCGCTGTCTAGCCCGGCAGGCCTCATTCTCATTCTAACCTCAGGCGGTGCCAGTCGCTTCGGGCGGAACATGGAACTGTTTGTTGATTTTCAAGGCTTTAAAAACCCAAACAACGAATTCGTAGTTAAGGAATTTGCAGTTGCCATGTCGGACGGAACCACCATTCAACATTGGACAGTGAAATCTCCGTGCCCATACACCACTTTGGACGCCAAAACCAAGAAACAGTGTACGTGGACGACCAATCACTATCACGGGCTACGCTGGCAGGACGGTGACACAACCATTCAAGCGCTACACAGACAGTTGTACTCCATTCTGTATTCTTCGGTAGTGTACGTAAAGGGATTGGAAAAAGCAAACTATATTAAAGAATGTTTCAGATCGTGTCTAGTGATCGAACTGGAAGCCTACCCTTCTTTAAAGGTGCTGACGACATCGAATGTGTATTGTTTTTTTCACGGAAAATCAGAAAAGATGTGCGCATTGAATAACGTGTTGAAACTGGTTCAATACCACAACCAATAAAAAAGAAGTATATCGGAGGGAAATATTCCCTGCATCTGGGACTTTTTTTGTCCCCACACCATTCCCCCACTCCCCTATAGATCCCTCCAACCACCCCACCCCCACCACTACCAAAAGTAAATTATCTAGTTGAGATTCAGTCAGTTCCACGCCACCTGGACGAGAGGCAGCAGTTACGGGGAGATAAAATCAATCGACAATGGACACTGCCGATTTGAAAGTACACTTGAACAGTTGTTACGTGCCGCAATATACCAGGATCAGCGATCTCAGCCCGCTGATCCCCTACAAGATCATCCAGTTTGGAAAAGCGCAAACACGTTTCGGCGAAACAATCCGCACCACCGTCGTTGAAGGTATAACCGGCGATGACCTACTCCTGAACGTCTACCTCCCACACAGGTTCCTCGCCATCCTCTCGGACGCCGCCATCGAGAGCTACAACAAAGGAGAGGGCGACAGACTGTCTCTGGTATACCGGCGAATCGGAAAAGGAATTGAATTTGTTTGATTTTTCACTTAATTACTGTTTTTGTAAATAGTAGACCAATTAAATGTATCAATAAAGTTTGGTTTGTAATTTATTACTTATTATTTTCCCTTGTTTGCATAGTTTAGTATTGGACTTACACAAGGTACAATTTAGATGAAATTAGTTTAAAAAAAGCATATAATGAAACAGTATTACAAGTGAAAAAGGTTTGGCATAGCAAATAAGTTATAGAGCTCTATAGGGGTCATATCTACTGAACAAGTAGTGACAGGTCTGGACAAGTTGAAACAGGAGTGATGAACCCAATAAGGATATAAAATTATCCACAAGGTATAATTTCCACCGTAAAGAGAAATCACTACATACAAATATCAACTTTTGTTTTATAAATGCATAGATTTTATTTCAGTCTGATCTGATACACCTGGTACTACTTCATATTTTACTAATATATTTTAACAGAAGAAGGGTATTAAAAGATATATATAAACAGTGTGAGGGGGCCAAGCGTAGAAAATGAAAGTAGTGTGACGTAATAAATTTATACATATAACAAACAGTATAACTTAGGGTGAAGTAATCTTTCAAACAAACAAAAAAATAGGTTGGCAGTACTGCACAGAAAAAAACCAGGTTGGCAACACTGTCCAAATGTAGGTTAGGTAAAATGATTGGAAGGGTCGTGAGGGGGTTGGGGAGGGGGGTGGGGAGGGGTGGGGAGGGGGAGGGGTGGGGTGGGGAGGGGGAGGGGCGTGACGTCAGGGGTCAAAGGTCGAAACGCACTCAGGGGGCGTCCATAGTAGTAACGTGATATTATGATAAAGTGTTCTGAGTGACAGGGACCTTCAATGTTGAACTAGTGGCCACCCGCCAGTATCATATCTATTGAATTAAGAGTGTGTGTTGTACTTAGAAGTTATAGCTTGTATGATTTGAATTGATGAACTTTGGCCAATGCCGAAACGAAGTGACTATTTGAATGTTTGATTAGATTAAGAGGGTTATTATTTGTTTTCTGTGCTTGGAATTGAATTTATGTTTAGTAAATAATGGTTAGAGCACAGAGGCCTCTGATTTGAAATGATAAAGTCAGAGCTTATTTACAAATAATATTTTATATCGAAGTGAAATGTTTACCTGATTAATTATGTACATTAAAGGGTTACATGTTATTAAAAACTCCATTCAATATATTTCCTAGGTAAGCTAAGTGAGTTATCATTACACTTTCGAGAGAAGTAGCAGTTTATTATATTTTAAATACAAAGTACCAGAGAATCTTACATGGTGGAGGTGCCAGGTACGAAGAAGGGACGGACTTTGAGAAGAGGCAAAATCGCCCTAAGTTATCCAGCAGTCATATAAGCATTTAAAGGGCTAATATTATTTCTGTGGGTTAAATTATAGGTAAAAAATCAAAATTGGACTAAATAAAGATGGAATTGGATCAATTAGTCATATGTTTTTAAAACATATGATTTTTCCAAGTTTAAATTGTTTATTTACAATTATAATGAAAGCAGGACCTGGCAAGAATGGTGATTTTAAAAGTGGTTTGTCAATGTTTTTAAAGTTTAGCGTTTCGTTACATTACTATTAATTTATTGGAATTTAAAGATTAATGTATTAAAGTATTTAAAATGTTAAATTAAACAGAGTTAATATTTTGTTGTACTTGAGTTCTTTTATTTCTAAAATCGAATCCAAAGTGTTACGTATACCGAATTGGAGTCGCAAAAACCACTCCATTCAATACCCGACAGAGTTCCTCGACTTGGCAACAGTACCCGAACTATCTACCATAGGATATTTCATTAAATTTAATTCTACTTTAAAAGTGTAAAATGTAATTGTAATATTGTAAAATTATGTGGGTTGATAATTTGTTTAGTTAATCTACCAGTACGAAGGACGGGTACACAGCTAGTATACATTAAAATAGCCACTAAATACTTAAAAAATAGGCCTATTCAGTTTAGTTACAAGTTAAAATACAGGAATGATAAAATGTATTACCAACCCGGTAAAAAAAACAAGTAAAAAAACTACCGTGTACACACGTCATAATTCTTCCGGTTTTCAGGCAAGAAAAATTGTTAAAATACAAAACGTTATAATGCTATGCCGTTGCTGGAAATTTTTACATATATAATAACTCTGTATTTATATTATCGATCACCTTCAACTTATAACTATGTATAGCATTATGTAAACAACAATTTATTTTTTGTATACCAAAATAAACAGTTTTATGCTGATTTGAAGGGGAAATTGTGTATATTTAAAATCATAGCCAAAAAGTTGGATTTCAAGATACGTCATTGCAAGAATAGCTTAAAAACGTTGCAAATCAATTTATTCACAACAAATATTAGAAATTATAAAACTGAGATATAAATTAAATATTTCATGTTAATTTTCTTTTTATATGACACCTTCAAAATGTATTATTATGTTGTTTACAATTGAAAACGTCTTAAATTTACACATAACTCTTTACTCTTAACCGTCATTAAATTGTTTTCCACATTTGGACAGTTGGAATGAAAGCGTTATTTAAGTAAAAAGGAAATATAATATACAATTAAATAAATACTTATTTTTTACTAATTAGGTTTTAAACTATCTTTCAAAAAGTAAAGAAATAAACAATATAACTCAGGGGTACATTCACTTTGTTTCTCCATTCTTTAAAGAAACCTTCTTCTAGTGAGTGTAATGTTATTGGGATTCATAACAAAGCAATTAAACAGAAATTACATCAAACCACGTTTTATAGGGTCGCATTGTTATGTTAACAATGAAGTATAGTTTGTTATATACGATTTTCATAGTATGAAAATAATTATTGTTAACATTTAAAGTACAGTTTATTAATAAAAGTTCATTTTCGTCTAATTAAAATGAAAATGCGAAAACTAATATTCTAATCCAAATAGTATACATACAAAAATGGTATTATTGATTTGAAATATTTAAATTTTCTTAAAAAAGAAAGGTCGGGTAGGCAAAATTGTTCTGATTTGTGAAATATAATTTCTTTAACTCGGTGTTGTTTACTTTACTTTGTGACACAATCCACGAATAAATTTCACATTACATAACATTTTATTATTACCCTATATGGGGCAAAAACGGGCAAAATGTTAAAACATTCTCGAAAAGTGCGTTAAATTAGTCAATGGTTAAATTTTAGTTTCAATGATATAACAATCTTTGCCCGACCTTTCCCGACTCATTGTTAAAACTCTGCAAGTATAACAAACTGTCCATTTTTAAATCCTATGCATCAGTACCTTTTTTAAGTGTGAGCAGGATGCTAGCGGAGTCATAAAAAATCCTAATATAGAAAAATGTAGTAATACATGAATGTAGTAATACATGAAGTACAAGGATCCGGATTCATTTTTTAACACTACCTTAACATGTTATAGAGGCAAACTCTAAATATTTTCATAAATAACTTTGCAGCTGACAGACAGGCACTCGTCATAATACATTCGCTAACAATCGTAGTTTCTGTAGGTCAGAACATTTATCTCTATTCGCTATCTACCGGCGCATTTTGTTCTATGGCTATTGTAGTAGGCAGCATATAAAAGGCTTTATCTTATCTGCAAATCCACTTTTTCATTTTTACTTTCTCCCCCTTATACGTAGTATATGGAGAAAGTATTGTTTTCGTCAGAATTTTCGAATTTGAGTTGTTAGTGGAAATATTCGTTTTGGTGCTCCCTGAACCCAAAAAAGTGGTTTTTACGTGATGTCTGTCTGTCTGTGTGTGTGTGTGTGTGTGTGTGTGTGTGTGTGTGTCCGTGTGTGTGTGTGTGTGTGTGTGTGTGTGTGTGTGTGTGTGTGTGTGTGTGTGTATGTGTCTGTGTGGATGTGTGCAGAGCTAGAGCCCTAACCTATGGACCGATTTTTATGAAATTTGGTATGTAGGTACTAATCCACGATATCTCCAGGCGTTTTTTTCATTTTTTTGAATTTTTGATTTTTAAGGGTAAAAAATGGCTCTAACGATTTTGATTAAACTTTAGTCGTTTGTAGAACTTTAGTTCTCCAACAAAATGACACCACCCGCATTTCTGTAAAAATTTGGGTTCAGAAATTACAGGACTTAAAACATCCAAAATTCAGTTTTTTGGATTTTTCATAAAAAAACATGAATATTAAAAAATATTACTATTCACCATTAAAAAGAGCTCTAAAAACTAAATAATTTAGTATTTTGAATTACTATTCTACGATTGCTGGTTTCGGAGAAAATTGAAATTTTCATTTAGCAGTAAACGCAGTACGTTGTCCAATGTTATTCTTATGGAGAATACAAAAATTACTATTTCTGTCTTATTTACTGATCAATTTCATTCAAACTTGATATGCTTGTCAATTTAGCATTGACCAACAGAGTTAATTCGAAATATGTTGCCCCTTAATACCCCTGGGGGGGGAATAGGGGGCATTTCCCCTCTTAAAACCACGAGTGTAGCAATGGATTCTGTAGTGCCTCCAAAGCAGGGATTTGGGTGGATGTTTTTTAAAACAACTTGTTTACAAGATTTTCTGTATATTCGACCATGTTTTGTATTCTATATTTAGTAAATAAAAAGTAATTTATGCATTAAAGTTGGGCTAAAAGGGAGAAAGTATGTGTCAGTTTCCTGATACCGTTTATTTGTTGATGAATTACCATTGTTAACCCACTGTGCGTGAGCGGCGGGATCCGGTCGGGGTTCATGCCGAAGTATCCGCACACATTTATCACATACTCCAGCAGGATCATGTAGTCGCGTAAGATGAACCAGTCGCGGAGGTTTCTCTTGGTGTTGTCGTCGATGTTGCGGTACTCGTCCGGCATGAT
The DNA here is from genome assembly GCA_963675035.1 of Allygus modestus. Classification (NCBI taxonomy): domain Eukaryota; kingdom Metazoa; phylum Arthropoda; class Insecta; order Hemiptera; family Cicadellidae; genus Allygus; species Allygus modestus. The sequence continues at coordinate 352,854,958 of OY776112.1, forward strand.
GTTGCGGTCGACGTCGGGGTGCGGGTGCACCTGGCGCTCGACCAGGGCCGTCTGGAGCTCGCACAGCACTAAGCGGAGCCTCTGCATCATCTGAGTGAAGGTATCCTGAAAGAAAGGGTTGTGGGGGTGCTGTTGCGGGATTCCCTGGTCCCACATCACCTGCTCCAGCGCCACGGCCGTGATCTGCAGGTCGCGGTACGAGTCTCTGAGGAAGTCGTCAATCTCGAGGTTCTGCAAAAGAGAAGGATCGATCGGGATGCCCAAAGACTTGGGAACGTATAACTTGGGCATCCAGTCGTAACTGTGGTCCTTCCACAACTCGTGGTGCGTCAGGAAATCTTTATGGAACGTCTCCGTGACGAATTGAAGTTTGAAGTTTTCGACGTTGAGGAGCGCGGTGTGGGCCTCCAGTGTGATGTGCTGCAGCATCTGCGTGTCAGACATCGGTTCCGTCTCACCGTAATAGTCCGGGTCCTCGTCGAACTCGGGCTCTTCGATGCCGCAGGGGTTGACCCACATGGGCTTGCCGGGTGGGATGGCAGTCTGGAATTCCATAGAAATTGAATCATAGACTGAGTTAGCGACCAGTACAAAAATGTAATTAAAACCGTAACAAACCTAAAAAATTTCTCAAGTAATGTACATGGAAGTAGTGGCGAAAGGGGACTACTGGCTCACTTGATTGACAGCTTGCGGTCACGTGACCGGAAGCGCTGCGTCATGAAATACGTCATCTGAGGCTGAGCCAGTGACGTAGGCGGTTTTGTGACGTAATGAGGGAAAGGTTAAAGTTCAAGGTCACGGGGAGGTAATTTTAAAAAAGTACTACCTCGCACGCGTAAAATCCGATTGTGATTCGATAGTTTTAGTTCGATAAAAATATCGAATGAAAACAATCGAATGAAGCAATCGAACGATACGAGTGCGAGGTAGTACTATTTCATTTAGTACTTTATTTTATTTACAATAATCCATGTTTACAATAGTTCCCCGTTGTTCGTTGTCATCGATGTAAACAATATAAAGGCGTCATCGAAATATAAACAATATAAGGCGTACAGCTTCAGAGTATAGTTATTCAGCTACGAATAGCCCAGCAGAGTTGATGCAGCCTACAACATCGACGCAGCCTACAACATCGATGCAGCCTACAACAAATCACAAGGAAAAGAATGATGAAGCGGGAAGAAGGAATGCTAGAGAAAGAGGAAGGATTAAAAAAAAATCAAACATATAAGTTATTACAATCAAAATTACCGTTTATGGATACAAAAAGTTCAAGGCAAGCCATTTTGATACAGGCGATAAAATACATTAATGTGTTAGAAACGTTGTTAGAAGGTGCATCACTTCAACAAGATCTTCCTGAAGGCAATGTTGACCATCGAATATGTTAAAGATGAATCTACAACTGAAGATCCCTATTGTTTTATGAAATTTTTAGTTGATCGAGATGCAATGTGTACAATCCGATTTCACATCCGAGTTTAAAATATATTAAATTTTCCTGTTGGAGAAAATTGTCCTTGTTAAATACAAAGCGGGGAATAGATCAGTTTATGGTTTAAAATGAAATCATTTACTGCTCTATTCCCCGTTTTGGCAAATATGTTCAATGACCTTGACCTAAATACAGAACTTTGTAGCCTCCAGCTACAATAGTAAATATAAAATGTAAAAAATAGTAAACTTAACGTAATACGTACCCCCACCACTTTTGCTAGGGTATAAATAGAGGGGCATTTGCAGTGTTTTTCATTATTGCGTTGACCCTTGTGGAGAAAGCACCTACATTATGCATCACTGCGATATTTGTAAGTCCTCATTTAAGGATGAATTTCTTTTAATGATTCATAAAGAACTAAAACATAACAACAACCAAGATGAAGAATATGAAGAAGAAGAATTGAAAGAAATAGATCGAATGTTAGCTCAACACCAACATTCCAGACCAAGTGTTATTCAATATGCACCATCAACATCGACTTCTACCTCTGCTCTGTCTACACTTCACCGTCCTTCAACATCGTCATCTGCATCGACTTCTACGCCTGCTCTGTCTACACTTCACCGTCCTTCAACATCAACAGCTGCATCGTCTTCTACGCTTGCTCTGTCCACACGTCATCCTCCTTCAACAACAACAGTAGATGTGGAGCTACACGCTCAAGCACTACCTGGTAAAGTAGTAACACATTTTAAAATTGACAACGCAAAATTACAACTTGAAAACTTTCTACATAACGCCAAAGAATTAGTAACAAAAACACTAAAGAATGAACAAAAAAGATTAAACTTTATCAAATTTGGACTGTTGCTAGATGCTATATTCACTAACATTCAAAACGAAACATCGCCAAGAGGTTTTATGAAAAAAAACCGAACCATCATGGCTGCGTCAGATATTGAAAAGATTGTAACAGAATGTTTTGAGGAACTTTTGACGAAAATACAAGAGCATGAAGGAAGAGGATCTGGATGGACTTTATTAAGTATAACAAGTCTGGATGTTAGATTTCATAAACACGGTTATGGAATGAGAGGAAGTAGTTACATTCCTCTTCCGAAAAACGTAAGTGATACCAAATCCTGTATTAATGTGCAAAATGAAGATAACGAATGTTTTAAATATGCCATGTTGACCAAATATGTAACAGACAATCCGATAAGACCAAGTCACAAATATGAAGAAGTACAACATAAGTATAATTCCCAGGGAATGACTTACCCTGTTGCAATTACTGATATATCAAAATTTGAAAAGCAAAATCCGTCAGCTTCTGTCAACATTTTCGGCTTAGATTCGTCAAACAATGCATACCCCTTGCGCATAACAACTATTGAGCGCAGAGATCATACGGATTTGCTATTGATCACTAAAGGGGACATATCCCACTATGTCTACATAAAAAACTTTGGAGCTCTTGTTTCTAAACAAATATAAAAAAAACACGGAGAGAAAACCATTTGTAAAAGATGTTTTTGTCATGTAGTCAAACCATTAAGAAGGGGAGGTTCAGAATGGTTAGTAGAACATCAAAGGTTATGTAGTGGAAACTATGAGGTTAGAATTAAATTACCACATCCCAGCAGAGCGCAGATACAATTTGATAAAGTAAATCACCAATACCCTGTTCCATTTGTTGTGTACGCGGATTTCGAAGCATCCTTACTTCCAATTGAACAACAAGAAGAGGATATCACAAAAAGAAGCAAATATCAAAAACACGCACCAAACAGTTATTGTATACTAACAAAATCCACGCTGTCTGAAGAACACCTTCAAGAATTTGGACTATCATCTGCTCCGAAGATTTATCGCGGTGAACAAGCAGCGAAACACTTTTTAGATGATCTGTATGACATTGCCTCCAAGGTGGAAGAAATCTACAAAATTAAAATACCGATGCAACCTATGGAAGAACATCAACTTCAACATCACAATTTGGTAACAACATGTTATCTGTGTAATAACCTATTTACACAAGATAACGTTAAAGTGCGTGACCACGACCATCTTACTGGAGCCTACAGAGGTGCAGCCTGTAATGCTTGCAACTTAAATTACAAAGTTTCATCTTTTATACCTGTTGTTCTACATAACCTTAGTGGATATGACTCTCATTTCATAATCCCGGAGTTAGGAAGAGATGATGGAGCAATAGATGTTTTGGCAACAACAATGGAAAAATTTATAAGCTTCTCTAAAAAGGTTGGCAAAATAAAACTTAGGTTTATTGATTCGTTTAGATTTATGCCTAGTAGCCTAATGAAATTAACTGAGAATTTAAAAAGAGAAGATCTGATAGAAACAAGCAAAATTGTAGCCAGTAGTAAAATGGATCTGGTTCTTAGAAAAGGAGTCTTCCCCTACGATTACATCGATGGACTGCATAGATTTAATGAAACATCACTTCCTCCACCAGAACAATTTAACAACAAACTCAATGAATCGGAAATTTCACTTGAAGACTATCAACATGCATGTCGAGTATGGAACGAGTTGGATATGAAGACTTTGGGAGAATACTCAGACTTTTATGTAAAACTTGACGTGACTCTTCTCTGCGATGTTATGGAAGAATTCCGAAGAACCTGTTTTGCAGCATACGGTTTGGACCCTCTACATTCGTATACATCTCCAGGACTAGCTTGGCAAGCAATGCTAAAAGAAACAAAATGTAAACTCCAGCTGTTAACAGATATAGATATGGTTTTAATGGTTGAGTCGGGTGTTAGAGGTGGATTAACTCAAAGCGTGACGAGACATGTTAAAGCCAACAACAAATATCTACCTGACCATGATCAAGAGAAACCTTCAACGTACTTGGGATATTTCGACGCAAATAATCTGTATGGATGGGCCATGTCGAACCCACTTTCATTTGACAACTTTAAATGGGTTGATCCCGACTGTATTGGCGATATTTCACAAATTCCAAAACATGGCGATACCGGATATATTTTGGATTGTGACTTTGAATATCCAGAACATTTACACGATCTTCATTATGACCTTCCACTCCTTGCAAGAACAGAAACTTCACCAATTGGAAAACACCCCAAATTAATGATGACCCTTAACAATAAACAACGATACGTAGCTCATTATTGGGTTGTTCAACAAGCTATCGAATTAGGTTTACGTCTTACTAAAATTAATAGAGCTGTGGAATTTTCCCAATCGTGCTGGTTGAAACCATACATAGACTCGAATACTACCAGAAGAGCAGCCGCTACATCAGCCTTTCAAAAAGACTTTTTTAAATTAATGAACAATGCGATATTCGGTAAAACATTAGAAAACAAAAGAAGACATAAAAACGTTAAACTTGTTACAGATCCGAACAAACTTCAGGAACTCGTACAACAGCCGAACTTTAATACATCTATAATTATTAATGAAAATCTTGTAGCTGTATCTATGAAGAAAACAAGTGTGAAGATGGGTCGTCCTTTGTATATAGGAATGTCAATCCTGGATATCTCCAAGACTCATATGTACGATTTTCATTACAAAAAGATGGTCACCTTTTATGGACGGGAAAACATCGGCATCTCCTACATGGATACAGACGCTTTTATATATTGGATAATTACTAACGATATGTATGAAGATCTTCGGACATTTGATTACAAAAACGACTTTGACTTTTCCGACTATCCAAAAGATCTTCCAAACTACGACAATGACAGAAACAAAAAAGTGCTTGGCAAATTTAAAGATGAAGCCAATGGTGTTATAGTTCAAGAAATTGTTGCACTAATGTCAAAATTATATTCTTTACAACTAAATGAAAACCAAGTCATTAAGAAAGCTAAAGCAGTAAAAAGTTTGTATTTAAAGAAGAATGTGCATTTTAATCACTATAAGAAATGTTTATTTGAAGATCAAGATATAACAGCAAAATTCAACACAATCAGAAGTTTCAACCATCAGCTGTACAGCGTGACGGAAGTAAAAAAAGCTCTCTCTTCAAATGATGATAAACGACACATCCTTGCAGACAACATCCACACTCTACCATTCGGCCACTATTCCCTCAACCCTATTGATGAGTAACCCTTTCATCGTCCTACATCCCTTTTCCTTTTCATTTCCGTATAAAAGGGGGAACACAGCAGTATTTTGCTGTGTTCCCCCTTTTATACATTAGTTTAGAATGACCTTGACCTATATAAGCAGATTTATACCAAAGAATATTTATATCATATCAGCTGTCTTCGTGAAACCATCATGTCAGACCTGAAGGAGAAGATTATTAATGAACTACACAAACCTGCAAGAATAAAGTTTCCAAGAAGAAATACTGTTATAAAAGGGATAAATGATCTATATCAAGCGGATTTAATTGAAATGCGACCGCATAGCAGAATAAACAAAGGATTTAAATATATACTCACAATTATTAATTGTTTTACAAAAGTTGCAGACGCTTTGCCTCTAAAGGACAAGACTGGTAAAAGCGTAACAGAAGCCATGGAAATTGCCATGAAAAGAGATAAAAACAAAATTAAACATTTACAAACTGATGATGGAACAGAATACTTTAATACAAACTTTGCACAGTTAATGAATAAATATAAAATAAATCATTATTCTACAAATTCAGAGAAAAAAGCAGCTATTGTAGAAAGATTCAATAGAACTTTAAAAGGAGCACTGTATAAACAATTTTCAAAAAGAGGTTCTTACGTATGGTATGATGTTTTACCACAATTAATAAATGATTATAACAACAGGTTTCATAGAACTATCGGTATGAAACCTAACAAAGTAAATAGAAGAAATGCAAAAGATGTATTAAAACGCATAAAGAAAAATACAAAGCCTAAAGTAGAAAAAATGCAGCCAAGAAAATTTAATGTAAGTGATAAAGTACGGATTAGTAAATATAAGGGAGTGTTTACCAAGAAATACCTTCCCAATTGGACGAATGAAGTTTTTACAGTGTATAAAGTGCAACCGACTGTACCTGAAACGTATATCTTAAAAGATAACAAAGGAGATTTGTTGCAAGGTGCATTTTATGGACATGAAATGTTAAAGTCAACAGTAGGTGATGTATATCTTGTTGAAAATGTGTTACAAAGAAAAAAGGACGCAGTTAAAGTGCGGTGGTTAGGGTTTAACAAAACTGATGATTCATGGATACCTATAAAGGACTTGGTGTAATGCAAGCAACTCATTTCATCGTTAACCTTTGAGCAGGATGGAGATTATTCACCATAAAGATCGATTCAATATTAATAACATAGATGATTTAACTGTGGATAACGTTAAAATCAACAATGGTAAACACGGTAGTTTACTTCCAAACACTGTTCGATGTATAGTAAGTGGCCCCTCAAACTGTGGAAAGACCAATGTCGTCTTTAATTTGATCACTAATCCGCAGGGATTAAGGTTTAATAACCTATATATTTTTTCAAAGTCTCTACATCAACCAAAGTATCAATTGCTGGATAAAATCCTATCTGATGTGTCTGATGTTAATTTTTACAAATTTAACGCTAGTGATAGCATTATGCAACCAAACGAAGCGAAACCGTATTCTGTATTTATATTTGACGATGTATCTTGTGAAAATCAGGATACTATTAGAAACTACTTTGCCATGGGAAGACATAATAACATCGACAGCATATATATAGGACAAACTTATAGCAAAATCCCAAAACAACTTATCAGAGATAATGCAAATATTCTGATTGTATTCAAACAAGATGATACTAACCTAAAACATATATATAACGATCATGTGAATGCGGATATGCCATTTGAAAAGTTTAAAGAGCTTTGCGGAAAAGCATGGGCGGAAAAGTATGGATTTTTGGTTATTATGAATGATCAAGCTATAAAAGATGGTCGTTATAGAATAGGTTTTGATAAATTCGTTTTAATACACTGATTAGCGGTATTACTGTACAAGTCGTCAAGGTGTGAAGATGGTTAACCAGGAAAAGCTATTAAAGGAAATAAAATCACTTAGTGATTCTATTAGACAAAAAAACCAAGCTTTAAAGCGATTAGCACAAAATATGGAAAAACCTTCATTTCGCTTCGAAGGAGACAAAATGCTACCAATTTCCAAATATGAAGAAGAATTTCAGAATGATGAAAGTTTTTGTCAGTTACAAACATCTGAAGAAAGCGACGAGTATGAAGAAAGCGGAGATATAGAGGATTTAAAGGAAAAGGACATTGCAGAAGATACAAGTACAGAAGATACAAGTGTAGAAGATACAAGAGCAGAAGAAGAGGATATTAACCCATCCAACTTAAGCAAATTAGGCACGGATATTATGTTTAAAGGAACACTTGGAAGAACATATACGTTAAAAATGTTACACGCCGCACATGCTAATCGAAATTATCATACCTATGGAGCTAGAATAGAGGATAAAGGATTAATGATTGGAGATAGCAAGTTAGATATAAACGAAAATGATGATATAGTTATTGGAGATAAGAAATATAAAGGTACAAAAGGTTTGTTTGAACTCATCTTTAAAAATAATCCTGGTAAATACACTAAAAGGGATTTACAATTGTTTAAAAATATATTAGAATATACAAATGCACATAGAAAAAAGTATTCCAAAGGCCTACCTATTCATAGAAATCGGTCAATAAAATATACAAGTATTATATCCAGTCTTTTCCCCTCGAAATCAAAAAAAGCTCCAATTAAAAGAAGAGCTTTAACTTCTGCTGAATTAAATGTTTTGCATAAAAAGAGAAAAACAACTGATCCTACCACATCTGGAAAGGGATTATTGAAAAACTTGTATAAAACTAATATAATATATTACAACGATATAAATAAGTTAGTTGATCGAATGAGGTTATTACATGAAGCTATGGATGCCGGGCACACTGGTTTAGAAAACGAATGGGTAGCTTTGGTTGATGAACTGCGAAAACAAGGAATAATTGTTCAGTAGACGTATATATAATAAGAACCTAAACGATAGCGATTCAGTTACATCATGAGTGTGGACAAGTTTGGACGGTATTCCGAGTTTGGAGTAAAATCTGGATATAGTGAAAAAAGAGCTGGGTTTCCGTTAACAGCTGACGGCCACTATAATTTTGAAGGAAAAGTAATTCAAAATGTTGGTGATCCGCTTATGTCGTCTGATGCGGTTACAGTACAGTACATGAAAAAAAGAACCCCAACTGTACACGAAGATCATTGGGGGTTTTCCGGTAAAAGGTTAAGCGATATACAATATCCCATTTATGATGGTGAAGCAGTAAATTTAGCTACTCTAAAATTGTTAACGATTTACAAAAGGAATAAGACTGATACAAGCTATGATGTAAAAAAATTAAAATTATCAAATGTAGGTGATTGTGAGCAGGATGGAGACGCTGTAAATAAGAAAATGTTTGATATTGTACACAAGAAATGGACTACGGAATATGAAAAACATTTGGAAAGGTTTGGTGCAGCTCTATTCCATTATATCCATCGGGCTTCAGGAAGAGATGCAGCTTCAGATGTTGACAGCCACAATTATTTAGACTGGAAAAATATACACAATCCAGATAAACCTAATCAACGAGATAAACCGTCTGAGCCTTCTAAAGTCAAGACATTAGGAAAGGAGGATAAAGTGAATGTGATTAATGAACCAACAGAAAACAATGAAGATTACATAAGAGAAAAAAGAATTTAAAATACCCATGATAAGGGATAAGGCATCAGTCATATTCGAGAGACGATACAGAGAGGATGATGGAATCCAATATTACTGCGTGGAGTTTAATATCTCAAGAGCCGAGATTTCCCCAAGGAGTGTTGACAGATGGATTTGTTCAACGGTTTGATAGATATATGGATTGGGAACAACTTTCCATACACTACCTCTTTACAATGACTATGTTAAGAATTTATTTTCACAGAGTTAACTGGATCCATATTTTACAAAGACAACAGTTTTCAGAAGACTTCCTCGTAGAGATGACATCAAATTTTAATAACTGTTGGGAAGTAATAAGTAAATATCAAAATCTCTCTGAGAATTACATTGACAATTTTAAAGATAAACTAGACTGGGATGTGTTATTCAATTACCAACGATTAAGTGGCAAGTTTCTAAGGGAACATGATCACTATTTAAAGTTTATTCATTTTACCGAAGACAACAATACCATAACCAGCGGAGAAACATCTGGAACATCTTCAATTACACCTTATTTCTATTTTTACTACTTTTATTTAATATGTCTACATTTAATTAATAAATCCATTTCTATATAATAAATGGATTTTAAACAGTATATAATACAAGAAACCAAAACTGATATTACATTCATTGTAAAACATTTATAGAGTGCACCTACTGATTGTAGGTTTTGCTATAAATAGTCATGTCGAGGGTTAAACGCATCAGTCATAATCGAGAGAGATTACAGAGAGGAAGGGTAATAGCATCAACAGCATTTTCTCTATTGAGTAAACCGGTTGGAGCTATAGTTAACAAGGCGATTGATTTATTACCTGTGGAATTACATTTACCTGGAGGATATCAATATTGTGGTCCTGGAACCAAATTAGAGAAACGTCTTGCTAGAGGAGATCCTGGAATAAATAAGCTCAATCAGGCTTGTAAACAGCACGATATAGCGTATTCCAAATTTGGTGATACTAAAAATAGATCAATAGCGGATAAAGCACTTGCTGAGAAAGCTTGGCAAAGAGTAAAATCTAGTGACGCGAGTATTGGTGAAAAAGCAGCGTCTTTAGCAGTAACAGCAGCAATGAAAGCAAAAACTACGTTTGGAGGAGGAAAGAGAAGAAGGCGTGGGAAAAAACCCGCTAAGAAACAAGGAGGTAATATCAGAAGAAAACGACAATCTACCAGTGGTAAAGCTAAAAAGAAACCAACAATATGGTCAATGATAAAAAAGGGAGGAGGATTATACCTAAGACCGTATCGTGTGTATTAAATAAGAAAGAGCAATTAATAATTAAAAACAAAGAATTGACCAATGAAGAACTGATTACATATGCTTCTTGTTTGAAAATCCCATTTTTAGAGGAGTATTTATGAAAGATGAATTACCGGTTAAAATGTGGAAAAATGAGACTGGTATTGTAAATTTGGATAATAGTGAAGGATTAGGCACTCATTGGGTGTGTTACAAGAAACTTGGTAAAACCATTTATTATTTCGACAGTTTTGGAGACCTTCCACCACCGAAAGAACTTCAACAATACTTTCGTGCGGCAGAAAATGTTTTTTACAATCATACAAGAAAACAACCTGATGATACATCCATTTGCGGTCATTTATGTTTAGACTTTTTAGCTAAAAGTGTTAGTCAACTTTAAGATGTCCTCGTATACAGTGTCATTAACCGGTAACTCATGTACTTTGCGCAGTATTCTGTTTCCAGCGCTACGTTTGCAAAAAGGAAGACTATGGGAAGCCGCATTATTGGATTTAACAACATATAACTCTATTCCAAACGTTAGTGAAGGAATTAATAACAAAATACATTATTACAAGACAAAAAATGATAAAGGAAAGTATTCAGCTTTGGAAGAATTCAGTTTACCAACAGGAGCTTATGAAATTGATAATATAAATGAAGTTATACAAAAACATATGGGAAAAGAAAATATAACGATAAAAGGCAATAACAATACAATGAAAGCCGAAATTACGTCTAAGTATTATATTGATTTTAGTCAAGAACATTCAATTGGTAGTTTATTGGGGTTTTCTAAGGAAACAAAAGTATTAGAACCTAATAAAACTCATTCTGGGAATAAAACTGTGACGATCATCAAAGTTAATAGCATAGACATTACATGTAAAATTATACAAGGATCCTACAGAGATGGAGAAAATCGTCATATATTACACACATTCTACCCATCAGTTGCACCAGGTTTCAAGATAGTAGAAAAGCCTCAAAACCTTGTGTACCTAACGTTAAACACCAGTTTCATTTCAGACATCGTGCTGAACATAGTGGATCAAGACGGAAACCTTATTGACTTTAGAGGAGAAGCTATTACTGTAAGAATACATATAAAATCATCCGCTTAGACAATGGGGTTATCATTTAAAAAGAGAGAGCCAACCAGCAAAGAGGTCAGTAGCTCATCAGCTGTAGAAGGATTAACAAGTGACAACATTCGTTTTCTAGAAGAAATTGGATTAAAGGTTATTAACAATGGATATACTGGATATAGCGCAGGGTCCAACATTCAACGAGACCTTATGGGAAAAGGAATATCACACGCACAACCCTTACGCTTCGTCCAAATTAAACAATAACGATGAAATTAGGATTCCTATACAACAACAAGACATTTATACTCTTCCATGCGAAAGTTATTTATATATTGAAGGAAAAGTAACAAAAACTGATGGTACTGCTGGAACCACTGTTCCGTTCATAAATAATCCTATGGCATTTTTGTTTGACGAGATTAGATATGAAATTTCAGGAGTTACAGTCGATTCAACAGAAAAGGTTGGAATTTCCAGTACATTGAAAGGATTAGCGTCTTTAACACCAAATGAGAAGAATCTGTTAGCTGTTGCAGGATGGGTTGCACCAGACAAAAGTACAATCGCTCCTGACTCTTCGGGAAACTTTGATTTCTACGTACCTTTAAGATTACTCCTAGGATTTGCTGAAGACTACAGAAGAATAATAATAAATGTAAAACAAGAACTAGTTTTATTAAGATCATCAAACGATAATGATATTATTAAAGCAGCTGCTGGAACAACTGATGCCAATTTATACTGGAAATTAACATTAGACAAGATTGTTTGGAGAGTACCACATGTGCGACTAAATGATGAACACAGGATTACATTATTAAGAAAGTTAAAATCAGATCGAGACATTGTAATGCCATTCAGAAGCTGGGAGTTTCATGAATACCCCGTTTTACCTACAACACAACGGCATACATGGACTGTCAAAACTTCTGCTCATTTGGAAAAAGCGAGATATGTAATATTTGGATTACAAACGAAGAAGAAAAGTATAATAACTGAAAATGCTGGTGAATTTGACCATTGTAAATTAACAAACTGTAAAGTGTTCCTGAATTCACAATTCTTTCCCTACGACAACTTTAATATTTCTTTTGATAAAAAAAGATACAGTGTTTTATACGACATGTACGCTAGGTTCCAAAATTCATATTACGGCAAAACAAATACACCTCTACTATCTCCCGTACAGTTTGAATCGAAAGCTCCGATTGTTGTAATTGATTGTTCCAAACAAAATGAATCTGTAAAATCGTCTAGTGTTGATATAAAAATAGAAATGGAATTTCAAGAAAACGTACCTGCAAATACATCTGCGTATTGTTTAATTTTGCACGATAAAATTGTTACATACACACCGTTGACCGGTATTGTAAAGACAGTATTGTAAAACGTTGTACCACCACCGGCACCGCCACTGTCGCTAACCTATAAATAGCGGAGCAGCAATGCAGGTCTTCAGTTGATCGTCTATCGGCGCATGGGTAACATCTTCTACAAAATGAGTTCTCCATCTGTTGTACAAGGTGATGCAGAGGTAGCACCGTTATTGGAACGTGATAATACTAGTGAAGCAGAAATCATCAAGGAAATAACTGCATTTTTAAAGTTTGGTAAAAGAGATAGAGAGGAGGAAATTAATGCAGACCCATCAAAGGTAGTACCAAAGAGGAAGAAGAAAGTTGAAGAAAATATTCCTCCTCACATTTTAACTGAAGTTTTTCTGCGAATCTTTTACCCCATCTCAGCATGCAACAGTAAAAGTGTATCAGTTGGATTGATGAAATCATTGGATTATTCCCCTACAGTAATACTACACCATGGAACAAAAAAGGTTTTATTTTCGCAAAATGCTTGGGAGTCATTTTTGAAACATGTACATTTAATAGAATGTTATTTAACTAACAGTTTGTGTGGAAGGAAAACACATATTCGACTTTTGGATTGTGACAATGAAATCGATATTGTTAAACATCGCGGACAACTACAAGTGCGAATTAGAGACTTGACCCAACATGAAAATAAGATTCTACTGTCACGTAAAGAATTCTACGTTTTAAACTACGCAACAGAACCTATTACAAGGTACATGAGACAGTTGGTATTTGCAAGCGCTATTATTAAAGAATATTTGGTCGATACTTTGGAAAAACAACCTGATAGCACCATCGTGTACGGACCTGTGGATACATCTATTTTTAATAGAATACCTCATGAAGTTTGCATGTGGAGAAAGTTAAAGGATTTTGAACCACTTGTAGAAATCGCTACAGAAGCTACAGAAGAAACAACACAGGAAGAAGAAACGGAGAAACAAGAAGAAGAAGAAAACGAAACACAAGAAGAAGAAGTTAAAAAAGACTAAAGTTTGACTTAGTAAAGAAGAACACACGTGGGGTAGGCCTATTGGGGACGGTGCCCACGTTAAATATACACCAACGCGCCTGCAACTGTACGGCCTGGTATTTAACCTACCGTGGTGTGGAAAACAGTTTAGTTGATCGCTAGGTGCCATGATGAGCGGAGGAGATGAAGAAGTGAGTGTAAAGCCTTGTGTAATAGAATTTCAAGCATTTCGAAATAATGATGATAGGTTTATTATCAAGGAATTAGTAATTTTAGACTTGCTTACATTTGTAGCCTACCCATTCACGTTTGAAGCTCCTTTTTCTTTTAACAAACTTAACACCAAAGCGAAAAGTACAAACAAATGGATAACAAACTACTTTCATCACATACATTGGTATGAAGGATTTATAAGCTACAGTAATCTGCACAGTATTATGTTTAACTTTTGCAAACAATATTCACATATATACACAAGAGGATTAGAAAAAAAGAACTGGATACAAAAGTACACGCACGGTAATGTTTTCGATATAACTATCAGTAAGGCCTTTAACATTAATCTCGGTAATATTTGTGTCGCTGCAAAAGATCTTAAACACGGTCAAACAGACTGTGCATTGTACAACGCATATCGTTTGGCTGCTTACTTGAAACAAACGCAGGAATGTGGTGGGGGTAGTGGGGCCTATAAATACGAGGAGACAACACCGCTCCAGCACGAGTATTATTCGAGACTCCGAAGAGGCAACATCACAGAAGACACCACCACTGACGAAGATGGCATCACAACAATATCTACAAACATTGGTTGATCAATTCAACACTCACTCAAAATCGAACCTTCTGCTAACTAAAAAATGTTCAGAACTAAAAGAACAAAGACATTACATTATTCATAGCATCAATAAAGTGGAAACCACACATGGAGAAGCAATTCTAGTATCATTGTGCGAAGGACCTATGACTCCAGGAGATGAGCCGAAGTTTCAAGTATTTCTTCCAAAACGATTTGTTCAACTGCTACAAAATGAAGACTTGCGAGATATTCAACCGGGGACGTTGTATTTGGTATCACACGGTGTAAGCGGCAGCAACTCGACGGAACTCACTCTGCACATCATGTATCATTGTACATAATGTCTCTATTTGTTTTTCTCTGTTTGTATTTCTAGTCATCAATGTTAGACTTAAGCTTATTGTATTGTAAAATGTTTGTTTAATAAAGGAAAAAAAAAAAATTAAAAGAAAAAAAAACAGCAACATAGTAGTATATTATTTTATATATTGCTGTGTTGCTTTTTTAAAAATTCAAACGGATGACCTTGAACTTTCATTCAGGGTTAACTTATGAAGAGGTATAAAAGAGAGGGAGCAGTGAAGTTAGTCTCAGTCTTGTCTAACACACGCTGCAGCTAACATGTCGGTGCCACCGATGAACAATTTATCATTCGATAACAATTTGAAGACATATTGTTGCGAGTTACAATGTTTTAAAATACCAGGCGATCAAGTTGACGGGAAAGCTTGTCGTAAGTGCAGGTGTTTCAGCTATTGCATATGTAGATGTAAAACATATCAAATTAACCGACAAGATAAAATACAAGAATTACGCCGACGGCTTGCATTACTTTGGCGGCGAATGGAGTAGCAACCATCTGCCGCGCACTTGCCACCTGCCGCCTACCATCTGCCGCCTACCATCTGCCGTCCGCCATCTGCTCCGCCCCACCACACTTTTACCCCCACCATTTAGTACGAATACAACGCTAGCTTGTGAATAGTCAGTACACCTCCGGCTCTCGACCGGTGAACATCGAGCTCTTCACAAAATAACAATATCGCTCGTCCCGACTGTGTGTTCCCTGTGGTCACAAAATAGGCAAGGAACACACAGTCGGGATGGGCCGATTGGACAAACAAGCGCAACACTTGAAGACTGCGTCTGACGGCTGCGACTCCGGATCAACAACATCGATGACGATAAACAACGGGGAACTATTGTAAACATAAATTATTGTAAACATAACTTATTGTAAATAAAAAGAAAAGTAAAAATAAAGTTAAATGAAATAGTACTACCTCGCACTCGTATCGTTCGATTGCTTCATTCGATTGTTTTCATTCGATATTTTTATCGAACTAAAACTATCGAATCACAATCGGATTTTACGCGTGCGAGGTAGTACTTTTTTAAAATTACCTCCCCGTGACCTTGAACTTTAACCTTTCCCTCATTACGTCACAAAACCGCCTACGTCACTGGCTCAGCCTCAGATGACGTATTTCATGACGCAGCGCTTCCGGTCACGTGACCGGAAGCTGTCAATCAAGGGAGCCAGAAGTCCCCTTTCGCCACTACTCATGGATTATTAGATCAATTCTATTTGGTGCAAGATGAGTTAGATAGCATCAAAACAACTTCATACTCTAGTGTCATTAAGCAACTGCACAATCTTACAGAACAAACATGGGCTTACATATTATACAAATATTACATCGACAATTAGAGAGATATTTTAGAAAAATGCAAACTGCATAAATTATCTGGTCTTCTAACCACAAAAAAGATCTTTTGGTTCATTTATTAGATTTGGCCAAGAAGGCAAAATCGAAAGGGCTCACCTTAGCCTTCAGTAACAAAGAATTGCATTTATACTATGAATTAAAAATAACCGCTTACAGTATATTTAATAATACATTACTAGTCAGGGGAATCTATACAAAGCAATCGGTACCCTATTATTATGGAACAACAAGATTCGTAAGCTTAACTTGGAAAATAAATACATTTTCAAAACAAATAACTATACTAAATTAATAACTATGGCAGAGGCCTGCAACGATGACTCATTCCCGCTATGTATGTTATCAAGACAAACAATTGTGGTCACTGAAAAACAATTATGCCTACGTCTAATTTTAAACTCGGTAAACATGGATGATTTACAGAAGCATTTTAAGTATTATGACATCAAATATTTACTGTACTTATTAAGACAACATTTTGGCGGAGGTCGGTCATATTCCAGAACACCGTACGTAGGCGTGCGTCATTTTGTTTATTATCCAGTGAACAGTCCTAGTGATAAAGCTTAGCTAGTGTGTTAGAGGTTATAGCCAGCACAATCCAGGAGTTTAGATAGAATGCATGACGTTATTGCTTCCCTGATACCCCGGCACCTAATAATTAGAGCAAGGCATGCCATTTAAACAAGTTAATCTATAATATTATAAAGAAGAGGTGGTTTCTGCCTGTCTGTCTGTCTGTCTGATGTTCCGGGTGAACGCAAAAACTACTTAACCGACTGGGCTGAAATGTTACACAAATGTTGAAGCCATGCAACACATAGGTTGCACACATGCATTCTCTTCCTTAAAATCCCCTCGGGCTACGCCCCGTGAACGTTCTAAGTTTCAATGTTTACATTTCATAAGAAAGTAAACATTCAGAAACTGTAATGCGAACAGCTGAGGGCACTTACATTTGACAGCTTAAAGAGCAGAAGCAAGAACAACAGCTGTTTCAAGCTAACTAAAATGCAATTTGCATTGACTATAGAACGGGTAAGGAAAACCCTTGTGCGAAGAACGTGTACATCAAGTATATACATATATATATTTATTTCAATATACCGTATAATTAATCTATATAAATAAAATTAGAGTTTTGTCTGTACATTGCTTTGAATTATAAACATTTTTGGATATTTTCATGTTTTACATCCTAGGGAAACCAAAACAAATCTTATCTCAATTTATGTCTGTCTGTCTGCCGGTAACGCTCAAGGACGGGTTTTTATTCGCTTTTCACTGGAAAACGGGTTCACCGATTTTTATGCAACATTTTTCTGTTTTATATGTGCGATAGAAGGTTTTAGGCTATTTGGATTGTTTTTAATGACCTTATGACACTGCCCCAAAGGGTTTTAAAGATCCTATGCTATTCTTATGGACAAAGCATTTATTTATATTGAACCAGATGATGGCATAGTTATTCTATAAGTAGGTGTTGTAGTTCTTTTTTAAAACGTTGAGTGAAGAGTTGTAATAAATAACATAAGTGGATATATGATCTAAATCTATATTTGTCAGACTCATGCACTCACTGACATAGTGATCACTTTATCTAAGAAACGACAATGTCTATTAAAGATAAAATTTTGGATGGTGGTTCCCCTTATGCTGCAGATTCACAATAAGAATACTTTTAAAAAAGTCCTATATGTCTCTTCGCTAATTTACTTTTATGGCAATTTTATAAGTATTAGTATTTACTGGACCATTGTAAGTTACATTCCGATTGGAACATAACTAATTCATCAGAACAAAACGCAAGCCAATTCCTGTTACGAAAATGTTTAAGGGCTTCGCCCTCCGGAATTTCAAAATAGATTTTAACAATCTTGCACATACTCTTGGACTGATGGATCTGAATTTCGGTAGGAATGTAGCTGATAGCTCAGTGCAGACATTTACCTACTCCAGATACAAATATACTCAAGGACTCTGGCCCAATGGCCTTTAATATAAGCGCGTTAGTCATAACACACCAACTACTCAACCAGTAGAGCTGAAATTTGATGCCTTAAAGGAAATAAGAAACAACATCATGGAGAGTCAGGGTGTTGTTCTCTGGAGATTTCACACAGACCATTTGTCGTAAGGGAGACATGAGTGGACGAGTCTACGCCTCTCTAAAAAAATATTTTATGTAGCCGACCACTGAGCGTCTGAACTTAACAGTAAACATGAAAATGCATTTTTGAGAAGATTAAGGGGTTGAGCAGTTTCCTTACGTGCTTTTAAACGACGAGATTGGGACATTGAAAAACAAATTAAGTCTCAGAAACATCTATCCTTCACTTGGCACTGTTGATGAATCACAGGATTTACTGGTTGACAGTTTGTTACACCGTGGTTCATCAACAGTTTAATCTGGAAAGTGCCTGACTCTGTGATTGTGCCATCCTCACGTCCACCAATGAACAAGCAACGGAGATCAACACAAATGTAGGTCTATTCCAAAGAGAGGGACGAACATATACAATATTTAATACCGTTCATTTAAACATCACCACTGTTAGAACAGTTCGTATATATTGATTTACATTTATTTAACTAAAATCACGTAGTCGTATGTTTTTAAAACATATGATTTTTCAAGTTTAAATCGTTTATTTACAATTATAATTAAAACAGTACCTGGCAAGAATGGTGATTTTAAAAGTGGTTTGTCAATGTTTTTAAAGTTTAATGTTTCGTTACATTACTATTAATTTATTGGAATGTAAAGATTAATGTATCAAAGTATTTAAAATGTTAAATTAAACAGGGATAATATTTTGTTGTACTTGAGTTCTTTTATTTCTAAAATCGAATCCAAAGTGTTACGTGTACCGATTTGGAGTCGCAAAAACCACACCGTTCACTACCCGACAGAGTTCCTCGACTTGGCAACAGTACCCGAACTATTTGCCATAGTATATTTCGTTAACTTTAATTTAATTCTACTTTAAAAGTGTAAAATGTAATTTTAATATTGTAAAATTATGTGGGTTGATAATTTGTTTAGTTAATCTACCATTTATATACAACCCGTACGAAGGACGGGTACACAGCTAGTGAAATCTATGTTACGCCAGAGTGTTGCTAAGGATCGACATGTTGTTTCCCATTTATAATATTGTCTTACGTAAAACTCCAGTGAAATTAAACTCCTAATTTGTATAGGAAGAGGTTTTTCCGTGTTGATAAATGCATAAACGTAGTCGAGCCATTACAACTTACAATATTTGCGGAGGTTCTGCCACTCCTGGTCGAACGTAGACCTCTCCTCTGCAGGCATCGCCCATCACCGCTCCTCAGGGCCGAGGGCTGATGGGAACGAATAATCTTGTTAACATCAGTTACAATAAGAGCACGAGCATCGAGCATGTTTTCATACAATTATTTAACTTATCTAATATATAAAATTCTCGTGTCTCAGTGTTTGTAACAAAACTTCTCCAAAACGGGTTGACCGATTCTTATGAAATTTTGTGCGTATGTTCGGTAGGTCTGAGACTAGGACGTAAACTATTTTTTAAAAATTTGTTCAATAGGCAAGTGAGCGAATCGAACGAGCTCATCTCGAAAATAATCGAGTATTTGATATAAAACAAATCCAATGACATTAGGACAGGACAACGTCTGTCGGGCCAGCTAGTATTCTATACTATAGTATGAGTAAGGTTTGCTTGCTTGCTTGCTTGCGACCCTGATCTCAAAAACGGCTCCAACAAGTTCCTTCAAATGTTGGTAATAACTAATTTCTGGGATGAAAATAAGTTCTAGACAGGCCTCATCCCAGGAATATTCAAATAATGTAAAAAAATAAAAATGAAAATTTAAAAAATAAACATTGGGCTTATGGAGTTTCAAATCGAAAACAAAAGAATTGTAACAGCTGTTCATAATCAACCAGGGAACTGTCAAAGTAATACTCATGTTGTTTATGATTATTAACATGTGGTTTCCTGAGGGCAGAGATTAAAAGATTTGACTGAAAATTACATATATAGAGTATTAAAATAAATCAAAGGGACATTGAGCTATAAATAACAACTGGAGTGACCTTAAACATGTATAAAAAAGGCAAATGAGTTATACAAATCTGATTATCAGTAGAGGGAAGTGGTGAAATATAATCCAAAACATTTAAACAAACTGACTGGCCTTCCCCGGAGCAAAGCTCGGCCCCCAGGTACTTTAATATATAATTCTGTAAGCGCCGCAAGTGAAGTCAAAATTGTGGCAATTTGGCAAATCACAGGATCCCAAGGACTCGGGAAAGATAGCAGTATTTCTAAAATGTCTCCATCAAACGAGAAACAATGTTAAACAATCCCCATAAGAAAAACATGGCCAGCTAGTATCCTATACTATAATATGAGTAAGGCTTGCTTGCTTGCTTTAATATATAATATGAGTAAGGTTTGCTTGTATGCTTGCTTGCGACACTGATCTTAAAAACGGCTCCATCGATTTCATTCAAATGTTCAAAATAACTAATTTTTGGGATAAAAATATGTTCTAGACAGGCCTCATCCCCAGGAAAAATCAAATAATGTAAAAAAAAACTAAAATGAAAAGTTAAAAAAATAACATTGGGCTTATGGAGTTTCAAATCAAAACAAAAGAACCGTAACAGCTGTTCACAATCAACCAGGGAGTTGTCAAAGTAATACTAATGTTGTTTATGATTATTAACATGTGATTTCCTGAGAGCAGAGATTAAAATATTTGAGTGAAGATTACATATATAAAGTAGTAAAATAAATCAAAGGGACATTGAAACATCTATAAATCTATAAATAACAACTGGAGTGACCTTAAACATGTAGAAAATACACCCGTAGCAGCAAACCTGCGTACTCAGCGAATTTCCAATGCATATATATATATTGATCTTAATACCACATAAAGCCACATACCAAGTTTCATCAATATAAATTCATAAATAAACGATTTATAACATTTGAATTATTCTCATTAAGAATAACATGGCGACTGAGTATTCAGGTTTGCTGAAGCAAGGAACATAAAAAATGGGGTTTTATACAAATGTTAATATAACTCATGTAGGTAAAGCCACATACCAAATTTAATTTATTTATTTTCATAATGAAGGGAGATAACACGTTACTTATTCCCCATAAGAATAACATGGGGCTGAGTACGGAGGTTTGCTGCTACGGGAGCCTTTGGTAAACAATTTTTTTTTTAGCAAATATCAATGGTCCACAACCAGATGAAGCCGTATACCAAGTTTCGTCAGTATACGTTCATAAATAAGCGATATATAAAATTATTATTTTCCTCCTTAAGAATAACATTAGACAACGTACTGTGTTTAGCACTTTCTATATCTCAGTAACCAATTGACGTAGAGAAATGATCAAAATACCAAATTGTGTGTTTTTTTAAGCTGAAACCAATGGGAAAAACTAAAATTAGACTATTTCCAAAATTATATGTAAAAAATTTTAAAAACCCATTTTTGGGGTACAAAACCCCCCCAAAATACCCCTTAGGATAGAGCGATCTGGCTGGTTTTCGAACTTAAAGTCATAAATGTTGCTTTACACGTATATACCAAATTTCATCAAAATCGGATAATTTTTACGAGAGTTATCGTGCTCACGGACACACACACACACACACATATATATATATATATATATATATATATATATATATATATATATATATTAATAAGAAATAAAGGAATAAACCTTGAGTACCCTTTTTTCATTTTTATTTTACACGACACGTGTTTCGACTTTCAAGTCATCTTCACAGTGTAAGTACATTAACCTAATATATTAGGTTAATGTACTTACACTGTGAAGATGACTTGAAAGTCGAAACACGTGTCGTGTAAAATAAAAATGAAAAAAGGGTACTCAAGGTTTATTCCTTTATTTCTTATTAATATTATACTAGTAGCCCTAATTTGTGAATCAAACGTATGTATATATATATATATATATATATATATATATATATAAATATATATATATATATATATATAAATATATATATATATATATATATACAGTTTTGAACGAATGGTGTTTTTGGGGTCTGGGGACCTCAAAACGAAAAGTTATCATGGTCCCGGGCCTAGGTCTTACCATGCCGACTACGGTAATAGCTTCTTCCCTATAGGGGAAATTCGCTAATAGGCAAATGTGTTATTCAAAGTCTATTACAACTCTACAAGTTATACAAGTCTATTATCAGTAGAGGGAAGTGGTGAAATATAATCCAAGAAATCTAAACAAACTAACTAGCCTTCCCCTTAGCAAAGCTCGGGCCCCCAGGTAATAACTTTAATATATAATTCTGTAAGCGAAATGTTTAAGTCAAAATTGTGGCAATTTGGCAAATCACAGGATGTTGAGAGACGGCTTCAATTGAAAATCTTGATCCCAAGGACTCGGGAAAGATAACAGTATTTCTAAAATGTTTCCAGCAAACGAGAAACAATGTTAAACAATCCCCATAAGAAAAATATGGTTATTTAAAAACGTCTGTTTTGTTTATATTAAAAAAGTGATTATAAATGTCTATGATTTTAACGAGCTGACATG
Organism: Allygus modestus; assembly: GCA_963675035.1. NCBI lineage: Eukaryota > Metazoa > Arthropoda > Insecta > Hemiptera > Cicadellidae > Allygus > Allygus modestus. The sequence continues at coordinate 352,877,973 of OY776112.1, forward strand.
TGTACTGGAATAATGTTAGGGGCAATGGCCTCTTCAAGCCACTAGTATTTAATATTTAACTTATGTTAGTGATAAATGCAGCAATGTATGACAATCAAGCTCAGTAAATAAATAAAACTAATATCGATTATAAAAATAAATTCACTTAAAATTTGATTTCACTTATGGATACATGTTAAAATACCCCCGTAGCAGCAAACCTGCGTACTCAGCGAATTTCCAATGCATATATATGTATCTTAATACCACATAAAGCCACATACCAAGTTTCATCAATATACATTCATAAATAAACGATTTATGACATTTTAATTATTCTCCATAAGAATAACATGGCGGCTGAGTATGCAGGTTTGCTGAAGCAAGGAACACAAAAAATGGGGTTTTATACAAATATCAATATAACTCATGTAGGTAAAGCCACATACCAAATTTCATTAATTTATTTTCATAATTAAGGGAGATAACACGTTACTTATTCTCCATAAGAATAACATGGGGCTGAGTACACAGGTTTGCTGCTACGAGAGCCTTTGGAAAAAATTGTTTTTTTGAGCAAATATCAATGGTCCACAACCAGATGAAGCCGTATACCAATTTTCGTCAGTATACGTTCATAAATAAGCGAGATATAAAATTTTTATTTTCCTCCATAAGAATAACATTAGACAACGTACTGTGTTTAGCACTTTCAATATCTCGGTAACCAATTGACGTAGAAAAATGATCAAAATACCAAATTGTGTGTTTTTTAAGCTGAATCCAATGGGAAAAACTAAAATTTGAGTATTTCCAAAATGATATGTAACAAATTCGAAAAACCCATTTTTGGGGTACAAAACCCCCCCAAAATACCCCTTCGGATAGAGCGATCTGGCTGGTTTTCGAACTTAAAGTCATAAACGTTACTTTACATGTTTATACCAAATTTCATCAAAATCGGATAATTTTTACGAGAGTTATCGTGCTCACGGACACACACACACACACATATATATATATATATATATATATATATATATATATATATATATATATATATATATATATATGTTTCGAACGAATGGTGTTTTTGGGGTCTGGGGACCTCAAAACGAAAAGTTATCATGGTCCCAGGCCTAGGTCTTACCATGCCGACTACGGTAATAGCTTCTTCCCTATTGGGGAAATTCGCTAAAACCTTTTCTGTGTCATTTCTGACCGTATCAATCTGTAAATGACAATCACAATTTAGAAATTTGTGAAATATGTTAGGAAAATACTTTGAGAATACATATACAAAGAATAGTATTGCATATAGGGGTCTCAATCCCGGACCTAAATTTCAATCCCGGGATTTCGGGATTGACAAAAGCCGATCCCGGGATCCCGGGACCAGTCCCGGGATTCCCGTTTTATACATATCTAGAATATATTGTTGTGTGATGACAACGCTAATAGAATTTTGTATTAACATTTTAAACTAACTATAATTTTATCTTACAAACTCGTCAAATCTGGGTAGCTTGACGTATTTTAGACTATTGTCTTGAAGGCTGCAGCTATCAGATATTGACGGTTTTGCCAAATACCATGTCGGCAGTGCACTTTTGACTGTACCTCACGTGTCTCCAATTCTGGGGAAGATAAGACATCATTCTGCTCCTTTTGTATTTAGTTCCTTAGATAAACTATTTATTTTAGCCCAAATAAAGAGAGATAAAAACCTCAGATGATTTTGGCTTTATACAGTATTATTATAATTAGTTTATCGTTTTCACCAATGCTATAGAAATAGTGTTTGCTTAAAAGTTAAAATAATACTGAACAACAGGTGAAAAATAACTGAAACATCATATTTTTTTCAAATTATTTAATACAATTAATTAAAAAAACCATTAAACATTTTTTTAACAATATAATATATTGTTTAATAAAAATAACAACTCGCACAGATTTTCGCTTCACGAAAGCCCGATAGCAACTATGATAAACAAAATTCAGTAAGATAAAAAATATCAAAATAAAGTCACCTGTGCCTGTGTCGTGTGGCCGTGGGATACCTCGATTTGTGGGAATTAACTGCAACGGAAGTTCGGAGCGATAAGGAAACTATTCAGTGCTGTCTCACTGCTGTCCCATTATATTCCAGAAATAGGTTGTCATTGTTGAATTGAATTTTGGTTTAGGACAAAGTCAACTTTGGGAAAGGTAAATAACAGTCTTAAGGGACGTGAATTAAAAAAATAAACAACTTTGCTATGAATTATTAATATTGAAATATTAATTGCCTAAAACATTTTTATGTTTATATGTTTGTTAAGACGACTTTTGCAGTAGTTAAAACATTCAAATCACGCAAGAATTGTGAAACAATTATTTGTTTGCAATCCCGTTAATCCCGGGATTGAGAGGCTCTAATCCCGGAATTATCAGGTACCCAAAAGCGACCGGGATCCCGGGATCCCGGGATCCCGAATCCCGGGATTGAGAACCCTAATTGCATATAATTTGTCGAGGTTATTAAATCTATATTTATATAAAAGGATGTTGGTTAGTTTGATTGTATATATTTGAAGTTTATGGCCATGATATCCGATTTTATATATATATATATATATATATATATATATATATATATGTGTGTGTGTGTGTGTAAAATTTCAAGGAGAAGGTTTATAAGCAATCCATTTGGTACTAATCAATTGGGATCTTCCCAAGAGGCCCAAAACGGTCCGCATATAAACCTTATGGAAATATATTGTTGTTTACATACAATTTAATTATATGTTTACTTAAACAGGTGATCTTGGTGATATTGGTTTAAATTGGTAATAGTCAAACGCATGACAACGTCTGCCGGATTCACCTATTAATCCTATCCTATACTCTAATATGAGTAAAATTGGATCTAGTTCAAGCCGTGGTGGTACATACCAGGATACAATTGTTCGACTACAATAAAAAAGGGATTTAATTTAATGCTCACATAGCTGAGTGTTCTATATATGATTAGATTATGTACATTAGATGTATTGATATAACTGAAGAGTACTTTAAAGTAAAGTTAAAATGGTTATGCGGTGGTTGCAGCGGATCACTAAGCGTCCCTAAACTACCCCCTTTCTCTCTGGATAGAGAGCCAAATAGCAGATCTCAGTGGCTTTTATCTTTACTGAATTTAAAGATTTTAGAACTGATGTACACAAATCTCACCGTGAAATCGAAACTAATTGAAATACATATTCTGAATTGTTATCTTATCAAGGAAATTAAATTGATGATATTATTGACAAACTAACTGCTATCAGTCTATAAGTGTAGACATCTCCACTATTAAAAACATATATAAACATTATGACAAAAGTAAGTGACTTGACTGCTAAATTTAATTTCATGCAACAGGTAGTGAAGGCAAATGTTGTTGTCGACATACATGGAGTACCGTTATAACTATTGATATTTATCAAAAAAGCGAAGATAAGTCGTCAATTATCAATAAAAAACGACTCCAAAGTTATGGAAGGAACAACAACTTTTTCAAATTATAAATATATCGCGAACAAAAATAATAACAAACTTTGCTGTCAAATCACCTTTCCGGTCTTATGTGTTTCTAATTACATTATTATATTTTCCTCAGCATGTAAGGCGTAAAAAGGATCAGATGTAGCAGAGTATTGGAACAAAAATAGACGCTATACCAATTTCTTAGGGGCTCCAAGCCACTAGTTTAGTATACTTACCTTATAAAGAACTATTTGTTTACAAAAACCTAAATTAATTCCCAATTTGTATAGGAATGGTGTTTTACGTGTTGATAACCCATATGTAACAACTTACATTTCCGGAGGGGCTCCCGCTCCTGGTCGGACTAGGACCCTGCAGGCATCGCCCATCACCGCTCCTAGGGGCAGACCGCGTGGTCGGGGGCTGGTGGCAACGATATATCTTGTTAAGATCAGTTACAATAACATGATATTTTTTATAAATCAGCTCTTCTAGACATAACATCGAGTATGTTATTATACAGTTATTTAACTTATATTTAACACATAATTAAGTTATTGATAAATGCAGCAAATTATGACAATCAAGCTCAGTAAATATATGAACAAATATAAAACTAATATCGATTACAAAAATAAATTCATTACCCATATTATTTCACTTACGGGTAAATATTCAGCAGCTTTATCTGCCATATGTCTGACCGTCTCAATCTGAAAATGACAATCACAATTTTTAAATTTGTAAAATATGTTAGGAAAATACTTAGGTTATTAATTTACAAAGAATAGTTGTACATATAATTGTTCCTGGTTATTAAATAATTTATAAATAATTACCGTAGGTTCTGCAAGGACTATAAAAAACATTTTAAATAGCAAATATTCCTGTAGAAAATAGGTTTTTCGGATCTCTAAACTCTAATCAAAATACCTCACTAGGTCCATTCCAAATGATACAAATCTGTATAAAATTGATCAAGAAGATAACGTTTTTATTATCAGATAAAACGATTTTAAGAATTCAAACAGCTGGCTGAAATTAACAGCTTATTTGTTACTAGCTGTTACCCCGCAGGCTTCACCCCACAAATGATTTATAAAAACTATGACAGTTGAGTATGCTCCATTCTGTGGTTAGCCCGTGAACTGACTACAAATCAAGATCAGCTGTTTGTATTTTCATCAGGTCAATCAAAAATGAATGTCCATAAGGAATACATGGGAACTTTGTCAGGGACTCTGACAGAGCCCTGAGGTAAGATCAGGACGAAAACCAATTATTTTCCATATTTTATGCCTAAAGAATCAGTGTACACAATTTCAACTCTCTAGGTAAATGGGAAGTCTGAAATTTCGTGATGAGTGATTCAGTGTGTCAGGGCTTTGCCTGTTATAGGTATAGAATTAGAATCAAAAGTGTATTTCGTGAATAGCAAATTGTTACGTGAAATATTCAGATTTAAAACTAATACTCAATACTAAATTGACAATTTTAAAAATTTTGACTAGAAAAGAATTGCACATTTCCTTCACATATGTATGCAGTCTGTCAGGAATTCATCCACCTAGTACGGACAACTTTCAATCAGAATATTTTTCACCATTTTAAGATCAATTCTTTCACTGGCTACGTTTTTCAGGTGCCGGGAAAGAGTATTGTCTAGTCGTAGACCAGAGTAGTGGATTCCCTTTTCAAAGTAGTGCCAATCAATGGATAAGGTAGACCATGTAACACTTATGACGTGTATTATAGGGATGTCTGGCAATATTCTCTTCAGAGAGATGAAAGTTTTATTTAAAAAAAGATAAAACCTCCAGAATATAAACACTTTGGGGGGTGAGAAGATGCAGTTGTTGGGAAAAAGGCTTTCAATGCGCTCGATAGCCAGCTCCACACATAATTCGAACAATCCTCTTATTGAGTTTTAATACTCTCAAGAGCTCACTAGACGATCCCCAGAAACCAATTGCATATTTCATTCTACTATATACATACGCGATGTAAATCTTAAGGGTAGTTTTTTACCAAATAAGGGCATTACTATTCGAAAAGCGAAAGTAAGTGAAGATAGTTTTTTACTTAGGGTGTCAATATGTCTGGACCAGTTCATCCTATGATCAATGGTAACGCCAAGAAGACAGGCGGACTCTGATGGACTTATTCCGTTTACAATGAAATTTGCTAGATCACGTTTAACTGTTGATATAACCATAATTTTAGTCTTCTCGTCATTCAAGTAAAGATTATCATATCCCTATAATACACGTCATGCATGCATAACTATAACTGTTGCATGGTCTACCTTATCCATGGATAGGCACTAATTTGAAAAGGGCATCCACTACTCTGCTCTACGACTATACAATGCTCTTTCCCGGCACCTGAAAAACATAGCCAGTGCAAGAATTTTTTTTAAATGGTGATTATTATTCTGATTGAAAGGTGTCCGTACTAGGTGGATGAATTCCTGACAGACTGCATACATATGTGAAGGAAATGTGCAATTCTTTGCTAGAGAAAAATTGTAAAATTTTCAATTTAGTTTTGAATATTAGCATTGATTATAATTAATGGTATTAGATTTAAATCTAACTTATTTCACATAACATTTGCTATTCACGAAATAAATTTTTGATTCTGATTCTATACATATAACAGGCAAAGCCCTGACACACTGACTCACTCACTCACTCATCACGAATTTTCAGACGTCCCATTTACCTAGAGAGTTAAATTTATGTACACTGATTCTTTAGGCATAAAATATCGAAAATAATGTGATTAGGCTAGTGTATGTCTGATTCATTACGATCTCTAGGTTAAGCATATTATTACAAGAAGACAGAGCAGTTGTGTCAACAGCATAACAAACAATGTCATAATTTATATCAGCAGGAAGGTCATTTAGATATACGGAAATATAAATAGAAAAGGACACAGAATAAAACCTTGAGGTACTCCTGAAGTGACCATCATCCAATTCTCCTGAAATTTACCTCTATTTCTCAATTAAACTGCTTGCTTCCTTTCAGAGAGGTATGAGGATAGAAGTCACAGCGCTGCACCTTTCACGCCTTATCCCTCCAGTTTACCCAAAAGGGCAGAGTGATTCACGCAATCGAACGCCTTCAACAAATATCAGTAAATATAATAAGATGGTTTTGTTTGAAAATGAATGTCTGTACTCACCCCTTCTCGTGCGAAATCCTCTGCTTCGTGGACGAATTCATCAACGTCTTCAAATTTGTCTTCCAAATAATGTAACCCTTTTTCCACATAATTTTCCAACCCGCTTCTCTCGAGGCCTTCCCGTACGTAATCCATTCCTTCATCTACGAACTCCTTGATGCGCTGTAAAATAAAGTTTAATGTTCATAATATGCATTTCTAAAAATAATTCAAGTACCTTTACGGTAACATTTCATACAGGCTTTGTTTTGTTTTAACTTCATATACAATATTTTAAAATGATTAAATGGTTTTTGTCATTTCCACAATCATATTAAATTTTTTCAATAGCAAATTATCTTGTTAATCCTCTGGCATTTAACAATTTTATAATTCTACCTTCCAACATTGGCCGGTGTATATCATAAATCCAGTAGAAAAATAACTAATAAATTTATATTTATATGAAATGATTCCCAATCTATACACTCCTTGTGGCTCCTCCCCACTGGCATTCAAAACCATAATAATAGTCTTATGAAGACAAAATTTCAACAAAAGTTGGTCGAGTACCAGAACGCCTTACGTAGCCTTTCGCCCGTTTTCAAAACAGATTTATTAATTTATCATCCAGTGAACAGTACACCCACTAAATCTTAACCAGTATGTTAGTGGTTAAATCCGGCACAATCAACTAGTGTGGATTAAAACATTCATCTTATTGCTTTCCTTACCCTTCATAATTAGAGAAAGGCGTGCCATTGAAACAAATTAATGAAATGTATGTTACGTCAGAATGTTGCTTAGGATTATTTCCATTTAGAATATTGCCTTATAAAGAACTATTTTTTACGTAAAACCCCAGTCAATTTAAACTTCCAATTCGCATAAACAGTTTTCTGAATGATGTATTGATAGATGCGTATACGTAATCAAGCAGTTCCAACTTAAAAAGTCGTGTAAGAGGTTCCCACTTCTGGTCGGACAAGGACCCTGCTGGTCATCGCCGCTCCTAGGGGCGGACCGCGTCATCGAAGTCTGGTGGAACCGTTTATTATAATTTGAAAATGGTGTACCCGTTGAGCAAATTAATCAACAAAATTAAATAAGATAATATTTTTTCATAAATTCACCTCTGCTTGTTATAGCATAGATTATGTTATTTTAATAACTAACTAAACCTTCCAGACATCTTATAAGTTTTTAAGAAATTAGTATTTTCAAATTCCACAATGTATTTAATCACTGTAATTAAATACATTAATGATTAATGATTCATTAATAGCAATTAATGATTAATTACTTGTATCAAATTTAAAATCCCATTCATATTTTATTTAACTGACAATTATGTAGTTTGTCAGTTTTTCGTGGCTTATTGTTCTGTCTGTTTGGACATGGACATACAGTTTAATATACTTGTAGCCTTTTACCTATTTCAAGACATTTTAACTAATCAACTATAACCTCTTAGGATATGAGGGGAGTTTATCCTATCACACATTCGTACTGGTGGTTTGCAAGTTTGTACTACTAACGTATTTAAAAAATATCTTTTGTAATACCATATTTTTAAGGTACATTTTGCAGCACAATAATACTTGTTTCTAATGATGATATAATGATAGTATGTGGCACAATATGCGGCATTACCCATTAGATCATTTCAAGTATTAAAAATCCTCTATTAAATACCCTAATGAAACATATATACTGAGTTTGCGTTCTTTATAACTATTTAAGAAATTCCAGGTATACTTTTAAACATTTATAATATAATTAACCCACACACCCTTGATACATTCCTGTAATTGCGAAAAGATTGTTTATATATAAACTGCTATAACATATTTTTATATGTTGAAGATATTATGAAACTTTTGTAGTTGAAGTTGAGTGTGATTTGGGTGGTTGTTGATGCGCATTAAACAAAAATCAAAAGTATTACACGAAATTACGTTGTTTCAAGTGCCAGAAATACATTGATGAAAAAGGGAACCATCCAAAGTTTTCACAGTGCTCAGAAAGTGTAAATTTATATAGGGATTTTGAAGAAATAACTTTAATTGACTATCAGGTTTTTGTAAATGTAAATTCCAGGTATGTTCAATGTAAATCTACAAAACGGGTAAAACGTGATGAGACAAATTATCCCTGAGGTGAGTGCTTCGGAAATAGGATCTAGTTCAAGCCGTGGTGGTACATACCAGGATACAATTGTTCGACTACAATATAAGAAGGGATTTCATTTAATGCTCACATAGCTGATTGTTCTATATATGATTAGATTATGTACTTTAGATGTATTGATATAACTGAAGAGTACTTTAAAGTAAAGTTAAAATGGTTATGCGGTGGTTGCAGCGGATCACTAAGCGTCCCTAAGCTACCCCCTTTCTCTCTGGATAGAGAGCCAAATAGCAGATCTCAGTGGCTTTTATCTTTACTGAATTTAAAGATTTTAGAACTGATGTACACAAATCTCACCGTGAAATCGAAACTAATTGAAATACATATTCTGAATTGTTATCTTATCAAGGAAATAAAATCGATGATATTATTGACAAACTAACTGCTATCAGTCTATAAGTGTAGACATCTCCACTATTAAAAACATATATAAACATTATGACAAAAGTAAGTGACTTGACTGCTAAATTTAATTTCATGCAACAGGTAGTGAAGGCAAATGTTGTTGTCGACATACATGGAGTACCGTTATAACTATTGATATTTATCAAAAAAGCGAAGATAAGTCGTCAATTATCAATAAAGAACGACTCCAAAGTTATGGAAGGAACAACAACTTTTTCAAATTATAAATATATCGCGAACAAAAATAATAACAAACTTTGCTGTCAAATCACCTTTCCGGTCTTATGTGTTTCTAATTACATTATTATATTTTCCTCAGCATGTAAGGCGTAAAAAGGATCAGATGTAGCAGAGTATTGGAACAAAAATAGAGGCTATACCAATTTCTTAGGGGCTCCAAGCCACTAGTTTAGTATACTTACCTTATAAAGAACTATTTGTTTACAGAAACCTAAATTAATTCCCAATTTGTATAGGAATGGTGTTTTACGTGTTGATAACCCATATGTAACAACTTACATTTCCGGAGGGGCTCCCGCTCCTGGTTGGACTAGGACCCTGCAGGCATCGCCCATCACCGCTCCTAGGGGCAGACCGCGTGGTCGGGGGCTGGTGGCAGTGATATATCTTGTTAAGATCAGTTACAATAACATGATATTGTTTATAAATCAGCTCTTCTAGAAATAACATCGAGTATGTTATTATACAGTTATTTAACTTATATTTAACACATCATTAAGTTATTGATAAATGCAGCAAATTATGACAATCAAGCTCAGTAAATAAATGAACAAATATAAAACTAATATCGATTACAAAAATAAATTCACTACCCATATTATTTCACTTACGGGTAAATATTCAGCAGCCTTATCTGCCATATGTCTGACCGTCTCAATCTGAAAATGACAATCACAATTTTTAAATTTGTAAAATATGTTAGGAAAATACTTACGTTATTAATTTACAAAGAATAGTTGTACATATAATTGTTCGTGGTTATTAAATAATTTATAAATAATTACCGTAGGTTCTGCAAGGACTATAATAAACATTTTAAATAGCAAATATTCCTGTAGAAAATAGGTTTTTCGGATCTCTAAACTCTAATCAAAATACCTCACTAGGTCCATTCCAAATGATACAAATCTGTATAAAATTGATCAAGAAGATAACGTTTTTATTATCAGATAAAACGATTTTAAGAATTCAAACAGCTGGCTGAAATTAACAGCTTATTTGATACTAGCTGTTACCCCGCAGGCTTCACCCCACAAATGATTTATAAAAACTATGACAGTTGAGTATGCTCCATTCTGTGGTTAGCCCGTGAACTGACTACAAATCAAGATCAGCTGTTTGTATTTTCATCAGGTCAATCAAAAATGAATGTCCATAAGGAATACATGGGAACTTTGTCAGGGACTCTGACAGAGCCCTGAGGTAAGATCAGGACGAAAACCAATTATTTTCCATATTTTATGCCTAAAGAATCAGTGTACACAATTTCAACTCTCTAGGTAAATGGGAAGTCTGAAATTTCGTGATGAGTGAGTGAGTGATTCAGTGTGTCAGGGCTTTGCCTGTTATAGGTATAGAATTAGAATCAAAAGTGTATTTCGTGAATAGAAAATTGTTATGTGAAATATTCAGATTTAAAACTAATACTCAATACTAAATTGACAATTTTAAAAATTTTCACTAGAAAAGAATTGCACATTTCCTTCACATATGTATGCAGTCTGTCAGGAATTCATCCACCTAGTACGGACAACTTTCAATCAGAATATTTTTCACCATTTTAAGATCAATTCTTTCACTGGCTACGTTTTTCAGGTGCCGGGAAAGAGTATTGTCTAGTCGTAGACCAGAGTAGTGGATGCCCTTTTCAAAGTAGTGCCAATCCATGGATAAGGTAGACCATGTAACACTTATGACGTGTATTATAGGGATATCTGGTAATATTCTCTTCAGAGAGATGAAAGTTTTATTTAAAAAAAGATAAAACCTCCAGAATATAAACACTTTGGAGGGTGAGAAGATGCAGTTGTTGGGAAAAAGGCTTTCAATGCGCTCGATAGCCAGCTCCACACATAATACGAACAATCCTCTTATGGAGTTTTAATACTCTCAAGAACCCACTAGACGATCCCCAGAAACCAATTGTATATTTCATTCTACTATATACATACGCGTAGTAAATCTGAAGGGTAGTTTTTTTACTAACTAAAGGCATTACTATTCGAATAGCGAAAGTAAGTAAAGATAGTTTTTTACTTAGGGAGTCAATACGTCTGGACCAGTTTATCCTATCATCAATGGTAACGCCAAGAAGACAGGCGGACTCTGATGGACTTATTCCGTTTACAATTTAATTCGCTAGATCACGTTTAACTCTTGATAAAACCATAATTTTAGTCTTCTCGTCATTCAAGTAAAGACCATTTGATTCAAACCATCTGTTTAGGCTAGTGTATGTCTGATTCATTACGATCTCCAGGTTAAGCATGTTTTTACAAGAAGACAGAGCAGTTGTGTCAACAGCATAACAAACAATGTCATAATTTATATCAGCAGGAAGGTCATTTAGATATACGGAAATATAAATAGAAAAGGACACAGAATAAAAGCTTGAGGTACTCCTGATGTGACCATCATCCAATTCTCCTGAAATTTACCTCTATTTCTCAATGAAACTGCTTGCTTCCTTTCAAAGAGGTATGAGGATAGAAGTCACAGCGCTGCACCTTTCACGCCTTATCCCTCCAGTTTACCCAAAAGGGCAGAGTGATTCACGCAATCGAACGCCTTCAACAAATATCAGTACATATAATAAGATGGTTTTGTTTGAAAATGAATGTCTGTACTCACCCCTTCTCGTGCGAAATCCTCTGCTTCGTGGACGAATTCATCAACGTCTTCAAATTTGTCTTCCAAATAATGTAACCCTTTTTCCACATAATTTTCCAACCCGCTTCTCTCGAGGCCTTCCCGTACGTAATCCATTCCTTCATCTACGAACTCCTTGATGCGCTGTAAAATAAAGTTTAATGTTCATAATATGCATTTCTAAAAATAATTCAAGTACCTTTACGGTAACATTTCATACAGGCTTTGTTTTGTTTTAACTTCATATACAATATTTTAAAATGATTAAATGGTTTTTGTCATTTCCACAATCATATTAAATTTTTTCAATAGCAAATTATCTTGTTAATCCTCTGGCATTTAACAATTTTATAATTCTACCTTCCAACATTGGCCGGTGTATATCATAAATCCAGTAGAAAAATAACTAATAAATTTATATTTATATGAAATGATTCCCAATCTATACACTCCTTGTGGCTCCTCCCCACTGGCATTCAAAACCATAATAATAGTCTTATGAAGACAAAATTTCAACAAAAGTTGGTCGAGTACCAGAAAGCCTTACGTAGCCTTTCACCCGTTTTCAAAACAGATTTATTGATTTATCATCCAGTGAACAGTACACCCACTAAATCTTAACCAGTATGTTAGTGGTTAAATCCGGCAGAATCAACTAGTGTGGATTAAAACATTCATCTTATTGCTTTCCTGACCCTTCATAATTAGAGAAAGGCGTGCCATTGAAACAAATTAATGAAATGTATGTTACGTCAGAATGTTGCTTAGGATTATTTCCATTTAGAATATTGCCTTATAAAGAACTATTTTTTACGTAAAACCCCAGTCAATTTAAACTTCCAATTCGCATAAACAGTTTTCTGAATGATGTATTGATAGATGCGTATACGTAATCGAGCAGTTCCAACTTAAAAGGACGTGTAAGAGGTTCCCACTCCTGGTCGGACAAGGACCTCTCCCCTGCTGGTCATCGCCGCTCCTAGGGGCGGACCGCGTCATCGAGGTCTGGTGGAACCGTTTATTATAATTTGAAAATGGTGTACCCGTTGAGCAAATTAATCAAAAAAATTAAGATAATATTTTTTCATAAATTCACCTCTGCTTGTTATAGCATAGATTATGTTATTTTAATAACTAACTAAACCTTACAGACATCTTATAAGTTTTTAAGAAATTAGTATTTTCAAATTCCACAATGGTTAATGTATCAAATTTAAAATCCCATTCATATTTTATTTAACTGACAATTATGTAGTTTGTCAGTTTTTCGTGGCTTATTGTTCTGTCTGTTTGGACATGGACATTCAGTTTAATATACTTGTACCCTTTTACCTATTTCACGACATTTTAACTAATCAACTATAACCTCTTAGGATATGAGGGGAGTTTATCCTATCACACATTCGTACTGGTGGTTTGCAAGTTTGTACTACTAACGTATTTAAAAAATATCTTTTGTAATACCATATTTTTAAGGTACATTTTGCAGCACAATAATACTTGTTTAATGATGATATAATAATAGTTTGTGGCACAATATGCGGCATTACCCATTAGATCATTTCAAGTATTAAAAACCCTCTATTAAATACCCTAATGAAACATATATACTGAGTTTGCGTTCTTTATAACTATTCAAGAAATTCCAGGTATACTTTTAAACATTTATAATAGAATTAACCCACACACCCTTGTTACATTTCTGTTATTGCGAACAGACTGTTTATGTATAAACTGCTATAACATATTTTTATATGTTGAAGATATTCTGAAACTTTTGTAGTTGATGTTGAGTATGATTTGGGTGGTTGTTGATGCGCATTACACAAAAATCAAAAGTATTACACGAAATTACGTTGTTTCAAGTGCCAGAAATACATTGACGAAAAAGGGAACCATCTAAAGTTTTCACAGTTCTCAGAAAGTGTAACTTTATGTAGGGATTTTGAAGAAATGACTTTAATTGACTAACAGGTTTTTGGAAATGTAAAGCCCAGCTATGTTCAATGTAAATCTACAAAACGGGTAAAACATGATGAGACAAGTTATCCCTGAGGTGAGTGCTTCGGAAATTGGATCTAGTTCAAGCCGTGGTGGTACATACCAGGATACAATTGTTCGACTACAATATAAGAAGGGATTTCATTTAATGCTCACATAGCTGAGTGTTCTATATATGATTAGATTATGTACTTTAGATGTATTGATATAACTGAAGAGTACTTTAAAGTAAAGTTAAAATGGTTATGCGGTGGTTGCAGCGGATCACTAAGCGTCCCTAAGCTACCCCCTTTCTCTTTGGATAGAGAGCCAAATAGCAGATCTCAGTGGCGTTTATCTTTACTGAATTTAAAGATTTTAGAACTGATGTACACAAATCTCACTGTGAAATCGAAACTAATTGAAATACATATTCTGAATTGTTATCTTATCAAGGAAATAAAATCGATGATATTATTGACAAACTAACTGCTATCAGTCTATAAGTGTAGACATCTCCACTATTAAAAACATATATAAACTTTATGACAAAAGTAAGTCACTTGACTGCTAAATTTAATTTCATGCAACAGGTAGTGAAGGAAAATGTTGTCGACATACATGGAGTACCGATATAACTATTGATATTTATTAAAAAAGCGAAGGTAAGTCGTCAATTATCAATAAAAAACGACTCCAAAGTTATGGAAGGAACAACAACTTTTTCAAATTACAAAAATATCACGAGCAAGAATAATAACAAACTTTGCTGTCAAATCACCTTTCCGGTCTTATGTGTTTCTAATTACATTATTATATTTTCCTCAGCATGTAAGGCGTAAAAAGGATCAGATGTAGCAGAGTATTGGAACAAGGTTAGGGGCTATACCAATTTCTTAGGGGCTCCAAGCCACTAGTTTAGTATACTTACCTTATAAAGAACTATTTGTTTACAGAAACCTAAATTAATTCCCAATTTGTATAGGAATGGTGTTTTACGTGTTGATAACCCATATGTAACAACTTACATTTCCGGAGGGGCTCCCGCTCCTGGTCGGAATAGGACCCTGCAGGCATCGCCCATCACCGCTCCTAGGGGCAGACCGCGTGGTCGGGGGCTGGTGGCAACGATATATCTTGTTAAGATCAGTTACAATAACATGATATTTTTTATAAATCAGCTCTTCTAGACATAACATCGAGTATGTTATTATACAGTTATTTAACTTATATTTAACACATAATTAAGTTATTGATAAATGCAGCAAATTATGACAATCAAGCTCAGTAAATATATGAACAAATATAAAACTAATATCGATTACAAAAATAAATTCATTACCCATATTATTTCACTTACGGGTAAATATTCAGCAGCTTTATCTGCCATATGTCTGACCGTCTCAATCTGAAAATGACAATCACAATTTTTAAATTTGTAAAATATGTTAGGAAAATACTTAGGTTATTAATTTACAAAGAATAGTTGTACATATAATTGTTCCTGGTTATTAAATAATTTATAAATAATTACCGTAGGTTCTGCAAGGACTATAAAAAACATTTTAAATAGCAAATATTCCTGTAGAAAATAGGTTTTTCGGATCTCTAAACTCTAATCAAAATACCTCACTAGGTCCATTCCAAATGATACAAATCTGTATAAAATTGATCAAGAAGATAACGTTTTTATTATCAGATAAAACGATTTTAAGAATTCAAACAGCTGGCTGAAATTAACAGCTTATTTGTTACTAGCTGTTACCCCGCAGGCTTCACCCCACAAATGATTTATAAAAACTATGACAGTTGAGTATGCTCCATTCTGTGGTTAGCCCGTGAACTGACTACAAATCAAGATCAGCTGTTTGTATTTTCATCAGGTCAATAAAAAATGAATGTCCATAAGGAATACATGGGAACTTTGTCAGGGACTCTGACAGAGCCCTGAGGTAAGATCAGGACGAAAACCAATTATTTTCCATATTTTATGCCTAAAGAATCAGTGTACACAATTTCAACTCTCTAGGTAAATGGGAAGTCTGAAATTTCGTGATGAGTGATTCAGTGTGTCAGGGCTTTGCCTGTTATAGGTATAGAATTAGAATCAAAAGTGTATTTCGTGAATAGCAAATTGGTATGTGAAATATTCAGATTTAAAACTAATACTCAATACTAAATTGACAATTTTAAAAATTTTCACTAGAAAAGAATTGCACATTTCCTTCACATATGTATGCAGTCTGTCAGGAATTCATCCACCTAGTACGGACAACTTTCAATCAGAATATTTTTCAACATTTTAAGATCAATTCTTTCACTGGCTACGTTTTTCAGGTGCCGGGAAAGAGTATTGTCTAGTCGTAGACCAGAGTAGTGGATGCCCTTTTCAAAGTAGTGCCAATCCATGGATAAGGTAGACCATGTAACACTTATGACGTGTATTATAGGGATATCTGGCAATATTCTCTTCAGAGAGATGAAAGTTTTATTTAAAAAAAGATAAAACCTCCAGAATATAAACACTTTGGAGGGTGAGAAGATGCAGTTGTTGGGAAAAAGGCTTTCAATGCGCTCGATAGCCAGCTCCACACATAATACGAACAATCCTCTTATGGAGTTTTAATACTCTCAAGAACCCACTAGACGATCCCCAGAAACCAATTGCATATTTCATTCTACTATATACATACGCGTAGTAAATCTGAAGGGTAGTTTTTTTACTAACTAAAGGCATTACTATTCGAATAGCGAAAGTAAGTAAAGATAGTTTTTTACTTAGGGAGTCAATACGTCTGGACCAGTTTATCCTATCATCAATGGTAACGCCAAGAAGACAGGCGGACTCTGATGGACTTATTCCGTTTACAATTTAATTCGCTAGATCACGTTTAACTCTTGATAAAACCATAATTTTAGTCTTCTCGTCATTCAAGTAAAGACCATTTGATTCAAACCATCTGTTTAGGCTAGTCTGATTCATTACGATCTCTAGGTTAAGGATGTTTTTACAAGAAGACAGAGCAGTTGTGTCAACAGCATAACAAACAATGTCATAATTTATATCAGCAGGAAGGTCATTTAGATATACGGAAATATAAATAGAAAAGGACACAGAATAAAACCTTGAGGTACTCCTGATGTGACCATCATCCAATTCTCCTGAAATTTACCTCTATTTCCCAATGAAACTGTTTGCTTCCTTTCAGAGAGGTATGAGGATAGAAGTCACAGCGCTGCACCTTTCACGCCTTATCCCTCCAGTTTACCCAAAAGGGCAGAGTGATTCACGCAATCGAACGCCTTCAACAAATATCAGTAAATATAATAAGATGGTTTTGTTTGAAAATGAATGTCTGTACTCACCCCTTCTCGTGCAAAATCCTCTGCTTCGTGGACGAATTCATCAACGTCTTCAAATTTTTCTTCCAAATAATGTAACCCTTTTTCCACATAATTTTCCAGCCCGCTTCTCTCGAGGCCTTCCCGTACGTAATCCATTCCTTCATCTACGAACTCCTTGATGCGCTGTAAAATAAAGTTTAATGTTCATAATATGCATTTCTAAAAATAATTCAAGTACCTTTACGGTAACATTTCATACAGGCTTTGTTTTGTTTTAACTTCATATACAATATTTTAAAATGATTAAATGGTTTTTGTCATTTCCACAATCATATTAAATTTTTTCAATAGCAAATTATCTTGTTAATCCTCTGGCATTTAAAAATTTTATAATTCTACCTTCCAACATTGGCCGGTGTATATCATAAATCCAGTAGAAAAATTACTAATAAATTTATATTTATATGAAATGATTCCCAATCTATACACTCCTTGTGGCTCCTCCCCACTGGCATTCAAAACCACAATAATAGTCTTATCAAGACAAAATTTCAACAAAAGTTGGTCGAGTACCAGAAAGCCTTACGTAGCCTTTCACCCGTTTTCAAAACAGATTTATTGATTTATCATCCAGTGAACAGTACACCCACCTTCAGTACACCATCCAGTCAAATCACCTTTCCGGTCCTATGTGTTTCTAATTGCATTATTTTATTTTCCTCAGCATGTAAAGCGTAAAAATAATCAGATGTGCAGAGTATTGGAACAAGGTTAGGGGCTATACCAATTTCTTGGGGGCTTCAAGCCACTAGTTTAGTATACTTACCTTATAAAGAACTATATGTTTACAAAAACCTAAATTAAATGCCAATTTGTATAGGAATGGTGTTTTACGTGTTGATAACCGATATGTAACAACTTACATTTCCGGAGGGGCTCCTGCTCCTGGTCGGACTAGGACCCTGCAGGCATCGCCCATCACCGCTCCTAGGGGCAGACCGCGTGGTCGGGGGCTGGTGGCAACGATATATCTTATGAAGATCAGTTAAAATAAGATGATATTTTGTATAAAATCAGCTCTTCTAGACATAACATCGAGTATATTATTATACAGTTATTTAACTTATATTTAACACGTAATTAAGTTATTGATAAATGCAGCAAATTATGTCAATCAAGCTCAGTAAATATATGAACAAATATAAAACTAATATCGATTACAAAAATAAATTCATTACCCATATTATTTCACTTACGGGTAAATATTCAGCAGCTTTATCTGCCATATGTCTGACCGTCTCAATCTGAAAATGACAATCACAATATTGAAATTTGTAAAATATGTTCGGAAAATACTTAGGTTATTAATTTACAAAGAATAGTTGTACATATAATTGTTCTTGGTTATTAAATAATTTATAAATAATTACCGTAGGTTCTGCAAGGACTATAATAAACACCTCACTAGGTCCATTCCAAATGATACAAATCTGTATAAAATTGATCAAGAAGATAACGTTTTTATTATCAGATAAAACGATTTTCAGAATTCAAACAGCTGGCTGAAATTAACAGCTTATTTGTTACTAGCTGTTACCCCGCAGGCTTCACCCCACAAATGATTTATATAAACTATGACAGTTGAGTATGCTCCATTCTGTGGTTAGCCCGTGAACTAACAACAAATCGAGATCAGCTGTTTCTATGTTCATCAGGTCAATCAAAAATGAATGTCCATAAGGAATACATGGGAACTTTGTCAGGGATTCTGACAGAGCCCTGAGGTCAGATCAGGACGAAAACCAATTATTTTCCATATTTTATCCCTAAAGAATCAGAGTACACAATTTCAACTCTCTAGGTAAACGGGAAGTCTGAAAATTCGTGATGAGTGAGTGAGTGATTCAGTGTGTCAGGGCTTTGCCTGTTTTAGGTATAGAATTAGAATCAAAAATATATTTCGTGAATAGCAAATTGTTATGTGAAATGTTCAGATTTAAAACTAATACTCAATACTAAATTGACAATTTTAAAATTTATTCTCTAGCAAAGAATTTCACATTTCCTTTACATTTGTATGCAGTCTGTCAGGAATTCATCCACCTAGTACGGACAACTTTCAATCAGAATATTTTTCAACATTTTAAGAACAATTCTTTTACTGGCTACGTTTTTCAGGTGCCGGGAAAGAGTATTGTCTAGTCGTAGACCAGAGTAGTGGATGCCCTTTTCAAAGTAGTGCCAATCAATGGATAAGGTAGACCATGTAACACTTATGACGTGTATTATAGGGATGTCTGGCAATATTCTCTTCAGAGAGATTAAAGTTTTATTTAAAAAAAGATAAAACCTCCAGAATATAAACACTTTGGAGGGTGAGAAGATGCAGTTGTTGGGAAAAAGGCTTTCAATGCGCTCGATAGCCAGCTCCACACATAATACGAACATACCTCTTACTGAGTTTTAATACTCTCAAGAGCTCACTCGACGATCCCCAGAAACCAATTGCATATTTCATTCTACTATATACATACGCGTAATAAATCTGAAGGGTAGTTTTTTTACCAAATAGGGGCATTACTATTCGAAAAGCGAAAGTAAGTGAAGATAGTTTTTTACTTAGGGTGTCAATATGTCTGGACCAGTTCATCCTATGATCAATGGTAACGCCAAGAAGACAGGCGGACTCTGATGGACTTATTCCGTTTACAATGAAATTTGCTAGATCACGTTTAACTGTTGATATAACCATAATTTTAGTCTTCTCGTCATTCAAGTAAAGATTATCATATCCCTATAATACACGTCATAACTGTTGTATGGTCTACCTTATCCATGGATAGGCACTACTTTGAAAAGGGCATCCACTACTCTGCTCTACGACTATACAATGCTCTTTCCCGGCACCTGAAAAACATAGCCAGTGCAAGAATTTTTTTTAAAATGGTGATTAATATTCTGATTGAAAGGTGTCCGTACTAGGTGGATGAATTCCTGACAGACTGCATACATATGTGAAGGAAATGTGCAATTCTTTGCTAGAGAAAAATTGTAAAATTTTCAATTTAGTTTTGAATATTAGCATTGATTATAATCAATGGTATTAGTTTTAAATCTAACTTATTTCACATAACATTTGCTATTCACGAAATCAATTTTTGATTCTGATTCTATACATATAACAGGCAAAGGCCCTGACACACTGACTCACTCACTCACTCATCACGAATTTTCAGACGTCCCATTTACCTAGAGAGTTAAATTTATGTACACTGATTCCTTAGGCATAAAATATCGAAAATAATGTGATTAGGCTAGTGTATGTCTGATTCATTACGATCTCTAGGTTAAGCATATTATTACAAGAAGACAGAGCAGTTGTGTCAACAGCATAACAAACAATGTCATAATTTATATCAGCAGGAAGGTCATTTAGATATACGGAAATATAAATAGAAAAGGACACAGAATAAAACCTTGAGGTACTCCTGATGTGACCATCATCCAATTCTCCTGAAATTTACCTCTATTTCTCAATGAAACTGCTTGCTTCCTTTCAGAGAGGTATGAGGATAGAAGTCACAGCGCTGCACCTTTCACGCCTTATCCCTCCAGTTTACCCAAAAGGGCAGAGTGATTCACGCAATCGAACGCCTTCAACAAATATCAGTAAATATAATAAGATGGTTTTGTTTGAAAATGAATGTCTGTACTCACCCCTTCTCGTGCGAAATCCTCTGCTTCGTGGACGAATTCATCAACGTCTTCAAATTTTTCTTCCAAATAATGTAACCCTTTTTCCACATAATTTTCCAACCCGCTTCTCTCGAGGCCTTCCCGTACGTAATCCATTCCTTCATCTACGAACTCCTTGATGCGCTGTAAAATAAAGTTTAATGTTCATAATATGCATTTCTACAAATAATTCAAGTACCTTTACGGTAACATTTCATACAGGCTTTGTTTTGTTTTAACTTCATATACAATATTTTAAAATGATTAAATGGTTTTTGTCATTTCCACAATCATATTAAATTTTTTCAATAGCAAATTATCTTGTTAATCCTCTGGCATTTAACAATTTTATAATTCTACCTTCCAACATTGGCCGGTGTATATCATAAATCCAGTAGAAAAATAACTAATAAATTTATATTTATATGAAATGATTCCCAATCTATACACTCCTTGTGGCTCCTCCCCACTGGCATTAAAAACCATAATAATAGTCTTATCAAGAAAACATTTCAACAAAAGTTGGTCGAGTACCAGAACGCCTTACGTAGCCTTTCGCCCGTTTTCAAAACAGATTTATTAATTTATCATCCAGTGAACAGTACACCCACTAAATCTTAACCAGTATGTTAGTGGTTAAATCCGGCACAATCAACTAGTGTGGATTAAAACATTAATCTTATTGCTTTCCTTACCCTTCATAATTAGAGAAAGGCGTGCCATTGAAACAAATTAATGAAATGTATGTTACGTCAGAATGTTGCTTAGGATTATTTCCATTTAGAATATTGCCTTATAAAGAACTATTTTTTACGTAAAACCCCAGTCAATTTAAACTTCCAATTCGCATAAACAGTTTTCTGAATGATGTATTGATAGATGCGTATACGTAATCGAGCAGTTCCAACTTAAAAGGTCGTGTAAGAGGTTCCCACTTCTGGTCGGACAAGGACCTCTCCCCTGCTGGTCATCGCCGCTCCTAGGGGCGGACCGCGTCATCGAGGTCTGGTGGAACCGTTTATTATAATTTGAAAATGGTGTACCCGTTGAGCAAATTAATCAAAAAAATTAAATAAGATAATATTTTTTCATAAATTCACCTCTGCTTGTTATAGCATAGATTATGTTATTTTAATAACTAACTAAACCTTACAGACATCTTATAAGTTTTTAAGAAATTAGTATTTTCAAATTCCACAATGTATTTAATCACTGTAATTAAATACATTAATGATTAATGATTCATTAATAACAATTAATGATTAATTACTTGTATCAAATTTAAAATCCCATTCATATTTTATTTAACTGACAATTATGTAGTTTGTCAGTTTTTCGTGGCTTATTGTTCTGTCTGTTTGGACATGGACATACAGTTTAATATACTTTTACCCTTTTACCTATTTAAAGACATTTTAACTAATCAACTATAACCTCTTAGGATATGAGGGGAGTTTATCCTATCACACATTCGTACTGGTGGTTTGCAAGTTTGTACTACTAACGTATTTAAAAAATATCTTTTGTAATACCATATTTTTAAGGTACATTTTGCAGCACAATAATACTTGTTTCTAATGATGATATAATAATAGTATGTGGCACAATATGCGGCATAACCCATTAGATCATTTCAAGTATTAAAAATCCTCTATTAAATACCCTAATGAAACATATATACTGAGTTTGCGTTCTTTATAACTATTTAAGAAATTCCAGGTATACTTTTAAACATTTATAATAGAATTAACCCACACACCCTTGATACATTCCTGTAATTGCGAAAAGATTGTTTATATATGAACTGCTATAACATATTTTTATATGTTGAAGAAATTCTGAAACTTTTGTAGTTGAAGTTGAGTGTGATTTGGGTGGTTGTTGATGCGCATTAAACAAAAATCAAAAGTATTACACGAAATTACGTTGTTTCAAGTGCCAGAAATACATTGACGAAAAAGGGAACCATCCAAAGTTTTCACAGTGCTCAGAAAGTGTAAATTTATATAGGGATTTTGAAGAAATAACTTTAATTGACTATCAGGTTTTTGTAAATGTAAATCCCAGCTATGTTCAATGTAAATCTACAAAACGGGTAAAACATGATGAGACAAGTTATCCCTGAGGTAAGTGATTCTGAAATTGGATCTAGTTCAAGCCGTGGTGGTACATACCAGGATACAATTGTTCGACTACAATATAAGAAGGGATTTCATTTAATGCTCACGTAGCTGAGCGTTCTATATATGATTAGATTATGTACTTTAGATGTATTGATATAACTGAAGAGTACTTTAAAGTAAAGTCGACATGGTTATGCGGTGGTTGCAGCGGATCACTAAGCGTCCCTAAGCTACCCCCTTTCTCTCTGGATAGAGAGCCAAATAGCAGATCTCAGTGGCGTTTATCTTTACTGAATTTAAAGATTTTAGAACTGATGTACACAAATCTCACCGTGAAATCTAAACTAATTGAAATACATATTCTGAATTGTTATCTTATCAAGGAAATAAAATCGATGATATTATTGACAAACTAACTGCTATTAGTCTATAAGTGTAGACATCTCCACTATTAAAAACATATATAAACTTTATGACAAAAGTAAGTGCCTTGACTGCTAAATTTAATTTCATGCAAAAGGTAGTGAAGGAAAATGTTGTCGACATACATGGAGTACCGATATAACTATTGATATTTATTAAAAAAGCGAAGGTAAGTCGTCAATTATCAATAAAGAACGACTCCAAAGTTATGGAAGGAACAACAATTTTTTCAAATTACAAAAATATCACGAGCAAGAATAATAACAAACTTTGCTGTCAAATCAGTCAAATCACCTTTCCGGTCCTATGTGTTTCTAATTGCATTATTTAATTTTCCTCAGCATGTAAAGCGTAAAAAGAATCAGACGTGCAGAGTATTGAAACAAGGTTAGGGGCTATACCAATTTCTTAGGGGCTTCAAGCCACTAGTAGTATACTTACCTTATAAAGAACTATATGTATACAAAAACCTAAATTAATTCCCAATTTGTATAGGAATGGTGTTTTACGTGTTGATAACCCATATGTAACAACTTACATTTCCGGAGGGGCTCCCGCTCTTGGTCGGACTAGGACCCTGCAGGCATCGCCCATCACCGCTCCTAGGGGCAGACCGCGTGGTCGGGGGCTGGTGGCAACGATATATCTTGTTAAGATCAGTTACAATAACATGATATTTTTTATAAATCAGCTCTTCTAGACATAACATCGTATGTTATTATACAGTTATTAACTTATATTTAACACATAATTAATTTATTGATAAATGCAGCAAATTATGGCAATCAAGCTCAGTAAATATATGAACAAATATAAAACTAATATCGATTACAAAAATAAATTCACTACCCATATTATTTCACTTACGGGTAAATATTCAGCAGCTTTATCTGCCATATGTCTGACCGTCTCAGTCTGAAAATGACAATCACAATATTGAAATTTGTAAAATATGTTAGGAAAATACTTAGGTTATTAATTTACAAAGAATAGTTGTACATATAATTGTTCGTGGTTATTAAATAATTTATAAATAATTACCGTAGGTTCTGCAAGGACTATAATAAACATTTTAAATAGCAAATATTCCTGTAGAAAATAGGTTTTTCGGATCTCTAAACTCTAATCAAAATACCTCACTAGGTCCATTCCAAATGATACAAATCTGTATAAAATTGATCAAGAAGATAACGTTTTTATTATCAGATAAAACGATTTTAAGAATTCAAACAGCTGGCTGAAATTAACAGCTTATTTGATACTAGCTGTTACCCCGCAGGCTTCACCCCACAAATGATTTATAAAAACTATGACAGTTGAGTATGCTCCATTCTGTGGTTAGCCCGTGAACTGACTACAAATCAAGATCAGCTGTTTGTATTTTCATCAGGTCAATCAAAAATGAATTTCCATAAGGAATACATGGGAACTTTGTCAGGGACTCTGATAGAGCCCTGAGGTCAGATCAGGACGAAAACCAATTATTTTCCATATTTTATCCCTAAAGAATCAGAGTACACAATTTCAACTCTCTAGGTAAATGGGAAGTCTGAAAATTCGTGATGAGTGAGTGAGTGATTCAGTGTGTCAGGGCTTTGCCTGAGTAGGGGGCATTGGATGGGCGTGAACCAGCAGCAACAGCAGTTGCTCCACTGTGGAGCTGTGGAGCCCCCCCCCCCGTCACGTGACCCATTAACCTAACTTAAACCTGGCGCCTGGCGTGAGGAGCCTGAGGAGCCCCCCCCCCCCCGACGCCCCCCCCCCGACGCCCCCCCCCCGACGCCCCCCCCCCCGGTCGCCAGCGGCACTTTTCGTGATGACCTTGAACATGAGGAAAAAGCTTTCGAAAATTAATAACTAGCCTATTTATCCATCGATTCCCACGGGACTTTTTCCAGAGTGTAGGCCTATCCCAGAGGAAGCGAATGACGTAAGAACCCCATAGATCCGCCATTAAACAAGGCCGCTATTAATTTATAACCGCGTTTTCCTTATGGGATCTCAGCTGTTTACCAACCGATTTTGACGAAACCTCACCACATGTCAGGCGGCGGCCTAAGTAAACCATCGCTTAAAGAAAATTGAAAATCCACCGTTAAACGGACCCGCTATTAATTTTTAACCGCGTTTTCCTTATGGGATCTCAGCTGTTTACCAACCGATTTTGACGAAACCTCACCACATGTCAGGCGGCGGTCTAAGTAAACCATCGCTTAAAGAAAATTGAAAATCCACCGTTAAACGGACCCGCTATTAATTTTTAACCGCGTTTTCCTTATGGGATCTCAGCTGTTTACCAACCGATTTTGACGAAACCTCACCACATGTCAGGCGGCGGTCTAAGTAAACCATCGCTTAAAGAAAATTGAAAATCCACCGTTAAACGGACCCGCTATTAATTTTTAACCGCTTTTTCCTTATGGGATCTCAGCTGTTTAAAGACCGATTTTGATTAAACTTCACCACATGTCAGGCGGCGGCCTAAAGAAACCATCGCTTAAAGAAAATTGAGAATCCACCGTTAAACGGGCCCGTTATTAATTTTTAAACGCGTTTTCCTCATGGGATCTCGGCTGTTTGCTGACCGAACTCGATGTGACTTCACTACACGTCGTATGCCGGCTTGGTCAAACCAAACTGCGAGCGGCTCCGCGGCGTCACGTGTCAAGGCGCGTGCTAGGGCCTACGTGACTGTCCCAGCCTGTCCACTCCTCCTCCACTCCGCTATCCCTCCACTCCTCCTCCACTCCGCTACCCCTGTCGTGGACCGCGGTGACATCATCTCCATGCCTACGTGACCGTCCGGGCCTGTTTACTCATTAGCGGTTCCGAGAACTGTTTACCGCTTTCACCGCCTACTGTACGGTACGTAGCTATGTTACTTCAGTGATTGTCATCGCTTCCTTCATTCAGTTTGTGTTTGGAGCCCAGTGTGTGTAGACGTTCTACTTCAGTGCTGTGCTAGTCCTTACCGCACCATATTCCGAGATCTGTTAAACGTAAGTATATGTAGTCTTATAAGTTGTAGTGTGGACCGCCTCAGGCCGTTTACTCATTAGCGATAATTGCCGCGATTTCGAGAAATGTTCCACCGCCTTCTACTGTACGGTACGTAGCTATGTTACTTCAGTGATTGTCATCGCTTCCTTCATTCAGTTTGTGTTTGGAGCCCAGTGTGTGTAGACGTTCTACTTCAGTGCTGTGCTAGTCCTTACCGTACCATATTCCGAGATCTGTTAAATGTAAGTATATGTAGTCTTATAAGTTGTAGTGTGGACCGCCTCAGGCCGTTTACTCATTAGCGATAATTGCCGCGATTTCGAGAAATGTTCCACCGCCTTCTACTGTACGGTACGTAGCTAAGTTACTTAAGTGATTGTCATTGCTTCCTTCATTCAGTTTGCGTTTGGAGCTCAGTGTGTGTAGACGTTCTACTTCAGTGCTGTGCTAGCCTTTACTGCACCATATTCCGAGATTGTTAAACGTAAGTATATGTAGCTCTTAGAAGTTGTAGTGTGGAAGACTATTACATTCCCCTTTATAGTAAGATTCTCATTTAAGGTATGATCGTTCAGCAACTTTGAAGTCAGAATGTGCAAAGAGAGGTCTGGCTTGTTAATAGAAGTTGAATAATCTGTTCTTTGCTAAAACCAATTTAATAAACGAGGAAACCCGTGTACTAACATTAAATTTGCCATGGCCTTGACTCTTGTCTACCACGCATAAAGTATGTGTTATGTTACCAATGAAGTGTTCTCGTTGCGACTAATTTGTAAATGCAAGAGACTTATCATATTCGTTGTTGCAGATGAACAACCAACACATGTGCGAGGTCTGCGGCCGAGCCTTCAGCCTGCTCAGAAACCTGAGGCGGCACGCGGAGTCCGCCCACAACGCTAGACGTCACGACTGCCACGTCTGCGATAGGCGCTTCACAAGAGGTGACAGCCTCCGCCGCCACGTCGCCACGGTTCACGGACCACACGCCGTGGCGGAGCCCCAACCGCAACGAGCGGACCATGCCTGCCGACTGTGCCCGGCCATCTTCGCCAGCCTGGAGGACGTGCGCCGCCACATGCAAGCGGCTCACTCCGCGATGCCAGCAGCAGCTCCTTCCTCCTCCTCGAGCCCCGATCGCCACGTGGAGTGCGAGCGATGCGGTAGACGCTTCGACCGAGACTTGGAACTGAGACGACACGTCCGGACCGTCCATCCTCCCACGTTCCGTTGCGCCTACTGCGACCGCGGGTTTACCCGTCGCTTCAACCGCGACCAGCACGAGTCTCACAACTGCCCTGTTGTGAGGAACCTGGTTCAAGAACCATCCGAGTTCCGCTGCGCGTACTGCGACAAGGGGTTTACTCGCCGCTTCAACCGTGACCATCACCAGTCTCACAACTGCCCTGTTGTGAGGGACCTGACCCAAGACCGACTGTCTAGGTTGTCCTCTCCTCCTCTTCCTCACAACAACCAGTCGCTGCGCCAAGGAGCCAGCGCCGAGCCCCGATCGCACCAGATGCCTAGCGCCGAGCCGCGACCAGGACCGAGCACCGAGCCACAGCCAGGGCCCAGCACCGAGCCCCAGCCCCGCCCAGGACCTAGCGCCGAGCCTCAGACCATCGATGACGAGATGGAGGGTGGCGGCCGCCCCATGTTCCAGCTCGTGCATCGGGCCTTCCGGAGTCGCCTCCTCACCTACCGCCTGGCCCGGCCGTTAGACGCCTTGCTGACCGTTGAGGATGCGCTGACCCTGTTGTTTGACGAGGTTCTGGACCTGATGGAGAACGTCATGACCCAACATCCGAGCATCAAGGCGAACATGGTCCTGGAATGTGAGTTCTCCAACATTCACGGGGCCACCTGCCTGCGCTCCTTCAACACAAAGAACGTCCCACTGACCGAGGCCTCCGACTTGGAGGCTTTCCTCTCCGCGACGTTCGAGACGATCGTGAAGAAGAAGGAGCAGTGTGAACTGGTAGGTAGCGGCTGGACCTACCTGCGTATACGCGACTTAGAGATCCGCGTGAACCAGTATACGCCGCTCGGAGGCAGAGCCTTTATGCAGCTGCCAAAGGCTATCGCAGATATACACGCTGTTGTCAATGTGCAAAACGCTGATGACATGTGTTTCATGTACGCCATCCTGGCCAAGTTCGTTGCACAACACGCAGAGAGACCTGCAGCGTATACACCGGATGTCATCGCCCGCTACGACTGGACCGGCCTGCGTTTCCCCGTGACGCTCAAGGACATCAAGATCTTTGAGGGCAAGAACAACATCAGTGTAAACGTCTACGGGATCGAGCGAGCGATGGTGGGGAGACGCCCCGATGGGACGCCAGAGTTCAAGGACCGCGTGTTCCCGCTGAATATATGCAAGCGGGAGCGCGAAGACCACAGAGACCTGCTGTACATGACCATCGATGGGGACAGGCACTACGCATACATCAAGGACCTGGGTCGACTGGTCCGGCCCCAGCTCACCAAACGTGAAAATAGGATTTACGTCTGTAAGCGGTGCTTCGCTTACTTCGACAATCGGCCCAGCAAGCTAGGGTTGACGGGTGCCCAGCGTCTGGAGGAGCACAGGCGTTACTGCTACGCCAAGGCTCCCCTTCGCCTGGACTTGCCGAAGAAGCAGCAGATCCGCTTCACCCATCCAGAGTACACTAGGCGGGAGAGGTTCTGCATCTACGCGGACTTCGAGTGTGCTCTGCAGCCCGTCGCTGTTGACTCGGTGGAAGCACCGCCACCCGGCACGACGCCCCTGCAAATGCACGTCCCGTACGCCTTCGCCTACCAGATCGTGAATTCGCTCGGCCTGGAGGAGTTTGAGCCGCGGGTATACTTCGGAGCTGACGCGTCCAAGGTCTTTATGGAACGGCTCAAGATGGACGTGCTGAGCCTGTGGGAGTTCCTGTTCAGCACGAGAGCTCTGCACCCTTCTCTGACCCGGCAGGAAATGGACGAGTATCTCGCAGCGACCCGCTGCTACCTCTGCGGCAAGGAGTTCACCGAGCTGGACGTCAAGGTGCGGGACCACAACCACGCCCCGCCTTACGGGTTCCGAGGAGCGGCGCACCGCTCGTGCAATCTGCGGTACAGGGAGCAGCGGGTCATCAACTGCTATTTCCACAACCTGTCCAACTACGACGCTCACTTCGTAGTGCGGGAGCTGGCCATCGACCCCGGTGATGTGGACGTGCTGGCGCACACCGAAGAGCGCTACATCGCCTTCACCAAGCGGTTTCATTTTGGCCAGCCCGGGGACAACCAACGACAGAGCAGTTTCGCGGTGCGGTTCCTCGACACCTACAGGTTCTTGTCCATGAGCCTGGCCAGCCTGGCAGCGGGACTGCCCACCGACAAGATGCGTGAGACCAGGAAGCGCTTCCCCGACGACCGGCTGTTCGACCTGGTGCGCAGGAAGGGCGTGTTCCCCTACGACTTTGTCACATCGTACGAAACGCTGTACAGGACCAGGGAGCTGCCGCCCAAGGAGGCGTTTAGGAACACCATGACCCTGGAGGACGTCAAGGACGAGGACTACCAACACGCCCTCAACGTGTGGCGAGCCTTCGAGTGTCGCCACCTCAAGGACTACGCCGACACGTACCTGCGCTGTGATATCGCCCTCCTCACCGACGTCTTCGAGCAGTTCCGTGACACCTCTTTGGCCGAGTACGGACTGGACCCCGCCCACTACTACACCCTGCCATCCTACGCTTGGGACGTCATGTTGAAGACCTGCGACGTGGAGCTGGACACAATGCAGGATTTCGACATGTACCTGTTCGTGGAGCAAGGCATCCGAGGAGGCATCTCCCAGGCCGTCACCCGCTACGCCAAGGCCAACCACGATCGGTGCCCGGACTACCGCCCCGACGAGCCGACACGCCACCTCCTGTACCTGGACGCCAACAACCTCTACGGCTGGGCCATGTCCCAGTACCTGCCCACCGGAGACTTCCAGTGGCTCAGCCGTGAGGAGATCGACTCCTTGGACATTGGTGCGCTGGATGCCGAAGCGGAACGGGGTTACATCCTCGAAGTGGATCTCCGCTACCCCACCCACCTCCACGACCTGCACAAGGACCTCCCTTACTGCTGCGAGACCAAGCGTCCGCCAACAGGGAAATACCCCAAACTGATGACCACCCTGGACGACAAGATGCATTACGTCTGCCATTACAGGGTCTTGCAGCAGGCGCTGAACAACGGACTGGAGCTTGCGGCTGTGCACAGGGCGATCTCGTTTCGCCAGTCTCGGTGGCTAGAGCCCTACATCCTCATGAATACCGAGCTGCGGAAGAAGGCCAGGACCAAGTTCGAGCAAGACTTTTTCAAGTTAATGAATAACGCGGTCTTTGGCAAAACCATCGAGAACGTCCGCAAGCGCCTGAACGTCAAGCTGGTCTGCACTCCGGAGAAGTTCTCCAAGTACGTGGCCAAGTCCAATTTCCTGGACCGCACGTATTACACGGAGGACGTAGCTCTCGTGCACCTCGCCAGGGTAAACATCGTCCTGGAAAAGCCCATCTACGTCGGCATGTCTGTCCTGGAGCTGAGCAAGTGGCTCATGTACGAGTTTCTGCGGAAGATGAAGGACCGCTACGGTGACCGCTTGAACGTAGACTACATGGACACTGACAGCTTCGTGTTCGACATCCTATCCCGGAACATCTACAGGGAGATGATGGAGCACTTGGACGACTTCGATACCAGCGCCTACCCGAGGTCCCACCCCTGCTACAGCCCCGCCAACGCCAAGGTGATTGGCAAGTTCAAGGACGAGTGTAACGGCCGATCCTTGTTCGAGTACCTCGGCCTGCGCTCAAAGCTCTACTTCATGGACGTTGAGGACGAAGACAACGGATCCAAGGCGATCAAGCGAGCCAAGGGAGTCGCTAAGGGGGTTGTTAAAAACGTCCTAACCCCCGACGACTACAGGGAATGTCTGTTCGACGGGGTGTTGAAAACCACCGTCAACACCCGTTTCCAGTCGTACCTGCACCGTGTCTTCACCGTACAAGTAGAAAAGCTATCCTTGAGCCCAGCCGATGATAAACGCTACATCCTGGCCGATGGTATCAACACCTTACCTTGGGGGCATAAGGACATCCCACCACTGTCCGCAGCAAGAAGGCGAGGCAATCCCGAGGAGGAGCAGCAAGGCGGGCCTATGGAGGTGGACGAGGAGGACATGGACGAGGAGGAGGACATGGACGAAGAGTTCCCGGTGTAGATTTAAGTGTAAATAGAACTAGGTTAACTTTGTAAATATTTTGTAAATAGTATTCGTAAGCAAATATAGTTAAACAGTTTAGTTTACAGCATACATCTGTGTTGTTACTACCCCTTGCATTTCCCTGACATTTACTTTCAAAAGACGCCTCTAATGCAAACCGAATTTGTCGAAACTACATTCAAAATTAACCTTTTATGAAATTGTAAAACTATCATGTTTTCAAAACAAAACTTTCAAAATTGTTAAAAATTCGATATTCGTCATTGCTTCCTTCATTCAGTTTGTGTTTGAAGCTCAGTGTGCGTAGACGTTCTACTTCAGTGCTGTGCTAGTCCTTACCGCACCATACTCCGAGATCTGTTAAACGTAAGTATATGTAGTCTTATAAGTTGTAGTGTGAACCACCTCAGGCTGTTTACTCATTAGCGATAATTGCCGCGATTTCGAGAATTGTTCACCGCCTTCTACTGTACGGTACGTAGCTATGTTACTTAAGTGATTGTCATCGCTTCACGCGACGTTCATGCATCCTTAAACCTAACTTAAACCTGCGTGCACTTGTCTGCTGACTCTTGACCTACCCTAGATAGTGTAAGCAAATGCGGGTACTGTGATTGGTGAAAATATCCTGCCCTCTTAGTGGCTAAAATTAGACGTTCTGTCCTATGATTGGTCGAATTAAAGAAACACTTCTTGAGATGGATTTTGTGAATATAAATGCAGACGCGCACCTTCAGTTTGTCTAGTGATGTTGCAGAGTAAACACCACTCAGCGACTACGTGCAGCTCTTCGACCCGGTCGCTCCCACCATCAACGACGCACTGGTCTGCAGGCTCTTCGACTCCATCTTCGCTTAAGACTACTTTTGTGTTTCAATAATTTTTTTTTTGTTGTTTCTCGTTAACTGTTGTTTTCACTTGTCCTTCTCTTTAGTGTTTAAGAACGAATATCGAATTTTTAACAATTTTGAAAGTTTTGTTTTGAAAACATGATAGTTTTACAATTTCATAAAAGGTTAATTTTGAATGTAGTTTCGACAAATTCGGTTTGCATTAGAGGCGTCTTTTGAAAGTAAATGTCAGGGAAATGCAAGGGGTAGTAACAACACAGATGTATGCTGTAAACTAAACTGTTTAACTATATTTGCTTACGAATACTATTTACAAAATATTTACAAAGTTAACCTAGTTCTATTTACACTTAAATCTACACCGGGAACTCTTCGTCCATGTCCTCCTCCTCGTCCATGTCCTCCTCGTCCACCTCCATAGGCCCGCCTTGCTGCTCCTCCTCGGGATTGCCTCGCCTTCTTGCTGCGGACAGTGGTGGGATGTCCTTATGCCCCCAAGGTAAGGTGTTGATACCATCGGCCAGGATGTAGCGTTTATCATCGGCTGGGCTCAAGGATAGCTTTTCTACTTGTACGGTGAAGACACGGTGCAGGTACGACTGGAAACGGGTGTTGACGGTGGTTTTCAACACCCCGTCGAACAGACATTCCCTGTAGTCGTCGGGGGTTAGGACGTTTTTAACAACCCCCTTAGCGACTCCCTTGGCTCGCTTGATCGCCTTGGATCCGTTGTCTTCGTCCTCAACGTCCATGAAGTAGAGCTTTGAGCGCAGGCCGAGGTACTCGAACAAGGATCGGCCGTTACACTCGTCCTTGAACTTGCCAATCACCTTGGCGTTGGCGGGGCTGTAGCAGGGGTGGGACCTCGGGTAGGCGCTGGTATCGAAGTCGTCCAAGTGCTCCATCATCTCCCTGTAGATGTTCCGGGATAGGATGTCGAACACGAAGCTGTCAGTGTCCATGTAGTCTACGTTCAAGCGGTCACCGTAGCGGTCCTTCATCTTCCGCAGAAACTCGTACATGAGCCACTTGCTCAGCTCCAGGACAGACATGCCGACGTAGATGGGCTTTTCCAGGACGATGTTTACCCTGGCGAGGTGCACGAGAGCTACGTCCTCCGTGTAATACGTGCGGTCCAGGAAATTGGACTTGGCCACGTACTTGGAGAACTTCTCCGGAGTGCAGACCAGCTTGACGTTCAGGCGCTTGCGGACGTTCTCGATGGTTTTGCCAAAGACCGCGTTATTCATTAACTTGAAAAAGTCTTGCTCGAACTTGGTCCTGGCCTTCTTCCGCAGCTCGGTATTCATGAGGATGTAGGGCTCTAGCCACCGAGACTGGCGAAACGAGATCGCCCTGTGCACAGCCGCAAGCTCCAGTCCGTTGTTCAGCGCCTGCTGCAAGACCCTGTAATGGCAGACGTAATGCATCTTGTCGTCCAGGGTGGTCATCAGTTTGGGGTATTTCCCTGTTGGCGGACGCTTGGTCTCGCAGCAGTAAGGGAGGTCCTTGTGCAGGTCGTGGAGGTGGGTGGGGTAGCGGAGGTCCACTTCGAGGATGTAACCCCGTTCCGCTTCGGCATCCAGCGCACCAATGTCCAAGGAGTCGATCTCCTCACGGCTGAGCCACTGGAAGTCTCCGGTGGGCAGGTACTGGGACATGGCCCAGCCGTAGAGGTTGTTGGCGTCCAGGTACAGGAGGTGGCGTGTCGGCTCGTCGGGGCGGTAGTCCGGGCACCGATCGTGGTTGGCCTTGGCGTAGCGGGTGACGGCCTGGGAGATGCCTCCTCGGATGCCTTGCTCCACGAACAGGTACATGTCGAAATCCTGCATTGTGTCCAGCTCCACGTCGCAGGTCTTCAACATGACGTCCCAAGCGTAGGATGGCAGGGTGTAGTAGTGGGCGGGGTCCAGTCCGTACTCGGCCAAAGAGGTGTCACGGAACTGCTCGAAGACGTCGGTGAGGAGGGCGATATCACAGCGCAGGTACGTGTCGGCGTAGTCCTTGAGGTGGCGACACTCGAAGGCTCGCCACACGTTGAGGGCGTGTTGGTAGTCCTCGTCCTTGACGTCCTCCAGGGTCATGGTGTTCCTAAACGCCTCCTTGGGCGGCAGCTCCCTGGTCCTGTACAGCGTTTCGTACGATGTGACAAAGTCGTAGGGGAACACGCCCTTCCTGCGCACCAGGTCGAACAGCCGGTCGTCGGGGAAGCGCTTCCTGGTCTCACGCATCTTGTCGGTGGGCAGTCCCGCTGCCAGGCTGGCCAGGCTCATGGACAAGAACCTGTAGGTGTCGAGGAACCGCACCGCGAAACTGCTCTGTCGTTGGTTGTCCCCGGGCTGGCCAAAATGAAACCGCTTGGTGAAGGCGATGTAGCGCTCTTCGGTGTGCGCCAGCACGTCCACATCACCGGGGTCGATGGCCAGCTCCCGCACTACGAAGTGAGCGTCGTAGTTGGACAGGTTGTGGAAATAGCAGTTGATGACCCGCTGCTCCCTGTACCGCAGATTGCACGAGCGGTGCGCCGCTCCTCGGAACTCGTAAGGCGGGGCGTGGTTGTGGTCCCGCACCTTGACGTCCAGCTCGGTGAACTCCTTGCCGCAGAGGTAGCAGCGGGTCGCTGCGAGATACTCGTCCATTTCCTGCCGGGTCAGAGAAGGGTGCAGAGCTCTCGTGCTGAACAGGAACTCCCACAGGCTCAGCACGTCCATCTTGAGCCGTTCCATAAAGACCTTGGACGCGTCAGCTCCGAAGTATACCCGCGGCTCAAACTCCTCCAGGCCGAGCGAATCCACGATCTGGTAGGCGAAGGCGTACGGGACGTGCATTTGCAGGGGCGTCGTGCCGGGTGGCGGTGCTTCCACCGAGTCAACAGCGACGGGCTGCAGAGCACACTCGAAGTCCGCGTAGATGCAGAACCTCTCCCGCCTAGTGTACTCTGGATGGGTGAAGCGGATCTGCTGCTTCTTCGGCAAGTCCAGGCGAAGGGGAGCCTTGGCGTAGCAGTAACGCCTGTGCTCCTCCAGACGCTGGGCACCCGTCAACCCTAGCTTGCTGGGCCGATTGTCGAAGTAAGCGAAGCACCGCTTACAGACGTAAATCCTATTTTCACGTTTGGTGAGCTGGGGCCGGACCAGTCGACCCAGGTCCTTGATGTATGCGTAGTGGCTGTCCCCATCGATGGTCATGTACAGCAGGTCTCTGTGGTCTTCGCGCTCCCGCTTGCATATCTTCAGCGGGAACACGCGGTCCTTGAACTCTGGCGTCCCATCGGGGCGTCTCCCCACCATCGCTCGCTCGATCCCGTAGACGTTTACACTGATGTTGTTCTTGCCCTCAAAGATCTTGATGTCCTTGAGCGTCACGGGGAAACGCAGGCCGGTCCAGTCGTAGCGGGCGATGACATCCGGTGTATACGCTGCAGGTCTCTCTGCGTGTTGTGCAACGAACTTGGCCAGGATGGCGTACATGAAACACATGTCATCAGCGTTTTGCACATTGACAACAGCGTGTATATCTGCGATAGCCTTTGGCAGCTGCATAAAGGCTCTGCCTCCGAGCGGCGTATACTGGTTCACGCGGATCTCTAAGTCGCGTATACGCAGGTAGGTCCAGCCGCTACCTACCAGTTCACACTGCTCCTTCTTCTTCACGATCGTCTCGAACGTCGCGGAGAGGAAAGCCTCCAAGTCGGAGGCCTCGGTCAGTGGGACGTTCTTTGTGTTGAAGGAGCGCAGGCAGGTGGCCCCGTGAATGTTGGAGAACTCACATTCCAGGACCATGTTCGCCTTGATGCTCGGATGTTGGGTCATGACGTTCTCCATCAGGTCCAGAACCTCGTCAAACAACAGGGTCAGCGCATCCTCAACGGTCAGCAAGGCGTCTAACGGCCGGGCCAGGCGGTAGGTGAGGAGGCGACTCCGGAAGGCCCGATGCACGAGCTGGAACATGGGGCGGCCGCCACCCTCCATCTCGTCATCGATGGTCTGAGGCTCGGCGCTAGGTCCTGGGCGGGGCTGGGGCTCGGTGCTGGGCCCTGGCTGTGGCTCGGTGCTCGGTCCTGGTCGCGGCTCGGCGCTAGGCATCTGGTGCGATCGGGGCTCGGCGCTGGCTCCTTGGCGCAGCGACTGGTTGTTGTGAGGAAGAGGAGGAGAGGACAACCTAGACAGTCGGTCTTGGGTCAGGTCCCTCACAACAGGGCAGTTGTGAGACTGATGATGGTCACGGTTGAAGCGGCGAGTAAACCCCTTGTCGCAGTACGCGCAGCGGAACTCGGATGGTTCTTGAACCAGGTTCCTCACAACAGGGCAGTTGTGAGACTCGTGCTGGTCGCGGTTGAAGCGACGGGTAAACCCGCGGTCGCAGTAGGCGCAACGGAACGTGGGAGGATGGACGGTCCGGACGTGTCGTCTCAGTTCCAAGTCTCGGTCGAAGCGTCTACCGCATCGCTCGCACTCCACGTGGCGATCGGGGCTCGAGGAGGAGGAAGGAGCTGCTGCTGGCATCGCGGAGTGAGCCGCTTGCATGTGGCGGCGCACGTCCTCCAGGCTGGCGAAGATGGCCGGGCACAGTCGGCAGGCATGGTCCGCTCGTTGCGGTTGGGGCTCCGCCGCGGCGTGTGGTCCGTGAACCGTGGCGACGTGGCGGCGGAGGCTGTCACCTCTTGTGAAGCGCCTATCGCAGACGTGGCAGTCGTGACGTCTAGCGTTGTGGGCGGACTCCGCGTGCCGCCTCAGGTTTCTGAGCAGGCTGAAGGCTCGGCCGCAGACCTCGCACATGTGTTGGTTGTTCATCTGCAACAACGAATATGATAAGTCTCTTGCATTTACAAATTAGTCGCAACGAGAACACTTGATTGGTAACATAACACATACTTTATGCGTGGTAGACAAGAGTCAAGGCCATGGCAAATTTAATGTTAGTACACGGGTTTCCTCGTTTATTAAATTGGTTTTAGCAAAGAACAGATTATTCAACTTCTATTAACAAGCCAGACCTCTCTTTGCACATTCTGACTTCAAAGTTGCTGAACGATCATACCTTAAATGAGAATCTTACTATAAAGGGGAATGTAATAGTCTTCCACACTACAACTTCTAAGAGCTACATATACTTACGTTTAACAATCTCGGAATATGGTGCAGTAAAGGCTAGCACAGCACTGAAGTAGAACGTCTACACACACTGAGCTCCAAACGCAAACTGAATGAAGGAAGCAATGACAATCACTTAAGTAACTTAGCTACGTACCGTACAGTAGAAGGCGGTGGAACATTTCTCGAAATCGCGGCAATTATCGCTAATGAGTAAACGGCCTGAGGCGGTCCACACTACAACTTATAAGACTACATATACTTACATTTAACAGATCTCGGAATATGGTACGGTAAGGACTACCACAGCACTGAAGTAGAACGTCTACACACACTGGGCTCCAAACACAAACTGAATGAAGGAAGCGATGATAATCACTGAAGTAACATAGCTACGTACCGTACAGTAGAAGGCGGTGGAACATTTCTCGAAATCGCGGCAATTATCGCTAATGAGTAAACGGCCTGAGGCGGTCCACACTACAACTTATAAGACTACATATACTTACGTTTAACAGATCTCGGAATATGGTGCGGTAAGGACTAGCACAGCACTGAAGTAGAACGTCTACACACACTGGGCTCCAAACACAAACTGAATGAAGGAAGCGATGACAATCA
Organism: Allygus modestus; assembly: GCA_963675035.1. NCBI lineage: Eukaryota > Metazoa > Arthropoda > Insecta > Hemiptera > Cicadellidae > Allygus > Allygus modestus. Next base: position 352,916,536 of record OY776112.1, read on the forward strand.
CTGAAGTAACATAGCTACGTACCGTACAGTAGGCGGTGAAAGCGGTAAACAGTTCTCGGAACCGCTAATGAGTAAACAGGCCCGGACGGTCACGTAGGCATGGAGATGATGTCACCGCGGTCCACGACAGGGGTAGCGGAGTGGAGGAGGAGTGGAGGGATAGCGGAGTGGAGGAGGAGTGGACAGGTTGGGACAGTCACGTAGGCCCTAGCACGCGCCTTGACACGTGACGCCGCGGAGCCGCTCGCAGTTTGGTTTGACCAAGCCGGCATACGACGTGTAGTGAAGTCACATCGAGTTCGGTCAGCAAACAGCCGAGATCCCATGAGGAAAACGCGTTTAAAAATTAATAACGGGCCCGTTTAACGGTGGATTCTCAATTTTCTTTAAGCGATGGTTTCTTTAGGCCGCCGCCTGACATGTGGTGAAGTTTCATCAAAATCGGTCTTTAAACAGCTGAGATCCCATAAGGAAAAAGCGGTTAAAAATTAATAGCGGGTCCGTTTAACGGTGGATTTTCAATTTTCTTTAAGCGATGGTTTACTTAGACCGCCGCCTGACATGTGGTGAGGTTTCGTCAAAATCGGTTGGTAAACAGCTGAGATCCCATAAGGAAAACGCGGTTAAAAATTAATAGCGGGTCCGTTTAACGGTGGATTTTCAATTTTCTTTAAGCGATGGTTTACTTAGACCGCCGCCTGACATGTGGTGAGGTTTCGTCAAAATCGGTTGGTAAACAGCTGAGATCCCATAAGGAAAACGCGGTTAAAAATTAATAGCGGGTCCGTTTAACGGTGGATTTTCAATTTTCTTTAAGCGATGGTTTACTTAGGCCGCCGCCTGACATGTGGTGAGGTTTCGTAAAAATCGGTTGGTAAACAGCTGAGATCCCATAAGGAAAACGCGGTTATAAATTAATAGCGGCCTTGTTTAATGGCGGATCTATGGGGTTCTTACGTCATTCGCTTCCTCTGGGATAGGCCTACACTCTGGAAAAAGTCCCGTGGGAATCGATGGATAAATAGGCTAGTTATTAATTTTCGAAAGTTTTTTCCTCATGTTCAAGGTCATCACGAAAAGTGCCGCTGGCGACCGGGGGGGGCGTCGGGGGGGGGGGCGTCGGGGGGGGGGGGCGTCGGGGGGGGGGCTCCTCAGGCTCCTCACGCCAGGCGCCAGGTTTAAGTTAGGTTAATGGGTCACGTGACGGGGGGGGGGGCTCCACAGCTCCACAGTGGAGCAACTGCTGTTGCTGCTGGTTCACGCCCATCCAATGCCCCCTACTTGCCTGTTATAGGTATAGAATTAGAATCAAAAATGTATTTCGTGAATAGCAAATTGTTATGTGAAATATTCAGATTTAAAACTAATACTCAATACTAAATTGACAATTTTAAAATTTATTCTCTAGCAAAGAATTGCACATTTCCTTCACATATGTATGCAGTCTGTCAGGAATTCATCCACCTAGTACGGACAACTTTCAATCAGAATATTTTTCAACATTTTAAGATCAATTCTTTCACTGGCTACGTTTTTCAGGTGCCGGGAAAGAGTATTGTCTAGTCGTAGACCAGAGTAGTGGATGCCCTTTTCAAAGTAGTGCCAATTCATGGATAAGGTAGACCATGTAACACTTATGACGTGTATTATAGGGATATCTGGCAATATTCTCTTCAGAGAGATGAAAGTTTTATTTAAAAAAAGATAAAACCTCCAGAATATATACACTTTGGAGGGTGAGAAGATGCAGTTGTTGGGAAAAAGTCTTTCAATGCGCTCGATAGCCAGCTCCACACATAATACGAACAATCCTCTTATGGAGTTTTAATACTCTCAAGAACTCTGAACAATTTGACCTAATCTTATTATATCAGATGATTATTTTCTTTCTGTTTACAATTTTCCTCGACTGTCAAAACTTAATTTATGTTTACATCTGGAACAAGTAAGTAGACCCTCTGGGAGGATAAAACCTGCTCCTGATTGGTCGAGAGCCGGTCACGTGACCGATGACGTCATCAAGATGGCGGCGCCCACATGGACGACCACGTGTTTTAACCTCACTTTTGACCACGTGTTTTTTCCCGCGCTTTTTTCAAGATGGCGGTGCCCACGTGGCTGACCACGTGTTCTAACCTCACTTCTGACCACGTGTGTTAACCTAACTTTTTACCACGTGGTTTTCCCCGCGCTTTTTCAAGATGGCGGCGCCCATGTGGCGAGAAACCTTTTTTGACCACGTGATTCAATACGGTCCTAGCCTTCCGTTTACCAACCTAGGTGCACACACTGGTACCAGTGTAACTAGCCTAAGTCATGACAATAACTACAATGATCACACAAACACACATGATGTTTCATATACTATGACTACTTACTGTGAATGCCACCTGGAGACAGCCAGAACACGAATAGCACAGACCGGTATCAGCCAGCTATATAATCCTTACTCGTATCCTCGTCCTCGTCTGCAACCTCGCCAAACTGTTACCTTCGAGGAACTTCCTTATCGTAACTTCCTTGTCGCGACTTCCTTGCCAGAGACGTTTGCCTTCAAAGTGACCTTGACCTTGAAAGCAACCTTGACCTTGAAAGTGACCTTGACCCTGAAAGTGACCTTGACCTTGAAGGTGACCTTGACCTTGAAAGTGACCTTGACCTTGAAAGTGACATTGACCTTGAAAGTGACCTTGACCTTGAAAGTGACCTTGACCTTGAAAGTGACCTTGACCTTGAAAGTGACCTTGACCTTGAAAGTGACCCTGACCTTGAAAGTGACCTTGACCTTGAAAGTGACCTTGACCTTGAAAGTGACCTTGACCTTGAAGATGACCTCGGCCTCGATGGCAACCTTCCGGTAACCTCTAAATTTTCTTTGTTCCTTGAGCCGGATGGAGGAGACACGTTTCCCTTCAACATCCTGGGCAACGCCCAAACCCCACCCATGTCTGCCGGGTATAAATGATCCTTCGTTCCGAAGCCGAGTCACTTGGTCCTGTGCTCTGGTGCTCTCAAGTGGTCTCTTGCTCTGTGTTCGTGCAGTCTGTACTACTTGGTGTCTCTCAGGTTAGTAGTAATAATACTTTTTATATTTCAAAATATATTTACCTCGTTTCAAATAATTGGTTTACAGATGTCTTTGTACAGCTGTGCATAATCATCACGGTCCGCTGTCTGTTACAAACAAATAAGATAACACTAGAGTTATCTATCTAGGATCACTGAGGTTAGAATAAAATCATTATTTATGCGCAACTTGTGGAAAAGTTGTGGCTGATTAGTTTTATCTATATAGGGTCACTGAGGTTAGAATAAAATCATTATTTATGCGCAACTTGTGAACAACTCGTGGTTAATTAGTTTTATCTATCTAGGGTCGTTAAGGTTAAGACTGTTTCTTGGTAAGTAATCAGAGCTTTAACATTTGTTGTTAATTAAGAACGTAATGAGAAAGCGTGTATCGTTTTCAAAACCTCTCGTAACGGGTGTTGTTTGGTTACAGGTTGAGGATAGACACTCTGTGTGGGAGGAAGTAGCAAGAGATAGGGTGAGATTTAAAAAACGTATAGAAAAATTAGAACTTATACTTATACCAACTCTTACAAAAAAGATACAGGAAATAAATAAATAATAATAATAATTGCTAATAAGTAATATCATAGGTTAAAAGGTCAGAGCTTTACCAGCTATCTGTCTAAAGTTTAATAGTGATAGCGGTATTTTATTGCACCAACTGACGTAATACTGAAACCCCTTATTTAATTAACATCAGCATATCTTAGTTGTATATGTTATAAGGTCAACCCTATATATACGATTAGTAAAAAAGTCTAGTTCTCTTTATCATACCAGCTTTCGAGTGGGTAAGACGTTGTGGTTACTTGTGGTCATATTTAGTCATATTTATTTAGTATTTTGCTAGTTTATACTTAGTAATAATCAACCAATACACATTTAACCAGTTCTATCTGATTATTAGATTTATTGTGAACGTGTAAGTAGGTCTTTACTAATTTATTTGATTTCACTTAGTTATTTAATCTAATTCATCGTACGTTTTCTTTGTCAAAATGAATCCTGTCCATGTTGTTAACACCAGTGAAACGTATGTCAGGCGTTTCAGAGTGCACGGTCTTAGGACCACTTTCAAATTTAACAGCCCTCCGGAAGGAGTGTCTGAACTTGATTGGCTCAGAACAGGGTTTTCTAGTCTGGTTGAAAAAATGAAAGCCGAAGCTTCCGATGGGGATCAACTAGGTTTCACCCTACGTAGTCTAAATTTGAAAAATAAAGAACCAGGCTATGTAGCGTTTCGACCTGCTTCCGAGGTTGATGGAGACATCCTTTGGGAAATTTTCGGGGGCATTGTCCAGAGTAATGCCGACTCTATCACTTCAGCGGACACCTTCCAGGTCGAGTGCACGCGTGTCAACCTCCCTGTAGGCACTGGTAGGATCCGTCCAGGTAGGTTCAATACTTTTAATGAAGAATGTCGCAAACGGAAGGGCATTATTGCTATAAAAAACACCGACAATCTGTGTCTCCCTAGAGCAATCGTAGTGGCAAAGGCTAAGGTGAAAGGTAACCAAGAATACAATCTAATCCGAATGGACAAAGGTAAAAGGCAGATCAACAAGGCGAAGAGACTAATGCAGAAAGCTAGGGTCGAGATACCTGCGGAGGGGGCGGGTATCCAAGAATTAATTAAATTCCAAGACCACCTCAAGAAATACAAAATCACTGTGTACAACTACGATAGAAGAGGCCGAGACGTATATTTTGAAGGAAACAACCCTGATGCCCAGAAAAAAATCAACTTGTTGTTTCATAACGGTCATTTCAACGTTATAACATCACTGACTGCTGCCTTTGCCTGCACACACTATTGTGAAGCCTGCCATGTACCGTACAGTAACAAAGGGGACCACAGATGCACCAACATTTGCCCAGCCTGTCAGACTGTCTCTCCACCCTGTGTAGAAGAAAACGGCGGGATATCTTGCACAGATTGCAACATGAAGTATAAGAGCCAGATATGCTTCATGGCTCACAAGACCGAGCGCTGCAAAACTGTCAGGAAATGTTCGGAGTGTGACAAAATTATCAATCTAAGGTACAGGAAATCAGATCATGTCTGTGGTGAGGTGTTCTGTGTAATCTGCAGAGATTTCATGCCTCCTGACCACCAATGTTTCATGAAGGTGGACAAATCAGTCCCTAAAATCAAAGACTCTGTGTACGTATTCTTCGACTTGGAGACACGTCAAGATGAACCCCTGGCTACTGACTCTGATTCTAAAGTTCACATTGTCAATCTATGTGTCTCGCAACAGTATTGTTGGAAATGTATTGAGGGCGATGAATGTGACACTTGCGTGAATCGTACAAGAATATTCAGAGAAGATCCAGTGGCTAGATTTGTTGATTACATCATGGAAACTCGCCAAAAATTCAAAAATGTCTGCGTGATCGCCCACAATGGTCAGGGGTTCGATTTTCAATTTATTCTTAAATACGTCATTGAACAAACTAAATTCACTCCTGATCTTATAATGAGAGGTACAAAAGTTATACTGATGGAATTTGACAATGTACGCTTCATAGATTCACTAAACTATTTCCCGATGGCCCTGTCTGAACTCCCCAAAGCATTCGATCTTCCTCCGGAGAAAAAGAAAGGTTACTTCCCTCATCTGTTCAACACAGTTGAAAATCAAAATTACGTTGGTCCTATTCCTGCTATGGAGTTTTACTGTCCCAATTCCATGTTCAAAAAGACCTACGAGGACTTTGAAAACTGGCACAGTGAACAGATGAGTAAAAATTACGTCTTTGATTTCCAAAAAGAAATAATTGAGTACTGTGTTTCTGACGTGGAAATTTTAGCCCAAGCGTGCATTAAGTTTCGAAAGCTCTTCTTGCAGGAATGCAGGGTAGAACCTTTTCTTGAGTCAGTTACGATCGCGAGTGCTTGTAACAAAGCGTTCAGACGTAACTTTTTGAAACCCAACACAATTGGCTTGATTCCAAAGAACGGTTATCGCATGGTTGACAACCAGTCGGCTGCTGCTCTGCAATGGTTGACTTGGGAGGAAGACCAGCGAGATGTAACGATTCGACACGCTGGGCGGGGGAGAGAAGCCAAAATTGCCGGAATGAAAGTTGACGGATTTGATGGGGAACGAGTTTACGAGTTCCAAGGGTGTTACTTCCACGGTTGCCCTAAATGTTTCCCCTATAAACGAGAGGAGCCTCTGAAGGAGGACCCCTCAGACAGCCTGCATCTCAGATACGAAAGAACTAAAAACAAAATTCAAAAGTTGTCTGAAACCCCCTATGAGATTGTTGAGATGTGGGAGTGTGTGTTCAACAAAATTAAACGCGATAACAATCTGACGTACTTGAACACACTACCGATCTTGAATTCTCTCCCCCTAGAGCCTCGTAACGCTTTCTTCGGAGGAAGGACGGGGAACGCGAAAACGTATCACAAATGTGAAGAAGAAGAAGGAGAGTCTATTCAATACGTAGATGTATGTTCACTGTACCCGTACGTTTGCAAGAGAGGTCACTACCCTCTAGGACACCCCACTGTACATGTAGGGGACAGAGTATGCCGAGAGCTTGGACTGGACGTAAACGGTATCTTAAAATGTAAAGTTCTACCACCGCTTGACCTGTATCACCCTGTGCTCCCAACAAGAATGAACAACAAACTGATGTTCTTACTGTGTAAAAAATGTGGGGAACAGATGAACCAAGAAGACTGTCAGCACAGCAGTGACGAAAGAGCTCTGACCGGTACGTGGACCATGGATGAGTTGAGAAAGGCGGTAGACAAAGGATATGTGATTCTGGATATGTATGAGATGTGGGAATACAAGATGGCGACATATGAGAACGGAGGGCTCTTCACCGACTTTATAAATAAATTTTTAAAGATCAAGCAAGAGGCATCAGGGTATCCTGCATGGTGTGTGACGCAGGAAGACAAGGACAGGTATGTAAAAGAATACTTTGACCATGAAGGAATAAGTCTGGACCCCACCAAGATTGATAAGAACAGCGGGTTAAGATCTCTAGCCAAATTGATGCTAAATTCGTTCTGGGGCAAGTTTGGCCAGAGGGAAAACCAGACAAAAGCGTCGCTGATTAGAGACCCTAAGGACTTTTTCGCATTGATGACAACGCCAGGAATTCAAGTAAATACGATCAGGGAATTGAACGAGGAAGTACTCCTTGTTAACTGGCAAAATATCGATGAAGTAGGAGAGTCACTGCGAACGGTAAACGTAGTCCTGGCGGCTTTTACCACGGCACAAGCACGACTCAAGCTCTACGAACACCTTGAAGCTCTCGGCGGTCAGGTCCTCTATTATGACACCGACTCGGTCCTCTACATCTACAAAAACGGGTTGTACAGGATTCCTACCGGTGACTATTTGGGGGATATGACCGATGAGTTAGCCAGCGAATACGGTCCGGGCTCATATATTGTGGAGTTTGTGTCCGGTGGTCCCAAGACCTACGCGTATTTGGTGTTTTCAACAAACAAAAACAAACTTGTAGAGGTATGCAAAATCAAAGGTTTAACACTTAATTTGAACACCTCAAAACAGTTGAACTTTGAACAACTGAAAAAAATGATTCTTAGTGAGACAAAACTGCCTGTTGAAACATCAGAGAGTAGAATTAGGAGAACCAAAGACAAAAACATCATCACCACAAAAGAGACCAAATTTTTCAGAGTCACAGGACCAAAGAGACGTCACGAGGGTAAGTACGACACCTTACCTTTTGGCTTCTCCAAACAGCGAAGGCAATTCTAATCCCGCCACGTTATCCTCTTCTCCAGTTCTTTTACCATTCCAGCGTAATACTACTAAATTACTTATCCAATGACGTGGAGAGCGAACAAGTGGGGGTACCGATAACAGAGCACTCGTTTATCAGTCTGGTCTTTTATATATAACGTGCTCTTGTTTAACCTCTCAATGTCGCACATTACTTCTCTATTTGAAATTTGTGTTAACCATATTTTCTTAAATATTGAGTGCGTTCAAGATCTAAAGTGTCTTGGTTTACCACCCTCGATTTTAGATCACTTTGTAGAACATTTTTATTTCTGGTACATCAACGGTACTCGCTGGACTACTTTTAGCGGACCTTGGTTTTGTAATTGCACAGTCCCTTCATTGTTCTCTCTGTCTCAATTCAAAACTGTATTTTATAACTTAAATTCAAAATTTTGTATATCCAAATTGTAATCATGTCCAAAGTAAAATCCTTGTTCGAAATGTGCACCCTTCGTATTCACGAGGGACTTATCTATTGTGTGCTTGACTTTAAATACCTAAATTTACCCCCGCTAATTTTAGATTACTTCATTGAACGTGAGTACAACTTACTTGTTGAATGGTTGAATAATGGGGACGAACCCACTTACTATTTACCCGTTTCAACCTTATGTGAATGTGTTCCGTTTCCAAATTCGTTAGAGCATTACAAAACTTTAATTCACTCCTCGGACAAAGAACCGTGTCACAAAAACTTGCCGAGACTATTACCACCACTACGTTTCACAGGAATGAGTGTTTGTGAAGGTCCAGTAGAGTAGGGTGACTTACTCGAATGTTCCTTGGCTGTGGAGAATCATCTACGTGAAGGCAGACTTAAAAATGCCATTAAAAATGCTTTCTAAGATAAATCAGGTCGACCTTAGATAGTAACAAGACCAGGGTTTGGGCCGTTCCCTATCAAAACGTTGGAGGGTGTAAGACCGGAAAAATATGGTTCCCCTCGATTCCCACAGCTTGTCTGAGGGCTTAGTAAATTGAGTCACTCAGCTTCACACCTGAGTGGCTCCTTTGAACGGCTCTATATGTGTGAATGTATTCCGGATGAAACGTGGTGTTGGTAGTGTCTCTATTGCGGAAATACCTGACCTTAGGCGACAAAAGAAAAAATGGTCGTCGGCCACGATGGTTGCTGGCGGCCCCTAAGGTCAGAAGGGAGGTGAGGTAGCTCACCACTGCACACAGTGAAGGCAGGGGCTGTGTGGGTATTATGTAGGGTTTACTGGTCTTGCCGGTGATCCTCGCATAATACCAGGGGGGCGGAGACGGCAACTAGTTTGTTTTTGGAGGCCGTCACGCATCTGCGGCGGTGGAGGGGCCGCAGAATCCCGGGGGGTCAAAATAAAAAAGTAAAAATCCCCTGTAAATTACCAGTGTAAAAATGGATGTCAGGAAGACAATAGCTGATGAACTGCACAAACAGGCGCGTAAAAATTTCCCTAGACGTAGGATGGCTTTGAAAGGTATTAAGGACCTTTATCAGGCGGATTTAGTTGAAATGCAACCTTATGCGAAATTGAATAAAGGGTACAGGTACATAATGACGATAATAAATTGCCTGACTAAATATGCATTCGCAATCCCGCTAAAAAACAAGACAGGGCCTGAGGTGGCCAAAGCTTTAGAACCTATACTCGCGAAACACAAAATGAAAAACTTTCAAACTGACGATGGTACGGAATGGTTTAATCAATACGTAGCCAAGGTTATTAAAGAGTACAAAATAAACCATTACTCTACATATTCGGAACTTAAAGCCAGTATAGTTGAGAGATTTAATCGAACTCTAAAGACACGTATGTGGAAACTGTTCACAGCTAGAGGTACACACGAATGGTTAAACCTTTTACCAGACATTTTAAAATCTTACAATAACACAAAACATAGAACAATAGGGATGAAACCTAAAGATGTTAAACAAAAACACGTCAAAGATATCCTGGCTAGGATCAATAAGACTAAGTCTGTAAAGTATAAGCCTAAGTTAAAGGTAGGTGACAGTGTCAGAATAAGTAAACACAAGCGAGTTTTTACCAAAGGCTATTTACCAAATTGGACCAATGAGGTTTTTACAGTGTTTGCTGTTAAACCGACTAAACCAACAACATACATATTACAAGACTACAATGGTGAAATACTGAAAGGGGGTTTTTACGAGCATGAAATTAGTTTGTCAAAAACCGGTGATGTTTACTTGGTGGAAAAAGTGTTGAGACGGAAGGGGGACAGGGTCCTTGTTCGATGGCTCGGTTTTGATAAAACACACGACTCGTGGGTACATAAAAACTCTATAAAATAAATATACAATTATCATTTTCCATCACTCTTAGACAAGATGCGTATTATCAAACACACTTCACAGTTGCCTATAGAAAACTTTGATTCGTTTGTCGGTACAGGTATGAGTACGGAGAGAAGGCACGGACCTCTGCTGCCAAACACCATACGTTGTATTATATGTGGACCGTCAAATTGTGGAAAAACAAACGTTCTTTTCAACTTACTCTTTGACACTAACGGACTCAGGTTTCGTAATGTGTATGTGTTTTCTAAATCTCTATATCAACCTAAATACAAGTTTTTGGCCAAGACTATGCCTAAAGAGGTGGGCTACTTTGCGTTTGATGAAAATTCTCAGATTCCACCTCCTAGCGAGGCGAAATCCAATTCTATTATGATTTTTGACGATATTGCGTGTGAAAAACACGATAACATTAGGAGTTATTTTACCATGGCCCGTCATAAAGATATAGACACATTTTACCTGGGACAGACGTACAGTCGTATACCTAAACAACTAATTAGGGACAATTGTAACTTTTTGATAATATTTAAACAAGATGATATGAACCTTCGGCACATATACTATGATCATGTTAATACGGATATGACATTTGAAAAGTTTAAGCAGTTATGCAGCGTAGCGTGGAAGAATAACCACGGATTCGTTACCATAGACAAGGATAGTGATATTGAAAAAGGGAGGTATCGTATGGGACTAGACAGTTTTGTCCAAGACTTATAATGGTACGTATCTACACGTACAACGATCTGAGGGGGTTCAATAGAAGACTGCACAATGTCAAGTCAAATTTGTGCACATTATATTACAAAGACAAAAAGAGATTTTGTGGAAACTATTGCAGTAGGAAGGGTGATCACGGTCATCCGCTCAATAGGAGGTGTTGGAGACACAAAAAGCCAGCAGTTACTACCTTTATACCGCCAGTAGTTTTGCTAATGATTTCAGCAAGTGAAAGAACTTATAATCGGGAAGTATGGGTTAATTTTTTAAACAAATGTGACGATAAGAATATTCCGTTGGAATTGGTGATTTATCACGAGGACATGAACAACTCTACCGTGAGGGACCCTCAAAACTTGATCTCTAGATTTAGACCCTTTCCGGATATATTTGGTAATGTTCTCCCCTTGCGTAACCAGCACGGGAGTATACATTTCGCTCAGATTGTTTTGAGAATGTTGGAGTATGGTTGTAAGATACCGCACGCCTCAAGATGCATTGTGTTGACCGAAAGAACTATACCAATCAGACCGCCGCTGGAGATTTACAGAACTGCTTTATCACTGAACTGTTATATCGATATTAGTTACAACACTGCCTGGGGTCCCATTCCTGACGGTACACCAACAGGGCCACGGGGAAAACCTTTCGCTGCTGTCAACAACTATTGTCAGGGGTTGTACACTGTAGAGTTTCTCAGGGAAGCCTTACCGACAGTCTCGTCACAGTGTGAGAAATTCGGTATAACTTTAAATAAAGGTGTATATAATGTAACAAATAAAAAGTTGTTTGAACAATGGCGGACGTTTACAGGTACAAACCCGTGTGAATTCTGGCTCTTGAATTCATATTTGATGTATAATAGACGCCATGACAAACCTATGGCGATGTTAAGGAAGTATATGAATAAAACTGTGGAAAATGACAAGTACATTGTGACTCACGTGTCAGAATGGAGGGACGATGTTAAAAGAGCGTGGGTATTTAAAAGCTATACACATAAATACGTGATTCCATGGTTCGACGTTAGAGAACGTAGGTACTATAGAGGATTGGATCTTGCTGCGGGGGTTTCACTTCTGGACGTAATTAAATATGTTCGTAAACATAAGAAGCGTGCCATGTTTTTCAGACAGGTAGAGCTACCGTAAGCTATTAATTAATTTACAAGTAGACATAAAGACATTATTGATCATGAAGCCGACCAAGAAACATCTTACTTTACGTATAGCTGAGCTTAAGGAAGCTATTCGACGTAAGTATAACAGTTTTAAGACAGGGGTTGTTGAGAGTGAAAGATTTTTCGAGAAGAAATACAAACCAATAATTACAGAGATAAAAAAAACCAATATCACTCCCAAAAAAGAGTCACTATTGGAACCGAAAAAAGAAGAAGAAGAAGAATTAGAATTGAAGGAAGAGGAAGATGATGGTGAATATGAGTCACCTGTACCGTCACCTAGAATAACACCGACAAGTGAGGCTGCCAGTACCCGTCTTGACACCATACTATCTACACCTTCTGGCAGAGAGACCGTCTCATTCTTTATAAATACCCATTTTCAACATCCCACAACCAAAAGGTATATGGAAATGTTTATGAAAGATCGTTCGGGTAAAGAACAAAAAATTGATCACTTATACGGCCCAAGGTACGAGAATGGAGATACACTTATGGTTGGCGATAAAGAGCTAGAGTTTGATGATGACGGGTATATTAAAATAGGAGGCATCCGGTACAAGGGCACAGACGGACTTTATGAATTATTATTTAAAAGAATACCGGATGAAGACGAGTACACCACGGAAGATCTAAGGGCTTACAGAGATATTTTGTTGAAAACTAACGCGCATATGAAAGATTACAATCCCCATGGACATATTAACAGGAATTCATCACTAAAATACAGAGGGGTTATTGCCAAATTGTTTCCTGCTACTACGAAAAAAGGATCAGGAATGCAGTGGAAATCTACAAGTTCGCGTGATATTGTTCATTGGGACGATCCGAACGAACTTGTTGATCGCCTACGTTTGATTACCATGTCCGCAGATACAGGCAACACTTCGCATACCAATGAAATGTTAAACATTATTGAAGAGCTACGTGAAGGTGGATTTATAAAAGGATCGGGTAACAAGAGGTTTCAGGCATTGTTAAAATGAACGTAGACAAATTCGGTCGTTACAGGTACACGGGGATGACCATAGACAAATTTGGTCGTCACACGGCGAGGGAAAGATTGCGAGGTCCTAAAGGTGAGGGTTTCAAACTGACAGAAGATGGTGGCTACGATATGGAAAACAAGAGGTTAGCTAACGTGTCGGACCCTTTGCTTGAAACGGATGGTGCCAATTTAAAAACTCTACAGACACACTTAAGTTCGTGTATGAAATTGAACAGTGACAAGCTGTTTGATGCCCAACATAAACGAATTGGTAATACCGGTAATCCGTTAAATCCTGACGATGTAGTCACCAAGGGGTATTTTGACTCAAAATCACCCGTTAAATTAGTAGATAGTTATTCATTTCACCAATACAGGTTACAGGATTTAGGACCTCCAGTATTCGCCGGAGATGCTGTAAATTTAGGCTATATAAAAAATGAAACACCTGGGAAAAAAGATGGAAATTGGGATTTTGGTAACAAACGTCTGACACGAGTTGGCAGGCCTATGAATGACGGGGATGCTGTAAACATGGGTTACCTAACCTCTCATGCACTGATTAAAGTCAAAAAAGGTTATAATTGTTCGGGTCATAGACTGATAATGGTAGGGCCTCCTGAGGATATCTCAGATGCTATTAATCTTGAATACTTAAGATCAAATTCCTTAGTCAAATCCATAGGTTACAGTGACAATCCTAAATCAACAGACGGTACATACGATGCGGGCATTCGTAGAATATCTAATCTCGCTAAACCTCAGGACATGGATGACGCTATAAGTAAAAGGTATCTCAAAACGGCCTTAAGTGAACTCGGCTATGCTATTTACAAAAATATTACCACTAAAGCGAGGAATAGACTTGTTCCTCCTGAACAGTGGAAAAGCAGAGTGTTAGAGTCCAGCTGGGATGATCTATTTAATAGTGAATACTCTTGGTAAATCAGTCACTTATAAAATGGTTAAACGTAAAACAACATCAAACAGTCGAAAGTTAGCTCTTGTTGCAGGAGGTGGTATTATCGGTTCAGTTGTTAACAAAGCAATCGATTTGCTTCCTATTGAATTGCACATACCTGGTTATAATTACTGTGGACCCGGAACTAGGTTGAAGAAGCGATTAGCGAGAGGTGATAAAGGTGTAAACCCCTTGGACGAAGCGTGTAAAATTCACGATATAGCGTACTCGAGTTTTAAAGACGCGGGGCGAAGACAACAAGCTGACAAAGAGCTCGCAGAAAGGGCTTGGCAAAGAGTCAAAGCATCAGACGCATCTTTGGGGGAAAAAGCAGCCGCCTGGACCGTTACAACAGCGATGAAGGCGAAAACAAAATTTGGAGGCGGTAGAAGGCGACGTCGTGTAAAACGTGTAAAACCTGCCAAAGGTAAAGGTCTGTACTTGAGACCGTATCCGAAGAGAGGCGCTGGAAAGAGGAAAAGGAAGAGAATCACTAAAAAAAAACGTCAATCCCACTAAAACCACTTACTAACTATGAACTGCAGTATTACGCTACTCAGCTTAATGTGCCTCACTTTAGAGGAGTATTTATGCGGGACACATTACCTGGTACACCCAGGAAATACGAATCGGCTATAGTTAATCTAGACTCGAATAGGGGCAGCGGAACGCACTGGGTATGTTATATGAAGCGTGGGGATAAGGTGTTTTATTTTGACAGTTTTGGCAACCTTCGGCCACCTGTTGAAATCACCAGGTATCTTGGAACGTCAGCCGATATTAAGTATAACTATGATAGACGTCAAAATTTCAACTCAGTTATTTGCGGACATTTGTGTCTAGAGTTCCTAACCAATGTTTTGTCTTAGCGGCACCGGTTCTACCATTAGCTGTGAGGTCTTCCCGCCTCTTGAGCTCAGTGGAGGTGATTGGGAAATAGGTTTAGTGGATCTATCCACGTACAATTCGATACCAAACATTGAGAAAGATGTAAATGACAAGTTTTACTATGGAGACGATCACGAAATAACCATCCCCGAGGGATCGTATGAAATTGAAAACCTCCAGGAGGAAATAAAAAAACACGTACATTTTAGATTAAATGCTAATAACAATACATTGAAGGCCGAGATGAAATGTGAGGAGGATGTACACTTTGAAAAGGAAAAATCAGTAGCTTCGTTATTGGGGTTTGATAAGAAAATGTACCCCAAGAACCAACTACATGTTTCACCAAACACTATAAATATAATAAAGGTCAATTCAATCAGGGTTGAATGTAATATTGCACGAGGATCGTTTCTCAACGGTGTAGAAGGACACACTATACACGAGTTTTACCCTACCGTTGAACCGGGGTATAAAATCATCGTAATTCCAAATCCTATCATTTATTTACCTGTGAACGTCCAGAGAGTAAGTACAATTTCCGTTCAGCTCAGGGATCAAGACGGAGATCTGGTGAATTTTAGAAACGAGGTAGTATCGTTGAGGTTACACTTAAAAAAACGTCAGGATGGGCCTGGTATTTAGGAATTCGACAGACCTAACACCTCTCATTACCCAAAAGGGAACGGAACGGTTAACATCGTCTAGTGTAAAGTTTTTAGAATCACTTGGATTCAAAGTGCAAAATGTTCGCTATAGAAAGCGCCGCTGAGTATGAAAATACCGTTACAGGATATGAGTATCACACTTACAAGCCGTATGCCTCATGTACGTATAAAAATAACGATGAAATCAGAATCGCAGTTAGTCAGCAGGATATTATAACCGCTCCCTTTGAAAGTACATTACATATAACTGGGAAGATAATTGGTAAAAAGGCGGGAGGTACTGATGCCGACATTTCGTTTGTCAACAACGCAGTAGCGTATCTATTTGACGACATCAGGTATGAGATTGGAGGGATTGAGGTGGACCATACCAAAAATCCAGGGATCGCTACTACCATAAAAGGTCTTCTTTCCGTGCGTGATGTCGAAAAGGATAGTTTGAAAAACGCCTGTTGGCTAGGAGCGGGAAAAACGCTAAAAGCGGGAAAAGAGTTTACATTTTCTGTTCCGTTGAGAATGTTGCTCGGTTTTGCTGAAGATTACAAAAGGGTCTTGGTGAACGTCAAACAAGAGCTTATCTTGCTAAGGTCAGCTTCTGACCTCGACGCTATCACATCCGCTGACGCGACCTCTTGCACCATAGAGATAAGCAGTTTGTACTGGCGGCTTCCTCACGTCTCGGTCACTGATACATATCGTTTAAAACTTTTGCGAATGATTGAGAAAGATACATCTGTGCAAATACCCTTCCGGTCTTGGGAACTTCACGAATACCCTTCTCTACCGGAAAACAACACTCGCCAGTCTTGGACTGTTAAAACAACTTCTCAGCTGGAAAAACCCCGGTACGTTGTACTGGCCTTCCAGACGGACAAAAAACATAAATTCAACACAGATATGTCCTGCTTTGATAGTTGTGCTCTTTCCAATGTAAAACTGTACCTAAACTCTCAATACTATCCTTATGATAACATACACGGTGATATGACTATATTTTATGAAATGTTTTCGCGGTTTCAAAAATCCTATTACGGCAGGGATACGTACCCTGGTGTGGATTTGGATACTTTTAAAGACAAGACAACACTATACGTTATCGACTGTTCAAAACAAAATGATACAATCAAGTCGGGACCTGTAGATGTAAGGTTGGAATTTGAAGCTAAGGACAAATTTCCCGCCAATACTGCAGCTTATTGTCTCATTTTACACGACTCTCACCTAGTTTACACTTTACTCACGGGGACCGTGAAAAAGGTTATGTAAGTCAAGGAGGGAGGGGGAAGATGTGGCGGGGTGGTAATAAAGGTATAGCGATGCCTAAACATTAATCAGTCTTTAACATGGGTCCGTGCGGTGATGATGTATCTTCGGTCTGCTCGGAGGAGTATGGGGAGGTAGGTTGGATTTGTATAAATCTTTTGAGGAATGGGAGACTTGTTCGTAAAATAGATTTTGACGGGGAGCCATTGAAGTTGGAAGTGAAATCTAACGGGAGATTTGACAGAATTGAGTTTGAATTTATGGACAGTGAGGCAATGACTCTTAGTGGACTCTCGTCGGAACAGATTCTCCAAAAAAGGAAATCTTTTTTAAAGTATAACAAACTGGATGTCTACGTTTACACCAAGGACGGGTGGCATGAACGCGAATCCTTTTGGCTTGAGGACGAGTGGGATGAGACGGAACGTCCTTATACTAGCCTCTCGGAATCTAGAGAATTTAACAAAGATGATGTAGAATACGTGGTGATTAAATTCAGAAACCCTAAATACGATAACACTTCTGATGAGGAGGAGGAGACTTCTGATGACGATGATGAGGAGGAGGAGGGGGAGGAGGAGCCTGAAGCAAAAAAGAGTAAACTAGAAGGTGGGTTAGGTCTCAGTCGTCATGATGGATCCGTCCGTGGAGGTTCTCAGACGTAATTTTAGGGCATGTAGGGAATATGTAGCGAATAAGGTGGCTGAAGTGACCGTTGCGTTTTCAAAAGGCGGGAGACATTGTAGAGAAATGGTAAAATGGGATCGTAGTGGTGGTGGTAAAAGAATCGACATCAAACCGAACGGGAAATTTGACAGTTTAAAAATCCAAACTATTTCAGGCTCAGACTTTTGCGATTGTTGTGTTCCAGAGAAGCTCCTTAATCTAGTAACTTATCACCAACGGTTTAGCCGTGTAAATTTGTATCTTTGTAAACAAGACGGAACTTGTGAATTTAAAACTTTTGAACTGAAAACTCGTTTAGTTGTAGAGGTAGACGTGAATGATGATGTAACCCGGGTACTGATTACTTTAGGGTATAATGACTCACCAACGGTCAAAATGGAGGAGGAGGGGGAAAACAGCTGCCCTGAGGGGTATGACACAGTATACTAATTAAACTCGTGCAGATCCTTCAGTTGCAGACATGGAGCCGACCAGTGCGGATGTATCGTCAGAGGTTCTAGGAGAAGAGGTAAGTATGGATATGGACCTTATCCGCTTTAAGCGGCGTAAGGAACCTATTGACGTAAAGACCGGTATTTTTCTAAAGACTGTTCATTTTCTAAATTCCGAGCTGACAAAGTGTTTAATTGTCGGTATTTTTAAAAACAGAGGCAATAGTCTGGGAGTTTTGTTCAAGGGGCATAAAGGGACTGTATACTGGCCACTAGACACTTTTAAACAATTTTCTGTGCAATTTAATGACATAAAAGCCGCTTTGGAGAATCAAACCAAGTTCTATTGGCGTCTCGATGGAGGGGAGGATATAAAGGTGAAGAATGTTTTTGGTAAATCTTGCGCATTCCTCTATGACGGAGAGCATACTTTAACTCTAAATCGGAACGAATGGTCTCAGTTTGTGAGTGTCCTCCCTATCGTACACAGGGATATTAACGAACTGTTTTACAACGAACTTTTGATCCAGGAATACATTAACAGAATTAATAGTGGCTCGGAAGACGTGTCGAAACCTGTAGAACTACCTTGCCTCGTTGCTGACAGGTTATTGGACGAGGTTATAATTGCAAATGGCGGCGATAGTGGAATTTCAAGGGTTCAAGGACAACAATAACCGGTTTATTGTCAAAGAGTTGGTGGTGATTGGTAAAAACCTTCAAAGTCAGATCGTATTCAAAGAACCTTACAGTTTTTACCATTTAAATGCAAAAATGCGACGCACCGCGCGATGGCTTTCACGCCATTTTCATCGTATAAAATGGGATGACGATGGTGTCAAGTATAATGAACGGATCATACGTGATTTGTGTAAACCTTTCAGAGTGATATACACCAAGGGTCTTGAAAAGGCTGAATTCCTGCGGGAATTTCACCATGATGTCAGGGAAATTACTTGGGATCACGGTGAACCCTGTAGTGTACACTGTTTGCTCCCACAACATCATAATAATCCTGATGCTTACTGCGCACTGCGCAGTGCAAAGTCCTTTCAGCATAACCTTTAAAACTGAGAACATAATTAAAATTTAATCATTTGCAATGGAGACCACGTGGCAGTTACTTTCACGGGAGCACAAAGCTCCAGAAGGCGTTTTGACTGACAGTTTTATTATTAAATTTGACCGGTACATGGATTGGAATTTGCTGTCGGAAAACTATGATTTTTCTCTAGACATGTTGAGAATGTACTTTCACAGAGTTACCTGGTCTAGAATTTTGAGAAGAAAACTGTTTTCTGAATCGTTCCTCAGGGAAATGGCTCCCGGATTTGATGCTACAGCCTGGGAAGTACTGAGCAGATATCAGTTTCTGTCTGAACAGTTTATTCATGATTTTTCTGATAAAGTCGATTGGGACAATATTGCATTGTATCAGAATGTAAGCGGTAAATTTCTAACTGATCACAAGTACTTGGAAAACGAATAGACCTCCGCGAGTGATTAGTAAAGGGGCGGGGGCGCTCGGCATTCGGTTGAGGGCAACCCCGTGATGGCTTGAACGGACTTTTGGAGGTTGTAAATAGTTGTAAGTAGTATACCTCTGAGGAGGTTGTAAATAATTGTGCATAGTATACCACCGAGGGTGATTAGTAAAGGGGCGGGGGTGCTCGGCATTCAGTTGAGGGCTCCTTCGTGATGACTTGAACGGACTTTAAGTGGTCTTTAAATAGCTTGTAAGTAGTATACCTCAACGGGTGATTAGTAAAGGGGCGGGGGTGCTCGGCATTCGGTTGAGAGCAACCCCGTGATGGCTTGAACGGGCTTGTGGAGGTTTTAAATATTATTGTAAACTCTGTGTGAAAGGGGGATAGCGATTTGCCTTGGTTTGGCTATCACCGTAAGTGGGCGATGTTGGGGCCCCTTACCCCAGAGGTTAGGACTACTGGTGATGCTCTGGGTAACCAAAAAGAACGCGCCGAGACCCTTACAGCCTGACTGATATGGTCTACTGTGGTGTGGAAACCAGGGTCATGGGAGGTAGCATTTTGTTATGGAGTGGCTACCACCGTAAGTGGGCGATGGATGGGGCCCCTTACTCCAGAGGTTAGGACTACTGGTGATGCTCTGGATTACCAAAAAGAGCGCACTGGGGCCCGTACAGCCTGGCCGATATGGCCTACTGTGGTGTGGGAACTTGGGTCATAAAGGTCGAGCACTATTGATAAAGGCAGTGATGATAACGTTCATATAAATACAGGTCGACGGGGAGCAATAGTCATATCGTACAACATGCTCGCCACGTCTGTTGTTTTGTTCATGTTTGTAGGTTATGTAACAGCTGCACCCCCAGAGAATTATGTAAGTATATGTGTGTGTGTGTGTGTGTGTGTGTGTGTATGTTTATTGGGATTTATATGTGTTTTTAATTATTAACCTTATTTTCAGGGTTTGAGAATCATGAGCAACTCGTCGGACGATGACGACTTTTTGCTGGCGGTGCAAAGAGTGGAGGGACGGCACCACCAGCAACAGCAGCAGCAGCAGCAGCAGCAGCAGCAGCAGCAGCAACAGCAGCATCAGGAAGGAATTAGTTCCTCATCTCCTGATCCATTTGCCTTCCCTGTCCGAGGGTCGAATCGCCGTGACGGTGTAGCTTCAGGAGGAGTTATTCGGCCTCGACCAGTCAGACCACCATCTCCAGACCTGTTCGCTTCACCAGAAGCAAGGGGCGTCAGTGAGGCCAGAGGACATACCTATAACAATGTAAGTTGTGAAACGTAGTAAGGATGTATATTGTATACCTTTGTACCCTATTTTGTGTTAAATATGCAGTAGTAATAATTGTGTTCCTTGTTTTAGATTAGTAATCAGCCTACTGATGGACCATCCTCCAGGTCACGACCCGAGACACCGTTACAGAGGGTTCAGAATGTCGTTGCATCCACTCCACGGAGAAGGGTGTATACCAGACTCCAGAATATGTCTCCTGACCCCCTCGGATTTCCGGCTAGACAGTCTCGACGGAGGCTTTTCGACCGCATGCCTCCAGTAAGTAGTTCTTAGGAATTTAGTTATTTATTCATGGTCTGTTACTCATGGTTGGTTTATTATTATTATTGCTCTCTTTACTGAAGGAACTTTTCTCTTGACAGAATTACTCTTTGTTTTTTTTTGTTTTTTTTTTGTTTAGACTGATGACGTTTACAATGCAGCGCTAGTTACACTGCAAAGGGCTGTGAGGGATGTCGCAACGCATGAGGTCAGAAACCGCTTGTGTAGATGGAGCCTTTGCCACCTGTGTCTGCGTCAGACTGATGATGTGTATTCCGGTGAAACAACGCTGGGAGAGTCTCTTCGATCTGGAAGTACACGGGTTGATGACTTGTTTCGTGTAAGTGTAATCCTCGGCAAACATACGTGTATTTATATATGTATATATATACATTTTGATAACTGTCTCATGTCTATGATTAGGCTTTCAAATCAAGATTGTTAAGTTTCTTTTTTTATTTTTAGAGTGAGGCTGCAATTTTCCCACCATGGCAGTCTCAAGAGGCAGTCAACCTGCTGATGGATTGGATTGGGAGATTGGCTGGGGCTTTAGGGATGTTGACCTATTTTTTCGTTGAGAGTAACGACCAAGAAAGGCTTGCCCTAACTCCGACGATCTGGACCGACTTATTCGAACGTCTGTCCCACCCTCTTGGTGTAGATAGCGAGATCATGTCGCAATTGGCTGAGGGCCAAGGTGTAAACAATTACAATTACCCTAGCATGTCGACCTCCCCAGTTGACGAATTTTCACCCCCTGAGCCTTGCAGAGTATGCATGGACAGGAGACCTACTGTGGTCCTTAAACCTTGTAGTCATGTGTTCTGTCGAGCATGTGCCCTACAAGTATGTAGGTGTCCTGTCTGCAGGAGTACGATCCTGGGGCGGCAACAATTGTTTTTTTGAATATTAGTAACGTCCATCAATAGTAGGTTTGGTTATAATTGTTTTTAGTTTGTAGTTTATTTTCAAAAACTTCCGTTCGTTATTACTTACCCTTGTGACCTTAGAATAGATAGGAAATCCAATTGATAGCAATAGTGAGTACTCATTAAACCTTCCCGCATCTTTAATCACTTCATTACGTAACCATCCTCTTGACCCCGGATGAGATACCGGTTTACAACAGTGGAGGGGGAGATGGGGATATAACTGCGGCTGCCTACATCAGGCTTCAGTGTGCTCCACAGCTTCAGCCTGTTCAGTCCTGATCCTTCCGCCACTTCAGACGCTGGTCCTTCTGCTCTTCATACCTGCTCCACGAAGACACTTTCAAACAGTAAGTTAAAATATATTTAGTAATTATGCATGATTCATATTTTGGAAGCTCATTAACACTCTTGGTATTAACGCTTTTAAAACTGTATTGGAATAATGGTATCTTAATATTTATACAGTTGTGCTTTCTTCAGTGCTTTCTTGATTTGTGTGTGTATTAATATTTAGAGTGATTCGTTTTTAATTTGGTTTGTTCTTTGCTTACAGATAATGTCCCTGGACGCTAAACTTGCCGCTCTCAGTAAGAGTCCCGAGACCATCCAACTCAGGGATCTCGTCGGTCGTCCTGAGGCGCCAGTCGTTGGAGTTCGCAGAGTTTCAACACGCTTCGGGAAGATGGCTGTCGTCCTAGACATCCAGGGTGACGGTGGCGTCATATATTCCGTATTCCTGCCCAACAAATACTCCGAGGCCTTGGAGGACATCGACCTTGAGACGATCGCCCGGGACGGATACAAGCTGCATGTAACCGGGAGCCAGGGTTCCTTACCGAATATATCAATCTCCAAATGTGTCAATCTTTAAGGGAAGAAATATCAAATAAACCATTATGTAGTATCCACTATGTACACCGTTTTCATTTATCCTATCTAGTTTTAACGTAGTCACTTAGTTTGACATTAGATGAGTGTGATAATTGACTAACGGGATATTCCTATTTTTTCAAGAAATATTGAAAGGTCTCTATTTTAGAAAGTCACAATATGACGGAATAGTAGTACTATTATTAAACAGCGTGGGAGCTAAATGGTTAGCGCGACAGGCGCGCCAACAAAAAGAACAGAGTTCTAAACCCGGCGCCCCCGCTGCATTTTTACAAGAATTAAGTATGGTGGCACAGTAATATGAAAACAGTATCAAAGTCTTGAAAAGTGTGACTTTCAGACGTAAAATAGGTTGGCAATGTTAGCCAGAAATACAGTGTAGTTTTATATTCATATATAACTTTGATTGATAACAGTAAGCTGTCATCTTGAAAGTGAGGTTAGAACATGTGGTCAACGGTGAAATTTGAATTTCCCGCCACATGGAGCGTCACAAACACGTGTTGGAAGGTTAGGTTAGTACACGTGGTCAGAAGTGAGGTTAGGAGTCACAATCTTGAATCACATGGTCAAAAAAAGTTTCCCGCCACGTGGGCGCCGCCATCTTGGAAAAGCGCGGGAAAAACCACGTGGTAAAAAGTTAGGTTAACACACGTGGTCAAAAGTGAGGTTAGAACACGTGGTCAGCCACGTGGGCGCCGCCATCTTGGAAAAGAGGCGGGGCTTGATGACGTCATCGGTCACGTGACCGGCTCTCGACCAATCAGGAGCAGGTTTTATCCTCCCAGAGGGTCTACTCAAGTAGGTTATTGAAATGGGATTATTATAATATGAACAACTATAAAACTAATATCGATTAAAAAATTGAATTCAATACCCATTTTATTTCACTTACGGGTAAATATTCAGCAGCTTTATCTGTCATATGTCTGACCGTCTCAATCTGTAAATGACAATCACAATATTGAAATTTGTAAAATATTTTAGGAAAATACTTAGGTTACTCATTTACAAAGAATAGTTGTACATATAATTGTTCGTGGTTATTAAATAATTTATAAATAATCACCGTAGGTTCAGTAAGGACTATAAAAAATATTTTAAATAGCAAATATTCCTGTAGAAAATAGGTTTTACGGTTATAACTAACTAAACCTAACAGACATCTTATAAGTTTTTAAGAAATTAGTATTTTCAAATTCCACAATGGTTAATTTATCAAATTTAAAATCCCATTCATATTTTATTTAACTGACAATTATGTAGTTTGTCAGTTTTTCGTGGCTTATTGTTCTGTCTGTTTGGACATGGACATACAGTTTAATATACTTGTACCCTTTTACCTATTTCAAGACATTTTAACTAATCAACTATAACCTCTTAGGATATGAGGGGAGTTTATCCTATCACACATTCGTACTGGTGGTTTGCAAGTTTGTACTACTAACGTATTTAAAAAATATCTTTTGTAATACCATATTTTTAAGGTACATTTTGCAGCACAATAATACTTGTTTCTAATGATGATATAATAATAGTATGTGGCACAATATGCGGCATTACCCATTAGATCATTTCAAGTATTAAAAATCCTCTATTAAATACCCTAATGAAACATATATACTGAGTTTGCGTTCTTTATAACTATTTAAGAAATTCCAGGTATACTTTTAAACATTTATAATAGAATTAACCCACACACCCTTGATACATTCCTGTAATTGCGAAAAGATTGTTTATATATAAACTGCTATAACATATTTTTATATGTTGAAGATATTCTGAAACATTTGTAGTTGAATTTGAGTGTGATTTGGGTGGTTGTTGATGCGCATTACACAAAAATCAAAAGTATTACACGAAATTACGTTGTTTCAAGTGCCAGAAATACATTGACGAAAAAGGGAACCATCTAAAGTTTTCACAGTGCTCAGAAAGTGTAAATTTATGTAGGGATTTTGATGAAATAACTTTAATTGACTATCAGGATTTTGTAAATGTAAATCCCAGCTATGTTCAATGTAAATCTACAAAACGGGTAAAACATGATGAGACAAGTTATCCCTGAGGTGAGTGCTTCGGAAATTGGATCTAGTTCAAGCCGTGGTGGTACATACCAGGATACAATTGTTCGACTACAATATAAGAAGGGATTTAATTTAATGCTCACATAGCTGAGTGTTCTATATATGATTAGATTATGTACTTTAGATGTATTGATATAACTGAAGAGTACTTTAAAGTAAAGTCGACATGGTTATGCGGTGGTTGCAGCGGATCACTAAGCGTCCCTAAGCTACCCCCTTTCTCTCTGGATAGAGAGCCAAATAGCAGATCTCAGTGGCGTTTATCTTTACTGAATTTAAAGATTATAGAACTGATGTACACAAATCTCACCGTGAAATCGAAACTAATTGAAATACATATTCTGAATTGTTATCTTATCAAGGAAATAAAATCGATGATATTATTGACAAACTAACTGCTATTAGTCTATAAGTGTAGACATCTCCACTATTAAAAACATATATAAACTTTATGACAAAAGTAAGTCACTTGACTGCTAAATTTAATTTCATGCAACAGGTAGTGAAGGAAAATGTTGTCGACATACATTGAGTACCGATATAACTATTGATATTTATTAAAAAAGCGAAGGTAAGTCATCTATTATCAATAAAGAACGACTCCAAAGTTATGGAAGGAACAACAACTTTTTCAAATTACAAAAATATCGCGAGCAAGAATAATAACAAACTTTGCTGTCAAATCAGTCAAATCACCTTTCCGGTCCTATGTGTTTCTAATTGCATTATTTTATTTTCCTCAGCATGTAAAGCGTAAAAAGAATCAGATGTGCAGAGTATTGGAACAAGGTTAGGGTCTATACCAATTTCTTAGGGGCTTCAAGCCACTAGTTTAGTATACTTACCTTATAAAGAACTATATGTTTACAAAAACCTAAATTAATTCCCACTTTGTATATAGAATGGTGTTTTACGTGTTGATTACCGATATGTAACAACTTACATTTCCGAAGGGGCTCCCGCTCCTGGTCGGACTAGGACCCTGCAGGCATCGCCCATCACCGCTCCTAGGGGCAGACCGCGTGGTCGGGGGCTGGTGGCAACGATATATCTTGTTAAGATCAGTTACAATAACATGATATTTTTTATAAATCAGCTCTTCTAGACATAACATCGCATGTTATTATACAGTTATTTAACTTATATTTAACACATAATTAAGTTATTGATAAATGCAGCAAATTATGACAATCAAGCTCAGTAAATATATGAACAAATATAAAACTAATATCGATTACAAAAATAAATTCACTACCCATATTATTTCACTTACGGGTAAATATTCAGCAGCTTTATCTGCCATATGTCTGACCGTCTCAATCTGAAAATGACAATCACAATTTTTAAATTTGTAAAATATGTTAGGAAAATACTTCGGTTATTAATTTACAAAGAATAGTTGTACATATAATTGTTCGTGGTTATTAAATAATTTATAAATAGTTACCGTGTCTGCAATCACTATAAAAAACTTTTTAAATAGCAAATATTCCTGTAGAAAATAGGTTTTACAGAACACCTAAACTCTAAACTCTCAACAAAATACCTCACTGGGTCCATTCCAAATGATACAAATCTGTATAAAATTGATCAAGAAGATAACGTTTTTATTATCAGATAAAACGGTTTTCAGAATTCAAACAGCTGGCTGAAATTAACAGCTTATTTGTTACTAGCTGTTACCCGCAGGCTTCACCCCACAAATGATTTATAAAAACTATGACAGTTTAGTATGCTCCATCCTGTGGTTAGCCCGTGAACCGACAACAAATCAAGATCAGCTGTTTGTATTTTCATCAGGTCAATCAAAAATGAATGTACAGGGTGTTTCAAAAAGAATCATCCGATTTTAAAGGTTTATAATTTCAAAACTAATGATCATATGGACATGAGGTTAATTTCATATTAAAGGACAACTAATAAAGTTTTTTTACATACCATTTACAGGTGCTCAATATGGCCCCCTTTAGATGCACAGCATATGTCTATACGATATTCAAATTCGTCCCACACCTTAGCTAGCATATTTTGAGTGATGGATTCGATGGCTGCTCTAATGCGGTTCTTCAGTTCAACCAATGTTGTTGGAAGGGGAGGGATATAAACATTGTCTTTTACAAACCCCCACAAAAAGAAATCACAAACAGTAAGGTCTGGTGACCTTGGAGGCCAGTGACTTAACGCGGAATCATTAGGTCCAGTACGGCCGATCCATCTTTGAGGAAGCCTACCATTTAAAAACTCTCTCACATGAAGATTCCAGTGTGGTGGGGCACCGTCCTGTTGGTATATGAAGTCATCAGAATCTGTTTCCAATTGAGGGAAGAGATAGTTTTCTAACATATCGAGATATGTTATTCCCGTAACAGTGTTCTCAGCAAAGAAAAAGGGACCATACACTTTATTCCGTGAGATTGCACAAAAAACATTAACTTTTGGGGAATCTCGCTCATGCTGTACAATTTGGTGTGGTTGCTCGGTCCCCCATATTCTCACATTGTGGCGGTTAACTTTTCCACTCAAATGGAAAGTTGCCTCGTCACTAAACACTATGCGTGATACCAAATCTCGATCATCATTTTCCTCATCATCTACTGCCATCTGGCTTTGGATAAACTCACAAAACTGAACACGTCGTACTTTGTCACCTTCATGCAAAGCTTGAAGTAATTGAATCCTGTACGGTTTAAAACGCAAGCGGCGGCGCAAAACACGCCATACAGATGTCGAAGGAATGTTAAGTTCCCTACCAGCACGGCGAGTGGATTTTTGCGGGCTACGGGTGAAACTCTGGCGGATGCGCTCCACGTCTTCATTGGACACACGGGGACGACCTGATGATTTGCCTTTACAGAGACAGCCTGTATCACTAAATTGCTTATACCATCTTCTTATGCTCTGGGCTGTAGGAGGATCAACACCATATGTGGTACGAAATTCACGTTGCACGGAAATCACAGACTTGCATCTAGCAAACCGTATAACACAAAACGCTTTCTGTTGTGCAGACGCCATTTTGACAACTACTGAGCTGGGCGTTGACAGAAGCGCGCTACTGCTACCTGGCGGAAACGACGTTAAACTCCAGAGCTTCCTCTTTCTAACAGTAGATTGTTCGAGCACATCGGATTCACAGATGAATAGCTATGATTTTTCTAAATCGGATGATTCTTTTTGAAACACCCTGTATATAAGGAATACATGGGAACTTTGTCAGGGACTCTGACAGAGCCCTGAGGTCAGATCAGGACGAAAACAAATTATTTTACATATTTTATGCTTAAAGAATCAGTGTACACAATTTCAACTCTCTAGGTAAATGGGAAGTCTGAAAATTCGTGATGAGTAAGTGAGTGATTCAGTGTGTCAGGGCTTTGCCTGTTATAGGTATAGAATTAGAATCAAAAATGAATTTCGTGAATAGCAAATTGTTATGTGAAATATTCAGATTTAAAACTAATACTCAATCCTAAATTGACAATTTTAAAATTTATTCTCTAGCAAAGAATTGCACATTTCCTTCACATAAGTAGGGGGAATTAGTTCCTTCAAAACCAGCAAAGGCGAGGGAGGAGGAATGAGGAATCACCCCCCCCCGACCTGCCCCATAGCCAAGCTCGACCCCCCCGACCTGCCCCATAGCCAAGCTCGACCCCCCCCGACATAAACCTAACATAAGCTTCACCTATCTGTTTTATTATATTTGTTTGTTTTGTTTGTTTTTTGTTGTTTTTTTTTGTTAATTATTTTTTTTTTATTTAATATTATATAAAAAGTATAAAATGTATAGGGGATAAGGATATAGGGTCAGTCATTTATTTTAATTCCACCCGTCGTCGTCGTCGTCGTCGTCGTTGTCGATCATTTCGACGTCGGAGCTGGAGTCGGCAGCGGCCTCCTCAGCTTCCTGGCGCCGCCGCGCTTCTTCCTGGCGCCATCGCCGCGCTTCTTCCTCCAGCTCCTGCAGGAGGCGTTGGCGGGCCTCTTCTCGCTCCCGCCTTCTGGCCTCCCGCTGCTGCTGCTGCCGCACCTCTTCCTGCAGCCACCGCTGGTTCTCGTGTATTTGAGGGCGGACAGCGCCTGTAAGGGAGATGTTAGTGATTAGTAATACTGCCTAGTGCGTGAACCATCAAGGCCTTAACCCCTCCCCAACCCGTACCTACGATACTTACACACGGGACGCTCGACGACCGGTATCTGGGTGGAGTCACACGTTGTCTCCACCCCGACCTGAACGGCCACCGAAACATGTTCGGTGGCGGTCGAGGTGTTGGTGACGGAGGTGGACGGGGGCGGGATGGAAACCAGGGCAGGCTGCGGGCGGAGGACGAGCAAGGTGCGGAGAGGGTGTCGGGAGCAGAGGACGAACATGGTATGGAGAGGGTGTCGGGGGCGGAGGACGAGCAAGGTGCGGAGAGGGTGTCGGGAGCGGAGGACGAACATGGTATGGAGAGGGTGTCGGGGGCGGAGGACGAACATGGTATGGAGAGGGTGTCGGGGGCGGAGGACGAACATGGTATGGAGAGGGTGTTGGGAGCGGAGGACGAGGATGTATGGGTGGAGAGGTGAACCCTCAACTTGTCCCGTCTACGGAATTCCCTTCCGCAGACGGGACAGTGATAGGATTTATCTCCCTCCCTATGGGTGGATCGAAGATGGCGGAGGAGGTGGTCCTTTCGAGCGCAATTGATGGAGCAGCGAGGGCAGGGGAACATGGTGGTGGTGGTTCGGCGGTCAGGGAAGGAATGACGACCCGACCCCAGAGGTGTGAACAACAGCAGGTGAAAGCGGCGATATTTAGACTCCAGAGTAGTCAACAGCCCCAGGGGTGAAAGCGGTAATCCGTGGAATCGTAAAACGTTCTCCGTCTCGGAAAGTTCCAACGAGTGGGTCCCCAAAGCGAAGTGACTGGTACAGCCAAGCACGACCCCCGACGTTCCTCACGACCAAGCTCGACCCCCAACCTTCCCCATAGCCAAGCCCCCCCCGTGACGTCAGCCCCCCCCCGTGACGTCAGCCCCCCCCGTGACGTCAGCCCCCCCCGTGACGTCAGCCCCCCCCGTGACATCAGCCCAATAAAACTAGCAAGGGTGGAGTGAGGGCCCACCGGATTCATCATGCAGGTGAGGAGCTTCACGTTTCCGGAAGCTTCTAGAAGGTTCGCTGGAGCGCGCGACTCGGCTATAAAACCGAGGCAGAGCCGCGCGCACGACCTCAGTGTTGTTCGAGACGTCACCATGAACGGAAACGGAGTCAGTGCAGCCAAAGTGGACCAAACGATCCGCTCCTTCCTAGAGGAGCTGAACGCAATGAACGATGAGAACGCCAACGCACCGCCAGTACAGCAGGGATGTGCTCAAAGAAGAAAAAGCTCAATGGGTGGACTGTAAAGAGGAAGGAAGTGCCTATCGATTCCCCGACACTGTGCTGGTCCGCTGGCGGATATCAGTACACCGTGAAGAACCCTACCAACAGCGGTAACGTACTGTTGAAGATGAACGTGTTCAAAGGAGGTCGCCCCACGTTCAGTTGCGGCTTGTACTTGGACGAGGAGCGAAACGATGAAATCTGCATATGTCTAGAGGACCTGCTTTCCAGATTGCAAAACCTATGGCTGAAAATAGCGAGACGGGAGAGTCACGATACGACGGGATCACTAGGACCGCTACTCCTCTACCCACCTGGCGAAAGACCGATTGCGTCATCTCAGGGAAAACCAAGAGGAGCGCACACTCCAGGTGCGCTGCCCAGTAAACGAGAGAGCGTGGAAACTTCCACTATGCAACCGAGATGCTTCTAGAACAATCCACTTGTTTACGCTGTAAAGCTTTCCATTACGTCACTCTTCCTGGAATTGAGCGTGGAAACTTCCACTAAGCAGTTGATAACCGAGACGCTTCTAGAACAATCCACTTGTTTACGCAGTAAAGCTTTCCATTACGTCACCCTTCCTGGAATTGAGCGAGTAACTATGTCATCATGTTGTTGATACGTGCGAGTCGGCACGTAGACACCGCTAATAAAAGGCGACTCGGCGGCGAGAGCCGGTCATTCTGCATCCAGTCGCTGCACCATGCTCAACACGGATCACAAGATGGACCTCAGGACAGCCCTCAACAGCTGCAAGGCTGCGGGTTACACTCGCATCGCAGATCTGCGGGACAACGCGGTGTACCCGACTCGCTCGTTCGAGCGGGTAGACACACCATATGGCGAGGCGGTGATGGCCACCTTGGAGGGTCTTGTCGGCGACGATCCGATCCGGATTTACATGTCTCGGCGGTACCTCACGGTCCTGGACGACAACGCCATCTCCCAGTACAACGTTGGCGTGGGGCCGAGGACGAGCCTTGTAAAGAGGAGCGGCCCTCCTGGCAGCAAACTTCGTTTCCTGGAATTTGTTTAAATAAACGGTATTTCCTATTCCCTTATTTCCCTTCAATATTAAAAAATAAAAATAAATCAAATAAAAAAAACAAGAAAAGAATTTAGTTTTAAGAGCCGAGGTGGGGGTGCATGGCAGTCAGTAGATGCCATGGACTTAAGGTGGAAACACCCGTTCACCGTCATCGTGGCCGGGCCCTCGGGCAGCGGCAAGTCGCACTTCGTGGCTCGCTTCATAGAGCAAGCCAACCGCATGTGCGATACGCGGTTCGCCCGCATCACTTGGCACTATGGCAGTGGTGGCGGCGGTGGTAAGAGCCGTACGGACTCTGCCGTGCGCTACGTAGCCGGCCTGCCAGACCTGGACGACTACGACGGTAGCGAGCCCGCCCTGGTCATCGTCGATGACATGATGCGCGAGGCCGGGCCCGGCGTGGCGGACCTGTTCACCAAGGGCTCGCACCACCGCAACATGAGCGTGTTCTTCATCACGCAAAACCTGTTTCACCAGGGCAGGGGCCAGCGCGACATATCGCTGATCGCTCATTACATAGTGTGTTTTAAGAATCCCAGGGACCGCGCTCAGATCAAACACCTGGCCCGTCAAGTATATCCGGAAAACCCCAAATTCGTGGAGGAGGCTTACGCGGACGCCACGCGTGATCCGCACGCCTACCTGCTCATAGACTTGAAACAGTCCACGCCCGAAGAGATGCGCGTACGTTCGGCCATTTTCCCAGATGACCCGGTGAACTACGTGTACCTGCCCAAGAAGAAGTGATAAATAGGCCGAGCGCAAGCCAGTGTCAGTCATCATGTCACACCGCGTGAAGAAAGACGCAGCGCTGCTGAGGGCCCTAGTACACGCTACGCCCAAAGAATGCAAGGCCCTGTTAAAAGCGTGCGACGAGAGTCGCATAAAGTCATTGTGCGAGTGCGCGTATAACGTGCTACGCGGAAACGTACCGCTTTCTCCCTGCCTCAAACGCAAATTGAGCAAACACAAACAGGCGCTCAGACGGCTGGTGAAACGCGGCGAGGGTTGGGCCAAGAAGCGGCACTACCTCGTCCAACGGGGCGGAGGGATCCTCCTACCTCTGCTGTTGAACGCTGTTCTGCCCGTTCTAGCGCAGAAACTAATCGGACATGGAGTACGCTAGGAAAATGGTGGTTGTACCGCAGGAGCTCATCGAGAGATTGCGAGAAGGACCGGGACCAGGACCGGGACCAGGACCAAGAGGAGGAGCAGGTAGCGCCAATAAGCCAGCCAGCCTGGACGCTGAGATGCATCGCATATTGAGCGACAAGCGGCTGGACGATACGGAGAAATGGAAACAATATCAGCAGGTGTTACAGCGGTTCCTGCACTTTTCCGCGGCTAAACGTCAACCCATAGGTCTGTCAATCATCGAGGGCGAGGAGAGGGAGGAGGAGGAAGCGGCGGGAGGTCCGAGTCAGATGAAGCGCGAGTCTAGCGCCTCGGCGGAGGAGGACATTGTGGAATCGTTCTCAAAAATCTACAGGCCGGTGGCGCGCAACTTGTTGCGATTCATGACCCGGCAAGGCAGCCCCGTCGCCTGGGACGCCAGTGGGGCGGTGTACGTGGACAAGGTGAAGATCTCCGGATCCAATATAGTGGACATCGCGCACAGCATAGTGAGAGCGCGAAGGGCGGACCGATTGCCTACCGGCTGGCATCAAGGTATGGTCGCCTTGAAGGACATGAACGTGCCCAAAGAATACGTGAGCAATCCCACGGCGTTGCGTTACTTAGGCGTTGGGCTGGACTCGGCATCGAGCCTCTGGGGAGACACGACGGCCTCGTCGACACCTCTGTCACCGAGGTTGAAACCGATACTGGACCGCCTGAGACCGCGACCTCCAGCGGCCCGAAGAAGGATAATAACCGAGGAACCCAACCGGGAATCGTCATTGGACAACTGGGAGCCGTACTCACCGTAATGGAGAAGCTGTACTACGACCCGAGCCAGCCCGGTTCCCTCGGCGGGGTGGCTGCTCTGACCAGAGCCGCGTGCCTGCCGAAACGCCGGGTAGCCGACTGGCTGCGCGCCCAGGACACCTACACGCTGCACAAGCCCGCGCGCAAGAAGTTTCCCCGCAACCGCTACGTCGTGTTCGGGCCCCGGGAGCTGTGGCAGGCAGACCTGAACGACATGCGTGGCCTGAGCCGGTACAACGACGGAGTCAACTACCTGCTGACTGTGATAGACGTGTTCAGCAAGCGGCTGTTCACAGTACCACTGAGGAGGATAAGCGGGCAAGAGGTGGCGGCAGCGTTCGAGAGGATATTCTCCGAGGCGACTCCTCGCTGTCTACAGACTGACAAGGGGACGGAGTTCACCGGGGCCGCTACCAAGCGAGTGTTTAAGAGTTACGGTGTCACGTACGTCACCACGCAGAACCCTGATGTGAAGGCGGCGGTGGTGGAGCGAGTCAACCGCACGCTCAAGAACCGCATGTGGCGCTACCTACAAAAACACGTATCGCTACATCGACGTGTTGGACAGGCTTGTGGATGCCTACAACCACAGCCCGCACAAGAGCCTGGGTGGTGGTCTGCGACCCGTGGACGCGGACAGCGGCGATGGAAAAACGGTGTATAAGGTGTGGCGTCACATGTACGGAAAGGCGATCCGGCGACGCAAGCCCAGGTCCGAGCCTGGTGACACGGTGCGCATAGCCAAGGAGAAGGGCACGTTCGCCAAAGGTTATGAGACCAACTGGAGTAAGGAGCTGTTTGTGGTGGACCACGTATACGGGTCGCATCCTCTGCCATTGTACGTGCTGCGTGACCTGAACGGGACGCCGCGCCGCTGGAAGGGCGCTTCTACAAGCACGAGATGCAAAAGGTAACGGTCGCCCCGGACCGCCTGTTCCAAATAGATAAAATACTGGACACCAAAGGGCGAGGCCGCAGTAAGCGCTACTTGATCAAGTGGGTCGGTTACGGAGAGGACTTCAACTCGTGGGTACCTGCATCTGAAGTGCAACAGCTGCTATGACGACAAAGCGCAGGCAGCTGTACCTGACGTTGCCCAGCAACAGCTCAATGGACTATTATCCAAACAACACCGTGGCTAACTACATCACCCATCTACCGTCAGTCATGCGATTGGGTGGCAATGGTGAATGGGAAGTCGCTTTAGTCGAGGTCCATTACCCATGCTAGTTTGTCACAGTGGGGGAGGACGCTAGCGTATATCTCTACACTAAGGATGACACCGACAAGCCTGAACTGACCGCTGTAAAGGTGGAAGCCGGAAACTATAAAGACATCGATGAACTGGTCAACGCCATCAACGCCATTCCAAAATTGGACTTATACCAATGCCAGTTTGAGTACGACAAATAGATTGGGAAGGTGGAATTGATCTCGATAGACCAGACTGTGGTGCAACTGGAATTTAGCCCCAACCTAGCGTTACAGTTGGGATACGATGTGCACAATGTGGATTTGATCAAACATAGAAAAGCTATAAGACCGCCCAACTTACTGGCCGGGATCCCTTCGCACATGTACGTGTATTGTGACCTGGTGGAACCTCAACTAGTAGGTGACACTGTAGCGCCCTTGTTAAAGATTGTGAACATCGACGCAAAAAACTACATCTACGGCGCGAGTATCACCGTGCACTTCACCGACCCTCACTACGTGCCGCTGATGAAGAGCTCCTTCGATAGTGTGGAAATCGATTTAAGGGACAGCGTCGGGCGCCACCTGCCATTCCACTTCGGGACTACGTGCATGAAGCTTCACCTGCGCAGAGAGCAGCAGCAGCAATGAACTCGAACGACCCCTATCTGGCGTACTACCACCAACAGCAGTCTGGGCACGGAGTGTCTACGGTATTCAGAGGAGCCGCTTTCCAACGCGGTCACGGCATCGGCAGTTTCCTAGGCGGGCTGATGCGTACAGTGGTCCCGTTGATCAGATCCGGCGCATCGGCGCTGGGCAAGGAGGCGCTGAGATCCGGTGTGGGCTTCTTGGGCGATTTGGCGGCGGGCACAGCCGACCCCCGAGTCGCGGCCAACACCCGGCTCAGAGAGTTTACCGGGTCGCTGAAACGCAGGGCTGATGAAAAACTGGATCGCGTACTGAGCGGTGGTGGCACCTATAAGAGGAGGCGTGTACAGCAGGTTACTCCTCAGTCTCTAGCGAAACTCCTCGGAGCGAGGAAGAAGAGCGCTGCGCCCAAGAGGAAGCCCGCAAAACGCGTCGCTAAGAAGAGGAGAAGCAAGACCGTTGTGCGACGTAAGAAGAGCAGAAGTACCGTGAGGGACATTTTTGGATAATGGCGTTTCTACATCAGAAGTCGTGCGAGTGTGTCAAGACCGAGTTGGACCTGTTCTCGCTGCCGCCCACGCAAACCAGTATAGAGAGCGGTAAATGGGTGCAGTACAAGCCCATCTCCTCCCTGACAGACGACTCGCCTGTGGAGTTCATAGTTCCGGGTCATGGGGACGAGTACACGGATCTGTCACAGACGCTACTGCATGTGAAGGCTACCATTAGATCGGCTAACGGAGACGCTGTAACGGGCGATCAAGCGATAAAAGAGGTGGGTCCGATTAACAACTGGCTGCACTCGCTGTTCAGTCAAGTGGACCTGTACCTGAACAACAAACTGGTGTCTCCTCAGAACACCACGTACGCCTATCGCGCCTACCTGGAGAACCTGTTGTTGTCCTACGGCGGTGACGCCAAGACATCGCACCTCTCCGCGGAGTTGTTCTACGAGGACTATGCCGGGTCCATGGAAAATACTGAGGTGGATAATCCCGGGCTCAAGAACCGGAGGGTGTTTATCAAGGGCAGCCGTTACGCGGACATGGTAGGACATCTGCACGTCGACCTGTGCAACCAGGAGAAGTTCATGTTAAACGGCGTGGAGATGCGCTTTCGCCTGATCAGGTCTAAGAACTCATTCTCCATCATGTCCAAAACCGTGACAGAGTACAAAGTGGACATCGCCGAAGTCAACCTGTTTATGCGCCACTGTAAGATCAACCCGAGCGTGCTGTTGGCTCACAGCAGGACGCTGGAGTCGGGCACAGCCAAATATCCCATTACGCGCGTGGAAGTGAAATCCTTCACGCTACCCACCGGTATCAGCAACAAGACTCTGGACAGTGTGTTTCTGGGTCAACTGCCGAAACGCATCACAGTCGGTCTGGTCAGCAATCAGGCGTTCAACGGAGACTACAAGAAGAACCCGTTCAACTTCACCCACTACGATGTGAACTTCTTCGCGCTATACATAGACGGCGAGCAAGTGCCAAGTAAGCCGCTTCAACCGGATTACACGTTCGGTCAGGAGTTGTACGTACTCGCCTACCACACGCTGTACACCGGCACCGGCATCAATTTCTCAGACAGCGGTAACGAAATCAGTCGCAACGAATACGCCTACGGATACTGCCTGATGGCGTTTGATCTGACACCCAATATGGCAGCCTCTCAATCCAGCCACTGGAACCTGGTGCGCAACGGTAACCTGCGCATGGAGATCGGTTTCGCCAAAGCGCTACAAGAGGCAGTCAACTGCATAGTGTACGCCAAGTTGGACAACGTCGTGGAGGTGGACCGTCATCGCAACATGACTGTGGACTTTGGTAAGTAAAGGAGTTGCTGCGCTCAAGGCCACCGTGAGGACCGTTAGGTGATGGTGGACTTTGGCGGGTACACGAGTTGCCGCACGCTCAAGGCCACCGTGCGGACCGTTAGGTGATGGTGGACTTTGGCGGGTAAACGAGTTGCCGCGCGCTCAAGGCCACCGTGCGGACCGTTAGGTGATGGTGCGCACGCGCGCTAGTCCAAGGTCGCCCGACAGCAGCGCACTCAGTCGAGTTCTGTCAGCCGTACGGGATGGACGTGCCGCCACGAATCTACAACGAGCCACCGCCAGCGCGCTGTCATCACGGAAGCGTGGTGATGGATATGCAGTGTTTTAAAGACAGTGATAATGACTTTCTACTGAAAGAGGTTTGCGTGGTGGACGTGACTACCGGCACACTGCTCCTACATCACATCGCCCGCCCACCCTTCAGTAAGGACCTCCTGACTCCCGAGAAACAGCGCGAGAGCGTCTGGCTTACGCACCACTGCCACGGCTTGGAGTGGGACCAGGGAGACATCGCGTACATCGCCCTGCTGGACAAGCTGCGCTCCTGCCTCATCCACCGCCCCTTGGTCTACGTCAAAGGATCGCAGAAGAGGGACTTTGTACAACGCCACCTCATAACCGAGCCCGCCGCGACCACCGCTCAGGACATGGAGGATCTGGGCTGCGGGTCGCTCAACGGTCCGCCCGCCTACCAGACCCTACGCTGTCGCCACCATAAGAGCTCCCACAACCGTTGCGCCCTTCATAACTGCATAGTATTGCGGGACTGGCTCGTGGCTAACGACAGGCCAGACCCGCCCGTCTCAAGCTGCCTCTGCTAGTTCCGCCCACGATGAATACCGTCCAGATCAGAGAATGCCTGGTGAGGATCCCCGGACTGAGGAACGTTGCGGTCTACGCCTCTGACCTACTACCGGACGTGCCGGTCAAGCCTCTCACCGCCATTGTGTCCAACACGGTAGCACACACCGAGGGAGGCGAACACTGGGTGGCGTTTTACTGCTCGGAAGAGGACAGACTCGAGTACCTGGACAGCTACGGAAGGCCGCCATACCAGGCCGACTTTCAAATGTTCCTGAGGCGCAATCCTCATCACCGCCACTACGTCTACAATAGGTATCGGCTCCAAGGCTACGATACTTCTGTTTGCGGCTACTACTGCCTCACTTACCTGTACTGCCGGGCTGTTCTCCGCACGTCACTCAACGACTACGTCCAGCTCTTCGACCCTGCCGCTCCCGCCGCCAACGACGCTCTGGTCCGCAGGCTCTTCCACTCCATATTCGCTTAAAACTAGTTTGTAAGGTTTTTTGTAGTATGTGTATGTAACCTTATTACTGTACAATACATGCCTCATGATGATAAAGCTTGTGTTTTCATTTCTCCTTTCTCCTTACTAAATTTAAAAAAAAAAAATAGCAAAACTGAGGCAGCGGGGCTGGACCTCAGGTTTATATACCAGCGGCGCGTGTCACTGGCTGAGCCCCCGCCAAGCGGCAGTGAAGGCCGCCAAAGAGGGCGTGCCACGAGACCCCTCGGACATCAGCAAGCCGCTGAGCAATTCGAGGGTGACCCCTCGGACATCAGCAGACCGCTGAGTAATTCCTTCCTGGGCAACTCCTTCAGGGTCGTCCCCGACACGCGCCGCCAACCGCTCCCGGTTGGCGGGGGCTTTTTAAGCTGCACGGCTCGGGCCAAACGGCCCATAATGCCTTTCCGAGCCTAACGGCTTGTGACTTTTGAGTGAGCAAAGGGAGGAAATAAACAACTCGGGTTCATGCTGTACATAAAGCTATTATATTTTCTTACAAATACTATTTACAATTTTTCTTAAAATTAATAATATAACTAGACCGGGAATTCCTCTTCGTCCTGGCGCTGTCCCTCCTCCTCCTCGCCGTCCACTTCCATCCGCTGCGGATGTTCTCCTCTCTTCCTGGCTGGCGGTAGCGGCGGGACGTCCTTGTGTCCCCACGGCAGAGTGTGGATGCCGTCGGGGAGGACGTACCACTTGTCGTCAGCTGGACTGAGGCTCAGCTTGTCCACCTGCACGGTGTACACCCGGTGCAAGTGGGACTGGAACCGGACGTTGGTGGTGTGCTTTTGGACCCCGTTAAACAAGCACTCTCTGTAGTCGTCGGGGGTGAGGACGTTCTTGACAACGCCCTTCGCAACCCCCTTGGCTCGCTTGAGAGCCTTACTGCCGCCTGTCGCTGCGTCCTCGATGTCCATGAAGTACAGCTTGGACCGCAGGCCGAGGTACTCGTATAAGGACAGGCCGTTGCACTCGTCCTTAAACTTTCCGATGACCTTGGCGTTGACGGGGCTGTAGCAGGGGTGAGACCTTGGATAGCCGCTGGTGTCAAAGTCGTCCAGGTGTTCCTTCATCTCGGCGTAGACGTCCTGGGACACGATGTCAAAGACGAAGCTGTCCGTGTCCATGTAGTCCACGGTGAGGCGGTCACCGTAGCGCTCCTTCATCTTGCGCAGGAACTCGTACATGAGCCACTTGCTCAGCTCCAGGACTGACATGCCTACGTAGACGGGCTTGTCCAACACGATGTTGACTTTGGACAGATGCACCAGGGCCACGTCCTCCGTGTAGTACGTCCGGTCCAGGAAGTTGGATCTGGCGACGTACTTGGAAAACTTCTCCGGGGTGCACACCAGCTTCACGTTGAGGCGCTTCCGTACATTCTCGATGGTCTTGCAGAAGACCGCGTTGTTCATGAGCTTGAAGAAGTCCTGTTCAAACTTCGTTTTGGCCTTCTTCCGCAGCTCGGTGTTCATGAGGATGTACGGTTCCAACCACCGCGACTGGTGAAACGAGATCGCCCGATGCACCGCGACCAGCTCCAATCCGTTTTGCAGCGCCTGCTGCAAGACCCTGTAGTGACAGATGTAGTGCGTCTTGTCGTCCAGGGTCGTCAACAGTTTGGGGAACTTCCCTGTTGGCGGACGCTTCGTCTCGCAGCAGTAGGGAAGGCCTCCGCGTCCAGCACCGCGACGTCCAACGCCTGGATTTCCTCACGGCTGAGCCACTGGAAGTCTCCGGTCGGCAGGCGCTGGGACATGGCCCAGCCGTAGAGGTTGTTGGCGTCCAGGTACAGGAGGAAGCGCTTGGGCTCGTCCGGGCGGTAGTCCGGGCACCTGTCGTGGTTGGCCTTGGCGTAGCGGGTGAAGGCCTGTGAGATCCCTCCCCGGATCCCTTGCTCCACGAACAGGTACATTTCGAAGTCCTGCAGCGTGTCCAGCTCCACGTCGCAGGTCTTGAGCATCACGTCCCAGGCGTAGGACGGCAGGGTGTAGTAGTGGGCGGGGTCCAGCCCATACTTGGCTAGCGAGGTGTCGCGGAACTGCTCAAAGACGTCAGTGAGCAGGGCGATGTCGCACCGCAGGTACTTGTCGGCGTAGTCCTTGAGGTTGTGACACTCGAAGGCTCGCCACACGTTGAGGGCGTGCTCGTACTCCTCGTCCTTGATGTCCTCCAGGGTCATGGAGTTCCTGAACGCCTCCTTGGGCGGCAGCTCCCTGGTCCTGTACAGCGTGTCGTAGGACGTCACGAAGTCGTAGGGGAACACGCCCTTCCTGCGCACCAGGTCGAACAGCCGGTCGTCGGGGAAGCGCTTCCTCGTCTTGCGCATCCTGTCCGTAGGGAGTCCTGCCGCCAGGTTGGCCAGGCTCATGGACAAGAACCTGTACGTGTCGAGGAACCGCACCGCGAAACTGCTCTGTCGTTGTTTGTCACCGGGCTGACCAAAATGAAACCGCTTGGTGAAGGCGATGTAGCGCTCTTCGGTGTGCGCCAGCACGTCCACATCACCGGAATCGATGGCCAGCTCCCGCACTACGAAGTGAGCGTCGTAGTTGGACAGGTTGTGGAAGTAGCAGTTGATGTGTCGCTGCTCCCGGTACCTGAGGTTGCACGAGCGGTGGGCGGCTCCTCGGAACTCGTAGGGCGGAGCGTGGTTGTGGTCCCGCACCTTGACGTCCTGGTCCGTGAACTCCTTCCCACAGAGATAGCAGTGGCTCGCCACCAGGTACTCGTCCATCTCCTGCCGGGTCAGAGAAGGGTGCAGAGCTCTCGTGCTGAACAGGAACTCCCACAGCAACAGCACGTCCATCTTGAGCCTCTCCATGAAGATCTTGGACGCGTCGGCCCCGAAGTAGACGCGGGGCTCAAACTCCTCCAGGCCGAGCGAGTCCACGATCTGGTAGGCGAAGGCGTACGGGACGTGCATTTGCAGGGGCCTCGTACCGGGCGGTGCTTCTACCGGGTCAACAGCGACGGGCTGCAGAGCACACTCAAAGTCCGCGTAAACGCAAAAACGCTCGCGCCGAGTGTACTCGGGGTGGGCGAAGCGGATCTGCTGCTTCTGGGGCATGTCCAAGCGGAGGGGGGCCTTGGCGGTGCAGTATCGCATGTGCTCCTCCAGACGCTTGGCACCGGACAGTTGCAGCTTGTTGGGCTGGTTGTCAAAGTAGGCGAAGCATCGCTTACACACGTGAATAGTGCCGTGGTGGGACGTCAGCTGGGGTCGCACCAGCCTGCTGACGTTCGTGATGTAGGCGTAGTGACTGTCCCCGCCGGTGGTCACGTACAGCAGGTCCCGGTGATCCTCCAACTCCCGCTTGCAGATCTTCAGCGGGAACACGCGGTCCTGGAACTTTGGCGATCCGTCGGGGCGTCTCCCCACCATGGCGCGCTCGATCCCGTACACGTTGACGCTGATGGGGTTCCTCCTCTCGAAGACTTTGATGTCCTTCACGGCCACGGGGAAACGTAGGCCGACCCAGTCGTAGCGTGCCATGACGTCCGGTGTGTACGATGCGGGCCTCTCCGGGTGTTGCGCGACGAACTTGGCCAGGATAGCGTATGCGAAGCACATGTCATCGACGTTTTGCACGTTGATAACGGCACGCGTCTCGCAGATGGTCCTGGGAAGCTGGACGAACCGGGCTCCGCGTTCTCCCAACGGGGTGTAGAGGTTGACGCGGATCTCCAGGTCGCGTATCCGGAGATAGCTCCACCCGCTGCCCACTAGCAGACACTGCTCCTTCTCTTCCTCCAGCTTGTGGAAGGACGCCGACAGGAAGTCCTCCAAGTTGGACGCGGCGGTGAGAGGCACGTTCTTCGTCTTGAAGGCCCGCAGACAGGTGGCCCCGTGGACGTTGGCGAATTCGCATTCCAGGAACATGTTGACCTTGATGTTCGGGTGTCGGGTCCTGACGTCGGCCAGCAGTTCCAGGACGCTGTTGAACAGCAGCACCAGCGCATCCTCCACGGCCAAGAAGTCCTCGATGGGCCGGGACAGGCCGAAGGTCAAGAGCCGTCCGCGGAACGCCCGTTGGACGGTGCGGAACGCGGGAAATCCGCCGCCGCCTCCCACCATCCCGTCGGGTGGCGTGCTGGGTCCGGGCTGGGGCTCGTGGCTGGGTCCGGGCTGGGGCTCGCGGCTGGGTCGGGGCTCGGGTGACAGGACGGGCAGGTGCGGCATCTCGGCCACAACGAGGTTCCTCACGACGGGGCAGTTGTGGGCCTCGTGCCGGTCCCGGTTGTAGCGCCGGGTGAAGCCTCGGTCGCAGTAGGCGCACGCGTACCTCATGCCGCGGTGAGCGCTCTCCATGTGCCGCTGGAGATAAGCGGCCCTATGGAAAAGGGCGCCGCAATCGGGACAGCGGACCTCGTTGGCGTGCACCAGCTGCACGTGACGCCGAAGCAGGTCCTTGCGGGTGAATCGCCGCCCGCACGCGTCGCACTCGGGCCGTGGGTCTCTGGCGGGTGGCGTTGCGGCGAAGGAGGAGGAAGAGGAGGAGGTCAAAGCTGACGGGCTCG
The DNA here is from genome assembly GCA_963675035.1 of Allygus modestus. Classification (NCBI taxonomy): domain Eukaryota; kingdom Metazoa; phylum Arthropoda; class Insecta; order Hemiptera; family Cicadellidae; genus Allygus; species Allygus modestus. The sequence continues at coordinate 352,959,312 of OY776112.1, forward strand.
CACTGTGGACCGCTTCCATGTGATGGCGCAGATTTTCGGGACCCGCCAGGGCGACGGAGCACAGCGGGCACGGACGGCCTGCGAACAGGAAAACAAGTCCTATTAGTGACCCCGATAAACACAAGGGTGAGGAACTGGCGACCTCTTCCTCATCTCGATCGCCAGTTTGAGCCCAGTAAATACGAGGGTGAGGAATTGCACATAAGACTGGCAACCTCTTCCTCATCTCGATCGCCAGTTTAACCGGGCCCGGTAAGTACAAGAGTGAAGAATTGCACAGAGGGATGGTGACCTCTTCCTCATCTCGATCGCCAGTTTGAGCCCGGTAAATATAAGGGTGAGGAATTGTACAGAGGCCTGGCGACCTCTTCCTCATCTCGAGCGCCAGTTTACCCGGGCCCGGTAATACAAGAGTGAGGAATTGCACAGAGGCTGGCAGCCCCTTGTTTACCTCTCGAGTCTGTTTTCTCGTCTTAATTGTCAGTTTACCCAATCAGGACCGTTTACTCTCTCATAAAAACAAGTCATTAGTTATCAAAGTCCACGGGCGCGTCGTGACGTCATGCGTGAAGATACTGGAGAAGAAAGCATACTTAATAAATCTACTGGCGGTTTCTTATTTAACCTAAAACTGTACCTGGCGCTTGGTCGTGAGGAGTGGGAGGATGAACTGATGCGAGGTGGCGTCGCAGGTTGTCGCTTCGCCCGAAGTGTCTGCCGCAGACGTCGCAGTCGAGATGGCGGTCGCTGTGAGCGGCTGCCGTGTGGCGAGTCAGGTTTCCGGCGTTGGCGAAGACGCGACCGCAGACCTCACACGTACGGGGAACAGCCATCTGATTGAAAAGCAAAACCTAATTTCATTTCGCTTAAACATTTAAAAAAAAGAGTGGTAGTGAGTCTATTTTGCTTTTTTTAAGTTTGATTCATTAATTTTAATCGTTATAAAACACAACTGTTTCAAGGTCATTACAATTCCACTCATCTCCATCGGAAAAGAAACAACGACAAGGCTCAGTGTACTGGAATATGTAAACGATTAATTATTAATGTTAGGTAATAAGATTTTAGAGCATTGGTAAACTTACTGATGAAAAAGTAAATTACATGTTACTTACATTTTAAGATATTCAAAGAGAAAGTCGCAACAGTCGCACAAGTAATCACCGCGATAGTAACGAAAATTAAAAAGAATAACGAATAATTGAAATAGAAACGCTAATTAATAAATATGTTGTTACTTACGTTAACTTTTACGGGAATCCAAAGGCAATGAGCAGCAAGTTGTGTAGGTGTATCGCAGAGGCAGCACTACTTCGTCCTCACAGAAAGAGCTCCAAAGACAAACTGGCGAAACCTCTGAAGACGCGCTCATAAATAGCACTCCGGTCGGGAGGAGAAATCGGTCGTGGAACTTTCCACTGGAACCGCTAATGGGTAAACCGACTGTGGCGGTCACGTAGGCGGAGGATGACGTCATGGCAGTTTCCTCCGAGTTGCCCTCCGAGTTGTTTACACCTTCGGTCCTACCCGTCAGTCTCCTTCTAACGGTACTGGCAAGCGGTGCACCATGTTTCATTTATTCACAATGGTTTCGGAGCCGGTAGGGTCCTATCCAGCGACAATGCCTTTCCATATACATTCCACGATATCAGAGGTGGATTCGATAGACGCGGAGGTATTTCTGCAAACGGTGTATTACTATACGAGATGCTTCCTCGGAAAATTACATGTTGAATTTTGGTTAGAAAGACCGTTGGCCCCACACAAGTGTCGGCAACTCAGGGCTGACCTGGGAGACTTTAATGTGATACCGTCACACGTCTTATGCCGCAACGCCATAGTTTGGCTCCTTCGGGAGACAGATCCCCCGATATATGTGAAGGTTATAGTAAACAGAGGGTAAGTTAGGGTATCGCTTTTACTGAATAAAATAAAGGATATTGGAGAAAGCGCTCAATACGGTTATAGCTTGTTTACTTCAGAAGGGTTTTCCAACGGAGCGGTAAAAGGCTTCTGGAACGTTCCACTTGTTTACGACGTGGGAATAGCTTGTTTGTTAGCCGAACCCTCATTCTCCAGTCGACGGTCAACGGAACACCATGTCAGACACCGTGTACGTCTTGTGCTGCCCCTGCACTGTAGCCGTTGCGTTTCAAAAGATAGAAGATGAAATGTATCATGGATTAATAATCCTCCGCCTCGGCTGGGTAGAGGAAGACGGAAGAATACGCTTTTTCCCCCGTTGGTTCAACGCCAATGTACCGGTGGAGCTGGGCCTAGTAAAAGAGAGGGTTAACGGCTTCCTCTCCAATGGTTTCACGGCTGTCGTAAGCTATCGAAGGGTTCAGCTTCAGTAATCTATTATATTCATATTTGTACTATTATATTCGTATTTTATAATATTATATTAAATTAATAAACAACAAAAAAACAAAAAAAAACAAAAAAAACAAACAAATATAATAAAACAGATAGGTGAAGCTTATGTTAGGTTTATGTCGGGGGGGGGGTCGAGCTTGGCTATGGGGCAGGTCGGGGGGGGTCGAGCTTGGCTATGGGGCAGGTCGGGGGGGGGTGATTCCTCATTCCTCCTCCCTCGCCTTTGCTGGTTTTGAAGGAACTAATGCCCCCTACTCACATATGTATGCAGTCTGTCAGGAATTCATCCACCTAGTACGGACAACTTTCAATCAGAATATTTTTCACCATTTTAAGAAAAATTCTTGCACTGGCTATGTTTTTCAGGTGCCATCAAAGAGCATTGTATAGTCGTAGAGCAGAGTAGTGGATGCCCTTTTCAAAGTAGTGCCAATCCATGGATAAGGTAGACCATATAACAATTATGACGTGTATTATAGGGATGGCTGGCAATATTCTCTTCAGAGAGATAAAAGTTCATTTAAAAAAGATAAAACCTCCAGAATATAAACACTTTGGAGGGTGAGAAGATGCAGTTGTTGGGAAAAAGGCTTTCAATGCGCTCGATAGCCAGCTCCACACATAATACGAACAATCCTCTTATGGAGTTTTAATACTCTCAAGAACCCACTAGACGATCCCCAGAAACCAATTGAAAATTTCATTCTACTATATACCTACGCGTAGTAAATCTGAAGGCTAGTTTTTTTACTAACTAAAGGCATTACTATTCGAATAGCGAAAGTAAGTAAAGATAGTTTTTTACTTAGGGAGTCAATACGTCTGGACCAGTTCATCCTATCATCAATGGTAACGCCAAGAAGACTCTGATGGACTTATTCCGTTTACAATTTAATTCGCTAGATCACGTTTAACTCTTGATAAAACCATAATTTTAGTCTTCTCGTCATTCAAGTAAAGACCATTTGATTCAAACCATCTGTTTAGGCTAGTGTATGTCTGATTCATTACGATCTCCAGGTTAAGCATGTTTTTACAAGAAGACAGAGCAGTTGTGTCAACAGCATAACAAACAATGTCATAATTTATATCAGCAGGAAGGTCATTTAGATATACGGAAATATAAATAGAAAAGGACACAGAATAAAACCTTGAGGTACTCCTGAAGTGACCATCATCCAATTCTCCTGAAATTTACCTCTATTTGTCAGTGAAACTGCCTGCTTCCTTTCAGAGAGGTGTGAGGATAGAAGTGACAGCACTGCACCTTTCACGCCGTATCCCTCCAGTTTACCCAAAAGGGCAGAGTGATTCACACAATCGATGGACAAATCTCAGTAAATATACATAGATGGTTTGTTTGAAAATGAATGTCTGTACTCACCCCTTCTCGTGCGAAATCCTCTGCTTCGTGGACGAATTCATCGACGTTTCCAATGTGTTCTTCCAAATAATGTAACCCTTTACCCACATAATTTTCCAACCCGCTTCTCTCGAGACCTTCCCGTACGTAATCCATCCCTTCATCTACGAACTCCTTGGTGCTCTGTAAAATAAAGTTTAATGTTCATAATATGCATTTCTACAAAGAATTCAAGTATCTTTACGATAACATTACATACAGGCTTTGTTTTGTTCTAACTTCATATACAATATTTTTGAAAACGATTAAAAGTTTTTTTTTTCATTTCCATAATTATATTAAATTTTTTGAATAACAAATTATCTTGTTAATCCTCTGGCATTTAAATATTGTATGTTTCTATCTTCACTCATTGGCCGGTGTATAGCATAAATCCAGCAGAAAAATAGCTAAAAATTTTATATTTATATGAAATGATTCCCAATCTATACACTCTTTGTGGCTTCTCCCCACTGGCCTTCAAAACCATAATATTAGTCTTATCAAGACAAAATGTCAACAAAAGTTGGTCGAATACTAGAACACCTTACGTAGCCTTTCGCCCGTTTTCAAAACAGATTTATTGATTTATCATCCAGTGAACAGTACATCCACTAAATCTTATCCAGTATGTTAGTGGTTAAATCCGGCACAATCAACTAGTGTAGATTAAAACATTCATATTATTGCTTCCCTGATACTTTACAATTAGAGAAAGGCTAATATACTTCAAAGATATAATTGAAATCTATGTTACGTCAGAATTTTGTTATGGATCAAAATGTTGATTTCCCATTTGGAATGTCTTATAAAGAACCATTTTTTACTTAAAACTCCAGTCGATTGAAACTCCCAATTTGGATAGGCAGTTTTCTGAATGATGTGTTGATAGATGTGTAAACGTAATCGAGCAGTTCCAACTTACAAGGTCGTGCATGCGGTTCCCACTCCTGGTCGGACTAGGACCTCTCCCTTGCTGGCATCTCCCACCACCGCTCGCTTGGGCGGACCGCGTCACCGAGGGCTGGTGGCAACCATTTATTTGGTCAAGACCAGGTACAATCATTTAATTCAATCTTGGGGCATATGGAATAATTATATTGTCAAAATGGTCTATCCGTTGAGCAAATTAATCAACAAAATTAAATAAGATCGAGTATGACATTATAATAACTACCTAAACATTACAGAAACCTTAAATATGGAAATACAGAAACCTTATATCACTATTTTCAAACTCCCCAAAGGTTATATATCGAATTCAAAATCCCATTGATATTTCTTTTGACTGACAACTACATAGTTCGTCAGTGATTTGTCGTGGCTAATTCTTCTTCCTGTTTAGACATGGACTTAAACTTTAATATACCTAAATATACTTTAATATGTTTTTTTCCTATTTGAAGACATTTTTTAACCAACTATAACCTCTTCGGATGTGAGGGGAGGTTATGCTATCACTTATTCGTACAGGCGGTTTGAAAATTGTATTATTATCAAATTTATAATATATTGTGTAATACCATATTTTTTAAGGTACAATATGCGGCATTACCCACTAGATCAATTAAAGTCTTACAACGCTCCAATAAATACTTTAATGAAATACATGGACTGAACTGCCTTCTTTATTACTATTTCAAAACATTTATTCTTTTAAACTCTTTATAATAAAATTAACCCTCACACCTTTTATAAATTCCTGTTCTTGTGAAGAGATTGTTTATGTTATAAACTGCAATAAAATGTTTTTAATTGTAGAAATTCTGAGACTTTCTATCGTTGAGTGGAAAACTCATATGAAATACGTTTAAGTTGTATTAATAGAATTTATAAATTATAATTTTAGAAAATTGTTGTGGTAATGGATTTAATTTTATTTTGTATTTGATTAAGTTAAATCATTGACTATTATATATATTATAGGCCTACTGAAGGAGACATCCCATTTATATGGCCCAGCTTTCCCACTTTCAGTTTTTACCAGAATTTGAAGTGGACGTAATTTGATTAGGTCACCGGTAGATTGTGCTGCTGTAAACTATTTATTTTAGATATTTACGATAGCTTATAAAATATCTCCAACCCAGAATTCAAGGGATAATCAACTTATGTTTGCTCCCTGACGCACTAACTGTTGTATTGCACTAACAAGGGATAATCAACTTATGTTTGCTCCCTGACGCACTAACTGTTGTATTGTTGTAACTCCTTTAGAGGATAATCAATAGTTGACAGAGGTTTACTCTGATGGTGATTAGTGTAAACTACGTCCTCATTGAAGTCAACCCAGAAGTCAAGGGATAATCAACTTATGTTTGCTCCCTGACGCATTAACTGTTGTATTGTTGTAACTCCTTTAGAGGATAATCAATAGTTGACAGAGGTTTACTCTGATGGTGATTAGTGTAAACTACGTCCTCATTGAAGTCAACCCAGAAGTCAAGGGATAATCAACTTATGTTTGCTCCCTGACGCACTAACTGTTGTATTGTTGTAACTCCTTTAGAGGATAATCAATAGTTGACAGAGGTTTACTCTGATGGTGATTAGTGTAAACTACGTCCTCATTGAAGTCAACCCAGAAGTCAAGGGATAATCAACTTATGTTTGCTCCCTGACGCACTAACTGTTGTATTGTTGTAACTCCTTTAGAGGATAATCAATAGTTGACAGAGGTTTACTCTGATGGTGATTAGTGTAAACTACGTCCTCATTGAAGTCAACCCAGAAGTCAAGGGATAATCAACTTATGTTTTCTCCCTGACGCACTAACTGTTGTATTGTTGTAACTCCTTTAGAGGATAATCAATAGTTGACAGAGGTTTACTCTGATGGTGATTAGTGTAAACTACGTCCTCATTGAAGTCAACCCAGAAGTCAAGGGATAATCAACTTATGTTTTCTCCCTGACGCACTAACTGTTGTATTGTTGTAACTCCTTTAGAGGATAATCAATAGTTGACAGAGGTTTACTCTGATGGTGATTAGTGTAAACTACGTCCTCATTGAATCCTGGCACTCACAAAACAAGGGACAGATTTGACACTGAGAATGATAATTATACTTCAGTATTTATAGTCAATCTCTCTCTCTCTCTCTCTCTCTCTCCCTCTCTCCCTCTCTCCCTCTCTCTCTCTCTCTCCCTCTCTCTCTCTCTCTCTCTCTCTCTCTCTCCCTCTATCTTCCCTCTCTCTCTCTCTCTCTCTCTCTCTCTCTCCCTCTATCTTCCCTCTCTCTCTCTCTCTCTCTCTCTCTCTCTCTCTCTCTCTCTCTCTCTCTCTCTCTCTCTCTCTCCCTCCCTCTCTCCCTCTCTCCCTCGAATGTCCTCCAAGATCCGATGACAATCGAACATAATTGAAATAAATTCGTTATTTTTTCAATTGATAAAGAATTTAATTATTGCCAATCGAATCATTTTGGAGCAAGAATTGATTAATTGTTGTTATGACTTAGTTGGTTGTAAATTAGCAAAAAACTTATGTAAAAGTGAAATATTATTTGAAATAAAAAGAATTAACATTTAATTTATTAATTATAATTGTTTCAAATCTCTGTATCAATTAAAATTATCGTTACTTTGTATTTTATTTAGATGCAGTTTTATTTAATGTTACATAGTTGCATAGAGTAAAAGAGGGTTTTAGAGTCCTATTTATGTAACTTAAAACCAATAAACCAAATAAAATCTCTCTCCCCTTCATTCGCACTTGTGAGTGATGTGGATGCGATTACGCAAAAACTAAAAGAATTACACAAAATTGCGTTGTTTCAAGTGCCAGGACATAGACAAAATAGGAAACCATCTATAATGTTCACAGTGCTCAGAAAACTTTAATTTAGCTTGTATTGAAGACATGACTTTAATTGACAATCAGGTTTTTGTCAAAGTAAAACCCAGCTAGATGTGTGTTCAATGTAAATCTATAAAACGGGTCAGACATGATGAGACCAGTTACCCCTGGGGGAAGTGCTTCGGAAATTGTACCTGATTCAAGCCAAGGTGGTAGAAAATAGGATACACTTGTTTGACTACAATATAAAATAAACGGTATCAGAAAACTGACACATACTTTCTCCCTTTTAGCCCAACTTTAATGAATAAATTACTTTTTATTTACTAAATATAAAATGCAATGTACAGAAAATCTTGTAAACACGTTGTTTGCTAATACATCCACCCAAATCCCTAGGCAATACAGAATCCATTGCTACACACATGGTTTTAAGAGGGGAAATGCCCTCTATTCCCCCCCCCCCGGGTTATTAAGGGGCAACATATTTCCTCTGTTGGTCAATGCTAACTTGACAAGCATATCAAGTTTGAACGAAAATGATCAGTTAATAAGAGAGAAATAGTAATTGTTGTATTCCCCATAAGGATAACATTGGACAACGCAAAATGAACATTTAAATTTTCTCCACAACCAGCAATCGTAGAATAGTAATTCAAAATACTAAATTATTTAGTTTCTTGAGCTCTTTTTAATGGTGAATAGTAATATTTTTTATATTTATCTTTTTTTAATGAAAAATCAAAAGGCTACATTTTTGATATTTTAAGTCTTGTAATTTCTGAACCCGAATTTTTACAGAAATGCGAGTGGTGTTATTTTGTTGTAAAACTAACGTTCTACAAATGACTAAGGTTTAATCAAAATCGTTAGAGCCGTTTTTGGGAAATCTTGATTTTACATGTTTTTTTGGCGGTTTTGGGGGGATATTTTCCCTTAAAAATCAAAAATTAAAAAAAAAACGCCTGGAGATATCGTGAATTAGTACCTACATACCAAATTCCATAAAAATCGGACCATTGGTTAGGGCTCTAGCTCTGTACAAATCCATACCGACAGATAGACAGACAGACAGACAGACAGACACACAGACATCACGTAAAAATCACTTTTTTGGGTTCAGGGAGCACCAAAACGAATATTTCCACTAACAACTCAAATTCGAAAATTTTGACGAAAACAATACTTTCTCCATATACTATGTATAGAGGGAGAAAGTAAAAGGGCTTTAATTTAATGCTCATAGAGCTGAGTGTTCCAAATGTGATGAGATGTTGTACTTTAAATGTCTCGATATAGCTGAAAAGTACTTTAAAGTAAAGTCGACATGGTTATGCGGTGGTTGCAGCAGATCACTAAGCGCCCACTAAGTCGACATGGTTATGGGGTGGTTGCAGCGGATCGCTAAGCGCCCACTAAGTCGACATGGTTATGCGGTGGTTGCAGCAGATCACTAAGCGCCCACTAAGTCGACATAGTTATGCGGTGGTTGCAGCGGATCACTAAGCGCCCACTAAGTCGACATGGTTATGCGGTGGTTGCAGCGGATCGCTAAGCGCCCACTAAGTCGACATGGTTATGCGGTGGTTGCAGCGGATCGCTAATCGCCCACTAAGTCGACATGGTTATGCGGTGGTTGCAGCGGATCGCTAAGCGCCCACTATCTTCTTTATCTCTGGACAAAGAGCATATCTCAGTGGCTCTTGTCTTGACTAAATTGAACGCTTTTAGAACTGATGTACACAAATCTCACCGTGAATTAAAATTTAATCGAAATAAATATTCTGAATCAGTTGCCTTATCAAGAAAATAAAATCAATGATATTTTTTAAAATATTAAAAAAGAAAATTTAAAGTTAATAAAAAAGTAAGTGACTTGACTGCATTAGTTCAATTGCATGGAACAGTTAGCGAAGGAGAATGTTGTCGACATACATGGAGTACCATACGAGAATCAACACAACTTAACGGATAATCTTATTAAACTGTCGAATGCAGTTCGAGTTCAACGAAAATTAGGTTGATAACTGCTTAAGTTATTGAATGCTGCTAAGTTATCATGTAGATAAAGAAATGGGCAGATGAATGGATCTTCATGCGCAAGAATCCATGGGACCGATTCATCACAACTGACTCTGAGGATGACTTGAAAAACACGTTGTAAGGACTATTATACTATAGTACGTAGAAGGGTTCAGTTCTAATATTATCATATTTTGAGTGGTAGATTGCGGTACTAAATGTATGCCATTTCTCAGTTAAATGATAGCCAATAACAAGATGAGAAGTAGAGTAGAAGAGCCCTTTGAGTCTCCAATACCAGGCTTTGATCCAGGCAATAATACCTCTTTTATAATTGTTGAAATGTAAACGTTGAAAACTGCACTTTTTTAAATATCTTTAATGATTGTGTTTTTGTCATAACGTTTTTCAGAGACTTTTCTGAATCTATTAATAGTGTCTAAACCTTTTGAAATTGATGGGTATCATTTGGTTAGGATTGGTGGAGGATGTAACGAAGACGGAGTATATATAAAAAAATACCCCTGTCGCAGCAAACCTGCGTACTCAGCGAATTTCCTATGAATGAATATATTTCTTACTACCACATAAAGCCACTTACCAAGTTTCATAAAAATACTTAAATAAATAAGTGATATATAGCATTTTATTTATTCTCTATAAGAATAACACTAGGGCTGAGAACGCAGGTTTGCTGCAACGAGGAAGATAAAAATGCGAGTTTTTTGCAATTATCAATATAACTCAACCAAGTGAAGCTATATACCAAGTTTTAATGATTTATGTTCATAATTAATGGAGATATAAAGCTTTCCGTGTTCTCCATAAGAATAACATTAGGGATGAGAATGCAGGTTTGCTGCTAAGAGGATAATAACAAAAAAATCAATTTTTCGTGGGAATATCAATATACCAGTACTAGGTGAAGCCACCTACCAAGTTTCATCAAAATACGTTCATAAATAATCGAGATATCCAATTTTAAATATTCTCCATAAGGATAACATGGAGACATACTGTGTTTAGTAATGTTTAGATAACATGGAGACACTGTGTTTACTCTCCATAAGGACAACATACTGTGTTTAGCACTTTGAATATCACGGCAACGGTTGGACGTAGAATCACAATTTAAACACCAAAATGATTGTTTTGTAGAGCTAAACTGATTGGTAAAAACAAATGTGAAATTTAAATAGAAATGAACTGAGGAAAAGCCAAAAACCTTTTTCCCATAAGATTAACATGGGAGATTTTATGAGCAGGTTTTTTGGATTTTCTCCGCAACCACTTAACCTAGGTTAATAATTCAAGACACCATATTATTTGTTTTTTTAAGCTCTATAACAAGGTCAAAACCAAAATTAAGTTTTTTAAAAATTTTAGGTTGAAAAATGCAAAAAACTGATTTTTGGAAAATTTAAAACCCCCATAAGCCCCCCTTCCCGTCGTCCGATATTTCTGGTTTTCGAACTTAAATCCATGAATGTCACTTTACACATTTGAGCCAAATTTCATCGAAATCGGACGTTTTTTACTCAAGTTATCGCGGTAACGGACACATTATATATATATATATATATATATATATATATATATATATATATATATATATAATGTGTCCGTTACCGCGATAACTTGAGTAAAAAACGTCCGATTTCGATGAAATTTGGCTCATATATATATATATATATATATATACATATATATATAAATTTGAACGAATAGTGTTTTTGGCATCTGGGGACCTCAAAACAAAAAGTTATCATGGTCTCGGGCTTAAGTCTTACCATGATACCTACGGTAATAGCTTCTTCCTTATAGGGGAAATTCGCTAATATCTCAAATAAAACAAAAATGGTTGACATGGCGGAAAATATTGTAGAAAGCCATAATTTATTGCATTAGATGTATCTTATAATAGTACTAAGTTTTTAGTTTGTGCGCTCTACCGACCGCCCAATATGGGGAGCATTTACGAATCTGTTAGTACCATGGCAAATCTGTTACCAATTTATGATAAATGAATTATGATTGGTGAATTTAAAATGTATTTACACATGAGGAGAAGATTCTATTATAAAGATCAGTTATTGAATTTGTTTAATAGTCTAAATCTTAGAATTTGACCACTGAATCCTACACACCATTTACCTTATACAGAATCACGGCTTGATTTCATTAATGACAAATAAAAATAAACGGCTATCACTCTTAGGTTTGTCACTACCTAGAATAGCATTTAAAAATTAAAACATGAAATTCCAGAGATAAAATAGACAAAATTTAGATTAATGTAGACCACAACACAATTGATGACATGTTTCGCATTATTTTATAGCCTGTCTTGGTTTGAGAGTGGGCCTTTGTCCTATACAAACAAGCTGTAGGATTAACAAACAAGCTGTCATTTTGCCTCTAAATTTCCCTGTTGCTTAACAATCATTACCGATTGGTCTCTAATTGATGAACGAAGTGAATCACTGTATTTGATGAAGAAGTTTCAGTGGCCGTGTGTGGGTGTGTGTGTGTGTGTGTGTGTGTGTGGGTGTGTTATCGAAATACTAAATAACTGTAAAACATTTCTTAATGAAATTTTGAAGGAGTCATTTGGGATACCAAAGGGATGTTTTAACACAGCATTCGTATTTTATTTTGGATTATTAATAATTATTAAAACTAATTTTAATGTTTGATATTCAGTAGTTGAATTGGTTTTCGTAGTAAGCTATTGACTATGGTTGTCTTTAAAATGTCAGCTGGGATTTGTCTGTGTTTCACTTGAGGGATTTTTATCCCCTATATGGGATATTTTGACTGCTTGTGGGATAAAATGGGATTGTGGGATAAAGTGGGATTTTTTTGAAATTGGCATTACGTCTGCTAGTTTGCTTACAACTTACGACCAGAGCACCTTAGCAGTAGCACTTATAGTGGATTTTCTCGCCGTACTGGCAGTTGCGGGGTTTCCCATTTTTGACCTCGCTGTCCGCACCTATTATGATTTTATAAACGTCACAGAACGAACACTGAATCATGTCAATTTCGCTGGCCGAGCCATGTTGGAATTAACAAGCAACCTATTTGCCATTATTTAGTACCTACTTCGTACTCTTTAGTACTACCATTAAAAATATTAGTACCTCTCACGTAAATAAATTATTTAATTTAGTTAATTCACCGTATCATTTAACCTATGTCGCATTGCTAAAATCCTTTGAGGTACTAAAATGTAAAATACCTATAGGTAATTAGTAAATCTAAATAAGCTCTATCTAATGGTATAAATATTGTACTTATACATTATTCAATAATCATATAATATTTAACATTAATTGTGTTGCAATGTTTAACAAATCAGTGGGAAAGTGTGGGATATGACGAGGGATACTATAAGGGAGAGTCTGGGATAAAGTGGGATTTTTTGTATCAGTGCGTGGCATATTTTTACCGTAGAGTGGAAACACTGCATATTTGTTTATAAATTACTCAAATGTAAACATAACCAAAACTATGGATTTGGTTATGTTTTGTTCCATCAATTTTTTTTATTTCGAAATAGTTTAAAATGTGAGTGTTATGTAAATTAATAGTGTTTTGTCGTGTTTAAAACAATGCTTGTATCTATTTAGATTTATTATCAGTTTATTTTTTACTGGAAAACTTCGATGTAAAAGCTAAGTGTTTGGACTAGTGATGATAAATTAATACAATAGGTTTTGGAATTTTTGAATTACTGGGACAGTATAACTCTGTAACACGACTGACTGTGATTGATAATCAAGCGTGTTGTAGACCTATAGTAGTTTCTTTACATTGTGAACAAATTACTTGATAGCAGACTTACTAAACTATCATACGTGCAAACTATCTTTATTACATGTAATGTACCAAATAAGCCTCACTGTCACCTAATGACATGGGATTAAAGTTTTGTAATCTACCGGTCAGTAAAATAGTCTGGTTACAGTTTATATTTGTTTGCATTTTCTGTGGTTAATATTAATTTTCATAAACAATCAAGATGTCAAAACTCCGTAATCCCAACCGTCTACATTGTTCAACTAATTACGTTGTAGACAGATTGCCCTCCTGAAAAATTGTCATTAATGTAGATGTTGGATTTTGCTTTTAAACCTCTAGTGCTGCGATTTCAGTAGCTTGTGTATTTAAATACAAACTAACATATATTAATGATGTAAACATTTTTAAATTTAAGGTATGAATTTTATAAGATACTGTTATATAAATAAATCATTGAATATCTTTTTTTACATTAAATGGGTTTAAAACAAGTATATTTCTGTATGTTTAACCCCCTGATTTTGGAGCTGGAAATTAATAGGTCTAATAATTATTGGCAACTTTTCTCTCAGGTTATATATTTAAAACTCGTCGAAAACCATCCGGTACCAAAAATATATTAGTCATTGGCCGAGTCTTAAAAAAGCGTGAACAGGAGCTAGGACATGTGACCAAATAAACGCAATCAGTTTAATCTAATTTGCTAGGTACACACAGTGGTTTTAAGAGGTTAATTGCTCCACCTCACCCTCCAGGGTTAGATGGAAACGTATTCCGCATATTCTCTATTCATTGTTGCTAGATTAGGAAACCCCAGCATAGCTGCTATAGGCACGTTTTCCATAAGCGGGAATTTTGCGCAGGTTACCAGAAGGTTAGGATATAGCAGGAAAGGAAAGGGTGGGATGGGACAGGCAGCCAAATTGGCCTTTCAGAGTACCAACTCCCGTGCCTTGTGACAGCTGTGATCAGGCTCAATGTGGACCCGCTCTGCCCTCCAACTGGCCAACTCAACGGATGGGGTATCCATGTACAACAGCCAGGGACCATACATTCTCAGGTTGGGGACCAACCCCTGAGTTTCCGCCCCGAGCCGCTGCAAGTGGAGGGACCAAAGGTGAAAGGGAAGTTTGTCATAATGGACATCCAAAAAACTTCATATGTAATGACAATTTCATTTGCTGTACCCAATGTCAGCATCCAAACTGGTATAGACCAGTTTTAAGGTTGTCCTGGGACGAATATTCTCTATTGGTCAATGCTAACACACCAAGTTTTAATAAAATTAATAAGTATACAAGAGATATATGTTTTTTATTTCTTAAAGAATAACATCGGACAATATACTTAGTTTACTGCTGAATGGGAATTGAAATATTCTCCACAACCATTAGCCGAATAGCCTACTAACGAAATACTAATTTAACCGTGTGTGGATTGGAGTACTAATTTTTCATCTTTTAGAGCTTTTTATGGCAATGAGATAAAACTGTTGAAACCTGCTAAAAATATTTAAAGTTTATGATACTAAGAAAGGTAAAAAACTGAAGTTTGGGATCTCTTAAGCCCTGTTATTTCTGAACCCAAATTTTTCTAAAAAATCAGGTGGTATATTTTATTAGAAACCTAATATAAACCACCAAATAAAAAATCCAAAGATTTCGAAAGCGGCTCCTCAAAACTGCTCCAGACCTATATACTACGTTGTTGGGTACCAAAATATTATGGATACCTCTTTGTTCTTCCCTCAGGGCTCTGCCTTTACTATCACTCCCAACTTTTAATTTTAACGTATGATTCG
This sequence comes from Allygus modestus, assembly GCA_963675035.1. NCBI lineage: Eukaryota > Metazoa > Arthropoda > Insecta > Hemiptera > Cicadellidae > Allygus > Allygus modestus. The sequence continues at coordinate 352,974,514 of OY776112.1, forward strand.
TTGGATTTATTTTGTTAAAGCAGCATCTCCTGAAAGATGTCCCCACGTTTGATACGCCGCCCTACTCAACCATAGACCTCCACCGCACAGGAATATTTTCTTTATTATTATTTACACCTTTTTTAGTAATTTTAGAAAATTTTCAATTATACAAAAATTGTTTGTTATTTTCTTTTAACCCCGACCTTAGAGCTCCGCCTCGCTGGCTTTAAAAGTTGCCTTGTTAAATTTATGGAGGAAAGATGATCCTTGGGTAAGCGTTCGGGAGTTCGGGTCAGCGTTCGGGTTGAGTACTACTAGCTGGTCAGACAGACATTATTCTATCCTAATGTCACTGAATTTGTTTTATGTCAAAGATTCTCGTTCTTTTTCAAGATGAGCTCGTTAGCTACGCTCACTTGCCTATGTTTATATAGAGCTTGCTTCGGTATTGAAAATGAGTTGCTATTCAAATTGATTTATTTTGTCTATAATAAACATATGTTTATATGCTTTTCAAGTATGTTTAGATATCATCCTTATAACAGCTTTTTGATGAAACTAAATAACTAACATACAATCCCGACTTTGTTTTATGTATTTAGATAATGAAAATCACTTAATAATATCTTGACATGACAACGTTAATATACACTAGGCAGCAATACAGATTTTAGCAATTTTAAATTTAAGTAACTGCACAACGCCATCTGTAAAGCCTGATATAAGCGTAGGTTATATTATATAAATCAAACAGGAAAGTTGGCCGGGCTGGTAAGGGCCCGCACTTGCATTTAGGGTGTAGACCAGAGCCTGTACAGACCTAAATTCAGCCCTGGCCGTCTGTATGCAGAACTTCAAACATGCTAGAATCCAGAATCATTGTCCCTGTCTCGTGTACATTCTATGTGCCTAAGAGTAAAAATATGTTATAGTCAATCAATACAAATGCTGAATTATTTTGACTCAATCCTATCATACACTATAATATGAGTATGGTTTGCATGCTCGCTTGCTTGGTTGATTGCTTGCAACTCTTATCTCAAAAACGGCTCCAACGATTTTCTTAAAAAATAACTAATGTGTCCTTCCAACTACTTGTGTTGTAAAACCTGATATCTGGGTTAAAAATAAGTTCTAGACATGTCCCATCCCCCAAAAAAATCAAATAATGTAAAAAGCCGCTATGGAAAATTGAAAAAATCACATTAGGCTTTTGGAGATTAAAATAAAAGCAAAAGAGTCATAACAGCTGTTCAAAATCTTTCAGCGAACTCTCAAAGTTATACTCATATAGTTTAAGTACTACCTGGGACTGAGCTTTGATAGGGAAAGGTCAATCTTGTTTATGACTTGGAGTTGTTTTTCACCATGTACCCTACTAACGAGCATTTTTGAGGTCACAACAGTTGTTATTATAATGCACCTTTGAGTCATTCTGGATATGACCACTCTACATGTAATCTTCATTCAAAGGATTTATTATCTTATTTTATGGAACCACATGGAACTCATGTTGTTTATGATTATTAACATGTGGTTTCCTGAGAGCAGAGATTAAAATATTTGAGAGAAGATTACATACATAGAGTAGTAAAATGAATCAAAGGGATATTGAGCTATAAATAACAACTGGAGTGACCTTAAAAATGTAGAAAAGAGGCAAATGAGTTATACAAATCTGATTATCAGTAGGGGGAAGTGGTGAAATAAGCTCCAAGTCATCTAAACAAACTGACTGGCCTTCCCCCTAGCAAAGTTCGGCCCCCAGGTATCATATACTCTAATATGAGTAAGGTTTGATTGTATGTTTGCTTGCTTGCGACACTAATCTCAAAAACGGCTCCAACGATTTCCTTCAAATGTTCAAAATAACTAATTTCTGGGATAAAAATAAGTTCTAGACAGGTCTCATCCCCAGGAAAAATCAAATAATGTAAAAAAAAAAATTAAAAGTTAAAAAAATTAACATTGGGCTTATGGAGTTTTAAATCAACATAAAAGAATTTTAACAGCTGTTCATAATCAACCAGGGAACTGTCAAAGTAATTCTCATGTTTTTTATGATTATTAACATGTGGTTTCCTGAGAACAGAGATTAAAAGATTTGAGTGAAGATTATATATATAGAGTAGTAAAATAAATGAAAAGGACATTGAGCTATAAATAGCAACTGGAGGAACCTTAAAAATGTAGAAAAGAGGCAAATGAGTTACACAAATCTGATTATCAGTAGGGGAAAGTGATGAAATATTACTCCAAGTCATCTAAACTGACTGATTGGCCCTCCCCCGACCAAAGCTGGGCCCCCCAGGTACTGTCGTGTTAAAACGGATATGAGAAGGTTGTTACCACTCCAGTAGTCAGTAGTATTTTTTATTTACATTAGTCCTAAATTATCTGTTCTTGCCGTTGTGGAGTTAAAACGGATATGGGAATGGTGTTACCATTCCATTAGTAAAATGTTTGGTTTATTAATTATCTGTTCTTGCTGTTGTGGAGTTAAAACGGATAACGGAAGAGTGTTACCAATCCAGTACCTGCCTACATATCTTTAAAAATTCAGTCTTCGTTCATCCTCTTACGGGAAGAATGAGCGTACACCTAGTGTAAAGATGTTGGGAGTTCACGAAAGATATGCCTGTTGTTCCGGAGCCAAGTGGCCATATAAGTGTGAATGTGTTGTTTTTCTTTCCTTAAACCCCCAATACTTCAATTCAAAAATTATTTTAAATTTTAAATTTAACAATTTTAAATATTTTTAGATGAAAGTTTAAATTTGTTATATTTCATTCTCTTCCGTGTTGTTTTAGCTGTATAATGTTTCGCATTTACACAACGTTATGAATTTTTAAAATTGTTTCATAAATACCAGTGAAGTCTCTTTCACAAAAAGCGTTTATAAAACAAGGATAATAACTACATGTAATGGAATGTTTCATTCAATTAAAACTGACGATTTACATAAGTAGAAAATACAACTTAAAAATATGATAACAGGTGCATTGTACAAATCGAAAATAATATGTCCCAATATATAAAATCATAAAAATGTATTGTTGTAGTCCCTGAACTGTGTATACATATTTGGCTGGAATGGCTGTCGTTTTAAGGATCCCTGTATAAGACATTACTTCCAAATGGTACAAAAACAATGTATAGAATTGATCAAGAAGATAAAGTAATAGCGTAACAATTACAAAATAACATACTTATGTGCTGATGAAAATTGTTTTGGAAACCAAATGTATTTGTTATAGGTTTTGTAACGCAATGGGAAAATTGTTGCAAGGGAAATTGTTAATATTATATTTTAATGTTATTTTAAATTGTAAAAAATAAAAGGGCCCATGACGCTGTTGGATGCGTTCAAGGTATCATATATATCTTTAAATATAATTCTGTAAGCGAAACTTTTAACCCAAAATTGTGGGAGTTTGACAACTCGCAACATGATGGGAGACAGCTTAAATTAAAGGTATTGTTCCCAGTTACTTGGAAAAATAGCAGTGATTCTAGAAAGTTATCAGCAAACGAAAAATAACGTAAAACATCCCCTATAAGAAAAGCATGGGGATTTAAAAACGTCCGCTTTGTTTACATTAAAACACATGATTACATATCTACTTTTTTTTAAGGAGAAATCAGTTGTGGCAGATTACTGGAGAAAGGTTAGGGGCAATGATCCCTTCAAGCCAATACTTGCCATAATATATGTACTAGCTGTTACCCGCAGGCTTCGCCCCGCGAATTATTTATAATACCCCCGTAGCAGCAAACCTGCGTACTCAGCGAATTTCCAATGCATATATATGTATCTTAATACCACATAAAGCCACATATCAAGTTTCATCAATATACATTCATAAATAAACGATTTATGACATTTTAATTATTCTCCATAAGAATAACATGGCGGCTGAGTATGCAGGTTTGCTGAAGCAAGGAATACAAAAAATGGGGTTTTATACAAATATCAATATAACTCATGTAGGTAAAGCCACATACCAAATTTCATTAATTTATTTTCATAATTAAGGGAGATAACACGTTACTTATTCTCCATAAGAATAACATGGGGCTGAGTGCGCAGGTTTGCTGCTACGGGAGCCTTTGGGAAAAAATTGTTTTTTGAGCAAATATCAATCGTTCACAACCAGATGAAGCCATATACCAAGTTTCGTCAGTATATGTTCATAAATAAGAGAGATGTAAAATTTTTATTTTCCTCCATAAGAATAACATTAGACAACGTACTGTGTTTAGCACTTTCAATATCTCGGTAACCAATTGACGTAGAGATATGATCAAAATACCAAATTGTGTGTTTTTTTAAGCTGAATGTAATGGGAAAAACTAAAATTTGACTTTTTCCAAAATTATATGTAACAAATTAAAAAAAAACATTTTTGGGGTACAAAACCCCCCCAAAATACCCCTTTGGATAGAGCTATCTGGCTGGTTTTCGAAATTAAAGTCATAAATGTTGCTTTACAGGTTTATACCAAATTTCATCAAAATCAGATAATTTTTACGAGAGTTATCGTGCTCACGGACACACACACACACATATATATATATATATATATATATATATATACAGTTTCGAACGAAAGGTGTTTTTGGGGTCTGGGGACCTCAAAACGAAAAGTTATCATGGTCCCGGGCCTAGGTCTTACCATGCCGACTACGGTAATAGCTTCTTCCCTATAGGGGAAATTCGCTAAAAGAGAAAGTATGTATGTATATATATATGTAGCCTATGGACTCCAAAACCGCTCTACAGATTGTAATGAAACTTTCAGGCATTATTAAGCATTATTCAAGGATGGTTTGTGTGAAGTTTGGTGCAAATCTGTCCAAAGGGCTCCGACTCAGAGGGCATACAAGAGTGCAGTGTCAGGTTTTAGAAATTTAGTGTTTACGAAATTAACACCTGTAATTAAAAAAATTCAAAGTTTCTTTAAACTGTCATTTGTTTAAATGTAAACAACACAATGTAAACAAATAAATGTAAACACTAGCTGGTTTATTATCTTTTGAATTGTGTTACTTGAATTTATATTAACTTTTTTATTTTAACTTTTGGGCGCAGCAACGCGCGCCGGGTAACTGCTAGTATATATATATATATATATACTAGCAGTTACCCGGCTCATAACTTTTTGTTTTGAGGTCCCCAGACCCCAAAAACAGCATTCGTTCGAAACTGTATATATGTATATATACATATATACATATATACAGTTTCGAACGAATGCTGTTTTTGGGGTCTGGGGACCTCAAAACGAAAAGTTATCATGGTCCCGGGCCTAGGTCTTACCATGCCGACTACGGTAAGAGCTTCTTCCCTATAGGGGAAATTCGCTAAAAACTATGATAGTTTTGTGTGCTGTATTCTGTGGTTTGCCTGTGGAACTACTAGGAATCAAGATCAGCTGTTTGTGTTTTCATCAGTTCAAACAAAAATGAATGTCCATAAGGAATACATGGAAACTTTGAACCCCCGTGGGGCATAGCCTTATAGGATTGATTTTCACAAGTTTAATATGCCTATATGTCAGTCAGGACTATCAAGTACCTCTCTTCAAAATTTCAGTTCAATCGGATTTAAATTCTTCTTATTATTATTAATATTATTATATTCTTATTATTTTTATTGTTATTCTTAAAATAACAGTCTTGTTAGCCCTCTGGCATTTACATAATTAATATTTTTACCTTGACGCATAAACTAATTGTCCAGTATAGCATAAATCCGGTAGAATAATAACTGAAACTAGCAGCTACGCCCGTGCTTCACAACGGGGTTCAAAGAAAGGGTAGACAAATTGTTCTATATTTGTCCTACATAACGTAGTGGTGACGCGTAAACACATATTTAGACTAAATGATTGACGTAGAGAAACCAGGTTGGTGTCAATAGATATCCCTTAGGCCAAGAATCATTACAAAAATACTATCCCCTAAATTTACTAGTTATATAAAATCAGCAAAACAAAACACTGTTTTTTTTAATTTTTTCATTTATGATCATTTTGTTAACCGTGCCACGTGTTCCCTAATTTACGTCCAAATTCAAAACAGCTGAGCACATTTTAAGTTGTTTTTGTAAACAAAGCAGACAACTATTCTTAATTGATTCAAGGTTTTAGGATTGAAATTTACAAGCTAGCTCAATAGAATTATCCTAATTTAAGTGGTTTTTTGCATTTATTTCTAAACTTAGAATAAGACATTCCCAGAGAATACCTCTACTTAGTATATAATTTAATGGGTTGCCATGCAAGGTGGAGTAATTTTGATTTTCAAGTATGTTAGTGATTACTCCCAATATATAAAACCTTTGTGGCTCCTCCCAACTGGCATTCAAAACCACAATATAAGTATGACATCAAATATTTACTGTACTTATTAAGACAACATTTCAGCGGAGGTCGGTCATATTCCAGAACACCGTACGTAGGCGTGCGCCATTTTATTTATTATCCAGTGAACAGTCCTAGTGATAAAGCTTAGCTAGTGTGTTAGAGGTTATAGCCAGCACAATCCAGTAGTTTAGATAGAATGCATGACATTATTGCTTCCCTGATACCCCGGCACCTAATAATTAGAGCAAGGCATGCCATTTAAACAAGTTAATGAAATCTATGTTGTGACGTCACCGCGTGACTCTCACAATATTTTCGTTTGCCGGATAGCTCTTAGCTGGGATAGTTCCAGAGGTTTGGTAGATTATCATCCAATTTGGCAAACGACCTTTAGTGAGACAATCCCCTCAATTTTTTAATTGGTGTTAGCTCAGGCACTGAATACATAGCTACAGTCAATTTGAGGGGCTCATCATCGCTAACACCAAAGATAACTGGAATGAATTTTGAATTTTGAACTTTCGGCCGATCTTGAAAATAAATACCAAAATCCTGTTTACTCTGAATACAGTCGGTGAGAGTTGGTTCGGGACAGGATTAGTAATGGTTAGTGGCGGTTAGACGGGATAACCACTCCAAAAGGATATGAGGTAGCCGTCGTGACGGAAAACTGGACAGTCACTCCGTAAGGAACATATCTGGGAAGGATATGTCGTCGGGTAAGTTTTGCGAACGTGATCGTGACGTAAGACAGGATTTTAATTGGTTGGTGGCGGAACAGAGAAAGGTTTGCCACCCCACTGGAATCGGTTCGTCGGTCGTGACAGGTAAGGTTTGTCACTCCGTAAGGATTATTTGAGCAAGGATATGTTATTTTGTAAATCGTTCGGTGCGTCAGAGTGATGTATTTTAGGATTATGTTTGGTCAGTGGCGGATATAGAGAGGTTTGCCACTCCAAAGGAGGCAGGTAGCCGGTCGTGACGGGTTTAGGAATCGTCACTCCGTAAGGAAGGTAAAGATCGGTAAGGAAATACCAGTCATCATACAGTAGCCAAGATATGTGATACGTTAGTACAAATAAGATTTTACGTTATTATAGAGTGAATATTCTGTGCTGTCGTGGTATGAGTCACAGTGCTATGCTCTAAGTGACAGAAAGGATATAATTGAAAGTGGCAGATTAAATGGAGACCACTTCCAAAGGATTCGGGGTATTTGGTAAGTGACCGGTAGGTGATGTCACTCCGACAGGTGTGAATTTGTGGATAGGATTATTAGTATTATAATATATACTAGCACAGTGAGCAGGCAAGCAGGTTAGGGGAAGAGCAGTTCATACAATACAAGTAAATAAGTTCAGTGGTCTCGAATGCTCATTTTACACTACTCACAAAAGAAAATCGGTTATCATCATCTGTTATTAATGTTACGAAAATATTGATTCAAGCTGTGGGTCCAAGCAGATACTTCTTACTAACTGATTCAGTTTTATAAACCAGCTACTCCAAAGCAAGCGTGCACAGACATGTTAAACACACTATTCAATAAAATAATACTTAAAAACCATTAAGAGAAATTGTTCACACTATAACACTATAAATTCTAATTGATTGTCGTTTAATTATATTTCAAATTACTTTTTAGGTTACAAAGTAATAAGCGTTTGCCCGTGGCTATATCAAAACAGTTAATAAAACGACAGGTCAAGTGAGATAAATGGGCTACTGTATCAAACAATTACCAAACTGCAATTAACGTTTTACTTTTCATAGTACAAAAAAATAGTCTTTGAAAGTAAATCTCAAAATAAACTCAGTTAATAAAAACCCCTTGCCTCGGGCAAATAAACGCTGCACTAATCCAGCGAAACAATAAATATGATTTTCTTGTTCTTATTCCAATTAAATTTAAGAAAACGATTGTAAAAAAAATAGGCTCCGTGAGCAGAAAATTAATAAAATATCTTTGTATTTCACGTAATCACTTTAACAAATAAGCAAGGAATATTCGATTCCTACCTTAATAAATGGAAGACGATCTGCACACAGTCACTATCACCCAACGACTCAGATCCTGTTTGTCTGTTATCAGCAGGAAAACTCGGTCGTCGCGGCGCGCAATGCGTGCCGTCCCCGCTATTGTTATCCTACCGCGCGTCGAACCACCTGCGCGGGAAACGTAAACAAAACTCGGCAGCGCCACAATGAAGTATTCTGCGTTGACTGTGTCACAGGGAAAAAAATAGATTCTTCTATTAAATGGATTTGTAATAATAATCGTGCTAATGTGCTGGTGAACTAAAAATTATATTGTAAATAATTCTGTGTTTACATTATGCACAGTAAAATAATCTACGTAAAATAATAGATCTGTTACATCGTTACGCCAGAGTGTTGCTAAGGATCAAAATGTTGTTTCCCACTTAGAATATTACCTTATAAAGAACTAATTTTTACGTAAAACTCCAGTCGATTTAAACTCCCAATTCGGATATGAATTTTTCTTTATGATGTGTTGATAAATGCATAAACGTAATCGATATGTTACAACTTACAATATTTCCGGAGGGGCTCCCGCTCCTGGTCGGACTAGGACCCTGCAGGCATCGCCCACCACCGCTCCCTTGGGCGGACCGCGTCATAGAGGGCTGGTGGCAACGATATATCTTGTTAAGATCAGTTGCAATAACGTGATACGTTTAGATGACACCAAATATAATATATCTATATGCTTATTCGTATTTTAAGACAATTTAACTAAGAAAGTTTAACCTCTTTCGATACTAGGGGAGTTTATACTATGTACAACAGGTTTGCAAGTTTTTATTTTGAAATAAAATATTTTGTAAATGTAGCTTTTTACAGTAAGATGGCACAATATGCGGCATTAACTATTATATCCAGTTCTTGAACTAAAAACTGTACTGAAATCTTGTATGTACATATATTGCTTTCTTTACAACTCTTTTAAAAATCATCATAAAATCCTGTAGGTTTCTATTTCTACAAGCTTTGTTACTGAAACAGCTGATTATTTCCTGCGGTCGCGATAGCGGCCGTCAATACTAGTATCATATATTTTGTACGCGAAATATTAAATTTGTTGTATTTAATTTGTTTGCGTTGTATTTGGGTTGTTTTTAGCTGTATACACGTATTTGTGCATTTGAATTAACTTATTAACCGTTTAAATCTTTAAAATAGTTTCATAAATAACGGTGGCGTCCCCTGAACACAAAGTGATTAGAATCTGCCGAGGTTATAAGTTAAACTGTCTCCACCTTCGATGGGAACCATTACATAGTCATGAGAATTTGACTCATATAAATAAGAAAAAATTACTTTTATTCTGTAAATTCCAAGTCAAACCTCTTAATTAACCAAGATTATGTGATTTCCCTTGTAAAAATCAAATTATGTACTTTAAAATCCAAGGCAAAACTCTTATAATTCGTAAATTTATATTAGAACCTCAAATTATACTGCAGTTATATGCTTATGTATGGGTAAAATTACTTATTCCGGTAAACATTGTCTTCAAATATGCAGTTTTAACTCGAATTATGTAAAATCTGTTAGCTTAGTAACAAATTACCCATGACAAGAGTGTTATTTGATGTGTTTTAAAACTTTCTCATCCAAGAAGGGTACAGTTTTAAGATTTATATTGACTATTTTGTTAAGAAATGCACGATATGAGGGATATTTTTAGATGTTGTGCGTGCTGCGAGATAACAGACTCCAAGTGAATCAACAAATAAGTTCTCTCGCCTCTGTTTCATTGATATAAACTGAGTGAGGCTGATGATTCAAAGGGGGGGGCCATATCGTTCCTCCGTACTTCTAGATATGTTTTACGAAGTGGGAGAAATTATACCTGAGTCTTCATCATCACAGTGTGAAGCTTGAATCTCTTGATTAACTTGGTATTTCGTAGGGTGTTTAAGGTGTCTCTCACCTACAAATGTATAATAATCCTCATCAACGCACGTCACGCACGTTGTCAGGTCAGATCGCACCGTACAACGATTGCGGTTACCGAGCGTCACGGTATACCGACCATCGTCAACGCACGTCACGCACGTCGTCAAGTTGGATCGCACCGTACAACGATTGCGGTATACCGACCATCGACGACGCACGTCACCATCATCAGACGCTTGGTAACCGCGATCGTTGTAGGCCACAGATTATAAGGTTTAACTTGGATTTTACAGTACATAATTTGATTTTTACATGGGAAATCACATAATCTTGGCTAATTAAGAGGTCTGACATGGAATTTACAGAATAAAAGTAATTTTTTCCTATTTATATGAGTCAAATTAACATGACTATGTAATGGTTCCCATCGAAGGTGGAGACAGTTGAACTTATAACCTCGGCAGATAACAAGTAAGAGTTGAACCAATCATGTTTCACAACAGGCGGAGCTTGGCGCGAGATAACAGACCTCAGACGGACGGGCGGCATGAGTCAACCAATATTTATTGAATTTCAACGATAAATGCAGTTTTCGCCTTTAAAACTGATTTTTTTAAATATATGAAGTTAAGTATTAATACTGACTTGGATATCATCGCAGCACTGACCTCTGACCGCGGTCAATATGATAACGGCGCGTTCCGTGAGTTAACAGGCCTCCCGGGTGGGCCAATTTCGAGCGAAAAATCAAGCGTTTTAGACGAATAGAGACAAAAATTCAAAGTCGCATATAAATTGTATTTAAAAACTCCCTACACGTGAGTCGATAGCGTTTAGTGCCCTTAACATGCATACCAAATTCCATACAAATCCGCCGACAACCAAACGCGAGGTCATTTTGTAAAGTCTGGTTTAACGAATGTAGGGCGCAGGTTTATCCACTAATCCGAGATTTTCTCATATTAACGTATACTAGAAGTCACTGCGAACCCGCATACCAAATTTCAGATCGATATGTTCAATAATAACGGAGATATTAAGCATCGGGCAAAGGTCGATAGTTAAGTCCGGCTGAAAACGCATCCCATAGGAATGAAAGTTACGTCATCATATAGACAATGTAGGTAAACAGTTCTCTTTAATTTTCTCTTACAAAGTTCTTTATTTTTGCGATATCTCTTACTGTTTTTGAGATACAAACAATTAAAGTTGTAAAATTCAGTTTTAAAAATCAAAACATACATTATATAGTAAAAATAATTTTAATTGGGGTATCTGAGTATAGTGGGGTGCGTTTCGTACGTATATGACAAAAATACGCGCCATACGGAACGTGGAAACAAAGATTTTGGATCAACTGGTGTAAAAAGGAGAAAATGTCAATAAATAACTCAACTATAAAGATTTTTATTAATTTTTTTACTGTTGAATAAATCACATGTTGTATGAGTATTGTCTCGAATATAACCATGACATTGACTTCTGACCGCACCGAATGAAAAAGACGCTTGCCACCAGATAACAGCCCGCAGACAGACAGACCTTGTGAGTCAGCTGATGTTTATTGAATCATACCACAACAAATTTTATTTTAAACGAAATTTTTAATTAAATATTGCTTTTGCATTTATTTTTTTCGAATTTAAAGCTTTTATTGTTAATGAAGAGGTGAAAATGCTCGTTTAGAAAATAAAACATGGCTTAAGTTAGGTTTGAAAATCGTTTTTAGTGATAAAACATCGCTTTTATAAGGTTAGCGAATTTAATCCAGGTCACGTGATCTCAGCCTTCCTCCTCGTCCTTCGTCTTTAGGCGGCATTACATATCATTTACTTCTACTCCTACCTCTTACTAATTTGTTTTCGAACATTATACCCCCAAACCGTACTTTTCGTACCTAGTCCAGGTCGTACTGCAATAAAAGAGTTATCAATAAATATACATTAAAACTATATGAGTACTAAATATTGTAATTCAATTTAGCATTACAAGCATAAATATAAAAAGTAATAAAAAGTATTGAATAATTAATTCATTAGTTTTACTATATTTATTTGGAAAAGTTGAATTGGAAACTTTAAACACTTTCGTCTGCAGATTTCTGCTGATACATTTTGCTGCACTCATATTTCAAATGTTAGGTTTTATTGAAACCAAGTATAATCTCATGTCTGGGGCAGCAACTAACTTGTAAGACCAAGTAGCTTTCCATACCAGTTCTGGAGGCAAGAAAGGCGACAAATCGTAAAATGCTGAGTAGGACAGGTGTTAATACTCACTATTAAGTCCCAATTAAAAGTTAGTTTTGTGCTCTTGAAGGCTGGATATTAAAATTAAACGTATAATCTCTTTGTTTTTACTTACAGACATATCTGCAACGTCTTCTAGGCGATGTCTGACCTTGTCAAACTATAAATGATAAACACAGTTTTAACATTATGTAAAATTAGTTGTTAGAGATGTATGTAATACACTAATAAAATTCCTTACATATAACTAACTATTTATGGTTATCCTATACTCTTATATGAGCAATGTTTGCTTGGTTGGTTGGTTGGTTGGTTCCACAATTATCTCGAAAGCGGCTCGAGCATTTCCTTCAAATTTTGTAAAAACTAAGTTATGGTATAAAATTAGTTCTAGACAGGTCTCATCCCCAGGAAAAATCAAATAATGTTAAAAAACTAAATTGACAAGTATAACAAATTAACAAATCAAAACAAAATAATTGTAACAGCTGTTCGTAATCAATCAGGAAACTGTCAAAGTAATACTAAAATGTTGTTTATGATTATTAACATGTGGTTTCCTGAGATCAGAGATTACAAGATTTGAGTGAAGATTACATATATAGGAGTACTAAAATAAATCAAAGTAACCTTGAGCTAAAAATAACAACTGGAGTAACCTTAAAAATGTAGAAAAGAGGCAATTGATTATAAACATCTGATTATCAGTAGAGGGAAATGGGGAAATATTACTCCAAGTCATCTAAACAAACTGAGTGGCCTTCCCCCGAGCAAAGCTCGGCCCCCCAGGTACTAGTATTTGAACTGAGCTAAGATTAATTCATTTGTTATTTATGAAAATTGTCTTTTAATAATTTTAACTGTGACTTTGGGCCAGTATAAAAATATTTATTCTTTGAATCAGTTGTTTTATTTATAACCAACCTTTTGGCTTATACAGTATTAAACTTGGATTCTTGGATTTTTAATTAATACTTTAGATGCCAACTTAGTATGTGCATCATTACAGTTTTTAGCAGTGACCTAGTTAGGCGTCATCTCTATTGATCTTTATTAACCATTTATAACTCCCTTGTGCACTTAACTCCCTATCTAACCAATTCTCTATATAACGTTCTCTTGAATCGCTCTAGAGTAGCACCTTAGTGTTGCTATATGTGTGATAATATTCAGATTATCCATTAGTTTGGTAAAATTTTCATTAAAGATCTCTTTTCGGCTTTTAGGTAAAATATTGTTAAGTTCCTTTGGACAAGTCTTTATGGCTTGTTTGTCTATTAATACTGTTTTATTCTTTTTCGGTGTGGCATAGTCCTTTTCGAAAATTTATCCATTACAGTTAAAATATATTTATTTCCAGAATTCTAGCATAATTCTACATACCTATTGAATCAAATTGAACAGTTTCGTTTATACCCAAATTGTTTTAAGATCTTTAACAAAATTCTTTCTCTCAGGCTCATGTAACTCGAAAGAAATTTTCCCCCACGTTTTTGAATTCCTTATTGTTTACTCCATGCTCTTCAACTCTATCATATATTTTAAATATTCCGTTGTTAGCATCAACTAATCAACCATTACTCATTATTAGTGAATTTCCTATGGAAAGTGAACTATTAGCATGACCCGCACGGTGAAACTTAAGCCCGGGATATACACAATTTTGAACAACCCCCCAAAACGTGTTCAGGGGGTCACGTTAGGAACTTCTATGGTGGTCCCGGGCTTAAGTTTCACCGTGCGGGTATATATATATATATATATATATATATATATATATGTGAGTATGCACTCTAGCGGTCGCATTTTTTGTCCGATTTACTTCAAATTTGGTAGGGACGTTCCTTTCTATAATCTGTTGGAGAAATTCGTTGGGCAAAACAATCGGAAAACTCTAAACCCCTTTTTTGGGGATTAATCTTTCAAATTTCGGGTCTTTGGACCCGAAAAGGGTCAGAAAAGCCCCGGATGTGAAATTAACGCATGTTAAAAGATGGAAATTAGTGTGACAAAACTTTTAAGCCCTTTCTCGTTATTCTAGCATAAATATTTACCGAGTTATTAAAGAAAACGTGTATCGACCAAACACAGTACGTTGTCTTATGGGAGGTTTACATTAGAAAAGCCTATTATTCATTTGTTGGTGTACTTTTATCAACCCCAACAACATCACGCCCACTTTAAAGCCTGACTGGACCTTCTCCTAGCCTTATAATGCGCAAAATTGTATTCCCCTATTGCAGGTAAATAGAACCAGGAGCATCAAAACAGCCAAAAAAATCAATATTTTTGATTTTAATACAAATTGGAATAAATGTATGTTTTTTAACTGATTTTGAGTTTTTATAGTTTTTTATGTAGAAATTCACTTTCCTCACGTCAGCGTGCTGCGTGCGAACTCGTTTTAGCGAATTTCCCCTATAGGGAAGAAGCTATTACCGTAGGTCTCATGGTAACCAGGAGTACCCTGTTGAATACATTTTTTAATTATACTTGCACTAACATGTTTCGACTTAAAGTCATGATCATAGTGCTAATTAATAATGGGCTAGCCTAACTCTTGGTGTTATTTGCAGACATTTCTTGTTAAATTTAATAGCTTCTTTTACTGTTTCTTGCTTTAGAGTTAGGTATTTAAGCTTGTGAATGATACTAGGGTGGTTAGCCATTGGTATTAGAGAATCAAATTCACAGTAAAGGGCTACTATAATATAAGTATGAAAACATGAAAATAACCATGAGTACCCTGTTGAATACATTTTTTAATTATACTTGCACTAACATGTTTCGACTTAAAGTCATGATCACAGTGCTAATTCATAATGGGCTAACCTAACTCTTGGTGTTATTTGCAGACATTTCTTGTTAAATTTAATATCTTCTTTTACTGTTTCTTTTAATGTTTAGCCCATTATGAATTAGCACTGTGATCATGACTTTAAGTCGAAACATGTTAGTGCAAGTATAATAAAAAAATGTATTCAACAGGGTACTCATGGTTATTTTCATGTTTTTATACTTATATTATAGTAGCCCTTTACTGTGAATTTGATTCTCTAATACCAATGGCTAACCACCCTAGTATCATTCACAAGCTTAAATACCTAACTCTAAAGCAAGAAACAGTAAAAGAAGATATTAAATTTAAGAAGAAATGTCTGCAAATAACACCAAGAGTTAGACTAGCCCATTATGAATTAGCACTGTGATCATGACTTTAAGTCGAAACATGTTAGTGCAAGTATAATTAAAAAATGTATTCAACAGGGAACTCATGGTTATTTTCATGTTTTTAGAGAATTTCCCCTATAGGGAAGGAGCTATTACCATAGGTCTCATGGTAAGACTTAAGCCCGAGACCATGATAACTTTTCATTTTGAGGTCCCCAGATGCCAAAAACACCATTCGTTCAAATTTTTATATATGTATATATATATATATATATATATATATATATATATATATATATATATATATATATATATATATATATATATATATATGTCCGTAAGCACGATAACTCTCGTAAAAAAGGTCCGATCTTAATGAAATTTGGTACAAATGTGTAAAGTACCATTTATTTGAACGAGTTCGAAAACCAGATGAATCGCACCATCGGAAGGGGGGTTTTTGGGGGGTTTTGTACCCCAAAAATGTGTTTTTTGGGGGTTTTTACATGTAATTTTAATTTAAATCAAATTTTAATTTATACCATTGAATTCAGCTTAAAAAAACAAACAATTTGGTATTTTGATCATTGCTCTACGTCAATTGGTTACCGAGTTATTGAAATTGCTAACCACAGTACGTTGTCTAATGTTATTCTTATGGAGAAAAAGAAAAATTGTATATCTTGCTTATTTATGAATATAAACTGGCGAAATTTGGTATATGGCTTGATCTGGTTGTTGTTTATTGTTGTTTGCACAAAAAAACAATTTTTTGCTAATGTTTCCTGTAGCAGCAAACCTAGGTACTTGGTCCCCATGTTATTCTTAAGGAAAATACTTAAAATGTTATATATCGCTTATTTATGAATGTATATGGATGAAACTTGGTATGTGTCTTCACTAAGATGAGTTCTATTGATATAAAAACCCATTATTTCGTGTGCCTTGTTGCAGCAAACCTGCGTACTCATCCCCAATGTTATTCTTATGGAGAATAATTAATATTTTAAATATCGATTGTTTGTGAATACATTTCTTATGAATCCTGTTAAGTGTTTTAATGTGTTATGTTATATATTCATTGGAAATTCGCTGAGTATGCAGGTTTGCCGCGACGGGGGTATTATACTTATATTATAGTAGCCCTTTACTGTGAATTCGATTCTCTAATATATATATATATATATATATATATATGTGTGTGTGTGTGTGTGTGTGTCCGTAAGCACGATAACTCTCGTAAAAAAGGTCCAATCTTAATGAAATTTGGTAAAACGTGTAAAGTACCATTTATTTGAACGAGTTCGAAAACCAGACGAATCGCACCATCCAAAGGGGGGTTATGGGGGGGTTTTGTACCCCAAAAATGGTTTTTTTGGTGTTTTCACATGTAACTTTTATTAAAATAAAATTTTAATTTTCACCATTGAATTCAGCATAAAAAAACAAACAATTTGGTATCTTGATCATTGCTCTACGTCAATTGGTTACTGAGATATTGAAAGTGCTAAACACAGTACGTTGTCTAATGTTATTCTTATAGAGAAAAAGAAAAATTGGATATCTCACTTATTTATGAACATAAACTGACGAAATTTGGTATATGGTTTCATCTGGTTGTGGTTTATTGTTTTTTGCACAAAAAACATTTTTTCGCGTATGGTTCCCGTAGCTGCAAACCTAGGTACTCGGTCCCCATGTTATTCTTATGGAAAATAATGAAAATGTTTTATATCACTTATTTATGAATTTATATGGATGAAACTTGGTATGTGACTTCACTTGGCTGAGTACTATTCATATTTGCATAAAAACCCATTATTTTGTGTTCCTCTTTTCAGCAAACCTGCGTACTCATCCCCAATGTTATTCTTATGGGGAATAATTAATATTTTAAATATCAAATGTTTGTGAATATATTTCCTATGAATCTTGTTAAGTGGCTTAGTGTGTCATGTTATAATTCATTGGAAATTCGCTGAGTTTGCAGGTTTGCTGCGACGGGGGTATTATTATATAGATATTTTTCTGTTAGGTAAGCGGTTTCAGGTCTTTCCATCTAAGTGTTAAATCCACTTAAAGATGGGGAATTAGTCAGTAATAATTTAGAATAATCCTTTTTATCTATAAAATTAAATGCATAAGTGTCAGAGTTATTTTTTTCTTTAAACGACATACCAGACAACCTGCGATATTAAACAAACATCCTTATAGCCCCGCTTGCCGATCTATCTTTTTATTTATAAAATTGCAATACGTTATACTTTTCAAAGCCCTGTTTGATTGCGCTTCTCTCACCTTCTTTAAATACTTGTCCAACCACCTCTATGTCTACTGACTCATGTCCGTGCCTGGTAGAGATAGTTTTGAGGTGGGCATTAATAATACCAATCACCAATATTATAGTCTGACTTTTATAACAAAACTAGCAGTTACCCGGGGCGCGTTGCTGCGCCCAAAAGTTAAAATAAAAAAGTTAATATAAATTCAAGTAACACAATTCAAAAGATAATAAACCAGCCAGTGTTTACATTTCTTTGTTTACATTGTGTTGTTTACATTTAAACAAATGACAGTTTAAAGAAACCTTGAATCTAATATATATACAGCCGCATGTGTAACTGACTCACTGAGGTATACGAATTCTAGACCACTTCTAGACGAGCTATAAACCTGAAATTTTACACGCAGGTAGCTTTTACCTTGTAACTCCCAGGAAAATTGCCAAATTTGACAATTTTTTTAAATTTTAACCCCCCTAAAAAAATATTTAAATTCCCCCCAAAAAGGCTGATTTTAAAATTACAGTTTATGAGCTCTAGCGGCCGAAAGGATGGTCCTATCAAAAAACGGACACCACCACGTGCCGCGGATATTGCAAGATCTACAACTTTGTTCCTATGACTTTTTGTCGTATCTCGTCTCCTTCACCCTTAGATAGCTCTAGATTTTTTCAAATTTTGAGATTTTATAGAGGGTTTTAATTTCCCATCACGTTAATATACTTGATGGAGGCCTAACATTGGGCACGCAGTATGTCTACATCACACTTAGTAAATAGCAGCAGAAATATGACCAGTTTTTATTAATTAAACCTGTCGAAAAATGGAAAACTCTAAATATCTTTAGATATGGCTGTTTTCTTAGTATAAGTAGTGGTGTATTGGGGGTTCTGGGCCAATTTATATTATTGGACATACACGTGACACCAATAATACTTGAGCTAGAGACGTGAGATTTGGCATTCATGTGCCTTGCACCTTTTCTTCCCAAATCCTACTATTTTTAGTTTGAAGTATCTCAAATAAATAAATAATTGTGAATAAAAAAATCAAAATGTAGTCTTTTTTTATTTGAGCTCTAGTGACCGAACGGGTTGTCCTATCGAAAAACGAAGACCACTACGTGCCACGGATTGTAGACGAATTACAACTTTGTCCCTATGACATTTTGCCGTATCTCACCCCCTTCACCCTGAGATAGCGCTAGATTTTTTAAATTTAAACTTTTTTCTAAGATTTGTTCGTGGTTTTTAATGGTTTGTCACTCTAATATGAAACTTAGAGGCCTAATATTTATCACACAGTATTTCTACATTGCAATTAGTAATAAACAACACTCACACGCTCAGATTAAATATCTTAAACACCCAAAAAAATCAAATTTTTGAGATTTTGTAGACTTTTCGTGTTTTTCGGGTACATTTTTTATGTTGCCCTCTGTCGAGGGTAAAATCCCTTATAAATCATGTCGTATTTGTTGCAGAAGGCTTTTGGTTACCCAAAGTCATAATATTTCAGGTTGTTAACGGTCGTCGTATCCCTTATAAGGTTCAAAATATGCCTTATAAAGGCTACATTATACATCAGTTAAGGGTATAATTTTTATCAAGCACTTAGTTAATAGATGAAGGCTTAAAACTTAACATACTACGTCTCCATGCCAAGGCATTCATCAACAGGCATATGACCGGATTTTATAGGTTAAACCTTTAAAAATAATCAAAGCCTTGGAATAGATGTAGAATTTAGGTCTTAAATAGAATTTGGACCAATTTACATTAAACTGTGGCCAAACAGCGACCTGGGGGCGAAGCCCTCCACAGAGGCCTGGGGGGGGGGAAGGCGGAGCGATTTTTAAATTGTTATATACTCTAATATTGTACTGCTAGGCCTAAATTTGTTCGCTCAATAAGTCTACTTTATATTTTGAGTATACACAGGACCTCGGATTATTAGCGTAATTAAACCATGTGCCATAGGTACTACGACAGGGACCTGGGGGCGAAGCCCCCCACAGGGGTCTGGGGGCGGAGCCCCCAGCGAGCAAAGCGAGTCTAATATATATACAGCCGCTTGTGTAACTGACTGACTCACTGAGGTATACGAATTCTAGACCACTTCTAGACGAGCTAGAAACCTGAAATTTTGCACGCAGGTAGCTTTTTCCTTGTAACCCCCAGGAAAATTGCCAAATTTGACAATTTTTCATTTTAACCCCCCTAAAAAAAAATATTTAAATTCCCCCAAAAAAGGCTTATTTTAAAATTCCAGTTTTTGAGCTCTAGCGGTTCAACTAATTATCCTATAGAAAAACGGACACCACCACGTGCCACGGATTTTGCAAGATCTACAACTTTGGTCCTATGACTTTTTGTCGTATCTCGTCTCCTTCACCCTTAGATAGCGCTAGATTTTTCAAATTTTGGCATATTTTCGAAATATTTTGGCCGTTTTTTATTTCCTATCACGTTAATATACTTGATGGAGGCCTAATATTTGGCAAGCAGTATGTCTACATCACACTTAAAAAATAGCAGCAGAAATATGACCAGTTTTTATTAATTAAATCTGTCGAAAAATGAAAAACTCTAAATATCATTAGATTTGACCGTTTTCTTAGTATAAGTAGTGGCGTATTGGGGGTTCTATGCCAATTTATATTATTGGACATACACGTGACACCAATAATACTTGAGCTAGAGACGTGAGATTTAGCATGCATGTGCCTTGCACATTTTCTTCCCAAATCCTACTATTTTTGGTTTGAACTATCTCAACAAAATAAATAATTGTGAATCAAAAATCAAAATGTAGTATGTTTTTATTTAAGCTCTAGAGGCCGAACGGGTTGTCCTACCGAAAAACGAAGACCACTATGTGCCACGGATTTCAGACGAACTACAACTTTAGTCCTATGGCATTTTGCCGTATCTCACCCCTTTCACCCTTAGATAGCGCTAGATTTTTTAAATTTAAACTTTTTTCACAAATTTGTTTGTGGTTTTTAATGGTTTGTCACTCTAATATAGAACTTATAGGCCTAATACTTATCACACAGTATTCCTACATTACAATTAGTACTAAGAAATACTCCCACGCCCAGATTAAGTATCTTAAACACCCAAAAAAATCAAAAGTTTTTGAGCTCTTGTAGACTTTTCGTGTTTTTCGGGTACATTTTCTATGTTGCGCACTGTCGAGGGTAAAATCCCTTATAAAACATGTCATATTTGTTGCAGAGGCTTTTAGTTACCCAAAGTCATAGTATTTCAGGTTGTTAACGGTGGTCGTATCCCTTATAAGGTTCAAAATACGCATTTTAAAGGCTACATTATACATCAGTTAAGGGTATAATTTACGACAGGGACCTGGGGGCGAAGCCCCCCACAGGGGTCTGGGGGCGGAGCCCCCAGCGAGCAAAGCGAGTTTTTTTAATTACAGCTGTTAATTTTGTAAACATTAAATTTCTAAAACCTGACACTGCACCCTTGTATGCCCTCTGGGTCAGAGCTGTTTGGACAGATTTGCACCAAACTTCACACAAACCATCCTTGAATAATGCTTAATAATGCCTGAAAGTTTCATTACAATCTGTCGAGCGGTTTTGGAGTCCATAGGCTACATATATATATATATACATACATACTTCCTCTTTTATAGATATAGATAACTTGCTCGAGTAGCAAGTTTAATATTAGATAGCCTTTTATTGTTAAAATTTCATTCTTCCGTATACGTTTTTGGTAGTTGTGAGAAGCGTGCAGCGTCTCCCTCGTTCGTACCCTAATCTTAATTTACATATTTATTCTTTGTACTATCCCAATTGTTTTTTTTTAGTTCAAAAAATTCGTATACACTTATTACCTTGTTTCAACACACCGCTGTTATATTGTAATATTTGATCGACAATTGCCACGTAATTTGGAAAATTTCCGGGTAAGATGTTTGTTAATTGCTTATTAGCGAATTTCTCCTATAGGGGAAGAAGCTATTACCGTAGGTCTCATGGTAAGACTTAAGCCCGAGACCATGACAACTTTTCATTTTGAGGTCCCCAGATCCCAAAAACACCATTCGTTCAAATTTGTATATATGTATCATGGTCTCGGGCTTAAGTCTTACCATGAGACCTAAGCACCATGCACCAAGCTTACCATGTGTTCGTAAGCACGATAACTCTCGTAAAAAAGGTCCGATCTTAATGAAATTTGGTACAAATGTTTAAAGTACCATTTATTTGAACTCGTTCGAAAACCAGATGAATCAAACCATCTGAAGGGGGGTTTTCGGGGGGTTTTGTATGTGTTAATGTGTAAATGTGTAAATGTGTTTTTTGGGGTTTTCACCATTTAATTTAAATTTTAATTTATAACATTGAATTCAGCTTAAAAAAACAAACAATTTAGTATTTTGATCATTGCTCTACGTCAATTGGTTACCGAGATATTGAAAGTGCTAAACACAGTACGTTGTCTAATGTTATTCTTATGGAGAAAAAGAAAAATTGTATATCTCGCTTATTTATGAACATAAACTGGCGAAATTTTGTATATGGCTTGATCTGGTTGTGTTTTATTCTTGTTTGCACAAAAAGACAATTTTTCGCTTATGGCTCCTGTAGCAGCAAACCTAGGTACTTGGTCCCCATGTTATTCTTATGAAAAATACTTAAAATGTTATATATTGCTTATTTATGAATGTATATGGTTTTAACTTGGTATGTGACTTCACTAAGATGAGTTCTATTGATATTTGCATAAAAACCCATTATTTTGTGTGCCTTGTTGCAGCAAACCTGCGTACTCATCCCCAATGTTATTCTTATGGAGAATAATTAATATTTTAAATATCGATTGTTTGTGAATACATTTCTTATGAATCCTGTTAAGTTTTTTAATGTTTTATGTTGTATACTCAATGGAAATTCGCTGAGTATGCAGGTTTGCTGCGACGGGGGTATTTTTTAAAGTCACAGTGTGATTATTAATATCATCAGCATTGGCTATTTCAGCTTTCTGAGTTCCACTAGCGAGTTTATTTGCCTCTCGCCTAGTACCATAAGTGGCGTCTGAAAAATTGGTTTAAGGTAAATTAGGCCTAACTAAATATTTTGCTGCTAAAAGACCAAAAGTTCATTTGTGTGGTGTCATTGGTGTTACAAGGGAATTTTATAAGGTTTCTTTGGTAAAATCATTAGGAGAACTTGCCTCTCTGTATTACTTTTTGGAGCTATATTTTTAACTCATGCAACGTTTCTAATAAAGGTTGAAATGTTTGGAACCTTTCGTCAGCTCCTAAAAATCACCCCCATTTGAATACCCTATATTTATATCTTATTTGTTTTGCAGAGTCTATTAATTCTTTGTTGAATATTTTATTTTATTTACAACTATTTATATTGTTATTTTACAGGATTGTTCTACAAATTAAATCATGTATTACTAAAAAATACGAATACGTGTTTTCAGGCACATTATCTGCAGTTTAAAATTCTAGTTTCATATCTACGTTCCCCTCTTTTACCGAATCATTCTGTACGAAACAATCTATTAAAATTAAGGGATATTGCTACAAATACTGATAATCATAGGATCGGGGGCAGTGTTGTAATGACTTTCTCTAAACCTTACAAACATCTCATAAGCTTTAGAGACGTCATTATTTTCAAAGTCGAGATTTAAATCACTGTAAGTGTAATATTCCCAATTTAGAAACATTCTAAGACCTTTCAATTTACAATGATCAAATTCGTCAGTTCTTTTTCGCTGGTTATTGTCTCCCTCTGTTTGGAATCCATTTAAAATATACGTAGTCATCCCTAATTCGATCGCGGCTTAACTGACCAGTCCGTCTCATGGTTTTGGGATATAATGGCAGTTCATGTAATTCCAAATGTGAGTGCGATTTGAAAGTTTATATTTTGCAATTACATCTTTTGAAATAGTAGATTCCACCGTCAGGTGGTAGTCACATTGTACGGCAATAGCCACTAGTAACAGCATCGGCACCACCCCAGTGCTTGTATATACAACTTCGTTTTCGAACTTTTCAACACCAATTCTTGTTTAACATTTATTAAAACCTAATAAAAATCCTCAAAAACACTCATTAACAACTCTAATGCGACACATGTACTAAATTTGACATCTTTATGGAATTCTTTAAATTTGCGTCAGATTCAAATGCGACATTTAAACTCCTAGATGGGAGGGTTGGTAAATCTTGATTAATTATACTTCATTCTAATTTCATCGGAATTATTTACTGCCAAAGTGTTGTGGGTGATTATGAGTGATTTGTAATTTTAACAACACTATCGTAAAATTGGGATTTCCCTGTAACGTCTAGACAATCTGTACCAATTTTATTAATAGCAAACTTTAGTTTTAGTCCTACTGATCTTAGAGGCCTTACACACTCAATCCCTTTTTGTAAATTATCAAATATTTTTTATATGACAAGCAATTGTAGTTTCCTCTCCATTAAAGTCAATTGGCCTGTCATGCTGTTCTGTAAATTTAATGCTCACAATATTTAAACGTCTGCATTGAGTGAAATTTGTCTGTACTTCATTGACATAACCTATTGCAATTTTGTACTGAACGGCAAAATAAATAATTATTTATTTATTCTTTAATAAAACCTCAAGTTCCCGTCACTATAGGCTATTGGTCTGTGCGGTGAACTAAATACAACGAGGTACCGTAACGGCAATAGTCACATGGGCAAGCCAGAGGTGGCCGGGACCAGGATCGAACAGGTGACGTCTGACTTGCTAGTCAGGCACTTTACCTCTGAGCTACCGCGTCCAGATGGTGCGGTACTTCTTGAATCTTAATAAGTGTAATCAAACACCATAGAGATGTAACTACACCATGTTTAAAATTCTCGCACTGATTTCCCATGGTGCACAGTCAGGTTGGATTCGGTTGCGGGACAGAAGCAAAGCGGCATCAGATGTGGTGTAGTGTGTTGTGATCCATTACCAGCTTGGATAAGTTACACACCTCATCCTTATCCCTACTTTCGATATAGTCCCGTGGACCATCGACATAGAACTTGAGGTCAGACTGTCCATTATTTCTAATGTCGCTCTTATATAGAGAATATCTGATTAGTTTATGTTATGAATTGGTTATCAGGATATCATGAATTAGGTTGGTGATGATGAGAAACGTATTCAGAGTAGGTAGTCTAAATTATTTCTTAATAAACTAGTACCTGGGGGTCCGAACTTTGCTCGGGGGAGGCCAGTCAGTTTGTTTACATGACTTGGAGTAATATTTCACCACTTCTCCCTACTGATAATAAGATTTCTATAACTCATTTGCCTCTTTTCTACATTTTTATGCTCACTCCAGTTGTTATTTACAGCTCAATGCCCCTTTGATTTATTTTACTACTCTATATATGTAACCTTCACTCAAATATGTTAATCTCTGCCCTCAGGAAACAACATGTTAATAATCATAAACAACATGAGTATTACTTTGACAGTTCCCTGGTTGATTATGAACAGCTTTTACAATTCTTTTGTTTTGATTTGAAACTCCAAAAGCCCAATGTTATTTTTTTTAGTTTTAATTTTATTTTTTTACATTATTTGATTTTCCTGGGGATGAGGTCTGTCTAGAACTTATTTTTATCCCAGAAATTAGTTATTTCGAACATTTGAAGGAAATCGTTGGAGCCGATTTTGAGATCAGTGTCGTAAGCAAACCTTACTCATATTAGAGTATAGGATTTTAAAGGTATGATTTTTAATGAGTTTTGAACTTGGCTGGCTTGCTTCCAAATTTCTTCCCAACTCTCAGGTATTTTTTTTTAAAATTACCTTGTTAATACAAACAGCGGAAGGCCTACAGTATTATGGTGTTCATAATACTTTTTAAGTATATTCGTGTACAGAGAAATTGGTATAAGTTGAAATTATGGGTTTACAATGGTGTTTAAGTGGAACTTCAGTAGTTCTGTTTTGTTGATTTATTTTGCTATTAGAAAAGAGTAAAATTACACGTTAAAAGGTGGCAGCTTGGTTGTCGATAATATCGTGTAGTGGCGACGTGTAACCACCTATTTAGAGTGAACGTATAGCGTAAAGCGCATATTTCAGGACGTATAGCGACCAGGTTGATGACTAATTTATGTTTAAATTTATTTCTGAGCTACCTTGCAAGTTGGGGGAAAGCAATAGGGTATTATTAAGAAGTTATTATTGGACTGTCTATACTCACTCCTTCCCGCAAATAATCCATCCCTTCATGCACATATTCCATGGGGTCGGGTAGCTCATGGAGACGTTCTTCTACATATTCAATCCCTTCATTTATATACTCCTTGAGGTTGGGGCTGGGCTTGGGTTGAGGATCCACCATTTCACCCTGTAAAATAATGTTTAATTTCCATAATATGCGTTGTTAATACAAGTTTAAAGTTTCTTTATGAAACCAATACTGTGCTTAGTTATATCTAATTTTGTATTTACATTTAAAAAAATTTAATTATAAATTGTTGAGTAAGAATTTTCCATTAAAATATATTCCTTTTATTAATGTTTGCTAACAACACTTTAAAAAAGAAAACAAGTTTTAAAACTTTTTTCTAGTTCTAAATTTGTAGTGATCCACAGTTTCAGCCTGCATAATGTTTTGATTTCTTATGTAATGAAAATGGATTTTCCATTAATATAAATGAAAATAATAATTCACTCCTCTAAAGAAAACAAAAGGATTGAACAATGTTCATAACATTCAATGACCTATAACTTTCAAACTGTACATTTCCAATGACATGTAAACTACTGATTTATCTGTAGCTACGTTTTATGTCTGTCCTAAAATATATCTATCTAATATATAAAAATCAATGTTTTTACGTCAATTCATCTGTCCATAAGTATATTATGCGCTGCCATACCGTTCATCTGATTGTTTTGAAATTTTGCATAGTAACACAGGTTAACCCTGGGAAGGTTATAGGCTATTAACCGAAGTACTAGGATTTTAGGGCTGTGCCCCAATAGACTTCAAATTTTCAACGTTAATCTTATGGAAGAAAGATTTCTTTTGATTTTATCAGATGATATCTATAACTTAAAATATTGTAAACAGCTGTTTACCATTATGTAAATAAGTAACCTACTTAAATGGCAACTCAAACTCCTTTTTCGATAAGTGAGCGTAGCGAACGAGCTAATATTGAAAATGAACGAGTATTTGACATAAAACAAATTCAATGCCTCTTCTGTGGCAGCAACGCGCCGGGTACCAGCTAGTACTTTATATAAAATTGTTAAATTAAAAACCATTGAATGGAGGTAAGATAATACATAATCATTTCATGCACCAACTGTATGATGGGTAGATTTTAAGATATATTATAACAAATCTTGCTTGAAAAATATTCCACAACTGTTTATATATATTTCTTTAAAATGTCTAACGATAAAAAAATTTAACTTATACTTAAACAGATTTCAATATAACATTTGAATTGAACATAATGTACAATGTAATGGCTTAACACGGATATACTCACTATATGTTTCGGAATATCCAGGACTCTCTCCTTCAGCCTCTCCAGCCTCTCAGTGACATCACTCAACATATTTTCCAGCTACAACAAGTAATTGTTACAGTTGATGAATTGTTACTTTGTAGCAGCACATTAGATTCATTTTTCGTTATTTCAGACCAAGATCTGTCCCCTAACCTCACAATAACTAATGGGCTTGGGCATTTCCCCTACTCACATCACCCTGGGCAGCCGAGCATCACCGGAACTACACCCTCACCCACTGTAAATGCTGGCATCGCAATAACTAAGGGGCTTGAGCATTTCCCCTACTCACGTCACTCTGGGCAGCCGAGCATCACCTGAACTAAACCCTCATCCACTGTAAATGCTGGCCTCGCAATAACTAAGGGGCTTGAGCATTTCCCCTACTCACGTCACTCTGGGAGGACGAGCATCACAAGAAACCACACTCTCACCCACTGTAAATGCTGGCCTCACAATTACTAAAGAGCTTGAGCATTTCCCCTACTCATGTCACTCTGGGCGGCAGAGCATCACCTGAACTACACACTCACCCACTGTAAATGCTGGCCTCACAATTATTAACGGGCTTGAGCATTTCCCCTACTCACGTCACTCTGGGAGGCCGAGCATCACCTGAACTACACCCTCACCCACAGTAAATGGTGGCCTCGCAATAACTAATGGGCTTGAGCATTTCCCCTACTCACGTCACTCTGGGCGGCCGAGCATCACGTGAACTACACCCTCACCCACAGTAAATGCTGGCCTCGCAATAACTAAGGGACTTGAGCATTTCCCCTACTCACGTCACTCTGAGCGGCCGAGCCTCACCTGAACTACACCCTCACCCACTGTAAATGCTGGCCTCACAATAACTAAGGGGATTGAGCATTTCCCCTACTCACGTCACTCTGGGCGGCCGAGCATCACCTGAACTACAACCTCACCCACAGTAAATGCTGGCCTCGCAATAACTAAGGGGCTTGAGCATATCCCCTGCTCATGTCACTCTGGGCGGCCGAGCATCACCTGAACTACACCCTCAGCCACTGTTAATGCTGGCCTCGCAATAACTAAGGGGCTTGAGCATTTCCCCTACTCATGTCACTCTGGGCGGCCAAGCATCCACTGAACTACACCCTCACCCACTGTAAATGCTGGCTTCACAATAACTAAGGGGCTTGAGAATTTTCCCTACTCATGTCACTATGGGCGGCCGAGCATCACCTGAACTACACCCTCACCCACTGTAAATGCTGGCCTCGCAATAACTAATGGGCTTGAGCATTTCCCCTGCTCATGTCACTCTGGGCGGCCGAGCATCACCTGAACTACACCCTCAGCCACTGTTAATGATGGCCTCGCAATAACTAAGGGGCTTGAGCATTTCCCCTACTCATGTCACTCTGGGCGGCCAAGTATCCACTGAACTACACCCTCACCCACTGTAAATGCTGGCTTCACAATAACTAAGGGGCTTGAGAATTTTCCCTACTCATGTCACTCTGGGCGGCCGAGCATCACCTGAACTACACCCTCACCCACTGTAAATGCTGGCCTCGCAATAACTAATGGGCTTGAGAATTTCCCGTACTCATGTCACTCTGGGCGGCCGAGCATCACCTGAACTACACCCTCACCCACTGTAAATGCTGGCCTCTCAAGAACTAAGGTGCTTGAGCATTTCCCCTACTCACGTCACTCTGGATTGCCGAGCATCACCTGAATTACACCCTCACCCAAAGTAAATGCTGGCCTCACAATAACTAAGGTGCTTGAGCATTCCCCCTACTCACGTCACTCTGGGCGGCTGAGCATCAACTGAACTACACCCTCACCTACTGTAAATGATGGCCTCGCAATAACTAATGGGCTTGAGCATTTCCCCTACTCATGTCACTCTGGGCGTCCGAGCATCACATGAACTACAACCTAACCCACTGTAAATGATGGCCCCACAATAACTAAGGTGCTTGAGCATTTCCCCTACTCATGTCACTCTGGGCGGCCGAGCATCACCTGAACTACACCCTCACCCACTGTAAATGCTGGCCTCACAATAAGTAATGTGCTTGAGCATTTCCCCTACTCATGGCACTCTGGGCAGCCGAGCATCACTTGAACTTCACCCTCACCCACAGTAAATGCTGGCATCACAATAACTAAGGTGCTTGAGCATTTCCCCTACTCACGTTACTCTGGGCGGCCGAGCATCACCTGAACTATACCCTCACCCACTGTAAATGCTGGCCTCACAATAAGTAATGTGCTTGAGCATTTACCCTACTCATGTCACTCTGGGCAGCCGAGCATCACTTGAACTTCACCCTCACCCAAAGTAAATGCTGGCCTCACAATAACTACGGTGCTTGAGCATTCCCCCTACTCACGTCACTCTGGGCGGCCGAGCATCACCTGAACTACACCCTCACCAACTGTAAATGATGGCCCCACAATAAGAAAGGTGCTTGAGCATTTCCCCTACTCATGTCACTCTGGGCGGCCGAGCATCACCTGAACTACACCCTCGCCCACTGTAAATGCTGGCCTCACAAGAACTAAGGTGCTTGAGCATTTCCCGTACTCATGTCACTCTGGGCGGCCGAGCATCACCTGAACTATACCCTCACCAACTGTAAATGATGGCCTCGCAATAACTAATGGGCTTGAGCATTTCCCCTACTCATGTCACTCTGGGCGTCCGAGCATCACCTGAACTACAACCTAACCCACTGTAAATGCTGGCCCCACAATAAGAAAGGTGCTTGAGCATTTCCCCTACTCATGTCACTCTGGGCGGCCGAGCATCACCTGAACTACACCCTCGCCCACTGTAAATGCTGGCCTCACAAGAACTAAGGTGCTTGAGCATTTCCCGTACTCATGTCACTCTGGGCGGCCGAGCATCACCTGAACTATACCCTCACCCACTGTAAATGCTGGCCTCTCAATAACTAAGGTGCTTGAGCATTTCCCCTACTCACGTCACTCTGGGCGGCCGAGCATCACCTGAACTACACCCTCACCCACAGTAAATGCTGTCCTCACAATAACTAAGGTTCTTGAGCATTTCCCCTACTCACGTCACTCTGGATTGCCGAGCATCACCTGAATTACACCCTCACCCAAAGTAAATGCTGGCCTCACAATAACTAAGGTGCTTGAGCATTCCCCCTACTCACGTCACTCTGGGCGGCCGAGCATCACCTGAACTATACCCTCACCTACTGTAAATGATGGCCTCGCAATAACTAATGGGCTTGAGCATTTCCCCTACTCATGTCACTCTGGGCGTCCGAGCATCACCTGAACTACAACCTAACCCACTGTAAATGCTGGCCCCACAATAACTAAGGTGCTTGAGCATTTCCCCTACTCAAGTCACTCTGGGCGTCCGAGCATCACCTGAACTACAACCTAACCCACTGTAAATGCTGGCCCCACAATAACTAAGGTGCTTGAGCATTTCCCCTACTCATGTCACTCTGGGCGGCCGAGCATCACCTGAACTACACCCTCACCCACTGTAAATGCTGGCCTCACAATAAGTAATGTGCTTGAGCATTTCCCCTACTCATGTCACTCTGGGCGGCCGAGCATCACCTGAACTACACCCTCACCCACTGTATATGCTGGCCCCACAATAACTAAGGTGATTGAGCATTTCCCCTACTCACGTCAATCTGGGCGGCCGAGCATCACCTCAACTACACCCTCACCCACAGTAAATGCTGGCCTAACAATAACTAAGGTGCTTGAGCATTTCCCCTACTCATGTCACTCTGGGCAACCGAGCATCACCTGATCTACACCTCCACCCACAGTAAATGCTGGCCTCACAATAACTAAGGTGCTTGAGCATTTCCCCTACTCATGTCACTCTGGGCGGCCGAGCATCAGTTGAACTTCACCCTCACCCACAGTAAATGCTGGCCTCACAATAACTAAGGTGCTTGAGCATTTCCCCTACTCATGTCACTCTAGGCGGTCGAGCATTACCTGAACTACACCTTCACCCACAGTAAATGCTGGCCTCGCAATAACTAAGGGGCTTGAGCATATCCCCTACTCACGTCACTCTGGGCGGCCGAGCATCCCCTCAACTACACCCTCACCCACAGTAAATGCTGGCCTAACAATAACTAAGGTGCTTGAGCATTTCCCCTACTCATGTCACTCTGGGCAACCGAGCATCACCTGAACTACACCTCCACCCACAGTAAATGCTGGCCTCACAATAACTAAGGTGCTTGAGCATTTCCCCTACTCATATCACTCTAGGCGGTCGAGCATTACCTGAACTACACCTTCACCCACAGTAAATGCTGGCCTCGCAATAACTAAGGGGCTTGAGCATTTCCCCTACTCACGTCACTCTGGGCGGCCGAGCATCACCTGAACTACACCCTCACCCACAGTAAATGCTGGCCTCACAATAACTAAGGTGCTTGAGCATTTCCCCTATTCATGTCACTCTGGGCGGCCGAGCATCACCTGAACTTCACCCCCACCCACAGTAAATGCTGGCTTCACAATAACTAAGGTGCTTGAGCATTTCCCCTACTCATGTCACTCTGAGCGGCCGAGCATCACCTGAACTACACCCTCACCCACAGTAAATGCTGGCCTCACAATAACTAAGGTGCTTGAGCATTTCCCCTACTCATGTCACTCTGAGCGGCCGAGCATCACCTGAACTACCCCCTCACCCACATTAAATGCTGGCGTCACAATAACTAAGGTGCTTGAGCATTTCCCCTACTCATGTCACTCTGGGCGGTCGAGCATTACCTGAACTACACCCTCACCCACAGTAAATGCTGGCCTCGCAATAACTAATGGGCTTGAGCATTTCCCCTACTCATGTCTCTCTGGGCGGCCGAGCATCACCTGAACTACACCCTCACCCACAGTAAATGCTGGCCTCACAATAACTAAGGTGCTCGAGCATTTCCCCTACTCACGTCACTCTGGTTGGCCGAGCATCACCTGAACTACACCCTCACCTACTGTAAATGCTGGCCCCACAATAACTAAGGTGCTTGAGCATTTCCCCTACTCATGTCACTCTGGGCGTCCGAGCATCACCTGAACTACAACCTAACCCACTGTAAATGCTGGCCCTACAATAACTAAGGTGCTTGAGCATTTCCCCTACTCATGTCACTCTGGGCGGCCGAGCATCACCTGAACTACACCCTCACCCACTGTAAATGCTGGCCTCACAATAAGTAATGTGCTTGAGCATTTCCCCTACTCATGTCACTCTGGGCGGCTGAGCATCACCTGAACTACACCCTCACCCACTGTAAATGCTGGCCCCATAATAACTAAGGTGCTTGAGCATTTCCCCTACTCACGTCAATCTGGGCGGCCGAGCATCACCTCAACTACACCCTCACCCACAGTAAATGCTGGCCTCACAATAACTAAGTAGCTTGAGCATTTTCCCTACTCATGTCACTCTGGGCAGCCGAGCATCACCTGAACTACACCTCCACCCACAGTAAATTCTGGCCTCACAATAACTAAGGTGCTTGAGCATTTCCCCTACTCATGTCACTCTGGGCGGCCGAGCATCACTTGAACTTCACCCTCACCCACAGTAAATGCTGGCCTCACAATAACTAAGGTGCTTGAGCATTTCCCCTACTCATGTCACTCTGGGCGGTCGAGCTTTACCTGAACTACACCTTCACCCACAGTAAATGCTGGCCTCGCAATAACTAAGGGGCTTGAGCATTTCCCCTACTCACGTCACTCTGGGCGGCCGGGCATCACCTGAACTACACCCTCACCCACAGTAAATGCTGGCCTCACAATAACTAAGGTGCTTGAGCATTTCCCCTATTCATGTCACACTGGGCGGCCGAGCATCACCTGAACTACACCCTCACCCACTGTAAATGCTGGCCTCACAATAAGTAATGTGCTTGAGCATTTCCCCTACTCATGTCACTCTGGGCGGCTGAGCATCACCTGAACTACACCCTCACCCACTGTAAATGCTGGCCCCACAATAACTAAGGTGCTTGAGCATTTCCCCTACTCACGTCAATCTGGGCGGCCGAGCATCACCTCAACTACACCCTCACCCACAGTAAATGCTGGCCTCACAATAACTAAGGTGCTTGAGCATTTCACCTACTCATGTCACTCTGGGCAGCCGAGCATCACCTGAACTACACCTTGACCCACAGTAAATGCTGGCCTCGCAATAACTAAGGGGCTTGAGCATTTCCCCTACTCATGTCACTCTGGGCGGCCGAGCATCACCTGAACTACACCCTCACCCACTGTAAATGCTGGCCTCACAATAAGTAATGTGCTTGAGCTTTTCCCCTACTCATGTCACTCTGGGCGGCCGAGAATCACCTGAACTACACCCTCACCCACTGTAAATGCTGGCCCAACAATAACTAAGGTGATTGAGCATTTCCCCTAATCACGTCAATCTGGGCGGCCGAGCATCACCTCAACTACACCCTCACCCACAGTAAATGCTGGCCTCACAATAACTAAGGTGCCTGAGCATTTCCCCTACTCATGTCACTCTGGGCAACCGAGCATCACCTCAAATACACCCTCGCCCACAGTAAATGCTGGCCTCACAATAACTAAGGTGCTTGAGCATTTCCCCTACTCATGTCACTCTGGGCAACCGAGCATCACCTGAACTACACCTCCACCCACAGTAAATGCTGGCCTCACAATAACTAAGGTGCTTGAGAATTTCCCCTACTCATGTCACTCTGGGCGGCCGAGCATCACTTGAACTTCACCCTCACCCACAGTAAATGCTGGCCTCACAATAACTAAGGTGCTTGAGCATTTCCCCTACTCATTTCACTCTGGGCGGTCGAGCATTACCTGAACTACACCTTCACCCACAGTAAATGCTGGCCTCGCAATAACTAAGGGGCTTGAGCATTTCCCCTACTCACGTCACTCTGGGCGGCCGAGCATCACCTGAACTACACCCTCACCCACAGTAAATGCTGGCCTCACAATAACTAAGGTGCTTGAGCATTTCCGCTACTCATGTCACTCTGGGCGGTCGAGCATTACCTGAACTACACCCTCGCCCACAGTAAATGCTGGCCTCACAATAACTAAAGTGCTTGAGCATTTCCCCTACTCATGTCACTCTGGGCAACCGAGCATCACCTGAACTACACCTCCACCCACAGTAAATGCTGGCCTCACAATAACTAAGGTGCTTGAGAATTTCCCCTACTCATGTCACTCTGGGCGGCCGAGCATCACTTGAACTTCACCCTCACCCACAGTAAATGCTGGCCTCACAATAACTAAGGTGCTTGAGCATTTCCCCTACTCATGTCACTCTGGGCGGTCGAGCATTACCTGAACTACACCTTCACCCACAGTAAATGCTGGCCTCGCAATAACTAAGGGGCTTGAGCATTTCCCCTACTCACGTCACTCTGGGCGGCCGAGCATCACCTGAACTACACCCTCACCCACAGTAAATGCTGGCCTCACAATAACTAAGGTGCTTGAGCATTTCCCCTATTCATGTCACTCTGGGCGGCCGAGCATCACCTGAACTTCACCCCCACCCACAGTAAATGCTGGCTTCACGATAACTAAGGTGCTTGAGCATTTCCCCTACTCATGTCACTCTGGGCGGCCGAGCATCACCTGAACTACACCCTCACCCACAGTAAATGCTGGCCTCACAATAACTAAGGTGCTTGAGCATTTCGCCTACTCATGTCACTCTGAGCGGCCGAGCATCACCTGAACTACACCCTCACCCACAGTAAATGCTGGCGTCACAATAACTAAGGTGCTTGAGCATTTCCCCTACTCATGTCACTCTGGGCG
This sequence comes from Allygus modestus, assembly GCA_963675035.1. Taxonomy (NCBI): domain Eukaryota; kingdom Metazoa; phylum Arthropoda; class Insecta; order Hemiptera; family Cicadellidae; genus Allygus; species Allygus modestus. Next base: position 353,009,878 of record OY776112.1, read on the forward strand.
GTCGAGCATTACCTGAACTACACCCTCACCCACAGTAAATGCTGGCCTAGCAATAACTAATGGGCTTGAGCATTTCCCCTACTCATGTCTCTCTGGGCGGCCGAGCATCACCTCAACTACACCCTCACCCACAGTAAATGCTGGCCTCACAATAACTAAGGTGCTTGAGCATTTCCCCTACTCACGTCACTCTGGGCGGCCGAGCATCACCTGAACTACACCCTCACCCACTGTGAATGCTGGCCCCACAATAACTAAGGTGCTTGAGCATTTCCCCTACTCATGTCACTCTGGGCGGCGGAGCATCACCTCAACTACACTCTCACCCACAGTAAATGCTGGCCTCACAATAACTAAGGTGCTTGAGCATTTCCCCTACTCATGTCACTCTGGGCAGCCGAGTATCACCTGAACTACACCTCCACCCACAGTAAATGCTGGCCTCACAATAACTAAGGTGCTTGAGCATATCCCCTACTCATGTCACTCTGGGCGGCCGAGCATCACTTGAACTTCACCCTCACCCACAGTAAATGCTGGCCTCACAATAACTAAGGTGCTTGAGCATTTCCCCTACTCATGTCACCCTGGGCGGTCAAGCATTACCTGAACTACACCTTCACCCACAGTAAATGCTGGCCTCGCAATAACTAAGGGGCTTGAGCATTTCCCCTACTCACGTCACTCTGGGCGGCCGGGCATCACCTGAACTACACCCTCACCCACAGTAAATACTGGCCTCACAATAACTAAGGTGCTTGAACATTTCCCCTATTCATGTCACTCTGGGCGGCCGAGCATCACCTGAACTACACCCTCACCCACTGTAAATGCTGGCCTCACAATAAGTAATGTGCTTGAGCATTTCCCCTACTCATGTCACTCTGGGCGGCCGAGCATCACCTGAACTACACCCTCACCCACTGTAAATGCTGGCCCAACAATAACTAAGGTGATTGAGCATTTCCCCTAATCACGTCAATCTGGGCGGCCGAGCATCACCTCAACTACACCCTCACCCACAGTAAATGCTGGCCTCACAATAACTAAGGTGCCTGAGCATTTGCCCTACTCATGTCACTCTGGGCAACCGAGCATCACCTCAACTACACCCTCGCCCACAGTAAATGCTGGCCTCACAATAACTAAGGTGCTTGAGCATTTCCCCTACTCATGTCACTCTGGGCAACCGAGCATCACCTGAACTACACCTCCACCCACAGTAAATGCTGGCCTCACAATAACTAAGGTGCTTGAGAATTTCCCCTACTCATGTCACTCTGGGCGGCCGAGCATCACTTGAACTTCACCCTCACCCACAGTAAATGCTGGCCTCACAATAACTAAGGTGCTTGAGCATTTCCCCTACTCATTTCACTCTGGGCGGTCGAGCATTACCTGAACTACACCTTCACCCACAGTAAATGCTGGCCTCGCAATAACTAAGGGGCTTGAGCATTTCCCCTACTCACGTCACTCTGGGCGGCCGAGCATCACCTGAACTACACCCTCACCCACAGTAAATGCTGGCCTCACAATAACTAAGGTGCTTGAGCATTTCCGCTACTCATGTCACTCTGGGCGGTCGAGCATTACCTGAACTACACCCTCGCCCACAGTAAATGCTGGCCTCACAATAACTAAAGTGCTTGAGCATTTCCCCTACTCATGTCACTCTGGGCAACCGAGCATCACCTGAACTACACCTCCACCCACAGTAAATGCTGGCCTCACAATAACTAAGGTGCTTGAGAATTTCCCCTACTCATGTCACTCTGGGCGGCCGAGCATCACTTGAACTTCACCCTCACCCACAGTAAATGCTGGCCTCACAATAACTAAGGTGCTTGAGCATTTCCCCTACTCATGTCACTCTGGGCGGTCGAGCATTACCTGAACTACACCTTCACCCACAGTAAATGCTGGCCTCGCAATAACTAAGGGGCTTGAGCATTTCCCCTACTCACGTCACTCTGGGCGGCCGAGCATCACCTGAACTACACCCTCACCCACAGTAAATGCTGGCCTCACAATAACTAAGGTGCTTGAGCATTTCCCCTATTCATGTCACTCTGGGCGGCCGAGCATCACCTGAACTTCACCCCCACCCACAGTAAATGCTGGCTTCACGATAACTAAGGTGCTTGAGCATTTCCCCTACTCATGTCACTCTGGGCGGCCGAGCATCACCTGAACTACACCCTCACCCACAGTAAATGCTGGCCTCACAATAACTAAGGTGCTTGAGCATTTCGCCTACTCATGTCACTCTGAGCGGCCGAGCATCACCTGAACTACACCCTCACAATAACTAAGGTGCTTGAGCATTTCCCCTACTCACGTCAATCTGGGTGGCCGAGCATCACCTCAACTACACCCTCACCTACAGTAAATGCTGGCCTCACAATAACTAAGGTGCTTGAGCATTTCCCCTACTCATGTCACTCTGGGCAGCCGAGCATCACCTGAACTACACCTCCACCCACAGTAAATGCTGGCCTCACAATAACTAAGGTGCTTGAGCATTTCCCCTACTCATGTCACTCTGGGCGGCCGAGCATCACTTGAACTTCACCCTCACCCACAGTAAATGCTGGCCTCACAATAACTAAGGTGCTTGAGCATTTCCCCTACTCATTTCACTCTGGGCTGTCGAGCATTACCTGAACTACACCTTCACCCACAGTAAATGCTGGCCTCGCAATAACTAAGGGGCTTGAGCATTTCCCCTACTCATGTCACTCTGGGCGGCCGAGCATCACCTGAACTACACCCTCACCCACAGTAAATGCTGGCCTCACAATAACTAAGGTGCTTGAGCATTTCCCCTATTCATGTCACTCTGGGCGGCCGAGCATCACCTGAACTTCACCCCCACCAACAGTAAATGCTGGCTTCACAATAACTAAGGTGCTTGAGCATTTCCCCTACTCATGTCACTCTGGGCGGCCGAGCATCACCTGATTTACACCCTCACCCACAGTAAATGCTGGCGTCACAATAACTAAGGTGGTTGAGCATTTCCCCTACTCATGTCACTCTGGGCGGTCGAGCATTACCTGAACTACACCCTCACCCACAGTAAATGCTGGCCTCGCAATAACAAATGGGCTTGAGCATTTCCTCTACTCATGTCTCTCTGGGCGGCCGAGCATCACCTGAACTACACCCTCACCCACAGTAAATGCTGGCCTCACAATAACTAAGGTGCTTGAGCATTTCCCCTACTCACGTCACTCTGGGCGGCCGAGCATCACCTGAACTACACCCTCACCCACTGTAAATGCTGGCCCCACAATAACTAAGGTGCTTGAGCATTTCCCCTACTCATGTCACTCTGGGCGTCGGAGCATCACCTGAACTACAACCTAACCCACTGTAAATGCTGGCCCCACAATAACTAAGGTGCTTGAGCATTTCCCCTACTCATGTCACTCTGGGTGGCCGAGCATCACCTGAACTACACCCTCACCCACTGTAAATGCTGGCCTCACAATAAGTAATGTGCTCGAGCATTTCCCCTACTCATGTCACTCTGGGCGTCGGAGCATCACTTGAACTTCACCCTCACCCACTGTAAAAGCTGGCCCCACAATAACTAAGGTGCTTGAGCATTTCCCCTACTCATGTCACTCTGGGTGGCCGAGCATCACCTGAACTACACCCTCACCCACTGTAAATGCTGGCCCCACAATAACTAAGGTGCTTGAGCATTTCCCCTACTCATGTCACTCTGGGCGGCCGAGCATCACTTGAACTTCACCCTCACCCACAGTAAATGCTGGCCTCACAATAACTAAGGTGCTTGAGCATTTCCCCTACTCATGTCACTCTGGGCGGTCGAGCATTACCTGAACTACACCTTCACCCACAGTAAATGCTGGCCTCGCAATAACTAAGGGGCTTGAGCATTTCCCCTACTCACGTCACTCTGGGCGGCCGGGCATCACCTGAACTACACCCTCACCCACAGTAAATAATGGCCTCACAATAACTAAGGTGCTTGAGCATTTCCCCTATTCATGTCACTCTGGGCGGCCGAGCATCACCTGAACTACACCCTCACCCACAGTAAATGCTGGCGTCACAATAACTAAGGTGCTTGAGCTTTTCCCCAACTCATGTCACTGTGGGCGGTCGAGCATTACCTGAACTACACCCTCACACACAGTAAATGCTGGCCTCACAATAACTAAGGGGCTTGAGCATTTCCCCTACTCACGTCACTCTGGGCGGCCGAGCATAACATGAACAACGCACTTAACTTACTCTTTTAGTTCTTAAAATCAGGTGTATTTAGATTGTTTTTTCTGTTATTAATTAACACAAGCTGCTTGTTTAGGCCTTGCCCTTAAAAAATAATCCTTAAGATTATTAAAACACGATGAATACTTTATAACTGTATGTTAAACAAACCACCTTCACCCTACTACTTTTATTCCATGGATAACATTTTTCCCAGCTGATGTTTTGCCCCATATGATATTAAGTTCTTTGAAAGCAAACTTAAATGTTTGTGTCGGCTGGTAGACTTTTCCAAATTAAAATCAAATTTAAAACTGTAAATGAAAACTATGGCTTCCACATTCCTTTCTACTCCAAACTGTCTTTTTCTAAAAATAATAATGAAAAGCCGTCTTGTGGCCAACTCGAATCTTCGGTTTAAATACACCATAGCAGCCTTTCTTTTAATATTTAACACTTAGATACAACCGTAAAATGTCAAATTATGACGAGTTGCAGATGTGTGACTGTAGTGCGTCACACATCTGTGAAAACTACTGTGTGTATTGTTTTACGGGAGTTCCTCTTGATGGACCACAGGTTAAGCAAATCCACCTGGGGCTGGAATAAATAGTGAGGACGAGGTGCATTTTTTAAACCACTTAATCTGGCTGACTGACTCATTTCAGACCTGAGTACATTCGTATTTTCCAATAAAACTTTCCTAGATACATTGACACCTAGAGAGAAGCTCAGGTTTGTTATCGTGAGAGATCTAGGGAAAAATCGATTATTGTTGTTTAATAAAATCGTAAAACTATAAAGTCGCCCCGCAATGAGGCTGTACTTCAAAACCACTTGACTGCTTTCCGACTTGTTGTTCTGCTTGGCCTGTCTTGATATCTGATTGAACATGATTTTTAGGCAATAACAATAAATGGGGGCCTGGGAGGTGAGCCCCAAAGTGAGACCAAACTGCAAATATCTACGTTAAATTTACTGAGTATCTGTTTTTCACGCTGTAAATTTTCTTCAAGCTAATTGGGCGAATATCCTCCGGGAAAGAATATGTTATCGTTGGTTGCGTGGTAAGACTTAAGCCCGAGACCATGCTAACTTTTAGTTTTGAGGCTCCCAAATGCCAAAAACACCAAATTAATTCGGTACGTATGAATTCACCTCAAACTTCCTCGGAGCCGTCAAAAAGTCTACTAAAATGACTTAAGGACTGTCAACTAAAATAAAGTATATAGAAGCGATTTGGTTTAGGATTGTCAGTCTTACAATACATGAATTCATGTTGTTTTTTCTTATTCACTTAGACATAAAAGTTATGGTGTTAATTTAGCTTCCATAATAAAATGTTCTATTTTGGGCATGGTGTATGTATGATGTTTTTTCACTGCTTTTCGTTCTTTATACTTGAAATATGAAACTAAACTATTGCTGCCAGCAATGTTGCCAGACATTTGAGGCATTGATAGCAAGACGGGGAAGGTTGAGGGTTTTGAGGGAGTGAACGATTGGTTAATGTGTTCAAATTGTGTTTGTATTAAAAAATTTGTTTACCTACACTAGGACAACTAAAAGAGGATAATGATTTTGAATTTACTCTAGCAGAGATAACAATTAATAATGTCACTCTCATTCTGGCAGGCATATATAAGTCACTTAAGAAATGTTTTGTGGATTAATTTTTCGAAAGATTAAATGTTTTCTTTAAATCTGAAACAAAAATACTGTCAAATTGTTGTTTCTGGTGACACAAATATTGATATTTTGCAAAAGAATTCAGAGAGTGTTAGGCTTGCTGGCAACTTGGACTCCTTTTCAGTGTTCTGTTGTTAATTCTGCGAGAATATCTTTTAAAGAGAGTGGTATAGATAGTGGTATAGTGATAGTGGTATAGTGGTCAGCGTATTACTAACAATCCAAAAAATGGATTAATAGTAACAGGGGTTTTAACTGAACTCTCTGACCATGACGGTCAGCTTTTGAAAATTCTAGATTTTAAACTAAAATATCAGAAACAATTCTGTGAAATCACTACCTGTAGGAAGTTCACAGAAGCTAACAAGGTATAATAAAAAAGCTTGCTTAGGAATCTTGGAAAAATGTCTACTTCTCTAAGGTAGAATTTAAGTTTGATGTTTTAATTGACTTGTTTATTTGTTGTTCTTATAATGTAGAACTCCAGTTAAAATAATTGTATAATACAGATTTGTTGAAAACCTCCCAATTGGGATAGTAAGGATGCGTTACAACTTACAGTATCTCTGTAGGGGCTGCCACTCCTGGTCGGGCTGGGACTGGCACTTCCTGGGCCTCCACATCTGCCACCTCGTCCTCCCCTGGAAGGCGGCCGTCCTCTGGTGGGCGGCCCGGCGGAGGAGCTGCGAGTGGGGGGCGGACACACTCCACCCCTACCGGCGCCCCTCGGTGGTGCACTCCCGCCCCGGCTGGTGGAAGGGGTGGACGGTGTTCGCAGCACGAGGCCGGTGCGCGTGGTTGGGGTCTGGGGCTTCCCCCTGCCACCCATGCCCATGCCGAAACTGGTGCTCGGAGTGGGCTGGGGACACGACGAAGCCTTGGCGCCTCCGCGGTAGTAATGATGCTTCTTCGGCTGCCCGGTGGTATAAGCCTTCGGCAAGGGTTTTTTTATGTCTCTCTTGTCTCCCTGGTACTCCCTGCTGGGCACCGCCAGTTGACGCCTCTCCCAGTCCGCCTCCAGATCTCGCCGCGACTGCATCTGTCGAGTGGTGCGGGGAACGCCGGTCTGGTAATCCGCCCCGGGTGGCGACGGTGTCAGACGACGGGGTGGCAGCAACTCGCCTTCCCTGACGTCGTACGGGGGATCTTCCGGTCCGTACTTGTAGGCCGAGTACAGCGGTTGATCTTCCATACCCGCGGGCGCTAACGGCGGGATGGTAATTTTAACGACTTTACGTTTCAACATCACCCGTTTCTTTGCTCCCGGAGCGCCTTCTCGAGCCGACGGTGGAGTGCTCGGGAGAATACTAGGACCTGGCAAACATGTAGCCGGCCCCACCGGGTCGTTCACAATCTGCAACCGAGGCGAGTACGACTGTTAGTGACTGTTAGTACCTGTGAGCTAAGTATAAGAGAACCGTGGACTTTGACTTCAACTATCAAACGGCCAAATCTTAAATCAGTAATAATATTCCAGGTTTAAAGGAGTAGTTATAAATTGTGATTACTAGTGACAATCTATGTTGGAAGAATGTATATCTATTTTCTCGGTACCTTTCATTTCGGGTGCGCAGAACTAGGACAGTCAGGACCTCCCGCAGCGCCGTCCTCGCGCAGTAAAAGAGTTTGGCGGGGAACTGGCACTGTCCCCCCACTCCGCAGCCATGAGTACTACACCAGGGAGTCGATCCCTCGCTCCACTCCATACATAACAACAGCAGTTCTGCCATCTGACATAAACATCAGAATTGTCGTATACTCCCAAAATACGACAATTTCAAACCAGGAATCCTGTCATTTCCAGAATCTTATATATTAATACGCCAAGGCGATTTTTGTTAGGAGAACTCCTTCGTTATTTATGAACCAATTTTAATGATTGAGTTACCTAAGATATTCCAATTGTCTTTTAAAGTATAATAAAAAACCAACAATAATCTGTATTCATCAAAAGTCACAATAATTTAAACTAGCAGGTGTCCCGTTCTCCGCACGGCGATTTAGCAGGTATAGAGCCAGACGTTTGTGTTATCCGTCTGTCTATTTATAAGCCAGATTTGTTCCGCGTTTCACAAAAAAATACTGTACTGAATGAAATAAAACATTTTCGTGTTGAGGAGGAAACGTTTAGGCTAAAAACTCAAACAGCGCAATGCGGAGGTTAGGTTAGGTTACTATAATTTCCGTATACAACACGATTGTTTCTGAGGGCCCCATAATTTTACGCTGGATTCTGGAAGTTATCAGAACTGTTCTTATGTATGGAGTGTGAACAAGGGCGTGACTCCCTGGTGTAGTACTCGTGGCGGCGGGGTGGGGGATAGTGCCAGTTCCCCGCGAAACGTTTTACTGCGCGAGGACGGCGCTGCGGGAGGTCTGAACTGTTCCAATTCTATCGTATCGATTCTAACCGTTTTCAAGGTAGCTGTAATTCACCGTTAATAGAGCTATTTATTACTCACTACACGCTTCATTTCCAAAATGAAGAATGAATTTATATGTTATGGATTTTGATTTTGTCATTGTTTCATACATTTTTTGATTTTGTCACCGTTTTATACATTTTAAAATCGTATTTATTTATAAAGTCGCAAAATTAGAAATAATGAGACGATAGAATTGGAACAGTTCGGACCTCCCGCAGCGCCGTCCTCGCGCAGTAAAAATGTTTGCCCTTAAAAAATTATATGTATGAAACAAAGACAAAATCAAAATCAATAAAATATAAATTCATTTTTCATTTTGTAAATGAAGCGTGTACTGAGTAATAAATAGGCCCATTAATGGTGAATTACAGCTACCTGGAAAACGATTAGCAACAAGCATCTAATGGAATGTTCTGTCGGGGTCAGGGAGCCGTTGATCGAAATAGTGCTTAGGATATTACCTTTACATTCCAGTACTTTAACATATGTTATTCAAACTTTAATTAACTTTAATATTTTTTAAATTAATACAACTGGGAGACAGCTCTTAGTCGTCGAAATTTTAATAAAGCGATATTAAACAATACCCCGTCGCAGCAAACCTGCATACTCAGCGAATTTCCAATGCATGCATATTTTTCTCACTACCACATAAAGCCACTTACCAAGTTTCATAAAAATACATGAATAAATAAGTGATCTATTGCGTTTTATTTATTCTCCATAAGAATAACATTAAGGCTCTGTACGCAGGTTTGCTGCAATAAGGAACACAAAATATGCGTTTTTATGCAATTATCAATATAACTCAACCAAGTGAAGCTACATACTAAGTTTTGTTAATTTATGTTCATAAATAAGGGAGATATAAAACTTTACTTATACTCCATAAGAATAACATTAGGGCTGAGTATGCAAGTTTGCTGCTACTGGGATAATCAAGAAAAAATCAATTATTCGTGCAAATATCAATATACTTGTACCACGTGAAGCCACATACCAAGTTTCATCAATATACATTCATAAATAATTGAGATATAAAATTTTATTTATTCTCCATAAGGATAACATTGGACAACGTACTGTGTTTAGCACTTTGAATATCTCTGCAATGGTTGGACGTAGAATCACAATTTAAACACCAAAATGATCGTTTTGTAGAGCTGAATTTATTGGTAAAAGCAAAAGTGAAGTTTACATTAAAATGAACTAAGGAAAAGCCAAAAACCTTTTTCCCATAAGATTAACATCGGAGATTTTATGAGTAGGTTTTTTGGATTTTCTCCGCAACCACTTAACCTAGGTTAATAATTTAAAATACTATATTACTTGTTTTTTTAAGCTCTATAAAATGCTGAAAATTGAGAGTTTTAAAAATTGTATGCTGAAAAGTGCAAAAACTGATTTTTGGACAATTTAAAACCCCCATAAACCCCCCTTCCCACTGTCAGATTTTTCTGGTTTTCGAACTTAAAGTCATGAATGTCACTTTACACATTTGAGCCAAATTTCATCGAAATCGTACGTTTTTTACTCAAGTTATCGTGTTAACGGACACATACACACACACACATATATATATATATATATATATATATAAATTTGAACGAATAGTGTTTTTGACATCTGGGGACCTCAAAATAAAAAGTTATCATGTCTCGGGCTTAAGTCTTACCATGAGACCTACGGTAATAGCTTCTTCCCCATAGAGGCAGTTCGCTAAAACAGTTAAACATAACAACACAGGCATATACCTGAGGAGGAGGTCCTTGGTAGGGGGCGATGAACTGGTCACCGAACGCAAACTCCGGCAACATTGCTTGCATGTCTCTCTCTCCGTGAAAACCAACAGCTTCCATTTCGGCCTGAGTTCCTTTTAATGTCTGGAAAGCGAATGATGTACAATTGAAATAAGACACAATGATAACAATTAACCCCGTTATTTTCTAATATTAATTTCAATAAATATGTAACCTTCTAGAAATCGAAGGACGTTTTTAATGCATCTGTAATATTTCATCCAATCTTGAAAAGGCTTAAACACTTTATTAAACTCTCAGGATTATTTTTATTTTTATTGGTTTTCATCTCCAGGAAAACTGTGTAAAGTCGTAAAAATACTATTAACTTTTTTAGGCATAAGGAGTAGGCCATTTACTTATTTATTTTAAGTTACTCGTATCATACAGTCGAATAAAAAATTTGTTTATACACATTATAATATAATAAATATAATGTATTAAAAATATCCAAATAGCTTTTATAAATAATTGTCTTAAAGTCGGGTTACATTCATTGGGATATCTTCTTAAAAGTAGCCTTAAAATATAAGTTGTACTCGAGTGTTTTATACAAAGCAAACCCAAGGAATAAAGACTATTCTAGTTTTAAGTGTCGTAAATGATGTATTCCATTCTGCTTCTTATGTTAAAAAATAACAAGTACTATACAGAATGTCGCGTAAATCTCTGGACAAACGTATAAGGCATTATTCCCTGGGTGAATATAAACACATTTCATCTCATAAACATGGGTCTCCTATGTCTGGGTTTCCGTTTGGCTGTCCTTATATGGTTTTCACTTTAAAGTTCAAATCTTAAAAATACGGAACTGAATTTAACCAAACCTAAGTTAATTGTTTATGGTGATAGGGTCTGTCAATACAAAAGTTGTGTGTCTTCTGACAATTTAAAAATTGCTGTCATTTAAATAGCTTGAAAACCAGCCATTTTTAAAAATATTTACAAATATAACTTCCTTTTGGGAATTTTAAGGAAAATCAAATAATACTTAAGTAATTGAACTGGAGTAATAAAAACCTGAGATGATGCAATTTACATGTGACCGGACATAGCCCATCTTTGATTTCTCCATAATACAAAAATGGAATTAATAACAGTAATATGCGGCAGCTTTATTGTTTATTAGTCAATTTCAATTAATATTGGGATTGTTAGGTATTTAAAAAAATTCCCTAAAAATAGTTACACTTGTAAATATTTTGTAAAATGCTGATTTTCAAGCCATTTAAGATAGAACATTTAAAATTGGGTCCACTTTCTAATTATCAAGAGATGATTACACCATAACCTTTGTGTTTATGGACCCTTTAAAAAAATTTGACTATTTTAACAGTAAGTTTGGTTGTTTTGGGCTCCATCGTTTTTTTAATGCAAACTTTAAAGTGAAAAATACATACAGAAAGACAAACAGAAAACTAGACACCGGAGACCCATGTTCAGATGGTAAACTGCATTTTTCAGACCCAAGGGATAATATTATATGCATTTTTCCAGAGAGTTACGTGTTTAGAACTACTACTGGAAAACCTGTACAGAGTTACGGGGCAACCTGTATATAATTACGGGACGGCCAGTATAGAGTTACGGGACAATCTGAATAGAGTTACGGGACAATCTGACTGGAGTTACGGGACAATCTGTATAGAGTTACGGGACAATCGGAATAGAGTTACGGGACAACCTGTATAGAGTTACGGGACACCCTGTATAGAGTTACGGGACACCCTGTATAGATTTACGGGCAACCTGTATAAAGTTACGGGCAATATGTATAGAGTTACAGGGCAACCTGTATAGAGTTACGGGAGAACCTGCATAGAGTTACATACAACCTGTATAGAGTTACGGACAACCTGTATAGAGTTCCGGGAGAATCTGTATAGAGTTTCGGGACAACCTATATAGAGTTACGGGAAAACCTGTATAGAGTTACGGGACAACCTGTACAGAGTTACGGACAACCTGTGTAGAGTTCCGGCACAACCTGTATAGAGTTACGGGACAACCTGTATAGAGTTACGGGACAACCTGTATAGAGTTACGGGACAACCTGTATAGAGTTCCGGGACAACCTGTATAGAGTTACGGGAAAACCTGTACAGTGTTACGGTACAACTTGTATAGAGTTACGGGACAACCTGTATAGAGTTACGGGACAACTTTTATAGAGTTACGGGACAACCTGTATAGAGGTACGGGACAAGTTGTGTAGGGTTCCGGGACAACTTGTATAGAGTTACGGGACAACCTGTATAGAGTTACGGGACAACCTGTATAGAGTTACGGGACAACCTGTATAGAGTTACGGGACAACCTGTATAGAGATACGGACAACCTGTATAGAGTTACGGGAAATACTGTACAAAGTTACGGGACAACTTGTATAGAGTTACGGGACAACCTGTATAGAGTTCCGGGACAACTTGTATAGAGTTACGGGACAACCTGTATAGAGTTACGGGACAACTTGTGTAGAGTTCCGGGACAACTTTATAGAGTTACGGGACAACCTGTATAGAGTTTCGGGACAACTTGTGTAGGGTTCCGGGACAACCTGTATAGAGTTACGGGACAACCTGTATAGAGATACGGACAACCTGTATAGAGTTACGGGAAATACTGTACAGTGTTACGGGACAACTTGTATAGAGTTACGGGACAACCTGTATAGAGTTCCGGGACAACTTGTATAGAGTTACGGGACAACCTGTTTAGAGTTACGGGACAACTTGTGTAGGGTTCCGGGACAACTTTATAGAGTTACGGGACAACCTGTATAGAGTTACGGGACAACTTGTGTAGAGTTACGGAGAGAAGTCGTGAGGGGAACTGTGTGCATCTAGGAATCATCAACCTTAACATTGTATCCACCGGGCAACTAACTAATGTGATTCTGTGTGTGAACATTCACTTTTATTTGGTCGAATTACAAATTTTATTAGTTGTTTATTTTTCTAAATGATTCCAATGGTTGATCTCAGAGTGCAGCACTAGCTAGTCTTCTCATATATTCATGTGTTAAGGATTTTTTCTTTTGGAAAAACTCCTCCGTTTTTGGCTTTATTTCTGAACCAAATTTAATGACTACCGTTGTAGATATTTATAAATTAAAAAATTGTAACAGACAAATATCAAACAAAAGGTAAAAATACAGTTTCATCTTCGATTATTTAATAGAGTTTACAGCCTTACACCATTTCAATTTCGCCTATTTGCACTCATGTTAAATTAAAAGCTTTCCCTACTATCTATAAAACTAACCGTGTAACATAAAAGTAGATTAAAACTAGATTAAAATTGTGTATGTAGTAATCAAGAACGAGAAAAAACTATGTTCAATTAGAGATGAATCCGAAAAAAATGCATTGCAAGTAAATGCAATATCACAATTTTACGCAAATGCGCGCGTAAACTTTCACGGCTTAGGCGTGAAATAAATCTTTATTCAGAGATATTTTATCTCACTGGACAATAACAAATTTAAAATTCGAGTTGAACTTAATAACTGTTAGAATAGGAAACAATTTAGCATGAAAATTGACAATTTACAATATATTTCAATCGAATACGATTAAATGACTCACCCCGGCTTGGATGGCGGCCCGGACAGACTGCTCGGTAGGCCTCCCAGGCGGCAGCGGCGGCCTCTGTAACATTATTATTTGATGTTTTACTTAATGTTTAAACAAATCGTCAAATCAGGTTGTCACAAATAGTTCAGGTGAAAACAATAGAGGTAAATATGCTTCACTCACGAACTAATTATAATTGAAATGTGGTTGTTGAAAGAGATTGAGGGAATGGTAAAAGTGAGAAAGATCACGACATCCCCTCACTACCTTACATATGCTATCTCCATACATCCCCTCACCACCTTACATATGATATCTCCATACATCCCCTCACCACCTTACATATGCTATCTCCATGCATCCCCTCACCACCTTACATATGCTATCTCCATTATGTTTTCCATTGTCTGGTAAGTTTTTTTTTATTTACCCTGAGCGAGGTAAAAACCATGCAGTGCTCCCCAAATGAGCATAAAACGGTCCACGCATAAGTCAGGCTAGACTAAAAGTGAAGGACACGGCAAATTAGATTAATCCCGAGCGGTGAGCGCGTTGTCTTTTACACGCTCATGGACCTCCTAAAAGTGATTATACTAAAGTTAAACTGATATATTCCTTTTTTGGAAGAATTTCCACTTCAAGCGGTATAAATATATTTTAGGTTTAAATTTATAAGTAATTTTTAATAAGAAAGCTATTAGAAAGTTATAAGAGTATGGCATACAAAAGTCAGTAAGCGAGAAATTGTTTTGTTTTTCAGGTACAAACAAACTTATAGCAAGAATGTTGTAGCTAATTAGTTGATCTTCAATTTTGATTCGTAAATATTATCGATAGAACTTATATCTTGTTCAATAGTCCGATGTAAATAACCGCTATCACCACAGTTCTAAGACATCAGCATAGTTAAACGCTCCTCATTTTACTTAGACCTTTGACTAAAAGACATTAATTAAGTACATTTACTCCACATTGTTTTGAGATTATTGTATTATAACATAGCTTTCAATTTAGATAGATAATTCAATAATCGAGATTTAATTATTCTCATGAGGAATCTTATAATTTTATATTTAAGTAAATTTGTCAGCAAATGATAAGAGACTTATTTGTTACAAAAAGTAAAACGTTATATGATAAGATAATCATGTCTGATTAGTGATTACAATTTACTCGTTAAGCAATAACATGTTCTATTAATAACAAAATAAAATACTTTAGTAAGGAAATATAACTCTGCCTTTTATTTAAACAATCCATACTTCCTTTTAAACTATATGTAACTTAAACATGTTCCCCTCTATATACGAAGGCTTCTTAGTCGTAAATGAATTTGTGTAGCTCAAAATGAAATAAATAAAATAAATAAAAATATATTATTTTATATCAAAACTAAAAACTAAACCTCTATAATCCAATAACTCAGCAATATAACCAATACTATAAAACAATTTTGACGTTAAAAGTAGAGGATTACATCAAGGAACTGGAATATGAAGAATAGTTAGTTATTAATAAACCTTTCTACCGAAAATATAAACGAAATAATATAGAATCAATGTTTTTCAACAAAGGTATCAGAGGTTGATCTCAGAGTCAGCACCAGCTATCCACCTGCTAAATGTTAGGGGGAACAAGTTTTGACACGGCGAGAAAAATAGAGGGTTTTTACTTTCTCCCCTTACACATAGTATATGGAGAGAGTATTGTTTTCGTCAACATTTTCGAATTTGAGTCGTTAGTGGAAATATTTGTTCAGGTGGTCCCTGAATCCAAAAAGGTGATTTTACGTGATGTCTGTGTGTCTATCTGTCTGTCTACCTGTCTGTATGGATGTGAACAGGGCTAGAGCCCTAACCAATGGTCCGATTTTTATGAAATTTGGCATGTAGGTACTAATTCACGTTATCTCCAGACGTTTTTTCATTTTTTGGAATTTTTGATTTTGAAGGGTAACTATCCGCCAAAAACCACCAAAAGACTTGAAAAATCAAAATTTCTAAAAAACGGCTTTAACGATTTGAATTAAACTGTAGTCGTTTCTAGAGCTTTAGTTTTCCAACAAAATGACACCACCCGCATTTCTGTAAAAACTTAGATTCAGAAATTACAGGACTTAAAACATCAAAAATTCTAAAAAAACATAAATATATAAAAACATTACTATTCACAATTAAAAAGAGCTCAAAAAACTAAATAATTCCGATTTTGAATTACTATTCTACGATTGCTGGTTGCGGAGAAAATTTAAATGTTCATTTTGCGTTGTCTAATGTAATCCTTATGGGGAATACAACAATTACTATTTCTCTATTATTTACTGATCAATTTTGTTCAAACTTGATATGCTTATCAATTTATCATTGACCAGAAGAGGAAATTCGAAATATTTTGCCCCTAATAACCCTGGGGGGGAATAGGGGACATTTCCCCTCTTAAACCACGTGTGTAGCAATGAATTATGTAGTGTCCAAAACAGGGATTTGGGTGGATGTTTTTTAAAACAACTTGTTTACAAGATTTTCTGTACATTCGACCGTGCTTTGTATTCTATATATGTAGTAATTAAAAAGTAATTTATTCTTTAAAGTTGGGCTAAAAGGGACAAATTATGTGTCAGTTTCCTCATACTGTTTATTATATGACCTAATGGCTCCGTCGCAAGGGCCGTAAAAGTTGTGATATTCTTATGGGCATTACATTTATTTGATCAGACATTACTAATGAATTTCCTATGGAAAGTGAACTATTAGCATGACCTGCACGGTAAAACATAAGCCCGGGATCAACATAGAAGTTCCTAACGTGACCCCTTGAACACTTTTTGGGGACTCGTTCAAAATTATATATATATATATATATATATATATATATATGTATATATGTATATTATTTTTAAAAGCATTACAAACAAATACCCTTTTTTGAAACATTTTTATTTTGACTGACTAGTTTCAACCATAATGTCAGTCAAAATAAAAATTATATATATATGTGTGTGTGTGTGTGTGTGTGTGTGTGTGTGTGTGTGTGTGTGTGTGTGTGTGTGTGTGTGTGTGTGTGTGTGTGTGTGTGTTTGTCTTAGCACTCTAGCGGTCACATTTTTTGTCCGATTTTATTTAAATTTGGTAGGGGCGTTCCTTTTTATAATCAGTTAGACAATTTTGTTGGGCAAAACAATCGAAAAACTGTAAACCCCTATTTTGGGGATTAATCTCTCAAATTTTGGGTTGTTGGGCCCAAAAAGTGTCAGAAAAGCCCCGTATGTAAAATTAATGCATGTACAAAGATGGGAATTAGTGAGGCGAAATTTTGAAGCCCATTTTCGTCACTAGCACTTTCGTCGGTAGCATAAATACTTACCGAGTTATTAAAGTAAATCTGTATCGACTAAACACAGTACGTTGTCTTACGGGGGTTTTACATTATAAAAGCCAGTTTTTCATTTGTTGGTGAAATTACCATCCCCAGCAAAATTGTATTCCCAGCATTGCAGGTAAATGAAACCAGGAGCGTCAGAACAGCCAAAAATCTATGTTTTCAGACTTCAATAAAAATTAGAATAATACCAACTAATTTTTTATTTGAAAGAGTACCAATGGTTTACCACAGAATGCAAGGGACACATGGAATAACTGCTGGAGTCCTAGGTGAAACCTGGTCCTATAGCGGCTCTTACATATGTATACATCTACGAACTGTGCCGATTATAGTAATAGCACCAAAAACTATAATAGCTTAAAAAAACACAACAAAACTAAAGAGGAAAGTCGTTAATAGGTAACAAAATAACTGTAATAACATACGCCCTGAGTTGGAGTGGCTAATCCGGACGGACCGGGAGGAAGACGGGTTGGTGGAGGCGGTGATCGGGAGGGAACGGGTGCAAGATGGGTCGGTGGAGGACACGACGGAGGCGGTGGTAGGCGGGATCTGAACTGTAGCTGAGGGTCGTTCAGGATGGAACTATGGGTCGGCGGAGGCGGTGATTGGGAGGGACCAGGTGGAAGATGGGTTGGTGAAGGTGGTGATCGGGAGGGACCGGGTGGACAATGGATTGGCGGAGCAAACCCTGTATGTGGTGATCGGGTGGGACCGGGTGGAAGATGGGTTGGTGGAGGCGGTGATCGGGAGGGACTGGGTGCAAGATGGGTTGGTGGAGGCGGTGATCGGGAGGGACTGGGTGCAAGATGGGTCGGTGGAGGACACGATGGTGGCCGTGACTGGGTAGGTGGTGGCCGTGACTGGGTAGGTGGTGGCAGGATCTGTAACAAAATGTGAGTTTTTACTAAATAAATACTAAATTAGAGAGCATAAAAGTTGTAGTAAAAGCTAAAACTAAATATTTGTTATAATTAAACGTGGTCCGAGAGTCTATTTAATTTTTAAGTGATTCACCTTGAACGGCATACGGCTGTAACCAAAATCATTACTTGATATGCAATTTGTTCACGCCATATTATTTATTCTTTATACGTTTTCTCCATCTCTTACTCAAATTATGGGGTCAATTATTTCTGAGTGGCATTCAAATACAACAACAAAGATTAAATGTATAACTCTTAAACAATAGTCTTACTAATAGTAATTTTAATAATAATATGCTTATTCTTTGTTTCAGTATTATGTACAATACACGGAATGTCTCAGTCAGTTAGGTTTACAATAAAAGCAGAGTTGCATATGTGCCTTACTACAAGAAATGATCCGCTTTAGGTCATGCTGCGGTGTAAGGGGGTGTATTCAAGGACAATGCCACCTGTGGTTTAAGTCGTCAGCTGCCGGATACCTGAAAGCGCTTAACCCTTGTTTTTGATAAATTTAGATTTGCTGCCTTGTTAAAGTTTCCGGTAAACTGTTTACTATTGAACAACTGCCTGTTAAGGCAATCGTTCCTAAATTACCGTCCGACAGGACGAGGTAGCAATCCAAGTTGTTTAATAACACCCTCGCATGACTCTCTGTAGTTTAAATTCGCCGCTATTTACACATTTTATTGTTAGCACAAATAACCTTCAGAGAAATAAAACCTCCTGTAGGGGATTAATTTTTCTCTGCATAAATATTTCTGAGGGAGAGGACCTACGTTTTTTACTGCGAGCATGGGGACAACAATTATGACCAGAGGATGTGAGTATCATTCCATAAAGTTTTGAAATTATTAATATAGGTCAT
The DNA here is from genome assembly GCA_963675035.1 of Allygus modestus. Classification (NCBI taxonomy): domain Eukaryota; kingdom Metazoa; phylum Arthropoda; class Insecta; order Hemiptera; family Cicadellidae; genus Allygus; species Allygus modestus. The sequence continues at coordinate 353,028,787 of OY776112.1, forward strand.
TTGTTTTATTTTATATATGAACATTATCTTTTTAAATATAACCCATAATGGCACGCGACCCCTCGTCACCCTACAGGGCTATAGCCCTGATATAGGGGAAGCTGATGTAGGTCACAGAGAGCGATGTATGCCTAGACTTTAGCTAGTGATCTCTCGTCTCCCCACAGGACTGTAGGGGTAGGCTACAGAGAGTGATGTATGCCTAGCCTTTAGCTAGTGATCTCTCGTCTCCCAACAGGGCTGTAGGGGTAGGCTACAGAGAGTGATTTATGCCTAGACTTTAGCTAGTGTTCTCTTGTCTCCCCACAGGGCTATAGGGATAGGTCACAGAGTGCGATGTATGCCTAGACTTTAGTTAGTGATCTCTCAACTCCCCAAAGGGCTGTAGGGGTAGGCTACAGAGAGTGATGTATGCCTAGCCTTTAGCTAGTGATCTCTCGTCTCCCAACAGGGCTGTAGGGATAGGACACAGATATCGATATATGCCTAAACTTTAGTTAGTGACCTCTCGTCTCCCCACATGGCTGTAGGGATAGGTCACAGAGGGCTACGTATGCCTAGCCGTTAGCTGGTGACCTCTCCTCAACCCACAGGTTTGTAGGGATAGGCAACAAAGAGTGATGTATGCCTAGCCTTTAGCTGGTGACCTCTCACTACCTCACAGGGCTGTAGGGGTCTGCCACATAGAGCGACGTATGCCTAACCTTTAGCTGGTGACCTCTCCTCAACCCACAGGTTTGTAGGGATCGGCCACAAAGAGTGATGTCAGCCTAGCCTTTAGCTGGTGACCTCTCACTACCTCACAGGGCTGTAGGGGACTGCCACATAGAGCGACGTATGCCTAACCTTTAGCTCGTGACCTTTCGTCACCCACAGGGCTGTAAGGGTCTGCCACAAAGAGCGATGTATGCATACCCAAGAACTTTACGCTCCAAAAGAGTGAAAAACCCCACAGAAACTATCACAAAAACTAGCCTAGCCTTTAGCTGGTGACCTTTCGTCACCCCACAGGGCTATAGCGGTCTGCCACATAGAGCGACGTATGCCTAACCTTTAGCTGGCGACCTTTCGTCACCCCACAGGGCTGTAGGGGTCTGCCACAAAGAGTGATGTATGCCTAGCCTTTAGCTGGTGACCTTTCGTCACCCCACAGGGCTGTAGGGGTCTGCCACAAAGAGCGATGTATGCCTATCCTTTAGCTGGTAACCTCTTACTACCCCACAGGGCTGTAGGGGTTTGCCATATAGAGCGACGTATGCCTCACCTTTAGCTGGTGACCTTTCGTCACCCCACAGGGCTGTAGGGGTCTGCCACATCGAGCGACGTATGCCTAACCTTTAGCTGGTGACCTCTCGTCACCCCACAGGGCTGTAGGGTAGGCTTATCCTATAAAATGCCTAACCTTTAGCTGGTTACCTCTCGTCACACCACAGGGCTGTGGGGTAGGCCATCCTAAAAATTGAAACCTACTCAAATATAAATGCCCTTCAAATTATTATGTTTTTGACTGATTTCACTAACCATTTATTTGGTTGTAAAATATACAGGTATAGTTGCATGTCATAATTACCCATTTCACACTTATTGGCACATTTTAATAGCTTCAATAATTATTATTCATTAGTTATTTTTAAGAGATTTATTGGGGCATGTGTTCAGAAAATACATGTAATCAATACTTTCAACTAATTTTGAATCAGCACTGTGTAATATCAGCCCGAAATAATTCCGCTATCAATGTACCACGGTGGAATATTACCTCATATACTAGGAGTATGCTCAAGTTTTCGTGTAATAGGATGACCGAACTGAAAAATTGTAGATGAAAGTTACTGCTGTTAACGTAAGTTCTAACCGAAATTTCATCACAAAATACTAAATAAACAGTACTGGGAACTCTTTTGTTTTGATTATTTTTAGGTCATAGGATAAATCGTTCTTAATTCTATTAAACTAAATTACATTAGAGGTTCAAATTCTTCAACAAAAATACCATAGTAAGTTGGCCTGTCTAACGTCTTTGAATTTGTTTTATGTCAATTGCTCGTTCATTTTCAATATGAGCTATTCGTAGTTCGCTTCGCTTACTCGCCTACAGGATGAGCTCGTTCCTACGCTCCGCTCACTCGCCTATTTTTGTATAGATCTGACTTCTGCATCGTAAAAATAGTTTGAGGTTCCATTCAAGTAGATTTGTTATTTCCTTAATTGTTTATGCTTTTCAAGGATATTAAATATAATCCTTATAACAGCTGTTTGGTGTAACTAACCAACTAACATACTAACCCGACTTTGTTTTATGAATTTAGATTAGAGGTACAAATTCGTTAACAAAAAAAGTAACATTGTAAGTTGCCTATGCAGTGAGGTATATATTGTTAAACTAGGGGGTTGAAGGGGTTATAGCCCTATATACCATTACTCTGCCTCATCTGATTCTTTTTACTCTTTACATGCAGAAGAAAATCAAAAAATATAAGTAGAAACGCATGTCAGTTCGTAAACAAAGTAGTCACTTAATCACATGTTTTAATTTAAATAAAGCAGACGTTTTTAAATCCCTTTGCTTTTCTTATGAGGGATGTTTTACGCTATTTCTCATTTGCTGGTAATTTTTTGGAAATACTTTTATTTTTCCTGAGTCCCTGGGATCGTGACCTTAAATATGAGTCTACCATCGTCCTACAATTGCCAAACTTCCACAATTTTTACTGAAACATTTCGCTTACAGAATTATATATAAAGATTGGAAATTAGCTGAGTGCACAGGTTTGCCATGATGGGGGTATTTAAATAGTTTAAACCAAGGAGGTTTGTTGTATAACTTGAGGTAACACTGCTTCACTATTTTTGTCGAAAAAGCAAGCCGGAGATTTTGTCAGGTTGGTACACTGGTGAGGCAAATTTATAGTTTTTTGAACTATTCTGATTCGTTGGTTTATTCCTATAAGTCAATCTACTCTTGCAAATCACTGGAGTAAAAGTAATAGAACTTGAAACTTCTTAATTTTTCCATTTGATTTATGCATCTACTCTTGTTGTGAAATAGGGCCTATGATAAATTATGAGCAAATAAACAAATAAAAGTTCATTAATGTTCAAATCATGAGTAGATATTGGTTTGAATCACTTTGTCGATTCGTTCGATTTCAGTGAGTAGTTCTTTGCCTCACCAATTTGGCAAAGAACGGCTCGCAATTTTGTTCATCAGTGTTTCCTCCAATATTACCAATATTGTCCTTGGTAAAAACTGACAAAATAACACAGTAGGCAGAAGTAAATACGAAATAAATGGCTGCTACAATCTAGCGGATAAACTATTAACTCAATCACATTACTCACATCATAGGAGAACGTTATCTTTATTTTTAAAAATTGGTATTAGTTTTTTAATCTAAACATTTCAAAAACTGTTGATAAATTAAATTAAATCATGTTAAACTGAGAGTACTTTATTTATTTAGTAACTAGCTGATAGCCGTAGGCTTCGCCCCGCAAATGATTTATAACAAATATTACAGTTGTGTGTGCTGCATTCTGTGGTTAGCCCGTGGAACTACTACGAATCAAGATCAGTTGTTTGAATTTTCATCAGCTCAAAAAAAATTTAATGCCCATAAGGAATACATGGGAACTTTTTCGGGGTGTCTGGCGGAGCCCTAAGGCCAGATCAGGATGAAAACCATTCAGTTTTCCTATTTTATGCCTAAAGAATCAGTGTACAACATTTCAGCTCTCTACCTACATGGGAATGTGAAGAATTAGAGATAAATGAGTCAGTCAGTCAGTAAGCCAGGGCTTAGCCTTTTACAGATAGTACCTGGGGGGCCGAGCTTTGCTCGGTGGAAGGTCAGTCAGTTTGTTTAGATGACTCGGAGTAATATTTCACCACTTCCCCCTACTGATAATCAGATTTGTATAACTCCTTTACCTCTTTTCTACATTTTTAAGGTCCCTCCAGGTGATATTTATAACTCAATGTCCCTTTGATTTTTTTTACTACTCTATATATGTAATCTTCACTCAAATATTTTAATCTCTGCTCTCAGGAAACCACATGTTAATAATCATAAACAACATGATTATAACTTTTACAGTTCCCTGGTTGATAATGAACAGCTGTTACAATTCTTTTGTTTTGATTTGAAACTCCATAAGCCCAATGATAATTTTTTTAACTTTTCATTTTATTTTTTTACATAAACTGATTTTTCCTAGAACTGAAATGAGGCCTGTCTAGAACTTATTTTTATCCCAGTAATTATTTATTTCGAACATTTTAAGGAAATCGTTGGAGCCGTTTTTGAGATCAGTGTCGCAAGCAAGCAAGCAAACATACAAGCAAACCTTACTTACTCATATTAATACACAATATTTACTCACATAAATTTAAGGTTTACACTTCATTTATAAAGTTGAATTTGTTATTAATAGTTGCAGTATCAATTTGTGTGCATTTATTAGTTATTTTTTACATTGATATTTGGCAAATCTGAAATAGTTTTTGGTTTGAAGATACTCACATGGAGGTAGGTCAGTTTAAGAAGTTATGGTCACATATCTCACATTTAGTAAAATGAACTCTTATTTATAATTACCAGGCAAAATATTATAAACATTGAATTTTGATAGCTAAAGAGGATATTTATATTGATAAACAGTTTATTTAACTGAAGAACATTTTCAAAATAGCACAGTATTATCAAGTGAATTGGACAACGTAGTCAGACTTGTATGTCAACTAAAAGACCTGTCAAACTCTGCTAGGATTTGTGTACTCCAGCGCCATCCAAACTGTGGCCAAACGAACAAGTACTATCTGGCCTCTGTTACCCGACTTGAGGTCCCTGCTAATATTCACCTGGAATTTTTCTTACCAAGGGCAAAATAATTATTTATATCTGTCTGTCTGATGCCACTGTAAATTTAAACTTAATGCTTTGAAAGCTTTTTATATAATTAATTATTTATTTATAAGTAATTTTACAGAAAGAAGTTTAGAAAAATGGATTTATATCAAAGTACTTAAATAAATAAATATAAAAGAGTAAAACATTTACTTTATATATTTAAACATCTAGTTACTGTCTATACTCAACAAGTAAAATATTTAAAATCACACTTTCATGAATATAACACTTTCCTGAAAGTCAGTATGGACACCAAAATAGGGTTGGAAAAACCCTAAAGGTCAGAACTAAAGGTCTACATGTTGGTAGAATTGACGTAAATATTATATCACCAGGTGGGAAAACCTTTAGATTGAAAATACAGTTAGGGAAATACATAACTCAAAATAATCTTAAAGTAAAAATTGAGGACTTAAATTTCTCAACTAAAAAATCACTAACTAGAAATTTGTCTGATGAAAGTGATATGTCTATTGATTGTGAACAAGAGAATGTTGATTCATCTGATTATATGGTGGAATTGAAGGTAGTAGAACATAATATTAGCTCGTTAAATTTAACCAAGCCAGAAGTTGTACAAAATAGTACCGTCACCCATTTTCAGGAAAATGTTCCTAAAAAGGTAAGTTGTCCAACTCAGACCGAAGGAAATGTGCATTTCTGCCTACGATTGGGTCAGTGATGATAATATTCAAGTTTACTTTGACTTAATCAGTAAATCAAAGTTAATAAGTGATGACACACTTTTGGTGAGCCCATCGGTCAGCCAAACTATTAAGTGCGCAGAGGACACAGACCCCTTTTATGAGCCCTTTGACTTAAGTAATAAGTCTTACATCTTGACTGCAGTAAACGATTGGGAAGCATCCCATACAAGAATCACTGGAACGCACTGAAGTCTCTTGTTTTATACAAAGAACAGCAACAGCTTTTATTACTTTGATTCATTGAAATAATATAACCTACTATGTGCAAATAAAATTTGTTCTAGATTTGCTAAGCACATAAACAAGGAAACAGAATCTAGTACTCATCTTAATATTGTCAACTGCCCTCAACAAACTAATAATGTTGATTGTGCAGTTTTTCTATTATTGATCTGTGATTGGATAATTAACTTGATTTGTGAAGACAGAGAGACTGTCACATCTAACATACTGACCTGCTCTCAGAACTTAAAGATAAGCAACTGTGATGTTGCGCTGTTATGGCATATCTGGTCTTCAATGACCACACCTGCTCACACCTGCTGACTTAAAAACTTTGGTATTTCACACATTTTCATGTACAAAAAAGGTCTCACTAATCAACCAAGGTAAGTGTTGGAGGAAAAAAAATAATTTGCAAGTAATCTGAAACTTCCCATGTAAATAAAAAAGTATCAAATTGGATGACGAGTAAGCATAAAAACAAAGCACGTTCAAAAAACTTCAAGGAAACCGGTTCTTCTAGTATTTTAACAGGCAATAAGTTTGCGCTTCTCAGTGACCTTCAGAATGCTAATGACTTAATTACATCATTAAAAAATTCTTCTGAACATACAAGCCATGTTGAGAACAATAAAGATAAAATAAAAAATGTAAAGAAAAGACTCTCGTTCACATCTCAATATAGATGTATTACTTATCAGGAGGAAAAGCAAAATCATAAGGGTGACTACTCTGACGGTCCGACAATAATGGCTACACTGTGTTCTCATAGCCAAGGGAGTACAGTATCCCCAAAGCTCGAAACACTAAGCAACAGAAGAATAAACTCGTTTGGTTATGTTACTCGTCCACAAGCCAATGCCAGACTTACACGAGTGGTTGATGCTGCCTGTTCATGTAGTGGAGATGCGATAATAATAATGAGAGGCACTAATGACAGCCTGGAAGACAATCTACAGGAGATCTACGTGGCACTGGAAGACAATCTACAGGAGATCTACGTGGCACTGGAATACAATCTACAGGAGATCTACGTGGCACTGGAAGACAATCTACAGGAGATCTACGTGGCACTGGAAGACAATCTACAGGAGATCTACGTGGCACTGGAAGACAATCTACAGGAGATCTACGTGGCATTGGAGGACAATCTACAGGAGATCTACGTTGCACTGGAAGACAATCTACAGGAGATCTACGTGGCACTGGAAGAAAAACTCATCTCCTTAGTGAAAATAGGCTGGTCTTTATAACAACTGTTCCAACTAGATATGACTTACCAATAAATCATAATGCACACGATAAAGTGAGAACATTAAATAATTACATTGCTGGATTAGTAAAAAGAATTGACAGTGTATACCTTATCAATCCGTCCAGCTTGAAGATATTTCATTACACCAAGCAGGGCTTACACTTGATCAGCAGAGGTAAGATCAGACTGGCACATCTGATTATAAATGCTATCAAACTGCATTCCTTTAATAATGATAACAACTGTCGTACAACGGACAGAAATAAGCTCCACGCTGAAGTAATTGAAATGGACACGAGAGATGCGATAACAAAATACAGCACTGATGAGGATGTTGTTTTTGCACACACCATTTCTGCAGACCTCAGTTCCCAGTTCTGGTGTGGCTGTAACCTTGAGAAAAGCGTTTGGAAGACCTCAAGTTAAAGATTGTCTAAATAATGATCTCGCTTACCAGAAGACTAGAGAAGGAACAAGTGTTTAATGGTATATAGTGTAACCAGTATATAGTGGTAAGCCTACACCTCTAGATTATGACATTGCCTTCTTCCACTTGACTGAGGATTAGTCTGTTCAGCTATGGGCTGTGCAAGGGATACAATTTTACCCAATCGGTTTATTGAAAATATATTAAAATTTCAAAAGCTAACAGGAGCCACAGTTGAAGTAATTAGTTATTGTCAAATAACAGAAAGAGTATTATGGAACGGGATGAGTCACAAACAATTTGTTAGACATCAACATCAATTAATTATAAGCCGAAACCCTCGACGCAAATCACCTGTCAGCTCATTGAATCTCTCAGTATCTTCTGTGGAGTCAAATATATCCACAGTGACCCACAAGCTTCAACACATTGCTACCAGCTGGCCGAGAGCAGTGTCCAGATGCTTCTTCTTCTCAACCAACTAGTACCTACACACCAACTTCTTCATCTGTCAGTCAAGACCAGCAGGGCGGTGATGTGGCCAGTTTGTGTGCGGTGTTGTGAGTGGGGGGAGTCAGTGATGGCGAGGGAATCAAGTGATACATCATCTGATAAAAATCAACCTCTTTTTCATAAATGCCTTGTCATGTGCCCCAGTTAATGTAAACACTGTAAATAACTCCTCCACACCATTGAAAGCCAACAGAAGCAAAAATAACCATAATATACAAGTTTTTCATCAAAATATACATCATTTTATATCCAGAAAGTTAGCTTTGGAAATAGGTCTTGAAGAGCTAAACCCAGATTTAATTATATTAAGTGAACATAAATTAAAAAATAACGAAATAAAATTTGTTAAATTGGATAACTATTCTATTGTGTCTAGTTATTGTCGCCAGACTATTGGTGGAGGAGGAGTTATGATTTTAAGCCGTGACTCGAGTTGTATTCAAATAAAATAAGTCAAATTATCTCAAATTAATAAATTATGTGTAGATAAGGAATTTGAATGTTGCATAGTGACCTGCAGGGCCCAAAACCAATTTTCTTTTGTGTTAGTTGGTTTATATCTTATCAGGCACAGGATATGACACTCTGTTTTTAGATAAGCTTGATTTAGCTTTAGTTGAATTGAATAACAAATATAATAATGTAGTCTTGGCTGGTGACGTCAATATTGATGTCTTAAACTCATCTAAACAAATTTATATGAGACTTTGTAATATTTTAACTCAGTATAACATGCAATATCTTGTAAATTTCCCTACTAGAGTGACTCTACAGTCTGAAAGTGCTCTCGATAATTTTATTACTAATTTGCCAAATAATTTGTTAGTCATTGATAGATTAGTTACAGAATTGAGTGACCATGATGCTCAGCTATTGAAAACAAATACCCGTGGTAAGACAACATTTTCCAGAAAAGTTTTAACTCAGAATTGTAGAAAATTTACTAGAGAAAACATATTTTTATTTCAAAAAATGTTATGTAATGAGATATGGTTAGAGATGTACAATGCAAGAGTAGAAAATAAGCACGATGTCTTTCACAGTATATTATTGTATTATTTTAACTTATGTTTTCAACTGGTTAATAGTAGAGTTAACTTTAGAACCCTACCAATCCTTTATAAGTGGATAACTTCAGATCTTATTAAAGACAAAAATGAAGTTGTACGTTTAAGTCACACTGCCAGAGTAACAAAGGATACAGAAATAAAAATGTTACTAAAGCAAAAAAAATGTTGCATTAGAAAAACTTGTGCAATCAAAAAAGAATTTATTGAAAATAAAATAAAAATTCTGACAATATTAGCAAATGAACTTGGAAAGTGATTAATAAGGAGATCAGGAATGAAGATACTACTATTATGTATGATAATATTAAATTAATTAGTAATGGTAATGAGTATACTGATCCAAAAACTGATTGTGAAATTTTTAATAACTACTTTATTAATGTTGTTGATAATTTAGTGATACCTTGCCTGTCGCCAAACTATACCACAGTAAACATTTCTGAAACTGCTAATTATACAAAATTCTATACTAAACCGGTAAATGAGGATGAATTTGATAAAATTATATCTTCATTCCTCAATAAATACTCAGTAGGCTACCATGAAATACCAATGCCAGTGATAAAGCAAACGAAGTTATACTTATTAAATCCATTAGTTCATATTATAAACTCGTCACTTACCTCTGGTATTTTTCCTGATAGATTAAAGATATCAAAAATCATAACTGTTTTCAAAAAAGGAATTAAAACGGATCCTGCTAATTATCGACCTTTACCATATATTTCTAAAATCTTTGAACGTGTAATGTATTTGCAATTTACTAACTTTCTTGAAAAAAAAAACTCTTTTGATCATGAACAGCATGGCTTTAGAATAAGTCGGTGTGTAGTAAGAGCTGGAATTGAGTTTGTTGAGACCATAGTGGATGCTATTGATAGAGGAGATAATGCCACAGGAATCTTTATGGACCTTTCAAAAGCCTTTGATATGTTTCGCATAAAATATTACTAAATAATTTAAGGAACTTAGGCATTTGCGATTTTACATTAAACTGGTTTGATTCGTATATGACTAACAGACAACAATATGTTGAATTGAAGCATGTTACAAAATCAAATCAAATATCTCATACAAAATCTTTACTACAAACAACCATGTATGGAGTTCCTCAAGGATCTATTTTGGGACCCATTCTTTTTCTTTGTTATTTAAGAGGTTTTCCTTCAATTTTATCTGGTCATCAGAGCAAGTTATGTTTATGCAGATGACTCCAACTTAATAGTTACAGGTAAAACTGTAAATGAAGTGGAGACTATTGCTAACAATTACCTTGGGCTGATTAATAATTACTTTAACAGTAAAAGTGTGTTAATAAATTTTGATAAGACAAATCTTTTATGTTTTCATACTAAACAAAATAGGAACAAACCTACATTGCAATAGATAGTTTTAAAATATCTCAATTGAGAAATACAAAATTCCTCGGATTATTGTTAGATGAAAATTTAACTTGGAATGATCATATTGTAGCACTGCAGAAAAAAGTTTCTTCTGAATTATTTGCTCTTAAAACTATGTCTAGATATCGCTCAATCGAAACTCTAAAAACTATTTACCATGCTCATGTTCATTCTCGTATTTCCTTCGGCATTCTTTTGTATGGAGTAACAAAAATGTATTAAGTATTTTGTAACTACAAAAAAGGGCCATTATAATAATTATGAATTTGAACAACAGGGATTCAGTTAAAGAATTTTTCTCCAGTTTAAGAATATTAACAATTTATGGGCTATATATTCTTGAAACAGTTATGTTTGTTAGGTATAACGGTGACAGGTTTCCGAGATTAGGGTCAAATCATAATTATAACACAAGAAATAGGAATCAGCTACATTCAACAGAATTTTATCTTAAAAAGCCAAGTTCTGCTGGTATCAGATTTATTAAGTATGTACCCAATGATCTCCTATTGAAACAAAATAATTTTAATTTTAAAAACTTTTTGGTAGAAAAAGCTTTATATTCATTTGGTGAATTTACTGAAAATAATTTGTAATAACTTTGTAAATACTTTAAGGGGATTTGCTCTTTAATTATTGGAATAAGATGCTTGTAATTTGTATATAATGCACTAAATTATTATGATACCATTCAAAATTTGTATAACCATTTGTAATTATGCATGATTGTACAAATTGTATTAAATAAAGCTAATTTGAATTGAATAGAGTATAGGATAAGATAATACTTATAAATAAGACCATTTTAGTGTAGTTTCTTGTAATTACGAAACAATATTGTATTAGTATCTCGTACTTAACAAACAGAACTATTTTATGCAATGCTTTACCTTATGGAAATTGTACAGATTTCAAACAATAATCAATGAAACGAATTTACGAATGTGTTCCAGTTTTGAATTGGAAGTGTGAAGTGAACTGAAAAACATTTCTGTAAAATCTGAAAACGATCCGTGCAGCCATTTTCACGTTATTTCATTACGAACACACACAGCCACACACACAACCACACACACTGACGGAAAACGAACCATTGTCTCTGCTAATACGTAGATTCCTTCACTTGGTTCCGTCATCAACAATTCAACACCATTGAAGCTCCATTCATTACCAGTACTAGAGGCTCGGCCTACTAGATCAATCAACGTATGTATACGTATAAACCTACCGGAATGTGCGGCATCCGATGTCGGTCTGGCTCCGGACTGCTGTATAGGTCGGTTAAGGGTTGGCGCTTTTTGGGCTGGGAGGAGAAACTATATGATAAGGGATGCGGCTGAAAAGAAACAAACATACGAATCATTAAAAGAATAGAATAAAAAAGTAATATTAATAAACATCCAGGTTATTAGCAACTTCCGGTAGCCAATGGTATGGAAGCTGTTCGCCGCTCGTATCTGTACCAATCTCTGAAAAGGCCTGATGAAGAACTGGTTGAAATCGATTGATTTTGTGTATATTTACTGTCTTGTAAGCAAGTACAGCATAAATACATATCCTTTGTAGTGTTTTCAGACGTAGTCTTTTGGTCCTGTAACAATGCGTATCATGCTACTAAAAATAATGTTATTAAACTATCCAAACCAACTCTCAATGAATAGTAAGTAAAAGGTTTAGTAATTTTTTTATCAATCAAGTCTTCAAATTATTGAACCATAATCTCAGTCAAACTTAACAACTAATTGAACAAGTCCATACAAAACTTTTTACGATAGAAATAAGTCATATCAAAGTGCCTCTAGCTGACAGATGATTGTGCCATAAACTAACATATACCCTTAAGTTGTAACTGTATTTCTGTTAACTGCAAAAGTAAATAAAATCCCTAATTTTATTAACAAAGATTAAAATAATAAAAATATATTCTTTTAATATTTAAAGCATATTTTTTATGAAATGCTTCAAATGCAACATTTAAAAAGAATATTAACTCAAAAATAAGTGATTATGGCTACTGGAAGGAGATTATCCAAGCTGTTACTGGGATAATTTTTCGAGTAGTCAAACAAAAATGAACTCACCAATAAATTAAATACCAATACTTAATACCAATACCAATACAATAAATACCAATACTTAATACTAATACCAATACATTAAATACCAATACTTAAAACCAATACCAATACATAAAATACCAATACTTAATACTAATACCAATACATTAAATACCAATACTTAATACCAATACCAATACATAAAATACCAATACTTAATACCAATAACAATACGTTAAATACCAATACTTAATACCAATACCAATACGTTAAATACCAATACTTAATACCAATACCAATACATAAAATACCAATACTTAATACTAATACCAATACATTAAATACCAATACTTAATACCAATACCAATACATAAAATACCAATACTTAATACTAATACCAATACATAAAATACCAATACTTAATACTAATACAAATACATTAAATACCAATACTTAATACCAATAGCAATACATAAAATACCAATACTTAATACCAATAACAATACGTTAAATACCAATACTTAATAACAATACCAATACGTTAAATACCAATACTTAATACCAATACCAATACATAAAATACCAATACTTAATACTAATACCAATACATTAAATACCAATACTTAATACCAATACCAATACATAAAATACCAATACCAATACATAAAATACTAATACTTAATACTAATACCAATACATTAAATACCAATACCAATACATAAAATACCAATACTTAATACCAATAACAATACGTTAAATACCAATACTTAATACCAATACCAATACATAAAATACCAATACATAAAATACCAATACTTAATACTGATACCAATACTTAATACCAATACCAATACTTAATACCAATAACAATACGTTAAATATCAATACTTAATACCAATACCAATACATTAATTACCAATACTTAATACCAATACCAATACATAAAATACCAATACTTAATACTTATACCAATACATTAAATATCAATACTTAATACCAATACCAATACTTAATACTAATACCAATACATTAAATACCAATACTTAATACCAATACCAATACATAAAATACCAATACTTAATACCAATAACAAAACGTTAAATACCAATACTTAATACCAATACCAATACATTAAATACTAATACTTAATACCAATACCAATACATTAAATACCGATACTAATACTAATACCAATACATTAAATTACTTGTACACGTACAGTGACATAGATGAAGCACAAATCTTTAGGTAACAAATTAATGTTTAACCCTAGGAGTGGCGCCATGTTAACGCGTAGTGTGGCGAGCTAAATTTGGCGATTTTGCAGACCTTTTTTTAAAAATCCATATAAATTCAACCGTTAGAGTAAACAAGTTAACTTTATATTCATTTTAAACATTATTATTGAGTAGTCCTACTAATATTGTAAATATGAAAGTTTGGATGGATGGACGTTTATACTTCAACTACGCAACAATCGCTGGACCGATTTGGAGGAAACTTCACATGAACATAGCTTACATATCACATTAACATATAGATCGGATATGTCCACACCTCCACCCTACAGGCTCCTGTAATTCCAATGCAAATCTTAAGAGAGAATATCGTTCATAAAATTACCAGCTGTATTTAAGTTGTTTGACACTGTCAACTCTGCAAAGGAAGTCATATGGTAAAACTTAAACAAAGATTTGATAGAGCTGGTCAGGTTAATATCTGAAATGTGTTTTATTTTCTCAGTACCTATACCGAGCCCTTTTGTCGCTCCAAGAAAAATACTCTCATCATAACAATAATATAATAACTTTTAAGTCCACTGTGGCGGAGTCCTACGATTTAAAAAACATATCCATACTTTCAAAGACAAAGTAACCGAATATTAGCATGAAATTGATGCTAAAGAACCTGCAATGACATTATTATGTCACATTCAGACAACTCTAAAAGAAAATAGATTCAACTGTGCTACTCGGCCTACCAGTTCCACATGAAGTAGATTTTGAAAATCCCACATACAAACAAGACAAATAAGCTGTTTTGGGCCTAGCTTGGGTATAATAAGCTTAATTTTCAACAAAATATTGCCATTGATCGGATCTTCAATGCAATATCTGGAGATAGAAGAGAAACTATTACCCTTAGAAGCTGCAGGGAGGTGGTATGAATGGCGAGTAATTCGAGGACGAAGCCAGATTGCCTTGGCAGATGCTTGGACTGGAGTAGCAGTGTTGCTTTTTAGATGGAAGCACTAGACTGCATCATTCTTTTCGGTATCTTCAATCAAGGCTAATTCCGATAAAGCTATTATTCTGAGGGTGGGTTCTTTTATTGTAATAGATGAGTTTTCAATGGTGCCAGCTGCAGCTGTAGATTGTGTTGCGCATGCGTGGTAAAGTAGTCCTTTTGATGGGGATGTTTCATGCCTGTGGTGCCGTTATCTGGTAGAGTGCAAATAATTTAATCCTTCAAAGAAGCAGAGTTTGGAAAAATATAACACTCCTTTACTTAACAAAAAATATGCAGGAAAATGAAAGTGAACTATTATTTTTCAATTGGCTACTTCAAATGGGCAATGGAACATGAAGCAGTGGAAGAAGATCAGTCTGTATTGACATTCTTTAAAATTATATTATTTATGAAGATTTACTGATCAGGCGTGTCTTTGGAGACTCATTAAATTAAGGGATTTCTAAAATACATTGAAATCATGTAATAGTCTGTGCTTTGAATGATGGTTATGACAAAATTAATGGGAATGTATTAAATTTAATTAGGGGTCATTTCAAAGAGTATCGTAGAGAATTAAGTGGTGTCAGAGGATCCAACAGAGATTAAACATCCCAGTTGAATATACCAATTGAATCACTCCTTCACAAATGCCACCTCACAACAAACCAGCCGGTGAAAAAGTGTGGTTACTATACAAGAAATGTTGTTTTCAAAGATATTTTGCCCTAACAGTTTTTAAAAGGCAAGTTTAGTTACCACACAAGAAAAAAGTTTTGTTTTTAAAAGTGTTTGTTTTACCTTGATCGTTTTTGAACGATTTAATATTTTAATATTACCGTATGTTTCATTGTGTAGAAATAACTCAAAATCGGTTAGGGGCCTTATCTCCTAAAAGCCACTAGTAATTCATTAATTATTCCTGTTAATATTTGTATATGAATTGAAGTTATGTAATAACCTCAATAACGTTGCCGAGCTGATTCTCGGATACAAAGAAAGCAAAACGATACCCAGGAATAACCGATGCTCAGTATCCCTTCCAGTGTCGTTGAATAAATATAATGCTAGTTTTTATTTTAAATAGGTAACTTTCTATGAACACTAATTGTTTCCTTTGCAGGCTGGAATCCTGCTATGGTATGAAACGGTATGGAATTGTATGGAATGGCATGGAATGGTATGAAATGGTATGGAATGGTATGGAATGGTATGGAATGGTATGGAATGGTATGGAATGGAATGGTATGGTATGGAATGGAATGGAATGGTATGGAATGGAATGGTATGGAATAGAATGGAATGGTATGAAATGGTATGGAATGGCATGGAATGGTATGGAATGGCATGGAATGGCATGGAATGGCATGGAGTGGCATGGACTGGCATGTAATGGCATGGAATGGCATGGAATGGCATGGAATGACATGGAATGACATGGAATGGCATGGAATGGCATGGAATGGCATGGAATGGCATGGAATGGCATGGAATGGCATGGAATGGCATGGAATGGCATGGAATGGCATGGAATGGCATGGAATGGCATGGAATGGCATGGAATGGTATGGAATGGCATGGAATGGTATGGAATGGCATGGAATTGTATGGAATGGCATGGAATTGTATGGAATGGTATGGAATGGCATGATATGGCATGGAATGGTACGGCAAGCCGCTCACCGCTGAGCATGGTTTTATGTTGAGGTTCCGTGTCGCTTCCTCCACCGTCTTCTTGACGCGTTCCAGCAGTGCATGATGCTCTGGCTGTAACAAACTCAGAGGGTTATCGGTCTGGCTCATAATAAGGCCTGTAAAACAAATTATTTCAATTGAATTTACGTATTTACTACAGACTGACATTGCAAAACTGTTGTGGGGTAATTGTTTTTAACCAAACTGGTGCCTTACACATTTTTGAGGTAAAAGAACTAGCGTTATTCTGAGATAAGATACAGCAGAGTTATTCTTAGATGAAACAACAACAACGTTAAATCCATTGATTTAAACTTTAGTGCAATCGTCTTCGGTTCTCACGGTTCGAAAAGACAATACCCTCAGAAACCACTGATGTCCTAATAACATCGATAGGAGGTCGCATACACGATGAAAACTAGGGTATATAATATGCAAATAAACTTGTAGTCTACAGCGCTTACCCGCAAACTCGACACTGGACTCGTCCGTATGGAAGAATTTCCCGCTGCCGGAGTCAACTGCATTTCATCGTCTGACTGAGGAAAGATAATCATTTTTTTAATTTGCAAATTATTACGTTAATTATTGGCATAAGATTTAAAAAGTGCGTCAGCTAATTCCATGCGCTTCGTTTTCAACCACTCACACCGGTCATCATCAGGCCAAATCACCGGCTGATATCGCTCGCCTTGTAGGCCTACCATTTTTTTGTATATTTACCGTCTTGTATGTAAGACAGTATAAGTGTAAGTATATTTTGTAGTATTGTGAGATGTAGTTTTACTTTATCCTGATAATTGTAACAACACGTATTATGCTGCTATAAAAACTATTTAGTGTGTTTTACGTCTACAGTTAAAGAATGTAGGAAGAGTACGAAGTTTGAAAGGGGGGAAAGTAAATACCCCCATCGCAGCAAACCTGCACACTCAGCAATTTTCCCATGAATATACAGCATAACACATTAAAACACTTAACAGGATTCATAAGAAATGTATTCACAAACAAGCGATATTTAAAATATTAATTATTCTCCATAAGAATACCATTGGAGATGAGTACGCAGGTTTGCTGCGGCAAGGCACACAAAATAATGAGGTTTTATGCAAATATCAATAGAACTCATCTTAGTGAAGTCACATACCAAGTCATCCATATACA
Organism: Allygus modestus; assembly: GCA_963675035.1. Taxonomy (NCBI): domain Eukaryota; kingdom Metazoa; phylum Arthropoda; class Insecta; order Hemiptera; family Cicadellidae; genus Allygus; species Allygus modestus. Next base: position 353,046,439 of record OY776112.1, read on the forward strand.
TTCATAAATAAGCGATATATAACATTTTAAGTATTTTCCATAAGAATAACATAGGGACCAAGTACCTAGGTTTGCTGCTATAGGAAAAATAGGCGAAAAATTATTTATGTGCAAACAACAATAAACCACAACCAGTTCAAGCCGTATACCAAATGTCGCCAGTTAATGTTCATAAATAAGCGAGATATACAATTTTTCTTTTTATCCATAAGAATAACATTAGACAACGTACTGTGTTTGGCACTTTCAATATCTCGGTAACCAATTGACGTAGAGCAATGATCAAAATACCAAATTGTTTTTTTTTTTTAAGTAGAATTCAATGATATAAATTAAAATTGTATTTAAATAATAATTACATGTGAAAACCCCAAAAAACGCATTTTTGGGTACAAAACCTCCTTTAGCGTGGTGCGATTTGTCTGGTTTTCGAACTCGTTGAAATAAATGGTACTTTACATATTTGTACCAAATTTCATTAAGATCGGACATTTTTTACGAGATGTATCGTGCTTACGGACACACACACACACACACAAACACACACACACACACACACATATATATATAACAATTTGAACGAATGGTGTTTTTGGCATCTGGGGACCTCAAAACGAAAAGTTATCATGGTCTCGGGCTTAAGTCTTACCATGAGACCTACGGTAATAGCTTCTTCCCTATAGAGTAAATTCGCTAAAATTTGAAAGAATGGTGTTTTTGGCATCTGGAGACCTCAAAAGTAAAAGTTATCATGGTCTCGAGGTTAAGTCTTACCATGAGACCTACGGTAATAGCTTCTTCCCTATAGGGGAAATTCGCTAAAACATACTTATTTTCTTTCCTGGAACATTTTTATTGGATAGACACGTCTTCCCCAGCGGAAATTCCGTGTAGGTTATCATGAGGTTTATAAACTGTTGGACGAGACAGATCACAACTCCCCCCCCCCAAAAAAAAAGAAAAAAAGCGAAATTTACTTTTAGAGGAAAAAATTATTTCCTATCTTTCCGGAAATTTTCAGAAAAATTTCCATCGCTTAATCCAGTAACAGGTTAACAATCCTCATGTTTAGGTTTGGGATCGTTCGTACATTTGTCGTAGTTTTAATGCCAAAAAGGTAAAGCTAATTAACTTATTCAAGAAATGAGTTAACATTTTAATGAGGGAAATTCTAAACATATAGTTCAACCGAGTGATCACAAAAGACCAGTAGGTGGAGCATGCTGGCTGATTGCAGTGGCCCCCTGGCCATCTCTATGACTCGTCATACTGGTGGAGCATACTGGCTGATTGCAGTGGCCCTCTGGCCGTCTCTATGACTCGTAATACTGGTGAAGCATACTGGCTGATGGCAGTGGCCCTCTGGCCGTCTCTATGACTCGTCATACTGGTGAAGCATACTGGCTGATGGCAGTGGCCCTCCGGCGATCTCTATGACTCGTCATACTGGTGAAGCATACTGGCTGATTGCAGTGGTCCTCCAGCCATCTCTATGACTCGTCATACTGGTGTAGCATACTGGCTGATGGCAGTGGCCCTCTAGAAGTCTCTATGACTCGTCATACCGGTGGAGCATACTGGCTGATTGCAGTGGCCCTCTGGCCGTCTCTATGACTCGTAATACAGGTGTAGCATACTGGCTGATTGCAGTGACCCTCTGGCCGTCTCTATGACTCGTAATACAGGTGTAGCATACTGGCTAATTGCAGTGGCCCTCTAAACGTCTCTATGACTCGTCCTACTGGTGAAGCATACTGGCTGATGGCAGTGGCCCTCTGGCCGTCTCTATGACTCGTCATACTGGTGAAGCATACTGGCTGATGGCAGTGGCCCTCCGGCGATCTCTATGACTCGTCATACTGGTGAAGCATACTGGCTGATTGCAGTGGTCCTCCAGCCATCTCTATGACTCGTCATACTGGTGTAGCATACTGGCTGATGGCAGTGGCCCTCTAGAAGTCTCTATGACTCGTCATACCGGTGGAGCATACTGGCTGATTGCAGTGGCCCTCTGGCCGTCTCTATGACTCGTAATACAGGTGTAGCATACTGGCTGATTGCAGTGACCCTCTGGCCGTCTCTATGACTCGTAATACAGGTGTAGCATACTGGCTAATTGCAGTGGCCCTCTAAACGTCTCTATGACTCGTCCTACTGGTGGAGCATAATGGCTGATTGCAGTGACCCTCTGACCGTCTCTATGACTCGTAATACAGGTGTAGCATACTGGCTGATTGCAGTGACCCTCTGGCCGTCTCTATGACTCGTAATACAGGTGTAGCATACAGGCTGATTGCAGTGACCCTCTGGCCGCCTCAATGACTCGTAATACAGGTGTAGCATACGGGCTGAAAGGAGTGACCCTCTGGCCGTCTCTATGACTCGTAATACAGGTGTAGCATACTGGCTGATTGCAGTGACCCTCTGGCCGTCTCTATGACTCGTAATACAGGTGTAGCATACTGGCTAATTGCAGTGGCCCTCTAAACGTCTCTATGACTCGTCCTACTGGTGGAGCATAATGGCTGATTGCAGTGACCCTCTGGCCGTCTCTATGACTCGTAATACAGGTGTAGCATACTGGCTGATTGCAGTGACCCTCTGGCCGTCTCTATGACTCGTAATACAGGTGTAGCATACTGGCTGATTGCAGAGGCCATCTGGCAGTCTCTATGACTCGTCATACTGGTGGAGCATACTGGCTGATTGCAGTGACCCTCTGGCAGTCTCTATGACTCGTCATACCGTTGGAGCAAACTGGCTGATTGCAGTGACCCTCTGGCCGTCTCTATGACTCGTAATACAGGTGTAGCATACTGGCTAATTGCAGTGGCCCTCTGGCAGTCTCTATGACTCGTCATACTGGTGGAGCATACTGGCTGATTGCAGTGGCCCTCTGGCCGTCTCAATGACTCGTCATACCGGTGGAGCATACTGACCGATTTCAGTGGCCCTCTGGCAGTCTCTATGACCTGTCATACTGGTGGAGAATACTGGCTGATTGCAGTCGCTCTCTGGCCGTCTCTATGACTCGTCATACTGGTGGAGCATACTGGCTGATTGCAGTGGCCCTCTGGCCGTCTCTATGACTCGTCATACTGGTGGAGCATACTGGCTGATCGCAGTGGCCCTCTGGCCGTCTCTATGACTCGTTATACAGGTGGAGCATACTGGCTGATTGCAGTGGCCCTCTGCCCGTCTCTATGACTCGTCATACTGGTGAAGCATACTGGCGGTTTGCAGTGCCCCTCTCACCATCTCTATGACTCGTCATACCGGTGGAGCATACTGGCCGATTTCAGTGGCCCTCTGGCAGTCTCTATGACTTGTCATACTGGTGGAGAATACTGGCTGATTGCAGTCGCTCTCTGGCCGTCTCTATGACTCGTCATACTGGTGGAGCATACTGGCTGATTGCAGTGGCCCTCTGGCCATCTCTATGACTCGTCACACTGGAGGAGCATAATGGCTTATTGCAGTGGCCCTCTGGCCATCTCTATGACTCGTCACACTGGAGGAGCATAATGGCTGGTTGCAGTCGCTCTCTGGCCGTCTCTATGACTCGTCATTCCGGTGAAGCATACTGGCTGATGTCAGTGGCCCTCTGGCAGTCTCTATGACTCGTCATACCGGTGGAGCATACTGGCTGATTGCAGTGACCCTCTGGCCGTCTCTATGACTCGTCATACCGGTGGAGCATACTGGCTGATTGCAGTGGCCCTCTGGCTGTCTCTATGACTCGTCATACCGGTGGAGCATACTGGCTGATTGCAGTGGCCCTCTGGCAATCTCTATGACTCGTCATACTGGTGAAGCATTCTGGCTGATGGCAGTGGCCCTCTTACGATCTCTATGACTCGTCATACTGGTGAAGCATACTGGCTGATGGCAGCCCTTTTGGCGATCCCTATGACTCGTCATACTGGTGAAGCATACTGGCTGATTGCAGTGGCCCTCTGGCCGTCTCTATTACTCGTCATACCGGTGGAGCATACTGGCTGATTGCAGTGGCCCTCTGGCCGTCTCTATGACTCGTCATACTGGTGGAGCATACTGGCTGATTGCAGTGGCCCTCTGGCCGTCTCTATGACTCGTCATACTGGTGGAGCATACTGGCTGATTGCAGTGGCCCTCTGGCCGTCTCTATGACTCGTCATACCGGTGGAGCATACTGGCTGATTGCAGTGGCCCTCTGGCCGTCTCTATGACTCGTCATACTTGTGGAGCATACTGGCTGATTGCAGTGGCCCTCTGGCCATTTCTATGACTCGTCATACCGGTGGAGCATACTGGCTGATTGCAGTGACCCTCTTGCAGTCTCTATGACTCGTCATACTGGTGGAGCATACTGGCTGATTGCAGTGGCCCTCTGGCCTTCTCTATGACTCGTCATACTGGTGGAGCATACTGGCTGATTGCAGTGGCCCTCTGGCCGTCTCTATGACTCGTCATACTTGTGGAGCATACTGGCTGATTGCAGTGGCCCTCTGGCCATTTCTATGACTCGTCATACCGGTGGAGCATACTGGCTGATTGCAGTGGCCCTCTGGCCGTCTCTATGACTCGTCATACCGGTGGAGCATACTGGCTGATTGCAGTGGCCCTCTGGCAGTCTCTATGACCCGTCATTCTGGTGGAGCATACTGGCCGATTGCAGTGGCCCTCTGGCCATCTCTATGACTCGTCATACCGGTGGAGCATACTGGCTGATTGCAGTGGCCCTCTGGCCATCTCTATGACTCGTCATACCGGTGGAGCATACTGGCTGATTGCAGTGGCCCTCTGGCAGTCTCTATGACTCGTCATACTGGTGGAGCATACTGGCTGATTGCAGTGGCCCTCTGGCCATCTCTATGACTCGTCATACCGGTGGAGCATACTGGCTGATTCCAGTGGCCCTCTGGCCGTCTCTATGACTCGTCATACTGAGTTCCGAGGTTAGTTATTACGCTTACGCAACCAAAATGGACTGCAATTGTGAATATTTATGGATACTTGTGGGTTTTTGTGTGTGGGAAAATGTTGTGTGTATTACGGGAGTAAATTGCATTGTCCCACTCGCTAAAAACTTCCCTCAGAGAGACAAAGTTGCACTTTACTCCATTTAACACACAAATAACTTTGCCTATGTTACAGTGGATTGAACATAACAGTAATCAGTTAGGCTGGGCTTTCTGTTACACATTTTTCATACTATACACCTACAGTTCGGGTCACAATGCTTGACGCCTGGTTGGCGTATACTCTGGAATCACTTTTCACCTCTATTTGGCTTAGTACCGTTAACGTTACAGTATACTTTTGTAATCAGAAAGCGAAATTAATTAATTTAATTTTAAACATTGGTTTTGATTATTTTCGTTGTTGTATGTTTTTATGTACGCGAAATTTGAGTTGTTTCTCGCCTTACCCAGGCTCCAAGCACCGTGGCCCGAACTGTACCTGATTTGTAATCAAAATTAACTCATTCATTATAGTGATTAGCTGTTGATTGTATCAGGAATTTTGCTTGTAAGTATTTTTATAGTTTATTTTTGTAGCTGCCGTTCTTGTACAATACTGTGCAATTTTTTTATGAGTATGACTTTTATTAGTAAAATATAATACTCGAGTATGATTACAATTGGTACTACACAATTGAGGACTTAATTATTAAAAACCACAAATCAATAAATTGTTTAGTTGTATAAACACTTAATATGGGGAAGGAACCTAAGCGGACTGATGCGGGTTGAAGATGTTCAATAATTACCGGTGGCAGCTGGAATTTGGCGGGCCTGGGACCCCCTTGGTGCCCCTGGTTCCTTGTTGGGGACGGCGTCCTTGGCGACTGGAACAAACACGGCAATATTTAGATTTAACACTTAAATAACAATTTAAATTGTTAAAAAGTAGCCTGCGCAAAAATGGTCCGATGATAGTTGAGACATTTAACATATCGTTTGTTTATTTAACCCTGTTTTTTTGTTTTGTTTTCTGTAACTTTCTTAAATTTTTTTTACTGTTCGTTACTGTATCTTTTTATTACATTAATCTTCTCAAGTGTAGGTTTCAAATGTGATTTATAAGAAATTAAAATTTTCGCCTTTATTTAGTACTTTATCCTCCCACGCCAAAATTCGTGCTTGTAAATTAAATGTGACTAATTATTTATTATCCATCTTATATCGTTATGTTTGGGACTTTAAGTAAATACAGACCTCTGTTTGGAACCATAAATTCATAGTTTGACCGTTGCTCTGTAAATACTAGACCGCAACGCCTACCATAAACGCCTCTTTCATATAATTAACCCTACTTTTACTTCAGTAGAGAGCTGGAACGGTCTAGGGTATCATTTTGTCATAAAACAGTTTTTATTGCTTTGCAATATAACTGCGCAATATAACACCAGGTAACACAGAATGTGAGAACAACTCTAATGCTATTCTGTGTTATTTGATATCAGTATAATTTTTTTCATCAGTTTAAAAGTACAGTCTAAGTTTAAAGTTACGTAATTGTAGTTTAAAAGTATAGATTTTGTTTATCTACACAATACACGTCAGTAATGGTTACCCCTAGGATTTCAATTATGAGAAGTATGATGGATACCAACTAATTTTTGTATTGTTTCTGTTCACTGTTGTTACGTGAAATTTTATACTTTTACATTCACTTGTCATCTTTATATATAACCATTGACTATATATATAAAAGAGGAAGTATGTATGTATGTATATATGTATGTAGCCTATGGACTCCGAAACCGCTCGACAGATTGTAATGAAACTTTCAGGCATTATTAAGCATTATTGAAGGATGGTTAGTGTGAAGTTTGGTGCAAATCTGTCCAAAGGGCTCCGACCCAGAGGGCATACAAGGGTGCAGTGTCAGGTTTTAGAAATTTAGTGTTTACAAAATTAACAATTGTAATTAGTAAACAACTTAATTTGGGCGCAGCAACGCACGCCGGGAAACTGCTAGTTGACTATAAATACTGAAGTAGACTTCTCATTGCCATTGTAAAATGTGTCCCTAGTTTTGTGTATGCCAGAACTGAAAGAGGTCGTAGTTTACACCAATCACCAACAGAGTATACTGCTGTCAGCTATTACTTATCCTCTCAAGGAGGGGATAACACAACAGTTGGGCTGATCAGCTCATGAAGCTTTTGATATATTTTCATCTATATAGTACAGTAAATTTAGCATTATCCCTTGAACTCCAAAAAAACAAAAGGTCTGGCTGCTGGAAGTTGTTTATCGCCCTACATTTAAGTGTGGTAGAAAGACTTCTCCAAAATGGCGTTGGGTTTGGAAGGGGGAGGGAAGAAAAGTGTAAAATTAGTGTATTTTATACTACGTTTGCAATTATCTCGATAACTGTTAACTTTAGAGCTTCTAATGACGTATACTAATTAAAGTAAATTAAATTTACAAAAGAATCGGTTATATAAGTTTCTTTGCCACGGCCAATAGTTTCGGAGCTGTGAAGGTGGGAAATGTATTACTAGTGCAGTGGTGAGAACTTCATTTGCTGTACCCAATGTCAGCCTCAAAACTGGTTGAGACTAGCTTTAAGTTTGTCCTGGGATTTTGCGAAGATCTTACTCAGCCATCTATGTGGACGTAAGAGTGGAAAGGTTACATTTGGACAGAGTGAATTTCTTTCAAACACGAACAATAAAAAACAGTTAATTTTCCTATTAACAGCCTACTTGAAAACAAAAGGATGTGTTGTACTCCGGGCTCCTGGTGATGCAGACATTCTTATTGTGTCATCAGCAATTGCAGCAATTGTAGTGGGTGAAGGCACTGACTTATTAATAATACTAGTTTTGCTTGCTCCTTCAAAGTGTTCCTTAAGAATGATAGTTCCTAGGAGAGGTCCCCAAGAGGACAAATTTCCCAAAATTCAAGCGATGCAGCAAGATTGAAAGGAAATAAATGACGTTTTGCTATGTATTTATGCCTTTACAGGCTGTGATTCTGTTTCCTTAGTATATAGAACAGGTAAATTGGCTCATTTTAAAAAGGTGAAAGTGACGGTGAATTAATAAAGAAATTTCTTATTCTCAATGATCCTATTGCAAGAGCTACGGATATTACTGATGCAGGCAACGAAACCTTTCTATCCATATGTGAATCCAAAGAAAAACACAGACTTTAGATGCTCTACGTCACGAAGTGCACGTCAAGACAATTGCTAATAAACCAAGGTGACTTTAAACTGCCTACTCTACATCCTACAACAGCAGCCACCAGGGAGCATTCACCGAGAGTCGCCAAGTTCAAAAGTGGCATGGCATGAAAGACCCCCTGCAATGGGGATGGCAAATGGTAAATGGACACCTTCACCCTATTACAACATTTTGCCTTGCTGCTCCAGAATCCCGACTGTATTTTATATCTTGTTCTTGAGAGGGAGAGTGTACTAAAGATCATTGTGAGTATCGAGGAAGTGGTTTTATATGGTAAGTATGTGCAGAAATGTGATGCAAAGAATAATTTTCTTCAATTATTACGCAAGTGATAGAAAGAATGCCATTAAAGCTCGGTACTCAGGTATTAATAGGGTTGCTGTGCATGGCGTATTATTTTGTATTTCTAAGTGGCGTTTTCAATAGTCCTATTAAAGTAAAAACTTGTCAGGATATCTTCTGAACTGTTGAGCACAACATCCTTAGGATATAATTATTACTATTTATCGTAAAAAATCTATAATTTTGGGATGGCTTTTTGTAAGTATATTTGCAAATAAACTTCCATTTCCCACCTTCACAGCTCCGAAACAATTGGCAGTAGCAAAGAAACTTACATAACCGATCTTGTTGTAAATTTAATGTACTTTAATTTGGTGTCACATTAGAGATCTAAAATTAACGGTTATCGAAATAATTTCGAAAATAGTAGAAATTACACTCATTTTTCACTTACTCTTCCCTCCCCCTCCCAAACCCGACGTCATTTTGGAGAAGACTTTTCACCACATATTAACGAAAAGGGTGATAAACGAAAAGGGTAAGGGGGGTAACGAAAAGGGTAAGGGTGACAAACAACTTCCAGCAGTCAGACCTATTGTTTTTTGGGGTTCAAGGTTTGGGCATTTGTTATCTGATTTATCTGTACTAATAGTAAACATCAACGGAAAAACAACCTAAATATAAAATTCAACATTAAAAAGTAACTTATCTACTAAGTTTTCAATTTTTTTTGTGTGTTGTGACTTTTTCCTGTATTTCGATACATATAAAAGTGCATTTTCGTAATTTGTGATATTTTAAGTGAAGTTTTTCATCGTTGGAGGTTGTTCCGTTGTTCCAACAGGGTACCGTCGGCCAAACTTAGTATTTTAAGTCAAGTTTTTCATCGTTGGAGGTTGTTCCTACAGGGTACCGTCGGCCAAACTTAGTATTTTAAGTCAAGTTTTTCATCGTTGGAGGTTGTTCCTACAGGGTACCGTCGGCCAAACTTAGTATTTTAAGTCAAGTTTTTCATCGTTGGAGGTTGTTCCTACAGGGTACCGTCGGCCAAACTTGGTATTTTAAGTCAAGTTTTTCATCGTTGGAGGTTGTTTCTACAGGGTACCGTCCGCCAAACTTAGTATTTTAAGTCAAGTTTTTCATCGTTGGAGGTTGTTCCTACAGGGTACCGTCGGCCAAACTTAGTATTTTAAGTCAAGTTTTTCATCGTTGGAGGTTGGAGGTTGTTCCTACAGGGTACCGTCGGCCAAACTTAGTATTTCGGCGGCACCCTCTAGTATTGATTATTCCCATAATGCGATGAGCAACTAATTACAGTTACATAACTATTAACCTACCCTCGGGCAGGATGCAGACCTGGTAGCTCCTGGTGAGGATGGCTGGAATACAACAGTTTACATATTAAATTTATGATATTGCAGGAGCGCGTGCCTCCATGATAAACTATATATATATATATATATATATATATATATATATATATATATATATATATATATATATATATATATATATATATATATATATATACGTGAACCATCCGATTCCACTGGACGCTAAAATCCAGTCGCCAATTCCCCTTTACTCACCCAAGTTTGAGTTAAAAATTCCTCCACTGTTTTAGGAATCGCTGAGTCAATCAGACCTGTATCTTGCATCTTAGCTAAATTTATTATATTTTTGCAGCAATAGTTAAAATACAGTTATGGAGTAGAACTAATATATAGGGGCCTCGAGAGGTTTTTAAGCCCCAAGATATCCTTTTTAAGTAGTTCCACAATTTGGATTGCAGCTAAGGTTAATAAAATCACCCCACACATGGTTATACTAGACTATTTGACACGTGGTGATCACTATTTTTGAGTAATTATTGTTAGTTCATGATTTCAATACATCAGCTCTCCCATTTAGTAAGTTTCAGTGTAAATTTTAGATTTCAGGTGTAGTCTAAAATTGTAACCAGTAACTTAGTTGTAAATACCAACCGGTTAAATACAGGAATATTGTTTGTCCATTCATGATTATCAAGTTAGGGTAGTGTTAACAGCTCGTTAAAGTTAAACTCAATGAGTAATACAGTTATGTGTTAGGTACGATCAGACCTTTGGTTAACTACACCACCAACACCATCCCGCCCAACACCATCCCACCCAACACCATCCCACCCAACACCATCCCACCCAACACCATCCCGCCAACACCATCCCACCCAACACCATCCCACCCAACACCATCCCACCCAAAACCTTCCCACACAACACCATTCCACCCAACACCATCTCACCCAACACCATCCCACCCAACACCATCCCGCCAACACCATCCTCCAACACCATCCCGCCCAACACCATCCGGCCCAACACCATCCCCCCAACGCCCATCCCACCCAACACGATCCCACCCAACACCATCCCACCCAACACCATACCTCCCAACACCATCCCGCCCAACACCTTCCTGCCCAAAACCATCCTGCCCAACACCATCCCCCCCCAAAACACCATCCCCCCAAAATACCATCCCGCCCAAGACCATGCTTGGGCCACTATCATCATGTTCTTGTGGTTGTTGGAATACGACCACCGAGAGCCAACTCAGCGTCTTGCAATCACGTAAATACCCAGTGGCCAACCACAATTCAGATGCTTCGAAGTGACTTGATTGCATGCAACAGGCGGGGGTGGGTATCTCATGAATTATATTCTATCGAAAGACTTGATCGGTACTATGCATTTTCTTACCGGACGTAGTTTTGACTCCGATATTTCGTCTTTGATTGTAAATTTATTTTCAATACAATCAGTTTGTATATATAATTACAGTTTATTTACTCAAATTACCCTTATAGTATAGGGACTACTCACCATCAGTAAAGGAATATCAGTCGTAGGCAACGAAAAGCTGTTTTTCTTAATACCACTTTTTACGTAACAATTTGTGTTACTAAAGTAAGACTCGAAAGCATTACTTTCAGGAATTTGTATTGCGGTTTTCTGTTTACTAACTAATTATTTATATAAAAAGGAACTCGAAAATGGCTTGGCCTTAGAGGTCCTAAATTTTCACAAGCGTAGTTGAAGTTTAGTTGAATTAAATATTTTAAAATGTCTTTAAAGTTCAATATCAACTACGCTTCATGTATTTGTCGTTAATGTAGAGATTTTGCTTAGCATAAGGTAATTATCACTTAGTAATTTGAAGTTATATCATTTCAGGCAAGCAGGACTGATGTCCATATTTCTGGGGGTTATTTAAATTTATTTTGTTATATTTTCATTTGTATTTGTGTTTGATTTTTGTGATGATTGAGAAGGACGTTTATTTGTTAGTGCTAATAGATTTATTGAACATATTAACTATTTTGGTGAGTAAAATGGAATGTAAAGAATGATAGAATAAATGTTATTATTTCATTCTGTGGCCTGGGGGGTGAAGCCCTGAAGCGAGAGGGAAATGAAAATATACGTATTTTTTATTTGAGCTTGTACGCTATGCTTCAGCACGATCTATCCAGTGTTAGGTGTTACGTTATGAAGCCACGCAAACAAGCATATAATGTACATTCGTAAGTATATTCATATACGAGCACACATATATCTTATACAATAATCCGGGGTTAAATCATAGGTAATTTAGTACAGTCCAAAGTGGCTCAATTCAGCTGATGTATAGTTGTATTTAAATTGTTTACCTATACCAAATCAAAACAATTTTAAGTTAAAAACATGTCAGATTTAAAAAAACATATTTAGTTACGATTCAAGTTCCATTATATACTCTTTCTTTCATTCATATAAATTGAAATTTTGCAACAAAAACTTATTTTTCATCAATCATCTATATTTGTTTGTGTTTTAGTGTGTGTATACAGAGTGTCTCACGTAAGGTGTCTCAAACCGATCCCAGACGAACCACTTGACCTAGAAGGATGAAGTAAAATTATTTCCCACTTAATCGACCCCAACGAGTAACATAACAATAATTTTAACGTGTTTTAAATACAGGGTGTTCCAAAAACTGAGGGTCACTAGTTTGAATCTTGGAATTTTCAAATATAAACATAGGTCATGTTGTACACAATTTTAAGGCCGTTTAACAGGCAAACATTTTGGTGGGAACAAAACTCAGTTATCTGTATCCTTTTCAAAATGGCAGTCATATTAATCAAAACATATTAACACTTACGGAATACCCTATATGGTGTTTGAAATCCCTAAGATAAGTCAGGTCAATAGGCTTAAAAGAAAGACACATTTTTCTTCTGATTACAATTTATTACTTGAATTAAACTCAGCTTTATCCTGATATGCTACATGACAGTATTTAAAACAAAATGCGAAAATACAATACATACTATTTTTGAAAATGTCTATATGCCGAAAATCCCAAAAGTCAAATAGTAACGTATGTCAAACTTTCGTACTTACACAAACCTCGTACCTTTCTTTGTTGTTTAGCAATCAACAAAATCACCATTTCCCCATATGAAACGCATGTTATTAAAATTACTCAATTTATAAAAGAGGCCTCGGAGTATTTGGAAGGGTTATGTAGAAATAACATGTATTTCGTATGGGAAAATGGTGATTTTTGTTGATTACTAAAAAACAAAGAGAGATGCAAGGTGTAGTAAAATAAGAAAGTTCTTAGGGTTTCTGAGACCTTTAAAATTATATAATTTTTGATATACGTTGTTATTTTCCTTTTTAGCGAATTTCCCCTATTGGGAAGAAGCTATTACCGTAGGTCTCATGGTAAGACTTAAGCCCGAGACCATGATAACTTTTTGTTTTGAGGTCCCCAGATGCCATAAACACTATTCGTTCAAATTTATATATATGTATATATATATATATATGTGTGTGTGTGTGTGTGTGTGTGTGTGTGTGTGTGTGTGTGTGTGTGTGTCCGTTACCGTGATAACTTTTGAAAGAAGCGCCCGATTTTGATGCAATTTAGCACAAATGTGGAGAGTAACATTTATGACTTTAGGTTCGAAAACCAGATTGATCGGCCTATGGGAAGGGGGTTTCATGGGGGTTTAAAATTTGACAAAAATCCGTTTTTTGAACTTTTTACCTTAAAATTATAAAAACACTAGATTTTGGTTATAGCCATTTTGTAGAGCTTAAGAAAACAAACAATTTAGTATTTTGAATCATTAAGCTAGGTTTAGTGATTGTGGAGAAAAGTCAAAAAATGTGTCCATAAAAATTCCCATGTTAATCTTATGGGAATACGGTTTTTAGATTTTCCTCAGATAATTTCACTAAAAACTCCACTTTTCTTTCTACCAATCACTTTAGCTCTACAAAACAATCATTTTGGCGTTTTAATTGTTGTTTTACGTCCAACCGTTGCTGTGATATTAAAAGTGCTAAACACAGTAAGTTGTCCAATGTTATCCTTATGGAGAATGAATAAAATGTTATATTTTGATTATTTATGTATGTATATTGATGAAACTTGGTATGTGGCTTCAACTAGTTGTGGTATATTGATATTAGTACAAAAAAATGTTTTTTGTTGATTGTTCCCCGTAGCAGCAAACCTGCATACTCTGCCCCCATGTTATTCATATGGAGAATAAGTAAAGATTTATATCTCCCTTAGTTATGAACCTAAGCTAATAAAACCTGGTATGTAGCTTCACCTGGTTAAGTTATATTGATAATTGCAAAAAAAACCATATCTTATCTTGCTTGTTGCAGCAAACCTGCGTACTCAATTATAATGTTATTCTTATAGGGAATAAATCAAATGCTATATATCACTTATTAATTAATGTATTTTTGTGAAACTTGGTAAGTGGCTCTAGGTAGTAGTGATACCCATATATATGCATTGGAAATTCGCTGAGTACGCAGGTTTGCTGTGACGGGGGCATTTGGTCATATAAACATTTTCAAAAAAATATATTTTGTTATTTTTTCTACGATTTAAATACTGGCATGTAGCATATCAGGGTGAACCTGAGTTCAATACGTGTAAGAAATTTTAATCAGAATAAAATTATGTCTTGTGGGGTAGCAGATACAGTGTACCTATTCCGTAAATGTTAATATTCTCCCCAAAAATGGCCGCCATTTGGAAACATAAGAGATAAGTCAAAATATTTGTCAGTTAAAGGGCTTTAAAATGGTGTATAACATCACCTATATTTATATTTTAAAAAAACTCCGAGTTTCAAACTAGTGACCCCCTGTTTTTGTAACACCCTGTATTTGAAACACGTTAAAATTATTTTTACGTTAATCGTTTAGGTCGATTTAGTTGAAAATAATTTGACTTCGTCCTTCTAGTCAAGTGGTTCGTCTGGAATCGGTTTGAGACACCTTACCTGAGACACCCTGTATATAATCAGTGCGATAACAACAGTTATAAAATGAAACGCACTTACAGATGTAGGTGGAGTAATCTGGAGGATATCTGATGCACTTCTTTGGCTCTGAAAACAGTAACAAAAAAGATAAATATAAATTGATACGTTAGATGTAGAAGTAATATAAGGCGTGTGAGGCTAGAACCAAAATCATATTGGATATGGATACGTATAGCACTAGGTTATTTCACCCACCTTGCAATACACAGGGAAGAGGGTTGGTACAGTAGTTGGTTTAGTTATCCAGGGTGAGTTTTAGTGCATCAATAATTTCATAAGTAGCACATTACGTGTTGTTACAACTAAATAGGATCAAATAAACTACGTCTCACAATACAATAAAACAGATTTACAATTATTATACTTGTACCTGCATACAAGGCCACAAATTTACAAAAGATATGCTAAAGGGCAGTTGTAAATGCTCCTTCCGTACTCGTTTCTAGGTTTGTTAAAATATCACCCCCTCGTGCAGCCAGCGATCATTATGGGGCAACAAGTAATTTATCTTGGATTCATTACATTGGATTTCTTTAACACGTAAAGGTGGAGTTGAATAATTTTGAATTATTTGTTTACACTGAACACAGTGCCATAATTCGTTTTTTGGAAAAAACGAACGACTATTGCATAAAACAAAGTAACTTTAATGTATGCAATAACTGAATATTACAATTAAGTGTACACAAAATAACAAAACTTACTGGTAAAAGTTGAGGTGGCGAACAAACTCCTCCTACCAGCTTATGGCCCTGAAATTGAAACCAACATTACTCGGTGTAAAATTAACTCAAATTTACTTAGTGCTTGTAATACCTCTGTTAACTGATATCTGATATTTTAATTTGTGAAATTTACAAATTACCCATTATCGGAAAAAACTAACTTCAACGGTTTCAAAATAACTAAGGTAAGTTTATTTATATGTTTGTAAAATAAGACATAATAGATTTACATTATTGTAGAGTACTAATAGTCAACTTTAAAAAACGTTTCAAAACAAATCTAAATATATAAATATTTATGAACATTTTTAAAATATTAAAAATGTATGAGGGTGACAGAGAGAAAGTAAATGTGAAAAAAGACTTATGCATCTTATAAATAACAAATGACAACAGAATATGTTCTCCCAACTCACATTGACTGAGAGAACGCGATATTCACAAAAATCGCTCAAATGATGAATAACACACATATAGAAGAAGAAAGTAACAAGAAATATATATATATGTATACATGAAAACAAATCATATGATTTTACTATTGCATGTAAGATTGTATACATGTGATAGCTTTGAAATCATTTGTTTGTTTAGTTTGTGTACTCTTTGTCCTCTTTATTAACTAGAGAATAGATTAGTCTTGCTCGCTCACCTTTTGTTGATTTCAATAATAGTTTGTTCTGAGTTATCGGGTGAATTTAACAAGTTCTCCTAAAGCTATAGTAATGTAGGATTGTATTTATTATGGTCATGATACTCACTGGCCCTTCCAATTCGGCCTGAAAATAATAACAAACATATTATTACAAGAAATCTAGAATAGTTATTTGATCAATGATCCAGTTTTGTTGGATACAATCTTTTAAATATAAAAGAATTTTTTAGTATTAAACTTGAAACCTGTCATCTATTATGTATTATTAAAAAATAGATTGATTTTTTTCAAAAATTGGTATGCCTTTCAAACTTAATTAGCAGATAAATTTGGTATCCATAAGAAACTCTACTCTCTAGCCATACATTTTGAGGTTTTGAAAAACATCCACCTTCAGAGGTCTGTATCATGGCATTTTAAAGTTCTAAAGCTAATCTTATAAAGTTATTTTATCTAGTTAGTTTATTATAATCTAACATTTTCTAAACATCTGCCTCATGTCTACGATATTGCCGAGCGAAGAACGGAACAGCGGCTAGGTTACATTATTGTGATCCAGGTTAATAGTGAAGATAGAGATGGTTTAGATAAATCTGTTAGAATACCCTCTCTGAAATTAGACGAAGATTAGGGAAACGTATAATAATTATGAGTTTTTGCTGAGTTTTGAGGTCTATTAAACAGAGGTTGCAACCAGCGAGCACATAATACAATAGCGAAGCTACTTGGAGCGGAGAGTGCGGTCAGCCTGGCAGTCGGATGTGACAATCCAAGATGGCGGCGCCGCCCTAGTCCGAGCGTCTACCACGCCCCGCCACTTTATCAGATAGTCGCAATGAGGGTAGACACGGCTGTTTGTTGCAGACCTAAGATGTCGATGTCGACTTAGCACGATAGTGTAAATTGTTTTGGATTTGGTTTTAATGGCCGGACACCTATTAAAAAAATACGAGTAAAATAAAAACCGGGTATCAACCACCCGCTGGGGTTACTTTTCACAAAAGCGCATTGTTTTATTTATTTAAATACGCGTAACTAGTTAAAAATATCTTTGTTTAGCCATAAATTGTATTGAATATTCCTATAATTCTCTGTAAATTCTAGTACCTCTAGATATAATAATGATTATTTTTGTGTAGGCCACAAACAACGAAAATTAAATGACCAGTTATTATTTAAATATAATAAACAATATGTTTTTATCTATGGTAAAAACACATTTGGAATAAATAATAAGATATACATTTGTACTATTGTTTACATTTAAGAATCATTTTCATTCGTAAATTAAGGAGTTGTAAAACCTTCTAAAAGTGTGGTAAAACTCTGCCGACTTTACGAGAATTGTTGTAGAAGTACCTAACAAGTCTAAAAGCATTGGGTTTATATATATAAGTGAACAAAGTATTGTTAGTGAAATTTAAATCCATGAACTTGAGCAATCTGTAGGTCAATGAATGTTGATTAATGGTTAACGAATATTTGGAATAAGTTATTTAATACCCATCATAATCATTTATAATATATAGTGAAACTTCGAGGATATTATAAACATATGAATAAGTATCGTAACTGAAACTATTTATTACTTAGATTTTTTACATTTAATATTCCTTAAATGAATACAATATCATTACTAATCCCAGCTAAAACCAATTAACAAACAACAACTAAGCCGGAAAACAAACACACTGCACTGCTATGTAAATGGTCGAGCGCGCCGCGGCAGCGGGCGGCGGCAACTGACAGTTTTGCCGCGCTCTTATACCTGGATTCCTGAGAACACCGACCACTTTAAAAACTAAAAGTTGAAATAACATATGAAATTTATTTATTCATCTACAACTTTCCCGCTGATAAAACATCTCTGACCAAAAAATAAAAAACTTCCCCACAGAATAACTTTTTCATGTCTGGTTTTGGAAAACAAATCTACAAGTGTGTAATAAAATATTTATGAACCAATTAAAAAAAAATGTATCTGTAATTTTAAATTAATACCATTGTTATCCTCAGACTCTACACTATAAGCATGCAAAACTTCAACAATATACTTCAACTATTACTGTTGATAATGGTCGTGTATTTGTCGCGAAAGTTTACCGCGAAGTGAGCTCGCGGATCGTAGATTCCAGGCTGTAAGCCAGACCAATATGGCGGATTTTGCCACACTTGCACGGGGTATAAGCACTTGTCTTCTCTATTCTATTATGTGCTCGCTGGTTGCAATTGAGGGAGACTTTAGCAACATTTGTTATACTTTTTCCGAGTACTAAAATAACGTTAAACTGGTGTTTGTTGTTTTAGCGAACCTGCTTAGGAAGTTTTGTTAACGTCTCTGTAAATGACAACCCTTAATTGGAAGTATCCTATGACTTAGGTAGGCAGGCGTCTTATCATACATTATGTTAAAGGTATCCTATAGCTTTAAACAATCCCACAAACAGGACCTGGTATGATTGTAACAATTATACACAATTGTATTTACTAGTTAAAAAAATAGCCCGAAAAAATTGTTTACCTGCCGTAATTTGTTTACTCAGAGGTATGTTTGTGGGCGGTTTTGTGGCATTTTTGTCTACCTGTGGAACCCTATCCTTATATATAATACGTGAAGGCGATTTCTACAAATACTACTCCCCCGTTAATAATGGACGGATTTTTACAAAACGATGTGTCAAAATTAGGTGTTTTTATGTAGATGCCCCTTTCACCAATTCCTGTATTAGAAGTCCTCGGACTTTGCCCCACAGGCCTTCAAATTTATAGTGTATTCCTTATAAAGAAAATATTTTGTTTACTTAAACAGAAGAAGAATTTGTATTAATTGCATACTAAAACAGCTGTTGATAGTAAAACACATGATAACAGAAGATCTTACATAAATATAATATAATAAAACGATAATATTGTTTGACTTATTCTCTATTTAAGATATTTTCATCAGTATTATTGTAGCCTACTCTTCTAAATTGGTTCACTTACCGTGGCGTTATCAATAGCTTCGTTAATCCCACGTAACACGTCAAGGGGATTCTGTAAGAACGTGTTTTAATTATACTTATGCTGATATCTGACATAATTAAATATCAGATAACATATATTGTTGGAAAAATATCGTTGAAATATGAAAATAAAACAAATATGTAATTTATGATTGAATATATTAAGTACTTTGATCCAAACATGTATATCATCATTATACTAATAGACAAACACAAACTGCCCCTCATGTTTCCTCAGAGTGTGTCCATCGTATGATAAATTCATACATACCGTTAGAAATGAGGTGTCGTATGGATTTGCAAAGTTTTCATTGCATTTTTTGCCAAATCTGCTTGAGCAGTTAAATAAAAAGATTAAGCAGCGTAAAAAATAACTTAAATGATAACTAAATCAATTGCCCCGCAACAACCGTAGCGACTACACGTTGGCTTGTTATTATTTATGTGAACATAGAGTCGAGAGCCACAATCAGAAACAATGACAAACTCCGCTCAGCCTGAGCCCTCTCCCCGGTACCTGCTGCTCAGTCAAACAACACAATGACAACTTCCATTTAGCCTGAGCCCTCTCCCCCGTAGCTGCTGCTAAGTCAAACAACACAATGACAACTTCCGCTCAGCCTGAGCCCTCTCCCCGGTAGCTGCTGCTCAGTCCAACAACACAATGACAACTTCCGTTTAGCCTGAGCCCTCTCCCCCGTAGCTGCTGCTCAGTCAAACAACACAATGACAACTTCCGCTCAGCCTGTGCCCTCTCCCCGGTAGCTGCTGCTCAGTCCAACAACACAATGACAACTTCCGCTCAGCCTGTGCCCTCTCCCCGGTATCTGCTGCTCAGTCAAACAACACAATGACAACTTCCGTTTAGCCTGAGCCCTCTCCCCCGTAGCTGCTGCTAAGTCAAACAACACAATGACAACTTCCGCTCAGCCTGAGCTCTCTCCCCGGTAGCTGCTGCTCAGTCCAACAACACAATGACAACTTCCGTTTAGCCTGAGCCCTCTCCCCCGTAGCTGCTGCTCAGTCAAACAACACAATGACAACTTCCGCTCAGCCTGTGCCCTCTCCCCGGTAGCTGCTGCTCAGTCCAACAACACAATGACAACTTCCGCTCAGCCTGTGCCATCTCCCCGGTATCTGCTGCTCAGTCAAACAACACAATGACAACTTCCGTTTAGCCTGAGCCCTCTCCCCCGTAGCTGCTGCTAAGTCAAACAACACAATGACAACTTCCGCTCAGCCTGAGCCCTCTCCCTGGTAGCTGCTGCTCAGTCCAACAACACAATGACAACTTCCGTTTAGCCTTAGCCCTCTCCCCCGTAGCTGCTGCTCAGTCAAACAACACAATGACAACCTCCGCTCAGCCTGTGCCCTCTCCCCGGTAGCTGCTGCTCAGTCCAACAACACAATGACAACTTCCGCTCAGCCTGAGCCCTCTCCCCGGTAGCTGCTGATCAGTCCAACAACACAATGACAACTTCCGCTCAGCCTGAGCCCTCTCCCCGGTAGCTGCTGCTCAGTCCAACAACACAATGACAACTTCCGCTCAGCCTGAGCCCTCTCCCCGGTAGCTGCTGCTCAGTCCAACAACACAATGACAACTTCCGCTCAGCCTGAGCCCTCTCCCCGGTAGCTGTTGCTCAGTCCAACAACACAATGGCAACTTCCGCTCAGCCTGAGCCCTCTCCCCGGTAGCTGTTGCTCAGTCCAACAACACAATGACAACTTCCGCTCAGCCTGAGCCCTCTCCCCGGTAGCTGCTGCTCAGTCCAACAACACAATGACAACTTCCGCTCAGCCTGAGCCCTCTCCCCGGTAGCTGCTGCTCAGTCCAACAACACAATGACAACATTCGCTCAGCCTGAGCCCTCTCCCCGGTAGCTGTTGCTCAGTCCAACAACACAATGACAACTTCCGCTCAGCCTGAGCCCTCTCCCCGGTAGCTGCTGCTCAGTCCAACAACACAATGACAACTTCCGCTCAGCCTGATCCCTCTCCCCGGTAGCTGTTGCTCAGTCCAACAACACAATGACAACTTCCGCTCAGCCTGAGCCCTCTCCCCGGTAGCTGCTGCTCAGTCCAACAACACAATGACAACTTCCGCTCAGCCTGAGCCCTCTCCCCGGTAGCTGTTGCTCAGTCCAACAACACAATGACAACTTCCGCTCAGCCTGAGCCCTCTCCCCGGTAGCTGCTGCTCAGTCCAACAACACAATGACAACTTCCGCTGAGCCTGAGCCCTCTCCCCGGTATTTGTTGCTCAGTCCAATAACACAATGGCAACCTCCACTCAGCCTGAGCCCTCTCCCATGTAAGTCCAACAACACAATGACAACCTCCACTCAGCCTGAGCCCTCTCCCATGTAAGTCCAACAACACAATGACAACCTCCACTCAGCCTGAGCCCTCTCCCATGTAAGTCCAACAACACAATGACAACCTCCACTCAGCCTGAGCCCTCTCCCATGTCAGTCCAACAACACAATGACAACCTCCACTCAGCCTGAGCCCTCTCCCATGTAAGTCCAACAACAAAATGACAACCTCCACTCAGCCTGAGCCCTCTCCCATGTAAGTCCAACAACACAATGACAACCTCCACTATACTGATATGTCGTTTAAGATAAAATGTTTAATTACATATCATTATGTTAAAGGTATTAAAACCAAGAGAGTAATTTTATTTTAGTATAGTGGTATGGTGGCAACACTGTCATTTCAAACTAGACGCTTGGACTTTAAAATACGTTAGAGTTGTTGTGGCCATATAACTGGAATGTCGTAGATAATTACGTAGATCATTCCATCCCAGTTGGCCAGATACACCAAAGTAAAGTAAGACCACACCATTATATCTTATTAGACAGTAGCTGATATAGCTAAGGATCATTTTATTTATAATTTGTACATTTTGAAGCGCACCGTCAGTAAACCATATTAAGTTACAACGATGTCAGATTGTTTTTATTAAATCCTGTAGTAAAGTATCTCAATTGGTTGGTTATGTATTCTCAAAATTTTAACAATGTTTATACCTAATTGGCACCCTCGGTATAGATATTTTGCGCAACTCTGCTAAATACATAAACCTAACCTCCATTGAGTAAATGAAGAAATTTTTAATCAAGCCGAAATGGTTAATTATAATTTAAATTATCTTTTGAAGGACGAGTTGTCATATGAGCTTATCTCCAGAGGTCATGATATAAGCAATGATAACGTGGAAGCCTTGCGGAAACAACTTCGCAAATGTCTTCAGATTTCTCCCGATGTACGAAATATAACCGGAAAATTTGAATTGAAAACTGAAATTGACACAGTCGAAACTAAATTAAATTCACTTTACTTGTTACAAGAACAATGCCTAGAAAACGCTTCTAACCTACAAGTAGCAAAAATAAATGCTAAGTTAAATCACTTACAGTTAAGGATAAATAATCTAAATAAGAGCAAAATTGATGGAACTTACCGTAAAGCCTTAGACGATATATCTGCTAAACTTTCAGCTAGCATTGATAAATTTAACGTCATGAAAGGGAAAATTTCAGAAGAGGAATTAAGCTTATTTGAGAAAAAACTCAATAAATCCCTTATTGAAGAAGAGGAAGAAAACCCCAAGATGGAACAATTTGTAACCCCCACAGCAGAAACATCTACGCCTATTCAAAAGGAACCTACTACAAATGTTGCTTCATCTATACCTCCCCAAGAGTTAAATATTTGGCCTATGCAGAAACCCGAATTACAAACCCAGAGATGCCCGCAAGAAAACTTTAGCTTATTTAATAAATTATCAAACCCTGTGGAAATATATTTAAATAAATTCACAACTTGCAACGGACTCGAAATAAATGAACTACTGAAATTTTTAAGAAATTTAACTGAAATAAGGAACCAAACTAACCTAACTCAAGGTCAAATGTATGAGATTCTACCCAGTTATACTGCACCCCCGTTGTTAAACAAAATTCTAGAATCAAAATCAGCACATCAAACCCTGGATGAACTGCATCATGAAATTATTACTACCTACATATCTATATCACCCTTAGAGAGAAACTAAAACAAGATTTGATTTTCAGACCACAGAAACCACATGAACCATTGGCCATATATATTAATGAAATAAAAATAAATCAGCAAATCCTCCAAACTAATCTAACTGAAACCGAGTTAGTAGCCTTCATTAAAAATGGCATAAATCCTGAAATCCGAAACAAACTTGTATTTGAAAGTAACCCCCAATCATTTAAAGATCTGGACAGACTATGCATAAATTTAAACAATGTTCAATACAATGATTACATGAGAAATCACCTATATCAAAGTCCCGCTACTCAAATGCAAAACCCAAATTATAACCCTCAAAGTTATATTCGTCATATACCCCGATCACAACCAACGCAACGCAGTTATGCATCACCAGAGCCAATTTGTTATAATTGTAACCGTAAGGGCCATATCGCAAAACATTGCCACAGACCTAGGAACCAAAAAAACTAATAAATTCGGGAGTTATAGTCCAACCCGAAATTCATCACTATACTCCCGAGAAAACCGAATCAACCCACAATTTAAAGTCTCTGAACCACACAAACGAATTTAAAGGCGAACTTCGTAGATTAGTTAAAGGCTGGAATAAATTCAAATCACCTCAACTAACTAAAGTTAAGGGTAAAATAATGGAAACATTACCTTGTATAGAAGTGTCAGTAGATAAACAGTTAAATATAAATGCTTTACTAGACACAGGCGCAAGTAAGAATGTTATCAGTAAAAATCTTTTTGACAGCTTATCAACCCGACAGTTAGTTAAGCAAAATAATAATTGGTCTGGAACGATTTTAGCCGCCAACGATAGTCAGATAAATATATTGTCAGAATGCAAAATTAAAATCAGGATTGACAAGTATACATGGGATGAAAAATTTTTAGTCATAGAACAAAATCATTATGATATGATTTTAGGTACACCATTTATGAGTAAAAAAGGACTGAATCTAGACTTACAGCGTAAAATTTGTTATTTTAAGTTTGCTCCTAGCAATAAGATAAGCATGCATGTTGAGGAAAAAGCGGATTTATCTTTAAATAACATCAAGATTGGAACACCGGAAATGACAGCCGAAGTGGAGTGTCTAATTGAACAATACCCCGATGTTTTCACTGATAAAATCGGCGAAGCACATGATCTCCAAGTCGAACTACATTTATTAGATAATGAACCTGTTTGTATTCGCCCATATTATTTAAGTCCACCCGCCTTGCAAAAAATGAAAACTATAATCGAAGAATGGTTATCTCAGGACATAATTGAACCATCCACTAGTAAATACAGCAGCCCGGCATTTTTAACAAAATCGGACCGATTAGTAGTGAATTATGCTGAGTTAAATAAAAAGTTAGTACAAATGAATTACCCAATCGGAGACTTACAAAATATGTATCAGCATTTACGAGGAGGAAACTATTTCACTATTATTGACCTCAACAAAGCCTTTTTACAATGCCCACTCGCTGAGAATTCTCGCGACATCACCTCCTTTAGTACAATATTCGGTAAATACAGAATGAAAAGGGTATGTTTTGGATTACAAGTAGGCAGCTCAGTTTTATCAAGCTACCTGGATAAAATATTTCATGATATAAAATTTCAATATTTAATAAATTTCTGCGATGATATTGTGATCTACAGCCCAGATAAGAAATCGCACTTAGAGCATATCATAGAGCTAATTAAGAGATTATCAGACCACAAGCTTACCGTAAATGTAAACAAAGCAAAGTTTTTCTGCAAAGAAATTAGTTTTTTGGGACATGTTATAAAAAATAATACTGTTACCATTGATCCCGAGCGAACGGTAAATATTAAGAATTTTCCTACACCCAAGAACCTAACAGAAGTTAAACGATTTACCGGGATGTGTTCTTACTGGAGTAAATACATACCTAAGTATGCGGAGATATGTATTCCGTTACACGCACTGAAGAAGAAAGGCGTAAAATTCAAGTGGTCACCTGATTGTCAAAAAGCCTTCGAAATACTGAAAGAAAAAATTTCAAACCCCCCCATCTTACAACTGGCCGATTGTAATAAACAATTTATAGTTCAATGTGACGCATCAAAATTTGGAGCCGCTGGTGTACTTTTGCAAGCTAACGATCAAGGAGATCTTTTACCGATAGCATATTACTCCAAAAAATTCACGGATGCCGAAATGAAATATAGTATTTACGAGAAGGAAGCATACAGCGCTATTTTATGCATAGAAAAATGGCACGAATTCCTAGAGGTGCAGCCATTTAAATTAATTACCGATAATTTAGCCCTTTCTTTCCTAATTAGCTCAAAACGAAAGATTGGTAGATTATCTAGGTGGACTGAACGACTACTAAATTTACCATTTACCATAGAACACTGTAAAGGAGCAGACAATGTCATAGCGGACGCATTATCTAGATTGTATGGAGAGGAAACGCCGAGGATTGTGAATCTCCGGAGATAACGCCCGATTTAAACAACGCTTTAAAAAGTCTGTTAACCACACCGAAAAAGGAAGAACATGTAAATATTGTATATAGTAATTTTAAGTCAACGAAACATGAGAAAAAGGAGGACAGATATTTTTGCAACTTAATAAATGAAATACCTATGGCATTTACGGACCTGCAAAAACATCAGAACGAAGACGCTGATTGCATTAAAATAATTGAAAGTGTAAATAATAAAACCAATCAAGATTGTTTCTTCTTAAACAAAGGATTATTAATGTATAATAATGGCAAGGGTAAATCTCGAATTTATTTACCAACACGATTAGTAAACATGGTATATACATTTTATCATAATACCATATTTGGTGGACACTTAGGCATAGCACGAACACAAGCTAAAATCAATGAATATTTTTATAATCCCCATTTAGATACCCTATTGAAAGAAAAAGTCAAGACCTGTAAAATATGTCAAATATCTAAAACCGCCCAGAGAAAATATGAGGGAAAATTAATCTCCATTCCGATCGAACATGCTGTGAATACAATTTTCATTGATATTTTAGGTCCATTACCACGAAGCAAATCAGGAAACCAATATTTATTAATAGTTGTGGACGGATTTACCCGATTTTTATGGATACATGCATTGAGAGACTGTAATTCTCGACTAATTATTCAGAAACTACAAAATACATTTTCTGAATTCTCTACACCCCTAATAATTTTCTCTGATAACGCCTCATACTTCACTTCTAAGGAATTTAAAAGTTATTTATTTATAAACTACATTCAGCACAGGAGAATAGCAGCATACAGAGCAAATGGGAATAAATTTGAAAGATTCATACGTGACGTATCGACTCTATTACGTTGTTTTTTCAACCAAAATCAAACTTATTGGGACCAAGAAATAGGCAATATACAAATATGCCTTAACACAGCCCGAAATTCATCCACCGGAACTACTGCATTTAAATTAATGTTCTATCACGATTGTAACAATGCGTTGTCAAATATTTGGAACCTCCAAGACTTCATATCCAACGAGATCAGCGTAGACGACAAGCGAGAAAATTTGAAAAAGGCGTTAATTAACGTGGAGAAAAATATTCAAGCTAACCGGAAGCGTCTTAAATATCAAGACCCCAAGTCAAGACATCCCTACAAGATCGGCGACGCAGTCCTCATCAAGACTCACTTTATAAGCAAGAAAATTAACAGATTTTCTAAGAAACTAGCAATCAAATACACCGGTCCATACAGAATATTGTATTTCATCACCGACGTGACAGTGTTAGTGCAAAATATTGAAAGTGTTTCAGATGTCAAGAAAGTGCACATAATCGATTTAAAGCTATTTCGCAGCTAAAGTGTACATGTTTAGTAAAGGAAATTTGTAAACACGGATAAATAAATGTATTAGGTATTTTAAAACCAGTTTAACGAGGTGAAAAATGGAGATTTGTTTTGTATATAATAAAAAAAAAACTTGAGAAAACTGAGATTTAAATTAAGGAACTTATATTCGCTAATATGGACGGCAAAATTAAATTTAATGTAGTTAAGCAACATGGTTTTATTTTAACGTTGGTTTTAGAAGCAAATGTGAAACGGTAATAAATGTGAACGGAAGGTTTGGCGATTCTGAGAATAAATGGGAGCGAAAGGTTTGATGAATGAGATAAATGGGAGAGCAAATGATTAGATTTAAGATTACACGACACTTGAACACTAAACACAATTAAACACAATTATTTCACACGACGCACAAAGAAAAACACACACGACATACACACTCCACAAAGTCCGAGAGACGACTGACTAAACCCAACGAAACAAGTAAGAGTTTGTTTATTGGAATTCCCGTGAGTCATTGACCGTCTATTTTTAGAGAAAATAATCTTCCTTTTTGAAAATGAAATACTTGTAAATATTTATTTTGAATGCTTTTAAATATAAATTATTTTGTAATTATCGGTAAGAAATGACAACTTAAATCAAATTTATGCGGAGAGGAATTAAAGCAAAGTTAAAACATGTGTATTTATAGATAATTATAAATTGAACCATTGTTAGACTTGTAAAACGCTTCGAACGGTATTCTCCATGCCATCTGTTGGTGAAGCAACGAACTAGTTGCGTGACCCCCAATCATGTTGCCGCGCGGGAAATCTCCCGATTTTGAATGTAAGTAGTTTAGATTTGATTTTAACGCGAGATGGATTTATTTATTTTAACAAGCGATGATTGATTTGTATTAGTTGATATGTATTTTAGATTTTAGTTAAGTAATTAAATATTTTCTTGGAAGAGGCGGCTAATTTATACTGATATGTCGTTTAACATAAAATATTTAATTACATATCATTATGATACAGATACAGATCTTTATTGTATAAACATTTTACAATGTGTACAATATAAAAGGTAAACGTGTTGTTATAAAAGTGGAGAACAAAATGTAAAAAAGTTCGCAATCATCCACTTGGCACTTGGTTATTCGTATGAGGTTCTTTTGTTTAAAGTTGGTGGAAATCATCATCAACGTAATAGACGGGGTTTTCAAGCAAAATTTGTTTAAACTTATGTTAAAGGTATTAAAACCAAGAGAGTAATTTTATTTTAGTATAGTGGTATGGTGGCAACACTGTCATTTCAAACTAGACGCTTAGACTTTAAAATACATTAGAGTTGGTGTGGCCATATAACTGGAATGTCGTAGATAATTACGTAGATCATTCCATCCCAGTTGGCCAGATACACCAAAGTAAAGTAAGACCACACCATTATATCTTATTAGACAGTAGCTGATATAGCTAAGGATCATTTTATTTATAATTTGTACATTTTGAAGCGCACCGTCAGTAAACCATATTAAGTTACAACGATGTCAGATTGTTTTTATTAAATCCTGTAGTAAAGTATCTCAATTGGTTGGTTATGTATTCCCAAAATTTGAACAATGTTTATACCTAATTGGCACCCTCGGTATACCACTCAGCCTGAGCCCTCTCCCCGGTATTTGTTGCTCAGTCCAATAACACAATGGCAACCTCCACTCAGCCTGAGCCCTCTCCCATGTAAGTCCAACAACACAATGACAACCTCCGCTCAGCCTGAGCCCTCTCCCCGGTATTTGTTGCTCAGTCCAATAACACAATGGCAACCTCCACTCAGCATGAGCCCTCTCCCATGTAAGTCCAACAACACAATGACAACCTCCGCTCAGCCTGAGCCCTCTCCCATGTAAGTCCAACAACACAATGACAACCTCCACTCAGCCTGAGCCCTCTCCCATATCAGTCCAACAACACAATGACAACCTCCACTCAGCCTGAGCCCTCTCCCATGTCAGTCCAACAACACAATGACAACCTCCACTCAGCCTGAGCCCTCTCCCATGTAAGTCCAACAACACAATGACAACCTCCACTCAGCCTGAGCCCTCTCCCATGTAAGTCCAACAACACAATGACAACCTCCACTCAGCCTGAGCCCTCTCCCCGGTATTTGTTGCTCAGTCCAATAACACAATGGCAACCTCCACTCAGCCTGAGCCCTCTCCCATGCCAGTCCATCAACACAATGACAACCTCCACTCAGCCTTAGCCCTCTCCCCGGTATTTGTTGCTCAGTCCAATAACACAATGGCAACCTCCACTCAGCCTGAGCCCTCTCCCATGTCAGTCCAACAACACAATGACAACTTCCACTCAGACTGAGCCCTCTCCCATGTCAGTCCAACAACACAATGACAAACTCCACTCAGCCTGAGCCCTCTCCCCGGTATTTGTTGCTCAGTCCAATAACACAATGGCAACCTCCACTCAGCCTGAGCCCTCTCCCATGTCAGTCCAACAACAAAATGACAACCTCCACTCAGCCTGAGCCCTCTCCCATGTCAGTCCAACAACACAATGACAACCTCCACTCAGCCTGAGCCCTCTCCGTTGTCAGTCCAACAACACAATGACAACCTCCACTCAGCCTGAGCCCTCTCCCCGGTATTTGTTGCTCAGTCCAATAACACAATGGCAACCTCCACTCAGCCGGAGCCCTCTCCCCGGTATTTGTTGCTCAGTCCAATAACACAATGGCAACCTCCACTCAGCCTGAGCCCTCTCCCATGTCAGTCCAACAACACAATGACAACCTCCACTCAGCCTGAGCCCTCTCCCATGTCAGTCCAACAACACAATGACAACCTCCACTCAGCCTGAGCCCTCTCCTCGGTAGCTGCTGCTCAGATCAACAACACAATGACAACCTCCGCTCAGCCTGTGCCCTCTCCCCGGTAGTTGCTGCTCAGTTCAACAACACAATGACAACCTCCACTCAGCCTGAGCCCTCTCCCATGTCAGTCCAACAACACAATGACAAACTCCGGTCAGCCTGAGCCCTCTCCCCGGTAGCTGCTGCTCAGTTCAACAACAAAATGACAACATCCGCTCAGCCTGAGCCCTCTCCCCGGTAGTTGCTGCTCAGTTCAACAACACAATGACAACCTCCGCTCAGCCTAAGCCCTCTCCCCGCTAGTTGCTGACAATTCCAACAACACAATGACAACCTCCGCTCACCTTGATCCCTCTCTCCAGTAGCTTCTGCACAGTCCAATAACACAATGGCAACCTCCACTAGCCTGAGCCCTCTCCCAAGTCAGTCCAACAACACAATGACAACCTCCGCTCACCTTGAGCCCTCTCCCCGGTAGCTCCTGCTCAGTCCAACAACACAATGACAACCTCCGATCAGCCTGAGCCCTTTCACCGGTAGCTGCTGCTCAGTCCAACAACACAACGACAACCTCCGCTCAGCTTGAGCTCCCTCCCCAGAAGCTGTTGCTCAGTCCAACAACACAATGACAACCTCCGTCCAGCTTGAGCTCCCACCCCAGTATATGCTGCTCAGTCCGACAACACTATGACAACCTCCGCTCAGATTTTGCCCTCTCTCCGGTAGCTGCTGCTAAGTCCAACAACACAATGACAACCTCCGCTCAGCCTGAGCCCTCTCCCCGGTAGCTGCTACTCAGTCCAACAACACAATGTCATCCTCCGTCCAGCTTGAGCTCCCTCCCCGGTATCTGCTGCTCAGTCCGACAACACAATGACAACCTCCGCTCAGCCTTAGCCCTCTCCCCGGTATCTGCTGCTCAGTCCAACAACTTAATGACAACCTCCGCTCAGCTTGAGCCCTCTCCCCGGTTGCTGCTCAGTCCAACAACACAATGATAACCTCCGCTTAGCTTGACCCTCTCCCCGGTAGCTGCTGCTCAGTCCAACAACACAATGACAACTTCCGCTCAGCCTGAGCCCTCTCCCCGGTATCTGCTGCTCAGTCCAACAACACAATGACAACTTCCGCTCAGCCAGAGCCATCTCCCCGGTAGCTGCTGCTCAGTCCAACAACACAATGATAACCTCCACTCAGCCTGAGACCTATCCCCGGTAGCTGCTGCTCAGTCAAACAACACAATGACAACCTCCGCTCAGCCTGAGCTATCTCCCCGGTAGCTGCTCCTCAGTCCAACAAAACAATGACAAACTCCGCTCAGCCTGACTCTCTCCCCGGTAGCTGCTGCTCAGCCCAACAACACAATGACAACCTCCACTCAGCCTGAGCCCTCTCCCCGTTGGCTGCTGCTCAGTCCAACAACACAATGACAACTTCCGCTGAGCCTGAGCCCTCTCCTGGTATCTGCTGCTCAGTCAAACAACACAATGACAACTTCCGCTCATCCTGTACCCTCTCCCCGGAAGCTGCTGCTCAATCCAACAACACAATGACAACTTCCGCTCAGCCTGAGCCCTCTCCCCGTTATCTGCTGCTCAGTCCAACAACACAATGACAACTTCCGCTCAACCAGAGCCATCTCACCGATAGCTGCTGCTCAGTCCAACAACACAATGATAACCTCCACTCAGCCTGAGCCTTATCCCCGGTAGATGCTGCTCAGTCAAACAACACAATGACAACTTCCGCTCAGTCTGAGCCCTCTCCCCGGTACTGCTGCTCAGTCCAACAACACAATGACAAATTCCGCTCAGCCTGAGCCCTCTCCCCGGTAGCTGCTGCTCAGTCCAACAACACAATGACAACTTCCGCTCAGTCTGAGCCCTCTCCCCGGTAGCTGCTGCTCAGTCCAACAACACAATGACAACTTCCGCTCAGCCGGTGCCCTCTCCCCGGTAGCTGCTGCTCAGTCCAACAACACAATGACAACTTCCGCTGAGCCTGAGCCCTCTCCTCGGTAGCTGCTGCTCAGTCCAACAACACAATGACAACTTCCGCTCAGCCTCAGCCCTCTCCCTGGTAGCTGCTGCTCAGTCCAACAACACAATGACAACTTCCGCTCAGTCTGAGCCCTCTCCCCGGTAGCTGCTGCTCAGTCCAACAACACAATGACAACTTCCGCTCAGCCGGTGCCCTCTCCCCGGTAGCTGCTGCTCAGTCCAACAACACAATGACAAATTCCGCTCAGCCTGAGCCCTCTCCCCGGTAGCTGCTGCTCAGTCCAACAACACAATGACAACTTCCGCTCAGTCTGAGCCCTCTCCCCGGTAGCTGCTGCTCAGTCCAACAACACAATGACAACTTCCGCTCAGCTGGTGCCCTCTCCCCTGTAGCTGCTGCTCAGTCCAACAACACAATGACAACTTCCGCTGAGCCTGAGCCCTCTCCCCGGTAGCTGCTGCTCAGTCCAACAACACAATGAAAACTTCCGCTTAGCCTCAGCCCTCTCCCTGGTAGCTGCTGCTCAGTCCAACAACACAATGACAACTTCCGCTCAGTATGAGCCCTCTCCCTGGTAGCTGCTGCACAGTCCAACAACACAATGACAACTTCAGCTCAGCTTGAGCCCTCTCCCCGGTATCTGCTGCTCAGTCCAACAACACAATGACAACTTCCGCTAGCCTGAGCCCTCTCCCCGGTAGCTGCTGCTCAGTCCAACAACACAATGACAACTTCCGCTCAGCTTGAGCCCTCTCCCCGGTATCTGCTGCTCAGTCCAACAACACAATGACAACCAGCGCTCAGCTTTAGCCCTCTTTCCGGTAGCTGCTGCTCAGTCCAACAACACAATGATAACTTCCGCTCAGCCTGAGCCCTCTCCCTGGTATCTGCTGCTCAGTCCAACAACACAATGACAACCTGCAATCAGCTTTAGCCCTCTCCCCGGTCGCTGCTGCTTAGTCCAACAACACAATGACAACTTCCGCTCAGCCTGAGCCCTCTCCCCGGTAGCTGCTGCTCAGTCCAACAACAAAATGACAACTTCCGCTCAGCCTGAGCCCTCTCCCATGTCAGTCCAACAACACAATGACAACCTCCGGTCAGCCTGAGCCCTCTCCCCGGTAGCTGCTGCTCAGTTCAACAACACAATGACAACCTCCGCTCAGCCTGAGCCCTCTCCCCGGTAGTTGCTGCTCAGTTCAACATTACAATGACAACCTCCGCTCAGCCTAAGCCCTCTCCCCGCTAGTTGCTGACAATTCCAACAAAACAATGACAACCTCCGCTCACCTTGATCCCTCTCTCCAGTAGCTTCTGCACAGTCCAACAACACAATGACAACCTCCGCTCAGCCTAAGCCCTCTCCCCGCTAGTTGCTGATAAATCCAAAAACACAATGACAACCTCCGCTCACCTTAAGCCCTCTCTCCAGTAGCTTCTGCACAGTCCAATAACACAATGGCAACCTCCACTAGCCTGAGCCCTCTCCCAAGTCAGTCCAACAACACAATGACAACCTCCGCTCACCTTGAGCCCTCTCCCCGGTACCTCCTGCTCAGTCCAACAACACAATGACAACCTCCGATCAGCCTGAGCCCTTTCACCGGTAGCTGCTGCTCAGTCAAACAACACAACGACAACCTCCGCTCAGCCTGAGCCCTCTCCCCGGTAGCTGCTGCTCAGTCCTACAACACAATGACAACCTCCGCTCAGCTTGAGCTCCCTCCCCGGAAGCTGCAAATCAGTCCAACAACAAAATGACAACCTCCGCTCAGATGAGCCCTCTCCTCGGTATCTGCTGCTCAGTATAACAACACAATGAAAACCTCCGCTGAGCTTGAGCCCTCTTCCCGGTATCTGCTGCTCAGTCCAACAACACAATGACAACTTCCGCTCAGCCTGAGCCCTCTCCCCGGTAGCTGCTGCTCAGTCCAACAACACAATGACAACCTCCGCTCAGCTTGAGCTCCCTCCCTTGAAGCTGCTAATCAGTCCAACAACACAACGACAACCTCCGCTCAGCTTGAGCCTTCTCCCCGGTAGTTGATGCTCAGTCCAACAACACAATGACAACCTCCGCTAAGCTTGAGCCCTCTTCCCGTTATCTGCTGCTAAGTCTAACAACACAATGACAACCTCCGCTCAGCATGAGCCCTCTCCCCGGTAGCTGCTGCTCAGTCCAACAACACAATGACAACCTCCGCTTAGCTTGAGCTCCCTCCCCGGAAGCTGTTGCTCAGTCCAACAACACAATGACAACCTCCGTCCAGCTTGAGCTCCCACCCCGGTATCTGCTGCTCAGTCCGACAACACTATGACAACCTCCGCTCAGATTTTGCCCTCTCCCCGGTAGCTGCTGCTCAGTCCAACAACACAATGACAACCTCCGCTCAGCCTGAGCCCTCTCCCCGGTAGCTGCTACTCAGTCCAACAACATAATGACAACCTCCGTCCAGCTTGAGCTCCCTCCCCGGTATCTGCTGCTCAGTCCGACAACACAATGACAACCTCTGCTCAGCCTGAGCCCTCTCCCCGGTATCTGCTGCTCAGTCCAACAACTTAATGACAACCTCCGCTCAGCTTGATCCCTCTCCCCGGTTGCTGCTCAGTCCAACAACACAATGACAACCTCCGCTCAGCTTGGGCCCTCTCTCCGGTAGCTGCTGCTCAGTTCAACAACACAATGATAACCTCCGCTCAGCCTAAACCCTCTACCCGCTAGTTGCTGACAATTCCAACAACACAATGACAACCTCCGCTCACCTTGATCCCTCTCTCCAGTAGCTTCTGCACAGTCCAACAACACAATGACAACCTCCGCTCAGCTTGAGCTCCCTCCCCGGAAGCTGCTAATCAGTCCAACAACACAATGACAACCTCCGCTCAGCTTGAGCCCTCTCCCCGGTAGTTGATGCTCAGTCCAACAACACAATGACAACCTCGGCTAAGCTTGAGCCCTCTTCCCGTTATCTGCTGCTCAGTCTAACAACACAATGACAACTTCCGCTCAGCCTGAGCCCTCTCCCCGGTAGCTGCTGCTCAGTCCAACAACACAATGACAACCTCCGCTCAGCTTGAGCTCCCTCCCTGGAAGCTGTTGCTCAGTCCAACAACACAAGGACAACCTCCGTCCAGCTTGAGCTCCCACCCCAGTATCTGCTGCTCAGTCCGACAACACTATGACAACCTCCGCTCAGAATTTGCCCTCTCTCCGGTAGCTGCTGCTCAGTCCAACAACACAATGACAACCTCCGCTCAGCCTGAGCCCTTTCCCCGGTAGCTGCTACTCAGTCCAACAACACAATGACAACCTCCGTCCAGCTTGAGCTCCCTCCCCGGTATCTGCTGCTCAGTCCGACAACACAATGACAACCTCCGCTCAGCCTGAGCCCTCTCCCCAGTATCTGCTGCTCAGTCCAACAACTTAATGACAACCTCCGCTCAGCTTGAGCCCTCTCCCCGGTTGCTGCTCAGTCAAACAACACAATGACAACCTCCGCTCAGCTTGAGCCCTCTCCCCGGTAGCTGCTGCTCAGTCCAACAACACAATGACAACTTCCGCTCAGCCTGAGCCCTCTCCCCGGTATCTGCTGCTCAGTCCAACAACACAATGACAACTTCCGCTCAGCCAGAGCCATCTCCCCGGTAGCTGCTGCTCAGTCCAACAACACAATGATAACCTCCACTCAGCCTGAACCCTATCCCTGGTAGCTGCTACTCAGTCAAACAACACAATGACAACCTCCGCTCAGCCTGAGCCATCTCCCCGGTAGCTGCTGCTCAGTCCAACAACACAATGACAACCTCCGCTCAGCCTGACCCTCTCCCCGGTAGCTGCTGCTCAGTACTAAAACACAATGACAACCTCCACTCAGCCTGAGCCCTCTCGCCGTTAGCTGCTGCTCAGTCCAACAACACAATGACAACTTCCGCTCAGCCTGAGCCCTCTCCCGCTATCTGCTGCTCAGTCCAACAACACAAGGACAACTTCCGTTCAGCCTGAGCCCTCTCTCCGGTATCTGCTGCTCAGTCCAACAACACAATGACAATTTCCGTTTAGTCTGAGCCCTCTCCCCGGTAGCTGCTGCTCAGTCCAACAACACAATGACAACCTCCGCTCAGGCTGAGCCCTCTCCCCGGTATCTGCTGCTCAGTCCAACATCAAATTGACAACTTCCGTTTAGCCTGAGCCCTCTCCCCCGTAGCTGCTGCTCAGTCAAACAACACAATGACAACTTTCGCTCAGTCTGAGCCCTCTCCCCGGTAGCTGCCGCTCAGTCCAACAACACAATGACAACTCCCGCTGAGCCTGAGCCCTCTCCCCGGTAGCTGCTGCTCAGTCCAACATTACAATGACAGCTTCCGCTCAGTCTGAGCCCTCTCCATGGTAGCTGCTGCTCAGTCCAACAACACAATGACAACTTCCGCTCAGCCTGAGCCCTCTCCCCGGTAGCTGCTGCTCAGTCCAACAACACAATGACAACTTCCGCTGAGCCTGAGCCCTCTCCCCGGTATCTGCTGCTCAGTCCAACAACACAATGACAACTTCCGCTCAGCCTGAGCCCTCTCCCTGGTAGCTGCTGCTCAGTCACAAAACACAATGATAACTTCCGCTCAGCCTGAGCCCTCTCCCCGGTAGCTGCTGCTCAGTCCAACAACACAATGACAACTTCCGCTAGCCTGAGCCCTCTCCCCGGTATCTGCTGCTCAGTCCAACAACACAATGACAACTTCCGCTCAGCTTGAGCCCTCTCCCCGGTATCTGCTGCTCAGTCCAACAACACAATGACAACTTCCGCTAGCCTGAGCCCTCTCCCCGGTAGCTGCTGCTCAGTCCAACAACACAATGACAACCTCCGCTCAGCCTGAGCCCTCTCCCCGGTAGTTGCTGCTCAGTTCAACATTACAATGACAACCTCCGCTCAGCCTAAGCCCTCTCCCCGCTAGTTGCTGACAATTCCAACAAAACAATGACAACCTCCGCTCACCTTGATCCCTCTCTCCAGTAGCTTCTGCACAGTCCAACAACACAATGACAACCTCCGCTCAGCCTAAGCCCTCTCCCCGCTAGTTGCTGATAAATCCAAAAACACAATGACAACCTCCGCTCACCTTAAGCCCTCTCTCCAGTAGCTTCTGCACAGTCCAATAACACAATGGCAACCTCCACTAGCCTGAGCCCTCTCCCAAGTCAGTCCAACAACACAATGACAACCTCCGCTCACCTTGAGCCCTCTCCCCGGTACCTCCTGCTCAGTCCAACAACACAATGACAACCTCCGCTCAGCCTGACCCTCTCCCCGGTAGCTGCTGCTCAGTACAAAAACACAATGACAACCTCCACTCAGCCTGAGCCCTCTCGCCGTTAGCTGCTGCTCAGTCCAACAACACAATGACAACTTCCGCTCAGCCTGAGCCCTCTCCCGCTATCTGCTGCTCAGTCTAACAACACAAGGACAACTTCCGTTCAGCCTGAGCCCTCTCTCCGGTATCTGCTGCTCAGTCCAACAACACAATGACAATTTCCGCTCAGTCTGAGCCCTCTCCCCGGTAGCTGCTGCTCAGTCCAACAACACAATGACAACTTCCGCTCAGCCTGAGCCCTCTCCCCGGTAGCTGCTGCTCAGTACAACAACACAATGACAACTTCCGCTCAGCCTGAGCCCTCTCCCCAGTAGCTGTTGCTCAGTCCAACAACACAATGACAAATTCCGCTCAGTCTGAGCCCTCTCCATGGTAGCTGCTGCTCAGTCTAACAACACAATGACAACTTCCGATCAGGCTGAGCCCTCTCCCCGGTATCTGCTGCTCAGTCCAACATCATAATGACAACTTCCGTTTAGCCTGAGCCCTCTCCCCCGTAGCTGCTGCTCAGTCAAATAACACAATGACAACTTCCGCTCAGCCTGAGCCCTCTCCCTGGTAGCTGCTGCTCAGTCCAACAACACAATGACAACTTTCGCTCAGTCTGAGCCCTCTCCCCGGTAGCTGCCGCTCAGTCCAACAACACAATGACAACTTCCGCTGAGCCTGAGCCCTCTCCCCGGTAGCTGCTGCTCAGTCCAACAACACAATGACAGCTTCCGCTCAGTCTGAGCCCTCTCCATGGTAGCTGCTGCTCAGTCCAACAACACAATGACAACTTCCGCTCAGCCTGAGCCCTCTCCCCGGTAGCTGCTTCTCAGTCCAACAACACAATGACAACTTCCGCTCAGCCTGAGCCCTCTCCCTGGTAGCTGCTGCTCAGTCCAACAACACAAAGACAACTTCCGCTCAGCCTGAGCCCTCTCCCCGGTAGCTGCTGCTCAGTCCAACAACACAATGACAACTTCCGCTAAGCTTGAGCCCTCTCCCCGGTATCTGCTGCTCAGTCCAACAACACAATGACAACTTCCGCTAGCCTGAGCCCTCTCCCCGGTATCTGCTGCTCAGTCCAACAACACAATGACAACTTCCGCTCAGCTTGAGCCCTCTCCCCGGTATCTGCTGCTCAGTCCAACAACACAATGACAACTTCCGCTAGCCTGAGCCCTCTCCCCGGTAGCTGCTGCTCAGTCCAACAACACAATGACAACTTCCGCTCAGCTTGAGCCCTCTCCCCGGTATCTGCTGCTCAGTCCAACAACACAATGACAACCTGCGCTCAGCTTTATCCCTCTCCCCGGTAGCTGCTGCTCAGTCCAACAACACAATGACAACTTCCGCTCAGCCTGAACCCTCTCCCCGGTATCTGCTGCTCAGTCCAACAACACAATGACAACCTGCGCTCAGCTTTAGCCCTCTCCCCGGTAGCTGCTGCTCAGTCCAACAACACAATGACAACTTCCGCTCAGCCTGAGCCCTCTCCCCGGTAGCTGCTGCTCAGTCCAACATTAC
Source organism: Allygus modestus (assembly GCA_963675035.1). Classification (NCBI taxonomy): domain Eukaryota; kingdom Metazoa; phylum Arthropoda; class Insecta; order Hemiptera; family Cicadellidae; genus Allygus; species Allygus modestus. Next base: position 353,085,278 of record OY776112.1, read on the forward strand.
AATGACAACTTCCGCTCAGCCTGAGCCCTCTCCCCGGTAGCTGCTGCTCAGTCCAACAACACAATGACAACTTCCGCTCAGCTTGAGCCCTCTCCCCGGTATCTGCTGCTCAGTCCAACAACACAATGACAACTTCCGCTAGCCTGAGCCCTCTTCCCGGTAGCTGCTGCTCAGTCCAACAACACAATGACAACTTCCGCTCAGCTTGAGCCCTCTCCCCGGTATCTGCTGCTCAGTCCAACAACACAATGACAACTTCCGCTCAGCCTGAGCCCTCTCCCCTTTAGCTGCTGCTCAGTCCAACAACACAATGACAACTTCCGCTAAGCCTGGGCCCTCTCCCCTGTAGCTGCTGCTCAGTCTAACAACACAATGACACCTTCCGCTCAGCCTGAGCCTTCTCCCCGGTATCTGCTGCTCAGTCCAACAACACAATGACAACCTCCGCTCAGCCTGAGCCCTCTCCCCGGTATCTGCTGTTTAGTCCAACAACACAATGACAACTTCCGCTCCGCCTGAGCCCTCTCTACGGTAGCTGCTGCTCAGTCCAACAACATAGTTGATAACCCCAATATTCAAAGACGGTTGCAAACTTTAGTCACTCAACGTTTTTTCGAAATGTTAATGTCGAACAGAACGGATTGGGATAGAGAAACAACATTGGCAACGAATCTGCATGACCAATTACAATTTTAGTACGAACAATTCAGGTCAACGTTCACGGGGAGCCATTCTTTACTATTTGTGACAAATTTGTCCCACCGAGCCATTTTTTACTTTCTCCCCCTATACATAGTATATGGAGAAAGTATTGTTTTCGTAAAAATTTTCGAATTTGAGTTGTTAGTGGAAATATTCGTTTTGGTGCTCCCTGAACCCAAAAAAGTGGTTTTTACGTGATGTCTGTCTGTGTTTGCGCGGCATACATCGTGAGATCCGTTATATGGATACACACCAACAATGTGAGCTCCGTTTTCAATGTGAGCTCCGACCCCCCGGATCTCGGATTGAACTAGCCTCTAATTGGCTATCCTGACGAATAGAGAATCACGGAAATACCCGAAATCAGCCGAAATGAGGTGGAGCTCACTATCATGCGTTTTCCCAAAGTGTGCGAGTGTATAAGCTTCCAGAAAGTGACACCACGTCGCGCTAGCATCGCTTTTACACTCCTAGATTACACACGAAAAGTTTCATACGGTCGAAGTGGGATCCATGATCAAAGTTTTTGGCGCATGGGACTGTGAGAGATTTTGCAGTTCCCTGGTCGTGGGGATATGCCGAAGAACTGGATAATGTTATACAATGAGTGGAAGAGGAAAACTGTTGTGTAAACTTGGTAAGTACCCCGGTACAAATTATTATTATTATTAACCCTAATTACTGTACAATTGTTTACTGTTTGTTTTTATGTTACTGATACTGTTATTGTTGATGTATCTAAAGGTTAAGTTTTAAAGTAAAAATACTTAGGTGATAAAATAATTTCAAATTCAAAGAGGCCTTCAGATTTAATTAATTATTTATAGTACGGTCATAACAGTGGTAATAGGCCGACTTTGTTTTTAAAACAATCGGTTTATGGAAGAAAAATAAAAAAGCTTAGACGGATCTCTGTCATTTGGGTTGTTCCTAGATTTGTTTATGTTTAACTCATCGAAGTAAAACTACTGGAGAGATCGCTAAGTGAGCTAAAAACGGTCCGCGTCGGACTGTGCGGAACAGAAATGGTGGGCCACTGTGTGCTCAGAGCTGATTCTGGCAATGAACGCGCTGTCGTTTACACGCTCCTGGACTTCACTGCCATGTTTGAATTGTAATGAAATTTATATATCCTTTGTGTGCGTGAACTACGGAATCCAAAAGTATAAATATTGTTTTATTTTACTGTGTTTTAATATTTTTAATAATTAAAAATTCTTACGTGTTATTAAAGAGGGACATGAAAAAGTTACTCAGCGAGGAATTTTTTTATTTTTAGGTTAGAAACAAACTTCCAGCGGGAAAGTTGTAGATAATTAGTTTCTCTAAAACTTTTATTTCAAACATTTTTCGGTAAAGTTGTTGGTTTGGCTACAATTCGTTTGGAAAGATGCTGAAACTTTTCGCCGCGCTCTATCCAAGACGTGCCACGCGCCGTGCCGCGCTGTTAAATTCAACTCAGTGATGCTGTGTTACAACATGACCTAGTTTTTTGGTAAAATACATAGTTATACGACTTTTGTACTGTACTTGTATTGTCTGATAAATAAATCATAATCAACTGTTATCATACACTGAAGATAATTTTTTGTTATTCAATAGCGAAATGTTGTATTAATGCAACATTATGTAATCGTTCTTACTACTCTACGTGGACGGGCGAACGAACCATCTTGGTAATTAATGTGTATTAAGAATACTTTTGCTATTGAAAAGTATTTGTCTTGTATGGTATTCATTCATCAACAAAACTTTATGATATAGGCCAATTAACTTTCATGCAATCTACAACTTTTGGCGAACGTCAAAGTTTATATGCTACAATTCAAAGTTTCACTAGTCCAAAGAACGATATTACTGCTCATAAAAGAATTCATTCCAGTACCAGAAACTTCAAAATATCATTATTGAACAACACCTAAAGCCTAGTGGATCGTACATAAATTTATATGACTGGAAATATGAAAATATCAGCCATCGAGGAGATTATTTTACAAAACTCCCAACTTTCTGTTCTTTTTACGCAACTAACTCTGGTCGAATATAGTTACTTTTGGTATTAAAAATTCGAGAAACTATTCAGGAATACGTATCAGAAGGCTATTCAACCATAAAAAATGTTCCCTGGCCGGAAATTCAATTCAAGTGAGCGCGCGTCGTGTTTTTCCCTATATCCCCCACGCTAAGCGCTGCCGCGGTGGCCCACCATTTGCGGCGCGACCTCGAACGCGGCCGGACCGAAATTTGGTTCGCTTCACCACGGGCGCGAGCGGTCCAGTAGTTTTAAGTCTTTGGTTTAACTCGGTGGGTAGGACTACTACAAGACCAATAACCTATACGAGGTTAAATGTTGCAGTTTTTTTGTTTAAACTATAATAATGTAGTAAAATGTATTTAACAATTAGTCATTATGAATACTAAATAATTAATACTTAGAGGCTTAGAGTATCATAACATCTTTAGATAATTTTACCTTGAAGGTTAGTAGATTTTTTTGAGGTTAAATAGCTGATTTAGCCTAAAATTAATAGTTGGTTAAGATTGTTGGTATGGTGTTAAAAATAGGCAGAGGCTACGTACACGTCCGACGTGAGCCGCTACTGTTCACGCCCGTTCCAAATTATGCACCGTACGTTAGTTTTCCTGTAATTTTTAAAACAGATTGAGAGCCAGAAAACCTCCTAACCTAACCTAACGTAACGTAACGTAACCTAACATAACCTAAAGTAACGTAACGTAACCTAACCTATCCTAACCTAAGCGGTAGCGATGTGAATTTGCCTTTACATTGGACGTGTACGTAGTCACTTCGTTAAAAATACAATGTTTCATAAAATGTTCATATTTCCCTGTCAGACTAGTGTAGATGAGATTTAGACATTGGATTAGATTACAGGGCGATTCTAAAGCAGGTCTAATTATCATTTGTTGGAAATATTTATTTTGGAATTGTGGCGGCCTTAGGATTTGCGGGGATCAAGGCAAAATTCACGAGAGGGGCCCTTCCATTTTCTTGACTTGACAGTCCAATTTTTATTTTTATTTAATTTTTCTGGATCTATGGCAAACATAGCTAGGCCTACTTTCATGCAAATACCAAATAAGGTCTTGACCTAATTTAGCTTATTATTTAACTTATTGGTTGGACTTGCAAAATTTCTATGATTTTTCGACTGGCAAATAATAATTTAATGCAATTAGTTATCAACTAATGAATTTAAATACACTTTTATTTAACCCTTATTTTCTGCCGACATCACACAGTATGATTGTCATTTTTGGTCGATGAGTTAATTATGTGACGTACGGTAGTTACTTTTTCGCTTATATTCCCCACTTTATGGGCCCCTTTCACATTTTACATTTTAATAGTGTTAAATACACTTTTTAGGGAGTTTGGAACGTTGGCTATTAATTTAAACTAAATTTCCGCAATTTTGGATAGACACATATTTCCTATTAACTTACTGTTACCTAAGGCTTTTTTCCTGAATTCATGGTGAGTGGACATCCTGGTAAGTTCAGTTTTGAAACAGTTTGTATACTCTTGAATACTAAATGCATCATTAAAACTTCAAATGATTCAACCAATTCATAATGAGCTATTTTCATTTATAATTTAAATTTGAGGCGATTTCTCAATAAGTACTCATAACCAAAAACTATTTCTTAATAGCCTAAGGCCTGTTGCAGAAGCTAAGATAGTTCTATTAACTTAAATTCAGTTTTAAAACATTAATCCATACCGTACTTATATCAGTGTACTGTATCAGCCAAAGGTGCTGTTGAAATGCTTTCTAAAATAGATTTAGGCCAGGGAATACAGTAGATAAGTGCGATATCGAACACTTACATTTTGTTTTGTGATTTTAATATCGTCTGTTTATGACCGGTTTGTTAGCGAATTTCCCCTATAGGGAAGAAGCTATTACCGTAGTCGGCATGGTAAGACCTAGGCCCGGGACCATGATAACTTTTCATTTTGAGGTCCCCAGACCCCAAAAACACCATTCGTTCGAAACTGTATATATATGTGTCCGTGGGTGCGATAACTCTCGTAAAAGTAGTCCGATATGAACTAAATTTGGTACAAACGTGTAAAGCAGCATTTATGACTCTAAGTTCAAAAACCAGACAGATCGCCCCATCCAAAGTGGTATTGTGGGGGGATTTTGTACCCCAAAAATGGGTTTTTTGAAGTTTTTACATTTAAAATTTTATAAAGTCTAATTTTAGTTTTCACTATTGGATTCAGCTTTAAAAACACACATTTTGGTGTTTTGATAATTTCTCTACGTCAATTGGTTACAGAGATATTGACAGTGCTAAACACAGTACGTTGTCCAATGCTATTCTTTTGGAGGATAAGAAAAAAATTATATCTCGCTTATTTATGAACATATACTAACGAAACTTGGTATACGGCTTCATCTGGTTGTGGTCTATTGTTATTTGCACAAACAAATTTTTTACCGATAATTACCGTAGCAGCAAACCTGCTTACTCAGCCCCCATGTTATTCTTATGGAGGATAAGTAAAATGTAATGTCTCCCTTAATTATTAACATAAACTAATAAAACTTGGTATGTGGCTTCACCTTGTTGAGTTATATTGATATTAGTATAAAAACCCATTTTTTGTGTTCCTTGTTGCAGCAAACCTGCCTACTCATCCTCCATGTTATTTTTATGGAGAAAAATTCAAATTGTATATATCGCTTATTTGTGAATATATTTTTATGAAACCTGGTATGCGGCTTTATGTGCTTTAAGACATATATATTATGCGTTGGAAATTGGCTGAGTACGCAGGTTGCTGCGACGAGGGTATTTAACTTATTGTTTTCAAAATATTCACTTTCCAGACATTACAGTACAAACAGACTTTGTATTTGTATTTATAGATCCAGTGATGAGCGTGTTCCCAAAGGCAACTGAGGAGCTACCAAAAAACACGTGAAGAGATTCCTCAATCAGGCCAAAACTAGAATTATACAAGAGTAAGTTTATATAAATGTTTGCACTTAGTTCAATTTTCATAATTTATGGCGGGTTTTTGTTGTATTCGTATTATTCTGTCTTCGTTACATTGATTATTTTCCAACCAGGAATTAGGTAAGAAAGTATTCCAGTGAACTTCACTGCAACACCATGGCCTAACCACTGTTTCCAAGAACTTGAAGTACTGGAGATAATTTGTATACACTCTCCCATTTTTGTACGATTCCGATGGAAAAACAGATAACTTTTTTCTCTATTGAAAGGTCTACAGAAATGATTTATTGTCTCCCTTCTGTTTAAGCGCTAGCATAGCATAAAATCTGTTTCCAGTAGTATACTTTTTTATGGAGGGATTCCCCTCCTTCCACTTTACTTCCTCCTGGGCGAGACCCCAACCTACTATCAATAAAATAAAATCCTGGCTTCGTCACTGTTCAGAAGATTGTTAACTGACTCACTTTTAATGTTTAAGCTCTATTAATATTGAATATCCTCCAAAGCTGATAAGATAATTAAAAAATACAGGTTATTTTACCTCCGTCTTCAGCTTTAAGTTAATCCAAAATGGACTACCGCGGTTTCAGAAGCTTAATTTTTCTTCCATCTTCAGGACTTGAAGTTCAATAAAATTTTACTGAATTTGCATGTCTGTCATCAAATGTTTAAAAAAGCCTCACGACACCAAACATAAACACACGACACACGACAGCGAAAAACATTTTAAGTGCACTGTTAATGCGTACTGGCCGATAGGTGAACGCCGACTGAGGTGGACATGGCAGAGCGGAAGATGAAACTCCTGTTGGAATTTGGACTGCCTTATCGTAGTTCCTGAACTTAAGTCCTGGTTAACTTAAAGCTGAAGACAGGGGTATAATAACTTGTATTTTTTAATTTAAGCTCGAGTCACAAAACTTGTTACGTCTCTACCTGCTTCCCCCATAAGGCCAATTAAAAGCCCGTCATTTTGAATAGCAAAAAATACCTAGTGATTTCAACGATCAAAATTTGTATATATAATATATTCATTCAAATAATTCAAAATGTTCAATATTTACGATGTTTTATGAATGAACTATATGTGATATGAAATAGGTATGAATATATGAATTCCTTAGGTTTTTGTTGCTATTTAAAATAAACAATACATTTGATTTAGGATAATCGGATGAAGAGGGATGGGCTTTGAAAGTTAACATTGGTCTAATGGAAGAACAGTTCGCACGCAGCTCGCTGACGTGAAGGAAGTGAATTTCCACATACAAAACTTTTAAAACTCAAAACCAGTGTAAAAAATACAATTATTCAAATTTTGTTGAAATATGAAAACTTTAATTTTTTGGCTGTTCTGATGCTCCTGGTTTAATTTCCCTGCAATGCTAGGAATACAATTTTGTGCATTATAAGGTTAGGAGAAGGTCCAGTCAGGCTTGAAAGTAGGTGCGAGGTTGCTGGGGAAGATACAAATAACCAACACATAAATAAGATGCTTTTCTAATGTAAATACCCCATAAGACAACGTATTGTATTTAGCCGATATACATTGTCTAGTGGCACGGTCGTGTCACGTCGCCAAGTCCACCACACGACCCGTGCTATACTAACACGAAGCAGAATGAGACGATTTTTCACTTCTCAAATTAGCGTATTACAGCCTTAAGTGAATCTGGCACTGCATTTATATAATAAACCCTTTCACTAAACACGAAAAATCACAACAGTTGGTTTAAGAAAGGTCTGAGAAGCGAGAAATTAACGTATAAAAGTAGCCTAAATCTTGTAGTTTTGGCACTTTTCACAAATTGTCCACTTCATTTTGTTCATTAAGCCTAAGAACTTTATTTCTCATCAAACTTGAACAAAATTTCGCACAGACTTCTGTTTTTACTCACATATTTCACTTCTGACACTAAATTGTAAGTTTGCAAACGCAATATTTTAAAACAAATGATATTAAATTCCACTTTAAAAATTGTTACTGAATTTGATGTCTGCTTTGTTTACATTTACAACGTAAACAAAAATCCAAGTATCGCATGTGTTCCAAAACAAATCTGATCAGCTGGCTTGTAATTCAAATTAAATCAATGAGTGAATTTGACCAAACAAAAGGGTATAGAGGTAATGGAAATATTTTAATTCGTTTAAGCTATACATACTATAATACATCGAACATAACATAATATGCAATAAACATAATATGAAATCTAAAAACAAAGTCGGGTTAGTATGTTATTTAGTTATATAAGTTAGTTACACCAAACAGCTGTTATATAGATTATATCTAAACATACATAAAAGGCATAAACATATGTTCATTATGGAAATACAAAATCTACTTGAATGGCATCTCAAGTTCTTTTGTCGATGCCGAAGTTAGTTCTATCTATATAAATAGGCGAGTGAGTGTAGCGAACGAGCTCAACCTGGAGGCGAGTGAGCCAAGCGAACGAGCTCATCTTCAAAATGAACGAGCATATTCTCAATAAATAAAATTACTCAATAAGCACATTTGCAATAATTTAAAAGTCCGTTCTAGAGGTTAGCTTTAAAACGGTGTTCTTGCTTCTTTACTGTGTTTTGTCAGTATTAACAGCTGTTATATGTTCAATTTTAATTTATTTTAATTTTGCCATAATTTTAACATTGTAACTTTGAGAGCTTAGGAGGCTAAGACCTGAAGGAGGATGTTTTCAAAAACCACAAAAGTCACATCTAGTCGTTAAGGGTTTTCAAATAACACACAAACGATAGTATAATACATAACAGTTTCGCATAAATACTCTTGTCACCAAAATTGGCTTAATTTTTAATAAATAAGTCAGGGTCTTGTTATTAATGGTTCAGTTGGTGTTGTAAAAGACTTTACTAAATTTGAAGTAATTCCTGGAGCATTCGTTTTCCGAAAGCAGTTTCCTATTGCAGTAGCATAATATGCAATTACAATTCACAAAAGTCAGGGATTAACGCTTAACATTTGTATTGTTGATGCTGGTTATGCAGTATTTTCATGTGGACAAACATATGTAGCCTTTAACTCGCGTGACTTCACTCTCTGGTCTATTAATTCTAAACTTTGACCCTCAAAATGTTAAGGCACAAGCATCGGCTATATCCGAAAATAATAAGATAAGGAGTGAGTACCGAACAGAATTAACACAATTAAAAATTGGAATAAAATCTCAAGAAACAATCCCTGGTCAAATCTGGCAAATTCATAATAATAAATTAGAAGCCATTCAAGACATTACTAACAATATAGACGAACTGGGAAATCTAGGTTTCAAAAAGGTTTATGGCGTGTCATGCTATGCAAATTTAGTTTTACAATGTATTTTCAACTGCCAACAAACGTGACGTTAACAAACAATTACGACACCAATGCTCCACTAAAAAAATCGTAATATCCTACCGAAGAAATTACCAGATTTTAAATTCTATAGATATTGTAAATCAACTGGGACCACCATTTAATACAATTGAACAACAAGACTGTGCGGAATTTTTTAATTGCCTTATTTCGAAACATCAACCCCTGGAATTTCAATTCAGGCACTCGATAAAATTAACCACAAATGTTCAAACTGCAACCACAGCACAATCAACTACGACAGTAAATTGATATTCCAAATTTTAATCCTAATCATCTTAAAAGAAAAGCCAATTTCGATTAACCACTCCACAGTCAATTTATCGCCTGGTTCCCTCTTGCTGACTCTATATGCACAACTTATGAAAATGATCACTATCCTATACTCTAATATGAGTAAGGTTTGCGTGCGTGCGTCCGTGTTTGCTTGCGACACTGATCTCAATAATGGCACCAACGATTTCCTTCAAATGTTGGAAATAACTAATTTCTGGGATAAAAATAAGTTCTAGACAGGTCTCATCTCCAGGAAAAATCAAATAATGTAAAAATCCACCCGTTGCAGTAAACCTGCAGACTCAGCGATTTTAAAATGGTACTTCACTAAGTCATGAAGCCACTTACCAACTTTCATCAAAGCGTATTCATAAATAAGCGAGATATGACAATTTATTTATTCTCCATAAGAAAAAAATAGGGCTGAGTATGCAGGTTTGCTGCATCAAGGACCAAGAAGATCTGGTTTTTATGCAAATACCAATGGATCACCACTAGATGAAGCAACATACCATGTTTTACCAATTTATATTCATAAACAAGCAAGATATCACATGTTTCTTATTCTCCATGAGAATAACATTATAGCTGCTGAGTACGCAAGTTTGCTGCCATGGGGCCAATATTTTTTTTTATGAAAATATCAGTAAATCCCAACCATATGAAACCACATACCGAGTTTCATTAATATATGCTCATTAATAAGCGATATATAAAATTTTGCTTATCCTCCATAAGATTAACATTGGACACAATATTTCGGTAACCAATTGACGTAGAGAAATAATCAATGTACCAAATTGTATGTTTTTTAATCTGGATTCAATAGTAAAAATTAAAATTTGATTAAAATGAAAATTAAATGTGAAAACCCCAAAACCTCCCCTTCAGATGGTGCGATTCGTCTGGTATTCGAACTTATTCAAATAAATGGTACTTTACACATTTGTGCAAAATTTCATTAAGATCAGACCTTTTTTACGAGTTATCGTGCTTACGGACACACACACACACACACACACACACACACACACACAAATATATATATATACAAATTTTACCGAATGGTGCTTTTGGCATCTGGGGACCTCTAAATGAAAAGTTATCATGGTCTTGAGCTTAAGTCTTACCATGCCACCTACAGTAATAGCTTTCTTCCCTAGAGGGGAGATTCGCTAAAACAAAAATGAAAAGTTAAAAAATTAACATTGGGCTTGTGGAGGTTAAAATCAAAACAAAATAATTGTAACAGCTGGTTATAATCAATCAATGAACTGTCAAAGCAATACTCATATTGTTTATGATTATTGACATGTATTTTCCTGAGAGCAGTGATTTAAAAACTGTTGAGTGAAGATCACATGTATAGAGTAGTAAAATAAATCAATGGGTCATTGAGCTATAAATAACAACTGGAGTGACCTTAAAAATGTAAAAAAGAGGCAAATAAGTTATAAAAATCCGATTATCAGTAGGGGATAGTGGTGAAATATTACTCCAAGTCATCTAAACAAACTGACTGGCCTTCCACGAGCAAAGCTCGGCCCCCCCGGTACTATACAAAAACATCTATCTCAGTTGCAAGTAACTTCATAATTTTTTAACTACAACTTTGGCAAACACGTGATAACAAATTTCAAGTCTAATAATAGCCAGTCTTTAAAATACAAAAATCTAAATTAAAGGAATTCTATACAAATTAAAAAATGCGGTGTTCCATTTAGGAAACAATACAGCATCAGGGCACTTCATAGCTTACACTCAAAACAAAAATAAGTGGATAGAAGCAACAGATGAGAAAGTGAACGTCAAGAAATGCCCATATGATCCAAAAAAAAAAAATATATATATATATAATTATAATATTTGAATAAACTACCTGAAAATTCTAAAAACTATCTAGGAAAAATTAAGGTAAATTAATCTTAATTAATGTTCAATAAATCATATGACATTTTATACTTGATATATATTTTGTTTTATTTCAACTTGAAATCTCGATTAAAACAATTTTTAATAAACAATTATATAAAAAACAAATGATATCATACCCAAAAACACAAAGTGTTGACGGGTTGCCAAGTCCTAAAATTATATGATATCAAAATGTATTCCAAGTCAAAGATAGCACCTTTGATCTGACATTGTTTATCATCACAAATTACTCAAATATGTTAAAATAACAATGCTCGAAAGACTGTTGGTTATTTTCTATCTGTTCTTGGCCAGCAGCTTCACTGATGCAATATCTTTAATTAGAAATTTAAAAATCTAAATAAAGTATAGTTAACAATTATAATGAAATATTATAAAAATACATTATCTGCTGGCCATATTTTATAATTTACAAAATATAAAATTATATTTATTTGACCATTTCCTTTTATTGATAAAGTTCCCTTAGGCTACTTTGAATTTGTCTATATTTCATGTGCCTGACAATACAATTTGGTTATTAAGATTAAATCATGTAAGTAGGTGTGTGAATGCTTTAAAATGTATTTTCTTGACTAATTCTAATTTAAAAAAATACCACATCAATAATTGCAAATATTTTTGTAAATAACAATCATATATGCTTACAAACAAATTGTGGATTGTTTAAAAATGTATAGTAGGCAAAAGTTCAGGATTTTTGAGTAACAGGTAACTTTTGTTCTTAATCTATGATTCACAATAAATTTGTTTAAAATTATAGTATGATAAACTATACTTTGAGCTGAATCTCAAATATATAATTTTGTTTGTATGTTGAATATCCATTAACATTTAAACAGTTAGTTCCATTACGCTAAGACAATTGTATGAGGCTGTTGCTAATTGTCATACAACAATCAGTGTAAATTAATTTTAACTCAATCTAGTATCATTATTATTGTTGGCAGCAATATTAATTTGTAGTTACAATGAAAACTTGCAAACCATCATATAAACATGTAAGTTCAATGAAAAAATCCACTGCAAAATCAAGGTTCATACATACTTTGTACAGGTTTGCTGAGTCGATTTATTTAAGGTTTTAAATTTAACCAGAAGAGACAGTTTGCATGGTAAAATCAGCTGTAAGGTCACGTGATCACCAATCCAATCTGCAGGGTTGCTGGAAACACAATATTTATCGTACGCGTACCATATTTTCTACATAATTGTACTTCAATAATCGTAATAATTGTACTTAATATCGTTTAACTGCTTACATTCTATGATCAGCTGTTGTTTTATGATACTAATATGTTGTTTTCATTTATTTGTATTATTAGATTAACGGATTAAAGGTTTGAATTTTCTTTCTGCATATCTAGTGACAATTTAAAAATAGCTGTACCATTATTATACCCTTAAGGTTGGCAATACTTTATAGTATGTTGTTGATTTGTTGATTTATGCATCAGCTGGACGCCCTTGTAAGACATCTTTGCTGCGAACATTACTCTTATGGAAATAATCATACCTGGTCTGAAAGCCCTACGAACCTTGCTGCAAAATCAGGGCCCATTTTAGCTTCGTGCCGCCCCTAGGCCATATGAAGCTTGCCGCCCCCTTCCCCCCACAACTAGGGACAAGGAAAGAAGTCGAAGTTTAGTTGTCGCAAAGGGACCGCGTTGGCGGTGGTCGAGAGAGTGATCTAGGCCCGCAATAAGTGCTATTTATCTTCGTTTAGCGACGATTTAAAGTTATTTTGCACCCCCTTAAGGCAGGAAAACTCCTCACACCAGAGCAATTAGCAGCTGGAATTGATAAGCAAATTCTCAGTGCTATGTATATATTTGAATATACACCCTAAAGCTAATGTACCACAGGTAATTTAAAATGTATATCAACGAATAGTCTTAGAATTTATTCAACTGTAGTTTCACAGTATGCTAAAAAATAAACGAGTTCGCACGCAGCACGCTGACGTGAGGGAAGTGAATTTCCATATAACAACTTTTAAAAATCAAAATCAGTGTAAAAACACACATTTAGTCCAATTTTTATTGAAATCTGAAAACATGGATTTTTTGGCTGTTCTGATAGTCCTGGTTTCATTTACTTGCAAAGCTGGGAGTACAGTTTTGCGCATTACGAGGTTAGGAGAAGGTCCAGACAGGCTTGAAAGTAAGCGTGAGATTTCCGTGGATGATAAAAGTACTCTAACAAAGGAATGGCAGGCTTTTCTAGTATAAAACCCCCATAAGACAAGTACTGTGTTTAGTCGAAAAACACTTTCTATAATAACTCGGTAAATATTAATGATAGGATGACGAGAGAGGGCTTAAAACTTTCGCCTTTCTAATTCCCATCTTTTTAAATGATTTTATTTTACATCCAGAGCTTTTCTGCCCCTTTTTGGGCCCAAAAACTCGAAATTTTAAAGATTAATCCCCAAAAAAGGGGTTTAGAGCTTTCCGATTGTTTTGCCCAACGAACTTGTCCAACTGATTACAGAAAGAAATGTCACTACCAAATTCACTACCAAATTTTAAGTAAATCGGACAAAAAATACGACCACTAGAGTGCAAACATATATATATATATATATATATATATATATATATATATATATATATATATATACATATATATATATATATATATATACAATTTTGAACGACCCCCCAAAACGTGTTCAGGGGGTCACGTTAGGAACTTCTATGGTGGTCCCGGGCTTAAGTTTCACTGTGCGGGTCATGCTAATAGTTCACTTTCCAAAGGAAATTCACTAATGAACTAAAAGCTAAACTCATCGACAAAATCGTCATCCAGATCGTTTCTTAAGTTACCGACAAAATGTGTTGCATTCAATCTTCACACGAGGCTCGATTCACAGGAGCGATAACGCGGCAATCACGGAGATATTGCAGGTGTCGGTTTAGAAACAAACTAACAAATTATATTAAAGTCTAAACCAATCGGAATTTATTCAAATCAACATTTTTTGAAATATTCCTATTACATAGTGGATTCTATAACTTAGATGAGTTTATGGACCGCTTAGGAAACAATTAAATTATTTTTAAATAAATTGTTGGGTTTGTTTTAAACTTTTTCTTAATTTTGTTATACATCTAGGATGTGTTAGGTTGAAATTATTGTAAATACTGCATAGTTATAACCATTAGTTAGCCTAATATCAAAATGTAGGCTATATATTTATTACATTGATCCACAACTAAGAGGTTGTTTTATATAAATAAAATATTATTATTGTTACCTTACGGGTGAGTAACACGTTAATGTCAAGACAATGTTTGAGCTTAGTCAGTTGATTCCTTCAAGTTATAACACATTTTTCGTCAGAGGTTGTTTTGATTTTGATCGACCACAATGGCTTTAAGCTTATGCAGTTTCCTACAAATCTATATAAAGCATTAGTTGACTGTACAAAATAATTAATTTGTCAATAAATTTCTAATGTATTTCTTATAATATAATATTTTACGTTTATCGTCCATTCATTTTAAAATAATTCCGATTTTATATTTTTTTCAATATACATAATAAGGGTTTCCAGTGTGGGGTTGAATATAAAAATCCGTCTGATGGAACTCAAGTTAAATGTACAAAAATACCCCTACAATAATTATATTTTTTTTCAAAATATGTAACCAAAGAATTAGAGGTATTTTAGGTTTTTTTTACCTGCAACTCAAAAACGGTGGGGTAAATCGACCAAAGTGGATGGTGATTTTCTTAAACTTTGGAAAGTATACTACCAACAGTCATCATACAATTCTTAAAAGTGAGAAATGTTCACTTAGGTGACATTTACCTACGCAACTAATGCCAAATGCCATTCAAATCACATAGCTTAAACTAATTAACCTCATACCTCGTTTTTATTTAGTGGTTTTGGGTAAGAAACAATGCACCATTTGTTTATTTTGTCCGATACTTCGCGCGAGAAATACTCGCCGCTATCTCGCCGGTGAACATCGGCCGTGTGAACAATAGCGGTGACGTCGCCCTTCATGACTGGCAAAGACGAATAAACAAATTAAACACTTTGATCCACGCGTCCTTCCTGCCTTCGGCATAACATATCAAATAGAAAAAAAAATTATTTTAACTCAATCTTAAAGATGATTTACAAAGTTTAAAAAAGTAAAAGTAGTATTGCAAGTAAGATTACAATATTTTAAATCCATCTAATCTGTAGACAAATTTATATTTAAAAATATACTCCCAGAAATTTGCCGCCGCGCCGTAGGCCGCGGCCTACTTTAGAAAATGGGCCCTGTGCAAAATTGCTAGAAGTGTGAACAGTGTAGACTTGCGTATTTGCAGGAATGATTTTGCAAACAAACATGTTATCAATGAATATTAGCTGCACATATTCCACTGCAAATGTGCCACAAACTTATCTTGCAAATTTGCAGCAAACTATCATGAAAACATTCTGCAAACATTTTTTGCATAGTTGCTGCAAATATTCAGTGAAAATTTTCCGCAAACATTCAGCGGAATGTTCCATACTTGCGGAAAGTTCTTTGTAAACAAACATGTTTGCAATGCATATTTTCTGCAAACATTTTGGTTTGCGGTTGAAAATGTTTTGCAAATTTTCTGCAAATTTGTTGCAAATTTTCCTTGCTATCTGGGATGGAGCTCACGTCGACCTATACACAACTGGAGCTCGCATCAACTTACACATTTCCGGAGCTCACGTCGACTTACATGCCGGAGCTCACATTATATTACAAAATTCAAGTTTGAAATTGTAATGCAATCTTAAAAGCAAAATGCACGAAGTCAAGCATGAAACAGACTCTAAAGAAGTGTTATTTATTTTCTCGGAAAAAACATTCCTTATGCCGGATCTCACAATACTGTGTAAAACCATGGATCTCAGATTGAGTGCTACGCGCGTATGTGTGTGTGTGTGTGTGTGTGTGTCCGTGTGTGTGTGTGTGTGTCTGTGTGGATGTGTACAGAGCTAGAGCCCTAACCAATAGGCCGATTTTTATGAAATTTGGTATGTAGGTACTAATCCACGATATCTCCAGGCGTTTTTTTCATTTTTTGGAATTTTTGATTTTTAAGGGTAATTATCCCCCAAAAACCGCCAAAAAACATGAAAAATCAAAATTTCTCAAAAATGGCTCTAACGATTTTGATTAAACTTTAGTCGTTTGTAGAACTTTAGTCCTCCAACAAAATGACATCACCCGCATTTCTGTAAAAATGTGGGTTCAGAAATTACAGGACTTAAAACATCAAAAATTCAGTTTTTTGGATTTTTCATAAAAAGACATAAATATAAAAAAATATTACTACTCACCACTAAAAAGAGCTCTAAAAACTAAATAATTTAGTATTTTGAATTACTATTCTACGATTGCTGGTTTCGGAGAAAATTGAAATTTTTATTTTGCGGTAAACGCAGTACGTTGTCCAATGTTATTCTTATGGGGAATACAAAAATTATTATTTCTCTCTTATTTACTGATAAATTTCATTCAAACTTGATATGCTTGTCAATTTAGCATTGACCAACAGAGGAAATTCGAAATATGTTGTCCCTTAATAACCCTGGGGGGGAATAGGGGGCATTTCCCCTCTTAAAACCACGAGTGTATCAATGGATTCTGTAGTGCCTCCAAAGCAGGGATTTGGGTGGATGTTTTTTAAAACAACTTGTTTACAAGATTTTCTGTACATTCGACCGTGCTTTGTATTCTATATTTAGTAAATAAAAAGCAATTTATTCGTTAAAGTTGGGCTAAAAGGGAGAAAGTATGTGTCAGTTTCCTGATACCGTTTATTTCTGTTATGTACAACTGGCCAAACCTTTTTCCCTCGAGAAACCTTGTCTGTTTGTGTTCTTTACTTTGAATGCACAAGTCCAGTCGCTTGCGTACTTACTGCATTACCCATCTACTGGGGACTATAAATATTGTATATGAATACTTACAGCTGAAGCCTGATCTTGTCCTGTGAGTGCCTGATACTGAAAAAAACAACGCATTAAGGTTAATCTTAATATATAGAAATGGTACCCTACTTCCCTTGCTCATACCATAACTTTTGAATGAACAAGTATTTGATATAAAACAAATTTAATGACATTATGACAGGACAACGTCTGTCGGGCCAGCTAGTTAATTATAAAAACCAATAAAGACTATGAGAGGAACGCCTTTATTCAGTATTTTTTATAGTACAATATATTATTGTACTGTTAATAGGTAAGGCTTAATTAAATATACGTCTTCTAATTTAAAATATGTAGCCCTATATGCCCTAAATATGTAACAACTGTATAAAAAAACGGTATAAAACTGTGTATAAAATTATACACTCAACTATTGTCACTACTTACAAAACAAATTGTATTAAAAATAATAGTAATAATAATAATGTTCACTCAAAGAACCGTTGCATTGTTTTACCATCATTTTACTTAATCAATCCGAAAACTACATTGCTGTTGGAGCCCCAATATCGATCGACTGCGGTTGGCCTAATCTTTTTAACACTAGTCGACCCTTGCGGAATTCCGTTCTGCGAACCAAATCTTGTCAGGTGAGCGGATTTTCTTCTGTTTACATTTTCGCTCCTGTCAAAACAAACTATTCCCTTTATTTATCTATTCTTATATAATATATTAAAATTAATGTTTGTCCGTTTATATTTTACGCGCTACAACACCGTTCATCCGATTGTTTTTAAATTTTGCATAGTAACACAGTTTAACCCTGGAAAGATTATAGGCTATTAACTGAAGTCCTAGGACATTAGGGTTGTGCCCCACAGGGCTTCAAAGTTTTAACGTTAATCTTATGGAATAAAGATTTCTTTTGATTTTATCCTATGATATCTATAACTTAAAATATTTTAAACAGCTGTTTATCATTATGGAAATAAAAATCCTACTTGAATGATAACTGTCATAATAAAAATAAAAAACTACTTGAATGGCAACTCAAACTCTTTTTTTGACAGGCGAGTGAGCGTAGCGAACGAGCTCATCCGGGAGGCGAGTGAACGAAGCTAAAGAACTCATATTGAAAATGAACGAATATTTGACATAAAACAAATTCAATGCCTCTTCTGCGGCAGCAACGCGCTGGGTACCAGCTAGTCTTTCATAATATTCAAATTTCCGAGAAGCGGTACATTTGTAGACCGTGGTTTTATTTTTCGTCAATAGCTGGCTCGATAAGGTTTAAAATGAGGGGTAAATCATGGGATTTGATAAAGTAATAAGGAAGATCCTCGCGGACTGACAGAAAAACAGGCTAGAGAATAATATATAACATATATCGATTTTCCTGGCCTGCAAGGTTTAGTCTAAAATACCGGTGACGGGCTCAGTAGTGGCCTACAGTCGTCGTATTTTCTGCTTCTTTGGGTAAGGCTTGATGGTTTGACAGCTACTGGTGTTTATATTTAGCGTGTATTAAAAATGAACATACAACTCCAAATAAATTAGATCTAGAACGATGTTTGCAATGTTTACGTCCGAGGGTGAACAAATCAAGATAAAATCCCTATTGTAAAGATGTATAGCTATATCCCAAATTGTTGTGGGTATTAACATATCTAGGTACAACGCTCCAACAAAGCTATTTGTTTGGCTTTACTTTGTTTCGTTGTATAGTTTATTATTTTATTTAACCCAAAAAATCAGGGATGAAGTATAATATGCCATACCATTCCTGTTCCGAAAATGTATTACAATGTTTTATGACGAAAAACGCCAATTTAACTGACGCTAACTTGAAAACGAACGTTTAACTAGGGTTTAATAAATTCTATGTTATTATAGAATTCAATCTAAGTCGTGTTTCCACTAGGATTAACTAAACCGGGTTTAACAGATCCACTACAAGTTGGGAAAGCCGGCTCTTAAACTTTATAATAAACTATAGTTGAGGATAAAATAGAGTTGGGAAAAGCGGCCCTTAATAAAAAAAAAAAAAAAACATTTAAGTAAATTTAAACTGGAAATTAGTGATATTTTCTTTACATGGTAACCAACTTACGTTTTTCGTTGGTGATTGAGATCCCTGAAACAGAATTTTTTAAGATATTCAATATACCAAAAAATAGTATAAAATGTATGTTTTTAATTATCACATCTACTATGTAAGTAGAGTTCCTTAGTGATAATAATCTGTAAGTCACCAAATCAACATTTGTTGTCTAGGCCTATATTTTAAAATGCTGGAATTAAAACGCACATTACTGTTAAACCAACATGAGTTCACATTACTACCCCGTAAACTTAGTTATAAACCCCTGTGTATTTGTTAACAATTAGTCAAAACAAATCAATACAAATATAATTGGGTCGCAATATAGGCTTATCTAATATAGGCAATATCTACTACCTGTAGTTTTCTATACTTAAGAGAGATAAGTGGTAATTGGTAAGTGTTGAATACCTGTATTTGGTAAGGGTCGAACTCTGTTCCATGTCTGAGGTAGGCATCTCGCATATCGTCTCTTTTCTATGACAGCAAGACAAATAAATAGTGTCTTATTACTACTACGTAACTCATCACTCAAGGTAATGACAATTACGGCAATCCAAACTCAAATATATTCCTTCTATTTCCCTTCATTATGCAAGCCCTGATTGCTTATCAAAAAAAGTATTAAAATATGACAGTTACTCTGAAAATAAAGATAACACTATTGAAACTAACGTTTGTACTTGTGACGATTACCGTGCACAAACACTTCGCCGGTGTATCGTTCCTGTAGCACTCCTGAACTGTCATCTCCTGAACTGTCATCTCCTGAACTGTCATCTCCTGAACTGTCATCTCCTGAACTGTCATCTCCTGAACTGTCATCTCCTGAACTGTCATCTCCTGAACTGTCATCTCCTGAACTGTCATCTCCTGAACTGTCATCTTCTGACCGACAAAGAAACGTCCACTTGCTAAAGTCTGATCCAGTACTAAAGTTGCACTGCAGTACAACAACAAAAATCCTATGCTTCTTTTGTGCCATCAAACTTGACGACTCCGTGTCAGAAAATTAAATGTTTGGTCTTGATTTCGTATTTCATTCAAAGAATCAAATGTATCCTAGCAAAGAGCTAAGCCGATTCAACAGTGCGCTAATTGCCCACTGGGCTCTAAACTGAGTGTCAACATCTATAATCGGAATATCCCAAAAATAAAATACCCTGTTCAATATGTAAACCGAAATGAATCACATACGGCTAACTATTTGGGTTGTCCCTTACTCACATATGCATACAGAAATGATTGTTAAGTAAATAATCAGTATGTATTTTATATCATTTTGGTTAACCAGATTAGTTTACGTATCTAATAAAATAAATATTCTACTTTATAAACACGTAAATTACGAAAATTACTTTCATAGAACCGAATTCTTAACCAAATTATCTCCTACTAATACTCCGATTATGTGTGTGGAGGTCATAATTACTATCTAAACTATTGTATTTTTCGAGTCACTGACACTTCTTAGCCAAACCTGAGTATCTAAAAACAGCCAGTTGTAAACTCAAAACGGATTTCGAGTTTGTCAATGTCACATGTGTGTAGGTATAAAATACTTATCACAACATTGGAGAAAAGATGCATGAATGATTTCGAGTTGTCTTTTTATTAATCGACTGTAAACCCAGATTAATTTCAAAAAAACTAAAACTAAAATCTTATTGTTTTAATTTTAAATAAAAAATAAAGAAAATAACATACCGATGCATGCTCCTCTTCAGCAAGAATTGTTTTGAATGCTAAAGATTGCTAAAAACAAACAAAATTTATATTAGATTGTAGTACGTTGAGAATGTAGAGAGGTGTTATTTAACTAGCAAGCAGAGGTGTGTCGTGTGTCCCTGCATCGTACCACTGGAAACATATAGGTGTGTCGTGTGTCCCTGCATCGTACCACTGGAAACATATAGGTGTGTCGTGTGTCCCTGCATCGTACCACTGGAAACATATAGGTGTGTCGTGTGTCCCTGCATCGTACCACTGGAAACATATAGGTGTGTCGTGTGTCCCTGCATCGTACCACTGGAAACATATAGGTGTGTCGTGTGTCCCTGCATCGTACCACTGGAAACATATAGGTGTGTCGTGTGTCCCTGCATCGTACCACTGGAAACATGTAGGTAAAGGTATTTTACAAATGAATCAATAAATCGGCCTCTGATATATTATACGTGATTAAACACCGTAGTTAGCTCTTTCAGACAGTAAAACAAATAAAAGAAAAGTTTTAATATCATTATGTAATTCTATTTGGCTATAAATAAAAACAAAATATGCCTTTAGGCTCGTTACGTTGTCCTTTTCCTCTGTCCCCTGTCTACCTCTTCGGCATAGGTTGCGGTCTTGGGTTTTGTCACATATAAGGCTTATAATGCATAGTATAGCATTAGATCTTTGGCCCCGGGAAACTAAGTGAAATTAATCCACTTTTTCAATCGTCCGCTCAACATTTACATCATTCATTTGTATTGTATTGTTTACTTCCTTCCTTATCGAACGCCGGCCTGGAAAGTTAAGGCTTGAGACCTTTAAATAAAATCAATTACTATTTTCTTACTATTGATTACTATTTCCTTACAACTATTAATATATTTAATTCCTGCAAGTAACACCATTTTACATTCAAAGTATGGCAATATATGCTAAAACAGGCCTGACAAGTCAACGAGTGATTAAATATGATATAAAGGAGTTCGTACGTAGAACGCTGACATGAGGGAAGCGAGTGTCCACAATCGAAACATACACATAAAACATATAAAACATAACAATCAAATAATGGGTTTAATCAAACCCTTTTGGTACGTTTTTTAAATTGGAAAAGATTTGATTTATTGGCTGTTCTGATCCCCCTGGTTCTATTTAAATGCAACATCGGGCTAGCAATGCTGTGCATTATAAGGTTATGAGGAGGTTCTATCAGCATCGAAAGTTGGGATGGGGTGTAGGGGATGATAACACTACATAAATACACGGAAAATAGCCATTTCCACTGTATAATAACTATAAGACAACGTACTGCGTTTAGTCAAATCGTATATTCTTTAATAACTCAGCAAATATGTGTGCTACAATTATGAGAGAGGATTTAAAATGTTGTTATTTCCCATCGTTCATTATACATAATTCTAATACCCTTTTTGGGCACAAAATTAAATTTGAATATTCAAATTCCCCAAAACCGGGTTAGGGTTTTCCTATTTTTTTCCAAACGAAATTGTCCAACTGATTATAGAAAACAACGTACCCACCAAGTTTGAAGAAAATCGAACAAAAGACGCAACTGCTAGAGTGTAAACACATACATACATACACATACACACATACACACACATACGCATAGGCACATACACACACACATGCATATATAATGTTCAGCACCCCAAAACGAGTTTAGGGGGTCAAGGTAAGAACTGATATGGTAGTCCCGGGCCTTAATTTCACCCTGCGTGTCAATTGATAACAATTTAAATAAGATTAAAATAGGTTTATGTATATGTTTAAGTTTTGTCATTATTATAAAGACTTACTTGTCTGGCAGTATTTAAAGTTTTTTCGAAAGCTCTGTCTCTTTCTGCTTGCTCTCTTCGACATTTTTCTTCTCGTTCCCTCCATTGTCGCTCCATTATAATGTTCGGTGCAGTGTCTGAAATCACACGATAAAATTTGTATTTTAAAATTGGATATGTAATAAACCTGTGCACTAAACGCCTGAAAGTCTTTACAGCTAAAATAAACCACCATGATGATTCAACTCCACGCCGGCTACGAAATTGGCTACGATCGAGCGATTGGTGGCTGGTGTTTCAGATGCCTTGTTTGTAGCGAGATGTACTAACAGCGACTGTACGGCCGATGCTGGTCGAGACTTATATGGTTTCATTGCTTCTATTGTATAGAGGTTTTCAGGCAATACCACAGCTCTTAGCTATTTATGGAACAAAATAAAAAACAGATGTTAAAATGGTTTTAAATCCGTATGAAACCTATTTACCATAGTCTGATATTTCTGGTTTTCGAGTTGCAGATACAAATGTGACTTTCGTTTTCTGTGCCAAAGTTAATTAACAAGGAACATTCCTTTCAAAAAGTTATCTCGTTATCGGACACACATATTTATAGATTTAAACGGAGTGTTTTGGTGCCTAGATCAGGCCCGCCATGCCACTTACGGTACTCGCTTCTTCCCTATGGAGGTAATTGCGAAAAACGTATTTGATGTTACATACACAAGGAAATGTAGATATATTTACCTATGTATCAGTATAAGAAGAGTAACTGTAGTGCACGTTAATTTTGAATTGTAACACTTGTTTTCTTGAATAACAATTTTAAGTTACATTACGTCAAATTTTGAAACATGGTAATGGAATGTTTTGATAAAAATAATTATTGTTGTTTGTGATAATTATACAATCAAAATAATATCACATGATTTCTAACATATGTGAACATCATATTGAGTAGTACGTAATACAATAGAGCACTTAATTTCAAAACAGGTAGATAAAGATAAGGATGAGTCAACTTGCAGTCACTTAATCACAACTAATCGTTAGACCACAATTGACTATGCTATATTTTCATTACGATATTATCGTTCAAACTTGAATACTGCATCATTTTTTTATTGAAAAGCATTTTGGTACACATTTCTGAGTAGCTTTCTTAATATAATAATCAGTGTTGGGGAAGCTACTTTTTTAAAGCTACTTTTTGTTCTACAGATACAGCTACTTTTATAAAATAGTAGCTTCGCCACAGGTACAGCTAAAGTTTTTAAAAAGTAGCTAGCTACAGCTACAGCTACCTATTAAAAGTAGCTAAACTACGATTTTAGCTAGTTTTTCAGTCTTGTTCTCACTTTATTGAACGTTGTATTTGTCCCACACTCACATATCTAAGGTTTTTAGTCATGAATTTTCTCAAATACATACCTTATTTTGTATGAACATATTAACAAACTTATTTTTAAACCTATGCTTAAAGATTAGAAACAGAAAATATTATATGTTTAAATGAATTAAAATACACATCTAAGAAATAAACAGGTGAGGCACAAAACAACATTTAGGTAAATATTCAATAAACCATAAAAAATGTAACAAAGGTTACAAAGGTTAGGTACTTAAGTCTTAGGCTACATAAGACTGGTTTCACAATTTACAAATACTAGGCCCATAGGCCTACTTGCTTGTATAACTACTAGTTTCATAGGTGGTAGCCTATTGAAAAACTTGGTGTTTACAATAATTTATTGGGAAATTTTCACAAATCCCAACTAATTAATGGCTTTGGTATGGGTAAAAATTGTAAAAGAATTAACCTCGATACAAAATTCATATTTTATGTTAAATTTCTAGACACAGTTAGGTCGCAGTTTAAACATCACTTACATGACATTGCAAAATAACATTTTTTATTTATCTTTCTAAAAGTTTGAAAAATGTTCTTGGACGGTCATGCTAGGGCTTAGTGTATGTCCAAAAGGGCCAGCTTCTTTATCAACATTAATGAGATCTTCAATTTTTATTTTACTTGCCATAATATAGTAAGCAAAATAAAAACAGAAAACGAAGTACCCTGTGAAGTAAGATTTATATATAGTAAATGCAGCCAACATCTACATGTTATTTTATTGCAAGTTTTTAACTTTGCATAAGGATAAGGTCAGAGATTGAGGTTATGTTTTGGTTAAGATATATTTGAATTGAAGCGCCTGGTGGCAGTGGATTCGGATTGAAAAACAAACAGTTGAATATTAAAGCTAAAATAACTGAAACAGCTGATTAACTATAGAAATCAATGCAGTAAAATCTTTCAGTGAGTAAAAAAACGTTCGTACTCGGGTCTGTTTGTTATTAATTGTAAAGGATGTATACATAATTGCATCAAGATTGTAAAAGTAGCGAAAAAAGTTGCTACATAATACGCTACATCCACTCTAAAAATGTAGATGTAGAGCCGACGCTACTAAAACAGTAGCACCCTACTCCCCATCACTGATATAATAATAAGTGTTCTTTTGTTTTCTGTACGCCATATTCTTAATCAAAACCGACAGTTGGGGAAACACTTTGAAGTTTACCTCCACCGCTAGTGACGAAAAATAAACAAACATTGTATCGTGTAAGATTCTGCTTATAAAATCAATGAATTATATGTTTAGAAGTTCATTATTTCTAAAAACTGAAAAAATATGAACTGCTAATGTGAAAATAAGTCAAAAACAACAATTATCACCATAATGGAATTATTGACCAAACGATCTAATATATTTAAACAATATCAAAATTAATTCGTTTACCATATTTCCACATTCCATTACTATTTTATGTTTACAGTTTTATTACTGTTTACATCCCCTCCGACCTGAGGTCTCTACTCCACTCACTTTTTATGTAACTTCTCTAAGCCCAATTTTGATATACAACGTGGTTCGTTGGATTTGTATCAGAGAGCCGCAGATATCCCGTTGGACACACATCTTTCAACCTTAGGCTCTGCCCTATGGCAGCAATGTCATGTTATTCCACACATCTTTTTGTGTGATTTTAGTTCAGTACCTGGGGGCCGAGCTTTGCTCGGGGAAGGGCAGACAGTTTGTTTAGATGACTTGGAGCAATATTTCATAACTTACCCCAACTGATTATCAGGTTTGTATAGCTCATTTGCCTCTTGTATGCATTTCAAGGTCACTCCAGTTATTATTTATAGCTCACTGTCCCTTTGCTTTGTTTCGAACTACCTGATGTTCCCGTTCTTTGTACGGGTTAGAAATGCTGAGATACAGCTGTTCTTGCTTCTGCCCTCTAAGCTGTCAAATGAAAGTATCCACAGCTGTTCGCATTACAGTTTCTGAATGTTTATTTTCTTCTGAAATGTAATATTTAAACTTAGGACGTTCACGGGGCGTAGTACGAGGGTATTTTAAGGAAGGAAATAAGGCCTATGTGTTGTACGGGTTCAGGATCTACCTCTGTGTAAAGTTTCAGCCCGGTCGGTTCAGTAGTTTTTGCGTTTACCCGGAACATTAGACAGATACACAGACAGACAGAATCAACCTCTTCTTTATAATATTATAGATGGATAGATAGATAGATATGACCACTCTATATATGCAATCTTCACTCAACAGTTTTAGTCACTGCTCTCAGGAAACCACATGTTAAAAATCCTATACTATAATATGAGTAAGGTTTGCTTGTATGCTTGCTTGCTTGCTTGCTTACGACACTGATCTTAAAAACGGCTCCAACGATTTCCTTCAAATGTTCAAAATAACTAATTTCTGGGATAAAAATATGTTCTAGACAGGCCTCATCCCCAGGAAACATCAAATAATGTAAAAAAATTAAAATAAAAAGTTAAAAAAATAACATTGGGCTTATGGAGTTTCAAATCAAAACAAAAGAATTGTAACAGCTGTTCATAATCAACCAGGCAACTGTCAAAGTAATACTCATGTTCTATATGATTATTAACATGTGGTTTCCTGACAGCAGAGATTAAAAGAATTAGTGAAGATTACACATATAGAGTATTAAAATAAATCGAAGGGACATTGAGCTATAAACAACAACTGGAGTGACCTTAAAAATGTAGAAAAGGGGCAAATGGGTTATACAGATCTGATTATCAGTAAGGGGAAAGTGGTGAAATATTACTCCAAGTCATCTCAACAACTGACTGGCCTTACCCCGAGCAAAGCACGGCCCCCAGGTACTTTTTATAATCTCTTGTCCTGTATATTATTCTATCTTATCCTATCCTATTATATCCTATACGCTAATATGAGTAAGGTTTGCTTGCTTGCTTGCGACACTGAAAAACGGGACCAACGATTTACTTCAAATGTTGGAAATAACTAAATTCTGGGATAAAAATCAGTTCTAGACAGGTCTCATCTCCAGGAAAAATCAAATAGTGTAAAAAAATGAAAAGTTAAACAAATTAACATTGGGCTTATGGAGTTAAAAATCAAAACAAAAGAATTGTAACAGCTGTTCATGAATCAACCAGGGAACTTTCAAAGTAGTTCTCGTGTTGTTTATAATTGTGAACATGTGGTTTACTGAGAGCAGTGACTAAAACTATTGATTTTGAATACAGAAAGTATTTATAAATACAAAATATTTCCGTAGGATCTATAATCAATGCTAAAACACTGCATATAGATTGAGTGAAGATTGCATATATAGAGTGGTCATACCCAAATTAAAGCAAAGGAGCATTGAGCTATAAACAACAACTGGAGTGAACTTAAAAATGCAGGAAATAGGCAAATGAGCTATAAATATGATAATCAGTTGCGGTAAGTGGTGGAATATTACTCCCAGTCATCTAGAAAACTCACTGGCCTTCCCCGAGCAAAGCTCGGCCCCTAGGTACATTTTAACTTTTCGTTTTCTCTTTTTAGCGAATTTTCCCTATAGGGAAGAAGCTATTACTGTAGGTCTCATGGAAAGACTTAAGCCTGAGACCATGATAACTTTGGCCACAACACTGAGCCACGGGACAGGATAGATATACCTTGGCCACAACACTGAGCCACGGGACAGGATAGATATACCTTGGCCACAACACTGAGCCACGGGACAGGATAGATATACCTTGACCACAACACTGAGCCACGGGACAGGATAGATATACCTTGGCCACAACACTGAGCCACGGGACAGGATAGATATACCTTGGCCACAACACTGAGCCATGGGACTGGATAGATATTCCTTGGCCACAACACTGAGCCACGGGACATGATAGATATACCTTGGCCACAATACTGAGCCACGGGACAGGATAGATATTCCTTGGCCACAACACTGAGCCACGGGACAGGATAGATACACCTTGGCCACAACACTGAGCCACGGGACAGGATAGATATACCTTGGCCACAACACTGAGTCACGGGACAGGATAGATATACCTTGGCCACAACACTGAGCCACGGGACAGGATAGATATACCTTGGCCACAATACTGAGCCACGGGACGGGCTAGATATACCTTGGCCACAACACTGAGCCACGGGACTGGATAGATATTCCTTGGCCAACACTGAGGCACGGGACAGGCTAGATATTCCTTGGCCACAACACTGAGCCATGGGACTGGCTAGATATATCTTGGCCACAACACTGAGCCACGGGACTGGCTAGATATACCTTGGCCACAACACTGAGCCACGGGACAGGCTAGATATACCTTGGCCACAACACTGACCACGGGACAGGCTAGATATTCCTTGGACACAACACTGAGCCACGGGACAGCTAGATATTCCTTGGCCCCAACACTGAGCAACGGGACAGCTCAGTTAGATACAGACAGGCTAGATATACCTTGGCCACAACACTGCCACGTGGCAAGCTAGATCTATATTGTCCTCATCTTGCAAGAATGGCAGTTGTTTTTCAGATCCGAGAACTCGTTTTTTCAACCAACATCTTTTGAAAGCCAGGACACTAAATCGCCGTCTCTTTAAATCCTGCTTGACCTCTTTTGTGACGGTAAGGGTCTTTTATACGCTGTCTTATTTCACGGGTGATGACTTGAGTAGCTTACAAATAGCCATTCTCTTTCTTAACCGTAAGCAAACTGCAAGTAATTATTTTTGTTGTGTTTTGTGCATGTGTTAAGGTCATTACAAGTTAGTTATTTTTGGACACAATAAAACTCTTTGTAGATACAATATGTATAAAGAGAAAGGTGTTATTACTATACCCAATATTTTCACTTTTTCACTCTATACAGCATTTTTTATTAGATTAATACTTAGAAACAAAGTTTTTGCCACCTCAAAGCAAGTTTTTTTTTAGATGGATATAACAACAAGCTTGGTTGGTCAAGTAACGCTTTACAGTTCACTGAAGTTTAGCTTAGTGTTATTTACCGTCTTATAAACGTCCTAAATATGCAGCAAGATGTTAAAACTTAAAAACACTAAAAATAACACTTTTAATAACTAATTATAAATAATAAAAAAAAACTACGAAAGAAAGGTAACAAGTATGTGCTAAAGATAGTTTATTTTACAACACTTTTGAATGAAATCGCACATTTAAATTAACACTTAGCACCATCTCCGAACATCTCGTCTGTGTTTAAGTTGGACATTTAGTAGTTCTCTTAGACTTATTAACGGCATTTTGATTGGACCTGAAATAAAAGGTTCAACTTCTTAAATTACTGCACAAATGAATATGTTATTCCTCTTACATCTAAGATGACTGTTATTTTAATCAAACTATTTGATATATGAGACATTAATACAAGCCAATACAAATATGATTTAAACTTGTTATTTGCACATGGGCTTGGTACTATTAGTGGCAATGGGGGGGGGGCATAAATCCACATCTGACAAAAATGGGCCAAGAAAATCAAACGATTTCCCACCAACTGAAAACCAAGTCCGAAGGATCACTTTTTGGACCAATCATAATATGTCCTTAAAATAAGTAGTGTAAATCCAACATTTTTATGGAGCAGACAGATGGAGATCGAGACTTTTCACCAAACCTCCTATAACTTTTGCCCACCCGTGTTTATCTTTAATCTAGTATGTGTGTGGGTATTTTTACCATTTCCAAGTTGTATATACATATCAAACATGTATGACAATCATGCGATATTTTAATGTTGTGTTATGTAGAGACTCGCTTACACGGCCCTCAAACCCTCAATAGCACGACTTCCTCGATAACACGTGCATTTTTACAATCCCCGTGAGATTATCATCTTATATATTATTTCTCTAGCCTGTTTTTTTGTCAGTCCGCGAGATCTTTCTTATTCCTTTATCAAATTCTATTATTTACCCCTCATTTTAAAGCTTATCGTGCCGGCTAGTGACAAAAGATAAACCCACGGTCTAAACATTTACCGCTTCTCTGAAATTTGAATAATATGAAAGATAAATAAAGGGAATAGTTTGTTTTGACAGGAACAAAAATTTAAACATAAGAACATCTGATCAGCTGCCAAGATTTGGTTCGCAGTGCGGAATTCTGCACGGGTCGACTCGTAACACTTAATGTTTAATGTGCCTTTACAGTACGACTATTAATGTTTCACAAACCTCAATAGCACGGCTTTTTCCCTAATTGAGATATCGTAGCAGGTCAACTCCCTACAGCACGTGTTTTTGTGACACCGAACCATTATAACACGATATCAACCTTAGTAGTTCGTCATTTTATACAAGGAACGTCATTTTATAGCACGAGTTCAATCTTCCCTGTGTATAGTTCCCACGGGCAGCGACTCATCACCTTGGGCTCAGGTCTAAACACTCCCCGACCTTCATCAATCATGTGTGCCAGGTTAGTCGCGTGCCCGTTGTGAAACCGGGTCGGTGATATAGGACAAATTGTTTTTGTTTCATTAATAATAAATGTACATTTGAAAACAAAGCGTGTTAGCAAGAGTTGATCCAATATGCCCTCGCAATAAAGGTGTTTTAGAGAAACCAGTAAGTTGATGGTTAAACTTTTAGTCTATAAGACCTTGATAACACGAACCTCAAGTAGAAGAGACCCTCGATGACAATACCGTGTCCCATATCCCATTGAGAGTCTTGCTATCAAGGTTCTACTGTATTTTATTTTCAATTCATACAACTTATCTTTTGGATATATTTGTCTTTACCAATCGCTACAATAGCGGTAACTAAAGCCGTATTATTGATGGTTCCTGAAATAAAACGTTTCAAACCTGTGTTGATCATACGGGCATTTTATAAATACGAAAAACCGATCATCCCCCAGGCCAAACCTCTATTCCTACAACCACGTAGGTAATCGCTAAGAACGGATGTTAAGAAATTCCTATAGGGATCCACCCTACGGGGGAGTCAAAGTTCCAATCCTGTGTTATTCTTATGGACATTCACTATAGTTTGAGCTGATGTTGTTTCGTATCAGTTCCACGGGTTACCCACAGACTGCAGCACACACAACTGATGTATTCCCGGGTGCGATGGCAGCTAGTTATTAATATTACTGAATTATTGTTTCACTTAGTGTTTATGTGGACACACTTCAAATAGAACTTGCCGCTGAACCTTACAGTGAAAAATTACACATAGGGAAAATTTATATGAGACCTCTCTTATGTGTAAACAACATGTCAACAATTAATTTTGACATATTCGTAAACCTTATTACAATGTGAATATTATCTCCGAGTTCATAGCCCAATAAAAGCGCACACTTTTTTAACTAACCATGTTTATTAGTAAATTTCCTTTGGAAAGTGAGATATTAGGATGACCCAAAAGGAGTGAATACTGAAGCCCCGCACAATCATAAAACAGCCCGAGATCACCATAGCAGTTCCTAAAGTGACCCTCTGAACACGTTTTGGGTGGTCGTTAGACATTATATATATATATTAAATACATAATAGCAATTGATAAGGCACTTTCTGAGCTTTAAGAAGATAATTTTTTGAATTCAGTACTCGGTTTTAGCAATTTTTATTAAAATAATATGAAAGTTCATGTTGTTCTATTGACCGTTGAATTTGGGTTCCAACCGGCTTTGTTGCAAGTCTGATAATAACAACTGACTTACTATAGAATATTGAATTATACTCACATGTTGATTAGGGCAAGGACAGCCTGCTCCAGCAGACCTTATGTTCTGAAGGCATACAGAATCAAGTTTAAATTCCTAACCAACGAAAATGATTTGTCAATTTTACAATTAATTAAACCCTATAATGTTTAGTCTCAAAACTCTAAGATTTGAAAGGGCCCTATTGTTTGGGAACAACACAATCTAAGAGGAAAATTTTAAATTTGATGTGTTTCCATTTCTGTTTGAAGTGACCAATACGTGTACATATGTCTTTTGGTTAATAAATGAGTTATTGAGTTATAGCATTGATTTTAAATTCAAAACCAATGGTTTTAGTAAACTAGTGGCTTTAAAGGGGCAATAGCCCCTAACCTTGCTCCAAGTAGGAACACATGTCAGTTTGCAAAGTACACACTTAATCACATGTTTTAATGTAAACAAATGCAGACATTTTCAAATCCCCATGTTTTTTTATGGGGGAAGTTTTACGTTATTTCTCGTTTCCTGGTAACTTTTTTGAAATTCTGAAATTTTCCCGATTCCCTGGGATCAGGACCTTTAATTTGAGTTGTCTCCCATCATCCTGCGATTTGCCAAACTCCCACAATTTTGAATTAAAAATTTTGCTTAAAGAATTATATCATTGACTATAAATACTGAAGGAGACATCCCATCCATATGGTCCAGCTGTCCCACTTTTAGCGTATGCTAGAATTTAAAACTGAAGTAGTTTGATTAGGTCACCGACAGATTGTGCTGCTGTCAACTATTTATTTTAGTTATTTACGTTAACTTTTAAAATATTTCCACTCCAAAAAGCAAGTAATAATCAACTTATGTTTGCTTCCTGACACACCAACTGTTGTACTATCCCTTCCTTGAGAGGATAAGTAATTGTTGACAGCAGTACACTCTGTTGGTGATTGGTGTAAACTACGACCTCTTTCAAACCTGGCATACACAAAACTAGGGACACATTTTATAATGGCAATGAGAAGTCTACTTCAGTATTTATAGTCAATGATTATATATAGACTAGTGGCTTGAAGAGGCGACAGCCCCTAACCTTTCTCCAAGTAGGAACACATGTCTGTTCGTAAAAAAAGTAGACACTTAATCACATGTTTAAATGTAAACAAAGTAGACGTTGTTTTAATCCCCATGCGTTTCTTATGGGGAATGTTTTACGTCATTTCTCGTTTGCTGGTAACTTTGTAGAAAAATCGCTATTTTTCCAGAGTACATGGAATCAAGACCTTTAATTTGAGCCGTCTCCCATCATCCTGCGATTTCCCAAACTCCCACAATTTTGAATGACAAATTTCGCTTACAGAATTATATATAAAAATAGCTGAAAAATGTGTATTTTTAACATAATTTATTGTTTTTTACCCTTCTTTTCATTTAGTGTAACCTCATGCAAGTTGGCCCATTGGAAGTCTCAAATGAACTGTCACAAGAATTAATTTGTACGTTTTAACACACTCCATAAATTGGGTCATGGATAAACATTGAAACAGAACGGGCTTTCATGATTAAACTTGTTTAACG
The DNA here is from genome assembly GCA_963675035.1 of Allygus modestus. Lineage (NCBI taxonomy): Eukaryota > Metazoa > Arthropoda > Insecta > Hemiptera > Cicadellidae > Allygus > Allygus modestus. The sequence goes on from OY776112.1 coordinate 353,118,730, forward strand.
CAGCGAAAGTGTAAAATAAAAAGACATTACTGTCTTCTATCTAACACAACACCACCTCACTATGTTGTTAAACTATTCTACAATAATTATTACCACCTCCATTACTTTTGAGCAGCTTGCTTGGTAGTCTCCCGGGCATGCTGACAACATTGATCTACCTTCTTCTGGTCAGCATGCTTGGTACTCTCCCGGGCATGCTGACAGCATTGATCTACCTTCTTCTGGTCGGCATGCTTGGTAGTCTCCCGGGCATGCTGACAACATTGATCTACCTTCTTCTGGTCAGCATGCTTGGTAGTCTCCCGGGCATGCTACCAACATTGATCTACCTTCTTCTGGCCAGCATGCTTGGTAGTCTCCCGGGCATGCTGACAACATTGATCTACCTTCTTCTGGCCAGCATGCCCGGGAGACTACCAAACATGCTGGCCAGAAGAAGGTTTTTAAACAAATAAATTTGCCTTTCACCAGTGACTGCATTGTGAGCTCCTAAACCGTTAAACCGTGCCCTTATGATTATGCCCTTGTGATTCTAACTCCTGTTTTTTTATTTCAATAATATTTTTTACAGATTGTTGGTACCTGTATTCTTTTGTAGTCTTTCTTATTTAAATATATAACTACAAACTGTAGTTTAAATTGGGAGAAATTGTGAATGATTAAACATTTGAGTTTTCCCTATTGGTCCAATAACTATTCTTAGCTGAAGGTCAAATGTGGCTAATTTGTGTATTATGTCAACATAATATGTAAATATATGTAACATATATGTTAAATTGAATCTGTACTACTTTTTTCACTTTTGAGACCATCATTTACTAATTTGATTGTTATTTATTTGTTTATTGTATTTCTGTAGGTCTTGGACCGTACCAACTACCGTAACAGTGTATTTCCTTCATTTGGCCCTATTTTTATTTATATTGGACGCTGGAAAGGTATAGGACGCTGCAATGAACCTAACCTAGTGACATCAACATAATGGTTATAGCTATAATATGACAAGCAACTATTTCAAGTTACATAGCTTTAAACTTACTCCTTTATTTGGCGAATAACTGGTAGGTCCTGGTGCAGTCGTGGTGTCGAGAGGCTGGAATACAAAGTTTTACATATCAAATTTAAACCCTGTAACTATTGAAATGAACAGTTTTTAAAGCAGGTGGCCCGCTGCAAACAGTTTGACCCAGGTCACCCGCTCTGTGTAAACCCAAACAAACTGTAAGTGGGACCAGGTGTTTAGGATAAAATTATAGACAATTTAAAACCACGATCCCTAGATAAGAAGTTATTACGTCAGTTAGTTTGGTATCTCATTCGCCGGAATCGGTTCAGAACGACAGATGAGTTATATAATGTTTAAAGAAATCGCCTTGACTATCGGATTGACTATTGGATTTAATTCTGACGAATTATGATATCCATTAGAAACATTTTAGTTATCATTAGTGTTATCTATGTAACCTCAATTACTGAGAGAGAAATTTAAAAGTTCTAGTGGACCTGTTGCTCGAAATCGAGCAAAGAATTTCCAGCTTGTAAATTTAGTTAGCTATTATAGAGACACAAACAAAATGGTGTTACCTTCATAGTCGTTTGTGTATGAATATGCAGGTCTTAACACATTATTTAATTTCCTACAAAATCAGCTGGTTTATTGATTTATTTTGTTTTTGCTTTACCTAAGTTGTAAAATTACAATGAACTTTTACGCTCGCCCTATAAAATCACAACACAGATGGGTTGTCATTTCGGTAGTTTTTTGTTTATATTCAGCAAACAATATATGCTCTTGAGGATATTTTTTACAGTGAGTTGGTCCAAGTTTTCTCTCGCACATGTACTTGTTTTTACTACTTTTTGTTCCGTTTTCTATCCTTTTTTGTGTGAATTTTATAGTTTAATTACCATTTGTGTGTTTTTCAGTATTATTTTACCCTAATACGACGCGTTAATCATTGTAATATCATTGTAAAATGCGTTAAAACTTCCTTGTTCAAACGTAAACATAACCCTGTTCACATGTCATCTCGAATAAAAAAACAAACAACACCCAGCGCAGCCCTGTCCACCACTGACTGTCAAAACAAAGAGGATGAATTTGTAACACCTAACAAGCAAAAAATTGCAAATAATCAAGTTGTTCAACCGAAAAAATACGTTCTTGATGCTTCTGATCTGTGTAAGCCTCTGCTAACACAGAAAAGTGGCTTCAGCACCTCTGATGTGTAAAGGATAGGGATTGCCACTCTATGGTATTCCTTGCTCGCTGGATTTACTATCAACAGCTGTTTTAGTATACAATTAGTCTAAGAAAAGAAAAGTCAAATGTTTATTTAAAATTAAAGCTTTTAAAGATTTAAACTCATGTATTTAATTTGTTGATGAAATTAATCTAAAAACTAATGATTCAAAATCAAGTTTTATTTAATTGTGCTCCCGTCAAAATCTTGAGGATAAAAATTGCCAAACATAATGATGGACGAAATAAGTTGACTGTTCCAAGCTTCTAGGACTTTATATTGGTTGAGGACATGAGGATAGACCATTTAAATATTTTGTGTTCAAAGGGGGTCTTCAAGCATTTATGTTTTGCAAGAATTATCAAAGTACTGACATACAAATATGCTGACGATAGCGTTTTGTGGTTTAATATATGTATATATGTGTATGTATGTATATGTATATTTATCGTACGGTATTGCTCTTTGGGGTGTATACAGTATATCCTAATATCTAAATAGCTGCAAAGGTAATTTCAGACTTTTATCCTTCAAAAAATGTCCATAAGAAAAATTGGCAATTTAACATTTAGAGAGACTTGAACAACTACTTTTAGGCTTTGCAACTTTGAAGGCCTGTGCGGTGTAGCCCTTTAATGTAAACTTTTAGGCTTTGCAACTTTGAAGGCCTGTGCGGTGTAGCCCTTTAATGTAAACTTTTAGGCTTTGCAACTTTGAAGGCCTGTGCGGTGTAGCCCTTTAATGTAAATTGTAAGGATTTCCTGCGAATCTGCGCATCGAGACCTTTCCACTAGTTCGCATCAGTCCGGCTTTGCAACTTTGAAGGCCTGTGCGGTGTAGCCCTTTAATGTAAATTGTAAGGATTTCCTGCGAATCTACGCATCGTGACCTTTCCACTAGTTCGCATCAGTCCAGCGGTTCCTGAGACTCAGCGTGACACAAAGTTTGCTAAAATATTAGGATTTGCTTTGCTTAATTACTTCTTTACTGCTAGCTATACAAACAATGTGTGATCCAAAATATTAAACCGAGTAAACCCCAAGATTTAGTTTTGTTAGTATGAATATAAAGAAGGGCGTTGCTATTCCAGTAGTCAGTATTATTTTTGTTAACGTTTATTGACACCTGTTCTTGATTTTATAGCATTTGTTATTGTATCTTCAGCTGTCAAATATACAATATCACTCATTGTACAATCCGAAGGAAATGGAAAGTATCCTCATACACAACTTCAATGCTTCTACTGCTAACGAAAGTGATACAAGCTTGAGTGCTTTTACGCTAAATAGCTCAAAAAAGCCTGCCTATACAGACCTCCTTTAAATTTCGCAGATAAATTCTTTAGCAGAAAATCTTGACTGAGTCCGTAATTGGAATGATTCTGTTCAGGATTAGTATTATTATAATTAAAACAAATTTACTTTTCTCCTATAACAATAACATTGGAAACTATTTTAGTGGTGCTTGAGACACTCAAATTTAGCCAATCTCAATACTTCACCAATAGAGTAACGTGAATACCTTCACTTGTGTATTCATTTTTATACTGAATAAAAAGAGGTGTTTGTAGACAAAAAATACACGAATTAAGAAGTAGATTATAAATTGTTTTATAAACCATCACATTGGAAAAACTTTGTCCAGTCCGTCAGACCGTTCTACTGGGCCGATTTTCATGATTTTTTTTATGATATGTCTAGATATGTCATCACCCATCCAAACTAACATATCTTCAATGGGCTTTTACCCCAGTGGCTCTTAAAGTTTCCATGTTAATCTTATGGAGGTAGTTTTTTTACATCAGATGATTACTTAAAACATGTGTTTATTAACCATTTGGTTCGCCAAAGAATAATGCAGCACATAATACAAATACTGAATTTACACGTGTTTATATAGTCAAGAATGTATATGTAATCCAGTTATTATTGTACGATGATAGCTTGAGAAAATCTGCTACATTATCTAAGAAGGCTTGCTATGTGTATTTGAATATGGACATTTTATTATTTCAGGTTTTGCTATTAACTTGAGGGCCCTTTCAACAACTTCTAACCGATTGGCGCTTACAGCTTTCTTAAAACACATGCATGATCATCTAATTCATTTCGTTCCTTAATTAACCTTTCTACAAAATGATCTTTTCTTTTACGTGCCTTATATGTTTCTGGATTCTCTTTACAAACTTCATAAAATATTTCCCCATATAAACCTTTGGGGTCCCCCATCAAGGGTGTCTATGTGTGTATTTGTGTCTGAGTAAGTAGGTGTGTATGTGTATTTAGCTATTGATTTGAACCCTGACGATATTTAGCACGCTGGCATTATTGCCTAAAGTTCTACATTGAACAAAAATAACGGTGGCAACTTTGACAGTACATCAAAAAACGATCGTCAAAGCCAAAATATATCGTAGGGACTTTTTAGGGACAAAATTAAAGCCATCATTGCTTTGCGCTTTACTTAAAACAAGATAGGGTAATAACTCTGCATCACACTTTACCATTAGCTCACACAATGAGAAAAATCATAATTATTGTTGATAAAATATTTACCTTTTTAGCGAATTTTTCCCAAAGGGAATAAGCTATTACCGTAATCGGGGACACATAGCTAAGACCTATATAGGCCGGGGACGATGATAGCTTAGCGTTATGAGGTCCCCAGATGCCATTCGATCAAATTTGTATACCGGTATTCATTTTAGCGAATTTCCCCTATAGGGAAGAAGCTATAACCGTAGTCGGCATGGTAAGACCTAGGCCCGGGACCACGATAACTTTTCGTTTTGAGGTCCCCAGACACCAAAAACACCATTCGTTCGAAACTGTATATATATATATATATATATATATATATATATATATAGATCTGTTTTTAGTTCCCATGTTGAACATACACAGATATTTTAACGTGGCATGTTGAACAGAAACTCTAAGTTGATCAGACGCTTGTTTAGTTGATCAAGAGCCACTTGAAAAGCATGTTTACGTTTATATACGGTTATAAATTTAAATGCCCTCATATAGGCGGCTACTGTATATAAATAGAAACTTTAGTTAAGTTGATCGAGCTTATAGGATATTTTGCAACGCAGTGACTGAAAGAGATATACTCCATAACAGATCAGTATTGTTATTTAAGGTTATTTTATTATATGCTGGTTGATTTTGACAGTATTTTTCCTAATGTTTTGAAGTTTTGAACTCTATGGAGAAGAGAAAATCAATAAGACCAATCGCTTCATATTGTACTCCAAGTACTCCAAGATCATCTCACTTGAAAATAAAACTTAATATTTGACTTGATGTTTGCCTGTCTGCTGTCGCAGTCCTTTTCTGTGCTCGGCATGTTTATCTTACATTTACCTATATTAAGCAAGTTGATGTGCAAGTTGATTATGAAGACTAAATTAAATGAAGATTGTTCTGTGTGAAAAGGTAGGTTAATACTTGTTATGTAAGTTATTATCCTATATTATATCGATAAATAGTTTAACAATATATCGTCTGTAAGGTCCTAGGTACATAACGAATTGTTCTTTATTGTTGGCTTACGTTAAATTTCATGCTCCCAAAAGTCTTAATCTACTTTTTTCCTGAGGTAGGCCTAACTGTTATTCTGTGGATCAACTGGTATAAGCTTTTGGGTTTCAAATCTTAAATTTAGTATTAGTATAGCTAGTCAGGATGCTAGTAGGTCGTGGTACTCGTTTAAGAAATGTTTATTGACATTTTCCATTACTGATTGAAAAAAATTATAAACTTATCCAGATTAAATTAATTACAAACTCACCATGACCAAAAGTTAATTTTAAACAACGAATAGACCTAGGCTTTACTGTTTGTAATAAACATGCCATGGTTCACACTTTCTGGAAAGTCAGGGAATTTGAAAAAGGTCAGGGAAAGCATTAGCCGCCTTTAAAGAAGGCCGCGGCGTTTGAACTGGCAACGCCATGCCGCAATCTCACAGAGCAGAGAAGTCTCTGCCGGCAAAAAGACCATAAGCCGCTAGTCGAATAGTGCATCCTAACTTATGTAGTTTATTTTGTGTGGGGGAACAAATAAAATAGGGCGTTAGGGATTTTTAATAAAGTATACAACAACCGAAAAATAATATTAAACATACAAATTCGCAGTAAACTAAACAATAGGTCTACATCAATCACGTACTTCTGTTAGGTTTTAAAGATATCTGCATATCATGGTCAGATTAACTTATCATTTAAGATGCCCCTATGAATACATTTTTAAATTAATGTGTTAAATAAATTCTGTTGATAAACTGCTTGAATTAAAAATTAACAGTGACAAATGTAATAAGAGGCACACAATTACTGTATGTCTTTGGAAGACAAAAGTGCAAAACCCATTTTAATACTTTATACAGACAGTTTCCCATTAGTTGTATTTATACTTGTTATTTTAACTTCGCTTTGTCTTTAAATAAACTGCTGTATGTCGTTTTAATCTTGTTTAATATAGGTATGTTGTTTTAAATAATACTTTACTTACGGTATCAGCACTTAGTAAATGGTGCTAAGCTGTCTTAAATATTGTTATTTATAGAACAAAACTAATGATAAAAGTATTGTTATTAATTCCTTTCTAAACTAATAAAAAACATAACTTACCATTGTTATGGATTAACAACTTTAAAAAATGCAAATTAGGGCAAAACGAAATGTAGCCCTAATAACATTAGGGAGTTTTAGCCTATACAACTCTTTAGTAAACAAATGTTGAGTGTATTACATAACTTAACTTTAAATCCAATAAGTGGGTGGGTTTGTTGCAACGGGGTAATTTTAAAAAGTGATGTAAATTCCTAGTACATTCCTGAATTAACTGTGCTAGGCATTATAGTATTAATATGCCTAAGTAGGCATAGTACAGTACTGTACTTGTAAAACCCAGCAACACTGACTATAAACATGCTTAATTTTACTCTAAGTTTAAATATGAACTCTGTTGGGCTCGCAACAGGGTAAGAAACTCGTTAGCAAAACGATAAACATCACTAAACTGTGTTGCACGTTCACTGTGCAGTACAGGTATATGGAAACGTTGGTGTTGTTATGCGGGTTGTATTAACTGTCCCCCCGACCAGGTTGAAGGTGCTCATGTAAATACTTTCAGGCTGACTACTAGAATTTGAATTGCCATTTGAAATACATTGCTTATTGGCGTTCCATTCTGCACAGTAAATGAGGAACAGAATATAGAACGGTATTTTCTAACTTGAAGAGTAAAAAATAACGATTTTAGAGATGGCAGCGTCTTGATTCCTCCATTCTAGTATATGGGTGGCAAGGCGCATGGTAACTCCTCTTGCGGCGCTGCCAATTCTACTACGCCGCGGCCTTCTTTAAAGGCGTCTATGGGGAATGTCAGGGAAAAAGTTGGAAAAATATCAAAAGTCAGGGAAAATGCTTACTATTTTATAAAAGTCAAGGACAATTTTTTATTTTTATAGTAAACGCAAAGCAGGGATTTCTCAATCCTTAAGCTACTTTAAATAGAATATAACATGTATGTTCATATCATTATTATAAAAGTTTGAGTTCCTTCAGTTATCCATATACAGCCTTAAAAAGGCCTAACTTATAGTACTTAAAGATTATTTATAAAAAAATAAAGAGGATATAGCCATAAGCCTAATATTTTAAAAATTCTTCTATGGATTTTGCAAATATGGATTTTATTTTGTGTGTGTCTTGTTTTATTAAGCCTAGATCTATTTCGAAATTTAAGTTTAGTCCTATTGAAAATAATGAAACTGGTTAAAATTTAATACAACTGTCTGATGACTCGTAAACTTACTTGGAAATATTCCTTTAGGCTAAGAAAAGATGATTCATAATCAGGTTCAAATGGTAATAGGCTCGTAACATGCGTTATAAAGACCTTGTGTCCTGCCCTTGTCAGTGCTGCTGAAGGGTTTCGACATATCTTTATATATTATTCTGTAAGCGAATTTAAGTAAAAATTGTGGCAGTATGGCAAATTGCAGGATGATAGGAGAGGGTTCAAATTAAAGGTCTTGATACCACGGACTCGGGGAAAATAGCAGTATTTCCATTAAGTTACCAGTAAACGAGAAATAACGTAAAACTTCCCCCATAAGAAAAGCATGGGGATTTGAAAAGGTCTGATTTGTTTACATTAAAACATGTGATTTTGTATCTACTTTGTTTGCGAACTGACATGTTTTAACATATATGAAGCAAATTTAGGAAAAGGGTTAGGGGTCATGGCCCCTTCAAGCCAATATTACTATTTCTATTATTGTTTGTTTGTTTGGTTATTATAAACATGGATCAGTTAATTGATGAGGTACGTGCCCGACTACTGTTGTGGGATAGTAATAGTAATATGGAGAGTTTTAAACCAAATTCAAGTATTTGCCTGGGAAGACATTTATGGTGTACTCGGCAGGGTTTAAGCTGCGGTCGCGTTTGTCGCAAAAATGCGACATGCACCACGAAAATGCGACAATATTTGGGCAGGCTGTCGCTTTTTTGCTACAAAGAAAGGTATTTTATAATTTTATTGCAGAAAATCTGGTTTTAACAATACAAATTGTAGGTATTAAAAGTCCGTGATCACGATCCACAACCATAAAAGATAAGAAGATTAGTTGAGATGTTGTAGAGGCTTAACGTTGCGTTGGTTGCACTACGTCACTTACCGATCGTCTCTGAGCGATTGGTAGAGGGGACGAGCCTACATTACGTAAACAGTTGCTGTCGATTTCAACTGCGTACCGTGTAAACGGAACGGGCGAGTTACTGATATGACAGTTGTAGTAACGAAGTGACTACGTACACGTCCAATGTAAGGGCAAATTCACTTCGCTACCGCTTAGGTTAGGTTACGTTACATTACATTAGGTTAGGTTACGTTACGTTAGATTATGTTAGGAGGTTTTCTGGCTCTCAATTTGTTTGAAAAGTCACAGGAAAGTTAACGTACGGTGCATAATTTGGAACAGACGTGAACAGTAGCGGCTCACGTCGGACGTGTACGTAGCCTCTGCCTTGTAGTAACAGACCCCCCTCGTGAGTCAGTCCTTAGTAGCCGAGCGAATCGGCGAATGCGAGAATGTCAAGGGCTAGTTCGCCACCGAAGGAATGACGGCGCTCGCCTCACCTTCGCACCGATTCTTGGTGGTTTTTGTGACCGAGTCAAAGGAGACGAGTACTTAAGTCTCGACTCGCTGCTGAATGTGAACGGTTACATGAGCACGAGTCGCTCGAAGTCGCAACGATCGGGCGAAAGTGTAGAGGTTAGCGAAAACAGACAACTCGAAATCGGTGATGCGCAAATGCGATCGCGATATGCTTTGAGGTTATGTTTCAGAGTGTGTAATGTTTGGGTTGTGTGAGTTTTAGTTGTTCTGGTGCCATATTAGGCCTATTCTACTAGAAGGTTTAGTATATTTCCATGATAGACTTTAATGGTTAAAATGGATAAGTTACCAAGAAAAGTAGACACTGCTGAATTATATATTATTTAAAAGTAAACCCTTAAAAACAAATACAAGCAAAAAAAAAAAAAACTTAAGACCAAAAAATAGTATAATGACATGCGATAAAAATGTGAAAAGGAAAATATTTTTGCTACAAGTATTTAAGAGCTTTTAACATTTTTGCTCAAAGAATTTTTTTCCCAGCTGAATCCCTGGTACTCGGAAAAGACAGTCAGTTTATATTGCATTAATGTTTTCCTTAACTACTTTGTTGATTAGAAAAAAAAATAATTCCTTTACATTTTCTGGTATATGATATTCTACATAATTAGAATACAACACTTTTTAAAGTAGGCCTACATAATTTAATTTAAATTAATGAAAGGGATAAATATTCTTATACGAGATAAAATTTGATTGGTGTACTAATTTGCTAGCTACAATTTTATACCCGCTGTAATTGATAATGTTGACTAACTTTGGCCAAAAATAAAATAAAAATAACCTTATCAATGGGACTTTACCAGTAGCATAGTACACTGCAGCAAATTTATATGTTTTGAAAACATAACAAATTTTTAAGCCTACATTTAACACAACTTTTTTAATGCAGTCAACGCAATATATTCTTGAAAACGAAAATACCACGGTTTACAAGACATCCTACCACCTTAAAGGTTTGTTTGTATCAGTGACTGACGAACTACTAAATGTAATACCATAGTATTTAAATTAATACTTGTAATTAATACTAGTATTTTATATAATACTACTTAATAATCAATCTGAATAAACCGTTTCGAAGTATATTTGGTTTAAGTACATTAAAAATTAGACTATAAAAAAACACGAGCTTCATAACAAACCATTAAACATGTTTTTAGCTCTTTTGAGGGTTGAGAAAACATCACTTTACGAAATGGATACCAGCTTTCATAAAATGAAGTTTAAAAATCTAAAATTATACAAATAAACTAAAAAAATATTTATTTATGGCGTATCCAAATTTGGAATCGATAAGTTGACCCGTTTCGGAAATATGAATTTTTTAAGTCCGTAGTTGCTATAACAACGGCAAAAATCGTTTACTTTTTATATTCTACCCGCAATCAAAATTTAAAAACCTGTACACCAAAACACGGAGAAAAAGACATGGAAAATGTTGATGTAACCGCCGTTATTGTAGCTCAATTTTTGGTGGCAAATCAAACTCGAGAAGGCCTATCCATCATTTTGAATCCGACAGTAATCGGGGGAAAACTGGAAAACTCAGAACAGGAGCTCGCGGATGTCGCTTGCGGTGTGAATTGGCCACGTGTTACGTTACGTTACGCTATCGGATGTTATGTGACAGATCTCGGTGTAAAAAGGCCTTAAGGAGTAAAATTCTACTTTACATAGTAGGTGGGGGAAAATAAATTATAGTCATTCTTAACCAGGTTGAATATGGATATACCATTCTCAATTATATATTATTCTTTTAAATAATATATAATTCAGCAGTGTCTACTTTTCTTGGTAACTTATCCATTTTAACCATTAAAGTCTATCATGGAAATATACTAAACCTTCTAGTAGAATAGGCCTAATATGGCACCAGAACAACTAAAACTCACACAACCCAAACATTACACACTCTGAAACATAACCTCAAAGCATATCGCGATCGCATTTGCGCATCACCGATTTCGAGTTGTCTGTTTTCGCTAACCTCTACACTTTCGCCCGATCGTTGCGACTTCGAGCGACTCGTGCTCATGTAACCGTTCACATTCAGCAGCGAGTCGAGACTTAAGTACTCGTCTCCTTTGACTCGGTCACAAAAACCACCAAGAATCGGTGCGAAGGTGAGGCGAGCGCCGTCATTCCTTCGGTGGCGAACTAGCCCTTGACATTCTCGCATTCGCCGATTCGCTCGGCTACTAAGGACTGACTCACGAGGGGGGTCTGTTACTACAAGGCAGAGGCTACGTACACGTCCGACGTAAGCCGCTACTGTTCACGTCTGTTCCAAATTATGCACCGTACGTTAACTTTCCTGTGACTTTTCAAACAAATTGAGAGCCAGAAAACCTCCTAACCTAATCTAACGTAACGTAACCTAACCTAATGTAATGTAACGTAACCTAACCTAAGCGGTAGCGAAGTGAATTTGCCCTTACATTGGACGTGTACGTAGTCACTTCGTTACTACAACTGTTATATCAGTAACTCGCCCGTTCCGTTTACACGGTAAGCAGTTGAAATCGACAGCAACTGTTTACGTAATGTAGGCTCGTCCCCTCTACCAATCGCTCAGAGACGATCGGTAAGTGACGTAGTGCAACCAACGCAACGTTAAGCCTCTACAACATCTCAACTAATCTTCTAATCTTTTATGGTTGTGGATCGTGATCACGGACTTTTAATCCCTACAATTTGTATTGTTAAACCCAGATTTTCTGCAATAAAATTATAAAATACCTTTCTTTGTAGCAAAAAAGCGACAGCCTGCCCAAATATTGTCGCATTTTCGTGGTGCATGTCGCATTTTTGCGACAAACGCGACCGCAGCTTAAACCCTGCCGAGTACACCATAAATGTCTTCCCAGGCAAATACTTGAATTTGGTTTAAAACTCTCCATATTACTATTACTATCCCACAACAGTAGTCGGGCACGTACCTCATCAATTAACTGATCCATGTTTATAATAACCAAACAAACAAACAATAATAGAAATAGTAATATTGGCTTGAAGGGGCCATGACCCCTAACCGTTTTCCTAAATTTGCTTCATATATGTTAAAACATGTCAGTTCGCAAACAAAGTAGATACAAAATCATATGTTTTAATGTAAACAAATCAGACCTTTTCAAATCCCTATGCTTTTCTTATGGGGGAAGTTTTACGTTATTTCTCGTTTGGTAACTTAATGGAAATACTGCTATTTTCCCCGAGTCCGTGGTATCAAGACCTTTAATTTGAACCCTCTCCTATCATCCTGCAATTTGCCAAACTGCCACAATTTTTACTTAAATTCGCTTACAGAATAATATATAAAGATATGTCGAAACCCTTCAGCAGCACTGACAAGGGCAGGACACAAGGTCTTTATAACGCATGCGCGAGGCCACCGACGCTGCGTACGTTTCTAAAATATCGTTCCCCAAGCGATCCCCTGCGATTAGTTGGTTTACTTCGCCGACTACGCGTTACGTTTTTTTCGGTGGTATGAATTGCCCCATTTGAAACAACGGTGAGCGATCTTTTAATAAGTCTGTCACGTCCTGTCACATAACATAACGTTTTGCCGGTGTGAATTGGCTTTTATAATGAACGAATAAAGTACTACTTTGTCTCCCGTGTGAGACAAAATAACCCCATAAGAATAACATTGACAATCTGGCAACACAGTGCAGTGGAAAACTTATAACGCTGTAACTAAGTATCTGATACTTCGTTGCAATTAACGTTCCAAATTCCCAGGTTAGTTATTACGCATTACGTGTCCAAAATGTACAGCGATTGTGAATACGTTTCAACACAATATTTAATACGGGGGGAGGGGGTTTCGGGGGTGTAAAAATATTTTACTTTAGCTTGGTTTAAACTACTACAGTAAAAAAACTCGGGCTAATTGTCCAAAGAATTCTAGTTGTGATTAGAATTATTTTGTAAATAATTGATTATTTATTTTAGTAACAATATTTCCCTATATTTAATATATATATATGTTTGTTACAGATTTTGGCGATCATCAACTTCTAGAATGCGCCAGCCGTTGCAAGAACACAGACACCATCTTAATTAAACATTTGTTACACTTTTTATATTATTAATTTTTTAGGCTACCTACTTAAATGTACAAAAGTAGACACGCATTTTGTATTTTATTTAGCCATTACAGTCATGGTAGTTTTAATATTTCATTAGGCATAAAAATATTATGAAGCATATGAAATAATTATGTTTATTTTTTAAATTTTCAAATAAGTTAATTGTACAAAAATAAGCCTAGTTTTTGTGGCTAAAAAAGATCAGTAATAATGTTTTATGGTTTTATTTATAATTGTATTTAACAATTATCGCAAAATGAAATAGGCTATGTAATTCCTGTGTGATTTATAAGTAATCTTTGACTATTACTTGTATGGTTATAAATGATAAGTCAGTTTTTTCTTTATGATTTATAGTTCAGAGAAACTTTTTTTTCAAATTCTGTTACAAAATATTCAACTGATTTTTATGTTGGTACAATATTTTATTAGATGACGTAGACTTCTTAAGAATATCTCAAAGTGGTCACAGTTTATACAATTTTCAATTTCACGACAAGATGTTAAGGTTTATTTATTTTATAACCATTTTTCCAATTATGATCTAAATACTTCCTAGTTAACATTCCCATTAATCAGTCACTGAGGATGTAATCTCATTTGTGGTCGTGTGAAAAAGAGATTGTTACAGGCAAATTGTCAGAATCTAGCTCAGGTAAGCCTTCCTGAATGATAGCTGGAGTGAAATTTGTGTGTAATGCCAAAGTCAAGTATGTAGGGTTGGTAATCCGGTTGCCGTGGATAATGGGTCGGTAAATCTGGAGCGGAAATCATTATATCTGAACCATTAGTATATTGAAGTAGACGATTCCCATTTGGATTAGTTTTTCGGCAGCCCCATACCTGATGTTTACATTTAAGTCACCTTCAACAGTTGAACAGCCTTCTTGAAAAAGAATCTGCAAGTCGTGATAGTGTAGCCGTCTGTTAGGGGATTTATACACAGATATAACACGAAAGTTTGCACCATTGTTTAAACTAATTTCAACACCAACTGATTCCAAGGAAGCGAGAGTAGATAAAAATATATGGTGATGGTCTAAAGTCCTTCGTACAAAAATTGCAACACCACCTGATGCAGCTGGATCCGGTCTGTCTTCCCTGTATACAGAATACCCACTTACTTTAAAATGTCCAACAGCAGTTAAATGCGTTTCACTGATTGCCATTTAAAGATAAACAACTAGTATTGGCGGCCGCTATTGCGACTGCAGGAAATAATCAGCTGTTTCAGGAACAAAGCTTGAATACTCCCGGCTCTGCTAATATATGCTAAAATGGCCTAAAAACAGCTTAAAGCTACCGTAACTCAAACAAGGTTGCTTTTTTTCAAGAAAAAACAAACAACATGTGCAGCTTCCCCGACCTCGATTACCCTTAAAATATATCTTTTCGTAGCTTGGGAGCCGTTACAGCTAAAAAACAGCCGTGGACGCATAGACGCATGAAAATGGCCTAAAACATGAAGCTTTAAGCTACCGTAACTCAAGTAAGGTTTTTTCAAGAACCGTCGCTTGGGAGCCATTACAGTTTGAGAAACAGCCGCGGACGGACGCACGGAGCCTCAGACAATACGATCTATAGTATTGATGTTTTTAAGGAAAATTTGTGTAACATATGATAATACCTTTCTCAGAATTTAATTGTAAATATAAACCAGGGTTTACCTTGGTTTTAAAGTTTAAAGTTTATTGGAACAACTGTTACAAATTTAAATTTTTGATTAAAAATTAATCAAAGTTATTTCATGGCCAACATTAACCACTACATAATCTGTTTCATTCCTGGGCCTTAACAAAACCAAGTCTGTCATGTTAATGTTCATTGTAAATTGCAGATATATAACTCATTTTACCTGTAATAGAAGTTTGTTCATTATTTTCAAGGTCATGACAATCATTTCTCCAGCATATTTCAGAAGTACAATCCGCACATTGTATAATCTGCACTTATTGTTATAAAATTTCACTGGGGCCCGTTTCATAAAACTTTCAGGACCTGTATTACAGGTAACTTCTCTGTATTATTACTTAAAATTACAATAGTGTGTTTCATAAAGTTTTTCAACTGTAGAAATACTTACAGGGGATTTACCTGTATTACAAGTACATTCTACAAGAGTTATAAAGTGATCTGTTTCATAGAGGGTAGTGGCCTGTATTACAGGCCCTGTAAATTATACACAAAATGATGATTGTTTAGAATATCATAAAACTTTTACAAGTATCACTTATTAACGCATTCGCTGCGGGTGCCCCGAAATCGGGACATCGCTCAACATTGAAATATATGAGATTTTCATGTTTAAACATAACAAACGCAGCAAAGCTGTTAAGTTAAATAGTGTGTTATGCATATATTTGTAATTAAAAAGTGTATAATAGACACAGAAAGCAGTTCTTGTGATGAAGAGAATTTTATTTTTGTATACTATTTTTCAATTAATTTATGTTCATAATTAAGAGAGTCATACAAATTTACTTAATCTCCATAAGAATAATATTGAATAATAATATCTGGGTAACCAATTGACGTGAATAGTAATTTAAGTACTATTTTGTTTTTTTTTCAAGTTAGAAACCCAGTCAGATCGCCCCATCACAATGTTTTTTTTTGGGGGGGGGCCTTGTACACCAACATTTTTGTTTAAACTTTTAGATATGATCTTTTTAAAAGTCAAATTTTAATTTTCACTATAGGATTCAGCTTAGAGTCATAAATATTGCTTTATATGTTTGTACCTAATTTAATCAAAATGGGACCATTTCTATGAAAGTTATTGCACCCACAAACACTCACTAAACTGAAATGTCTGTTTCCCATATAAAAATGTGTAAAATATTAGAATAAAGGTTGTTGAGTGCAGTTTCAGATGTGTTTCCGACAGCAAATTCTTTTATATCTGCCTATGTAAAAATATATCACTTGCAATCAAAAATGTTTATGTTTGCCAACGGTACACTATACTGAATGTTTGTTGTTGTTGTTATTGGCGGATTAGGAAACCCCAGCTTTGCTGCTAGTCACCTCTTCCACACGCGGGAATATTGCAAGGGTTACCGGAAAGATAGGATATAGCAGGAAAGGAAAGGGTGGGAAGGGACGGCAGCCAAATCGACCCCTCAGAGGGCCAATTCCCGTGCCCCTGTGACAGCTGGGATGAGGCTCTCAACAGGGGACCCTCATTTTGCCCTCCAACAGGTCAACCCAACTGACAGGGTATCCATGCACAACAGCCAGGGACCATTCATTCTCAGGTTGGAAGGAGGGACCAAACCTGGAGACTCTGTCCCTAGCTGCTGCAAATGGAGGGACCAAAGGTGAAAGGGAAGTTAGTCATAATGGACAGCCAAAAGACTTACCATATGTCGTAATGACAACCTCATTTGCTGTACCCAATGTCAGCCTCAAAACTGGTATAGACCAGTCTTAAGGTAGTCCTGGGACTACTGAATGTTTACCTTTCCATGGTGCAACCCAAGGTAATATATAGATTCTTTCTCGAAATTCGCTAACAAATCCCACGAATCCCAGGATTCAATTGTAACCCCCCCAGGTCATGTAAATTAGAAAATTAGATAAATGTCATCATTATACGATCATAACATTTTTATTCAAGTGTCGCGTATAAAGTAAAAATAGTTTGTTATTGCATAGATTTGTAATTATAAAGTACTAGCTGCTACCTGCGGATTTGCTCGCGACAAATTATAAAAGACTGACCAGCACTATCAAATATTTGTTTAGTTTTCCCATCTGATTTCCTTTGCCCTAACTGACATACAACTACAGCTGGTAATTTTATAAATGACTAGCTGCTAATCCCGTGCTTCGCAATGGGGAAAAACATTCAGAGTAGAAAGACTAAGCAGTTATGTGTGCTGCATTCTGTGGTTAGCCCGTGGAACTATTACGAATCAAGATCAGCTGTTTGTATTTTCATCAGCTCAAACAAAAATTAATGTTCATAAGAATAACATGGGAACTTGGAAGTCCTATGGGGAAGAACCCTGAGGACTTTTAAAAACGAAAATAGGCCTATGTGTTTATGTAGTATATAAGGAAAATTCCTCTCAATTTTCATGCCAATCGGTTCAGTAGTTTTTAGTGATTGAGGAACAAAAAGCAGATAGACAAACCATCCCATTTATAGTAGGATATCCTTCCATGAGATTTTCATTAGATTAGAACTTACAGGACCAGGGGGGGTGGAGCCCTAAGCTTGGATGTGGACATTATCAGGTCTATATGTTAATGTGATATGTAAAATGCAAAATTTTAGCTTAATCAGTCCAGTAGTTTATATGTGATGGAAATCCAAGTATCCATACTTTCACATTTATAATATTAGTAGAATAATAAACTATCAGAAAACTCATACATGCTTTCTCCCTTTTATACCAATTTGAATCAGTAAATTATATTTACTAAATATAGAATATAAAGTACGGTATCATGTATAGGCAATCTTCTAATGACCTTTTTCAAAAATATCGACCCAAATACACTCAGAAGTTACGAGGGGAATGCCTCCTCCTCCCCCCAGGGTTAGGTGGCAACATATTTTGAATGTCCTCTGTTGGTTAATGCTATCTTTACCTACATACCAAGTTTTAATGAAATTGGACAGTAAATAAGATAGAAATAATATGTTTTTATTCCCCATAAATAAAAAAAAACATTGCAATTAGAATTGTAACTGCGGTTGGTGTCATTTTACTAGGGACTTGAAAACCATAAACCACTACATTTGAAATAAAAACGTTAGCCATCGTTAGAATCGTTATATTTTAAACACACTAAATATAAATGTTTAATATGAAAAATAAATGTACTGAGTAGGCCTACGTGATTCTAGCCTAAGTAATAACAGTAAAAATAAATCCCAGGGGCCAGGATTCAATAGTAATACAGGTGGAACTTTACAGGTGATTTTAGGATTGTGGAATAATTTTTATGAAACAGATTTTACAGGAATTGTACTTTTTATTTTACAAGTCCTGTATTACAGGACTTGCATTACAGCAAGCTACTTTTATAAAACGAGCCCCTGTGGGATCCCCCGAATTATGGATTGTTTTTAAGATGACTTTTTTATTTGAAAAAAGGGTGCCGAACTAATTGGGGGCTTGCTTTCTTTACAATAAAAAGGTAAGTAAGGAAAAAATTCAAAAATTAAGAATTATTCATGAATTGTCGCTTTAACGAAATAGGATTATCTTATATTTTAAATTGTTGAACAACAAAAACGTAGTTAATTCTTTTATTTATTTCCTTAAAAGAGAATATAAATACAGTATTAATTTGTATGTGTAATGTTAACTGATTGTTTGAGGAAACTCCAGATCAGAAAATTAAATTTCCTTAGCCTATCTTTTGTATCCTTCCATCTCAACTTCTAAGGTTTTGTGCAGTTCTATGAGTAAACAAGTAATCTACAGAACCAGCAAAATAGTTTGGCGAACTTATCATCTTGAGCAACATATAGGTCTTATTTATCTTTTGTTATATTTTAGATCAACATGAATTGATTAAATATCCATTTCTGTAACTAGAGCAACACAAGCTTCTTATTTATATAGTTTTTAAATATTTGATCAACAAGAATGCACTAAATATCTATTGTATAATTTAGATCAATGTAAATGCATAAATTTCCCATTTGTATACATTAGATCAACGTGGACACGTAAAGTTTCCATGTTTATACTTTCGATCAACGTAAATGCATTAAATATCCATTTGTATAGCTTGATCAACGATGTAATGCATTTTATCCAACAGAGAGCAACATAAATGCGTATAATGCCCGCGATCAACATGGAAACAGAAAACGGGAATATATATATATATATATATATATATATATATATATATATATATATATATATGTGTGTATATATATATATATATATATATTTGTGTGTCCGTGAGCACGATAACTATCGTAAAAATGATCCGATTTTGATGAAATTTGGTATAAACGTGTAAAGCAACATTTATGACTTTAAGTTCGAAAACCAGCCAGATCGCTCTATCCAAAGGGGTATTTTGGGGGGGTTTTGTACCCCAAAAATGGGATTTTTGATTTTTTTACATATAATTATGGAAAAAGTCAATTTTTTCCCATTGGATTCAGCTTAAAAAAACACACAATTTGGTATTTTGATCATTTCTCTACGTCAATTTGTTACCGAGATATTGAAAGTGCTAAACACAGTACGTTGTCTAATGTTATTCTTATGGACGAAAATAAAAATTTTATATATCGCTTATTTATGAACGTATACTGACGAAACTTGGTATACGGCTTCATCTGGTTGTGGACCATTGATATTTGCTCAAAAAAACAATCTTTTACCAAAGGCTCCCTTAGCAGCAAACCTGCGTACTCAGCCCCATGTTATTCTTATGGAGAATAAGTAACGTGTTATCTCCCTTCATTATGAAAATAAATTAATGAAATTTGGTATGTGGCTTTACCTACATGAGTTATATTGATATTTGTATAAAACCCCATTTTTTGTGTTTCTTGCTTCAGCAAACCTGCATACTCAGCCGCCATGTTATTCTTATGGACAATAATTAAAATGTCATAAATCGTTTATTTATGAATGTGTATTGATGAAACTTGGTTATTGGATGTGGCTTTATGTGGTATTAAGATACATATATATGCATTGGAAATTCGCTGAGTACGCAGGTTTGCTGCTACGGGGGTATTATCATGTATCATATTATGGGATAAGCTTAAAAATGCCATTATGACGAAAGTATGAATTTTCTTAGACATAGCGTGCCTAGGAATGAATACTCATGTCAGTCAGCTTTGGGATAGAAATCCTAGGACGATTAATCTTAAACTATGTTCATACGTATGAAAAACATTTATTTTTATTATTTTATTTTAAAACAACCATTATAGTATGGTCATAGATTATCTCAATATAACGGTTTTAAGCAGATAAATTGGCCATAGAAATCACAGCTGTTGCAGTAAATAAAAACCCTGCTGCTGAACTCTAGCGGGAAAAAATATAAGGTCTAACGATTTCAAGGCCAAGGAGGACATTACTTTTATTTATAAATACAACTGGTTTGTGTTTTCAGGGCAAAAATTATAAATCTTTTAACTAAATATGTATATAATTTTTGAAAGAAATACTGCTAACCAAATGTACTTTGAGATTTTACCTTAAAAAACATTCATTATTTACGTTGATTAACCTTAACTTATAAGCTCAAGGTGCAACATTGACTGATGCTGCAGAGCAGCACGGGTCCTCCAGTTGACATTGAATAAATATTATAACTAGATAATGTACTCTAATACGAGCAAAGGCTGTCTGTCTGTTTGTTGGTTGCTTGCCAAAATTTATTGCGGAACGATTTTGTTACAAAAGAGACTTTTTTACCTAAATAATCGAATGGTGAGACCTCAACCCAAGAAAATTAATATTCCTTAATTAATATCATTTTGAAATTGGAAATTTCAACAATGGCTTCAAGAGTTATAATCAGAACCAATTAATTATATTTGCTGTTAACAAATTAACTAGTAAACTATCAAAGTAGCTCTTACACAAGATAAAGTATCAACGAATAATCATATCTGCTGTTAACAAATTAACCAGTAAACTGTAAAAGTAGCACTTAAACCAGGTAGAGTATCAACGAATAATCATATCTGCTGTTAACAAATTAACCAGTGAACTGCCAAAGTAGCACTTAAACAAGGTAGAGTATCAACGAATAATCATATCTGCTGTTAACAAATTAACCAGTAAACCGTCAAAGTAGCACATACATAAGGTAGAGTATCAACGAATAATCGTATCTGCTGTTAAAAAATTAACCAATTAACAGTCAAAATAGCATTTACACAAGGTAGAGTATCAACGAATTATATCATATCTGCTGTTAACAAATTAACCAGTAAACTGTCAGAGTAGCACTTACACAAGGTAGAGTATCAAAAAATAATCATATTTGCTGTTAACAAATTACCCAGTAAACTGTCAGAGTAGCACTTACACAAGGTAGAGCATCAACGAATAATCATATCAGCTGTTAACAAATTAACCAGTTAACTGTCAAAGCAGCACTTACACAAGGTAGAGTATCAACGAATAATCATATCTGCTGTTAACAAATTAACCAGGTAACTGTCAAAGTAGCACTTACATAAGCTAGAGTATCAACGAATAATCATATCTGCTGTTAACAAATTAACCAGTAAACTGTCAGAGTAGCACTTACACAAGGTAGAGTATCAATGAATAAACATATCTGCTGTTAACAAATTAACCAGTAAACTGTCAAAGTATTATTTATACAATGTAGAGTATCAACGAATATTCATATATGCTGTTAACAAATTAACCAGGTAACTGTCAAAGTAGCACTTACACAAGCTAGAGTATCAACGAATAATCATATCTGCTGTTAAAAAATTAACCAGTAAACTGTCAAAGTATTATTTATACAAGGTAGAGTATCAACGAATAATCATATATACTGTTAACAAATTAACCAGTAAACTGTCAGAGTAGCACTTACACAAGGTAGAGTATCAACGAATAATCATATCTGCTGTTAACAAATTAACTAGTAAACTGTCAAAGTAGCACTTACACAAGGTAGAGTATCAACGAATAATCATATCTGCTGTTAACAAATTAACTACTTAACTGTCAAAGTAGTACACTTACACAAGGTAGAGTATCAACGAATAATCATATCTGCTGTTAACAAATTAACCAGGTAACTCTCAAAGTAGCACTTACACAAGCTAGAGTATCAACGAATAATCATATCTGCTGTTAACAAATTAACCAGTAAACTGTCAGAGTAGCACTTACACAAGGTAGAGAATCAACGAATAATCATATCTGCTGTTAACAAATTAACCAGTAAACTGTCAAAGTATTATTTAAACAAGGTAGAGTATCAACGAATAATCATATCTGCTGTTAACAAATTAACCAGTAAACTATCAATGTATTATTTACACAAGGTAGAGTATTAACGAATAATCATATCTGCTGTTAACAAATTAACCAGTTAACTATCAAATTAGCACTTACACAAGGTAGAGTATCAACGAATAATCATATCTGCTGATAATAAATTAACAAGTAAACTGTCAAAGTAGCACTTACACAAGGTAGAGTATCAAAGAATAATCATATCTGCTGTTAACAAATTAACACGTAAACTGTCAAAGTAGCACTTACACAAGGTAGAGTATCAACGAATAATCATATCTGATGTTAACAAATTAACCAGGTAACTGTCAAAGTAGCACTTACACAAGCTAGAGTATCAACAAATAATCATATCTGCTGTTAACAAATTGACCAGTAAACTGTCAATGTATGATTTACACAAGGTAGAGTATTAACGAATAATCATATCTGCTGTTAACAAATTAACCAGTAAACTGTCAAAGTATCATTTACACAAGGTAGAGTATCAACGAATAACCATATCTGCTGTTAACAAATTAACCAGTAAACTGTTAGAGTAGCACTTACACAAGGTAGAGTATCAAAAAATAATCATATTTGCTGTTAACAAATTAACCAGTAAACTGTCAGAGTAGCACTTACACAAGGTAGAGTATTAACGAAAAATCATATCTGCTGTTAACAAATTAACCAGTAAACTGTCAAAGTAGCATTTACACAAGGTAGAGTATCAACGAAAAATCACATCTGCTGATAACAAATTAACCAGTAAACTGTCAGAGTTGCACTTACACAAGGTAGAGTATCAACGAATCATAATATCTGCTGTTAATAAATTTGCCAGTAAACTGTCAAAGTTGCACTTATACAAGGTAAAGTATCAACGAAAAATCATATCTGCTGTTAACAAATTAACCAGTAAACTGTCAGAGTTGCACTTACACAAGAAAGAGTATCAACGAATAATCATATCTGCTGTTAACAAATTTACCAGTAAACTGTCAAAGTATTATTTACACAAGGTAGAGTATTAACGAATAATCATATCTGCTGTTAACAAATTAACCAGTAAACTGTCCAAGTAACATTTACACAAGGTAGAGTATCAACGAATAATCATATCTGCTGTTAACAAATTAACCAGTAAACTGTTAGAGTAGCACTTACACAAGGTAGAGTATCAAAAAATAATCATATTTGCTGTTAACAAATTAACCAGTAGACTGTCAGAGTAGCACTTACACAAGGTAGAGTATTAACGAATAATCATATCTGCTGTAAACAAATTAACCAGTAAACTGTCCAAGTAACATTTACACAAGGTAGAGTATCAAAGAATAATCATATCTGCTGTAACAAAGTAACAAGTAAACTGTCAGAGTAGCACTTACACATAGTAGAGTATCAACGAAAAATCATATCTGCCGTTAACAAATTATCCAGTAAACTGTCAAAGTAGCATTTACACAAGGTAGAGTATCAACGAACAATCATATCTGCTGTTAACAAATTAACCAGTAAACTGTCAAAGTAGCATTTACACAAGGTAGAGTATCAACGAATAATCACATCTGCTGATAACAATTTAACCAGTAAACTGTCAGAGTTGGACTTACACAAGGTAGAGTATCAAAGAATCATTATATCTGCTGTTAATAAATTTGCCAGTAAACTGTCAAAGTTGCACTTATACAAGGTAATGTATCAACGAAAAATCATATCTGCTGTTAACAAATTAACCAGTAAATTGTCAGAGTTGCACTTACACAAGGTAGAGTATCAACGAATCATCATATCTACTGTTAATAAATTAATCAATAAACTGTCAGAGTTGCACTAACACAAGGTAGAGTATCAACGAATAATCATATCTGCTGTTAAAATAATAAACAAGTAAACTGTCAGAGTAGCACTTACACAAGGTAGAGTATCAACGAATCATCTTATCTGCAGTAAGCAAATTAACCAATTAACTGTAAAACTAGCACTTATACAAGGTAAAGTATCAACGAATCATCATATCTGCTGTTAACAAATTAAGCAGTAAACTGTCAAAGTATCATTTACAAAGGTAGAGTATCAACAAATAATCATATCTGATGTTAAAAAATAAACCAGTAAACTGTCAGAGTAGCACTAACACAAGGTAGAGTATTAACGAATATTCATATCTGCTGTTAACAAATTAACCAGTAAACTGTCAGAATAGCACTTACACAACGTAAGGTATCAACGAATAATCATATCTGCTTTTCACAAATTAACCAGTTAACTATCAGATTAGCATTTTCACAAGGTAGAGTATCAACGAATAATCATATCAGCTGTTAACAAATTAACCAGTAAACTGTCAGAGTAGCACTTGCTGTTAACAAATTAACTAGTAAACTGTCAAAACAGCATTTACACAAGGTAGAGTATCAACGAATAATCATATCTGCTGTTAACAAATTTACCAGTAAACTGTCAAAGTATTATTTACACAAGGTAGAGTATTAACGAATAATCATATCTGCTGTTAACAAATTAACCAGTAAACTGTCCAAGTAACATTTACACAAGGTAGAGTATCAAAGAATAATCATATCTGATGTTAACAAGTTAACCAGTAAACTGTCAGAGTAGCACTTACACAAGGTAGAGTATCAACGAATAATTATATCTGCTGTTAAGAAATTAACCAGTAAACTGTCAAAGTAGCACTTACACAAGGTAGAGTATCAAAGAATAATCATATCTGCTGTTAACAAATTAACCAGTAAACTGTAAAAATAGCACTTACAAAAGGTAGAGTATCAAAGAATAATAATATCTGCTCTTAAAAAATTAATCAGGTAACTGTCAACTTAGCACTTACACAAGCTAGAGTATCAACGAATAATCATATCTGCTGTTAACAAATTGACCAGTAAACTGTCAAAGTATGATTTACACAAGGTAGAGTATTAACGAATAATCATATCTGCTGTTAACAAATTAACCAGTAAACTGTCAAAGTATCATTTACACAAGGTAGAGTATCAACGAATAATCATATCTGCTGTTAAAAAATTAACAAGTAAACTGTTAGAGTAGCACTTACACAAGGTAGAGTATCAAAAATAATTATATTTGCTGTTAACAAATTAACCAGTAAACTGTCAGAGTAGCACTTACACAAGGTAGAGTATTAACGAATAATCATATCTGCTGTTAACAAATTAACCAGTAAACTATCAAAGTAGCATTTACACAAGGTAGAGTATCAAAGAATAATCATATCTGCTGTAACAAATTAACAATAAACTGTCAGAGTAGCACTTACACATGGTAGAGTATCAACGAATAATCATATCTGCCGTTAACAAATTAACCAGTAAACAGTCAAAGTAGCATTTACAGAAGGTAGAGTATCAACGAATAATCATATCTGCTGTTAACAAATTAACCAGTAAACTGTCAAAGTAGCATTTACACAAGGTAGAGTATCAACGAATAATCACATCTGCTGATAACAAATTAACCAGTAAACTGTCAGAGTTGCACTTACACAAGGTAGAGTATCAACGAATCATAATATCTGCTGTTAATAAATTTGTCAGTAAACTGTCAAAGTTGCACTTATACAAGGTAAAGTATCAACGAAAAATCATATCTGCTGTTAACAAATTAACCAGTAAACAGTCAAAGTAGCATTTACAGAAGGTAGAGTATCAACGAATAATCATATCTGCTGTAACAAATTAACAAGTAAACTGTCAGAGTAGCACTTACACATGGTAGGGTATCAACGAATAATCATATCTGCCGTTAACAAATTAACCAGTAAACAGTCAAAGTAGCATTTACAGAAGGTAGAGTATCAAAGAATAATCATATCTGCTGTAACAAATTAACAAGTAAACTGTCAGAGTAGCACTTACACATGGTAGGGTATCAACGAAAAATCATATCTGCCGTTAACAAATTAACCAGTAAACAGTCAAAGTAGCATTTACAGAAGGTAGAGTATCAACGAATAATCATATCTGCTGTTAACAAACTAACCAGTAAACTGTCAAAGTAGCATTTACACAAGGTAGAGTATCAACGAATAATCATATCTGCCGTTAACAAATTAACCAGTAAACAGTCAAAGTAGCATTTACAGAAGGTAGAGTATCAACGAATAATCATATCTGCTGTTAACAAATTAACCAGTAAACTGTCAGAGTAGAACTTGCTGTTAACAAATTAACTAGTAAACTGTCAAAACAGCATTTACACAAGGTAGAGTATCAACGAATAATAATATCTGCTGTTAACAAATTAACCAGTATACTGTAAAATTAGCACTTACATAAGGTAGAGTATCAACGAATTATCATATCTGCTGTTATCAAATTAACCATTAAACTGTCAGAGTAGCACTTACACAAGGTAGAGTATCAACGAATAATCATATCTGCTGTTAAAAAATTAACCATTAAACAGTCAGAGTAGCACTTACACAAGGTAGAGTATCAAAGAATAATCATATCTGATGTTAACAAGTTAACCAGTAAACTGTCAGAGTAGCACTTACACAAGGTAGAGTATCAACGAATAATTATATCTGCTGTTAAGAAATTAACCAGTAAACTGTCAAAGTAGCACTTACACAAGGTAGAGTATCAAAGAATAATCATATCTGCTGTTAACAAATTAACCAGTAAACTGTAAAAATAGCACTTACAAAAGGTAGAGTATCAAAGAATAATAATATCTGCTCTTAAAAAATTAATCAGGTAACTGTCAACTTAGCACTTACACAAGCTAGAGTATCAACGAATAATCATATCTGCTGTTAACAAATTGACCAGTAAACTGTCAAAGTATGATTTACACAAGGTAGAGTATTAACGAATAATCATATCTGCTGTTAACAAATTAACCAGTAAACTGTCAAAGTATCATTTACACAAGGTAGAGTATCAACGAATAATCATATCTGCTGTTAACAAATTAACAAGTAAACTGTTAGAGTAGCACTTACACAAGGTAGAGTATCAAAAATAATTATATTTGCTGTTAACAAATTAACCAGTAAACTGTCAGAGTAGCACTTACACAAGGTAGAGTATTAACGAATAATCATATCTGCTGTTAACAAATTAACCAGTAAACTATCAAAGTAGCATTTACACAAGGTAGAGTATCAAAGAATAATCATATCTGCTGTAACAAATTAACAATAAACTGTCAGAGTAGCACTTACACATGGTAGAGTATCAACGAATAATCATATCTGCCGTTAACAAATTAACCAGTAAACAGTCAAAGTAGCATTTACAGAAGGTAGAGTATCAACGAATAATCATATCTGCTGTTAACAAATTAACCAGTAAACTGTCAAAGTAGCATTTACACAAGGTAGAGTATCAACGAATAATCACATCTGCTGATAACAAATTAACCAGTAAACTGTCAGAGTTGCACTTACACAAGGTAGAGTATCAACGAATCATAATATCTGCTGTTAATAAATTTGTCAGTAAACTGTCAAAGTTGCACTTATACAAGGTAAAGTATCAACGAAAAATCATATCTGCTGTTAACAAATTAACCAGTAAACAGTCAAAGTAGCATTTACAGAAGGTAGAGTATCAACGAATAATCATATCTGCTGTAACAAATTAACAAGTAAACTGTCAGAGTAGCACTTACACATGGTAGGGTATCAACGAATAATCATATCTGCCGTTAACAAATTAACCAGTAAACAGTCAAAGTAGCATTTACAGAAGGTAGAGTATCAAAGAATAATCATATCTGCTGTAACAAATTAACAAGTAAACTGTCAGAGTAGCACTTACACATGGTAGGGTATCAACGAATTATCATATCTGCCGTTAACAAATTAACCAGTAAACAGTCAAAGTAGCATTTACAGAAGGTAGAGTATCAACGAATAATCATATCTGCTGTTAACAAACTAACCAGTAAACTGTCAAAGTAGCATTTACACAAGGTAGAGTATCAACGAATCATAATATCTGCTGTTAATACATTTGCCAGTAAACTCTCAAAGTTGCACTTATACAAGGTAAAGTATCAACGAAAAATCATATCTGCTGTTAACAAATTACCCAGTAAACTGTCAGAGTTGCACTTACACAAGAAAGAGTATCAAAGAATAATCATATCTGCTGTTAACAAATTAACCAGTAAACTGTCAAAGTATTATTTACACAAGGTAGAGTATTAACGAATAATCATATCTACTGTTAACAAATTAACCAGTAAACTGTCCAAGTATCATTAACACAAGGTAGAGTATCAACGAATAATCATATCTGCTGTTAACAAATTAACCAGTAAACTGTTAGAGTAGCACTTACACAAGGTAGAGTATCAAAAAATAATCATATTTGCTGTTAACAAATTAACCAGTAAACTGTCAGAGTAGCACTTACACAAGGTAGAGTATTAACGAATAATCATATCTGCTGTTAAAAAATTAACCAGTAAACAGTCAGAGTAGCACTTACACAAGGTAGAGTATCAAAGAATAATCATATCTGATGTTAATAAGTTAACTAGTAAACTGTCAGAGTAGCACTTACACATAGTAGTGTATCAACGAATAACCATATCTGCCGTTAACAAATTATCCAGTAAACTGTCAGAGTAGCACTTACACAAGGTTGAGTATCAACGAATAATCATATCTGCTGTTAAAAAATTAACCAGTTAACAGTCAGAGTAGCACTTACACAAGGTAGAGTATCAAAGAATAGTCATATCTGATGTTAACAAGTTAACCAGTAAACTGTCAGAGTAGCACTTACACAAGGTAGAGTATCAACGAATAATTATATCTGCTGTTAACAAATTGACCAGTAAACTGTCAAAGTATGATTTACACAAGGTAGAGTATTAACGAATAATCATATCTGCTGTTAACAAATTAACCAGTAAACTGTCAAAGTATCATTTACACAAGGTAGAGTATTAACGAATAATCATATCTGCTGTTAACAAATTAACCAGTAAACTGTCAAAGTATTATTTACACAAGGTAGAGTATTAACGAATAATCATATCTGCTGTTAACAAATTAACCAGTAAACTGTCCAAGTAACATTTACACAAGGTAGAGTATCAACGAATAATCATATCTGCTGTTAACAAATTAACCAGTAAACTGTTAGAGTAGCACTTACACAAGGTAGAGTATCAAAAAATAATCATATTTGCTGTTAACAAATTAACCAGTAGACTGTCAGAGTAGCACTTACACAAGGTAGAGTATTAACGAATAATCATATCTGCTGTAAACAAATTAACCAGTAAACTGTCCAAGTAACATTTACACAAGGTAGAGTATCAAAGAATAATCATATCTGCTGTAACAAAGTAACAAGTAAACTGTCAGAGTAGCACTTACACATAGTAGAGTATCAACGAAAAATCATATCTGCCGTTAACAAATTATCCAGTAAACTGTCAAAGTAGCATTTACACAAGGTAGAGTATCAACGAACAATCATATCTGCTGTTAACAAATTAACCAGTAAACTGTCAAAGTAGCATTTACACAAGGTAGAGTATCAACGAATAATCACATCTGCTGATAACAATTTAACCAGTAAACTGTCAGAGTTGGACTTACACAAGGTAGAGTATCAAAGAATCATTATATCTGCTGTTAATAAATTTGCCAGTAAACTGTCAAAGTTGCACTTATACAAGGTAATGTATCAACGAAAAATCATATCTGCTGTTAACAAATTAACCAGTAAATTGTCAGAGTTGCACTTACACAAGGTAGAGTATCAACGAATCATCATATCTACTGTTAATAAATTAATCAATAAACTGTCAGAGTTGCACTAACACAAGGTAGAGTATCAACGAATAATCATATCTGCTGTTAAAATAATAAACAAGTAAACTGTCAGAGTAGCACTTACACAAGGTAGAGTATCAACGAATCATCTTATCTGCAGTAAGCAAATTAACCAATTAACTGTAAAACTAGCACTTATACAAGGTAAAGTATCAACGAATCATCATATCTGCTGTTAACAAATTAAGCAGTAAACTGTCAAAGTATCATTTACAAAGGTAGAGTATCAACAAATAATCATATCTGATGTTAAAAAATAAACCAGTAAACTGTCAGAGTAGCACTAACACAAGGTAGAGTATTAACGAATATTCATATCTGCTGTTAACAAATTAACCAGTAAACTGTCAGAATAGCACTTACACAACGTAAGGTATCAACGAATAATCATATCTGCTTTTCACAAATTAACCAGTTAACTATCAGATTAGCATTTTCACAAGGTAGAGTATCAACGAATAATCATTTCAGCTGTTAACAAATTAACCAGTAAACTGTCAGAGTAGCACTTGCTGTTAACAAATTAACTAGTAAACTGTCAAAACAGCATTTACACAAGGTAGAGTATCAACGAATAATCATATCTGCTGTTAACAAATTTACCAGTA
Source organism: Allygus modestus (assembly GCA_963675035.1). Taxonomy (NCBI): domain Eukaryota; kingdom Metazoa; phylum Arthropoda; class Insecta; order Hemiptera; family Cicadellidae; genus Allygus; species Allygus modestus. Next base: position 353,149,690 of record OY776112.1, read on the forward strand.
AACTGTCAAAGTATTATTTACACAAGGTAGAGTATTAACGAATAATCATATCTGCTGTTAACAAATTAATTAGTAAACTGTCCAAGTAACATTTACACAAGGTAGAGTATCAAAGAATAATCATATCTGATGTTAACAAGTTAACCAGTAAACTGTCAGAGTAGCACTTACACAAGGTAGAGTATCAAAGAATAATCATATCTGCTGTTAACAAATTAACCAGTAAACTGTAAAAATAGCACTTACAAAAGGTAGAGTATCAAAGAATAATAATATCTGCTCTTAAAAAATTAATCAGGTAACTGTCAACTTAGCACTTACACAAGCTAGAGTATCAACGAATAATCATATCTGCTGTTAACAAATTGACCAGTAAACTGTCAAAGTATGATTTACACAAGGTAGAGTATTAACGAATAATCATATCTGCTGTTAACAAATTAACCAGTAAACTGTCAAAGTATCATTTACACAAGGTAGAGTATCAACGAATAATCATATCTGCTGTTAAAAAATTAACAAGTAAACTGTTAGAGTAGCACTTACACAAGGTAGAGTATCAAAAATAATTATATTTGCTGTTAACAAATTAACCAGTAAACTGTCAGAGTAGCACTTACACAAGGTAGAGTATTAACGAATAATCATATCTGCTGTTAACAAATTAACCAGTAAACTATCAAAGTAGCATTTACACAAGGTAGAGTATCAAAGAATAATCATATCTGCTGTAACAAATTAACAATAAACTGTCAGAGTAGCACTTACACATGGTAGAGTATCAACGAATAATCATATCTGCCGTTAACAAATTAACCAGTAAACAGTCAAAGTAGCATTTACAGAAGGTAGAGTATCAACGAATAATCATATCTGCTGTTAACAAATTAACCAGTAAACTGTCAAAGTAGCATTTACACAAGGTAGAGTATCAACGAATAATCACATCTGCTGATAACAAATTAACCAGTAAACTGTCAGAGTTGCACTTACACAAGGTAGAGTATCAACGAATCATAATATCTGCTGTTAATAAATTTGTCAGTAAACTGTCAAAGTTGCACTTATACAAGGTAAAGTATCAACGAAAAATCATATCTGCTGTTAACAAATTAACCAGTAAACAGTCAAAGTAGCATTTACAGAAGGTAGAGTATCAACGAATAATCATATCTGCTGTAACAAATTAACAAGTAAACTGTCAGAGTAGCACTTACACATGGTAGGGTATCAACGAATAATCATATCTGCCGTTAACAAATTAACCAGTAAACAGTCAAAGTAGCATTTACAGAAGGTAGAGTATCAAAGAATAATCATATCTGCTGTAACAAATTAACAAGTAAACTGTCAGAGTAGCACTTACACATGGTAGGGTATCAACGAAAAATCATATCTGCCGTTAACAAATTAACCAGTAAACAGTCAAAGTAGCATTTACAGAAGGTAGAGTATCAACGAATAATCATATCTGCTGTTAACAAACTAACCAGTAAACTGTCAAAGTAGCATTTACACAAGGTAGAGTATCAACGAATAATCATATCTGCCGTTAACAAATTAACCAGTAAACAGTCAAAGTAGCATTTACAGAAGGTAGAGTATCAACGAATAATCATATCTGCTGTTAACAAATTAACCAGTAAACTGTCAGAGTAGAACTTGCTGTTAACAAATTAACTAGTAAACTGTCAAAACAGCATTTACACAAGGTAGAGTATCAACGAATAATAATATCTGCTGTTAACAAATTAACCAGTATACTGTAAAATTAGCACTTACATAAGGTAGAGTATCAACGAATTATCATATCTGCTGTTATCAAATTAACCATTAAACTGTCAGAGTAGCACTTACACAAGGTAGAGTATCAACGAATAATCATATCTGCTGTTAAAAAATTAACCATTAAACAGTCAGAGTAGCACTTACACAAGGTAGAGTATCAAAGAATAATCATATCTGATGTTAACAAGTTAACCAGTAAACTGTCAGAGTAGCACTTACACAAGGTAGAGTATCAACGAATAATTATATCTGCTGTTAAGAAATTAACCAGTAAACTGTCAAAGTAGCACTTACACAAGGTAGAGTATCAAAGAATAATCATATCTGCTGTTAACAAATTAACCAGTAAACTGTAAAAATAGCACTTACAAAAGGTAGAGTATCAAAGAATAATAATATCTGCTCTTAAAAAATTAATCAGGTAACTGTCAACTTAGCACTTACACAAGCTAGAGTATCAACGAATAATCATATCTGCTGTTAACAAATTGACCAGTAAACTGTCAAAGTATGATTTACACAAGGTAGAGTATTAACGAATAATCATATCTGCTGTTAACAAATTAACCAGTAAACTGTCAAAGTATCATTTACACAAGGTAGAGTATCAACGAATAATCATATCTGCTGTTAACAAATTAACAAGTAAACTGTTAGAGTAGCACTTACACAAGGTAGAGTATCAAAAATAATTATATTTGCTGTTAACAAATTAACCAGTAAACTGTCAGAGTAGCACTTACACAAGGTAGAGTATTAACGAATAATCATATCTGCTGTTAACAAATTAACCAGTAAACTATCAAAGTAGCATTTACACAAGGTAGAGTATCAAAGAATAATCATATCTGCTGTAACAAATTAACAATAAACTGTCAGAGTAGCACTTACACATGGTAGAGTATCAACGAATAATCATATCTGCCATTAACAAATTAACCAGTAAACAGTCAAAGTAGCATTTACAGAAGGTAGAGTATCAACGAATAATCATATCTGCTGTTAACAAATTAACCAGTAAACTGTCAAAGTAGCATTTACACAAGGTAGAGTATCAACGAATAATCACATCTGCTGATAACAAATTAACCAGTAAACTGTCAGAGTTGCACTTACATAAGGTAGAGTATCAACGAATCATAATATCTGCTGTTAATAAATTTGTCAGTAAACTGTCAAAGTTGCACTAATACAAGGTAAAGTATCAACGAAAAATCATATCTGCTGTTAACAAATTAACCAGTAAACAGTCAAAGTAGCATTTACAGAAGGTAGAGTATCAACGAATAATCATATCTGCTGTAACAAATTAACAAGTAAACTGTCAGAGTAGCACTTACACATGGTAGGGTATCAACGAATAATCATATCTGCCGTTAACAAATTAACCAGTAAACAGTCAAAGTAGCATTTACAGAAGGTAGAGTATCAAAGAATAATCATATCTGCTGTAACAAATTAACAAGTAAACTGTCAGAGTAGCACTTACACATGGTAGGGTATCAACGAATAATCATATCTGCCGTTAACAAATTAACCAGTAAACAGTCAAAGTAGCATTTACAGAAGGTAGAGTATCAACGAATAATCATATCTGCTGTTAACAAACTAACCAGTAAACTGTCAAAGTAGCATTTACACAAGGTAGAGTATCAACGAATCATAATATCTGCTGTTAATACATTTGCCAGTAAACTCTCAAAGTTGCACTTATACAAGGTAAAGTATCAACGAAAAATCATATCTGCTGTTAACAAATTACCCAGTAAACTGTCAGAGTTGCACTTACACAAGAAAGAGTATCAAAGAATAATCATATCTGCTGTTAACAAATTAACCAGTAAACTGTCCAAGTATCATTAACACAAGGTAGAGTATCAACGAATAATCATATCTGCTGTTAACAAATTAACCAGTAAACTGTTAGAGTAGCACTTACACAAGGTAGAGTATCAAAAAATAATCATATTTGCTGTTAACAAATTAACCAGTAAACTGTCAGAGTAGCACTTACACAAGGTAGAGTATTAACGAATAATCATATCTGCTGTTAAAAAATTAACCAGTAAACAGTCAGAGTAGCACTTACACAAGGTAGAGTATCAAAGAATAATCATATCTGATGTTAATAAGTTAACTAGTAAACTGTCAGAGTAGCACTTACACATAGTAGTGTATCAACGAATAACCATATCTGCCGTTAACAAATTATCCAGTAAACTGTCAGAGTAGCACTTACACAAGGTTGAGTATTAACGAATAATCATATCTGCTGTTAAAAAATTAACCAGTTAACAGTCAGAGTAGCACTTACACAAGGTAGAGTATCAAAGAATAGTCATATCTGATGTTAACAAGTTAACCAGTAAACTGTCAGAGTAGCACTTACACAAGGTAGAGTATCAACGAATAATTATATCTGCTGTTAAGAAATTAACCAGTAAACTGTCAAAGTAGCACTTACACAAGGTAGAGTATCAATGAATAATCATATCTGCTGTTAACAAATTAACCAGTAAACTGTCAAAATATTACTTACAAAATGTAGAGTATCAAAGAATAATAATATCTGCTGTTAAAAAATTAATCAGGTAACTGTCAACTTAGCACTTACACAAGCTAGAGTATCAACGAATAATCATATCTGCTGTTAACAAATTGACCAGTAAACTGTCAAAGTATGATTTACAAAAGGTAGAGTATTACGAATAATCATATCTGCTGTTAACAAATTAACCAGTAAACTGTCAAAGTATCATTTACACTAGGTAGAGTATCAACGAATAATCATATCTGCTGATAACAAATTAACCAGTAAACTGTTAGAGTAGCACTTACACAAGGTAGAGTATCAAAAAATAATCATATTTGCTGTTAACAAATTAACCAGTAAACTGTCAGAGTAGCACTTACACAAGGTAGAGTATTAACGAATAATCATATCTGCTGTTAACAAATTAACCAGTAAACTATCAAAGTAGCATTTACACAAGGTAGAGTATCAACGAATAATCATATCTGCTGTAACAAATTAACCAGTAAACTGTCAAAGTATTATTTACACAAGGTAGAGTATTAACGAATAATCATATCTGCTGTTAACAAATTAACCAGTAAACTGTCCAAGTATCATTAACACAAGGTAGAGTATCAACGAATAATCATATCTGCTGTTAACAAATTAACCAGTAAACTGTTAGAGTAGCACTTACACAAGGTAGAGTATCAAAAAATAATCATATTTGCTGTTAACAAATTAACCAGTAAACTGTCAGAGTAGCACTTACACAAGGTAGAGTATTAACGAATAATCATATCTGCTGTTAAAAAATTAACCAGTAAACAGTCAGAGTAGCACTTACACAAGGTAGAGTATCAAAGAATAATCATATCTGATGTTAATAAGTTAACTAGTAAACTGTCAGAGTAGCACTTACACATAGTAGTGTATCAACGAATAACCATATCTGCCGTTAACAAATTATCCAGTAAACTGTCAGAGTAGCACTTACACAAGGTTGAGTATCAACGAATAATCATATCTGCTGTTAAAAAATTAACCAGTTAACAGTCAGAGTAGCACTTACACAAGGTAGAGTATCAAAGAATAGTCATATCTGATGTTAACAAGTTAACCAGTAAACTGTCAGAGTAGCACTTACACAAGGTAGAGTATCAACGAATAATTATATCTGCTGTTAAGAAATTAACCAGTAAACTGTCAAAGTAGCACTTACACAAGGTAGAGTATCAATGAATAATCATATCTGCTGTTAACAAATTAACCAGTAAACTGTCAAAATATTACTTACAAAATGTAGAGTATCAAAGAATAATAATATCTGCTGTTAAAAAATTAATCAGGTAACTGTCAACTTAGCACTTACACAAGCTAGAGTATCAACGAATAATCATATCTGCTGTTAACAAATTGACCAGTAAACTGTCAAAGTATGATTTACAAAAGGTAGAGTATTACGAATAATCATATCTGCTGTTAACAAATTAACCAGTAAACTGTCAAAGTATCATTTACACTAGGTAGAGTATCAACGAATAATCATATCTGCTGATAACAAATTAACCAGTAAACTGTTAGAGTAGCACTTACACAAGGTAGAGTATCAAAAAATAATCATATTTGCTGTTAACAAATTAACCAGTAAACTGTCAGAGTAGCACTTACACAAGGTAGAGTATTAACGAATAATCATATCTGCTGTTAACAAATTAACCAGTAAACTATCAAAGTAGCATTTACACAAGGTAGAGTATCAACGAATAATCATATCTGCTGTAACAAATTAACCAGTAAACTATCAAAGTAGCATTTACACAAGGTAGAGTATCAAAGAATAATCATATCTGGTGTAACAAATTAACAAGTAAACTGTTAGAGTAGCACTTACACAAGGTACAGTATCAAAAAATAATCATATTTGCTTTTAACAAATTAACCAGTAAACTGTCAGAGTAGCACTTACACAAGGTAGAGTATCAAATAATAATCATATCTGATGTTAACAAGTTAACCAGTAAACTGTCAGAGTAGCACTTACACAAGGTAGAGTATCAACGAATAATTATATCTGCTGTTAAGAAATTAACCAGTAAACTGTCAAAGTAGCACTTACACAAGGTAGAGTATCAAAGAATAATCATATCTGCTGTTAACAAATTAACCAGTAAACTGTAAAAATAGCACTTACAAAAGGTAGAGTATCAAAGAATAATAATATCTGCTCTTAAAAAATTAATCGGGTAACTGTCAACTTAGCACTTACACAAGCAAGAGTATCAACGAATAATCATATCTGCTGTTAACAAATTGACCAGTAAACTGTCAAAGTATGATTTACACAAGGTAGAGTATTAATGAATAATCATATCTGCTGTTAACAAATTAACCAGTAAACTGTCAAAGTATCATTTACACAAGGTAGAGTATCAACGAATAATCATATCTGCTGTTAACAAATTAACCAGTAAACTGTTAGAGTAGCACTTACACAAGGTAGAGTATCAAAAATAATTATATTTGCTGTTAACAAATTAACCAGTAAACTGTCAGAGTAGCACTTACACAAGGTAGAGTATTAACGAATAATCATATCTGCTGTTAACAAATTAACCAGTAAACTATCAAAGTAGCATTTACACAAGGTAGAGTATCAAAGAATAATCATATCTGCTGTAACAAATTAACAATAAACTGTCAGAGTAGCACTTACACATGGTAGAGTATCAACGAATAATCATATCTGCCGTTAACAAATTAACCAGTAAACAGTCAAAGTAGCATTTACAGAAGGTAGAGTATCAACGAATAATCATATCTGCTGTTAACAAATTAACCAGTAAACTGTCAAAGTAGCATTTACACAAGGTAGAGTATCAACGAATAATCACATCTGCTGATAACAAATTAACCAGTAAACTGTCAGAGTTGCACTTACACAAGGTAGAGTATCAACGAATCATAATATCTGCTGTTAATAAATTTGTCAGTAAACTGTCAAAGTTGCACTTATACAAGGTAAAGTATCAACGAAAAATCATATCTGCTGTTAACAAATTAACCAGTAAACAGTCAAAGTAGCATTTACAGAAGGTAGAGTATCAACGAATAATCATATCTGCTGTAACAAATTAACAAGTAAACTGTCAGAGTAGCACTTACACATGGTAGGGTATCAACGAATAATCATATCTGCCGTTAACAAATTAACCAGTAAACAGTCAAAGTAGCATTTACAGAAGGTAGAGTATCAAAGAATAATCATATCTGCTGTAACAAATTAACAAGTAAACTGTCAGAGTAGCACTTACACATGGTAGGGTATCAACGAATAATCATATCTGCCGTTAACAAATTAACCAGTAAACAGTCAAAGTAGCATTTACAGAAGGTAGAGAATCAACGAATAATCATATCTGCTGTTAACAAACTAACCAGTAAACTGTCAAAGTAGCATTTACACAAGGTAGAGTATCAACGAATCATAATATCTGCTGTTAATAAATTTGCCAGTAAACTGTCAAAATTGCACTTATACAAGGTAAAGTATCAACGAAAAATCATATCTGCTGTTAACAAATTACCCAGTAAACTGTCAGAGTTGCACTTACACAAGATAGAGTATCAAAGAATAATCAAATCTGCTGTTACAAATTAACCAGTAAACTGTCAAAGTATTATTTACACAAGGTAGAGTATTAACGAATAATCATATCTGCTGTTAACAAATTAACCAGTAAACTGTCCAAGTATCATTTACACAAGGTAGAGTATCAACGAATAATCATATCTGCTGTTAACAAATTAACCAGTAAACTGTTAGAGTAGCACTTACACAAGGTAGAGTATCAAAAAATAATCATATTTGCTGTTAACAAATTAACCAGTAAACTGTCAGAGTAGCACTTACACATGGTAGAGTATCAACGAATAATCATATCTGCCGTTAACAAATTAACCAGTAAACAGTCAAAGTAGCATTTACAGAAGGTAGAGTATCAACGAATAATCATATCTGCTGTTAACAAATTAACCAGTAAACTGTCAGAGTTGCACTTACACAAGGTAGAGTATCAACGAATCATAATATCTGCTGTTAATAAATTTGTCAGTAAACTGTCAAAGTTGCACTTATACAAGGTAAAGTATCAACGAAAAATTATATCTGCTGTTAACAAATTAACCAGTAAACAGTCAAAGTAGCATTTACAGAAGGTAGAGTATCAACGAATAATCATATCTGCTGTAACAAATTAACATGTAAACTGTCAGAGTAGCACTTACACATGGTAGGGTATCAACGAATAATCATATCTGCCGTTAACAAATTAACCAGTAAACAGTCAAAGTAGCATTTACAGAAGGTAGAGTATCAAAGAATAATCATATCTGCTGTAACAAATTAACAAGTAAACTGTCAGAGTAGCACTTACACATGGTAGGGTATCAACGAATAATCATATCTGCCGTTAACAAATTAACCAGTAAACAGTCAAAGTAGCATTTAGAGAAGGTAGAGTATCAACGAATAATCATATCTGCTGTTAACAAACTAACCAGTAAACTGTCAAAGTAGCATTTACACAAGGTAGAGTATCAAAGAATCATAATATCTGATGTTAATAAATTTGCCAGTAAACTGTCAAAGTTGCACTTATACAAGGTAAAGTATCAACGAAAAATCATATCTGCTGTTAACAAATTACCCAGTAAACTGTCAAAGTATCATTTACACTAGGTAGAGTATCAACGAATAATCATATCTGCTGATAACAAATTAACCAGTAAACTGTTAGAGTAGCACTTACACAAGGTAGAGTATCAAAAAATAATCATATTTGCTGTTAACAAATTAACCAGTAAACTGTCAGAGTAGCACTTACACAAGGTAGAGTATTAACGAATAATCATATCTGCTGTTAACAAATTAACCAGTAAACTATCAAAGTAGCATTTACACAAGGTAGAGTATCAACGAATAATCATATCTGCTGTAACAAATTAACCAGTAAACTATCAAAGTAGCATTTACACAAGGTAGAGTATCAAAGAATAATCATATCTGGTGTAACAAATTAACAAGTAAACTGTTAGAGTAGCACTTACACAAGGTACAGTATCAAAAAATAATCATATTTGCTTTTAACAAATTAACCAGTAAACTGTCAGAGTAGCACTTACACAAGGTAGAGTATCAAATAATAATCATATCTGATGTTAACAAGTTAACCAGTAAACTGTCAGAGTAGCACTTACACAAGGTAGAGTATCAACGAATAATTATATCTGCTGTTAAGAAATTAACCAGTAAACTGTCAAAGTAGCACTTACACAAGGTAGAGTATCAAAGAATAATCATATCTGCTGTTAACAAATTAACCAGTAAACTGTAAAAATAGCACTTACAAAAGGTAGAGTATCAAAGAATAATAATATCTGCTCTTAAAAAATTAATCGGGTAACTGTCAACTTAGCACTTACACAAGCAAGAGTATCAACGAATAATCATATCTGCTGTTAACAAATTGACCAGTAAACTGTCAAAGTATGATTTACACAAGGTAGAGTATTAATGAATAATCATATCTGCTGTTAACAAATTAACCAGTAAACTGTCAAAGTATCATTTACACAAGGTAGAGTATCAACGAATAATCATATCTGCTGTTAACAAATTAACCAGTAAACTGTTAGAGTAGCACTTACACAAGGTAGAGTATCAAAAATAATTATATTTGCTGTTAACAAATTAACCAGTAAACTGTCAGAGTAGCACTTACACAAGGTAGAGTATTAACGAATAATCATATCTGCTGTTAACAAATTAACCAGTAAACTATCAAAGTAGCATTTACACAAGGTAGAGTATCAAAGAATAATCATATCTGCTGTAACAAATTAACAATAAACTGTCAGAGTAGCACTTACACATGGTAGAGTATCAACGAATAATCATATCTGCCGTTAACAAATTAACCAGTAAACAGTCAAAGTAGCATTTACAGAAGGTAGAGTATCAACGAATAATCATATCTGCTGTTAACAAATTAACCAGTAAACTGTCAAAGTAGCATTTACACAAGGTAGAGTATCAACGAATAATCACATCTGCTGATAACAAATTAACCAGTAAACTGTCAGAGTTGCACTTACACAAGGTAGAGTATCAACGAATCATAATATCTGCTGTTAATAAATTTGTCAGTAAACTGTCAAAGTTGCACTTATACAAGGTAAAGTATCAACGAAAAATCATATCTGCTGTTAACAAATTAACCAGTAAACAGTCAAAGTAGCATTTACAGAAGGTAGAGTATCAACGAATAATCATATCTGCTGTAACAAATTAACAAGTAAACTGTCAGAGTAGCACTTACACATGGTAGGGTATCAACGAATAATCATATCTGCCGTTAACAAATTAACCAGTAAACAGTCAAAGTAGCATTTACAGAAGGTAGAGTATCAAAGAATAATCATATCTGCTGTAACAAATTAACAAGTAAACTGTCAGAGTAGCACTTACACATGGTAGGGTATCAACGAATAATCATATCTGCCGTTAACAAATTAACCAGTAAACAGTCAAAGTAGCATTTACAGAAGGTAGAGAATCAACGAATAATCATATCTGCTGTTAACAAACTAACCAGTAAACTGTCAAAGTAGCATTTACACAAGGTAGAGTATCAACGAATCATAATATCTGCTGTTAATAAATTTGCCAGTAAACTGTCAAAATTGCACTTATACAAGGTAAAGTATCAACGAAAAATCATATCTGCTGTTAACAAATTACCCAGTAAACTGTCAGAGTTGCACTTACACAAGATAGAGTATCAAAGAATAATCAAATCTGCTGTTACAAATTAACCAGTAAACTGTCAAAGTATTATTTACACAAGGTAGAGTATTAACGAATAATCATATCTGCTGTTAACAAATTAACCAGTAAACTGTCCAAGTATCATTTACACAAGGTAGAGTATCAACGAATAATCATATCTGCTGTTAACAAATTAACCAGTAAACTGTTAGAGTAGCACTTACACAAGGTAGAGTATCAAAAAATAATCATATTTGCTGTTAACAAATTAACCAGTAAACTGTCAGAGTAGCACTTACACATGGTAGAGTATCAACGAATAATCATATCTGCCGTTAACAAATTAACCAGTTAACAGTCAAAGTAGCATTTACAGAAGGTAGAGTATCAACGAATAATCATATCTGCTGTTAACAAATTAACCAGTAAACTGTCAGAGTTGCACTTACACAAGGTAGAGTATCAACGAATCATAATATCTGCTGTTAATAAATTTGTCAGTAAACTGTCAAAGTTGCACTTATACAAGGTAAAGTATCAACGAAAAATTATATCTGCTGTTAACAAATTAACCAGTAAACAGTCAAAGTAGCATTTACAGAAGGTAGAGTATCAACGAATAATCATATCTGCTGTAACAAATTAACATGTAAACTGTCAGAGTAGCACTTACACATGGTAGGGTATCAACGAATAATCATATCTGCCGTTAACAAATTAACCAGTAAACAGTCAAAGTAGCATTTACAGAAGGTAGAGTATCAAAGAATAATCATATCTGCTGTAACAAATTAACAAGTAAACTGTCAGAGTAGCACTTACACATGGTAGGGTATCAACGAATAATCATATCTGTTGTTAACAAATTAACCAGTAAACAGTCAAAGTAGCATTTAGAGAAGGTAGAGTATCAACGAATAATCATATCTGCTGTTAACAAACTAACCAGTAAACTGTCAAAGTAGCATTTACACAAGGTAGAGTATCAAAGAATCATAATATCTGATGTTAATAAATTTGCCAGTAAACTGTCAAAGTTGCACTTATACAAGGTAAAGTATCAACGAAAAATCATATCTGCTGTTAACAAATTACCCAGTAAACTGTCAGAGTTGCACTTACACAAGAAAGAGTATCAAAGAATAATCATATCTGCTGTTAACAAATTAACCAGTAAACTGTAAAAGTATTATTTACACAAGGTAGAGTATTAACGAATAATCATATCTGCTGTTAACAAATTAACCAGTAAACTGTCCAAGTATCATTTACACAAGGTAGAGTATCAACGAATAATCATATCTGCTGTTAACAAATTAACCAGTAAACTGTTAGAGTAGCACTTACACAAGGTAGAGTATCAAAAAATAATCATATTTGCTGTTAACAAATTAACCAGTAAACTGTCAGAGTAGCACTTACATAAGGTAGAGTATTAACGAATAATCATATCTGCTGTTAACAAATTAACCAGTAAACTATCAAAGTAGCATTTACACAAGGTAGAGTATCAAAGAATAATCATATCTGCTGTAACAAATTAACAATAAACTGTCAGAGTAGCACTTACACATGGTAGAGTATCAACGAATAATCATATCTGCCGTTAACAAATTAACCAGTAAACAGTCAAAGTAGCATTTACAGAAGGTAGAGTATCAACGAATAATCATATCTGCTGTTAACAAATTAACCAGTAAACTGTCAAAGTAGCATTTACACAAGGTAGAGTATCAACGAATAATCACATCTGCTGATAACAAATTAACCAGTAAACTGTCAGAGTTGCACTTACACAAGGTAGAGTATCAACGAATCATAATATCTGCTGTTAATAAATTTGTCAGTAAACTGTCAAAGTTGCACTTATACAAGGTAAAGTATCAACGAAAAATCATATCTGCTGTTAACAAATTAACCAGTAAACAGTCAAAGTAGCATTTACAGAAGGTAGAGTATCAACGAATAATCATATCTGCTGTAACAAATTAACAAGTAAACTGTCAGAGTAGCACTTACACATGGTAGGGTATCAACGAATAATCATATCTGCCGTTAACAAATTAACCAGTAAACAGTCAAAGTAGCATTTACAGAAGATAGAGTATCAAAGAATAATCATATCTGCTGTAACAAATTAACAAGTAAACTGTCAGAGTAGCACTTACACATGGTAGGGTATCAACGAATAATCATATCTGCCGTTAACAAATTAACCAGTAAACAGTCAAAGTAGCATTTACAGAAGGTAGAGTATCAACGAATAATCATATCTGCTGTTAACAAACTAACCAGTAAACTGTCAAAGTAGCATTTACACAAGGTAGAGTATCAACGAATCATAATATCTGCTGTTAATAAATTTGCCAGTAAACTGTCAAAGTTGCACTTATACAAGGTAAAGTATCAACGAAAAATCATATCTGCTGTTAACAAATTACCCAGTAAACTGTCAAAATTGCACTCACACAAGAAAGAGTATCAAAGAATAATCATATCTGCTGTTAACAAATTAACCAGTAAACTGTCAAGGTATTATTTACACAAGGTAGAGTATTAACGAATAATCATATCTGCTGTTAACAAATTAACCAGTAAACTGTCCAAGTATCATTTACACAAGGTAGAGTATCAACGAATAATCATATCTGCTGTTAAAAAATTAACCAGTAAACTGTTAGAGTAGCACTTACACAAGGTAGAGTATCAAAAAATAATCATATTTGCTGTTAACAAATTAACCAGTAAACTGTCAGAGTAGCACTTACACAAGGTAGAGTATTAACGAATAATCATATCTGCTGTTAAAAAATTAACCAGTAAACAGTCAGAGTAGCACTTACACAAGGTAGAGTATCAAAGAATAATCATATCTGATGTTCATAAGTTAACCAGTAAACTGTCAGAGTAGCACTTACACATAGTAGAGTATCAACGAATAACCATATCTGCCGTTAACAAATTATCCAGTAAACTGTCAGAGTAGCACTTACACAAGGTTGAGTATCAACGAATAATCATATCTGCTGTTAAAAAATTAACCAGTAAACAGTCAGAGTAGCACTTACATAAGGTAGAGTATCAAAGAATAAACATATCTGATGTTAACAAGTTAACCAGTAAACTGTCAGAGTAGCACTTACACAAGGTAGAGTATCAACGAATAATTATATCTGCTGTTAAGAAATTAACCAGTAAACTGTCAAAGTAGCACTTACACAAGGTAGAGTATCAAAGAATAATCATATCTGCTGTTAACAAATTAACCAGTAAACTATCAAAATATTACTTACAAAATGTAGAGTATCAAAGAATAATAATATCTGCTGTTAAAAAATTAATCAGGTAACTGTCAACTTAGCACTTACACAAGCTAGAGTATCAACGAATAATCATATCTGCTGTTAACAAATTAACCAGTAAACTGTCAAAGTATGATTTACACAAGGTAGAGTATTAACGAATAATCATATCTGCTGTTAACAAATTAACCAGTAAACTGTCAAAGTATCATTTACACTAGGTAGAGTATCAACGAATAATCATATCTGCTGATAACAAATTAACCAGTAAACTGTTAGAGTATCACTTACACAAGGTAGAGTATCAAAAAATCATCATATTTGCTGTTAACAAATTAACCAGTAAACTGTCAGAGTAGCACTTACACAAGGTAGAGTATTAACGAATAATCATATCTGCTGTTAACAAATTAACCAGTAAACTATCAAAGTAGCATTTACACAAGGTAGAGTATCAACGAATAATCATATCTGCTGTAACAAATTAACCAGTAAACTATCAAAGTTGCATTTACACAAGGTAGAGTATCAAAGAATAATCATATCTGCTGTAACAAATTAACAAGTAAACTGTTAGAGTAGCACTTACACAAGGTAGAGTATCAAAAAATAATCATATTTGCTTTTAACAAATTAACCAGTAAATTGTCAGAGTAGCACTTACACAAGGTAGAGTATTAACGAAAAATCATATCTGCTGTTAACAAATTAACCAGTAAACTGTCAAAGTAGCATTTACACAAGGTAGAGTATCAACGAATAATCATATCTGCTGTTAACAAATTAACCAGTAAACTGTAAAAGTAGCACTTAAACCAGGTAGAGTATCAACGAATAATCATATCTGCTGTTAACAAATTAACCAGTGAACTGCCAAAGTAGCACTTAAACAAGGTAGAGTATCAACGAATAATCATATCGGCTGTTAACAAATTAACCAGTAAACCGTCAAAGTAGCACTTACATAAGGTAGAGTATCAACGAATAATCGTATCTGCTGTTAAAAAATTAAATAATTAACAGTCAAAATAGCATTTACACAAGGTAGAGTATCAACGAATTATATCATATCTGCTGTTAACAAATTAACCAGTAAACTGTCAGAGTAGCACTTATACAAGGTAGAGTATCAAAAAATAATCATATTTGCTGTTAACAAATTACCCAGTAAACTGTCAGAGTAGCACTTACACAAGGTAGAGCATCAACGAATAATCATATCAGCTGTTAACAAATTAACCAGTTAACTGTCAAAGTAGCACTTACACAAGGTAGAGTATCAAAAAATAATCATATTTGCTGTTAACAAATTAACCAGTAAACTGTCAGAGTAGCACTTACATAAGGTAGAGTATTAACGAATAATCATATCTGCTGTTAACAAATTAACCAGTAAACTATCAAAGTAGCATTTACACAAGGTAGAGTATCAAAGAATAATCATATCTGCTGTAACAAATTAACAATAAACTGTCAGAGTAGCACTTACACATGGTAGAGTATCAACGAATAATCATATCTGCCGTTAACAAATTAACCAGTAAACAGTCAAAGTAGCATTTACAGAAGGTAGAGTATCAACGAATAATCATATCTGCTGTTAACAAATTAACCAGTAAACTGTCAGAGTTGCACTTACACAAGGTAGAGTATCAACGAATCATAATATCTGCTGTTAATAAATTTGTCAGAAAACTGTCAAAGTTGCACTTATACAAGGTAAAGTATCAACGAAAAATCATATCTGCTGTTAACAAATTAACCAGTAAACAGTCAAAGTAGCATTTACAGAAGGTAGTGTATCAACGAATAATCATATCTGCTGTAACAAATTAACAAGTAAACTGTCAGAGTAGCACTTACACATGGTAGGGTATCAACGAATAATCATATCTGCCGTTATCAAATTAACCAGTAAACAGTCAAAGTAGCATTTACAGAAGGTAGAGTATCAAAGAATAATCATATCTGCTGTAACAAATTAACAAGTAAACTGTCAGAGTAGCACTTACACATGGTAGGGTATCAACGAATAATCATATCTGCCGTTAACAAATTAACCAGTAAACAGTCAAAGTAGCATTTACAGAAGGTAGAGTATCAACGAATAATCATATCTGCTGTTAACAAACTAACCAGTAAACTGTCAAAGTAGCATTTACACAAGGTAGAGTATCAACGAATCATAATATCTGCTGTTAATAAATTTGCCAGTAAACTGTCAAAGTTGCACTTATACAAGGTAAAGTATCAACGAAAAATCATATCTGCTGTTAACAAATTACCCAGTAAACTGTCAGAGTTGCACTCACACAAGAAAGAGCATCAAAGAATAATCATATCTGCTGTTAACAAATTAACCAGTAAACTGTCAAAGTATTATTTACACAAGGTAGAGTATTAACGAATAATCATATCTGCTGTTAACAAATTAACCAGTAAACTGTCCAAGTATCATTTACACAAGGTAGAGTATCAACGAATAATCATATCTGCTGTTAACAAATTAACCAGTAAACTGTTAGAGTAGCACTTACACAAGGTAGAGTATCAAAAAATAATCATATTTGCTGTTAACAAATTAACCAGTAAACTGTCAGAGTAGCACTTACACAAGGTAGAGTATTAACGAATAATCATATCTGCTGTTAAAAAATTAACCAGTAAACAGTCAGAGTAGCACTTACACAAGGTAGAGTATCAAAGAATAATCATATCTGATGTTAATAAGTTAACCAGTAAACTGTCAGAGTAGCACTTACACATAGTAGAGTATCAACGAATAACCATATCTGCCGTTAACAAATTATCCAGTAAACTGTCAGAGTAGCACTTACACAAGGTTGAGTATCAACGAATAATCATATCTGCTGTTAAAAAATTAACCAGTAAACAGTCAGAGTAGCACTTACATAAGGTAGAGTATCAAAGAATAATCATATCTGATGTTAACAAGTTAACCAGTAAACTGTCAGAGTAGCACTTACACAAGGTAGAGTATCAACGAATAATTATATCTGCTGTTAAGAAATTAACCAGTAAACTGTCAAAGTAGCACTTACACAAGGTAGAGTATCAAAGAATAATCATATCTGCTGTTAACAAATTAACCAGTAAACTGTCAAAATATTACTTACAAAATGTAGAGTATCAAAGAATAATAATATCTGCTGTTAAAAAATTAATCAGGTAACTGTCAACTTAGCACTTACACAAGCTAGAGTATCAACGAATAATCATATCTGCTGTTAACAAATTGACCAGTAAACTGTCAAAGTATGATTTACACAAGGTAGAGTATTAACGAATAATCATATCTGCTGTTAACAAATTAACCAGTAAACTGTCAAAGTATCATTTACACTAGGTAGAGTATCAACGAATAATCATATCTGCTGATAACAAATTAACCAGTAAACTGTTAGAGTATCACTTACACAAGGTAGAGTATCAAAAAATAATCATATTTGCTGTTAACAAATTAACCAGTAAACTGTCAGAGTAGCACTTACACAAGGTAGAGTATTAACGAATAATCATATCTGCTGTTAACAAATTAACCAGTAAACTATCAAAGTAGCATTTACACAAGGTAGAGTATCAACGAATAATCATATCTGCTGTAACAAATTAACCAGTAAACTATCAAAGTAGCATTTACACAAGGTAGAGTATCAAAGAATAATCATATCTGCTGTAACAAATTAACAAGTAAACTGTTAGAGTAGCACTTACACAAGGTAGAGTATTAACGAAAAATCATATCTGCTGTTAACAAATTAACCAGTAAACTGTCAAAGTAGCATTTACACAAGGTAGAGTATCAACGAATAATCATATCTGCTGTTAACAAATTAACCAGTAAACTGTAAAAGTAGCACTTAAACCAGGTAGAGTATCAACGAATAATCATATCTGCTGTTAACAAATTAACCAGTGAACTGCCAAAGTAGCACTTAAACAAGGTAGAGTATCAACGAATAATCATATCGGCTGTTAACAAATTAACCAGTAAACCGTCAAAGTAGCACTTACATAAGGTAGAGTATCAACGAATAATCGTATCTGCTGTTAAAAAATTAAATAATTAACAGTCAAAATAGCATTTACACAAGGTAGAGTATCAACGAATAATCATATCTGCTGTAACAAATTAACAAGTAAACTGTTAGAGTAGCACTTACACAAGGTAGAGTATTAACGAAAAATCATATCTGCTGTTAACAAATTAACCAGTAAACTGTCAGAGTAGCACTTACACAAGGTAGAGTATCAAAAAATAATCATATTTGCTGTTAACAAATTACCCAGTAAACTGTCAGAGTAGCACTTACACAAGGTAGAGCATCAACGAATAATCATATCAGCTGTTAACAAATTAACCAGTTAACTGTCAAAGTAGCACTTACACAAGGTAGAGTATCAACGAATAATCATATTTGCTGTTAACAAATTACCCAGTAAACTGTCAGAGTAGCACTTACACAAGGTAGAGCATCAACGAATAATCATATCTGCTGTTAACAAATTAACCAGGTAACTGTCAAAGTAGCACTTACATAAGCTAGAGTATCAACGAATAATCATATCTGCTGTTAACAAATTAACCAGTAAACTGTCAGAGTAGCACTTACACAAGGTAGAGTATCAATGAATAAACATATCTGCTGTTAACAAATTAACGAGTAAACTGTCAAATTATTATTTATACAATGTAGAGTATCAACGAATATTCATATATGCTGTTAACAAATTAACCAGGTAACTGTCAAAGTAGCACTTACACAAGCTAGAGTATCAACGAATAATCATATCTGCTGTTAAAAAATTAACCAGTAAACTGTCAAAGTATTATTTATACAAGGTAGAGTATCAACGAATAATCATATATACTGTTAACAAATTAACCAGTAAACTGTCAGAGTAGCACTTACACAAGGTAGAGTATCAACGAATAATCATATCTGCTGTTAACAAATTAACTAGTAAACTGTCAAAGTAGCACTTACACAAGGTAGAGTATCAACGAATAATCATATCTGCTGTTAACAAATTAACTACTTAACTGTCAAAGTAGAACACTTACACATGGTAGAGTATCAACGAATAATCATATCTGCAGTTAACAAATTAACCAGGTAACTCTCAAAGTAGCACTTACACAAGCTAGAGTATCAACGAATCATCATATCTGCTGTTAACAAATTAACCAGTAAACTGTCAGAGTAGCACTTACACAAGGTAGAGAATCAACGAATAATCATATCTGCTGTTAACAAATTAACCAGTAAACTGTCAAAGTATTATTTAAACAAGGTAGAGTATCAACGAATAATCATATCTGCTGTTAACAAATTAACCAGTAAACTATCAATGTATTATTTACACAAGGTAGAGTATTAACGAATAATCATATCTGCTGTTAAGAAAGTAACCAGTAAACTGTCAAAGTATCATTTACACAAGGTAAGAGTATCAACGAATAATCATATCTGCTGTTAACAAATTAACCAGTTAACTGTCAAATAAGCACTTACACAAGGTAGAGTATCAACGAATAATCATATCTGCTGATAATAAATTAACAAGTAAACTGTCAAAGTAGCACTTACACAAGGTAGAGTATCAAAGAATAATCATATCTGCTGTTAACAAATTAACACGTAAACTGTCAAAGTAGCACTTACACAAGGTAGAGTATCAACGAATAATCATATCTGATGTTAACAAATTAACCAGGTAACTGTCAAAGTAGCACTTACACAAGCTAGAGTATCAACAAATAATCATATCTGCTGTTAACAAATTGACCAGTAAACTGTCAATGTATGATTTACACAAGGTAGAGTATTAACGAATAATCATATCTGCTGTTAACAAATTAACCAGTAAACTGTCAAAGTATCATTTACACAAGGTAGAGTATCAACGAATAACCATATCTGCTGTTAACAAATTAACCAGTAAACTGTTAGAGTAGCACTTACACAAGGTAGAGTATCAAAAAATAATCATATTTGCTGTTAACAAATTAACCAGTAAACTGTCAGAGTAGCACTTACACAAGGTAGAGTATTAACGAAAAATCATATCTGCTGTTAACAAATTAACCATTAAACTGTCAAAGTAGCATTTACACAAGGTAGAGTATCAACGAAAAATCACATCTGCTGATAACAAATTAACCAGTAAACTGTCAGAGTTGCACTTACACAAGGTAGAGTATCAACGAATCATAATATCTGCTGTTAATAAATTTGCCAGTAAACTGTCAAAGTTGCACTTATACAAGGTAAAGTATCAACGAAAAATCATATCTGCTGTTAACAAATTAACCAGTAAACTGTCAGAGTTGCACTTACACAAGAAAGAGTATCAACGAATAATCATATCTGCTGTTAACAAATTTACCAGTAAACTGTCAAAGTATTATTTACACAAGGTAGAGTATTAACGAATAATCATATCTGCTGTTAACAAATTAACCAGTAAACTGTCCAAGTAAAATTTACACAAGGTAGAGTATCAACGAATAATCATATCTGCTGTTAACAAATTAACCAGTAAACTGTTAGAATAGCACTTACACAAGGTAGAGTATCAAAAAATAATCATATTTGCTGTTAACAAATTAACCAGTAGACTGTCAGAGTAGCACTTACACAAGGTAGAGTATTAACGAATAATCATATCTGCAGTTAACAAATTAACCAGTTAACTGTCAAAGTAGCATTTACACAAGGTAGAGTATCAAAGAATAATCATATCTGCTGTAACAAAGTAACAAGTAAACTGTCAGAGTAGCACTTACACATAGTAGAGTATCAACGAAAAATCATATCTGCCGTTAACAAATTATCCAGTATACTGTCAAAGTAGCATTTACACAAGGTAGAGTATCAACGAATAATCATATCTGCTGTTAACAAATTAACCAGTAAACTGTCAAAGTAGCATTTACACAAGGTAGAGTATCAACGAATAATCACATCTGCTGATAACAATTTAACCAGTAAACTGTCAGAGTTGGACTTACACAAGGTAGAGTATCAACGAATCATTATATCTGCTGTTAATAAATTTGCCAGTAAACTGTCAAAGTTGCACTTATACAAGGTAATGTATGAACGAAAAATCATATCTGCTGTTAACAAATTAACCAGTAAATTGTCAGAGTTGCACTTACACAAGGTAGAGTATCAACGAATCATCATATCTACTGTTAATAAATTAATCAATAAACTGTCAGAGTTGCACTAACACAAGGTAGAGTATCAACGAATAATCATATCTGCTGTTAAAATAATAAACAAGTAAACTGTCAGAGTAGCACTTACACAAGGTAGAGTATCAACGAATCATCTTATCTGCAGTAAGCAAATTAACCAATTAACTGTAAAAGTAGCACTTATACAAGGTAAAGTATCAACGAATCATCATATCTGCTGTTAACAAATTAAGCAGTAAACTGTCAAAGTAGCATTTACAAAGGTAGAGTATCAACAAATAATCATATCTGATGTTAAAAAATAAACCAGTAAACTGTCAGAGTAGCACTAACACAAGGTAGAGTATTAACGAATATTCATATCTGCTGTTAACAAATTAACCAGTAAACTGTCAGAATAGCACTTACACAACGTAAGGTATCAACGAATAATCATATCTGCTTTTCACAAATTAACCAGTTAACTATCAGATTAGCATTTTCACAAGTTAGAGTATCAACGAATAATCATATCAGCTGTTAACAAATTAACCAGTAAACTGTCAGAGTAGCACTTGCTGTTAACAAATTAACTAGTAAACTTTCAAAACAGCATTTACACCAGGTAGAGTATCAACGAATAATAATATCTGCTGTTAACAAATTAACCAGTATACTGTAAAATTAGCACTTACATAAGGTAGAGTATCAAAGAATAATCATATCTGATGTTAACAAGTTAACCAGTAAACTGTCAGAGTAGCACTTACACAAGGTAGAGTATCAACGAATAATTATATCTGCTGTTAAGAAATTAACCAGTAAACTGTCAAAGTAGCACTTACACAAGGTAGAGTATCAAAGAATAATCATATCTGCTGTTAACAAATTAACCAGTAAACTGTCAAAATAGCACTTACAAAAGGTAGAGTATCAAAGAATAATAATATCTGCTCTTAAAAAATTAATCAGGTAACTGTCAACTTAGCACTTACACAAGCTAGAGTATCAACGAATAATCATATCTGCTGTAAACAAATTGACCAGTAAACTGTCAAAGTATGATTTACACAAGGTAGAGTATTAACGAATAATCATATCTGCTGTTAACAAATTAACCAGTAAACTGTCAAAGTATCATTTACACAAGGTAGAGTATCAACGAATAATCATATCTGCTGTTAACTAATTAACCAGTAAACTGTTAGAGTAGCACTTACACAAGGTAGAGTATCAAAAATAATTATATTTGCTGTTAACAAATTAACCAGTAAACTGTCAGAGTAGCACTTACACAAGGTAGAGTATTAACGAATAATCATATCTGCTGTTAACAAATTAACCAGTAAACTATCAAAGTAGCATTTACACAAGGTAGAGTATCAAAGAATAATCATATCTGCTGTAACAAATTAACAATAAACTGTCAGAGTAGCACTTACACATGGTAGAGTATCAACGAATAATCATATCTGCCGTTAACAAATTAACCAGTAAACAGTCAAAGTAGCATTTACAGAAGGTAGAGTATCAACGAATAATCATATCTGCTGTTAACAAATTAACCAGTAAACTGTCAAAGTAGCATTTACACAAGGTAGAGTATCAACGAATAATCACATCTGCTGATAACAAATTAACCAGTAAACTGTCAGAGTTGCACTTACACAAGGTAGAGTATCAACGAATCATAATATCTGCTGTTAATAAATTTGTCAGTAAACTGTCAAAGTTGCACTTATACAAGGTAAAGTATCAACGAAAAATCATATCTGCTGTTAACAAATTAACCAGTAAACAGTCAAAGTAGCATTTACAGAAGGTAGAGTATCAACGAATAATCATATCTGCTGTAACAAATTAACAAGTAAACTGTCAGAGTAGCACTTACACATGGTAGGGTATCAACGAATAATCATATCTGCCGTTAACAAATTAACCAGTAAACAGTCAAAGTAGCATTTACAGAAGGTAGAGTATCAAAGAATTATCATATCTGCTGTAACAAATTAACAAGTAAACTGTCAGAGTAGCACTTACACATGGTAGGGTATCAACGAATAATCATATCTGCCGTTAACAAATTAACCAGTAAACAGTCAAAGTAGCATTTACAGAAGGTAGAGTATCAACGAATAATCATATCTGCTGTTAACAAACTAACCAGTAAACTGTCAAAGTAGCATTTACACAAGGTAGAGTATCAACGAATCATAATATCTGCTGTTAATAAATTTGCCAGTAAACTGTCAAAGTTGCACTTATACAAGGTAAAGTATCAACGAAAAATCATATCTGCTGTTAACAAATTACCCAGTAAACTGTCAGAGTTGCACTTACACAAGAAAGAGTATCAAAGAATAATCATATCTGCTGTTAACAAATTAACCAGTAAACTGTCAAAGTATTATTTACACAAGGTAGAGTATTAATGAATAATCATATCTGCTGTTAACAAATTAACCAGTAAACTGTCCAAGTATCATTTACACAAGGTAGAGTATCAACGAATAATCATATCTGCTGTTAACAAATTAACCAGTAAACTGTTAGAGTAGCACTTACACAAGGTAGAGTATCAAAAAATAATCATATTTGTTGTTAACAAATTAACCAGTAAACTGTCAGTGTAGCACTTACACAAGGTAGAGTATTAACGAATAATCATATCTGCTGTTAAAAAATTAACCAGTAAACAGTCAGAGTAGCACTTACACAAGGTAGAGTATCAAAGAATAATCATATCTGATGTTAATAAGTTAACCAGTAAACTGTCAGAGTAGCACTTACACATAGTAGAGTATCAACGAATAACCATATCTGCCGTTAACAAATTATCCAGTAAACTGTCAGAGTAGCACTTACACAAGGTTGAGTATCAACGAATAATCATATCTGCTGTTAAAAAATTAACCAGTAAACAGTCAGAGTAGCAGTTACACAAGGTAGAGTATCAAAGAATAATCATATCTGCTGTTAAAAAATTAACAATAAACTGTCAGAGTAGCACTTACACATTGTAGAGTATCAACGAATAATCATATCTGCCGTTAACAAATTAACCAGTAAACAGTCAAAGTAGCATTTACAGAAGGTAGAGTATCAACGAATAATCATATCTGCTGTTAACAAATTAACCAGTAAACTGTCAAAGTAGCATTTACACAAGGTAGAGTATCAACGAATAATCACATCTGCTGATAACAAATTAACCAGTAAACTGTCAGAGTTGCACTTACACAAGGTAGAGTATCAACGAATCATAATATCTGCTGTTAATAAATTTGTCAGTAAACTGTCAAAGTTGCACTTATACAAGGTAAAGTATCAACGAAAAATCATATCTGCTGTTAACAAATTAACCAGTAAACAGTCAAAGTAGCATTTACAGAAGGTAGAGTATCAACGAATAATCATATCTGCTGTAACAAATTAACAAGTAAACTGTCAGAGTAGCACTTACACATGGTAGGGTATCAACGAATAATCATATCTGCCGTTAACAAATTAACCAGTAAACAGTCAAAGTCGCATTTACAGAAGGTAGAGTATCAAAGAATAATCATATCTGCTGTAACAAATTAACAAGTAAATTTTCAGAGTAGCACTTACACATGGTAGGGTATCAACGAATAATCATATCTGCCGTTAACAAATTAACCAGTAAACAGTCAAAGTAGCATTTACAGAAGGTAGAGTATCAACGAATAATCATATCTGCTGTTAACAAACTAACCAGTAAACTGTCAAAGTAGCATTTACACAAGGTAGAGTATCAACGAATCATAATATCTGCTGTTAATAAATTTGCCAGTAAACTGTCAAAGTTGCACTTATACAAGGTAAAGTATCAACGAAAAATCATATCTGCTGTTAACAAATTAACCAGTAAACTGTCAAAGTATTATTTACACAAGGTAGAGTATTAACGAATAATCATATCTGCTGTTAACAAATTAACCAGTAAACTGTCCAAGTATCATTTACACAAGGTAGAGTATCAACGAATAATCATATCTGCTGTTAACAAATTAACCAGTAAACTGTTAGAGTAGTACTTACACAAGGTAGAGTATCAAAAAATAATCATATTTGCTGTTAACAAATTAACCAGTAAACTGTCAGAGTAGCACTTACACAAGGTAGAGTATTAACGAATAATCATATCTGCTGTTAAAAATTAACCAGTAAACAGTCAGAGTAGCACTTACACAAGGTAGAGTATCAAAGAATAATCATATCTGATGTTAATAAGTTAACCAGTAAACTGTCAGAGTAGCACTTACACATAGTAGAGTATCAACGAATAACCATATCTGCCGTTAACAAATTATCCAGTAAACTGTCAGAGTAGCACTTACACAAGGTTGAGTATCAACGAATAATCATATCTGCTGTTAAAAAATTAACCAGTAAACAGTCAGAGTAGCACTTACACAAGGTAGAGTATCAAAGAATAATCATATCTGATGTTAACAAGTTAACCAGTAAACTGTCAGAGTAGCACTTACACAAGGTAGAGTATCAACGAATAATTATATCTGCTGTTAAGAAATTAACCAGTAAACTGTCAAAGTAGCACTTACACAAGGTAGAGTATCAAAGAATAATCATATCTGCTGTTAACAAATTAACCAGTAAACTGTCAAAATAGCACTTACAAAATGTAGAGTATCAAAGAATAATAATATCTGCTGTTAAAAAATTAATCAGGTAACTGTCAACTTAGCACTTACACAAGCTAGAGTATCAACGAATAATCATATCTGCTGTTAACAAATTGACCAGTAAACTGTCAAAGTATGATTTACACAAGGTAGAGTATTAACGAATAATCATATCTGCTGTTAACAAATTAACCAGTAAACTGTGAAAGTATCATTTACACTAGGTAGAGTATCAACGAATAATCATATCTGCTGATAACAAATTAACCAGTAAACTGTTAGAGTAGCACTAACACAAGGTAGAGTATCAAAAAATAATCATATTTGCTGTTAACAAATTAACCAGTAAACTGTCAGAGTAGCACTTACACAAGGTAGAGTATTAACGAATAATCATATCTGCTGTTAACAAATTAACCAGTAAACTATCAAAGTAGCATTTACACAAGGTAGAGTATCAACGAATAATCATATCTGCTGTAACAAATTAACCAGTAAACTATCAAAGTAGCATTTACACAAGGTAGAGTATCAAAGAATAATCATATCTGCTGTAACAAATTAACAAGTAAACTGTTAGAGTAGCACTTACACAAGGTAGAGTATCAAAAAATAATCATATTTGCTTTTAACAAATTAACCAGTAAACTGTCAGAGTAGCACTTACACAAGGTAGAGTATTAACGAAAAATCATATCTCCTGTTAACAAATTAACCAGTAAACTGTCAAAGTAGCATTTACACAAGGTGGAGTATCAACGAAAAATCACATCTGCTGATAACAAATTAACCAGTAAACTGTCAGAGTTGCACTTACACAAGGTAAAGTATCAACGAAAAATCATATCTGCTGTTAACAAATTAACCAGTAAACTGTCAGAGTTGCACTTACACAAGAAAGAGTATCAACGAATAATCATATCTGCTGTTAACAAATTTACCAGTAAACTGTCAAAGTATTATTTACACAAGGTAGAGTATTAACGAATAATCATATCTGCTGTTAACAAATTAACCAGTAAACTGTCCAAGTAACATTTACACAAGGTAGAGTATCAACGAATAATCATATCTGCTGTTAACAAATTAACCAGTAAACTGTTAGAGTAGCACTTACACAAGGTAGAGTATCAAAAAATAATCATATTTGCTGTTAACAAATTAACCAGTAGACTGTCAGAGTAGCACTTACACAAGGTAGAGTATTAACGAATAATCATATCTGCAGTTAACAAATTAACCAGTTAACTGTCAAAGTAGCATTTACACAAGGTAGAGTATCAAAGAATAATCATATCTGCTGTAACAAAGTAACAAGTAAACTGTCAGAGTAGCACTTACACATAGTAGAGTATCAACGAAAAATCATATCTGCAGTTAACAAATTATCCAGTAAACTGTCAAAGTAGCATTTACACAAGGTAGAGTATCAACGAATAATCATATCTGCTGTTAACAAATTAACCAGTAAACTGTCAAAGTAGCATTTACACAAGGTAGAGTATCAACGAATAATCACATCTCCTGATAACAATTTAACCAGTAAACTGTCAGAGTTGGACTTACACAAGGTAGAGTATCAACGAATCGTTATATCTGCTGTTAATAAATTTGCCAGTAAACTGTCAAAGTTGCACTTATACAAGGTAATGTATCAACGAAAAATCATATCTGCTGTTAACAAATTAACCAGTAAATTGTCAGAGTTGCACTTACACAAGGTAGAGTATCAACGAATCATCATATCTACTGTTAATAAATTAATCAATAAACTGTCAGAGTAGCACTAACACAAGGTAGAGTATCAACGAATAATCATATCTGCTGTTAAAATAATAAACAAGTAAACTGTCAGAGTAGCACTTACACAAGGTAGAGTATCAACGAATCATCTTATCTGCAGTAAGCAAATTAACCAATTATCTGTAAAAGTAGCACTTATACAAGGTAAAGTATCAACGAATCATCATATCTGCTGTTAACAAATTAAGCAGTAAACTGTCAAAATAGCATTTACAAAGGTAGAGTATCAACAAATAATCATATCTGATGTTAAAAAATAAACCAGTAAACTGTCAGAGTAGCACTAACACAAGGTAGAGTATTAACGAATATTCATATCTGCTGTTAACAAATTAACCAGTAAACTGTCAGAATAGCACTTACACAACGTAAGGTATCAACGAATAATCATATCTGCTTTTCACAAATTAACCAGTTAACTATCAGATTAGCATTTTCACAAGGTAGAGTATCAACGAATAATCATATCAGCTGTTAACAAATTAACCAGTAAACTGTCAGAGTAGCACTTGCTGTTAACATATTAACCAGTAAACTGTCAAAACAGCATTTACAAAAGGTAGAGTATCAACGAATAATAATATCTGCTGTTAACAAATTAACCAGTATACTGTAAAATTAGCACTTACATAAGGTAGAGTATCAACGAATGTTCATATCTGCTGTTATCAAATTAACCATTAAACTGTCAGAGTAGCACTTACACAAGGTAGAGTATCAACGAATAATCATATCTGCTGTTAAAAAATTAACCATTAAACAGTCAGAGTAGCACTTACACAAGGTAGAGTATCAACGAATAATTATATCTGCTGTTAAGAAATTAACCAGTAAACTGTCAAAGTAGCACTTACATAAGGTAGAGTATCAAAGAATAATCATATCTGCTGTTAACAAATTAACCAGTAAACTGTCAAAATAGCACTTACAAAAGGTAGAGTATCAAAGAATAATAATATCTGCTCTTAAAAAATTAATCAGGTAACTGTCAACTTAGCACTTACACAAGCTAGAGTATCAACGAATAATCATATCTGCTGTTAACAAATTGACCAGTAAACTGTCAAAGTATGATTTACACAAGGTAGAGTATTAACGAATAATCATATCTGCTGTTAACAAATTAACCAGTAAACTGTCAAAGTATCATTTACACAAGGTAGAGTATCAACGAATAATCATATCTGCTGTTAACAAATTAACCAGTAAACTGTTAGAGTAGCACTTACACAAGGTAGAGTATCAAAAATAATTATATTTGCTGTTAACAAATTAACCAGTAAACTGTCAGAGTAGCACTTACACAAGGTAGAGTATTAACGAATAATCATATCTGCTGTTAACAAATTAACCAGTAAACTATCAAAGTAGCATTTACACAAGGTAGAGTATCAAAGAATAATCATATCTGCTGTAACAAATTAACAATAAACTGTCAGAGTAGCACTTACACATGGTAGAGTATCAACGAATAATCATATCTGCCGTTAACAAATTAACCAGTAAACAGTCAAAGTAGCATTTACAGAAGGTAGAGTATCAACGAATAATCATATCTGCTGTTAACAAATTAACCAGTAAACTGTCAAAGTAGCATTTACACAAGGTAGAGTATCAACGAATAATCACATCTGCTGATAACAAATTAACCATTAAACTGTCGGAGTTGCACTTACACAAGGTAGAGTATCAACGAATCATAATATCTGCTGTTAATAAATTTGTCAGTAAACTGTCAAAGTTGCACTTATACAAGGTAAAGTATCAACGAAAAATCATATCTGCTGTTAACAAATTAACCAGTAAACAGTCAAAGTAGCATTTACAGAAGGTAGAGTATCAAATAATAATCATATCTGCTGTAACAAATTAACAAGTAAACTGTCAGAGTAGCACTTACACATGGTAGGGTATCAACGAATAATCATATCTGCCGTTAACAAATTAACCAGTAAACAGTCAAAGTAGCATTTACAGAAGGTAGAGTATCAACGAATAATCATATCTGCTGTTAACAAACTAACCAGTAAACTGTCAAAGTAGCATTTACACAAGGTAGAGTATCAACGAATCATAATATCTGCTGTTAATAAATTTGCCAGTAAACTGTCAAAGTTGCACTTATACAAGGTAAAGTATCAACGAAAAATCATATCTGCTGTTAACAAATTACCCAGTAAACTGTCAGAGTTGCACTTACACAAGAAAGAGTATCAAAGAATAATCATATCTGCTGTTAACAAATTAACCAGTAAACTGTCAAAGTATTATTTACACAAGGTAGAGTATTAACGAATAATCATATCTGCTGTTAACAAATTAACCAGTAAACTGTCCAAGTATCATTTACACAAGGTAGAGTATCAACGAATAATCATATCTGCTGTTAACAAATTAACCAGTAAACTGTTAGAGTAGCACTTACACAAGGTAGAGTATCAAAAAATAATCATATTTGCTGTTAACAACTTAACCAGTAAACTGTCAGAGTAGCACTTACACAAGGTAGAGTATTAACGAATAATCATATCTGCTGTTAAAAAATTAACCAGTAAACAGTCAGAGTAGCACTTACACAAGGTAGAGTATCAAAGAATAATCATATCTGATGTTAACAAGTTAACCAGTAAACTGTCAGAGTAGCACTTACACAAGGTAGAGTATCAACGAATAATTATATCTGCTGTTAAGAAATTAACCAGTAAACTGTCCAAGTATCATTTACACAAGGTAGAGTATCAACGAATAATCATATCTGCTGTTAACAAATTAACCAGTAAACTGTTAGAGTAGCACTTACACAAGGTAGAGTATCAAAAAATAATCATATTTGCTGTTAACAACTTAACCAGTAAACTGTCAGAGTAGCACTTACACAAGGTAGAGTATTAACGAATAATCATATCTGCTGTTAAAAAATTAACCAGTAAACAGTCAGAGTAGCACTTACACAAGGTAGAGTATCAAAGAATAATCATATCTGATGTTAATAAGTTAACCAGTAAACTGTCAGAGTAGCACTTACACAAGGTTGAGTATCAACGAATAATCATATCTGCTGTTAAAAAATTAACCAGTAAACAGTCAGAGTAGCACTTACACAAGGTAGAGTATCAAAGAATAATCATATCTGATGTTAACAAGTTAACCAGTAAACTGTCAGAGTAGCACTTACACAAGGTAGAGTATCAACGAATAATTATATCTGCTGTTAAGAAATTAACCAGTAAACTGTCAAAGTAGCACTTACACAAGGTAGAGTATCAAAGAATAATCATATCTGCTGTTAACAAATTAACCAGTAAACTGTCAAAATAGCACTTACAAAATGTAGAGTATCAAAGAATAATAATATCTGCTGTTAAAAAATTAATCAGGTAACTGTCAACTTAGCACTTACACAAGCTAGAGTATCAACGAATAATCATATCTGCTGTTAACAAATTGACCAGTAAACTGTCAAAGTATGATTTACACAAGGTAGAGTATTAACGAATAATCATATCTGCTGTTAACAAATTAACCAGTAAACTGTGAAAGTATCATTTACACTAGGTAGAGTATCAACGAATAATCATATCTGCTGATAACAAATTAACCAGTAAACTGTTAGAGTAGCACTTACACAAGGTAGAGTATCAAAAAATAATCATATTTGCTGTTAACAAATTAACCAGTAAACTGTCAGAGTAGCACTTACACAAGGTAGAGTATTAACGAATAATCATATCTGCTGTTAACAAATTAACCAGTAAACTATCAAAGTAGCATTTACACAAGGTAGAGTATCAACGAATAATCATATCTGCTGTAACAAATTAACCAGTAAACTATCAAAGTAGCATTTACACAAGGTAGAGTATCAAAGAATAATCATATCTGCTGTAACAAATTAAGAAGTAAACTGTCATAGTATCACTTACACATAGTAGAGTATCAACGAATAATCATATCTGCCGTTAACAAGTTATCCAGTAAACTGTCAAAGTAGCATTTACACAAGGTAGAGTATCAACGAATAATCATATCTGCTGTTAACCAATTAACCAGTAAACTATCAAAGTAGCATTTACACAAGGTAGAGTATCAACGAATAATCACATTTGCTGATAAAAATTTAACCAGTAAACTGTCAGAGTTGGACTTACACAAGGTAGAGTATCAACGAATCATTATATCTGCTGTTAATAAATTTGCCAGTAAACTGTCAAAGTTGCACTTATACAAGGTAAAGTATCAACGAAAAATCATATCTGCTGTTAACAAATTAACCAGTAAATTGTCAGAGTTGCACTTACACAAGGTAGAGTATCAACGAATCATCATATCCACTGTTAATAAATTAATCAATAAACTGTCAGAGTTCCACTAACACAAGGTAGAGTATCAACGAATAATCATATCTGCTGTTAAAATAATAAACAAGTAAACTGTCAGAGTAGCACTTACACAAGGTAGAGTATCAACAAATCATCTTATCTGCAGTTAGCAAATTAACCAATTAACTGTAAAAGTAGCACTTATACAAGGTAAAGTATCAACGAATCATCATATCTGCTGTTAACAAATTAACCAGTAAACTGTCAAAGTAGCATTTACAAAGGTAGAGTATCAACAAATAATCATATCTGATGTTAAAAAATAAACCAGTAAACTGTCAGAGTAGCACTAACACAAGGTAGAGTATCAACGAATAATCATATCTGCTGTTAAAATAATATACAAGTAAACTGTCAGAGTAGCACTTACACAAGGTAGAGTATCAACAAATCATCTTATCTGCAGTTAGCAAATTAACCAATTAACTGTAAAAGTAGCACTTATACAAGGTAAAGTATCAACGAATCATCATATCTACTGTTAATAAATTAACCAGTAAACAGTCATAGTAGCACTTACACAAGGTAGAGAATCAACCAATATTCGTATCTGCTGTTAACAAATTTACCAGTAAACTGTCAAAGTAGCATTTACACAAGGTAGAGTATCATCGAATAATCATATCTGCTGTTAACAAATTAACCAGTAAACTGTCAAAGTAGCATTTACACAAGGTAGAGTATTAACGAATAATCATATCTGCTGCTAACAAATTAACCAGGAAACTGTCAAAGTATTATTTATACAAGGTAGAGTATCAACGAATAATCATATCTGCTGTTAAAAAATTAACCAGTAAACTATCAAAGTAGCACTTACACAAGGTAGAGTATCAACGAATAATCATATCTGCTGTTAACAAATTAACCAGTAAACTGTCATAGTAGCACTTACACAAGGTAGAGAATCAACCAATAATCATATCTGCTGTTAACAAATTAACCAGTAAACTGTCAGAGTAGCACTTACACAAGGTTGAGTATCAACGAATAATCATATCTGCTGTTAACAAATTAACCAGTAAACTGTCAAAGTATTATTTACACAAGGTAGTGTATTAACGAATAATCATATTTGCTGTTAACAAATTAACTAGTAAACTGTCAAAGTATCATTTACACAAGGTAGAGTATCAACGAATAATCATATCTGCTGTTAACAAATTAACCAGTAAACTGTTAGAGTAGCACTTACACAAGGTAGAGTATCAACGAGTTATCATATCTGCTGTTAACAAATTAACCAGTAAACTGTCAGAGTAGCACTTACACAAGTTAGAGTATCAACGAATCATCATATCTGCTGTTAACAAATTAACCAGTAAACTGTCATAGTAGCATTTACACAAGGTAGAGTATCAACGAATTATTTATTGGCAGTGATTATAACTGTTGTGTAAAGATTGCATTTAGATTGGACATCTTTTTTCCCCATAAAACTATTCCAGTTTAATTCGGTCACTGGGTCTCCCCAGTACTATTTATTTAAAGGGCTGAAATGCAAAACAGTGCTTTGTAAAATGCATACCTCGCCTTCTCCAGCCAGGTATGCTCGAGCCTTGTACGTTTCATCAAATAACTTCCTGGGCATTTTCCACTCAGCTAACACATTCCTCTTCTCTTCTTCCGGCAGCTTATCAATCAAGTCTTGTATCGCATGATACTCTGCGATGCGCCTTTCAATCTCCATAAAAATATGCTTGTCGTGTATTTCAGTCGCTTCGACCAAGGTTGCTGACTTTCCATTGTCCTTCATGTCTATTAAAGCTTGATTTGTAGCTTCGAAACAACTTGTCATAAATGTATCGGCTCTCTGAGTTGCTTCCTGAAAGCGGAGCCAATTTGAGGTTAAATTACAATATAATGTATTTACAAATAAACTTTGTTGTAAATGTTACTGGATAGAAGAACACCGATTCTAGGCTAGTTTGAGATACATGGATACAATTAATGTTAAATTACTTATTATAATACCCCAAATTGTTGTTGTTAAAAAGTTGGATCAAATTTTTCATCTAAAAATAGAAAAAACTCAATAATACATTTAAATAAAAACCTTATGGTATAAATTAATTATAAATTGTTCATAAAACAGAAGTTTTCCTTTTACAATTTTTTATGTACCACCTTGTATATAAATACAGCATGAGTATAAATATATTTTGATGAGATCTTACACGTTTTTATACGTAAAGTTTCGCCAAGTAAAAAGTGTAAATAACTTCGCTAATATTAAGACAAATAAAATATATCCCACCAACGAGGGTCCGTGGACAGTTCGTTTTGGAGTTACAGCCAAAAATCAGGTTTTTACGATTTTCAGTTTACTTTATTTTTGTTTTGGACAAAATACACTGATACTATAGCATTACATTCGTTATTATTACGCGAAAAGATTGCTAATTACCAGTATAATAGAGACCACTAATTACAGATTTCACAAAAGTAACAGGTGCAAGTTGGCCTCACTTTAATGTTTCTTTTAGTACATTTTAAAGTTAAGTTTAATTTCTTTAATGTTTTCAAGCAAAAACTATTGCAACCTAATCAAAAGTTCCCTTTTTTATGGAGGGCATAATTTTGTCATTGGTTTGTAAGAAATAATTAAATTTATACTTGGATAAAAGCGATAATTTGCAACGGTACCGAGTTTTCTTTTAAAGCCACAATAGCAATACAATATTTTTCAGGGGTTTTTCACTAATTTTCCGATGTGCAGGATGAAACAGTTGTTCAATATTTGTTTTTATTTCAACTATTATTATGCGGTTCAAATAATGTGTCTTGTAATTAAAAAAGAAAGAAAGTGTAATATAATTTTTTCTTTTGATTCTGCAATTAAATATAAGAAATTGATAGTTTTATAAAGATTAGTTAACAATTAATTGCTAAAAAAAGAGTTAGAGCTATATAACATTATGTATCTAATAATGTAAATTATAAATGGTATAAATTTTAGAAAAATTAATGTTTATACAAAATTAACATTTCTCGTTACCCCACAATTATTTGCAAGAACCCCTAAAATAGACCAGGATCACATACACTTCAATAGGGTTCCATAAATGTTTCTCTAATTGTACATTTTATTATATTTAAAATATCTCTGATCCATTAACATTACTGTCTATAAGAACAACAATTAACATTGAAAGGTGACTGGAGTGGAACCCTAAGGGAATTCCGAGATGGGAATAGGCCAATATGTAGCCCAGATAAATGATCTACCTACAAGAATGGAGCGGAACTCTAACGGACTGCCAAGATAGGAACAGGCCTATATGTAGCCCAGATAAATGATCTACCTACAAGACTGGAGCGGAACTATAAGGGACTGCCAAGATGGGAACAGAATTATATGTAGCACAGATATATAATCTACCTACAAGACTGGAGCGGAACTCTAAGGGACTGCCAAGATAGGAAAAGGCCTATATGTAGCACAGATATATGATCTACCTACAAGACTGGAGCGGAACTCTAACGGACTGCCAAGATGGGAACACGCCTATATGTAGCCAAGTTAAATGATCTACCTACAAGACTGGGGCGGAACTCTAAGGGACTGCCAAGATAGGAAAAGGCCTATATGTAGCACGGATATAAGATCTACCTACAAGCCTGGAGCGGAACTCTAAGGGACTGCCAAGAAGGGAATAGGCCAATATGTAGCCCAGATAAATGATCTACCTACAAAACTGGAGTGGAACCCTAAGGGACTACCAAGATGGTATCAGGCCTATATGTAGCCCAGATAAATTATCTACATACAAGACTGGAGCGGAACTCTAAGGGACTACCAAGATGGGAACAGGCCTATTTGTAGCACAGATATATGATCTACCTACAAGACTGGGGCGGAACCCTTAGGGACTGCCAAGATGGTAATAGGCCTATATGTAGCCCAGATAAACGATCTACCTACAAGACTGGGGCGGAACTGTAAGGGACTGCCAAGATGGGAACAGGCCTATATGTAGCCCAGATAAATAATCTACATAAAAGACTGGAGCGGAACCCTAAGGGACTGCCAAGATGGGAACAGGCCTATATGTAGCACAGATATATTATCTACCTACAAGATTGGGTGGAACCCTAAGGGACTGCCATGATGGGAACAGGCCTATATGTAGCCCAGATAAATAATCTACATATAAGACTGGACCGGAACTCTAAGGGACTGCCAAGATGGGAAGAGGACCACATGTAGCACAGATATATGATCTACCTAAAAGACTGGGGCGGAACCCTAAGTAACTGCCAAGATGGGAACAGGCCTATATGTAGCCCAGATAAATAATCTACATAAAAGACTGGAGCGGAACCCTAAGGGACTGCCAAGATGGGAACAGGCCTATATGTAGCACAGATATATGATCTACCTACAAGACTGGGTGGAACCCTAAGGGACTGCCATGATGGGAACAGGCCTATATGTAGCCCAGATAAATAATCTACATAAAAGACTGGAGCGGAACTCTAAGGGACTGCCAAGATGGGAAGAGGCCTATATGTAGCTTAGATATATGATCTACCTACAAGACTGGGCGGAACCCTAAGGGACTGCCATGATGGGAACAGGCCTATATGTAGCCCAGATAAATAATCTACATATAAGACTGGAGCGGAACTCTAAGGGACTGCCAAGATGGGAAGAGGCCTATATGTAGTTCGGATATATGATCTACCTACTTGAATGGGGCGGAACTCTAAGGGACTGCCAAGATGGGAACAGGCATAAATATATACCAGATAAATGATATAATTACACGACTGTGGACGAACTCTAAGAGACTGCCAAGATGGGAACAGGCCTATATGTAGCCCAGATAAATGATCTACCTACAAGACTGAGCGGAACCCTAAGGAACTGCCAAGATTGGAACGGACCTATATGTAGCATAGATAAATGACTACCTACAATACTGTTTTGGAACACTAAAGGACTGCCAAGATGGGAAGAAGCCTATATGTAGCCCAGATAAATGATCTACCTACAAGAACGGGTTGGAACCCTAAGGGACTGCCAAGATGGGAACAGGTCTATGTGTAGCCTGGATAAATGATCTACCTACAAGACTGGGGCGGAACTCTAAGGGACTGCCAAGATGGGAACAGTCATATATGTAGCTCAGATAAAAGATCTACCTACAAGACTGGGGCGGAACTCTAGGGGACTGCCAAGATGGGAACAGACCTATATTTAGACCAGATAAATGATCTACCTACATGACTGGGGCTGACCCTAAGGGACTGCCAAGATGGGAACAGGCATGTATGTAGCCCAGATAAATGATCTACCTACAAGACTGGGGTGGAACTGTAAGGGACTGCCAAGATAGGAACAGGGCTGTATATAGCCCAGATAAATTATCTACATACAAGACTGAAGTGGAACTCTAAGAGATTGCCAAGACGGGAACAGGCCTATACGTAGCCCAGATAAATGATCAACCTACATGAAAGGGGCGGAACTCTATGGGACTGCCAAGATGGGAACGGGTATATATTTAGCCCAGATAAATAATCTACCTACTTGAATGGGGCGGAACTCTAAGGAACTGCCAAGATTGGAACAGGCCTATATGTACCTCAGATGAATGACTACTAACAAGACTGGGGTGGAACACTAAGGGACTGCCACGATGGGAACAGGCCTAAAAGTAGCCCAGATAAATGATCTACCTACAAGACTGAGCGGAACCCCAAGGGACTGCCAAGATGGGAACAGGCCTATACGTAGCACGGATATGATCTAACTACAAGACTGTGCGGAACCCTAAGGAACTGCCATGATGGGAAGAGACCTATATGTAGCCCAGATAAATTATCTACCTACAAGACTGGGGCGGAACCCTAAGGGCCTGGAAAGATGGGAACAGGCCTATATGTAGTTCAGATAAATGATCTACCTACATGAATGGGGCGGAACTCTAAGGGACTGCCAAGATGGGAACAGGCATATATATATATCCCAGATAAATTATCTAATTACAAGATAGGGACGAACTCTAAGGGACTGCCAAGATGGGAACAGGCATATATGTAGCCCAGATAAATGATCTACCTACATGACTGAGCGGAACTCGAAGGAACTGCCAAGATTGGAACAGACCTATATGTAGCACAGATAAATGACTACCAACAGGACTGTGGTGGAACACTAAAGGACTGCCAAGATGGGAAGAAGCTTATATGTAGCCCAGATAAATGATCTACCTACAAGACTGGGGTGGAACCCTAAGGGACTGCCAAGATAGGAACAGGCCTTTATGTAGCCAAGATATATGTTTTTGTTGTTGTTATTGGCGGATTAGGAAACCCCAGCTTAGCTGCTAGTCACCTCTTCCACAAGCGGGATTATTGCGAAGGTTACTGGAAAGATAGGATATAGCAGGAAAGGAAAGGGTGGGAAGGGACGGCAGCCAAATCGACCCCTCAGAGGGCCAATTCCCGTGCCCCTGTGACAGCTGGGATGAGGCTCTCAACAGAGGACCCTCATTTTGTCATCCAAAAGGTCAACTCAACTGACAGGGTATCCATGTACAACAGCCAGGACCATTTATTCTCAGGTTGGCATGTGGGGACCAAACCCGGAGATTCTGTCCCTAAGTGCTCCAAATGGAGGGACCTAAGTTGAAAGGGAAGTTTGTCATAATGGACAGCCAAAAGACTTCCCATATGTAATGACAACTTCATTTGCTGTACCCAATGTCAGTCTCAAAACTGGTATAGACCAGTCTTAAGGTAGTCCTGGGACGCCAAGATATATGATCTACCTAAAAGACTAGGGCGGAACCCTAAGGGACTGCCAAGATGGGAACAGGCCTATGTGTAGCCTAGATAAATGATCTACCTACAAGACTGGGGCGGAACACTAAGGGACTCCAAAGATGGGAACAGGCATATATGTAGCTCAGATATATGATCTACCTACAAGACTGGGGTGGAACTCTAGGGGACTGCCAAGAAAGGAAAAGCCTATATGTAACCCAGATAAATGATCTACCGACAAGACTGGGGCGGAACTATAAGGGACTGCCAAGATGGGAACAGACCTATATTTAGACCAGATAAATGATCTACCTACATGACTGGGGCTGAACCCTAAGGGACTGCCAAGATGGGAACAGGCATGTATGTATCCCAGATAAATGATCTACCTACAAGACTGGGGTGGAACTGTAAGAGACTACCAAGATAGGACAGATAGGCATATATTTAGCCCAGAAAAATAATCAACTTACAAGACTGGGGACAAACTCTAAGGGACTGCCAAGATGGGAACAGGCCTATATGTAGCCTAGATAAATGATCTACCTACAAGACTGGGGCGGAACTGTAAGGGACTTCCAAGATAGGAACAGGCCTATATGTAGCCCAGATAAATTATCTACTTACAAGACTAACGTGGAACTCTAATAGACTGCCAAGATGGGAACAGGCCTATATGTAGCCCAGATAAATGATCTAACTACATGAAAGGGGCTGACCTCTAAGGGACTGCCAAGATTGGAACGGGCATATATGTAGCCCAGATAAATGATCTACCTACTTGAATGGGGCGGAACTCTAAGGATCTGCCAAGATTGGAACAGGCCTATATGTACCTCAGATAAATGACTCCTAACAAGACTGGGGTGGAACACTAAGGGACTGCCACGATGGGAACAGGCCTATATGTAGCCCAGATAAAAGATCTACCTACAAGACTGAGCGGAAAACTAAGGGACTGCCAAGTTGGGAACAGGCCTATACGTAGCACGGATACATGATCTAACTACAAGACTGGGCGGAACCCTAAGGGACTGCCATGATGGGAACAGTTCTATATGTAGCCCAGATAAATAATCTACATACAAGACTGGAGCGGAACTCTAAGGCACTGC
This sequence comes from Allygus modestus, assembly GCA_963675035.1. Classification (NCBI taxonomy): domain Eukaryota; kingdom Metazoa; phylum Arthropoda; class Insecta; order Hemiptera; family Cicadellidae; genus Allygus; species Allygus modestus. The sequence goes on from OY776112.1 coordinate 353,190,069, forward strand.
CATGATGGGAACATGCTTATATTAGGCACAGATATATGATCTACCTAAAAGACTGTAGGGTGGAACCCTAAGGGACTTCCAAGATGGGAACAGGCATATATGTAGCCCAGAAAAATGATCTACTTACAAGACTGGGGACGAACTCTAAGTGACTGCCACGATGGGAACAGGCCTATATTTAGACCAGATAAATGATCTACCTACAAGACTGGGGCTGAACCCTAAGGGACTGACAAGATGGGAACAGGAATGTATATAGCCCAGATAAATGATCCACCTAAAAGACTGGGGTGGAAGCCTAAGGGACTGCCAAGATAGGAACAGGCCTATATGTAGCCAAAATATATGATCCACCTAAAAGACTAGGGCGGAACCCTAAGGGACTGCCAAGATGGGAACAGGTCTATGTGTAGCCTGGATAAATGATCTACCTACAAGCCTGGGGCGGAACTCTAAGGAACTGAAAAGATGGGAACAGTCATATATGTAGCTCAGATAAATGATCTACCTACAAGACTGGGGCAAACTCTAGGGGACTGCCAAGATTGGAACGGGCATATATGTAGCCCAGATAAATGATCTACCTACTTGAATGGGGCGGAACTTTAAGGAACTGCCAAGATTGGAACAGGCCTATATGTACCTCAGATAAATGACTACTAACAAGACTGGGGTGGAACACTAAGGGACTGCCACGATGGGAACAGGCCTATATGTAGCCCAGATAAAAGATCTACCTACAAGACTGAGCGGAAAACTAAGGGACTGCCAAGTTGGGAACAGGCCTATACGTAGCACGGATATATGATCTAACTACAAGACTGGGCAGAACCCTAAGGGACTGCCATGATGGGAACAGTTCTATATGTAGCCCAGATAAATAATCTACATACAAGACTGGAGCGGAACTCTAAGGCAATGCCAAGATGGGAACATGCTTATATGAGGCACAGATATATGATCTACCTAAAAGACAGGGGTGGAACCCTAAGGGATTGCCAAGATAGGAACAGGCCTATATGTAGCCAAAATATATGATCTACCTAAAAGACTAGGGTGGAACCCTAAGGGACTGCCAAGATGGGAACAGGTCTATGTGTAGCCTGGATAAATGATCTACCTACAAGACTGGGGCGCAACTCTAAGGGACTGCCAAGATGGGAACAGTCATATATGTAGCTCAAATAAATGATCTACCTACAAGACTGGGGCGGAACTCTAGGGGACTGACAAGATAGGAAAAGCCTATATGTAACCCAGATCAATGATCTACCTACAAGACTGGGGCGGAACTATAAGGGACTGCCAAGATGGGAACAGACCTATATTTAGACCAGATAAATGATCTACCTACGAGACTGGGGCTGAACCCTAAAGGACTGCCAAGATGGGAACCGGCCTGTATATATCCCAGATAAATTATCTACATACAAGACTGAAGTGGAACTCCAAGAGACTGCCAAGTCGGGAACAGGCCTATATGTAGCCCAGATAAATGATCAACCTACATTAAAGGGGCGGAACTCTAAGGGACTGCCAAGATGGGAACGGGCATATATGTAGCCCAAATAAATGATCTACATACTTGAATGGAGCGGAACTCTAAGGAACTGCCAAGATTAGAAAAGGCCTGTATGTACATTAGATGAATGACTACTAACAAGACTGGGATGGAACACTAAGGGACTGCCACGATGGGAACAGGCCTATATGTGGCCCATATTAATAATCTACCTACAAGACTGAGCAGAACTCCAAGTGACTGCCAAGATGGGAACAGGCCTATACGTAGCACGGATATATGATCTAACTACAAGACTGTGCGGAACCCTAAGGGACTGCCATGATGAGAACAGACCTATATGTAGCCTAGATAAATTAACTACATATACGACTGGAGCGGAACTCTAAGGGACTGCTAAGATGGGAACTCGCCTATATGTAGCACAGATATATGAACTACCTACAAGACTGAGCGGAACCCTAAGGGACTGCCAAGATAGGAACAGGCCTATATATAGCCCAGATAAATTATCTACATACAAGACAGAAGTGGAACTCTAATAGACTGCCAAGATGGGAACAGGCCTATATGTAGCTCAGATAAATGATCTACCTACATGAATGGGGCGGAACTCTAAGGGACTGCCAAGATGGGAACGGGCATACGTGTAGCCCAGATAAATGATCTACCTACTTGAATCGGGCGGAACTCTAAGGAACTGCCAAGATTGGAACAGGCCTATATGAACCTCAGATAAATGACTACTATGAAGACTGGGGTGGAAAACTAAGGGACTGCCACGATGGGAACAGGCCTATATGTAGCCCAGATAAATGATCTACCTACAAGACTGAGCGGAACACTAAGGGACTGACAAGATGGGAACAGGCCTATACTTAGCACGGATATATGATCTAACTACAAGACTGGGCGGAACCCTAAGGAACTGCCATGATGGGAACAGTGCTATGTGTAGCCCAGATAAATAATCTACATACAAGACTGGAGGGGAATTCTAAGGCACTGCCAAGATGGGAACATGCTTATATGAGTCACAGATATATGATCCACCTAAAAGACTGGGCGGAACCATAAGGGACTGCCAAGATGAAAACAGGCAAGTATGTAGCCCAGACAAATGATCTACTTACAAGACTTGGGACGAACTCTAAGGGACTGCCAAGATGGGAACAGGGCTATATATACCCCAGATAAATGATCTACATACAAGACTGGAGCGGAACTCTAAGGGATTGCCAAGATGGAAACAGGCATATATGTAGCCCAGATATATGATCTACCTACAAGACTTGGGCGGAACCCTAAGGGACTTCCAAGTTGGGAACCGGCATATATGTAGCCCAGATAAATGATCTACCTCCATGAAGGGGTGGAAATCTAAGGGAATACCAAGATGGGAACAGGGCTATATGTAGCCCAGATAAATGATCTACCTACAAGACTGAGGCGTAACTGTAAGGGACTGCTAAGTTGGGAACAGGCCTATATGTAACACAGATATATGATCTACCTACAAGCCAGGGGTGGATCTCTATTGGACTGCCAAGATGGGAACAGGCCTATACGTAGCCCAGATATATGATCTACCTACAAGACTGAGTCGGAACTCTAAGGGACAGCCAAGATAGGAACAGGCCTATATATAGCACAGATATATGATCTACCTACATGACTGGGGGGGGGGAACTCCAAGGGATTGCCAAGATGGGAACAGGGATATATGTAGCCCAGAATAATGATCTACTTACAAGACTGGGGACGAACTCTAAGGGTCTGCAAAGATGGGAACAGGGCTAATACCCCAGATAAATGATCTACATACAAGACTGGAGCGGAACTCTAAGGGATTGCCAAGATGAAAACAGGCATATATGTAGCCCAGATATATGATCTACCTACAAGACTGGGGTAGAACTATATTCGACTGCCAAAATGGGAACAGACCTATATGTAGCACAGATATATTATCTACCTTCAAGACTGGGCGGGAACTCAAAGGGACTGCCAAGATGGGAACAGGCATATATGTAGGCCAGATAAATGATCTACATACAAGACTGATGTAGAACTCTAATCGACTGCCAAGATGGGAACAGACCTATATGTACTCCAGATAAATGATCTACATACAATACTGGTGTAGATCTCTATTCGACTGCCAAGATGGGAACAGACCTATATGTACTCCAGATAAATGATCTACATACAATACTGGTGTAGATCTCTATTCGACTGCCAAGATGGGAACAGACCTATATGTACTCCAGATAAATGATCTACCTACAAGACTGAGGTAAAACTCTATTCGACTGCCAAGATGGGAACAGACCTATATGTAGCCCAGATAAATGTTCTAACTACAAGACTGAGGTGTAACTGTAAGTGACTGCCAAGATAGGAACAGGCCTATATGTAGCACAGATATATGATCTACCTACAAGCCTGGGCGGGGGGAACTCTAAGGGACTGCCAAGATGGGAACAGGCATATATATAGCCCAGATAAATGATCTACATACAAGACTGGAGAGGAACTCTAAAGGACTGCCAAGATGGGAACAGACCTATAAGTAGCACATATATATAATCTACCTACTAGACTGGGGCGGAACCCTAAGGGACTGCCAAGATGGGAACAGGCCTATATGTAGCCCAGATAAATCATCCACCTACAAGACTGTGGTGGAACCGTAAGGGACTGCCAAGTTGGGAACAGGCCTATATGTAACACAGATATATGATCTACCTACAAGACTGGGGCGGAACTCTAAGAGACTACCAAGATGGGAACACGCCTATATGTAGCCCAGGAAAAGGATCTACCTACATGACTGAGAGGATCTCTAAGAAACTGCCAATATTGGAAGTGGCCTATATGTAGCACAGATATATTATCTACCTATAAGACTGGGGGGGGGGAACTCAAAGGGACTGCCAAGATGGAAACAGACCTATATGTAGCCCAGATAAATGATCTACCTACAAGACTGAGGTAGAACTCTATTCGACTGCCAAGATGGGAACAGAGCTATATGTAGCCCAGATAAATGATCTAACTACAAGACTGAGGCGTAACTGTAAGTGACTGCCAACATGGGAACAGGCATATATGTAGCCCAGATAAATGATCTACATACAAGACTGGAGCGGAACTCTAAGGGGCTGCTAAGATGGGAACAGGCCTATAAGTAGCACAGATATATAATATACCTACTAGACTGGGGCGGAACCCTAAGGGACTGCCAAGATGGGAACAGACCAATATGTAGCCCAGATAAATGATCTACCTACATGAATGGGCCGGAACTATAAAGGACTCACAAGATGGGAACTGGCATATATGTATGCCTGATAAATGATCTACCTCCATGAAGTGGGCGGAACTCTAAGGGACTGCCAAGATGGGAACAGACCTATATGTAGCCCAGATAAATGATCTACCTACAAGACTGGGGTAGAACTCTATTCGACTGCCAATATGGGAACAGACCTATATGTAGCACAGATAAATGATCTACCTACAAGACTGAGGTAGCACTGTAAGGGACTGCCAAGATGGGAACAGACCTATATGTAGCACAGATAAATGATCTACCTACAAGACTGGGGTAGCACTGTAAGGGACTGCCAAGATAGGATCAGGCCTATATGTAGCACAGATATATTATCTACCTACAAGACTGGGGGGGGGGACTCAAAGGTACAGCCAAGATGGGAACAGGCATATATGTAGCCCAGATAAATGATCTACCTACAAGACTGGGGTAGAACTCTATTCGACTGCCAAGATGGGAACAGACCTATATGTAGCCCAGATAAATGATCTAACTACAAGACTGAGGCGTAACTGTAAGTGACCGCCAAGATAGGAACAGGCCTATATGTAGCACAGATAAATTATCTACATACAAGACTGGAGCGGAACTCTAAGGGACTGCCAAGATGGGAACAGGCCTGTATGTAGCCCAGATAAATTATCCACCTACAAGACTGTGGTGGAACCGTAAGGGACTGCCAAGTTGGGAAGAGGCCTATATGTAACACAGATATATGATCTACCTACAAGCCTGGGGTGGATCTCTATGGGACTGCCAAGATGGGAACAGGCCTATACGCAGCACAGATAAATGATCTACCTACAAGACTGAGGCGGAAATCTAAGGGACTGCCAAGATAAGAACAAGCCTATATATAGCACAGATATATGATCTACCTACAAGACTGTGGGGGGAATACTGCAAGGGACTGCCAGGATGGGAACAGGCATATATGTAAACCAGATAAATGATCTACATACAAGACTGAGGTGGAATCCTAATGGACTGCAAAGATGGGAACAGCCCTATATGTAGCCCAGATAAATGATCTACCTACAAGACTGGGGCGGAAATCTGAGGCGCTGCCATGATGGGAACAGGCATATTTGTAGCACAGATATATGATCTACCTACAAGACTGGGGCGGAACACTAAGGGACTGCCAAGATGGGAACAGGCCTATATGTAGCCCAGATAAATGATCTACCTACAAGACTTGTGTGGAAATCTAAGAGACTGCCAAGATGGAAAGAGGTCTATATGTAGCACAGATAAATGATCTACCTTAATGAATGGGACGGAACTCTAAGGCACTGCCAAGATGGGAACAGGCATATATGTAGCCCAGATAAATAATCTACCTACATGAATTGGGCAGAACTCTAAAGGACTGTCAAGATGGGAACAGGCCTATTTGTAGCCCAGATAAATGATCTACCTACAGGACTGAGCGGAACTCTAAGGAAAAGCCAAGATTGGAACAGTCCTATATGTTGCCCAGATAAATGATCTAGCTACATGACTGAGCGGAACTCTAAGGGACTGCCAAAAAGGGAACAACCTATATGTAGCCCAGATAAATGATCTACCTACAAGACTGGGGTTGAACTGTAAGGAACTGCCAAGATGGGAACCGGCCTATATGTAGCCCAGACAAATGTTCTAGCTACATGACTGACCGGAACTCTAAGGGACTGCGAAGATGGGAACTGACCTACATGTAGCCCAGATAAATGATCTACCTACAAGACTGGGGTTGAACTCTAAGGGACTGCCAAGATGGGAACATGCCTATATGTTGCCCAGAAAAATGATCTCCCTACAAGACTGGGATTGAACTCTAAGGAACTGCCAAGACGTGAACCGGCCTATATGAAGCCCAGATAAATGTTCTACCTATATGACTGAGTTGAAATCTAAGGGACTGCCAAGATGGGAACAGGCCTATATATAGCACAGATTTATTATCTATCTAAAAGACTGTGCGGAACTCTAAGGGACTGCCAAGATGGGAACCGGGCTATATATAGCCCGGATAATTGATCTACCTATATGACTGAGTTGAACTTAAGGGACTGCCAAGATCGGAACAGGCCTATATGTTACCCAGTTCAATGATCTACCTACAAGACTGGGACGGAACTCTAAGGAACTGCCAAGATGGGAACAGGCCTACATGTAGCCCAGATAAATGATCTATCTACTAGACTGGGGTTGAACTCTAAGGGACTTCCAAGATGGGAACTGGCCTATATGTAGCCCAGATAAATGATATACCTATAATACTGAGTTGAACTCTAAGGGACTGCCAAGATGGGAATGGGCCTATACGTTACCCAGTTAAATGATCTACCTACAAGACTGGGACGTTACTCTAAGGGACTGCCAAGATGGTAACAGGCCTATATGTAGCCCAGATAAATGATGTAGCTACATGACTGAGCGGAACTCTAAGGGACTGCCAAGATGGGAACAGGCCTACATGTAGCCCAGATAAATGATCTAACTACAAGACTGGAGCGGAACCGTAAAGAACTGCCAAGATGGGAACAGGCCTATATGTAGCTCAGGTAAATTATCTACCTAGAAGACTGAGGCGGAATTCTAAGGGACGCCAAAATGGGAACAGGCCTATATGTTACCCAGATAAATTATCTACTTACAAGACTGGGGTTGAACACTAAGGAACTGCTAAGATGGGAACAGGTATATATGTTGCCCGGATAAATGATCTACCTACAAGATTGGGGCGGAACTCTAAGGGACTGCCAATATGGGATCAGGCCTATATGTCGCCCAGATAAATTACCTACCCACATGAACAATTTCAGCCCAATTGATTCATTAGTTTTTAAGTTAAAAAGGAACATACAAGTCGACAGACAGACGGACAGACAGACACCACCTTTATTTCATAAATGCTGTACCACACCCATTACGTCTTCACCCGCGAAAACTATGGTTTAAACAGGATGAAATAAGTCCGGAACGAACTTTTTATGTGCCCATGTTGATAGGATATATTTTTTCTTGTCTTGATTCAAGGAATCATTTTGCGTTAATAACACTTGTCCCGAAACATCGCGTAATATATTATATATAATTTATTGTTACGATGTTTGTAACTAGTGAAAAAAAATCAATTCTTGTGACTGTGTTACAGGTAAAAGAAGTATTCCACATTTTGGAGTGTGCTTTCGTAGTTTGAGGGTTATTTGTTGATCTTGTAACCAACTATTCTAAAACTAAAACTTAAACTGTATTGCTTTGTCCCTCGGGGAAGAACTTAATTAGAAATAGTGTATATTCATTAAAGTCGTTATTACTTATGTATAGTGATGGTAACTAATTACAGTTACATAGATTTAAACTCACCGCCAAAAGAGGTGAAGAAGGTGTTGGTTCCAAAACTGGGGTCTGGAATGAAACATTTAACACATTACATTTCACAGTTTGCAATTATTTAATGTGGCCTAGTTCACACATTGCAGGTGTCCAAGCAGGTAGACAGGTAGACAGGTAGACATGTAGGTGTCATCTGCAAGATACTCCTCTTTAGAGGTTCCCTGCCTCGTGTGAACACAAGTGAACAGAGAGTGTTGAGTAATTTCAGAAGTGTTTATCGTTTTCTGTTTTTTTTTTTTTTTTTTTTTTTTTTTATCAAAATAAGTTATACTTTTAGCAAATTTGATATGCTTAAAGTTTAGTTAAAGTTGTATAAAATTAAATATCATAAATCATAACAGGTTTTTATTTGTAAAACCACAGTCATAGAACTGAAACTCGTTGTTTTAATAAAGGCACTGGACCAACTATGCTATGTAATACTTTACTCGTTTTCGGGGCTGAGTAAATAAAGCTACAAATCTTATACTGTCATAATCAATGTGAGTTACCGAAACTAAATCATTGTTTCTCTATTTTATCTGCATTCATATTTTATCTATATTAGTTTTTCTCTCAGTATTCAAAAATGTCTGTTACTTTTTGAACTGGTCTCGGAGTAGATTTTTAACCAAGCTCTACTTCCACAATGATCAGATTTGCTTCGCTCAGTTGCAACTTTTCCATTTATTAGGGTCACTACACTTGTTTTCACTCATGTCCCATCAAAAGGTATTTTTGGTGTATACAAGTTTAATTAGTTAGGATATGCCCACTCTATATGCAAACTTTTATTTTTGGTTATATCCACTGTTTTTAAGAAATCACAAGTTACAAGCAGCACAAAATATCTGTATTAGGTATATTTTTAATTTAAGATTAGATTGACATGTCACAAAGTATTATGTTGATTTAGGATGGTTAAATATGAAGCAAAGAAAAGAATTAGGTATTTTAAATACTACGTACAAAATTCTCTAATACGGCAAGCCTAATTATATGTGCAAAATGTGTGCTAGAATGACACTGTTTGCTACACATTTGAGAGAAACTAGATTGGGCAATGAATTGATACAATTTCCTATTCATAGAACGGTAATTTATACTAAATCGTTCCATGTTTGATCTATTAGACTCAGTATATCTAGACTAGTATAGATAATGAAAAAAACCTCAGTAGTGTTAGTATTTTTTCTAGAGGAATAAAAACATTTTCTTGTAAAAATATTAAGTATAAAAATATCACAGTAACAAATGTTAGGATTGTAAAATCTATTGTTCGGTGATTTTATGTATTGTTTAGGTATAAATATAAAAAAATAAAAATATATACTACAAATGTCTTTTAAAATACGTTAAATGTGTTGAATATTAAAAAATGTCCTATTACCAAAGCAACAAACAATAGTTTCAGTTATTTCTTAGAATTTTGGAGAGCTGAAACCAGTATTAGAATCAGAAATTTTTCTGAATGTGACAGTGTTTTACAAATTGTGATATATTCATTGAGAGTTGAGTTCTGCTGAAGCATCTTAGGACCAGTTGCACTCATCGAATCTGATAAAGCATCCTACGCTGGGCGAGAGGACAAATAATATTTGGTCGAATTTCGACCATTGGGCTGTTTCTAGTTATTATTAATATCTATATTATTAAAAGAATTTCTCGATTTATCTTCGCTGCATATCGACCCCAAAAAATGTATTTTTTTATACATATTTGGTATCAAATTAAAGCTATATCTCTCTAGATGTGCCTTTTTTGGGTTTGTAAAATATCCCATGAAAAGCCTTCGTCCAGGAACCTTTAGAAATTTCAGCGAATGTGCTACTATCTGTTGTTAAACCTGTGAACTTTTTCTAATTCACATTTGTTTACAACAAAACATATGGTGATGATTTGATCGCGTTCTTAAGTTTGACCACGGAATACAGCACTTGCATTTATTTATTTGATGAAACTGGTGTATTCTTTAAAGTTATAAGTAAGTTGATTTTCAAATAGGCTAATTCATTTAATTTCTTGAAAAACAGTATAGATTTTTTGGAGGAAAAAATAATTCAATTTTGACCACGAAGAAAAGTACCACTCATGTAAATCTGGGACAAAGCCAGTTTGATTTCAACTAATTTAATGTTTCTTTTATGGTAGATGTTGAAAGCTGTTATTTTATAATCGGATGGAAGATTTTTCTCCAGATCCATAGGTTACATATTTTACAATAAAATGTAAAGTAAAACGTTGTAATTTTATTTACTCATAGTTTATCTAGAACATTTTAATATGTTTTTAAACTTCAAACTAAAATAGTGTTTAGGTCTTATTTCATAATCTTTGAAACGACAGTCATTTTTGTAATAATTTTATACGTTTTACCATGTGTTCAGTGTTTTACACCTTGACATCAGTGATTTTCCGTCATTTATCAGTTTATTATGCAAACTTTAGACATTTCATATAAGGCAATGAAGTGAAGTAAATGAGTGAAGTATTCAATAATTTGTGTGTTAAAACTTTTCAAATATTTTATCATGAATTAGATACTTAGACATCAGTGTTTTTCTGGTTTCACATCAATATATAAAGAGTTCGCACGCAGCACGCTGACGTGAGGGAAGTGTATTTCCACATAAAAACTTTTAAAACTCAAAATCAGTGTAAAAACATACATTTGACCAATTTTTATTGAAATCTGAAAACATTGATTTTTTGGCTGTTCTGATACTCCTGGTTTAATTTACTTGCAAATCAGGGAATACAATTTTGCGCATTATAAGGTTAGGAGAAGGTCCAGACAGGCTTGAAAGTAGGCGTGAGGTTGCTGGGTATAATAAAAGTACTTTAACAAAGGAATAACAGGCTTTTCTAGGGTAAAACCCCCATAAGACAACGTACTGTGTTTAGCCGATACACATTTTCTTTAATAACTCGGTAAATATTTATGCTAGAATGACGAGAGAGGGCTTAAGACTTTCGCCTCTCTAATTCCCATCTTTTAACATGCATTAATTTTACATCTGGGGCTTTTCTGACCCTTTTTGGGCCCAAAAACTCAAAATTTGATCCCGAAAAAATGGGTTTAGAGTTTTCCGATTGTTTTGCCCAAAGAACTTGTCCAACAGATTATAGAAAGGAACATCCCTACCAAATTTGGAGTAAATCGGACAAAAAATGCGACCGCTAGAGTGCATACACATATATATATATATATATATATATATATATATATATATATATATAATTTTGAACGACCCCCCAAAACGTGTTCAGGGGGTCACGTTAGGAACTTCTATGGTGGTCCCGGGCTTAAGTTTCACCGTGCGGGTCATGCTAATAGTTCACTTTCCAAAGGAAATTAACTAATAATCATTTCGTATAATATGTATTGAACTATATTCAGAGCGCTGTCGTGCTATTTTTGGGACACATGATTGATTTACTACTTTAGGTTCAACCAAGTATGGTTCCTCAAAAGTTCAAAAAAGATAATGTCTTGCTTTAGGTTTTGTTTTTTGATAGTGTGTTTTATTTGCATTTATTTATTTTCTCAGATGCCTAGAAGAGACCGCGTCCGCAATGTAAATGCTAGGGCTAGAGACAGAGCTAATCGTTTTCGCCCCTATCCATGGCCATAGACAATTCGGTCAATCCCACTGGTTTTGATATTGGGCCAATGAATGAAGTATGTAGATTTTGTCGTTGTCGTTACTTCCGTTATGAAAAAACAACTACAGGAACATTTACAAAATGTTGCCATAATGACAAGGCACAAGTAACAGTTACAGAAGTGCCTAATACAGTTCTCTCACTTTTAACTGAATAAGACCAAATATCTAAAAACTACAGGTCTAATAACGCAGCCACGGCCATATGCATATTTCATTTTTAAACAAAAAAGTGAAATAGGGAGTTATAGAATCATGGTCAACTAACATTAGAGTTTGTTTAAACAATTTCAAAGTCAATTAGAGTCTTACGAATATTGTGTAAACATTTTTAGTCAAATAATAACATAAATTAAACAATAAATATCATTTTGAAGTCACGAAGTGACGCTGGCTGCTAGTAGTTATTATTGTATTTATTTAAAGAGCTAAAATATACAGCACTGCTTTGTAAAATGCATACCTCGCCTTCTCCAGCCAGGTATGCCCGAGCCTGGTACGTTTCATCTAATAACTTCCTGGGCATTTTCCACTCAGCTAACACATTCCTCTTCTCTTCTTCCGGCAGCTTATCAATCAAGTCTTGTATCGCATGATACTCTGCGATGCGCCTTTCAATCTCCATAAAAACATGCTTGTCATGTATTTCAGTCGCTTCGATCAAGGTTGCTGACTTTCCATTGTCCTTCATGTCTATTAAAGCTTGATTTGCAGCTTCGAAACAACTTGTCATAAATGTATCGGCTCTCTGAGTTGCTTCCTGAAAGCGGAGCCAATTTGAGGTTAAATTACAATATAATGTATATACACATAAACTTTGTTGTAAATGTTACAGGATAGAAGTACACCGATTCTAGACTAGTTTGAGAAACATGGATATAATCAATGTTAAATTGCTTAGTATAACACCCCAAATAACAATTGTGGTTGTTACAAAGTGGATCAAATTTTTTATCTAAATATAAAGAAACTTAATAATTTAAATAAAAACCTTATGGCATAACAAAATTTGAAATTTTCATAAAACATAAGTTTTTTTATTTTACCATCTTTTATATACCGCCTTTTATATAAATACAATAGGACTATAAGTATAAATATATTTTGAAGAGTTCTTAGACGTTTTTATTTACAACCAATACAATTATTTTGTTGGGTTTTATATCACTTCATTCATCACATAATGTTTCATCCAAAAATATTAAAACCATTATTACATTTAAATAAAAACCTTATTTTACGAACAATTTATAAATTTGCAGCAAACAAAAGTTTTACTTTTAAACTTTACCATAGTTTACATTCCGTCTTGTATATGAATACAGTATAACTATAAATATATATGAACAGGTTAATACGTCTTTATTTACATCCTGTAAAAAAAATTGAACAATGTTTTAAATCAGGTTGATCTTTTGTCAACATCTTAAAGGAAATCAAGGCAAAACCAGAGGATTCGGGAACGGTCGGAATGTCTAAAGATGTACTCAGAACTGGAATCCATGTTCTCCTTGAACTGTAGGGGACCAAGGTCAGTCTCGGCTCCGGGAGACAATGGGACCTGAAAGCCACAGTCGAGATCCGGGACCTTGGCGTAATTAGCATCGTGATCTATAATATTATAAAGAAGAGGTGGTTTCTGTCTGTCTGTCTGTCCGTCTGATGTTCCGGGTGAACGCAAAAACTACTGAACCGACTGGGCTGAAACTTTACACATAGGTAGATCTTGAACCCATGCAACACATAGGCCTATTCACTTACTTAAAATCCCCTCGGGCAACCCCCCGTGAACGTCCTAAGTTTCAATGTTTACATTTCAGAAGAAAGTAAACATTCAGGAACTGTAATGCAAACAGCTGTGGATACTTTAATTTGACAGCTTAAAGAGCAGAAGCAAGAACAGCTGTTTCAAGCTAACTGAAATGCAAATTGCATTGACTAAAGAACGGGTAGAGAAAACCCCTATGCGAAGAACGGGTACGTCAGCAAGCTATTACTTAATATTAATGAACAAATATTAATGAACAAATATTAATGTGGCTTCATCTGGTTGTGGTCTATTCTTATTTTCACAAAAAACAATTTTAACCGATACTTCCTGTCCCCCCCACCCCCCGATTTTATATTTTTGCTCCCCCCGATTTTTTTTTGTTTGCTGCACTCCCGATTTTATATTTTTCTGCCCCCCTCTTAGATTTTATATTTATATTTTATGTCCCCCCATTTTATATTTTTGCCCCCCCATTTTATATTTTTGCCCCCCGATTTTATATTTTTTTGCACCCCCTCGGTTTTTATTTTTGCCTCCTCCCCAATTTTATATTTTTGTGCCCCCGGATTTTATATTTTTGCTCCCCACAATTCTATATTCTCCCCCCCCCGATTTTATATTTTTGCTCCCCCCATTTTTATTTTTGCCCACCCCCAATTTTATATTTTGCTCCCCCCCTCTCTTCGAATTTTTATTTTTATTTTATGTCCCCCCTCCATTTTATATTTTTGCCCCCTCCCCGATTTTATATTTTTACTTTCCCCCCGTTTTTTATTTTTGCCCCCCCCCCGATTTTATATTTTGTTCCCCCTGCCGATTTTACGCTCCCCCTCTCCACCACCCCGATATTTTTTTATTTTTTTTGTTCTTGAGTTCTTTTATTTCTAAAAGCGAATCCAAAGTGTTTCGTGTACCGATTTGGAGTCGCAAACCACACGCCGTTTACTACCCGACAGAGTTCCTCGACTTAGCAACAAGACTCGAACTATCTACCAAACTCGAACTATCTCTATTTCGTTAATTTTGATTTAATTGTACATTAAACGTGTAAAATGTAATTTGAATATTGTAAAATAATGTGGTTTGTTATTTGCTTTAGTTAATCTACCATTTATATAGAACCCGTACGAAGGACGGGTACACAGCTAGTTTTTTATAAAATTTGATGCGCAACTAATGACATTCAGGAAGCTTTAGACTTACCGCCAGAAGAGGCGAGGACCTGGCAGCTCTCGGTGCTCTCGGTGGCCGACTGGTGTGGGGTCTAGAAGGTTTCGGCTGGAATAACACATTCGGCTGGTTACACGTTACATTTTACATCTTACAATTATTTAATATAGCCTAATTCACACACTACAGGTTTCAAATAGGTTCACACTTCAAGTAGGTAGCAAGCTGCAATACACTCATTACAGAGTAGCTGCTTTGTATGAACACAAGTGAACGTTTAGAGCCGATTTCAACAGTATTAATCGGTTAACTTTTAGGTGGTGACGGGAGATTTCATAACACATGTTAACTACAGTATAAATTATTTAGAAATTTTAATGAGATTTAGAGGGATTACTAACGCAAGATTAGTTTTTAACCTTTTTTATAGTATAGCGTTTTAATTGTCATTAAAACGCTATATAATTTAATATAATATTTTTGACATGTAAAAAGGAAATAATTTATATAATATAAAATAAGTTTTGTGAATAATTGCTGACAATTTCAAATAAGAATTGCTGGTGTTACTTGGTTTTGCAAGTTTGGCAAACTCGCGATTTCCTTTTCCGGGGATGTTGGAAAGAAGTTGGAGACAATGGTTTGAATTGTTTGCTTGGCCTGAGGGGACGTGACGGCCGGCGGTATCGGCTTCGAGAACTTTCGGTCCAAAGCTTATATATTCACGCTCGCTAGACGAATGCGGTATTTTACGAACATTCCTGGTGTCGGAAGTTTGTCGCTAGTCTACCCAGTGAGACGTGAATTTCTTCAGATTGAAACGTACAAAAAGTTGTTTTAGCGAATTTCCCCTATAGGGAAGAAGCTATTACCGTAGTCAGCATGGTAAGACCTAGGCCCGGGACCATGATAACTTTTCATTTTGAGGTCCCCAGACCCCAAAAACACCATTCGTTCGAAACTGTATACATACATATATATATGTGTGTCCGTGAGCGATCTCTCGTAAAAAATGATCCGATTTTGATGGATTTGGTATAAACGTATAAAGCAACATTTATGACTTTAAGTACGAAAACCAGCTAGATTGCTCCATCCGAAGGTGTATTTTGGGGGGGTTTGTACCCCAAATATAGGTTTTACTTGAATTTTTTACATATCATTTTTGAAATAGTCAAATATTAGTTGTTATTATTGGATTCAGCTTAAAAAAACACACAATTTGGTATTTTGATCATTCCCTTACGTTAATTGTTTACCGAGATATTGAAAGTGCTAAACACAGTACGTTGTCTAATGTTATTCTTATGGAGGAAAAGAAAAATTTTATATCTCGCTTATTTATGAACGTATATTGACGAAACTTGGTACTTA
This sequence comes from Allygus modestus, assembly GCA_963675035.1. Taxonomy (NCBI): domain Eukaryota; kingdom Metazoa; phylum Arthropoda; class Insecta; order Hemiptera; family Cicadellidae; genus Allygus; species Allygus modestus. The sequence continues at coordinate 353,206,274 of OY776112.1, forward strand.
TAAGGCTTCATCTGGTTGTAGTTTATTGATATTTGCTCCAAAAAAAGTTTGCCAAAGGCTTCCGTAGCAGCAAACCTGCGTACTTAGCCCCATGTTAATCTTATGGAGAATAATTAAATGTTATGTCTCCCTTAATCATGAACGTAAATGATAAAAACCGGTATACGACTTCACTTAACTGATGTTAGCATAACAACTCATTTTTCGTATTCCTTTTTGCAGCAAACCTGCGTACTCAGCCCCAATTTTATTCTTGTGGAGAATAATTAAAATTGTATATACCGTTTATTTGTACCGCTATATTTTTATGAAACTTGGTAAGTGGCTTGTTAGTATTAAGACATTTATATCTCCATTGGAAATTCGCTGAGTGTGGAGGTTTGCTGCGACGGGGGTATTTAAATTTAGAGTCTTAATTCAAATCATTGCTCCATTTCTCATTTTGTTGCTTTTCAAAAGTGGGGATCAGTCTGTAAGACAATTATTTCTTTTTCAGGGTTCGAAGCGTTTCTATAATTGGGTTGAAGATAAACTAAGACCAAACTGATAAAGTACAGAAAGAATATTTATATTATTAAAGTTCAGTAAAATAAAAAATCGAACAGTTAACTTTAATTCTGAAATATTTTAGTGATAAGCAAAACCAAGTTTTTTTTTATTTTATTTTTAATTTTAAAATATTTTATTTTACAACAAAGGCTTTTAATTTGTTTGTTTAAATAACTACAACAGGATTTTATTTAATTCTTTTTTATTATTTGAAAGACCACTTCTTAACCTCAAGAAATATTATAGCCTGCTAGTCAGCGCTATAATAGTACTACACATAAAATGCAAACCATAATGGCGATCTGTGACAACAAACAAAACATTTTATTTCATACCAGAAAAGTGACGATTAAAGAGTACTAATCAAAAGTCGTTTTCTTCGTTTGAAGTTTGAAATGACAGAACTGCATGAGAAGGCGAATGAGAAAAGATGGGAAGAGCGTGGCGATATCGCTCCTCTTTCACTCTTTTTCACGCGTTGCTGCGGACCCCGATCGGTTTTTTTTCTCAACATAGAAACTTATGAAAATTTATGTTTAAACATGTTTGCAGCAGCGAAAGTGTTAAGGGCGAATGAGAAAGTCTATGTTCCCACGATAGCCGTTTATGTGGGAAGATTATAGTATTTGTTCACATTTAATTTGTTTACCTTTAGTTTACGTGAGAAATAAGCAGATAGTTCTATGAAATGTTTTTACACCCAAACACTCTAGACAATCACCATACATTTATTTTGACACCTGTATGAATGTTTTGTGACGGTTGGTAACGGAGGCATAAAGTTGACATTGGCCTTATGGTAAAAAACTTCACGATGGCGTCTGACAACTTCCTTTGATTAAATTAATAATATATGATTTCATTGGTTTTGTGTATAAAGCTATCTATAATATTATAAAGAAGAGGTGGTTTCTGTCTGTCTGTCTGTCTGATGTTCCGGGTGAACGCAAAACCTACTGAACCGACTGGGCTGAAATTTTACTCAAAGGTAGATCTTGAACCCATGCAACACATAGGCCTATTCACTTCCTTAAAATCCTCTCGGACTACGCCCCGTGAACATATTAAGTTTCAATGTTTACATTTCAGAAGAAAGTTTTTTTTTTTTATTTTGTCTATTTTATTTACAATCTGTTCAAAAAAATATACAGAAAAATAAGTAAATAGGATAAAGTACAATTGACATGGGTTAGTCTCTATCCATTGACGGAGCTAACACTTTAACTTTACAAATGTTAATTGAATATTAAAAAACGATTTGGCAGGTCCAAAACAGAGTGTCTCTTTTAGTCTATACACTGATCCACTATTGTCCAGCAGATTCATAGCCAGATGGTTTGGATGGGCGTCTAGTTTAGCTTGATAACTCTTGCTAAATCGGGTTATTTCTTATCTTACTGTATCAGTACGTGTATCACGGTGGAATACTTCATTGGACACAGAAGAAAGTAAACATTCAGAAACTATAATGCGAACAGCTGAGGACACTTCCATTTGACAGCTTAAAGAGCAGAAGCAAGAACAGCTGGTTCAAGCTATCTAAAATGCAAATTGCATTTACTATAGAACGGGTAAAGAAAACCCCTGTGAGAAGAACGGGTGCATTTATATATGTTTGTATTATTGTTTGGCTCGATTGCGAGAATTTCCACTAAGGTACAGAGAGGCCTGGCCCGTATTTATTTATTTTTTTGTCGGAGCTATAGAATTTAAACAGCAATCCTTATTGACAATGAAAACAATTCAGACATAGGGTGGTTATAATAAAGTATAGTCATAAGAAATATATTTACTACTATGATGTGCAACGAATTGTACTCACCCGTGCCGACCTGGTGGCCCCCGGTGCTGCCGCGTCCCCATGCTGCTGGAATACAACGTTGCACATGTTACATTTCACATCTGGCAATTATGGAATAAAACCTACTTCACACGTTCAGGTTTCTAAGCAGAAACCTGAACCTTACTTTGTGTGAACTCAAACAAGCGTTGAGGCGGTCCAATTTGGTAATTTATGAGTCGATGAGGTGGGGAAATCAGGTGGGGGATTTGCCTTGCGTGATGCTTTTCAATGGGTTTAAACTAAGGAATGAGAAGCATACCATACACTATTGATGGTGTTCGATGGGTTTCAGTTGACGTCGAACCAATGTAGAACACTCCATGCTGGGTGTTGTCCTTAATTGATGGTGTTCGATGGGTTTCAGTTGACGTCGAACCAATGTAGAACACTCCATGCTGGGTGTTGTCCATATACTGCCGAACATTGTCCAGCATGTTCGAACATGTTTAATCTTGCATGTTGGGTACTTATTATTTCAGAAATAGTTTTCGAAGAAGTCGTTGCTGTATGTACGGTGTTTTTTCCATGAAGTAGAATAAAATATGAAATAAAACGCGAATGGTCTAATAAATAACGATTGTTGGCAGTAGGGGTACCGTACCTGAGGCTTCGGATGTTTTGTTTGTGATGACTATCGACTAGCACTTTAATGCCGGTCACAATCCGCGCAGCGATAACATTGCTTTCTTTCAACAGTAAATGTTCAGCTTTGTAAGCTTCGGTGGTAGCTTTGTAAGACGTCATCTTAGAACATATACGGGGTGTTACAAAAAAGGTGCACTGGCGCTCCGTTTAGCGTCAGTCGGTCTGTGTGTGTTTTTTACTAAATTTCGTATATCTTTTGAACCAAAAAAGGTACTGTTTTTAAACTTGGCATACTTCATTCCTAAGCTTCATGATGTTTTGGTATTGAATTTCAAGCTTCTATCTTTCACCGTTTCAAAATGGTGGCCATTTTTTTTCAATCGAAATATCTTAAAAACCTTAATAATTAGCAAAGATCTGTAAGAATCGAAAGAGTATTGTCTTTTTGTCCCAAAAATATTTGTATACATATTGTAACAATAAGATTATAAATAACTGAGAAATTGTGATGTTTATTAGTTAAATCAAGATGTTTTACTCCAGAAATGGCAAACAAGATGTTTTAACTTACAAAAATCGCTATTTTTCAGTTATTTATAATCCTATTGTTACAATCTTATAGCATTGTTTTAGGGACAAAAAGAGACAACTTTATTCCTATTTATAAGGTTTTTAAGATATTTAGCTTTGAAAAACATAAATGGCCGTCATTTTCAAACGGTAAAAGATAGAAGCTTGAAATTCAATACCAAAACATCGTTTAGGTTTAGGAATGAAGTATGCTAAGTTTCAAATGGAGCGGAATTTCAAAAAAGTCACTCTACATTTTGTTTGCTCATTTTTAGGTGTCGAATACGAAAATATGTAGCCAGTGTATCTTTTAGCGAATTTCCACAGTAGGGAAGAATCTATTACCGTAGGTCTCATGGTAAGACTTAAACCCGAGACCATGATAACCTTTTGATTTTAGGTCCCCAGATGCCAAAAATACCATTTGTTCAAAATTATATATTTATGTATGTGTCCGTAAGCACGATAACTCTCGTAAAAAAAGGTCCGATCTTGGAATGAAATTTGGTGAAAATGTGTAAAGTACCATTTATTTGAACGAGTTTGAACACCAGACGAATCACACCTTCCGAAGTGGGGTTTTGTATCCCAAAAATGGGTTTTTGGGGGTTATTACATATTTGTACTATTGAATTCAGCTTAAAAAAAAAAATGTATTTTGATCATTGCTCTATGTCAGTTGGTTACTGAGATATTGAAACTGCTAACACAGTACGTTGTCTAATGTTATTCTTACGGAGAAAAAGATAAATGTTATATATTGCTTATTTATGAACATAAACTGACGAAACTTGGTATATGGATTCATCTGGTTGTGATTTATTGTTGTTTGCACAAAAAACTATTTTTCAATTTTTGAAAAAAAACAAAAAGGTATCTAAATTTTGTCGGTCCCCTACACAGTATGGTCCGAGAACAGTTTGAGGAGTCGATTTCGAAATCACATGCGACACACACATGCAAAACCTCTTCGAGGGCTTTGTTGCATGGAAGCAATCTGTTCGCATTGCGTGGTGATTTTCCGAAAGTGATAAAGATACTTTAGACTTGAATTACAAACAAGGATTTTCCTACAACTCCAATTTTTGATACCACACAACATAAAATACCCCCGTCACAGCAAACCTGCGTACACAGCAAATTTCCAATGTCTTAATACCACATAAAGCCACATGCCAAGTTTAATAAATTTATATTCACAAATAAGCGCTAAATATAATTTTAATTATTCATATGAATAACATTGGGGATGAGTACGCAGGTTTGCTGCAACAAGGAACAAAAACTAATCGGTTTTATGCAAATATTAATAGAACTCAGCCAAGTAAAGTCACATACCAAGTTTCATTCATATACATTTATAAAAAAGCGATATATAAGATTGTAATTATTCTCCATAAGAATAACATGAGGACCGAGTACCTAGGTTTGCTGCTACGAGAGCCATTCGTTAAAATTTTGTTTTTGTGCAAAAAACAACAAACCACAAACAGATGAAGCCATATACCAAGTTTCGTCAGTTTATATTCATAAATAAGCAAGATATAATTTTTTTATTTTTCTTCATAAGAATAGCATTAAACAACGTACTGTGTTTAGCACTTGCAATATCTCAACTACCAATTAACGTAGAGCAATGATCAAAATACCAATTTTTTTTTAAGATGAATTCAATGGTATAGATAAAAATTTTATTTAAATAAAATTACATGTGAAAAACCAAAAATCCCATTTTTGGGGAACAAACCCCCCCCCCAAACCCCACTTTGGATGGTGCGATTCGTCTGGTTTTCGAACTGGTTCAAATAAATGGTACTTTACACATTTGCACCAAATTTCATTAAGATCGAACTTTTTACGAGAGTTATCGTGCTTACGGACACATATGTAAATATATAAATTTGAACAAATGGTATTTTTGGCGCCTGGGGACCACAAACCAAAAGTTATCATGGTCTCGGGCTTAAGTCTTACCATGAGACCTACGGTAATAGCTTCTTCCCTATAGGGGTAATTCACTAAAACTATTCAGCTATTTATTACTGTCAGCGAGTGGAAGAGCAAACTGAGAACAGCTGTTTACAAAGCGTTCCTAGTGAAGAGTCACTGTAAGTGGGATTGTTGGGCAGTATGATGAGAATACTTTATGCACTACTTTCAAAGCTATAATAACTTTACGGAGACATGTTATAATTTATGCTATTCGTTTAGTTTAACTAAAGATGTTGCAGTCTGAGTACTATAACGTATTTTGTGGGATATATAATTTGAGGAGTTTTCATATGCGCATGCACTATCTGCCACAAGAAATCATGTTAGCAGTGTGACTTTTTATTAGTGAATTTCCTTTGGAAAGTGAACTATTAGCATGACCCGCACGGTGAAACTTAAGCCCGGGACCACCATAGAAGTTCCTAACGTGACCCCCTGAACACGTCTTGGGGGGTCGTTCAAAATTGTATATATATATATATAGACAAAATAGACATATATATATATATGTGTGTGTGTGTTTGCACTCTAGCGGTCGCATCTTTTGTCCGATTTACTTCAAATTTGGTAGGGACGTTCCTTTCTGTAATCCGTTGGAGAAGCTCGTTGGGCAAGACAATCGGAAAACTCTAAACCCCGTTTTTGGGGATTAATCTTTCAAATTTTGAGTTTTTGGGCCCAAAAATGGTTGGAAAAGCCCCGTATGTAAAATAAATGCATGTACAAAGATGGGAATTGGAAAGGCGAAAGTTTTAAGCCCTCTCTCGTCATTCTAGCATAAATATTTACCGAGTTATTAAAGAAAATGTGTATCGACCAAACACAGTACGTTGTCTTGTAGGGATTTTACATTAGAAAAGCCTGTTATTCATTTGTTGGTGTACTTTTATCATCCCCAACAACCTCACGCCTACTTTTAAGCCTGACTGGACCTTCTCCTAACCTTATAATGCGCAAAGTTGTATTCCCAGCATTGCAGGTAAATAGAACTAGGAGCATCAGAACAGCCAAAAAATCCATGTTTTCAGATTTGAATAAAAGTTGAAATAAATATATGTTTTTAACTGATTTTGAGTTTTTATAGTTTTTTATGTGGAAATTCACTTCCCTCACGTCAGCGTGCTGCGTGCGAACTCGTTTTCAAATTGTCATATTTTTTTAAAGAGCTAAAATACATAGCAACGATTTATAACATGTGTATATATCCTACCTTTATCAGTTCCACCTTAGCCTTTTTCATAGCATTATATAAATTCCTGGGGAGCGACCAATCTCTTAATATCTTCTTTCCTCCCGGTATCGTCTTGGCAAAATCCTCCAACGCGTGCCACTCTGGAAGGTGCTTTTTGAACTCTTTATTTTTAATTCTGTCCCATAATCCATGCACATACTTGTCGTTCACCACACGCCCTTCCATTTCTTCCCAAGTTACTGACTTTCCGCTATTCTTCAAGTTTATTAAATCTTGTATTGCATCTTGGTATACTTTTGTCCAAAATTCATCTGTTTTCTCATATAATTCCTGAAAGCAAAAGGAAATTTTGGTTAAATTTATATATATATATATATATATATATATATATACTGTATATATATATTTTTTGATTACTTTAAAAATGTTAAACACAGTACCCTGTTTTAAATTATTTTATTTTATAGTCATAAAATAGAATAATTTAAAACATAGTTCTGTGTATAAAATGTTTAAAGTAATAATTATATTAGTAGCCCCTTTTACAGAAAATTACATACGTATAAAGTTATATGTGTTAGGGGATAGATATTACTGTATTATACAGACTCGAGGCTAGTGTGAGAAACAACAGAGAAGTAATGACAAATCACTTGATGTACTACCATGAATGGCACTTTTCACTTGTGCAGAACATATGCAGATGAACAATTTTAAAAGGTTTCATCTAAAATCAGGTAAAGTTAAATGTATACAATTAAGTTTTATTATCAAATTTTTTAATTTTCTGAAAATATCATATATTAAAATTGTTTAAATGATTAAAAATGTTAGGCAAAAACTATAAATTTCAAGAGATTATAAGTGGTGTCTGTGATTGATCATCACAGTCTAGTATCTTATAACAAATGTAATATCAATTGTGACCTTCATTTGTATGATACATATAGAATGCAATAATAAAATACTAATTAAGTATTGTTCTGATATGGATTGAATGTGTTTCTAAGGTCCTTTGCACGTTGGAGGTAGAAAGGATTATAATTATCTGTACTCACACTATTTTGAAGCAATCCCTCGGCCTCAGAGGGAGGAGGGCCTTCTTGAATTACGTCTTTCCCTGGCCGAATATAATCCAAAGGGTTGGGGAGACTATCGAGGACTTCTCGTGCTAATTCCATCCCTTGCCTCACAAGCTCCAAGGGAGAATGGAGGCCTTGTTGTAGTAACTTTACCCCTCCATGCCAATAATCCTTAGAGTTGGGGAGCCTTTCGATCCCTTTGTTTACTACTCCTAGTGCTGTATTTAAATGCCAATAATCATTGGGGTCTGGGATTTTATTTACACCTTTGTGTACTAAATCCATCCCTCTATGTGCCATATCATGGAAGTTGGGTAATGCTTTCTGTAAAACAGTATTTAGTGTTACAAATCGTTGTTACAGCAATACTTAAGTTTATTAACAAACAAAGTACACACTACAGTACCGGTATATTAAATGTTTTGATTCGATGATTTTGTTAATTGTTTAGTTTTTTTCCCAGGTTGAGTTCTGTGCCAGAGGCTGATCCAAATGTAATGCGTTGTGTCTAATTGTAAGTGTTTGGCCACAGCAATACCCGTAGGCATGCGAGACAAATACCGTGTGACTGAGTGGTAAATGCCAAGTCGCAGTGCTGACGGACTGTCGGGGCAGGATAAATGCCTTCTGTGTCAGTGTATTTGAAGAAATAGTGTGTTTTTAAATAACTTACCATAAAATGAATACGGATACTATTACAATTTAATTACCTTATAATTTTTTAATAACTAATTTGACAAAATGATTAATGTTAAATATACTTCTTTACAACTTTTCACTACTATCAACCCAATACTACGGAGGGAACAAAATTGATAATATTAAAATACAACATTCTCTTATAACACCCGATGATTTTATTGGAGTCGCACAACAAATGTTCAGAGATCCGCAGCGACTGGAGCCTGAACTCTCAGTGAACCTGCCCGATTCATCAATCGGTCAGAGCCAAGGTGTTTGAGAGGTTGGGGATAGAGGGGTTGGCGTTTGATTTTATTCAATGAGCAGCATGGGTTTCGTAGTGGGAAGTCGACTTTCAATAATCGTGTACTAGGCCTACTTCAAAACTAGGTCACTTCTGCCTTATCCAAACATCGACAGGATAACTGTATTCTTTTGGACTTTCGAAGGCTTACGCCAAGCTAAAGGGATGTGGAGTATGGTGGTTCTCTGTTGAACTGGTTTCAGAGCTACTTCTCACATCGGCGTTTGATTGTACGTTTTGCCGGCTCATGCTCCAGAACATTTCCTGTCGTACCCGGTGTGCCCCAGGGTTCTCACCTGGCCCCTTTATTATTTAATGTTTTCCATAATGACATCTGTAACGCCATCTCAACCAGATTTCTAATGTTTGTGACGACATTAAAATCTTTCACGAAGTGACGTGCCAAGAAGACCATGATCACTTTCAGGAAATCTTGAATTTGGTCACTGAGTGGTACCGGTATAACGCAATGGACTTGCGTTATGCCAAAAAGAGGGCCATCATCAGAATTCTAGGGCCGACCAACCACTTGTCTTTGACTATTACCTACTCAACTCTCCACTGAAAAGAGTGAACAAAACCAAAGATTTATGCGTTATGACCTATAGTCTTGTAGTATACTCCATGACATAAACAATATAATTACCTTTTAGATAGTTAGCTGTGTTATGAAATGTTATTGTTTTTGTTTACTTTTGTTGTCTTGTGTTTTACTTGGAATAAAGATGTATTTCTTACGTTAATTAATTGTGTAATTTCGTAGTATATCACAGTGGCGACGTGAATGCCAAATAAAAATAGGAATAAGAGTATCAGATAAAATATCACTAGCGATTCTGAAGAAGAAAGTTAAAAAACACTTCGCCCATTAAACATAGGAAAACTTCCAGAGATCAAACACAGAGGATTGTTGTGTTTATGAAGAACTTTTGGAGCAGTTTTTCGAGGTGAATGTTATTGAAAATGAAGTAAAGGCATCTGTTTTCATCACTTCATTTGGTACAGAAGCGTACAAGTGCATGAGAAATTTATGTATACCAGATCTGTTAAAAGATAAAACGTTTGGCTCTTTGTGTGATTTTAAGAGAAAACATTTTTATAAGAAGTTTTCAACGTTCAGGGAAAGAGTATAATTTAATGAAATGAAACAAGAGCATAACGATTAAATAAAAACTTGGTACTCCCGTGTTTAAAGACAGGCTGCAACATGTAATTTTTTTTAACTCGTTTGGATGATGTTTTAAAGGATAAATTTGTATTGGAAGGGCCAATTAAGGATCGTTTGAAGAACAACCTAATGACAAGTTAGTAAACAAATTCAAAGAGTTAGCTTTAGCTAGAGATTAATAAGAAGACTACATCCACGAGGGATGTTGCCAAAGTTTCAACATCGAAATCCAAGAACAATTTAAATCAGCCAAATATTCAATTAAGTCAAATGCGAAATGTAGGTGAGAGCTCCTATAAAGTGTGCAAGAGTAGGTTCATGAATCTTCAGACTGTAAGTACAAAGATTTTATACGTAGGTTGTGTGGAGAAGTTAGTCATCTTCAACAAGTCTGCCCGAAAAGAAGTGTCAGTGTTTTTGTAAAGTTCATGTGAAAATAGTAGTTCAGAAGGTGAACTCAATAAAATTATGCATTCTGTAGAGGTTTAGCAACTAAATCAGTGCAATAATGCCAAACCTTTGACCTGTAATGTTGATGGAATTCCATTTAAGATGGAAATAGATCCGGGAAGTGGTATTTATCTTATTCCTCACTCGGTCTATGAACACATGTTTAAGAAAAACAAACCCGAGGATCCCACAAACATGAAGTTAAAATCTTTTTTCGAATGAAATTATAGAACCAAAAGAGACTTTGTCAGTGAACATTGAATGGCTGGGAACATCTGTAGTTTGTACTTTGGTTGTATTAAATAAACTAGTCAAAACCTCCATGGGCCGGGATTGGCTTTATCCGTTTGACTGGTCAGGGCTAGAATATGTGTCAAATTTTGGAGCGACATATGAGGACTTCCAGTAGTTGATTTCACAATACTCACTTTTATTTAGCGACAATATTGGCTGCAATAAGTTCGGGAGAGTATCACTGAAGAAAATCTAATGTAAATCCTTGTTTTGGTGAAGGCAAGATCCGTTCCTTTTGCATTCAGAAATCAAGTTGAAGAAGAATTTGAAAGGCTGGAAATTATGGAATAATTGAAAAAGTAGACTCTTCACTTTGGGGTATTCCCTTAGTTCCTGTCCTGAAAGAGAATGGGCAAATAAGGGTGTGTGTAAACTACAAAATTACTGTCAATCCATATTTAGAGGACGTAAATCATCCTTTGCCTACAATTGAGGAAATATGGGCTGCTTTACGAGGACAATAATTTACTAAATTATATTTTCGTCAAGCCTATAATCAATTGGAACTAGATGAGGAAACTAAGATGTTGCTGGCATGGTCAACTCAAAAGGGGGTTTTCAAAGTGAATCGACTAACTTTTGGGTCAAATTCAGCAATAGCCATATTTCAACGGGAAGTGGAACAACTCTCCAAGGACTGAAAGGGGTTGTACATTCTTTGAATGAAATCATTGTAACTGGTGGTTCCAGAAAACAACGTTTGGAAAATCTACGAAATGTATTGGATGTATTGTATCTATCTAATGCTGTATTCACGTTAAATTTGGAAAATGACAGTTTTTCCAACCTGAGGTTAGGTATTTGGGACATAATAAACAAAACGGAATTCAAAAGGACCCACAAAAAGTGTCAACCTTACTTGCTTGTCTGAGACCTTCCAATGTGTCGGAGGTAAGATCGTTTATTAGTGCTGTAAATTACTTTGGGAAATTCATAAAAGGAGTAGGCCTAGCTGATCTTCCAGAACCTCTGTATATGCTTTTAAAAAGAGGTAACTTTTTAAGTGGGATAGTAGATGTGAAGAGGCTTTTATGAATGCAAAGAAAGAAAGAAATTTCATCAGATCATGTTCTCACCCATTTCGATCAGGCATTGCCTTTGTGTTTGTGCTCTGACGCATCCAATCATGGTATTGCTACATGAGATGTCAGACGGTTCAAAACAGCCTATCGGATTTGCCAGCAGGAAACTTACAGCTACTGAGAAAGGTTCTACAATACACAAAGAAGCATTAGCAATTTACTGGGGAATGACGAAGTACTATCAGTATTTTATGGGGAATAATTTTGCGTTGTAATCGGATCACAAACCACTAGTAGCAATATTTGGTGAGAAGAAAGGGATACCAGAAATGGCAGCTGGACGGATCCAACGCTGGTCAGTTTATGTCTCGGATTTTGATTACACATTTCACCATGTTAGCTCTGTGTCAAACTTAGCTGATGCAATATCTCGTATGCCAGTTGAAAGCAGAGGGAATGAAATTTCGACTGAAGTCGATTATTTGAATTTGGTATCTGAGGAATTGCCAGTATCACTGAAGCTGGTAAGTAGTAAAAATTGCACAGATCCTGTTCTGAGCAAAGTTCTGAGGTATGTTGAAGACGGATGGCCTGATTCTGTTGAGGATGACTTAAAACCGTATTTTAGAAGAAAATCGGAAAGTACGATTCCGATGTTCTAATGTGGGGCTATAACTTGTGATCCCAACAAACTTCATTTCTAAACTATTAGATGAACTTCATACGAATTATCAGGGAATTACCAAAATTAAATCAAGGGCCTGATCATATTTTTGGTGGCCATCATTGTATAAATATATTGAAAACTTTTGTAGAAAATGCCTTGTTTGCATGACTATTAGCCAACCATCGACACCAGACACGGGAAAATGGCCTGCAGTTGAGGCGCCTTTTGAACGTATACCTTTGAAAGGTATATATTATCTTGTAGTGACTGACGGCCAGATGTTTATGAAGTGACTTCAACATCCACGGAAGTGACACTGAAAAAGTTGTGAGAAATATTTTCACGTTTTGGAGTTCCAAAAGTTCTAGAGACGGTTATGGAACCGACTTTACTTCAAGACAATTTTAAGAGCTTTGTAAGTTCAATGCTGTAAGGCACATAACAACACCACCTTTCCACCCTTCTAGTAATGGAGTGGCAGATAATGCTGTAAGAACCTTCAAGAAATCTCTATTGAAGCATCTTGTTGAGTCAGAAAAGAAGATAACGACCTCTACAGCAATAAGTAGATGTTTGTTCAGCTACCGCATATCTGTTCATTGCACTACTGGAGAAACCAGACAGATATCTTCTTTTACCAGCCAGAATAATCTTTAGGCGGAATCTTAGGAACAGATTGGAAATCCTCCGAAAAGAAGATTCCATTCCAACTAAAGAAGGAAGGAGGACAATACAGCTTAGACCAGGGGAAGAGGTGTATGAAAGAGATTATCGAGCTACAGGAACGAGATAGATAAAAGCAACAGTAGAAAGGCCTTGAGGTGAAAGAATCTACAAGGTTAGACCTGCGGGAACTGAAATTTCATGGAAAAGAAACATTGACCAAATATTAAAGACTTTTAGCACAGAAGAAGATTAAAGTGGAGAGTGATAAGACAGAAAGCTAGGTAATGCGGTGGGCTCCATGACAAAAACAATATAACCACCTGTTAGATAGTAAACTGTGTTATGAAATATTATTGTTTTTCTGTACTTTTGTTGCCTTGGGTTTTACTTGGAATAAAGATGTATTTATTTTATTTCTTACGTTAATTAATAGTGTAACTGTAGTAATTTTAGCCAGATTTTGCTGCTGTCGACTATTTATTTTAGTTATTTCCGGTAACTTGTAAAATATCTCCACTCCAGAAATCAATTGATAATTAACTTATTAATTAACTAGTAACTCACTCACATTACTCACATTATAGAAGAACGTTATCTTTTTTTTTTTGTAAACTTGAATTTGTTAATATAAAATTTTTGTAAACCTTTGATAAATTGAATTAAATCATGTTTAACGGAGAGTACTTTATTGATTAAATCATAAAATAAATGAATAAAACTATGTTTTAGTAGTTTCTTGTAATTACGAAACAATATTGCATTAGTATCTCGTACTATAAAACCAGTAGTTTTAATTCAATGCTTTACCGTGTGGAAAAGTTCCAACTTTAAAATGTTAATTAATAACAAATTATTTAACGAATGTGTTCCATTTTTTAACTGGATTTTTGAAGTACTGGAACACATTTGTGTAAATTCTGAACACATCTATGCAGCCGTTTTCAAGTTATTGCATTCCGAACACAAACGACCACACACTGAAGGAATCAGAATCATTGTCTCTGCTAATACATAGATTCCTTCGCTTCGTTCCGTCATCGATTATTGTAGTTTGCAATCTAATTTTTGTCGTTGTTATGTAATAATGGGTTACCTCTGGAAATAAATAAATAATTACTGTTACGTAACCTCATACATACCGTCTTGTGAGGCGACCCCATGGCAGTTCGTGGTGCATGCGTATATGCGGGCGCCTGGAATATAACATCCCACAAATTACCTTTCACTGTTTGTTTTCATTGCAATGGTGAATGTTGTCTTAATTTTTTTACACTGACAACCAGGAGCCCATTTTATAAGTAGCTTGATACATTTTTACTTAGTCAAATATAACTACAAGTATCATGTTGTTTTTTCACTAGATTCAAATTAGTTTGATTAAAATATCTTCATTGGGGGTATACATTTGCGTCGAAAACCCCAACGGTTTTACTTATCGCAACCAGTGACCATGTAAGACCAATAGTAAGAGCATATTGGCAAGAGAGGAGAAGCCATTTTTTGAATGACATACCAACGACAAGATGGCCGTGGCCGGGGATTATATTTATATAAAGTGGAAGAAACGGAAAAAGGTGTCCCGTGCTTGGTTGACTTAGATACTTGCCAAGTTGATTAGTTTGTGGCCGAATAGTCTTTTAATTTGAAATCGGAAATACAATGGTAATATTTTAATTCCAAATATTATTATATTTTTCCGGTTTGTTTTTAATAATCAGATTAATAAAACTAATTAGCTGTAAAAAACGTTCTGCATGTGGTCATTTCAATTGCATTACATATCAATATACAACAAAATCGTGATACTGATGAGATGTTCAAACGTTCAATAGCAAAACTAACTATATTTGACCGACATATCTTTTTTAAGTAAACTCATAATTTTTGTTTTGTCAATATTACTTGTATTAAAACTATTCAGACAGAATGTAATACGAACAAAAATATTTAATTTATTCTATTTAAAACATTTTTTATTGGACAAGAACCTAATTTAAATTAGCGCAGGTTGAGAGTTTAAACGAGTTCGCACGCAGCACTCTGGTGTGAGGGAAGTGAATTTCCACTTAAAAAATATAAAACTCAAAATCAGTTAAAAATATACATTTATTCCAATTTTTATAAAAATCTGAAAATATTGATTTGTTGGCTATTCTGATGCTCCTGGTTCTATTTACCTGCAATGCTGGGAATACAATTTTGCGCATTATAAGGTTAGGAGAAGGTCCAGTCAGGCTTTAAAGTAGGCGTGAGGTTGTTGGGAATGATAAAAGTACACCAACAAAGGAATAATAGCCTTTTCTAATGTAAAACCCCCGTAAGACAACGTACTGTGCATGGTCAATACACATTTTCTATAATAACTTAGTAAATATTTATGCTAGAATGACGAGAGAGGGCTTTAAAGTTTCGCCACGCTAAGCCCCATCTTTTTACATGCGTTAGTTTCACATCCAGGGCTTTTCTGACCCTTTCTGGGTCCAAAAACTCGAAATTTGAAAGATAAATCCCCAAAAAAGGGGTTTAAAGTTTTCAATTGTTTTTCCCAACGAACATGTCCAACAAATTATAGAAAGGAACGTCCCTACCAAATTTGAAGTAAATCGAACAAAAAATGCGACCACTAGAGTGAGTACACACACACACACACACACACATATATATATATATATATATATGTATAATTTTAAACGAACCCCCAAAACAGGTTCAGGGGGTCATGTTAGGAACTTCTATGGTGGTCCCGGCTTAAGTTTCACCGTGCGGATCATGCTAATAGTTCACTTTCAATTGGAAATTCACTAAAAAGCTCTGCTAATATAGTACTATTATTATTGGGAACTAGGGCTGCTATGCCTGTGCTTCGCAACGGGGAAATAATTCAGATAAGACAAATAGTAAACAAAATAATCGGCAGTTAGGTATCATCCTTATAACAGGTGGTTATTTAAATAAATTGATTAAACTAAGATAAAACACTTGTGACATTAACCAATTAAAGCTATCCTCCATTTGAATGACATGGGGACTTGAAAGCCCCATGGGGCAGAGCCCTGAAGAACTTTTTAAACGGCAATAGGCCTATGACACTTCTGGATGAATAGTCTATACTTGTACAAGATTTCAGCAGAATTGGTCCAGTGATTTTGGCGTGATGGAACAATAGACAGACAGACCAACAGACAGATACCACCTCATTTTTATAATAACACTCAAATATGTTTAAACTCGGTACTCAAAACTATTTCATTTAATAAGTAATATGAATCAATAGTTAATTTTGTTACATTAACATTTAAATTGGTCAGAAAAGTAATAGAATGGAAATGAGTGAAATTTAATAGTTTTCAATAGTTACCGTCTCCGATTCCAGCGGATGATTACAAACATTCTCGGTCCATGGCGTTATGTAATTTTCGGACGAAGCGTCTTCTTCTACCAACTCCTCAGGACATTCCGGCTCCCAGGCTCGTATCGTCGATGGAGACGGCGTCCCTCGGGGCTGGAAGAAACACGGGATTGCGGTGACTTTGGTATTAACCACTTAAACAACAATTTAATTGGCTAAAACGAAAGAATGTCCTGCGAAAGCGGTCCCATAACACTTGAGCCATTGTTGCTTTACAGTTTGTTTACATCAACTGTAGGCGATAAGGTAAGACGTATTGGGAGGCTTATGACGCCTCAGAGTGTCGGGCGTCGGGGAAGAGGAGTGCCACTGACCATCGGACCATCTCGTCCGGGCATCAAAAACTCTGCGAGTGATTCGAGGATGACGTGGCAAGTCAAATCGATACTGCTCTCGCTATTGATATATATGAATGGATGATTAAAATACCTCAGTTACAGAAAACTATATAAAACATGTTTTGGAAAAGGAAAGATTTTGAGTACAAACTTATTAGTTAAGGACATACAATTTTAACTAATAAGTATCCAAATATTGGCCTACAACGTGTTCCGTGTTAAACTCAGGGGTTTAACTATGCCAAATATTTCAGGTGGTTAGTTAGAGCTGCATGCTTATGTATAACGAATATTCATTAATTTAGAGGAATAGCTAACGTAAAGACTACCAAAAGGAGAAACCAAATATAAATTTGGGTTATTTCTTTGCGAAACTTTTGAATTTTAGACAACACATATCGGTTGTTTGGTGTAGGATAAAGCATGCACATTTATTCTGATTACAGTTACTGTATTGATGAACTATGAAAGAATTGTGTCGAAATAATAAAATTGTTATTTCCAGAATTTAATGCAATGCAGACATAAAAACTCCTGAAACCTTGAAAGCTTCGCCAAAAAGGTCGAAAAACCCTTTAAACCCTTCCGGAACTTATATTTAGTTAAATGAATCCTGTATAAATTAGAGTATGTCAAAAACACATCCCGCACAAAATAATGTAAGAAATGCAACAGCGAATTATAATAATTTTAAGATGTGTTACACTATAATAACAGTAAAAATATTTAAAATCTAGTTGTATGATTGCTTTTTTTTAATGTCATTATTTTGAAGGTGTATACATTAAAATAATCCAGCATAGCACAAACACAACCTGTTGATGGAGAAAGACAAACCCAAGCGCTACTTGTTGGTGGGCTGTTGCGTGGCGGGCTGGGCGATGACACAACTCGTCTAGAATACTGTACATTGTACATTGTTGTTCATACCCAACCGTTACATGTTGGTGGTCTTCTGCGTGGCGGGCTGGGATATGACACAACTCGTCTATAATACTATACATTACACATTGTTGTTCATTACCCAAGCTCTACTTGTTGGTGGTCTGCTGCGTGGCAAGCTGGGAGATGACACAGCTTGTCTATAATACTATACATTATACATTGTTGTTCATAACTCTACTTGTTGGTGGTCTGCTGCGTGGCAAGCTGGGATATGACACAACTCGTCTATAATACTATACATTATACATTGTTGTTCATTACTCTACTTATTGGTGGTCTGCTGCGTGGCAAGCTGGGAGATGACACAACTCGTCTATAATACTATACATTATACATTGTTGTTCATTACCCAAGCTCTACTTGTTGGTGGTCTGCTGCGTGGCAAGCTGGGAGACGACACAACTCGTCTATAATACTATACATTATACATTGTTGTTCATTACCCAACCGTTACATGTTGGTGGTCTTCTGCGTGGCGGGCTGGGAGATGACACAACTCGTCTATAATACTATACATTATACATTGTTGTTCATTACCAGAGCTCTACTTGTTGGTGGTCTGCTGCGTGGCAAGCTGGGAGATGACACAACTCGTCTATAATACTATACATTATACATTGTTGTTCATTACCAGAGCTCTACTTGTTGGTGGTCTGCTGCGTGGCAAGCTGGGAGATGACACAACTCGTCTATAATACTCCACATTGTACATTGTTGTACATTACCCAGGCACTACTTACTGGCAGTCTGCTGTGTGGCAAGCTGGGAGATGACACAACTCGTCTATAATACTATACGTTATACATTGTTGTTCATTACTCTACTTGTTGGTGGTCTGCTGCGTGGCAAGCTGGGAGATGACACAACTCGTCTATAATACTCCACATTGTACATTGTTGTACATTACCCAGGCACTACTTACTGGCAGTCTGCTGTGTGGCTGGCTGGGAGATGACACAACTCGTCTATAATACTCCACATTATACATTGTTGTACATTACCCAAGCGCTACTTGTTGGTGGTCCGTTGTGTGGCTGGCTGGGAGATGACACAACTCGTCTATAATACTCCACATTGTACATTGTTGTTCATTACCCAGGCACTACTTACTGGCAGTCTGCTGTGTGGCTGGCTGGGAGATGACACAACTCGTCTATAATACTCCACATTGTACATTGTTGTACATTACCCAAGCGCTACTTGTTGGTGGTCTGTTGTGTGGCTGGCTGGGAGATGACACAACTCGTCTATAATACTCCACATTGTACATTGTTGTTCATTACCCAGGCACTACTTACTGGCAGTCTGCTGTGTGGCTGGCTGGGAGATGACACAACTCGTCTATAATACTCCACATTGTACATTGTTGTTCATTACCCAGGCACTACTTACTGGCAGTCTGCTGTGTGGCAAGCTGGGAGATGACACAACTCGTCTAAAATACTCCACATTGTACATTGTTGTACATTACCCAGGCACTACTTACTGGCAGTCTGCTGTGTGGCTGGCTGGGAGATGACACAACTCGTCTATAATACTCCACATTGTACATTGTTGTACATTACCCAAGCGCTACTTGTTGGTGGTCTGTTGTGTGGCTGGCTGGGAGATGACACAACTCGTCTATAATACTCCACATTGTACATTGTTGTTCATTACCCAGTCACTACTTACTGGCAGTCTGCTGTGTGGCTGGCTGGGAGATGACACAACTCGTCTATAATACTCCACATTGTACATTGTTGTTCATTACCCAGGCACTACTTACTGGCAGTCTGCTGTGTGGCTGGCTGGGAGATGACTCAACTCGTCTATAATACTCCACATTGTACATTGTTGTACATTACCCAAGCGCTACTTGTTGGTGGTCTGTTGTGTGGCTGGCTGGGAGATGACACAACTCATCTATAATACTCCACATTGTACATTGTTGTTCATTACCCAGGGGATACTTGCTGGTAGTCTGCTGTGTGGCTGGCTGGGAGATGACACATTTCGTCTATAATACTCCACATTGTACATTGTTGTTCATTACCCAAGCGCTACTTGTTGGTGGTCTGCTGCGTGGTGGGCTGGGAGATGACACAACTCGTCTAGAATACTGAACGTTTTACCATGTTGTTCATTACCCATGCGCTACTTGTTGGTGGTCTGCTGCGTGGCAGGCTGGGAGATGACACAACTCGTCTAGAATACTGAACGTTTTACCATGTTGTTCATTACCCAAACGCTACTTGTTGGTGGTCTGCTGTGTGGCGGGCTGGGAGATGACACAACTCGTCTAGAATACTGAACGTTTTACCATGTTGTTCATTACCCAAGCGCTACTTGTTGGTGGTCTGCTGCGTGGCGGGCTGGGAGATGACACAACCTGTCTAGAATTCTCTACATTGTACATTGTTGTTCGTTACCCAAGCACAACTTGTTGGAAGCACTAAGGTACAGAGAGGCCTGGCCCGTTTTTATTTATTTTTTTGTGGGAGCTACAGAATTTAAACAGCAGTCCTTATTGATAATACAAAAAATTCAGACATAGGGTGGTTATAATAAAGTATAGTCATAAGAAATATATTTACTACTATGATTTGCAACGAACTGTACTCACCCGTGCCGACCTGGTGGCCCCCGGTGCTGCCGCGTCCCCATGCTGCTGGAATACAACGTTGCACATGTTACATTTCACATCTGGCAATTATGGAATAAAACCTACTTCACACGTTCAGGTTTCTAAGCAGAAACCTGAACCTTACTTTGTGTGAACTCAAACAAGCGTTGAGGCGGTCCAATTTGGTAATTTATGAGTCGATGAGGTGGGGAAATCAGGTGGGGGATTTGCCTTGCGTGATGCTTTTCAATGGGTTTAAACTAAGGAATGAGAAGCATACCATACACTATTGATGGTGTTTGATGGGTTTCAGTTGACGTCGAACCAATGTAGAACACTCCATGCTGGGTATTGTCCATATACTGCCGAACATTGTCCAGCATGTTCGAACATGTTTAATCTTGCATGTTGGGTACTTATTATTTCAGAAATAGTTTTCGAAGAAGTCGTTGCTGTATGTACGGTGTTTTTTCCATGAAGTAGAATAAAATATGAAATAAAACGCGAATGGTCTAATAAATAACGATTGTCGGCAGTAGGGGTACCGTACCTGAGACTTCGGATGTTTTGTTTGTGATGACTATCGACTAGCACTTTAATGCCGGTCACAATCCGCGCAGCGGTAACATTGCTTTCTTTCAACAGTAAATGTTCAGCTTTGTAAGCTTCGGTGGTAGCTTTGTAAGACGTCATCTTAGAACATATACGGGGTGTTACAAAAAAGGTGCACTGGCGCTCCGTTTAGCGTCAGTCGGTCTGTGTGTGTTTTTTACTAAATTTGGTATATCTTTTGAACCAAAAAAGGTACTGTTTTTAAACTTGGCATACTTCATTCCTAAGCTTCATGATGTTTTGGTATTGAATTTCAAGCTTCGATCTTTCACCGTTTCAAAATGGTGGCCATTTTTTTCAATCGAAATATCTTAAAAACCTTAATAATTAGCAAAGATCTGTAAGAATCGAAAGAGTATTGTCTTTTTGTCCCAAAAATATTTGTATACATATTGTAACAATAAGATTATAAATAACTGAGAAATTGTGATGTTTATTAGTTAAATCAAGATGTTTTACTCCAGAAATGGCAAACAAGATGTTTTAACTTACAAAAATCGCTATTTTTCAGTTATTTATAATCCTATTGTTACAATCTTATAGCATTGTTTTAGGGACAAAAAGAGACAACTTTATTCCTATTTATA
Source organism: Allygus modestus (assembly GCA_963675035.1). Lineage (NCBI taxonomy): Eukaryota > Metazoa > Arthropoda > Insecta > Hemiptera > Cicadellidae > Allygus > Allygus modestus. The sequence goes on from OY776112.1 coordinate 353,227,835, forward strand.
AGGTTTTTAAGATATTTAGCTTTGAAAAACATAAATAGCCGTCATTTTCAAACGGTAAAAGATAGAAGCTTGAAATTCAATACCAAAACATCGTTTAGGTTTAGGAATGAAGTATGCTAAGTTTCAAATGGAGCGGAATTTCAAAAAAGTCACTCTACATTTTGTTTGCTCATTTTTAGGTGTCGAATACGAAAATATGTAGCCAGTGTATCTTTTAGCGAATTTCCACAGTAGGGAAGAATCTATTACCGTAGGTCTCATGGTAAGACTTAAACCCGAGACCATGATAACCTTTTGATTTTAGGTCCCCAGATGCCAAAAATACCATTTGTTCAAAATTATATATTTATGTATGTGTCCGTAAGCACGATAACTCTCGTAAAAAAGGTCCGATCTTGGAATGAAATTTGGTGAAAATGTGTAAAGTACCATTTATTTGAACGAGTTTGAAAACCAGACGAATCACACCGTCCGAAGTGGGGTTTTGTATCCCAAAAATGGGTTTTTGGGGGTTATTACATATTTGTACTATTGAATTCAGCTTAAAAAAAAAACAAATTTGTATTTTGATCATTGCTCTATGTCAGTTGGTTACTGAGATATTGAAACTGCTAACACAGTACGTTGTCTAATGTTATTCTTTCGGAAAAAAAGATAAATGTTATATATTGCTTATTTATAAACATAAACTGACGAAACTTGGTATATGGATTCATCTGGTTGTGATTTATTGTTGTTTGCACAAAAAACTATTTTTCAATTTTTGAAAAAAACAAAAAGGTATCTAAAATTTGTCGGTGCCCTACACAGTATGGTCCGAGAACAGTTTGAGGAGTCGATTTCGAAATCACATGCGACACACACATGCAAAACCTCTTCGAGGGCTTTGTTGCATGGAAGCAATCTGTTCGCATTGCGTGGTGATTTTCCGAAAGTGATAAAGATACTTTAGACTTGAATTACAAACAAGGATTTTCCTACAACTCCAATTTTTGATACCACACAACATAAAATACCCCCGTCGCAGCAAACCTGCGTACACAGCAAATTTCCAATGTCTTAATACCACATAAAGCCACATGCCAAGTTTCATAAATTTATATTCACAAATAAGCGCTAAATATAATTTTAATTATTCATATGAATAACATTGGGGATGAGTACGCAGGTTTGCTGCAACAAGGAATTAAAACTAATCGGTTTTATGCAAATATTGATAGAAGTCAGCCAAGTAAAGTCACATACCAAGTTTCATTCATATACATTTATAAAAAAGCGATATATAACATTAGTAGTCTACCCTATGATTCAGCGCTAACATTGTTTTATATGAGAAAACGTGTAGCCAACCTAAGAAAATTGCAAAACAAAAAATATGACCTACATACCAGTGGTACCAACCGTAGTTATATATATAAAGATGTATAATAAGGTAGTTATATATATAATGATGTATAATAAGGTTTTATATATATATAACAAGGTAGTTATGTCACGCTTATAATGTAAGACACAAAATACCTGCAGTATTATAATGTAAGAGAGAGAGAGAGAATAACCCGCATCGCCGGGTCGCGCTTGAGCCGCTCGCCACAAATCAAATGCAAATAGAAACACCATTGTCCTGGTGACCTCACGTCTGAGTTATGGTCGACCAAAACGTCGACTCGTGGCATTAATACTAGTGATCGATCAGTGACATCTGGTTATGGAACCACCAAGTGACTATCGTATGGTTACTATCATAGTTGAGCGTTCCTTACGCAACTGTGCGACTCTACTCAGCACATACAAAACTACTACAGTCCGTATCAGGCACTGGACCACAACACATCACACACACCAGGTAAGTAAAAAATCATTTTTAAAAAGCAACATTTATTTATTTCTTACGTTGTAATACAGAATTAAACACTCAAGCTGAACTGTTATTAAAACTTAGTAAAATGTATTAAATACAATTGCAAATTGTGTAGACTTCAAAAAAATGTCTATAGCTAAATACAATATTATACAGTGAAACAATGTGGGACTTTAAACTGCCTTAGGACTTAGAAAAAATAATTTTAATTTACCTTAATACAATATTATACAGTGAAACAATGTGGGACTTTAAACTGCCTTAGGACTTAGAAAAAATAATTTTAATTTACCTTAATACAATATTATACAGGGAAACAATGTGGGACTTAGAAAAAATAATTTTAATTTACATATCAAACACTTTGGGACGTATTAAATTTATTTTATGCTTTTGAACAATTCGAGACTTACTTTAATCCAATATTGTGTAGGCTTCAAAAAAATGTCTATAGCTTAAATAGGTTTTTTCTTTAACAATTCAAGACTTACTTTAATACAATACTATACAGTGAAACAATGTAGGACTTTAAACTGTTTTAGGACTTAGAAAAAATAATTTTAATTTACCTTAATACAATATTATACAGGGAAACAATGTGGGACTTAGAAAAAATAATTTTAATTTACATATCAAACACTTTGGGACGTATTAAATTTATTTTATGCTTTTGAACAATTCGAGACTTACTTTAATACAATATTGTGTAGGCTTCAAAAAAATGTCTATAGCTTAAATAGGTTTTTTCTTTAACAATTCAAGACTTACTTTAATACAATACTATACAGTGAAACAATGTAGGACTTTAAACTGTTTTAGGACTTAGAAAAAATAATTTTAATTTACCTTAATACAATATTATACAGGGAAACAATGTGGGACTTAGAAAAAATAATTTTAATTTACATATCAAACACTTTGGGACGTATTAAATTTATTTTATGCTTTTGAACAATTCGAGACTTACTTTAATACAATATTGTGTAGGCTTCAAAAAAATGTCTATAGCTTAAATAGGTTTTTTCTTTAACAATTCAAGACTTACTTTAATACAATACTATACAGTGAAACAATGTAGGACTTTAAACTGTTTTAGGACTTAGAAAAAATAATTTTAATTTACCTTAATACAATATTATACAGGGAAACAATGTGGGACTTAGAAAAAATAATTTTAATTTACCTTAATACAATATTATACAGGGAAACAATGTGGGACTTAGAAAAAATAATTTTAATTTACATATCAAACACTTTGGGACGTATTAAATTTATTTTATGCTTTTGAACAATTCGAGACTTACTTTAATACAATATTGTGTAGGCTTCAAAAAAAATGTCTATAGCTTAAATAGGTTTTTTCTTTAACAATTCAAGACTTACTTTAATTTATTAATGCAGTGAAACAATAATTTACAAATTTACAATAATTTAAAAAAATACAACATTAAAAAAAACCTAATAATTAAAAAACAACCTCGTGCGGCTGTTAACGACAGTCCTGCAAAAGGGGCAGCAGGTGACCCGGCGACTACAAGCCGGGCACAATGCATGCCCACAGGGGTGGAGGGCTACAGTTGGGAGGGCACTTATACATATTTGGCACACAATGTACCTCGGCTGTTCTGTAGGAGGAGGAGGCGTGCCACGGATAATAAGATTATCCATCCTCCTGTCATTATAGGTGAGGATCCTCTCCATGGTGGCACGGAGCTCCTCCCACACAGCCGGAGCGATCTCCCGGATTTGGTCGATCTCCGTGTCCTCCAAGGCGTTCCGTGACAACGTCAGCGCTTCAGCCAGCTCTGTCCGGACGGCCGCGATCCGGTTGACGATGCCCGGAACATCCTCGGTGGTGTTTGTCCCACGCCCCTGAAAACCACATCAGGTAAGAATCTATTCGTAAAGTTAATTATTATCTTGTCCCACGCTCCTGAAAACCACATCAGGTAAGAATCTATTCGTAAAGTTAATTATTATCTTGTCCCACGCTCCTGAAAACCACATCAGGTAAGAATCTATTTTAAAGTTAATTATTGTCCTATATCTTACCATTTCAAAAAGCCGCATCCTCATCCGTAACAAGCCTTCCTCAAAGCGACAGACGGAGCAATCGGCAGGGGGGTTGACCGCGGGCATTCGTTCCTCACACCTTAAATTCTGAAACATTACAAATTAAATATAATACAAGTTTACAAAACAAAAAAATAAACCCTAACCCCGATAAAGATACTTACAATAGGTTCCACGCGTCTTGACGGTCCCGCTACCTCCCTTGCACCGGTGCTCGGCCTGTCTACCCTCTCCTCCAAGGCAGCAATGTGGACCTCAGGTATTGACTTAAAAAAAAAAAAAATATCAATTATCACACGGACACACACACACACACACACACACACACACACACACACACACACAGTAAAAAATACAACAGTATAACAAAATAAAAAATTACCAAAAGTCTGGGAGCTCTCGAGCCCGAGGGAAAGGCGAATACGTCCCCCTCCACCCTTGCACCAACCTCGTCCCGATCAGCAAACGGAATTGCAGGCACCGCCCTAATCCCAGTTACGTTCTGACCCTGTAAATAATGTTTATATTATTATTATAGCTAAAACCTAAAATGTATATCAAACATACGCAACCGTTAAACCTTATTACTTACAAGATTATTCAGTGAAGGTCTGCTAGACCAGGAGGGGAGTACCCTTGAGGGTGTAGGGCTGTTTGGTCGAGCCCTGTCCCGCCGACGCACGTCCTCCTCCTCCATCCTTGCACCTGTTACATTCTGCCCCTGAAAAAAAACAGAGACCGTTAACACCATCATTAAAACCTATGACTAAAAAAATACTTTAAACAATACGACGATACTAACCGTATAGTGTAGATGGCTTATCAGCGTCCTCGCGCTCGTTTCCTCTGAGTGGATAGAAACCGGTCCACCAGATGTTATCCGTAGAGGGGATTCGGCCAGGTGAGGACGCCTTACCGGTTCACCACCCCTCTGTAAATAAAAAAAAACAAAGGTATCAGATACCCACACCATACCAAACTATCAAATTCCATACCATACTCATACCATACCAAAACATACCATTAAGCGTGTGAGACACCAGCCGTCCCCAGCGATAATGGCCCTCTCTCCAAACGAGTACAACCCCGTCTCGTAGGTGTTCCTAATTTCCGCCCATAGCTCGAGTCTCCGCTGAGTAAAAGTTGACTCTGTCACCTGGCGGTACCGTGGCGGAAATCTGACGCTTCTGGGGTTGTTCTGAAAACAAAATACAATTAGTGTAATAAAATACCCGTACTTAAAACTATATACTCCCCCATACACCAAAATACTTACTGCACGTATAGAGAGCAGGTATCCATCCTCGCTGATAAAATACTGGGACTCGCCATCACTACCGACGAGCTGAAAAAGAAAATATAAAATCAATTATACAATTCTAAAAATAAGCAAGTGGAAAAAAACAAGTACCTATATAATAATAATAATTAATCACCTCAGTGTTAGCCAGATGAACCGCATACGTCGTAATTGGGGTATCGGGCTGGGGGCGTGGAGACCGGTCCCTTACCTGAAAAAACAGTATATTGTAATTTATCTTATTATTTTATTGTTTACTACATTATTAACGCTAAAAATCACATAGCAATGATATGTCCTTACCGAGGTGCCTCGTCTAATAATATTAGGCATCGTCCGCCTGACAGGAGATGCTGGCCTCTGCCACTGAAAAAAAAAAAAACATTAGAGTTAGAGAAAACCACAAACAACCCCTAACCTCTACGTGCAAGTATTGCTAAATAAGCTAAATAAAAAATATAAAACTTACAGTTCCTAACTCTCGCATGCTAGTCTCTATAAGCTCAGGAGCTATCTCATACTGCAACAGATAAATAAAATCAAATTTAGACTTACATTTTCTAAACCTTGAGAGATCGCCTCCCGGGCCTCAGGGCTTAGACTGGCAATATCGTCCTGTAACAAAAAAAAACACAAACCAAATAATACTATTAAATAAATAAAAAACTATAAACGTTGAAAAAACACGGAATAAAACCCATACTAACCGTAAACCTACTTCTGGTCAACAAACTGCCGTCATCAAGGAAGGTCCGCGAGGTCTCGATATATACCCCAGACTCGCCAGACAATCTTAACATTTGTGTTATCCTTCCGTTATATTCTTCCTAAACACATAAAAACATGTATAAACAAACGCTTTTATAAAGGCTAATATAATCATAACGAATATAAAAACTAAATAAATTAACCCACCTGAGATATGGATTGTAAACCGCTAACCGTAGAAGACCCACTCTGAAAAAATAAAAAAATTATAATTAACCTCATTTCAATGTAAAACCTAAACTCTTGTATTTAAAAAAATATTTGTAAGTACGTTTTTTACCTGTTGTGACAGGCGCTGGGATAAACTGCTCAGTCCCAAACCGCTCTGAAAACAAAAAAAATAAACTGTCTAAGTATACACATTCTATTAATACTAACCCTACCATAAAGTTTAAAAAAAGAGAAAACAAATTACTTACTGCACGTATAGACAGCACGTCAAGATCATCAGCAAAAAACATGTCCTGACTAAGAGGTTGGGGTGTTTGGTCACCATCTTGAGGAGTCGTCGATGACAGATCCTGAAAAAAAATTTATTAACTAAGTAAACTACTAAATGTATAGTGGGTAAATCTATAGTGTAATTGTTTGAGACTTTGATTACCTGATTATTGGGCGGGGTGTTTTCATCTTGGTCGAAACCAATCACCAAGCGAAGGCACACGAGAGCTAAAACTTGGAACAACATGATAACTAAAACAATCACTGCAGAGTGCATAGTACCATAACACCGGGTCAGAGGCCCGTATTTATACGCAATATCCCTTCCAACACCGGTGTAAACAGCCGACCAATCACAGCCCGCAGATTCCGTGAGTCCCGTTAGCCACGCCCCCACACTGTGCTCCTCTCTCAGTTAGCTGTGATGAACCCTCCGAGCTTAACTCAACTTTGCTGCCAGCAAATCTGTTCAGACCTCCCTAGACTTTTCCAAATTCAAAATTTAGACGTACCATTTTTAATTAAACAATTACTAATATCAGAACATCACAATCATTGCTGGATTTTAAAACAACATTTTCATTATTTTGAATATAACTTATTAGAGACTTGTTCAAACTGCTTCTGGGTAAGTTTAAAGTAATGAAAGGTAATCAAATCCTTTATTAGTTATTATTGTTGTTTTATTCTTCTTTTATGTTACAGGGAGACGACTTGGTAAATGAAACGAGGTACACCAAGGTGGAGTCGATAGGATATTCGCTCTCCGAGCCTCGACCTCCGCTCCAAAGGTGTATTGCCTGCTGGAAGCGGAAACGGATAAATCCGATCCTCATCCGCTGCTACTGCCTCAAATTTGAGGCAAACGAGACGGAAGAGGCCTGGACTGCGAAGACCCTCCGTTCCTTGGACTGTAGGTGAGTACAATTACATCAAAAGCGTTTCACTGTAAAAACACGTTTTTTAATCCACCTGTCGTTATGCGGGCGGTATGACGGTTAGGGCGCGCCCCTTGAGTTAGTCGCCGGACCGCATCGCCGAGTCACGCTTGGCTCGGCCGCCCACAGTGTTTGTAGCAGCGTCGTCTCAGTCTGCACCATGGATCCGCCGTGTACAGAGTCCACGGTGTTTTGTTGTAATTTCGAGCCGTTTTTTAGATTTGGTTTTTGTAGCGACGGGCACTGCGTTGAAATTACTCCGCATTTTAGATTAACATATCATTATTGTAACAATTTAGTATTGTGCGCTACTTTAGTCTACTCGTGGAAGCTTGACTACAAGTGCCTCGCGTGTGAGTACGAGTTCTCCACCGACTGGGTAATTTACACGTTATAAAGGTATGTTATTTTTTTAACTATAATTTTGAACGCTCGCGTTTCCACACCACGGTAAGCCTTTAGGCTAGGCCGTAGGAGCGTCGGCGCGTTCTTTTTGGTTACCCAGAGCTTCCCCTGGAGGCCTAACCTCTGGGGTGAGAGGCCCCAACCATCGCCTCTCACTGTGGTAGCCACTCCATAACAAAATGCTACCTCCTTTTTTATATTTTTGTTCTCTGTTTACCCCAATAGGCTATTTACTAAGACTGTGTCCTTTCATTTTAGCCTAGAAAATAGACAGAAAATTTTTTACTTTATATTTTTTTGTCGCGCTTTTCAATCCGCTTTTCCCTGACAGTCGGAGGATTACAACAAACGGTTTCACGGTTTTTTAGGCCAACCTCCCCACACCCCTGGACTTACAAAGGGTTTAACCCTGCCTGATGAGTGAGCGACTGCCGGACCTTATTTTTTATTAGGCCCCACTCGAAAATATTTTTCGAGCGTAGTACTTTGCGGACTTCAAAGCGCAGTTTTCATTTTTATTTTTATGTATAATGCAAGCTACTGTAAAATCATCATCTATATACAAACTTTCATTTATTTCTTTAACATTAGGGTGAAATTCCCGAAGAAATTGAGCCTTTTCCAAACCTTTTGTGTAAATAGTTTCAAAAGGTTTACAGAGTGAGCTTAAAAGCTCCTCACTATACTCTACTTCGCCATCGTCCCACTTAATGTGGTGATAATGACGAGTCAGCCAGCGGGCTGTTCTTTTCATCTTGCTATTTAAACAATCAAAGCTGTATGGAGGTCGGAACACAATCTGTGTTCTATACGACCTCCCAACTATAGCAAGTTCTTTAATAATAAATCTATTTGTATTGCTTTTGAAGCCGTAGAATTGAACTATAGCTTCCATAATAAAATTTCCTGATATAAACGGTCGGCTACGTGAGGCGGTAATTGATCTGTACAGGTTTCAGCATCGGTTAAAACCTGATTAATATAAACTTGTATAATATCCTCAATATAAAATAATTGCAATACCTCGCGACCAATTAAAGGAATATTTTTTACAAGTTGATCCCACTCGTGACGGTTAAGAGCCAAGGAGTGTTCTCCATCAGAGACACAAACGTACTGATGCCCAAAAATATTGTTAACCTTTATGCTAGGCCCCGCGTCTATAGTTATGAAACACTGATAATTCCCCAATAAAGCCAAAGTTACTTCGTTAAACCTGTCAATTAGTTGACAGAAAGAATCGTAAGACCAAAACACAACACCTTTTCTCCCTTTAATCAATACACCCAGACTATTGTCTCGACTTTTAAAATACCCGTCACAATACTTTTAGTTAATTCGGGGTCCAAGAAATGGACTGACTTTAAAAATACTCCAGTCATTAAATCTATTGGCTCTTTACATTTAGGAATGATTATAAATTCTTGCAAAGCCATCTTTAATATTCGTCTTCTGAAGTCTCGCTATTATCAAAATCTGTACACCAATTAACAATAATGCTATCAGCCCCCGAGGGTAGTTGAAACTTTGCACTAGCGGTATTAAATACACAACAGTCTAAGTAATCCGTTTTGATTAAAAGCCCGTCTTTAAAGTATTCAATCTTAACACAACCGTTGTAACCCATGTTTACCCAACGAGTTCAAGAAAGAGACTGATTAATTTTCTCTTTTGGACATATAAATGTATCTTTTACCCCCACCCCTTTGATTAAAATATGAGTCACGTGACCCTCAGGGTCCACTGTTTAAAAATTACTCGGGAAATCTTTTCTTCTGTTAATTTGATACGTCTCAAAAACCTGGCTCGGTCCCGTGCCATGAGTTCCCAATCTGATTTCCTGTCTTCTTCTGGCAAACTGTATATTTCTGTAACTACCGGGTTGGAAAAACTAACTCGAGATTTTCCTGACATCTCCCGTTATAGGCTTATAGGAATAATGTATATCATGTAGTAAAAGGCAGTATGCCCAAGTATTACCTGGAAAGGCCCTTTTTGTTGTAATTTCGAGCCTTACGTCTACAGGCCCTGTTTTAATAGTATCGTCCTGTTTTGAACAGTCAATTACATACAGAGGACACTTTGCTTTAAAATCGTCAAAATTTAATATAGGCGAACCGATTCTTCCATAATACGAGTTTTGGAAGGCAGCAAACATATCATACATTAAAGTAATATTTCCTCGAAGGTTATCGTACGGGTAAAAGTTTGAGTTTAAATAAAGTTTTACATCAGTTAGGTTGCAGGCATCAAATTGTGACATGTCCTTTGTTAAGTCGTTTTTTCTGTCTGTTTGAAAGGCGAGTACGATATACCTGGGTTTTTCTGTCTGAGTAGACGTTTTCAGTGTCCAGGAGAATGTCTCCGTACTCGGCAGGTTCGGGTATTCAATCATGTCCCACTGGCGGAAGGGAACATGTATTGCAGGGTCTTTCTCTATATATTTGTACAGTTTTAATTTTTGAGCGTCATTGATTGTTATGTGAGGTATACGCCAATAAATTTTTTCTAATGTTAAATCTAAAGTACCGGCGTTCGCTAACTTTACAGCGTTAATATCTGAAGCCGAGCGTAAAAGTATCAATTCCTGTTTTACGTTCACTAGCACCTTTTTGTAATCTTCGGCAGACCCTAACAAATGTTTTAATGGGATCGAATATACAAAATCTGTTACTTTTTTAGAATTACCAGGGCCTAGCCAGCAGGCGTTTTTAAAAGTATTTTTTTCTTCCTCGCGAATGAACAGGATATTCTTTAAAGTTGTAGTAATACCAACATTTCTCGTTCTGTCAATCTCCTTGCCACAAATCTCGTACCGGATTTCTTCAAACATAAAGGCCACTGCGTTATTTACAAAGGAAACATCCTGAGGAGTCCCGTCCGTCTTTTTAGCGCTGACTTTACCGTGAATTACAATAAAGCTCTCAAAAGGCGCAGTTATTATATCTTGCTGTAATATTGGTATTCTTATTTCATCATTATTATTGAAAGTAGAATTTGCATAGGGTAAGTGCGTGTGAAATTCCATCCCTGTTATCAAATCATCGTATACAGCCGGGCTGTCTATCGCCAATAGCGCCATTTTTTATTACTTTAAAACCGATAGAACGAAGAAACGATATGTTTTTACACGTTAACACCTTGGCTTTCTGAACACTACTGACTGACTGCCCCGTAGGCATTCCCCTAAATAGTAGCCCCATGGCTTTGCCTTAGATGTAATCTAATCGAGATTCTTTCTCCGCGAAAGTTAACAAGATTACCGTCCTGGTCTTTTATGGACACTGTTAAGGTATTGATCCTTTGACTGATTACCGGTAAGTAAATCACGTTTCTCGGGAGCTCAACTATTTTATACCCCGGTGGTTCGGCCGGGTAAAACTCGTGTATCACATGACCCTCGACTCCGTTTAGGTACGACCCGCGTGTGACATTACATTCGACCCGTATTGAATTAACTTTAATTATATCCACAGGCAGTTCAGAAACATGATGTTTATTAGCCTCGTATATTTGTTTTTTGTAGCCCAAGAGTGTTCCCAATGAATGTTCTTTAGTAAAGTCAACTTTTTCAGAGCAAAATATTGTAACTTTTAAAGTGTTATTATTTGGCTTTAACGTAAACGTTACTTTTTTCTTCGGCAGTTGAGACTGTATGTATTTTTCAATGTCCTCGATCTCGTAAGAGCCCTCAGGAATTGTAATACTTTTATCATCACCGTAGTAAAACTTATCATTAATGCCTTTCTCAATGTTTGGTATAGAATTATAAGTGGTCAGTTCAATTAAACCAAGTTCCCATTCACCCTTGCTAACATCTATGGGAAATGCTAGCTCGTGGGATAGAACACTAGTTGATCCCGTGAGACAAAACATTATAATTACAGAGAAACTTTAAACAAAGATGTCCGCAAACAACTGAGTCAAAAGTCTGTTGTCTTTCGTAATTATAGTAAAGTTCACAGCCCGCCAAGTATCGTGAGATTTCTGGTGGTGGTCTTAGGTTTCCAAAACTGTCATAATAATAGGCTTTCTTATTAATCTTTTTATAACAAACCCAGTGGGTACCTTGATTAGCTGTACTGTCCAGGTTAACTATAGCAGATTCACATTTTTTGGGGCGTTTCGGTAAACTGTCCCTCATGTAAACCCCTCTAAAGTTAGGAATCTTTAATAACCTCGCGTATTTGATTAAATCGTAATTTGTTAGCGGTTTTACAGGTATCGAGATGCTTTTTTTTTCGTTCGCCTTTTTCTCCCCTTACCTGCACCTCTCTTACTACCCGCACCATCCTTCCTATAAGGCCTAAGATACAACCCTCTGCCCCGAGGACGTTTAACGGGGCGTTTCTTTTTACGGCCTCCCCCCAATTTTGATTTTGCTTTCATGGCCGTGGTGACTGCCCAAGCAGCGGCTTTCTCACCAACACTGGCGTTACTAGACTTGAATCTTTGGCAAGCGCGTTCCGCCAACTCTTTGTCAGCTTGCCTTCGCCACTCGCTGTCGGAATACCGCGAGTATGCTATGTCGTGGACCTTACAGGCCTCGTCCAAACCGTTTATTCCTTTGTCTCCTCTTGCCAATCTCTCTTTTAATCTCGTGCCAGGACCGCAAAATTGATATCCTCCAGGCAAATGTAATTCAACAGGTAGGAGGTCTATGGCCTTATTAAGAACGGATGAAACAATACCTCCACCTCGTACGACCGCTAGCTTACGTCTGAGAGGTTTCCTTCTGTTTTTGGCCATTTATTGTAAATATCTAATAACCTCGTAGAGTTTATTTAGTAGTGACTCACGTATACACGGGATATTTAAAACTTCAAAAATGTCAGGCACCGTACGAGACACAGCGTTTGTGTACTCACTGTATTCTAACGAGCCACTGGATGTGGTAAAGTAAATCATCCCGTTTATATATCTAAAGGCACCGCTACAGTGGGCTGGGATACCGTAAAGCGTAGACGAGACCATACCCATAAAAACACCCGTATAATTACACTCGTTTATTTCAATCAGATACCAATCGTCAATAATCATGTAGCTCTTCCCCGTGTTAGTTGCAAAGGCCGCGTTAACTTTATGTACCATTCTACCGGCTATGTTATTGACATTATACATTGTAATCAAGGACAGTGAAGGGTATCTAAATAAAAACACCTCACTGTCAGTAAATAACGCGATTTCACCGTTAGGCCGTTGGTAAATGGCCGATATTTCAGTAAAATTTCGTGGTAAGAATTTGAGCCAGTGTGATATTCTTCTTGGTCGTGTTAAATCCTCAGGAATCCTATCTGCAGGGTTTAGACTAATAATCCATACATAATCCCTAAAGAAAGCAAATATCCTTTTGTTCACAATAACGTACGTATCAATTTGACCTTTTAATTCACAAATATCGCGTTTTTCAAATATTTCGGGTGGTGTTACGGCTGTAGTTGTTATTGTTGTTGTTGTTGTTGTACTGGGCGTTGTAACGGTAGTGGGTGTGGCTGCTGTTGTATTTATTTTTGGAATGGTTGCAAATGTTTTAGTGGGCTTGCCGTAAATATACTCCATAGCGAGTCTGTCATCGTTGCTTAGCTCGTATTCGTTCAAGTCAACAATCCCTGTAGGATCCCTGTTAAAAGGAAACATTACTGATTTATCATCACCTGAATGATCCAAACCAAGGGTATGTCCAATCTCATGAACCAAAGTTAAAAAGAACGAAATGTTTCCATAGCGTGGTAAATTCATAGTAAAATCCCAATTTTCTTCCGAATCGAAGTGTATGTCTGTAGAAGTATACCCCGTATTGGGGAGATAGCCGTGGGCGAGAACTAACCCAGGACCGTCAAAGTCATAGGGGCAAGTATCGTGTCTAGAATAAAACACATGTTGTCTACCCGTAGAAAATGATATAATTATTGTTGGATTATTTATATCCTTTTTAAATGTTAAATTCGCGTGTTTGGCCCATACATCAAAAGCTTTCTGTATCAGGTCGGGGTGCTGTGGTGTTCCGTATTGGTACCACGTTATTACTGATGTATTCCACTTTCTATTGGGTAAAGCCGAGAACGGTAGTATATTGTCTCGGTGATCGCACCGAGGCGTGGACATGAGGGCCAAAGTATCGTTATCAAACACCCCCGTTGGTTCAAGACGAAAGTACTCTTGAAATTGTCTTACTGCAGAAGTAATGTTTTGTGTCAAAGCGTTTTTTTCCAAATACCCGTAATAAGTCAAAAAATCTATCGACTTGTTGCACGAGGCAAGAGGCAGAAAAAACAATAAAACAACCCGCATGTTGAACGGCTCGGCGAAGACTAATTAGTGTTTGCCAGTTAATGTGTTTTTAAACCGGATCCCGTCCTGAGGAAATTGGGGAAAGGGTCCGTGTCTATAATTTCCTCTTCATCATCATCATCTTTATTACGGAATTGTCGTGTATTTTCATCTAAAAAGTATTTATTTACAACATTTAATTTGACCCACGTGTCCTTGTCTGTCTGTATTGGAGCTCCTAAGGTATTGTAAATGTCAAATAGAACTTTACCCAATAGTCTTACAATATAATTTAAGTTAAGTACGTCTTGAAAATCTGTCGGATCCGACAGATTTTTTATTTGCTTTGACTGACAATCATAAAAAGTGTTATCTACGAGCTTTAAGGCTGATTTTGATGATTCTTTTAACATCCGCAAGTTTACAGCATCATACTCTTGTTCGGCATCCCGTACGTCTCTTAGTATTTTGTTTCCTATAATATAATGTTCTCCTGTAAAAGGAATACATTTGTAGTCTACGTAATATTTTGTAGCGGCGTCGTCGGAATTTTGTGGTACTTTTACATGTCGAATAACACATTTATTAGCGTCAAAATACTCTTTTTTTTTCATCTAAAATCAAGGTATTGTCAGACATAAATTTTTTTGTCACCGCGTCGTTATCGTCTGCAGGTCTTTTTAGATTACATAACCGTTTATTTTGAATATCGTAGTCACCGTCGGGCGTTAAATTAAAACCCTCTCCCTTGGGGCCCTTGACGGCCTCACCTCGGGATTTTCGGCTACTACGTCCAAACTTGTCAATGGTCATTTTAGTAATGCTTTAAATCTACTGTTGCCAGCTCCTTTTATAAAGCCGGCCTCTCTCAGTTCCTCCACGATACTTAGTATTTCATTGCTATGTACTCTGTTTCCACTCTCTGTTGACATAGCAATGTGTCGCAACCGATCCACTAATTCATTGGCGTCGTCCCAATGTATTATATCACGAGATCGTGCATTCTTCCACGCTAGACCCTTACCCGCTTTGGCCGGGAATAGGTCTTTAATAATTCTTCTGTACTTTAGATTGTTGTCCCTTCTAATTGCATTGTGGAATCTGTAACCTTTCTTGTGAGCGTTGGTGGCGATAATAATACTCTTATAGGTCTTAAGATCGTCTTTATTGTATATATCCTCGTCAGGGGTTCTCTTAAATATGAGCTCATACAAGCCTTCAGTAGGACTATATCTTGTGTCGTTTATTAGAATAGTTCCATCGTTGTCAAAGTCTAACACCTTATCTCCCATCATTAAAGTACTACCTTCGTATCTAGGGCCATAATCATGATCAATTACTCGGACCTTACCGCTAGCATCCTTTAAAAGCATTGTCATATATCTCAATGTCATGGGGTTACTAAACTGACTTTCCATATATTGGGACGCTGTTTCCAGGCCCGTAGGGGTTGATACAATTTGCTTTAACCCGCTGGTTTCAGGTGTAGAGACACTCGCTGGGATAAATTCAGTTATTTCTCCTTCATCGTCTGTGGTATCGTATTCCATTGGCTCTTCTTTAAAGGTTTCAGGTTCAGTTTTTATGTCTGCTGTGTTTGTTGTCGTTTTTCTAAGTTCTTGAATAATCGGTTTATACTGCTTCTCAAGCAAAATATCACTTTCCGCAGCACCCTCCTTAAAAAGTTTATATTTGCGTTTAATAGCATTACGCAACTCTATGAGTCGGCTAGTCAGTTGTTTACTGTTTCGCTCCATAGTCATAAATGATAGATTTTAGCAATCACATTTAGATTTAAGGTAGTTCAACCTGTCTAAAAAACAGGGCACGCTTCTTGCATCTTTTCATGTAACGTATTACATCTTTCAAAGAAACACCAGCACTAAAGTCTAATCCTTTATAATATCTACTTTCCTCTCTTACAAGACTGTGTCTCGGTATTACATAACGGTTTGTTAAACTTTTAAAAACAAAGGCTCGCTTTACATTGTCTCTCCATTGGGATATATGTGTTACTATATACTTGTCGTTCTCAACGGTTTTTTCCATATACTTGCTCAACATTCTCAATGGTTTATCATGATGTCTTTTGTACATTAAATACGAGTTGAGAAGCCAAAATTCACACGGATTGGTCCCTGTAAATGTTTTCCACTGTTCAAATAATGTTTGATTTGTCACTCTATATACACCGTTTTTCAAACTAATACCAAATCTCTCACACTGTGAGGCCACTGTGGGCAGGGCTGCTCTTAAAAACTCTGTAGTATATAACCCCTGGCAGTAGTTATTTACGGCAGCAAAAGGTTTACCCCTAGGTCCTTTGGGAGTATCGTCAGGAATCGGCCCCCAGGCTGTATTATAACTAATGTCAATATAACATTTGAGATATACGCATGTGTTATAAATACTAATAGGCGACCTGATGGGAATAGTTCTCTCTGTCAAAACTATACAACCGATCGCGTGAGGTATTTTGCAACCGTACTCCAACATTCTCAAAACAATCTGAGCAAAATTAATACTACCATGAAGGTTACGTAAAGGCAATACTTTACCAAATATATCCGGAAAGGGTCTAAATCTAGAGATCAAGTTTTGAGGGTCCCTGACGGTATAGTTGTTCATGTCCTCATGATAAATTACCAACTCTAAGGGTACACTCTGTTCCTCACACTTTTGTAAAAAGTTTAACCAAGTATCTCTATTATATGTTCTCTCACTCGCAGATATCATTAATAAAACTACGGGTGGTAGTATCGCGGTGCTTGGAGGTTTTTTATGTCTCCAACACCTTTTATTGAACGGATGACCGTGTTTACCCTTCCTACTGCAATAGTTTCCACAAAATTTATTTTTATCCTTGTAATAATATGTACAGAGGTTAGACCTTACGTTATGAAGTTTTTTATCAAATCCCCTTATATCGTTATAATAGTATAAGCGACCCATTAGAAAGCTTCTATAAAACTGTCCATTCCCACTCTGTACCTTCCCTTATAAGGGTCCAAAGTTTTGTCAATAACTAGGAATCCAAAATTATCAAGCCACGCTCGAGCGCATATTTCTTTAAATTTGTCAAATGACATGTCCGTAGTGACATGATCGTTGTAAGCATGTCGTAAGTTCTTATCGTCTTGTTTAAATAGAATAATAAGGTTGCAATTGTCTCTCACCAGTTGTTTGGGAATAGCGCTGTATGTCTGACCGAGATAAAATGTATCTAAATTGTTGTGTCTTCCCATAGTAAAGTAGTTTCTAATGTTATTGTGTTTTTCGGCGGATATATCGTCAAAAATCATTATAGAGTTTGGTTTAGCTTTGTTTGGGTGTAAAACTAAACTATTATCATCATACGCGAAATAACCAATCTCCTTAGGTATAACTTTTTGTAATAGTTTGTATTTTGGTTGATAGAGGGATTTTGAAAATATATAAATGTTTTCAAATCTCAGACCGTTTGGATCAAATAATAGATTAAATAAGACATTAGTTTTTCCACATGAACTGGGCCCCACTATAATGCAACGTATCGAATCTGGCAATAAAACACCGTGCTTATTCTTTTTTACCATACCGGAGCCTGTGAAATATTCGTCAAAGTTTTGAACAGAGATTTCGACTTCCTGCTTTACAAGCCGCATCGTGACTGGTTACATACAACTAATTGCTTTGGTTTTAAGTAATCACTTCACGTGCAAGCTTTTAAGTCACGGTAGAGTGACTTTAGACACGGTTGAGCGCTTTTGCATGTCACGCTGCCTCGTTACCGCAGGCTGTCAACATCAATCTAAGATAATATCCTACGTGGTTGCATGTCATTTCCTTTCGCTAACAGAGGTCAGCCAGGTGGTCGGCCAGGTGTCGGTCCTCCGGTCATCGACATTAAGCCAGATGGTCGGGCTCCGGTCATCGGCATTAAGGCAGATGGCCGGGCTCCGGTCATCGGCACTAAGCCAGGTGGCCGGCCTGCAGGTCATTGGCATTAGCATGTCGTTGTCCCTCACTAACGGAGGTCGTTAGCATTTATCCAACTGTCATGGCTGCTATCATACCCCCTCCATCGTACAAAGAGTCTGTCTCCTTTCCTTTTTAATACTCTTTCAACTAAATAAACGTCACCGGTTTTGGACTTGCTAACTTCTTCGGCATAAAACCCACCTTTGAGTATCTCTCCTCTACTGTCTTGCAGTATGTATGTTACCGGTCTTGTTGGTTTAATTGCGTATACTGTAAACGTCTCGTTTGTCCAATTTGGTAAATACCCTTTTTTGAAAACTCTTTTCACTTTACTGATTCTAACGCTGTCACCTACTTTTAATTTTTGTTTAAGGATTTTGTGTTTTGGTCTCTTAACTTTATTTATTCTCTTTAAAATATCTTTGACGTGTTTTTGTTTAAAATCTTTGGGTTTCATACCTATAGTCCTGTGCTTTGTATTGTTGTAAGACTTTACAATTTCTGGCAATATACTTAACCATTCGTAACTTCCACGGGCTGTAAATAGTTTGTACATTTTTGACTTGAGAGTCCTGTTTAATCTTTCTACTATACTGGCTTTAAGTTCAGAAAATGTAAAATAGTGATTGATTTTATATTTTTTCATTAGAGCATTTACATGTTTATTAAAAAAGTCGGTTCCTTGGTCTGTTTGAAAGTTTTTCATTTTATACTTGGCTAAAATAGGTTCTAAAGCTTTAGCGACTTGTGGTCCTGACTTGTCTTTTAACGGTACAGCAAACGCCACTTTGGACAAACAGTTAATCATCGTCAATATGTACTTGTACCCTTTATTAACTTGGGAATATGGCTTCATTTCAACGAGATCAGCCTGATAAAGGTCTGTTAGCCCCTTAAGGGTGACTTTACGCCTAGTATAATTTCTCCTGGCGGGTCGGTGTAGTTCATTAGCTATAGCTGTTTTACCGTCCATTTTGATAATGATTAAAATTATCCAAATCTTCAACTTATATATATTTTTTTAGTAAAGTCATGGCCCCTCCACCGCCATGACTCGTGGAGACCTTCCAAAACAAACTAGTTGTCTCCTCCGTTTATTTTTTTGTATTTTACTTTTTATACTTTTTTTTACCCACCGGACTGTTCCAAGGAGTAGCCTAGGTGTTGGCCAGGCTCCTCAATGTACAAAGTCCTTCTTTCACCCGAGGTCTTTTCGATGGAGTAGCCGGGGTGTTAGCCCAGCGCCTCGATCTACTGGACCCCTCATTCACACATGGGTCTTTCGAAGGAGTAGCCGGGGTGTTAGCCCGACGCCTCGATCTACTAGACCCCCTTTCAGGTTTACGGGGCTTTTCGTCACCCGCGCCATAGACCTCCATTCGTTCATGTACATTCATGCAGTGGGGATTTTTTACAAAGCTAACTGTATTTACATGTTCTTTTTTACATAGTCTGGTACTTTAAGAGGTACCAGCTCATCAAAGTCGATGTTATCTCTGGTACATGGCCTAGCTTGATATTGACTATACAGCTTCTCTGAAAAATAATTTAATGGTTTACAACAGCTTTCATTCCAGTACGGACAAACACAGAAACCCGCATGGCCTACATAAAATCTTTTACTATTATCTAGGCCTTCTGCAAACCAGTAACGCCAGTGGGTTTCTACAAACTTTTCGAAAATTACTGGGGGCATGTTTAAACTAAATAATTCTCTGAGACACTCTGTACGATCCCAGATTTGTTTTTCGCAAAGTTGAAAAAGTGATTTTGGTTGATTCATAGTAAAGAGCAGGGACACGTCAGAACGCTATGGCGGCAGGGAGCAGAGAGAGAGAGAGAGAGAAAGCGCGCGAGATAATAGAAAACGGGGGAGGGGGAAGAGTGACGCAACCTGTCGGGGTTACTCGAGTCTTTGAACCTTTTGATAGCCAAATGGCAAGGTGTCGTACTCACCCTCGAGCCTCCTTTTAGGTCCTGTGATTTTAAACTTTTTAATTTCACTTACTGTTACAATATCTCTGTCTTTAGTCCTCCTGATTCTGTTTTCTTCAATTTCTAAAATTTCAGCAGCTTCACTAAGGACCATCTTTTTCAATTGTTCAAAATTTAATGTTTCGGATGTTTTCATATTAAGGGTGAGGCCTTTAATTTTACACACAGTTTGTAGCTTTTGCTTTTTGGTTGACCAGACAAGGTATGCGTAGGTCTTTGGTCCCCCAGAAACAAACTCTAAGATATAAGAGCCAGGCCCGTACTCACTTGCCAATTCGTCCGTCATTTCCCCGAGGTAATCTCCCGTAGAGACCTTGTACAATCCTCCCCTGTATAGATAGATACACGAGTCCGTGTCATAGTAAAGGACTTGACCTCCAAGGGCATCTAGATGTTCATACAGTTTAAGCCTCGCCTGGGCTATGGTGTAGGCCGCAATAACAACATTTACATTTTTCAGAGGTTCCCCCACTTCCTCAATATATTCCCAGTTGACAACAACAACTTCCTCGTTAACAGTTTGAATCCTATTGACTTGTACTTCTGGACTGATTAACATTTTAAACAAGACTTTAGATTCCCTTACAATTGTTGCTTTAGTTTGGTTCTCCCTCTGTCCGAACTTTCCCCAGAAACTGTTAAGCATTAATTTAGCCAATGATCTAAGTCCCCCGTTCTTACAAATTTTTGCCTTGTCCAATTTAATACCCTCATGTTGGAAATAGTCTGTGATGTACTTGTCTTTGTCCTGTTCGGTATTACACCAGCTAGGATAGCCTGAGGCTTCCTGCTTCATTTTCAAAAACTTATTAATAAAGTCTGTAAACAATCCCCCTTTCTCGTATGTGGCTACCTCGTACTCCCACAACTCGTACATGTCCAGTACAGCGTAACCCTTCTCAATCGCCTTCCTAATTTCATCCATAGTCCAAGTCCCAACTAACGCTCTTTTATCACTCTCATGTTCACAGTCTCGCTGGTTTTGAGTTTCCCCGCAAGTCATACACAACACAAACATTAATTTATTATTCATTTTAACAGGGAGTACGGGGTGGTAGAGATCTCGAGGCGGTAGGATTTTACATTTTAGCAAACCATCTACATTTAATCCTCGCTGTCTGCACTCCCTATCTCCCACATAAATGGTAGGGTGGCCCAAAGGATATTTCCCATATTTATTTACATAGGGGTAGAGGGAGCAGACATCAACATACTGTATCGTTTCTCCCTCTTCGCTTTTGTGGTATGTTTTTGAATTGCCCGTTCTGCCTCCAAAGAACGCTTGCCGTGGGTCGAGGGGAAGATTATTAAGGATCGGCAGGTTGTTCAAGTGATTTAGTTTATTGTCCTTTTTCAAAGCTCTAAATTCACACTCCCACATTACTACAACTTCGTAGTCACTGATTTTAGACATTTTCTTCAGAGTCCTTTCATACCTTAAATTAAGTGAATCTGAGGGATCCTCCTTCAGAGGAGCCTATCTGTCGTAAGGAAAACATTTCGGGCACCCGTGCCAGTAACACCCGTGAAACTCGTAAATTCGTTCCCCGTCAAACCCGTCAACTTTTAGCCCGTTAATTTTAACTTCTTTACCCCGGCCAGCGTGCTCAATCCTTAACCCTCGTTTCTCCTCCTCCCATGTTAACCACTGTAAAGCAACGGCTGACTGATTGTCAGTCAGTCTGTACCCGTTTTTAGGGATTAGGCCGATTGTGTTTGGTTTCAAGAAGTTACGGCGGAAGGCCAGGTTACAAGCGCTAGCAATAGTTACGGACTCGAGGAAAGGATCTACGTTACATTCTTTCAAGAAAATACGTCTAAACTTTAATGAGGCCTGAGCTAAAATCTCTACGTCAGAGATGCAATACTCCAAGATTTCCTTTTGAAAGTCAAAGACATAGTTACTCGCCACCTGTTCCTCGTACCATTCTTCAAAGGCTTCGTGTTTCTTTTCAAACATTGATTCCGGGCAGTAGTATTTTTTGTCGGGCATAGGGCCTGCATAATTTTGGTTCGCCAGAGTGTTGAAGAGATGGGGAAAGTAGCCCTTCTTTTTCTCGGGAGGCAGTTCAAAGGCGTTAGGGAGCGCAGCGAGAGCCATGGGGAAATAGCTTAGGGAGTCAATGAATCTCACATTGTCCATTTCCATTAAAATAATTTTGGTCCCCCTCATAACCAGTTCCGGAGTGAATTTAGTTTCTTCCAACACATACTTTAACAAAAACTGAAAATCAAAGCCCTGCCCGTTGTGGGCAATTACACAGACATTTTTGAACTGTTTACGAGCTTGCATCACATACTCCATGAAGTGTTTTACCGGTTCTTCCTTAAAAACTTCAGTTCTGTTTCTACATGCCGTGCAAAATCTAGACTCGATACAATTAAAGCAAAACTGTTGCGAGACGCACAAGTTGACTTGATGTACTTTTTTATCAGGGTCAGAGGGGAGAGACTCGTCTTGCCTTGTTTCCAAGTCAAAGAAAATGAAAAGATAGTCTTTATTTTTAGGTTTTCCATCGTTGGGTTGCATGTAGCATTTGTGATTCGGATCTTTGAATGATTTGCAGGGTTTACAAAAAACTTCCCCGCACTTGTGAGGTCCGGATCTCTCTTTTAAATTAATCAGTTTCCCGCAGTCTAGACACTTTGTTACTGTTTTGCATCTGTCAACCTTATGGGCGATAAAACAGAGCTGGTTTTTCATATTTAAATTACAGTCTGGGCAAACTATTCCCCCATGCTCCTCTTTACAGGGGGGCGAGATGGTTTGGCAGTAAGGGCAGATGTTTGAGCATCTGTGCTCAGCTTTGTGTTCGTAAGGGACGTGGCATGCTTCGCAAAAGTAAGCACAGGCAAAAGCAGCGGTCAAACTGTTGATTACATTATAATGACCGTTGTGAAAGAGTAGGTTAATTTTGAATTTAGGATTTTCAACAGCCCCTTCAAAGTAAACATCCCGCCCTTTTCTGTCATAGTTGTAGACTGTGATTTTGTAGTCTTTTAGCAAGTCTTGAAACTTTTCCAATTCGGGGATACCGGCACCTTCCTCAGAGATCTCTACCCTAGCCCGCCGAATAAGTTCCTTGGCCCTAAACGCTTGCCTTTTACCCTTGTCTTCTCGGATTGCTTTGTACTGGGGGTCTTTAGTCACGTTTGCTATGGCCACCACCAAAGCCCGGGGGAGACACAAGTTGTCTTTGTTGTTAATTACTACAATACCCCGTCTCGATTTACATTCTTCATCAAAGGTATTATAAAAGCCAGGCCTTACTCTCCCAGGATGGCCGGAACCCACAGGGAGATTAACTCGGGTACATTCAACTTTAAATGTGTCGGTAGATTTAATCGATTCTGAATTGGATTGGACAATACCCCCGAAAATTTGCCAAAGGATGTCCTCATCAATTTCACCAACGGGCCGGAAAGCTACAAAACCGGGTTCTTTACTTTTTAGGTTTAGGCTGTGCAAGGTGAAACCAAGCTGATCATTTTCATGGGCCCGCTCTTTCATTTCATTTACAATTTTGGCAAAACCTTGTCTTAGCCAATCAATTTCAGTAGTTTCAGGAGGAGGATTAGTAAATTTAAAAATTGTTCGTGTTCCATAAATTCTAAAATGTCTAACATAGGTTTCGTCCGAACTGAGAACCTCGACAGGATTTACAGCCATTTTTCAAATAAAAGTGAGGTTATGTTACGCAGAATAAAACAAATTAAAAGTGAGGTTATAAAAATACAAATCAAAAAGTGAGGTTAGGAAAAGTGAAGCCGCTATGGGGAGCAAACGCTCAAGTTTTATCTTTGCAAAACGCAACGAACGGAGCAGCGCAAAAACACGTCCGATCGCAACGGGAGCAGGGAGCAAAGAGAGAGAGAAAGCGCGCGGGATAATAGAAAGTGGTGGGGAGGTGGCTGATGCAATATGTTTATTTGTTACAGGAGGTAGCGACAGGGCAGTGGCAGCGCGGCTGGGGACAGGTCGGGAGGAGGAGGCAGTGGCTGGCAAAGGTATGGATAGACGGTGGCGGGTTTACGGTGATATACATTTATATATATATATATATATATATTTAAAGCTACGTAGTATGATATTATATATATATTCTCTCTTACATTATAATACTGCAGGTATTTTGTGTCTTACATTATAAGCGTGACATAACTACCTTGTTATATATATAAAACCTTATTATACATCATTATATATATAACTACCTTATTATACATCTTTATATATATAACTACGGTTGGTACCACTGGTATGTAGGTCATATTTTTTGTTTTGCAATTTTCTTAGGTTGGCTACACGTTTTCTCATATAAAACAATGTTAGCGCTGAATCATAGGGTAGACTACTAACATTGTAATTATTCTCCATAAGAATAACATGAGGACCGATTACCTAGGTTTGCTGCTACGGGAGCCATTCGTTAAAATTTTGTTTTTGTGCAAAAACAAGAAACCACAACCAGATGAAGCCATATACCAAGTTTCGTCAGTTTATATTCATAAATAAGCGAGATATAAATTTTGTATTTTTCTTCATAAGAATAGCATTAAACAACTTACTGTGTTTAGCGCTTGCAATATCTCAACTACCAATTAACGTAGAGCAAAGATCAAAATACTAAATTTTTTTTAAGATGAATAAAAATAGATAAAAATTTTATTTAAATAAAATTACATGTGAAAAATCAAAACTCCCATTTTTGGGAAACAAACCCCCCCCCCCACCAAACCCCCCTTTGGATGGTGCGATTCGTCTGGTTTTCGAACTAGTTCAAATAAATGGTACTTTACACATTTGCACCAAATTTCATTAAGATCGAACTTTTTACGGGAGTTATCGTGCTTGCGGACAAATATGTAAATATTTAAATTTGAACAAATGGTATTTTTGGCGCCTGGGGACCACAAACCAAAAGTTATCATGGTCTCGGGCTTAAGTCTCGGTCTTACCATGAGACCTACGGTAATAGCTTCTTCCCTATAGGGGTAATTCACTAAAACTATTCAGCTATTTATTACTGTCAGCGAGTGGAAGAGCAAACTGAGAACAGCTGTTTACAAAGCGTTCCTAGTGAAGAGTCACTGTAGGTGGGATTGTTGAGCAGTATGATGAGAATACTTTATGCACTCCTTTCAAAGCCATAATAACTTTACGGAGACATGCTATAATTTATGCTATTCGTTTAGTTTAACTAAAGATGTTACAGTCTTAGTACTATAACGTATTTTGTGGGATATATAATTTGAGGAGTTTTCATGTGCGCATGCACTATCTGCCACAAGAAATCATGTTAGCAGTGTGACTTTTTATTTTCAAATTGTCATATTTATTTAAAGAGCTAAAATACATAGCAACGATTTATAACATGTGTATATATCCTACCTTTATCAGTTCTGCCTTAGCCATTTTCATAGCATTATATAAATTCCTGGGGAGCGACCAATCTCTTAATATCTTCTTTCCTCCCGGTATCGCCTTGGCAAAATCCTCCAACGCGTGCCACTCTGGAAGGTGCTTTTTGAACTCTTTATTTTTAATTCTGTCCCATAATCCATGCACATACTTGTCGTTCACCACACGCCCTTCCATTTCTTCCCAAGTTACTGACTTTCCGCTATTCTTCAAGTTTATTAAATCTTGTATTGCATCTTGGTATACTTTTGTCCAAAATTCATCTGTTTTCTCATATAATTCCTGAAAGCAAAAGGAAATTTTGGTTAAATTTTTATATATATATATATACTGTATATATATATTTTTTGATTACTTTAAAAATGTTAAACACAGTACCCTGTTTTAAATAATTTTATTTCATAGTCTTGAAATAGAATAATTTAAAACATAGTTCTGTGTATAAAGTGTTTAAAGTAATAATTATATTAGTAGCCCCTTTTAAAGAAAAATTACATATGTATAAAGTTATATGTGTTAGGAGATAGATAGTACTGTATTATACAGACTCGAGGCTAGTGTGAGAAACAACAGAGAAGTAATGACAAATCACTTGATGTACTACTGTACCATGAATGGCACTTTTCACTTGTGCAGAACATATGCAGATGATCAATTTTAAAAGGTTTCATCTAAAATCAGGTAAAGTTAAATGTATACAATTAAGTTTTATTATCAAATTTTAAATTTTTTGAAAATATTATATATTAAAATTGTTTAAATGATTAAAAATGTTAGGCAAAAACTATAAATTTCAAGAGATTATAAGTGGTGTCTGTGATTGATCATCACAGTCTAGTATCTTATAACAAATGTAATATCAATTGTGACCTTCATTTGTATGATACATATAGAATTCAATAATAAAATACTAATTAAGTATTGTTCTGATATGGATTGAATGTGTTTCTAAGGTCCTTTGCACGTTGGAGGTAGAAAGGATTATAATTATCTGTACTCACACTATTTTGAAGCAATCCCTCGGCCTCAGAGGGAGGAGGGCCTTCTTGAATTACGTCTTTCCCTGGCCGAATATAATCCAAAGGGTTGGGGAGACTATCGAGGACTTCTCGTGCTAATTCCATCCCTTGCCTCACAAGCTCCAAGGGAGAATGGAGGCCTTGTTGTAGTAACTTTACCCCTCCATGCCAATAATCCTTAGAGTTGGGGAGCCTTTCGATCCCTTTGTTTACTACTCCTAGTGCTGTATTTAAATGCCAATAATCATTGGGGTCTGGGATTTTATTTACACCTTTGTGTACTAAATCCATCCCTCTATGTGCCATATCATGGAAGTTGGGTAATGCTTTCTGTAAAACAGTATTTAGTGTTACAAATCGTTGTTACAGCAATACTTAAGTTTATTTACAAACAAAGTACACACTACAGTACCGGTATATTAAATGTTTTGATTCGATGATTTTGTTAATTGTTTAGTTTTTTCCCAGGTTGAGTTCTGTGCCAGAGGCTGATCCAAATGTAATGCGTTGTGTCTAATTGTAAGTGTTTGGCCACAGCAATACCCGTAGGCATGCGAGACAAATACCGTGTGACTGAGTGGTAAATGTCAAGTCGCAGTGCTGACGGACTGTCGGGGCAGGATAAATGCCTTGTGTGTCAGTGTATTTGAAGAAATAGTGTGTTTTTAAATAACTTACCATAAAATGAATACGGGTACTATTACAATTTAATTACCTTATAATTTTTTAATAACTAATTTGACAAAATGATTAATGTTAAATATACTTCTTTACAACTTTTCACTACTATCAACCCAATACTACGGAGGGAACAAAATTGATAATATTAAAATACAACATTCTCTTATAACACCCGATGATTTTATTGGAGTCGCACAACAAATGTTCAGAGATCCGCAGCGACTGGAGCCTGAACTCTCAGTGAACCTGCCCGATTCATCAATCGGTCAGAGCCAAGGTGTTTGAGAGGTTGGGGATAGAGGGGTTGGCGTTTGATTTTATTCAATGAGCAGCATGGGTTTCGTAGTGGGAAGTCGACTTTCAATAATCGTGTACTAGGCCTACTTCAAAACTAGGCCACTTCTGCCTTATCCAAACATCGACAGGGTAACTGTATTCTTTTGGACTTTCGAAGGCTTACGCCAAGCTAAAGGGATGTGGAGTATGTGGTTCTCTGTTGAACTGGTTTCAGAGCTACTTCTCACATCGGCGTTTGATTGTACGTTTTGCCGGCTCATGCTCCAGAACATTTCCTGTCGTACCCGGTGTGCCCCAGGGTTCTCACCTAGCCCCTTTATTATTCAATGTTTTCCATAATGACATCTGTAACGCCATCTCAACCAGATTTCTAATGTTTGTGACGACATTAAAATCTTTCACGAAGTGACGTGCCAAGAAGACCATGATCACTTTCAGGAAATCTTGAATTTGGTCACTGAGTGGTACCGGTATAACGCAATGGACTTGCGTTATGCCAAAAAGAGGGCCATCATCAGAATTCTAGGGCCGACCAACCACATGTCTTTGACTATTACCTACTCAACTCTCCACTGAAAAGAGTGAACAAAACCAAAGATTTATGCGTTATGACCTATAGTCTTGTAGTATACTCCATGACATAAACAATATAATTACCTTTTAGATAGTTAGCTGTGTTATGAAATGTTATTGTTTTTGTTTACTTTTGTTGTCTTGTGTTTTACTTGGAACAAAGATGTATTTCTTACGTTAATTAATAGTGTAATTTCGTAGTATATCACAGTGGCGACGTGAATGCCAAATAAAAATAGGAATAAGAGTAACGGATAAAATATCACTAGTAATTCTGAAGAAGAAAGTTAAAAAACACTTCGCCCATTAAACATAGGAAAACTTCCAGAGATCAAACACAGAGGATTGTTGTGTTTATGAAGAACTTTTGGAGCAGTTTTTCGAGGTGAATGTTATTGAAAATGAAGTAAAGGCATCTGTTTTCATCACTTCATTTGGTACAGAAGCGTACAAGTGCATGAGAAATTTATGTATACCAGATCTGTTAAAAGATAAAACGTTTGGCCCTTTGTGTGATTTTAAGAGAAAACATTTTTATAAGAAGTTTTCAACGTTCAGGGAAAGAGTATAATTTAATGAAATGAAACAAGAGCATAACGATTAAATAAAAACTTGGTACTCCCGTGTTTAAAGACAGGCTGCAACATGTAATTTTTTAACTCGTTTGGATGATGTTTTAAAGGATAAATTTGTATTGGAAGGGCCAATTAAGGATCGTTTGAAGAACGACCTAATGACAAGTTAGTAAACAAATTCTAAGAGTTAGCTTTAGCTAGAGATTAATAAGAAGACTACATCCACGAGGGATGTTGCCAAAGTTTCAACATCGAAATCCAAGAACAATTTAAATCAGCCAAATATTCAATTAAGTCAAAGGCAAAATGTAGGTGAGAGCTCCTATAAAGTGTGCAAGAGCAGGTTCATGAATCTTCAGACTGTAAGTACAAAGATTTTATACGTAGGTTGTGTGGAGAAGTTAGTCATCTTCAACAAGTCTGCCCGAAAAGAAGTGTCAGTGTTTTTGTAAAGTTCATGTGAAAATAGTAGTTCAGAAGGTGAACTCAATAAAATTATGCATTCTGTAGAGGTTTAGCAACTAAATCAGTGCAATAATGCCAAACCTTTGACCTGTAATGTTGATGGAATTCCATTTAAGATGGAAATAGATCCGGGAAGTGGTATTTATCTTATTCCTCACTCGGTCTATGAACACATGTTTAAGAAAAACAAACCCGAGGATCCCACAAACTTGAAGTTAAAATCTTTTTTCGAATGCAATTATAGAACCAAAAGAGACTTTGTCAGTGAACATTGAATGGCTGGGAACATCTGTAGTTTGTACTTTGGTTGTATTAAATAAACTAGTCAAAACCTCCATGGGCCGGGATTGGCTTTATCCGTTTGACTGGTCAGGGCTAGAATATGTGTCAAATTTTGGAGCGACATATGAGGACTTCCAGTAGTTGATTTCACAATACTCACTTTTATTTAGCGACAATATTGGCTGCAATAAGTTCGGGAGAGTATCACTGAAGAAAATCTAATGTAAATCCTTGTTTTGGTGAAGGCAAGATCCGTTCCTTTTGCATTCAGAAATCAAGTTGAAGAAGAATTTGAAAGGCTGGAAATTATGGAATAATTGAAAAAGTAGACTCTTCACTTTGGGGTATTCCCTTAGTTCCTGTCCTGAAAGAGAATGGGCATTTAAGGGTGTGTGTAAACTACAAAATTACTGTCAATCCATATTTAGAGGACGTAAATCATCCTTTGCCTACAATTGAGGAAATATGGGCTGCTTTACGAGGACAATAATTTACTAAATTATATTTTCGTCAAGCCTATAATCAATTTGAACTAGATGAGGAAACTAAGATGTTGCTGGCATGGTCAACTCAAAAGGGGGTTTTCAAAGTGAATCGACTAACTTTTGGGTCAAATTCAGCAATAGCCATATTACAACGGGAAGTGGAAAAACTCTCCAAGGACTGAAAGGGGTTGTACATTCTTTGAATGAAATCATTGTAACTGGTGGTTCCAGAAAACAACGTTTGGAAAATCTACGAAATGTATTGGATGTATTGTATCTATCTAATACTGTATTCACGTTAAATTTGGAAAATGACAGTTTTTCCAACCTGAGGTTAGGTATTTGGGACATAATAAACAAAACGGAATTCAAAAGGACCCACAAAAAGTGTCAACCTTACTTGCTTGTCTGAGACCTTCCAATGTGTCGGAGGTAAGATCGTTTATTAGTGCTGTAAATTACTTTGGGAAATTCATAAAAGGAGTAGGCCTAGCTGATCTTCCAGAACCTCTGTATAAGCTTTTAAAAAGAGGTAACTTTTTAAGTGGGATAGTAGATGTGAAGAGGCTTTTATGAATGCAAAGAAAGAAAGAAATTTCATCAGATCATGTTCTCACCCATTTCGATCAGGCATTGCCTTTGTGTTTGTGCTCTGACGCATCCAATCATGGTATTGCTACATGAGATGTCAGACGGTTCAAAACAGCCTATCGGATTTGCCAGCAGGAAACTTACAGCTACTGAGAAAGGTTCTACAATACACAAAGAAGCATTAGCAATTTACTGGGGAATGACGAAGTACTATCAGTATTTGATGGGGAATAATTTTGCGTTGTAATCGGATCACAAACCACTAGTAGCAATATTTGGTGAGAAGAAAGGGATACCAGAAATGGCAGCTGGACGGATCCAACGCTGGTCAGTTTATGTCTCGGATTTTGATTACACATTTCACCATGTTAGCTCTCTGTCAGTCTTAGCTGATGCAATATCTCGTATGCCAGTTGAAAGCAGAGGGAATGAAATTTCGACTGAAGTCGATTATTTGAATTTGGTATCTGAGGAATTGCCAGTATCACTGAAGCTGGTAAGTAGTGAAAATTGCACAGATCCTGTTCTGAGCAAAGTTCTGAGGTATGTTGAAGACGGATGGCCTGATTCTGTTGAGGATGACTTAAAACCGTATTTTAGAAGAAAATCGGAAAGTACGATTCCGATGTTCTAAAGTGGGGCTATAACTTGTGATCCCAACAAACTTCATACCTAAACTATTAGATGAACTACATACGAATTATCAGGGAATTACCAAAATTAAATCAAGGGCCAGATCATATTTTTGGTGGCCATCATTGTATAAATATATTGAAAACTTTTGTAGAAAATGCATTGTTTGCATGACTATTAGCCAACCATCGACACCAGACACGGGAAAATGGCCTGCAGTTGAGGCGCCTTTTGAACGTATACCTTTGAAAGGTATATATTATCTTGTAGTGACTGATGGCCAGATGTTTATGAAGTGACTTCAACATCCACGGAAGTGACACTGAAAAAGTTGTGAGAAATATTTTCACGTTTTGGAGTTCCAAAAGTTCTAGAGACGGTTATGGAACCGACTTTACTTCAAGACAATTTTAAGAGCTTTGTAAGTTCAATGCTGTAAGGCACATGACAACACCACCTTTCCACCCTTCTAGTAATGGAGTGGCAGAGAATGCTGTAAGAACCTTCAAGAAATCTCTATTGAAGCATCTTTTTGAGTCAGAAAAGAAGATAACGACCTCTACAGCAATAAGTAGATGTTTGTTCAGCTACCGCATATCTGTTCATTGCACTACTGGAGAAACCAGACAGATATCTTCTTTTACCAGCCAGAATAATCTTTAGGCGGAATCTTAGGAACAGATTGGAAATCCTCCGAAAAGAAGATTCCATTCCAACTAAAGAAGGAAGGAGGACAATACAGCTTAGACCAGGGGAAGAGGTGTATGAAAGAGATTATCGAGCTACAGGAACGAGATAGATAAAAGCAACAGTAGAAAGGCCTTTAGGTGAAAGAATCTACAAGGTTAGACCTGCGGGAACTGAAATTTCATGGAAAAGAAACATTGACCAAATATTAAAGACTTTTAGCACAGAAGAAGATTAAAGTGGAGAGTGATAAGACAGAAAGCTAGGTAATGCGGTGGGCTCCATGACAAAAACAATATAACCACCTGTTAGATAGTAAACTGTGTTATGAAATATTATTGTTTTTCTGTACTTTTGTTGCCTTGGGTTTTACTTGGAATAAAGATGTATTTCTTTTATTTCTTACGTTAATTAATAGTGTAACTGTAGTAATTTTAGCCAGATTTTGCTGCTGTCGACTATTTATTTTAGTTATTTCCGGTAACTTGTAAAATATCTCCACTACAGAAATCAATTGATAATTAACTTATTAATTAACTAGTAACTCACTCACATTACTCACATTATAGAAGAACGTTATCTTTATTTTTTGTAAACTTGAATTCGTTAATATAAAATTTGTTTAAACCTTTGATAAATTGAATTAAATCATGTTTAACGGAGAGTACTTTATTGATTTAATCATAAAATATATGAATAAAACTATGTTTTAGTAGTTTCTTGTAATTACGAAACAATATTGCATTAGTATCTCGTACTATAAAACCAGTAGTTTTAATTCAATGCTTTACCTTATGGAAATGTTAAAACTTTAAAATGTTTTAATAAAAAATTATTTAACGAATGTGTTCCATTTTTTAACTGGATTTTTGAAGTACTGGAACACATTTGTGTAAATTCTGAACACATCTATGCAGCCGTTTTCAAGTTATTGCATTCCGAACACAAACGACCACACACTGAAGGAATCAGAATCATTGTCTCTGCTAATACATAGATTCCTTCGCTTCGTTCCGTCATCAATTAATTATTGTAGTTTGCAATCTAATTTTTGTCGTTGTTATGTAATAATGGGTTACCTCTGGAAATAAATAAATAATTACTGTTACGTAACCTCATACATACCGTCTTGTGAGGCGACCCCATGGCAGTTCGTGGTGCATGCGTATATGCGGGCGCCTGGAATATAACATCCCACAAATTACCTTTCACTGTTTGTTTTCATTGAAATGGTGAATGTTGTCTTAATTTTTTTACACTGACAACCAGGAGCCCATTTTATAAGTAGCTTGATACATTTTTACTTAGTCAAATATAACTACAAGTATCATGTTGTTTTTTCACTAGATTCAAATTAGTTTGATTAAAATATCTTCATTGGGGGTATACATTTGCGTCGAAAACCCCAACGGTTTTACTTATCGCAACCAGTGACCATGTAAGACCAATAGTAAGAGCATATTGGCAAGAGAGGAGAAGCCATTTTTTTAATGACATACCAACGACAAGAGGGCCGTGGCCGGGGATTATATTTATATAAAGTGGAAGAAACGGAAAAAGGTGTCGCGTGCTTGCTTGACTTAGATTCTTCCCAAGTTGATTAGTTTGTGGCCGAATAGTCTTTTAATTTGAAATCGGAAATACAATGGTAATATTTTAATTCCAAATATTATTATATTTTTCCGGTTTGTTTTTAATAATCAGATTAATAAAACTAATTAGCTGTAAAAAACGTTCTGCATGTGGTCATTTCAATTGCATTACATATCAATATACAACAAAATCGTGATACTGATGAGATGTTCAAACGTTCAATAGCAAAACTAACTATATTTGACCGACATATTTTTTTAAGTAAACTCATAATTTTGTTGTCAATATTACTTGTATTAAAACTATTCAGACAGAATGTTATACGAACAAAAATATTTAATTTATTCTATTTAAAACCTGTTTTATTGGATAGGAACCTAATTTAAATTAGCGCGGGTTGAGAGTTTAAACGAGTTCGCACGCAGCACGCTGACGTGAGGGAAGTGAATGTCCACTTAAAAAATATAAAAACTCAAAATCAGTTAAAAATATACATTTATTCCAATTTTTATTAAAATCTGAAAATATTGATTTTTTGGCTGTTCTGATGCTCCTGGTACTTTTTACCTGCAATGCTGGGAATACAATTTTGCACATTATAAGGTTAGGAGAAGGTCCAGTCAGGCTTTAGAGTAGGCGTGAGGTTGTTGGGGATGATAAAAGTGCACCAACAAATGAATAATAGGCTTTTCTAATGTAAAACCCCCATAAGACAACGTACTGTGTTTGGTCGATACACATTTTCTTTAATAACTTAGTAAATATTTATGCTACAATGACGAGAGAGGGCTTAAAAGTTTCGCCACACTAATCCCCATCTTTTTACGTGCGCTGATTTCACATCAAGTGCTTTTCTGACCCTTTCTTGGTCCAAAAACTCGAAATTTAAAAGATAAATCCCCAAAAAAGGGGTTTAGAGTTTTCCGATTGTTTTACCCAACGAACTTGTCCAATAAATTATAGAAAGGAACGTTCCTACCAAATTTGAAGTAAATCGAACAAAAAATGCGACCACTAGAGTGCATACACACACACACACACACACACACACACACACACACACACACACACACACACACACACACACACACATATATATATAGCTACAATTCAATGAGGAACTGAAAAATTCAATACATTACACTAAATTTCGCATTTCGCTTCTTCAGGTGTATAAAATAAAATAAAAGTATAATAAGTATAAATAAAAACTATAACATCTAACAAAATTAAAGAACATATATATCAAATTTTGAACGAACCCCCAACACGTGTGTCAGGGGGTCATGTTAGGCACTTCTATGGTGGTCCCGGGCTTAAGTTTCACCGTGCGGATCATGCTAATAGTTCACTTTCAATTGGAAATTCACTAAAAAGCTCTGCTAATATAGTACTATTATTATTGGGAACTAGAGCTGCTATGCCTGTGCTTCGCAACGGGGAAACAATTCAGATTAGACAAATAGTAAACAAAATAATCGGTAGTTAGGTATCATCCTTATAACAGGTAGTTATTTAAATAAATTGATTAAACTAAGATAAAACACTTGTGACATTAACCAATTAAAGCTATCCTCCATTTGAATAACATGGGCACTTGGAAGCCCCGTGGGGCAGAGCCCTGAAGACCTTTTTAAACGACAATAGGCCTATGACACTTCTGGGTAAATAGTCTATACTTGTACAAGATTTTAACTATGCCAAATATTTCAGGTGAATAGTTTGAGCTGCATGCTTATGTATAAAGAATATTCATTAATTCAGAGGAATAGATAACGTAAAGACTACCAAAAGGAGAAACCAAATATAAATTTGGGTTATTTCTTTGCGAAACTTTTGAATTTTAGACAACACATATCGGTTGTTTGGTGTAGGATAAAGCATGCACATTTATTCTGATTACAGTTACTGTATTGATGAAATATAAAAAAATTGTGTCGAAATGATCAAATTGTTATTTCCAGAATTGAATGCAATGCAGACATAAAAACTCCTGAGACCTTGAAAGCTTTGCCAAAAAGGTCGAAAAAAACATTAAACCCTTCCGGAACTGATATTTAATTAAATGATTCCTGTAGAAATTGTAGTATGTCAAAAACTCATCCCGCACAAATTAATGTAAGAAACCCAACGGTGAATTGAAATAATTTTAAGATGTGTTACACTATACTAGCAGTAAAAATATCTTAAATCTAGTTGTATGATGGTTCTTTTCTATTGTCATTATTTTAAAGGTGTATACATTACAATAATCCAGCAGAGCACAAAAACAACTTGTTGGTGGAGTAACAAAACCCAAGCGCTACTTGTTGATGGGCTGTTGCGTGGCAAGCTGGGAGATGACACAACTTGTCTATAATACTCTAAATTGTACATTGTTGTTCATTACCCAAGCGAAACTTGTAGGTGGTCTGCTGCTTGGCGGGCTTGGTGATGACAAAGCTTGTCTAGAATACTCCACTTTGTACATTGTTGTTCATTACCAAGGCGCTACTTACTGGCAGTCTGCTGTGTGGCTGGCTGGGAGATGACACAACTTGTCTAGAATACTCCACGTTGTACATTGTTGTTCATAACCCAAGGGATACTTGCTGGTAGTCTGCTGTGTGGCTGGCTGGGAGATGACACAACTTGTCTAGAATACTCCACATTGTACATTGTTGTTCATTACCTAGGCGCTACTTGCTGGTAGTCTGCTGTGTGGTGGGCTGAGGGATGACACGACTTGTTTAGAATACTCTACATTGTACATTGTTGTTCATTACCCAAGCGCTACTTGCTGGTAGTCTGCTATGTGGCTGGCTGGTAGATGACACAACTTGTCTATAATACTCTACATTGTACACTGTTGTTCATTACCCTAGCGTAACTTGTAGGTTGTCTGCTGCTTGGCAGGCTTGATGATGACACAACTTGTCTGGTATACTCTACATTGTACATTGTTGTTCATTACCCAAGCACAACTTGTTGGAGGTCTGCTGTTTAACGGGCTGGGAGATGACACAGCTCGTCTAGAATACTCAAAATTGTACCATGTTGTTCATTACCTAAGTGCTACTTGTTGGTGGTCTGCTGCAGGGCAAGCTGGGAGATGACACAACATGTATAGAATACTCCACATTGTCCATTTTTGTTCATTAACCAAGCTTAACTTTTTGGTGGTCTACTGCGTGGCCTGCTGGGAGATGACACAACTTGTCTAGAATACTCCACGTTGTACATTGTTGTTCATTACCCAAGTGCTACTTGCTGGTGGTCTGCTGTGTGGCTGGCTGGGAGATGACACAACTTGTCTATAATACTCCACATTGTACATTGTTGTTCATTACCCAGGCGCTACTTGCTGGTGGACTGTTGTGTGGCTGGCTGGGAGATGACGCAAATTGTCTAGAATACTCCACATTGTACATTGTTATTCATTACCCTGGCGCTACTTGCTGGTGGTCTGCTGTGTGGCTGGCTGGGAGATGACACGACTTGTTTCGAATACTCTTCATTGTACATTGTTGTTCATTACCCAAGCGCTACTTGCTGGTAGTCTGCTGTGTGGCTGGCTGGTAGATGACACAACTTGTCTAGAATACTCTACATTGTCCATTGTTGTTCATTACCCAGGCGCTTCTTTCTGGTAGTCTGCTCTGTGGCTGTCTATAAGATGACAAAACTTGTCTAGAATACTCCAAATTGTACATTGTTGTTCATTACTCAGGCGCTACTTGCTGGTAGTCTGCTGTGTGGCTGGCTGAGAAATGACACAACTTGTCTATAATACTCTACGTTGTACATTGTTGTTCATTACCCGGGGGATACTTGCTGGTAGTCTGCTGTGTGGCTGGCTGGGAGATGACACAACTTGTCTAGAATACTCCACGTTGTAAATTGTTGTTCACTACCCAAGTGAAACTTGTAGGTGGTCTGCTGCTTGGCGGGCTTCGTGATGACAAAGCTTGTCTAGAATACTCCACTTTGTACATTGCTGTTCATTACCAAGGCGCTACTTACTGGTAGTCTGCTGTGTGGCTGGCTGGGAGATGACACAACTTGTCTAGAATACTCCACATTGTACATTGTTGTTCATTACCCAAGTGCTACTTGCTGGTAGTCTGCTGTGTGGCTGGCTGGGAGATGACACAACTTGTCTAGAATACTCCACATTGTACATTGTTGTTCATTACCTAGGCGCTACTTGCTGGTAGTCTGCTGTGTGGTGGGCTGAGGGATGACACGACTTGTTTAGAATACTCTACATTGTACATTGTTGTTCATTACCCAAGCGCTACTTGCTGGTAGTCTGCTATGTGGCTGGCTGGTAGATGACACAACTTGTCTATAATACTCTACATTGTACACTGTTGTTCATTACCCTAGCGTAACTTGTAGGTTGTCTGCTGCTTGGCAGGCTTGATGATGACACAACTTGTCTGGTATACTCTACATTGTACATTGTTGTTCATTACCCAAGCACAACTTGTTGGAGGTCTGCTGTTTAACGGGCTGGGAGATGACACAGCTCGTCTAGAATACTCAAAATTGTACCATGTTGTTCATTACCTAAGTGCTACTTGTTGGTGGTCTGCTGCAGGGCAAGCTGGGAGATGACACAACATGTATAGAATACTCCACATTGTCCATTTTTGTTCATTAACCAAGCTTAACTTTTTGGTGGTCTACTGCGTGGCCTGCTGGGAGATGACACAACTTGTCTAGAATACTCCACGTTGTACATTGTTGTTCATTACCCAAGTGCTACTTGCTGGTGGTCTGCTGTGTGGCTGGCTGGGAGATGACACAACTTGTCTATAATACTCCACATTGTACATTGTTGTTCATTACCCAGGCGCTACTTGCTGGTGGACTGTTGTGTGGCTGGCTGGGAGATGACGCAAATTGTCTAGAATACTCCACATTGTACATTGTTATTCATTACCCTGGCGCTACTTGCTGGTGGTCTGCTGTGTGGCTGGCTGGGAGATGACACGACTTGTTTCGAATACTCTTCATTGTACATTGTTGTTCATTACCCAAGCGCTACTTGCTGGTAGTCTGCTGTGTGGCTGGCTGGTAGATGACACAACTTGTCTAGAATACTCTACATTGTCCATTGTTGTTCATTACCCAGGCGCTTCTTTCTGGTAGTCTGCTCTGTGGCTGTCTATAAGATGACAAAACTTGTCTAGAATACTCCAAATTGTACATTGTTGTTCATTACTCAGGCGCTACTTGCTGGTAGTCTGCTGTGTGGCTGGCTGAGAAATGACACAACTTGTCTATAATACTCTACGTTGTACATTGTTGTTCATTACCCGGGGGATACTTGCTGGTAGTCTGCTGTGTGGCTGGCTGGGAGATGACACAACTTGTCTAGAATACTCCACGTTGTAAATTGTTGTTCACTACCCAAGTGAAACTTGTAGGTGGTCTGCTGCTTGGCGGGCTTCGTGATGACAAAGCTTGTCTAGAATACTCCACTTTGTACATTGCTGTTCATTACCAAGGCGCTACTTACTGGTAGTCTGCTGTGTGGCTGGCTGGGAGATGACACAACTTGTCTAGAATACTCCACATTGTACATTGTTGTTCATTACCCAAGTGCTACTTGCTGGTAATCTGCTATGTGGCTGGCTGGGAGATGACACAACTTGTCTATAATACTCCACATTGTACATTGTTGTTCAATACCCAGGCACAACTTGCTGGCAGTCTGCTCTGTGGCTGGCTGGAAGATGAAACAACTTGTCTATAATACTCCACATTGTACATTGTTGTTCATTACCCAGGCGCTACTCGCTGGTAGTCTGCTGTGTGGTGGGCTGGGAAATGACACATCTTGTCTAGAATACTCTACATTGTACATTGTTGTTCATTACCCAAGTGCTACTTGTTGGTAGTCTGCTGTTTGGCTTGCTGGGAGATGGCACAACTTGTCTAGAATACTCCACATTGTACATTGTTGTTCATTAAACTAGCGTAACTTGTAGGTTGTCTGCTGCTTGGCGGGCTTGGTGATGACACAACTTGTCTGGTATACTCTACATTGTACATTGTTGTTCATTACCCAAGCACAACTTGTTGGTGGTCTGCTGTTTGGCGGGCTGGGAGATGACACAGCTCGTCTAGAATACTCAAAATTGTACCATGTTGTTCATTACCCAAGTGCTGCTTGTTGGTGGTCTGCTGCAGGGCGAGCTGGGAGATGACACAACTTGTATAGAATACTGCACATTGTACATTGTTGTTCATTACCCAAGCTTAACTTTTTGGTGGTCTACTGCGTGGCCTGCTGGGAGATTACACAACTTGTCTAGAATACTCCACATTGTACATTGTTGTTCATTACCCAAGTGCTACTTGCACGTAGTCTGCTGTGTGGCTGGCTGGGAGATACACAACTTGTCTATAATACTAAACGTTTGTACATTGTTCATTACCCAAGCGCTACTTGGTGGAGGTCTGCTGCGTGGCAGGCTTGGTGATGACAAGGCTTGTATAGAATACTCCACTTTGTACATTGTTGTTCATTACCAAGGCGCTACTTACTGGCAGTCTGCTGTGTGGCTGGCTGGGAGATGACACAACTTGTCTAGAATACTCTACATTGTACATTGTTGTTCATTACCCAGGCGCTACTTGCTGGTAGTCTGCTGTGTGGCTGGCTGAGAGATGACACAACTTGTCTAGAATACTCTACATTGTACATTGTTGTTCATTACCCAGGCGCTACTTGCTGGTAGTCTGCTGTGTGGCTGGCTGAGAGATGACACAACTTGTCTAGAATACTCCACTTTGTACATTGTTGTTCACTACCCAAGCGCTACTTGCTGGTAGTCTGCTGTGTGGCTGGCTGAGAGATGACACAACTTGTCTAGAATACTCCACTTTGTACATTGTTGTTCACTACCCAAGCGCTACTTGCTGGTAGTCTGCTGTGTGGCTGTCTGAGAGATGACACAACCTGTCTAGAATACTCCACATTGTACATTGTTGTTCATTACCTAAGTGCTACTTGCTGGTGGTCTGCTGTGTAACTGGCTGGGAGATGACACAATTTGTCTATAATACTTCACATTGTACATAGTTGTTCATTACCCAGGCGATACTTGCTGGTGGTGTGCTGTGTGGCTGCCTGGGAGATGACACACCTTGTCTAGAATACTCCACATTGTACATTGTTGTTCATTACCCAAGTGCTACTTGCTGATGGTCGTCTGTGTGGCTGGCTGGGAGATGACACTACTTGTCTATAATACTCCACATTGTACACTGTTGTTTATTACCTAGACGCTACTTGTTGGTAGTCTGCTGTGTGGATGGCTGGGAGATGACACAACTTGTCTAGAATACTCCACATTGTACATTGTTGTTCATTACCCAGGCGCTTCTTTCTGGTAGTCTGCTCCGTGGCTGTCTATAAGATGACAAAACTTGTCTAGACTACTCCAAATTGTACATTGTTGTTCATTACTCAGGCGCTACTTGCTGGTAGTCTGCTGTGTGGCTGGCTGAGAAATGACACAACTTGTCTAGAATACTCCACGTTGTACATTGTTGTTCATTACCCAGGGGATACTTGCTGGTAGTCTGCTGTGTGGCTGAATGGGAGATGACACAACTTGTCTAGAATACCCCACATTGTACATTGTTGTTCATTACCTAGGCGCTACTTGCTGGTAGTCTGCTGTGTGGTGGGCTGGGAAATGACACATCTTGTCTAGAATACTCTACATTGTACATTGTTGTTCATTACCCAAGTGCTACTTGTTGGTAGTCTGCTGTTTGGCTTGCTGGGAGATGGCACAACTTGTCTAGAATACTCCACATTGTACATTGTTGTTCATTAAACTAGCGTAACTTGTAGGTTGTCTGCTGCTTGGCGGGCTTGGTGATGACAAAGCTTGTCTAGAATATTCCACTTTGTACATTGTTGTTCATTACTAAGGTGCTACTTACTGGCAGTCTGCTGTGTGGCTGGCTGGGAGATGACACAACTTGTCTAGAATACTCCACTTGTACATTTTTGTTCATAACCCAGGGGATACTTGCTGGTAGTCTGCTGTGTGGCTGGCTGGGAGATGACACAACTTGTCTAGAATACACCACATTGTACATTGTTGTTCATTACCCAAGCGCTACTTGTTAGTGGTCTGCTGTGTGGCTGGCTGGGAGATGACACAACTTATAATACTCTACATTGTACATTGTTGTTCACTAGCCATGTGAAACTTGTAGGTGGTCTGCTGCTTGGCGGGCTTCGTGATGACAAAGCTTGTCTAGAATACTGCACTTTGTACATTGCTGTTCATTACCAAGGCGCTACTTACTGGTAGTCTGCTGTGTGGCTGGCTGGGAGATGACACAACTTGTCTAGAATACTCCACATTGTACATTGTTGTTCATTACACAAGTGCTACTTGCTGGTAATCTGCTATGTGGCTGGCTGGGAGATGACACAACTTGTCTATAATACTCCACGTTGTACATTGTTGTTCATTACCCAGGCACTACTATCTGGCAGTCTGCTCTGTGGCTGGCTGGAAGATGAAACAACTTGTCTATAATACTCCACATTGTACATTGTTGTTCATTACCCAGGCGCTACTCGCTGGTGGTCTGCTATGTGGGTGGCTGGGAGATGACACAACTTGTCCTAGAATACTCTACATTGTACATTGTTGTTCATTACCCAAGTGCTAATTGTTGGTAGTCTGCTGTTTTGCTTGCTGGGAGATGGCACAACTTGTCTAGAATACTCCACATTGTACATTGTTGTTCATTAAATTAGCGTAACTTGTAGGTTGTCTGCTGCTTGGCGGGCTTGGTGATGACACAACTTGTCTGGTATACTCTACATTGTACATTGTTTTTCATTACCCAAGCACAACTTGTTGGTGGTCTGCTGTTTGGCGGGCTGGGAGATGACACAGCTCGTCTAGAATACTCAAAATTGTACCATGTTGTTCATTACCCAAGTGCTACTTGTTGGTGGTCTGCTGCAGGGCGAGCTGGGAGATGACACAACTTGTATAGAATACTCCACATTGTACATTGTTGTTAATTACCCAAGCTTAACTTTTTGGTGGTCTACTGCGTGGCCTGCTGGGAGATTACACAACTTGTCTAGAATACTCCACATTGTACATTGTTGTTCATTACCCAATTTCCACTTGCACGTAGTCTGCTGTGTGGCTGGCTGGGAGATACAACTTGTCTATAATACTATACGTTGTACATTGTTCATTACCCAAGCGCTACTTGTTGGTGGTCTGCTGCGTGGCAGGCTTGGTGATGACAAAGCTTGTATAGAATACTCCACTTTGTACATTGTTGTTCATTACCAAGGCGCTACTTCCTGGCAGTCTGCTGTGTGGCTGGCTGGGAGATGACACAACTTGTCTAGAAAACTCCACATTGTACATTGTTGTTCATTACCCAAGTGCTACATGCTGGTGGTCTGCTATTAGGCTGGCTGGGAGATGACACTACTTGTCTATAATACTCCACATTGTACATAGTTGTTCATTACCCAAGCGCTACTTACTGGCAGTCTGCTGTGTGGCTGTCTGGGAGATGACACAACTTGTCTAGAATACTCAACATTGTTTATTGTTGTTCATTACCCAAGCGCTACTTGCTGGTAGTATTGTGTGGCTGGCTGAGAGATGACACAACTTGTCTAGAATACTCCACATTGTACATTGTTGTTCATTACCCAAGTGCTACTTGCTGCTGGTCTGCTGTGTGGCTGGCTGGGAGATGACACAACTTGTCTATAATACTCCACATTGTATATTGTTGTTCATTACCCAGGCGCTACTTGCTGGTGGACTGTTGTGTGGCTGGCTGGGAGATGACACAAATTGTCTAGAATACTCCACATTGTACATTGTTATTCATTACCCTGGCGCTACTTGCTGGTGGTCTGCGGTGTGGCTGGCTGGGGGATGACACAACTTGTTTAGAAAACTCTACATTGTACATTGTTGTTCATTACCCAAGCGCTACTTGCTGGTAGTCTGCTGTGTGGCTGGCTGGTAGATGACACAACCTGTCTAGAATACTCCACATTGTAAATTGTTGTTCATTACCTAAGTGCTACTTGCTGGTGGTCTGCTGTGTGGCTGGCTGGGAGATGACACAATTTGTCTATAATACTTCACATTGTACATAGTTTTTCATTACCCAGGCGATACTTGCTGGTGGTCTGCTGTGTGGCTGCCTGGGAGATGACACACCTTGTCTAGAACACTCCACATTGGACATTGTTG
Organism: Allygus modestus; assembly: GCA_963675035.1. Classification (NCBI taxonomy): domain Eukaryota; kingdom Metazoa; phylum Arthropoda; class Insecta; order Hemiptera; family Cicadellidae; genus Allygus; species Allygus modestus. Next base: position 353,271,411 of record OY776112.1, read on the forward strand.
TTCATTACCCAAGTGCTACTTGCTGATGGTCGTCTGTGTGGCTGGCTGGGAGATGACACTACTTGTCTATAATACTCCACATTGTACACTGTTGTTTATTACCCAGACGCTACTTGTTGGTAGTCTGCTGTGTGGCTGGCTGGGAGATGACACAACTTGTCTAGAATACTCCACAATGTACATTGTTGTTCATTACCCAGGCGCTTCTTTTTGGTAGTCTGCTCTGTGGCTGTCTATAATATGACAAAACTTGTCTAGAATACTCCACATTGTACATTGTTGTTCATTACTCAGGCGCTACTTGCTGGTAGTCTGCTGTGTGGCTGGCTGGGAGATGACACAACTTGTCTAGAATACTCCACGTTGTACATTGTTGTTCATTACCCAGGGGATACTTGCTGGTAGTCTGCTGTGTGGCTGGCTGGGAGATGACACAACTTGTCTAGAATACTCCACATTGTACATAGTTGTTCATTACCCAAGCGCTACTTGTTAGTGGTCTGTTGCGTGGCGGGCTGGGAGATGACACAACTTGTCTAGAATACTCTACATTGTACTTTGTTGTTCATTACCCTAGCGAAACTTGTAGGTGGTCTGCTGCTTGGCGGGCTTGGTGATGACAAAGCTTGTCTAGAATACTCCACTTTGTACATTGTCGTTCATTACTAAGGCGCTACTTACTGGCAGTTTGCTGTGTGGCTGGCTGGGAAATGACACAACTTGTCTAGAATACTCCACTTGTACATTGTTGTTCATAACTCAGGGGATACTTGCTGGTAGTCTGTTGTGTGACTGGCTGGGAGATGACACAACTTGTCTAGAATACACCACATTGTATATTGTTGTTCATTACCCAAGCGCTACTTGTTAGTGGTCTGCTGTGTGGCTGGCTGGGAAATGACACAACTTATAATACTCTACATTGTACATTGTTGTTCACTACCCAAGTGAAACTTGTAGGTGGTCTGCTGCTTGGCGGGCTTCGTGATGACAAAGCTTGTCTAGAATACTCCACTTTGTACATTGCTGTTCATTACCAAGGCGCTACTTACTGGTAGTCTGCTGTGTGGCTGGCTGGGAGATGACACAACTTGTCTAGAATACTCCACATTGTACATTGTTGTTCATTACCCAAGTGCTACTTGCTGGTAATCTGCTATGTGGCTGGCTGGGAGTTTACACAACTTGTCTATAATACTCCACATTGTACATTGTTGTTCATTATCCAGGCGCTTCTCGCTGGTGGTCTGCTGTGTTGGTGGCTGGGAGATGACACAACTTGTTTGGAATACTCCACATTGTATATTGTTATTCATTACCTAGGCGCTACTCGCTGTTGGTCTGAGGTGTGGCTTGCTGGGAGGTGACACAACTTGTCCAGAATACTCTACATTGTATATTGTTGTTCATTACCTAGGCGCTACTTGCTGGTAGTCTGCTGTGTGGTGGGCTGGGAGATGACACATCTTGTCTAGAATACTCTACATTGTACATTGTTGTTCATTACCCAAGTGCTACTTGTTGGTAGTCTGCTGTTTGGCTTGCTGGGAGATGACACAACTTGTCTAGAATACTCTACATTGTACTTTGTTGTTCATTACCCTAGCGAAACTTGTAGGTGGTCTGCTGCTTGGCGGGCTTGGTGATGACAAAGCTTGTCTAGAATACTCCACTTTGTACATTGTCGTTCATTACTAAGGCGCTACTTACTGGCAGTCTGCTGTGTGGCTGGCTGGGAAATGACACAACTTGTCTAGAATACTCCACTTGTACATTGTTGTTCATAACTCAGGGGATACTTGCTGGTAGTCTGTTGTGTGACTGGCTTGGAGATGACACAACTTGTCTAGAATACACCACATTGTACATTGTTGTTCATTACCCAAGCGCTACTTGTTAGTGGTCTGCTGTGTGGCTGGCTGGGAAATGACACAACTTATAATACTCTACATTGTACATTGTTGTTCACTACCCAAGTGAAACTTGTAGGTGGTCTGCTGCTTGGCGGGCTTCGTGATGACAAAGCTTGTCTAGAATACTCCACTTTGTACATTGCTGTTCATTACCAAGGCGCTACTTACTGGTAGTCTGCTGTGTGGCTGGCTGGGAGATGACACAACTTGTCTAGAATACTCCACATTGTACATTGTTGTTCATTACCCAAGTGCTACTTGCTGGTAATCTGCTATGTGGCTGGCTGGGAGATGACACAACTTGTCTATAATACTCCACATTGTACATTGTTGTTCATTACCCAGGCGCTTCTCGCTGGTGGTCTGCTGTGTGGGTGGCTGGGAGATGACACAACTTGTTTGGAATACTCCACATTGTATATTGTTATTCATTACCTAGGCGCTACTCGCTGTTGGTCTGAGGTGTGGCTTGCTGGGAGGTGACACAACTTGTCCAGAATACTCTACATTGTATATTGTTGTTCATTACCTAGGCGCTACTTGCTGGTAGTCTGCTGTGTGGTGGGCTGGGAGATGACACATCTTGTCTAGAATACTCTACATTGTACATTGTTGTTCATTACCCAAGTGCTACTTGTTGGTAGTCTGCTGTTTGGCTTGCTGGGAGATGGCACAACTTGTCTAGAATACTCCACATTGTACATTGTTGTTCATTTAACTAGCGTAACATGTAGGTTGTCTGCTGCTTGGTGGGCTTGGTGATGACACAACTTGTCTGGTATACTCTACATTGTACATTGTTGTTCATTACCCAAGCACAACTTGTTGGTGGTCTGCTGTTTGGCGGGCTGGGAGATGACACAGCTCGTCTAGAATACTCAAAATTGTTCCATGTTGTTCATTACCCAAGTGCTACTTGTTGGTGGTCTGCTGCAGGGCGAGCTGGGAGATGACACAACTTGTATAGAATACTCCACATTGTACATTTTTGTTCATTACCCAAGCTTAACTTTTTGGTGGTCTACTGCGTGGCCTGCTGGGAGATTACACAACTTGTCTAGAATACTCCACATTGTACATTGTTGTTCATTACCCAAGTGCTACTTGCACGTAGTCTGCTGTGTGGCTGGCTGGGAGATACACAACATGTCTATAATACTATACGTTGTACATTGTTCATTACCCAAGCGCTACTTGTTGGTGGTCTGCTGCGTGGCGGGCTGGGAGATGACACAACGTGTCTAGAATACTCTACATTGTACATCGTTGTTCATTACCCAAGCGCTACTTGTTAGTGGTCTGCTGTGTGGCTGGCTGGGAGATGACACAACTTGTATAGAATACTCCACATTGTACATTGTTGTTCATTACCCAAGCTTAACTTTTTGGTGGTCTGCTGCGTGGCCTGCTGGGAGATTACACAACTAGTCTAGAATACTCTACATTGTACATTGTTGTTCATTACCCAAGCACTAATTTTTGTTGGTCTGCTGCATGGCCTGCTGGGAGATGACACAACTTGTCTGGAATACTCTACATTGTACATTGCTGTTCATTACCTAAGCACAACTTGTTGGTGGTCTGCTGCGTGGCGGGCTGGGAGATGACACAACCTGTCTATAATACTCTACATTGTATATTGTTGTTAGAACAGCTGATTCCAGCTAGGACCATGTATGAGGTCAGTAATCACAAATAACATATTTTTTCTTGAACTCCAGCTACCGATTCGCCTTTTACTTTCTTTCCCTATACGTAGTATAAGGAGAAAGTATTTTTTTCGTCAAAACTTTCGAATTTGAGTTGTTAGTGTAAATATTCGTTTACAGAGCTATAGCCCTAACCAATGGGCTGATTTTTATGAAATTTGGTATGTAGGTACTATTCCACGATATCTCCAGGTATTTTTAATTTTTAATTTTTTTTATTTTTAAGGATAATTATCCCCCAAAAATCGCCAAAAAACATGACAAATCCAAATTTCACAAAAACGTCTCTAACGATTTTCATCAAACATTAGTGGTTTGTATAACTTTAGGTTTCCAACAAAATTACAATCAAACAAGGAACACAAAATATGTGTTTTTCATGCAAATATCAATATAAATCAACTAGGTGAAGCCACATACCAATTTTCATCAATATACATTCATAAATAAGCTATATATGCCCTTTTGATTATTATACATAAGAATAACATGGGGGATGAGTATGCAGGTTTGCTGCAACAAGGAACAGCAAAGTTAGTTTTTATGCAAATATCAATATAACTCAACAAGATGAAGCCACATACCAAGTTTTATTAATTTATATCCTAAATTAAGGGATACATTACATTTTACTTATTCTCCATAATAATAACGGGGGCTGAGTACGTAGGTTTGCTGCTACGGGAATTACCGGTAAAATTTGTTTATGCAAATAACAATATACCACAATCAGATGAAGCCGTATACCAAGTTTCGTTAGTATACTCATAAGTAAGCGAGATATAGATTTGTTCTTACTCCCCATAAGAATAGCATTGGACAACTTAACTGTGTTTAGCACTTTCAATATCTCTGTAACCAATTGACGTAGAGAAATGAACAAAACACCAAATTGTATGTTTTTTAAAGCTGAATCCAATGGTGAAAACTAAAATTTAATTTCAATAAATATTACACGTAAAAATTTCAAAAACCCCATTTTTGGGGTATAAAACCCCCCTAAAATACCACTTCGGATGAGGCGATCTGTCTGGTTTTCAAACTAAAGTCATAAATGCTGCTTTACACGTTTGTACCAAATTTCATGAAAATCGGATTTTTTTTACGAGTGTTATCGCACCCACGGACACACATATATATAGTTTTATATATATATATATATATATACACAGTTTCGAACGAATGATGTTTTTGGGGTCTGGGGACCTCAAAACGAAAAGTTATCATGGTGCCAGGCCTGGTTATCAGGTCTTACCATGCCGATTACAGTAATAGCTTCTTCCCTATAAGGGAAATTCGCTAAAATTAGGTCGGTCGTTAGGTAAATAATTACATTTTGCTTTCGACTTTTACCGTTGACATGCCAGCTACTGTCAAGTTTTAGAAGAACACAACATTTATTTTCCCCAACACAAAAATAGACATTTTAGAAATTATTAACTGAAATATCAAACGTAACAGTCAAAACTTGAATAATTGTTTGTTATGTTCGTTTTTAAAAGTGAATGTAATTTCAAAATGATGGCTTAATTATTGGTTTTGATTAAATATTAAGGTAGATAATGCGTACCAACAAAATAACAACCTCGATAACTAATATATAAAGATAAAACATTTTAAGTCGATCTATTTTATGTTTTCTTATAAAATGAAAACTAGTGGATTTTTCGTGCGTGTATCTACAAAATCGTCACTTTTTAGTTTCAGACGATTCAGAGAATTGACAGAGAGTTCTACTTGATCGGAACTATGAATTTAATTTATCTGACCTCCAGCCGCTTATTATGGTGGTCAGCATAGTGCGGTGGCGTCTCATACAGCGTGTCCAAATCTCCACGCCACTTTTCAGAGGCGAGATGCGGGTCCGTCCTTCTCACACCGGCTTTTACGCGTTCCTCCAATTTTCTCTGTAGTAGTGTCAGCTTGTACTTCAATTCCTTCAACATTTGTTCAGGATCTGAGCTCCCGGCGTACATTTCTTCTCCAGCCCAGTCCCACTCCCCAGGACTTTGTTTGACTTTGAGTCGCGTCACACTCGGACCGCACACCATGAGCTGGTCCTCCTCAATCTAAAACAAAATACGAATTTAATATTTATTTAATTTTGATATATTAAATATATGTATACCGTATACTAAACAATGGTGGTACATTTCTTGGTTATTTCTCCTCAATATGAACATAACATTACAACCCATGAAACCCATTCTAACGTTTTTCGTCTTCTCTATGTCTTGTATCTTTTGTATGATTTGCATATACGAGGAGTTTATAATAACACTTCTGTTAGCTTAGATTCAAATTCACCATGACAAGATCTTAAGATCTTAGCACTCGAGTGCTATTTGGTGTGTTTTAAAACTTTTTTTATCCAAGAAGAGTACAGTTTTAAGATTTATACCTTCATAATCAGATTGTGAAGCTTGAAACACTCTGATTGCAAAAGTCAATATAAATCTAGCGGTTTGAGGATTCCCGATGACGTCATACGAATTAAATCCAGGTCACAAGACACTACCTCCTCTCTCTCAACCCCTTCTTGGACGGTGAACCTTCTCTTGGAAGGAGAACCTTCTCTTGGAAGGTGAACCCCCTCTTGGAAGGTGAACCCCCTCTTGGATGGTGAACCTCTCTTGGACTGTGAACCCCTCTTGGACGGTGAACCCCCTCTTAGAAGGTGAACCCCCTTTTGGACGGTGAACCCCTCTTGGAAGGTGAATTCCCACTTGGAAGGTGAACCCCCTCTTGGACGGTGAACCCCTCTTGGCCGGTGAACCCCCTCTTAGAAAGTGAACCTCCTCTTGGACCCAATTTTGTCGATGTTTCCAGTAGCACCAATCTTGCGAACTCAGCTGTAATGCTATTCTTATGGAGTATAATTAATTATTAATTATAATTATTCTTAAGTATAATTTATGTCCCCTTATTTATGAACATAAATGAAGGCAACTTTGTAAATTGCTTCACTTAGTTTAGTTTAATATATAATTACACAAACACCCATTATTTTGTGTTCCTTGTTACAGCAAACCTGCGTACTCAGCCCAATTTATTCTTATGAATAATAATTGCAAAGTTATAGTTTTCTTACTTGTGATTATATAATTATGAATCACGATAAGTGGCCTGACATAGTAATATAAGACCATGTTATGACCATGTTAAGACCATATATATGCATTATAAATTCGCTGAGAACTCAGGTTTTCTGCGACGGTTTTTAAACTGTGTTATATTAATAATAATTAATAGCACACATAATTTGACCCATATAGAGAAAAAAAGCTTATTAAGCAATTCTCACCTCAGGAGGTGGGTTTTGATATGGCGAAATATGTGTATCAGTGTACTCCTGTTCTTGCCCGTATTCTCCTATACCTCTTCCGCACAATCCCTCCATGTCTGCTGCAGTTTCTGTTAGTGTCTGGAAGGGAGAGTTCTTATTATACATTTGATATTAGTGATATATAGAAGTAGAAGACAAGTAGAAGTATCCGGATTTTACAAATGACAATAATTTGTAACTTGTTACAAACGGGGAAAGGATTTGACCCAGTTATGCAACAATTCCAGATCAGGATTTTATCAAGTCTGATCAGAATTTGATTGGAACTTGACGTACTTTTAATAAAAAATAAAAAACTGCTATAAACATAAAAGTTACAGATGTACTCGTTGAAAAGTAGGTATTAAACACAATGATAAGATGAAAATGAGCTAGTTTAAAAAATGACGTGACAAAATTGATAATACCGTCAGACCAGGATTCGAACCCAGGACTTCAAGGATTGGAGTTTACGGGCTTAATTCACTTCAAGACCGACGCTGCTTGCCGATGACGAAGGACGGTACTACAATGCCAACTTAGATGTATTATAAGTTTCAGATTGAAGGAATTAAATTCAATATATGTTGAGTTTTAACATACTTAAGATTAAGAAATGTTAAAACATCGAATAAAGATTGATAAATGCTTATATATGCTAAGAGTATGGTTTATAATAATTAAGATGTGCAGATAAAAATTGCATTTTAAGCTAGCATATCAACATAGAGTATATCAATTATAAATGTATCTTTATTTTAAAAAAGATTTTTTTAAGAGGAAGATTTAATTAAGGAACTACCAAGCAAATTCTTGTGCTTTATACGTTAAAGGGGCTTAAGGCTCTGATTTGACCTAACTTCCTATATGAAATTAGAAGCTGTCATTATTCACGCATACCGTTAGAAAGGTATTGTCCTGTGGATGAGCAGAAACCCCTTATAATTTGCATCGGCCCGCAGGTCCACACCCCACAGGCTTTCAGAGTTTCAATATAATCTTATTGAGGAACAGTAATCAATTTAATTAATTAATTTAACATGCTAATTTTAATATGTATGTATTAGATATTCTTTTACTAGCTAGTCTGACAGACGTTATCCTGTCATATTGTATTTGGATTTGTTTTATGTCAAATACTCGTTGATTTTCAAGATGAGCTCGTTCGCTTCGCTCACGCACCTCCCGGATTAGCTCGTTCGCTACGCTCACTCGCCTGTCGAAAAAAATAGTTTGAGTTGCCATTCAAGTAGTTTTTTATTTCCATAATGAACATATGTTTATGCCTTTCAAGTATGTTTAGGTATAAACATTTTGTTAACAGATGTTTGGTATAACTAACTGAACTTTGAACAAATCAATGGGAACTTTGAAGGCCAGTGGGACAGAGCCCTTAGGTCAGATTAAAATGTTCTTTTATAAGAACCTTGTCCTGGACATTAGCGAACACAACAAAACAATAATTATTCAATTTGGTGCACTCATTCTCAAGTGGTGGCGTGACTAAGGGAAACAGGCATTCATTTTTACATATTACTAGATTCTACTGATTCTTATTACTATTTCTGAATATGTTATTTGTTGTTACAACATTATTTTTGTTCCGGTACAAAATAAACGTAAGTATCGGAGCCAATTCACTACATATTATCACTTCTTAAAATTTCGATTTACTATTAAGTTTAGGCCTAGGGTAGGATAGATAACATTATTCTGTGAGTACTAGGTTTAAGAGTGATACAAAATACTTATTATCTACATAAATAACTGTTCACCATTTTTGTTCTATTTAAGTAATCTCAAATATTTCCTAACAAACATAATTTACAAATTATAGGGTGCTATAGGGCTGGCATTGAGTTGTTCATAGGATAAGGATGTATAGCCCTATTCGATTTTTATGGGAAAACTGCCTATCAACACCTGTTTATTTACTAGTAAACATGTAATAGTAATACATATGATCAACTGGGATATCCTCAGTGCCAAATTTACAAGTATTACCGGGTCAAAAACCAAACAGATTGTATCTCAAAATATTTGCCAGGATTCCTAGATGTGTAAAAACTATAAAAACGCCAGAATTTCTCTAAGGGTAACGCCTCAGGAGCAGCCCGTCAGCAACTCTCGAAGTCGTTCTTGGTCTGCCTTTCGATATCTTCTGTCTGGAACAGGCCATTGCACCATCACCAAAGCCATTGCTCACAGCCCTGTGCTTGAAATTACTCAGATGCCATGAGTACGAAGATGGTTTCACTAAACCTTTTTCTGTTGAATTCTGCTTCAGAGAAGAGTGGAAATCTATTTTTCAAGCAGACATTTGTGGCATCATGGTTTGTGCCAATCTAGGCCTTGCCAGAGGCTATTGCGACAAGCATATAGTAATCTTGTCAGATTTTCAAGCTGCCCTCAAGGCTCTTCACTCCAACGAAATCAAGGCAAAATTAGTGTGGGAGTGTTACAACGCACTCAGCGAACTTGCAACACGTAACTTGGTGCATCTTGGTTGGGTACCTGGCCAAGTGGCCATGTAGGCATAGGTGGCAATGATTGTGCAGATAAGCTTGCTAAAAGAGGTTCCGGTGTGTCATTCTTTGGTCCAGAGCCAAGCTGTGGCATAAGCAAAACAACTGCTTTTCACACGATCAACAAATCGTCCAGGGACTTACATCGCCAGCAATGGCAGGGTTATTCTGGTCAAGCACTTGGCAAAAGGCTGCTAGCAGACACTAGCTCTTACTTCACTAAATGGTTGGTGAGGTTGGGCAGAGGTTGGGTTGAGCAGGTGATTTCGTTGATAACTGGACACAGTCACTTCAGGAAACATCTCCACACTCTTGGACTTAGAAATGAAAGTCAGGTGAGTAGGCTTTGCAATCAGTCTGAAGAGACTTCCAAGCATATCATACTGGATTGCGAAAGACTCGGGGTGAGGAGAAGGGCTCTGTTTGGTTGCAAGCAACCGGGTAATGCATGGGACGTTAGTATTGGGAAAAAACTCGTGGATCTCGTAAAGGGTACGGGTATTGGTCTACCCAACTAACGTACTAGGGACACACACAATAAGCTTCGGTTGACGTGTGAGGATCTCTGAAGCCGTCCCTTCCACAACACATACACATCTTATGTAACGCCCCTTAAAAAATGTTTTGGCCTTATAATTTGTTTAATATTTGCCTATGGTAAAAAATTAATTTTAAGGCTAGGTGATTACGTACATACACTTGTGTACGTCAGAAGTAAAATGTCATCAGTTTCTCCATCAAATGGAGTAGGCCTGCAACTGCCGGTGCGGCTGAGATCGTCAGGTGTAGAATATTTTTAATTACTGTATTTGGATTTCCGCTTCTAATTTTAATAATTCTAGCCCTCAACTTTAGTAAAAACCGATCGTTATATACGGTATACTATTGAAACCTGAATCTTTTATTAAAAGCTGTATTTAAACTGAAACAATAAACAAATATATGTGCAGTACCAATAAAAAAAACATAAATATTCTGCAATATACAATACATAAGACCGCAAAACTAGTGCATTAATGTTCTAGTGGGCTTAAAAGTGGGTTGGTTTTTTAAAGTTGCGTTTTACATGTTCTGGTACAGAGTTAACGCTTTTCTGTATTCGTTAAGAAATTAATCTATGGAGTTTATGCAATTTACTATGATTAATCTTTTATACTGTTATCTTTTATACTGATATTTAAACTGTTGTCTCGATGTGGACTGAAAAACTTTTATGTAAACGGCAATGCTGTACGCTATATACTAAAAACAAATAATGAACCGTATCATGAATGGAAAATCATAACCGTTGATAAGAGGTTTGATCTTTTCTCGTGTAATGGTATGAACTGACTAACGACATTACGGGTAAAATGTGGTTTCCTCATCCACTGAGGTACCCTTGGGAGAGAAGGCCTCAGAATAATGTTAAACTACATTTATACTTGTAAACATTTATTTCTTTATTTCTTTTACTATTAAAGTAAATTTAAAACCCTTGGCAACTGAAATCTGGAAGGAAGAATATCAGGTCTAACAAGAACGTCGTCATTCATCATAAACGATGATTAATTTTTAATGCAAAACTGATCCGGACTAGTAACGAAATATACTATATCAGTTTTGCATTAAAAATTAATCATCGTTTATGATGAATGACGACGTTCTCGTTAGACCTGATATTCTTCCCTCCAGATTTCAGCTGCCAAGGGTTTTAAATTTACTTTAATAGTAAAAGAAATAAATGTTTACAATTATAAATGTAGTTTAACATTATTCTAAGATTAACATGTAATATTAGCATGTAGCTAATTTTAGTGATCTGAAAAGAAGTGATCGGAAAAGACAACAAAGGAACATATGTTATTTTAAATGAAAACAGCAAGTTTCCAGCCGCATTTTAGTTTTGAAAGTCATATGTTCCCGCGTAGTATGACGAAAAATATTTTTGTAGTGTGACGAAAAGTATCGTTCAATACTCGTCCGAAAAGCTCTTTGCCAGTGCTTGATCTAAATTCCGTGCGAGACGATTCTCGCACTGGCAAAGAGCGCTTTTTCGGAATAGTACCGAAATATACTATTTCGTCATACTGCTTGGAAAACGGTTGTTTTCAATTCATGCGTTGCGGGGCGAAAGTAGTTCTTTTCAGTTCTAGGACGGAAAAGAATAAGCTGGTGTCGAGGTCATCAGCTGTTCCGTTACTGTCATTTATAAATATCAATGTAGTGAATCTGCAAACTTGTGTACGTCGATTGTAATTAATCGATTGTATCGAGAGTTGTAATCAATTATTTTATCGATTGTAATTCATTGTTGCATTGTTGTTGGTATAAGTATATTTGTTGCGTTTCAGTCCGACAAGATGAGTGACACGGGAAATAAATATGTATTACAATTTAATTTTGCCTCAGGGAGAAGATAAGCTAACCGATAACGCTGTTCGCAGCGAATCTGATTTCTGATATAGCTCGAAACGGTTGACCTCTTTGTATTCTTTGTTGCAATCGATAGTCCAAAGCATTCGATATACCTATCGTTGTAGTTAGTCTAACCTAACACTAACACAAACGTAACAGCCAATAGTTGAAAACATCTGTAGTAACAGTTGTTTGTTAATAGCAAGAACAAGATGGAAGCCATTTTGGGAGCAATGTTTTAAAGGTAAACAAGTTGTAAAGTATTAGTTTTGAGAAAGCAGTTAGCTTAATATAGTGTGCAGTAAGACGAAAAATATAGTTCATCACATGGGCCAAAAGTGGCTTTTCGATCCTCACTCATTTTCCGACCTCGGCTTCGCCTCAGTCGTTAAACTTGAGCTCGTATCGGAAAGCGTAAATTTCGGCCCTAGTAATGAAATATACTATTCACACAATTTTCACAAAACATTTTAAAGACTTGCGTCAACGAATAAGTACTTATTTTGCCATACACATTTTACATTTCCAAATTCCAAGTTATTTCATGTTTAATAAAATTTTCATCTAATAGCCACTATTATGAGAAAAATTATTTTGTTTTGTATGCTTCCTTATGCATTTCATACAATTTTCAATGATTAATTATAAAAAAGTGTGAATTAATGTGTCCCATATATGATAACGTGATGTGATCTGAAAACAATTATACAATTCGTGAGGAGTGATGATAGTATTTAAACTCGATTAGCCAAAACTCATCAACTGTCACTTTCAAGTTCCAACATTTACTGAAGCTATAGAGCACTCTAGTTTTCAATTATGTAAGATATCTGGTTATAGATGTAGTATTATTTATATCTTTTCAAAAAAGGGTAACCAAAGAAAGGAACAAAACAAATATATTTATTCTAAACACCAAGTTACCTCAAATGTGTTGAACTGTAGTCATTTTATCATGTGCTAGATATTTTGAATCTTGAAATATTCTGGACAAACTTCAATTACTAATTTAGATAATCATGTTGAGGAAAATAAAACAATAACCTTGATAAACAACAACAAAAATTTGGTGTTGCTAAACATCTGACCTAGCCAAGGAATTACTCAGGTGGATTAGTATAAATTATTTTTATAATATTGGTCGGGTTGTATATTTATAACAAAATTAGATGATATTTATGCTAAGTCAACCTGCAAAAGTATTGTGTACTACATTATTATTTATTTGTTATTTGAAAGCCCTTAACGTCTAGATTTACCTTTTGGGGTACTTTATGGGCCTCGACCCATGAGGGTTTAAAGTTCCGATGTTTAATGGAAAAACAAACAGCCATTGATACTATCAAACAGTACAAATGCAAGGACAGTTGTTTTACACTAACGTCTGGAATGGCTTGACAGTATAAACTAATATAGTTTTATATTAGCTGTTTAATCCCAAAATAAGAATATTTTCTGGAATCCGAGCAATTGGACTTACCTCCTTAACTAAACCCAATATTATATTAAATTGCAATTAAACTCTTTATTCTCAAAAACTCGTTATATTTATTCACAACACAGCTTGTGGAATTAGCTAAAACCATCGTTTTGAAAGAAGCTATATTGTTAGAGTTTAAACAAATGTCCAACTCGACAATACTCCAATGTTTTGTCAATGCTTTGTTTGTTAATGGGTCAACAACTGATAAAAATACAACTAATAATATTTATATTACTTCTTAAGATTTTCATTGAGCTATGAAGGCCTGTGAGGTGTAGCCTTGAAAGGTGTATCCCTGTGAGGTGGAGCCCTGTGAGGTGTAGCCCTGTGAGGTAGAGCCTTGTGAGGTGTAGCCCTGTGAGTTGTAGCCCTGTGAGGTAGAGCCTTGTGAGGTGTAGCCCTGTCAGGTTTAGCCCTGTGAGGTGTAGCCCTGTGAGATGTAGCCCTGTGAGGTGTAGCCCTGTGAGGTAGAGCCTTGTGAGGTGTAACCCTGTGAGGTGTACCCCTGTGAGGTAGAGCCTTGTGAGGTGTAGCCCTGTGAGGTAGAGCCTTGTGAGGTGTAGCCCTGTCAGGTTTAGCCCTGTGAGGTGTAGCCCTGTGAGATGTAGCCCTGTGAGGTGTAGCCGTGTGAGGTAGAGCCTTGTGAGGTGTAACCCTGTGGGATGTACCCCTGTGAGGTAGAGCCCTGTGAGGTGTAGACCTGTGAGGTGTAGCCCTGTGAGGTGTACCCATGTGAGGTAGAGCCCTGTGAGGTGTATCCATGTGAGGTAGAGCCCTGTGAGGTGTAGCCCTGTGAGGTAGAGGCCTGTGAGCTGTAGCCCTGTGAGGTGTAGCCCTGTGAGGTGTAGCCCTGTGAGGTGTAGACCTGTGAGGTGTAGCCCAGTGAGGTGTAGCCCTGTGAGGTGTAGCCCTGTGAGGTGTAGCCCTGTGAGGTGTAGACCTGTGAGGTGTAGCCCAGTGAGGTAGAGCCTTGTGAGGTGTAACCCTGTGAGGTGTACCCCTGTGAGGTAGAGCCCTGTGAGGTGTAGACCTGTGAGGTGTAGCCCTGTGAGGTGTATCCATGTGAGGTAGAGCCCTGTGAGGTGTAGCCCTGTGAGGAAGAGCCCTGTGAGCTGTAATCCTGTAAGGTGTAGCCCTGTGAGGTGTAGCCCTGTGAGCTGTAGCCCTGTGAGGTGTATCCCTGTGAGGTGTAGCCCTGTGAGATTATCCCTGTGAGGTGTAGCCCTGTGAGTTAGAGGCCTGTGAGGTGTAGCCCTGTGAGGTGTAGCCCTGTGAGGTGTAGCCCTGTGAGATGTATCCCTGTGAGGTGTATCCCTGTGAGGTGTAGCCCTGTGAGGTAGAGGCCTGTGAGGTGTAGCCCTGTGAGGTGAAGCCCTAGGGCGGAATTCACAAACACTCTTCAAAGCTTCCTTACCTTTAACATTCCTTGATCCGGCCTCCGACCTTCCATCAACCTTCCTCAAGTAACTGTGTAAGAAACGCTCCTGGCGATAGGCGTAAGTGGCGACCCAAAGACAGTTGAGGTATCGGAAAGGTGCAATCGCACTGTACTAGGAGACATTGCTTAAACGCTTAGAGGCTGCTGGCGTGACTGCTGGTTGTTGGGGTCATCCTTATTGATGTACAATACCCGATGCTATAGTGTATAGTGTAACTACTTCATGGAAACACTACTTCACTATTTTGGTGTTACTTTTTAATTGATGATAGAACAAAGTGAAGGAATCTATGTATTAGCAGAGACAAAGATTCCTTGTCCGTTAATGTGTGGGTGTGTGTGTAAGTAATGCAATAACGTGAAAACTGATGCACGGATTGCTTTCAAAATTTACGCACATATGTTCCAAAATACTTTGCGCTTCTAGTTCAAAAATGGATTACACTCGTTAAACTGTTTTGTAATAATTAACTTTTAAATGTTGTAAAATTTCCATAAGGTAAAGCATTGGATAAAAACTACCTTTTGTAATTGCGAGATGCTAATACAATATTGTTTCGTAATGGCAAACAACTACTTAAAAATTATCCTATTTATATGTTTTATGATTAAATAATTAAAGTACTCTCCGTTTAACATGAGTTAATTCAATTTATCAAAGGTTTCTGAAATTTTTAAACAAGCTGGCCCGACAGACGTTGTCCCGTCCTAATGTCATTGAATTTGTTTTATGTCAAATACTCGTTCATTAGTGAATTTCCTTTGGAAAGTGAACTATTAGCATGACCCGCACGGTGAAACTTAAGCCCGGGACCATCATAGAAGTTGGTCATTCTAGCATGCATATTTACCGAGTTATTAAATAAAATGTGTATCGACTAAACACAGTACGTTGTCTAATGGGGGTTTTACACTAGAAAAGCCTGTCAGTCCTTTGTTAGAGTACTTTTATCATCCCCAGCAACCTCACGCCTACTTTAAAGCATGTCTGGACCTTCTCTTAGCATTATAATGCGCAAAATAGTATTCCCAGCTTTGCAGGTAAATGAAATCAGGAGCATAAGAGCAGCCACAAAATCACTGTTTACAGATTTCAATAAAAATTGGAATAAATGTTTGTTTTTACACTGATTTTGAGTTTTATAAGTTTTTATGTGGAAATTCACTTCCCTCACGTCAGCGTGCTGCGTGCGAACTCGTTTTCAATATGAGCTCATTTGCTTCGCTCACTCGCCTATCGAAAAAAGAGTTTGAGTTGCCATTAAAATAGTTTTTTTAATTCCATTATGAGAGTTCCCATTCAAGTAGGTTTTTTATCTCCATAATGAACATATATTTATGCCTTTCAAGTATGTTTAGATATACTCCTTGTTAACAGCTGTTTGGTGTAACTAACTGAACTTTTATCAAATCAGTGGGAACTTTGAAGGCCAGTGGGACAGAGTCCTTAGGTCGGATTTCTATGAAAATAGTTTAAGTCCTATTCTCAGACCTACCGAATATACACATAAAATTTCATAAGAATCGGTCAAGCCGTTTCGGAGGAGTTTTGTTACAAACACTGTGACACGAGAATTTTATAAATTAGATAATTTAATATATTTAAGAACGACGAATTAACCAAGACCTAAAATTAACCAAAATAAAAGCAGATATTTTCCTTCATAGTCCCCAGGATCAAGGCTATTTATTTAGTATTTTGTGATGGAATTTCGGTTAGAACTTACGTTAACAGCAGTTAATTTCGTCTACTATTTCTGAGTTCGGTCATCCCATTTGGCACTAGGCTTTTAAATATGTTTTAAAAATCGTGCTTTCTATTCACTCACTTCCTAAAGTTAATACTTAACCAAATTTTGATGATTATTTTTGTCTTTAAAATATAATTTTAAGCTTTAAGTCACTGTGAAGCCATAATTTTGATTGAGGCCTCAGGGCTCTGACCCTCGAGGCTTCCAAGTTTATAATAATCATTATACTCATTATTATTCTTAGTGAAATATTTTGTTGGCGATGCTGAGTTTATGTTATTCAAAAAACAACTTCGGACTTTTGCCATCGCACTGGTTGAGAAAATATAAGTTTTGTGACGTTCCGGGATCTGGACTCTGATCCTATTTTCAGGTCAGAATTTTTTTTCTAGAACGTAACATATATAATATTAAGTTAATGTTAATGAACTTAACTTAATGTTTGTTTTAACAATATTAAGAACCCTCCCCCAGCTGCATCCCCTTTCGACTGAGAAGACGGAACGATCATACCAGTGGTTGACGAGACCCAGAGAAGAGAGTGGTGGAGTGGTGGTGTGTGGCCCCTATCATCTCCCTCTAGAGGTTCATCCCTCTCCTTACCTAAACTTATCAGTCTTATGGACAATGCCTTTATTATGTGGGTATTACATTCAAACATGTTATAAGGAGATACTGTCTCATGGCCAGCCTTTATTATGTGGGTATTACATTCAAACATGTTATAAGGAGAATACTGTCTTATGGCCAGCCTTTAATGCTGACAATACAGATTCCTGAGGCCTCGGGGGCTCTTTCTTTCTCTTTTTAGCGAATTTACCCTATAAGGAAGAAGCCATTACCGTAGTCGGCATGGTAAGACCTAGGCCCAGGACCATGATAACTTTTTGTTTTGAGGTCCCCTGACCCCCAAAAACACCATTCGTTCGAAACTGTAATATATATATATATATATATATATATATATATATATATATATATATACATAAAATCACTCTTACAGTTGATTTTATGAGTAGTCCATCCCTTGTGGTCCAACTTGTTACTGTATATATTCGTTCAGTTCAAAGACTAAGTCACTGAAAATGATTTATTAATGTGTTTTATAAAATTTCAGATTGATATATAGTTGTATACACTAGTATTTTTTCACTTATAACAGATTTTAAAGAAAAGCTGATACTCTTACAGGTTACCACATCAAGCTGATATAGAAAACCCCAGAGATCCGCCATGTTTAATCGTATAATACATTTAAGAAATCCCATATTTAGATGATACTTCTAAATGTCTCTCTTCAAGTAGATACTGGGGAAACTGTCAAACCGCCATCTTTATAAAACTTAAATTTTCTTGATACAGCAGTGTATATCACAGTTATACAGTTTTAAACCAGCATTGGGTTGATACTACCCAAATATTAACTGCGTACTTGGCTTAAAACATTTAGAGAGCAGTGAGCAGTGTCAAGGTGACACGTACGATTCACAGAGAAAAATGAATAATTGTTGAAACTACCAAAAATATAATAAAATAAACAATCTAATATGTGTATGGACATCTAATTTCATTGTTTGCTTTAAACATTGTCATTTGCAAAACATATTGCTCTGTAAAAAAATGCTGGGGTATTTTAAACACAAAGATGTTGGTTAAACTGATTGTGTGAAAATAGACACTGAAATTGGTTTACTAGAGGCTTGAGTAACCAATTCGCATTCGTGGTAAAACTATGCTGTGTCAATTTGGCATTTGTGACACGAAAGTGTGTTGGTCTTCTAAAATATATTTTAAACACGGTAATTTTGTGTGGAATTGTGGGTAATTAATGTGCGTTGCACCCGGGATTGGCCGTAATTCACAAAAAGCCAGGAAAAATATACGATTAAGTGTAATTTTGTATATGTTGACGGTAGTTATAGTAAATGAATACAATTTTGTTTATTAAAAATACAAAACAATTATTTAAATAGCACAAATGATCAACGGTGAAAGATAAAAATCTGTATTACACTATTAGTACTATTACATTTAGTCTAAGTTTGGGTAGGGCTTCGGGTATGTAATAAACTAATAAAGCAACTCAAGATTAGGTTTTTAACACTATGATTTGTATTTAAATTGGCAGAAAAACTCTTTCAAAAAGGATCCATGAACAAATATTTCCACCTAAAAAGTAGAAGTAGAAGTACATTTTTTAATGTAGTTGCAGTTGCAGATGAATGAAATTATCAACTTATTACTGAGAATAATTATGAATAAATCCTACTGTTGGTACACTGGTGAGGCAAATTTATCGTTCTTTGAACTATCATGATTCGTTGTTTACTCCTATAAGTGATTCTACTCGTGAAAATCACTGGAGTAAAAGTAATACAAGTTGGAGCAAATTCATTTTTTCACTCTATTTATGCATCTAATCTTGCCGTGAAATATGATAAATCATGAGCAAACAAACGAATACAAGTTTATTAATGTTAAAATCATTAGTAGGTATTTGTTTGAGTTACTTTGCCAACTAGTTCGATTTCAGCGAGTAGTTCTTTGCCTCACCAAAATTTGGAAAGAACGGCTCGTAGTTTTGTTCATCAGTGTTACCTCCAGTAATACCAATAGAACTCCTTGACAGCGACAGACGACACCCGGCAGCATTCTTTTTGTTAGTTTGTCAGTTTACGTTCTTTGAGTTTTAAATTGCGAATGTGGAACTGCAATGCAGTAGCCAAATACTACTGTTACTACATGTCGTCAAGATGGGTGATAAGGTAAGTGAAGATTTAGCTGTAAAGGTAGTGATCAGTGTTATTGTAGGCTGTAAGTAACCCCTACAACTCCGTGAAGGAAGCGGCGTGCTTGAGTTATTAGGGTGATTGATGTTAGAAGGACATCCTAGGAAAAACAATTTTGTTTGACAAAATAACTTAGGCCTTGTCAATTTTGCCTACTTATCCTCTACTCAATAGATTGCCATGCATACATAGTGTAATCCATCTTACGTTCAAGTAAGGTTATCTGAATTTCAAAGTAGGTATGCCTAGCTCACAAACTTAACTTGGCTCGATTTTGTTGGGGTCATGTATACTCCATAATTACCGATTACAGGCCTAGCCTACTCTCCAAAGCCTGTACGACTCGAGGTTAAATCTCACTTTTGTACTCCTTACATTAAAACTTTGAAGGGGTCTGAGAACTTAATTTGCTAATTTTATACAAACATGTTATAACTCCTCTAGTATTTTGACTGCTCCAGCTTTAGTGAGTCTACTATAGACAAGTTAAGTTTGTGAGCTAGGCGTACCTACTTTGAAATTCAGATAACCTTTCTTGAACGTAAGATGGATTACACTATGTATGCTTGGCAATCTATTGATTAGAGGTAATTATGGAGTATACATGACCCCAACAAAATCGAGGTAAATTTACACTTTTCTTATAGATTTTGACCTGAAAAACACGATAAAAGTATTCTTTTTCCGCGGAAAGACCGTTTTAATGGTGAAAATAGTAAAAAAACTTGGACGGTTCCAATTTCTTCTGCCGACTAGTGGTTTGAGGGGAGGAACGTTCAAATTGCAACATGGAACTGTCTGCAAGAGATTTCCAATCTAAGAACTTGTTAATAAAGAAAACACATAAATACCGTTTGATCAATCATCATCCACTAGAGATAATCATAATATGTTCTTAAAATAACTATACGTCAGTAAATAACAACTTTTAAGATGAAAACTAACAGTACGAAATTAAATAAACGGTGTTAACGTCCATTTTGTTATTTTTTCTGCTTCGGAGCTGATTTTTCTACTTGGAGCAGGTTTGCCAACTCGAACCCTTGAATATTGCTCGACTGCACCTGTATTACCTAACCTAACCTAATTAGGAGTATAATAGGTACCAAAGTATACTTATATTCAGATTGTTGGTTGGTGGGCTTGCCACGGGTACTTATTAGGTTAACTAGCGTTGGGTTAGGTTAGGATTGTTAGGTTAAGTGTGGTTTGTTTTTGTTCGTTTTGCCATCCAGGTACGGTGGCACTTAACCTAACCCAAGCTAGTTAACCTAATAAGCACCCGTGGCAAGCCCACCAACAAACCATGCCAGTACTAAGTGTACGCTTTAATGTCACATACCGTACGAAGATGTAGCGTTTTTTATTAACCATTCATTTTCGGATCAAGCTTCTTCGCCAGCTCACTTCCTACAGGATGAGCTTACGCGCTCCGCGCTCACTTGCCTCCATGGTGACCTCGTTTGCTGTCACGTACCCTACGAAGATGTAGTGTTTTTTACTAACCATCGCGCTCACTTGCCTCCATGGTGACTTAGTTCGCTACGCTCATTTACTTTCAGAATGAGCTTGTTCACTTTGCTCACTCACCTCTCAACACTTAGTCACTTATAATGGGTAAGGGGTAAATAAAGCACAAAACATAACTTTTTATTAGATACATATTATCTACGACATTTCATTTATATATATTGTATACTCTATGGACGTTTTCCTGATAGTCTGTAGAAACTAGAAACATTGAAAGTTGTGTTCTAATCTGTGGTTTGTAAGTATTGTCTGCTTGCTTTAAAAATAATAATTTTAAGTAATATTTTCTATAATTAATAATGGTTTCCGTGCAAAATAAATGTTATTTCTGGATTCTAGAGGTAAAAATCTTTAAGAAAAATGCAAATTTAACTCAATATAGTTGGGGTCATGTATACTCCATAAGAACCCTGTAATCAAATACCTACTTAATTTTATTGTTAGCTCAAGTAAACAATTCAGGGCTTAAATAAAGTAGTTTCCGGTCCGCCTCCACATATATGAAGACGTGAGTGATGCCAACTTTTTATTATCAACAATAACATAACATAACTAAACTTCTGTCATACTAACACCTCGCTTTGAGAGTAGTTTACATCTCACCTAACCTCAATTGATCGAATAAGAGTCGTGCCGACTGTACTGTTCTGAGTAGGCCTACCGTACCTCCGTAGCTCCTTAACCTATTAAGCCCCTTGTCAACCTGACCAACCAACCATGCCAGAAAGTATACTTGCTGATACGCAACTTGCAACTCGCAATACACAATGACAGTGAGTAGAATTGTTGATGGCGAGACTTATCGCCATATTGCGATATCGCTAGCAAACGAATATTTGCTTAACATAAGATAGAGAAAATATTGATGTTAGTCAAACTGTTAACATTACCCATTACGGAATACACACAGCATAAAGGTGGGAGAATTCTTTTACATACGTAGGGTGGTGGAAACTTTCAAATTAACTTACAGGAGAACATTAATTTTGTGACATTCAAATATCGCATGAAAATATCGAAGTTTTAACAATCGATATATATATCGAATAATTGAACTGTATTCTATTTTTAATGATCAGATGTTTTTAAACATTTTTAATTAAAATTGTTTATTTACATTTTAAAATAAAGTAAATAAAAATAGAAGTAGAAAGTGATTGTGAGTTTGTGAATTTTACATGTTTCTGTAAACATGTGTTTAATCCAATAGAAAAATGTGTTAGTTTTCTTTAAGACAAAGAACTAATAGGTACCTAATAATCCAAATTGTGATGTGTGTGGAGGCAAAACAAAAAACACTAATACGTGGTGAAAATTCGGTCAAATTTTGATGCAAAAAAAAGGTCAATGACGAACACGATGTAAGAAAGAACGCTTTAGAAAACACTTTTTTCGAAAATGCCAAGTTTGGATTGATTAACATTCTAACTTTAGTTTAATTTTTTGTATAAATGTTGTAAATTATGATTTTTTAATAAGAAAAACAAGCACATCAACATCTAAAACCAGCAGGAAAACTATCGCTGATTGGATGTCGTTTTGTAGAGAGCTACATCGACAGAAAATTTGAAGAATAAGAGTAATCGATATATCAACTGTTAAAACTTTTGATATTTTCATTCGATAGTATGGTATCCCAGATCCGGAACTGCACCCGTTTAAACGTTTAGGTATTTTAGTTCAGAAAAGGTAATTTGTAACTTTTATTTATAGAATGGAACCAGACGAGAAATTCAATGATTTCAACGGTTCACCTACTTACCTCCAACAGCAAGTAGAAAGAAAACTGGACAGAGTGAGAGTGGGAGTGGCAGTTCTACAAGGTAAAATCCAATATAACAATCCGAATAAAAAAAAAGAAAGTTACAGTCCCCATCTAACCCCATCTAACATACGCTACCGACAGTGAGGTGCCTCCCTCCTATCTTAAGATTAAATTATAAACCCTTTTTCCAGGCCTATTACAGTGTCAGGGGATATTTAGTTTGCCGGCAAGCTAAGTAGCCAAACAAAAATACCCTTGCTGCAGCAAACCTAATATTTAATACACAAGCAGATTTTGTGTCACGCTGAGATATCAGGATCCACTGTACCGATTGTTATGATTGAAGTATCTATGCGGAAATGTCTCAATGCGTAGTTCTGCAGAAAATCATTAAAATCTATATCGGCCCTCAGGCCCCAAAGGCCTTCAAAGTTGCAATGTTAATCTTATGCAGTGTCTCCAGTTCGGCCAGGGACAAATACCATACAAGTAGTTAAATATTATTGTATTGTAGGTAAAATTATTGCACGTTTGCAAAGACACCTAAAACTTACACTCAGACGTTAAGATAGACAAACATTCAAACACTCAGACGTTAAAATAGACAAACATTCAATTTTTTTAAGTAGAACAGCTGTAAATTTCCAAACGAAATAAAGGTTCGAATAAATAAACAAATGCTTAACAAAACTCACGATATTTTACAAAGCCTATGTAGGGTATTTATAAAAATAAATGGCAAATAATCCAACAAAAAATTGTATTTAGTACTTTTAAAATATGTTCTGAGAGCCTATTTATGTATTTTTAAAATTTAATTCATTAAGAGGTTTTTAATTAGTAGGTCATAATCATGTATAGTTTAGGCTGATCCCAAATTATTATACAATTTACCGTATCGTACGTGACCTATCATACATGGTACAACGGGCTGAATTATCGTACAAAACGATAATAATCATACAACTGGAGACACTGATCTTATGGAAGAACAGTAATCATTGAAATTGAGAATTTGATAGCTGTTGAAGGTAACAAAACACAGTACAGAAGAAAGATCAGCTGCTTCAGGCTAGCTTATGGAATGGCAACATAATTTAAAGTCACAACCGTATTTGCTTGAATTTGTGAGCAGCTGGATTTGCTAGTTTGTTATAATATTATAAAGAAGAGATGGTTTTTGTCTGTCTGATGTTCTGGGTGAACACAAAAACTACTGAACTGACTGGGCTGAAATTTTACATAAAGGTAGATCTTGAACCCATGCAACATATAGGCCTATTCACTTCCTTAAAATCCCCTCGGGGCTAAGCCCCGTGAACGTCCTAAGTTTCAATGTTTACATTTCAGAATAAAGTAAACATTCAGAAACTGTAATGCGAACAGCTGTTTCATGCTAACTTAATTGCAGATTGCATTGACTATAGATTGGGTAAAGAAAACACCTGTGCGAAGAACGGGTACATCAGCTAGTTCTCCATAAGATTCACATACTGTATTTAGAACTTTCAATATGTTAGTTACCGATTGACATATAGCAATTATTCAAAATGCTAAATTGTTAGCTATTTTAATGGTGTGCAATAAAGTTTCATTGGCTCTTGACAGTGGCGTAACTGATTTTTTGGGCCCCCCCCCCCGCAAACTTATTTTTAGCCCCCATGTAGCATAATCGCACAGTTTCAAAGAATCAATTCGAGATGACCAGCGTGTTGGGCAACTTTTTTTTTATTTTTAAGTGTAAGTATTTTAACTTAAAACGTCATACCTTGTAATACTTTGACTAAAAGAACTACACCAAAACAATTATGTTTTTTGGAATATTTGAAAAAGTATACCGGTAATCTAAAAAAAAGTTTAAAGTGTGGGCGGCAAAATGAACATTGCTGTTTTTTTTTTTTAGACGACTTATACAGTGAAAAGCAGCATAACTAATTCAGAATGGCTAAAGTTATTAACATTTATCAAAATTAGTATTGGTATATCATTGCTGACCAGATATATAGTATTGAAAAATATTTTTCAGAATGGCCATTCTGGAAGAGCTAGTAAGCAGTTCAAGTGATCTTCAGCCATATCTTTCAGCCGTGGACCAACAAAAGAAAGAGTTCTCCAGCCAAATCTTTTGACCTGTGCAACAGAAGAAGTGTCTCCCCGTACCTGTTAGAGTTAGATTTAAAGGGCCGTTGAAGCCTTCACGATAAAATCATTGCATTAAACAATGTGTGCAATAAAGTGTTTTATCTTTAAATGTTTAGTATTTTTGAATATACCTATTTACATATAAAGTTGGAAGATCCAGTGATTTAGAATCTTGAAAATTTCATTGTATCTTTTGGTACTGTTGTGAAAAGTGATAACTTTTAATCCAGGTTAATTTTTTCAATTAACCGTTTTTAACGTAACTTAGTAGGAATGCTTAATTTATTTACAGATGAAATATTTTTTGCAATATTATATATTAAATATATGAACAAACTATAAAATTTGAACAACCCCTCAAAATTTGTCCAGTTTAAAGATTATGTTTTTTTTAAACAGTTTAAAAATATTTTTTTACTGTTTTGGTCACTCAAGATCAAACCTGTAATGTGAAGACGAATACCTGGTGTAATTTTAAACTATGTAGAGTATAAGTGTTTCAAAAGCAACTTTACGGTGGGTTACCTTTATTAGTATAAAGTTTTAAATTTGGACCCATCTTAATGTGATATATAAATTTTTACTGAAACTTGGTGTATAAAATTGTTGGTGGACAGGTGATGTCGAGTTGAATTTGTCTGTGCAATATTTCCCGGTGATTTAACCTTTCTCAAGTGATGTATACCATTACAGACATTTAATTTTGCACAAGAAATAAGCTGTTCACTGTTTTTCTTTACACAGAAAAAATACAAACTTACCTGACAGGTATTTTGGTTAATATTTCACTCAAATTTGTGTAACAAATATAACACAAATGTTATGTGTTGACTTATTATGCTACGTGTTATTTACAATAAAATGGTTATATTAATACAAATTTGGGTAAGTATTTTAACACAGTATTTCTGTGTTGCTTAATCATAGAGTATTTTTTTTCACACACAAAAATGTGTTAAACATTTAACACGGAAGAAATATGTGTTACCGAGTGACACAAGGAATTGTGATGGTTTCCAACTCAGGTAAGTGGGTGAACTTCAACACAAGCAGCTGAGTGTTATTTCGACACAAGAGAGTGTGAGGTCTTACTGGGACATCTTGGTATTAAATTTGGGTCGAATTAACACGATTATTTTTTACAGTGCGAAGGTTAATTTCAAATATAGTTTGGTCAAACAAAAATTAACAGAGTTTAGCACTCATTAATTTGTTGTTTCTTAAATAAAACTTAAATCATCTCAAATGATTAAATGTTCTCAAATGTTCGGGATAGTTCGCCTCACCATAATTCGTGTTCACCTGTGCTGTTTTTGTCGGGTTTTGGCACAAATCAAAGGAGACGAGCGGAAGTGAATGGGCGAGCATGGTATTGCATTGGTATTGGGCGAGCGTGTACTTGATTAGTTTGTTGTACACATTTGGTTGATTTGGTGCAAGACTCGTTCCAAACATCGAGAGAATCATTCGGCGATAGTGTATTGATACAAAATATTTTGTGCAGCTCCCACACTTCTCACGACTACCGAAAAATTGCAGTTAGGCCAAATGATCAGGCGTATTCGCGAGAAGTGTGGGACAGCCTTTATTGATTAGGCCTAACACAAATTATTTTAATTTACCTTCAACCTAACGAGTTTGCTGCACCCATATGTTTAAACATTAAGTTTTATAGGCAAACAAATATTTAAATAACAGCAAATAAATTTTAAATCAGCAAAAGAAAATAAACTTTTTAAGAGTAAAAAATAGCTAATCCTACAAGAACAAATGTTCCAAATATACTGCTTACAACAGTGACACAGTTCAATGGCTTGTGTTGACCATTCCATTTGAAAAAAAACCAAGAAACCTAATGTAATAATTTAGTACCTATTTGTTAAGACATAATTTAAAATACAATACTCAAAAACATAAATGATATATTGTCAATTTTGGTTAGAATACCATCCTCGTGTTTATAAAGACTACCATAAAAACTTATTAGGACCATACGTTCACCCAGTAAAATATATTTAATATACTGAGTAGCCAAATGTTTTCTGCAGGGATATTATTATGACAGATAGTATTGTTAACTTCCCCTCCAACGCTGATCATCCCACTTGTTTTAGAAATATAAATTGCTATTGAAATATTCAGTCTCTTGGAGGTAATAAATTTTAAATTCATTTGCCTGATAAAAAATTAATACTAAAGTGATCAGGCCTACTTTATAACATTTTCACGGGATTTTGTATAGCAAATTAATGAAATTGTATTACTTTACTTACTAGCAAAGGAAGTAGCTTAAATAAAACTCAAATTATTGATAAAATTACAAATTTTATTGAATATCTTATATGAATAGAAAAGTAATATCAAAAAAACACTGTATTCTACTGTTGTTTTTAATTGATTTAATTTTATGTCATAAATTGCTAACTTTATTATTTTCAAAGCGCCCTCCAGTTCATCCAGGAAACTTCTTCTGCACTGCCACTAAAATCAAAAACCAAAACAGATGTTAAAACTTATGTTAAATAAATTTAATGCAACATAACAAGCAAAATTAATACACTTGCTGCAGGCACAGGTATATGTGTCTCTAGTACGAGGCACCATCGCAAACAATTCTTCATATTAACAAATCTGTAAGCAAGTATTCAAATTCAATTATTTCTTTACAAGTTAATAACTATCACACTGTACATTCGGTAAACCGTGCTACACGCATGGATGAAATGGGAATTAGCCTCTATTTAAATTAATCTATATATAGTTAAATATTTTCATGCATCACTGCATTCCGGGCATGACCAAAGCTTCCGAAACCTCTTAAAAACTCAGAAGTCGTATTCCAGATAACTAAGTAACTTATCTATAATTTCATTAAGAATAACTCAATTGGTTACCTATATTATTTTCATGCAAGTACATTTGCCATTGGGGTGTGATCGAGCTAAAGGAAACTTTATAGCACGACAGATCAATATTCCCATGCGTAGTTCCCACTGACTCGTCAGAACCAGGGGCGGATCCAGGGAGTCACACGGGGGGGGGAATGCCAGGGGTTTGGGGGGGTATGGAATCCCCCCGGGGTAGGGGGTCTGGGAGTCCTCCCCAGGAAATTTGTTAAAAACTCCATATCAATAATTTTATCGGCTGTAAAAAATAGCCGAACGCGTTTTATAGACCAAAATGTGAGTTATCGGCCTAAAAAGACGACTATTGAATTCATGGACCGAAATCAGCTATTTGACCTGTTTTTTGGATTAAAAATGGCAATTTTACCACATTTCAAGGTCGCTGTAACTTTTAAACCGTAAACGACAAGTGAACATAGTTTATCGGCCAAAAAAACCTCAACAGTTTATATCCAAACTGCAATTTAAAGGCCAAACACGCCAGCGGAAGTATCAAAGTATGTTATCGTTGAAAACAAAGATTTTACCTAAACTAAGATCGAAACAAATTTGATCGGCCGAGATACGGCGATTTTAAACGATTTTAAGGGACACCCGAGACACATATTACCAGCCTAAAATAGCAGTGCTTCCCGAAAGGTGGTCTGCCGACCCCCAGGCCCCAAGACAGAATGTTCTCATTCTTTCTGTAACGGAATATGTAAAATCCCAAAACTTTCTGCAAGCCTAAAGCGATTTTTCATGCGCCTACCGCAACCATTGGAATCATATTATAAAGCCCCTTGTAAAAAACTAATAAGTACGAAAATTATTTAAATAAATCATCTTATTGGAAAACTCCAAATTTTGGCAATCCAAAAGAAAAGTAATTTAATAGCAAAAATTACAACAATAGCCTGATTAGCTTGAACATATTAAACTAATATCTATAATAATAACAATAATATTAATCAGGTAGTACAGTATAATCAACCAATGTCTAAAATAAGCACTTACTTCTAAATTAATTTATAGACTGAGATTCAAGGTCTGTAGGCATAATTTGTTGTATTAAAACAAACATATTTTTTTAATAACATATTTGGAAACTCAGTTAGTCAACTAACTTGGAGTCCCTTACAACCAAATAATTAATATTTATTTAGTACTTAAGTACTTTCATCTATTTTAGGTATTTTCGTCAAGGACCCTGCATTGGAAATAATTTTTCGTCATACTACGCGGGAACATATGACTTCGATACTAAAATGCGGCTGGAAACTTGCTGTTTTCATTTAAAATAACATATGTTCCTTTGATGTCTTTTCCAATCACTTCTTTTCCGATCACTAAAATTAGCTACATGTTAATCTTATGGTGAAAGCCTATTTTTGCCGTACAGTTCTTTTCCGATCAGTTTTAGAAGTTACAAACGCGACGCAACAGCTGACTTTCATTGTTGTCAAATCATTGGCCACAGTTAACCTCTCATTGATGTTACACGTGTGAAGCACATTATGGCATTGTGTTTTTGTCATTTATAAAATAATGTAACAATGAAAATTGCACCATAAATATCAATTTGGATTTTGATAAAAAATAGCTTAGAAGAAATCTTTTTAAAGCTAAGTAGCCTAGGCTTATGGTTTTTGTTTCATAAAATATGTAAATAGCCTATAGTAAAATAATAATCAGGCCTATGTGTTTTTTTTGAGTAAAATAAACCTTGATTCTAGAGTAAAATTATTTCTTGGTTTGTAATTAAATGACTTTTTAGTAGTATGACGAAAAGTATAGTTCAATACTCGTCCAAAAAGCTCTTTGCCAGTGCTTGATCTAAATTCCGCGCTCGACTTCGTCTCGCACGTTGACACGATCTCGCACTGGCAAAGAGCGCTTTTCCGGACTAGTAACGAAATATACTATTCCGATAATTTTGCTCGTAGCAGACTTGCATTTAACAGACAATGCCTGGTGATGCATCGCGTAATAGGGTTTTTAATTTTTTTATATAATATTTCTAAACAAACCAAGCAAAAGACGGCTCAATTGGTTGGTTGGTAGAATCAAAAAGACAATGTAACGTCACTGATTGGAGCCGCACGATCATATGATATATCCGAGCGATGCATTGCATAGTAGTTGAACTATGAATATCCCGATTCTCTTTAAATATCGTATCGATTAAATACGTACTGCCGTATCGTATGGCTTGCATAGTGGGATGTGCTGCTGCAAGTCAGAAATATTTAATTACTTTAACTCCCAGATAATCCTGGGTTGCAGTAGAAAAAATTGTTGAATCGGACGGCAAATGAATCGCCCAAAACCAGTATTGAAAGATAATCCTTCTGCTCCGGTACCCTGGATTAACGTTTAAATTACGTTTAAATAACGTTTAAAAATTAAAGTTTTACGGGATTGGCGGGAGTGAGCTGAATTTGTTTGTGAGCTATCTTCAAAACCGAAGTCAGTCTGTTTATGTTAATGGTGAATGGTCCAGAACTACAGTAGAACTCCAATTATCCAAATTAATTGGGGATCGGGCCAATTCGGATATGCAGAAATTCGGATAATCAGGTATACCTCGGGAATTAAGCAAAAAACATCACCATACATAAAAAATCAGAATTTTATCGACAAAGTTATTATAAATGTAGTGAACAGAAAGTGAGCGAACTGTATCAAGAATATACGTCATAAAAATTAAATTACACGAGTTAAATTGAATACAGTATATACAGTTGCTCTTATCAATAGGCCTACATACTGTACGTATTTCACTGTTCAGTGTTGGTTATTTCACTTGAACATCTCGAGCAAAGTGAATTTATCACTTAGCGAAAGGACAACACGTTTACGTTTTGTACTCATTTCGAACGATAATCTCGGTGAAAGAACAGTAGCGACTGATGATGAGCAGGGCGGGAAGGGGGTATGACTCATTGTTCCCTGCGAAAATATCGTCCGGAAGGTAACAGCGTAGGCTTTTATTTTAGCGCTCACGGCGCATTATCGCTACACGCGCTCCCGCTGTTATTTTCTTGATTTTTATATTTCTATTATTTCACTCAAAATCGATTCGGATAATTGGATATTCGGATAATTGGGGTTCGGATAATTGGATTTCTACTGTACAGAGATTACGTGTGGCATCCCTCATGGGTCGATTCTTGGTCCCTTACTTTTTCTTATTTCTATTAACGATTTACCTGCAAACCTAAATGCCTTTACATATATGTACGCAGATGACAGTTTTCTTGGTATTCAGATGTTTTTGAGCTCAAAAAGGTAGCTGAATCCACTCTGGAAGAAGCAGCCAATTAGTTCCATGCAAATAATTTATTTTTAAACGATACAAAAACACAACCAGTCATTTTTACTTTTAAAAAACTGCCTCCTGGTATTCATAAAAAAACAGTAATTGTGAAGTACTTGGGGATAACTCTTGATTCGACTCTCAACTGGGGCCCTCACGTTTATCTCGTAACAAGAAGAATCTCCCGGGTTGCTTTTTTGTTGAAGAGATTATTAAATGTGGTTCCATTAAAATATGTCATCACTTCATACTACGCATTTTTTCAATCAATTATCAGATATGGGCTTATTTTTTGTGGAAATTCATCTAAAACGCACAATATCCTTTTGATTCAGAAAAAAGTTGTTAGAATGCTCACAAACTCATCATGGAAAGCTCACTGGAAACCTCTCTTTAAAGATCTGAAGATTCTGTCTGTCTACAACTTATACACTTTTTATTTAATTTTATAAATCTTGAAAAATCTGAGTAGTTTTAATTCAAGAAATAATACTCACTCCTACTACAAACAAAATCAGTCAAAAATTGATGTACCTTATCGAAGAATGTCCAAAACTCAGTCTAGCCATATCATTATAGGAATTAAACTGTATAACAAATTACCACAATCTGCTCTTGACATTCCATTTAATTCATTTAAGAAAATACTATTTGAATGGCTACTTTCAACCCCATTTTACTCTGTTGATGAATCTTTAGAGCTAAATAGTAGAGACGTTTCGTTTAGACGCGGCAGCGAGAGGTCCTTGCCGAGATGTTGTTAGCGAAATATTTCGTTTAGACGTGGCAACGAGAGGAACTTACCGAGATGTTTTTTAGCGGAATGTTTCGTTTAGACGAGGCAGCTATTCTCGTACTGGGCAATCAAAATTGTTAGCGTGATGTTTTGTTAACTAAATATGTCGCCGATCAATATAATTATTTTTAAAGAGATTTTTGCATTCTATATTCTGTTATATTTGAGCAATCGACATCTCTACCGAGATGTTTTAACAAATTGCTACATTTGGGAGTTATTTAATAAAACGATGCATTCAAATACGTGAAAATTAAAAAATAAAATAAATAAAATCTAATACGTAAATTAATAATGGAGAGTAGAAACAAATGTTAATCATTATTAAATATAGACAAGCATAATTATACTTTTAATGCTCACAGAATTTGTGAACTTTTTAGGCAGCAGTATAATTCTGCAACTTTCCCACTTTTTATACTATATACTCTCATTCCAACATTTGTTATTACTTATAAAATTGTAAATGAAAGATGTTTTTAGAATTATTATGTAGAAATAAAATACTATAAGACGTTGCCAAAATTATAACACACGATTAAAATCAAATAAAAACAAATATTTGATCGAATCATTAATTAATTTAAACTTAATAATAATTAAATTAATTTGTTTACACACGATATAGGATATAAGGAAAACATTGCCCATTGAAATTGAACTCCCAATAAAGCCAGTATAAAGAGCCTATATTTTACAACATTAAAAACTTGTTTGGTAATTTTCTCCTATATAGAGTTTAATAATATGATACATAAAAACAAATATGAGAACCAAATTAATAAACGGTATCAGGAAACTGACACATACTTTCTCCCTTTTAGCCCAACTTTAATGAATAAATTACTTTTTATTTACTAAATATAGAATACAAAGCACGGTCAAATGTACAGAAGTCTTGTAAACAAGTTGTTTTAACAAACATCAACCCAAATCCCTGCTTGGAGGCACTACAGAATCCATTGCTACACTTGTGGTTTTAAGAGGGGAAATGCCCCCTATTGCCCCCCCCCAGGGTTATTAAGGGGCAACACATATCGAATTACCTCTGTTGTCAATGCTAAATTGACAAGCATATCAAGTTTGAATGAAATTGATCAGTAAATAAGACAGAAATAGTAATTTTTGTATTCCCCATAAGAATAACATTGGACAACGTACTGCGTTTACCGCTAAATGAAAATTTCAATTTTCTCCGAAACCAGCAATCGTAGAATAGTAATTCAAAATACTAAATTATTTAGTTTTTTGAGCTCTTTTTAATGGTGAATAGTAATATTTTTTTATATTTATGTCTTTTTATGAAAAATCAAAAAAACTGAATTTTGGATGTTTTAAGTCCTGTAGTTTCTGAACCCGAATTTTTACAGGAATGCCGGTGGTGTCACTTTGTTGGAAAACTAAAGTTCTACAAACCACTAAAGTTTAATCAAAATCGTTAGAGCAGTTTTTAAGAAATTTTGATTGTTCATGTTTTTTTGGTGGTTTTGGGGGACAATTACCCTTAAAAATCAAAAATTCAAAAAAATGAAAAAAACGCCTGGAGATATCGTGGATTAGTACCTACATACCAAATTTCATAAAAATCGGCCCATTGGTTAGGGCTCTAGCTCTGTACACATCCACACAGACACACACACACACACACACACACACACACACACACACACACACACACGTGTTTATATTGACGTGGGGTGAAATAATAAAGGTATATCTAAAAACAACTAATTACGGGTGGCTTATTTGCAAAAAATAATTTTAGTGCCTGATAAAAATGCGATCCACATCTATAACGGGTTTATCCTCTCGCTGCGCGCCGGCAGCAGACGATTTTGCTTAACGAATGCAACAATCGAGAGAAAACATCTCGATTATACAAACCTCTCGCTAAGCAATCGAAACAATCGATAAGCGGAACCTCTCGAGAAGGAACATTTCGATTGTTTTAACCTCTCGCAATCGCGCATCACTAGTTAGGTCAGGTGAGAATTTCATTAAAAATTAAAAATAAGACAAAAATCCAGACTTATCTGGTCCAGAGTGGCCAGACTTAAAATAAAACAATGAGACAATTACAGAAAACATATTTAAACACACAAAAAAAGTATTTAAAGGATTTTTAACATTTTAGCTTGGCGGTGCATTCACATGCATTTTTGTAAAAAAACTCAAACACTTCTAGACCGAATTTGCTGGGAAAGGTTTTAACAGCTGGGGGAAAGGTGCCCCCAGCTATCCAATCCCAACCCAGCACTTAAAAATTGGCCTGAGGTCAACTGGACGTAATGTTCCCTGGGGTAACTTAAATTACAGAAATAGCAAAACTTAAAATGCTTATTATTTTCTTATCTATGAAATAAATTAAATAAAACTTGCAGGGAACATGTATGAGCTTAATTACAACTAAAAGTGACCGAACGTGGCACTGGAAAAGTCCCAGAAGCCCACTTATTCAAGATAATCAATTGAGTCACTATGCCTAACTTAACAAGTCTCAAAAACACATTTACAATGAACCAAAATGAATGGCTGACCTCACCAAGGTGTAGGTCAACCCAAGAACATAAAATAAAGTTATTTGGAGGCCTTAGGCCTAATATTACATAAACCGTGGACAAAATTCATTTTGGCTGAACACATAGCCTATTTCTGGCCGAAAGCCAGAACACTTTCAATATTCCGATACGATACGTATCGCACATCACTACTACCAACACTTCAGCTAGGCAAAAGTTATTGATTTTACTTGGGAAGGTAATATGAAACTGTGCCATAGGGGCTAAATATGTTGAAACTGATTAAACTGCTAACTTACTGAAAAAGTTGAATCACAGATGCTAAAAAGATAATTTGCTAACTAAAACAGCATACAAACAGAAAATAACTTTTACATACACTAGACTGTATTCTGGCAACACATTACTTTAGCTTTTAGCAGAAATTGCTGCAGAATAAACATTTTGATTAGGAACTTGTTTGAGGTTAAGCTTCCACTGACATTTATTGCTGTGACTGACAGCTGAACAGTGTTGCCAATCAAAATCTTCTAAATTCCCACCTTGACCTGAAATAATTAGTACCTGTTACCTCAAATTACCACCTCACACAAGTATACCTATTTAGGACCAATGCGAACGCACTATCATCGACGTTATCGTATTAAAAACGTGTTGGCACTTTGTAATTCGCTTCAATATATGCATTCATTATTTTATTTTTATTTTATTAGTTTGGAAGTTTAAAATTATGT
Organism: Allygus modestus; assembly: GCA_963675035.1. Classification (NCBI taxonomy): domain Eukaryota; kingdom Metazoa; phylum Arthropoda; class Insecta; order Hemiptera; family Cicadellidae; genus Allygus; species Allygus modestus. The sequence goes on from OY776112.1 coordinate 353,306,431, forward strand.
ATTATGGAGATATTTAGAGCTCTACTACAGTAATAGCCAGAAGGTACTACTACAGTAAAAGCCAATACGATACGATACGTATCGCACATCACTACTACCAACACTTCAGCTAGGCAAAAGTTATTGATTTTACTTGGGAAGGTAATATGAAACTGTGCCAATCAAGTTAACCAAGCTAATCAAGTTAATAAAATATAGAATCCATGTAAAAATAAACAGTAAACTCAACCAAGAGTCATCGTAGATCGTAATCAAGACGAAAACATCAGAATTTTTTTAACAATAACGCCGCGCCACTGACAGAGTTGACACCACGACACTGACTCTACATAGCGTACTAAAATCGAGAATATTGTACCAACAATAATTCAATCCCAAAGAACTAAAAGCTTAGAGTATGAAATACAGCATCTCAAACTGAAATTAAATTCATTTATGTGACGGAAATTTGCAGATTGTGAAATAAGTCACGGTTGTTTAATGCAAGAATCACAAATTTTTAATTTTAATCAATTTAATAGACTGCCGCGAAATTACTGAAACTATTATTTCTTACTTATATTAATTCTACATTGCCTAACTCGCCCTAGCTTCCCTCCCCTTAAGTAGTCGCTTAGGAATGTCCAGTGTCTTGCAACAGTTTCAGTGGTTTCAGAAGGCATTTAATTAGGTTTAGTTTTTTAATGAAACATTTAACAAGTAACAAACAAATGAAAACTAAAATTTAAAAATACAACAAATAATAAAGAAACGCATAACCAAGCAAAAACTTAGGTATATTTGCTTAGGCCTAACTTATATTAACTTAGTATATTCAATCAAGAAAGCAGCCCATAAAGTTTACCCAGGCAAAGATAACTTAAGTTTTAGCTGAGTTGTACGTTTCTTTAGAATTTATTTATTTGTTTAAGTGTAGTTTTCGTTTGTTTGTTATTTGATAAATGTTTCATTAAAATATATTTGTAACTGGCATTGCATATTATTATTGACGATATACAATTTGTTGATTTTAGATTATAGCATTAATATAAATATCGAGTAAATAATTTTCTATATGTAGGTACTGTTAAAATGTGATTCAAAATATCGAGTGTTCCGATTCGATATAATGAATGTTTAAGATCGATATATTGCATCCGATTAGTTGGTGGCCGCTTATGAAACTGTACCCCCTCACAAGCTCACTTTTAATGTAGGAATGTAGGTTTATATGTGACGGAAATTTGCGGATTGTGAAATAAGTCACGGTTTTTTAATGCAAGAATCACAAATTTTTAATTTTAATCAATTTAATAGACTGCCGCGAAATTACTGAAACTATTATTTCTTACTTATATTAATTTTACATTGACTGACTCGCCCTAGCTTCCATCCCCTTAAGTAGTCGCTTAGGAATGTCCAGTGTCTTGCAACAGTTTCAGTGGTTTCAGAAGGCATTTAATTAGGTTTAGTTTTTTAATGAAACATTTAACAAGTAACAAACAAATGAAAACTAAAATTTAAAAATACAACAAATAATAAAGAAACGCATAACCAAGCAAAAACTTAGGTATATTTGCTTAGGCCTAACTTATATTAACTTAGTTTATTCAATCCAAGAAAGCAGCCCATAAAGTTTACCCAGGCAAAGATAACTTAAGTTTTAGCTGAGTTGTACGTTTCTTTAGAATTTATTTAATTGTTTAATTGTAGTTTTCGTTTGTTTGTTATTTGATAAATGTTTCATTAAAATATATTTGTAACTGTCATTGCATATTATTATTGACGATATACAATTTGTTGATTTTAGATTATAGCATTAATATAAATATCGAGTAAATAATTTTCTATATGTACTGTTAAAATGTGATTCAAAATATCGAGTGTTCCGATTCGATATAACGAATGTTTAAGATTGATATATTGCATCCGATTAGTTGGTGGCCGCTTATGAAACTGTACCCCCTCACAAGCTCACTTTTAATGTAGGAATGTAGGTTTATATGTGACGGAAATTTGCGGATTGTGAAATAAGTCGCGGTTGTTTAATGCAAGAATCACAAATTTTTAATTTTAATCAATTTAATAGACTGCCGCGAAATTACTGAAACTATTATTTCCTACTTATATTAATTCTACATTGCCTGACTCAACCTAGCTTTCCTTCCCTTAATGCTACTACTTATCTAGACATCGTCAAGGCGATGCTTCCGGACGAAATTGTAGCGATCTGCTCTGTTGACCAAAAGGGGGTGTGTCTCGTGCCGGAGAGCGACGTCTAAGCCCGACGCTTACCCTCTTGCTGGCGGAAGGAGGCAACAAAGGTGACGTCACCCCACTTCCGGACCAGCCATCTGCTGAAGCGAGCCAGTTACCGGGTTGGCAAAAGAGGAATATGTATGAGGGTGACGTTACACGGCACAACATGTAGGAATTGTGAGAACAAAAGTAATCGCGAATACAAAGTAGTCGGTACTCGGTACTAGTCTGTACTAGTATCGGATATAATCGGTACTGGAAAGTAATCGTTTAGTCCTTCTTTAAACTTAAAAATAAATAACAAAAATAAACTCTAAACAGTCTATGAGCAACAAATATTGGGCAGCTGAATCACAAGACTTACGCTAATATCACAGTTCATCATCAACAGGAGTTGTAATCCGCCGCGGCACGGTGTAGAGGGCTGGCCTGGATTGCATGGGTAGGCGAAAGACGAAGAAGAAGGCGTCACATTCCTGGACCCTGTAATGTAACACCAATTCCTAATTTCTATGTCATGATTTATTCACAGTAGCTCAAAAGTTTTAAGTTCATGTGTTGTTTTGGAATAGCTTTAATTATGCCCAAGTTCACTTTAATTTGCAGATATACCCATCCAGAGTTCATTTGCCCAGTGCTTAACATAAATTTAAAATACTGAAAATAATTAAAAAATATTTATAACAGGAAAAAATTTATATTTATATTTTGAAGACTGAAGATTAATGAAAATGGTTGTGAACTAATTAAGTAGACTAGATAAAATAAACAGCTTGGTAGGAAAACATCTAATCAACAAATTATAAAATAATTAAGATGTATTGCTGGATGAATCTTTCAGTTATCTAAATTCACAAGGTTCCTAGTCATTTTACTACAACATTTGTTATCCAAAATTAATAAGAAGCATTTTAAAACAAGGGGGCACATCTGAGCTAAAAGTAGATACCAGAACATTTAAATTGTAATATGCATAAGGAAAATTATTCACCAAAATATAGGCCAACTACACCTAAACCGGAAACCAAAATTGGCCAAAGTTTTGTGAAAAATGATCTGTGGGCTAAGTTTATTGACAAAATTGGTCCAAACTTTCTGAAAAGCAGGAGCTTAGGCCCCTGCAACTAAATAATAAGCCACAGTTCATTTAAATCATCTCCTTTGGGACTAAGCCCAAGAATCCCCTATGCAAGAAAGCAAAAACTAGCCTAAAACACATTCTACGCCAAGAAAATATAAGTTAAAAGTGGGGTAAGGCAGTTTACCCATAGTTGAGGGACATTGACAGGAAACATAATTTACCAAAACCCCAGCTTCAAACCCACCCTATTTGAACTTAGCCTACAAAACCGTACAAAACATAATTGAGAACACTGAATGAATGATAACTTTCAGAGTATTGCAGAAAACTTAATTAAATGTTTAGCGGTCTCCTAAGGTAGGGAAATGTAATTAGGAATGCATACAACTGTAATACCCGTATAACAAAATAAATTAGCTGCGGGGTCATAAACCAAAGTTGTTTGCCGGCAAAGATGCCTTGATAGCCAAATCCTTAAACATTTGAAACGACTTTGTTTTATGGCCCAAGGGCTCTGAATGAGAATGGAAACATTAATTAAACCTTCGGGAAGTTCAGAAGGAACTTTAAAATCCAGAAATGCTTCTGCAACGAATGAAAACTGAAATGAATATGTGCTCTCAGAGGTTATATTTACTTCTGCCGCTAAGGATAAGGTTAAAACTTGGATATTGCTATCTACTTGATTTATTAAATGGCAAGCTTACTTGCTCTTGTGTAAAATGAGATATTCAAAAATATACACCTAGTACCGGTATGTCGTTTGTAGACCTTAACACATCAATAGGTATCAATGTTGAACTAGAAGAACTTCAAACTTTTGTTTGGCTAAGAATTAACAAAAGAATCAAAAGTTAAAAAGTCAAAAGTTTGTGGTAAGTTAAAAGAATCAAAAATCGTATTTGCCATTGCCATTATACATGCATTATCAAAAGTCTTAAAAGTCTAGCTTATTTGGCTACGGGTCATAGTATACAATAGAAGAAACCTGGAGCAAAATTTATTATTATTATTGTTTTCTTGGTTATGTTTTCTCTAAAACACTTAACTAAATCAAACCTCCCGAGAAAGTGAGATTAACAAATGATAAACTACAATAATTTAGGTACCTAAAGGAGACCCAAGCCTCCTGCCGATAATCAAAGACATTTCTAAGGTTACTGTAATTAGTTACAACGTTTAATAAGTGTTATTTGCTACTTACCATAATATTGCACAGTTTTGGTTGCACAACAGCACAACTGGACATTGGACAACGAAGTGACTGCGTACACGTCCAATATAAGGGCAAATTCACTTCGCTACCGCTTAGGTTATGTTGGGTTAGGTTACGTTACGTTATGTTTCGTTAGGTTAGGATAGGTTAGATTACGTTAGGTTAGGTTAGGAGGTTTTCTGGCTCTCAATTTGTTTTAAAAATCACAGGAAAAGTAACGTACGGTGCATAATTTGGAACGGACGTGAACAGTAGCGGCTCACGTCGGACGTGTACGTAGCCACTGCCATTGGACAACACAATAGCCACCTTTAATGACAAAGACTTCGCACTTTCTCAAAGCGGTAAAACTTCCAAGTTAACTAAGGCACAGGCAGATAAAAGTAGCACAGATTTTTTTGAGATATGTTCTGGGAGAATTGACAGTATTACAAAAACCAATTCATATATATGAATATGAATAATTAAAAATCGGTCCTTCTATGTTCTTACAGTGTTTGAATTGAAATATATGATGCAGAGATGGGCGTTATTTAACGTAATAGGATAAATAACACTATTACTGAGGTGTCACCTATTACCTTGGTAATAGGTTACTGAAAATACCCAATTATTTGTTTAACGTCTTCTGAACTGCTTGAACGAGGGAGTGAAATTAGAGATGGGAATTATCGTTGTTTTCCGGCAACGGTTGTAACGATAACGCAGCTATCCAATAACGTGTTGCGGCAACCTGTTATTTGAATAACGATTGCCAACTCGTTGCCGCTAAAAAACCGTTGTCCGTCGGCCGGCATTTGTTCAGTTGTCGACGTTGTCGTTGTCGGTTGTTCAAAATTGTAAGTAGGGCGTTATACAGACAGGACGTTATTTAAACGTTACATTACTGTGCTAGGTTTTTACAGCATGATTCACTCTATGGTGTTGGTGTTACCTTTTACCTGACTCAATACTTAAATTAATTATTTAAAAACTATTTCGACACCGTCTGCTTAGAACCATCTCTAATTAATTACCCATAAATCAATTTAACTATAGCTAAAGAATGAATAACAACTAAGTGGTTATTAGTGTAAATAATTTGTAGCATATTTTTTAATTATAGTAAAGATCCATAACACTTCAAACCAAAACTTGATTACAATATCGAGGAATTCTCAGTAGCAGCCACTGAGAATTATCGAACAAAATTGCAATTTAAAGCCCGTTTTGATAACAGTAATAATTATTCAGTTCGTTGCCGAAGTTATCGTTGCTCTGGTAACGTTACGGAAACGGCATTGTACGTTGTCCCGTTGTCCGTGCGGCTTTTCTGCAACGGGTGTAGAAACGTTATTAGAATAACAGGGAGTTCTCCGCAACGTGTTGCCACGATAACGTTGCCACGGCCGCAACTCTGTTATTCATCCTGTTATGTTAAATAATGACCATCTCTAAGTGAAATAACTATCCAGCTGAGAAGTTGAGATGAGTGTCTTGGTGTCTTCCTATTAACAGCGATCATCACGGAATAATAGTACTAGTCTGTCTGCGCTTACTATTACGGCGAGAAATAACTAAATAAAGTTATCACGGGTGTGTGTATTACCACAAAGCTAAGGAACGTTCCTGAATATTATTGCAAAGTAACGGTATTTCCCATCTCTAATATGATGGACCGTATTTAATCAATAAAGCCGCCATATTAGTTGTTGGTTATATATCAACACTAACACTGTAGTTTATGTAGATTGTGAGATATTAGAGATGGGAAATACCGTTACTTTGCAATAATATTCAGGAACGTTCCTTAGCTTTGTGGTAATACACTCGTTACACCCGTGATAACTTTATTTAGTTATTTCTCGCCGTAATAGTAAGCGCAGACAGACTAGTACTATTATTCCGTGATGATCGCTGTTAATAGGAAGACACCAAGACACTCATCTCAACTTCTCAGCTGGATAGTTATTTCACTTAGAGATGGGCATTATTTAACATAACAGGATGAATAACAGAGTTGCGGCCGTGGCAACGTTATCGTGGCAACACGTTGCGGAGAACTCCCTGTTATTCTAATAACGTTTCTACACCCGTTGCAGAAAAGCCGCACGGACAACGGGACAACGTACAATGCCGTTTCCGTAACGTTACCAGAGCAACGATAACTTCGGCAACGAACTGAATAATTATTACTGTTATATATATATATATATATATATATATATATATATATATATATATATATATATAGGTATAATTGCGGGCCGATTTTTGATATTTGTATTGAAACTTACCTACTCGTGCTGATATTTGTTTAGATGTTGATATATCAACAAAACAGCCCTAGGTATCATCTTAACAGTTGCATACTCCCTTGGAAATCTACATAAACTACAGTGTTAGTGTTGATACATAACCAACAACTAATATGGCGGCTTTATTGATTAAATACGGTCCATCATATTAGAGATGGGAAATACCGTTACTTTGCAATAATATTCAGGAACGTTCCTTAGCTTTGTGGTAATACACACACCCGTGATAACTTTATTTAGTTATTTCTCGCCGTAATAGTAAGCGCAGACAGACTAGTACTATTATTCCGTGATGATCGCTGTTAATAGGAAGACACCAAGACACTCATCTCAACTTCTCAGCTGGATAGTTATTTCACTCGCTCGTTCAAGCAGTTCAGAAGACGTTAAACAAATAATAGGGTATTTTCGGTAACCTATTACCAAGGTAATAGGTGACACTTCAGTAATAGTGTTATTTATCCTATTACGTTAAATAACGCCCATCTCTGCATCATATATTGCAATTCAAACACTGTAAGAACATAGAAGGACCGATTTTTAATTATTCATATTCATATATATGAATTGGTTTTTGTAATACTGTCAATTCTCCCAGAACATATCTCAAAAAAATCTGTGCTACTTTTATCTGCCTGTGCCTTAGTTAACTTGGAAGTTTTACCGCTTTGAGAAAGTGCGAAGTCTTTGTCATTAAAGGCGGCTATTGTGTTGTCCAATGACAGTGGCTACGTACACGTCCGACGTGAGCCGCTACTGTTCACGTCCGTTCCAAATTATGCACCGTACGTTACTTTTCCTGTGATTTTTAAAACAAATTGAGAGCCAGAAAACCTCCTAACCTAACATAACGTAATCTAACCTATCCTAACCTAACGAAACATAACGTAACGTAACCTAACCCAACATAACCTAAGCGGTAGCGAAGTGAATTTGCCCTTATATTGGACGTGTACGCAGTCACTTCGTTGTCCAATGTCCAGTTGTGCTGTTGTGCAACCAAAACTGTGCAATATTATGGTAAGTAGCAAATAACACTTATTAAACCTTGTAACTAATTACAGTAACCTTAGAAATGTCTTTAAGATTATCGGCAGGAGGCTTGGGTCTCCTTTAGGTACCTAAATTATTGTAGTTTATCATTTGTTAATCTCACTTTCTCTGGAGGTTTGATTTAGTTAAGTGTTTTAGAGAAAACATAACCAAGAAAACAATAATAATAATAAATTTTGCTCCAGGTTTCTTCTATTGTATACTATGACCGTAGCCAAATAAGCTAGACTTTTAAGACTTTTGATAATGCATGTATAATGGCAATGGCAAATACGATTTTTGATTCTTTTAACTTACCACCTTTTGTTAATTCTTAGCCAAACAAAAGTTTGAAGTTCTTCTAGTTCAACATTGATACCTATTGATGTGTTAAGGTCTACAAACGACATACCGGTACTAGGTGTATATTTTTGAATATCTCATTTTACACAAGAGCAAGTAAGCTTGCCATTTAATAAATCAAGTAGATAGCAATATCCAAGTCTTAACCTTAACCTTAGCGGCAGAAGTAAATATAACCTCTGAGAGCACATATTCATTTCAGTTTTCATTCGTTGCAGAAGCATTTCTGGATTTTAAAGTTCCTTCTGAACTTCCCGAAGGTTTAATTAATGTTTCCATTCTCATTCAGAGCCCTTGGGCCATAAAACAAAGTCGTTTCAAATGTTTAAAGATTTGGCTATCAAGGCATCTTTGCCGGCAAACAACTTTGGTTTATGACCCCGCAGCTAATTTATTTTGTTATACGGGTATTACAGTTGTATGCATTCCTAATTACATTTCCCTACCTTAGGAGACCGCTAAACATTTAATTAAGTTTTCTGCAATACTCTGAAAGTTATCATTCATTCAGTGTTCTCAATTATGTTTTGTACGGTTTTGTAGGCTAAGTTCAAATAGGGTGGGTTTGAAGCTGGGGTTTTGGTAAATTATGTTTCCTGTCAATGTCCCTCAACTATGGGTAAACTGCCTTACCCCACTTTTAACTTATATTTTCTTGGCGTAGAATGTGTTTTAGGCTAGTTTTTGCTTTCTTGCATAGGGGATTCTTGGGCTTAGTCCCAAAGGAGATGATTTAAATGAACTGTGGCTTATTATTTAGTTGCAGGGGCCTAAGCTCCTGCTTTTCAGAAAGTTTGGACCAATTTTGTCAATAAACTTAGCCCACAGATCATTTTTCACAAAACTTTGGCCAATTTTGGTTTCCGGTTTAGGTGTAGTTGGCCTATATTTTGGTGAATAATTTTCCTTATGCATATTACAATTTAAATGTTCTGGTATCTACTTTTAGCTCAGATGTGCCCCCTTGTTTTAAAATGCTTCTTATTAATTTTGGATAACAAATGTTGTAGTAAAATGACTAGGAACCTTGTGAATTTAGATAACTGAAAGATTCATCCAGCAATACATCTTAATTATTTTATAATTTGTTGATTAGATGTTTTCCTACCAAGCTGTTTATTTTATCTAGTCTACTTAATTAGTTCACAACCATTTTCATTAATCTTCAGTCTTCAAAATATAAATATAAATTTTTTCCTGTTATAAATATTTTTTAATTATTTTCAGTATTTTAAATTTATGTTAAGCACTGGGCAAATGAACTCTGGATGGGTATATCTGCAAATTAAAGTGAACTTGGGCATAATTAAAGCTATTCCAAAACAACACATGAACTTAAAACTTTTGAGCTACTGTGAATAAATCATGACATAGAAATTAGGAATTGGTGTTACATTACAGGGTCCAGGAATGTGACGCCTTCTTCTTCGTCTTTCGCCTACCCATGCAATCCAGGCCAGCCCTCTACACCGTGCCGCGGCGGATTACAACTCCTGTTGATGATGAACTGTGATATTAGCGTAAGTCTTGTGATTCAGCTGCCCAATATTTGTTGCTCATAGACTGTTTAGAGTTTATTTTTGTTATTTATTTTTAAGTTTAAAGAAGGACTAAACGATTACTTTCCAGTACCGATTATATCCGATACTAGTACAGACTAGTACCGAGTACCGACTACTTTGTATTCGCGATTACTTTTGTTCTCACAATTCCTACATGTTGTGCCGTGTAACGTCACCCTCATACATATTCCTCTTTTGCCAACCCGGTAACTGGCTCGCTTCAGCAGATGGCTGGTCCGGAAGTGGGGTGACGTCACTTTTGTTGCCTCCTTCCGCCAGCAAGAGGGTAAGCGTCGGGCTTAGACGTCGCTCTCCGGCACGAGACACACCCCCTTTTGGTCAACAGAACAGATTGCTACAATTTCGTCCGGAAGCATCGCCTTGACGATGTCTAGATAAGTAGTAGCATTAAGGGAAGGAAAGCTAGGTTGAGTCAGGCAATGTAGAATTAATATAAGTAGGAAATAATAGTTTCAGTAATTTCGCGGCCGTCTATTAAATTGATTAAAATTAAAAATTTGTGATTCTTGCATTAAACAACCGCGACTTATTTCACAATCCGCAAATTTCCGTCACATATAAACCTACATTCCTAGATTAAAAGTGAGCTTATGAGGGGGTACAGTTTCATAAGCGGCCACCAACTAATCGGATGCAATATATCGATCTTAAACATTCGTTATATCGAATCGGAACACTCGATATTTTGAATCACATTTTAACAGTACATATGGAAAATTATTTACTCGATATTTATATTAATGCTATAATCTAAAATCAACAAATTGTATATCGTCAATAATAATATGCAATGCCAGTTACAAATATATTTTAATGAAACATTTATCAAACAACAAACAAACGAAAACTACAATTAAACAATTAAATAAATTCTAAAGAAACGTACAACTCCGCTAAAACTTAAGTTATCTTTGCCTGGGTAAACTTTATGGGCTGCTTTCTTGGATTGAATAAACTAAGTTAATATAAGTTAGGCCTAAGCAAATATACCTAAGTTTTTGCTTGGTTATGCGTTTCTTTATTATTTGTTGTATTTTTAAATTTTAGTTTTCATTTGTTTGTTACTTGTTAAATGTTTCATTAAAAAACTAAACCTAATTAAATGCCTTCTGAAACCACTGAAACTGTTGCAAGACACTGGACATTCCTAAGCGACTACTTAAGGGGATGGAAGCTAGGGCGAGTCAGTCAATGTAAAATTAATATAAGTAAGAAATAATAGTTTCAGTAATTTCGCGGCAGTCTATTAAATTGATTAAAATTAAAAATTTGTGATTCTTGCATTAAAAAACCGTGACTTATTTCACAATCTGCAAATTTCCGTCACATATAAACCTACATTCCCACATTAAAAGTGAGCTTGTGAGGGGGTACAGTTTCATAAGCGGCCACCAACTAATCGGATGCAATATATCGATCTTAAACATTCATTATATCGAATCGGAACACTCGATATTTTGAATCACATTTTAACAGTACCTACATATAGAAAATTATTTACTCGATATTTATATTAATGCTATAATCTAAAATCAACAAATTGTATATCGTCAATAATAATATGCAATGCCAGTTACAAATATATTTTAATGAAACATTTATCAAATAACAAACAAACGAAAACTACACTTAAACAAATAAATAAATTCTAAAGAAACGTACAACTCAGCTAAAACTTAAGTTATCTTTGCCTGGGTAAACTTTATGGGCTGCTTTCTTGGATTGAATAAACTAAGTTAATATAAGTTAGGCCTAAGCAAATATACCTAAGTTTTGCTTGGTTATGCGTTTCTTTATTATTTGTTGTATTTTTAAATTTTAGTTTTCATTTGTTTGTTACTTGTTAAATGTTTCATTAAAAAACTAAACCTAATTAAATGCCTTCTGAAAACACTGAAACTGTTGCAAGACACTGGACATTCCTAAGCGACTACTTAAGGGGATGGAAGCTAGGGCGAGTCAGTCAATGTAAAATTAATATAAGTAAGAAATAATAGTTTCAGTAATTTCGCGGCAGTCTATTAAATTGATTAAAATTAAAAATTTGTGATTCTTGCATTAAAAAACCGTGACTTATTTCACAATCTACAAATTTCCGTCACATATAAACCTACATTCCCACATTAAAAGTGAGCTTGTGAGGGGGTACAGTTTCATAAGCGGCCACCAACTAATCGGATGCAATATATCGATCTTAAATATTCATTATATCGAATCGGAACACTCGATATTTTGAATCACATTTTAACAGTACCTACATATAGAAAATTATTTACTCGATATTTATATTAATGCTATAATCTAAAATCAACAAATTGTATATCGTCAATAATAATATGCAATGCCAGTTACAAGTATATTTTAATGAAACATTTATCAAATAACAAACAAACGAAAACTACACTTAAACAAATAAATAAATTCTAAAGAAACGTACAACTCAGCTAAAACTTAAGTTATCTTTGCCTGGGTAAACTTTATGGGCTGCTTTCTTGGATTGAATAAACTAAGTTAATATAAGTTAGGCCTAAGCAAATATACCTAAGTTTTTGCTTGGTTATGCGTTTCTTTATTATTTGTTGTATTTTTAAATTTTAGTTTTCATTTGTTTGTTACTTGTTAAATGTTTCATTAAAAAACTAAACCTAATTAAATGCCTTCTGAAACCACTGAAACTGTTGCAAGACACTGGACATTCCTAAGCGACTACTTAAGGGGAGGGAAGCTAGGGCGAGTCAGGCAATGTAGAATTAATATAAGTAAGAAATAATAGTTTCAGTAATTTCGCGGCAGTCTATTAAATTGATTAAAATTAAAAATTTGTGATTCTTGCATTAAACAACCGTGACTTATTTCACAATCTGCAAATTTCCGTCACATAAATGAATTTAATTTCAGTTTGAGATGCTGTATTTCATACTCTAAGCTTTTAGTTCTTTGGGATTAAATTATTGTTGGTACAATATTCTCAATTTTAGTACGCTATGTAGAGTCAATGTCGTGGTGTCAACTCTGTCAGTGTCATGGTGTCAACTCTGTCAGTGGCGCGGCGTTATTGTTAAAAAAATTCTGATGTTTTCGTCTTGATTACGATCTACGATGACTCTTGGTTGAGTTTATTGTTTATTTTTACATGGATTCTATATTTTATTAACTTGATTAGCTTGGTTAACTTGATTGGCACAGTTTCATATTACCTTCCCAAGTAAAATCAATAACTTTTGCCTAGCTGAAGTGTTGGTAGTAGTGATGTGCGATACGTATCGTATCGTATTGGCTTTTACTGTAGTAGTACCTTCTGGCTATTACTGTAGTAGAGCTCTAAATATCTCCATAATACATAATTTTAAACTTCCAAACTAATAAAATAAAAATAAAATAATGAATGCACATATTGAAGCGAATTACAAAGTGCCAACACGTTTTTAATACGATAACGTTGATGATAGTGCGTTCGCATTGGTCCTAAAGAGGTATACTTGTGTGAGGTGGTAATTTGAGGTAACAGGTACTAATTATTTCAGGTCAAGGTGGGAATTTAGAAGATTTTGATTGGCAATACTGTCCAGCTGTCAGTCACAGCAATAAATGTCAGTGGAAGCTTAACCTCAAACAAGTTCCTAATCAAAATGTTTATTCTGCAGCAATTTCTGCTAAAAGCTAAAGTAATGTGTTGCCAGAATACAGTCTAGTGTATGTAAAAGTTATTTTCTGTTTGTATGCTGTTTTAGTTAGCAAATCATCTTTTTAGCATCTGTGATTCAACTTTTTCAGTAAGTTAGCAGTTTAATCAGTTTCAACATATTTAGCCCCTATGGCACAGTTTCATATTACCTTCCCAAGTAAAATCAATAAATTTTGCCTAGCTGAAGTGTTGGTAGTAGTGATGTGCGATACGTATCGTATCGGAATATTGAAAGTGTTCTGGCTTTCGGCCAGAAATAGGCTATGTGTTCAGCCAAAATGAATTTTTTCCACGGTTTGTGTAATATTAGGCCTAAGGCCTCCAAATAACTTTATTTTATGTTCTTGGGTTGACCTACATCTTGGTGAGGTCAGCCATTCATTTTGGTTCAGTGTAAATGTGTTTTTGAGACTTGTTAAGTTAGGCATAGTGACTCAATTGATTATCTTGAATAAGTGGGCTTCTGGGACTTTTCCAGTGCCACGTTTGGTCACTTTTAGTTGTAATTAAGCTCATACATGTTCCCTGCAAGTTTTATTTAATTTATTTCATAGATAAGAAAATAATAAGCATTTTAAGTTTTGCTATTTCTGTAATTTAAGTTACCCCAGGGAACATTACGTCATAGATTAAGCATACTCCTTAGGAGATCACCCATCGTAATGGGACAAGCGTACACGGTCTGCTTGTACGTCCAAGGCGACGGCGGAGCTAGTTCGGAACGTCTACGCTGCTGCGCTGCTGTCGCTGCCCTTCCCCTCTCCCCCTTCGGCCGCGCGCCCATCCTAACAGCCCCTCCGCTAACCCCTCTTATACAGGGTCCCCACCCAACCGTGAAAACCATGAAACCTTGAATAAGCCGTGAATTTCGTATACCGTGAAAAAACCTGGAATAAGCCGTGAATTTCGATCTCAAACCTTAAAAATATATCAAACTTGAAAAACAGTAAAAAATATCTTATCAGAAAATATCACATTTGTTTTCAGATAGGAAAATTTACAACAGAATTATTACCGTTGTTAGTACTTGTAAATATGGTGAATACCGCGTCGTCTGCCTACTTGCAGATTGCAGCTGTGCAGATGATTTAAGATAGTGATGTGCGATACGGCGATACGATACGTATCGGACTCAGATATCGTATCGGCCGTATCGTATCGGTGCTGTGTATCGCGATACGAGTATCGTATCGCTTAACATATTGTGCCTAAACGATACGACGTATATTGTATTATACACTGCAGTTAAAAATACGGCCATCGAGGTATTTCCACTGGTTTTAATTGTAGTACCACAGAAAGAAGACTTTTGAAGAATTCTTGTCGAATATAAATATAACCTCATTGTTTTACAGCCAAGAAAATAATATCGAAATATCGTCTCTTGTGCCGATACAAAATCGAGTATCGTTTTAGGCTATAAGATACGTATCGTTTCAAAAATATCGTGACAAAATATCGTATCGTCCCTAGCGTATCGCGATATTCCTATACGATACGATACATATCGCACATCACTAATTTAAGATTGGTTCTGGTTTCCACGGTGCAAAGGAGCTCGGGCCGACTCGGGCGACAGTTGTTAAGTTGCTGGGGTTTTTTCACTGTCAACTGACTGCTGACTGACACTTGTGTAAGACCGTTTAAGTGTCTTCTTTACTGTATGTCATTTGCCTACACACGTTTTGTATCAGTCGGTGACAGTAGACAACTACTGTATCTAGACTGTTAACTATACTATACAACTGTCGCGTCAGTAACTTGCCCATTCCGTTTACACGGTGCGTAGTCAGCGTTGCCACTTCGAGAGAAATTACCCTTGCCGGTGATAATTTTGAACTTCGAGGGTAAAAAGGGGGAATTTTACTAAAGCTTTTAAAAATATACAAACTTATATTATCCTCTGTTATATACTTATAATACATTCATTGATGTTTATTTATGATTAAATTAGGCCAACTACATTTCTCTACTTTATCGACCCTTCCGATTTTCGTGACTCTGACGAATACTCACGAACTCCATGACAGAAATCAAGCTTGAGTAAGGATTACATGTACAGTGATTGTCTCATGTTAACACGTGAAAGAGCCATGAGTGCCAGGACGACAAGAAGTCCGCTAAGTTGCAGTAATGTCTGCAAGTTTTAACGTCAACCAGACAATAAATAACAAAAATAGAAAATGGGGATTAATGTCACCTGTCTCCGCCTACCTAATCCTAGCAGTTGATAGACTGAAAGATAGACAGCGTTAGCTGTTTTATAATTGACGTTTATGGCTGTAAACAAAATTGTATCAGCTGTTAATCATTTATATACTGTGATTTTTTAAGCAGTAAAATAAATTCTGAGAAAAATCCGTTATATCTCGCATGAAAAAATTGAGACAAAAACTGGCTGGCGTATGCAACTTCTATTTTCATTCTTTATTCTAAACTTTAAAATTAACTATACATCAGTGACATCTATAGGCGGCTCCTCAAACCTATCAAATTTCAAGCACATTTCCTTTATTTCATTAGCACTCTACTCAAATACAGGAGTTTAGATTTTGAGGGTAATTTTGACGAGGATCGAAGGTAATTCGGGAAAAAGTGATTGGCAACACTGAGCGAAGTAGAAATCACCAGCAACCGATAACCGATAGACTGATGACATGACTTACGACAACAATAAAACAATAAGAAACTCTAAAATAGTTCTTATTTTTTAAAAGGTTCACTTGGGATGCATGTATGGTTTTATGGTTCTGTGACATCGTAATTGCAATGTTGGAAAGTTTTAACTAGTATTTGACCACTGCACGTCTGCGTTGTTGTTTTGCAAACGGTATAGGTTATGTTTTTTAATATTTCGACCGTGAAATTGAAAAATTTTGACCCTGAAAACCGTGAAAAACCCGTGAATTTGATCATTAAGTTTGAGTGGGAACCCTGTTATATCTCCCATCTCCCAACCCCCAACACACACACTCCGCTGAGTGCACCGACCGAAGCCTGTTACCACGTCCCGCCACCGCCAACGGCCGAGGCGCCTCGCCGAGGTGGTCTGCTGCCTGAAACTGCCGCAAGCGTCTTTCGATTTTCATAGGAATGTCATGACCCATTCACATTACAATGTTATATTATTATACGCTAGTTATTAACAGGTGAAGACTGAGAAAGAATATGTTCGACCTTGCCTTATAAATCTGATTAATGATTATATTAATTGTTTTTGAGTTTTCCCAATAAATTTAATTTATTTTTTATATTTTAGCGAATTTCCCCTATAGGGAAGAAGTTATTACCGTAGTCGGCATGGTAAGACCTAGGCCCGGGACCATGATAACTTTTAGTTTTGAGGTCCCCAGACCCCAAAAACACCATTCGTTCAAAACTGTATATATATATATATATATATATATATGTGTCCGTGAA
The DNA here is from genome assembly GCA_963675035.1 of Allygus modestus. Classification (NCBI taxonomy): domain Eukaryota; kingdom Metazoa; phylum Arthropoda; class Insecta; order Hemiptera; family Cicadellidae; genus Allygus; species Allygus modestus. The sequence goes on from OY776112.1 coordinate 353,323,346, forward strand.
CACGATAACTCTCGTAAAAATTATCCGATTTTGATGAAATTTGGTATAAACGTGTAAAGCAACATTTATGACTTTAAGTTCGAAAACCAGCCAGATCGCTTTATCCGAAGGGGTATTTTGGGGGGGTTTTGTACCCCAAAAATGTTTTTTTTTGAATTTTTTACATATAATTTCGGAAATAGTCAAATTTTAGTTTTCACCATTAGATTCAGCTTAAAAAAACACACAATTTGGTATTTTGATTATTTCTCTACGTCAATTGGTTACCCAGATATTGAAAGTGCTAAACACAGTACGTTGTCTAATGTTATTCTTATGGAGGAAAAGAAAAATTTTATATCTCGCTTATTAATCAACGTATACTGACAAAACTTGGTATACGGCTTCATCTGGTTGTGGACCATTGATATTTGCTCAAAAAACAATTTTTTGCTAAAGGCTCCCGTAGCAGCAAACCTGCGTACTCAGACCCATGTTATTCTTATGGAGAATAAGTAACGTGTTATCTCCCTTAATTATGAAAATAAATTAATGAAATTTGGTATGTGGCTTTACCTAAATGAGTTATATTGATATTTGTATAAAACCCCATTTTTGTTTTCCTTCCTTCAGCAAACCTGCATACTCAGCCGCCATGTTATTCTTATGGATAATAATTAAAATGTCATAAATCGTTTATTTATGAATGTATATTGATGAAACTTGGTATGTGGCTTTATGTGGTATTAAGATACATATATTTGCATTGGAAATTCGCTGAGTACGCAGGTTTGCTGCTACGGGAGTATTTTATATTTTGCGAACCATAAATTTGAACTTTGGTAGTTGCAACATATTTTAATAATGGATGCTGTTTTTTGTTTCAAAGCAAGTACCGAGTCCAAAGTGGTTGTGAAATCACTGTGATTTATGAAAGTCAAAAATTTATGAAATCTTAATAATCTGAGATAATAAATCTCAGATCTAAATTCACTGTTCCTTAATTATGTCCGCATTGTTGTTCACTGTTTCCTGCTTCATTCCTCATAAGCAATAAGCATAAATTAGTTGTGGTCCAGAAATGTCAAGAAGTCTTTAGCATTTATCAGGGGCGGATCCAGGGAGTCACGTTGGGGGGGAATGCCGGGGATTTTGGGGGGTATGGAATACTCTTCAGGCTCAGGGGTGGGGGTCCGGGATTCCATCCCCGGAAATATCAATAATTTTATTGGCCGTAAAAAATAGCCGAACGCGTTTTATTGACCAAATTGTGCGTTATCGGCCTAAAAAGACGACTGTATAGAATTCATGGACCAAAATCAGAAATTGTACCTGTTATTTCGGATAAAAATGACAATTTGACCGCATTTCATGGTTGCCGTAACTTTTAGACCAAAAACGACCAATGAACGTAGTTTATCGGGCAAAAATACCGCAATAGTTTATACTCAAACCGCAATTCAAAGGCCAACCGCCAGCGGAAGTATCAAAGTATGTTATCGTCCAAAACAAAGATTTTACCGAGACTAACATCGAAACAAATTTTATCAGCCGAGATACGGCGATTTTAAAAGACACCCGAGATACATATTATTGGCCTAAAATAGCAATATATTCTAATTTAGCCGTCTAAAACGTCATACGGACCACATATTTCAGCATGAAAACGGTCAAACTGTGTTATTAGAAAAATTTACCGATCGGGTGTGTGTTATCAACCAAAATCGATAATGTTATCGGCAATTTTACAGCAAAATTGCTAGCCAAAATACGACCGCAAAGTTTGTTATCGGCTGAAAATTGAGTACCAACCTTATTTATTGCCGGAAATGTACTTAATTGCTAAAAAACGGCAATCGGACCGCATTTTCTCGGTAAAAAACAAAGCCGGGTCGTGTTTTATATACAAAAGCGAAGTCCGAAACGCATTTTACCGGGCAAAATCAGATATTTGGCCGTGTTTTATCGGTAAAACATAAATTTTGCCACAACTTGGTGGTCAAAAACACCAAAATGAGTGAATTTTTTAAGTATAATGGGATGGACCACGTTTTATTGGCCTCAAGTGGCAAGCGAGCCGCATATTATCCACGGAAATAGCAATATAGCCTTGTTTTAGCGCCCGAAAAAAGCAATTGACCGACAAACCCCTTTTGCGATTTGTAGGGCAAAAATATTGACCTCAAAAAATTTAAGGGCCGCATTTTATCGGCCGAAAAAGTCTGCGTTTTACAGAAACAAATTGTTTAAACAAAATAGTCAATTCCACTTCATTCTATTTGCCAAAAACAACCGTTTTCCTAGCATTTTAAAGTCCGAAATCGACGGTCGCAACTTGTTTATTGACCGAAAATGACGACCGAGCTTCAATATATGCCAAAAATCACAATCTAACCGTGATTTATCATAAAAATTGACAATCGGACCACATTTCCCCAACGTAAAATAAAGCCGGATTCCGTTTTATAGGCCCGAACGACAACCGGAACGTATTTTTTACGAATACAGTCGGCGATTCGACCCCGATCTATCACCAAAGAACGCCTATTTTTCCGCTTCGGATGGATCAAAAACAGGAATTTACTTGCATTTAATGGCCCGAAATGACGATCGGCAACGTTTTTTATTGTCTGGAAATGACAACCAAAACTTTTCTTATTGACTGGGAACGACAGCGAGGTAGAAAACATGTCGGGATAGACCATGCTCGCGCCCATAGTCGGGATAGACCAAAATTGACACCACCGGCATTCCTGTAAAAATTCGGGTTCAGAAACTACAGGACTTAAAACATCCAAAATTCTAGGCTTGCAGAAAGTTTTGGGATTTTACATATTCCGTTACAGAAAGAATGAGAACATTCTGTCTTGGGGCCTGGGGGTCCGCAGACCACCTTTCGGGAAGCACTGCTATTTTAGGCTGGTAATATGTGTCTCGGGTGTCCCTTAAAATTGTTTAAAATCGCCGGATCTCGGCCGATCAAATTTGTTTCGATCTTAGTTTAGGTAAAATCTTTGTTTTCAACGATAACATACTTTGATACTTCCGCTGGCGTGTTTGGCCTTTAAATTGCAGTTTGGATATAAACTGTTGAGGTTTTTTTGGCCGATAAACTATGTTCACTTGTCGTTTACGGTTTAAAAGTTACAGCGAACTTGAAATGTGGTAAAATTGCCATTTTTAATCCAAAAACAGGTCAAATAGCTGATTTCGGTCCATGAATTCAATAGTCGTCTTTTTAGGCCGATAACTCACATTTTGGTCTATAAAACGCGTTCGGCTATTTTTTACAGCCGATAAAATTATTGATATGGAGTTTTTAACAAATTTCCTGGGGAGGACTCCCAGACCCCCTACCCCGGGGGGATTCCATACCCCCCCAAGCCCCTGGCATTCCCCCCCCCCGTGCGACTCCCTGTATCTGCCCCTGGTTCTGACGAGTCAGTGGGAACTACGCATGGGAATATTGATCTGTCGTGCTATAAAGTTTCCTTTAGCTCGATCACACCCCAATGGCAAATGTACTTGCATGAAAATAATATAGGTAACCAATTGAGTTATTCTTAATGAAATTATAGATAAGTTACTTAGTTATCTGGAATACGACTTCTGAGTTTTTAAGAGGTTTCGGAAGCTTTGGTCATGCCCGGAATGCAGTGATGCATGAAAATATTTAACTATATATAGATTAATTTAAATAGAGGCTAATTCCTATTTCATCCATGCGTGTAGCACGGTTTACCGAATGTACAGTGTGATAGTTATTAACTTGTAAAGAAATAATTGAATTTGAATACTTGCTTACAGATTTGTTAATATGAAGAATTGTTTGCGATGGTGCCTCGTACTAGAGACACATATACCTGTGCCTGCAGCAAGTGTATTAATTTTGCTTGTTATGTTGCATTAAATTTATTTAACATAAGTTTTAACATCTGTTTTGGTTTTTGATTTTAGTGGCAGTGCAGAAGAAGTTTCCTGGATGAACTGGAGGGCGCTTTGAAAATAATAAAGTTACCAATTTATGACATAAAATTAAATCAATTAAAAACAACAGTAGAATACAGTGTTTTTTTGATATTACTTTTCTATTCATATAAGGTATTCAATAAAATTTGTAATTTTATCAATAATTTGAGTTTTATTTAAGCTACTTCCTTTGCTAGTAAGTAAAGTAATGCAATTTCATTAATTTGCTATACAAAATCCCGTGAAAATGTTATAAAGTAGGCCTGATCACTTTAGTATTAATTTTTTATCAGGCAAATGAATTTAAAATTTATTACCTCCAAGAGACTGAATATTTCAATAGCAATTTATGTTTCTAAAACAAGTGGGATGATCAGCGTTGGAGGGGAAGTTAACAATACTATCTGTCATAATAATATCCCTGCGGAAAACATTTGGCTACTCAGTATATTAAATATATTTTACTGGGTGAACGTATGGTAATAAGTTTTTATGGTAGTCTTTATAAACACGAGGATGGTATTCTAACCAAAATTAACAATATATCATTTATGTTTTTGAGTATTGTATTTTAAATTATGTCTTAACAAATAGGTACTAAATTATTACATTAGGTTTCTTGGTTTTTTTTTCAAATGGAATGGTCAACACAAGCCATTGAACTGTGTCACTGTTGTAAGCAGTATATTTGGAACATTTGTTCTTGTAGGATTAGCTATTTTTTACTCTTAAAAAAGTTTATTTTCTTTTGCTGATTTAAAATTTATTTGCTGTTATTTAAATATTTGTTTGCCTATAAAACTTAATGTTTAAACATATGGGTGCAGCAAACTCGTTAGGTTGAAGGTAAATTAAAATAATTTGTGTTAGGCCTAATCAATAAAGGCTGTCCCACACTTCTCGCGAATACGCCTGATCATTTGGCCTAACTACAATTTTTCGGTAGTCGCGATAAGTGTGGGAGCTGCACGAAATATTTTGTATCAGTACACTATCGCCGAATGATTCTCTCGATGTTTGGAACGAGTCTTGCACCAAATCAACCAAATGTGTACAACAAACTAATCAAGTACACGCTCGCCCAATACCAATGCAATACCATGCTCGCCCATTCACTTCCGCTCGTCTCCTTTGATTTGTGCCAAAACCCGACAAAAACAGCACAGGTGAACACGAATTATGGTGAGGCGAACTATCCCGAACATTTGAGAACATTTAATCATTTGAGATGATTTAAGTTTTATTTAAGAAACAACAAATTAATGAGTGCTAAACTCTGTTAATTTTTGTTTGACCAAACTATATTTGAAATTAACCTTCGCACTGTAAAAAATAATCGTGTTAATTCGACCCAAATTTAATACCAAGATGTCCCAGTAAGACCTCACACACTCTTGTGTCAAAATAACACTCAGCTGCTTGTGTTGAAGTTCACCCACTTACCTGAGTTGGAAACCATCACAATTCCTTGTGTCACTCGGTAACACATATTTCTTCCGTGTTAAATGTTTAACACATTTTTGTGTGTGAAAAAAATTACTCTTATGATTAAGCAACACAGAAATACTGTGTTAAAATACTTACCCAAATTTGTATTAATATAACCATTTTATTGTAAATAACACGCAGCATAATAAGTCAACACATAACATTTGTGTTATATTTGTTACACAAATTTGAGTGAAATATTAACCAAAATACCTGTCAGGTAAGTTTGTATTTTTTCTGTGTAAAGAAAAACAGTGAACAGCTTATTTCTTGTGCAAAATTAAATGTCTGTAATGGTATACATCACTTGAGAAAGGTTAAATCACCGGGAAATATTGCACAGACAAATTCAACTCGACATCACCTGTCCACCAACAATTTTATACACCAAGTTTCAGTAAAAATTTATATATCACATTAAGATGGGTATAAATTTAAAACTTTATACTAATAAAGGTAACCCACCGTAAAGTTGCTTTTGAAACACTTATACTCTACATAGTTTAAAATTACACCAGGTATTCGTCTTCACATTACAGGTTTGATCTTGAGTGACCAAAACAGTAAAAAAATATTTTTAAACTGTTTAAAAAAAACATAATCTTTAAACTGGACAAATTTTGAGGGGTTATTCAAATTTTATAGTTTGTTCATATATTTAATATATAATATTGCAAAAAATATTTCATCTGTAAATAAATTAAGCATTCCTATTAAGTTACGTTAAAAACGGTTAATTGAAAAAATTAACCTGGATTAAAAGTTATCACTTTTCACAACCGTACCAAAAGATACAATGAAATTTTCAAGATTCTAAATCACTGGATCTTCCAACTTTATATGTAAATAGGTATATTCAAAAATACTAAACATTTAAAGATAAAACACTTTATTGCACACATTGTTTAATGCAATGATTTTATCGTGAAGGCTTCAACGGCCCTTTAAATCTAACTCTAACAGGTACGGGGAGACACTTCTTCTGTTGCACAGGTCAAAAGATTTGGCTGGAGATCACTTGAACTCTTTCTTTTGTTGGTCCACGGCTGAAAGATATGGCTGAATATCACTTGAACTGCTTACTAGCTCTTCCAGAATGGCCATTCTGAAAAATATTTTTCAATACTATATATCTGGTCAGCAATGATATACCAATACTTATTTGGGTACTTCATCAAGAGAAGCCCATAAATCTTTTGAGGGCAGTACATTTACAAAGCAAGGACAACTAAAGGCATCCAGTGGCTGTGTCTCTTTTGGTTCAAGAGCCAGTGGCGTAACTGCTGGGCCCGCGAGCCGAGGTAAACGCTCTGGCAGGCCCACCTTTTGGGATGAAATAGTTCAACTTAATTTTGATAAATGTTAATAACTTTAGCCATTCTGAATTAGTTATGCTGCTTTTCACTGTATGTCGTCTAAAAAAAAAAAAACCAATGTTCATTTTGCCGCCCACACTTTAAACTTTTTTTTAGGTTACCGGTATACTTTTTCAAATATTCCAAAAAACATAATTGTTTTGGTGTAGTTCTTTTAGTCAAATTATTACAAGGTATGACGTTTTAAGTTAAAATACTTACACTTAAAAATAAAAAATAAGTTGCCCAACACGCTGGTCATCTCGAATTGATTCTTTGAAACTGTGCGATTATGCTACATGGGGGCTAAAAATAAGTTTGCGGGGGGGGCCCAAAAAATCAGTTACGCCACTGTCAAGAGCCAATGAAACTTTATTGCACACCTTTAAATAGCTAACAATTTAGCATTTTGAATAATTGCTATATGTCAATCGGTAACTGACATATTGAAAGTTCTAAATACAGTATGTGAATCTTATGGAGAACTAGCTGATGTACCCGTTCTTCGCAAAGGTGTTTTCTATACCCAATCTATAGTCAATGCAATCTGCAATTAAGTTAGCATGAAACAGCTGTTCTTGCTTCTGCTCTTTAAAGCTGTCAAATGGAAGTATCCACAGCTGTTCGCATTACAGTTTCTGAATGTTTACTTTATTCTGAAATGTAAACATTTAAACTTAGGACGTTCACGGGGCTTAGCCCCGAGGGGATTTTAAGGAAGTGAATAGGCCTATATGTTGCATGGGTTCAAGATCTACCTTTATGTAAAATTTCAGCCCAGTCAGTTCAGTAGTTTTTGTGTTCACCCAGAACATCAGACAGACAGACAAAAACCATCTCTTCTTTATAATATTATAACAAACTAGCAAATCCAGCTGCTCACAAATTCAAGCAAATACGGTTGTGACTTTAAATTGTGTTGCCATTCCAAAAGTTAGCCTGAAGCAGCTGATCTTTCTTCTGTACTGTGTTTTGTTACCTTCAACAGCTATCAAATTCTCAATTTCAATGATTACTGTTCTTCCATAAGATCAGTGTCTCCAGTTGTACGATTATTATCGTTTTGTACGATAATTCAGCCCGTTGTACCATGTACGATAGGTCACGTACGATACGGTAAATTGTATAATAATTTGGGATCAGCCTAAACTATACATGATTATGACCTACTAATTAATTGAATGATTACTAATGATGAACTAATTACTGACTACTTAATGAATTAAATTTTAAAAATACATAAATAGGCTCTCAGAACATATTTTAAAAGTACTAAATACAATTTTTTGTTGGATTCTTTGCCATTTATTTTTATAAATACCCTACATAGGCTTTGTAAAATATCGTGAGTTTTGTTAAGCATTTGTTTATTTATTCGAACCTTTATTTCGTTTGGAAATTTATAGCTGTTCTACTTAAAAAAATTGCATGTTTGTCTATTTTAACGCTTGAGTGTAAGTTTTAGGTGTCTTTGCAAACGTGCAATAATTTTACCTACAATACAATAATATTTAACTACTTGTATGGTATTTGTCCCTGGCCGAACTGGAGACACTGCATAAGATTAACATTGCAACTTTGAAGGCCTTTGGGGCCTGAGGGCCGATGTAGATTTTAATGATTTTCTGCAGACCTACGCATTGAGACATTTCCGCATAGATACTTCAATCATAGCAATCGGTACAGTGGATCCTGATATCTCAGCGTGACACAAAATCTGCTTGTGTATTAAATATTAGGTTTGCTGCAGCAAGGGTATTTTTGTTTGGCTACTTAGCTTGCCGGCAAACTAAATATCCCCTGACACTGTAATAGGCCTGGAAAAAGGGTTTATAATTTAATCTTAAGATAGGAGGGAGGCACCTCACTGTCGGTAGCGTATGTTAGATGGGGTTAGATGGGGACTGTAACTTTCTTTTTTTTATTCGGATTGTTATATTGGATTTTACCTTGTAGAACTGCCACTCCCACTCTCACTCTGTCCAGTATTCTTTCTACTTGCTGTTGGAGGTAAGTAGGTGAACCGTTGAAATCATTGAATTTCTCGTCTGGTTCCATTCTATAAATAAAAGTTACAAATTACCTTTTCTGAACTAAAATACCTAAACGTTTAAACGGGTGCAGTTCCGGATCTGGGCTACCATACTATCGAATGAAAATATCAAAAGTTTTAACAGTTGATATATCGATTACTCTTATTCTTCAAATTTTCTGTCGATGTAGCTCTCTACAAAACGACATCCAATCAGCGATAGTTTTCCTGCTGGTTTTAGATGTTGATGTGCTTGTTTTTCTTATTAAAAAATCATAATTTACAACATTTATACAAAAAATTAAACTAAAGTTAGAATGTTAATCAATCCAAACTTGGCATTTTCGAAAAAAGTAATTTCTAAAGCGTTCTTTCTTTCATCGTGTTCGTCATTGACCTTTTTTTTGCATCAAAATTTGACCGAATTTTCACCACGTATTAGTGTTTTTTTTTTTGCCTCCACACACATCACAATTTGGATTATTAGGTACCTATTAGTTCTTTGTCTTGAAGAAAACTAACACATTTTTCTATTGGATTAAACACATGTTTACAGAAACATGTAAAATTCACAAACTCACAATCACTTTCTACTTCTATTTTTATTTACTTTATTTTAAAATGTAAATAAACAATTTTAATTAAAAATGTTTAAAAACATCTGATTATTAAAAATAGAATACAGTTTAATTATTCGATATATATATATATATCGATTGTTAAAACTTCGATATTTTCATGCGATATTTAAATGTCACAAAATTAATGTTCTCCTGTAAGTTAATTTGAAAGTTTCCACCACCCTACGTATGTAAAAGAATTCTCCCACCTTTATGCTGTGTGTATTCCGTAATGGGTAATGTTAACAGTTTGACTAACATCAATATTTTCTCTATCTTATGTTAAGCAAATATTCGTTTGCTAGCGATATCGCAATATGGCGATAAGTCTCGCCATCAACAATTTTACTCACTGTCATTGTGTATTGCGAGTTGCAAGTTGCGTATCAGCAAGTATACTTTCTGGCATGGTTGGTTGGTCAGGTTGACAAGGGGCTTAATAGGTTAAGGAGCTACGGAGGTACGGTAGGCCTACTCAGAACAGTACAGTCGGCACGACTCTTATTCGATAAATTGAGGTTAGGTGAGATGTAAACTACTCTCAAAGCGAGGTGTTAGTATGACAGAAGTTTAGTTATGTTATGTTATTGTTGATAATAAAAAGTTGGCATCACTCACGTCTTCATATATGTGGAGGCGGACCGGAAACTACTTTATTTAAGCCCTGAATTGTTTACTTGAGCTAACAATAAAATTAAGTAGGTATTTGATTACAGGGTTCTTATGGAGTATACATGACCCCAACTATATTGAGTTAAATTTCCATTTTTCTTAAAGAGTTTTACCTCTAGAATCCAGAAATAACATTTATTTTGCACGGGAACCATTATTAATTATAGAAAATATTACTTAAAATTATTATTTTCGATGCAAGCAGACAATACTTACAAACCACAGATTAGAACACAACTTTCAATGTTTCTAGTTTCTACAGACTATCAGGAAAACGTCCATAGAGTATACAATATATATAAATGAAATGTCGTAGGTAATATGTATCTAATAAAAAGTTATGTTTTGTGCTTTATTTACCCCTTACCCATTATAAGTGACTAAGTGTTGAGAGGTGAGTGAGCAAAGTGAACAAGCTCATTCTGAAAGTAAATGAGCGTAGCGAACTAAGTCACCATGGAGGCAAGTGAGCGCGATGGTTAGTAAAAAACACTACATCTTCGTAGGGTACGTGACAGCAAACGAGGTCACCATGGAGGCAAGTGAGCGCGGAGCGCGTAAGCTCATCCTGTAGGAAGTGAGCTGGCGAAGAAGCTTGATCCGAAAATGAATGGTTAATAAAAAACGCTACATCTTCGTACGGTATGTGACATTAAAGCGTACACTTAGTACTGGCATGGTTTGTTGGTGGGCTTGCCACGGGTGCTTATTAGGTTAACTAGCTTGGGTTAGGTTAAGTGCCACCGTACCTGGATGGCAAAACGAACAAAAACAAACCACACTTAACCTAACAATCCTAACCTAACCCAACGCTAGTTAACCTAATAAGTACCCGTGGCAAGCCCACCAACCAACAATCCGAATATAAGTATACTTTGGTACCTATTATACTCCTAATTAGGTTAGGTTAGGTAATACAGGTGCAGTCGAGCAATATTCAAGGGTTCGAGTTGGCAAACCTGCTCCAAGTAGAAAAATCAGCTCCGAAGCAGAAAAAATAACAAAATGGACGTTAACACCGTTTATTTAATTTCGTACTGTTAATTTTCATCTTAAAAGTTGTTATTTACTGACGTATAGTTATTTTAAGAACATATTATGATAATCTCTAGTGGATGATGATTGATCAAACGGTATTTATGTGTTTTCTTTATTAACAAGTTCTTAGATTGGAAATCTCTTGCAGACAGTTCCATGTTGCAATTTGATCGTTCCTCTCCTCAAACCACTAGTCGGCAGAAGAAATTGGAACCGTCCAAGTTTTTTTTACTATTTTCACCATTAAAACGGTCTTTCCACGGAAAAAAATACTTTTATCGTGTTTTTCAGGTCAAAATCTATAAGAAAAGTGTAAATTTACCTCGATTTTGTTGGGGTCATGTATACTCCATAATTACCTACAGGTTCTTATCCTCTAATCAATAGATTGCCAAGCATACATAGTGTAATCCATCTTACGTTCAAGAAAGGTTATCTGAATTTCAAAGTAGGTACGCCTAGCTCACAAACTTAACTTGTCTATAGTAGACTCACTAAAGCTGGAGCAGTCAAAATACTAGAGGAGTTATAACATGTTTGTATAAAATTAGCAAATTAAGTTCTCAGACCCCTTCAAAGTTTTAATGTAAGGAGTACAAAAGTGAGATTTAACCTCGAGTCGTACAGGCTTTGGAGAGTAGGCTAGGCCTGTAATCAGTAATTATGGAGTATACATGACCCCAACAAAATCGAGCCAAGTTAAGTTTGTGAGCTAGGCATACCTACTTTGAAATTCAGATAACCTTACTTGAACGTAAGATGGATTACACTATGTATGCATGGCAATCTATTGAGTAGAGGATAAGTAGGCAAAATTGACAAGGCCTAAGTTATTTTGTCAAACAAAATTGTTTTTCCTAGGATGTCCTTCTAACATCAATCACCCTAATAACTCAAGCACGCCGCTTCCTTCACGGAGTTGTAGGGGTTACTTACAGCCTACAATAACACTGATCACTACCTTTACAGCTAAATCTTCACTTACCTTATCACCCATCTTGACGACATGTAGTAACAGTAGTATTTGGCTACTGCATTGCAGTTCCACATTCGCAATTTAAAACTCAAAGAACGTAAACTGACAAACTAACAAAAAGAATGCTGCCGGGTGTCGTCTGTCGCTGTCAAGGAGTTCTATTGGTATTACTGGAGGTAACACTGATGAACAAAACTACGAGCCGTTCTTTCCAAATTTTGGTGAGGCAAAGAACTACTCGCTGAAATCGAACTAGTTGGCAAAGTAACTCAAACAAATACCTACTAATGATTTTAACATTAATAAACTTGTATTCGTTTGTTTGCTCATGATTTATCATATTTCACGGCAAGATTAGATGCATAAATAGAGTGAAAAAATGAATTTGCTCCAACTTGTATTACTTTTACTCCAGTGATTTTCACGAGTAGAATCACTTATAGGAGTAAACAACGAATCATGATAGTTCAAAGAACGATAAATTTGCCTCACCAGTGTACCAACAGTAGGATTTATTCATAATTATTCTCAGTAATAAGTTGATAATTTCATTCATCTGCAACTGCAACTACATTAAAAAATGTACTTCTACTTCTACTTTTTAGGTGGAAATATTTGTTCATGGATCCTTTTTGAAAGAGTTTTTCTGCCAATTTAAATACATATCATAGTGTTAAAAACCTAATCTTGAGTTGCTTTATTAGTTTATTACATACCCGAAGCCCTACCCAAACTTAGACTAAATGTAATAGTACTAATAGTGTAATACAGATTTTTATCTTTCACCGTTGATCATTTGTGCTATTTAAATAATTGTTTTGTATTTTTAATAAACAAAATTGTATTCATTTACTATAACTACCGTCAACATATACAAAATTACACTTAATCGCATATTTTTCCTGGCTTTTTGTGAATTACGGCCAATCCCGGGTGCAACGCACATTAATTACCCACAATTCCACACAAAATTACCGTGTTTAAAATATATTTTAGAAGACCAACACGCTTTCGTGTCACAAATGCCAAATTGACACAGCATAGTTTTACCACGAATGCGAATTGGTTACTCAAGCCTCTAGTAAACCAATTTCAGTGTCTATTTTCACACAATCAGTTTAACCAACATCTTTGTGTTTAAAGTACCCCAGCATTTTTTTACAGAGCAATATGTTTTGCAAATGACAATGTTTAAAGCAAACAATGAAATTAGTTGTCCATACACAAATTAGATTGTTTAGTTTATTATATTTTTGGTAGTTTCAACAATTATTCATTTTTCTCTGTGAACCGTACGTGTCACCTTGACACTGCTCACTGCTCTCTAAATGTTTTAAGCCAAGTACGCAGTTAATATTTGGGTAGTATCAACCCAATGCTGGTTTAAAACTGTATAACTGAGATATACACTGCTGTATCAAGAAAATTTAAGTTTTATAAAGATGGCGGTTTGACAGTTTCCCCAGTATCTACTTGAAGAGAGACATTTAGAACTATCATCTAAATATGGGATTTCTTAAATGTATTATACGATTAAACATGGCGGATCTCTGGGGTTTTCTATATCAGCTTGATGTGGTAACCTGTAAGAGTATCAGCTTTTCTTTAAAATCTGTTATAAGTGAAAAAATACTAGTGTATACAACTATATATCGATCTGAAATTTTATAAAACACATTAATAAATCATTTTCAATGACTTAGTCTTTGAACTGAACGAATATATACAGTAACAAGTTGGACCACAAGGGATGGACTACTCATAAAATCAACTGTAAGAGTGATTTTATGTATATATATATATATATACATATATATATATATATACATATATATGTGTGTGTCTGTGGGTGTGATAACTCTCGTAAAAAGGTCCAATTTTGATGAAATTTGGTACAAACGTGAAAAGCAGCATTTATGACTTTAAGTTCGAAAACCAGACGGATCGAGCTATCCGAAGGGGTATTTTGGGGGGTTTCGTAACCCAAAAATGGGTTTTTGAGTTTTTTACATACAATTTTTGAAAAAGTAAAATTTTATTTTTTCCCATTGGAATTAGCTTAAAAATTCATTAAACAATTTGATATTTTATTCACTGATCTACGTCAATTGGTTACTGAGATATTGAAAGTGCTAAACACAGTACGCTGTCCAATTTTATTCCTACGGAGGATAAGAAAAATTGTATATCCCGCTTATTTATCAACTTATCCTGACGAAACTTGGTATATTGCTTCATTTCATTGTGGTCTATTGATATTTGCACAAAAACCCATTTTTTGACCGATAGTTCCCGTAGCAGCAAACCTGCATACTCAGCCCATGTTATTCTTATGGAGAATAATTAAGTGTTATCTCCTTTAACTATGAATATAAATTAATAGAACTTGGTATGTGGCATTACCTATTTGAGTTATACTGATATTTGTATAAAAGCCCATTTTTAGTGTTACGTATTTCAGCAAACCTGCATACTCAGCCGCCATGTTATTCTTATGGAGAATAATTAAAATGTCATAAATTGTTTTTTTATGAATGTATATTGATGAAACTTGGTATGTGGCTTTATGTGGTATTAAGATAAATCAATATGCATACGAGGGTATTTATACTGAAATAGTGGTTGACCATGAAATATTTCAAGTAATTGTGTACTTCCTTTTAGCGAATTTCCCCTATAGGGAAGAAGCTATTACCGTAGGTCTCATGGTAAGACTTAAGCCCGAGACCATGATAACTTTTCATTTTGAGGTCCCCAGATGCCAAAAACACCATTCGTTCAAATTTATATATATATATATATATGTGTGTGTGTGTGTGTCCGTAAGCACGATAACTCTCGTAAAAAAGGTCCGATCTTAATGAAATTTGGTACAAATGTGTAAAGCACCATTTATTTGAATGAGTTCAAAAACCAGACAAATTGCACCATCCAAAGGGGTTTTTTTGGGGGGTTTTGCACCCCAAAAATGGTTTTTTTGGGGTTTCCACATGTAATTTTTATTTAAATCAAATTTTAGCGAATTTCCCCTATAGGGAAGAAGCTATTACCGTAGTCGGCATGGTAAGACCTAGTCCCGGGACCATGATAACTTTTCGTTTTGAGGTCCCGGGACCATGATAACTTTTCGTTTTGAGGTCCCCAGACCTCAAAAACACCATTCGCTCGAAACTGTATATATATATATATATATATGTGTGTGTGTGTGTGTGTGTCCGTGAGCACGATAACTCTCGTAAAAATTATCCGATTTTGATGAAATTTGGTATAAACGTGTAAAGCAAAATTTATGACTTTAAGTTCAAAAACCAGCCAGATCGCTCTATCCGAAGGGGTATTTTGAGGGGGTTTTGTACCCCAAAAATGGGTTTTTCGAATTGTTTACATATAATTTTGGAAATAGTCAAATGTTAGTTCTTCCCATTCGATTCAGCTTAAAAAAACACACAAATTGATATTTTGATCATTTCTCTACGTCAATTGGTTACCGAGATATTGAAAGTGCTAAACACAGTACGTTGTCTAAAGTTATTCTAAAGGAGGAAAATAACAATTTTATATCTCGCTTATTTATAAACGTATACTGACGAAACCTGGTATACGACTTCATCTGGTTGTGGACCATTGATATTTGCTCAAAAAACAATTTTTTAGCAATGGCTCCCATAGCAGCAAACCTGCGTACTCAGCCCCATGTTATTCTTATGGAGAATAAGTAACGTGTTATCTCCCTTCATTATGAAAATAAATTAATAAAATTTGGTATGTGGCTTTACCTACATGAGTTGTATTGATATTTGTATAAAACCCCATTTTTTGTGCTTCTTGCTTCAGCAAACCTGCATACTCAGCCGCCATGTTATTCTTATGGAGAATAATTAAAATGTCATAAATCGTTTATTTATGAATGTATATTGATGAAACTTGGTATGTGGCTTTATGTGGTATTAAGATACATATACAAACATTATGAACATTATTGGTTAATAAAATCCCTAAAATAAAATCATAAAATAATGAGTACAATTAACTACGAAGTAAAGCTGAGGTCAAAGACTTGGAATTGGGAACAACAGGAAATGACAGAGTAACAAAACAGGAAATAAACGGTCAAATTACACAGGTAAATGACCTAGGGTTTAAGTGACAAAATCAAAGTAACTCACCAAAAATTCCAATGATGGCGGCGGAATGCTGACCATCTACGGCCACGAATCACGGCGGGTGTAGGAGTCCACGATCGACGTGATTGGTTGACGTGGGCGTGGTCGACCGAATTTGGGGGAAACACGAAATCGGGGGAAACATATCGAGCAGAGAGGATGGACAGTCAGAAAAGGAGAGGCAAGAAGTGAAGAGTTGGGAAGTAAGGGGGGCTGGATCGAGTAAGTCCCGCAACACTTAGGTTATAGTAAAATACCGGGTGTTGTCGACCTTTCCAACCAAAGTCCACCAGCACAGGGCCAACAGAAGCACTACTGCGACCACAACCCAGAGGGAGAAGAGGACGGACCGTGTCTGCTACCGGAGGAGCCTTGGGAGAATTCTTCAAGACAACCACTGACAAAGGGACCCGGGACCACTTCTGGACGCTGGATCACTCCTGGACACCTTGACCACTGCACGGGACCACGGAGAGCCGAGGACCGACCGACAACGCAGGGAGACCGCCTGACAGCCAAAATTTCGGACTGCGTGGTATGTGATCTTCACTAAATTGCTGCTCTAGTTAAAAGGGAAAATTTTGAGAGAACAGTCGAAGGTTAAGGGAAATGATTTGATAATAATAATGATTAAGCAATGATGAAGATATTTAAGAGGTTAAAGCTTACTAAGACAAGAAATAAATAATCTAAACAGAAAGGGGAAATATATATTTATATAAATTTAAGAAGCCTCAGAGTAATGACAGGGTTAATTGTTAAAATAAATTAAAGACGGTAGGCATAACCGGAATGGCCTATAGGCCAAGTTGAGGTGTAAAATAGTTGTACATAAAGATAACAGTAGCTCGATGTCATTAACCATCGTTCAATTAATTTAGTAAGTGTTAATGAATAACTGTTACATAAATGAATTGATTATTGAAATATAAAGGCCCACATGGCTTAGCATTTTAATGTAATATAATGTGACAATGTTTAATTTGGAAAGGTTTAAGGGTAATTATTTTGATGCGTAATTGATGGATGAAATATAAAGGACTAAACTATTAATAACGTGAATTGAGTAAACCTTTAATGGTAGATTAACGGCTACATGCCCAACAATGTAAATTAAATGTTAAATATCGAGTTAAGGGTGTGTATTCATATGGGAGGTGTGTACTGTGACGTATAAGTTGCCTTAAAGAACTTTGGCCATGCCAGAATAGAGTGATCATTATTAATGATTTGTTAGTTTAAGAGAGTTGTTGATTTATATTGTGTTTGTCATTTCAGTTGTATTTTATAAATAGGAGTTAGGGCACAGAGGCCTCTATTTAAAGGGTTGTCACGAATATTTATCATTATATAATAAGGAGGAAATAGTCCTCTGATTTATTAATATTAAAAGGTATATGTTATTACAGACGCTGGTGTCATTTCAATCAATTTCCTGGTTTCCATCTCACTAAGCTAAGCGAGTTATGATTCAAACTTAAAACTTAAGAGTAAAAGAAAAGGAAATAATCTTACATGGTGGAGATTGCTGAATTGGTTTAATTACCATAAAATTGATTGAATTGACACAGAGTGAGTGATGTTTTATTAGCATAAGATGGTTATAGAGATAAGAAGGTATTTCTGAGATAGGATAAAACTGCATAGGGACAGAAATAATAAATTGAAGGGAAGTAATCGACTAAACGGTTAATACTGTAGGGCACTTACAAATAAAAATAGCCTACAAAATATTTAATCAACAGATATATCGCATAAAATAATAAAAGTCGTCAGGGTTTAATAAAACATAAAAGACAGCTTGTATAACAGTAATAAATAAATACAAATAAAACTGTCTAGGGTTTTGTTATTTTAAAATAAAATGAAATGCCAATAAACCAAGTTTCCTTGCCTTCGGATATTTATAGGGTAAAGAAAGAACAGCTACAAGCAATATTAGTGAAGTTTAACATTAAATACAAAGACGAGGACACGGTTGCCGAATTAAGACCCATTGTAGCCGATCTTAAAGCTTATTTAAAAAATAATTGGTCTGAAGAAAAAAAAAATCATTTTAAGAAAGTTATTAAGGAAAAGATTCTTAACCGATGTTGAGTTAGAAAAATACCCATTGCTTAGGAGAATTGAACAATTCATTAGGGATAGGGAAAACCTTTACGACACGCCAGCCAGCGAGGACAGTGACGGTGACGACTACGAGGACATTGACTTAGCTTCAGTGGACACAGACGACCCTCCAGGTCAAGTTACACCCCAAGGGACGAATAGGGCAAATCATAGAGCACTCACGGATAATTACAAAATAGGAGACCGCGAGGATAACATGACGAAAATTTAACCGTTAATATCTGCTGGTACGTACTACGGTCTACAAACTGAAAACCCCAACGATTTTATAGACAAGTATCAAATCGCGGCACAGTCAAATAATTGGCAGGATACTTCAAAAATAAAATTATTTCCGGCACACCTAGCAGAGACGGCACTTACATGGTATCAACATTTCACAAAAGGGAAGGTGATACACGATTGGGATGAGTTAAAGGAAACCTTTATTAACTCTTTCACCCCGGTTGCACAGGCACAAACTTTACAGAACGTCTTAGATAAGAAAGTGCAAGGTAGGGACCAACCTGTGCTAACATATTACTTGGAGGTACTAACCTTGTGTAGGCGCCATGACCCCAATATGTCAGAAAAACGAATAGGGCAGTACATTATACAAGGCCTAAGACCTGCATTTTGTGATAGGGTGTTATCAGAAACTTGTGACACTTTAGAACAGCTAGAAAAGAGTTTAAAGAAAATAGAGTTACAGCTACAATTCAAATCGGTAAATCAAGAAAAATACAGCAGAGCAGAAAGAGAGGGATACGCTAGGGAAACCACCACCAATAGACAGGAAATAAACAATTTACATGCAGAAATGAGGACCCTAACTCAGGTCATTTCAAACATGACTATGCAACAAACGCCACAGTGACAAATACATCACCAACACGACAAGCCAAACCAACACAGGGAATACTACAACAATTACAGGGGAAGAGGAACCAACTACAGGGGACCAACTGGATATAGGACGACGCAACGACACCCAGTGCAATGGACACCACGGCCCACCATAAACAGAGGCGGCTACCAGACCAACTACCATGCAGCATCATGGGGCCCACGACATGCAACCCCAAGAGCAGAAGTTCCATATAACGGAAGCAGGAATTTTACTACATATTGTAGTTACTGCAGAAGAAACAACCATAATACGCATGATTGCAGGTTTAAGAGGCAGCAAACAGGGGAAATGATGAAGACAAGGTCCAAGTATTGTGATTATTGTAGGATGAGCAACCACAACAAAGAAGAATGCTACAAACTACAAAGGGGAAAACCAGATACAAAAAACGCATAGGAAGGGGCCCTCTCTATACTAACAACAAAGAGAAGGTTCCCTGCTTAAAACAGAGTATAAATTCGCCCTACAAACAAGTACAACCCCAGTTCAGAATATATAACTACGAGAAGGAATTTCCTAAGCTAGATGAAGCTAAGAACATAAAGAAGAAGAGGGAATACATGCACAGAAGAGAAGAAAGAAGACATGAAGAGAACATAATTAACCCTTGGAGAAAAGACCACAATATATACCACACTAGCAAGACTAAGGAGCGCAGAGTGCAATGGAGATAACAGCTACAGCCATTATCAGGTGGAATGAGACTAAGGGAATGAGCCAGAGAAGAGCAACGAGCTATAAAGAAGGAAGAGGAGACAGTAAGGATGGAACCAAGGGAAGGAACAAAGGAAGTCAAAGGAACAACAGAAGTACAGGAGAACAGGGAAGAAAGAGACACATTGATGGAACAGGAGAAGGAAGAAATATGCAGGCAGCTGGAAGAGCAAGGAACGCAACACGTGATCCACAGCTGTGACATTACACTAGTATCAGAAGGAAGGATACATAAGCCAAGGAGAAAGGAACAGTTAAGAAACCAGGAGTTACATGATACTCTATTTAAAATAAAACAAACGGAAGACAAGAGAGTACCAGTGTTAACACTTAATGCAAAGTTAACTCAAAATCCAAACCAAATAATTCAGTGTACAGTTGACACCAGATCAAATATAAACCTTATAAATTCAAAGTTCGTACACGGGACAAATATTGAGGCAGGAAAATTGCCGAGAGTGGTATCGGCAAATAATACGCCCATAAACATTTTAGGGATTGCGGAAGTTGCATTAGAAATAGATAATATAATTATCAGGGATACATTTTTTGTCACTCCGAATATCACGAGCGAAATAATCTTAGGGAATAGATTCCTAAATAAGAACAGGGTTGAATTAAATTTCGACACAAAAGAAATTGTGATAAACTTAGGCCAATTTAAACATAAAATAAAAATGGGAAAAATGGTTAATACAAATCGAAAGCATTAACAGTACTGAGATGGTTTCCAGAGATAAAATCATTGACATAAGAACCGAAGAGGATATGGTAATAGCACCTCATCAGCATAGGAGAATAAAGCATAAACATAAAATAAATCATAAAACATATTTTGAGTCGGAAAAGTCCTTAAAAGAAAAGAAAAAATGCCATGCATATTTGATAGATGCAGAAGCAGATGAGGGCAGCTATATAACTATTTATAATGCATCTAGCTTCCCAAAACACATAAATGCCAACTCTTTATTAGGCTACCTCACTGAGGAAGTAAACAAAGACGACACTTGTGCTGACACAACAAGGCCGCGACAACAGCCACGCACGCGGGACCGACGTAAACAAACAGTCACAGATAGGGATGGCAGAGAACTTAACATATCACCACACCTAACGGTACAGCAGCATAAAATGGTCAGTAAACTGCTACATAAATACAAATCAATGTTCACCACGAAGGTAGAGGACCTTGAACCAGCTAATTTGCCACCAATACAATTAGAATTAGTTCCAAATGCTAAACCCGTTAACAGCCCACCTTATAGACAAAGTATGCAGGAGAGACTGGAACTAGATAAACTTTTAAACCAATTACTAGAAGCAGACATTTTAGAGGAATGCCCAGAATTTTGCGAATATGCTTCACCAGTATTTGTAACAAAAAATCGCGACAATTCGGCTCACGTTGTGGCGGACATGCGTCGCATTAACAACATTTTAAAGAACTGTGTACATCCTACCCCATCAGTTAACTTAGTTTTAAATTGCTTAAATAAAGCAAACACGTTCACAAAATTAGATCTCAAGGGAGCGTTTCACCAATTACTGGTAAGAGAAGAGGACAGAAACATACTTGCGATTAAGACGCAAGATCGTCTGTTAAGATACAAAAGGTTAACCATGGGATTAAAAATGTCAACCGCTGTATTCAGCAAAGCGATATTAGCTTTATTAAATAAGCACCTGTACAATAAAGTTATATCGTATATTGATGACGTTATAGTTTACGGATCATCCTTTCAACAGGATTTAGAAAATTTGGAAATAATTTTAGAAATATTACACAAAGCTAATTTAAGGCTAAACACAAAAAAATGCAAGTTTTTATATGAAACAGTTGATATACTCGGATACACAGTCTCAAAGCAAGGAATTTTACCTCAACAATCTACAGTTAATGCTATACAAGAATTTAAAAGGCCAGACTGTATAAGACGTGTGCGTCAGTTCCTAGGCGCGTCATCATTTTTCAGGAAGCATATTAAAAATTATGCCCAAATTACATTACCCCTAACAGAGTTAATTAAACAAGCAAACAAAAATTTACCTTTTAAATGGAATGAAGATTGTGAACAAGCTTTTAATAAAATAAAGCAAATTTTAACTAATCCACCATTACTTGCTCATTGGAAAGACGATTGGGAATCAGTTATTTATGTTGACAGTTCATTATTTGCGCTTGGGGCCTGTTACTTGCAAATCAATCCTGAAAATAATACTATGCATCCCATAGCATATTTATCAAGAAAATACACAGAAACGGAAAAGCGATATTCTAATGCAGAAAGGGAAATGCTAGTCTTAGTATATGCAGTAAATTACTGGAGGGAATTTACGCTGGGCAGGCAAACAATAGTTTATACCGATTGTCAGTCACTCATACATTATAAGAATTTTAAAAACACTTCATCACGCCTAAATCGCCTTGCTCTCGCACTAGTTGACTACGATATAATCGTAAAATATAAGAAGGGAACTAACAACCTACTAGCGGACAGCCATTCTAGAAATCCACCGGAGGAGGAGTTAGACCAGGACCTAATTCAAGCTACATTAAACATTCAGGAGATAAAAACAGAAAATTTTGAAGAGTTACAAGCAAAAGACCCTTATTTAAAGCAAATAAAATTAGCTAAGATATCACCAGATTCCGTTCCGAAGAAAATCAGACATGAATCCAGGAAATATGTAGAGAGGGATAACATATTATATTACAAACATTTCAATGGTAGGGACACGGAATATTTATTAGCAATACCCCAGGAAAAGGTTAACGAAATATTAAAAACCTTCCATGATAATATATTTTCAGGAGGGCATTTCTCAAGCTTTAAAACTGGAAAGAAAATAAAATCACGATATTATTGGCCCAATATAAATCAGGACATTATAAACTATACTAAAACATGTGAAGACTGTCAACTTAGGAGATCTGCTACTTATAAACAATACGGAAATTTACAACCGCAAATCCCCTCAAAAAAATCGTTTGAAAGATTAATTATAGATTTCTTAGACCCTATAACACAAAGCCATGGATTTAAATACATTTTAGTAATGACAGACCCCACAACGAGGATGGCATATACACGTGCAACTCGTTCTGCAGACGCAAAAACCGTAGATAAGGCATTATTGGAAATATTCTGTTTATACGGTTGTCCAAAAATTATTACTCACGACCAGGGTACACATTTCATGGGGCAAGTGCTAAAACAATTATTACAAAGCTTAGGCATAGAACAGCGGCCAAGTCCTCCATATATGTAACGTATTCAAGGTTTAACGGAGAGATGCAACTTGGTAATAAAGAAAGCAATTTCACACTACATACAGGAAGACCCACACAATTGGTCTGACGTGTTAAAATTTATAACATTTGCATATAACACTACGATAAATAAAAGCACGGGTTACACTCCATTTTATTTAAATTTTGCAAGAGAAGCAAACCACCCGTCTGATTACATTTATGTTCACGAAAATCAGGACAAGGACGTACTAAAAGAGATTAAATTAATACATGAAATTAGAACGGAAATTCCGAAAATCTTAGAAAAGGCCCAAAATAGACAAAAACAATATTTTGACAGGACACGAAGGGATTTAGAACTACAACCAGGGGATGAAATATTAATTAAATATCCAACGGATCACACAAAAAAATATAGCAAGTTTCAAAATTGCTATAAAGGACCTTACCATGTCACCGATAAATTAAATGATTTGACTTACTTAGTGGCTTTAAAAAAAAAGGAAAACTAGTGGAGGAACCAGTTCATGTCGAGAATATTAAACCGTTTCACAGAAGAAATTAAATAAAAACAATTAAAATTATTTGTCACAAACAGAACCTCTATTGACGACAACGTAATGAACGTATTAGAAATACGTACGTGTCAAGGAGCTTTCCTACTGTTAGAATCTTCCCCTATTAGGAAATTTCTCTACAAAGCACCCTATTTACACCTGCATCACCTACGACCAGAATGCGCAACTGAGATTCAATTTGTGTTTTAATACACAACATGCTGCTTGGGAAACAGTCAAAATTGCGTAAATGTTACACTGTTGCCAATTAATTTAAAGTAATAAGAGGTCAACTACTGTGAAACATCTACAAAACAATTACCAATAAAATCCCATCAAATAAATAAATTAATTAACTTGGGCCTACATACGTATTATGAATACGTTATTTCCTTAAAAATAAAGACTAACTTCTAATCTACAGAGGAACCCAAGAAGGCTCGACTCTTTAAGCTAACTACTACTACTAGTATCATCTAATGGCCCATATATAACTAGATAGTTGAGATTCCATTGGTAACTCAATAAATTGCAATTTACAAATGAATTTACAAAATTTAGGTTCATGCGATACAAATTATGAACCTAAGCATTTGACAGACTTCAAATAATTAACAAATATTACAAAAAAAATTATAAAGGGTTTCCCACACATGAACTGAGAGCTCTAAACAACATAACGAGTCCTGACATTAATATTGCGGAAATTGAAATACGAAGTTAAATAACAAAATTGGGATCACCTTGATAAAATTAAATAAGGAAAATATTTATACAAATTATGAATAAACTACGCTTGTAAAAGGAAATTAAAGTTGACCGACCAAAAAAAATATGTCTTAATGACTTAAATAAGCTGCGATACCTTAAAGTTTGGAGGGTATCCGATAAATAATCCACACTCACTCAAACACAGAAGATTAAAGCATCTAAAAGAGGAAGGAAGACCACTTATCACTCAAAAAAATCTTAACACGTGTCCGACACATATCCGACGCGGATCGATACTGGACCAAAGCCATACTCACTATCGACTGAGTACATACTATGAACACAGACACAACAACACGAAGCGACCGACAGGATGTTGCGGATAAGATTACACGCGTGAGAAACAAGCCACGTTGCACTTGTAGACAGGCTACAGACTATTCAGCTGAATAGAGCTGCTACTAGCTGAGAAAATTACATTACTGCGTTACAACAACGTAATTTATATTCTCTAAGGAGATGGAAATAAGACAATTAAATAATATCATAGCTATTAAATCTTGCGGAGAGTTAGTGAAAAGCGCTCAAGCTAAGGCTTCATGACATTTAATAGCAAATTACTGAACCAAAATTATTGATCGATAAACAAAACTTATGATAACTTCAAAATTTGTACACCTATTAATTCTCGTGGAGACAGGCTAGTAATTTGCCGGCAGACTAGATACTTCATGACATTTAATGGTGAACTCAAACTTCCAAATTACATTTAACTGCAGTGAAACGTACATGTTTACAAATTTCACATCAAGAATATATGTTATATTAGTGATGGTTAAACTCATAGAACATTATACTAACAAAGTTTTTTTTTTACACAGAAATTCACCCAACATGAAGATTTTAACGAGTTTAACAATAATACTGGCAATATTCCACATTGCAAGAACACATAAAGATGACTCCCACACATACCAAGTTTTAGTGGATACCACTTTGAAAAACAACCACAGAAAATCCCGTATGAAACCACTATTCCGCTTTTGATCACTACACAATTGATAGAAAAACCTGAGTTTTCTACACTTTACAGTAACGTGACACTCGCAGCCACGGCCATCGCACACAACATACTTCACTGATGTCACCTTCATTTCACTACTTAAATTATTTTTCGGGGACGAAAAATTTTCCCGAGCAGGGGAGTGTAAACATTATGAACATTATTGGTTAATAAAATCCCTAAAATAAAATCATAAAATAATGAGTACAATTAACTACGAAGTAAAGCTGAGGTCAAAGACTTGGAATTGGGAACAACAGGAAATGACAGAGTAACAAAACAGGAAATAAACGGTCAAATTACACAGGTAAATGACCTAGGGTTCAAGCGACAAAATCAAAGTAACTCACCAAATATTCCAATGATGGCGGCGGAATGCTGACCAGCTACGGCCACGAATCACGGCGGGTGTAGGAGTCCACGATCGACGTGATTGGTTGACGTGGGTGTGGTCGACCGAATTTGGGGGAAACACGAAATCGGGGGAAACATATCGAGCAGAGAGGATGGACAGTCAGAAAAGGAGAGGCAAGAAGTGAAGAGTTGGGAAGTAAGGGGGGCTGGATCGAGTAAGTCCCGCAACACTTAGGTTATAGTAAAATACCGGGTGTTGTCGACCTTTCCAACCAAAGTCCACCAACGCAGGGCCAACAGAAGCACTACAGCGACCACAACCCAGAGGGAGAAGAGGACGGACCGTGTCTGTGACCGGAGGAGCCTTGGGAGAATTCTTCAAGACAACCACTGACAAAGGGACCCGGGACCACTTCTGGACGCTGGACCACTCCTGGACACCTTGACCACTGCACGGGACCACGGAGAGCCGAGGACCGACCGACAACGCAGGGAGACCGCCTGACAGCCAAAATTTCGGACTGCGTGGTATGTGATCTTCACTAAATTGCTGCTCTAGTTAAAAGGGAAAATTTTGAGAGAACAGTCGAAGGTTAAGGGAAATGATTTGATAATAATAATGATTAAGCAATGATGAAGATATTTAAGAGGTTAAAGCTTACTAAGACAAGAAATAAATAATCTAAACAGAAAGGGGAAATATATATTTATATAAATTTAAGAAGCCTCAGAGTAATGACAGGGTTAATTGTTAAAATAAATTAAAGACGGTAGGCATAACCGGAATGGCCTATAGGCCAAGTTGAGGTGTAAAATAGTTGTACATAAAGATAGCAGTAGCTCGATGTCATTAACCATCGTTCAATTAATTTAGTAAGTGTTAATGAATAACTGTTACATAAATGAATTGATTATTGAAATATAAAGGCCCACATGGCTTAGCATTTTAATGTAATATAATGTGACAATGTTTAATTTGGAAAGGTTTAAGGGTAATTATTTTGATGCGTAATTGATGGATGAAATATAAAGGACTAAACTATTAATAACGTGAATTGAGTAAACCTTTAATGGTAGATTAACGGCTACATGCCCAACAATGTAAATTAAATGTTAAATATCGAGTTAAGGGTGTGTATTCATATGGGAGGTGTGTACTGTGACGTATAAGTTGCCTTAAAGAACTTGGCCATGCCAGAATAGAGTGATCATTATTAATGATTTGTTAGTTTCAGAGAGTTGTTGATTTATATTGTGTTTGTCATTTCAGTTGTATTTTATAAATAGGAGTTAGGGCACAGAGGCCTCTATTTAAAGGGTTGTCATGAATATTTATCATTATATAATAAGGAGGAAATAGTCCTCTGATTTATGAATATTAAAAGGTATATGTTATTACAGACGCTGGTGTCATTTCAATCAATTTCCTGGTTTCCATCTCACTAAGCTAAGCGAGTTATGATTCAAACTTAAAACTTAAGAGTAAAAGAAAAGGAAAGAATCTTACACCCTTCATTATGAAAATAAATTAATGAAATTTGGTATGTGGCTTTACCTACATGAGTTATATTGATATTTGTATAAAACCACATTTTTGTGCTTCTTGCTTCAGCAAACCTGCATACTCAGCCGCCATGTTATTCTTATGGAGAATAATTAAAATGTCATAAATCGTTTATTTATGAATGTATATTGATGAAACTTGGTATGTGGCTTTATGTGGTATTAAGATACATATATATGCATTGGAAATTCGCTGAGTACGCAGGTTTGCTGCTACGGGGGGATTATTTTTTACCATTTAATTCAGCTTAAAAAACAAACAGTTTGGTATTTTTATCATTGCTCTACGTCAATTGGTTCCTGAGATATTGAAAGTGCTAAACACAGTACGTTGTCTAATGTTATTCTTATGGAGAAAAAGAAAAATTGTATACCTCGCTTATTTATGAACATAAATTGACAACATTTGGTATATGGCTTTACCTGGTTGGGCTTTATCATTGTTTACACAAAATACAACATTTATATATGGTTCCCGTAGCAGCAAACCTAGGTAATCGGTCCCCATGTTATTCTTATGGAGAATAATTAAAATGTTATATATCGCTTACTTATAAATGTATATGAATGAAACTTGGTATGTGACATTACTTAGGTTAGGTACTTGTGGTTCTAATGATATTTGCATAAAAACCCATTATTTTGTGTTGCTTGTTGCAGCAAACCTGCGTACTCATCCCCAATGTTATTCTTATGGAGAATAATTAATATTTTTAATATCGCTTGTTTGTGAATATATTTCTTATGAATCCTGTTAAGTGTTAATGTGTTATGTTATATATTCATTAGAAATTCGCTGAGTATGCAGGTTTGCTGCGACGGGGGTATTATATCTATGAAGTCATCTGTTTTAAGGTAAGCCTGCTCTCCCGTTCTCCCTGTCAACCTCGAATTACAAACACAGTCTACAGTCCTTTCTCAAAAGCACTCACTAGAACGTCGCATGTATTCTTTTCACCTGAAGACGTCATCAGGTTCCATAATCGCACAACGTCGTGAAAATTGTTTTCTTAATCAGCGACGTCAAATCTCCTCTGTCATTACCAAAATGTGACTACTATTTATCTAA
The DNA here is from genome assembly GCA_963675035.1 of Allygus modestus. Taxonomy (NCBI): domain Eukaryota; kingdom Metazoa; phylum Arthropoda; class Insecta; order Hemiptera; family Cicadellidae; genus Allygus; species Allygus modestus. The sequence continues at coordinate 353,351,941 of OY776112.1, forward strand.
GTATTCTCTTCGATCTTGCAACAAAAATAAGAATATTAAATTATAACGTTATAACATAAAACACTTATGAAATGTGTGTGATATTCAAATAGCAATATTTAACATGATATAATTACTAGACTCTATAAACTAGTGGTCAGTCTCTTCATGCCCCGTGGGGTGCAATTATAACGTTTAGTAAACACTAGTGGCTTGAAGGGCAAGGTTAGCCGTAGCCCCCTAACCTTGCTCCAATACTCTGCCTATTACTAGACTCTATAAACTAGTGGTGAGTCTCTTCATGCCCCGTGGGGTGCAATTATAACGCTTAGTAAACACTAGTGGCTTGAAGGGCAAGGTTAGCCGTAGCCCCCTAACCTTGCTACAATACTCTGCCTATTACTAGACTCTATAAACTAGTGGTCAGTCTCTTCATGCCCCGTGGGGTGCAATTATAACGCTTAGTAAACACTAGTGGCTTGAAGGGCAAGGTAGCCGTAGCTCCCTAACCTTGCTCCAATACTCTGCCTATTACTAGACTCTATAAACTAGTGGTCAGTCTCTTCATGCCCCGTGGGGTGCAATTATAACGCTTAGTAAACACTAGTGGCTTGAAGGGCAAGGTAGCCGTAGCCCCCTAACCTTGTTCCAATACTCTGCCTATTACTAGACTCTATAAACTAGTGGTCAGTCTCTTCATGCCCCGTGGGGTGCAATTATAACGCTTAGTAAACACTAGTGGCTTGAAGGGCAAGGTTAGCCGTAGCCCCCTAACCTTGCTCCAATACTCTGCCTATTACTAGACTCTATAAACTAGTGGTCAGTCTCTTCATGCCCCGTGGGGTGCAATTATAACGCTTAGTAAACACTAGTGGCTTGAAGGGCAAGGTTAGCCGTAGCCCCCTAACCTTGCTCCAATACTCTGCCTATTACTAGACTCTATAAACTAGTGGTCAGTCTCTTCATGCCCCGTGGGGTGCAATTATAACGCTTAGTAAACACTAGTGGCTTGAAGGGCAAGGTTAGCCGTAGCCCCCTAACCTTGCTCCAATACTCTGCCTATCTGTTTTTTTACTCTTTACATGCTGAGAAAAATAACACTAAGTAGGAGCACCTATCAGTTCGTAAACTAAGTGTGCACTTAACACATGTTGTAATGTAAACAAATGCAGACGTTTTTAAATCACTATGCTTTTCGTTCATTCTAAGAAAACGGAGTTTTTTATATACGGCTGTTTTCGGAACCACGGCAACGGCTCTGTAGTGGTTGAAATGTAAGTTTACTCTGCCTAGCGCTTGCAATGTGAGTGTTATCAGTACTGTATATTGTACTGTATCAGTTCACCCCTTGCTTTGCTTATGCTGTCCACGCCCAAGCTGAAGTGTTCGAGCAAAACAAAAGGGAAGAGAAGCAGCCAACTTCTTTTTTTAGGTAAAAACCGATTGGCAGGCCAAAAAGCTAGTAAATAAAGTAGTATTTAAAAATACTTTTTTCAAAGTAAATATATTTTCTGACGAAATCTTGTTATTATATATTTGAGTAAGGAGTTTCTTTGTACAAATACATCTAGAGTTCCACTGGGAAACCTCTAGTGGGTGTAGTTGGTCAACAAATTATCAAAGTGGTGAATTTTACATGATTTATGGTGTAAACAACATAAAATTATTCCCATAAGAAATACATGGGATATTTTTCAAAGTGCATTTTATCCGCCTCTGAAACAGCAGAGATAACTTTAAACAACTAAATCTTGAGTTCTACTCTACCGATTTTAATGTTTGGTGGGTCATTGTAAACCTCTGATTACGCCAATTTGTAAAATATCATAAGTGTTGAACGTTTGCAAATGGGTTTTGCGTGGAAAATAGCAGATATCTCGTGTTTACAAAACCATTTACAATATATACAGTTTTATTCTGTCCAACTTTTGATGGGGCTTTATCACTTTATCGAGAAATGCATAGTAACAGTTTGTAGTAAATTTTCTACAAAATCACCGTCCACTTTGGTCGATTTTCCAACCGTTTTTGAGTTACAGGCAAAATGCCTGAACGACCTCGGAATTTGCCGTTAAATCTCAACAACAACAAAATGTGTGTAAGGTGTATCTTTGTACAACTGAACCTGGAGTTCTACTAGACGAATTTTAATGTTCAACCCATCATTATAAACCGTCAACTGTCTAGATTATGAAATAATCATGAAAGTCTGACGTATTTAGAAACTTATGGTGAAAAAAGTGTAAAGCATATTTTTTTTTAATTCAACAAACATTTGTAAAGAGATTTATTGTTTTTTATCAGTCAACGTTTGTTTTTGTAGTTCAGTTTGTAGCTAACGCCCCTTATATATTTTAAAAGGAAATTTCATAATCTTCATGAATAAAACATATGTTGTGGTCGATTTTTCTATCGTTTTCGAACTATAGATACAAATTCAACCCTACTTCCAAATTTGTAATCTATGTTTAGCGATACACATGAATGTAAGAGGTATCTTTGTACAAATAAATCTGGAGTTCCAACGGAATGATTTAAATATTCAACCCCTCATTGTAAACCCTGAACTGTGTAGATTGTAATATAATTATGAAAGTCTTACGTATTTAGTAATATATGACAGAAAACCCGTAGAGTATCAATGTTTAAGAAATTCAATATAAATTTGTAATAGTATATTTTGCACCAAGGTATAAAACACATTGTTCTAGAGATAAGATAATTTATTGTTTTACAACGGGCTTTGCTGATAGTATTAAATAAACAGTCCTGGGGACTCTGAAAATGTCTACTTTTCTTTTGGTTAATTGTGGATCATAGGACAAATCTTTCTTAATTATATTATATTATATTATATTAGAGGTGCAAATTCTTCATAAAAAAATAACACAGTAAGTTGGCTATGCAGTGAGGTACATTGGAAATTAGCTGAGTACGCAGGTTTGCTATGACGGGGGTATTTAAATATCATAAACAGACAAAAGAACACGGCTGACAGATGTAAATAAGAAATAAATGGCTGCTGCCATCTAGCGGATAAACTATTAACTTACTCAAATTATTCAAATTATAGGAAAACGTTACCTTCATTCATGAAAACTGGTAATAGTTTTTTAATATAAAAAAATCAAAACCCTTTGATAAATTGAATAAACTCATTTTAAACGGACAGTACTTTATTTATTCAATCATAAAACGTATGAGTAGGAACATTTGTTAGTAGTTTCTTGTAATTCCGAAATAATATTGTATTAGAATCTCGTACTTTACAAGCAGTAATCTTTTATCCAATGCTTTACCTTTTGGTCATTTTACGACTTTTAAATGTTAATAAATTCAAATCCATTTAACGAATGTGTTCCATTTTTTTACTGTAAGCGTGAAGTGTACTTGAAAACATTTGTGTAAAGTCTGAAAACGATCCGTGCAGCCGTTTTCACGTTATTGCATTATGAACACATACTCACACACCATTAATAGTCTGTAGTAGTATGGTGTATATTCAAAAATATTATTATTTATTTAATGTATGGGGCCTATTTAGAACAACACGCTCAGCCCCGTTCAAACTTCTAAAAGTGGATATTTTGCTAAAGAAGTATGCTTGCATCAGTTTTGTGCTCTTGGGCCGAAATTGTTTAATCAGTGCTTTGGAAACCAACTATATTTAGATAGTAGAGCAATATTCAAACCAAAAGTCTTTCAGTATGTCTTGAATTACAACAATGGATTAGGTCTTTTTGCATGTTTAGCATGTATTTATTTACTGTCATAATTATTTTCATTTTCACAGTTTTATTTACTAAATGTCATGATATGTTGTGAAATGTTTTAATGAACGGGAAGTATCAGAGAAATGGACGAAGATAAACAAAATGAACATTAATGGATGCCAGAAATGTTTTGTATTAATGAAAATGTATATTTCTCCCGTGCGTGTTCTGCGAAGCATGAGGGATCTTGTATTTTATTTTACTGTGAAGAAAATAAATATGATTGAACTTGAAGTTGAACACCCACGGACAAGGAATCATCGTCTCTGCCAGCGAGGTATAAACCATGGAGAGCTCGCCAAATGGACAGAAAACGGTCCGCGCATTGTCAGGCTAGAGCAAAAGAGAAGGACACGGCAAAACTGAGTAATCTCGAGCGGTGAGCGCGTTGTCGTTTACACGTTCCTGTACATCTTAATAATAATACAACTACAATAAAACTTTTATATTCCTTTTCTGAATAAACTTCCGCATCCAACAGTATAAATATATTTTAGTTTAAAATTATTATTATTATTATTATTATTACCTTTCAATGAAAATATTAGGGAGTCGTAACAGCATGACATTACAAAGTCAGTAAGCGAGAACTTTTTATTTTTGAGGTAGAAACAAACTTCCAGCGAGAAAGTTGTAGCTAATTAGATGATCTACATTTTCATTCAAAACAATTTTCGATATAACTTATAATTTGTTCAATAATCCGATGTAAATAGCCACTATGTTAAGTTCTACGCGCGCCGCCGTCGAGTACTACGGCTCCACGCTGTTCTACAATATCCAGCATAGTTCAATGCTCCTCATTTTACTTATATCTTCACCTATAAGATATTAATTATGTACATTTAACTCCATATCGTATTGAGACTATTGTTTTTTAACATAGCTTTCAAATTTGTTAGAAAATTCAGTTGTCGATATGTAATTAGGCTCATGACGAATCCTATAACTTGATATATAAAGTATAATAGACTTATTTGTTAAAAAGAATAAAACATTATATGATAAGATAAACATATCTGATTAGTGATTTTATTTTACTAGTGAAGCAAAACCTTGTTTTAATCGGTAATGAAATAAAATACTTCAGTAAGAAGACATAACGTTGCCTTTTATATAAACAAAACCTACTTCCCTTTAAACTATCTGTTATTTAAACACTCCCCTTCCAAATACGAAGGATTCTTAGCCGTAAATGAATTTAATTAAAATAATGAATAAATATATGTTTTTATATCAAAAATTAAAACTAATTCTCTATATCAGCAATATAACGAATCCTATAAAAATATGTTTGGTGTTAAAAGTAGAGGAACATATCAAGGAACTTGATTACGTAGGATACTTAGTTGTTAATAAACCTTTCTACAGAAAATATAAATTAAATAATATAGAATCAATGTTTTTATGCCAAACTCAAAACTAAGCCTCTCCAAAACCCTTACAACAGTTGTTATATAGTTTGGTTTCATGTAAAAAAATTGAGTAAAGTAAATATGGCAGCCATGAGTCGTAATTTTTTTTCCGATGAAAATCAAGGTTTAGTACGTGAAGATCGAGATTTGTATACTAATATTGAAAACTACACGTGATTTTACGTCATAATTAGAGATGAAATACATTTGAATTTAGTACCAAAAGATACTAAATAATAATTTATTAGTAATTTATTCAGTAATACGATTCCGGAAACCGTTTTACAATAAACAAATTCCTCGCGTCGTAAACCTCATCTAACTGAGCCCGCGTCGCGTCGCCAATAACCCATGGCCATAACACGCTGTACTGAGTGCTGCGACGACTCCGACACCTTGAGATCTGACCTTGAGCCCGGCCGCGCCGAATCTATGCCAGGTCTATCCCGTCTATGGGCGCGATCTCTCCATGGTTTCTACCTCGCTGGTCTCTGCTAATACATAAGATTCCTTCACTCGTTCAGTCATCAATTACCATCGGATTAAAGTGAGAAATTAATTTTACAAGATTTTTTGGAATTTCTCCGCAACCACTTAACCTAGATTTATAATTCAAATAATAATTTGTTAAGGTTCATAAAATTAGCCACGAAAAACAACAGGCCTCCTCAACTCATTTACAGCTGAACTGTGGCAAAAGAGAACCTGTTCCTAAAATACCTTAAAATACCAAGTAATTTGGAGCCACATTAAGAATAAGACAAACATTGATTGTATAAGTCTTTTAATTTGTTTTTACCCTCTTCAAGCCTTGCTGTTACTCTTCAAAATTCCCATTATTTGATAACCTGAAAATACACCAAATATCATTATATCAGGTTCATTATATCAATTTATATTTACACCACATTTTACAATAAACAACCAAACAATATTCGTGTTATAGGAGGTTGGCAGCGGTTTTTGAATTGAAACAAATGTAACCTTTGTAAAGTATAGGTACACAGTCATATCTAAGAAGAGTTTTTACTTGGTTAAGTTGTTGAAGCAATTAAAAAAAGTATAATGATAAATCATCATTTAACTTTTGAAAAGGTGTTTTGCGAAAACGAGTTGAAAGTGTGAGATAAAAAGTAATACAACTCAGTTATCGGTAATGCATCGATACATTAGCATTACTGAACGGCTACATAGTCTGCACCCTTCTGACAGTAAGGCTTTACCGGTCTCGTTAGATCACAGGTAATAAAACACAGTTATCGGTAATGCATCGATACATTAGCATTACTTAACGGCTAGATAGTCTGCACCCTTCTGACAGTAAGGCTTTACCGGTCTAGTTAGCTCACAGGTAATAAAACACAGTTATCGGTAATGCATCGATACATTAGCATTACTGAACGTCTAGATAGTCTGCAACCTTCTGACAGTAAGGCTTTACCGGTCTCGTTAGCTCACAGGTAATAAAACACAGTTATCGGTAATGCATCGATACATTAGCATTACTGAACGGCTACATAGTCTGCACCCTTCTGAAAATAAGGCTTTACCGGTCTAGTTAGCTCACAGGTAATAAAACACAGTTATCGGTAATGCATCGATACATTAGCATTACTGAACGTCTAGATAGTCTGCACCCTTCTGACAGTAAGGCTTTACCGGTCTCGTTGGCTCACAGGTAATAAAACACAGTTATCGGTAATGCTTCGATACATTAGCATTACTGAACGGTTACATAGTCTGCTCCCTACTGACAGTAAGGCTTTACCGGTCTCGTTAGATCACAGGTAATAAAACACAGTTATCGGTAATACATCGATACATTAGCATTACTGAACGGCTAGATAGTCTGCACCCTACTGACAGTAAGTCTTTAACGGTCTCGTTAGCTCACAAGTAATAAAACACAGTTATCGGTAATACATCGATACATTAGCATTACTGAACGGCTACATAGTCTGCACCCTTCTGACAGTAAGGCTTTACCGGTCTCGTTAGCTCAAAAGTAATAAAACTCAGCTATCGGTAATGCATCGATACATTAGCATTACTGAACGGTTACATAGTCTGCACCCTTCTGACAGTAAGGCTTTACCGGTCTATTTAGCTCACAGGTAATAAAACATCAGTTATCGGTAATGCATCGATACATTAGCATTACTGAACGGCTACATAGTCTGCACCCTACTGACAGTAAGGCTTAACGTGTCTCGTCAGCTCACAGGTAATAAAACACAGTTATCGGTAATGCTTCGATACATTAGCATTACTGAACGGTTACATAGTCTGCTCCCTACTGACAGTAAGGCTTTACCGGTCTAGTTAGCTCACAGGTAATAAAACACAGTTATCGGTAATACATCGATACATTAGCATTACTGAACGGCTAGATAGTCTGCACCCTACTGACAGTAAGTCTTTAACGGTCTCGTTAGCTCACAGGTAATAAAACACAGTTATCGGTAATACATCGATACATTAGCATTACTGAACGGATACATAGTCTGCACTCTACTGACAGTAAGGCTTTACCGGTCTCGATAGCTCACAGGTTATAAAACTCAGCTATCGGTAATGCATCGATACATTAGCATTACTGAACGGCTAGATAGTCTGTACCCTTCTGACAGTAAGGCTTTACCGGTCTCGATAGCTCACAGGTTATAAAACTCAGCTATCGGTAATGCATCGATACATTAGCATTACTGAACGGCTAGCTTGTCTGCACCCTTCTGATAGTACGGCTTTACCGGTCACGTTAGCTTATAGGTAATAAAACACAGTTATCGGTAATGCATCGATACATTAGCATTACTGAACGATTACATAGTCTGCACCCTTCTGACAGTAAGGCTTTACCGGTCTCGTTAGCTCATAGGTAATAAAACACAGTTATCGGTAATGCATAGATACATTAGCATTACTGAACGGCTACATAGTCTGCACCCTTCTGACAGTAAGGCTTTACCGGTCTCGTTAGCTCACAGGTAATAAAACACAGTTATTAGTAATGCATCGATACATTAGCATTACTGAACGGCTAGATAGTCTGCACCCTTCTGATAGTAAGGCTTTACCGGTTTCGTTAGCTCACAGGTGATAAAATACAGTTATCGGTAATGCATCGATACATAGCATTACTGAACGGCTAGGTAGTCTACACCCTTCTGATAGTAAGGCTTTACCGGTCTCGTTAGCTCATAGGTAATAAAACACAGTTATCGGTAATGCATTGATACATTAGCATTACTGAACGGTTAAATAGTCTGCACCCTTCTGACAGTAAGGCTTTACCGATCTCGTTAGCTCATAGGTAATAAAACACAGTTATCGGTAATGCATTGATACATTAGCATTACTGAACGGCTAAATAGTCTGCAACCTCCTGACAGTAAGGCTTTACCGGTCTCGTTAGCTCACAGGTAATAAAACACAGTTATCGTTAATGCATCGATACATTATCATTACTGAACGGCTAGATAGTCTTCACCCTTCTGACAGTAAGGCTTTACCGGTCTCGTTAGCTCACAGGTAATAAAACTCAGTTATCGGTAATGCATCGATACATAGCATTACTGAACGGCTAGATAGTCTGCACCCTTCTGACAGTAAGGCTTTACCGGTTTCGTAGGCTCACAGGTAATAAAACACTGTTATCGGTAATGCATCGATACATTAGCATTACTGAATGGCTAGATAGTCTGCACCCTTCTGACAGTAAGGCGTTACCGGTCTCGTTAGCTCACAGGTAATAAAACACAGTTATCGGTAATACATCGGTACATTAGCATTACTGAACAGCTACATAGTCTGCACCCTTCTGACAGTAAGGCTTTACCGGTCTCGTCAGCTCACAGGTAATAAAACTCAGCTATCGGTAATGCATCGATACATTAGCATTACTGAACGGCTATATAGTCTGCACCCTTTTGACAGTAAGGCTTTACCGGTCTAGTTAGCTCACATGTAATAAAATACAGTTATCAGTAATGCATCGATACATTAGCATTACTGAACGGCTACATAGTCTGCACCCTTTTGACAGTAAGGCTTTACCGGTCTCGTTAGCTCACAGGTAATAAAACACAGTTATCGGTAATGCATCGATACATTAGCATTACCGAACGGCTAGATAGTCTGCACCCTTCTGACAGTAAGGCTTTACAGATCTAGTTAGCTCACAGGTAATAAAACACAGTTATCGGTAATACATCGATACATTAGCATTACTGAACGGCTACATAGTCTGCACCCTACTGACAGTAAGGCTTAACTTGTCTCGTCAACTCACAGGTAATAAAACACAGTTATCGGTAATGTATCAATACGTTAGCATTACTGAACAGTTACATAGTCTGCACCCTTCTGACAGTAATGCATTACAGGTCTCGTTAGCTCATAGGTAATAAAACACAGTTATCGGTAATGCATCGATACATTAGCATTACTGAACGGCTAGATAGTCTGCACCCTTCTGATAGTAAGGCTTTAACGGTCTCGTTAGCTCATAGGTAATAAAACACAATTATCGGTAATACATCGATACATTAGCATTACTGAACGGCTACATAGACTTTACCCTTCTGACAGTAAGACTTAACTTGTCTCGTTAGCTCACAGGTAATAAAACACAGTTATCGGTAATGCATCGACACATTAGCATTACTGAACGGCTACAAAGTCTGCACCCTTCAGACAGTAAGGCTTTACCGGTATCGTTAAATCACAGGTAATAAAACACAGTTATCGGTAATGCATCGATACATTACCATTACTGAACGGCTAGATAGTCTGCACCCTTCTGACAGTAAGTCTTTACCGGTCTCGTAAGCTCACAGGTAATAAAACACAGTTATCGGTAATACATCGATACATTAGCATTACTGAACGGCTAGATAGTCTGCACCCTTCTGATAGTAAGGCTTTACCGGTCTCGTTAGCTCACAGGTAATAAAAGACAGTTATCGGTAGTGCATCGATACATTAGCATTACTGAACGGTGACATAGTCTGCACCCTTCTGACAGTAAGGCTTTACCGGTCTCGTTAGCTCATAGGTAATAAAACGCAGTTATCGGTAATGCATCGATACATTAGCATTACTGAACGGCTAGATAGTCTGCACCCTTCTGATAGTAAAGCTTTACCGGTCTCGTTAGCTCATAGGTAATAAAACACAGTTATCGGTAATGCATCGAAACATAAGCATTACTGAACGATTACATAGTCTGCACCCTTCTGACAGTAAGGCTTTACCGGTCTCGTTAGCTCATAGGTAATAAAAAACAGTTATCGGTAATACATCGATACATTAGCATTACTGAACGGCTAGATAGTCTGCACCCTACTGACAGTAAGTCTTTAACGGTCTCGTTAGCTCACAGGTAATAAAACACAGTTATCCGTAATACATCGATACATTAGCATTACTGAACGGATACATAGTCTGCACTCTACTGACAGTAAGGCTTTACCGGTCTCGTTAGCTCACAGGTAATAAAACACAGTTATCGGTAATGCATCGATACATTAGCATTACCGAACGGCTAGATAGTCTGCACCCTTCTGACAGTAAGGCTTTACAGATCTAGTTAGCTCACAGGTAATAAAACACAGTTATCGGTAATACATCGATACATTAGCATTACTGAACGGCTACATAGTCTGCACCCTACTGACAGTAAGGCTTAACTTGTCTCGTCAACTCACAGGTAATAAAACACAGTTATCGGTAATGTATCAATACATTAGCATTACTGAACAGTTACATAGTCTGCACCCTTCTGACAGTAATGCATTACAGGTCTCGTTAGCTCATAGGTAATAAAACACAGTTATCGGTAATGCATCGATACATTAGCATTACTGAACGGCTAGATAGTCTGCACCCTTCTGATAGTAAGGCTTTAACGGTCTCGTTAGCTCATAGGTAATAAAACACAATTATCGGTAATACATCGATACATTAGCATTACTGAACGGCTACAAAGACTTTACCCTTCTGACAGTAAGACTTAACTTGTCTCGTTAGCTCACAGGTAATAAAACACAGTTATCGGTAATGCATCGACACATTAGCATTACTGAACGGCTAGATAGTCTGCACCCTTCTGATAGTAAAGCTTTACCGGTCTCGTTAGCTCATAGGTAATAAAACACAGTTATCGGTAATGCATCGAAACATAAGCATTACTGAACGATTACATAGTCTGCACCCTTCTGACAGTAAGGCTTTACCGGTATCGTTAGCTCACAGGTAATAAAACACAGTTATCGGTAATGCATCGATACATTACCATTACTGAACGGCTAGATAGTCTGCACCCTTCTGACAGTAAGTCTTTACCGGTCTCGTTAGCTCACAGGTAATAAAACACAGTTATCGGTAATACATCGATACATTAGCATTACTGAACGGCTAGATAGTCTGCACCCTTCTGATAGTAAGGCTTTACCGGTCTCGTTAGCTCACAGGTAATAAAAGACAGTTATCGGTAGTGCATCGATACATTAGCATTACTGAACGGTGACATAGTCTGCACCCTTCTGACAGTAAGGCTTTACCGGTCTCGTTAGCTCATAGGTAATAAAACGCAGTTATCGGTAATGCATCGATACATTAGCATTACTGAACGGCTAGATAGTCTGCACCCTTCTGATAGTAAAGCTTTACCGGTCTCGTTAGCTCATAGGTAATAAAACACAGTTATCGGTAATGCATCGAAACATAAGCATTACTGAACGATTACATAGTCTGCACCATTCTGACAGTAAGGCTTTACCGGTCTCGTTAGCTCATAGGTAATAAAAAACAGTTATCGGTAATACATCGATACATTAGCATTACTGAACGGCTAGATAGTCTGCACCCTACTGACAGTAAGTCTTTAACGGTCTCGTTAGCTCACAGGTAATAAAACACAGTTATCCGTAATACATCGATACATTAGCATTACTGAACGGATACATAGTCTGCACTCTACTGACAGTAAGGCTTTACCGGTCTCGATAGCTCACAGGTTATAAAACTCAGCTATCGGTAATGCATCGATACATTAGCATTACTGAACGGCTAGATAGTCTGCACCCTTCTGACAGTAAGGCTTTACCGGTCTAGTTAGCTTACAGGTAACAAACACAGTTATCGGTAATGCATCGATACATTAGCATTACTGAACGATTACATAGGCTGCACCCTTCTGACAGTAAGGCTTTAGCGGTCTCGTTAGCTCATAGGTAATAAAACACAGTTATCGGTAATGCATCGATACATTAGCATTACTGAACGGCTACCGGCATTAGCATTACCGGTTTCGTAGGCTCACAGGTAATAAAACACAGTTATCGGTAATGCATCGATTCATTAGCATTATTGAATGGCTAGATTGTCTGCACCCTTCTGACAGAAAGGCGTTACCGGTCTCGTTAGCTCACAGGTAATAAGACACAGTTATCGGTAATACATCGGTACATTAGCATTACTGAACAGCTACATAGTCTGCACCCTTCTGACAGTAAGGCTTTACCGGTCTCGTCACCTCACAGGCAATAAAACTCAGCTATCGGTAATGCATCGATACATTAGCATTACTGAACGGATAGATAGTCTGCACCCTTCTGACAGTAAGGCTTTACCGGTATCGTTAGCTCACAGGTAATAAAACACAGTTATCGGTAATGCATCGATACATTACCATTACTGAACGGCTAGATAGTCTGCACCCTTCTGACAGTAAGTCTTTTCCGGTCTCGTTAGCTCATAGGTAATAAAACGCAGTTATCGGTAATGCATCGATACATTAGCATTACTGAACGGCTAGATAGTCTGCACCCTTCTGATAGTAAAGCTTTACCGGTCTCGTTAGCTCATAGGTAATAAAACACAGTTATCGGTAATGCATCGAAACATTAGCATTACTGAACGATTACATAGTCTGCACCCTTCTGACAGTAAGGCTTTACCGGTCTCGTTAGCTCATAGGTAATAAAAAACAGTTATCGGTAATACATCGATACATTAGCATTACTGAACGGATACATAGTCTGCAATCTACTGACAGTAAGTCTTTACCGGTCTCGATAGCTCACAGGTTATAAAACTCAGCTATCGGTAATGCATCGATACATTTGCATTACTGAACGGCTAGATAGTCTGCACCCTTCTGACAGTAAGGCTTTACCGGTCTCGATAGCTCACAGGTTATAAAACTCAGCTATCGGTAATGCATCGATACATTAGCATAACTGAACGGCTAGCTTGTCTGCACCCTTCTGATAGTACGGCTTTACCGGTCACGTTAGCTTATAGGTAATAAAACACAGTTATCGGTAATGCATCGATACATTAGCATTACTGAACGATTACATAGTCTGCACCCTTCTGACAGTAAGGCTTTACCGGTCTCGTTAGCTCATAGGTAATAAAACACAGTTATCGGTAATGCATAGATACATTAGCATTACTGAACGGCTACATAGTCTGCACCCTTCTGACAGTAAGGCTTTACCGGTCTCGTTAGCTCACAGGTAATAAAACACAGTTATTAGTAATGCATCGATACATTAGCATTACTGAACGGCTAGATAGTCTGCACCCTTCTGATAGTAAGGCTTTACCGGTTTCGTTAGCTCACAGGTGATAAAATACAGTTATCGGTAATGCATCGATACATAGCATTACTGAACGGCTAGGTAGTCTACACCCTTCTGATAGTAAGGCTTTACCGGTCTCGTTAGCTCATAGGTAATAAAACACAGTTATCGGTAATGCATTGATACATTAGCATTACTGAACGGTTAAATAGTCTGCACCCTTCTGACAGTAAGGCTTTACCGATCTCGTTAGCTCATAGGTAATAAAACACAGTTATCGGTAATGCATTGATACATTAGCATTACTGAACGGCTAAATAGTCTGCACCCTCCTGACAGTAAGGCTTTACCGGTCTCGTTAGCTCACAGGTAATAAAACACAGTTATCGTTAATGCATCGATACATTATCATTACTGAACGGCTAGATAGTCTTCACCCTTCTGACAGTAAGGCTTTACCGGTCTCGTTAGCTCACAGGTAATAAAACTCAGTTATCGGTAATGCATCGATACATAGCATTACTGAACGGCTAGATAGTCTGCACCCTTCTGACAGTAAGGCTTTACCGGTTTCGTAGGCTCACAGGTAATAAAACACTGTTATCGGTAATGCATCGATACATTAGCATTACTGAATGGCTAGATAGTCTGCACCCTTCTGACAGTAAGGCGTTACCGGTCTCGTTAGCTCACAGGTAATAAAACACAGTTATCGGTAATACATCGGTACATTAGCATTACTGAACAGCTACACAGTCTGCACCCTTCTGACAGTAAGGCTTTACCGGTCTCGTCAGCTCACAGGTAATAAAACTCAGCTAGCGGTAATGCATCGATACATTAGCATTACTGAACGGCTATATAGTCTGCACCCTTTTGACAGTAAGGCTTTACCGGTCTAGTTAGCTCACATGTAATAAAATACAGTTATCAGTAATGCATCGATACATTAGCATTACTGAACGGCTACATAGTCTGCACCCTTTTGACAGTAAGGCTTTACCGGTCTCGTTAGCTCACATGTAATAAAACACAGTTATCGGTAATGCATCGATACATTAGCATTACCGAACGGCTAGATAGTCTGCACCCTTCTGACAGTAAGGCTTTACAGATCTAGTTAGCTCACAGGTAATAAAACACAGTTATCGGTAATACATCGATACATTAGCATTACTGAACGGCTACATAGTCTGCACCCTACTGACAGTAAGGCTTAACTTGTCTCGTCAACTCACAGGTAATAAAACACAGTTATCGGTAATGTATCAATACATTAGCATTACTGAACAGTTACATAGTCTGCACCCTTCTGACAGTAATGCATTACAGGTCTCGTTAGCTCATAGGTAATAAAACACAGTTATCGGTAATGCATCGATACATTAGCATTACTGAACGGCTAGATAGTCTGCACCCTTCTGATAGTAAGGCTTTAACGGTCTCGTTAGCTCATAGGTAATAAAACACAATTATCGGTAATACATCGATACATTAGCATTACTGAACGGCTACATAGACTTTACCCTTCTGACAGTAAGACTTAACTTGTCTCGTTAGCTCACAGATAATAAAACACAGTTATCGGTAATGCATCGACACATTAGCATTACTGAACGGCTACAAAGTCTGCACCCTTCAGACAGTAAGGCTTTACCGGTATCGTTAGCTCACAGGTAATAAAACACAGTTATCGGTAATGCATCGATACATTACCATTACTGAACGGCTAGATAGTCTGCACCCTTCTGACAGTAAGTCTTTACCGGTCTCGTAAGCTCACAGGTAATAAAACACAGTTATCGGTAATACATCGATACATTAGCATTACTGAACGGCTAGATAGTCTGCACCCTTCTGATAGTAAGGCTTTACCGGTCTCGTTAGCTCACAGGTAATAAAAGACAGTTATCGGTAGTGCATCGATACATTAGCATTACTGAACGGTGACATAGTCTGCACCCTTCTGACAGTAAGGCTTTACCGGTCTCGTTAGCTCATAGGTAATAAAACGCAGTTATCGGTAATGCATCGATACATTAGCATTACTGAACGGCTAGATAGTCTGCACCCTTCTGATAGTAAAGCTTTACCGGTCTCGTTAGCTCATAGGTAATAAAACACAGTTATCGGTAATGCATCGAAACATAAGCATTACTGAACGATTACATAGTCTGCACCCTTCTGACAGTAAGGCTTTACCGGTCTCGTTAGCTCATAGGTAATAAAAAACAGTTATCGGTAATACATCGATACATTAGCATTACTGAACGGCTAGATAGTCTGCACCCTACTGACAGTAAGTCTTTAACGGTCTCGTTAGCTCACACGTAATAAAACACAGTTATCCGTAATACATCGATACATTAGCATTACTGAACGGATACATAGTCTGCACTCTACTGACAGTAAGGCTTTACCGGTCTCGTTAGCTCACAGGTAATAAAACACAGTTATCGGTAATGCATCGATACATTAGCATTACCGAACGGCTAGATAGTCTGCACCCTTCTGACAGTAAGGGTTTACAGATCTAGTTAGCTCACAGGTAATAAAACACAGTTATCGGTAATACATCGATACATTAGCATTACTGAACGGCTACATAGTCTGCACCCTACTGACAGTAAGGCTTAACTTGTCTCGTCAACTCACAGGTAATAAAACACAGTTATCGGTAATGTATCAATACATTAGCATTACTGAACAGTTACATAGTCTGCACCCTTCTGACAGTAATGCATTACAGGTCTCGTTAGCTCATAGGTAATAAAACACAGTTATCGGTAATGCATCGATACATTAGCATTACTGAACGGCTAGATAGTCTGCACCCTTCTGATAGTAAGGCTTTAACGGTCTCGTTAGCTCATAGGTAATAAAACACAATTATCGGTAATACATCGATACATTAGCATTACTGAACGGCTACATAGACTTTACCCTTCTGACAGTAAGACTTAACTTGTCTCGTTAGCTCACAGGTAATAAAACACAGTTATCGGTAATGCATCGACACATTAGCATTACTGAACGGCTACAAAGTCTGCACCCTTCAGACAGTAAGGCTTTACCGGTATCGTTAGCTCACAGGTAATAACACACAGTTATCGGTAATGCATCGATACATTACCATTACTGAACGGCTAGATAGTCTGCACCCTTCTGACAGTAAGTCTTTACCGGTCTCGTTAGCTCACAGGTAATAAAACACAGTTATCGGTAATACATCGATACATTAGCATTACTGAACGGCTAGATAGTCTGCACCCTTCTGATAGTAAGGCTTTACCGGTCTCGTTAGCCCACAGGTAATAAAAGACAGTTATCGGTAGTGCATCGATACATTAGCATTACTGAACGGTGACATAGTCTGCACCCTTCTGACAGTAAGGCTTTACCGGTCTCGTTAGCTCATAGGTAATAAAACGCAGTTATCGGTAATGCATCGATACATTAGCATTACTGAACGGCTAGATAGTCTGCACCCTTCTGATAGTAAAGCTTTACCGGTCTCGTTAGCTCATAGGTAATAAAACACAGTTATCGGTAATGCATCGAAACATAAGCATTACTGAACGATTACATAGTCTGCACCCTTCTGACAGTAAGGCTTTACCGGTCTCGTTAGCTCATAGGTAATAAAAAACAGTTATCGGTAATACATCGATACATTAGCATTACTGAACGGCTAGATAGTCTGCACCCTACTGACAGTAAGTCTTTAACGGTCTCGTTAGCTCACAGGTAATAAAACACAGTTATCCGTAATACATCGATACATTAGCATTACTGAACGGATACATAGTCTGCACTCTACTGACAGTAAGGCTTTACCGGTCTCGATAGCTCACAGGTTATAAAACTCAGCTATCGGTAATGCATCGATACATTAGCATTACTGAACGGCTAGATAGTCTGCACCCTTCTGACAGTAAGGCTTTACCGGTCTAGTTAGCTTACAGGTAATAAAACACAGTTATCGGTAATGCATCGATACATTAGCATTACTGAACGATTACATAGGCTGCACCCTTCTGACAGTAAGGCTTTAGCGGTCTCGTTAGCTCATAGGTAATAAAACACAGTTATCGGTAATGCATCGATACATTAGCATTACTGAACGGCTACATAGTCTGCACCCTTCTGACAGTAAGGCTTTACCGGTCTCGTTAGCTCACAGGTAATAAAACACAGTTATTAGTAATGCATCGATACATTAGCATTACTGAACGGCTAGAGAGTCTGCACCCTTCTGATAGTAAGGCTTTACCGGTCTCGTTAGCTCACAGGTGATAAAATACAGTTATCGGTAATGCATCGATACATAGCATTACTGAACGGCTAGGTAGTCTACACCCTTCTGATAGTAAGGCTTTACCGGTCTCGTTAGCTCATAGGTAATAAAACACAGTTATCGGTAATGCATTGATACATTAGCATTACTGAACGGTTACATAGTCTGCACCCTTCTGACAGTAAGGCTTTACCGATCTCGTTAGCTCATAGGTAATAAAACACAGTTATCGGTAATGCATTGATACATTAGCATTACTGAACAGCTAAATAGTCTGCACCCTCCTGACAGTAAGGCTTTACCGGTCTCGTTAGCTCACAGGTAATAAAACACAGTTATCGTTAATGCATCGATACATTATCATTACTGAACGGCTAGATAGTCTTCACCCTTCTGACAGTAAGGCTTTACCGGTCTCGTTAGCTCACAGTTAATAGAACTCAGTTATCGGTAATGCATCGATACATAGCATTACTGAACGGCTAGATAGTCTGCACCCTTCTGACAGTAAGGCTTTACCGGTTTCGTAGGCTCACAGGTAATAAAACACAGTTATCGGTAATGCATCGATTCATTAGCATTATTGAATGGCTAGATTGTCTGCACCCTTCTGACAGAAAGGCGTTACCGGTCTCGTTAGCTCACAGGTAATAAGACACAGTTATCGGTAATACATCGGTACATTAGCATTACTGAACAGCTACATAGTCTGCACCCTTCTGACAGTAAGGCTTTACCGGTCTCGTCACCTCACAGGCAATAAAACTCAGCTATCGGTAATGCATCGATACATTAGCATTACTGAACGGCTAGATAGTCTGCACCCTTCTGACAGTAAGGCTTTACCGGTATCGTTAGCTCACAGGTAATAAAACACAGTTATCGGTAATGCATCGATACATTACCATTACTGAACGGCTAGATAGTCTGCACCCTTCTGACAGTAAGTCTTTACCGGTCTCGTTAGCTCACAGGTAATAAAACACAGTTATCGGTAATACATCGATACATTAGCATTACTGAACGGCTAGATAGTCTGCACCCTTCTGATAGTAAGGCTTTACCGGTCTCGTTAGCTCACAGGTAATAAAAGACAGTTATCGGTAGTGCATCGATACATTAGCATTACTGAACGGTGACATAGTCTGCACCCTTCTGACAGTAAGGCTTTTCCGGTCTCGTTAGCTCATAGGTAATAAAATGCAGTTATCGGTAATGCATCGATACATTAGCATTACTGAACGGCTAGATAGTCTGCACCCTTCTGATAGTAAAGCTTTACCGGTCTCGTTAGCTCATAGGTAATAAAACACAGTTATCGGTAATGCATCGAAACATTAGCATTACTGAACGATTACATAGTCTGCACCCTTCTGACAGTAAGGCTTTACCGGTCTCGTTAGCTCATAGGTAATAAAAAACAGTTATCGGTAATACATCGATACATTAGCATTACTGAACGGCTAGATAGTCTGCACCCTACTGACAGTAAGTCTTTAACGGTCTCGTTAGCTCACAGGTAATAAAACACAGTTATCGGTAATACATCGATACATTAGCATTACTGAACGGATACATAGTCTGCACTCTACTGACAGTAAGGCTTTACCGGTCTCGATAGCTCACAGGTTATAAAACTCAGCTATCGGTAATGCATCGATACATTAGCATTACTGAACGGCTAGATAGTCTGCACCCTTCTGACAGTAAGGCTTTACCGGTCTAGTTAGCTTATAGGTAATAAAACACAGTTATCGGTAATGCATCGATATATTAGCATTACTGAACGATTACATAGTCTGCACCCTTCTGACAGTAAGGCTTTAGCGGTCTCGTTAGCTCATAGGTAATAAAACACAGTTATCGGTAATGCATCGATACATTAGCATTACTGAACGGCTACATAGTCTGCACCCTTCGGACAGTAAGGCTTTACCGGTCTCGTTAGCTCACAGGTAATAAAACACAGTTATTAGTAATGCATCAATACATTAGCATTACTGAACAGTTACATAGTCTGCACCCTTCTGACAGTAATGCATTACAGGTCTCGTTAGCTCATAGGTAATAAAACACAGTTATCGGTAATGCATCGATATATTAGCATTACTGAACGGCTAGATAGTCTGCACCCTTCTGATAGTAAGGCTTTAACGGTCTCGTTAGCTCATAGGTAATAAAACACAATTATCGGTAATACATCGATACATTAGCATTACTGAACGGCTACATAGACTTTACCCTTCTGACAGTAAGACTTAACTTGTCTCGTTAGCTCACAGGTAATAAAACACAGTTATCGGTAATGCATCGACACATTAGCATTACTGAACGGCTACAAAGTCTGCACCCTTCAGACAGTAAGGCTTTACCGGTATCGTTAGCTCACAGGTAATAACACACAGTTATCGGTAATGCATCGATACATTACCATTACTGAACGGCTAGATAGTCTGCACCCTTCTGACAGTAAGTCTTTACCGGTCTCGTTAGCTCACAGGTAATAAAACACAGTTATCGGTAATACATCGATACATTAGCATTACTGAACGGCTAGATAGTCTGCACCCTTCTGATAGTAAGGCTTTACCGGTCTCGTTAGCCCACAGGTAATAAAAGACAGTTATCGGTAGTGCATCGATACATTAGCATTACTGAACGGTGACATAGTCTGCACCCTTCTGACAGTAAGGCTTTACCGGTCTCGTTAGCTCATAGGTAATAAAACGCAGTTATCGGTAATGCATCGATACATTAGCATTACTGAACGGCTAGATAGTCTGCACCCTTCTGATAGTAAAGCTTTACCGGTCTCGTTAGCTCATAGGTAATAAAACACAGTTATCGGTAATGCATCGAAACATAAGCATTACTGAACGATTACATAGTCTGCACCCTTCTGACAGTAAGGCTTTACCGGTCTCGTTAGCTCATAGGTAATAAAAAACAGTTATCGGTAATACATCGATACATTAGCATTACTGAACGGCTAGATAGTCTGCACCCTACTGACAGTAAGTCTTTAACGGTCTCGTTAGCTCACAGGTAATAAAACACAGTTATCCGTAATACATCGATACATTAGCATTACTGAACGGATACATAGTCTGCACTCTACTGACAGTAAGGCTTTACCGGTCTCGATAGCTCACAGGTTATAAAACTCAGCTATCGGTAATGCATCGATACATTAGCATTACTGAACGGCTAGATAGTCTGCACCCTTCTGACAGTAAGGCTTTACCGGTCTAGTTAGCTTACAGGTAATAAAACACAGTTATCGGTAATGCATCGATACATTAGCATTACTGAACGATTACATAGGCTGCACCCTTCTGACAGTAAGGCTTTAGCGGTCTCGTTAGCTCATAGGTAATAAAACACAGTTATCGGTAATGCATCGATACATTAGCATTACTGAACGGCTACATAGTCTGCACCCTTCTGACAGTAAGGCTTTACCGGTCTCGTTAGCTCACAGGTAATAAAACACAGTTATTAGTAATGCATCGATACATTAGCATTACTGAACGGCTAGAGAGTCTGCACCCTTCTGATAGTAAGGCTTTACCGGTCTCGTTAGCTCACAGGTGATAAAATACAGTTATCGGTAATGCATCGATACATAGCATTACTGAACGGCTAGGTAGTCTACACCCTTCTGATAGTAAGGCTTTACCGGTCTCGTTAGCTCATAGGTAATAAAACACAGTTATCGGTAATGCATTGATACATTAGCATTACTGAACGGTTACATAGTCTGCACCCTTCTGACAGTAAGGCTTTACCGATCTCGTTAGCTCATAGGTAATAAAACACAGTTATCGGTAATGCATTGATACATTAGCATTACTGAACAGCTAAATAGTCTGCACCCTCCTGACAGTAAGGCTTTACCGGTCTCGTTAGCTCACAGGTAATAAAACACAGTTATCGTTAATGCATCGATACATTATCATTACTGAACGGCTAGATAGTCTTCACCCTTCTGACAGTAAGGCTTTACCGGTCTCGTTAGCTCACAGTTAATAAAACTCAGTTATCGGTAATGCATCGATACATAGCATTACTGAACGGCTAGATAGTCTGCACCCTTCTGACAGTAAGGCTTTACCGGTTTCGTAGGCTCACAGGTAATAAAACACAGTTATCGGTAATGCATCGATTCATTAGCATTATTGAATGGCTAGATTGTCTGCACCCTTCTGACAGAAAGGCGTTACCGGTCTCGTTAGCTCACAGGTAATAAGACACAGTTATCGGTAATACATCGGTACATTAGCATTACTGAACAGCTACATAGTCTGCACCCTTCTGACAGTAAGGCTTTACCGGTCTCGTCACCTCACAGGCAATAAAACTCAGCTATCGGTAATGCATCGATACATTAGCATTACTGAACGGCTAGATAGTCTGCACCCTTCTGACAGTAAGGCTTTACCGGTATCGTTAGCTCACAGGTAATAAAACACAGTTATCGGTAATGCATCGATACATTACCATTACTGAACGGCTAGATAGTCTGCACCCTTCTGACAGTAAGTCTTTACCGGTCTCGTTAGCTCACAGGTAATAAAACACAGTTATCGGTAATACATCGATACATTAGCATTACTGAACGGCTAGATAGTCTGCACCCTTCTGATAGTAAGGCTTTACCGGTCTCGTTAGCTCACAGGTAATAAAAGACAGTTATCAGTAGTGCATCGATACATTAGCATTACTGAACGGTGACATAGTCTGCACCCTTCTGATAGTAAAGCTTTACCGGTCTCGTTAGCTCATAGGTAATAAAACACAGTTATCGGTAATGCATCGAAACATTAGCATTACTGAACGATTACATAGTCTGCACCCTTCTGACAGTAAGGCTTTACCGGTCTCGTTAGCTCATAGGTAATAAAAAACAGTTATCGGTAATACATCGATACATTAGCATTACTGAACGGCTAGATAGTCTGCACCCTACTGACAGTAAGTCTTTAACGGTCTCGTTAGCTCACAGGTAATAAAACACAGTTATCGGTAATACATCGATACATTAGCATTACTGAACGGATACATAGTCTGCACTCTACTGACAGTAAGGCTTTACCGGTCTCGATAGCTCACAGGTTATAAAACTCAGCTATCGGTAATGCATCGATACATTAGCATTACTGAACGGCTAGATAGTCTGCACCCTTCTGATAGTAAGGCTTTACCGGTCTCGTTAGCTCACAGGTGATAAAATACAGTTATCGGTAATGCATCGATACATAGCATTACTGAACGGCTAGGTAGTCTACACCCTTCTGATAGTAAGGCTTTACCGGTCTCGTTAGCTCATAGGTAATAAAACACAGTTATCGGTAATGCATTGATACATTAGCATTACTGAACGGTTACATAGTCTGCACCCTTCTGACAGTAAGGCTTTACCGATCTCGTTAGCTCATAGGTAATAAAACACAGTTATCGGTAATGCATTGATACATTAGCATTACTGAACAGCTAAATAGTCTGCACCCTCCTGACAGTAAGGCTTTACCGGTCTCGTTAGCTCACAGGTAATAAAACACAGTTATCGTTAATGCATCGATACATTATCATTACTGAACGGCTAGATAGTCTTCACCCTTCTGACAGTAAGGCTTTACCGGTCTCGTTAGCTCACAGTTAATAAAACTCAGTTATCGGTAATGCATCGATACATAGCATTACTGAACGGCTAGATAGTCTGCACCCTTCTGACAGTAAGGCTTTACCGGTTTCGTAGGCTCACAGGTAATAAAACACAGTTATCGGTAATGCATCGATTCATTAGCATTATTGAATGGCTAGATTGTCTGCACCCTTCTGACAGAAAGGCGTTACCGGTCTCGTTAGCTCACAGGTAATAAGACACAGTTATCGGTAATACATCGGTACATTAGCATTACTGAACAGCTACATAGTCTGCACCCTTCTGACAGTAAGGCTTTACCGGTCTCGTCACCTCACAGGCAATAAAACTCAGCTATCGGTAATGCATCGATACATTAGCATTACTGAACGGCTAGATAGTCTGCACCCTTCTGACAGTAAGGCTTTACCGGTATCGTTAGCTCACAGGTAATAAAACACAGTTATCGGTAATGCATCGATACATTACCATTACTGAACGGCTAGATAGTCTGCACCCTTCTGACAGTAAGTCTTTACCGGTCTCGTTAGCTCACAGGTAATAAAACACAGTTATCGGTAATACATCGATACATTAGCATTACTGAACGGCTAGATAGTCTGCACCCTTCTGATAGTAAGGCTTTACCGGTCTCGTTAGCTCACAGGTAATAAAAGACAGTTATCAGTAGTGCATCGATACATTAGCATTACTGAACGGTGACATAGTCTGCACCCTTCTGATAGTAAAGCTTTACCGGTCTCGTTAGCTCATAGGTAATAAAACACAGTTATCGGTAATGCATCGAAACATTAGCATTACTGAACGATTACATAGTCTGCACCCTTCTGACAGAAAGGCGTTACCGGTCTCGTTAGCTCACAGGTAATAAAACACAGTTATCGGTAATACATCGGTACATTAGCATTACTGAACAGCTACATAGTCTGCACCCTTCTGACAGTAAGGCTTTACCGGTCTCGTCAGCTCACAGGTAATAAAACTCAGCTATCGGTAATGCATCGATACATTAGCATTACTGAACGGCTAGATAGTCTGCACCATTCTGACAGTAAGGCTTTACCGGTCTAGTTAGCTCACATGTAATAAAATACAGTTATCGGTAATGCATCGATACATTAGCATTACTGAACGGCTACATAGTCTGCACCCTTTTGATAGTAAGGCTTTACCGGTCTCGTTAGCTCACAGGTAATAAAACACAGTTATCGGTAATGCATCGATACATTAGCATTACTGAACGGCTAGATAGTCTGCACCCTTCTGACAGTAAGGCTTTACAGATCTAGTTAGCTCACAGGTAATAAAACACAGTTATCGGTCATACATCGATACATTAGCATTACTGAACGGCTACATAGTCTGCACTCTACTGACAGTAAGGCTTAACTTGTCTCGTCAACTCACAGGTAATAAAACACAGTTATCGATAATGTATCGATACATTAGCATTACTGAACAGTTACATAGTCTGCACCCTTCTGACAGTAATGCATTACAGGTCTCGTTAGCTCATAGGTAATAAAACACAGTTATCGGTAATGCATCGATACATTAGCATTACTGAACGGCTAGATAGTCTGCACCCTTCTGATAGTAAGGCTTTAACGGTCTCGTTAGCTCATAGGTAATAAAACACAATTATCGGTAATACATCGATACATTAGCATTACTGAACGGCTACATAGACTTTACCCTTCTGACAGTAAGACTTAACTTGTCTCGTTAGCTCACAGGTAATAAAACACAGTTATCGGTAATGCATCGACACATTAGCATTACTGAACGGCTACAAAGTCTGCACCCTTCAGACAGTAAGGCTTTACCGGTATCGTTAGCTCACAGGTAATAAAACACAGTTATCGGTAATGCATCGATACATTACCATTACTGAACGGCTAGATAGTCTGCACCCTTCTGACAGTAAGTCTTTACCGGTCTCGTTAGCTCACAGGTAATAAAACACAGTTATCGGTAATACATCGATACATTAGCATTACTGAACGGCTAGATAGTCTGCACCCTTCTGATAGTAAGGCTTTACCGGTCTCGTTAGCTCACAGGTAATAAAAGACAGTTATCGGTAGTGCATCGATACATTAGCATTACTGAACGGTGACATAGTCTGCACCCTTCTGACAGTAAGGCTTTTCCGGTCTCGTTAGCTCATAGGTAATAAAACGCAGTTATCGGTAATGCATCGATACATTAGCATTACTGAACGGCTAGATAGTCTGCACCCTTCTGATAGTAAAGCTATACCGGTCTCGTTAGCTCATAGGTAATAAAACACAGTTATCGGTAATGCATCGAAACATTAGCATTACTGAACGATTACATAGTCTGCACCCTTCTGACAGTAAGGCTTTACCGGTCTCGTTAGCTCATAGGTAATAAAAAACAGTTATCGGTAATACATCGATACATTAGCATTACTGAACGGCTAGATAGTCTGCACCCTACTGACAGTAAGTCTTTAACGGTCTCGTTAGCTCACAGGTAATAAAACACAGTTATCGGTAATACATCGATACATTAGCATTACTGAACGGATACATAGTCTGCACTCTACTGACAGTAAGGCTTTACCGGTCTCGATAGCTCACAGGTTATAAAACTCAGCTATCGGTAATGCATCGATACATTAGCATTACTGAACGGCTAGATAGTCTGCACCCTTCTGACAGTAAGGCTTTACCGGTCTAGTTAGCTTATAGGTAATAAAACACAGTTATCGGTAATGCATCGATATATTAGCATTACTGAACGATTACATAGTCTGCACCCTTCTGACAGTAAGGCTTTAGCGGTCTCGTTAGCTCATAGGTAATAAAACACAGTTATCGGTAATGCATCGATACATTAGCATTACTGAACGGCTACATAGTCTGCACCCTTCTGACAGTAAGGCTTTACCGGTCTCGTTAGCTCACAGGTAATAAAACACAGTTATTAGTAATGCATCGATACATTAGCATTACTGAACGGCTAGAGAGTCTGCACCCTTCTGATAGTAAGGCTTTACCGGTCTCGTTAGCTCACAGGTGATAAAATACAGTTATCGGTAATGCATCGATACATAGCATTACTGAACGGCTAGGTAGTCTACACCCTTCTGATAGTAAGGCTTTACCGGTCTCGTTAGCTCATAGGTAATAAAACACAGTTATCGGTAATGCATTGATACATTAGCATTACTGAACGGTTACATAGTCTGCACCCTTCTGACAGTAAGGCTTTACCGATCTCGTTAGCTCATAGGTAATATAACACAGTTATCGGTAATGCATTGATACATTAGGATTACTGAACGGCTAAATAGTCTGCACCCTCCTGACAGTAAGGCTTTACCGGTCTCGTTAGCTCACAGGTAATAAAACACAGTTATCGTTAATGCATCGATACATTATCATTACTGAACGGCTAGATAGTCTGCACCCTTCTGACAGTAAGTCTTTACCGGTCTCGTTAGCTCACAGGTAATAAAACACAGTTATCGGTAATACGTCGATACATTAGCATTACTGAACGGCTAGATAGTCTGCACCCTTCTGATAGTAAGGCTTTACCGGTCTCGTTAGCTCACAGGTAATAAAAGACAGTTATCGGTAGTGCATCGATACATTAGCATTACTGAACGGTGACATAGTCTGCACCCTTCTGACAGTAAGGCTTTTCCGGTCTCGTTAGCTCATAGGTAATAAAACGCAGTTATCGGTAATGCATCGATACATTAGCATTACTGAACGGCTAGATAGTCTGCACCCTTCTGATAGTAAAGCTTTACCGGTCTCGTTAGCTCATAGGTAATAAAACACAGTTATCGGTAATGCATCGAAACATTAGCATTACTGAACGATTACATAGTCTGCACCCTTCTGACAGTAAGGCTTTACCGGTCTCGTTAGCTCATAGGTAATAAAAAACAGTTATCGGTAATACATCGATACATTAGCATTACTGAACGGCTAGATAGTCTGCACCCTACTGACAGTAAGTCTTTAACGGTCTCGTTAGCTCACAGGTAATAAAACACAGTTATCGGTAATACATCGATACATTAGCATTACTGAACGGATACATAGTCTGCACTCTACTGACAGTAAGGCTTTACCGGTCTCGATAGCTCACAGGTTATAAAACTCAGCTATCGGTAATGCATCGATACATTAGCATTACTGAACGGCTAGATAGTCTGCACCCTTCTGACAGTAAGGCTTTACCGGTCTAGTTAGCTTATAGGTAATAAAACACAGTTATCGGTAATGCATCGATATATTAGCATTACTGAACGATTACATAGTCTGCACCCTTCTGACAGTAAGGCTTTAGCGGTCTCGTTAGCTCATAGGTAATAAAACACAGTTATCGGTAATGCATCGATACATTAGCATTACTGAACGGCTACATAGTCTGCACCCTTCTGACAGTAAGGCTTTACCGGTCTCGTTAGCTCACAGGTAATAAAACACAGTTATTAGTAATGCATCGATACATTAGCATTACTGAACGGCTAGAGAGTCTGCACCCGTCTGATAGTAAGGCTTTACCGGTCTCGTTAGCTCACAGGTGATAAAATACAGTTATCGGTAATGCATCGATACATAGCATTACTGAACGGCTAGGTAGTCTACACCCTTCTGATAGTAAGGCTTTACCGGTCTCGTTAGCTCATAGGTAATAAAACACAGTTATCGGTAATGCATTGATACATTAGCATTACTGAACGGTTACATAGTCTGCACCCTTCTGACAGTAAGGCTTTACCGATCTCGTTAGCTCATAGGTAATATAACACAGTTATCGGTAATG
Organism: Allygus modestus; assembly: GCA_963675035.1. Taxonomy (NCBI): domain Eukaryota; kingdom Metazoa; phylum Arthropoda; class Insecta; order Hemiptera; family Cicadellidae; genus Allygus; species Allygus modestus. The sequence continues at coordinate 353,380,473 of OY776112.1, forward strand.
CATTGATACATTAGCATTACTGAACGGCTAAATAGTCTGCACCCTCCTGACAGTAAGGCTTTACCGGTCTCGTTAGCTCACAGGTAATAAAACACAGTTATCGTTAATGCATCGATACATTATCATTACTGAACGGCTAGATAGTCTTCACCCTTCTGACAGTAAGGCTTTACCGGTCTCGTTAGCTCACAGGTAATAAAACTCAGTTATCGGTAATGCATCGATACATAGCATTACTGAACGGCTAGATAGTCTGCACCCTTCTGACAGTAAGGCTTTACCGGTTTCGTAGGCTCACAGGTAATAAAACACAGTTATCGGTAATGCATCGATACATTAGCATTACTGAATGGCTAGATAGTCTGCACCCTTCTGACAGAAAGGCGTTACCGGTCTCGTTAGCTCACAGGTAATAAAACACAGTTATCGGTAATGCATCGATACATTAGCATTACTGAACGGCTAGATAGTCTACACCCTTCTGACAGTAAGGCTTTACAGATCTAGTTAGCTCACAGGTAATAAAACACAGTTATCGGTCATACATCGATACATTAGCATTACTGAACGGCTACATAGTCTGCACCCTACTGACAGTAAGGCTTAACTTGTCTCGTCAACTCACAGGTAATAAAACACAGTTATCGATAATGTATCGATACATTAGCATTACTGAACAGTTACATAGTCTGCACCCTTCTGACAGTAATGCATTACAGGTCTCGTTAGCTCATAGGTAATAAAACACAGTTATCGGTAATGCATCGATACATTAGCATTACTGAACGGCTAGATAGTCTGCACCCTTCTGATAGTAAGGCTTTAACGGTGTCGTTAGCTCATAGGTAATAAAACACAATTATCGGTAATACATCGATACATTAGCATTACTGAACGGCTACATAGACTTTACCCTTCTGACAGTAAGACTTAACTTGTCTCGTTAGCTCACAGGTAATAAAACACAGTTATCGGTAATGCATTGACACATTAGCATTACTGAACGGCTACAAAGTCTGCACCCTTCAGACAGTAAGGCTTTACCGGTATCGTTAGCTCACAGGTAATAAAACACAGTTATCGGTAATGCATCGATACATTACCATTACTGAACGGCTAGATAGTCTGCACCCTTCTGACAGTAAGTCTTTACCGGTCTCGTTAGCTCATAGGTAATAAAACACAGTTATCGGTAATACATCGATACATTAGCATTACTGAACGGCTAGATAGTCTGCACCCTTCTGATAGTAAGGCTTTACCGGTCTCGTTAGCTCACAGGTAATAAAAGACAGTTATCGGTAGTGCATCGATACATTAGCATTACTGAACGGTGACATAGTCTGCACCCTTCTGAAAGTAAGGCTTTACCGGTCTCGTTAGCTCATAGGTAATAAAACGCAGTTATCGGTAATGCATCGATACATTAGCATTACTGAACGGCTAGATAGTCTGCACCCTTCTGATAGTAAAGCTTTACCGGTCTCGTTAGCTCATAGGTAATAAAACACAGTTATCGGTAATGCATCGAAACATAAGCATTACTGAACGATTACATAGTCTGCACCCTTCAGACAGTAAGGCTTTACCGGTCTCGTTAGCTCATAGGTAATAAAAAACAGTTATCGGTAATGCATCGATACATTAGCATTACTGAACGGCTACATAGTCTGCACCCTTCTGACAGTAAGGCTTTACCGGTCTCGTTAGCTCACAGGTAATAAAACACAGTTATCAGTAATGCATCGATACATTAGCATTACTGAACAGTGACATAGTCTGCACCCTTCTGTTAGTAAGGCTTTACCGGTCTCGTTAGCTCACACGTAATAAACCACAGTTATCGGTAATGCATCGATACATTAGTATTACTGAACGGCTAGCTAGTCTGCACCCTTCTGATAGTAAGGCTTTACCGGTCTCGTTAGCTCATAGGTAATAAAACACAGTTATCGGTAATGCATCGAAACATTAGCATTACTGAACGATTACATAGTCTGCACCCTTCTGACAGTAAGGCTTTACCGGTCTCGTTAGCTCATAGGTAATAAAAAACAGTTATCGGTAATGCATCGATACATTAGCATTACTGAACGGCTACATAGTCTGCACCCTTCTGACAGTAAGGCTTTACCGGTCTCGTTAGCTCACAGGTAATAAAATACAGTTGTCGGTAATGCATCGATACATAGCATTACTGAACGGCTAGATAGTCTGCACCCTTCTGATAGTAAGGCTTTACCGGTCTCGTTAGCTCATAGGTAATAAAACACAATTATCGGTAATGCATCGATACATTAGCATTACTGAACGGTTACATAGTCTGCACCCTTCTGACAGTAAGGCTTTACCGGTCTCGTTGGCTCACAGATAATAAAGCGATGGACCTATAGCTACTGTGATACTTTTATCAAGCGGTCACCACTGGCTTGCCTAGACTGCTTTATATTTTCTCACAGGTCAGTTTCCCGTGGCGATAAGCACTTAGGTTAAAACTATATGTTTTTTATAGATTTAGAGTATTAAAATGCATATATCGTATGGGCTTACCCCCATGTAGACTTATTCTGCGCCGTCCGTTGATCTTCTGCGGCTCCGCGTCATTCAGATGTCTCCTCAGGTTGTCCCAGATGGCCGTCCTGGGCGGTGGCCTCGCCGACCCGTACAACATCTCGGGTGTGGCCGGCTCCAGCCTGCAGCAGTGCGTCGCTCTCCCGGCACTGGGTGGCCTCAACGAGGATGTAGCTCGGCGTCACTCAGATGTCTACTCGGGTTGTCCTATAGGAGGCTGTGGTCTAGGACAGGCGGCCGTCCTGGGCGTTGGCCTCGCCGACCCGTACAACATCTCGGGTGTGGCCGGCTCCAGCCTGCGGCGGTGCGTCGCTTTCCCGGCACTGGGCGGCCGACTCGGGGGTGTAGCTTGGTACTTGTACGAGGCCGCGGTTCTGGGTGGGGGTCTGGCCGAACCGTAGACCACCTGACTCGGCTGGGCCCGCGGGGTGGAGGTTCTCGGTGGAGGGCACGGCCCGGGGGGAGGGGTCTCCACTGGCCGCCTCACCGCCGGTCTCGGTGAGGGCTCACACGGTGAACTGATTCTTCCAGCCGCTGTTCTCGGAGGCGGTCTGTTGGAGCCGTATACCCAAGGAAGCCACGGTCCGTATAACGGTTCGTCATAAGGTTTATTCACAGGAGCTTTCGTTTTCTTCGGAGGTGAAACCTCTGCACGACGCCGATACGTGGACGCAGTACGTGTGCGAATTCCACGCATACGACCGTGTCGGTCAGCAGAGGGGACGCTTCCGAACCTACACAGCATATAAGTGTCCCATTTTTTCCGTGTTTCTATCTCGTCTCTTATCTTCTCTTCTTGTCGCCTCTGCCGCTCATTCGACCGCTTCGCATCGCCCGTGTACTCTTCTCGAACCCAAGGTGATTGCGAGTTAAATAATGTTCTCGGCTGTAGTCTTTGCTTAACCTGTTCCAGTTTTCTTTCGAATCTTTTGACAGAATCATTTATTCTTTCTATCAAAGTGTCCGGCGATTCATCCACGGATTCGGGAACGTATACGGATAAATGCTCGGGTTGAGGCCCGTACTCCGGCGGTGGCTGGGGAGGGAGAGGTGCAGGTTTAGGCGCAACGACCCCTGGACCCGGTTTTAACCTTTGGGTAAAACGTTCTCTATGGTAATCTAAATAATGTATTCTATCGTAATCAGAGAAATTTGGTGGGCTCCTCGCCCAGCTATCTAGATATTCGTATTGGCCTCTTCTGGTGTTGTATATACATTGACTGGTCGAAGGGCGGTCCGGTTGACTGACTGTAGGCCCACCTTTGGTTTCCGGGTAAAGTATTCTTGAAGGAGGCGTATTCATTTTGTTGGGGCGGGGTAAAAGCGTCGGCTTAGGTCGGAGCAATCGCTTGCCTTTCCCTGTGTGCTTTGTTGATTTTTCAATTCGTTGCCGCCTCTTTGGAGGTGGAGGTGGTGATATATGATCCACCGGCGACTCACCCCACGGCACCGTTTCTGGCGGGTGGCGTTGCCGAGGACGAGCAGGGGGTCGTGAAGGCACGCTGACGCCTCTGAAACACGAAACGAGCTAAGTTATACTAAAATATAGGAAGCGCCACACGTCCTACAAATTTACTGAGATTCTTGAACAGCCGTCAAATAATAACATGGCTATGGACGATTTTATGAATTCATATCTGTAAATGTCAAAAGTATATCGCACAATTTTAAAGTCTGCAACTTTCATGTAAACAAAATGGCAGCCCTTATTATCAACGTCTACGTTGCAGGCAGCGTACTTCAGACAGCATGGGTTTTCGTTTCCCTTTTACCGCTAGATGGTCAAATGTGTGAATTTTGAAAGAGGTTTCCTCAGGGTAAAAGTATATTCTTAATATCTAAAAGAGATTATTTAAGGATACATCCTATACCCAATCTGTGAGGTTTTATAAAATATGCAAAATGTAATTTAAATTTTGTTATATATAAGAAGACAATTACCTGTTAAGTTGCAGTTGATATCTAGTTGGCTGTGCAGACGCGTAGGCCTTATTTTAAATACTGAATGTTCAAATTATTCGTTGGAAAACTGCTGTCCGATCAAGTCAAATTCGCCCCGTTGGAATAGAAAGTTTTGTATTTAATCCAATTGCTTTATATAATTGTCATGAACTGAATTTATGTTGAGATAAATGTGTATATGTCATTGTTCATTTGTAAAGTAATATTTTTCATTAACTGTTGCATATAACTTGTAAAACTCAAAATCAAATGTATGTAAATCAAAAAATGTATGTGTATCAAAAAAGCCTGTTTCATATTGTTTGTTCGAGAGCACATGTTTTAATTATTAAATTGCGAATGATTTTAAATATAAAATTATTTTAAAATAGTGTAATTAATCCGTCTGGAACTATTGTTTTATTGCAGACGAGGTTTCACGGGTATAGCAGAATTGTCGAACGCAGTCACTTCCAAAGTACAGTAAGACTCACTTTATTTTAATTTAATTGGTTATATCACTGTAAGTATTTTAATAACTAAATTATTTTTAATGTTTCCCTAATTTGGCAAACTGAGGGTACAATCCTTAACATTTCCAGCACTGTTCGTTTCATGGGTCAATAGATTTCAAGTTGAATGGTAATTATTTTTTAACCGTGTATAGGAATTGATTACAATTTTACTTAAACATATTTTTACTTTCTCCCCCTATACATAGTATATGGAGAAAGTATTGTTTTTGTAAAAATTGTCGAATTTGAGTTGTTAGTGGAAATATTCGTTTTGGTGCTCCCTGAACCCAAAAAAGTGGTTTTTACGTGATGTCTGTCTGTGTGTGTGTGTGTGTGTGTGTGTGTGTGTGTGTGTGTGTGTGTGTGTGTGTGTGTGTGTGTGTGTGTGTGTGTGTGTGTGTGTGTGTGTGTGTGTGTGTGTGTGTGTGGATGTTTACAGAGCTAGAGCCCTAACCTATGGGCCGATTTTTATGAAATTTGGTATGTAGGTACTAATCCACGATATCTCCAGGCGTTTTTTTTAATTTTTTTTAATTTTTGATTTTTAAGGGTAATTATCCCCCAAAAACCGCCAAAAAACATGAAAAATCCAAATTTCTTAAAAACGGCTCTAACGATTTTGATGAAACTTTCGTGGTTTGTAGAACTTTAGGTTTCCAACAAAATGACACCACCCGCATTTCTGGAAAAAATCGGGTTCAGAAATTACAGGACTTAAAACATCAAAAATTCAGTTTTTTGGGATTTTTCATAAAAAATCATAAATGTTAAAAAAGATTACTATTCACCATTAAAAAGAGCTCAAAAAACTAAATAAATTAGTATTTTAAATTACTATTCTACGATTGCTAGTTGCGGAGAAAATTGAAATTTTCATTTAGCGGTAAACACAGTACGTTGTCCACTGTTATTCTTATGGGGAATACAAAAATAACTATTTCTCTCTTATTTACTGATCAATTTCATTAAAATTTTATATGCAGGTCAAGTTAGCATTGACCAACAGATGATGTTCGAAATGTGTTGCTATTTAACCCTGGGGGGGGGGGGCAAGGGGGCATTTCCCCTCTCAAAACTACTGTGTGTAGCAACGGACTCTATAGTGCCTCCAAAAAAGCAATTTGGGTGGATATTTCTGAAAGCAAGCAACTATTTTAGACAATTTTCTGTACATTTATCTATACTTCATATTCTATATTTAGTAAATAACAAATATTTTTGTCATTAAAGTTTGGCTAAAAGGGAGAAAGTATGTGTCAGTTTCCTGATACCGTTTATTATAAATACTTTGATTAGAATTATACGTGTTTTTAAAAATAAACAGAATAAAATAAACTACGTCTCACAACACTATACGTAATGTGTTTATATACTTAATAGTAGCCTGTCGCGGCTTCGCTCGCGATCACAACGTAATAGACCTCGTGCGGATCTTCGTGAAGCCTGAGTAGGGGGTGCCAGCAGAAGAGTGGGGGGGAACAGCGTTGGAGGGGAAGTTCATAATACCATGTGTCTAATACTATTCCTGCGGAATACATTTGGCTAGTAGTTGGAATATTTGTTCTTGTACAATCAGCTGTTTTTTCCTCTCAAAAAAGTTTATTTGCTTTTGCTGATTGTTTAATTGAAATTTAAATATTTTTTCCTATAAAAGTAATGTTTAAACTTATGGGCGCAGCGAACTCACGAAGTTGAAGAAAAATGAAAATAATTGTGTTAGGCCTAATGAATAGAGGCTGCCCCACACTTCTCGCGAATACGCCCGAACATTCGGCCGAACCCCGAAAGCTCGGAGTAGTCGCGAGAAATGTGGGAGCTGCACGAACTTTTCGGTACGAGTACACTATTGCCAAATGATTCACTCGAATGTCCCGCCGAATGTTCGGAACGAGTCGCGACAACGAGTCTTGCACCAAATCAACCAAATGTGCACAGCAAACTAACCAAGTACACGAGTAGTAGGGAAAGGGGACTTCTGGCTCACTTGATTGACAGCTTCCGGTCACGTGACCGGAAGCGTTGCGTCATGAAAGACGTCATCTGAGGCTGAGCCAGTGACGTAGGCGGTTTTGTGACGTAATGAGGTAAAGTTCAAAGTTCAAGGTCACGGTGAAGTTTTTTTAAAAAATCTACCTCGCACTCGTATCATTCGATTGTGATTCGATAGTTAATCGATAATAAATATCGAATGAAACAATCGAATGAAGCAATCGAATGATACGAGTGCGAGGTAGTAATATTACAAATATTACTTTATTTTATTTACAATAATAATTCATATTACCAATATTAATTTATTTTATTTACAATAATTCATGTTTACAATAGTTCCCCGTTGTTCGTTGTCATCGATGTTGTTGATCCAGACGAGATGTGGCCATCACTTCGCTTTCTGATGAAAGACGGTAGATACTTCGATTCCTGCGCAGAGTCCATGTTGTTTTTTGATGCGTAAAGTTCCAAAGATAAATCGTAACCGGACGCAATGAGAAGTCTTAACTCTTCATTAAAAACCTCGAGGTCTTGGAAAGTCGCCAGATGAATAGAGTCATAATGAATACACCTAATTTTGATGGACATTTCAACAGAGAGCTCGATGTACACTGGTCAAGAGCCGGAGGTGTACTGACTATTCGCTAGCTAGCGTTTTGGTATCAAACAAAATGGTGGGGGTAAAAGTGTGGTGGGGCGGAGCAGATGGCGGACGGCAGATGGCAGGCGGCAGGTGGCAGCTGGTGCGAGGCAGATGGTTGCTACTACATCCACCATCATTAGTCAAACCCTATTAGGGATGCCATCATTGCTTCTGCATCAGGAGATATTGTGCTAGAAACTTCATGTACTTGTATTTCATCATTTGTATTGTCAGCTTGCTCAATATTAAAAGAAGAACATGTGGAAGAAACAGTAGTGCCTTGTATTTGCGAATCCATGTGAACTATGCAAGAGCCGCAGGTATACTGAAGTGATACAAGCATGTAGGATAGACACTCGCCTTTACCCCCCACCACACCAGTTTCCCCCACCAAGTTTTCACATCGCACAATAACTACGGGACATGCATTAGTTAGGGTCTAGCTCTGACTCTGTGAGGATCGGAGCTCCGTAACTGAAAACATTAACAATTCTTGCTCGACACTGTTTTTACGCAATCATAACAGTCACTGTGATCTAATTTATTGCATGTACTCATATGATGCATCTTGCGTGGCAGACAACTTGCTAAGAATGTTTCAGCCTGGAGTATTCTACAGCGAAATCGCTCACAATCCACTAACAGCGTAGACCTTCTATCTTCACAGTCGGAGAAGTAGAAGGTGGTGGCAGGCGGACTGTTGAAGGACACCTTCGTCATATTTCTGTAAAACTGTGACATCTTTAGAATAACACAAACTCTATAGGTAGATGTTAATCCTGCAAGAGCTGAAAGTATAATGATATAGCGCTAGCGTGTATGATACCCACCTGACCTACCCGCACCACAACGTTACCTCGGTATACTTTAAACTATAAATAACTTGTCGTAGTTTAATCCATAAACAAAGTATTTATTTATGTCAGGCCTTGAAAGTGTTGTTTTCGCGCTATTTCTTCCCTACTCTCAGTCCGATCTGAATTCTATTCGCACCATCTTGTTCGTCTGATTAACCCGCGTAATTTGAGTACCCACTCGCTATACTTTAACCCAATAATAAAGAAGTTATTAGTATGTAACCTTGAAAACATTGGTGTTTTCGCTATTTCTGCTATACCGTTGGTCAGATCTGAATTCTGTTTGCACCATCTTGTTCGTCTGATTAACCCGCGTAATTTGAGTACCCACTCGCTATACTTTAACCCAATAATAAAGAAGCTATTAGTATGTAACCTTGAAAACATTGGTTTTTTCGCTATTTCTGCTATACCGTTAGTCGGATCTGAATTCTGTTTGCACCATCTTGTTCGTCTGATCAATTCGCGTAATTGGAGTACCCACATGACATACTTTGGACAAACTTTGTAGTGTTTTCGCTTCTGCTACTATACCCTTGGCCGGATCAAAATTCTGTTTGCACCTCCTTGTTCGTCTGATCAATTCGCGTAATTTGAGTACCCACATGACATACTTTGGAAAAACTTTGTACCCCCCCCCCCAACATGGGTCATGTTCAAGGTCAAGGTCAAGTCCAAGGACTTTGGGACTTAGAAATGTTCACAAAGTGGGCTGCACAAACAAAATCTCCTGCCTATGTACAGGCCAAGTCCCTAACTTGAAATGCTTAGGGTGGTCCTGAAAAGGACCGTTTGCGTGCTGAAGGTTGGTCGGGATAGGGATGGTCGGGATAAGGATCAGTTCAAACTTTATTCTTCAAAACCCACTTTACCCTCCCATCTTTTCTGGTTAAGAATAACTCCTGTGTATCAGGTATCAGAGGAGGTGGCGGTGGGAGAGACTGCGGCAGACGCACCTCGATGTAGTGGATGGTGTGTTGAAACAGGAACACGTGGTCCCCGTTGGTTGCCACATATTTATACTCCGTCATCCGCTTCAGATTTCGAAAATCGACCTTGGAGACTTCAAACGGCGTCACCAAGTCGTTCAGCCCCATCACCCTTGTCCTTTGCATCACCTCATCGACAGTCAGTGTTGGAGACGAAGGTTGAGCCGCCGATGTAGAAGGCCGAGGCTGAGCCGATGTAGAAGGCCGAGGCTGAGTCGAGGGTCGTTGTTCAAAATACAGCGGATGGCCACGGAGATTCCGTTTGAGAGACTTCAAAGTTGAAGGTCTCTTAAACCCGCTCCTTCTTTCCGTCGACCTCTTCAAAGATTCCTTTAAGCGCTGGAGTTTTTCGGGAGTCAGAGGAGAAGACATGGTGTAAATAGGATGGAAGAGAAAATGGATAAGATAGAGTTGGATAGAGCACGTGTGTACTGGTTGCAAACCAAAGCTGGAATGAGGTGGCAGACAGAGTGAAGCAGGTCGTAAAGTGAAACCTTGCCCTATCCATACATGGGTAGAAAGCTGAGGACTGGTTTAAAACCGGTTACGTCAATCCCCCCCCTTCCCCGAGCATGAGCACCCCCCCTCGAGCAGCCCCCCCTCGAGCAGCACCCCCCCCCCCTCGAGCACCCCCCCCCCCTAAATGGGTCATGTTCAAGGTCAAGGTCAAGGTCGAGGGAAAAATGTTCTTGGAAGTGCGGGATAAAATCCCGCAACGAAGCAGGGTTATCCCTTATCCCGCTTTCCCCTTAATATCCCGATTTCCCATTCTCCGTCTATATAACCCGAGATTTCAAGCGTCTCTTCGCAGTAGCCTGCCGCCCGTTGCGATGAACGTCCCACTGGGTTGCAGTGCCTGCTGCAGCGTAGGTCTGTTAAGTGTGCGTTGGGCCCGACGCGCAATTAAGAGATCCGCGCCCTTGCATGTTTAGTTAGTTTGTTTAAGCATGTTAGATAACGCTTGTAGTTTGCTGCTAGGTAATGTAGTTAGTCTAATATATATGTTAGTGTTTGGTATTGGTTTGAAGTGTTTTATTTACTAATAACATATGTACTCCCGGCCCTACAGGTCCCTCAACAACCTTGGTCAAAACTTGGGTTCGCAGCAGCCTGACGCCGGGTGTTTGGGTCTACGTCCCACCGGGTTTCAGTGATACTGTTGACCTTTGCAAAACCGACCTCGGCTGTTTTTGTAAAAATAACGTTAACTGATTAATTTGTTTCTTTTACATAGTTGCTGGTAAAGTCTTTATTTTCAAAGTAATGTATCTTGTTTCTCATCCTTTTCCTAACCCCCTGACAATAAGGTTCGGCCCTGAAAACCGGCCTTGTCAATAAGATCAATACGGCCATGCAAACCGGTTGACACCACCTATCTCACCCATGAGAAACGTTAAAATCAGTCTCTTGTTTAAAATCAGTCTCTTGTTTGTTGTCTTTTGTCCCCTTCCCCAATACAGAGCGGGGAATAGAGCAGTATGTTGTGCTCTATTCCCCGCTTTGGCATTATGTCAGATGACCTTGACCTACTGACGGGACTTAGAAAAACCGTCGTTTGATGAAATATTGGAAGAAATGTGGACTTAGAGATATTTCATGCGGACAAGGTTGACACAAAAATGTTGTATTAAAAATAAAAACTGGAGGGGGAAATGTTTTATATACTGCAACAGCGTGGTAAAAATCATCATATCGCTATGGAAGCTGTAGGTGTAAACACTTGGCTTGTTCCTTCTGAGCTTGCTATTTCAGAAGCCTTTCTGTCCATCCTTACTTATGAGTTCCGATTGCGTTGACCCTTGTGAAGAGCACGCCTACATTATGAATCGCTGCGATATTTGTAAAGCTTCTTTCAGAGATGAATGGCTTTTAACCATTCATAAAGAATTGAAACATAACACCAATACAAATACAGAAGAACCAAATGAAGAAGAATTAGATTCAATCGACCAACAATTAGCAAAACATCAAGAAGAACAAAATGAAGAAGAACACAACGAAGAAAAAGAAGAAAATGAAGAAAAAGAAGAAAATGAAGTTTCAAGACCAAGTGTCATTCATTATGCGCCTGGACCATCAGTAAATGTGGAACTACACGCCCGAGCACTTTCGGGTAATGTTGTAACCCACTTTAAAATTGACAATACAAAATTGAAACTTGAAGAATTTTTAAATAACGCAAAAGGATTGGTTAGTAAAACTCTGAAAAATGAATTAAAAAGATTAAATTTTATTAAATTTGGACTATTACTGGATACTTTATTTACAAACATTCAAAATGAAACCTCACCGAGAGGTTTCTTAACAAAAAACCGAACTATTATGTTCTCGTCAGATATTGATTCAACTGTATCTGAATGTTTTGATGAGCTAATGGTGAAAATACAAGAACATGAAGGAAGAGGCTCTGGATGGAGTTTGTTAAGCATCACAGGGCTAGACTTAAGAGTACACAAACACGGCTATGGAATTCGAGGAAGTAGCTACATCCCTCTACCAACAAAGATTAGAAATACCTTTTCCTGCGTCAACGTACAAAATCAAGATACTGAATGTTTTAAATATGCCATGTTGGTCAAATATGTAACAGACAATCCGATAAGACCAAGTCACAAATATGAAGAAATACAACATAAGTATAATTTCCAGGGAATGAATTACCCTGTTGCAATTACTGATATATCAAAATTTGAAAAGCAAAATCCTTCAGCTTCTGTCAACATTTTCGGCTTAGATTCGTCAAACAATGCGTACCCCTTGCGCATAACACCTATTGAGCGCAGAGATCATACGGATTTGCTATTGATCACTAAAGGGGACATATCCCACTATGTCTACATAAAAAACTTTGCAGCTCTTGTATCTAAACAAATATCAAAAAAACACGGAGAGAAAACCATTTGTAAAAGATGTTTTTGTCATGTAGGCAAACCATTAAGAAAGGGAGGTTCAGAATGGCTAGTAGAACATCAAAGGTTATGTAATGGAAACTATGAGGTTAGAATTAAATTGCCACATTCCAGCAGAGCGCAGATAAAATTTGACAAAATAATACAACAATACCGTGTACCTGTTGCTGTTTACGCTGATTTCGAGTCTTCTTTACATCCACTTGAACAACAAGAAGAGGACGTTACAAGAAGAAGCAAATACCAACTTCATTCACCAAACAGTTATTGCATACTAATTAAATCCACGTTGACTGAAGACCATCTTCAAAAATATGGACTATCATCTTCTCCAAAGATTTATCGCGGTGAAGAAGCAGCCAAATACTTTGTCGATGATCTGTATGAAATAGCTGCAAAGGTAGAAGAACTGTATGGAACAAAGGTACCCATGTCACCTATGGAAGAAGAAGAGCTTCAACATTATTATTCAACAACAACGTGTTATTTGTGTAATAACACCTTTACACTGGATAACGTTAAAGTTCGTGACCACGATCATCTTACGGGAGCGTATAGAGGTGCAGCCTGTAACGCTTGCAACTTGAACTACAAACTACCATATTTCATCCCCGTAGTTCTGCACAATCTGAGTGGTTATGATTCGCACTTCATAATCCCCGAACTAGGAAGAGATAATGGAGCAATAGACGTTTTGGCTACTACAATGGAAAAATTTATAAGCTTTTCAAAAAAGGTGGGTAAAATTAAATTAAGGTTTGTTGATTCATTTAGATTTATGCCTTCAAGCCTCATGAAATTATCTGAAAATCTAAGAAGAACAGATTTGATAGAAACAAGCAAAATTGTACCCAATAGTAAAATGGATTTGGTTCTTCGAAAAGGAGTCTTCCCCTATGATTACATCGATGGACTGCATAGATTTGATGAAACATCACTACCTCCACCAGAAAACTTCAAAAACAAACTTAATGATTCGGAAATATCACTTGAGGACTATCAACACGCACGTCGAGTATGGAACGAGTTAGATATGAAGACCTTAGGAGATTACTCGGACTTTTATGTCAAACTAGATGTAACTCTTCTTTGTGATGTAATGGAAGAATTCCGAAACACTTTTTTTGCTGCATACGGTTTGGACCCTCTACATTCGTATACTTCACCAGGATTAGCTTGGCAAGCCATGTTAAAAGAAACAAAATGCAAACTCCAACTTTTAACAGACATTGACATGGTTTTAATGGTTGAAGCTGGAGTAAGAGGCGGATTGACCCAAAGTGTTACCAGACATGTCAAAGCCAACAACAAATACCTACCCGATTATGATGAAACCAAACCGTCAACCTATTTAGGATATTTCGATGCAAATAACCTGTACGGTTGGGCAATGTCAAACCCACTTCCTTTTGATAACTTTAAATGGATTAATCCCGACTCTATTGGCGATATTTTACAAATTCCGAAACATGGTGACACTGGATATATTTTGGATTGCGATTTTGAATACCCAGAAAATTTACATGATCTTCATTATGACCTACCACTTCTTGCTAAAACAGAAATTTCACCAATTGGAAAACACCCCAAATTAATGATGACATTAAATAATAAACAACGCTACGTGGCTCACTTTTGGGTGGTTCAACAAGCTATCGAATTAGGACTACGTTTAACAAAAATTAATAGAGTTTTGGAATTTTCTCAATCATGCTGGTTGAAACCCTACATTGATTCAAATACCATCAGAAGAGCAGCAGCTACATCAGACTTTCAAAAAGATTTCTTTAAATTAATGAATAATGCGATATTTGGAAAAACATTGGAAAACAAAAGAAGACATAAAAATGTTAAACTTGTTGCCGACGCAAAAAATTACAGAAACTAGTACAACAGCCAAATTTTGGAACATCGATAATTATTAATGAAAAACTTGTAGCAGTGTCCATGAAGAAGACGAGTGTGAAGATGGATCGTCCTTTGTATATAGGCATGTCAATCTTGGACATCTCAAAAACACACATGTACGATTTTCACTACAACAAAATGGTGGCGTTCTACGGAAGAGAAAATATATCTATTACATATATGGACACTGACGCTTTTATATATCGCATAGTATCATTGGACATGTATAAAGATTTACGTACATTTATTTACAAGAACGACTTTGATTTCTCCGATTATCCAAAAGATCATCCAAACTACGACAATGACAGACACAAAAAAGTACTAGGCAAATTCAAGGATGAGGCTAATGGTGTTCTACTTGAAGAGATTGTTGCACTGATGTCTAAACTATATTCTTTGAAACTCTATGATGAAAAAGAAGAAGAAGAAGAAAAGAAGAATAGCTATATTAAGAAAGCTAAAGGTGTAAAGAGTTTATATTTAAAGAAGAAAGTGCATTTTGAACACTACAAGCAATGCTTATTTGAGGATAACATCATTACAGCTAAATTCAACACCATCAGAAGTTTTAACCATCAGCTGTACAGCGTGACTGAAGTTAAAAAGGCGCTATCCTGTAATGACGACAAAAGACAAACCCTTCCAGACAACATCCACACTTTACCATTCGGTCACTATTCCCTCAACCCTATTGACTAATAACCCTTTCATCGTCCTAGATCCTCTATCCTTTTCCTTTCCGTAAAAAAAGGGGAAACACAGCAATGTTAAGCTGTGTTTCCCCTTTTTTACACAAGTTTTGAATGACCTTGAACTATATGTATATATAAGCAGATTTATACAAAAGAATATTTAATACCATATCAGCTGCCTTCGTGAAACCATCATGTCAGACCTGAAGGAGAAGATTATCAATGAACTACACAAACCTGCAAGAATAAAGTTTCCAAGAAGAAATACTGTTATAAAAGGGATATCTATATCAAGCGGATTTAATTGAAATGCGACCGCATAGCAGAATAAACAAAGGATTTAAATATATACTCACAATTATTAAATGTTTTACAAAAGTTGCAGACGCTTTGCCTCTAAAGGACAAGACTGGTAAAAGCGTAACAGAAGCCATAGAAATAGCTATAAAAAGAGATAAAAACAAAATTAAACATTTACAAACTGATGATGGAACAGAATACTTTAATACAAACTTTGCACAGTTAATGAATAAATATAAAATAAATCATTATTCTACAAATTCAGAGAAAAAAGCAGCTATTGTAGAAAGATTCAATAGAACCTTAAAAGGAGCACTGTATAAACAATTTTCAAAAAGAGGTTCTTACGTATGGTATGATGTTTTACCACAATTAATAAATGATTATAACAACAGGTTTCATAGAACTATCGGTATGAAACCTAACAAAGTAAATAGAAGAAATGCAAAAGATGTATTAAAACGCATAAAGAAAAATACAAAGCCTAAAGTAGAAAAAATGCAGCCAAGAAAATTTAATGCAAGTGATAAAGTACGGATTAGTAAATATAAGGGAGTGTTTACCAAGAAATACCTTCCCAATTGGACGAATGAAGTTTTTACAGTGTATAAAGTGCAACCGACTGTACCTGAAACGTATATCTTAAAAGATAACAAAGGAGATTTGTTGGAAGGTGCTTTTTATGGACATGAAATGTTAAAGTCAACAGTAGGTGATGTATATCTTGTTGAAAAAGTGTTACAAAGAAAAAAGGACGCAGTTAAAGTGCGGTGGTTAGGGTTTAACAAAACTGAGGATTCACGGATACCTATAAAGGACTTGGTTTAATGCAAGCAACTCATTTCATCGTTAACCTTTGAGCAGGATGGAGATTATTCACCATAAAGATCGATTCAATATTAATAACATAGATGATTTAACTGTGGATAACGTTAAAATCAACAATGGTAAACACGGTAGTTTACTTCCAAACACTGTTCGATGTATAGTAAGTGGCCCCTCAAACTGCGGAAAGACCAATGTTGTCTTTAATTTGATCACTAATCCGCAGGGATTAAGGTTTAATAACCTATATATTTTTTCAAAGTCTCTACAACAACCAAAGTATCAATTGCTGAATAAAATCCTATCTGATGTGTCTGATGTTAATTTTTACAAATTTAACGCTAGTGATAGCATTATGCAACCAAACGAAGCGAAACCGTATTCTGTATTTATATTTGACGATGTATCTTGTGAAAATCAGGATACTATTAGAAACTACTTTGCCATGGGAAGACATAATAACATCGACAGCATATATATATATAGGACAAACTTATAGCAAAATCCCAAAACAACTTATCAGAGATAATGCAAATATTCTAATTGTATTCAAACAAGATGATACTAACCTAAAACATATATATAACGATCATGTGAATGCGGATATGCCATTTGAAAAGTTTAAAGAGCTTTGCGGAAAAGCATGGGCGGAAAAGTATGGATTTTTGGTTATTATGAAAGATCAAGCTATAAAAAATGGTCGTTATAGAATAGGTTTTGATAAATTTGTTTTAATACACTGATTAGCGGTATTACTGTACAAGTCGTCAAGGTGTGAAGATGGTTAACCAGGAAAAGCTATTAAAGGAAATAAAATCACTTAGTGATTCTATTAGACAAAAAAACCGAGCTTTAAAATCAGGTATAAATGAAAGAGAGCAATTTTTAGAAACAACATTCAAACCTGTTACTGAACCTTTAAAGCGATTAGCACAAAATATGGAAAAACCTTCAATTCGCTTCGAAGGAGACAAAATGCTACCAATTTCCAAATATGAAGAAGAATTTCAGAATGATGAAAGTTTTGGCCAGTTACAAACATCTGAAGAAAGCGACGAGTATGAAGAAAGCGGAGATATAGAGGATTTAAAGGAAAAGGACATTTCAGAAGATACAAGTACAGAAGATACAAGTGTAGAAGATACAAGAGCAGAAGAAGAGGATATTAACCCATCCAACTTAAGCAAATTAGGAACGGATATCATGTTTAAAGGAACTCTTGGAAGAACATATACGTTAAAAATGTTACACGCCGCACATGCTAATCGAAATTTTCATACCTATGGAGCTAGAATAGAGGATAAAGGATTAATGATTGGAGATAGCAAGTTAGATATAAACGAAAATGATGATATAGTTATTGGAGATAAGAAATATAAAGGTACAAAAGGTTTGTTTGAACTTATCTTTAAAAATAATCCTGGTAAATATACTAAAAGGGATTTACAATTGTTTAAAAATATATTAGAGTATACAAATGCACATAGAAAGAAGTATTCCAAAGACCTACCTATTCATAGATATCGGTCAATAAAATATACAAGTATTATATCTAGTCTTTTCCCCTCGAAATCAAAAAAAGCTCAAATTAAAACAAGAGCTTTATCTTCTGCTGAATTAAATGTTTTGCATAAAAAGAGAAAAACAACTGATCCTACCACATCTGGAAGGGGATTATTGAAAAATTTGTATAAAACTAATATAATATATTACAACGATATAAATAAGTTAGTTGATCGAATGAGGTTATTACATGAAGCTATGGAAGCCGGGCACACTGGTTTAGAAAACAAATGGGTAGCTTTGGTTGATGAACTGCGAAAACAAGGAATAATTGTTCAGTAGACGTACATATATAATAAGAACCTAAACGATAGCGATTCAGTTACATCATGAGTGTGGACAAGTTTGGACGGTATTCCGAGTTTGGAGTAAAATCTGAATATAGTGAAAAAAGAGCTGGGTTTCCGTTAACACCTGATGGCAATTATAATTTTGAAGGAAAAGTAATTCAAAATGTTGGTGATCCGCTTTTGTCTTCTGATGCGGTTACGGTAAAATACATGGATAAAAGAACCCCAACTGTACACGAAGATCATTGGGGGTTTTCCGGTAAAAGGTTAAGCAATATACAACATCCCGTTTATGATGGGGAAGCAGTAAATTTCGCTACTCTAAAATTGTTAACGATTTACAAAAGGAATGAAACTGACACAAGCTATGATGTAAAAAAATTAAAATTATCAAATGTAGGTGATTGTGAGCAGGATGGAGACGCTGTAAATTAGAAAATGTTTGATATTGTACACAAGAAATGGACTACGGAATATGAAAAACATTTGGAAAGGTTTGGTGCAGCTCTATTCCATTATATCCATCGGGCTTCAGGAAGAGATGCATCTTCAGATATTGACAGTCACAATTATTTAGACTGGAAAAATATACACAATCCAGAGAAACTTAATCAACGAGATAAACCGTCTGAGCCTTCTAAAGTCAAGACATTAGGAAAGGGGGATAAAGTGAATGTGATTAATGAACCAACAGAAAACAATGAAGATTACATAAGAGAAAAAAAAATTTAAAATACCCCCCATGATAAGGGATAAAGCATCAGTCATATTCGAGAGACGATACAGAGAGGATGATGGAATCCAATATTACTGCGTGGAGTTTAATATCTCAAGAGCCGAGATTTCCCCAAAGAGTGTTGACAGATGGTTTTGTTCAACGGTTTGATAGATATATGGATTGGGAACAACTTTCCATACATTACCTCTTTACAATGACTATGTTAAGAATTTATTTTCACAGAGTTAACTGGATCCATATTTTACAAAGACAGCAGTTTTCAGAAGACTTCCTCGTAGAGATGACATCAAATTTTAATAACTGTTGGGAAGTAATAAGTAAATATCAAAATCTCTCTGAGAATTACATTGACAATTTTAAAGATAAACTAGACTGGGATGTGTTATTCAATTACCAACGATTAAGTGGCAAGTTTCTAAGGAAACATGACAACTATTTAAAGTTTATTCATTTTACCGAAGACAACGAAACCATCACCAGCGGAGAAACATCTGGAACATCTTCAATTACAACTTATTTCAATTTTTACTACTTCTATTTAATATGTCTACATTTAATTAATAAATCCATTTCTATATAATAAATGGATTTTAAACAGTATATAATACAAGAAACCAAAACTGATATAACATTCATTGTAAAACATTTATAGAGTGCACCTACTGATTGTAGGTTTTGCTATAAATAGTCATGTCGAGGTTTAAACGCATCAGTCATAATCGAGAGAGATTACAGAGAGGAAGGGGAATAGCATCAACAGCATTTTCTCTATTAAGTAAACCGGTTGGAGCTATAGTTAACAAGGCGATTGATTTATTACCTGTGGAATTACATTTACCTGGAGGATATCAATATTGTGGTCCTGGAACCAAATTAGAGAAACGTCTTGCTAGAGGAGATCCTGGAATAAATAAGCTCGATCAGGCTTGTAAACAGTACGATATAGCGTATTCCAAATTTGGTGATACTAAAAATAGATCAATAGCAGATAGAGCACTTGCTGAGAAAGCTTGGCAAAGAGTAAAATCTAGTGACGCGAGTATTGGTGAAAAAGCAGCGTCTTTAGCAGTAACAGCAGCAATGAAAGCAAAAACTACGTTTGGAGGAGGAAAGAGAAGAAGGCGTGGGAAAAAACCCGCTAAGAAACAAGGAGGTAATATCAGAAGAAAACGTCGATCTACCAGTGGTAAAGCTAAAAAGAAACCAACAATATGGTCAATGATAAAAAAGGGAGGAGGATTATACCTAAGACCGTATCGTGTGAATTAAATAAGAAAGAGCAATTAATAATTAAAAACAAAGAATTAACCAATGAAGAACTGATTACATATGCTTCTTGTTTGAAAATCCCATTTTTTAGAGGAGTATTTATAAAAGATGAATTACTGGTTAAAATGTGGAAAAATGAGACTGGTATTGTAAATTTGGATAATAGTGAAGGATTAGGCACTCATTGGGTGTGTTACAATAAACTTGGTAAAACCATTTATTATTTCGACAGTTTTGGAGACCTTCCACCACCGAAAGAACTTCAACAATACTTTCGTGCGGCAGAAAATGTTTTTTACAATCATACAAGAAAACAACCTGATGATACATCCATTTGCGGTCATTTATGTTTAGACTTTTTAGCTAAAAGTGTTAGTCAACTTTAAGATGTCCTCGTATACAGTGTCATTAACCGGTAACTCATGTACTTTGCGCAGTATTCTGTTTCCAGCGCTACGTTTGCAAAAAGGAAGACTATGGGAAGCCGCATTATTGGATTTAACAACATATAACTCTATTCCAAACGTTAGTGAAGGAGTTAATAACAAAATACATTATTACAAGACAAAAGATGATAAAGGAAAGTATTCAGCTTTGGAAGAATTCAGTTTACCAACAGGAGCTTATAAAATTGATAATATAAATGAAGTTATACAAAAACATATGGGAAAAGAAAATATAACGATAAAAGGCAATAACAATACAATGAAAGCCGAAATTACTTCTAAGTATTATATTGATTTTAGTCAAGAACATTCAATTGGTAGTTTATTGGGGTTTTCTAAGGAAACAAAAGTATTAGAACCTAATAAAACTCATTCTGGGAATAAAACTGTGACGATCATCAAAGTTAATAGCATAGACATTACATGTAACATTATACAAGGATCCTACAGAGATGGAGAGAATCGTCATATATTACACACATTCTACCCATCAGTTGCACCGGGTTTCAAGATAGTAGAAAAGCCTCAAAACCTTGTGTACCTACCGTTAAACACCAGTTTCATTTCAGACATCGTGCTGAACATAGTGGATCAAGACGGAAACCTTATTGACTTTAGAGGAGAAGCTATTACTGTAAGAATACATATAAAATCATCCGCTTAGACAATGGGGTTATCATTTAAAAAGAGAGAGCCAACAAGAAAAGAGGTCAGTAGCTCATCAGCTGTAGAAGGATTAACAAGTGACAACATTCGTTTTCTAGAAGAAATTGGATTAAAGGTCATTAACAATGGATATACTGGATATAGCGCAGGGTCCAACATTCGACGAGACCTTATGGGAAAAGGAATATCACACGCACAACCCTTACGCTTCGTCCAAATTAAACAATAACGATGAAATTAGGATTCCTATACAACAACAAGACATTTATACTCTTCCATGCGAAAGTTATTTATATATTGAAGGAAAAGTGACAAAAAATGATGGTACTGCTGGAACCACTGTTCCGTTCATAAATAATCCTATGGCATTTTTGTTTGACGAGATTAGATATGAAATTTCAGGAGTTACAGTCGATTCAACAAAAAAGGTTGGAATTTCCAGTACATTGAAAGGATTAGCGTCTTTAACACCAAATGAGAAGAATCTGTTAGCTGTTGCAGGATGGGTTGCACCAGACAAAAGTACAATCGCTCCTGACTCTTCGGGAAACTTTGATTTCTACGTACCTTTAAGATTACTCCTAGGATTTGCTGAAGACTACAGAAGAATAATAATAAATGTAAAACAAGAACTAGTTTTATTAAGATCATCAAACGATAAAGATATTATTAAAGCAGCTACTGGAACAACTGATGCCAATTTAGACTGGAAATTAACATTAGACAAGATTGTTTGGAGAGTACCACATGTGCGACTAAATGATGAACACAGGATTACATTATTAAGAAAGTTGAAATCAGATCGAGACATTGTAATGCCATTCAGAAGCTGGGAGTTTCATGAATACCCCGTTTTACCTACAACACAACGGCATACATGGACTGTAAAAACTTCTACTCATTTGGAAAAAGCGAGATATGTAATATTTGGATTACAAACGAAGAAGAAAAGTATAATAACTGAAAATGCTGGTGAATTTGACCATTGTAAATTAACAAAATGTAAAGTGTTCCTGAATTCACAATTCTTTCCCTACGACAACTTTAATATTTCTTTTGATAAGAAAAGATACAGTGTTTTATACGACATGTACGCTAGGTTCCAAAATTCATATTACGGCAAAACAAATACACCTCTACTATCTCCCGTTCAGTTTGAATCGAAAGCTCCGATTGTTGTAATTGATTGTTCCAAACAAAATGAATCTGTAAAATCGTCTAGTGTTGATATAAAAATAGAAATGGAATTTCAAGAAAATGTACCTGCGAATACATCTGCGTATTGTTTAATTTTGCACGATAAAATTGTTACATACACACCGTTGACCGGTATTGTAAAGACAGTATTGTAAATCGTTGTACCACCACCGGCACCGCCACTGTCGCTAACCTATAAATAGCGGAGCAACAATGCAGGTCTTCAGTTGATCGTCTATCGTCGCATGGGTAACATCTTCTACAAAATGAGTTCTCCATCTGTTGTACAAGGTGATGCAGAGGTAGCACCGTTATTGGAACGTGATAATACTAGTGAAGCAGAAATCATCAAGGAAATAACTGCATTTTTAAAGTTTGGTAAAAGAGATAGAGAGGAGGAAAGTAATGCAGACCCATCAAAGGTAGTGCCAAAGAGGAAGAAGAAAGTTGAAGAAAATATTCCTCCTCACATTTTAACTGAAGTTTTTTTGCGAATCTTTTACCCCATCTCAGCATGCATCAGTAAAAGTGTATCAGTTGGATTGATGAAGTCATTGGATTATTCCCCTACAGTAATACTACACCATGGAACAAAAAAGGTTTTATTTTCGCAAAATGCTTGGGAGTCATTTTTGAAACATTTACATTTAATAGAATGTCATTTAACTAACAGTTTGTGTGGAAGGAAAACACATATTCGACTTTTGGATTGTGACAATGAAATCGATATTGTTAAACATCGCGGACAACTACAAGTGCGAATTAGAGACTTGACTCAACATGAAAATAAGATTCTACTGTCACGTGAAGAATTCTACGTTTTAAACTACGCAACAGAACCTATTACAAGGTACATGAGACAGTTGGTATTTGCAAGCGCTATTATTAAAGAATATTTGGTCGATACTTTGGAAAAACAACCTGATAGCACCATCGTGTACGGACCTGTGGATACATCTATTTTTAATAGAATACCTCATGAAGTTTGCATGTGGAGAAAGTTAAAGGATTTTGAACCACTTGTAGAAATCGCTACAGAAGCTACAGAAGAAACAATACAGGAAGAAGAAGAAACGGAGAAACAAGAAGAAGAAGAAAACGAAACACAAGAAGAAGAGGTTAAAAAAGACTAAAGTTTGACTTAGTAAAGAAGAACACACGTGGGGTAGGCCTATTGGGGACGGTGCCCACGTTAAATATACACCAACGCGCCTGCAACTGTACGGCCTGGTATTTAACCTACCGTGGTGTGGAAAACAGTTTAGTTGATCGCTAGGTGGCATGATGAGCGGAGGGGATGAAGAAGTGAGTGTAAAGCCTTGTGTAATAGAATTTCAAGCATTTCGAAATAATGATGATAGGTTTATTATCAAGGAATTAGTAATTTTAGACTTGCTTACATTTGTAGCCTACCCATTCACGTTTGAAGCTCCTTTTTCTTTTAACAAACTTAACACCAAAGCAAAAAGTACAAACAAATGGATAACAAACTACTTTCATCACATACATTGGTATGAAGGATTTATAAGCTACAGTAATCTGCACAGTATTATGTTTAACTTTTGCAAACAATATTCACATATATACACAAGAGGATTAGAAAAAAAGAACTGGATACAAAAGTACACGCACGGTGATGTTTTCGATATAACTATCAGTAAGGACTTTAACATTAATCTCGGTAATATTTGTGTCGCTGCAAAAGATCTTAAACACGGCCAAACAAACTGTGCATTGTACAACGCATATCGTTTGGCTGCTTACTTGAAACAAACGCAGGAATGTGGTGGGGGTAGCGGAAAACAGAAATGTGGTGGGGGTAGCGGGGCCTATAAATACGAGGAGACAGCACCGCTCCAGCACGAGTATTATTCGAGACTCCGAAGAGGCAACATCACAGAAGACACCACAACCACCACTGACGAAGATGGCATCACAACAGTTTCTACAAACACTGGTTGATCAATTCAACACTCATTCAAAATCCGACCTTCTGCTAACTAAAAAGTGTTCAGAACTAAAAGAACAAAAACACTACATTATTCATAACATCAAGAAAGTGGAAACCACACATGGAGAAGCAATTCTAGTTTCATTGAGCGAAGGACCTTTCACTCCAGGAGA
The DNA here is from genome assembly GCA_963675035.1 of Allygus modestus. Lineage (NCBI taxonomy): Eukaryota > Metazoa > Arthropoda > Insecta > Hemiptera > Cicadellidae > Allygus > Allygus modestus. The sequence continues at coordinate 353,404,912 of OY776112.1, forward strand.
TGAGCCGAAGTTTCAAGTATTTCTTCCAAAACGATTTGTTCAACTGCTACAAAATGAAGATTTGCGAGATATTCAACCGGGAACGTTGTATTTGGTATCACACGGTGTAAGCGGCAACAACTCTACGGAACTCACTCTGCACATCACGCATATTTGTACATAATGTCTCTGTTTGTATTTCTCTGTTTGTATTTCTAGTCATTAATGTTAGACTTAAGCTTATTGTATTGTAAGATGTTTGTTTAATAAAGAAAATAAAAAAAATAAAAAAGAAAAACAGCAACACAGCAGTATATTATTTTATATACTGCTGTGTTGCTTTTTTTAAAATTCAAATGGGTGACCTTGAACTTTCATTCAGGGTTAACTTATGCAGAGGTATAAAAGAGAGGGAGCAGTGAAGTTAGTCTCAGTCTTGTCTAACACACGCTGCAGCTAACATGTCGGTGCCACCTATGAACAATTTATTTTTCGATAACAATTTGAAGACATATTGTTGCGAGTTACAATGTTTTAAAATACCAGGCGATCAAGTTGACGGGAAAACTTGTCGTAAGTGCAAGTGTTTCAGCTATTGCATATGTAGATGTAAAACGTATCAAATGAACCGACAAGATAAAATACAAGAATTACGCCGAAGGATTGCATTACTGTGGCGGCGAATGTAGTAGCAACCATCCGCCTCGCACCAGCTGCCACCTGCCGCCTGCCATCTGCCGTCCGCCATCTGCTCCGCCCCACCACACTTTTACCCCCACCATTTTGTTTGATACCAAAACGCTAGCTAGCGAATAGTCAGTACACCTCCGGCTCTTGACCAGTGTACATCGAGCTCTCTGTTGAAATGTCCATCAAAATTAAGTGTATTCATTATGACTCTATTCATCTGGCGACTTTCCAAGACCTCGAGGTTTTTAATGAAGAGTTAAGACTTCTCATTGCGTCCGGTTACGATTTATCTTTGGAACTTTACGCATCAAAAAAACAACATGGACTCTGCGCAGGAATCGAAGTATCTACCGTCTTTCATCAGAAAGCGAAGTGATGGCCACATCTCGTCCGGATCAACAACATCGATGACAACGAACAACGGGGAACTATTGTAGACATGAATTATTGTAAATAAAATAAATTAATATTTGTAATATGAATTATTATTGTAAATAAAATAAAGTAATATTTGTAATAGTACTACCTCGCACTCGTATCATTCGATTGCTTCATTCGATTGTTTCATTCGATATTTATTATCGAATCACAATCGAATGATACGAGTGCGAGGTAGATTTAAAAAAAAAACTTCACCGTGACCTTGAACTTTGAACTTTACCTCATTACGTCACAAAACCACCTACGTCACTGGCTCAGCCTCAGATGACGTCTTTCATGACGCAGCGCTTCCGGTCACGTGACCGGAAGCTGTCAATCAAGTGAGCCAGAAGTCCCCTTTCCCTACTACTTACACGCTCACCGAATACCATGCAATTCCATGCTCGCCCATTCACCAATGTTCGACTCTTTTGATTTGTGCCAAAAACCCGACAAAAAACGGAGCACGGCAAACACGAATCATGGCGAGGCGAAATATCCCGAACATACACGAGCACACTGAGTACACTATCGCTCTTGCCTTAGTTCACCTTTGTTGGGCCATAGTGTACTGTAGTAAGTCACTGGACGGAATGTTCAGTGAACATTCGGGATTGTGTTCTGCCGAATGTTCAGGCGTGTTCGTAAGATGTGTGGAACAATCATAACCTAGGATCTTTGCACAGCAATCACTTAGAGGTCGCAGTGTTTTTGGTTTCGCATGTAACAGATGATTCTCACAAGTGACTTTTAGTCTACAGACTAAGAACAGATGTCAATCACTCACCCCCACCCTGAAAAAACGGTTTAAACCACTTTAACGAATAACACCCAGGCTTCATGAAGATCCGCACGAGGTGTATTATACTGACATTCCCGTATAAATATTGTGTTACCATTCCAAAGCCAACATGGCCTGCTGATTAACTGTGTTTACTCTATCCAGCTGATTGCTTAAATCTTATAGTTATTTCCCAATGTTAAGCTTATCGGAAAAATCACTCAACTTTAAGGGGCCCCAGGGCCTCACTCACAAATTATTTCTCTATAAAAAATGTTTCCTGCACAACTTCACGTTAGGCTCTTTCCAATGACACCAAAAACATGAAAATCGGTTAAGTAGTTTAGGAGGAGTGATTGTCACAAAAAACCTGCTCGCTTATTAAATAAGTATAGATACTGTACTTACATGCAAGACAGTAAATACATAAAAGATGATAAAAGGCGATTGATTTCAACCAGTTAAGACCGATCATCATCGAGCCCAATAATTACTGTTTTAGTTTATGTTAGCTATACAACAATATTTTGTGGTGGCTAAGATTCCGGTAATCTATACCTATAAAAGGGAAAGCCCTCCCTCACTCACTCATCATGAATTCTCCTACTTCCCATTTAATTAGAGAGTTGAAATTTTTGTCACTGATTCTTTAGGCATAAAATAGGAAATCTAAATTGTTTTCATCCTGATCTGACCTTAGGGCTCCGCCAGAGACCCCGACGAGGACCCATGTATTCCTTCATGGACGTTCATTTTACTTTGAACTGATGAAAATACAAGCAGCTGATCTTGATTCACAGTAGTTCCACGGGCTAACCACGAAATTCAGCACACAACTGGCACAGTTTTAATAAAAAGTTTGCCGGGCGAAGCCTGCGGGCAACAGCTAGTCTTATATACTCTTTATTGTTATACGCTACATAAAAACTTGTAAACAATAAAGTTTTTTTAAGATTTTCCCCTACATATTATACACTAAAACGTGCGTATAGGTGTGCAGATGTGTAAACTGGCTTTATATTTTCGATTTAGTCCTCAGGTCTCTGCTCCTCGGGACACCCAACTTCCCATGTTATCCATATGGAGGAGAGTTTTATTTGGCTTATGTCACATGTAGTTTTTCTTAATTCAATCATTGACTATGAATACTGAAATTAAGTATATATTGTTGGTGATTCAATCCAATTAAATAAACAGCTGTTATAAAGATGATATCTAACTACAGGCAGTCATTATTTTACTATTTACTATTCTCGCTTCTCAAAACAGGTTGCGCAAGCTGCGCAAAGGAACTTCTAGTGTTTGTGTGACGGCCCAAAATCCCTAGACTGTTAAAAGCCATTAATACGACACTGTAATTAAATAATTACAGTTTACCGTTCCTAATAATTAAATTTCTACCGTCACTAAAATCTATAATGGGAAGGAGGAACGGTGCTCTTAACATTATTTTCATTATTTCATTTTGAAGAGTTGGCTGGTACAAAATATAAAACCGACCACCAGACGCTGGGATATTTTCTCCAAGCTAATCTCAACTTCGATGCTCCCACGGGCCCGGCCAGGTGTTGATATCAGCAGGAATGTGCATGGCGTCAGCATTTCATCTCTCAACGCCGGCCTAAGTGCACGATTCCCGTGCCTCTTAGTTTGAGTAACGGCGTGAGTGATCGTATGGCTGCAGCACTTGTCAATGAAGTGTTCCCGTGACGTCACGTGCGAAACTGTTTCTGATTGGCTGGCTTGGTTCAGCGTTAGGGAAGGAGACGCGAGCCTCGCCCCCAGTCCCTAGGAAGTCACGATATAACTAACACGCGTCGAGTCGCCTCTCCCTGGTAAATTATTAATTGGTGTTTTCTTTCTAAATTTAATGTAACCTTAATTATTGTATTTTAACCGCGGATATACCTTTGTTAATAACGTTTAAATTGTTCTAGATCAGTTGTTGTAAAGTTGTAAGTTTGAATAAATAGTAATTTTGTTTCCCAACCGGCATTATTATTATTTTAACTCCCGAAATATCGGCTGCTTTACAAATTGGTGTCAGGATTGTGGGTAAGTGTTGCAAGAAAACACCACTTGAAGTTTCCACGGACGGAGAATGGATTTTGGTAAGTAACTAAATTGATTTTAATTAATTGGTGCAATCTCGTTTAATTTTATATGTGTCGTTTTAACAGTAGGCAACCGCTTAATTCTGTAGAGCAATAAATTAAACTCATTTTAGCGCAACTCCCGTAAAGAAAGATGCATTTTTCGAATTATTAGAGAATTTCAAAGTAATTATATTAATTTGAATAAATCTTCAAGTCTCCATTAGCCTCATTGCGAGACAAATAGATAGCGTCGGTTCCCTCCTCCATCGTCACTTTGCATTCATTGTGTGACGCGTTATCGAGATGGCATGGCGCTGTTATGAGTTTGTGAAGACATATTAAATCGAAATTATTGGGCTATCAGAGTTTCTGTTGAGCTCTAGCGGTAATAGATATTGATAAGTAATAAAGGTAGAGTTGATTTTAAGTATAACCTGTGACTAAGGAGGTTTATTTTTCAGGTAATGTGACTTGGAATATTAATTGTGGAAGGAAGCTTGGAGCCGCCATTTGCAATCTTGGCAAAGTGTCTCTGTTGCGTTCGGATTAATCCACCATCTTTGATTTGCCATTTCTGTTTGATAGAAGTGCAAATACGTGAGCTTGGTTGCAACTCAACGTGGAGCAGGGAGAGGGCGAATAAACTAAAACTGTGCAATTATTTGGGAATTAAATTGAAGAAATATTATATTTTCATTAATCCAAATTGTCTGAAGCGGGACTTAGTCAACGATTATTGAAACTGGGCGGCATCACATGATGGCTGTGGCTGAGTGACGCCTTAATTGAGGAGGCATTAATGCCTGTGTTTGTAAACAGATGTCTGCATAGATTAATCTAAACAGAGTCCCACACTTGTTGCTGTTAGTAGATGAGATAGTCATTCCTGAAGCAAGTTATATTTTTATTTAGTGGTTTAACATTGTTTTGTTTAAGAACGAGAGTTTGTAGGATTTATTAATTATATTAACCTTAGAATAAATGCTTTCTAAATTAACCTAAGTTTATTTGCATGTGTGATTAACTCCGGGTCGTATATTTAAGTGGTAAATCTATAAATGCATTGGAAAAAAATCTGGGCGTCATTGGAAATAGGCCAATAATTTAAAATCTAATGATTGAAAAAATTGTATTGTTACAAGTTAATAAAAACTAATGATCTGACACTTATAAACTGTGTCAATTTTCTGGCCTATCTCCATTGTCAGGACAAAGGATACCACTGCATTTGATTTACCAAAGATATTAAGTAAATCAGAACTTGAAATTTTTTGACGAAATAAAGCGTTAGTAGTGTAAAACTAGGGGGTTCTGGGACATTTTAAAGAAATTAATTGGGACTTGGAAATAAATTAATCGACGTGGACCATCTTAGTAGTGGGGAATGGGCGTTTGACAATAATTTTCGAAATTTATTGTGTATTTTGAGCTAAGGACTTAGCGGGCTTGTCAAAATTTCACTGAATACTACCAACTACTTGTGATATTTTGGAAATTAATTTGGTGATTTTAGTTGAATAATTCACTGTGTTGGGACTTAGAGTGATCGTGTTCCGGGGTTTAAGTTTATTTTATTGTACTTTAAGCTGGGACTTAATTTTTCTAGAAATGTCTTAGAAACAAAACAGCAAGTGGACTTAGGCGTGTGAGCCTCTGATGATTGCTTCAGTTAAGTATTGGAAATTCTAAATGGGACTGGGTGAATTTTAATTATTTCAGAAGCTCTCATCAGTAGGGGGTTATGGAGGGTTCTATACCGGTGGATCCAGTAATTTTCGTGTTAAGAGAATTAATGGGCAGTAACCTTCGGTAACCGTTATGAAGGGATAGTAAATCAATTATTTTACCTTTTGTTTGCAGTTTTGAAAAAAGGCTGTTTTGCTCTCCCTCAAAATTATGTGAGACAAAATAGCATAGAAGAGAAAATCAAATCGCAATTGTTTGGTGCATTGATTTTTTAGAAATATGCTATACCGTGCTCATTGTTTAGTTCTGGTTCCTGGTTTTGGGCCAACTGAACATGACAGTCAGTAGAGGAGTGGTACTGTTTGTTTGTGGTACTGGACTATGTATTTTTTTATGTAAGTTAATCAGCAATGTGAAGAGACTTAGTATACCTATTTGTGTGTGTGTGTGTGAATTTAGTTAACAGCATTAAAGGAATAGGTGAAAAAAACAAGTAACTTAAATTGGAACTAATGGAGCTTTGAGTTGAATTCAGTAAATTGTGATGCGTATTTTTGTTCAGTTTTAGAATCTGCAGATAGCTTTAAATACTGTTGCAGATCGGTGATTCGTAAACAATGATCGCATTTCTTTTTACAGTTTGAAATCGTGAGCATCAAATTGTCTAGTTTGATAGGTTGAGAAGTTTAATTTTGTTTTTTTTGCATGCGGTCTGTTCCTTAAATTGTATGGCTGCATCTGCTTTATTATCAGTACTCCGAACAAGGACAGAAATTATTTGCTGATATATTGTTTAAAGTGTCTAATACTTTTACCTCCTCATCTGGGACTGAGCATTGTGAAGCCAGAGCTCCCATTTGCGTTGTGATGAATTGGATAATGAACCAGAGATTAGGAGTGAATATGATGATTTATGACTTAGTCCATTTACACTTAGTTCAAAATTTACAAAAAGAGTCCAGTTAGCTTCCCTTATATTTAAAATATAAGGCTGGGGAAGTTAGTGATGTGATTCTTCGTATGAATTTTGTTGTTTTTAATGGTTTGTGCCCTAGCTTGTGATAGCATGTGTTCACTGGATAACCTGCTCCGTTTGTTATACAGGAAAGTTCTAATTCTAGTTCATTCTTGTGCTTTCCCTGTGTATTGGGATACCGGAGGGTCTTTCTCGCTGTGGAGTTGCTGAGGGAGTGCATTCGTATCACCTAAGTCTACTGATGTACTAGTGTTTAGGAATCACATTATAGTTATTTGTTTTTTTAAATAGAATTTAAAATGTGTGCTCTGCCCCAGGAATATTCTTGCTAACTCATGCTATTCTTGGCCAGACTGTGAATAGAACGAAAAATTATTAAAAGCAAACGGGAATGGGGAGTAAATCATGTTTGCTTGTGCTATGGCAAGCTGTTCTGTAGAAAGCTCAGCCTGTGCAGCGCAATTCACCTGTACAGCCGGCAAAGCGGAGGTTGATGGTTGTGTGTTTACTAAAGGGTTGGTACGAGTAAACCAGCCGATGGTCTTCTGGGTCTGTTGTTTTAGTCTATTTGGGTTTTGTTTTGGGGGAAATGCCCCATTGAAATTATGACGTTGAATGGGCCTCCCTCAAGGAAAAAAATAGATGTGTGTCGTAGCAAGTGATGAGTTTAAAATTGCCTGCCCGTGCAAACGGCAGCAGTATACTCATGTCGGACCGGAACGTGAAGTTGTGATTTCTGACTTTTCTTAGTCAAATGCTCTCTGTTGAAGAGACTGAAGTGATCGGTGTGATTCGATCACTGACGGATATAGGGTGCCTGCCCGATTATCGGCAGCTCCTTGTATTCCAGCGTTTGTGGAAAAGTGTTTTTTTACTGAGGTTGATGGATGCATAGTGCTTTAGAGCCCTGTAAGGTAACTCTGAACTGTTATGAGAATGGCGGAAAGATCAACCTGACCAACATGCAGTTGAGTGGAGTTGGAGTGATCTCCAAGGCGTAATAACATGTGAAGTTATTAGTGATGAGTTTAAGGTGCCTGCCCGTATACACGGCAGCAACACTCATGTCGGTCAGATGAGTAAAGTTTTGTTCTTGATTTGAAGTCGATGCTCTCTGACGAAGAGACCAAGTTGAGGTCCTGCAGGAACTAGGTGATCAGCTTGGCACCTAGCGTAAAGGGGTATTCTTTGGAGAGTACTTTCCAGCACCTTAGAGTCCATTATGCTGGCGCCCGCATGGTTGAGTAGGACATGTGGGGCGGCCTTTCTGTTATTGTGGTAATTACAGTTGTCTTTGTAGGTTTGAGATGAAGAGTTCGAGTTGCCGACCTGCTCCGTGCCACCCTGGGAGGCCGCGATCAGCACCCGCAGGCTGCGCAGACAGAGTCCCGCTCCAGAGTCACGGGGAGGTGGTACCTCGTGCTGAGCCAGTAATAGAGTCTACGCAGGAAACAGGACACAACTCCACGAGCACAGCTAGTGTTAAGCTGACTGCGTGGTAAACTGTGATGAGTTACGGGCCCGGGACGCTTGAGTAAGTGAAGTATAATTAAGAAACATAGACTTTCGACCGCGATCAAGAAGTCGCGTACTACGCTGTGAAGAAGCAAGTGCCTCTGGACTTGTATCCGCGAGGACGCGATGGCGAAAGGACTGGGGACCCCCTCTGATTGTTTTGCTATTATCTATTTGTGTATTATGTATTTGTATATGTATGTGTAGAGTTAATGATCTTTGCATACCGGTATGTTTTGTTGTGTGTTTCTAATAATGGTGCAATAAATTGTAGGCTGGTAATGACAACTTTTTTTGAATTATTATTCAATGCAATCCAACTAACGCTAGTAGTATATCCCACGAAGGGTAAAGAATTCACTGGCCCAACTTGGTGTCCACAGGAAGGTAATGCGCGCACTCCCCACCCCCTAATACCCCCTTCCCTTCGACTCCCTGACTGGACTGTAGGCACCTGGGAGCCGGCCTGAATGAGTTTTCAAAATTTAAAGAAACGTGGAATTTACGCATAGTTAGAGTATTGTCAGTCAAGAGTACTGCAGAAAATGCCTTGCTGAGGGATTTTCCGGACCCCGTTAGCAAGACAGTGTTGTGTCGCTACCAGGCCTACTGAACGTGAGGTTTTGTTAAAGATTAGTTTAATAATGTATTGTACCGTATTGATTATTCGATTGTATATTTGATTTATTATTGGTAATTCTCGAGTGGTTTTGAGGCTTCGGCTGATAGTGGGTGGAGTTTCACCGGAATTTATAAACAATCATCGGATTGGCGAAAAGTGTTTTTTTTTGTTGATTCTTGGTGTCAATATGTTAATTGGCTATTTTGACATGTGTTGACGAGTTAATTAGTGTAGGCACTGTAGCTTGGGAAAGGGTGTGTTAGGATAGCAGTAAATTTTCTTTTGCTAATATTTGACCTACGTTGGAAGATCCGTCACTACCGAAGGGGTGACAGAGTGTAAGACCGGCCCCAAGTAAAACCCCGTGCGGCTTCACCAAAGCGGGCAAGTAGCGCTCTAAATTGCCATAAAAGTGCTGAACTTAATTACCCTCTTTCGAATTTTAAAATATAATAATTACTCTTATGCCGATATTGTTTTGTGCAATATTGTGCAATATTGTGTAAAATTGTTTTGTGCCCTGTTCAGATACTAAGAAAAATTAACCAATTGGTTATAAATACACAAAATTAAATTCAGTTACGAATCTTCTAACAATGTTGTAATGGTCTGTTGAGATGGGAATGTGTATTGTGTTTTTGTGTTTAAGTTTAGGTAACTTTTTTCCTTGTGAAATGAGATATTCTAGTTTTTTTAGGTGTTGTTTTGGTTGTTTAACTTTGACTTTTGAGATGTTTTGATTGTGATATTTTTTAGATATATTTTGTAAAGGGAGAGGCAAATGCGGACCGGCGACAATTCGAGTTTTTTTGTAAAAAAAGGGTTGAAGTTAAATAATTTTTTTTCATTTGCGGAGAGAGTTGAGGTTAGCTGTCTGGAGTTAGAAGTTTCCTGATCAACGACCAGCCAACGGAAAACGGATGTGTACTCTCCTAACATTGAGAGAAGTTGGACTTGGCAATCTAATGTTACCTCATGCTGGGGACAGCATGGTCTAAGGGTGAGGGGGGTGTGACGGCCCAAAATCCCTAGACTGTTAAAAGCCATTAATACGACTCTGTAATTAAATAATTACAGTTTACCGTTCCTAATAATTAAATTTCTACCGTCACTAAAATCTATAATTGGAAGGATAAACGGTGCTCTTAACATTATTTTCATTATTTCATTTTGAAGAGTTGGCTGGTACAAAATATAAAACCGACCACCAGACGCTGGGATATTTTCTCCAAGCTAATCTCAACTTCGATGCTCCCACGGGCCCGGCCAGGCGTTGATATCAGCAGGAATGTGCATGGCGTCAGCATTTCATCTCTCAACGCCGGCCTAAGTGCAAGATTCCCGTGCCTCTTAGTTTGAGTAATGGCGTGAGTGATCGTTTGGCTGCAGCACTTGTCAATGAAGTGTTCCCGTGACGTCACGTGCGAAACTGTTTCTGATTGGCTGGCTTGGTTCAGCGTTGGGGAAGGAGACGCGAGCCTCACCCCGTCCCTAGGAAGTCACGATGTAATTAACACGCGTCGCGTCGCCTCTCCCTGCTAAATTATTAATTGGTGTTTTCTTTCTAAATTTAATGTAACCTTAATTATTTTATTTTAACCGCGGATATACCTTTGTAAATAACGTTTAAATTGTTCTAGATCAGTTGTTGTTAAGTTTTAAGTTTGAATAAATAGTAATTTTGTTTCCCAACCGGCATAATTATTATTTTAACTCCCGAAATATTGGCTGTTTTACATTTGTTAAAGGGTGAAGGATGCAGGGTTGAAGGGTGTTGTTAATAAATCAACTTCTATTATTTATTTCGATGGTTGCAAGCTTACTACAAAATAAACATGGCGTAGCGGTTGTGAGGCCAACTACATATTTTATGAAAATAAAATGAGCGACCAAACTCGAGTCAGATAAATTGTTTCAACGCTCGTCTGCAACGTCATTCGCTGTAGAACGGCCGTTGTCAACGCGCGTCTGCAACGTCATTCGCTGTAAAACGACCGTCGTCAACGCTCGTATGCAACTTTATTCGCTGTAGAACGACCGTCGTCAACGCTCGTCTGCAACGTCATTTCCTGTAAAACTACCGTCGTCAACGCACGTCTGCAACGTCATTCGCTGCAGAACGACCGTCTGCAACGTCATTCGCTCTAGAACGACCGTCGTCAACGCGCACAAACTGCGTCTATGAAGCACTACTTCCTGAAGTTGAATCCTATGTTGACAATTTATCATTGATTAAAAAAAATATAAATGTAAACAAATAAAAAAAAACAATTTTGGTGCACAAAGCTCGTCTAAAACACCCCTTATGATGAAGTTGCCTGACTATTTTGAACCTAAAGTCATAACTGTTGTTTTAAACGTTTTAACCAAATTTCATTGGACCATTTTTACTAAATTTATCGCACGTACTAACACACACAACTGAAATCTATCGTTATAAACATTTGTAAAATGTTTGAGCAAATTGGGTTAAGTGTAATTCCAGACGAGTTTCCGAAGAAATTTTTTATGTTGTAAAATTGTATTATGAACCTTAAATAATATTGTTCCTGTAAAAATTCTAAAAATTAATGCGTATAATTATTTGACCTCCTTAACTACGAAGTTAAGGAGGTCAAAGAATTGAAATTGGACATAACAGGACATGAGAAGCTTAAAACAACAGGGAATGAGGACTCTGGCAATTTTAACATTGGGCTTATGGGGTTTCAAATCAAAACAAAACAAACCATAACAGCTGTTAAAAAATATCCAGTAAGCTATCAAAGCAACTTTCAAGCGTTAGAAAATAAACAAATAATACAACCTTTGAATAAAGATAACATCTAGAGTGGATATGCCCCAAATGAATTCAAATAGTATAAAATATTATAAAAAATACTTATAGAAATATGTTTCAAAGACAAAGATTCATTATTTACTAAAGTGAATAATGTTTACCCGATTATTTTTAAAAGGTTATATTTCGGTACAAACTCTTGTGACTGGTTCAATTAATTGCCTAGGTATCATCTCACTGAGCTGAGCCAATTGCCTAGATATCATCTCACTGAGCTAAGCCAATTGCCTAGGTATCATCTCACTGAGCTAATCCAATTGCCTAGGTATCATCTCACTGAGCTGAGCCAATTGCCTAGATATCATCTCACTGAGCTAAGCCAATTGCCTAGGTATCATCTCACTGAGCTAAGCCAATTGCCTAGGTATCATCTCACTGAGCTGAGCCAATTGCCTAGGTATCATCTCACTGAGCTAAGCAAATTGCCTGGATGTCATCTCACTGAGCTAAGCCAATTGCCTAGGTATCATCTCACTGAGCTAAGCCAATTGCCTAGGTATCATCTCACTGAGCTAATGAAACCCATTGCCTATGTGTCATCTCACTGAGCTAAGCCAATTTCCTGGGTATCATCTCACTGAGCTAAGGCAATTGCCAAGGTATCATCTCACTGAGCTAAGCCAATTGCCTAGGTATCATCTCACTGAGCTAATCCAATTGCCTAGGTATCATCTCACTGAGCTGAGCCAATTGCCTAGATATCATCTCACTGAGCTAAGCCAATTGCCTAGGTATCATCTCACTGAGCTAAGCCAATTGCCTAGGTATCATCTCACTGAGCTAAGCCAATTTCCTAGGTATCATCTCACTGAGCTAAGGCAATTGCCAAGGTATCATCTCACTGAGCTAAGCCAATTGCCTAGGTATCATCTCACTGAACTAAGCCAATTGTCTAGGTATCTAACTGAGCTAAGCCAATTGCCTAGGTATCATCTCACTGAGCTAAGCCAATTGCCTAGGTATCATCTCACTGAGCTCAGCCAATTGCCTATGTACCATCTCACTGAGCTAAACGAATTGCCTAGGTACCATCTCACTGAGCTAAGCCAATTGCCTAGGTATCATCTCACTGAGCTGAGCCAATTGCCTAGATATCACCTCACTGAGCTAAGCCAATTGCCTAGGTATCATCTCACTGAGCTAATCCAATTGCCTAGGTATCATCTCAGTGAGCTGAGCCAATTGCCTAGATATCATCTCACTGAGCTAAGCCAATTTCCTGTGTCTCATCTCACTGAGCTAAGCCAATTGCCTAGGTATCATCTCACTGAGCTAAGCCAACTGCCTAGGTATCATCTCACGGAGCTAAGCCAATTGCCTAGGTATCATCTCACTGAGCTGAGCCAATTGCCTAGGTATCATTTCACTGAGCTAAGCCAATTGCCTAGATATCATCTCACTGAGCTAAGCCAATTGCCTAGGTATCATCTCACTGAGCTAAGCCAATTGCCTAGGTATCATCTCACTGAGCTAAGCCAATTTCCTAGGTATCATCTCACTGAGCTAAGGCAATTGCCAAGGTATCATCTCACTGAGCTAAGCCAATTGCCTAGGTATCATCTCACTGAACTAAGCCAATTGTCTAGGTATCTAACTGAGCTAAGCCAATTGCCTAGGTATCATCTCACTGAGCTAAGCCAATTGCCTAGGTATCATCTCACTGAGCTCAGCCAATTTCCTAGGTACCATCTCACTGAGCTAAACGAATTGCCTAGGTACCATCTCACTGAGCTAAGCCAATTGCCTAGGTATCATCTCACTGAGCTGAGCCAATTGCCTAGATATCACCTCACTGAGCTAAGCCAATTGCCTAGGTATCATCTCACTGAGCTAATCCAATTGCCTAGGTATCATCTTACTGAGCTGAGCCAATTGCCTAGATATCATCTCACTGAGCTAAGCCAATTGCCTAGGTATCATCTCACTGAGCTAAGCCAATTGCCTAGGTATCATCTCACTGAGCTGAGCCAATTGCCTAGGTATCATCTCACTGAGCTAAGCAAATTGCCTAGATATCATCTCACTGAGCTAAGCCAATTGCCTAGGTATCATCTCACTGAGCTAAGCCAATTGCCTAGGTATCATCTCACTGAGCTAATGAGCTAAACCAATTGCCTATGTGTCATCTCACTGAGCTAAGCCAATTTCCTGGGTCTCATCTCACTGAGCTAAGCCAATTGCCTAGGTATCATCTCACTGAACTAAGCCAACTGCCTAGGTATCATCTCACGGAGCTAAGCCAATTGCCTAGGTATCATCTCACTGAGCTGAGCCAATTGCCTAGGTATCATTTCACTGAGCTAAGCCAATTGCCTAGATATCATCTCACGGAGCTAAGCCAATTGCCTAGGTATCATCTCACTGAGCTAAGCCAATTGCCTAGGTATCATCTCACTGAGCTAAGCCAATTGCCTAGGTATCATCTCACTGAGCTAAGCCAATTGCCTAGATGTCATCTCACTGAGCTAAGCCAATTGCCTAGGTATCATCTCACTGAGCTAAGCCAATTGCCTAGGTATCATCTCACTGAACTAAGCCAATTGTCTAGGTATCATCTCACTGACCTAAGCCAATTGTCTGGGTATCATCTAACTGAGCTAAGCCAATTGCCTAGGTATCATCTCACTGAGCTAAGCCAATTGCCTAGGTATCATCTCACTGACCTAAGCTAATTGCCTAGGTATCATCTCACTGAGCTAAGCCAATTGCCTAGGTATCATCTCACTGAGCTCAGCCAATTGCCTAGGTACCATCTCACTGAGCTAAACGAATTGCCTAGGTACCATCTCACTGAGCTAAGCCAATTGCCTAGGTATCATCTCACTGAGCTAAGCGAATTCAAGGTTCTGAGAGAGAATAAAGTAGTTTAAAATATTTATAGTTTCACCAAGAACCCGAAATCCTTACAATATTTTATATCTCTAGATACAATATACAGGGTATTTATAAATGATTCATCAGGTATTAAAACTTGTTATTGGCCTTAATATTGAACAAATATTGATGAAAACTACATCAATAGAAAGAAAACTTCTTAAATTAGTTTTAGGTACCCCTGCAAGTGCTCAATGTGCCGTCCATTAGCCATGGAAAAAGTTTCTAATCGATGTTGTAAATTGTCCCATGCACCGGCTAGCATCGGAGTGTGATTGAATCTACGGTGATGCAAATACGTTCACGTAGCTCTTGAAGCATTAGAGGCATTGGCGGTATATAGACTTTGTCCTTTATACTGCCCCAGAGAACAAAATCGCACACCGTAAGGTCAGGAGATCGAGGAGGCAATTTTAGAAGGGCCAAGTTATTTTCCGTACGTCTGCCAATCCACCTCTGAGGTAGCTTCTCGTTTAAGAAGTTACGAACTTCACAGTGCCAGTGAGATGGAGCCCGTCCTGCTGAAATACCAAGTCTTCTAAGTCTTCTTCTAACTGAGGAAACAACCACTGCTCCAACATGTCAAGATAGGTAATTTCAGTAACAGTTTTTTCCGCAAAGAAAAAAGGGCCATACACTTTGGTTTTTGATACCGCACAGAAGATATTACACTTTGGTGAATCCCTCTCTTGTTCTTCAAAAGTATGCGGAGGCTCAGATGCCCAAATACGGACATTATGCTTGTTTACGTTTCCATTCAAATGAAAGGTAGCTTCATCACTATATTCGAGATTACCGGAAAAGTTATTATCTTGCTAATGGTCCTATAGATTGTCACACATCTCTTTGCGTTTTTCAAAATCCCCTTGTTTTAACTTTTGAAGTTGTTGCAGTCTGTATGGTTTCAATAAAAAATATTTACGTAACACCTTCCAAACTGTAGATTTTGGTAACACCAGTTCACGACCTGCACTGTCTAAGGACTGTTGAGGCCTTTGCTTGAAGTACTGTCTAACCCTACCCACTCCGAGTTCACGACCTGCACTGTCTAAGGACTGTTGAGGCCTTTGCTCGAAGTACTGTCTAACCCTAGCCACTCCGAGTTCACGACCTGCACTGTCTAAGAACTGTTGAAGCCTTTGCTCGAAGTACTGTCTAACCCTAGCCACTCCGAGTTCACGACCTGCACTATCTAAGGACTGTTGAGGCCTTTGCTCGAAGCATTGACTAACCCTAGCCACTCCGAGTTCACGACCTGCACTGTCTAAGGACTGTTGAGGCCTTTGCTCGAAGTACTGTCTAACCCTAGCCACTGCGAGTTCACGACCTGCACTGTCTAAGGACTGCAAAGGCCTTTGCTCGAAGCACTGTCTAACCCTAGCCACTCCGAGTTCACGACCTGCACTGTCTAAGGACTGTTGAGGCATTTTCTCTAAGCATTGTCTAACCCTAGCCACTCCGAGTTCACGACCTGCACTGTCTAAGGACTGTTGAGGCCTTTGCTCGAAGCACTTTCTAACCCTAGCCAGTCCGAGTTCACGACCTGAACTGTCTAAGGACGGTTGAGGCCTTTGCTCGAAGCACTGTCTAACCCTAGCCACTCCGAGTTTACGACCTGCACTGTCTAAGGACTGTTGAGGCCTTTGCTCGAAGCACTGTCTACCCCTACCCACTCCGAGTTCACGACCTGCACTGTCTACGGACTGTTGAGGCCTTTGCTCGACGTACTGTCTAACCCTATCCACTCCGAGTTCACGACCTTTACTGTCTAAGGATTGCTGAGGCCTTTGCTCGAAGCACTGTCTAACCCTAGCCACTCTGAGTTCACGACCTGCACTGTCTATGGACAGTTGAGGCCTTTGCTCGAAGTACTGTCTAACCCTAGCCACTCCGAGTTCACGACCTGCACTGTCTAAAGACTGTTGAGGCCTTTGCTCGAAGTACTGTCTAACCCTAGCCACTGTTTCAAGTGGTACCCTCGGGCGACCACTGCTTTTAAATTTTAATACACTTCCACCACCGTCAGACGTTTTGGTGTGTTGGAGGATTTTTCCTAAAATGCATGCGAAACTCACGCTGAAAAGTTATCATCGATAAACTTGAGTCATAATTAAAAATACAACAAGATTTTTCTTGAACTGTAATTATTTTGTAAAAAAACCTACATAACCTGTGAAATGACAACAATGAGTATTGAACAGCAGATTATAAAACTTGAACACATGCTCTTTTTCACTTGTTTAAATCATTAGCGTGGGATAAGAAATAAATGAGATACATGCCATTAAAACCTGATGAATAATTTATAAAAACCCTGTTTATACATATCATTTACAATCAAAAATGTGAATGTTTGCAAACCGTACACTTTACTGAACTTTCACCCTTACACGATGCAAATTACCCTCGGTTATAGCTTTTTTCCATAAAGTAAATTTACTAAAAATATCTAAAAAAATATGAGTTTATTTAGTTATTTTATTACTATTTTAATAAAACATCTTAATTTTTTTCTAATATGGTTAAAACTGGTTTATAAAATTCGAACATCTCATCAGTGACCTGAATGAATGGTTTATTCGGTAAAACTATTTTATATTGCCAAGAACGTAATTAAAGTGATCACATCTTGAGAGTTTTCTATATTTTTCTATTTGACCATTTCGGTTACCAAAATTAAACTGATAAATACGGTTATCATTTGGTATTATTTGGTGTTTGGTGGGTTTAATGTTCAAAGACTGCATCCTATCAGCTGTGATCGATCTAATCGTCTCGTATGATCGCTGTTTACAACGATAATTGATTCTGGTTTGGGGTACAACTTACAGCATTATAACCGCTAAGCCCCATAACAATTACGGAATAGACTTATGGTGTCAGGCATAAAGAGGAAAAACATCAACATTTGGTTTAAAATACTAAAATATGTAAGAAAAGTTGGAATTAATGGAACTAATTACTGGTATGGGATGCGTGTGTGTGTTTGCACCGTTCATATGGATCGTTTACGTATTATTTGTTCTGTATATACATTATCTCAAAATATTGCATTTATATTTGTTTAACTCACCTCGGCCGCACGCCAAACAGTGACTCCGCATCCCTGAAACAATCTCGAATAAATTATTATGCTCTAATGGCCACTGCGGAATTGATAATGTGGCTACGAACTAATTACCTTTTAAAAACAAACGATTTCGCACGTAGCACGCTGACGTGAGGGAAGTGAATTTCAACATAAAAACTGTTAAAACTCAAAATCAGAGTAAAAACATACATTTATTGCAATTTTTATTAAAATCTGAAAACTGTGATTTGTTGGCTGTTCTGATACTCCTGGTTGCATTTACCTGCAAAGCTGTGAATACAATTTTGCGCTTTATAATGTTAGGAGGAAGTCCAGAGAGGCTTGAAAGTAGGCGTGAGGTTGCTGAGGATGATAAAAGTACTCACACTAAGGAAAAACAGCCTTTCCTAGTGTAAAACCTCATAAGAAAACGTACTGAGTTTAGTCGAAACACATTTTCTTTAATAACTTGGTAAGTATATATGATAGAATGACGAGAGAGGGCTTAAAACTTTTGCCTCACTAATTCCCATCTTTTTACATGCATTAATTTTACATACGAGGCTTTTCTGACCCTTTTTGGGCCAATGAAATCGAAATTTGAAAGATTAATCCCCAAAAAGGGGTTTAGAGTTTTCTGATTGTTTTGCCCAACGAACTTGTCCAACTGATTACAGAAAAGAACGTGCCTACCAAATTTGAAGTAAATCGGACAAAAAATGCGACCGCTAGAGTGCAAACACATATATATATATATATACATATATACATATATATACATATATACATATATATATACATATATATAAATATACATATATATATATATATATAATAAACAAAAAGTAAATAAACTTGAGTACCTGGTAAAATCATTTTAATTACACTTACTCGTGTTTCAGCTCTTAGGCCATGCTCACAGTGTTAGTTATAATACCTAACCTTATTTTAAAACAAATCCTTATCAACAAGAATGAAGATTTTCACATGTGACTATAAATCATATGACGAATTTTTATCAGTGCAGGTTGTTAGGAGCACTTATAATGTGTATTATTTGGTCGAAAATTGGGTTTTTTGTCTGGACTTGCATCGAGTTTAAAATGTTATTTTTGTCAATTTGATAATTTTGATATATATAAAACTCTTCTTTGATATCCATTTTCTACCCTTTATTTTGGATGTCAAGAACTTTCATATTTTCCTCAATATTTTTTTAATTATGATCAATAATCAACTGATCAATAATAACTACAAAAATATTGAGGAAAATATGACAGTTCTTGACATCCAAAATAAAGGGTACAAAATGGATATCAAAGAAGAGTTTTATATAATATATAAAACTCTCCTTTTCAAAAAACCCAATTTTCGACAATATAATACACATTAGAAGTGCTCCTAACAACCTGCACTGATAAAAATTCGTCATATGATTTATAGTCACATGTGAAAATCTTTATTCTTGTTGATAAGGATTAGTTTTAAAATAAGGTTAGGTATTATAACTAACACTGTGAGCATGGCCTAAGAGCTGAAACACGTGTTAAATGTAATTAAAATGATTTTACCAGGTACTCAAGTTTATTTACTTTTTGTTTATTATATTTATCAGTATCCCTAATCTGTGAATTTAATGTTTTGATATATATATAAAACATTTTGAACGACCCCCCAAAACGTGTTCAGGGGGTCACGTTAGGAACTTCTATGGTGGTCCCGGGCTTAAGTTTCACCGTGCGGGTCATGCTAATAGTTCATTTTCCAAAGGAAATTCACTAACAACGAAATAACATGAAAAGTAATCTGCTTCGAAATAATTTTTGTTTCCAGGTATATCTGTTATTTAATATGGATTACTAAAAGTGTATCATTACCAAATGCGTGATAATGAATATAAACGTGATTTATATTCATTATCATTACTAAAAGTGTACTTACGTCTGACGTGCTTGCGCACATTGCCCTCTCAAAGTCTCTTCCTCTCTCCGTCTATCGTCTTGTTCCTTCCATCTTTCGACTCGCTCCTTCCATTCTTGTTCTCTCTAATAAGAAAGAAATTATACAAATTAATATAGTCATATTATATTTCTATGCTTGCAAAATACAATATAGAACTATATTGTCGTATTTTTATTATTTATTAATGTAATAAGAATTATTATAACTTTATTGCCTTGGACAATTTTTACAATAGCATAAGAAAATACATTTTTCAATTAAATTAATAACATTAATTTCCGTACATATTTTCACCCGTTGCTGTCTCTTCTTCTCTTCTTAAAATTTTGTGTTGTTTTCCAGGAATTCTTTTGAATTATAATATGCTTTATGTAAAAGTATATTGTTAATTTGCATCTTAAATTTTGTCAAGTCACTTTCTTATTTTAATTGTTGGAGAAGTTTATTGAATAAATGTATTCCATTGTATAATAAATGTAATTAAAACAAGTTGTATTATGACTGAGAATTTTGAGGTTGAAATTTTTTCTGATTTTAGGTAATACTTAGCTGTTACCCGGCAGACGTTGTCATGCCTTTGACTATTACCAACTAAAACCATTATCACCAAGATCACCTGTACAAGTAAACATGATTAGTGCAAAAATGCCGGTTTAACTAAGGTACTTCCAAAATGCTCCATTCTATGCTGTACCTCTGCATAAGATGTGGATGAAAGTTGCCAATCAATTACAAAACAGTTGTTGTTTAGTGTTTAACGATTTATTACAATACGCATATTGGGGTAATAGTAATACGAAGAATATAACTGGAGTGTAAATAAAATTGCCAAAAGATAGTACACAAAGGGAAAAGTTAATAAAGTATGCTCTATCTGCATTTAGTTTTAACTGTTTACCAACTAACTATGTGGAGGTAATAGAGGCATTTCCTGATGCTATAAGTGTAAAGCATAAGTGTTACATAAAATCTGGGGGCACATATTTTACAAAATCAAAAACTCCTTTCTCCTCTATACCTAAACACACCGATTTAGAAGAATTAGGATAAGTGGAAAGTCCTAACCTTACTCCCTACATTTTAAGAAGCCGGACAAATGAACTGTACCCATACACTATTAAAGAAATAGAGCCACTTTCCAAGCCTTTCATAGAGAGGTGTTCCAAAAAGGGGAAATTGGAATTAGAAGACATTGACAGTAATAAGCGTAAATTGGAATATGTGTAAAATACTGTTGCAGAGGAATACAAAGCACAGTTGGCTAAAGAACAAGAAATAAGGGAAAGAGAGGATAAAATAAAAGATTACTTCCTGCGACGTTGGGAGGATCTAGAGCATTATGGACATTATATAGTGTATGCGTTTGTAGTAAACAACAAGTTTGTGGGGGTGTTGGCATAAAAGGATGGACAGAGGGGTCTATACTATATTAAAGGTGTCTGTAAAACTGTGTTTATAGAGATAAATAAGAATAGGGAAGGTTATAGCGTGTTGCCATACAGTGGTGATTTGGACATTATTTACCTACCTACCAACGAGCCACTTGCAAGCTTTAACACTAACGTAACCGCAACATTTTATGGTAATTCCTTTCCAAAAATAAAAAACCTAAGTTTCCATAACAATGTGTGGGATAATGTTGTTGGACAAGAAGACATAGAGATGTTAATGCAAGATATTAAAGGTAATATTAAACTTAAAGATTGTGGTAGACTGGAGGATTTGGAAGATGGTGCGGAATTATTAATAAGCGCTATTAAACAAGTCCAACATAGGGGTAGAAAAAGGTATATTGTACAATTCTAAAATATTCGCAACCTTTATGTCTCCAACCATTGGCTGGAAAGGGAGCTAGATTGTGGGAAGTTTGTTTTTAACTACAAAATTAAAATTAAGTTGGATAAAATAAAGACTACTCCAAACAAGCACAAAGAAAGGTTAGTGTTTTGTATGTAGTTGTTTTGGGTTTTAAAAATTTAGTTTTTTAGTGCTATAATTTAAGAATTGTAAATACGCAACAACATATAGAGTCTAATTTGCAAAATATTGGAAATTATAAGTGTTTACTTATGCATTAGCTTAGAATATATCCAAATTGTAGACAGTTCTGACTATAAACATTTTGTGGATGTATATTACTTATTATATTACAATGAGAGGTAGTTGAGAGGGCCACAACAATACAAAGTATTGGAAATATGGCAATTATACAGCCGGATGGTAAATAAGCTTGCATTCATTTTTTTTTATTCCAACCGTAATACTGAATTTGGAAATGGGTTATTTACGTATGCAATGGCCTAGGACAGTAACATATTGCAGACAAATCGGACCACAAATACCAAAGTTAGTTTTTAGGTTGTGGCAAAACAAACATCATATCGACTGTATTATAGGTGGAAATAATACATGGTAATTTTAGATATAATAGTTGGGGGCTATAACATATCCAAAAATAAATCAGATCGGACAATAAATAAGGAAGTTGGCAATTGATAGTATTTTTATCAAAATATTTTTGTAATTTGACTGTAGTATTGAATTTGGGAAATGTAGGGGGAAGCTTTTAATGCATTAGCTTATGATAGTAACATATCCAAAAATCAGTCAAATCGGACCATAAACACGAAATTTAATTTGTTATGGATTACATATATATATATAAACTATACAAAGTATAAAATTTGGAACTTAGATATGGTAATTATACATATGATAGTTTAAGGCTATAACATATCCAAAAATCTGTCAATCGGACAGTAAATTAAGAATATGGCAATTGGCACTAGTATTTAAACAAATTTTTTTTTAATTTGACCGTAATAGTGAATTTGGGAAATGCATGTGGGATTTATTAACATATTAATTAGCTTAGGGCAATAATATATCCAAATTGCAAACAAATCGGACCATAAACACCAAAGTTAGTTTTTTAGCATGATTATGAAAATTAATTTAAAAAAATATAGAGGACGGATGGGGTTGGGGAAAATGTATTTAATATAGGCAAAGGTTGGACATTAGTAACAAGGAAATTTGTATAGGCCGGGATCAGGTGTTGGTGCAAAAACTGATCCCCATAAGAATAAAATGGGAAAAAAGCGCCGAAAGTGGCGTTAAACCGGCATTTTTCCACTACTAACATGTCATTAGCTTTTATGTAAACAACAATATCTTCCATAAGGTTTATATGGGAAGCCTTTTGGGCCTCTTGGGAGGAACCCAATTGAGTTAGGATGAAATGGATGGCTTAAAAACCTTCCCGTGAAATTTCACATATATATATATATATATATATATATATATATATATATATATATATATATATATATACATATATATATATATATATATATATATATATATACCAAGTTCCGTGGCAATCGGTCCAACGGTGTCCGAGTCCATAAACTTTAAATATATACAGAGTGTCCCGGAACTCTCTGGAAAATTTCATTAAAAAATTTTCCTTAGGTCGGGACAAACATATTTCACAATATTAACATGGGTCTCCGGTGACTAGTTTTTCGTCTGTCGGTCTGTATGTGTTTTTTACCTAATACTTTTATTTAATAATGTTATATCTTTAGAACATCTGAAGATATCGACTTGGTACATGTATTACATCTAATAAGACCCATTTTTGTATGAAATATCAAGTTTCTACTTTATACAATTTCAAAATGGCGGTCATTTTTGTTTTTCAAAGCTAAATATCCTAAATACCGTAAAATGTATGACAAAACTGTAGGAATCAAGAAAGTTGTTGCATTTTGTCCTTAAAGTAATGATATGAAGATATTAACAACAGGATGGTAAATAACTGAGTTGTGATTTTTATAAGATATAACATCATGTTTCAGCTCAGAAATTACAAAAAATCATGTTTAAACTTATAAAAAACACAACAACTCAGTTTTTTATAATCCTATAGTTATTATCTTCATACCATTACTTTTAGGACAAAATGCTAGTTCGTTTTTGATATATACCGTTTTTTCATAAATTTTACGGTTTTTATGATATTTAGCTTTGAAAAACAAAAATGTCCACCATTTTGAAACGGTACAAAGTAGAAGAAACTTGATACTTCATACCAAAATGGGTCTTAATAAATGTAATATATGTACCAAGTCAATATCTTAAAATGTTCCTAATATATAACGTATTAAGTAAAAAACACGAGACCGACAGACGGAAAACTAGTCACCGGAGACCCATGTTTATATTGTGAAATGTTTGTCTCAAACTAAGGAACAAGCTGTTATGAAATGTTACAGAGAGTTCCGGGACACCCTGTATACAAACAAACAAACCAACATCCTTTATTATAAATAAAGATTCGTAATGTAGTGAACAAAAAATGTTGTTTTACAAATATATTTTTTCTATTTTTGTATATAATGAGTTTTATCACTCATTCTAAGAAACAATTGTGCATTTTAATTTTTAGCTCCCAAATCTATATTTATAAAAAAGGATGTTGGTTTGTTTGTATATATATTTGAGGTTTATGGACACGGACACTGATGGACCGTTTCCCATGAAACTTGGTATATATATATATGTAACATTTCACGGAGAAGGTTTTTAAGCCATCCATTTCATCCTAACTCAGTTCGGTTCCTCCCAAGAGGCCCAAGAGGGTTCCCATATAAACCTTATGGAAAGATATTGTTATTTACATAAAAGCTAATGACATGTTTAATTATACAGGTGATCGTGGTTATATTGGATTTAGCTGATAATAGACAAAGGCATGACAACGTCTGCCGGGTAACAGCTAGTAAATATATATTCTTACAGCTGTCATCTTTTAAATTGATATTAATATAGTAATTAATTATGTAATTCAATTATTATTCGTACTACTCTTTCAAACCTCTTCATGCCAATATGTTGTTAGCGAATTTACCTACAGTGACAAAGCTATAATCGTAGTCGGCATAATAATCCCTATGTCCAGGATAGTGCCAACTATTCATTTTGGGCTCCACAGATTCCAAAAAAACCTTTTGTTGAAATTTATTTATAAAGGAACTCTCTAAACAAATCCCTACTCAAGGTTTTAGTTCCTTGAGTCTGCAGACAAATTTCAGAAATTAGAAAGTTTATTTCCAAAAAAATACAACATTGAGTCCCAACAAATCGTGAACAATCGCGAATCGTAAACATATGGTCTAATTCGCTCTGTATTACGTTTATGTATCTGTGTTTTTTATTGAATACGTCATATCACTCGTACCACCCACGAAATTGCCTTGACACAGCTATTATTATTCTTTAAGGTTAACTTGCAGTTGAATTTGACGTTTCCATCTTCAACCCTTGCAAAATTGCATTCAAATCAATCAGTACAGAAGTTTAGTTTACTGCATTCTTATTACCTTAAAATATTTGCATTAAATACAATATCAGGTTCTGTGGAAGCGAGCCTGTGTCCTCTGTCCTTAGTTTATTGTTATGGAGGATAAATAAAAAGTTGTCATGTTTATTTATGAATATGTTTTGATGATCCAATGGTAAATAATTTATTGTGATAATGAGTTACATATATATGAATTTTAAATTCGTGGATTACGCTTGTTAGCTACGATGGTGGTATTTTTTAAACTTTTATTTCATGTATGGCATAGTAATGGTAATTTACTGTGCATCTCGTTAGGTATAAATGACAAATGAAAATAGTTCTCAAATCGGAACTGGTTTTGACCAACTATATGTTTTGTAACTTAAACGTTCTACTCCCTTTGCAGACGTCTCCGTAAACATAAACACAGTCTGCGTTTATATTGAAAATTCCACAGTTGTTTGGATTACTTCGGTGAGTCTAATATTATTCTTGGTCAATGAAATACACATTTCATTATATTTGTTAGTGATCTATTTGAGTAATCATTAAATGAAAGCAAATTATTAAATGTTCTACTTTATATTAGCAAGGGAACTTCAAAGGTAATCGCGGGTTATTTCTTGAGAGTATAATAGAATAATACGTATCCGGAGGTAATACTCTATTGGAATAAAAATAAACAAATCTGCAAGATTGAACGGCCAAGATGACTTTATTATGTTTCACCACAAACCATGTCAATACACGGGAAACGATCAATAATTAGTTATTTCAGTTCTCATAGCCACAAGTAATAGCGGTATTTTCTTTCGACCAATAAAACTACTTCCTTACTGTATTAAATTGATGGGAAAATGATTAATCACCATTTTTTTAAACAGAAAAATTAAACCCGGTAAGTAAAATAAAATTGCTGTAACTGAAAGGTAAAAAGACGCGTTTAGCATCACAGACGTACCATGAAACCGTGGCGAGTAAGCGCCGGCGTCTCCGTCGCCTCGCACGCCATTACCCTCAGCCCCTGGAACAGAACATAACAGTAGTAGTAAAACAGGGATTGAGGGACTACGAGGGATGCGAGGGGTGCGAAGGGTATGAGGGGTACGAGGGGGTACGAGGTCAATATCCAAGGTCGCGGTACAATTTCGAGCCAAACGCGCAAATTTTCCATCAGCCGCGGTGGCTCAGCGGTCAGCGTCACAGCTATCCACCTCAGTGGCCTGGGTTCGAGCCCCGGTTACGACGTTCACATTTTATTTCAAAATCCCCATCATTTATTGTTCCGTACCTTATAAATGTACAAGTCCAACTATATTTATTCTTAAAAAATTAATATTCAAAACACAATTCCTCATTTTTTTATTTATTTTCGCCAAACAGCCTTTAAAAACACATTTTCATGTAAAAATAATTTTTTTTTTAATTAAATGTTATAGTCACGATGAAATATTAACCGACTTACAAGTTAAACGCCACTTTCGACTTGAATAATTCGATTTTTATAATTTAAAACTGAATTTTACAACTTTAATCGCTTATATCTCGAAAACGGTAAGGTTTATTGCAAAAATAACGAAATTTTTAAGAGAAAATAAAAGAGAACAGTTTACTTATATGGTCTATATGATGACGTAACTTTCATTCCTATGGGACGCGTTTTCAGCCGGACTTAACTATCGACCTTTGCCCGATGCTTAATATCTCCGTTATTATTGAAGATATCGATTTGAGATTTGGTATTCGGGCTCGCAGTGACTTCTAGTACACGTTAATATGGGAAAATCCCAGATTAGTGGATAAACCTGCGCGCTACATGCGTTAATCCAGACTTTATAATGTGACCTCGCGTTTGGTTACTTAGGGGCGGATATGTATGCAATTTGGTATGTGCGTTAAGGGCACTAAACGCTATCGACTCAAGTGTAGGGATTTTTTAAATAAAATTTATATGCGACTTTGATT
Source organism: Allygus modestus (assembly GCA_963675035.1). Lineage (NCBI taxonomy): Eukaryota > Metazoa > Arthropoda > Insecta > Hemiptera > Cicadellidae > Allygus > Allygus modestus. The sequence goes on from OY776112.1 coordinate 353,431,737, forward strand.
TTTGGTTTAGATTTGTCTAAAACGCTTATTTTTCGCTCGAAATTAGTCTTTGACCTCTCAAATCGACCTAGGAGTCTGTTATCATTTGGCACGCGCCTTTATCAATTGCTTGTGGTCAGAGGTCAGTGCCGCTGTGATATCAAAGCTTCATTGTTGCCAGCGTTACGTAATTTCATTGTTGCTGTTTATAGGAATAACAAAATAAATTCAAATTGTACCTTTAAAAAATCAGTCTTGTACGCACTATTTTCAATTAAATAAGAGAGGTTCACCTATATTTTTCTTCCTATCTGATACCAGTACCAAATTAGTTCTATGGAACCAAGGTTTAACCTCAGGTGCCTTTACTGTTGTGAGCTCATTACTCTCAACATCTTTGTCTGGCGATGTTACAGGTAACCCCATGCCTAACTTCTGTTTTGCCCACATCGCTGTCCCTGTAATCAAAGCTAAAGGTCTCTCGTAAAGACTGGCATCAGGTGCAAAAACGCGATCAAATGCCTAATCCTCTAGTATTTTATCTGCTTTCCATCTATACTCTGCTCTGTTGTGTTTATTATACCATATATCGTGTTCTTTTGCTGCTTCATCAAGAGGATTTACACCTTTATCACCTCTAGCTAAGCGTTCTTGGAGTTTCGTCCCAGGTCCTAGAAAATTCATACCCGGCGCGTGAAGTTCAAAGGGCAATTTGTTGATAATATCGTTTAAAATTCCAGATCCTTCTATTATTTTCTCGGTTAAAGCAGCCAAACACCGTGCCAAATACATCGGGCCATTTGGAAGGTCAAACTGTTGTTTGAGAGTGTCCCAGATAAAAACAATTATATCAGTTGCGTATTCTTTGGTGTCATTTTTGTGTTTTATTAAATCAATCAGGTCTTTCGTAGAAGGTTTCGGTAGAGCAAGCACACATCGCATAATATACTTGTGTCCTTTTGGTTTTGCTATTAATTCTACCAGTCTATCGTAAATAAATTGAGCTATACACAACTTTTCATTGTGGGAGTTGTTATTGCCAGCTCTCTCTTCTGCCTGTAGGAAATAGAGCCTTTTGATAAGGTCCACATATTGTTTTATATATTTATATTCAACTGGATTGTTCGTTTCTTCCAGCAAACCGGATCCCATAACTCTCACTAATTCAAGTGTTCTGCTATTTTTTAAGTCGCTTCACGTTGGTTTTCCGAGTAAATTCTCCAATCGAAGCTCCTCCCACATAGGTTTGAACACTGTTTTCCAATTGTACCCTTGACTGGACTTGGGACGTCCCGACGATGGATCGTTGCTTTGAAATATCGCACCGGAGTCGATTAAAATCGTTTTATAAGCATCTCTATCACTTTTCGTATATTGTTCACTCCCGAAATCTCCAGACTGTGTTAAAAGTCCCCATAGTCCTGGAGTACCGGTATATCTTTGGTTCGTCTTGTCGATAATTATATCATCATTTGAAATAGTGACACTTGAATTTCCTACTTCGAGTTTTTGCTCTCCAATATCATAGTCAAGAACAAATGTTCTATCGTTAGCTCTAGATAAATAATGTCTCGCCAAGGTGCCCACCTCGGTACCGCTTCTTTCAACGATAGCTTGAATCGATTTATCAAATCGCATATCGTCATCCTTGTCAGGCAACGGCGTGCTAGCGGCCTCTACTATCGTTTCCTCTTAAAAATGTCCTATTGTTGTGGTAAATTCTATTCCGGAATCATTGTTTATTTTTCGAAAACGTCTTGTTCTTGTAAATTTGCATCATTTCCCGGTATCATTGTACCTTTTTCAAAGACTTTACGACTGGGTGTACTCATTGCACGTGGTCGAAATAAAATGGGTCTGTTCTGTTTACTTCGCAGTTCTTTTATCTCTTCGTCTTTCGATTTTAATTCATTTGTCAGTTTTTCCAACGCTTTGCCAACTGGTTCGTGTTGCCTTCTGATCCCTCGTTAGTAGTGGGCATTTGGGGCTGCTAGACCGGAAGTGACGTCATCCGGTCACGTGACCGGATGCGCTGAGTCATGAAAGACGTCATCTGAGGCTGAGCCAGTGACGTAGGCGGTTTTGTGACGTAATGAGGGAAAGTTTAAAGGTCAAGGTCACGGGGAGGTAATTTTAAAAAAGTACTACCTCGCACGCGTAAAATCCGATTGTGATTCGATAGTTTTCATTCGATAAAAATATCGAATGAAAACAATCGAATGGAGCAATCGAATGATACGAGTGCGAGGTAGTACTATTTCATTTAACTTTATTTTTACTTTTCTTTTTATTTACAATAAGTTATGTTTACAATAATTTATGTTTACAATAGTTCCCCGTTGTTTGTCATCATCGATGTTGTTGATCCGGAGTCGCGACCATCACTTCGCTTTCTGATGAAAGGCGGTAGATACTTCGATTCCTGCGCAGAGTCCATGTTGTTTTTTGATGCGTAAAGTTCCAAAGATAAATCGTAACCGGACGCAATGAGAAGTCTTAACTCTTCATTAAAAACCTCGAGGTCTTGGAAAGTCGCCAGATGAATAGAGTCATAATGAATACACCTAATTTTGATGGACATTTTAACAGAGAGCTCGATGTACACTGGTCAAGAGCCGGAGGTGTACTGACTATTCGCTAGCTAGCGTTTTGGTATCAAACAAAATGGTGGGGGTAAAACTGTGGTGGGGCGGAGCAGATGGCGGACGGCAGATGGCAGGCGGCAGGTGGCAGCTGGTGCGAGGCAGATGGTTGCTACTACATTCGCCGCCACAGTAATGCAATCCTTCGGCGTAATTCTTGTATTTTATCTTGTCGGTTCATTTGATACGTTTTACATCTACATATGCAATAGCTGAAACACTTGCACTTACGACAAGCTTTCCCGTCAACTTGATCGCCTGGTATTTTAAAACATTGTAACTCGCAACAATATGTCTTCAAATTGTTATCGAAAAATAAATTGTTCATAGGTGGCACCGACATGTTAGCTGCAGCGTGTGTTAGACAAGACTGAGACTAACTTCACTGCTCCCTCTCTTTTATACCTCTTCATAAGTTAACCCTGAATGAAAGTTCAAAGTCATCCATTTGAATTTTAAAAAAAGCAACACAGCAGTATATAAAATAATATACTGCTGTGTTGCTGTTTTTATTTTTTTATATTTTTTGTTATATTTTTTTTATATTTTCTTTATTAAACAAACATCTTACAATACAATAAGCTTAAGTCTAACATTGATGACTAGAAATACAAACAGAAAAAATACAAACAAAGACATTATGTACAAGGATGCGTGATGTGCAGAGTGAGTTCCGTCGAGTTGTTGCCGCTTACACCGTGTGATACCAAATACAACGTCCCCGGTTGAATATCTCGCAAATCTTCATTTTGTAGCAGTTGAACAAATCGTTTTGGAAGAAATACTTGAAACTTCGGCTCATCTCCTGGAGTGAAAGGTCCTTCGCTCAATGAAACTAGAATTGCTTCTCCATGTGTGGTTTCCACTTTCTTGATGTTATGAATAATGTAGTGTTTTTGTTCTTTTAGTTCTGAACACTTTTTAGTTAGCAGAAGGTCGGATTTTGAATGAGTGTTGAATTGATCAACCAGTGTTTGTAGAAACTGTTGTGATGCCATCTTCGTCAGTGGTGGTTGTGGTGTCTTCTGTAATGTTGCCTCTTCGGAGTCTCGAATAATACTCGTGCTGAAGCGGTGTTGTCTCCTCGTATTTATAGGCCCCGCTACCCCCACCACATTTCTGTTCTCCGCTACCCCCACCACATTCCTGCGTTTGTTTCAAGTAAGCAGCCAAACGATATACGTTGTACAATGCACAGTTTGTTTGACCATGTTTAAGATCTTTTGCAGCGACACAAATATTACCGAGATTAATGTTAAAGTCCTTACTGATAGTTATATCGAAAACATTACCGTGCGTATACTTTTGTATCCAGTTTTTTTTTTCTAATCCTCTTGTGTATATATGTGAATATTGTTTGCAAAAGTTAAACATAATACTGTGCAGATTACTGTAGCTTATAAATCCTTCATACCAATGTATGTGATGAAAGTAGTTTGTTATCCATTTGTTTGTACTTTTTGCTTTGGTGTTAAGTTTGTTAAAAGAAAAAGGAGCTTCAAACGTGAATGGGTAGGCTACAAATGTAAGCAAGTCTAAAATTACTAATTCCTTGATAATAAACCTATCGTCATTATTTCGAAATGTTTGAAATTCTATTACACAAGGCTTTACACTCACTTCTTCATCCCCTCCGCTCATCATGGCACCTAGCGATCAACTAAACTGTTTTCCACACCACGGTAGGTTAAATACCAGGCCGTACAGTTGCAGGCGCGTTGGTGTATATTTAACGTGGGCACCGTCCCCAATAGGCCTACCCCACGTGTGTTCTTCTTTACTAAGTCAAACTTTAGTCTTTTTTAACTTCTTCTTCTTGTGTTTCGTTTTCTTCTTCTTCTTGTTTCTCCGTTTCTTCTTCTTCCTGTGTTGTTTCTTCTGTAGCTTCTGTAGTGATTTCTACAAGTGGTTCAAAATCCTTTAACTTTCTCCACATGCAAACTTCATGAGGTATTCTATTAAAAATAGATGTATCCACAGGTCCGTACACGATGGTGCTATCAGGTTGTTTTTCCAAAGTATCGACAAAATATTCTTTAATAATAGCGCTTGCAAATACCAACTGTCTCATGTACCTTGTAATAGGTTCTGTTGCGTAGTTTAAAACGTAGAATTCTTCACGTGACAGTAGAATCTTATTTTCATGTTGAGTCAAGTCTCTAATTCGCACTTGTAGTTGTCCGCGATGTTTAACAATATCGATTTCATTGTCACAATCCAAAAGTCGAATATGTGTTTTCCTTCCACACAAACTGTTAGTTAAATAACATTCTATTAAATGTACATGTTTCAAAAATGACTCCCAAGCATTTTGCGAAAATAAAACCTTTTTTGTTCCATGGTGTAGTATTACTGTAGGGGAATAATCCAATGATTTCATCAATCCAACTGATACACTTTTACTGATGCATGCTGAGATGGGGTAAAAGATTCGCAGAAAAACTTCAGTTAAAATGTGAGGAGGAATATTTTCTTCAACTTTCTTCTTCCTCTTTGGTACTACCTTTGATGGGTCTGCATTAATTTCCTCCTCTCTATCTCTTTTACCAAACTTTAAAAATGCAGTTATTTCCTCGATGATTTCTGCTTCACTAGTATTATCACGTTCCAATAACGGTGCTACCTCTGCATCACCTTGTACAACAGATGGAGAACTCATTTTGTAGAAGATGTTACCCATGCGCCGATAGACGATCAACTGAAGACCTGCATTGCTGCTCCGCTATTTATAGGTTAGCGACAGTGGCGGTGCCGGTGGTGTTACAACGTTTTACAATACTGTCTTTACAATACCGGTCAACGGTGTGTATGTAACAATTTTATCGTGCAAAATTAAACAATACGCAGATGTATTTGCAGGTACGTTTTCTTGAAATTCCATTTCTATTTTTATATCAACACTAGACGATTTTACAGATTCTTTTTGTTTGGAACAATCAATTACAACAATCGGAGCTTTCGATTCAAACTGAACGGGAGATAGTAGAGGTGTATTTGTTTTGCCGTAATATGAATTTTGGAACCTAGCGTACATGTCGTATAAAACACTGTATCTTTTCTTATCAAAAGAAATATTAAAGTTGTCGTAGGGAAAGAATTGTGAATTCAGGAACACTTTACAGTTTGTTAATTTACAATGGTCAAATTCACCAGCATTTTCAGTTATTATACATTTCTTCTTCGTTTGTAATCCAAATATTACATATCTCGCTTTTTCCAAATGAGTAGAAGTTTTTACAGTCCATGTATGTCGTTGTGTTGTAGGTAAAACGGGGTATTCATGAAACTCCCAGCTTCTGAATGGCATTACAATGTCTCGATCTGATTTTAACTTTCTTAATAATGTAATCCTGTGTTCATCATTTAGTCGCACATGTGGTACTCTCCAAACAATCTTGTCTAATGTTAATTTCCAGTCTAAATTGGCATCAGTTGTTCCAGTAGCTGCTTTAATAATATCTTTATCGTTTGATGATCTTAATAAAACTAGTTCTTGTTTTACATTTATTATTATTCTTCTGTAGTCTTCAGCAAATCCTAGGAGTAATCTTAAAGGTACGTAGAAATCAAAGTTTCCCGAAGAGTCAGGAGCGATTGTACTTTTGTCTGGTGCAACCCATCCTGCAACAGCTAACAGATTCTTCTCATTTGGTGTTAAAGACACTAATCCTTTCAATGTACTGGAAATTCCAACCTTTTTTGTTGAATCGACTGTAACTCCTGAAATTTCATATCTAATCTCGTCAAATAAAAATGCCATAGGATTATTTATGAACGGAACAGTGGTTCCAGCAGTACCATCATTTTTTGTTACTTTTCCTTCAATATATAAATAACTTTCGCATGGAAGAGTATAAATGTCTTGTTGTTGTATAGGAATCCTAATTTCATCGTTATTGTTTAATTTGGACGAAGCGTAAGGGTTGTGCGTGTGATATTCCTTTTCCCATAAGGTCTCGTCGAATGTTGGACCCTGCGCTATATCCAGTATATCCATTGTTAATGACTTTTAATCCAATTTCTTCTAGAAAACGAATGTTGTCACTTGTTAACCCTTCTACAGCTGATAAGCTACTGACCTCTTTGCTTGTTGGCTCTCTCTTTTTAAATGATAACCCCATTGTCTAAGCGGATGATTTTATATGTATTCTTACAGTAATAGCTTCTCCTCTAAAGTCAATAAGGTTTCCGTCTTGATCCACTATGTTCAGCACGATGTCTGAAATGAAACTGGTGTTTAACGGTAGGTACACAAGGTTTTGAGGCTTTTCTACTATCTTGAAACCCGGTGCAACTGATGGGTAGAATGTGTGTAATATATGACGATTCTCTCCATCTCTGTAGGATCCTTGTATAATGTTACATGTAATGTCTATGCTATTAACTTTGATGATCGTCACAGTTTTATTCCCAGAATGAGTTTTATTAGGTTCTAATACTTTTGTTTCCTTAGAAAACCCCAATAAACTACCAATTGAATGTTCTTGACTAAAATCAATATAATACTTAGACGTAATTTCGGCTTTCATTGTATTGTTATTGCCTTTTATCGTTATATTTTCTTTTCCCATATGTTTTTGTATAACTTCATTTATATTATCAATTTCATAAGCTCCTGTTGGTAAACTGAATTCTTCCAAAGCTGAATACTTTCCTTTATCATCTTTTGTCTTGTAATAATGTATTTTGTTATTAATTCCTTCACTAACGTTTGGAATAGAGTTATATGTTGTTAAATCCAATAATGCGGCTTCCCATAGTCTTCCTTTTTGCAAACGTAGCGCTGGAAACAGAATACTGCGCAAAGTACATGAGTTACCGGTTAATGACACTGTATACGAGGACATCTTAAAGTTGACTAACACTTTTAGCTAAAAAGTCTAAACATAAATGACCGCAAATGGATGTATCATCAGGTTGTTTTCTTGTGTGATTGTAAAAAACATTTTCTGCCGCACGAAAGTATTGTTGAAGTTCTTTCGGTGGTGGAAGGTCTCCAAAACTGTCGAAATAATAAATGGTTTTACCAAGTTTCTTGTAACACACCCAATGAGTGCCTAATCCTTCACTATTATCCAAATTTACAATACCAGTCTCATTTTTCCACATTTTAACCGGTAACTCATCTTTCATAAATACTCCTCTAAAAAATGGGATTTTCAAACAAGAAGCATATGTAATCAGTTCTTCATTGGTCAATTCTTTGTTTTTAATTATTAATTGCTCTTTCTTATTTAATACACACGATACGGTCTTAGGTATAATCCTCCTCCCTTTTTTATCATTGACCATATTGTTGGTTTCTTTTTAGCTTTACCACTGGTAGATCGACGTTTTCTTCTGATATTACCTCCTTGTTTCTTAGCGGGTTTTTTCCCACGCCTTCTTCTCTTTCCTCCTCCAAACGTAGTTTTTGCTTTCATTGCTGCTGTTACTGCTAAAGACGCTGCTTTTTCACCAATACTTGCGTCACTAGATTTTACTCTTTGCCAAGCTTTCTCAGCAAGTGCTCTATCTGCTATTGATCTATTTTTAGTATCACCAAATTTGGAATACGCTATATCGTGCTGTTTACAAGCCTGATCGAGCTTATTTATTCCAGGATCTCCTCTAGCAAGACGTTTCTCTAATTTGGTTCCAGGACCACAATATTGATATCCTCCAGGTAAATGTAATTCCACAGGTAATAAATCAATCGCCTTGTTAACTATAGCTCCAACCGGTTTACTTAATAAAGAAAATGCTGTTGATGCTATTCCCCTTCCTCTCTGTAATCTCTCTCGATTATGACTGATGCGTTTAACCCTCGACATGGCTATTTATAGCAAAACCTACAATCAGTAGGTGCACTCTATAAATGTTTTACAATGAATGTAATATCAGTTTTGGTTTCTTGTATTATATACTGTTTAAAATCCATTTATTATATAGAAATGGATTTATTAATTAAATGTAGACATATTAAATAGAAGTAGTAAAAATTGAAATAAGGTGTAATTGAAGATGTTCCAGATGTTTCTCCGCTGGTGATGGTATTGTTGTCTTCGGTAAAATGAATAAACTTTAAATAGTTGTCATGTTTCCTTAGAAACTTGCCACTAAATCGTTGGTAATTGAATAACACATCCCAGTCTAGTTTATCTTTAAAATTGTCAATGTAATTCTCAGAGAGATTTTGATATTTAATTATTACTTCCCAACAGTTATTAAAATTTGATGTCATCTCTACGAGGAAGTCTTCTGAAAACTGTTGTCTTTGTAAAATATGGATCCAGTTAACTCTGTGAAAATAAATTCTTAACATAGTCATTGTGAAGAGGTAATGTATGGAAAGTTGTTCCCAATCCATATATCTATCAAACCGTTGAACAAAACCATCTGTCAACACTCCTTGGGGAAATCTCGGCTCTTGAGATATTAAACTCCACGCAGTAATATTGGATTCCATCATCCTCTCTGTATCGTCTCTCGAATATAACTGATGCTTTATCCCTTATCATGGGTGTATTTTAAATTCTTTTTTCTCTTATGTAATCTTCATTGTTTTCTGTTGGTTCATTAATCACATTCACTTTATCCCCCTTTCCTAATGTCTTGACTTTAGAAGGCTCAGACGGTTTATCTCGTTGATTAAGTTTCTCTGGATTGTGTATATTTTTCCAGTCTAAATAATTGTGACTGTCAACATCTGAAGCTGCATCTCTTCCTGAAGCCCGATGGATATAATGGAATAGAGCTGCACCAAACCTTTCCAAATGTTTTTCATATTCCGTAGTCCATTTCTTGTGTACAATATCAAACATTTTCTTATTTACAGCGTCTCCATCCTGCTCACAATCACCTACATTTGATAATTTTAATTTTTTTACATCATAGCTTGTGTCAGTTTCATTCCTTTTGTAAATCGTTAACAATTTTAGAGTAGCGAAATTTACTGCTTCCCCATCATAAACGGGATGTTGTATATTGCTTAACCTTTTACCGGAAAACCCCCAATGATCTTCGTGTACAGTTGGGGTTCTTTTATCCATGTATTTTACCGTAACCGCATCAGAAGACAAATGCGGATCACCAACATTTTGAATTACTTTTCCTTCAAAATTATAGTTGCCATCAGGTGTTAACGGAAACCCAGCTCTTTTTTCACTATATTCAGATTTTACTCCAAACTCGGAATACCGTCCAAACTTGTCCACACTCATGATGTAACTGAATCGCTATCGTTTAGGTTCTTATTATATATGTACGTCTACTGAACAATTATTCCTTGTTTTCGCAGTTCATCAACCAAAGCTACCCATTCGTTTTCTAAACCAGTGTGCCTGGCTTCCATAGCTTCATGTAATAACCTCATTCGATCAACTAACTTATTTATATCGATGTAATATATTATATTAGTTTTATACAAGTTTTTCAATAATCCCCTTCCAGATGTGGTAGGGTCAGTTGTTTTTCTCTTTTTATGCTAAACATTTAATTCAGCAGAAGATAAAGCTCTTCTTTTAATTTGAGCTTTTTTTGATTTTGAGGGGAAAAGACTAGATATAATACTTGTATATTTTATTGACCGATTTCTATGAATAGGTAGGTCTTTGGAATACTTTTTTCTATGTGCATTTGTATACTCTAATATATGTTTAAACAATTGTAAATCCCTTTTAGTATATTTACCAGGATTATTTTTAAAGATAAGTTCAAACAAACCTTTTGTACCTTTATATTTCTTATCTCCAATAACTATATCATCATTTTCGTTTATATCTAACTTGCTATCTCCAATCATTAATCCTTTATCCTCTATTCTAGCTCCATAGGTATGATAATTTCGATTAGCATGTGCGGCGTGTAACATTTTTAACGTATATGTTCTTCCAAGTGTTCCTTTAAACATAATATCCGTGCCTAATTTGCTTAAGTTGGATGGGTTAATATCCTCTTCTTCTGCTCTTGTATCTTCTACACTTGTATCTTCTGTACTTGTATCTTCTGCGATGTCCTTTTCCTTTAAATCCTCTATATCTCCGCTTTCTTCATACTCGTCGCTTTCTTCAGATGTTTGTAACTGGCCAAAACTTTCATCATTGGGAAATTCATATTTGGAAATTGGTAGCATTTTGTCTCCTTCGAAGCGAATTGAAGGTTTTTCCATATTTTGTGCTAATCGCTTTAAAGGTTCAGTAACAGGTTTGAATGTTGTTTCTAAAAATTGCTCTCTTTCATTTATACCTGATTTTAAAGCTCGGTTTTTTTGTCTAATAGAATCACTAAGTGATTTTATTTCCTTTAATAGCTTTTCCTGGTTAACCATCTTCACACCTTGACGACTTGTACAGTAATACCGCTAATCAGTGTATTAAAACGAATTTATCAAAACCTATTCTATAACGACCATCTTTTATAGCATGATCTTTCATAATAACCAAAAATCCATACTTTTCCGTCCATGCTTTTCCGCAAAGCTCTTTAAACTTTTCAAATGACATATCCGCATTCACATGATCGTTATATATATGTTTTAGGTTAGTATCATCTTGTTTGAATACAATTAGAATATTTGCATTATCTCTGATAAGTTGTTTTGGGATTTTGCTATAAGTTTGTCATATATATATGCTGTCTATGTTATTATGTCTTCCCATGGCAAAGTAGTTTCTAATAGTATCCTGATTTTCACAAGATACATCGTCAAATATAAATACAGAATACGGTTTCGCTTCGTTTGGTTGCATAATGCTATCACTAGCGTTAAATTTGTAAAAATTAACATCAGACACATCAGATAGGATTTTATCCAGCAATTTATACTTTGGTTGATGTAGAGACTTTGAAAAAATATATAGGTTATTAAACCTTAATCCCTGTGGATTAGTGATCAAATTAAAGACGACATTGGTCTTTCCACAGTTTGAGGGGCCACTTACTATACATCGAACAGTGTTTGGAAGTAAACTACCGTGTTTACCATTGTTGATTTTAACGTTATCCACAGTTAAATCATCTATGTTATTAATATTGAATCGATCTTTATGGTGAATAATCTCCATCCTGCTCAAAGGTTAACGATTAAATGAGCTGCTTGCATTACACCAAGTCCTTTATAGGTATCCATGAATCCTCAGTTTTGTTAAACCCTAACCACCGCACTTTAACTGCGTCCTTTTTTCTTTGTAACACTTTTTCAACAAGATATACATCACCTACTGTTGACTTTAACATTTCATGTCCATAAAATGCACCTTGCAACAAATCTCCTTTGTTATCTTTTAAGATATACGTTTCAGGTACAGTCGGTAGCACTTTATACACTGTAAAAACTTCATTCGTCCAATTGGGAAGGTATTTCTTGGTAAACACTCCCTTATATTTACTAATCCGTACTTTATCACTTACATTAAATTTTCTTGGCTGCATTTTTTCTACTTTAGGCTTTGTATTTTTCTTTAGCGTTTTAATACATCCTTTGCATTTCTTCTATTTACTTTGTTAGGTTTCATACCAATAGTTCGATGAAACCTGTTGTTATAATCATTTATTAATTGTGGTAAAACATCATACCATACGTAAGAACCTCTTTTTGAAAATTGTTTATACAGTGCTCCTTTTAAGGTTCTATTGAATCTTTCTACAATAGCTGCTTTTTTCTCTGAATTTGTAGAATAATGATTTATTTTATATTTATTCATTAACTGTGCAAAGTTTGTATTAAAGTATTCTGTTCCATCATCAGTTTGTAAATGTTTAATTTTGTTTTTATCTCTTTTTATGGCTATTTCCATGGCTTCTGTTACGCTTTTACCAGTCTTGTCCTTTAGAGGCAAAGCGTCTGCAACATTTGTAAAACAATTAATAATTGTGAGTATATATTTAAATCCTTTGTTTATTCTGCTATGCGGTCGCATTTCAATTAAATCCGCTTGATATAGATCATTTATCCCTTTTATAACAGTATTTCTTCTTGGAAACATTATTCTTGCAGGTTTGTGTAGTTCATTAATAATCTTCTCCTTCAGGTCTGACATGATGGTTTCACGAAGACAGCTGATATGGTATTAAATATTCTTTTGTATAAATCTGCTTATATAGGTCAAGGTCATTCTAAACTAATGTATAAAAGGGGGAACACAGCAAATACTGCTGTGTTCCCCCTTTTATACGGAAAGGAAAAGGAAAAGGGATGTAGGACGATGAAAGGGTTACTCGTCAATAGGGTTGAGGGAATAGTGGCCGAATGGTAGAGTGTGGATGTTGTCTGCAAGGATGTGTCGTTTATCATCATTTGAAGAGAGAGCTTTTTTTACTTCCGTCACGCTGTACAGCTTATGGTTGAAACTTCTGATTGTGTTGAATTTTGCTGTTATATCTTGATCTTCAAATAAACATTTCTTATAGTGATTAAAATGCACATTCTTCTTTAAATACAAACTTTTTACTCCTTTAGCTTTCTTAATGACTTGGTTTTCATTTAGTTGTAAAGAATATAATTTTGACATTAGTGCAACAATTTCTTGAAGTATAACACCATTGGCTTCATCTTTAAATTTGCCAAGCACTTTTTTGTTTCTGTCATTGTCGTAGTTTGGATGATCTTTTGGATAGTCGGAAAAGTCAAAGTCGTTTTTGTAATCAAATGTCCGAAGATCTTCATACATATCGTTAGTAATTATCCAATATATAAAAGCGTCTGTATCCATGTAGGAGATGCCGATGTTTTCCCGTCCATAAAAGGTGACCATCTTTTTGTAATGAAAATCGTACATATGAGTCTTGGAGATATCCAGGATTGACATTCCTATATACAAAGGACGATCCATCTTCACACTTGTTTTCTTCATAGATACAGCTACAAGATTTTCATTAATAATTATAGATGTATTAAAGTTCGGCTGTTGTACGAGTTTCTGTAGTTTGTTCGGATCTGTAACAAGTTTAACGTTTTTATGTCTTCTTTTGTTTTCTAACGTTTTACCGAATATCGCATTGTTCATTAATTTAAAAAAGTCTTTTTGAAAGGCTGATGTAGCAGCTGCTCTTCTGGTAGTATTCGAGTCTATGTACGGTTTCAACCAGCACGATTGGGAAAATTCCACAGCTCTATTAATTTTAGTAAGACGTAAACCTAATTCGATAGCTTGTTGAACAACCCAATAATGAGCTACGTATCGTTGTTTATTGTTAAGGGTCATCATTAATTTGGGGTGTTTTCCAGTTGGTGAAATTTCTGTTCTTGCAAGGAGTGGAAGGTCATAATGAAGATCGTGTAAATGTTCTGGATATTCAAAGTCGCAATCCAAAATATATCCGGTATCTCCATGTTTTGGAATTTGTGAAATATCGCCAATACAGTCGGGATCAACCCATTTAAAGTTGTCAAATGGAAGTGGGTTCGACATGGCCCATCCATACAGATTATTTGCGTCGAAATATCCCAAGTACGTTGAAGGTTTCTCTTGATCATGGTCAGATAGATATTTGTTGTTGGCTTTAACATGTCTCGTCACGCTTTGAGTTAATCCACCTCTAACACCCGACTCAACCATTAAAACCATATCTATATCTGTTAACAGCTGGAGTTTACATTTTGTTTCTTTTAGCATTGCTTGCCAAGCTAGTCCTGGAGATGTATACGAATGTAGAGGGTCCAAACCGTATGCTGCAAAACAGGTTCTTCGGAATTCTTCCATAACATCGCAGAGAAGAGTCACGTCAAGTTTTACATAAAAGTCTGAGTATTCTCCCAAAGTCTTCATATCCAACTCGTTCCATACTCGACATGCATGTTGATAGTCTTCAAGTGAAATTTCCGATTCATTGAGTTTGTTGTTAAATTGTTCTGGTGGAGGAAGTGATGTTTCATTAAATCTATGCAGTCCATCGATGTAATCGTAGGGGAAGACTCCTTTTCTAAGAACCAGATCCATTTTACTACTGGCTACAATTTTGCTTGTTTCTATCAGATCTTCTCTTTTTAAATTCTCAGTTAATTTCATTAGGCTAGAAGGCATAAATCTAAACGAATCAATAAACCTAAGTTTTATTTTGCCAACCTTTTTAGAGAAGCTTATAAATTTTTCCATTGTTGTTGCCAAAACATCTATTGCTCCATCATCTCTTCCTAACTCCGGGATGATGAAATGAGAGTCATATCCACTAAGGTTATGTAGAACAACGGGTACAAAAGATGGTACTTTGTAATTTAAGTTGCAAGCGTTACAGGCTGCACCTCTGTAGGCTCCTGTAAGATGGTCGTGATCACGCACTTTAACGTTATCTGGTGTAAATAGGTTATTACACAGATAACATGTTGATGCCAAATTGTGATGTTGAAGTTGGTGTTCATCCATAGGCTGCATCGGTATTTTAATTTTGTAGATTTCTTCCACCTTGGAGGCAATGTAATACAACTCATCTACAAAGTGTTTCGCTGCTTGTTCACCACGATATATCTTCGGAGCAGATGATAGTCCATATTCTTGAAGATGTTCTTCAGACAACGTGGATTTTGTTAGTATACAATAACTGTTTGGTGCATGTTTTTGATATTTGCTTCTTTTTGTGATATCCTCTTCTTGTTGTTCAATTGGAAGTAAGGATGCTTCGAAATCCGCGTACACAACAAATGGAACAGGGTATTGGTGATTTACTTTATCAAATTTTATCTGCGCTCTGCTGGGATGTGGCAATTTAATTCTTACCTCATAGTTTCCACTACATAACCTTTGATGTTCTACTAACCATTCTGTACCTCCTCTTCTTAATGGTTTGCTCACGTGGCAAAAGCATCTCTTACATGTTGTGATTTTACTTTTATGTTTTGTTAACTGTTTACATACGAGCCCTTCAAAATCTTTTATATACACGTAATGTGATATCTCTCCTTTATTGATTAATAACAAGTCAGTATGATTGTTGCGCTCTTTCGATGTTATGCGCAAGGGATACACATTATTTGATGAATCCAAACCAAATATGTTGACTGAAGCTGACGGATTTTGCTTTTCAAATTTAGATATATCAGTAATTGCAACAGGGTAAGTCATTCCTTGGAAATTATACTTATGTTGAACTTCTTCATATTCTCTATTAGGTCTACACACATGATGTTTTACATATTTGGCCAACATAGCATATTTAAAACATTCATTATCTTCATTTTGCACATTAATACAGGATTTGGTATCACTTACTTTTTTCGGAAGAGGAATGTAACTACTTCCTCTCATTCCGTAACCGTGTTTATGAACTCTAACATCCAGACTTGTTATACTTAATAAAGTCCATCCAGATCCTCTTCCTTCATGCTCTTGTATTTTCGTCAAAAGTTCCTCAAAACATTCTGTTACGATCTTTTCAATATCTGACGCAGCTATGATGGTTCGGTTTTTTGTCATAAAACCTCTTGGCGATGTTTCGTTTTGAATGTTAGTAAATATGGCATCTAGCAACAGTCCAAATTTGATAAAATTCAATCTTTTTTGTTCATTCTTTAGTGTTTTGGTTACTAATTCTTTGGCGTTATGTAAAAAGTTTTCAAGTTGTAATTTTACGTTGTCAATTTTAAAATGTGTTACTACCTTACCAGGTAGTGCTTGAGCGTGTAGTTCCACATCTACTGCTGTTGATGTTGAGGGTCGGTGAAGTGTAGACATAGCAGCTGTTGATATTGAAGGACGGTGAAGTGTAGACATAGCAGGCGTTGAAGTCGATGTTGATGGTGTTGATGTTGAAGGATGGTGAAGTGTAGACATAGCAGGCGTAGAAGTCGATGTTGATGGCGTTGATTGTGCATAATGAATGACACTTGGTCTTGAAACTTCATTTTCTTCTTTTTCTTCATTTTCTTCTTTTTCTTCGTTGTGTTCTTCTTCATTTTGTTCTTCTTGATGTTTTGCTAGTTGGTCGATTGAATCTAATTCTTCTTCATTTGGTTCTTCTGTATTTGTATTGGTGTTATGTTTCAATTCTTTATGAATGGTTAAAAGCCATTCATCTCTGAAAGAAGCTTTACAAATATCGCAGCGATTCATAATGTAGACGTGCTCTTCACAAGGGTCAACGCAATAATGAAAAACACTGCAAATGCACCTCTATTTATACCCTAGAAAAAGTGGTGGGGGTACGTTTTAGGTTAAGTTTAAGTTTGTAGCTAGAGGCTACAAAATTCTGTATTTGGGTCAAGGACATTGAGCATATTTGCCAGAACGGGGAATAGAGCAGTAAATGATTTCATTTTAAACCATAAACTGATCTATTCCCCGCTTTGTATTTAACAAGGACAATTTTCTCCAACAGGAAAATTTAATATATTTTAAACTCGGATGTGAAATCGGATTGTACACATTGCATCTCGATCAACTAAAAATTTCATAAAACAATAGGGATCTTCAGTTGTAGATTCATCTTTAACATATTCGATGGTCAACATTGCCGAACGAAGATCTTGTGGAATTACGTCGACTTTTATTAGTCGCCTTTCCATTTCAAACCGTTTTGTTATTGATGTAAGTTTTATCACATCATCGATATCGATGAGGGGAAAGCTGTAACAAACGGAGTTTGCTGGTGGGTTCATAATGCCGATATGATAAATATACACTGTTGCATCGACATTAAATAGACGTTCCCCCACCATTAAATGTATAAGTTACCCCCACTTTTTCAAAACAAACAAAAAAAAAAATTTAAAGCTAGTCAGCCAAACCAGTTGAGCCCCCACCCAAATGTTTCTGACCTTGAGTGGGGGGGGGTGTTTTGTTGTAAGAAATAAATACATCTTCCAATATCTTACCAAACAAAGATTTTCTAAGTCCCGAAGTGGGTCAAGGTCATCTGAACATGTTGCCAAAACGGGGAATAGAGCAGTAAGTGATTCCCACTTGGACCACAAACTGCTCTATTCCCCGCTCTGTATTAGGGAAGTGAATTTTGAAGAAAGGTCACAGTTATAGGCAATAAACCTGATAACAGAACCTTTTATTAATTTATCCAAACAAAAGGAAGTTACAAATGGTTTGCAGGGAGTATTTTCAAAAGTTTCTCGAGGGTAAGATGGGTAATGTCAATCGGTTTTCGTGCCATATTGACAAAGGTCGGTTTTCGTGCCATACCTTTTTGTAAGGGGTTAGGAAAAGGATGAGAAACATACTGATCAGTTAAAGTTAATTTTACAAAGACCAACCAAGGTCGGTTTTACAAAGGTCAACAGCATCCTGAAACCCAGTCGGACGTTGGTCAGTAACGGGCGCCAGGCAACTGTGAACCAAAGTTTTGACCAAGGTTAGTTATAGCGTGTAAGAAAAGGACATACCAACCAAGGTCGGTTTTACAAAGGTCTACAACATCCTGAAACCCAGTCGGACGTTGGTCAGTAACGGGCGCCAGGCAACTGCGAACCAAAGTTTTGACCAAGATCAGTTTTAAAGCGTGAAAGAAAAGTACATATTTCATTAGTAAATAAAAACACTTCAAAGACACTTTAAAACCAACACCAAACTAACTACAGTTAAACTAACTACATTTACTAGCAGCAAACTACAAGCGTTATTCTAACATGCTTAATAATAAACAGACATGCCTTAAGCTAAGGTAGCATCTCTAATATACAGTGGTACCAACTCTATACTAGAGATACTATTGCGGACAGCGCGGGCAAACAGCTAGCTAGGCTGTCGGCCTGCGACTGCGAACCCTCTGCGGGCTGCTCCCGCTTTTATAGGAATATATCATGGGGGGGGCAAGGACTTCGACAGTAGTTTGTTCCAACACTGTATCGCATACTCTGAATTGCTCCAAGTCCGGTAACTGGGTCAAGGACAAGTTAAAATATTTTGTAAAATAGCAAAGGTGTTACCTTTGCCATTTTACTTTGGAAGCAAGCTGTACTACGTTTAAACAAGGGAGACTATTATCCGTTTTACATAAAACTCCTTGCACGATCTTTTGATAAAATGGAAAAGATTAATGCCGGAGGGCGATTCCCATTCCATCAAAATACAATGCATATCATTTCTATGCAACGGTCTCAGCTCTACCTTTACTTTTAATTTAATGCCTCGGAACTCATAAGTTGAAAACTGCGTTGATGACCTCCAGCCTATGTGACCCTAGTTTTATTTTAGGAAATAAATATATCTTCCAATATCTTACCAAACATAAATTTTCTAAGTCCCGAAGTGGGTCAAGGTCATCTGAACATGTTGCCAAAACGGGGAATAGAGCAGTAAGTGATTCCCACTTGGACCACAAACTGCTCTATTCCCCGCTCTGTATTAGGGAAGTGAATTTTGAAGAAAGGTCACAGTTATAGGCAATAAACCTGATAACAGAACCTTTTATTAATTTATCCAAACAAAAGGAAGTTACAAATGGTTTGCAGGGAGTATTTTCAAAAGTTTCTCGAGGGTAAGATGGGTAATGTCAATCGGTTTTCGTGCCATATTGACAAAGGTCGGTTTTCGTGCCATACCTTTTTGTAAGGGGTTAGGAAAAGGATGAGAAACATACTGATCAGTTAAAGTTAATTTTACAAAGACCAACCAAGGTCGGTTTTACAAAGGTCAACAGCATCCTGAAACCCAGTCGGACGTTGGTCAGTAACGGGCGCCAGGCAACTGTGAACCAAAGTTTTGACCAAGGTTAGTTATAGCGTGTAAGAAAAGGACATACCAACCAAGGTCGGTTTTACAAAGGTCTACAACATCCTGAAACCCAGTCGGACGTTGGTCAGTAACGGGCGCCAGGCAACTGCGAACCAAAGTTTTGACCAAGATCAGTTTTAAAGCGTGAAAGAAAAGTACATATTTCATTAGTAAATAAAAACACTTCAAAGACACTTTAAAACCAACACCAAACTAACTACAGTTAAACTAACTACATTTACTAGCAGCAAACTACAAGCGTTATTCTAACATGCTTAATAATAAACAGACATGCCTTAAGCTAAGGTAGCATCTCTAATATACAGTGGTACCAACTCTATTCTAGAGATACTATTGCGGACAGCGCGGGCAAACAGCTAGCTAGGCTGTCGGCCTGCGACTGCGAACCCTCTGCGGGCTGCTCCCGCTTTTATAGGAATATATCATGGGGGGGGGCAAGGACTTCGACAGTAGTTTGTTCCAACACTGTATCGCATACTCTGAATTGCTCCAAGTCCGGTAACTGGGTCAAGGACAAGTTAAAATATTTTGTAAAATAGCAAAGGTGTTACCTTTGCCATTTTACTTTGGAAGCAAGCTGTACTACGTTTAAACAAGGGAGACTATTATCCGTTTTACATAAAACTCCTTGCACGATCTTTTGATAAAATGGAAAAGATTAATGCCGGAGGGCGATTCCCATTCCATCAAAATACAATGCATATCATTTCTATGCAACGGTCTCAGCTCTACCTTTACTTTTAATTTAATGCCTCGGAACTCATAAGTTGAAAACTGCGTTGATGACCTCCAGCCTATGTGACCCTAGTTTTATTGTAGGAAATAAATATATCTTCCAATATCTTACCAAACATAAATTTTCTAAGTCCCGAAGTGGGTCAAGGTCATCTGAACATGTTGCCAAAACGGGGAATAGAGCAGTAAGTGATTCTCACTTGGACCACAAACTGCTCTATTCCCCGCTCTGTATTAGGAGAAGAGGACTAGTTTAAAGCTCGCAATTATAGGCAATAAACCTGATAACGGAACACTAACCTCTCCCCCGAAATATTATTCACCCAACAAACAAACGATATGGTCAGTTAACAACAGTCGCGCACTCTGAAACCGCAAGGACGTTCATCACTGTCTAGGCGTCAGAGTACTACGAACCGAAGTACAATAATACCTGACCAAGGTCCCCTTAAGTTTATTTCCCCGAAGGTGTATCCCCCCAAGATAAGCAAAATGGTCAGTTAACAACAGTCGCGCACTCTGAAACCGCAAGGACGTTCGTCACTGTGTAGGCGTCAGAGTTTTACGAACCGAAGTACAATAATACCTGACCAAGGTCCCCTTAGGTTTATTTCCCGAAGATGTATCCCCCAAGATAAGCAATATGGCCAGTTTACAACAGTCGCGTACTCTGAAACCGCAAGGACGTTCATCACTGTGTAGGCGCCAGAGTACTACGAACCGAAGTACAATAATCACCTGACCAAGATCCCCTTAAATTTTACAGATATTTAAACAAGATTCCCTTAAATTTTACAAATATTTAACCAAGATCCCTTTAGATTTAACCAAGATAAGCAAACTAACTGAATCTGTTTCTCGTGAGTGAGGGCTAAGATAGGTAAAAAAAGTCATCCGGTTTTCATGCCGTAATGACTCAAGGTCGGTTTTCGTGCCGTACCTTTTTGTAAGGGGTTAGGAAAGGTGTTTATTTGAGAAACATAATCCCCCCTGAGATATTTAAAGACATAAGGTCGGTTTTCGTGCCATACCTTTTTGAATGGGAGCGTGAAAGAAAAGTACATATTTCATTAGTAAATAAAAACACTTCAAAGACACTTTAAAACCAACACCAAACTAACTACAGTTAAACTAACTACATTTACTAGCAGCAAACTACAAGCGTTATTCTAACATGCTTAATAATAAACAGACATGCCTTAAGCTAAGGTAGCATCTCTAATATACAGTGGTACCAACTCTATACTAGAGATACTATTGCGGACAGCGCGTGCAAACAGCTAGCTAGGCTGTCGGCCTGCGACTGCAAACCCTCTGCGGGCTGCTCCCGCTTTTATAGGAATATATCATGGGGGGGGCAAGGACTTCGACAGTAGTTTGTTCCAACACTGTATCGCATACTCTGAATTGCTCCAAGTCCGGTAACTGGGTCAAGGACAAGTTAAAATATTTTGTAAAATAGCAAAGGTGTTACCTTTGCCATTTTACTTTGGAAGCAAGCTGTACTACGTTTAAACAAGGGAGACTATTATCCGTTTTACATAAAACTCCTTGCACGATCTTTTGATAAAATGGAAAAGATTAATGCCGGAGGGCGATTCCCATTCCATCAAAATACAATGCATATCATTTCTATGCAACGGTCTCAGCTCTACCTTTACTTTTAATTTAATGCCTCGGAACTCATAAGTTGAAAACTGCGTTGATGACCTCCAGCCTATGTGACCCTAGTTTTATTGTAGGAAATAAATATATCTTCCAATATCTTACCAAACATAAATTTTCTAAGTCCCGAAGTGGGTCAAGGTCATCTGAACATGTTGCCAAAACGGGGAATAGAGCAGTAAGTGATTCTCACTTGGACCACAAACTGCTCTATTCCCCGCTCTGTATTAGGAGAAGAGGACTAGTTTAAAGCTCGCAATTATAGGCAATAAACCTGATAACGGAACACTAACCTCTCCCCCGAAATATTATTCACCCAACAAACAAACGATATGGTCAGTTAACAACAGTCGCGCACTCTGAAACCGCAAGGACGTTCATCACTGTCTAGGCGTCAGAGTACTACGAACCGAAGTACAATAATACCTGACCAAGGTCCCCTTAAGTTTATTTCCCCGAAGGTGTATCCCCCCAAGATAAGCAAAATGGTCAGTTAACAACAGTCGCGCACTCTGAAACCGCAAGGACGTTCGTCACTGTGTAGGCGTCAGAGTTTTACGAACCGAAGTACAATAATACCTGACCAAGGTCCCCTTAGGTTTATTTCCCGAAGATGTATCCCCCAAGATAAGCAATATGGCCAGTTTACAACAGTCGCGTACTCTGAAACCGCAAGGACGTTCATCACTGTGTAGGCGCCAGAGTACTACGAACCGAAGTACAATAATCACCTGACCAAGATCCCCTTAAATTTTACAGATATTTAAACAAGATTCCCTTAAATTTTACAAATATTTAACCAAGATCCCTTTAGATTTAACCAAGATAAGCAAACTAACTGAATCTGTTTCTCGTGAGTGAGGGCTAAGATAGGTAAAAAAAGTCATCCGGTTTTCATGCCGTAATGACTCAAGGTCGGTTTTCGTGCCGTACCTTTTTGTAAGGGGTTAGGAAAGGTGTTTATTTGAGAAACATAATCCCCCCTGAGATATTTAAAGACATAAGGTCGGTTTTCGTGCCATACCTTTTTGAATGGGAGCGTGAAAGAAAAGTACATATTTCATTAGTAAATAAAAACACTTCAAAGACACTTTAAAACCAACACCAAACTAACTACAGTTAAACTAACTACATTTACTAGCAGCAAACTACAAGCGTTATTCTAACATGCTTAATAATAAACAGACATGCCTTAAGCTAAGGTAGCATCTCTAATATACAGTGGTACCAACTCTATACTAGAGATACTATTGCGGACAGCGCGTGCAAACAGCTAGCTAGGCTGTCGGCCTGCGACTGCAAACCCTCTGCGGGCTGCTCCCGCTTTTATAGGAATATATCATGGGGGGGGCAAGGACTTCGACAGTAGTTTGTTCCAACACTGTATCGCATACTCTGAATTGCTCCAAGTCCGGTAACTGGGTCAAGGACAAGTTAAAATATTTTGTAAAATAGCAAAGGTGTTACCTTTGCCATTTTACTTTGGAAGCAAGCTGTACTACGTTTAAACAAGGGAGACTATTATCCGTTTTACATAAAACTCCTTGCACGATCTTTTGATAAAATGGAAAAGATTAATGCCGGAGGGCGATTCCCATTCCATCAAAATACAATGCATATCATTTCTATGCAACGGTCTCAGCTCTACCTTTACTTTTAATTTAATGCCTCGGAACTCATAAGTTGAAAACTGCGTTGATGACCTCCAGCCTATGTGACCCTAGTTTTATTGTAGGAAATAAATATATCTTCCAATATCTTACCAAACATAAATTTTCTAAGTCCCGAAGTGGGTCAAGGTCATCTGAACATGTTGCCAAAACGGGGAATAGAGCAGTAAGTGATTCCCACTTGGACCACAAACTGCTCTATTCCCCGCTCTGTATTAGGGAAGTGAATTTTGAAGAAAGGTCACAGTTATAGGCAATAAACCTGATAACAGAACCTTTTATTAATTTATCCAAACAAAAGGAAGTTACAAATGGTTTGCAGGGAGTATTTTCAAAAGTTTCTCGAGGGTAAGATGGGTAATGTCAATCGGTTTTCGTGCCATATTGACAAAGGTCGGTTTTCGTGCCATACCTTTTTGTAAGGGGTTAGGAAAAGGATGAGAAACATACTGATCAGTTAAAGTTAATTTTACAAAGACCAACAAAGGTCGGTTTTACAAAGGTCAACAGCATCCTGAAACCCAGTCGGACGTTGGTCAGTAACGGGCGCCAGGCAACTGTGAACCAAAGTTTTGACCAAGGTTAGTTATAGCGTGTAAGAAAAGGACATACCAACCAAGGTCGGTTTTACAAAGGTCTACAACATCCTGAAACCCAGTCGGACGTTGGTCAATAACGGGCGCCAGGCAACTGCGAACCAAAGTTTTGACCAAGATCAGTTTTAAAGCGTGAAAGAAAAGTACATATTTCATTAGTAAATAAAAACACTTCAAAGACACTTTAAAACCAACACCAAACTAACTACAGTTAAACTAACTACATTTACTAGCAGCAAACTACAAGCGTTATTCTAACATGCTTAATAATAAACAGACATGCCTTAAGCTAAGGTAGCATCTCTAATATACAGTGGTACCAACTCTATACTAGAGATACTATTGCGGACAGCGCGGGCAAACAGCTAGCTAGGCTGTCGGCCTGCGACTGCGAACCCTCTGCGGGCTGCTCCCGCTTTTATAGGAATATATCATGGGGGGGGGCAAGGACTTCGACAGTAGTTTGTTCCAACACTGTATCGCATACTCTGAATTGCTCCAAGTCCGGTAACTGGGTCAAGGACAAGTTAAAATATTTTGTAAAATAGCAAAGGTGTTACCTTTGCCATTTTACTTTGGAAGCAAGCTGTACTACGTTTAAACAAGGGAGACTATTATCCGTTTTACATAAAACTCCTTGCACGATCTTTTGATAAAATGGAAAAGATTAATGCCGGAGGGCGATTCCCATTCCATCAAAATACAATGCATATCATTTCTATGCAACGGTCTCAGCTCTACCTTTACTTTTAATTTAATGCCTCGGAACTCATAAGTTGAAAACTGCGTTGATGACCTCCAGCCTATGTGACCCTAGTTTTATTGTAGGAAATAAATATATCTTCCAATATCTTACCAAACATAAATTTTCTAAGTCCCGAAGTGGGTCAAGGTCATCTGAACATGTTGCCAAAACGGGGAATAGAGCAGTAAGTGATTCTCACTTGGACCACAAACTGCTCTATTCCCCGCTCTGTATTAGGAGAAGAGGACTAGTTTAAAGCTCGCAATTATAGGCAATAAACCTGATAACGGAACACTAACCTCTCCCCCGAAATATTATTCACCCAACAAACAAACGATATGGTCAGTTAACAACAGTCGCGCACTCTGAAACCGCAAGGACGTTCATCACTGTCTAGGCGTCAGAGTACTACGAACCGAAGTACAATAATACCTGACCAAGGTCCCCTTAAGTTTATTTCCCCGAAGGTGTATCCCCCCAAGATAAGCAAAATGGTCAGTTAACAACAGTCGCGCACTCTGAAACCGCAAGGACGTTCGTCACTGTGTAGGCGTCAGAGTTTTACGAACCGAAGTACAATAATACCTGACCAAGGTCCCCTTAGGTTTATTTCCCGAAGATGTATCCCCCAAGATAAGCAATATGGCCAGTTTACAACAGTCGCGTACTCTGAAACCGCAAGGACGTTCATCACTGTGTAGGCGCCAGAGTACTACGAACCGAAGTACAATAATCACCTGACCAAGATCCCCTTAAATTTTACAGATATTTAAACAAGATTCCCTTAAATTTTACAAATATTTAACCAAGATCCCTTTAGATTTAACCAAGATAAGCAAACTAACTGAATCTGTTTCTCGTGAGTGAGGGCTAAGATAGGTAAAAAAAGTCATCCGGTTTTCATGCCGTAATGACTCAAGGTCGGTTTTCGTGCCGTACCTTTTTGTAAGGGGTTAGGAAAGGTGTTTATTTGAGAAACATAATCCCCCCTGAGATATTTAAAGACATAAGGTCGGTTTTCGTGCCATACCTTTTTGAATGGGAGCGTGAAAGAAAAGTACATATTTCATTAGTAAATAAAAACACTTCAAAGACACTTTAAAACCAACACCAAACTAACTACAGTTAAACTAACTACATTTACTAGCAGCAAACTACAAGCGTTATTCTAACATGCTTAATAATAAACAGACATGCCTTAAGCTAAGGTAGCATCTCTAATATACAGTGGTACCAACTCTATACTAGAGATACTATTGCGGACAGCGCGTGCAAACAGCTAGCTAGGCTGTCGGCCTGCGACTGCAAACCCTCTGCGGGCTGCTCCCGCTTTTATAGGAATATATCATGGGGGGGGCAAGGACTTCGACAGTAGTTTGTTCCAACACTGTATCGCATACTCTGAATTGCTCCAAGTCCGGTAACTGGGTCAAGGACAAGTTAAAATATTTTGTAAAATAGCAAAGGTGTTACCTTTGCCATTTTACTTTGGAAGCAAGCTGTACTACGTTTAAACAAGGGAGACTATTATCCGTTTTACATAAAACTCCTTGCACGATCTTTTGATAAAATGGAAAAGATTAATGCCGGAGGGCGATTCCCATTCCATCAAAATACAATGCATATCATTTCTATGCAACGGTCTCAGCTCTACCTTTACTTTTAATTTAATGCCTCGGAACTCATAAGTTGAAAACTGCGTTGATGACCTCCAGCCTATGTGACCCTAGTTTTATTGTAGGAAATAAATATATCTTCCAATATCTTACCAAACATAAATTTTCTAAGTCCCGAAGTGGGTCAAGGTCATCTGAACATGTTGCCAAAACGGGGAATAGAGCAGTAAGTGATTCCCACTTGGACCACAAACTGCTCTATTCCCCGCTCTGTATTAGGGAAGTGAATTTTGAAGAAAGGTCACAGTTATAGGCAATAAACCTGATAACAGAACCTTTTATTAATTTATCCAAACAAAAGGAAGTTACAAATGGTTTGCAGGGAGTATTTTCAAAAGTTTCTCGAGGGTAAGATGGGTAATGTCAATCGGTTTTCGTGCCATATTGACAAAGGTCGGTTTTCGTGCCATACCTTTTTGTAAGGGGTTAGGAAAAGGATGAGAAACATACTGATCAGTTAAAGTTAATTTTACAAAGACCAACCAAGGTCGGTTTTACAAAGGTCAACAGCATCCTGAAACCCAGTCGGACGTTGGTCAGTAACGGGCGCCAGGCAACTGTGAACCAAAGTTTTGACCAAGGTTAGTTATAGCGTGTAAGAAAAGGACATACCAACCAAGGTCGGTTTTACAAAGGTCTACAACATCCTGAAACCCAGTCGGACGTTGGTCAGTAACGGGCGCCAGGCAACTGCGAACCAAAGTTTTGACCAAGATCAGTTTTAAAGCGTGAAAGAAAAGTACATATTTCATTAGTAAATAAAAACACTTCAAAGACACTTTAAAACCAACACCAAACTAACTACAGTTAAACTAACTACATTTACTAGCAGCAAACTACAAGCGTTATTCTAACATGCTTAATAATAAACAGACATGCCTTAAGCTAAGGTAGCATCTCTAATATACAGTGGTACCAACTCTATACTAGAGATACTATTGCGGACAGCGCGGGCAAACAGCTAGCTAGGCTGTCGGCCTGCGACTGCGAACCCTCTGCGGGCTGCTCCCGCTTTTATAGGAATATATCATGGGGGGGGGCAAGGACTTCGACAGTAGTTTGTTCCAACACTGTATCGCATACTCTGAATTGCTCCAAGTCCGGTAACTGGGTCAAGGACACGTTAACATATTTTACTTTGGAAGCAAGCTGTACTACGTTTAAACAAGGGAGACTATTATCCGTTTTACATAAAACTCCTTGCACGATCTTTTGATAAAATGGAAAAGATTAATGCCGGAGGGCGATTCCCATTCCATCAAAATACAATGCATATCATTTCTATGCAACGGTCTCAGCTCTACCTTTACTTTTAATTTAATGCCTCGGAACTCATAAGTTGAAAACTGCGTTGATGACCTCCAGCCTATGTGACCCTAGTTTTATTGTAGGAAATAAATATATCTTCCAATATCTTACCAAACATAAATTTTCTAAGTCCCGAAGTGGGTCAAGGTCATCTGAACATGTTGCCAAAACGGGGAATAGAGCAGTAAGTGATTCTCACTTGGACCACAAACTGCTCTATTCCCCGCTCTGTATTAGGAGAAGAGGACTAGTTTAAAGCTCGCAATTATAGGCAATAAACCTGATAACGGAACACTAACCTCTCCCCCGAAATATTATTCACCCAACAAACAAACGATATGGTCAGTTAACAACAGTCGCGCACTCTGAAACCGCAAGGACGTTCATCACTGTCTAGGCGTCAGAGTACTACGAACCGAAGTACAATAATACCTGACCAAGGTCCCCTTAAGTTTATTTCCCCGAAGGTGTATCCCCCCAAGATAAGCAAAATGGTCAGTTAACAACAGTCGCGCACTCTGAAACCGCAAGGACGTTCGTCACTGTGTAGGCGTCAGAGTTTTACGAACCGAAGTACAATAATACCTGACCAAGGTCCCCTTAGGTTTATTTCCCGAAGATGTATCCCCCAAGATAAGCAATATGGCCAGTTTACAACAGTCGCGTACTCTGAAACCGCAAGGACGTTCATCACTGTGTAGGCGCCAGAGTACTACGAACCGAAGTACAATAATCACCTGACCAAGATCCCCTTAAATTTTACAGATATTTAAACAAGATTCCCTTAAATTTTACAAATATTTAACCAAGATCCCTTTAGATTTAACCAAGATAAGCAAACTAACTGAATCTGTTTCTCGTGAGTGAGGGCTAAGATAGGTAAAAAAAGTCATCCGGTTTTCATGCCGTAATGACTCAAGGTCGGTTTTCGTGCCGTACCTTTTTGTAAGGGGTTAGGAAAGGTGTTTATTTGAGAAACATAATCCCCCCTGAGATATTTAAAGACATAAGGTCGGTTTTCGTGCCATACCTTTTTGAATGGGAGCGTGAAAGAAAAGTACATATTTCATTAGTAAATAAAAACACTTCAAAGACACTTTAAAACCAACACCAAACTAACTACAGTTAAACTAACTACATTTACTAGCAGCAAACTACAAGCGTTATTCTAACATGCTTAATAATAAACAGACATGCCTTAAGCTAAGGTAGCATCTCTAATATACAGTGGTACCAACTCTATACTAGAGATACTATTGCGGACAGCGCGTGCAAACAGCTAGCTAGGCTGTCGGCCTGCGACTGCAAACCCTCTGCGGGCTGCTCCCGCTTTTATAGGAATATATCATGGGGGGGGCAAGGACTTCGACAGTAGTTTGTTCCAACACTGTATCGCATACTCTGAATTGCTCCAAGTCCGGTAACTGGGTCAAGGACAAGTTAAAATATTTTGTAAAATAGCAAAGGTGTTACCTTTGCCATTTTACTTTGGAAGCAAGCTGTACTACGTTTAAACAAGGGAGACTATTATCCGTTTTACATAAAACTCCTTGCACGATCTTTTGATAAAATGGAAAAGATTAATGCCGGAGGGCGATTCCCATTCCATCAAAATACAATGCATATCATTTCTATGCAACGGTCTCAGCTCTACCTTTACTTTTAATTTAATGCCTCGGAACTCATAAGTTGAAAACTGCGTTGATGACCTCCAGCCTATGTGACCCTAGTTTTATTGTAGGAAATAAATATATCTTCCAATATCTTACCAAACATAAATTTTCTAAGTCCCGAAGTGGGTCAAGGTCATCTGAACATGTTGCCAAAACGGGGAATAGAGCAGTAAGTGATTCCCACTTGGACCACAAACTGCTCTATTCCCCGCTCTGTATTAGGGAAGTGAATTTTGAAGAAAGGTCACAGTTATAGGCAATAAACCTGATAACAGAACCTTTTATTAATTTATCCAAACAAAAGGAAGTTACAAATGGTTTGCAGGGAGTATTTTCAAAAGTTTCTCGAGGGTAAGATGGGTAATGTCAATCGGTTTTCGTGCCATATTGACAAAGGTCGGTTTTCGTGCCATACCTTTTTGTAAGGGGTTAGGAAAAGGATGAGAAACATACTGATCAGTTAAAGTTAATTTTACAAAGACCAACCAAGGTCGGTTTTACAAAGGTCAACAGCATCCTGAAACCCAGTCGGACGTTGGTCAGTAACGGGCGCCAGGCAACTGTGAACCAAAGTTTTGACCAAGGTTAGTTATAGCGTGTAAGAAAAGGACATACCAACCAAGGTCGGTTTTACAAAGGTCTACAACATCCTGAAACCCAGTCGGACGTTGGTCAGTAACGGGCGCCAGGCAACTGTGAACCAAAGTTTTGACCAAGATCAGTTTTAAAGCGTGAAAGAAAAGTACATATTTCATTAGTAAATAAAAACACTTCAAAGACACTTTAAAACCAACACCAAACTAACTACAGTTAAACTAACTACATTTACTAGCAGCAAACTACAAGCGTTATTCTAACATGCTTAATAATAAACAGACATGCCTTAAGCTAAGGTAGCATCTCTAATATACAGTGGTACCAACTCTAT
Source organism: Allygus modestus (assembly GCA_963675035.1). NCBI lineage: Eukaryota > Metazoa > Arthropoda > Insecta > Hemiptera > Cicadellidae > Allygus > Allygus modestus. Next base: position 353,462,009 of record OY776112.1, read on the forward strand.
ACTAGAGATACTATTGCGGACAGCGCGGGCAAACAGCTAGCTAGGCTGTCGGCCTGCGACTGCGAACCCTCTGCGGGCTGCTCCCGCTTTTATAGGAATATATCATGGGGGGGGGCAAGGACTTCGACAGTAGTTTGTTCCAACACTGTATCGCATACTCTGAATTGCTCCAAGTCCGGTAACTGGGTCAAGGACACGTTAACATATTTTACTTTGGAAGCAAGCTGTACTACGTTTAAACAAGGGAGACTATTATCCGTTTTACATAAAACTCCTTGCACGGTCTTTTGATAAAATGGAAAAGATTAATGCCGGAGGGCGATTCCCATTCCACCAAAATACAATGCATATCATTTCTATGCAACGGTCTCAGCTCTATTTTTACTTTTAATTTAATGCCTCGGAACTCATAAGTAAGGATGGACAGAAAGGCTTCTGAAATAGCAAGCTCGGAAGGAACAAGCCAAGTGTTTACACCTACAGCTTCCATAGCGATATGATGATTTTTACCACGCTGTTGCAGTATATAAAACATTTCCCCCTCCAGTTTTTATTTTTAATACAACATTTTTGTGTCAACCTTGTCCGCATGAAATATCTCTAAGTCCACATTTCTTCCAATATTTGATCAAACGACGGTTTTTCTAAGTCCCGTCAGTAGGTCAAGGTCATCTGACATAATGCCAAAGCGGGGAATAGAGCATAACATACTGCTCTATTCCCCGCTCTGTATTGGGGAAGGGGACAAAAGACAACAAACAAGAGACTGATTTTAAACAAGAGACTGATTTTAACGTTTCTCATGGGTGAGATAGGTGGTGTCAACCGGTTTGCATGGCCGTATTGATCTTATTGACAAGGCCAGTTTTCAGGGCCGAACCTTATTGTCAGGGGGTTAGGAAAAGGATGAGAAACAAGATACATTACTTTGAAAATAAAGACTTTACCAGCAACTATGTAAAAGAAACAAATTAATCAGTTAACGTTATTTTTACAAAAACAGCCGAGGTCGGTTTTGCAAAGGTCAACAGTATCACTGAAACCCGGTGGGACGTAGACCCAAACACCCGGCGTCAGGCTGCTGCGAACCCAAGTTTTGACCAAGGTTGTTGAGGGACCTGTAGGGCCGGGAGTACATATGTTATTAGTAAATAAAACACTTCAAACCAATACCAAACACTAACATATATATTAGACTAACTACATTACCTAGCAGCAAACTACAAGCGTTATCTAACATGCTTAAACAAACTAACTAAACATGCAAGGGCGCGGATCTCTTAATTGCGCGTCGGGCCCAACGCACACTTAACAGACCTACGCTGCAGCAGGCACTGCAACCCAGTGGGACGTTCATCGCAACGGGCGGCAGGCTACTGCGAAGAGACGCTCGAAATCTCGGGTTATATAGACGGAGAATGGGAAATCGGGATATTAAGGGGAAAGCGGGATAAGGGATAACCCTGCTTCGTTGCGGGATTTTATCCCGCACTTCCAAGAACATTTTTCCCTCGACCTTGACCTTGACCTTGAACATGACCCAAATGGGGGGGGGTCGAGGTCGGGGGGGGTGCTGCTCGAGGGGGGGGGTGCTCGGGGGGGGCTGCTCGAGGGGGGGGGGGGTGCCCGGGGGGGGCTCATGCTCGGGGAGGGGGGGGGATTGACGTAACCGGTTCTAAACCAGTCCTCAGCTTTCTACCCATGTATGGATAGGGCAAGGTTTCACTTTACGACCTGCTTCACTCAGTCTGCCACCTCATTCCAGCTTTGGTTTGCAACCAGTACACACGTGCTCTATCCAACTCTATCTTATCCATTTTCTCTTCCATCCTATTTACACCATGTCTTCTCCTCTGACTCCCGAAAAACTCCAGCACTTAAAGGTATCTTTGAAGAGGTCGACGGAAAGAAGGAGCGGGTTTAAGAGACCTTCAACTTTGAAGTCTCTCAAACGGAATCTCCGTGGCCATCCGCTGTATTTTGAACAACGACCCTCGACTCAGCCTCGGCCTTCTACATCGGCTCAGCCTCGGCCTTCTACATCGGCGGCTCAACCTTCGTCTCCAACACCGACTGTCGATGAGGTGATGCAAAGGACAAGGGTGATGGGGCTGAACGACTTGGTGACGCCGTTTGAAGTCTCCAAGGTCGAGTTTCGAAATCTGAAGCGGATGACGGAGTATAAATATGTGGCAACCAACGGGGACCACGTGTTCCTGTTTCAACTGCTCTATTCCCCGCTCTGTATTAGGAGAAGAGGACTAGTTTAAAGCCAATTTGTGAAAATTTCTAAGTCCCAAAGTCCTTGGACTTGACCTTGACCTTGAACATGACCCATGTTGGGGGGGGTACAAAGTTTTTCCAAAGTATGTCATGTGGGTACTCAAATTACGTGAATTGATCAGACGAACAAGGAGGTGCAAACAGAATTTTGATCCGGCCAAGGGTATAGTAGCAGAAGCGAAAAACTACAAAGTTTGTCCAAAGTATGTCATGTGGGTACTCAAATTACGCGAATCAATCAGACGAACAAGATGGTGCAAGCAGAATTCAGATCCAACCAACGGTATAGCAGAAATAGCGAAAAAAACAATGTTTTCAAGGTTACATACTAATAGATTCTTTATTATTGGGTTAAAGTATAGCAAGTGGGTACTCAAATTACGCGGGTTAATCAGACGAACAAGATGGTGCAAACAGAATTCAGATCTGACCAACGGTATAGCAGAAATAGCGAAAAAAAACAATGTTTTCAAGGTTACATACTAATAACTTCTTTATTATTGGGTTAAAGTATAGCGAGTGGGTACTCAAATTACGCGGGTTAATCAGACGAACAAGATGGTGCGAATAGAATTCAGATCGGACTGAGAGTAGGGAAGAAATAGCGCGAAAACAACACTTTCAAGGCCTGATATAAATAAATACTTTGTTTATGGATTAAACTACGACAAGTTATTTATAGTTTAAAGTATACCGAGGTAACGTTGTGGTGCGGGTAGGTCAGGTGGGTATCATAAACGCTAGCGCTATATCATTATACTTTCAGCTCTTGCAGGATTAACATCTACATATAGAGTTTATGTTATTCTAAAGATGTCACAGTTTTACAGAAATATGACGAAGGTGTCCTTCAACAGTCCGCCTGCCACCACCTTCTACTTCTCCGACTGTGAAGATAGAAGGTCTACGCTGTTAGTGGATTGTGAGCGATTTCGCCGTAGAATACTCCAGGCAGAAACATTCTTAGCAAGCTGTCTGCTACGCAAGATGTATCATATGAGTACATGCAATAAATTAGATCACAGTGACTGTTATGATTGCGTAAAAACAGTGTCGAGCAAGAATTGTTAATGTTTTCAGTTACGGAGCTCCGATCCTCACAGAGTCAGAGCTAGACCCTAACTAATGCATTTCCCGTAGTTATTGTGCGATGTGATAACTTGGTGGGGGAAACTGGTGTGGTGGGGGGTAAAGGCGAGTGTCTATCCTACATGCTTGTATCACTTCAGTATACCTGCGGCTCTTGCATAGTTCACATGGATTCGCAAATACAAGGCACTACTGTTTCTTCCACATGTTCTTCTTTTAATATTGAGCAAGCTGACAATACAAATGATGACATACAAGTACATGAAGTTTCTAGCACAATATCTTCTGATGCAGAAGCAATAATGGCATCCCTAATAGGGTTTGACTAATGATGGTGGATGTAGTAGCAACCATCTGCCTCGCACCAGCTGCCACCTGCCGCCTGCCATCTGCCGTCCGCCATCTGCTCCGCCCCACCACAGTTTTACCCCCACCATTTTGTTTGATACCAAAACGCTAGCTAGCGAATAGTCAGTACACCTCCGGCTCTTGACCAGTGTACATCGAGCTCTCTGTTAAAATGTCCATCAAAATTAGGTGTATTCATTATGACTCTATTCATCTGGCGACTTCCCAAGACCTCGAGGTTTTTAATGAAGAGTTAAGACTTCTCATTTCGTCCGGTTACGATTTATCTTTGGAACTTTACGCATCAAAAAACAACATGGACTCTGCGCAGGAATCGAAGTATCTCCCGTCTTTCATCAGAAAGCGAAGTGATGGTCGCGACTCCGGATCAACAACATCGATGATGACAAACAACGGGGAACTATTGTAAACATAAATTATTGTAAACATAACTTATTGTAAATAAAAAGAAAAGTAAAAATAAAGTTAAATGAAATAGTACTACCTCGCACTCGTATCATTCGATTGCTCCATTCGATTGTTTTCATTCGATATTTTTATCGAATGAAAACTATCGAATCACAATCGGATTTTACGCGTGCGAGGTAGTACTTTTTTAAAATTACCTCCCCGTGACCTTGACCTTTAAACTTTCCCTCATTACGTCACAAAACCGCCTACGTCACTGGCTCAGCCTCAGATGACGTCTTTCATGACTCAGCGCATCCGGTCACTTGACCGGATGACGTCACTTCCGGTCTAGCAGCCCCAAATGCCCACTACTCTCGTTTCTCACTGAATTCTCGAGTGCGATATTCTTTCGCTTCAGCTATTATATTGTTTTGTAATTTATATATTCAGTTTGCTACTTCAACTGATATAGGTGTGTTATCGCGTTTTGGCAAAAGTATCATTTCATTTTTAAATTTTACCGGTAATTCAACTGAGTGTTTTCTACGAAACTCTGCCCTCTCCTCCGCTTGTTGTCTTTGAAATCTCTTACTATCCTCACACCACCGCTCTTGCATTTTTTCAATTTTTTAGCCGCTTCGGGTGACATTACGTCAGGCCAAATTTCATTAGCAAACTTGTGTTTTTTAACTAGAGTATTGACTATATCGCCATGACTAATACTTCTGTTCTAAGCATAGATTTTGAAATTTTTTATTTGCATATTTTTAACGAAATTATACTTCACTTTTAATAAATATAATTGGAAATTACAAGTTTAATAAATAATAATATTGAGCGTCTAGACCGACTAGTAAGCACCGGCGTCTCCGTCACCTCGCTCGAAATTGTCCTCAGCCCCTGGAAAAGAACATAACCTTGGACAGCTAAGTGACCTTCATTTTGTTTTGTGGTGAGAATCGTGTTAATACCGTACATGTCACACAGTGAGCGCCGGTCTCCATCGCCTCGCACGCCATTATCCTCAGCCCCTGGAACAGAACATAACTTCGGACAGCTCAGTGACCTTTATGTTGTGTTGTGGTGACGATCGTGTTAATACCGTACAAGACACACACTAAGCGCCGGCGTCTCAGCCATCGCCTCGCTCGCAACTGTCCTCAGCCCCTGGAACAGAAAATAACCGTAGACAGCTCAGTGTCCTTCATGTTGTGTTGTGGTGACGATCGTGTTATTACCGTACATGACACACAGTAAGCACCGGCGTCTCCGTAGCCTCGCTCGTAATTGTCCTCAGCCCCTGAAACAGAACATAACCGTAGACAGCTCAGTGTCCTTCATGTTGTGTTGTGGTGAAAATCATGTTAATACCGTATATGACACACAGTTAGCGCCGGGGTCTCAGTCACCTCACTCACCATTATCTCCAACCCCTGGAACAGAACATAGCCTCGGACAGCTCAGTGACCTACATGTTGTGTTGTAGCAATGATCGTGTTAATACCGTATATGAAACACAGTTAGCGCCGGGGCCTCCAAATCCTCACTCACCATTATCCTCAGCACCTGGAACAGAACATAACCTTGTACAGCTCAAAGACTTTCATATTGGGTTGTGTTGACGATCATGTTAATACCGTGCATGTCACTCAGTAAGCGCCGGCGCGGCGTGTCCGACGCCTCGCACGCCATTATCCTCAGCCCCTGGAACAGAACATAACATGGGAGAGCTCAATGCTGTGTAAATAACACACAGTAAGTGCCGGCGTGTCCGTCACCTCGCTCGCCACTATCCTCAGCCCCTGGGAACAGAACATAACCTCGGACAGCTCAGTGACCTTCATGTTGTGTTGTGGTGACGAACGTGTTAATACCGTACATGACATACAGTAAGCACCGGCGTCTCCGACGCCTCGCTCGCCATTATCCTCAGCCCCTGGAACAGAAAATAACCTCAGATAGCTCAGTGAACATCATGTTGTGTCTTGTTGACGATCGTGTTAATACCGTATATGACACACATTCAGCACCGGCGTCTCCGACGCCTCGCTAGTAGGGGGCATTAGTTCCTTCAAAACCAGCAAAGGCGCAGTGAGGATCCTGAGGATCCACCACCCCCCCCCCCCCTGTGACGTCAGCCCTCCCCCGTCACGTGACTCAGGCAGTTGACCCCCCCCATGACGTCAGCCCCCCCGACCTTCCGCATAGCCAAGCACGACCTCCCCCCCGGTCGTCTGCGACACTTTTCGTGATGACCTTGAACATGAGGAAAAAACTTTTGAAAATTAATAACTAGCTTATTTACCCGCCGATTCCCACGGGATTTTTTCCAGAGTGTAGGCCTATCCCAGAGGAAGCGAATGACGAAAAAACCCCATAGATCCGCCATCAAACAAGGCCGTTATTAATTTATAACCGCGTTTTCCTTATGGGATCTCAGCTGTTTACCGACCGATTTTGATGAAACTTAACCACATGTCGGGTGGCGGCCTAAGTAATCCATCCCTTAAAGAAAATTGAAAATCCACCTTTAAATGGGTCCGCTATTAATTTATAACCGCGTTTTCCTTATGGGATCTCAGCTGTTTACCGACCGATTTTGATGAAACCTCACCACATGTCGGGCCGTGACCTAAGTAAACCATCGCTTAAAGAGAATTGAAAATCCACCGTTAAACGGACCCGCTATTAATTCTTAAACGCGTTTTCCTCACGGGATCTCTGCTGTTTGCCGACCGAACTCGATATGACTTCGTTACACGTTGTATACCGGCTTGACTAAACCAAAAACTGCGAGCGGCTCCGCGGCGTCACGTGTCGAGGGGCGTGCTTACATTCCACTGCGAAGCTCCTCCGGAGGGCGATGCGGTGGAAAGTTCCACGACCGAGGCCTCCTCCCGACCGGAGTGCTATTTATGAGCGCGTCCTCAAGGGTCTCGCCAGTTTGTCTTTGGAGCTCTTACTGTGCGGACGAAGTATTGCCGTCTCTGCGATACACCTACACAACTTGCTGTTCATTGCCTTTGGATTCCCGTAAAAGTTAACGTAAGTAACAACATATTTATTAATTAGCGTTTCTATTTTAATTATTCGTTATTTTTAATTTTCGTTACTATCGCGGTGATTACTTGTGCGACTGTTGCGACTGTTGCGACTTTCTCTTTGGATATCCTAAAATGTAAGTAACATGTAATTTACTTTTTCATCAGCAAGTTTACCATTGCTCTAAAATCTTATTAGCTAACATTAATATTTAATCTTTTACATATCCCAGTACACTGAGCCTTGTCGTTGTTTCTTTTCTGATGGAGATGAGTGTAATTGTAATGACCTTGAAACAGTTGTGTTTTATAACGATTAAAATTAATGAATCAAACTTAAAAACCAAAATAGACTCACTACCACTCTTTAAAAAAAAATTTTTAAGCGAAATAAAATTAGGTTTTACTTTTCAACCGAAATGCCGAGTTCCGAGTGGAATTATAGACGAGGGTAAAATCGCCATGTGCGAGCGAAACAAAGACAAAGACGTGTAACAGTGTTAGTAATGTTATAGGAGCGATTCATGTCATTTATTCCTGTCTACTATTGGAAGGGTTAGACCCGCCTCGTTCCCAGGGGTACCGTTATCAAATTGCTTTTGCTGTGACAACTGCGCCTTTGTGGCGGACGGAGAGTACAGATACCCGATTTCGCAGATGGCTGTTCCTCGTATGTGTGAGGTCTGTGGGCGCGTCTACGTGTCCGCTAGAAACTTGGCTCGTCACGCTGCATCCGCCCACAACGACCGCCATTACGACTGCCATGTCTGCGGTAGACAATTCGGGCGAAGTGACAACCTGCAACGCCACCTCGCCACAGTTCATCCTCCTACTCCTCATGACCAAGCACCAGGTACAGTTTTAGGTTAAATAAGAAACCGCCAGTAGATTTATTAAGTATGCTTTCTTCTCCGGTATCCTCACCCACGACGTCACGGCGCGCCCGTGGACTTTGGTAACTAATGACTTGTTTTTATGAGAGAGTAAACGGCCCTGACCGGGTAAACTGGCAATTAAGACGAGAAAACAGACTCGAGGGGTAAACAAGAGGTTGCCAGCCCTCTGTATAGTTCCTCACCACCACCTCATCACCCTTGTATTTAACAGGCTTGGGTAACTGGCGATCGAGATGAGGAAACAGACTCTAGGGAAAAACAAGAGGTTGCCAGCCTTCTGTATAGTTCCTCATCCTCGTGTTTATCGGGGTAACTAATAGGACTTGTTTTCCTGTTCGCAGGCTGTCCGTGCCCGTTGTGCCCCGTCGCCCTGGCCGGCCCCGAGGATCTTCGCCACCATATGGAAGCGGTCCACGGTGCGAGCCCGTCGGCTTCGACCTCCTCCTCCTCCTCCGCAACGCCACCCGCCAGAGACCCACGGCCCGAGTGCGACGCGTGCGGGCGGCGATTCGCCCGTGAGGACATGCTCAGGCGTCACGTGCAGCTGGTGCACGCCAACGAGGTCCGCTGTCCCGATTGCGGCGCCCTTTTCCGCAGGGCCACGTACCTCCAGCGACACGTGGCGAGCGCCCAGCGCGGCATGAGGTTCGCGTGCGCATACTGCGACCGAGGCTTCACCCGGCGCTACAACCGGGACCAGCACGAGGCCTACACCTGCCCCGTCGTGAGGAACCTCGTTGTGGACGAGATGCCGCGCCTGCCCGTCCTGTCACCCGAGCCCCAGCCCGGACCCAGCCACGAGCCCCAGCCCGGACCCAGCCACGAGCCTCAGCCCGGACCCAGCACGGCACCCGACGGGATGGTGGGCGGTGGCGGCGGATTGCCCACGTTCCGCACCGTCCAACGGGGGTTCCGCGGACGGCTCCTGACCTTCGGCCTGTCCCGACCCATGGAGGACTTCTTGGCCGTGGAGGACGCGCTGGTGCTGCTGTTTGACAGCGTCCTGAACCTGTTGACCGACGTCAGGATCCGACACCCGAACATTAAGGTCAACATGTTCCTGGAGTGCGAATTCGCCAACGTCCACGGAGCCACCTGTCTGCGGGCCTTCAAGACGAAGAATGTGTCCTTACCGCCGCGTCCAACTTGGAGGATTTCCTGTCGGCTTCCTTCAAGAAGCTGACGGAAGAGAAGGAGCAGTGCCTGCTAGTGGGCAGCGGGTGGAGCTATCTCCGGATACGCGACCTGGAGATCCGCGTCAACCTCTTCACCCCGTTGGGAGAATGCGGAGTCCGGTTCGTCCAGCTTCCCAGGACCATCTGCGAGACGCGCGCTGTCATCAACGTGCAAAACGTCGATGACATGTGCTTCGCGTACGCCATCCTGGCCAAGTTCGTCGCGCAACACCCGGAGAGGCCTGCATCGTATACACCGGACGTCATGGCACGCTACGACTGGGTCGGCCTACGCTTCCCCGTGGTGCTGAAGGACATCAAAGTCTTCGAGAGGAGGAACCCCATCAGCGTGAACGTGTACGGGATCGAGCGTGCCATGGTGGGGAGACGTCTCGACGGATCGCCAAAGTTCCAGGACCGAGTGTTCCCGCTGAAGATCTGTAAGCGGGAGTTGGAGGATCACCGGGACCTGCTGTACGTGACCACTGGTGGGGACAGTCACTACGCCTACATCGCGAACGTCAGCAGGCTGGTGCAACCCCAGCTGACGTCCCACCGCGGCACTATCCACGTGTGTAAGCGATGCTTCGCTCACTTCGACAACCAGCCCAACAAGCTGGAACTGTCCGGTGCCGAGCGCCTGGAGGAGCACATGCGATACTGCACCGCCAAGGCCCCCCTCCGCTTGGACATGTCCCAGAAGCATCGGATCCGCTTCGCCCACCCCGAGTACACTCGGCACGAGCGCTTTTGCGTCTACGCGGAATTTGAGTGTGCTCTGCAGCCCGTCGCCGCCGACCCGGCGGAAGCGCCGCTCGGCACGAGGCCCCTGCAACTGCACGTCCCGTACGCCTTTGCCTACCAGATCGTGGACTCTCTCGGCCTGGAGGAGTTCGAGCCCCGTGTCTACTTCGGGGCCGACGCGTCCAAGGTGTTCATGGAAAGGTTGAAGGTGGACGTGCTGGCGCTGTGGGACTTCCTGACCAACGCGGTCCTACTGCAGCCCGTCTTGAACGACCACGAGACTCGCCAGTACATCACGGCCACCGTCTGCTACCTCTGCGGGAAGGAGTTCACGGACCGGGACGTCAAGGTGCGGGACCACAACCACGCTCCGCCCTACGAGTTCCGAGGAGCCGCCCACCACTCGTGCAACTTCAGGTACCGGGAGCAGCGACACATCAACTGCTACTTCCACAACCTGTCCAACTACGAAGCCCACTTCGTAGTGCGGGAGCTGGCCATCGACCAAGGCGATGTGGACATGTTGGCGCACACGGAGGAGCGGTACATCGCTTTCACCAAGCGATTCCACTTCGGCCGACCCGGAGACAACCCGCGACGGAGCAGCAGCTTCGCGGTGCGCTTCCTGGACACGTACAGGTTCCTGTCCATGAGCCTGGCCAGCTTGGCGGCGGGACTCCCCACGGACAGGATGCGCGAGACGAGGAAGCGCTTCCCCGACGACCGGCTGTTCGACCTGGTGCGCAGGAAGGGCGTGTTCCCCTACGACTTCGTGACGTCCTACGACACGCTGTACAGGACCAGGGAGCTGCCGCCCAAGGAGGCGTTCAGGAAATCCATGACCCTGGAGGACGTCAAGGACGAGGAGTACGAGCACGCCCTGAACGTGTGGCGAGCCTTCGAGTGTCGACACCTCAAGGACTACGCGGACAAGTACCTGCGCTGCGACATCGCCCTGCTCACCGATGTCTTCGAACAGTTCCGCGACACTTCACTGGCCGAGTACGGGCTGGACCCCGCCCACTACTAGACCCTGCCGTCCTACGCCTGGGACGTCATGCTCAAGACCTGCGACGTGGAGCTGGACACGCTGCAGGACATTGACATGTACCTGTTCGTGGAGCAGGGGATCCGGGGAGGCATCTCTCAGGCCATCACCCGCTACGCCAAGGCCAACCACGCCGGGTGCCCGGACCACCACCCGGACGAACCCACGCGCTTCCTCCTGTACCAGGACGCCAACAACTTGTACGGCTGGGCCATGTCCCAGTGCCTGCCTACCGGAGACTTCCAGTGGCTCAGCCGTGAGGAGATCCGGGCGTTGGACGTCGCGGCGCTGGACGCGGAGGCCGAACGAGGCTACATCCTGGAGGTGGACCTCCACTACCCCGCGCGCCTACACGACCTGCACAAGGACCTTCCCTACTGCTGCGAGACGAAGCGTCCGCCGACAGGGAACTTCCCCAAACTGTTGACGACCCTGGACGACAAGACGCACTACATTTGTCATTACAGGGTCTTGCAGCAGGCGCTGCAAAACGGATTGGAGCTGGTCGCGGTGCATCGGGCGATCTCGTTTCGCCAGTCGCGGTGGTTGGAACCGTACATCCTGATGAACACGGAGCTGCGGAAGAAGGCCAAAACGAAGTTCGAACAGGACTTCTTCAAACTCATGAACAACGCGGTCTTCGGCAAGATCATCGAGAATGTACGGAAGCGCCTCAACGTGAAGCTGGTGTGCACCCCGGAGAGGTTTTCCAAGTATGTCGCCAGATCCAACTTCCTGGACCGGACGTACTACACGGAGGACGTGGCCCTGGTGCATCTGTCCAAGGTCAACATCGTGTTGGACAAGCCCGTTTACGTAGGCATGACAGTCCTGGAGCTGAGCAAGTGGCTCATGTACGAGTTCCTGCGCAAGATGAAGGAGCGCTACGGTGACCGCCTCACCGTGGACTACATGGACACGGACAGCTTCGTCTTTGACATCGTGTCCCAGGACGTCTACGCCGAGATGAAGGAACACCTGGACGACTTTGACACCAGCGGCTACCCGAGGACCCACCCCTGCTACAGCCCCGTCAACGCCAAGGTCATCGGAAAGTTTAAGGACGAGTGCAACGGCCTGTCCTTATTCGAGTACCTCGGCCTGCGGTCCAAGCTGTACTTCATGGACATCGAGGACGCGGCGACAGGCGGCAGCAAGGCTCTCAAGCGAGCCAAGGGGGTGGCGAAGGGCGTTGTCAAGAACGTCCTCACCCCCGACGACTACAGAGAGTGCTTGTTTAACGGGGTCCGGAAGCACACCACCAACGTATGGTTCCAGTCCCACTTGCACCGGGTCTACACCGTGGAAGTGGACAAGCTGAGCCTCAGTCCGGACGACGACAAGCGGTGCGTCCTCCCCGACGGCATCCACACTCTACCGTGGGGACACAAGGACGTCCCGCCGCTACCGCCAGCCAGGAGGAGAGATCAGCCGCAGCGGATGGAGGTGGACGGCGAGGAGAAGGAGGAGGGACAGCGCCAGGACGATGACGAGGACGAAGAGGAATTCCCGGTGTAGTTGTATAGTAGTAATTTTAAGACGACTTGTAAATAGTATTATAAGTAATTACACTCTAATAGTTTTATGTACAGCATGAACCCGAGTTGTTTATTTCCTCCCTTTGTTCACTCACAAGTCACAAGCCGTTAGGCTCAGAAAAAAAAAATAATAAAATAAAAAAAGAAAGCTCGAGTGTGAGAGAAAGGTGTTATGGGCCGTTTGGCCCGAGCCGTGCAGCTTAAAAAGCCCCCGCCAACCGGGAGCGGTTGGTGGCGCGTGTCGGGGACGGCCCTGAAGGAGTTGCCCAGTGGTCTGCTGATGTCCGAGGGGTCACCCTCGAGTTAGTCAGCGGCTTGCTGATGTCCGAGGAGTCTCGCGCCCTCTTTGGTGGCCTTCACTGCCGCTTGGCGGGGGCTCAGCCAGTGACACGCACCGCTGGTATATAAACCTGAGGTCCAGCCCCGCTGCCTCAGTTTTGTTTATTTATTTATTTTTTATTTTTTTTAATATAGTAAGGCGAAAGGAGAAATGAAAACACAAGCTTTATCATTATGAGGCATGTATTGTACAGTAATAAGGTTACATACAATAAAAGAAAAACCTTACAAACTAGTTTTAAGCGAATAAGGAGTGGAAGAGCCTGCGGACCAGAGCGTCGTTGATGGCGGGGGCGGTAGGGTCGAAGAGCTGGACGTAGTCGCTGAGTGACATGTGGAAAACAGCCCGACAGTACAGGTAGGTGAGGTAGTAGTAGCCGCCAACAGAAGTATCGTAGCCCTGGAGCCGATACCTGTTGTAGATGTAGTGGCGGTGATGAGGATTGCGCCTCAGGAACCTTTGAAAGTCGGCCTGGAATGGCGGCCTCCCGTAGCTGTCCAGGTACTCAAGTCTGTCCTCTTCCGAGCAGTAAAACGCCACCCAGTGTTCGCCTCCCTCGGTGTGTGCTACCGTGTTGGACACGATGGCGGTGAGAGGCTTGACTGGCGCGTCCGGTAGTTGGTCAGAGGCGTAGACCGCGACGTTCTTCAGTCCGGGGATCCTCGCCAGGCATTCTCTGATCTGAACGGTATTCATCGTGGGCGGAAGCAGCACAGGCAGCTTGAGACGGACGGGTCTGGCCTGTCGTTAGCCATGAGCCAGTCCCGCAAGACGATGCAGTTATGAAGGGCGCAACGGTTGTGGGAGCTCTTATGGTGGCGACAGCGCAGAGTCTGATAGGCGGGCGGACCGTTGAGCGACCCGCAGCCCAGATCCTCCATGTCCTGAGCGGCGGTGGCGGTGGGCTCGGTTATGAGGTGGCGTCGTACGAAGTCCCTCTTCTGCGATCCTTTGACGTAGACCAAGGGGCGGTGGATGAGGCAGGAGCGCAGCTTGTCCAGCAGGGCGATGTACGCGATGTCTCCCTGGTCCCACTCCAAGCCGTGGCAGTGGCGCGTAAGCCAGACGCTCTCGCGCTGTCTCTCTGGAGTCAGGAGGTCCTTGCTGAAGGGCGGGCAGGCGATGTGATGTAGGAGCAGCGTGCCGGTAGTCACGTCCACTACGCAGACCTCTTTCAGTAGAAAGTCGTTGTCGCTGTCCTTGAAACACTGCATGTCCATCACCACGCTTCCGTGATGACAGCGCGCTGGCAGTGGCTCGTTGTAGATTTTTGGCGGCACGTCCATCTCGTACGGTTGTCCAAACTGATCTGAGCGCGCGCCGCTGATCTGGGTGCGCTGCTGTCGGGCGACCTTGGACTCGCGCGCATGCGCACCATCACCTAACGGTCCACACGGTGGCCTTGAGCGCAGCAACTCGTTTACCCGTCAAAGTCCACCATCACCTAACGGTCCTCACGGTGGCTTTGAGCGCAGCAACTCCTTTACCCGCCAAAGTCCACAGTCACGTTGCGGTTGCGATCCACTTCCACTACATTGTCCAACTCAGCATACACTACGCAGTTGACCGCCTCCGTCAAGGCTTCGGAAAATCCGATCTCTATGCGCAGATTGCCGTTGCGCACCAGGTTCCAGTGGCTCGCTTGACCAGCCGACAGGTCAGGCGTCAAGTCGAACACCATCACCGTGCAACCGTACATGAATTGGGAGCGGTCTACATCATTACCGCAGTTCAAGTAATGGATGCCGGTGCCACTGAACAGAGTGTCATATTCGAGCACGCACAACTCTTGGCCTACGGAGTAATCCGGTTGCAGCGGTTTGCCAGGCACTTGCTCACCGTCCAGGTACAGCGCGGAGAAATTCGTCTTGTAAGGATGAAAATTGAACGGGTTCTTCTTGTAGTCTCCGTTGAACGCCTGGTTGTTGACCAGCCCGACTATGACTCGTTTCGGCAGTTGGCCGAGGAACACGCTGTCCATAGTCTTGCCGTGGATACCGCTCGGCAACGTGACGGTTTTCACTTCCACGCGGGTGATTGGGTATTTGGCTGTGCCGGTCTCCAGCGTCCTGCTGTGTGCCAACAGCACGCTGGGATTGATCTTGCAGCGGCGCATGAACAGGCTGACATCGCTGATCGCCACCCTGTAGTCGGTGATGGTTTTGGACACGATGGCGAATGAGTCGTGCGATCTGATCAGACGGAACCGCATCTTGACACCGTTCAGCATGAACTTGTCCTGGTTGCACAGATCGACGTGCAGATGTCCCACCATGTCCACCAAGCGGCTGCCCGCGATCAACGTCCGCCGCGTTACGAGCCCCACGTTTCCCTCCTCGCAATCGTCCATCCTAGCGGTGGTGTCCTCCATGAACAGCTCTGCGGTGAGATGTGTGCTCTTGGAGTCCTTGCCGTAGGTCAACAGGTTCTCCAGGTAGGCGCGATAGGCGTACGTGTTGTTTTGCGGCGACACCAGTTTGTTGTTGAGGTACAGGTCCACTTGACTGAACAGCGAGTGGAGCCAGTTGTTCACCGGGCCGACCTGTTTGATTGTATCCTCCCCCGTCACCGCGGCCCCAGCGGCCGTTTTGATAGTCACCTTCACATACAGTAACGTATGCGAAAGATCGGTGTATTCGTCTCCATGACCGGGCACTACGAACTCTATAGGCGAATCATCCGTCAGCGACGAGACCGGCTTGTAGCAGACCCATTTGCTGCTCTCGATACTGGTCTGCGTCGGGGGCAGAGAGAACAGGTCCAACTCGGTCTTGACGCACTCGCACGATTTCTAATTTATGAACGACATTATCCAAAAATGTCCTTCGCGGTACTCCTGCTCTTCTTACGTCGCACAACGGTCTTGCTTCTCCTCTTCTTAGCGATGCGTCTTGCGGGCTTCCTTTTCGTCTTGGGCACAGCGCTCTTCTTCCTCGCTCCGAGGAGTTTAGCCAGAGACTGAGGAGTGACCTGCTGTACACGCCTCTTCTTATAGGTGCCGGAACCGCCACCGCTCAGCAAGCGATCCAATTTATCATCGGCCCTGCGTTTCAGTGACCCGGTAAATTGTCTGAGCCGGGCGTTGGCTGCGACACGGGGGTCAGCTGTGCCCGCCACCACGTCGCCCAAGAAGCCCACACCAGACTTCAGCGCCTCCTTGCCCAGCACCGATGCGCCGGATTTGATTAACGGGACCACTGTACGCATCAGCCCGCCTAGGAAACTGCCAATGCCATGGCCGCGTTGGAAAGCGGCTCCTCTGAATACGGAGGACACTCCGTGCCCCGACTGCTGTTGGCGATAGTACGCCAGATAGGGGTCGTTCGGGTTCATTGCTGCTCTCTGCGCAGGTGAATCTTCATGCACGTAGTCCCGAAGCGGAATGGCAGGTGGTGTCTGACGCTGTCCCTTAAATCGATTTCCACGCTATCGAAAGAGCTCTTCATCAACGGCACGTAGTGAGGGTCGGTGAAGTGCACGGTGGTACTCGCGACGTAAGTGTAGCTTTTTGCGTCGATGTTCACAATCTTTAACAAGAGCGCTACCGTGTCACCTACTAGCTGGAGTTCCACCAGGTCGCAGTACACGTACATGTGCGAAGGGATCCCGGCCAGTAAGTCGGGTGGTCTTATAGCTTTTCTATGTTTGATCACATTCACGTTGTGCACGTCGTATCCCAACTGTAACGCTAGAGTGGGGCTAAATTCCAGTTGCACCACAGTCTGGTCCATCGAGATCAATTCCACCCTCCCGGTCTCCTTGTCGTACTCAAACTGGCATTGGTGCAGGTCTAGTTTTGGAATGGCGTTGATGGATCTAATCAGTTCATCGATGTCTTTATAGTTTCCGGCTTCCACCTTTACAGCGGTCAGTGCAGGCTTGCCTGTGTCATCCTTAGTGTAGAAATATACGCGAGCATCCTCCCCCACTGTGACAAACGAGCACGGGTAATGGACCTCGACTAAAGCGACTTCCCATTCACCATCGCCACCCAATCGCACGACTGACGGTAGATGGGTGATGTAGTTAGCCACGGTGTTGTTTGGATAATAGTCCATGGAGCTGTTGCTGGGCAACGTCAGGTACAGCTGTCTGCGCTTTGTCGTCATAGCAGCTGTTGCACTTCGGATGCGGGTACCCACGAGTTGAAGTCCTCTCCGTACCCGACCCACTTGACCAAGTAGCGCTTACTGCGGCCTCGTCCTTTAGTGACCAGTATTTTATCTATTTGGTACAGGCGGTCCGGGGCGACCGTCACCTTTTGCATCTCGTGCTCGTAGAAGCGCCCTTCCAGCGGCGTACCGTTAAGGTCGCGCAGCACGTACAGGGGTAGGGGAAGCGACCCGTAAACGTGGTCCACCACGAACAGCTCCTTACTCCAATTGGTCTCGTAGCCTTTGGCGAACGTACCCTTCTCCTTGGCTATGCGCACCGTGTCGCCCGGCTCGAACCTGGGCTTGTGCTGCTGGATCGCCTTTCCGTACATGTGACGCCACGCCTTGTACACCGTTTGACCATCGCCGCTGTCCACGTCCACGGGTCGCAGGCCGCCACCCAGGCTCTTGTGCGGACTGTGGTTGTAGGCGTCTACAAGCCTGTCCAACTCGTCCACGTAGCGATACGTGTTCTTGTAGGTCAGGTAGCGCCACATGCGGGTCTTGAGCGTGCGGTTGACTCGCTCCACCACCGCCACCTTCACATCGGGGTTCTGCGTAGTGACATACGTGACACCGTGACTCTTGAACACTCGCTTGGTAGCGGCCCCGGTGAACTCCGTCCCATTGTTGGTCTGCAGGCAGCGGGGCGTCGCCTCAGAGAATATTCTCTCGAACGCAGCGGCTACTTCGGGCCCGTTTTTCTCCTTAGCGGTACCACGAACAGCCGCTTGCTGAACACGTCGATCACAGACAGCAGGTAGTTGACTCCGTCGTTGTACCGGCTCAGGCCGCGCATGTCGTTCAGGTCCGCCTGCCACAGCTCCCGAGGCCCGAACACGACGTAGCGGTTGCGGGGAAACTTCTTGCGCGCGGGATTATGCAGCGTTTACGCGTCCTGGGTGCGCAGCCAGTCGGCTACCAGGCGTTTCGGTAGACACGCGGCTCTGGTCAGAGCAGCCACCCCGCCGAGGGAGCCAGGCTGGTTCGGGTCATAGTACAACTTCTCCATTACGGTGAGAACAGCTCCCAGTTGTCCAATGACGATTCCTGGTCGGGTTCCTCGGTTATTATCCTTCTCCTGGCCGCCGGAGGTCGCGGTCTCAGGCGGTCTAGCATCGGCGTCAACCTCGGTGAAAGGGATGTCGACGAGGCCGTCGTGTCTCTCCAGGGGCTCGATGCCGAGTCCAGCCCCACGCCTAGGTAACGCAACGCAGTGGGGTTGATCACGTATTCTTTGGGCACGTTCATGTCCTTCAAGCCGGTCATCACTTGATGCCAGCCGGTAGGCAATCGGTCCGCCCTTTGCGCTCTCACTATGCTGTGCGCGATGTCCACTATATTGGAATCGGAGATCTTCACCTTGTCCACGTACACCGCCCCACTGGCGTCCCAGGCGATGGGGCTGCCTTGTCGGGTCATGAATCGCAACAAATTGCGCGCCACCGGCCTGAAGATTTTTGAGGACGATTCCACAATGTCCTCCGCCGAGGCACTAGACTCGCGTTACATCTGACTCGGACCTCCCGCCGCTTCCTCCTCCCTCTCCTCGCTCTCGATGATTGACAGACCTATGGGTTGACGCTTAGCCGCAGAAAAGTGCAGGAACCGCTGTAACACCTGCTGATATTGTTTCCATTTCTCCGTATCGTCCAGCCGCTTGTCGCTCAATATGCGATGCATCTCAGCGTCCAGGCTGGCTGGCTTATTGGCGCTACCTGCTCCTTTTGGTCCCGGTCCTTCTCGCAATCTCTCGATGAGCTCCTGCGGTACAACCACCATCTTCCTAGCGTACTCCATGTCCGATTAGCTTCTGTGCTAGAACGGGCAAAACAGCGTTCAACAGCAGGGGTAGGAGGATCCCTCCGCCCCGTTGGACGAGGTAGTGTCGCTTCTTGGCCCAACCCTCACCGCGATTCACCAGCCGTCTGAGCGCCTGCGCCTGTTTGTGTTTACTCAATTTGCGTTTGAGGCAGGGGGAAAGCGGTACGTTTCCGCGTAGCACGTTATACGCGCACTCGCACAATGACTTGATGCGCCTCTTGTCGCACGCTTTTAACAGGGCCTTGCGTTCTTTGGGCGTAGCGTGTACTAGGGCCCTCAGCAGCGCTGCGTCCTTCTTCACACGGTGTGACATGATAACTGACGCTGGCGCACTCGGCCTATTTATCACTTCTTCTTGGGCAGGTACACGTAGTTTACCGGGTCGTCTGGGAAAATGGCGGAACGTATGCGCATCTCTTCAGGCGTGGACTGTTTCAAGTCTATGAGCAGGTAGGCGTGCGGGTCGTGCGTGGCGTCCGCGTAAGCTTCCTCCACGAACTTGAGGTTTTCCGGGTATACTTGACGGGCCAGGTGTTTGATCTGAGCGCGGTCCCTGGGATTCTTTAAACACACTATGTAATGAGCGTTCAGCGATATGTCGCGCTGGCCCCTGCCCTGGTGAAACAGGTTTTGCGTGATGAAGAACACGCTCATGTTGCGGTGGTGCGAGCCCTTGGTGAACAGGTCCACCACGCCGGGGCCAGCCTCGCCCATCATGTCATCGACGATGACCAGGGCGGGCTCGCTACCGTCGTAGTCGTCCAGGTCTGGTAGGCCGGCCACGTAGCGCACGACAGAGTCCGCACAGCTCTTGCCACCGCCACCACCACTACCGTAGTGCCAATTGATACGGGCGAACCGCGTATCGCACAAGTGGTCAGCGTGCTCTATGAAGCGAGCCACGAAGTGCGACTTGCCGCTGCCAGAGGGCCCGGCTACGATGGCGGTGAACGGGTGTTTCCACCTCAAGTCCATGGCTTCTACTGACCGCCGTGCACCACCAGCTCGGCTCTTGTAACTAAAATTCTTTTTCTCGCTTTATATTTAATTTTTTGTTTTTGTTTTTATAATATCAAAGGGAAATAAGGGTATAGGGAATATCGTTTATTTTATACAAATTCCAGGAGAGGGGTTTTACTGCTAGGAGGGCCGCTCCTCTTCACGAGGCTCATCCTCGGCCTCACGCGTAATTGTATTGCGTGATGGTGTTGTCATCCAGGACCGTGAGGTACCGCCGAGGCATGTAGATGCGAACCGGGTCATCGCCGGTGAGACCCTCCAAGGTGGCCAACACCGCCTCGCCGTATGGCGTATCCACCCGCTCGAACGAGCGAATCGGATATACCACGTTGTCCTGCAGGTCTACGATGCGGGTGTAACTCGCGGCCTTGCAGCTGTTGAGAGCTGTCCTGAGGTCCATCTTCTGGTCCGTGTGGTGCATGATGGCGTGGCTGGATGCGGAATGACTGGCTCTCGCTGCCGAGTCGCCTTTTATTAGCGGTGTCTACGTGCCGACCCGCGCGTATCAACATGATGACATAGTTACTCGCTCAATTCCAGGAAGGGTGATGTAATGGAAAGCTTTACTGCGTAAACAAGTGGATTTTTCTAGAAGCGTCTCGGTTATCAACTGCTTAGTGGAAGTTTCCACGCTCAATTCCAGGAAGGGTGACGTAATGAAAAGCTTTACTTCGTAAGTTCTAGAAGCGTCTCGGTTATCAACTGCTTAGTGGAGGTTTCCACGCTATCTCTGGTTTACTGGGTAGCGCGCCTGGAGTGTGCGCTCCTCTTGGTTTTCCCTGACGCAATCGGTCTTTCGCCAGGTGGGTAGAGGAGTAGCGGTCCTAGTGATCTCGTCGTATCTTGACTCTCCCGTCTCGCTATTTTCCAGCCATAGGTTTTGCAATCTGGATAGCAGGTCCTCTAGACATATGCAGATTTCATCGTTTCGCTCCTCGTCCAAGTACAAGCCGCAACTGAACGTGGGGCGACCTCCTTTGAACACGTTCATCTTCAACAGTACGTTACCGCTGTTGGTAGGGTTCTTCACGGTGTACTGATATCCGCCAGCGGACCAGCACAGTGTCGGGGAATCGATAGGCACTTCCTTCCTCTTTACAGTCCACCCATCGAGCTTTTTCTTCTTTGACGCACATCCCTGCTGTACCGGCGGTGCGTTGGCGTTCTCATTGTTCATTGCGTTCAGCTCCTCTAGGAAGGAGCGGATCGTTTGGTCCACTTCAGCTGTACTGACTTCGTTTCCGTTCATGGTGACGTCTCAAACAACGCTGAGGTCGCGCGCGCGGCTCTGCCTCGGTTTTATAGCCGGGTCGCGCGCGCGCGCTCCAGCGAACCTTCTAGAAGCTTCCAGAAACGTGAAGCTCCTCACCTGCATGCTGGTTCCGGCTTATGACGTCCGGGGGGGTGGGGGGCTCCTCACTTGCATGCTGATTCCGGGTAATGACGTCACGGGGGGGCTCCTCACTCCACCCTTGCTAGTTTTATTGGGGTGGGATGGGATAGGGTTATGGGTTGGGGTAGGACAGAGGGTTATGTGGTAGGACAGAGGGTCTTGGGTTCACTCCACCCTTGGTAGTTTTATTGGGGTGGGATGGGATAGGGTTATGGGTTGGGGTAGGACAGAGGGTTATGTGGTAGGACAGAGGGTCTTGGGTCTTTGGGTTGGGGAATAACCGGTTTGGGGTTTAACCGGTTACTGTCCAGGCCAACTATAGTTTTCCTGGACGTCCAGCATCGCCATGCCGCCTTAGTTCAGAGTGAACTGCAGCACCTGCAGAACCTCGTCCCACTGCGCCGGGTCGCCCGGGTCGTAACGATGGGAGGACATCACGGGACTGACTGTACTCCACCGCCCCGGCCTGAGGAAGACGTGGACACCTCTCCTCATCACCTCCTCGACCCGAGTCCTTGTGGGAGTAAGATACTCCGGTCCGAGCAGAAGGTACCGGCTGATATTGGGGACGTTGACAAAGACTTGCAAAGTAAGGGCGTCCATTATGGAAGCGGCTCTGGTTAAGACTGACTCGAATGTGCGCTTTCGTCCGGGAGGGTTGTTGACACCTCTAGAGTCTGGGTATTGTCGCTTTCCAATGCCGCTTTCACCCGCTGTTGTTGACACCTCTGCTTGTTGACTATGCGGAAGGTCGGAGGGGGCTCACTTGCGTGCTGCCAGCCGGGGGCTCCTCACCTGCGTGCTGATGCCGGTCGGGGGGGGGCTGGCGACCTCTTATTTCCTCATTTCGATCGCCAGTTTACCTGAGTCCAGTAAATACATGGGTGAGGAACTGCACAGAGGGCTGGCGACCTCTTACTTCCTCATCTCAATCACCAGTTTACCTGAGTCCAGTAAATACATGGGTGAGGAACTGCACAGAGGGCTGGCAACCCCTTGTTTACTGCGTGAATCTGTTTACTCTCTCTCTCTCTCTCGAAACCAGGTTATTAGTTACCAAAGTCTACAGTCGTGGAACTTTCCACCGCATCGCCCGCCGGAGGAGCTTCGCAGTGGAATGTAAGCGGTAAACAGTTCCCGGAACCGCTGATGAGTAAACAGGCTGGAACAGTCACGTAGGCCCTAGCACGCGCCTCGACACGTGACGCCGCGGAGCCGCTCGCAGTTTTTGGTTTAGTTAAGCCGGTATACAACGTGTAACGAAGTTACATCGAGTTCGGTCGGCAAACAGCAGAGATCCCGTGAGGAAAACGCGTTTAAGAATTAATAGCGGGTCCGTTTAACGGTGGATTTTCAATTCTCTTTAAGCGATGGTTTACTTAGGTCGCGGCCCGACATGTGGTGAGGTTTCATCAAAATCGGGCGGTAAACAGCTGAGATCCCATAAGGAAAACGCGGTTATAAATTAATAGCGGACCCATTTAAAGGTGGATTTTCAATTTTCTTTAAGGGATGGATTACTTAGGCTGCCGCCTGACATGTGATTAAGTTTCATTAAAATCGGTCGGTAAACACCTGAGATCCCATAAGGAAAACGCAGTTATAAATTAATAGCGGCCTTGTTTGATGGCGGATCTATGGGGTTTTTTCGTCATTTGCTTCCTCTGGGATAGGCCTACACTCTGGAAAAAGTCCCGTGGGAATCGGTGGGTAAATAAGCTAGTTATTAATTTTCAAAAGTTTTTTCCTCATGTTCAAGGTCATCACGAAAAGTGTAGCAGACGACCGGGGGGGTCGTGCTTGGCTATGGGGAAGGTCAGGGGGCTGATGTCATGGGGGGGTCAACGGCCTGGGTCACGTGACGGGGGGGCTGACGTCACGAGGGGGGGTGTGGATCCTCAGGACCCTCACTGCGCCTTTGCTGGTTTTGAAGGAACTAATGCACCCTACTCTCGCTCGCCATTATCCTCAGCACCTGGAACAGAACATAACATGGGACAGCTCAAGAGACCTTCATATTGTGTTGTGGTGACAATCGTGTTAATACCGTACATGACACACGGTAAGAACCGGCGTCTCCATCGCCTCGTTCGCCATTATCCTCAGCGCCTGGAACAGAACGTAAAATTGGACAGCTCAATGACGTTCATGTTGTGTTGTGGTGACGATCGTGTTAATACCATAAATGACACACTATAAGGACCGGCATCTCCGTCACCTCGCTCGCAATTATCCTCAGCCCCTGGAACAGAACATAACATTGGACAGCTCAATGACGTTCATGTTGTGTTGTGGTGACGATCTTGTTAATACCGTATATGAAACACAGTAAGCAACAGCGTCTCCGTCACCTCGCACGCAATTATCCTCATCCCCTGGAACAGAACATAACTTTGGACAGCTCAGTGCCCTAAATGTTGTGTTGTGGTGACGATCGTGTTAATACCGTACATGTCACTCAGTAAGCACCGGCGCGCCGTGTCCGACGCCTCACTTGCCATTATCCTTAGCCCTTAAAACGCACCACAACCACGGACTGCTCAGTGACCTTCGTGGTGTGTTGTGTTGACGATCGTGTAAATGCCGTATAGGACACCCATTAAGCACCGGCGTCTCCATCACCTCGCTCGCCATTATCCTCAGCCCCTGGAACAGAACATAACCTCGGACAGCTCAGTGGCCTTCATGTTGTTTTGTGTTGTCTATCGTGTTAGTATCGTATATGACACACATTAAGCACTGGCATCTCCGACCCCTTGGTCGCCATTATCCTTAGCCCTTGGACAAGAACATAACCTCGTAGAGCTCAGTTACCTTCATGTTTTGTTGTGGTGACGAAAATGTTAATACCGTACATGACACACAGTAAGTGCCGGGTACTCCGACGCCTCGATCGCCTTTATCCGCAGCCCCTGGAACAGAACATAACCTCGGACAGCTCAGTGACCTTCATGTTTTGTTGTGTTGACGATTGTGTTAGTATCGTATATGACACACAATAAGCACCGGGGTCTCCATCGCCTCGCACGCCATTATCCCCAGCCTTTGAAACAGAACATAACTTTGGACAGCTCAGTGACGTTCATGCTGTGTTGTGGTAACGTTCGTGTTAATACCGTATATGACACACAGTTAGCGCCGGGGTCTCCGGAGCCTCGCTCACCATTATCCTCAACCCCTGGAACAGAACATACATGGGACAGCTCAGTGACCTTCATGTTTTGTTGTGGTGATGATCGTGTTAATACAGTAAATGACACACATGAAGCGACGGCGTCTCCGTCACCTCAATCGTCATTGTCCTCAGCCCCTGGAACAGAACTTAACTTCGGACAGCTCAGAGTCCTTCATGTTGTGGTGAAATGACAATGGTCTTAATACCGTACATGACACAGAGTAAGCGCCGGGGTCTCTGACGCCTCATTGCCATTATCATTAGCCCTTGGAACAGAACATAACTTCGGACAGCTCAGTGAACTTCATGTTGTGTTGTGGTGATGATCGTGTCAATACCTTAAATGACACACAGTTAGCACCGGCATCTCCGTCGCCTCGCTCGCCACTATCCTCAACCCCTAGAACAGAACATAACTTCGAACACCTCAGTGTCCTTCATGTTGTGTTGTACTGACGATTGTCTTAATACTGTATATGACACACAGTAAGTGCCGGGGTCTCCGACGCCTCCCTCGCCACTATCCCCAGCCCCTGGAACAGAACATAACTTCGGAGAGCTCAGTGTTCTTCATGTTATATTTTGGTGACGATCGTGTTAATACCATACATGACAGACATTAAGTGCCGGGGTCTCCGTCACCTCGCTTACCATTATCCCCAGCCCCTGGAACACAACATTACCTCGGACAGCTCAATGACCTTCATGTAGTGTTGTGGTGACGATCGTGTTAATACCGCAAATGAAACAAGGTAAGCGCCAGGGTCTCCGACGCCGCACTAGCCATCATCGGTATCCCTCGGAACAGAGCATAACGTCGGAGAGTTCAGTGACCTTCATGTTGTGTTGTGGTGACGATCATGTTAATCTTGTACATGACACACAGTTAGTGCAGGGGTCTCCGACGCCTCCCTCGCCACTATCCCCAGCCCCTGGAACACAACATTACCTCAGACAGCTCAGTGACCTTTATGTAGTGTTGTGGTGACGATCGTGTTAATACCGTACATGACAGACATTAAGTGCCGGGGTCTCCGTCACCTCGCTTACCATTATCCCCAGCCCCTGGAACACAACATTACCTCGGACAGCTCAGTGACCTTCATGTAGGGTTGTGGTGACGATCGTGTTAATACCGCAAATGAAACAAGGTAAGCGCCAGGGTCTCCGACGCCGCACTAGCCATCATCGGTATCCCTCGGAACAGAGCATAACGTCGGAGAGTTCAGTGACCTTCATGTTGTGTTGTGGTGACGATCATGTTAATCTTGTACATGACACACAGTTAGTGCAGGGGTCTTCGTCGCCTCGCACACCATTATCCTCAGCCCCTGGAACAGAATATAACTTCGGGCAGCTCAGTGACCTTCATGTTGTGTTGTGGTGTAGATCGTGTTAATACCGTACAGGACACACAGTAAGCGCTGGCGTCTCCGTCGCCTCACTCGCAATTATTGTCCTCAGCCCCTGGAACATAACATAACCATGGACAGCTCAGTGACCTTCATGTTGTGTTGATTTGAAAATCGTGTTAATACCGTATATGACACACAGTTAATCCAGGGTCTCAGTCACCTCACTCGCCATTATCTCCAACCCCTGGAACAGAACATAGCCTCGGACAGCTCAGTGACCTACATGTTGTGTTATAGTGATGATCGTGATAGTACCGCATATGACACACAGTTAGCGCCGGGGTTTCCGAAGCCATTATCCTCAGCCCCTGGAACAGAACATAACTTGGGAAAGCTCAATGACCTTCATGGTGTTTTGTGGTGACGATCGTGTTAATACCGTACATGACAGACGGTAAGCGCCGGCGTCTCCATCGCCTCGCTCGCCATTATCCCCAGCCCCTGGAACAGAACATAACATTGGACAGCTCATTGACGTTCATGTTGTGTTGTAGTAACGATCGTGTTAATACCGTACATGACACACAGTAAGCACCGGCGTCTCCGTCGCCTCGCTCGCCATTATCCCCAGCCCCTGGAACAGAACAAAACATTAGACAACCGGAAGACTTTCATGTTGTGTTGTGGTGACGATCGTGTGAAAACCGTATATGACACACAGTTAGCGCCGGGGTCTCAGTCACCTCACTCGCCTTTATCTCCAACCCCTGGAACAGAACAAAGCCTCGGACAGCTCAGTGACCTACATGTTGTGTTATAGTGATGATCGTGATAGTACCGCATATGACACACAGTTAGTGCCAGGGTCTCCGTCACCTAGCTCGCCACTATCCCCAGCCCCTGGAACAGCACATAACTTCGGAGAGCTCAGTGTTCTTCATTTTGTGTTGTAGTGATGATCGTGATAGTACCGAATATGACACACAGTTAGTGCCAGGGTCTCCGTCACCTAGCTCGCCACTATCCCCAGCCCCTGGAACAGAACATAACATGGGACAGCTCAGTGAACTTCATGTTGTGTTGTAGTGATGATCGTGTTAATACCGTATATGACACACAGCGCCGGGGTCTCCGAAGCCTCGCTCGCCATTATCCTCAGCCCCTGGAACAGAATATGACATGGGACAGCTCAGTGACCATCATATTGTGTTGTGGTGACGATCATGTTAATACCGTAAATAACACACATTAAGCGCCGAGGTCTCCGACGCCTCATTTGCCACTATCGTTAGCCCTTGGAAAAGAACATTACCTAGGACAGCTCAGTGAACTTGATGTTGTGTTGTGGTGACGATCGTGTTAATACCGTAAATGACACACAGTAAGCGTTGGCGTCTCCTGCGTCTCGCTCGCCATTATCCTCTGCCCCTGGAACAGAACATAACTTCGGAAAGCTAAGTGTCCTTCATGTTGTGTTGTGGTGACAATCGTCTTAATACCGTAAATAACACACAGTAAGCACCGGCGTCTCCGTCGCCTCGCTCGCCATTATCCTCAGCCCCTGGAACAGAACATAACTTCGGAAAGCTCAGTGTTCTTCATGTTGCGTTATGGTGACGATCGTGTTAATACCGTACATGACACACATTAAGTGCCGGGGTCTCCGTCACCTCGCTCACCATTATCCCTATCCCCTGGAACATATCATAACCTCGGACAGCTCAGTGATGTTCATCTTGTGTTGTGTTAACGAGCGTGCTAATACCGTATATGAAATACACAGGAAGTGCCAGGTTCTCCGACGCCACAATCGCCATTATCCTTAACCCTTGGAACAGAACATAACCTCGGAGAGCTCAGTTACCTTCATGTTTTGTTGTGGTGACGAAAGTGTTAATACCGTACATGACACACAGTAAGTGCCGGGGACTCTGACGCCTCGATCGCATTTATCCGCAGCCCCTGGAACAGAACATAACCTCGGACAGCTCAGTGACCTTCATGTTTTGTTGTGCTGACGATAGTGTTAGTATCGTATATGACACACATTAAGCACCGGGGTCTCCATCGCCTCGCACGCCATTATCCCCACCCTCTGGAACAGAACATAACTTTGGACAGCTCAGTGACGTTCATGCTGTGTTGTGGTAACGTTCGTGTTAATACCGTATATGACACACAGTTAGCGCCGGGGTCTCCGAAGCCTCGCTCACCATTATCCTCAACCCCTGGAACAGAACATAACATGGGACAGCTCAGTAACCTTCATGTTTTGCTGTGGTGAAGATCGTGTTAATACCGTAAATGACACACATGAAACGCCGGTGTCTCCGTCGCCTCAATCGTCATTGTCCTCACTACCTGGAACAGAACATAACTTTGGACAGCTCAGAGACCTTCGTGTTGTGGTGTAATGACAATCGTCTTAATACCGTACATGACACAGAGTAAGCGCCGGGGTCTCTGACGCCTCATTGCCATTATCATTAGCCCTTGGAACAGAACATAACTTCGGACAGCTCAGTGAACTTCATGTTGTGTTGTGGTGATGATCGTGTCAATACCTTAAATGACACACAGTTAGCACCGGTATCTCCGTCGCCTCGCTCGCCACTATCCTCAACCCCTAGAACAGAACATAACTTCGAACACCTCAGTGTCCTTCATGTTGTGTTGTACTGACGATTGTCTGAATACTGTATATGACACACAGTAAGTGCCGGGGTCTCCGACGCCTCCCTCGCCACTATCCCCAGCCCCTGGAACAGAACATAACTTCGGAGAGCTCAGTGTTCTTTATGTTATTTTTTGGTGACGATCGTGTTAATACCGTACATGACAGACATTAAGTGCCGGGGTCTCCGTCACCTCGCTTACTATTATCCCCAGACCCTGGAACACAACATTAACTCGGACAGCTCAGTGACCTTCATGTAGTGTTGTGGTGACGATCGTGTTAATACCGCAAATGAAACAAGGTAAGCGCCAGGGTCTCCGACCCCGCACTAGCCATCATCGGTATCCCTCGGAACAGAGCATAACGTCGGAGAGTTCAGTGACCTTCATGTTGTGTTGTGGTGGCGATCATGTTAATCTTGTACATGGCACACAGTTAGTGCAGGGGTCTTCGTCGCCTCGCACACCATTATCCTCAGCCCCTGGAACAGAATATAACTTCGGGCAGCTCAGTGACCTTCATGTTATGTTGTGGTGACGATCGTGTTAATACCATACATGACACACAGTAAGCGCTGGCGTCTCCGTCGCCTCACTCGCAATTATTGTCCTCAGCCCCTGGAACATAACATAACCATGGACAGCTCAGTGACCTACATGTTGTGTTATAGTGATGATCGTGATAGTACCTCATATGACACACAGTTAGTGCCGGGGTCTCCGAAGCCATTATCCTCAGCCCCTAGAACAGAACATAACTTGGAAAAAGCTCAATGACGTTCATTGTGTTTTGTGGTGACGATCGTGTTAATACCGTACATGACAGACGGTAAGTGCCGGCGTCTCCATCGCCTCGCTCGCCATTATCCCCAGCCCCTGGAACAGAATATAACATTGGACAGCTCATTGACGTTCATGTTGTGTTGTAGTAACGATCGTGTTAATACCGTACATGACACACAGTAAGCACCGGCGTCTCCGTCACCTCGCTCGCCATTATCCCCAGCCCCTGGAACAGAACAAAACATTAGACAGGCGGAAGACCTTCATGTTGTATTGTGGTGATGATCGTGTGAAAACCGTATATGACACACAGTTAGCGCCAGGGTCTCCGTCACCTAGCTCGCCACTATCCCCAGCCCCTGGAACAGAACATAAAATGGGACAGCTCAGTGAACTTCATGTTGTGTTGTAGTGATGATCGTGTTAATACCGTATATGACACACAGCACCGGGGTCCCCGAAGCCTCGCTCGCCATTATCCTCAGCCCCTGGAACAGAATATGACATGGGACAGCTCAGTGACCATCATATTGTGTTGCGGTGACGATCATGTTAACACCGTAAATGACACACATTAAGTGCCGAGGTCTCCGACGCCTCATTTGCCATTATCGTTAGCCCTTGGAACAGAACATTACCTAGGACAGCTCAGTGAACTTAATGTTGTGTTGTGGTGACGATCGTGTTAATACCGTAAATGACACACTGTAAGCGTTGGCGTCTCCTGCGTCTCTTCGCCATTATCCTCTGCCCCTGGAACAGAACATAACTTCGGAAAGCTAAGTATCCTTCATGTTGTGTTGTGGTGACAATCGTCTTAATACCGTAAATAACACACAGTAAGCACCGGCGTCTCCGTCGCCTCGCTCGCCATTATCCTCAGCCCCTGGAACAGAACTTAACTTCGGAAAGCTCAGTGTTCTTCATGTTGCGTTATGGTGACGATCGTGTTAATACCGTACATGACACACATTAAGTGCCGGGGTCTCCGTCACCTCAATCACCATTATCCCTATCCCCTGGAACATATCATAACCTCGGACAGCTCAGTGATGTTCATCTTGTGTTGTGTTAACGAGCGTGCTAATACCGTATATGAAAAACACAGGAAGTGCCAGGTTCTCCGACGCCACAATCGCCATTATCCTTAACCCTTGGAACAGAACATAACGTTGGACAGCTCAGAAACCTTCATGTTGTGTTGTGGTGACGATAGTGTTAATACAGTATGTGACACACATTAAACACCGGCGTCTCCATTGCCTCGCTCGCCATTATCCTCAGCCCCTGGAACAGAACATAACCTCGGGGAGCTCCGTTACCTTCATGTTGTGTTGTGGTGACGATCATGTTAATACCGTACATAACACACATTAAGTGCCGGGGTCTCCGTCACCTCGCTCGCCACTAGCCCCAGCCCCTGGAACGAACATAACTTCGGAGAGCTTAGTGACCTTCATGTTGTGTTGTGGTGACGAAAGTGTTAATACCGTACAAGACACACAGGTAGCACCGGCAGCTCCGTCGCCTCGCACGCCATTATTCTCAGCCCCTGGAAAAGAACATAACGTGGGACAGCTCAGTGACCTACATGTTGTGTTGTGGTTACGATCGTGTTAATACCGTACATGACACAAAGTAAGTGCCAGCGTCTCCGTCCGTCGCCTCGCACGCCATTATCTCCAGCCTCTGGAACAGAACATAACTTTGGACAGCTCAGTGACGTTCATGTTATGTTATGGTAACGTTCGTGTTCATACCGTATATGACACACAGTTAGCGCCAGGGTCTCCAAAGGCTCGCTCGCCATTATCCTCAACCCCTAGAACAGAACATAACATGGGACAGCTCAGTGACCATCATATTGTGATGTGGTGACGATCGTGTTAATACCGTAAATGACACACAGTAAGCGCCGGTGTCTCCGTCGCCTCGCTCGCCAATATCCTCAGCCCCTGGAACAGAACATAACTTCGGACAGCTCAGAGTCCTTCATTTAGTGTTGTGGTGACGATCGTCTTAATACCGAATATGACACACAGTTAGCGCCGAAGCCTCCAACGCCTCATTTGCCATTATCATTAGCCCTTGGAACAGAACATTACCTACGACAGCTCAAAGTCATTCATGTTTTGTTGTGGTGACGATCGTGTTAATACCGTAAATGACAAACAGTAAGCGACGGCGTCTCCTGAACCCTGGAACAGAAGATAACTTTGGAGACCTCAGTGACCTTTATGTTGTGTTGTTGTGACAATCGTGTTAATACCGTATATGACACACATTAAGCACTGGCGTCTCCTTCACCTCGCTCGCCATTATCCCCAGCCCCTGGAACAGAACATAACCTCGGACAGCTCAGTGACCTTCATGTTGTGTTGACGATTTTGTTAGTATCGTATATTACAAAAATTAAGCACCGACGTCTCCAACGCCTCGCTCGCCATTATCCTTAGCCCTTGGAAGAGAACATAACCTTGGACAGCTCAGTGAAATTCATGTTGTGTTGGGGTGACGATCGTGTTAATACCGTACATGATACACAGTAAGCGCCGGCGTCTCCGTCGCCTCGCTCGCAATTATCCCCAACCCCTGGATCAGAACTTAGCTTTGGACAGCACAGTCACCTTCATATTGTGTTGTAGTGACGATCGTGTTAATATTGTACATGATACACAGTAAGCAAGGGCGTCTCCGTCTCCTCGCTCCCCATTATCCCCAGCCCCTTGAACAGAACATAGCTTTGGACAGCTCAGTCACCTTCATGTATTGTTGTGGTGACGATCGTGTTAATATTGTACATGATACACAGTAAGCGCCGGCGTCTCCGTCACCTTGCTCACCATTATCCCCAACCCCTCTGGCACAGATCATAACTTTGGACAGCTCAGTGACCTTCATGTTGTGTTGTGGTGACGATTGTGTTAATACCGTATATGACACACAGTAAGTGCCGGGGTCTCCGACACCTCCCTCGCCACTATCCCCAGCCCCTGGAACAGAACATAACTTCGGAGAGCTCAGTGTTCTTCATGTTATTTTTTGGTGACGATCGTGTTAATACCGTACATGACAGACATTAAGTGCCGGGGTCTCCGTCACCTCGCTTACCATTATCCCCAGCCCCTGGAACACAACATTACCTCGGACAGCTCAGTGACCTTCATGTAGTGTTGTGGTGACGATCGTGTTAATACCGCAAATGAAACAAGGTAAGCGCCAGGGTCTCCGACGCCGCACTAGCCATCATCGGTATCCCTCGGAACAGAGCATAACGTTGGAGAGTTCAGTGACCTTCATGTTGTGTTGTGGTAACGATCATGTTAATCTTGTACATGACACACAGTTAGTGCAGGGGTCTCCGTCGCCTCACTCGCCATTGTCCTCAGCCCTTGGAAGAGAACATAACTTCGGAAAGCTCAGTGTCCTTTATGTTGTATTGTGGTGACGATCATGTTAATAACGTATATGACATACATTAAGCACCGGCGTCTCCGACGCCTCACTCGCCATTATCCTCAGCCCCTGGAGCAGAACATAACCTCAGACAGCTCAGTTACTTTCATGTTGTGTTGTGATGACGAAAGTGTTAATACTGTACATGACACACAGTAAGCGACGGCGTCTCCGTTGCCTCGCTCGCCATTATCTTCAGCCCCTGGAACAGAAGATAACTTTGGAGACCTCAGTGACCTTTATGTTGTGTTGTTGTGACAATCGTGTTAATACCATATATGACACACATTAAGCACTGGCGTCTCCTTCACCTCGCTCGCCATTATCCCCAGCCCCTGGAACAGAACATAACCTCGGACAGCTCAGTGACCTTCATGTTGTGTTGACGATTTTGTTAGTATCGTATATTACAAAAATTAAGCACCGACGTCTCCAACGCCTCGCTCGCCATTATCCTTAGCCCTTGGAAGAGAACATAACCTTGGATAGCTCAGTGAAATTCATGTTGTGTTGGGGTGACGATCGTGTTAATACCGTACATGATACACAGTAAGCACCGGCGTCTCCGTCGCCTCGCTCGCAATTATCCCCAACCCCTTGATCAGAACTTAGCTTTAGACAGCACAGTCACCTTCATATTGTGTTGTAGTGACGATCGTGTTAATATTGTACATGATACACAGTAAGCAAGGGCGTCTCCGTCTCCTCGCTCCCCATTATCCCCAGCCCCTTAAACAGAACATAGCTATGGACAGCTCAGTCACCTTCATGTATTGTTGTGGTGACGATCGTGTTAATATTGTACATGATACACAGTAAGCGCCGGCGTCTCCGTCACCTTGCTCACCATTATCCCCAACCCCTCTGGCACAGATCATAACTTTGGACAGCTCAGTGACCTTCATGTTGTGTTGTGGTGACGATTGTGTTAATACCGTATATGACACACAGTAAGTGCCGGGGTCTCCGACACCTCCCTCGCCACTATCCCCAGCCCCTGGAACAGAACATAACTTCGGAGAGCTCAGTGTTCTTCATGTTATTTTTTGGTGACGATCGTGTTAATACCGTACATGACAGACATTAAGTGCCGGGGTCTCCGTCACCTCGCTTACCATTATCCCCAGCCCCTGGAACACAACATTACCTCGGACAGCTCAGTGACCTTCATGTAGTGTTGTGGTGACGATCGTGTTAATACCGCAAATGAAACAAGGTAAGCGCCAGGGTCTCCGACGCCGCACTAGCCATCATCGGTATCCCTCGGAACAGAGCATAACGTCGGAGAGTTCAGTGACCTTCATGTTGTGTTGTGGTAACGATCATGTTAATCTTGTACATGACACACAGTTAGTGAAGGGGTCTCCGTCGCCTCACTCGCCATTGTCCTCAGCCCTTGGAAGAGAACATAACTTCGGAAAGCTCAGTGTCCTTTATGTTGTATTGTGGTGACGATCATGTTAATAACGTATATGACATACATTAAGCACCGGCGTCTCCGACGCCTCACTCGCCATTATCCTCAGCCCCTGGAGCAGAACATAACCTCAGACAGCTCAGTGACTTTCATGTTGTGTTGTGTTGACGATCATGTTAGTATCGTATATGACACACAGTAAGGACTAGCGTCTCCGATTCCTCGCTCGCCTTTATCCTTAGCCCTTGGAACAAAACATTACCTCGGAGAGCTCAGTTACTTTCATGTTTTGTTGTGATGACGAAAGTGTTAATACTGTACATGACACACAGTAAGCGACGGCGTCTCCGTTGCCTCGCTCGCCATTATCTTCAGCCCCTGGAACAGAACATAACTTTGGAGACCTCAGTGACCTTCATGTTGTGTTGTTGTGACAATCGTGTTAATACCGTATATGACACACATTAAGCACTGGCGTCTCCTTCACCTCGCTCGCCATTATCCCCAGCCCCTGGAACAGAACATAACCTCGGACAGCTCAGTGAAATTCATGTTGTGTTGGGGTGACGATCGTGTTAATACCGTACATGATACACAGTAAGCGCCGGCGTCTCCGTCGCCTCGCTCGCTATTATCCCCAACCCCTGGATCAGAACTTAGCTTTGGACAGCTCAGTCACCTTCATGTTGTGTTGTAGTGACGATCGTGTTAATATTGTACATGATACACAGTAAGCAAGGGCGTCTCCGTCTCCTCGCTCGCCATTATCCCCAGCCCCTTGAACAGAACATAGCTTTGGACAGCTCAGTCAATTTCATGTATTGTTGTGGTGACGATCGTGTTAATATTGTACATGATACACAGTAAGCGCCGGCGTCTCCGTCACATCGCTCACCATTATCCCCAACCCCTCTGGCACAGAACATAACTTTGGACAGCTCAGTGACCTTCATGTTGTGTTGTGGTGACGATTGTGTTAATACCGTATATGACACACAGTAAGTGCCGGGGTCTCCGACGCTTTTCTTTCCATTATCCTCAGCCCCTGGAACAGAACATAACCTCGGAGAGTTCAGTAACCTTCATGTTGTGTTCAGGTGACGATTCTGCTTATACCGTACATTACACTCAGTAAGCGCCAGCGTTTTTGTCGCCTCACTCGCCACTATCCTCAGCCCCTGGAACAGAACATAACCTTGGACAGCTCAGTGACCTTCATGTTGTGTTGTGTTGACGATCGTGTTAGTATCGTATATGACACACATTAAGCACTGGCGTCTCCGACGCCTCACTCGCCTCTATCCTTAGCCCTTGGAACAGAACATAACCTCGGAGAGCTCAGTGAAATTCATGTTGTGTTGTGGTGACGATCGTGTTAATACCGTACATGATACACAGGAAGCGCCGGCGTCTCCGTCACCTCGCTTGCCATTACCCCCTATCCCTGGAAAAGGACATAGCTTTGGAAAGCTCAGTCACCTTCAAGTTTTTTTGTTGTGACGATCGTGTTAATACCGTACATGATACACAGTAGCGCCGGCGTCTCCGTCGCCTCGCTCGCCATTATCCCCATCCCCTGGAACAGAACTTAGCTTTGGACAGCTCAGTCACCTTCATGTTGTGTTGTAGTGACGATCGTGTTAATATTGTACATGAAACACAGTAATCGCCGGCGTCTCCGTCTCCTCGCTCGCCATTATCCCCAGCCTCTGGAACAAAACATAGCTTTGGACAGCTCAGTCACCTTCATGTTTTGTTGTGGTGACGAACGTGTTAATATTGTACATGATACACAGTAAGCGCCGGCGTCTCCGTCACCTCGCTCGCCATTATCCCCAGCCCCTCTGTAACAGAACATAACCTAAGACAGCTCAGTGACCTTCATGTTGTGTTGTGGTGACGATCGTGTTAATACCGTACATGACACACAGTAAGCGCCAGCGTGTCTTTATATATATATATATGATTGATAGTATTGTACAATTTAGTTTATACATCTACAGGCATAATAATTTCCCAATACCAAATATACTCGTGGCTTGAAGGGGCCATAGCCCCTAACTTTCCTCTAATGCTCTGCCTCATCTGATTTTGTTTCCTCTTTACATGCTGAGAAACAAAATACTATAATTAGGAACACATGTAAGTTCGTAAACAAATTAGACACTTAATCTCATGTTTTATTGTAAAATATGCGGAAGTTTTTAGATTCCTATGCTTTTCTTATGGGGGATCTTTTACGTTATTTCTCGTTTGCTGGCAACTTATTGGAAATACTGCTATTTTTCCCTAGACCTTTAATTTGAGCCGTCTCCTATCATCTTGCGATTTGCCAAACTTCCACAATTTTGACATAACATTTTTTCTTACAGGATTTCTTATAGATTTAAAAAAATGAAATTTTTCAACAGAAAAGTGTTTTAATTTTTTATTTTAAAAAACACTTTTTCCTTTTACTCTCTTCCTCTTTTACTTTTTTGAGCAACAGCTTCTGTTGGGGAGTGCAACAGCAATGCCCTCTAAGAAGGTAGTGTTTGTGTACTCACTGGAAACTGTTATGTGTGGTGTTTATTCTGGAGTTGACCTTTAAACCGCTACCGGATATAGAACATTCTTAAGTTCTCATCCAAACGGTTAAACATAAATTCCGTAAGACATTCCCGAGGAGTGGCGCCCTAAGAGATGTTTCAAACGCAACAGGCCGGTCATGAGCCAATAATTGAACTCAATCCCAAATAGCACAATCAGTTCAGAAGCTTATTCGATGACAAGAGAACAATTTTGCTTATCCTTAGTTCTAATATTTAATTAACATTAACTAATAATTCTTAGCTTGCTTGTTTAACTGATTTGACGGGCATTGGTTATTTAGTATATTAATCAATAGTTAGATTTATTTACTGATACCTTTTTTGGGGGTAGGGCCTAATTCGAGTTATTCATTAATAATTTAATCAAATCGTATGTCCATATTAGAACGATTTTGAAATACCTTGCATTTTTTCACCAAAAAACTTACTTTTCTATCAAATTGTGATTCCTAAACTGTTTATGGAAATCACGTAAAGATGTACTTGCCTGCACAGCACGCGGCGAGATCAGCACGGAAGCCCCTTCTGGCGTACGGAGTAGCCTCTGAAAATTTTAGGAGATCTACATTATTCTTGTAGCTAAATCTATAAAGTCAATTTTCATTTTATTCAATGTTTAAAAACTGTTTTATCAGCTTTTAAACAAAATGCATGTATTTGTAGTTTACGACTTTCATAGCTCACTTCCATTTATGACTTGTATTATTTATATTTAAAACTTCCCACCTAAGCTCAGTTTATAATATGTTTTTGATGTGCATGGTGCGGCAACGCCAGTTAACCAAACATGCTATTTAAATTTAACATGTATTTTTCTACATAATAACTGTACTAGTGGCTTGAATGGACCATAGACCCTACCCTTTCCCCAATTCTCTGCATTATCTGATTTTTGTACTCTTTACATAATGAGGAAAATATAACAATACTATTGGCTTGAAGGAGCAATAACCCCTAACCTTGCTCTAAGTAGGAACACATGTAGTTCGTAGACAAATTACACACTTAATCACATTTTTTAATGTAAGCAGACGTTTTTAAATCCCCATGCTTTTCTTATGGGGGATGTTTAACGTTTTTTCTTGGTTGCTGGTAACATTTTGGAAATGCTGCTACACTTTTATATACTTATAGTGAATCTTTATCACTGG
Source organism: Allygus modestus (assembly GCA_963675035.1). Lineage (NCBI taxonomy): Eukaryota > Metazoa > Arthropoda > Insecta > Hemiptera > Cicadellidae > Allygus > Allygus modestus. Next base: position 353,499,917 of record OY776112.1, read on the forward strand.
TTTTAACTTTTTGTTACACAACAAACTGTGGTTTAAATAAAGAGTTGAACTCATCCGCTATTAGTTTTTTTCAAATGATCCAACCTTCGAGGTTTCATAGGGAACACATCATCTTTAAGTCTAGTAGTGACCTAGCAGGTCACTCAATACACAATACAAACAATACTTGCCATCTCTAAAACAAATTAATGTTACGCGCAATACCAGGTAAGAGGATAAACAATGTCGCTCAACTTGTCTGCAGCCGTTAACGGACTTTTGCCGCACCCTGTATAATTTACATAATATATTAAGTCCTTTCCTGGTCTCATTATCTATCCAGTCTTAACCTACTTACAAATTTTTGGAAAGGTTTTTCTAGTTGTTTTGTATTTAAACAAAATACATATTGAAGTACACTAGATATTACTCATGATTGAGTAGAGTTAGTTAAAACTATAAAAAACTATTTTCTGTGGTATATCAGAAGATTATTAATTATAACAGTAATGATCTTAACTGTCCAGTACTCATACCTCTATGGTAGCGTCGTCCAATACCTCCGGAGAGAACGCCTCAGCTGCTAACTGATGGGGTTCGATAAGATCCGCCGCTTGATGACTCTGTAATATGTTTATTGTTTTACCCACTTTACATCACGTATTTTAACACCTAACTATGTGCATATACAAAAAAAGACGTGCACCACAATAAAGCGTTTCCTAGAAATGTAAAGACACTGCCACTAAAAAGCATGACAGTGAAGCAGTAAGTTGGATTTTTGTTGATTATTCATTCTATAGTTAGTGTATGAAGGAAGTATTGTTTTCGTGTTAAGTTATCGGTTGTTTTCGTTTTGATGAATCCATGAAAAACTAAAAGTGGTTTTTGAAGTAATGTCTGCCTGCCTACCAGTACCATAACTACAACACCAGTTCAGTAGTTGGCTACAAGTGTACCAGTCTATAACTATAACACCAGACCTGTAGTTGGCTCCCTGTGTACCAGTCTATAACTACAACACGAGACCAGTAGTTGGCTACTTGTGTACCAGTCTATAACTACAACACCAGACCAGTAGTTGGCTACCCGTGTACCAGTACCATAATCACAACACCAGTTCAGTAGTTGGCTACCTGTGTACCAGTCTATAACTACAAAGATAGCCCAGTAGTTGGCTACCTGTGTACCAGTCTATAACTACAACACCAGACCAGTAGTTGGCTACTTGTGTACCAGTCTATAACTACAAAACCAGACCAGTAGTTGGCTACCTGTGTACCAGACTCTAACTACAACACCAGACCAGTAGTTGCCTACCTGTGTACCAGTCTATAACTACAAAACCAGACAAATAGTTGGCTGCCTGTGTACCAGTCGATAACAACAAAACCAGACCATTAGTTGGCAACCTAAGTACCAGTCTATAACTATAACACCAGAAATGTAGTAGGCTACCTGTGTACCAGTCTATAATTACAAAATCATACCAGTAGTTGACAACTTGTGTATCAATCTATAACTACAACACCAGACCTGTAGTTTTTTTTCTGTGTACCAGTACAGTAACTACAACACCAGTTAAGTAGTTGGCTACCTGTGTACCTGTGTATAACTACAACACCAGACCAGTAGTTTGCTACCTGTGTACCAGTACCATAATTACATCACCAGTTCAGTAGTTGGCTACCTGTTTACCAGTCTATAACTACAACATCAGACCAGTAGTTGGCATCTACAACACCAGACCAGTAGTTGGCTACCTGTTTACTAGTCTATAACTACAACACCAGAACAGTAGTTGGCTACCTGTTTACCCGTCTATAACTACAACACGAGTACAGTAGTTGGCTACCTGTGTACCAGTCTATAACTACAACACCAAAACAGTAGTCGGCTACCTGTGTACCAGTCTACAACTACAACACCAGACCAGGAGTTGGCTACCTGTGTACCAGTCTATAACTACAACACCAGAACAGTAGTTGGCTACCTGTGTACCTGTCTATAACTACAACACCAGACCAGTAGTTGGCTACCTGTTCACCAGACTATAACTACAACACAAGACCAGTAGTAGGATACCTGTGTACCAGTTTATAACTAAAAAACCATACCAGTAGTTGGCTACCTGTTTACCAGTCTATAACTACATCAGACCAGTAGTTGGCTACCTGTGTACCAGTCTATAACTACAACACCAAAACAGTAGTTGGCTATCTGTGTACCAGTCTATAACTACAACACCAGACCAGTAGTTGGCTACCTTTATACCAGTTTATAACTACAACACGATAACAGTAGTTGGCTACCAGTGTACTAGTCTATAACTACAACACCAGACCAGTAGTTGGCTACCTGTGTACCAGTCTATAACTACAACACCAGACCAGTAGTTTGCTACCTGTGTACCAGTCTATAACTACAACACCAGACCAGTAATTGGCTATCTGTGAACCAGTCTATAACTACAACACCAGAACAGTAGTTGGCTACCTGTGTACCAGTTTATAACTACAACACCAGACCAGTAGTTGGCTACCTGTGTACCAGTCTATAACTACACCAGACCAGTAGTTGGCTACTTTTGCACTAGTCTATAACTACAACACCAGACCAGTAGTTGACTACCTCAGTACCAGTCTATAACTACAAGGCCAGAACAGTAGTTGGCTACCTTTGCACCAGCCTATAACAGTAGTAGTGAATGATATGTTTTGGGCCCTAAATTTCGTAGGGCGAAGTCGAAGGGCGTGTCACGTGATTTGGATTAAATGCGCAAACCACAGTAATGCGCGGTTTTTTCACTAAAACGATTCTCAAATCTATCATAAGCTTTGTTTTATTTTCTAAACGATCGTTTTCACCTCTTCATTAACAACAAAAGCTTTATATTAAAAACTAAATAAATGCAAAAGCGATATTTATGTAAAAACTTCCGTTTGAAATGCAATTGTTGTGTTAACAATCTATAAACAACATTGGCTGACTCATGGCGTCTGTTCGTCTGAGGAGCGTTATCTCATTTGGCAGCGGTTAGAAGACAATGTCACGTTGATGAACAGTACATAATTATATTTGTCTATACTTTTAACTTAAAAATGTTCAGTTTAAAATGGTATTTTCCGCTCCAAAAGCGTCATTTTACCCTTAAATTCGACCATTTTCATGTCTGTATTGACAATATCAAGTTCAAATTTGAAAAAAAACAAATTTATAAGCTATATTTCCGTTTTAATACAATTTTTATGTTAAAATTCAATAAATATCGACCGATTCACAGCGTCAACCTGTCTGAGGATAACTAAACACAGTACAGTAGCAAGATCAGATAACATCTGGAATGGCATCACAATTTAAACTGCTCGAATTCGAAAACAGCTGCTTTGTATTTGCTAGTTTATTAAAAAAAAGAGTTTATTATGGAATGGTTATGTTGCAAATAGAATAAACTCAAAGATGGTACCTTGTAAAAACGATTAAAAATTTTTTTAACGGGCTTTTTCTTGAACTGTTCACTTTTTAATCAAGCTTGATGAGCTCTTGTAGTTCTAATTTGTTATTAAGGAAGACAATAATGTGTTTTTTAAATATTGTCAAGTTTTTTTGTGTAACATTCTTCTCCTTTGGAAGTATATTCAGGATAATTTAATTTTTCCTACGTCATTTATTGAAAGGTATTACAGATAGATAGGCTAATAATTGTAAATACATCCTATACTCTAATACGAGCTATGTCTGTTTGTCTGTTTTCTTTGCAAAATTTATATTGGAATCAAGCAGCAGGATATTGCTTAACTTTTGAATTAAGTGCTTCTGGACCTAAAAACACGATTGTTACAATAATTCCCAACCCCAGGAAAATGCATATTTCGTCAACAAACTCATTTAAATATTGGAAATGTTATCTATTGATGTACTTTCAAAGAAACAAAGGTATCATAACAGCTGTAATTAAATGACCAGTATTAATTAATTGCTACAATAACACTTAACATGGTGAAGTGTTAACATGTGATTACTAAAACAGTGGCCAGAACCAATAAATGAATACTGCATTCAGAGTGGATATATCCAAATTAAACAAAGTTATATACATTTGTAATAATACCTGAAGAGAAATTCATTTATGATAGCAAAAGGAGTTACTGGAGAATCATGCGGAATAGAGGCAACACGCATCTACTGAGTTTCTTAACTCACAAAAATTAATTCAATTTTATTGAGCTGTAAAGCTTGGCCCCGCGGTACTTAATATATTAATAATGCTAGTAAAATATGGAAATCTCACGTTTATAATTATTTTTACGTAGAAGTAACAAACTGTTAACATAAATTAAAAACTTTATTTGACAATCCAAACCAGGCCTTTATGGCGATTCTTTAGATATTTTAGTGTATTGTATTCGTTGTTAATTTGATCCTAAATATTTAACTGCTAAATTTATTACTTATCAACAAAGATAACTTGAGACATAACGATTATTACAAAACACTTCAATGTATTTAATTACTCTACAATAGTATATTTAATATATAGTTAATATTGACTTACTTCCATTTCACCCGCCTCAGGTTGGTCTGGTGAGGACGCTGAATTAATTATGTCTTCTAGAATTTCTGGATGCTGATACAAATATCAAAACAAAATAAGAATCTAACTATATTATTAATACGCTAAATGCAAACTTTGTAAACAATATGGCTTTCTGGTTTTCAGATTACCCCCTCATATTATGTATTAAAACACGTGTCTAGGTGTGCAGAAGTGCAAACTGGCTTTATATATTCGATTTAGGCCTCAGGGCTCTGCCCCACGGGACTTCAAAGTCCCCAGATTTTTATACGGAGAAGAGTTTTATTTTTTTTATATAACATAGGTTCTTAATTCAATTCAATTCAATTAATTAAACAGCTGTTATAAGGATTGAAATTCAACATGTTCTAGCCCCTTGAACTCCAGTACATACAATGACAAATTGAGTTACATACGTCAGCAGTCCAAAATGATGCAGACAGTGTCACATGTTTCGACACTGCAGTGTCACTGTCGAACACCACAGCACAAAAACGTTACTACATATTATGTAGTCTCGTCGTGAGTTAAAAAACACAAACAAACGTGGAACGGATAAAAACATCGAAAACTAATACCGCTACTGATTATAAGAACGAATCAAACATCATTAAACATAGCAGCTTCTAATGGTTATAACAGTGACTCAATAGAAAGATTGGTCTCCAAATCCAAAAACAGAAATAATCTAAATCAAGTTCCTTTAGTTGCAGATAATAAAAAGTATGTGTGCGTAGATTATCCCACGCGATTGTCAACATCCTCAGGAAACAGCAAAAGCACGCGCCTACAACTTGCATTTAGGAATACCAACAAAATCCGCAATCTGTTAGGTTCAAAGAAAATAAACAAAAACGACATAAATGATAAAAAACGAGTTTTTACAAAATAAAATGTGCGGATTGTCCAAGTATATACATTTGTCAAATTGGAAGGGGCTTTAAAACCCGATACAGAGAGCACCGCCCTGATTCGAGAAATGTTAATCAGAAATCAGCGTTTACCAACACCTTATAGACACTAATCACAAGATGAATGAAATTTTCAACGGTCTTAAAATACTCCATTATTGTCGAAAGGGATATAAAATGAACGCTCTGGCGGAGTTTGAAATCTATAAGGCTCAGAAATATAATAGGAATTAACTCCTGTGGTGTCGAAACATGCAACACTGTTTACATCATTTTGGACTGCCGACGGAGATATGTAACTCCTGTGGTGTCGAAACATGCAACACTGTTTACATCATTTTGGACTGCCGACGGAGATATGTAACTCCTGTGGTGTCGAAACATGCAACACTGTTTACATCATTTTGGACTGCCGACGGAGATATGTAACTCAATTTGTTGTTTTGAGGGTTATATCTACCTACATATTGTCATTGTTTTGTTTCCTATTTAACTATTTACTATTCTCGCTTCTCAAAAAGTGATGCGCAAGCTGAGCATAGGAAATTCTAGAAAATATTATATGTTAAGGTTAACCGTCCAAATTTATATTATCTTTCAGTAATTAAATAGCGCCTGAATTTGGTTCCCAGGCGTGCATAGTTGTGCGTGCGGAAATACTTTAGAAAAAAGCTCCACAGATTGCCATTAAATATCTTGTAATAAAAAACAGTGTATTGCAAATAACATTCCCGATGAACTGATCCATACTACTATAAAACTTTTAACACTCTAAATATCAAGCCTTCAAACAGAAGTGTCTCTTAAATATATTCTTAAAGTATGATCCGCATTGTAACAGTTTTTTAATGCCTAAATAACGATGTATGTAAAAGTACAAGTCACTAAATTAGCGAAGAATGTTGGTTCAATAGATATTTACAATATAATAATAAATATTTTACAATTTTCAAATACTATTTAACATTATTCTTCTCTAAAATACATATACGCAAGTAAAAAAAATTTTTACAAAGGTTACAGTAAAATATATTCCACGTAAAACGATAAATACATTCTTACAGCTTCAATAATGCAAAAGTAACGTAAAATGCTCAACCACAGCGCGTGCACTTTGGACCGCAACGCCACAGCGGCGGAATTTCTGCAATTGAGCCGCGCCACGTTCGCCACCAAAGTTTTAAGGCTGTATATTGTATAGTGAATGCATAATATGGTTCAGTGCAGTTTTAAGCTAAATAAACAATTAAATTTTAGAAATAAATATCTAAATTTTCATTTAACAACACGTTTGAAATAAGGACAAAGTCAAGCAACAGGTATAGGAGTTATTGACGTTTAAAGCATATACTGTAATGTTTCTAGTCCGCCATCTTGATGACGTTACCACAGGATGTTAGAGAACTCCGTAGGAGTGTTTCTATAAAAGCTAGTCAGATGAAGAAATATGCAAAGTTTGGTACCTGTAGCCAAAAGTAAAATATTTAGACCTAACGAAGCAGCCAGCTCGCGAAGACGGGCGACGGGCGATGCTGCGCTGGTAAGGTATGCTAGATATCGAGCATCAAGGTGCGCGCATTGCATTTCGCTGTTGACAATCTATCTTTTGGTTGTTATCTTATGTTGGGAACCCTATACAAAATTGTTGGCACTCACTACTAGTTCACTACCTCACTCTACTCCGACTAGCGGACAATTTATCGTTTGGTTGTTATCTTATGCTGGGAGCCCTATACACAATTGTTGGCACTCACTACTAGTTCACTAATTCTCACTACTCCGGCAGGCCAACAATCTATCGTTTGGTTGTTATCTTATGCTGGGAGCCATATACACGATTGTCGGCACTCACTACTAGTTCACTAACTCAAACTACTCCTGCCAGCCGACAATCTATCGTTTGGTTGTTATCTTATGCTGGGAGCCCTATGCGCCATTGTTGGCTCTCACTACTAGTGCACTACCTCACTCTACTCCGGCCAGCCGACAATCTATCGTTTGGTTGTTATCTTATATTGGGAGCCCTATACGCCATTGTTGGCTCTCATTACTACTTCACTACCTCACTCTACTCCGGCCAGCGGACAATCAATCGTTTGGTTGTTATCTTATGCTGGGAGCCCTATACGCCATTGTTGGCACTCACTACTAGTTCACTACCTCACTCTACTCCGGCCAGTCGACAATCTATCGTTTGGTTGTTATCTTATATTGGGAGCCCTATACGCCATTGTTGGCTCTCACTACTAGTTCACTACCTCACTCTACTCCGCCAGCCGACAATCTATCGTTTGGTTGTTATCTTATATTGGGAGCCCTATACGCCATTGTTGGCTCTCACTACTAGTTCACTACCTCACTCTAATCCGGCCAGTGGACAATCAATCGTTTGGTTGTTATCTTATGCTGGGAGCCCTATACGCCATTGTTGGCACTCACTACTAGTTCCCTACCTCACTCTACTCTGGCCAGCGGACAATCTATCGTTTGATTGTTATCTTATGCTGGGAGCCCTATACGCCATTGTTGGCACTCACTACTAGTTCACTACCTCACTCTACTCCGGCCAGCGTATAATCTATCGTTTGGTTGTTATCTTATGCTGGGAGCCATATACGCCAATGTTGGCACTCACTACTAGTTCACTAACTCTCACTAATCCGGCCAGCCGACAATCTATCCTTTGGTTGTTATCTTATGCTGGGAGCCATATACACAATTGTTGGCACTCACTACTAGTTCACTAACTCTCACTACTCCGGCCAGCCGACAATCTATCGTTTGGTTGTTATCTTATGCTGGGAGCCATATCCGCCATTGTTGGCACTCATTACTAGTTCACTACCTCACTCTACTCCGGCCAGCGGACAATCTATCGTTTGGTTGTTATCTTATGCTGGGAGCCATATCCGCCATTGTTGGCACTCATTACTAGTTCACTACCTCACTCTACTCCGGCCAGCGGACAATCTATCGTTTGGTTGTTATCTTATGCTGGGAACCCTATATGCCATTGTTGGCACTCACTACTAGTTCACTACCGCTCACTACTCCAGCCAGCGGACAATCTATCGTTTGGTTGTTATCTTATGTTGGGAACCCTATACGCCATTGTTGGCACTCACTACCTGTTCCCTACCTCTCACTACTCCGGCCAGCGGACAATCTATCTTTTGGCTGTTATATTATGCTGGGAGCCCTATAGACATTTGTTGGCTCTCACTACTAGTTCCCTACCTCTCACTACTCCGGCCAGCCCACAATCTATCGTTTGGTTGTTATCTTATCCTGGGAGCCATATACGCCATTGTTGGCACTCACTACTAGTTCACTACCTCACTCTACTCCGGCCAGCGGACAATCTATCGTTTAGTTGTTATCTTATGCTGGGAGCCATATACACAATTGTTGGCACTCACTACTAGTTCACTAACTCACACTACTCCGGCCAGCCGACAATCTATCGTTTGGTTGTTATCTTATGCTGGGAGCCATATACACAATTGTTGGCACTCACTACTAGTTCACTACCTCACTCTACTCCGGCCAGTGGAAAATCTATCGTTTGGTTGTTATCTTATGCTGGGAGCCCTATACGCCATTGTTGGCACTCACTACTAGTTCCCTAACTTTCACTACTCCGGCCAGCCGACAATCTATCGTTTGGTTGTTATCTTATGCTGGGAGCCCTATACGCCATTGTTGGCACTCCCTACTAGTTCACTATCTCACTCTACTCCGGCCAGTGGACAATCTATCGTTTGGTTGTTATCTTATGCTGGGAGCCGTATACGCCATTGTTGGCTCTCACTACTAGTTCACTACCTCACTCTTCTCCGGCCAGCGGACAATCTATCGTTTGGTTGTTATCTTTTGCTGGGAGCCCTATACGCCATTGTTGGCACTCACTACTAGTTCACTACCTCTCACTACTCCGGCCAGCCGAGAATCTATCGTTTGGTTGTTATCTTATGCTGGGAGTCATATACACGATTGTTGGCACTCACTACTAGTTCAATAACTCTCACTACTCCGACCAGCCGACAATCTATCGTTTGGTTGTTATCTTATGCTGGGAGCCCTATACGCCATTGTTGGCTCTCACTACTAGTTCACTACCTCACTCTACTCCGGCCAGCGGACAATCAATCGTTTGGTTGTTATCTTATGCTGGGAGCCCTATACGCCATTGTTGGAACTCACTACTAGTTCACTACCCCACTCTACTCCGGTCAGCGAACAATCTATCGTTTGGTTGTTATCTTATGCTGGGAGCCCTCTACGCCATTGTTGGCACTCGATACTAGTTCACTACCTCTCACTACTCCGGCCAGCCGACAATCTATCGTTTAGTTGTTATCTTATGCTGGAAGCCCTATACACAATTGTTGGCACTCACTATTAGTTCACTACCTCACTCTACTCCGGCCAGCGGACAATCTATCGTTTGGTTGTTATCTTATGCTGGGAGCCCTATACGCCATTGTTGGCACACACTACTAGTTCACTACCTCACTCTACTCCGGCCAGCGGACAATCTATCGTTTGGTTGTTGTCTTATGCTGGGAGCCCTATACACAATTGTTGGCCCTCACTACTAGTTCACTACCTCACTCTACTCCGGCCAGCGGACAATCTATCGTTTGGTTGTTATCTTATGCTGGGAGCCGTATACGCCATTGTTGGCTCTCACTACTAGTTCACTACCTCACTCTACTCCGGCCAGCGGACAATCTATCGTTTGGTTGTTATCTTATGCTGGGAGCCCTATACGCCATTGTTGGCACTCACTACTAGTTCACTACCTCTCACTACTCCGGCCAGCGGACAATCTATCGTTTGGTTGTTATGTTATGCTGGGAGCCCTATACACAATTGTTGGCTCTCACTACTAGTTCACTACCTCACTCTACTCCGGCCAGCGGACAATCTATCGTTTGGTTGTTATCTTATATTAGGAGCCCTATACGCCATTGTTGGCACTCACTACTAGTTCACTATCTCACTCTACTCCGGCCAGTGGACAATCTATTGTTTGGTTGTTATTTATGCTGGGAGCCCTATACGCCATTGTTGGCTCTCACTACTAGTTCACTACCTCACTCTTCTCCGGCCAGCGGACAATCTATCGTTTGGTTGTTATCTTATGCTGGGAGCCCTTTACGCCATTGTTGCATCTCACTACTAGTTCACTACCTCTCACTACTCCGGCCAGCCGACAATCTATCGTTTGGTTGTTATCTTATGCTGGGAGTCATATACACGATTGTTGGCACTCTCTACTAGTTCACTACCTCTCACTACTCCGACCAGCCGACAATCTATCGTTTGGTTGTTATCTTATGCTGGGAGCCCTATACGCCATTGTTGGCTCTCACTACTAGTTCACTACCTCACTCTACTCCGGCCAGCGGACAATCAATCGTTTGGTTGTTATCTTATGCTGGGAGCCCTATACGCCATTGTTGGAACTCACTACTAGTTCACTACCTCACTCTACTCCGGTCAGCGAACAATTTATCGTTTGGTTGTTATCTTATGCTGGGAGCCCTCTACGCCATTGTTGGCACCCGATACTAGTTCACTACCTCTCACTACTCTGGCCAGCCGACAATCTATCGTTTGGTTGTTATCTTATGCTTGGAGCCCTATACACAATTGTTGGCACTCACTATTAGTTCACTACCTCACTCTACTCCGGCCAGCGGACAATCTATCGTTTGGTTTTATCTTATGCTGGGAGCCCTATACGCCATTGTTGGCACTCACTACTAGTTCACTACCTCACTCTACCCCGGCCAGCGGACAATCTATCGTTTGGTTGTTGTCTTATGCTGGGAGCCCTATACCCAATTGTTGGCCCTCACTACTAGTTCACTACCTCACTCTACTCCGGCCAGCGGACAATCTATCGTTTGGTTGTTATCTTATGCTGGGAGCCGTATACGCCATTGTTGGCACTCACTACTAGTTCACTACCTTACTCTACTCCGGCCAGCGGACAATCTATTGTTTGGTTGTTATCTTATTCTGGGAGCCCTATACGCCATTGTTGGCACTCACTACTAGTTCACTACCTCACTCTACTCCGGCTAGCAAACAATTTATCGTTTGGTTGTTATCTTATGCTGGGAGCCCTATACGCCATTGTTGGCACTCACTACTAGTTCCCTACCACTCACTACTCCCTACAGCCGACAATTATCGTTTGGTTGTTATCTTATGCTGGGATTCCTATAACCAATTGTTGGCTCTCACTACTAGTTCACTACCTCACTCTACTCCGGTCAGCGAACAATCTATCGTTTGGTTGTTATCTTATGCTGGGAGCCCTCTACGCCATTGTTGGCACTCGATACTAGTTCACTACCTCTCACTACTCCGGCCAGCTGACAATCTATCGTTTGGTTGTTATCTTATGCTGGGAGCCCTATACGCCATTGTTGGCACTCACTACTAGTTCACTACCTCACTCTACTCCGGCCAGCGGACAATCTATCGTTTGGTTGTTGTCTTATGCTGGGAGCCCTATACACAATTGTTGACCCTCACTACTAGTTCACTACCTCACTCTACTCCGGCCAGCGGACAATCTATCGTTTGGTTGTTATCTTATGCTGGGAGGCGTATACGCCATTGTTGGCTCTCACTACTAGTTCACTACCTCACTCTACTCCGGCCAGCGGACAATCTATCGTTTGGTTGTTATCTTATGCTGGGAGCCCTATACGCCATTGTTGGCACTCACTACTAGTTCACTACCTCTCACTACTCCGGCCAGCGGACAATCTATCGTTTGGTTGTTATGTTATGCTGGGAGCCCTATACACAATTGTTGGCTCTCACTACTAGTTCACTACCTCACTCTACTCCGGCCAGCGGACAATCTATCGTTTGGTTGTTATCTTATATTAGGAGCCCTATACGCCATTGTTGGCACTATCTCACTCTACTCCGGCCAGTGGACAATCTATTGTTTGGTTGTTATCTTATGCTGGGAGCCCTGTACGCCATTGTTGGCTCTCACTACTAGTTCACTACCTCTCACTACTCCGGCCAGCCGACAATCTATCGTTTGGTTGTTATCTTATGCTGGGAGTTTTATACACGATTGTTGGCACTCTCTACTAGTTCACTACCTCTCACTACTCCGACCAGCCGACAATCTATCGTTTGGTTGTTATCTTATGCTGGGAGCCCTATACGCCATTGTTGGCTCTCACTACTAGTTCATGACCTCACTCTACTCCGGCCAGCTGACAATCAATCGTTTGGTTGTTATCTTATGCTGGGAGCCCTATACGCCATTGTTGGAACTCACTACTAGTTCACTACCTCACTCTACTCCGGTCAGCGAACAATCTATCGTTTGGTTGTTATCTTATGCTGGGAGCCCTCTACGCCATTGTTGGCACTCGATACTAGTTCACTACCTCTCACTACTCTGGCCAGCCGACAATCTATCGTTTGGTTGTTATCTTATGCTTGGAACCCTATACACAATTGTTGGCACTCACTATTAGTTCACTACCTCACTCTACTCCGGCCAGCGGACAATCTATCGTTTGGTTGTTATCTTATGCTGGGAGCCCTATACGCCATTGTTGGCACTCACTACTAGTTCACTACCTCACTCTACTCCGGCCAGCGGACAATCTATCGTTTGGTTGTTGTCTTATGCTGGGAGCCCTATACCCAATTGTTGGCACTCACTACTAGTTCACTACCTTACTCTACTCCGGCCATTGGACAATCTATCGTTTGGTTGTTATCTTATGCTGGGATCCCTATACGCCATTGCTGGCACTCACAACTAGTTCACTACCTCATTCTACTCCGGCCAGCGGACAATCTATCGTTTGGTTGTTATCTTATGCTGGGAGCTATATACGCCATTGTTGGCACTCACTACTAGTTCACTAACTCTCACTACTCCGTCCAGCCGACAATCTATCGTTTGGTTGTTATCTTATGCTGGGAGCCATATACACAATTCTTGGCACTCACTCCTAGATCACTAACTCTCGCTACTCCGGCCAGCCGACAATCTATCGTTTGGTTGTTATCTTATGCTGGGAGCCCTATACGCCATTGTTGGCTCTCACTACTAGTTCACTACCTCACTCTACTCCGGCCAGCGGACAATCTATCGTTTGGTTGTTATCTTATGCTGGGAGCCCTATACGCTATTGTTGGCACTCACTACTAGTTCACTACCTCTCACTACTCCGGCCAGCGGACAATCTATCGTTTGGTTGTTATGTTATGCTGGGAGCCCTATACACAATTGTTGGCTCTCACTACTAGTTCACTACCTCACTCTACTCCGGCCAGCGGACAATCTATCGTTTGGTTGTTATCTTATATTAGGAGCCCTATACACAATTGTTGGCTCTCACTACTAGTTCCCTACCTCTCACTACTCCGGCCAGCAGACAATCTGTCGTTTGGTTGTTATCTTATGCTGGGATCCCTTACGCCATTGTTGGCACTCACTACTATTTCACTACCTCTCACTACTCCGGCCAGCGGACAATCTATCGTTTGGTTGTTATCTTATATTGGGAGCCCTATACACAATTGTTGGCTCTCACTACTAGTTCCCTACCTCTCACTACTCCGTCCAGCGGACAATCTGTCGTGTGGTTGTTATCTTATGCTGGGATCCCTATACGCCATTGTTGGCACTCACTACTAGTTCACTACCTCACTCTACTCCGGCCAGCCGACAATCTATCATTTGGTTGTTATCTTATGCTGGGAGCCCTATACCCCATTGTTGGCACTCACTACTAGTTCACTACCTGACTCTACTCCTGCCAGCGGACAATCTATCGTTTGGTTGTTATCTTATGCTGGGAGCCCTATACGCCATTGTTGGCACTCACTACTAGTTCACTATCTCACTCTACTCCGGCCAGCCGACAATCTATCGTTCGGTTGTTATCTATTTTGTTGTTTGACACATGTCAAACGGATAACATTAGGACACTTTTGGCAAAGGAAGTTAAAATATGTATCCTATATACACTATACATATATACGCTGTTCTCAGTTATTACTGAACCGATTTTCAAGATTCATGTGTCAAATTAAATGGGATATTTCGTAGATTTTCTAATTTTCCTACGAATTCACGTTTGTTTGTCTACGACCCAGAGCTCTTCAAAAATTGCATTGTTAATCTTTAATGAAGGTAAAAAACAAGCAAATGAACATATACCAGGCGACAGTAGCCACCTAGAGGTACAAAACCCCAAAATTCTCCCCGGTGCTTATCTTGTAGCTTACTTTTAAACCCCCCTAGCTCACCTTCCTGCAAGCATTTACAAAAATGCTCATACATCCATTATTATTTATTTTAGCTCCATATTTTTTTTAATGCCTAAAGAACGATGTATGTAAAAGTACAAGTCACTAAATTAGCTCAGAATATTGGTTCAATAGATATTTACAATATAATAATAAATATTTTACAATTTTCAAATACTATTTAACATTATTCTTCTCTAAAATGCAGATAAGCGTTAACAAAATTGTTACAAAGGTTACAGTAAACTATATTCCGCGTAAAACGATTAATACATTCTTACAGCTTCAATAATGGAAAATTAACGCAAAATGAACAACCACAGCGCGTGCAATTTGGACCGCAACGCCACAGCGGCGGAATTTCTACAATTGAGCCGCGCCACGTTCGCCACCCACGTTTTAAAGCTGTATATTGTATAGTGAATGCATAATATATATTTTAGTGCAGTTGTAAGGTAAATAAACAATTAAATTTTGGAAAGAAACATCTAAATTTTCATTTAACAACACGTTTGAAATAAAAGTCAAGCAACAGGTATAGGAGTTATTGACGTTTAAAGCATATACTGTAATATTTCTAGTCCGCCATCTTGATGACGTTACCACAGGATGTTAGGGAACTCCGAAGGAGTGTTTCTATAAAAGCTAGTCAGATGAAGAAACATGAAAAATTTGGTACCTGTAGCCAAAAGTAAAATATTTAGACCTAACGAAGCAGCCAGCTCGCGAAGACGGGCGACGGGCGATGCTGCGCTGGTAAGGTATGCTAGATATCGAGCATCAAGGTGCGCGCATTGCATTTCGCTGTTGCACGCATTTTTATTTGAAACTTGTTAGCGAATTTCCTATCTAAAAGTGAACTATTAGCATGACCCGCACGGCGAGACTTTAGCCCATAACCACCATAGAAATTCCTAACGTGACCCCCTGAACACGTTTTGAGGGGTCTCTAAAAACTTTATATAAATATATATATATGTGTGTATTCTCACTCTAGCAGTCACAATTGTTGTCCGATTTACTTCAAATTTGGTAGAGACATTCCTTTTTTTTATCAGTTGGACACGTTCGTTGGAAAAAACAATCGGAAAACTCTAACCCCCTTTTCTGGGATTTTAAGTATTCAAATTTTGAGTTTTTGGGCTCGAAAAGGGTCCGAAAAACCGAATTGTACACTTATTGCACATTAACTTATTTTACGTAAATCTCCAATGATTTTAAGCTCTCCCTCATCATTCTTGCATAAGTACTTACCGAGTTATTAAAGGAAATGTTAATTGTCAAAATACAGTACGTTGTCTTATGGGGATTTTACACTGGAAAAAGCTGTTTTTAATATTTTAATATAGTTTTATCATCCTCTATACCCCTATACCAACTTTATATCCAATCAATACCTCCTTCTAACTTTATACAGTAATGTACAATATTGGCATCCTATTAGTGAATTTAAATATAACCAGGAGTATCAAAACAGCCAAAAAATAAAATTTTACAATTTTTAAAAAATGTATCCAGTATTAGTTTTAACCCTTTATTTGATTTTTTTAAGGTAATTCGGAAATTCACTTCCCTCACGTCAGCGTGCTTCGTACAATCTCGTTAAATGAACCTTTAAATGTTTCTTTCTGAAATTTAATTGTTTATTTACCTTGCAGCTACACTGAACTATACATTGCATACACTATACAATAAACAGCCTAAAACGTAGGTGGTGAACGTAGCAGGGCGCAATTGCAGAAATTCCGCAGCCGCTGTGGCGTTGCGGTCCAAAGTGCACGCGCTGTGATTGAGCCTTTTACGTTACGATTCCATTATTGAAGCTATAACAATGCATATATCGTTTTACGTCAAATATAATTTACTATAACCATTGTATCAAGTTTTTTTTTGTAAAACTTGCGTATCTGTATTTTAGAGAAGAATAATGTTAAATAGTATTTGAAAGTTGTAAAATAGTTAATATTATATTGTATATATATTGAACCAATATTCTGAGCTAATTTAGTGACTTGTCCTTTTACATACATAGTAATTTAGTCATTCAAAAAAAAAAAATATATATATATATATATATATGGAGCAACAATAAATAATAATGGAGATATGAGCGTTTTTGTAAATGCTTGCAGGAAGGTGAACTGGTGGGGTTTAAAGGGGGGCTACAAGATAAGCACCGGGGAGAATTTAGGGGACTTTTGGGTTTTTGTACCTCTAAGTGGGTACTATTGAATGGTATATGTGTACCACACAGGCCGATTTCGGGAGTTCAATAATAATAATGCCGGTTGGGAAACAAAATTACTATTTATTAAACTTTACAACTTTACAACAACTGATTTTAAACAATTTGAACTTCGTTAACAATAGGTATATCCGCGGTTAAAATACAATAATTATGGTTACATTGAATTTAGAAAGAAAACACCAATTAATAATTTAGCAGGGAGAGGCGACGCGACGCGTGTTAATTACATCGTGACTTCTTAGGGACTGGGGCGAATCTCACGTCTTCTTCCCCAATGCTGAAGCTGCCCATCTAATGAGCGGTGGCCTCAGCACGTGACGTCACGGGAACACTTCGTTGTTCAGTGCTGCCCCCGACGATCACTCACGCCATTACTCAAACTAAGAGGAACATAAATCGTCCACTTAAGGCCAATGCAGAGCGTCAAGTTGCTGATGCTGCGCATTCCTGCTGACATCAACGCCCGGCCGGGCCCGTGGGAACGTCTAAGTTGAGATTAGCACGGAGCAAATATCCTAGCGTCTGGTGGTTGATTTAATTTTTGTACCAGCCAACTCTTCACAATGAAATAATAAATGAAATAATTGAAATAATGTTAAGAGCACCGTCCCTCTTCCTAATTATAGATTTTAGTGACGGTAGAAATTTAATTATTAGGAACGGTAAATTTTAATTATTTAATTACAGTGTCGTATTAATGGCTTTTAACAGTCTAGGGATTTTGGGCCGTCACATATGTTTCAGCCTGTTACTGATTTCTTCCGACATTTGTCCTTCATTGCCTGGCTATCAGTAATCATTGAAATGGAGTATTTGACAGCTGAGGATAACAAAACACAGTACAGTAGCAAGATCAGATAACATCTGGAATGGCATCACAATTTAAACTGCTCGAATTCGAAAACAGCTTCTTTGGATTTGCTGATTTATTCGAAAAAAGAGTTTATTATGGAATGGTTATGTTGCAAATAGAATAAACTCAAAGATGGTACCTTGTAAAAACGATTAAACAACTTTGTTTAACGGGCTTTGTCTTAAACTGTTCACTTTTTAATCAAGCTTGATGCGCTCTTGTAGTTCTAATTTGTTTTTTGATTTATTTGTACTTTACCTATCGCTTCTAGTGTTTAAAACTACACTACGTTTCAAAATCAAAAATTCAAATCTATCGCTATTATGAGTTTCAGTAATACAGTCTAATTTGTTATTAAGGTAGACAATAATACGTTTTTTAAATATTCTCAAGTTTTTTGTGTAAATTCTTTTCATATGGAAGTATATTCTGGATAATTTAATTTTTCTTACGTCATTTATTGAAAATTATTACAGATAGATAGGCTAATAATTATAAATACATCCTATACTCTAATACAAGCTATGTCTGATTGTCTGTTTTCTTTGCAAAATTTATATCGGAATCAAGCAGCAGGATATTGCTTAACTTTTGAATTTAGGTGCTTATGGACCTAAAAACACGATTGTTACAATAATTCCTAACCCCAGGAAAATACATTTAACCTAAGTTCTTTGCATAACAATAACTTCGCGGTTGCAATGTTTTTGGTTTGGAACGTAAGAGATGATTCTCACAAGCGATTATTAGTCAACAGACTTTGATCAGATTTCAATCGCATCACCCCCACCCTAAAAAACTGTTTAAACCACTTTCCCCAATAACACCTTACTAGTAGCATGTCGCGGCTTCGCTCGCGAATACAACGTAATATTATACTGACTATCCCGTATAAATATTGTGTTACCGTTCTAAAGCCAACATGGCCTGCTGATTAACTGTGTTTACTCTATCCAGCTGATTGCTTAAAACTTATAGTTATTTCCCAATGTTAAGCATATGGGAAAAAACTCAACTTTAAGGGGCTCCAGGGCCTCACACACAAACTATTTCTCTAAAAAAAGTTACGAGTACCTGCACAACTTCACGTTAGGCTCTTTCCAATGACACCAAAAACATGAAAATCGGTTCAGTAGTTTAGGAGGAGTGATTGTCACAGAAAACCTGCTCGCCTATTAAATAAGTAAAGATAGATTTTTTCTGGTACTATATAATTGATATATGTTCTAATATTTTTTTAACTTTGCATCATAACAGTATGATGGGATTAAAAGTGTTTTTTAAGAATATTTTGTTTGATTGTAAATAAACATCGTATCCAGTATATAATTTTGTAGCCTGCGTACTTTTTGTTACGAGCACGACATTTACATCGTGACTTTATATATATATATAGTTGATAGTATTGTACAGTTTAGTTCATACATCTACAGGCACAATAATTTCCCAATATCATATATTGAGGAAAAGAGAATCAAATATACTCGTGGCTTAAAGGGGCCATGGCCCCTTACTTTGCTCTAATGCTCTGCCTCATCTGATTTTGTTTCCTCTTTACATGCTGAGTAAAACAAAATACTATAAGTAGGAACATATGTAAGTTCGTAAACAAATTAGACACTTAATCACATGTTTTAATGTAAAAAATGCGGACGTTTTTAAATTCCTATGCTTTTCTTATGAGGGATCTTTTACGTTATTTCTCGTTTGCTGGTAACTTATTGGAAATACTGCTATTTTTCCCTAGACCTTTAATTTGAGCCGTCTCCTATCATCTTGCAATTTGCCAAACTTCCACAATTTTGACATAACATTTTTTCTTACAGTATTCTATATAAAGATTTAAAAAAATGAAATTTTTCAACAGAAAAGTGTTTTAATTTGTTTATTTTAAAAAAACCTTTTTCCTTTTACTCTCTTCCTCTTTTACTTTTTTGAGCAACAGCTTCTGTTGGGGAGTGCAACAGCAATGCCCTCTAAGAAGATAGTGTTTGTGTACTCACTGGAAACTGTTGTGTGTGGTGGTTATTCTGGAGTTGACCTTTAAACCGCTACCGGATACAGAACATTCTTAAGTTCTCATCCAAACGGTTAAACATAAATTCCGTAAGACATTCCCGAGGAGTGGCGCCCTAAGAGATGTTTCAAACGCAACAGGCCGGTCATGAGCCAATAATTGAACTCAATCCCAAATAGCACAATCAGTTCAGAAGCTTATTCGATGACAAGAGAACAATTTTGCTTATCCTTAGTTCTAATATTTAACTAACATTAACTAATAATTCTTAGCTTGCTTGTTTAACTGATTTAACGGGCATTGGTTATTTAGTATATTAATCAATAGTTAGATTTATTTACTGATACCTTTTTTGGGGGTAGGGCCTAATTCGAGTTATTCATTAATAATTTAATCAAATCGTATGTCCATATTAGAACGATTTTGAAATACCTTGCATTTTTTCACCAAAAAACTTACTTTTCTATCAAATTGTGATTCCTAAACTGTTTATGGAAATCACGTAAAGATGTACTTGCCTGCACAGCACGCGGCGAGATCAGCACGGAAGCCCCTTCTGGCGTACGGAGTAGCCTCTGAAAATTTTAGGAGATCTACATTATTCTTGTAGCTAAATCTATAAAGTCAATTTTCATTTTATTCAATGTTTAAAAACTGTTTTATCAGCTTTTAAACAAATTGCATGTATTTGTAGTTTACGACTTTCATAGCTCACTTCCATTTATGACTTGTATTATTTATATTTAAAACTTCCCACCTAAGCTCAGTTTATAATATGTTTTTGATGTGCATGGTGCGGCAACGCCAGTTAACCAAACATGCTATTTAAATTTAACATGTATTTTTCTACATAATAACTGTACTAGTGGCTTGAATGGACCATAGACCCTACCCTTTCCCCAATTCTCTGCATTATCTGATTTTTTTACTCTTTACATAATGAGGAAAATATAACAATACTATTGGCTTGAAGGGGCAATAACCCCTAACCTTGCTCTAAGTAGGAACACATGTAGTTCGTAGACAAATTACACACTTAATCACATTTTTTAATGTAAGCAGACGTTTTTAAATCCCCATGCTTTTCTTATGGGGGATGTTTAACGTTTTTTCTTGGTTGCTGATAACATTTTGGAAATGCTGCTGTTTTTCCCGAGTCCCTGGGATCAAGACCTTTAATTTGAGCCGTCTCCCATCATCCTGCGATTTGCCAAACTCCCACAATTTTGACTTAAAAACTTCGCTTAAGATAAGTAAGAGCACATGTCAGTTCCTAAACAAATTAGGAGACATGTTTTAACCCTTTCAGTGCTATGGACCAATATATCGTCTTTTGAATCTGTTATCAATAAACACTATTACTGCTTCATAAGCGATTGTACAGTTAGGCGCTCAGTCTGCAGTGTGAGTCTGACATGTGGTGAAACCTGGTAGACACGAACTGAACTACCTCGTCCAGCGCCTAGGCTCTATAATACCAACTGATCCATTTCAGCTGCTAGTCGATCAGTGGCTGTGTGGTCTAAGGCGCACCTTCCCGGCCGGGGGTAACACTTGGATCGTGGGTTCGAATCCCGTCACAGTCGGTGTTTTTAATAAGCAACTCATGGAGAGTTCACCTGTCCATGGCAGAGTTGAAGAGGAGGGCGGACCTTAAGATAACAGTGGACGACGGCTCGGGTCCAAGCTGACGGGATGGGTGGATTCTTTGTGAGTTGCACATCTGATCAGGTGTTTTGCTACTTTTTACCTATCCTTTACTGTGTGTGTCCAGCGGAAGCACGTTTTTATTAATTTTAACTGTTCAGGTGTTTAATATATTTAAAAAATCAACAAGAAATCACGGATTCAACTACTCCTTTTAGAAGCTTAGCACTCAAAGGGTTAATGCAAACAAAAAATACGTTTTTAAATCGCCATTCTTTTCTTATGGGGTATGTTTTAGGTTATTTATCGTTTGAAGCTAAGATTTTAGAAATACTGTTTTTCCCGAGTCCCTGGATTCAAGACCTTTAATTTGACCCGTCTCCAATTATCTTGCGATTTTCCAAACTCCCAAAATTTTGACTTAACAATTTCGCTTACATAAATATATAAATAAAGAAGATAATTAATACTCTGTAATAATTTACCTGTAACAGAAACTGCTCGAAGTTGCCCCCTTCGTTTTCATACACTTTTATATACTTATAGTGAATCTTTATCACTGATTTTAACTTTTTGTTACACAACAAACTGTGGTGTAAATAAAGAGTTGAACTCATCCGCTATTAGTTTTTTTCAAATGATCCAACCTTCGAGGTTTCATAGGGAACACATCATCTTTAAGTCTAGTAGTGACCTAGCAGGTCACTCAATACACAATACAAACAATACTTGCCATCTCTAAAACAAATTAATGTTACGCGCAATACCAGGTAAGAGGATAAACAATGTCGCTCAACTTGTCTGCAGCCGTTAACGGACTTTTGCCGCACCCTGTATGATTTACATAATATATTAAGTCCTTTCCTGGTCTCTTTATCTATCCAGTCTTAACCTACTTACAAATTTTTGGAAAGGTTATTGTAGTTGTTTTGTATTTAAACCAAATACATATTGAAGTACACTAGATATTACTCATGATTGAGTAGAGTTAGTTAAAACTATAAAAAACTATTCTCTGTGGTATATCATAAGATTATTAATTATAACAGTAATGATCTTAACTGTCCAGTACTCATACCTCGATGGTAGCGTCGTCCAATACCTCCGGAGAGAACGCCTCAGCTGCTAACTGATGGGGTTCGATAAGATCCGCCGCTTGATGACTCTGTAATATGTATTTATTGTTTTACCCACATTACATCACGTATTTTAACACCTAACTATGTGCATATACAAAAAAAGACGTGCACCACAATAAAGCGTTTCCTAGAAATGTAAAGACACTGCCACTAAAAAGCATGACAGTGAAGCAGTAAGTTCGATTTTTGTTGATTATTCATTCTATAGTAAGTGTATGAAGGAAGTATTGTTTTCGTGTAAAGTTATCGGTGGTTTTCGTTTTGATGAATCCATGAAAAACTAAAAGTGGTTTTTGAAGTAATATCTGCCTGCCTACCAGTACCATAACTAGAACACCAGTTCAGTAGTTGCCTACCAGTGTACCAGTATATAACTATAACACCAGACCTGTAGTTGGCTACCTGCGTACCAATCTATAACTACAACACCAGACCAGTAGTTGGCTACCTGTGTACCAGTCTATAACTACAACACCAGACCAGTAGTTGGCAACCTGTTTACCAGTCTATAACTACAACACGAGACCAGTAGTTGGCTACTTGTGTACCAGTCTATAACTACAACACTAGACCAGTAGTTGGCTACCTGTGTACCAGTACCATAATCACAACACCAGTTCAGTAGTTGGCTACCTGTGTACCAGTCTATAACTACAAAGACAGACCAGTAATTGGCTACCTGTGTACCAGTCTATAACTACAACACCAGACCAGTAGTTGGCTACTTGTGGACCAGTCTATAACTACAAAACCAGACCAGTAGTTGGCTACCTGTGTACCAGACTCTAACTACAACACCAAACCAGTAGTTGCCTACCTGTGTACCAATCTATAACTACAACACCAGACAAATAGTTGCCTGCCTGTGTACCAGTCGATAACAACAAAACCAGACCATTAGTTGGCAACCTAAGTACCAGTCTATAACTATAACACCAGAACAGTAGTAGGCTACATGTGTACCAGTCTATAACTACAACACCAGACCAGTAGTTGGCTACCTGTGTACCAGTCTATAACTACTACACCAGACCAGTAGTTGGCTATCTGTGTACCAGTCTATAACTACAACACCAGACCAGTAGTTGGCTACCTGTGCACCAGTCTATAACGACAACACCAGACCAGTAGTTGGCTATCTGTGTACCAGTCTATAACTACACCAGACCAGTAGTTGGCTACTTTTGCACTAGTCTATAACTACAACACCAGACCAGTAGTTGACTACCTGAGTACCAGTCTATAACTACAAGGCCAGAACAGTAGTTGGCTACCTGTGCACCATCCAATAACAGTAGTAGTGAATGATATGTTTTGGGCCCATACAGATCTTGTGTACCCGTCTATAACTACAACACCAGACCTGTAGTTTTTTTCTGTGTACCAGTACCATAACTACAACACCAATTCAGTAGTTGGCTATCTGTGTACCTGTGTATAACTACAACACCAGACCAGTAGTTTGCTACCTGTGTACCAGTACTATAATTACATCACCAGTTCAGTAGTTGGCTACCTGTTTAGCAGTCTATAACTACAACACCAGACCAGTAGTTGGCATCTACAACACCAGACCAGTAGTTGGCTACCTGTTTACTAGTCTATAAATACAACACCAGAACAGTAGTTGGCTACCTGTTTACCCGTCTATAACTACAACACCAGTACAGTAGTTAGCTACCTGTGTACCATTCTATAACTACAACACCAAAACAGTAGTCGGCTACCTGTGTACCAGTCTATAACTACAACACCAGGCCAGTAATTGGCTACCTGTGCACCATTCTATAACTACAACACCAGAGCAGTAGTTGGCTACCTGTGTAACAGTCTATAACTACAACACCAGACCAGTAGTTGGATACCGGTTCACCAGTCTATAACTACAACACAAGACCAGTAGTAGGATATCTGTGTGCCAGTCTATAACCACAAAACCATACCAGTAGTTGGCTACCTGTTTACCAGTCTATAACTACAAAACAGACCAGTAGTTGGCTACCTGTGTATTAGTCTATAACTACAACACCAGACCAGTAGTTGGCTATCTATGTACCAGTCTATAACTACAACACCAGAACAGTAGTTGGCTACCTGTGTACCAGTTTATAACTACAACACCAGACCAGTAGTTGGCTACCTGTGTACCAGTCTATAACTACACTAGACCAGTAGTTGGCTACTTTTGCTCTAGTCTATAACTACAACACCAGACCAGTAGTTGACTACCTGAGTACCAGTCTATAACTAAAAGGCCAGAACAGTAGTTGGCTACCTGTGCACCAGCCTATAACAGTAGTAGTGAATGATATGTTTTGGGTCCTAAATGTCGTAGGGCGAAGTCGAAGGGCGTGTCACGTGATTTGGATTAAATGCGCAAACCACAGTAATGGGCGGTTTTTTCACTAAAACGATTCTCAAATCTATCATAAGCTTTGTTTTATTTTCTAAACGATCGTTTTCACCTCTTCATTAACAACAAAAGCTTTATATTAAAAACTAAATAAATTCAAAAGCGATATTTATTTAAAAAATTCCGTTTGAAATTCAATTGTTGTGTTAACAATCTATAAACAACATTGACTGACTCATGGCGTCTGTTCATCTGAGGAGCGTTATCTCATTTGGCAGCGGTTAGAAGACAATGTCACGTTGATGAACAGTACATAATTATATTTGTCTATACTTTTAACTTAAAAATGTTCAGTTTAAAATGGTATTTTCCGCTCCAAAAGCGTCATTTTACCCTTAAATTCGACCATTTTCATGTCTGTATTGACAATATCAAGTTCAAATTTGAAAAAAAAAACAAATTTATAAGCTATATTTACGTTTTAATACAATTTGTATGTTAAAATTCAATAAATATCGACCGATTCACAGCGTCAACCTGTCTGAGGATAACTAAACACAGTACAGTAGCAAGATCAGATAACATCTGGAATGGCATCACAATTTAAACTGCCCGAATTCAAAAACAGCTGCTTTGAATTTGCTAGTTTATTAGAAAAAAGAGTTTATTATGGAATGGTTATGTAGCAAATAGAATAAACTCAAAGATGGTACCTTGTAAAAACGATTAAAAAACTTTTTAACGGGCTTTTTCTTGAACTGTTCACTTTTTAATCAAGCTTGATGAGCTCTTGTAGTTCTAATTTGTTATTAAGGAAGACAATAATGCGTTTTTTAAATATTGTCAAGTTTTTTTGTGTAACATTCTTCTCCTTTGGAAGTATATTCAGGATAATTTAATTTTTCCTACGTCATTTATTGAAAGGTATTACAGATAGATAGGCTAATAATTGTAAATACATCCTATACTCTAATACGAGCTATGTCTGTTTGTCTGTTTTCTTTGCAAAATTTATATCGGAATCAAGCAGCAGGATATTGCTTAACTTTTGAATTTAGGTGCTTCTGGACCTAAAAACACGATTGTTACAATAATTCCCAACCCCAGGAAAATGCATATTTCGTCAACAAACTCATTTAAATATTGGAAATGTTATCTATTGATGTACTTTCAAAGAAACAAAGGTATCATAACAGCTGTAATTAAATGACCAGTATTAATTAATTGCTACAATAACACTTAACATGGTGAAGTGTTAACATGTGATTACTAAAACAGTGGCCAGAACCAATGAATGAATACTGCATTCAGAGTGGATATATCCAAATTAAACAAATTTATATACATTTGTAATAATACCTGAAGAGAAATTCATTTATGATAGCAAAAGGAGTTACTGGAGGGAGAATCATGCGGAATAGAGGCAACACGCATCTACTGAGTTTCTTAACTCACAAAAATTAATCCAATTTTATTGAGCAGTAAAGCTTGGCCTCGCGGTACTTATATTATTAATGCTAGTAAAATATGAAAATCTCACGTTTATAATTATTTTTACGTAGAAGTAACAAACTGTTAACATAAATTAAAAACTTTATTTGACAATCCAAACCAGGCCTTTATGGCGATTCTTTAGATATTTTAGTGTATTGTATTCGTTGTTAATTTGATCCTAAATATTTTAACTGCTAAATTTATTACTTATCAACAAAGATAACTTGAGACATATCGATTATTACAAAACACTTCAATGTATTTAATTACTCTACAATAGTATATTTAATATATAGTTAATATTGACTTACTTCCATTTCACCCGCCTCAGGTTGGTCTGGTGAGGACGCTGAATTAATTATGTCTTCTAGAATTTCTGGACGCTGATACAAATATCAAAACAAAATAAGAATCTATCTATATTATTAATACGCTAAATGCAAACTTTGTAAACAATATGGCTTTCTGGTTTTCAGATTACCCCCTCATATTATGTACTAAAACACGTGTCTAGGTGTGCAGAAGTGCAAACTGGCTTTATATATTCGATTTAGGCCTCAGGGCTCTGCCCCACGGGCCTTCAAAGTCCCCAGGTTTTTATACGGAGGAGAGTTTTATTTTTTTTATATAACATAGGTTCTTAATTCAATTCAATTCAATTAATTAAACAGCTGTTATAAGGATTGAAATTCAACATGTTCTAGCCCCTTGAACTGCAGTACATACAATGACAAATTGAGTTACATACGTCAGCAGTCCAAAATGATGCAGACAGTGTCACATGTTTCGACACTGCAGTGTCATTTTCGAACACCACAGCACAAAAACGTTACTACATATTATGTAGTCTCGTCGTGAGTTAAAAAACACAAAAAAACATGGAACGGATAAAAACATCGAAAACGAATACCACTACTGATTATAAGAACGAATCAAACATCATTAAACATAGCAGCTTCTAATGGTTATAACAGTGACTCAATAGAACGATTGGTCTCCAAATCCAAAAACAGAAATAATCTAAATCAAGTTCCTTTAGTTGCAGATAATAAAAAGTATGTGTGCGTAGATTATCCCACGCGATTGTCAACATCCTCAGGAAACAGCAAAAGCACGCGCCTACAACTTGCATTTAGGAATACCAACAAAATCCGCAATCTGTTAGGTTCAAAGAAAATAAACAAAAACGACATAAATGATAAAAAACGAGTTTTTACAAAATAAAATGTGCGGATTGTCCAAGTACATACATTTGTCAAATTGGAAGGGGCTTTAAAACCCGATACAGAGAGCACCGCCCTGATCCGAGAAATGTTAATCAGAAATCAGCGTTTACCAACACCTTATAGACACTAATCACAAGATGAATGAAATTTTCAACGGTCTTAAAATACTCCATTATTATCGAAAGGGATATAAAATGAACGCTCTGGCGAAGTTTGAAATCTATAAGGCTCAGAAATATAATAGGAAATGCAAAGAACACATTTTGAATGAAAAGCTCCACTTTAAGTCTAACTATATTTTTAATGCCTTCATTGACCAAGGAAGCAAGGGCAAGCCAGTGTTCGACAATGACACTGTGGTGTCGAAACATGCAACACTGTTTACATCATTTTGGACTGCCAACGGAGATATGTAACTCCTGTGGTGTCGAAACATGCAACACTGTTTACTTCATTTTGGACTGCCGACGGAGATATGTAACTCCTGTGGTGTCGAAATATGCAACACTGTTTACATCATTTTGGACTGCCGACGGAGATATGTAACTCCTGTGGTGTCGAAACATGCAACACTGTTTACATCATTTTGGACTCCCGACGGAGATATGTAACTCCTGTGGTGTCGAAACATGCAACACTGTTTACATCATTTTGGACTGCCGACGGAGATATGTAACTCCTGTGGTGTCGAAACATCTAACACTGTTTACATCATTTTGGACTACCGACGGAGATATGTAACTCAATTTGTTGTTTTGAGGGTTATATCTACCTACATATTGTCATTGTTTTGTTTCCTATTTAACTATTTACTATTCTCGCTTCTCAAAAAGTGATGCGCAAGCTGAGCATATGAAATTCTAGAAAATATTATATGTTAAGGTTAACCGTCCAAATTTATATTATCTTTCAGTAATTAAATAGCGCCTGAATTTGGTTCCCAGGCGTGCATAGTTGTGCGTGCGGAAATACTTTAGAAAAAAACACCACAGATTGCCATTAAATATCTTGTAATAAAAAACAGTGTATTGCAAATAACATTCCCGATAAACTGATCCATACTACTATAAAACTTTTAACACTCTAAATATCAAGCCTTCAAACAGAAGTGTCTCTTAAATATATTCTTAAAGTATGATCCGCATTGTAACAGTTTTTTAATGCCTAAATAACGATGTATGTAAAAGTACAAGTCACTAAATTAGCGAAGAATGTCGGTTCAATAGATATTTACAATATAATAATAAATATTTTACAATTTTCAAATACTATTTAACATTATTTTTCTCTAAAATACAGATACGCAAGTTAAAAAAAATTGTTACAAAGGTTACAGTAAAATGTATTCGGCGTAACACGATAAATACATTCTTACAGCTTCAATAATGGAAAAGTAACGAAAAATGCTCAACCACAGAGCATGCACTTTGGACCGCGACGCCACAGCGGTGGAATTTCTACAATTGAGCCGCGCCACGTTCGCAACCCACGTTTTAAGGCTGTATATTGTATAGTGAATGCATAATATAGTTCAGTGCAGTTGTTAGGTTAATAAACAATTAAATTTTAGAAAGAAATATCTAAATTTTCTTTTAACAACACGTTTGAAATAAAAGACGAAGTAAAGCAACAGGTATAGGAGTTATTGACGTTTAAAGCATATATACTGTAATGTTTCAGGTCCGCCATCTTGATGACGTTACCACAGGATGTTAGGGAACTCCGTAGGAGTGTTTCTATAAAAGCTAGTCAAATGAAGAGACATGCAAAGTTTGGTACCTGTAGCCAAAAGTAAAATATTTAGACCTATCGAAGCAGCCAGCTCGCGAAGACGGGCGACGGGCGATGCTGCGCTGGTAAGGTATGCTAGATATCGAGCATCAAGGTGCGCGCATTGCATTTCGCTGTTGACAATCTATCGTTTGGTTGTTGTCTTATGCTGGGAGCCCTATACGCCATTGTTGGCACACACTACTAGTTCACTACCTCACTCTACTCCGGCCAGCGGACAATCTATCTTTTGGTTGTTATCTTATGCTGGGAGCCCTATACGCCATTGTTGGCACTCACTACTAGTTCCCTACCACACACTACTCCAGCCAGTCAACAATCTATCGTTTGGTTGTTATCTTATGCTGGGAGACCTATACGCCATTGTTGGCACACACTACTAGTTCACTACCTCACTCTACTCCGGCCAGCGGACAATCTATCGTTTGGTTGTTATCTTATGCTGGGAGCCCTATACACAATTGTTGGCACTCACTACTAGTTCCCTACCACTCACTACTCCGGCCACCCGACAATCTATCGTTTGATTGTTATCTTAAGCTGGGAACCCTATACGCAATTGTTGGCACTCACTACTACTTCCCTACCACTCACTACTCCGGCCAGCCGACAATCTATCGTTTGGTTGTTATCTTATGCTGGGAGCCCTATACGCCATTGTTGTCACTCACTACTAGTTCACTACCTCATTCTACTCCGGGCAGCCGAACATTTATCGTTTGGTTGTTATCTTATGCTGGGAGCCCTATACGCCATTGTTGGCACTCACTACTAGTTCCCTACCACTCACTACTCCGGCCACCCGACAATCTATCGTTTGGTTGTTATCTTAAGCTGGGAACCCTATACACAATTTTTGGCACTCACTACTACTTCCCTACCACTCACTACTCCGGCCAGCCGACAATCTATCGTTTGGTTGTTGTCTTATGCTGGGAGCCCTATATGCCATTGTTGGCACTCACTACTAGTTCACTACCACACTCTACTCCGGCCAGCGGACAATCGATCGTTTGGTTGTTATCTTTTGCTTGGAGCCCTATACACAATTGTTGGCTCTCACTACTAGTTTACTACCTCACACTACTCCGACCAGCCGACAATCTATCGTTTGGTTGTTGTCTTATGCTGGGAGCCCTATACACAATTATTGGCTCTCACTACTAGTTCACTACCTCTCACTACTCCGGCCAGCCCACAAACTATCGTTTGGTTGTTGTCTTATAATGGGAGCCCTATACACAATTGTTGGCTCTCACTACTAGTTCACTACCTCACACTACTCCGGCCGGACGACAATCTATCGTTTGGTTGTTATCTTATGCTGGGAGCCTTATACGCCATTGTTGGCACTCACTACTAGTTCACTACCTCACTCTACTCCGGCTAGCAAACAATTTATCGTTTGGTTGTTATCTTATGCTGGGAGCCCTATACGCCATTGTTGGCACTCACTACTAGTTCACTACCTCACTCTACTCCGGCTAGCCGACAATTTATCGTTTGGTCGTTATCTTATACTGGGAGCCCTATACGCCATTGTTGGCACTCACTACTAGTTCCCTACCACTCACTACTTCGTACAGCCGACAATTATCGTTTGGTTGTTATCTTATGCTGGGATTCCTATACACAATTGTTGGCTCACACTACTAGTTCACTACCTCACTCTACTCCGGCCAGCCAACATTCTATCGTTTGGTTGTTGTCTTATGCTGGGAGCCCTATACACAATTGTTGGCTCTCACTACTATTTCACTACCTCTCACTACTCCGGCCAGCCGACAATCTATCGTTTGGTTTTATCTTATGCTGGGAGCCCTATACGCCATTGTTGGCTCTCACTACTAGTTCACTACCTCACTATACTCCGGCCAGCCGACAATCTATCGTTTGGTTGTTATCTTATGCTGGGGGCCCTATACACAATTGTTGGCACTCACTACTAATTCACTACCTCTCACTACTCCGGCCAGCCGAAAATCTATCGTTTGGTTGTTATCTTATACTGGGAGCCCTATACGCCATTGTTGGTTCTCACTACTAGTTCACTAACTCACTCTACACCGGCCAGCCGACAATCTATCGTTTGGTTGTTATCTTATGCCGGGGGCCCTATACCCCATTGTTGGCTCTCACTACTAGTTTACTACCTCTCACTACTCCGGCCAGCCGACAATCTATCGTTTGGTTGTTGTTTTATGCTGAGAGCCCCATACGCCATTGTTGGCTCTCGCTTCTAGTTCACTACCTCACACTACTCCGACCAGCCGACAATCTATTGTTTGGTTGTTGTCTTATGCTGGGAGCCCTATACGCCATTGTTGGCTCTTACTTTTAGTTCACTACCTCACTCTACTCCGGCCAGCCGACAATCTATCGTTTGGTTGTTGTCTTATACTGGGAGCCCTATACAAAATTGTTGGCTCTCACTACTAGTTCACTACCTCATACTACTCCGACCAGCCAACAATCTATCGTTTGGTTGTTGTCTTATGCTGGGAGCCCTATACAAAACTGTTGGCTCTCACTACTAGTTCACTACCTCTCACTACTCCGGCCAGCCGACAATCTATCGTTTGGTTGTTATCTTATGCCGGGGGCCCTATACCCCATTGTTGGCTCTCACTACTAGTTTACTACCTCTTACTACTCCGGCCAGCCGACAATCTATCGTTTGGTTGTTGTTTTATGCTGGGAGCCCTATACACAATTGTTTGCTCTCACTACTATTTCACTACCTCTCACTACTCCGGCCAGCCGACAATCTGTCGTTTGGTTGTTATCTTATGCTGGGAGCCCTATACGCCATTGTTGGCTCTCACTACTAGTTCACTACCTCACTATACTCCGGCCAGCCGACAATCTATCGTTTGGTTGTTATCTTATGCTGGGAGCCCTATACGCCATTGTTGGCTCTCACTACTAATTCACTACCTCTCACTACTCCGGCCAGCCGAAAATCTATCGTTTGGTTGTTGTCTTATGCTGGGAGCCCTATACGCCATTGTTGACTCTCACTACTAATTCACTACCTCTCACTACTCCGGCCAGCTCACAATCTATCGTTTGGTTGTTATCTTATGCTGGGACCCCTATACGCCATTAATGGCTCTCACTTTTAGTTCACTAACTCACTCTACTCCGGCCAGCCGACAATCTATCGTTTGGTTGTTGTCTTATGCTGGGAGCCCTATACACAAATGTTGGCTCTCACTACTAGTTCACTACCTCACACTACTCCGACCAGCCCACAATCTATCGTTTGGTTGTTGTCTTAACATGGGAGCCCTATACACAATTTTTGGCTCTCACTACTAGTTCACTACCTCACACTACTCCGGCCAGACGAAATCTATTGTTTGGTTGATATCTTATGCTGGGAGCCCTATACGCCATTGTTGGCACTCACTACTAGTTCACTACCTCACTCTACTCCGGCTAGCCGACAATTTATCGTTTGGTTGTTATCTTATACTGGGAGCCCTATACGCCATTGTTGGCACTCACTACTAGTTCCCTACCACTCACTACTTCGTACAGCCGACAATTATCGTTTTGTTGTTATCTTATGCTGGGATTCCTATACACAATTGTTGGCTCTCACTACTAGTTCACTACCTCACTCTACTCCGGCCAGCGAACATTCTATCGTTTGGTTGTTGTCTTATGCTGGGAGCCCTATACACAATTGTTGGCTCTCACTACTATTTCACTACCTCTCACTACTCCGGCCAGCCGACAATCTATCGTTTGGTTTTATCTTATCCTGGGAGCCCTATACGCCATTGTTGGCTCTCACTACTAGTTCACTACCTCACTATACTCCGGCCAGCCGACAATCTATCGTTTGGTTGTTATCTTATGCTGGGAGCCCTATACGCCATTGTTGGCTCTCACTACTAATTCACTATCTCTCACTACTCCGGCCAGCCGAAAATCTATCGTTTGGTTGTTGTCTTATGCTGGGAGCCCTATACACAATTGTTGGCTCTCACTACTAGTTCCCTACCACTCACTACTTCGTACAGCCGACAATTATCGTTTTGTTGTTATCTTATGCTGGGATTCCTATACACAATTGTTGGCTCTCACTACTATTTCACTACCTCACTCTACTCCGGCCAGCGAACATTCTATCGTTTGGTTGTTGTCTTATGCTGGGAGCCCTATACACAATTGTTGGCTCTCACTACTATTTCACTACCTCTCACTACTCCGGCCAGCCGACAATCTATCGTTTGGTTTTATCTTATCCTGGGAGCCCTATACGCCATTGTTGGCTCTCACTACTAGTTCACTACCTCACTATACTCCGGCCAGCCGACAATCTATCGTTTGGTTGTTATCTTATGCTGGGAGCCCTATACGCCATTGTTGGCTCTCACTACTAATTCACTATCTCTCACTACTCCGGCCAGCCGAAAATCTATCGTTTGGTTGTTGTCTTATGCTGGGAGCCCTATACGCCATTGTTGGCTCTCACTACTAATTCACTACCTCTCACTACTCCGGCCAGCCCACAATCTATCGTTTGGTTGTTATCTTATGCTGGGAGCCCTTTACGCCATTGTTTGCTCTCACTACTAGTTCACTACCTCACTCTACTCCGGCCAGCCGACAATCTATCGTTTGGTTGTTATCTTATGCTGGGGGCCCTATACACAATTGTTGGCACTCACTACTAATTCACTACCTCTCACTACTCCGGCCAGCCGAAAATCTATCGTTTGGTTGTTATCTTATACTGGGAGCCCTATACGCCATTGTTGGTTCTCACTACTAGTTCACTACCTCACTCTACTCCGGCCAGCCGACAATCTATCGTTTGGTTGTTATCTTATGCTGAGAGCCCTATACGACATTGTTGGCTCTCCCTACTAGTTCACTACCTCACTCTAATCCGGCCAGTAAACAATCTATCGTTTGGTTGTTATCTTATGCTGGGAGCCCTATACGCCATTGTTGGCTCTCACTACTAGTTCACTATCTCACTCTACTCCGGCAAGCCGACAATCTATCGTTTGGTTGTTGTCTTATGCTGGGAGCCGTATACACAATTGTTGGCTCTCACTACTAGTACACTACCTCACACTACTCCGTCCAGCCGACAATATATCGTTTGGTTGTTATCTTATGCTGGGAGCCCTATACACAATTGTTGGCTCTCACTACTAGTTCAGTACCTATCACTACTCCGACCAGCTGACAATATATCGTTTGGTGGTTGTCTTATGCTGGGAGCCCTATACACAATTGTTGGCTCTCACTACTAGTTCACTACCTCACACTACTCCGACCAGCCCACAATCTATCGTTTGGTTGTTGTCTTAACATGAGAGCCCTATACACAATTTTTGGCTCTCACTACTAGTTCACTACCTCACACTACTCCGGCCAGACGACAATCTATCGTTTGGTTGTTAACTTGTGCTGGGAGCCCTATACGCCATTATTGGCACTCACTACTAGTTCACTACCTCACTCTACTCCGGCTAGCCGACAATTTATCGTTTGGTCGTTATCTTATACTGGGAGCCCTATACGCCATTGTTGGCACTCACTACTAGTTCCCTACCACTCACTACTTCGTACAGCCGACAATTATCGTTTGGTTGTTATCTTATGCTGGGATTCCTATACACAATTGTTGGCTCATACTACTAGTTCACTACCTCACTCTACTCCGGCCAGCCAACATTCTATCGTTTGGTTGTTGTCTTATGCTGGGAGCCCTATACACAATTGTTGGCTCTCACTACTATTTCACTACCTCTCACTACTCCGGCCAGCCGACAATCTATCGTTTGGTTTTATCTTATGCTGGGAGCCCTATACGCCATTGTTGGCTCTCACTACTAGTTCACTACCTCACTATACTCCGGCCAGCCGACAATCTATCGTTTGGTTGTTATCTTATGCTGGGAGCCCTATACGCCATTGTTGGCTCTCACTACTAATTCACTACCTCTCACTACTCCGGCCAGCCCACAATCTATCGTTTGGTTGTTATCTTATGCTGGGAGCCCTTTACGCCATTGTTGGCTCTCACTACTAGTTCACTACCTCACTCTACTCCGGCCAGCCGACAATCTATCGTTTGGTTGTTATCTTATGCTGGGGGCCCTATACACAATTGTTGGCACTCACTACTAATTCACTACCTCTCACTACTCCGGCCAGCCGAAAATCTATCGTTTGGTTGTTATCTTATACTGGGAGCCCTATACGCCATTGTTGGTTCTCACTACTAGTTCACTAACTCACTCTACACCGGCCAGCCGACAATCTATCGTTTGGTTGTTATCTTATGCCGGGGGCCCTATACCCCATTGTTGGCTCTCACTACTAGTTTTCTACCTCTCACTACTCCGGCCAGCCGACAATCTATCGTTTGGTTGTTGTTTTATGCTGAGAGCCCCATACGCCATTGTTGGCTACGCTTCTAGTTCACTACCTCACACTACTCCGACCAGCCGACAATCTATTGTTTGGTTGTTGTCTTATGCTGGGAGCCCTATACGCCATTGTTGGCTCTTACTTTTAGTTCACTACCTCACTCTACTCCGGCCAGCCGACAATCTATCGTTTGGTTGTTGTCTTATACTGGGAGCCCTATACAAAATTGTTGGCTCTCACTACTAGTTCACTACCTCATACTACTCCTACCAGACAACAATCTATCGTTTGGTTGTTGTCTTATGCTGGGAGCCCTATACAAAACTGTTGGCTCTCACTATTAGTTCACTACCTCTCACTACTCCGGCCAGCCGACAATCTATCGTTTGGTTGTTATCTTATGCCGGGGGCCCTATACCCCATTGTTGGCTCTCACTACTAGTTTACTACCTCTTACTACTCCGGCCAGCCGACAATCTATCGTTTGGTTGTTGTTTTATGCTGGGAGCCCTATACACAATTGTTTGCTCTCACTACTATTTCACTACCTCTCACTACTCCGGCCAGCCGACAATCTGTCGTTTGGTTGTTATCTTATGCTGGGAGCCCTATACGCCATTGTTGGCTCTCACTACTAGTTCACTACCTCACTATACTCCGGCCAGCCGACAATCTATCGTTTGGTTGTTATCTTATGCTGGGAGCCCTATACGCCATTGTTGGCTCTCACTACTAATTCACTACCTCTCACTACTCCGGCCAGCCGAAAATCTATCGTTTGGTTGTTGTCTTATGCTGGAAGCCCTATACGCCATTGTTGACTCTCACTACTAATTCACTACCTCTCACTACTCCGGCCAGCTCACAATCTATCGTTTGGTTGTTATCTTATGCTGGGAGCCCTATACGCCATTGTTGGCTCTCACTTTTAGTTCACTACCTCACTCTAACCCGGCCAGCCGACAATCTATCGTTTGGTTGTTGTCTTATGCTGGGAGCCCTATACACAAATGTTGGCTCTCACTACTAGTTCACTACCTCACACTACTCCGACCAGCCCACAATCTATCGTTTGGTTGTTGTCTTAACATGGGAGCCCTATACACAATTTTTGGCTCTCACTACTAGTTCACTACCTCACACTACTCCGGCCAGACGAAATCTATTGTTTGGTTGATATCTTATGCTGGGAGCCCTATACGCCATTGTTGGCACTCACTACTAGTTCACTACCTCACTCTACTCCGGCTAGCCGACAATTTATCGTTTGGTTTTTATCTTATACTGGGAGCCCTATACGCCATTGTTGGCACTCACTACTAGTTCCCTACCACTCACTACTTCGTACAGCCGACAATTATCGTTTTGTTGTTATCTTATGCTGGGATTCCTATACACAATTGTTGGCTCTCACTACTAGTTCACTACCTCACTCTACTCCGGCTAGCGAACATTCTATCGTTTGGTTGTTGTCTTATGCTGGGAGCCCTATACACAATTGTTGGCTCTCACTACTATTTCACTACCTCTCACTACTCCGGCCAGCCGACAGTCTATCGTTTGGTTTTATCTTATCCTGGGAGCCCTATACGCCATTGTTGGCTCTCACTACTAGTTCACTACCTCACTATACTCCGGCCAGCCGACAATCTATCATTTGGTTGTTATCTTATGCTGGGAGCCCTATACGCCATTGTTGGATCTCACTACTAATTCACTATCTCTCACTACTCCGGCCAGCCGAAAATCTATCGTTTGGTTGTTGTCTTATGCTGGGAGCCCTATACGCCATTGTTGGCTCTCACTACTAATTCACTACCTCTCACTACTCCGGCCAGCCCACAATCTATCGTTTGGTTGTTATCTTATGCTGGGAGCCCTTTACGCCATTGTTTGCTCTCACTACTAGTTCACTACCTCACTCTACTCCGGCCAGCCGACAATCTATCGTTTGGTTGTTATCTTATGCTGGGGGCCCTATACACAATTGTTGGCACTCACTACTAATTCACTACCTCTCACTACTCCGGCCAGCCGAAAATCTATCGTTTGGTTGTTATCTTATACTGGGAGCCCTATACGCCATTGTTGGTTCTCACTACTAGTTCACTACCTCACTCTACTCCGGCCAGCCGACAATCTATCGTTTGGTTGTTATCTTATGCTGAGAGCCCTATACGCCATTGTTGGCTCTCCCTACTAGTTCACTACCTCACTCTAATCCGGCCAGTAAACAATCTATCGTTTGGTTGTTATCTTATGCTGGGAGCCCTATACGCCATTGTTGGCTCTCACTACTAGTTCACTATCTCACTCTACTCCGGCAAGCCGACAATCTATCGTTTGGTTGTTGTCTTATGCTGGGAGCCGTATACACAATTGTTGGCTCTCACTACTAGTACACTACCTCACACTACTCCGTCCAGCCGACAATATATCGTTTGGTTGTTATCTTATGCTGGGAGGCCTATACACAATTGTTGGCTCTCACTACTAGTTCAGTACCTATCACTACTCCGACCAGCTGACAATATATCGTTTGGTGGTTGTCTTATGCTGGGAGCCCTATACACAATTGTTGGCTCTCACTACTAGTTCACTACCTCACACTACTCCGACCAGCCCACAATCTATCGTTTGGTTGTTGTCTTAACATGAGAGCCATATACACAATTTTTGGCTCTCACTACTAGTTCACTACCTCACACTACTCCGGCCAGACGACAATCTATCGTTTGGTTGTTAACTTGTGCTGGGAGCCCTATACGC
This sequence comes from Allygus modestus, assembly GCA_963675035.1. NCBI lineage: Eukaryota > Metazoa > Arthropoda > Insecta > Hemiptera > Cicadellidae > Allygus > Allygus modestus. Next base: position 353,538,631 of record OY776112.1, read on the forward strand.
CATTGTTGGCAATCACTACTAGTTCACTACCTCACTCTACTCCGGCTAGCCGACAATTTATCGTTTGGTCGTTATCTTATACTGGGAGCCCTATACGCCATTGTTGGCACTCACTACTAGTTCACTACCTCACTCTACTCCGGCCAGCCAACATTCTATCGTTTGGTTGTTGTCTTATGCTGGGAGCCCTATACACAATTGTTGGCTCTCACTACTATTTCACTACCTCTCACTACTCCGGCCAGCCGACAATCTATCGTTTGGTTTTATCTTATGCTGGGAGCCCTATACGCCATTGTTGGCTCTCACTACTAGTTCACTACCTCACTATACTCCGGCCAGCCGACAATCTATCGTTTGGTTGTTATCTTATGCTGGGAGCCCTATACGCCATTGTTGGCTCTCACTACTAATTCACTACCTCTCACTACTCCGGCCAGCCCACAATCTATCGTTTGGTTGTTATCTTATGCTGGGAGCCCTTTACGCCATTGTTGGCTCTCACTACTAGTTCACTACCTCACTCTACTCCGGCCAGCCGACAATCTATCGTTTGGTTGTTATCTTATGCTGGGGGCCCTATACACAATTGTTGGCACTCACTACTAATTCACTACCTCTCACTACTCCGGCCAGCCGAAAATCTATCGTTTGGTTGTTATCTTATACTGGGAGCCCTATACGCCATTGTTGGTTCTCACTACTAGTTCACTAACTCACTCTACACCGGCCAGCCGACAATCTATCGTTTGGTTGTTATCTTATGCCGGGGGCCCTATACCCCATTGTTGGCTCTCACTACTAGTTTACTACCTCTCACTACTCCGGCCAGCCGACAATCTATCGTTTGGTTGTTGTTTTATGCTGAGAGCCCCATACGCCATTGTTGGCTCTCGCTTCTAGTTCACTACCTCACACTACTCCGACCAGCCGACAATCTATTGTTTGGTTGTTGTCTTATGCTGGGAGCCCTATACGCCATTGTTGGCTCTTACTTTTAGTTCACTACCTCACTCTACTCCGGCCAGCCGACAATCTATCGTTTGGTTGTTGTCTTATACTGGGAGCCCTATACAAAATTGTTGGCTCTCACTACTAGTTCACTACCTCATACTACTCCGACCAGACAACAATCTATCGTTTGGTTGTTGTCTTATGCTGGGAGCCCTATACAAAACTGTTGGCTCTCACTACTAGTTCACTACCTCTCACTACTCCGGCCAGCCGACAATCTATCGTTTGGTTGTTATCTTATGCCGGGGGCCCTATACCCCATTGTTGGCTCTCACTACTAGTTTACTACCTCTTACTACTCCGGCCAGCCGACAATCTATCGTTTGGTTGTTGTTTTATGCTGGGAGCCCTATACACAATTGTTTGCTCTCACTACTATTTCACTACCTCTCACTACTCCGGCCAGCCGACAATCTGTCGTTTGGTTGTTATCTTATGCTGGGAGCCCTATACGCCATTGTTGGCTCTCACTACTAGTTCACTACCTCACTATACTCCGGCCAGCCGACAATCTATCGTTTGGTTGTTATCTTATGCTGGGAGCCCTATACGCCATTGTTGGCTCTCACTACTAATTCACTACCTCTCACTACTCCGGCCAGCCGAAAATCTATCGTTTGGTTGTTGTCTTATGCTGGAAGCCCTATACGCCATTGTTGACTCTCACTACTAATTCACTACCTCTCACTACTCCGGCCAGCTCACAATCTATCGTTTGGTTGTTATCTTATGCTGGGAGCCCTATACGCCATTGTTGGCTCTCACTTTTAGTTCACTACCTCACTCTAACCCGGCCAGCCGACAATCTATCGTTTGGTTGTTGTCTTATGCTGGGAGCCCTATACACAAATGTTGGCTCTCACTACTAGTTCACTACCTCACACTACTCCGACCAGCCCACAATCTATCGTTTGGTTGTTGTCTTAACATGGGAGCCCTATACACAATTTTTGGCTCTCACTACTAGTTCACTACCTCACACTACTCCGGCCAGACGAAATCTATTGTTTGGTTGATATCTTATGCTGGGAGCCCTATACGCCATTGTTGGCACTCACTACTAGTTCACTACCTCACTCTACTCCGGCTAGCCGACAATTTATCGTTTGGTTTTTATCTTATACTGGGAGCCCTATACGCCATTGTTGGCACTCACTACTAGTTCCCTACCACTCACTACTTCGTACAGCCGACAATTATCGTTTTGTTGTTATCTTATGCTGGGATTCCTATACACAATTGTTGGCTCTCACTACTAGTTCACTACCTCACTCTACTCCGGCCAGCGAACATTCTATCGTTTGGTTGTTGTCTTATGCTGGGAGCCCTATACACAATTGTTGGCTCTCACTACTATTTCACTACCTCTCACTACTCCGGCCAGCCGACAATCTATCGTTTGGTTTTATCTTATCCTGGGAGCCCTATACGCCATTGTTGGCTCTCACTACTAGTTCACTACCTCACTATACTCCGGGCAGCCGACAATCTATCGTTTGGTTGTTATCTTATGCTGGGAGCCCTATACGCCATTGTTGGATCTCACTACTAATTCACTATCTCTCACTACTCCGGCCAGCCGAAAATCTATCGTTTGGTTGTTGTCTTATGCTGGGAGCCCTATACGCCATTGTTGGCTCTCACTACTAATTCACTACCTCTCACTACTCCGGCCAGCCCACAATCTATCGTTTGGTTGTTATCTTATGCTGGGAGCCCTTTACGCCATTGTTTGCTCTCACTACTAGTTCACTACCTCACTCTACTCCGGCCAGCCGACAATCTATCGTTTGGTTGTTATCTTATGCTGGGGGCCCTATACACAATTGTTGGCACTCACTACTAATTCACTACCTCTCACTACTCCGGCCAGCCGAAAATCTATCGTTTGGTTGTTATCTTATACTGGGAGCCCTATACGCCATTGTTGGTTCTCACTACTAGTTCACTACCTCACTCTACTCCGGCCAGCCGACAATCTATCGTTTGGTTGTTATCTTATGCTGAGAGCCCTATACGCCATTGTTGGCTCTCCCTACTAGTTCACTACCTCACTCTAATCCGGCCAGTAAACAATCTATCGTTTGGTTGTTATCTTATGCTGGGAGCCCTATACGCCATTGTTGGCTCTCACTACTAGTTCACTATCTCACTCTACTCCGGCAAGCCGACAATCTATCGTTTGGTTGTTGTCTTATGCTGGGAGCCGTATACACAATTGTTGGCTCTCACTACTAGTACACTACCTCACACTACTCCGTCCAGCAGACAATATATCGTTTGGTTGTTATCTTATGCTGGGAGCCCTATACACAATTGTTGGCTCCCACTACTAGTTCAGTACCTATCACTACTCCGACCAGCTGACAATATATCGTTTGGTGGTTGTCTTATGCTGGGAGCCCTATACACAATTGTTGGCTCTCACTACTAGTTCACTACCTCACACTACTCCGACCAGCCCACAATCTATCGTTTGGTTGTTGTCTTAACATGAGAGCCCTATACACAATTTTTGGCTCTCACTACTAGTTCACTACCTCACACTACTCCGGCCAGACGACAATCTATCGTTTGGTTGTTAACTTGTGCTGGGAGCCCTATACGCCATTGTTGGCACTCACTACTAGTTCACTACCTCACTCTACTCCGGCTAGCCGACAATTTATCGTTTGGTCGTTATCTTATACTGGGAGCCCTATACGCCATTGTTGGCACTCACTACTAGTTCCCTACCACTCACTACTTCGTACAGCCGACAATTATCCTTTGGTTGTTATCTTATGCTGGGATTCCTATACACAATTGTTGTCTCACACTACTAGTTCACTACCTCACTCTACTCCGGCCAGCCAACATTCTATCGTTTGGTTGTTGTCTTATGCTGGGAGCCCTATACACAATTGTTGGCTCTCACTACTATTTCACTACCTCTCACTACTCCGGCCAGCCGACAATCTATCGTTTGGTTTTATCTTATGCTGGGAGCCCTATACGCCATTGTTGGCTCTCACTACTAGTTCACTACCTCACTATACTCCGGCCAGCCGACAATCTATCGTTTGGTTGTTATCTTATGCTGGGAGCCCTATACGCCATTGTTGGCTCTCACTACTAATTCACTACCTCTCACTACTCCGGCCAGCCCACAATCTATCGTTTGGTTGTTATCTTATGCTGGGAGCCCTTTACGCCATTGTTGGCTCTCACTACTAGTTCACTACCTCACTCTACTCCGGCCAGCCTACAATCTATCGTTTGGTTGTTATCTTATGCTGGGGGCCCTATACACAATTGTTGGCACTCACTACTAATTCACTACCTCTCACTACTCCGGCCAGCCGAAAATCTATCGTTTGGTTGTTATCTTATACTGGGAGCCCTATACGCCATTGTTGGTTCTCACTACTAGTTCACTAACTCACTCTACACCGGCCAGCCGACAATCTATCGTTTGGTTGTTATCTTATGCCGGGGGCCCTAGACCCCATTGTTGGCTCTCACTACTAGTTTACTACCTCTCACTACTCCGGCCAGCCGACAATCTATCGTTTGGTTGTTGTTTTATGCTGAGAGCCCCATACGCCATTGTTGGCTCTCGCTTCTAGTTCACTACCTCACACTACTCCGACCAGCCGACAATCTATTGTTTGGTTGTTGTCTTATGCTGGGAGCCCTATACGCCATTGTTGGCTCTTACTTTTAGTTCACTACCTCACTCTACTCCGGCCAGCCGACAATCTATCGTTTGGTTGTTGTCTTATACTGGGAGCCCTATACAAAATTGTTGGCTCTCACTACTAGTTCACTACCTCATACTACTCCGACCAGCCAACAATCTATCGTTTGGTTGTTGTCTTATGCTGGGAGCCCTATACAAAACTGTTGGCTCTCACTACTAGTTCACTACCTCTCACTACTCCGGCCAGCAGACAATCTATCGTTTGGTTGTTATCTTATGCCGGGGGCCCTATACCCCATTGTTGGCTCTCACTACTAGTTTACTACCTCTCACTACTCCGGCCAGCCGACAATCTATCGTTTGGTTGTTGTTTTATGCTGGGAGCCCTATACACAATTGTTTGCTCTCACTACTATTTCACTACCTCTCACTACTCCGGCCAGCCGACAATCTGTCGTTTGGTTGTTATCTTATGCTGGGAGCCCTATACGCCATTGTTGGCTCTCACTACTAGTTCACTACCTCACTATACTCCGGCCAGCCGACAATCTATCGTTTGGTTGTTATCTTATGCTGGGAGCCCTATACGCCATTGTTGGCTCTCACTACTAATTCACTACCTCTCACTACTCCGGCCAGCCGAAAATCTATCGTTTGGTTGTTATCTTATGCTGGGAGCCCTATACGCCATTGTTGGCTCTCACTTTTAGTTCACTACCTCACTCTACTCCGGCCAGCCGACAATCTATCGTTTGGTTGTTGTCTTATGCTGGGAGCCCTATACACAATTGTTGGCTCTCACTACTAGTTCACTACCTCACACTACTCCGACCAGCCCACAATCTATCGTTTGGTTGTTGTCTTAACATGGGAGCCCTATACACAATTTTAGGCTCTCACTACTAGTTCACTACCTCACACTACTCCGGCCAGACGAAATCTATTGTTTGGTTGATATCTTATGCTGGGAGCCCTATACGCCATTGTTGGCACTCACTACTAGTTCACTACCTCACTCTACTCCGGCTAGCCGACAATTTATCGTTTGGTTGTTATCTTATACTGGGAGCCCTATACGCCATTGTTGGCACTCACTACTAGTTCCCTACCACTCACTACTTCGTACAGCCGACAATTAACGTTTTGTTGTTATCTTATGCTGGGATTCCTATACACAATTGTTGGCTCTCACTACTAGTTCACTACCTCACTCTACTCCGGCCAGCCAACATTCTATCGTTTGGTTGTTGTCTTATGCTGGGAGCCCTATACACAATTGTTGGCTCTCACTACTATTTCACTACCTCTCACTACTCCGGCCAGCCGTCAATCTATCGTTTGGTTTTATCTTATCCTGGGAGCCCTATACGCCATTGTTGGCTCTCACTACTAGTTCACTACCTCACTATACTCCGGCCAGCCGACAATCTATCGTTTGGTTGTTATCTTATGCTGGGAGCCCTATACGCCATTGTTGGCTCTCACTACTAATTCACTATCTCTCACTACTCCGGCCAGCCGAAAATCTATCGTTTGGTTGTTGTCTTATGCTAGGAGCCCTATACGCCATTGTTGGCTCTCACTACTAATTCACTACCTCTCACTACTCCGGCCAGCCCACAATCTATCGTTTGGTTGTTATCTTATGCTGGGAGCCCTTTACGCCATTGTTTGCTCTCACTACTAGTTCACTACCTCACTCTACTCCGGCCAGCCGACAATCTATCGTTTGGTTGTTATCTTATGCTGGGGGCCCTATACACAATTGTTGGCACTCACTACTAATTCACTACCTCTCACTACTCCGGCCAGCCGAAAATCTATCGTTTGGTTGTTATCTTATACTGGGAGCCCTATACGCCATTGTTGGTTCTCACTACTAGTTCACTAACTCACTCTACACCGGCCAGCCGACAATCTATCGTTTGGTTGTTATCTTATGCCGGGGGCCCTATACCCCATTGTTGGCTCTCACTACTAGTTTACTACCTCTTACTACTCCGGCCAGCCGACAATCTATCGTTTGGTTGTTGTTTTATGCTGAGAGCCCCATACGCCATTGTTGGCTCTCGCTTCTAGTTCACTACCTCACACTACTCCGACCAGCCGACAATCTATTGTTTGGTTGTTGTCTTATGCTGGGAGCCCTATACGCCATTGTTGGCTCTTACTTTTAGTTCACTACCTCACTCTACTCCGGCCAGCCGACAATCTATCGTTTGGTTGTTGTCTTATACTGGGAGCCCTATACAAAATTGTTGGCTCTCACTACTAGTTCACTACCTCATACTACTCCGACCAGCCAACAATCTATCGTTTGGTTGTTGTCTTATGCTGGGAGCCCTATACAAAACTGGTGGCTCTCACAACTAGTTCACTACCTCTCACTACTTCGGCCAGCCGACAATCTATCGTTTGGTTGTTATCTTATGCCGGGGGCCCTATACCCCATTGTTGGCTCTCACTACTAGTTTACTACCTCTCACTACTCCGGCCAGCCGACAATCTATCGTTTGGTTGTTGTTTTATGCTGGGAGCCCTATACACAATTGTTTGCTCTCACTACTAGTTCACTACCTCTCACTACTCCGGCCAGCCGACAATCTGTCGTTTGGTTGTTATCTTATGCTGGGAGCCCTATACGCCATTGTTGGCTCTCACTACTAGTTCACTACCTCACTATACTCCGGCCAGCCGACAATCTATCGTTTGGTTGTTATCTTATGCTGGGAGCCCTATACGCCATTGTTGGCTCTCACTACTAATTCACTACCTCTCACTACTCCGGCCAGCCGAAAATCTATCGTTTGGTTGTTGTCTTATGGTGGGAGCCCTATACGCCATTGTTGGCTCTCACTACTAATTCACTACCTCTCACTACTCCGGCCAGCCGACAATCTATCGTTTGGTTGTTGTCTTATGCTGGGAGCCCTATACACAATTGTTGGCTCTCACTACTAGTTCACTACCTCATACTACTCCGACCAGCCGACAATCTATCGTTTGGTTGTTGTCTTATGCTGGGAGCCCTATACACAACTGTTGGCTCTCACTACTAGTTCACTACCACTCACCACCCCGGCCAGCCGACAATCTATCGTTTGGTTGTTATTTTATGCTGGGAGCCGTATACATAATCGTTGGCTCTCACTACTAGTTCACTTCCTCTCACTACTCCGGCCAGCCGACAATCTATCGTTTGGTTGATATCTTATGCTGGGAGCCCTATACGCCATTGTTGGCTCTCACTACCAGTTCACTACCTCTCACTACTCCGGCCAGCCGACAATCTATCGTTTGGTTGTTATCTTATGCTGGGAGCCCTATACACAATTGTTGGCTCTCACTACTAGTTCACTACCTCTCACTACTCCGGCGAGCCGACAATCTATCGTTTGATTGTTATCTTATGCTGGGAGCCGTATACATAATTGTTGGCACTCACTACTAGTTCACTACCTCTCACTACTCCGGCCAACCGACAATCTATCATCTAGTTGTTATCTTATGCTGGGAGCCCTATACGCAATTGTTGGCACTCACTACTAGTTCACTACCTCTCACTACTCCGGCCAGCCGTCAATCTATCATTTGGTTGTTGTCTTATGCTTGGATCCCTATACATAATTGTTGGCTCTCACTACTAGTTCATTACCTCTCACTACTCCGGCCAACCGACAATCTATCATCTGGTTGTTATCTTATGCTGGGAGCCCTATACGCAATTGTTGGCACTCACTACTAGTTCACTACCTCTCACTACTCCGGCCAGCCGACAATCTATCATTAGGTTGTTGTCTTATGCTGGGAGCCCTATACATAATTGTTGGCTCTCACTACTAGTTCACTACCTCTCACTAATCCGGCCAGCCGACAATCTATCGTTTGGTTGTTATCTTATGCTGGGAGCCGTATACATAATTGTTGGCACACACTACTGGTTCACTACCTAACTCTACTCCGGCCAGCTGACAATCTATTGTATGTTATCTTATGCTGGGAGCCCTATACGCCATTTTTGGCACTCACTACTAGTTCACTAACTCTCACTACTCCAGCCAGCCGACAATCTATCGTTTGGTTGTTATCTTATGCTGGGTGCCCTATACACTATTGTTGGCTCTCACTACTAGTTCACTACCTCACACTACTCCGGCCAGCCGACAATCTATCGTTTGGTTGTTATCTTATGCTGGGAACCGTATACATAATTGCTGGCACTCACTACTAGTTCACTACCTCTCACTACTCCGGCCAGCCGACAATCTATCGTTTGGTTGTTATCTTATGCTGGGAGCCCTATACGCCATTGTTGGCACTCACTACTAGTTCACTACCTCTCACTACTCCGGCCAGCCGACAATCTATCGTTCGGTTGTTATCTTATGCTGGGAGGCTCATATTTAATTGTTGGCATTCACTACTAGTTCACTACCTCACTCTACTCCGACCAGCCAACAATTTATCGTTTGTTTGTTATCTTATGCTGGGAGCCCTATACGCCATTGTTGGCACTCACTACTAGTACCCTATCACTCACTACTCCGGCCAGCCGACAATTATCATTTGGTTGTTGTCTTATGCTGGGAGCCCTATACACAATTGTTGGCTCTCACTACTATTTCACTACCTCTCACTACTCCGGCCAGCCGACAATCTATCGTTTGGTTTTATCTTATGCTGGGAGCCCTATACGCCATTGTTGGCTCTCACTACTAGTTCACTACCTCACTATATTCCGGCCAGCCGACAATCTATCGTTTGGTTGTTATCTTATGCTGGGAGCCCTATACGCTATTGTTGGCTCTCACTACTAATTCACTATCTCTCACTACTCCGGCCAGCCGAAAATCTATCGTTTGGTTGTTGTCTTATGCTGGGAGCCCTATACGCCATTGTTGGCTCTCACTACTAATTCACTAACTCTCACTACTCCGGCCAGCCCACAATCTATCGTTTGGTTGTTATCTTATGCTGGGAGCCCTATACGCCATTGTTGGCACTCACTACTAATTCACTACCTCTCACTACTCCGGCCAGCCGAAAATCTATCGTTTGGTTGTTATCTTATACTGGGAGCCCTATACGCCATTGTTGGTTCTCACTACTAGTTCACTAACTCACTCTACACCGGCCAGCCGACAATCTATCGTTTGGTTGTTATCTTATGCCGGGGGCCCTATACCCCATTGTTGGCTCTCACTACTAGTTTACTACCTCTCACTACTCCGGCCAGCCGACAATCTATCGTTTGGTTGTTGTTTTATGCTGAGAGCCCCATACGCCATTGTTGGCTCTCGCTTCTAGTTCACTACCTCAAACTACTCCGACCAGCCGACATTCTATTGTTTGGTTGTTGTCTTATGCTGGGAGCCCTATACGCCATTGTTGGCTCTTACTTTTAGTTCACTACCTCACTCTACTCCGGCCAGCCGACAATCTATCGTTTGGTTGTTGTCTTATACTGGGAGCCCTATACAAAATTGTTGGCTCTCACTACTAGTTCACTACCTCATACTACTCCCACCAGCCAACAATCTATCGTTTGGTTGTTGTCTTATGCTGGGAGCCCTTTACAAAACTGTTGGCTCTCACTACTAGTTCACTACCTCTCACTACTCCGGCCAGCCGACAATCTATCGTTTGGTTGTTATCTTATGCTGGGAGCCCTATACGCCATTGTTGGCTCTCACTACTAATTCACTACCTCTCACTACTCCGGCCAGCCGAAAATCTATCGTTTGGTTGTTGACTTATGCTGGGAGCCCTATACGCCATTGTTGGCTCTCACTACTAATTCACTACCTCTCACTACTCCGGCCAGCCGACAATCTATCGTTTGGTTGTTGTCTTATGCTGGGAGCCCTATACACAATTGTTGGCTCTCACTACTAGTTCACTACCTCATACTACTCCGACCAGCCGACAATCTATCGTTTGGTTGTTGTCTTATGCTGGGAGCCCTTTACACAACTGTTGGCTCTCACTACTAGTTCACTACCACTCACCACTCCGGCCAGCCGACAATCTATCGTTTGGTTGTTATCTTATGCTGGGAGCCGTATACATAATTGTTGGCACTCACTACTAGTTCACTACCTCTCACTACTCCGGCCAGCCGACAATCTATCGTTTGGTTGTTGTCTTATGCTGGGAGCCCTATACACAACTGTTGGCTCTCACTACTAGTTCACTACCACTCACCACCCCGGCCAGCCGACAATCTATCGTTTGGTTGTTATTTTATGCTGGGAGCCGTATACATAATCGTTGGCTCTCACTACTAGTTCACTTCCTCTCACTACTCCGGCCAGCCGACAATTTATCGTTTGGTTGATATCTTATGCTGGGAGCCCTATACGCCATTGTTGGCTCTCACTACTAGTTCACTACCTCTCACTACTCCGGCCAGCCGACAATCTATCGTTTGGTTGTTATCTTATGCTGGGAGCCCTATACACAATTGTTGGCTCTCACTACTAGTTCACTACCTCTCACTACTCCGGCGAGCCGACAATCTATCGTTTGGTTGTTATCTTATGCTGGGAGCCGTATACATAATTGTTGGCACTCACTACTAGTTCACTACCTCTCACTACTCCGGCCAACCGACAATCTATCATCTGGTTGTTATCTTATGCTGGGAGCCCTATACGCAATTGTTGGCACTCACTACTAGTTCACTACCTCTCAATACTCCGGCCAGCCGTCAATCTATCATTTGGTTGTTGTCTTATGCTTGGATCCCTATACATAAATGTTGGCTCTCACTACTAGTTCATTACCTCTCACTACTCCGGCCAACCGACAATCTATCATCTGGTTGTTATCTTATGCTGGGAGCCCTATACGCAATTGTTGGCACTCACTACTAGTTCACTACCTCTCACTACTCCGGCCAGCCGACAATCTATCATTAGGTTGTTGTCTTATGCTGGGAGCCCTATACATAATTGTTGGCTCTCACTACTAGTTCACTACCTCTCACTAATCCGGCCAGCCGACAATCTATCGTTTGGTTGTTATCTTATGCTGGGAGCCGTATACATAATTGTTGGCACACACTACTGGTTCACTACCTAACTCTACTCCGGCCAGCTGACAATCTATTGTATGTTATCTTATGCTGGGAGCCCTATACGCCATTTTTGGCACTCACTACTAGTTCACTAACTCTCACTACTCCAGCCAGCCGACAATCTATCGTTTGGTTGTTATCTTATGCTGGGTGTCCTATACACTATTGTTGGCTCTCACTACTAGTTTACTACCTCACACTACTCCGGCCAGCCGACAATCTATCGTTTGGTTGTTATCTTATGCTGGGAACCGTATACATAATTGCTGGCACTCACTACTAGTTCACTACCTCTCACTACTCCGGCCAGCCGACAATCTATCGTTTGGTTGTTATCTTATGCTGGGAGCCCTATACGCCATTGTTGGCACTCACTACTAGTTCACTACCTCTCACTACTCCGGCCAGCCGACAATCTATCGTTCGGTTGTTATCTTATGCTGGGAGGCTCATATTTAATTGTTGGCATTCACTACTAGTTCACTACCTCACTCTACTCCGACCAGCCAACAATTTATCGTTTGTTTGTTATCTTATGCTGGGAGCCCTATACGCCATTGTTGGCACTCACTACTAGTACCCTATCACTCACTACTCCGGCCAGCCGACAATTATCGTTTGGTTGTTGTCTTATGCTGGGAGCCCTATACACAATTGTTGGCTCTCACTACTATTTCACTACCTCTCACTACTCCGGCCAGCCGACAATCTATCGTTTGGTTTTATCTTATGCTGGGAGCCCTATACGCCATTGTTGGCTCTCACTAATAGTTCACTACCTCACTATACTCCGGCCAGCCGACAATCTATCGTTTGGTTGTTATCTTATGCTGGGAGCCCTATACGCCATTGTTGGCTCTCACTACTAATTCACTATCTCTCACTACTCCGGCCAGCCGAAAATCTATCGTTTCGTTGTTGTCTTATGCTGGGAGCCCTATACGCCATTGTTGGCTCTCACTACTAATTCACTACCTCTCACTACTCCGGCCAGCCCACAATCTATCGTTTGGTTGTTATCTTATGCTGGGAGCCCTTTACGCCATTGTTGGCTCTCACTACTAGTTCACTACCTCACTCTACTCCGGCCAGCCGACAATCTATCGTTTGGATGTTATCTTATGCTGGGGGCCCTATACACAATTGTTGGCACTCACTACTAATTCACTACCTCTCACTACTCCGGCCAGCCGAAAATCTATCGTTTGGTTGTTATCTTATACTGGGAGCCCTATACGCCATTGTTGGTTCTCACTACTAGTTCACTAACTCACTCTACACCGGCCAGCCGACAATCTATCGTTTGGTTGTTATCTTATGCCGGGGGCCCTATACCCCATTGTTGGCTCTCACTACTAGTTTACTACCTCTCACTACTCCGGCCAGCCGACAATCTATCGTTTGGTTGTTGTTTTATGCTGAGAGCCCCATACGCCATTGTTGGCTCTCGCTTCTAGTTCACTACCTCAAACTACTCCGACCAGCCGACAATCTATCGTTTGGTTGTTGTGTTATGCTGGGAGCCCTATACACAATTATTGGCTCTCACTACTAGTTCACTACCTCTCACTACTCCGGCCAGCCCACAAACTATCGTTTGGTTGTTGTCTTATAATGGGAGCCCTATACACAATTGTTGGCTCTCACTACTAGTTCACTACCTCACACTACTCCGGCCGGACGACAATCTATCGTTTGGTTGTTATCTTATGCTGGGAGCCTTATACGCCATTGTTGGCACTCACTACTAGTTCACTACCTCACTCTACTCCGGCTAGCAAACAATTTATCGTTTGGTTGTTATCTTATGCTGGGAGCCCTATACGCCATTGTTGGCACTCACTACTAGTTCTCTACCACTCACTACTCCGTACAGCCGACAATTATCGTTTGGTTGTTATCTTATGCTGGGACTCCTATACACAATTGTTAGCTCTCACTACTAGTTCACTACCTCACTCTACTCCGGCCAGCCAACAATCTATCGTTTGGTTGTTATCTTATGCTGGGAGCTCTATACGCCATTGTTGGCACTCACTACTAGTTCACTACCTCTCACTACTCCGGCCAGCCGACAATCTATCGTTTGGTTGTTATCTTGTGCTGGGAGCCCTATACACAATTGTTGGCACTCACTACTAGTTCACTACCTCACTCTACTCCGGCCATTCGACAATCTATCGTTTGGTTGTTATCTTATGCTGGGAGCCCTATACGCCATTGTTGGCTCTCACTACTAGTTCACTACCTCACTCTACTCCGGCCAGCCGACAATCTATCGTTTAGTTGTTATCTTATGCTGGGAGCCCTACACACAATTGTTGGCACTCACTACTAATTCACTACCTCTCACTACTCCGGCCAGCCGAAAATCTATCGTTTGGTTGTTGTCTTAAGCTGGGAGCCCTATACGCCATTGTTGGCACTCACTACTAGTTCTCTACCACTCACTACTCCGTACAGCCGACAATTATCGTTTGGTTGTTATCTTATGCTGGGACTCATATACACAATTGTTGGCTCTCACTAATAGTTCACTACCTCACTCTACTCCGAAAATCTATCGTTTTGTTGTTGTCTTATGCTGGGAGCCCTATACACAATTGTTGGCTCTCACTACTAGTTCACTACCTCTCAATACTCCGGCCAGCCCACAATCTATCGTTTGGTTGTTGTCTTATAATGGGAGCCCTATACACAATTGTTGGCTCTCACTACTAGTTCACTACTTCACTCTACTCCGGCCAGAGGACAATCGATCGTTTGGTTGTTATCTTATGCTGGGAGCCCTATACACAATTGTTGGCTCTCACTACCAGTTCACTACCTCACACTACTCCGACCAGCCGACAATCTATCGTTTGGTTGTTGTCTTATGCTGGGAGCCCTATACACAATTGTTGGCTCTCACTACTAGTTCACTACCTCTCACTACTCCGGCCGGCCCACAATCTATCGTTTGGTTGTTGTCTTATAATGGGAGCCCTATACACAATTGTTGGCTCTCACTACTAGTTCACTACCTCACACTATTCCGGCCAGACGACAATCTATCGTTTGGTAGTTATCTTATGCTGGGAGCCCTATACGCCATTGTTGGCACTCACTACTAGTTCACTACCTCACTCTACTCCGGCTAGCAAACAATTTATCGTTTGGTTGTTATCTTATGCTGGGAGCCATATACGCCATTGTTGGCACTCACTACTAGTTCCTTACCACTAACTACTCCGTACAGCCGACAATTATCGTTTGGTTGTTATCTTATGCTGGGATTCCTATACACAATTGTTGGCTCTCACTACTAGTTCACTACCTCACTCTACACTTGCCAGCCAACAATCTATCGTTTGGTTGTTATCTTATGCTGGGAGCCCTATACGCCATTGTTGGCACTCACTACTAGTTCACTACCTCTCACTACTTCGGCCAGCCGACAATCTATCGTTTGGTTGTTATCTTATGCTGGGAGCCCTATACACAATTGTTGGCACTCACTACTAGTTCACTACCTCACTCTACTCCGGCCAGCCGACAATCTATCGTTTGGTTGTTATCTTATGCTGGGAGCCCTATACGCCATTGTTGGCTCTCACTACTAGTTCACTACCTCACTCTACTCCGGCCAGCCGACAATCTATCGTTTGGTTGTTATCTTATACTGGGAGCCCTCTACACAATTGTTGGCACTCACTACTAATTCACTACCTCTCACTACTCCGGCCAGCCGAAAATCTATCGTTTGGTTGTTGTCTTATGCTGGGAGCCCTATACGCTATTGTTGGCTCTCACTACTAGTTCACTACCTCACTATACTACGGCCAGCCGACAATCTATCGTTTGGTTGTTGTCTTATGCTGGGAGCCGTATACATAATTGTTGGCACTCACTACTAGTTCACTACCTCTCACTACTCCGGCCAACCGACAATCTATCATCTGGTTGTTATCTTATGCTGGGAGCCCTATACGCAATTGTTGGCACTCACTACTAGTTCACTACCTCTCAATACTCCGGCCAGCCGTCAATCTATCATTTGGTTGTTGTCTTATGCTTGGATCCCTATACATAATTGTTGGCTCTCACTACTAGTTCATTACCTCTCACTACTCCGGCCAACCGACAATCTATCATCTGGTTGTTATCTTATGCTGGGAGCCCTATACGCAATTGTTGGCACTCACTACTAGTTCACTACCTCTCACTACTCCGGCCAGCCGACAATCTATCATTAGGTTGTTATCTTATGCTGGGAGCTCTATACGCCATTGTTGGCACTCACTACTAGTTCACTACCTCTCACTACTCCGGCCAGCCGACAATCTATCGTTTGGTTGTTATCTTGTGCTGGGAGCCCTATACACAATTGTTGGCACTCACTACTAGTTCACTACCTCACTCTACTCCGGCCATTCGACAATCTATCGTTTGGTTGTTATCTTATGCTGGGAGCCCTATACGCCATTGTTGGCTCTCACTACTAGTTCACTACCTCACTCTACTCCGGCCAGCCGACAATCTATCGTTTAGTTGTTATCTTATGCTGGGAGCCCTACACACAATTGTTGGCACTCACTACTAATTCACTACCTCTCACTACTCCGGCCAGCCGAAAATCTATCGTTTGGTTGTTGTCTTAAGCTGGGAGCCCTATACGCCATTGTTGGCACTCACTACTAGTTCTCTACCACTCACTACTCCGTACAGCCGACAATTATCGTTTGGTTGTTATCTTATGCTGGGACTCATATACACAATTGTTGGCTCTCACTAATAGTTCACTACCTCACTCTACTCCGAAAATCTATCGTTTTGTTGTTGTCTTATGCTGGGAGCCCTATACACAATTGTTGGCTCTCACTACTAGTTCACTACCTCTCAATACTCCGGCCAGCCCACAATCTATCGTTTGGTTGTTGTCTTATAATGGGAGCCCTATACACAATTGTTGGCTCTCACTACTAGTTCACTACTTCACTCTACTCCGGCCAGAGGACAATCGATCGTTTGGTTGTTATCTTATGCTGGGAGCCCTATACACAATTGTTGGCTCTCACTACCAGTTCACTACCTCACACTACTCCGACCAGCCGACAATCTATCGTTTGGTTGTTGTCTTATGCTGGGAGCCCTATACACAATTGTTGGCTCTCACTACTAGTTCACTACCTCTCACTACTCCGGCCGGCCCACAATCTATCGTTTGGTTGTTGTCTTATAATGGGAGCCCTATACACAATTGTTGGCTCTCACTACTAGTTCACTACCTCACACTATTCCGGCCAGACGACAATCTATCGTTTGGTAGTTATCTTATGCTGGGAGCCCTATACGCCATTGTTGGCACTCACTACTAGTTCACTACCTCACTCTACTCCGGCTAGCAAACAATTTATCGTTTGGTTGTTATCTTATGCTGGGAGCCATATACGCCATTGTTGGCACTCACTACTAGTTCCTTACCACTAACTACTCCGTACAGCCGACAATTATCGTTTGGTTGTTATCTTATGCTGGGATTCCTATACACAATTGTTGGCTCTCACTACTAGTTCACTACCTCACTCTACACTTGCCAGCCAACAATCTATCGTTTGGTTGTTATCTTATGCTGGGAGCCCTATACGCCATTGTTGGCACTCACTACTAGTTCACTACCTCTCACTACTTCGGCCAGCCGACAATCTATCGTTTGGTTGTTATCTTATGCTGGGAGCCCTATACACAATTGTTGGCACTCACTACTAGTTCACTACCTCACTCTACTCCGGCCAGCCGACAATCTATCGTTTGGTTGTTATCTTATGCTGGGAGCCCTATACGCCATTGTTGGCTCTCACTACTAGTTCACTACCTCACTCTACTCCGGCCAGCCGACAATCTATCGTTTGGTTGTTATCTTATACTGGGAGCCCTCTACACAATTGTTGGCACTCACTACTAATTCACTACCTCTCACTACTCCGGCCAGCCGAAAATCTATCGTTTGGTTGTTGTCTTATGCTGGGAGCCCTATACGCTATTGTTGGCTCTCACTACTAGTTCACTACCTCACTATACTACGGCCAGCCGACAATCTATCGTTTGGTTGTTGTCTTATGCTGGGAGCCGTATACATAATTGTTGGCACTCACTACTAGTTCACTACCTCTCACTACTCCGGCCAACCGACAATCTATCATCTGGTTGTTATCTTATGCTGGGAGCCCTATACGCAATTGTTGGCACTCACTACTAGTTCACTACCTCTCAATACTCCGGCCAGCCGTCAATCTATCATTTGGTTGTTGTCTTATGCTTGGATCCCTATACATAATTGTTGGCTCTCACTACTAGTTCATTACCTCTCACTACTCCGGCCAACCGACAATCTATCATCTGGTTGTTATCTTATGCTGGGAGCCCTATACGCAATTGTTGGCACTCACTACTAGTTCACTACCTCTCACTACTCCGGCCAGCCGACAATCTATCATTAGGTTGTTGTCTTATGCTGGGAGCCCTATACATAATTGTTGGCTCTCACTACTAGTTCACTACCTCTCACTAATCCGGCCAGCCGACAATCTATCGTTTGGTTGTTATCTTATGCTGGGAGCCGTATACATAATTGTTGGCACACACTACTGGTTCACTACCTAACTCTATTCCGGCCAGCTGACAATCTATTGTATGTTATCTTATGCTGGGAGCCCTATACGCCATTTTTGGCACTCACTACTAGTTCACTAACTCTCACTACTCCAGCCAGCCGACAATCTATCGTTTGGTTGTTATCTTATGCTGGGTGTCCTATACACTATTGTTGGCTCTCACTACTAGTTTACTACCTCACACTACTCCGGCCAGCCGACAATCTATCGTTTGGTTGTTATCTTATGCTGGGAACCGTATACATAATTGCTGGCACTCACTACTAGTTCACTACCTCTCACTACTCCGGCCAGCCGACAATCTATCGTTTGGTTGTTATCTTATGCTGGGAGCCCTATACGCCATTGTTGGCACTCACTACTAGTTCACTACCTCTCACTACTCCGGCCAGCCGACAATCTATCGTTCGGTTGTTATCTTATGCTGGGAGGCTCATATTTAATTGTTGGCATTCACTACTAGTTCACTACCTCACTCTACTCCGACCAGCCAACAATTTATCGTTTGTTTGTTATCTTATGCTGGGAGCCCTATACGCCATTGTTGGCACTCACTACTAGTACCCTATCACTCACTACTCCGGCCAGCCGACAATTATCGTTTGGTTGTTGTCTTATGCTGGGAGCCCTATACACAATTGTTGGCTCTCACTACTATTTCACTACCTCTCACTACTCCGGCCAGCCGACAATCTATCGTTTGGTTTTATCTTATGCTGGGAGCCCTATACGCCATTGTTGGCTCTCACTACTAGTTCACTACCTCACTATACTCCGGCCAGCCGACAATCTATCGTTTGGTTGTTATCTTATGCTGGGAGCCCTATACGCCATTGTTGGCTCTCACTACTAATTCACTATCTCTCACTACTCCGGCCAGCCGAAAATCTATCGTTTCGTTGTTGTCTTATGCTGGGAGCCCTATACGCCATTGTTGGCTCTCACTACTAATTCACTACCTCTCACTACTCCGGCCAGCCCACAATCTATCGTTTGGTTGTTATCTTATGCTGGGAGCCCTTTACGCCATTGTTGGCTCTCACTACTAGTTCACTACCTCACTCTACTCCGGCCAGCCGACAATCTATCGTTTGGTTGTTATCTTATGCTGGGGGCCCTATACACAATTGTTGGCACTCACTACTAATTCACTACCTCTCACTACTCCGGCCAGCCGAAAATCTATCGTTTGGTTGTTATCTTATACTGGGAGCCCTATACGCCATTGTTGGTTCTCACTACTAGTTCACTAACTCACTCTACACCGGCCAGCCGACAATCTATCGTTTGGTTGTTATCTTATGCCGGGGGCCCTATACCCCATTGTTGGCTCTCACTACTAGTTTACTACCTCTCACTACTCCGGCCAGCCGACAATCTATCGTTTGGTTGTTGTTTTATGCTGAGAGCCCCATACGCCATTGTTGGCTCTCGCTTCTAGTTCACTACCTCAAACTACTCCGACCAGCCGACAATCTATCGTTTGGTTGTTGGCTTATGCTGGGAGCCCTATACACAATTATTGGCTCTCACTACTAGTTCACTACCTCTCACTACTCCGGCCAGCCCACAAACTATCGTTTGGTTGTTGTCTTATAATGGGAGCCCTATACACAATTGTTGGCTCTCACTACTAGTTCACTACCTCACACTACTCCGGCCGGACGACAATCTATCGTTTGGTTGTTATCTTATGCTGGGAGCCTTATACGCCATTGTTGGCACTCACTACTAGTTCACTACCTCACTCTACTCCGGCTAGCAAACAATTTATCGTTTGGTTGTTATCTTATGCTGGGAGCCCTATACGCCATTGTTGGCACTCACTACTAGTTCTCTACCACTCACTACTCCGTACAGCCGACAATTATCGTTTGGTTGTTATCTTATGCTGGGACTCCTATACACAATTGTTAGCTCTCACTACTAGTTCACTACCTCACTCTACTCCGGCCAGCCAACAATCTATCGTTTGGTTGTTATCTTATGCTGGGAGCTCTATACGCCATTGTTGGCACTCACTACTAGTTCACTACCTCTCACTACTCCGGCCAGCCGACAATCTATCGTTTGGTTGTTATCTTGTGCTGGGAGCCCTATACACAATTGTTGGCACTCACTACTAGTTCACTACCTCACTCTACTCCGGCCATTCGACAATCTATCGTTTGGTTGTTATCTTATGCTGGGAGCCCTATACGCCATTGTTGGCTCTCACTACTAGTTCACTACCTCACACTACTCCGGCCAGCCGACAATCTATCGTTTAGTTGTTATCTTATGCTGGGAGCCCTACACACAATTGTTGGCACTCACTACTAATTCACTACCTCTCACTACTCCGGCCAGCCGAAAATCTATCGTTTGGTTGTTGTCTTAAGCTGGGAGCCCTATACGCCATTGTTGGCACTCACTACTAGTTCTCTACCACTCACTACTCCGTACAGCCGACAATTATCGTTTGGTTGTTATCTTATGCTGGGACTCATATACACAATTGTTGGCTCTCACTAATAGTTCACTACCTCACTCTACTCCGAAAATCTATCGTTTTGTTGTTGTCTTATGCTGGGAGCCCTATACACAATTGTTGGCTCTCACTACTAGTTCACTACCTCTCAATACTCCGGCCAGCCCACAATCTATCGTTTGGTTGTTGTCTTATAATGGGAGCCCTATACACAATTGTTGGCTCTCACTACTAGTTCACTACTTCACTCTACTCCGGCCAGAGGACAATCGATCGTTTGGTTGTTATCTTATGCTGGGAGCCCTATACACAATTGTTGGCTCTCACTACCAGTTCACTACCTCACACTACTCCGACCAGCCGACAATCTATCGTTTGGTTGTTGTCTTATGCTGGGAGCCCTATACACAATTGTTGGCTCTCACTACTAGTTCACTACCTCTCACTACTCCGGCCGGCCCACAATCTATCGTTTGGTTGTTGTCTTATAATGGGAGCCCTATACACAATTGTTGGCTCTCACTACTAGTTCACTACCTCACACTATTCCGGCCAGACGACAATCTATCGTTTGGTAGTTATCTTATGCTGGGAGCCCTATACGCCATTGTTGGCACTCACTACTAGTTCACTACCTCACTCTACTCCGGCTAGCAAACAATTTATCGTTTGGTTGTTATCTTATGCTGGGAGCCATATACGCCATTGTTGGCACTCACTACTAGTTCCTTACCACTAACTACTCCGTACAGCCGACAATTATCGTTTGGTTGTTATCTTATGCTGGGATTCCTATACACAATTGTTGGCTCTCACTACTAGTTCCTCACTCTACACTTGCCAGCCAACAATCTATCGTTTGGTTGTTATCTTATGCTGGGAGCCCTATACGCCATTGTTGGCACTCACTACTAGTTCACTACCTCTCACTACTTCGGCCAGCCGACAATCTATCGTTTGGTTGTTATCTTATGCTGGGAGCCCTATACACAATTGTTGGCACTCACTACTAGTTCACTACCTCACTCTACTCCGGCCAGCCGACAATCTATCGTTTGGTTGTTATCTTATGCTGGGAGCCCTATACGCCATTGTTGGCTCTCACTACTAGTTCACTACCTCACTCTACTCCGGCCAGCCGACAATCTATCGTTTGGTTGTTATCACTACTAGTTATACACAATTGTTGGCTCTCACTACTAGTTCACTACCTCTCACTACTCCGGCCGGCCCACAATCTATCGTTTGGTTGTTGTCTTATAATGGGAGCCCTATACACAATTGTTGGCTCTCACTACTAGTTCACTACCTCACACTATTCCGGCCAGACGACAATCTATCGTTTGGTAGTTATCTTATGCTGGGAGCCCTATACGCCATTGTTGGCACTCACTACTAGTTCACTACCTCACTCTACTCCGGCTAGCAAACAATTTATCGTTTGGTTGTTATCTTATGCTGGGAGCCATATACGCCATTGTTGGCACTCACTACTAGTTCCTTACCACTAACTACTCCGTACAGCCGACAATTATCGTTTGGTTGTTATCTTATGCTGGGATTCCTATACACAATTGTTGGCTCTCACTACTAGTACCTCACTCTACACTTGCCAGCCAACTATCTATCGTTTGGTTGTTATCTTTTGCTGGGAGCCCTATACGCCATTGTTGGCACTCACTACTAGTTCACTACCTCTCACTACTTCGGCCAGCCGACAATCTATCGTTTGGTTGTTATCTTATGCTGGGAGCCCTATACACAATTGTTGGCACTCACTACTAGTTCACTACCTCACTCTACTCCGGCCAGCCGACAATCTATCGTTTGGTTGTTATCTTATGCTGGGAGCCCTATACGCCATTGTTGGCTCTCACTACTAGTTCACTACCTCACTCTACTCCGGCCAGCCGACAATCTATCGTTTGGTTGTTATCTTATACTGGGAGCCCTCTACACAATTGTTGGCACTCACTACTAATTCACTACCTCTCACTACTCCGGCCAGCCGAAAATCTATCGTTTGGTTGTTGTCTTATGCTGGGAGCCCTATACGCTATTGTTGGCTCTCACTACTAGTTCACTACCTCACTATACTACGGCCAGCCGACAATCTATCGTTTGGTTGTTGTCTTATGCTGGGAGCCCTATACACAACTGTTGGCTCTCAAAACTAGTTAACTACCTCTCACTACTCCGGCCAGCCGACAATCTATCGTTTGGTTGTTATCTTATGCTGGGAGCCCTATACACAATTGTTGGCTCTCACTACTAGTTCAGTACCTATCACTACTCCGACCAGCTGACAATATATCGTTTGGTGGTTGTCTTATGCTGGGAGCCCTATACACAATTGTTGGCTCTCACTACTAGTTTACTACCTCTTACTACTCCGGCCAGCCGACAATCTATCGTTTGGTTGTTGTTTTATGCTGGGAGCCCTATACACAATTGTTTGATCTCACTACTATTTCACTACCTCTCACTACTCCGGCCAGCCGACAATCTGTCGTTTGGTTGTTATCTTATGCTGGGAGCCCTATACGCCATTGTTGGCTCTCACTACTAGTTCACTACCTCACTATTCTCCGGCCAGCCGACAATCTATCGTTTGGTTGTTATCTTATGCTGGGAGCCCTATACGCCATTGTTGGCTCTCACTACTAATTCACTACCTCTCACTACTCCGGCCAACCGAAAATCTATCGTTTGGTTGTTGTCTTATGCTGGGAGCCCTATACGCCATTGTTGACTCTCACTACTAATTCACTACCTCTCACTACTCCGGCCAGCTCACAGTCTATCGTTTGGTTGTTATCTTATGATGGGAGCCCTATACGCCATTGTTGGCTCTCACTTTTAGTTCACTACCTCACTCTACTCCGGCCAGCCGACAATCTATCGTTTGGTTGTTGTCTTATGCTGGGAGCCCTATACACAATTGTTGGCTCTCACTACTAGTTCACTACCTCACACTACTCCGACCAGCCCACAATCTATCGTTTGGTTGTTGTCTTAACATGGGAGCCCTATACACAATTTTTGGCTCTCACTACTAGTTCACTACCTCACACTACTCCGGCCAGACGAAATCTATTGTTTGGTTGATATCTTATGCTGGGAGCCCTATACGCCATTGTTGGCACTCACTACTAGTTCACTACCTCACTCTACTCCGGCTAGCCGACAATTTATCGTTTGGTTGTTATCTTATACTGGGAGCCCTATACGCCATTGTTGGCACTCACTACTAGTTCCCTACCACTCACTACTTCGTACAGCCGACAATTATCGTTTTGTTGTTATCTTATGCTGGGATTCCTATACACAATTGTTGGCTCTCACTACTAGTTCACTACCTCACTCTACTCCGGCCAGCGAACATTCTATCGTTTGGTTGTTGTCTTATGCTGGGAGCCCTATACACAATTGTTGGCTCTCACTAATAGTTCACTACCTCACTCTACTCCGAAAATCTATCGTTTTGTTGTTGTCTTATGCTGGGAGCCCTATACACAATTGTTGGCTCTCACTACTAGTTCACTACCTCTCAATACTCCGGCCAGCCCACAATCTATCGTTTGGTTGTTGTCTTATAATGGGAGCCCTATACACAATTGTTGGCTCTCACTACTAGTTCACTACTTCACTCTACTCCGGCCAGAGGACAATCGATCGTTTGGTTGTTATCTTATGCTGGGAGCCCTATACACAATTGTTGGCTCTCACTACCAGTTCACTACCTCACACTACTCCGACCAGCCGACAATCTATCGTTTGGTTGTTGTCTTATGCTGGAAGCCCTATACACAATTGTTGGCTCTCACTACTAGTTCACTACCTCTCACTACTCCGGCCGGCCCACAATCTATCGTTTGGTTGTTGTCTTATAATGGGAGCCCTATACACAATTGTTGGCTCTCACTACTAGTTCACTACCTCACACTATTCCGGCCAGACGACAATCTATCGTTTGGTAGTTATCTTATGCTGGGAGCCCTATACGCCATTGTTGGCACTCACTACTAGTTCACTACCTCACTCTACTCCGGCTAGCAAACAATTTATCGTTTGGTTGTTATCTTATGCTGGGAGCCATATACGCCATTGTTGGCACTCACTACTAGTTCCTTACCACTAACTACTCCGTACAGCCGACAATTATCGTTTGGTTGTTATCTTATGCTGGGATTCCTATACACAATTGTTGGCTCTCACTACTAGTTCCTCACTCTACACTTGCCAGCCAACAATCTATCGTTTGGTTGTTATCTTATGCTGGGAGCCCTATACGCCATTGTTGGCACTCACTACTAGTTCACTACCTCTCACTACTTCGGCCAGCCGACAATCTATCGTTTGGTTGTTATCTTATGCTGGGAGCCCTATACACAATTGTTGGCACTCACTACTAGTTCACTACCTCACTCTACTCCGGCCAGCCGACAATCTATCGTTTGGTTGTTATCTTATGCTGGGAGCCCTATACGCCATTGTTGGCTCTCACTACTAGTTCACTACCTCACTCTACTCCGGCCAGCCGACAATCTATCGTTTGGTTGTTATCACTACTAGTTATACACAATTGTTGGCTCTCACTACTAGTTCACTACCTCTCACTACTCCGGCCGGCCCACAATCTATCGTTTGGTTGTTGTCTTATAATGGGAGCCCTATACACAATTGTTGGCTCTCACTACTAGTTCACTACCTCACACTATTCCGGCCAGACGACAATCTATCGTTTGGTAGTTATCTTATGCTGGGAGCCCTATACGCCATTGTTGGCACTCACTACTAGTTCACTACCTCACTCTACTCCGGCTAGCAAACAATTTATCGTTTGGTTGTTATCTTATGCTGGGAGCCATATACGCCATTGTTGGCACTCACTACTAGTTCCTTACCACTAACTACTCCGTACAGCCGACAATTATCGTTTGGTTGTTATCTTATGCTGGGATTCCTATACACAATTGTTGGCTCTCACTACTAGTACCTCACTCTACACTTGCCAGCCAACTATCTATCGTTTGGTTGTTATCTTTTGCTGGGAGCCCTATACGCCATTGTTGGCACTCACTACTAGTTCACTACCTCTCACTACTTCGGCCAGCCGACAATCTATCGTTTGGTTGTTATCTTATGCTGGGAGCCCTATACACAATTGTTGGCACTCACTACTAGTTCACTACCTCACTCTACTCCGGCCAGCCGACAATCTATCGTTTGGTTGTTATCTTATGCTGGGAGCCCTATACGCCATTGTTGGCTCTCACTACTAGTTCACTACCTCCCTCTACTCCGGCCAGCCGACAATCTATCGTTTGGTTGTTATCTTATACTGGGAGCCCTCTACACAATTGTTGGCACTCACTACTAATTCACTACCTCTCACTACTCCGGCCAGCCGAAAATCTATCGTTTGGTTGTTGTCTTATGCTGGGAGCCCTATACGCTATTGTTGGCTCTCACTACTAGTTCACTACCTCACTATACTACGGCCAGCCGACAATCTATCGTTTGGTTGTTGTCTTATGCTGGGAGCCCTATACACAACTGTTGGCTCTCAAAACTAGTTAACTACCTCTCACTACTCCGGCCAGCCGACAATCTATCGTTTGGTTGTTATCTTATGCTGGGAGCCCTATACACAATTGTTGGCTCTCACTACTAGTTCAGTACCTATCACTACTCCGACCAGCTGACAATATATCGTTTGGTGGTTGTCTTATGCTGGGAGCCCTATACACAATTGTTGGCTCTCACTACTAGTTTACTACCTCTTACTACTCCGGCCAGCCGACAATCTATCGTTTGGTTGTTGTTTTATGCTGGGAGCCCTATACACAATTGTTTGATCTCACTACTATTTCACTACCTCTCACTACTCCGGCCAGCCGACAATCTGTCGTTTGGTTGTTATCTTATGCTGGGAGCCCTATACGCCATTGTTTGCTCTCACTACTAGTTCACTACCTCACTATTCTCCGGCCAGCCGACAATCTATCGTTTGGTTGTTATCTTATGCTGGGAGCCCTATACGCCATTGTTGGCTCTCACTACTAATTCACTACCTCTCACTACTCCGGCCAACCGAAAATCTATCGTTTGGTTGTTGTCTTATGCTGGGAGCCCTATACGCCATTGTTGACTCTCACTACTAATTCACTACCTCTCACTACTCCGGCCAGCTCACAGTCTATCGTTTGGTTGTTATCTTATGATGGGAGCCCTATACGCCATTGTTGGCTCTCACTTTTAGTTCACTACCTCACTCTACTCCGGCCAGCCGACAATCTATCGTTTGGTTGTTGTCTTATGCTGGGAGCCCTATACACAATTGTTGGCTCTCACTACTAGTTCACTACCTCACACTACTCCGACCAGCCCACAATCTATCGTTTGGTTGTTGTCTTAACATGGGAGCCCTATACACAATTTTTGGCTCTCACTACTAGTTCACTACCTCACACTACTCCGGCCAGACGAAATCTATTGTTTGGTTGATATCTTATGCTGGGAGCCCTATACGCCATTGTTGGCACTCACTACTAGTTCACTACCTCACTCTACTCCGGCTAGCCGACAATTTATCGTTTGGTTGTTATCTTATACTGGGAGCCCTATACGCCATTGTTGGCACTCACTACTAGTTCCCTACCACTCACTACTTCGTACAGCCGACAATTATCGTTTTGTTGTTATCTTATGCTGGGATTCCTATACACAATTGTTGGCTCTCACTACTAGTTCACTACCTCACTCTACTCCGGCCAGCGAACATTCTATCGTTTGGTTGTTGTCTTATGCTGGGAGCCCTATACACAATTGTTGGCTCTCACTACTATTTCACTACCTCTCACTACTCCGGCCAGCCGACAATCTATCGTTTGGTTTTATCTTATCCTGGGAGCCCTATACGCCATTGTTGGCTCTCACTACTAGTTCACTACCTCACTATACTCCGGCTAGCCGACAATCTATCGTTTGGTTGTTATCTTATGCTGGGAGCCCTATACGCCATTGTTGGCTCTCACTACTAATTCACTATCTCTCACTACTCCGGCCAGCCGAAAATCTATCGTTTGGTTGTTGTCTTATGCTGGGAGCCCTATACGCCATTGTTGGCTCTCACTACTAATTCACTACCTCTCACTACTCCGGCCAGCCCACAATCTATCGTTTGGTTGTTATCTTATGCTGGGAGCCCTTTACGCCATTGTTGGCTCTCACTACTAGTTCACTACCTCACTCTACTCCGGCCAGCCGACAATCTATCGTTTGGTTGTTATCTTATGCTGGGTGCCCTATACACAATTGTTGGCACTCACTACTAATTCACTACCTCTCACTACTCCGGCCAGCCGAAAATCTATCGTTTGGTTGTTATCTTATACTGGGAGCCCTATACGCCATTGTTGGTTCTCACTACTAGTTCACTACCTCACTCTACTCCGGCCAGCCGACAATCTATCGTTTGGTTGTTATCTTATGCTGAGAGCCCTATACGCCATTGTTGGCTCTCCCTACTAGTTCACTACCTCACTCTAATCCGGCCAGTAAACAATCTATCGTTTGGTTGTTATCTTATGCTGGGAGCCCTATACGCCATTGTTGGCTCTCACTACTAGTTCACTATCTCACTCTACTCCGGCAAGCCGACAATCTATCGTTTGGTTGTTGTCTTATGCTGGGAGCCGTATACACAATTGTTGGCTCTCACTACTAGTTCAGTACCTATCACTACTCCGACCAGCTGACAATATATCGTTTGGTGGTTGTCTTATGCTGGGAGCCCTATACACAATTGTTGGCTCTCACTACTAGTTCACTACCTCACACTACTCCGACCAGCCCACAATCTATCGTTTGGTTGTTGTCTTAACATGAGAGCCCTATACACAATTTTTGGCTCTCACTACTAGTTCACTACCTCACACTACTCCGGCCAGACGACAATCTATCGTTTGGTTGTTAACTTGTGCTGGGAGCCCTATACGCCATTGTTGGCACTCACTACTAGTTCACTACCTCACTCTACTCCGGCTAGCCGACGATTTATCGTTTGGTCGTTATCTTATACTGGGAGCCCTATACGCCATTGTTGACACTCACTACTAGTTCCCTACCACTCACTACTTCGTACAGCCGACAATTATCGTTTGGTTGTTATCTTATGCTGGGATTCCTATACACAATTGTTGGCTCACACTACTAGTTCACTACCTCACTCTACTCCGGCCAGCCAACATTCTATCGTTTGGTTGTTGTCTTATGCTGGGAGCCCTATACACAATTGTTGGCTCTCACTACTATTTCACTACCTCTCACTACTCCGGCCAGCCGACAATCTATCGTTTGGTTTTATCTTATGCTGGGAGCCCTATACGCCATTGTTGGCTCTCACTACTAGTTCACTACCTCACTATACTCCGGCCAGCCGACAATCTATCGTTTGGTTGTTATCTTATGCTGGGAGCCCTATACGCCATTGTTGGCTCTCACTACTAATTCACTACCTCTCACTACTCCGGCCAGCCCACAATCTATCGTTTGGTTGTTATCTTATGCTGGGAGCCCTTTAAGACATTGTTGGCTCTCACTACTAGTTCACTACCTCACTCTACTCCGGCCAGCCGACAATCTATCGTTTGGTTGTTATCTTATGCTGGGGGCCCTATACACAATTGTTGGCACTCACTACTAATTAACTACCTCTCACTACTCCGGCCAGCCGAAAATCTATCGTTTGGTTGTTATCTTATACTGGGAGCCCTATACGCCATTGTTGGTTCTCACTACTAGTTCACTAACTCACTCTACACCGGCCAGCCGACAATCGATCGTTTGGTTGTTATCTTATGCCGGGGGCCCTAGACCCCATTGTTGGCTCTCACTACTAGTTTACTACCTCTCACTACTCCGGCCAGCCGACAATCTATCGTTTGGTTGTTGTTTTATGCTGAGAGCCCCATACGCCATTGTTGGCTCTCGCTTCTAGTTCACTACCTCACACTACTCCGACCAGCCGACAATCTATTGTTTGGTTGTTGTCTTATGCTGGGAGCCCTATACGCCATTGTTGGCTCTTACTTTTAGTTCACTACCTCACTCTACTCCGGCCAGCCGACAATCTATCGTTTGGTTGTTGTCTTATACTGGGAGCCCTATACAAAATTGTTGGCTCTCACTACTAGTTCACTACCTCATACTACTCCGACCAGCCAACAATCTATCGTTTGGTTGTTGTCTTATGCTGGGAGCCCTATACAAAACTGTTGGCTCTCACTACTAGTTCACTACCTCTCACTACTCCGGCCAGCAGACAATCTATCGTTTGGTTGTTATCTTATGCCGGGGGCCCTATACCCCATTGTTGGCACTCACTACTAGTTTACTACCTCTCACTACTCCGGCCAGCCGACAATCTATCGTTTGGTTGTTGTTTTATGCTGGGAGCCCTATACACAATTGTTTGCTCTCACTACTATTTCACTACCTCTATCTACTCCGGCCAGCCGACAATCTGTCGTTTGGTTGTTATCTTATGCTGGGAGCCCTATACGCCATTGTTGGCTCTCACTACTAGTTCACTACCTCACTATACTCCGGCCAGCCGACAATGTATCGTTTGGTTGTAATCTTATGCTGGGAGCCCTATACGCCATTGTTGGCTCTCACTACTAATTCACTACCTCTCACTACTCCGGCCAGCCGAAAATCTATCGTTTGGTTGTTATCTTATGCTGGGAGCCCTATACGCCATTGTTGGCTCTCACTTTTAGTTCACTACCTCACTCTACTCCGGCCAGCCGACAATCTATCGTTTGGTTGTTGTCTTATGCTGGGAGCCCTATACACAATTGTTGGCTCTCACTACTAGTTCACTACCTCACACTACTCCGACCAGCCCACAATCTATCGTTTGGTTGTTGTCTTAACATGGGAGCCCTATACACAATTTTTGGCTCTCACTACTAGTTCACTACCTCACACTACTCCGGCCAGAAGAAATCTATTGTTTGGTTGATATCTTATGCTGGGAGCCCTATACGCCATTGTTGGCACTCACTACTAGTTCACTACCTCACTCTAATCCGGCTAGCCGACAATTTATCGTTTGGTTGTTATCTTATACTGGGAGCCCTATACGCCATTTTTGGCACTCACTACTAGTTCCCTACCACTCACTACTTCGTACAGCCGACAATTATCGTTTGGTTGTTGTCTTATGCTGGGAGCCCTATACACAATTGTTGGCTCTCACTACTATTTCACTACCTCTCACTACTCCGGCCAGCCGTCAATCTATCGTTTGGTTGTTGTCTTATGCTGGGAGCCCTATACGCTATTGTTGGCTCTCACTACTAGTTCACTACCTCACTATACTACGGCCAGCCGACAATCTATCGTTTGGTTGTTGTCTTATGCTGGGAGCCCTATACACAACTGTTGGCTCTCAAAACTAGTTAACTACCTCTCACTACTCCGGCCAGCCGACAATCTATCGTTTGGTTGTTATCTTATGCTGGGAGCCCTATACACAATTGTTGGCTCTCACTACTAGTTCAGTACCTATCACTACTCCGACCAGCTGACAATATATCGTTTGGTGGTTGTCTTATGCTGGGAGCCCTATACACAATTGTTGGCTCTCACTACTAGTTTACTACCTCTTACTACTCCGGCCAGCCGACAATCTATCGTTTGGTTGTTGTTTTATGCTGGGAGCCCTATACACAATTGTTTGATCTCACTACTATTTCACTACCTCTCACTACTCCGGCCAGCCGACAATCTGTCGTTTGGTTGTTATCTTATGCTGGGAGCCCTATACGCCATTGTTGGCTCTCACTACTAGTTCACTACCTCACTATTCTCCGGCCAGCCGACAATCTATCGTTTGGTTGTTATCTTATGCTGGGAGCCCTATACGCCATTGTTGGCTCTCACTACTAATTCACTACCTCTCACTACTCCGGCCAACCGAAAATCTATCGTTTGGTTGTTGTCTTATGCTGGGAGCCCTATACGCCATTGTTGACTCTCACTACTAATTCACTACCTCTCACTACTCCGGCCAGCTCACAGTCTATCGTTTGGTTGTTATCTTATGATGGGAGCCCTATACGCCATTGTTGGCTCTCACTTTTAGTTCACTACCTCACTCTACTCCGGCCAGCCGACAATCTATCGTTTGGTTGTTGTCTTATGCTGGGAGCCCTATACACAATTGTTGGCTCTCACTACTAGTTCACTACCTCACACTACTCCGACCAGCCCACAATCTATCGTTTGGTTGTTGTCTTAACATGGGAGCCCTATACACAATTTTTGGCTCTCACTACTAGTTCACTACCTCACACTACTCCGGCCAGACGAAATCTATTGTTTGGTTGATATCTTATGCTGGGAGCCCTATACGCCATTGTTGGCACTCACTACTAGTTCACTACCTCACTCTACTCCGGCTAGCCGACAATTTATCGTTTGGTTGTTATCTTATACTGGGAGCCCTATACGCCATTGTTGGCACTCACTACTAGTTCCCTACCACTCACTACTTCGTACAGCCGACAATTATCGTTTTGTTGTTATCTTATGCTGGGATTCCTATACACAATTGTTGGCTCTCACTACTAGTTCACTACCTCACTCTACTCCGGCCAGCGAACATTCTATCGTTTGGTTGTTGTCTTATGCTGGGAGCCCTATACACAATTGTTGGCTCTCACTAATAGTTCACTACCTCACTCTACTCCGAAAATCTATCGTTTTGTTGTTGTCTTATGCTGGGAGCCCTATACACAATTGTTGGCTCTCACTACTAGTTCACTACCTCTCAATACTCCGGCCAGCCCACAATCTATCGTTTGGTTGTTGTCTTATAATGGGAGCCCTATACACAATTGTTGGCTCTCACTACTAGTTCACTACTTCACTCTACTCCGGCCAGAGGACAATCGATCGTTTGGTTGTTATCTTATGCTGGGAGCCCTATACACAATTGTTGGCTCTCACTACCAGTTCACTACCTCACACTACTCCGACCAGCCGACAATCTATCGTTTGGTTGTTGTCTTATGCTGGAAGCCCTATACACAATTGTTGGCTCTCACTACTAGTTCACTACCTCTCACTACTCCGGCCGGCCCACAATCTATCGTTTGGTTGTTGTCTTATAATGGGAGCCCTATACACAATTGTTGGCTCTCACTACTAGTTCACTACCTCACACTATTCCGGCCAGACGACAATCTATCGTTTGGTAGTTATCTTATGCTGGGAGCCCTATACGCCATTGTTGGCACTCACTACTAGTTCACTACCTCACTCTACTCCGGCTAGCAAACAATTTATCGTTTGGTTGTTATCTTATGCTGGGAGCCATATACGCCATTGTTGGCACTCACTACTAGTTCCTTACCACTAACTACTCCGTACAGCCGACAATTATCGTTTGGTTGTTATCTTATGCTGGGATTCCTATACACAATTGTTGGCTCTCACTACTAGTTCCTCACTCTACACTTGCCAGCCAACAATCTATCGTTTGGTTGTTATCTTATGCTGGGAGCCCTATACGCCATTGTTGGCACTCACTACTAGTTCACTACCTCTCACTACTTCGGCCAGCCGACAATCTATCGTTTGGTTGTTATCTTATGCTGGGAGCCCTATACACAATTGTTGGCACTCACTACTAGTTCACTACCTCACTCTACTCCGGCCAGCCGACAATCTATCGTTTGGTTGTTATCTTATGCTGGGAGCCCTATACGCCATTGTTGGCTCTCACTACTAGTTCACTACCTCACTCTACTCCGGCCAGCCGACAATCTATCGTTTGGTTGTTATCACTACTAGTTATACACAATTGTTGGCTCTCACTACTAGTTCACTACCTCTCACTACTCCGGCCGGCCCACAATCTATCGTTTGGTTGTTGTCTTATAATGGGAGCCCTATACACAATTGTTGGCTCTCACTACTAGTTCACTACCTCACACTATTCCGGCCAGACGACAATCTATCGTTTGGTAGTTATCTTATGCTGGGAGCCCTATACGCCATTGTTGGCACTCACTACTAGTTCACTACCTCACTCTACTCCGGCTAGCAAACAATTTATCGTTTGGTTGTTATCTTATGCTGGGAGCCATATACGCCATTGTTGGCACTCACTACTAGTTCCTTACCACTAACTACTCCGTACAGCCGACAATTATCGTTTGGTTGTTATCTTATGCTGGGATTCCTATACACAATTGTTGGCTCTCACTACTAGTACCTCACTCTACACTTGCCAGCCAACTATCTATCGTTTGGTTGTTATCTTTTGCTGGGAGCCCTATACGCCATTGTTGGCACTCACTACTAGTTCACTACCTCTCACTACTTCGGCCAGCCGACAATCTATCGTTTGGTTGTTATCTTATGCTGGGAGCCCTATACACAATTGTTGGCACTCACTACTAGTTCACTACCTCACTCTACTCCGGCCAGCCGACAATCTATCGTTTGGTTGTTATCTTATGCTGGGAGCCCTATACGCCATTGTTGGCTCTCACTACTAGTTCACTACCTCCCTCTACTCCGGCCAGCCGACAATCTATCGTTTGGTTGTTATCTTATACTGGGAGCCCTCTACACAATTGTTGGCACTCACTACTAATTCACTACCTCTCACTACTCCGGCCAGCCGAAAATCTATCGTTTGGTTGTTGTCTTATGCTGGGAGCCCTATACGCTATTGTTGGCTCTCACTACTAGTTCACTACCTCACTATACTACGGCCAGCCGACAATCTATCGTTTGGTTGTTGTCTTATGCTGGGAGCCCTATACACAACTGTTGGCTCTCAAAACTAGTTAACTACCTCTCACTACTCCGGCCAGCCGACAATCTATCGTTTGGTTGTTATCTTATGCTGGGAGCCCTATACACAATTGTTGGCTCTCACTACTAGTTCAGTACCTATCACTACTCCGACCAGCTGACAATATATCGTTTGGTGGTTGTCTTATGCTGGGAGCCCTATACACAATTGTTGGCTCTCACTACTAGTTTACTACCTCTTAC
This sequence comes from Allygus modestus, assembly GCA_963675035.1. NCBI lineage: Eukaryota > Metazoa > Arthropoda > Insecta > Hemiptera > Cicadellidae > Allygus > Allygus modestus. Next base: position 353,573,613 of record OY776112.1, read on the forward strand.
TACTCCGGCCAGCCGACAATCTATCGTTTGGTTGTTGTTTTATGCTGGGAGCCCTATACACAATTGTTTGATCTCACTACTATTTCACTACCTCTCACTACTCCGGCCAGCCGACAATCTGTCGTTTGGTTGTTATCTTATGCTGGGAGCCCTATACGCCATTGTTTGCTCTCACTACTAGTTCACTACCTCACTATTCTCCGGCCAGCCGACAATCTATCGTTTGGTTGTTATCTTATGCTGGGAGCCCTATACGCCATTGTTGGCTCTCACTACTAATTCACTACCTCTCACTACTCCGGCCAACCGAAAATCTATCGTTTGGTTGTTGTCTTATGCTGGGAGCCCTATACGCCATTGTTGACTCTCACTACTAATTCACTACCTCTCACTACTCCGGCCAGCTCACAGTCTATCGTTTGGTTGTTATCTTATGATGGGAGCCCTATACGCCATTGTTGGCTCTCACTTTTAGTTCACTACCTCACTCTACTCCGGCCAGCCGACAATCTATCGTTTGGTTGTTGTCTTATGCTGGGAGCCCTATACACAATTGTTGGCTCTCACTACTAGTTCACTACCTCACACTACTCCGACCAGCCCACAATCTATCGTTTGGTTGTTGTCTTAACATGGGAGCCCTATACACAATTTTTGGCTCTCACTACTAGTTCACTACCTCACACTACTCCGGCCAGACGAAATCTATTGTTTGGTTGATATCTTATGCTGGGAGCCCTATACGCCATTGTTGGCACTCACTACTAGTTCACTACCTCACTCTACTCCGGCTAGCCGACAATTTATCGTTTGGTTGTTATCTTATACTGGGAGCCCTATACGCCATTGTTGGCACTCACTACTAGTTCCCTACCACTCACTACTTCGTACAGCCGACAATTATCGTTTTGTTGTTATCTTATGCTGGGATTCCTATACACAATTGTTGGCTCTCACTACTAGTTCACTACCTCACTCTACTCCGGCCAGCGAACATTCTATCGTTTGGTTGTTGTCTTATGCTGGGAGCCCTATACACAATTGTTGGCTCTCACTACTATTTCACTACCTCTCACTACTCCGGCCAGCCGACAATCTATCGTTTGGTTTTATCTTATCCTGGGAGCCCTATACGCCATTGTTGGCTCTCACTACTAGTTCACTACCTCACTATACTCCGGCTAGCCGACAATCTATCGTTTGGTTGTTATCTTATGCTGGGAGCCCTATACGCCATTGTTGGCTCTCACTACTAATTCACTATCTCTCACTACTCCGGCCAGCCGAAAATCTATCGTTTGGTTGTTGTCTTATGCTGGGAGCCCTATACGCCATTGTTGGCTCTCACTACTAATTCACTACCTCTCACTACTCCGGCCAGCCCACAATCTATCGTTTGGTTGTTATCTTATGCTGGGAGCCCTTTACGCCATTGTTGGCTCTCACTACTAGTTCACTACCTCACTCTACTCCGGCCAGCCGACAATCTATCGTTTGGTTGTTATCTTATGCTGGGTGCCCTATACACAATTGTTGGCACTCACTACTAATTCACTACCTCTCACTACTCCGGCCAGCCGAAAATCTATCGTTTGGTTGTTATCTTATACTGGGAGCCCTATACGCCATTGTTGGTTCTCACTACTAGTTCACTACCTCACTCTACTCCGGCCAGCCGACAATCTATCGTTTGGTTGTTATCTTATGCTGAGAGCCCTATACGCCATTGTTGGCTCTCCCTACTAGTTCACTACCTCACTCTAATCCGGCCAGTAAACAATCTATCGTTTGGTTGTTATCTTATGCTGGGAGCCCTATACGCCATTGTTGGCTCTCACTACTAGTTCACTATCTCACTCTACTCCGGCAAGCCGACAATCTATCGTTTGGTTGTTGTCTTATGCTGGGAGCCGTATACACAATTGTTGGCTCTCACTACTAGTTCAGTACCTATCACTACTCCGACCAGCTGACAATATATCGTTTGGTGGTTGTCTTATGCTGGGAGCCCTATACACAATTGTTGGCTCTCACTACTAGTTCACTACCTCACACTACTCCGACCAGCCCACAATCTATCGTTTGGTTGTTGTCTTAACATGAGAGCCCTATACACAATTTTTGGCTCTCACTACTAGTTCACTACCTCACACTACTCCGGCCAGACGACAATCTATCGTTTGGTTGTTAACTTGTGCTGGGAGCCCTATACGCCATTGTTGGCACTCACTACTAGTTCACTACCTCACTCTACTCCGGCTAGCCGACGATTTATCGTTTGGTCGTTATCTTATACTGGGAGCCCTATACGCCATTGTTGACACTCACTACTAGTTCCCTACCACTCACTACTTCGTACAGCCGACAATTATCGTTTGGTTGTTATCTTATGCTGGGATTCCTATACACAATTGTTGGCTCACACTACTAGTTCACTACCTCACTCTACTCCGGCCAGCCAACATTCTATCGTTTGGTTGTTGTCTTATGCTGGGAGCCCTATACACAATTGTTGGCTCTCACTACTATTTCACTACCTCTCACTACTCCGGCCAGCCGACAATCTATCGTTTGGTTTTATCTTATGCTGGGAGCCCTATACGCCATTGTTGGCTCTCACTACTAGTTCACTACCTCACTATACTCCGGCCAGCCGACAATCTATCGTTTGGTTGTTATCTTATGCTGGGAGCCCTATACGCCATTGTTGGCTCTCACTACTAATTCACTACCTCTCACTACTCCGGCCAGCCCACAATCTATCGTTTGGTTGTTATCTTATGCTGGGAGCCCTTTAAGACATTGTTGGCTCTCACTACTAGTTCACTACCTCACTCTACTCCGGCCAGCCGACAATCTATCGTTTGGTTGTTATCTTATGCTGGGGGCCCTATACACAATTGTTGGCACTCACTACTAATTAACTACCTCTCACTACTCCGGCCAGCCGAAAATCTATCGTTTGGTTGTTATCTTATACTGGGAGCCCTATACGCCATTGTTGGTTCTCACTACTAGTTCACTAACTCACTCTACACCGGCCAGCCGACAATCGATCGTTTGGTTGTTATCTTATGCCGGGGGCCCTAGACCCCATTGTTGGCTCTCACTACTAGTTTACTACCTCTCACTACTCCGGCCAGCCGACAATCTATCGTTTGGTTGTTGTTTTATGCTGAGAGCCCCATACGCCATTGTTGGCTCTCGCTTCTAGTTCACTACCTCACACTACTCCGACCAGCCGACAATCTATTGTTTGGTTGTTGTCTTATGCTGGGAGCCCTATACGCCATTGTTGGCTCTTACTTTTAGTTCACTACCTCACTCTACTCCGGCCAGCCGACAATCTATCGTTTGGTTGTTGTCTTATACTGGGAGCCCTATACAAAATTGTTGGCTCTCACTACTAGTTCACTACCTCATACTACTCCGACCAGCCAACAATCTATCGTTTGGTTGTTGTCTTATGCTGGGAGCCCTATACAAAACTGTTGGCTCTCACTACTAGTTCACTACCTCTCACTACTCCGGCCAGCAGACAATCTATCGTTTGGTTGTTATCTTATGCCGGGGGCCCTATACCCCATTGTTGGCACTCACTACTAGTTTACTACCTCTCACTACTCCGGCCAGCCGACAATCTATCGTTTGGTTGTTGTTTTATGCTGGGAGCCCTATACACAATTGTTTGCTCTCACTACTATTTCACTACCTCTATCTACTCCGGCCAGCCGACAATCTGTCGTTTGGTTGTTATCTTATGCTGGGAGCCCTATACGCCATTGTTGGCTCTCACTACTAGTTCACTACCTCACTATACTCCGGCCAGCCGACAATGTATCGTTTGGTTGTAATCTTATGCTGGGAGCCCTATACGCCATTGTTGGCTCTCACTACTAATTCACTACCTCTCACTACTCCGGCCAGCCGAAAATCTATCGTTTGGTTGTTATCTTATGCTGGGAGCCCTATACGCCATTGTTGGCTCTCACTTTTAGTTCACTACCTCACTCTACTCCGGCCAGCCGACAATCTATCGTTTGGTTGTTGTCTTATGCTGGGAGCCCTATACACAATTGTTGGCTCTCACTACTAGTTCACTACCTCACACTACTCCGACCAGCCCACAATCTATCGTTTGGTTGTTGTCTTAACATGGGAGCCCTATACACAATTTTTGGCTCTCACTACTAGTTCACTACCTCACACTACTCCGGCCAGAAGAAATCTATTGTTTGGTTGATATCTTATGCTGGGAGCCCTATACGCCATTGTTGGCACTCACTACTAGTTCACTACCTCACTCTAATCCGGCTAGCCGACAATTTATCGTTTGGTTGTTATCTTATACTGGGAGCCCTATACGCCATTTTTGGCACTCACTACTAGTTCCCTACCACTCACTACTTCGTACAGCCGACAATTATCGTTTGGTTGTTGTCTTATGCTGGGAGCCCTATACACAATTGTTGGCTCTCACTACTATTTCACTACCTCTCACTACTCCGGCCAGCCGTCAATCTATCGTTTGGTTTTATCTTATCCTGGGAGCCCTATACGCCATTGTTGGCTCTCACTACTAGTTCACTACCTCACTATACTCCGGCCAGCCGACAATCTATCGTTTGGTTGTTATCTTATGCTGGGAGCCCTATACGCCATTGTTGGCTCTCACTACTAATTCACTATCTCTCACTACTCCGGCCAGCCGAAAATTTATCGTTTGGTTGTTGTCTTATGCTGGGAGCCCAATACGCCATTGTTGGCTCTCACTACTAATTCACTACCTCTCACTACTCCGGCCAGCCCACAATCTATCGTTTGGTTGTTATCTTATGCTGGGGGCCCTATACACAATTGTTGGCACTCACTACTAATTCACTACCTCTCACTACTCCGGCCAGCCGAAAATCTATCGTTTGGTTGTTATCTTATACTGGGAGCCCTATACGCCATTGTTGGTTCTCACTACTAGTTCACTAACTCACTCTACACCGGCCAGCCGACAATCTATCGTTTGGTTGTTATCTTATGCCGGGGGCCCTATACCCCATTGTTGGCTCTCACTACTAGTTTACTACCTCTCACTACTCCGGCCAGCCGACAATCTATCGTTTGGTTGTTGTTTTATGCTGAGAGCCCCATACGCCATTGTTGGCTCTCGCTTCTAGTTCACTACCTCACACTACTCCGACCAGCCGACAATCTATTGTTTGGTTGTTGTCTTATGCTGGGAGCCCTATACGCCATTGTTGGCTCTTACTTTTAGTTCACTACCTCACTCTACTCCGGCCAGCCGACAATCTATCGTTTGGTTGTTGTCTTATACTGGGAGCCCTATACAAAACTGTTGGCTCTCACTACTAGTTCACTACCTCTCACTACTCCGGCCAGCCGACAATCTATCGTTTGGTTGTTATCTTATGCCGGGGGCCCTATACCCCATTGTTGGCTCTCACTACTAGTTTACTACCTCTCACTACTCCGGCCAGCCGACAATCTATCGTTTGGTTGTTATCTTATGCCGGGGGCCCTAGACCCCATTGTTGGCTCTCACTACTAGTTTACTACCTCTCACTACTCCGGCCAGCCGACAATCTATCGTTTGGTTGTTGTTTTATGCTGAGAGCCCCATACCCCATTGTTGGCTCTCGCTTCTAGTTCACTACCTCACACTACTCCGACCAGCCGACAATCTATTGTTTGGTTGTTGTCTTATGCTGGGAGCCCTATACGCCATTGTTGGCTCTTACTTTTAGTTCACTACCTCACTCTACTCCGGCCAGCCGACAATCTATCGTTTGGTTGTTGTCTTATACTGGGAGCCCTATACAAAATTGTTGGCTCTCACTACTAGTTCACTACCTCATACTACTCCGACCAGCCAACAATCTATCGTTTGGTTGTTGTCTTATGCTGGGAGCCCTATACAAAACTGTTGGCTCTCACTACTAGTTCACTACCTCTCACTACTCCGGCCAGCAGACAATCTATCGTTTGGTTGTTATCTTATGCCGGGGGCCCTATACCCCATTGTTGGCTCTCACTACTAGTTTACTACCTCTCACTACTCCGGCCAGCCGACAATCTATCGTTTGGTTGTTGTTTTATGCTGGGAGCCCTATACACAATTGTTTGCTCTCACTACTATTTCACTACCTCTATCTACTCCGGCCAGCCGACAATCTGTCGTTTGGTTGTTATCTTATGCTGGGAGCCCTATACGCCATTGTTGGCTCTCACTACTAGTTCACTACCTCACTATACTCCGGCCAGCCGACAATCTATCGTTTGGTTGTAATCTTATGCTGGGAGCCCTATACGCCATTGTTGGCTCTCACTACTAATTCACTACCTCTCACTACTCCGGCCAGCCGAAAATCTATCGTTTGGTTGTTATTTTATGCTGGGAGCCCTATACGCCATTGTTGGCTCTCACTTTTAGTTCACTACCTCACTCTACTCCGGCCAGCCGACAATCTATCGTTTGGTTGTTGTCTTATGCTGGGAGCCCTATACACAATTGTTGGCTCTCACTACTAGTTCACTACCTCACACTACTCCGACCAGCCCACAATCTATCGTTTGGTTGTTGTCTTAACATGGGAGCCCTATACACAATTTTTGGCTCTCACTACTAGTTCACTACCTCACACTACTCCGGCCAGACGAAATCTATTGTTTGGTTGATATCTTATGCTGGGAGCCCTATACGCCATTGTTGGCACTCACTACTAGTTCACTACCTCACTCTACTCCGGCTAGTCGACAATTTATCGTTTGGTTGTTATCTTATACTGGGAGCCCTATACGCCATTGTTGGCACTCACTACTAGTTCCCTACCACTCACTACTTCGTACAGCCGACAATTATCGTTTTGTTGTTATCTTATGCTGGGATTCCTATACACAATTGTTGGCTCTCACTACTAGTTCACTACCTCACTCTACTCCGGCCAGCCAACATTCTATCGTTTGGTTGTTGTCTTATGCTGGGAGCCCTATACACAATTGTTGGCTCTCACTACTATTTCACTACCTCTCACTACTCCGGCCAGCCGTCAATCTATCGTTTGGTTTTATCTTATCCTGGGAGCCCTATACGCCATTGTTGGCTCTCACTACTAGTTCACTACCTCACTATACTCCGGCCAGCCGACAATCTATCGTTTGGTTGTTATCTTATGCTGGGAGCCCTATACGCCATTGTTGGCTCTCACTACTAATTCACTATCTCTCACTACTCCGGCCAGCCGAAAATCTATCGTTTGGTTGTTGTCTTATGCTGGGAGCCCTATACGCCATTGTTGGCTCTCACTACTAATTCACTACCTCTCACTACTCCGGCCAGCCCACAATCTATCGTTTGGTTGTTATCTTATGCTGGGAGCCATTTACGCCATTGTTGGCTCTCACTACTAGTTCACTACCTCACTCTGCTCCGGCCAGCCGACAATCTATCGTTTGGTTGTTATCTTATGCTGGGGGCCCTATACACAATTGTTGGCACTCACTACTAATTCACTACCTCTCACTACTCCGGCCAGCCGAAAATCTATCGTTTGGTTGTTATCTTATACTGGGAGCCCTATACGCCATTGTTGGTTCTCACTACTAGTTCACTAACTCACTCTACACCGGCCAGCCGACAATCTATCGTTTGGTTGTTATCTTATGCCGGGGGCCCTATACCCCATTGTTGGCTCTCACTACTAGTTTACTACCTCTCACTACTCCGGCCAGCCGACAATCTATCGTTTGGTTGTTGTTTTATGCTGAGAGCCCCATACGCCATTGTTGGCTCTCGCTTCTAGTTCACTACCTCACACTACTCCGACCAGCTGACAATCTATTGTTTGGTTGTTGTCTTATGCTGGGAGCCCTATACGCCATTGTTGGCTCTTACTTTTAGTTCACTACCTCACTCTACTCCGGCCAGCCGACAATCTATCGTTTGGTTGTTGTCTTATACTGGGAGCCCTATACAAAACTGTTGGCTCTCACTACTAGTTCACTACCTCTCACTACTCCGGCCAGCCGACAATCTATCGTTTGGTTGTTATCTTATGCCGGGGGCCCTATACCCCATTGGTGGCTCTCACTACTAGTTTACTACCTCTCACTACTCCGGCCAGCCGACAATCTATCGTTTGGTTGTTGTTTTATGCTGGGAGCCCTATACACAATTGTTTGCTCTCACTACTAGTTCACTACCTCTCACTACTCCGGCCAGCCAACAATATGTCGTTTGGTTGTTATTTTATGCTAGGAGCCCTATACGCCATTGTTGGCTCTCACTACTAGTTCACTACCTCACTATACTCCGGCCAGCCGACAATCTATCGTTTGGTTGTTATCTTATGCTGGGAGCCCTATACGCCATTGTTGGCTCTCACTACTAATTCACTACCTCTCACTACTCCGGCCAGCCGAAAATCTATCGTTTGGTTGTTGTATTATGGTGGGAGCCCTATACGCCATTGTTGGCTCTCACTACTAATTCACTACCTCTCACTACTCCGGCCAGCCGACAATCTATCGTTTGGTTGTTGTCTTATGCTGGGAGCCCTATACACAATTGTTGGCTCTCACTACTAGTTCACTACCTCATACTACTCCGACCAGCCGACAATCTATCGTTTGGTTGCTGTCTTATGCTGGGAGCCCTATACACAACTGTTGGCTCTCACTACTAGTTCACTACCACTCACCACCCCGGCCAGCCGACAATCTATCGTTTGGTTGTTATTTTATGCTGGGAGCCGTATACATAATCGTTGGCTCTCACTACTAGTTCACTTCCTCTCACTACTCCGGCCAGCCGACAATCTATCGTTTGGTTGTTATCTTATGCTGGGAGCCCTATACGCCATTGTTGGCTCTCACTACTAATTCACTACCTCTCACTACTCCGGCCAGCCGAAAATCTATCGTTTGGTTGTTGTCTTATGCTGGGAGCCCTATACGCCATTGTTGGCTCTCACTACTAATTCACTACCTCTCACTACTCCGGCCAGCCGACAATCTATCGTTTGGTTGTTGTCTTATGCTGGGAGCCCTATACACAATTGTTGGCTCTCACTACTAGTTCACTACCTCATACTACTCCGACCAGCCGAGAATCTATCGTTTGGTTGTTGTCTTATGCTGGGAGCCCTATACACAACTGTTGGCTCTCACTACTAGTTCACTACCACTCACCACTCCGGCCAGCCGACAATCTATCGTTTGGTTGTTATCTTATGCTGGGAGCCGTATACATAATCGTTGGCTCTCACTACTAGTTCACTTCCTCTCACTACTCCGGCCAGCCGACAATCTATCGTTTGGTTGATATCTTATGCTGGGAGCCCTATACGCCATTGTTGGCTCTCACTACTAGTTCACTACCTCTCACTACTCCGGCCAGCCGACAATCTATCGTTTGGTTGTTATCTTATGCTGGGAGCCCTATACACAATTGTTGGCTCTCACTACTAGTTCACTACCTCTCACTACTCCGGCGAGCCGACAATCTATCGTTTGGTTGTTATCTTATGCTGGGAGCCGTATACATAATTGTTGGCACTCACTACTAGTTCACTACCTCTCACTACTCCGGCCAACCGACAATCTATCATCTGGTTGTTATCTTATGCTGGGAGCCCTATACGCAATTGTTGGCACTCACTACTAGTTCACTACCTCTCACTACTCCGGCCAGCCGTCAATCTATCATTTGGTTGTTGTCTTATGCTTGGATCCCTATACATAATTGTTGGCTCTCACTACTAGTTCATTACCTCTCACTACTCCGGCCAACCGACAATCTATCATCTGGTTGTTATCTTATGCTGGGAGCCCTATACGCAATTGTTGGCACTCACTACTAGTTCACTACCTCTCACTACTCCGGCCAGCCGACAATCTATCATTAGGTTGTTGTCTTATGCTGGGAGCCCTATACATAATTGTTGGCTCTCACTACTAGTTCACTACCTCTCACTAATCCGGCCAGCCGACAATCTATCGTTTGGTTGTTATCTTATGATGGGAGCCGTATACATAATTGTTGGCACACACTACTGGTTCACTACCTAACTCTACTCCGGCCAGCTGACAATCTTTTGTATGTTATCTTATGCTGGGAGCCCTATACGCCATTTTTGGCACTCACTACTAGTTCACTAACTCTCACTACTCCAGCCAGCCGACAATCTATCGTTTGGTTGTTATCTTATGCTGGGTGCCCTATACACTATTGTTGGCTCTCACTACTAGTTCACTACCTCACACTACTCCGGCCAGCCGACAATCTATCGTTTGGTTGTTATCTTATGCTGGGAACCGTATACATAATTGCTGGCACTCACTACTAGTTCACTACCTCTCACTACTCCGGCCAGCCGACAATCTATCGTTTGGTTGTTATCTTATGCTGGGAGCCCTATACGCCATTTTTGGCACTCACTACTAGTTCACTACCTCTCACTACTCCGGCCAGCCGACAATCTATCGTTCGGTTGTTATCTTATGCTGGGAGGCTCATATTTAATTGTTGGCATTCACTACTAGTTCACTACCTCACTCTACTCCGACCAGCCAACAATTTATCGTTTGTTTGTTATCTTATGCTGGGAGCCCTATACGCCATTGTTGGCACTCACTACTAGTACCCTATCACTCACTACTCCGGCCAGCCGACAATTATCGTTTGGTTGTTGTCTTATGCTGGGAGCCCTATACACAATTGTTGGCTCTCACTACTATTTCACTACCTCTCACTACTCCGGCCAGCCGACAATCTATCGTTTGGTTTTATCTTATGCTGGGAGCCCTATACGCCATTGTTGGCTCTCACTACTAGTTCACTACCTCACTATACTCCGGCCAGCCGACAATCTATCGTTTGGTTGTTATCTTATGCTGGGAGCCCTATACGCCATTGTTGGCTCTCACTACTAATTCACTATCTCTCACTACTCCGGCCAGCCGAAAATCTATCGTTTGGTTGTTGTCTTATGCTGGGAGCCCTATACGCCATTGTTGGCTCTCACTACTAATTCACTACCTCTCACTACTCCGGCCAGCCCACAATCTATCGTTTGGTTGTTATCTTATGCTGGGAGCCCTTTACGCCATTGTTGGCTCTCACTACTAGTTCACTACCTCACTCTACTCCGGCCAGCCGACAATCTATCGTTTGGTTGTTATCTTATGCTGGGGGCCCTATACACAATTGTTGGCACTCACTACTAATTCACTACCTGTCACTACTCCGGCCAGCCGAAAATCTATCGTTTGGTTGTTATCTTATACTGGGAGCCCTATACGCCATTGTTGGTTCTCACTACTAGTTCACTAACTCACTCTACACCGGCCAGCCGACAATCTATCGTTTGGTTGTTATCTTATGCCGGGGGCCCTATACCCCATTGTTGGCTCTCACTACTAGTTTACTACCTCTCACTACTCCGGCCAGCCGACAATCTATCGTTTGGTTGTTGTTTTATGCTGAGAGCCCCATACGCCATTGTTGGCTCTCGCTTCTAGTTCACTACCTCAAACTACTCCGACCAGCCGACATTCTATTGTTTGGTTGTTGTCTTATGCTGGGAGCCCTATACGCCATTGTTGGCTCTTACTTTTAGTTCACTACCTCATACTACTCCCACCAGCCAACAATCTATCGTTTGGTTGTTGTCTTATGCTGGGAGCCCTATACAAAACTGTTGGCTCTCACTACTAGTTCACTACCTCTCACTACTCCGGCCAGCCGACAATCTATCGTTTGGTTGTTATCTTATGCTGGGAGCCCTATACGCCATTGTTGGCTCTCACTACTAATTCACTACCTCTCACTACTCCGGCCAGCCGAAAATCTATCGATTGGTTGTTGTCTTATGCTGGGAGCCCTATACGCCATTGTTGGCTCTCACTACTAATTCACTACCTCTCACTACTCCGGCCAGCCGACAATCTATCGTTTGGTTGTTGTCTTATGCTGGGAGCCCTATACACAATTGTTGGCTCTCACTACTAGTTCACTACCTCATACTACTCCGACCAGCCGACAATCTATCGTTTGGTTGTTGTCTTATGCTGGGAGCCCTATACACAACTGTTGGCTCTCACTACTAGTTCACTACCACTCACCACTCCGGCCAGCCGACAATCTATCGTTTGGTTGTTATCTTATGCTGGGAGCCGTATACATAATCGTTGGCTCTCACTACTAGTTCACTTCCTCTCACTACTCCGGCCAGCCGACAATCTATCGTTTGGTTGATATCTTATGCGGGGAGCCCTATACGCCATTGTTGGCTCTCACTACTAGTTCACTACCTCTCACTACTCCGGCGAGCCGACAATCTATCGTTTGGTTGTTATCTTATGCTGGGAGCCGTATACATAATTGTTGGCACTCACTACTAGTTCACTACCTCTCACTACTCCGGCCAGCCGACAATCTATCGTTTGGTTGTTGTCTTATGCTGGGAGCCCTATACACAACTGTTGGCTCTCACTACTAGTTCACTACCACTCACCACCCCGGCCAGCCGACAATCTATCGTTTGGTTGTTATTTTATGCTGGGAGCCGTATATATAATCGTTGGCTCTCACTACTAGTTCACTTCCTCTCACTACTCCGGCCAGCCGACAATCTATCGTTTGGTTGATATCTTATGCTGGGAGCCCTATACGCCATTGTTGGCTCTCACTACTAGTTCACTACCTCTCACTACTCCGGCCAGCCGACAATCTATCGTTTGGTTGTTATCTTATGCTGGGAGCCCTATACACAATTGTTGGCTCTCACTACTAGTTCACTACCTCTCACTACTCCGGCGAGCCGACAATCTATCGTTTGGTTGTTATCTTATGCTGGGAGCCGTATACTTAATTGTTGGCACTCACTACTAGTTCACTACCTCTTACTACTCCGGCCAGCCGACAATCTATCGTTTGGTTGTTGTCTTATGCTGGGAGCCCTATACACAACTGTTGGCTCTCACTACTAGTTCACTACCACTCACCACCCCGGCCAGCCGACAATCTATCGTTTGGTTGTTATTTTATGCTGGGAGCCGTATACATATTCGTTGGCTCTCACTACTAGTTCACTTCCTCTCACTACTCCGGCCAGCCGACAATCTATCGTTTGGTTGATATCTTATGCTGGGAGCCCTATACGCCATTGTTGGCTCTCACTACTAGTTCACTACCTCTCACTACTCCGGCCAGCCGACAATCTATCGTTTGGTTGTTATCTTATGCTGGGAGCCCTATACACAATTGTTGGCTCTCACTACTAGTTCACTACCTCTCACTACTCCGGCGAGCCGACAATCTATCGTTTGGTTGTTATCTTATGCTGGGAGCCGTATACATAATTGTTGGCACTCACTACTAGTTCACTACCTCTCACTACTCCGGCCAACCGACAATCTATCATCTGGTTGTTATCTTATGCTGGGAGCCCTATACGCAATTGTTGGCACTCACTACTAGTTCACTACCTCTCAATACTCCGGCCAGCCGTCAATCTATCATTTGGTTGTTGTCTTATGCTTGGATCCCTATACATAATTGTTGGCTCTCACTACTAGTTCATTACCTCTCACTACTCCGGCCAACCGACAATCTATCATCTGGTTGTTATCTTATGCTGGGAGCCCTATACGCAATTGTTGGCACTCACTACTAGTTCACTACCTCTCACTACTCCGGCCAGCCGACAATCTATCATTAGGTTGTTGTCTTATGCTGGGAGCCCTATACATAATTGTTGGCTCTCACTACTAGTTCACTACCTCTCACTAATCCGGCCAGCCGACAATCTATCGTTTGGTTGTTATCTTATGCTGGGAGCCGTATACATAATTGTTGGCACACACTACTGGTTCACTACCTAACTCTACTCCGGCCAGCTGACAATCTATTGTATGTTATCTTATGCTGGGAGCCCTATACGCCATTTTTGGCACTCACTACTAGTTCACTAACTCTCACTACTCCAGCCAGCCGACAATCTATCGTTTGGTTGTTATCTTATGCTGGGTGTCCTATACACTATTGTTGGCTCTCACTACTAGTTCACTACCTCACACTACTCCGGCCAACCGACAATCTATCGTTTGGTTGTTATCTTATGCTGGGAACCGTATACATAATTGCTGGCACTCACTACTAGTTCACTACCTCTCACTACTCCGGCCAGCCGACAATCTATCGTTTGGTTGTTATCTTATGCTGGGAGCCCTATACGCCATTGTTGGCACTCACTACTAGTTCACTACCTCTCACTACTCCGGCCAGCCGACAATCTATCGTTCGGTTGTTATCTTATGCTGGGAGGCTCATATTTAATTGTTGGCATTCACTACTAGTTCACTACCTCACTCTACTCCGACCAGCCAACAATTTATCGTTTGTTTGTTATCTTATGCTGGGAGCCCTATACGCCATTGTTGGCACTCACTACTAGTACCCTATCACTCACTACTCCGGCCAGCCGACAATTATCGTTTGGTTGTTGTCTTATGCTGGGAGCCCTATACACAATTGTTGGCTCTCACTACTATTTCACTACCTCTCACTACTCCGGCCAGCCGACAATCTATCGTTTGGTTATTATCTTATGCTGGGGGCCCTATACACAATTGTTAGCATTCACTACTAATTCACTACCTCTCACTACTCCGGCCAGCCGAAAATCTATCGTTTGGTTGTTGTCTTATGCTGGGAGCCCTATACGCCATTGTTGGCTCTCACTACTAATTCACTACCTCTCACTACTCCGGCCAGCTCACAATCTATCGTTTGGTTGTTATCTTATGCTGGGAGCCCTATACGCCATTGTTGGCTCTCACTTTTAGTTCACTACCTCACTCTACTCCGGCCAGCCGACAATCTATCGTTTGGTTATTGTCTTATGCTGGGAGCCCTATACACAATTGTTGGCTCTCACTACTAGTTCACTACATCATACTACTCCGACTAGCCGACAATCTATCGTTTGGTTGTTGTCTTATGCTGGGAGCCCTATACACAACTGTTGGCTCTCACTACTAGTTCACTACCACTCACTACTCCGGCCAGCCGACAATCTATCGTTTGGTTGTTATCTTATGCTGGGAGCCGTATACATAATCGTTGGCTCTCACTACTAGTTCACTACCTCTCACTACTCCGGCCAGCCGACAATCTATCGTTTGGTTGATATCTTATGCTGGGAGCCCTATACGCCATTGTTGGCTCTCACTACTAGTTCACTACCTCTCACTACTCCGGCCAGCCGACAATCTATCGTTTTGTTGTTATCTTATGCTGGGAGCCCTATACACAATTGTTGGCTCTCACTACTAGTTCACTACCTCTCACTACTCCGGCGAGCCGACAATCTATCGTTTGGTTGTTATCTTATGCTGGGAGCCGTATACATAATTGTTGGCACTCACTACTAGTTCACTACCTCTCACTACTCCGGCCAACCGACAATCTATCATCTGGTTGTTATCTTATGCTGGGAGCCCTATACGCAATTGTTGGCACTCACTACTAGTTCACTACCTCTCACTACTCCGGCCAGCCGTCAATCTATCATTAGGTTGTTGTGTTATGCTGGGAGCCCTATACATAATTGTTGGCTCTCACTACTAGTTCACTACCTCTCACTACTCCGGCCAACCGACAATCTATCATCTGGTTGTTGTGTTATGCTGGGAGCCCTATACATAATTGTTGGCTCTCACTACTAGTTCACTACCTCTCACTAATCCGGCCAGCCGACAATCTATCGTTTGGTTGTTATCTTATGCTGGGAGCCGTATACATAATTGTTGGCACACACTACTGGTTCACTACCTAACTCTACTCCGGCCAGCTGACAATCTATTGTTTGTTATCTTATGCTGGGAGCCCTATACGCCATTTTTGGCACTCACTACTAGTTCACTAACTCTCACTACTCCGGCCAGACGACAATCTATCGTTTGGTTGTTATCTTATGCTGGGTGCCCTATACACTATTGTTGGCTCTCACTACTAGTTCACTACCTCACACTACTCCGGCCAGCTGACAATCTATTGTTTGTTATCTTATGCTGGGAGCCCTATACGCCATTTTTGGCACTCACTACTAGTTCACTAACTCTCACTACTCCAGCCAGACGACAATCTATCGTTTGGTTGTTATCTTATGCTGGGAGCCCTATACGCCATTGTTGGCACTCACTACTAGTTCACTACCTCTCACTATACCGGCCAGCCGACAATCTATCGTTCGGTTGTTATCTTATGCTGGGAGGCTCATATTTAATTGTTGGCAATCACTACTAGTTCACTACCTCACTCTACTCCGACCAGCCAACAATTTATCGTTTGTTTGTTATCTTATGCTGGGAGCCCTATACGCCATTGTTGGCACTCACTAATAGTACCCTACCACTCACTACTCCAGCCAGACGACAATTATCGTTTGGTTGTTATCTTATGCTGGGAGCCCTATACACGATTGTTTGCTCTCACTACTAGTTCACTACATCTCACTACTCCGGCGAGCCGACAATCTTTCGTTTGGTTGTTTTCTTATGCTGAGAGCCCTATACGCAATTGTTGGCTCTCACTACTAGTTCACTACCTCTCACTACTCTGAAGAGCCGACAATTTATCGTTTGGTTATTATCTTATGCTGGGAGCCCTATACACAATTGTTGGCACTCACTACTAGTTCACTACCTCTCACTACTCCGGCCAGCCGGCAATTTATCGTTTGGTTGTTATCTTATGCTGGGAGCCCTATACACAATTGTTGGCTCTCACTACTAGTTCCCTACCACTCACTACTCCGGCCAGCCGACAATTATCGTTTAGTTATTATCTTATGCTGGGAGACCTATACACAATTGTTGGCACTCACTACTAGTTCACTACCTCTCACTACTCCGGCCAGCCGACAATTTATCGTTTGGTTTTTATCTTATACTGGGAGCCCTATACAAAATTGTTGGCTCTCACTACTAGTTCACTACCTCATACTACTCCGACCAGCCGACAATCTATCGTTTGGTTGTTGTCTTATGCTGGGAGCCCTATACACAACTGTTGGCTCTCACTACTAGTTCACTACCTCTCACTACTCCGGCCAGCCGACAATCTATCGTTTGGTTGTTATCTTATGCCGGGGGCCCTATACCCCATTGTTGGCTCTCACTACTAGTTTACTACCTCTCACTACTCCGGCCAGCCGACAATCTATCGTTTGGTTGTTGTTTTATGCTGGGAGCCCTATACACAATTGTTTAATCTCACTACTATTTCACTACCTCTCACTACTCCGGCCAGCCGACAATCTGTCGTTTGGTTGTTATCTTATGCTGGGAGCCCTATACGCCATTGTTGGCTCTCACTACTAGTTCACTACCTCACTATACTCCGGCCAGCCGACAATCTATCGTTTGGTTGTTATCTTATGCTGGGAGCCCTATACGCCATTGTTGGCTCTCACTACTAATTCACTACCTCTCACTACTCCGGCCAGCCGAAATCTATCGTTTGGTTGTTGTCTTATGCTGGGAGCCCTATACGCCATTGTTGGCTCTCACTACTAATTCACTACCTCTCACTACTCCGGCCAGCTCACAATCTATCGTTTGGTTGTTATCTTATGCTGGGAGCCCTATACGCCATTGTTGGCTCTCACTTTTAGTTCACTACCTCACTCTACTCCGGCCAGCCGACAATCTATTGTTTGGTTGTTGTCTTATGCTGGGAGCCCTATACACAATTGTTGGCTCTCACTACTAGTTCACTACCTCATACTACTCCGACCAGCCGACAATCTATCGTTTGGTTGTTGTCTTATGCTGGGAGCCCTATACGCAACTGTTGGCTCTCACTACTAGTTCACTACCACTCACTACTCCGGCCAGCCGACAATCTATCGTTTGGTTGTTATCTTATGCTGGGAGCCGTATACATAATCGTTGGCTCTCACTACTAGTTCACTACCTCTCACTACTCCGGCCAGCCGACAATCTATCGTTTGGTTGATATCTTATGCTGGGAGCCCTATACGCCATTGTTGGCTCTCACTACTAGTTCACTACCTCTCACTACTCCGGCCAGCCGACAATCTATCGTTTGGTTGTTATCTTATGCTGGGAGCCCTATACACAATTGTTGGCTCTCACTACTAGTTCACTACCTCTCACTACTCCGGCGAGCTGACAATCTATCGTTTGGTTGTTATCTTATGCTGGGAGCCGTATACATTGTTGGCACTCACTACTAGTTCACTACCTCTCACTACTCCGGCCAACCGACAATCTATCATCTGGTTGTTATCTTATGCTGGGAGCCCTATACGCAATTGTTGGCACTCACTACTGGTTCACTACCTCTCACTACTCCGGCCAGCCGTCAATCTATCATTAGGTTGTTGTGTTATGCTGGGAGCCCTATACATAATTGTTGGCTCTCACTACTAGTTCACTACCTCTCACTACTCCGGCCAACCGACAATCTATCATCTGGTTGTTATCTTATGCTGGGAGCCCTATACGCAATTGTTGGCACTCACTACTAGTTCACTACCTCTCACTACTCCGGCCAGCCGACAATCTATTATTAGGTTGTTGTCTTATGCTGGGAACCCTATACATAATTGTTGGCTCTCACTACTAGTTCACTACCTCTCACTAATCCGGCCAGCCGACAATCTATCGTTTGGTTGTTATCTTATGCTGGGAGCCGTATACATAATTGTTGGCACACACTACTGGTTCACTACCTAACTCTACTCCGGCCAGCTGACAATCTATTGTTTGTTATCTTATGCTGGGAGCCCTATACGCCATTTTTGGCACTCACTACTAGTTCACTAACTTTCACTACTCCAGCCAGACGACAATCTATCGTTTGGTTGTTATCTTATGCTGGGTGCCCTATACACTATTGTTGGCTCTCACTACCAGTTCACTACCTCACACTACTCCGGCAAGCCGACAATCTATCGTTTGGTTGTTATCTTATGCTGGGAACCGTATACATAATTGCTGGCACTCACTACTAGTTCACTACCTCTCACTACTCCGGCCAGCCGACAATCTATCGTTTGGTTGTTATCTTATGCTGGGAGCCCTATACGCCATTGTTGGCACTCACTACTAGTTCACTACCTCTCACTACACCGGCCAGCCGACAATCTATCGTTCGGTTGTTATCTTATGCTGGGAGGCTCATATTTAATTGTTGGCATTTACTACTAGTTCACTACCTCACTCTACTCCGACCAGCCAACAATTTATCGTTTGTTTGTTATCTTATGCTGGGAGCCCTATACGCCATTGTTGGCACTCACTAATAGTACCCTACCACTCACTACTCCGGCCAGACGACAATTATCGTTTGGTTGTTATCTTATGCTGGGAGCCCTATACACGATTGTTTGCTCTCACTACTAGTTCACTACATCTCACTACTCCGGCGAGCCGACAATCTTTCGTTTGGTTGTTTTCTTATGCTGAGAGCCCTATACGCAATTGTTGGCACTCACTACTAGTTCACTACCTCTCACTACTCTGAAGAGCCGACAATTTATCGTTTGGTTGTTATCTTATGCTGGGAGCCCTATACACAATTGTTGGCACTCACTACTAGTTCACTACCTCTCACTACTCCGGCCAGCCGGCAATTTATCGTTTGGTTGTTATCTTATGCTGGGAGCCCTATACACAATTGTTGGCTCTCACTACTAGTTCCCTACCACTCACTACTCCGGCCAGCCGACAATTATCGTTTAGTTATTATCTTATGCTGGGAGACCTATACACAATTGTTGGCACTCACTACTAGTTCACTACCTCTCACTACTCCGGCCAGCCGACAATTTATCGTTTAGTTTTTATCTTATGCTGGGAGCCCTATACACAATTGTTGGCTCTCACTACTAGTTCACTACCACTCACTACTCCGGCCATCCGACAATTTATCGTTTGGTTGTTGTCTTATGCTGGGAGCCCTATACACAATTGTTGGCTCTCACTACTAGTTCCCTACCACTCACTACCCCGGCCAGCCGACAATTATCGTTTGGTTGTTATCTTATGCTGGGAGCCCTATACACAATTTTTGGCTCTCAATACTAGTTCACTACCTCACTCTACTTCGGCCAGTCGACAATCTATCGTTTGGTTGTTGTCTTATGCTGGGAGCCCTTTACGCCATTGTTGGCTCTCACTACTAGTTCACTACCTCTCACTACTCCGGCCAGTCGACAATCTATCGTTTGGTTGTTGTCTTATGCTGGGAGCCCTATACGCCATCGTTGGCTCTCACTACTAGTTCACTACCTCTCACTACTCCGGCCAGTCGACAATCTATCCTTTGGTTGATGTCTTATGCTGGGAGCCCTTTACGCTATTGTTGGCTCTCACCACTAGTTCACTACCTCTCACTACTCCGGCCAGCCGACAATCTATCGTTTGGTTGTTATCATATGCTAGGAGCCCTATACGCCATTTTTGGCACTCACTACTAGTTCACTACCTCACTCTACTCCGGCCAGTCGATAATCTATCGTTTGGTTGTTGTCTTATGCTGGGAGCCCTTTACGCCATTGTTGGCTCTCACTACTAGTTCACTACCTCACTCTACTCCGGCCAGCCGTCAATTATCGTTTGTTGTTATCTTATGCTAGGAGCCCTATACACAATTGTTGGCTCTCACTACTAGTTCACTACCTCTCACTACTCCGGCCAGCGTACAATCTATCGTTTGGTTGTTATCTTATGCTGGGAGCCCTATACGTCATTGTTGGCACTCACTACTAGTTCACTACCTCTCACTACTCCGGCCAGCCGACAATTTATCGTTTAGTTGTTATCTTATGCTGGGAGCCCTATACCCCATTGTTGGCACTCTCTACTAGATCACTACCTCTCTCTACTCCGGCCAGCCGACAATTTATCGTTTTTTTGTTTCCTTATGCTGGGTGCCCAATACGCCATTGTTGGCACTCACTACTAGTTCACTACCTCACTCTACTCCGGCCAGCGGACAATCTATTGTTTGGTTGTTGTCTTATGCTGGGAGCCCTATACGCCATTGTTGGCTCTCACAACTAGTTCACTACCTCTCACTACTCCGGCCAGTCGACAACTTATCCTTTGGTTGTTGGCTTATGCTGGGAGCCCTTTACGCCATTAATGGCTCTCACTACTAGTTCACTACCTCACTGTACTCCGGCCAGCCGACAATCTAACGTTTGGTTGTTATCTTATGCTGGGAGCCCTATACGCCATTGTTGGCACTCACTACTGGTTTACTACCTCTCACTACTCCGGCCAGCCGACAATCTATCGTTTGGTTGTTATCTTATGCTGGGAGCCCTATACGCCATTGTTGGCCCTCTCTACTAGTTCACTAACTCTCACTACTCCGGCCAGCCGACAATCTATCGTTTTGTTGTTATCTTATGCTGGGAGCCCTATACACAATTGTTGGCTCTCACTACTAGTTCACTACCTCACTCTACTCCGGCCAGCCGACAATCTATCGTTTGGTTGTTATCTTATGCTGGGAGCCCTATACGCCATTGTTGGCACTCACTACTAGTTCACTACCTCTCACTACTCCGGCCAGCCGACAATCTATCGTTTGGTTGTTATCTTATGCTGGGAGCCCTATACGCCATTGTTGGAACTCACTACTAGTTCACTACCTCTCACTACTCCGGCCAGCCGACAATCTATCGTTTGGTTGTTATCTTATGCTGGGAGCCCTATACGCCATTGTTGGCACTCACTACTAGTTCACTACCTCTCACTACTCCGGCCAGCCAACAATTTATCGTTTGTTTGTTATCTTATGCTGGGAGCCCTATACGCCATTGTTGGCACTCACTACTAGTTCACTACCTCTCACTACACCGGCCAGCCGACAATCTATCGTTCGGTTGTTATCTTATGCTGGGAGGCTCATATTTAATTGTTGGCATTTACTACTAGTTCACTACCTCACTCTACTCCGACCAGCCAACAATTTATCGTTTGTTTGTTATCTTATGCTGGGAGCCCTATACGCCATTGTTGGCACTCACTAATAGTACCCTACCACTCACTACTCCGGCCAGACGACAATTATCGTTTGGTTGTTATCTTATGCTGGGAGCCCTATACACGATTGTTTGCTCTCACTACTAGTTCACTACATCTCACTACTCCGGCGAGCCGACAATCTTTCGTTTGGTTGTTTTCTTATGCTGAGAGCCCTATACGCAATTGTTGGCACTCACTACTAGTTCACTACCTCTCACTACTCTGAAGAGCCGACAATTTATCGTTTGGTTGTTATCTTATGTTGGGAGCCCTATACACAATTGTTGGCACTCACTACTAGTTCACTACCTCTCACTACTCCGGCCAGCCGGCAATTTATCGTTTGGTTGTTATCTTATGCTGGGAGCCCTATACACAATTGTTGGCTCTCACTACTAGTTCCCTACCACTCACTACTCCGGCCAGCCGACAATTATCGTTTAGTTATTATCTTATGCTGGGAGACCTATACACAATTGTTGGCACTCACTACTAGTTCACTACCTCTCACTACTCCGGCCAGCCGACAATTTATCGTTTGGTTTTTATCTTATGCTGGGAGCCCTATACACAATTGTTGGCTCTCACTACTAGTTCACTACCACTCACTACTCCGGCCATCCGACAATTTATCGTTTGGTTGTTGTCTTATGCTGGGAGCCCTATACACAATTTTTGGCTCTCACTACTAGTTCCCTACCACTCACTACCCCGGCCAGCCGACAATTATCGTTTGGTTGTTATCTTATGCTGGGAGCCCTATACACAATTTTTGGCTCTCAATACTAGTTCACTACCTCACTCTACTCTTGCCAGTAGACAATCTATCGTTTGGTTGTTGTCTTATGCTGGGAGCCCTTTACGCCATTGTTGGCTCTCACTACTAGTTCACTACCTCTCACTACTCCGGCCAGTCGACAATCTATCGTTTGGTTGTTGTCTTATGCTGGGAGCCCTATACGCCATCGTTGGCTCTCACTACTAGTTCACTACCTCTCACTACTCCGGCCAGTCGACAATCTATCCTTTGGTTGATGTCTTATGCTGGGAGCCCTTTACGCCATTGTTGGCTCTCACCACTAGTTCACTACCTCTCACTACTCCGGCCAGCCGACAATCTATCGTTTGGTTGTTATCTTATGCTAGGAGCCCTATACGTCATTTTTGGCACTCACTACTAGTTCACTACCTCACTCTACTCCGGCCAGTCGATAATCTATCGTTTGGTTGTTGTCTTATGCTGGGAGCCCTTTACGCCATTGTTGGCTCTCACTACTAGTTCACTACCTCACTCTACTCCGGCCAGCCGTCAATTATCGTTTGTTGTTATCTTATGCTAGGAGCCCTATACACAATTGTTGGCTCTCACTACTAGTTCACTACCTCTCACTACTCCGGCCAGCGTACAATCTATCGTTTGGTTGTTATCTTATGCTGGGAGCCCTATACGTCATTGTTGGCACTCACTACTAGTTCACTACCTCTCACTACTCCGGCCAGCCGACAATTTATCGTTTAGTTGTTATCTTATGCTGGGAGCCCTATACCCCATTGTTGGCACTCTCTACTAGATCACTACCTCTCTCTACTCCGGCCAGCCGACAATTTATCGTTTGTTTGTTTCCTTATGCTGGGTGCCCAATACGCCATTGTTGGCACTCACTACTAGTTCACTACCTCACTCTACTCCGGCCAGCGGACAATCTATTGTTTGGTTGTTGTCTTATGCTGGGAGCCCTATACGCCATTGTTGGCTCTCACAACTAGTTCACTACCTCTCACTACTCCGGCCAGTCGACAATCTATCCTTTGGTTGTTGGCTTATGCTGGGAGCCCTTTACGCCATTAATGGCTCTCACTACTAGTTCACTACCTCACTCTACTCCGGCCAGCCGACAATCTATCGTTTGGTTGTTATCTTATGCTGGGAGCACTATACGCCATTGTTGGCACTCACTACTGGTTTACTACCTCTCACTACTCCGGCCAGCCGCAATCTATCGTTTGGTTGTTATCTTATTCTGGGAGCCCTATACGCCATTGTTGGCCCTCTCTACTAGTTCACTACCTCTCACTACTCCGGCCAGCCGACAATCTATCGTTTTGTTGTTATCTTATGCTGGGAGCCCTATACACAATTGTTGGCTCTCACTACTAGTTCACTACCTCACTCTACTCCGGCCAGCCGACAATCTATCGTTTGGTTGTTATCTTATGCTGGGAGCCCTATACGCCATTGTTGGCACTCACTACTAGTTCACTACCTCTCACTACTCCGGCCAGCCGACAATCTATCTTTTGGTTGTTATCTTATGCTGGGAGCCCTATACGCCATTGTTGGCACTCACTTCTAGTTCACTACCTCTCACTACTCCGGCCAGCCGACAATCTATCGTTTGGTTGTTATCTTATGCTGGGAGCCCTATACGCCATTGTTGGCACTCACTACTAGTTCACTACCTCTCACTACTCCGGCCAGCCGACAATCTATCGTTTTGTTGTTATCTTATGCTGGGAGCCCTATACACAACTGTTGACACTCACTACTAGTTCACTACCTCACTCTACTCCGGCCAGCGGACAATCTATCGTTTGGTTGTTATCTTATGCTGGGAGCCCTATACACAATTGTTGGCTCTCACTACTAGTTTACTACCTCACTCTACTCCGGCCAGCCGACAATCTATCGTTTGGTTGTTATCTTATGCTGGGATCCCTATACGTCATT
This sequence comes from Allygus modestus, assembly GCA_963675035.1. NCBI lineage: Eukaryota > Metazoa > Arthropoda > Insecta > Hemiptera > Cicadellidae > Allygus > Allygus modestus. Next base: position 353,598,421 of record OY776112.1, read on the forward strand.
GTTGGCTCTCACTACTAGTTCACTACCTCTCACTTCTCCGGCTTGCCGACAATCTATCGTTTTGTTGTTATCTTATGCTGGGAGCCCTATACGCCATTGTTGGCTCTCACTACTAGTTCACTACCTTTTACTACTCCGGCCAGCCGACAATCTATCGTTTGGTTGTTATCTTATGCAGGGATCCCTATACGCCATTGTCATTCAGTTTCCAGTCTCGGATGTAGTATGCTGCTTACCTGACCCGCTGGAGGTAATTCAACACGATCTGGCTCCAAGACCTCCTCCTGTGTACTGACCTGTGACGTGGTTGTGGCTGCTGGAGCCTCCACCTGAAATGGACAAGGGATACTCAACCTCTCGCTGGTAAATAATAAATAGTAATCTTTCACATAGCTATTGAGTCTTAGTTCAATTCTAGCTTTTTGTCGTTGCCTTGTCCCCAACGTGATGTTTTTCTGTTGTCCTTTTTTATTTAAAACCATCCTCACTCAACTTCTATTCCATGAATTGAATTTTTCGCAACTGATGGTTTACACCAACGAAGTGTATAACTATAGAGGTCTCTTGTGGGGAAAATCTTTACCTACGTGCTGACCGTGTTTTGACCCTCTATACCCTCCGTTATCCATAGCAACAATATGTTTAACCAATCAAATCCTCTCTTTTCAAGTTATGTTAGTCTTTATTACTCTTTGACCAGATGATTTGTTTACAAATATATCCTCCATTGAGGCTTTACTGTATCAAAACGAGACGAGAGCTCTATATTATTTGCGTCTCGTTGGTTTACAACATTTGATTTTAAAATTATTTATAGGTAGAATCTAACCAAAATGTCCTTAACCTTTCAAGTTTGGTGAAATCTAGACAGAGACACAGTTTCCTCGTCAGCTGCTAAACCTTTTTTTATCTTTTATTAGAGGCTTTGTATGAAATTACATGAAGCCTTAAGAGCTACGAACATAAATTATTATATTACAGTTCAAGTCCAAAATTTAATTGATTTCATCCGGTTTATGGTCACTTAAATAATTTTCTTGATTTTATATAAAAATTCTATGACGTAACACTATAATTTTGTAAACACACTGAATTAATTTCAATTATATAAAGATTTCTGATGTATGAAGTCCAAATATTACAATTCAAGTCCAAAACTTAAACAATTTCATCCGGCATTTGGTCACTTAAATAATTTTCTTGATTTTATGTAAAAATTCTAAGATGTAACACCATAATTTTGAGTTTTCTTCTTTAAGAATGTCATGTAAATCAGGAGGTATATGACAGTTACATCTTCTCAACATTTCATAGAGTAGAGATAAATTCGATGTATTGAGTAGGCAATGCAGTCCTTAAATATGTGTAGAATACTTTCATGAGTTGCATCACTACATTTTAGACATTGTGGGGAATCAATTATTTTAAGTAAGAAAAGTCGGTCTGCTGTAAAACAGTGTCCAAAACAAGGTCTGCAGATCATAATGGTGTCACGTCTACTGAATTTGGTTGATTCAAACCGTGGGACGTTCGAGTATGTACTTTGAGACTTTTTATACCATTCCCCTTTGTTTGTAAATTGCAATAATTCATTACATTTAGCTCTTATTTTATTCTTTATATCAAAACAAATATCGGAATATCGGAAAGGGAACTTATTGTCTACAACTAATGCATCATCGTGAGCTGCACACTTTGCTAGGGAATCCGCCTTTTCATTACCCGGAACTCCAACATGGCCAGGAATCCATTGTATCACAATTTTTTTTGAACATTTAATAATTTCTTTTGCAATTGCTAAAGTTAGGTTATCATTGTTAAAGCCACGTAGAGCATTTTCAATGTTGTAAAGGGACACAAGAGGATCTGTTGCAATAGCAAATTTGCTGTCATTTAACTGTGATATATATTCTAAAGATTTTAAAATGACAAATAATTCTGCTGAGACGATTGATGAAATTGAGGAAATTTTTATTTTTATTTCCATGTCAACTGCAGGATCATATATACCAACACCAACATTGGTTCCAATTTTGGATCCATCTGTATATATTATCCTATGCCCGTTCCATTTGTGGTGTAAAATGTATAACGATGATTGTAGCAATACAGTATCGTTTACTAGATTGAATACCGGAAGCAAGAACTTTAGAAAAATGGATATTTGGGTTTATCATACATAGAGGTTTATGGAATTGGAAAATTTAATGACCATAGGGTTCGTTGTCGGCTTCACCAATATAATTTTTAATTTTGTCAAAAGCTCGTATAATTGTTGGTGTATGTTTTTTATACCAAAATGGATGGTGATGGGTGAGCATGCTTAGTTCTTGGAGTTTTAAAAAAGCAGGATGACATGTATTTAAATTAATTTTCAGAGCTAATTTTTCCGATAAAAATTGTCTTCTCAAATTTAGTGTCATATTGTGGCAGTTTCAGCATGCAATGCCTGAATGGGTGTTTTCTTAATAGCTCCAGTACATATCCTTAATGCGCTGTTTTGTACAACATCCAATTTTTGTTCATATGTCCTATTTAAATGTCCAAAAATAAAACTGCAGTAATCAAATTTTGGTCGTATTAAAGCTTTGTAGATTCTTATAAGAAACTTTGGATGAGCTCCCTTCGTCCCAAACGCTAAGCATTTTAAGACATCTAAGTCTTTTCTTCATCTGCTGATTGTTTCATCAATATGTTTATGGAATTTAAGTTTTGTATCAATCCAAACACCGAGAATTTTGTGACAGTTCACTTTTTGAATAACTTCACCAAATATGTTACAAGAATATTCAGTTAATCCCCTTGTTCTCGGAAAAACAAGTAATTTACACTTCTTGGGATTAAATGTGAGACCTGATTTAAAATTTAACGTGTTAGCTATGTTTGTTAAATTTACTTGCAATTTTCGAGCTGCTAATGTAGAGGATTGTTAGATACATAAACGAGAAAGTCATCTGCATATTGCAGGGACGTTACTCCTGGAGACAAATGTTTATTCACATCCGCAATATACAAAGAAAATAGTAGTGGTGAAATACGGGGGAGGGGCCGTAATCGGCGCTTTTTTCCCATGTTATTCTTATGGGGATCAGTTTTTGCGCCGACGCCCGATCCCGCCCTACACAAGTTTCCTTGTTGGCCTATATTAATACCCAACCCTCGCCTATATTAAATATATTGTCCCCATCCCCCTCTATACTTTTTAAAAATTTTCAAAAACTATCTCTGGTGTTTATGTCCGATTTAAAATTTGGATGTGTTATTGGTGTTTTAATAAATTCCCCCAAATTAAAAAAAAATACTACCACCAATTTCCTGATTTAAAATTTGGATGTGTTATTGTCGTAGTGTTTTAATAAATCCCAACTACGGTCGAATTAAAACTGCCAACTGATTAATTAAAACACGCAACGATCCGCACCACTGCTTGCACACGCAACGATCCGCATCGCTGCCCACCAACCATGACGCCATGGCACACGCAACAATCCACCGCTCACTGACACACTGACATACTAACACACTAAAGTCGGTCATGTGCAAGCATGCGTCACATTGACCGGAATTTCCACTTACCATAGAGGTAATTTCCTGGTTGAAAGTCCAGCCAATGTGAGGTAATTTCCTGGTTAAATTGAAAAATCCAGCCTCTCGACGTGTATATAAGGAGCCACCGACAAGACACAGCACTATTGTTCTACAAGACCAGTGACACGACATCTCACCACCGACACCTCACCACCGGCACCAGATGACGTCACCACACTGGACTCCTCACGGCTCACCTCTCCACCGGACGTCTCGGCGCCACGGCCTCTCCACGTCTCACACCCAGGACACCGGTTAGCTGGGAGTGTTAGCGACGGTAGTTGTAGCTAAGGTGGTGTCTTCAGGGACAATCACAACTGTTAATCCATCCGAAAATTGTGAAATAGCCCAATATTTGTAAATCTCCAATTCACCATTTCCAAATTTTAAGGTTTCCATATTTAAATATCCATTTGTAAATCATATTTCGAATGTGACTGCATTTCGAATATGAACTCTCGTAAACTTGTAAAATATAATTTAAAAACCGCTGTTAAATAATTTTTGTCTAATTTAAAAAATGGTAATTTTTTGTTTATAAAAAGCAGAGTAATGCCATCTCAAAATTTATTTACATCGAACATGTTGTCGTGTGCAATATGCTCCGTGCCCTGCTCCAAAAGAGGTAATTTAATCAGACACTATCGTAACATTCACAAAGTTATTCCTAAAATTTGTAAAAAATGCCATCAAATATTTGATAATAACAATCATTTTAAAGCGCATATGCTTAATAACCACAATAGTTGTAATGTGTGTAAGAGAGTCATCACTCGTGACAAGAAACGACACCACCTACGATGTGACAAACGGCCTTACAAGTTGTATATTTTTAACGGTGAATCTGTGGAAGTATTAGACACTCTTCAATCTTGTCCCCTACCTATCAAATGGATTCTTATTAGGAGGGTAAAGTTCATCAAACACTCGGTGGACAATAATGGTGATTTAATCATTGACAAAGAATGTATTGCTGATTTTCGAAGTTTAACTACTTTATCAATTGAGAAAGCACAATTAAAAACTCAAATTAAAGAAGCACTTTTTAAGATCGATACCTCCATGCACAAGTATCAAGCCCAAGGCAGCGGATGGATATATGACCATACTAAATACTGGCAGCTGCATGTTTACAAGTATAAACCCCTAACTCCCAACTCATACATACCCACACCAGAAAATATAAAATCAAAACACGCTGTTTTAAATATTAAAAATAGTGATAATAAATGTTTCGTGTGGAGTATTTTAGCAAGCTTGAAACCAAGGAATTGTATAAATGAACATGCAAATCGAGTATTTTACTACGAACCCCACATAGGTCAGTTGAATATGTCAAATATAAAATATCCCGTAAAAATATCCGACATTGATAAATTTGAAAAACAAAATAACATAAGTGTTAATGTATATGGAATTGAAGGACAATTAATATATCCATTGAGAATAACTAAACTAAATAGTAATACGCACGTCAACCTGCTGCTTCTACAACAAGGTCGGAAATCACATTACTGTTTAATTCGTGATTTTGATAAGTTAATGTTTAATTCTACAAAACACGACCATAAGAAATATTTTTGCAAGTTCTGTTTGCAACATTTTTGCACCAAAGATATATTGGAACGTCACACAACATATTGTAAAACCTTTGATGCCCAAAGAGTACAAATGTCTAAAAAAGATACACTACAATTTACGAATTACAAATATCAACTTAAAGCTCCCTTTGTGATTTATGCAGATTTCGAATGTTTTATAAACTGTGGCAAACACACTCCTTCTGGATTTGCTTATGTTGTGGTGAGAGATTCTAAAATTATTTACGAAGAGTTGTACAGTGGTGAAAATGTAATGGATGTGTTTTTCGAAAAGTTATTTAAAACTTATGACTTTATTAAAAGTCAGATGGGAGTATATGTTCCCCTTGTAATGACTCCAGAGCAAGAGATGTTATTCCAAAACTCTACACACTGCCACATATGCCAACAGCTGTTACTGTGTGATAAAGTGCGCGACCACTGCCACCTAACAGGCGAGTTCAGAGGACCCTCCCACAACTCTTGCAATTTAAACTATAAAGTAACCAAGAAAATTCCAGTATTCTTCCACAATCTTAAAAACTATGACGGTCATTTAATAATGCAACACTTGGGAAAATTCAATCACAAATTGAATTGCATAGCCAAAGATATGGAAAAGTATATTTCGTTCTCTGTTGATGATTTGGTATTTTTGGATTCCTACAACTTTTTGTCTCTTCCCTTAAGCAAATTAGCTTCCAATTTAAATACGTTTAGATTTATAGACAATCCACTACTACAACGTAAGGGCGAATTTCCGTACGAATACATGACAGGACCAGAAAAGTTTTTAGAGCCCCTCCCACCCATAGAGGCATTTTACAGCAGTCTAACTAAAGAATGTATATCTCCTGCACAATATGAACATGCTAAAAACGTATGGAATCATTTTAATATAAAGAATTTAAAAGAATATCACGATTTATACCTTAAAACAGATGTGTTGTTATTGGCTGATGTGTTTGAGACATTTAGGGACTTGTGTTTAAAGGATTATAAACTCGACCCTGTCCACATGTACTCACTGCCTGGACTAACATGGGAGGCGTGTCTTAGAATGACCGGCATAAAATTAGAATTATTTCAAGACATTGACATGCATTTGTTTATAGAACACGCCATTAGAGGCGGTGTAAGTATGATTTCCACGCGCTACGCTAAAGCCAATAATAAGTACATGGGCGAACATTATGACCCAAATCAAGAAAGCACCTATCTTGTATACTTAGACTGCAACTCGCTATACTCTACAGCAATGTGCGAGTCGTTGCCCGTTGATGGCTTTAGATGGACAAATGAGAAAGATTATAAATACAATCAAAATGAAAACTTTGGATTTATTTTGGAAGTTGATTTAAAATACGATAAAAGTTTACACGATTTGCATAATGACTACCCGCTCGCACCAGAAAAAATGAATGGAAAATTAATACCAAATTTAAATGACAAAACTAAATATATTTTACATTATAAAGCACTAAAAAAATACGAAGAACTGGGTTTGGTAGTTACAAAATACCACAGAATTTTAAAATTCAGACAATCAAAATGGCTCGCGCCCTATATTAATTTTAATATTGAAAAGCGACAAAAAGCTAAACACGATTTTGAAAAAGACTTTTACAAACTGTTAAATAACAGTCTCTTTGGTCGAACAATTATGAACCAACGCAAGTTTCGTGATATACATCTTGTAGACGAGTCTAAGTTAACAAAGTACGTTACAAAGCCAAGGTTTGACTGTAGCAAAATGTTCGATAACAATTTGCATGCTGTGCATTTAAATAAATTAATTGTAAAGTTTGATAAACCAATATATTTAGGAATGACCATTTTGGATATCAGTAAAGTAATAATGTATGATTTCCACTATAATTATATGTCAAAATTTAAGAATAAAAAGTTCTTAATGACAGACACAGACAGCCTTGTTTATTCTATAGTAACAGAGGACTTTTACAAGGAAATACAAAGTGACTTGGACTGTTTCGACACCTCTGCATATAGTAAAGATCATTTCTTATACTCTAATAAAAATAAAAAAGTTACGGGCAAGTTTAAAGACGAATTAAATGGTCAAATTATGTATGAATATTGTGGTTTAAGGCCAAAATTATACTCTTTCATTCCTTTACAATGGTTATACGAAAAATAAAATCAAAATGAGCTAGAGGTTAAAAAGGCAAAGGGAGCTGACAACGCTACAGTTAAACATCTCTTAAGACACCAACATTACTTACACTGTCTTGCAACCGGGGAAGATTACTATGAGAATGTTACAAGAATTAAATCCACAAACCACCATCTTCAAACATTAACGATGAACAAAAAGGTACTCTCTTTTGATGACGACAAGAGGTTTATTCTGGATGGCATCAACACTCTTGCCCTTGGTCATTATAAAATTGGTCAAACATAAATCTATATTTCCCATTATTCTTTGGCCTTTCCTTGTCTATTACAAAAAAGCCATATTTAGACCTATCCCAGCATTGATGGCAGAGATTTCTAAATTGGTTAAATGAAAAGTCATTTCCCACATGATTGTTATACACATGTTTTAAATTTAAATCGTCTTGTTTAAATAATATTAGGAAATTAACATTATCACGTAAATGTTTGTTTACTTTACTGTAAGATTGACACAAGTAAAAACTGTTAATATTTTTGTGTCTGCCCATTGAGAAAAATTGTGTGATATTTGGACTATTTATGTCGTCAAATACAACTATTGAGTGTGATTCTACATCATTTGGTGTGATTTCACAGTTTGAATATGTGTGTAATTTAACTTCATCACACAGACGGAATATTTCAATTATTTTTTTATATTTTTCTTGTTCTAAAGATTTGGATATTATATATAAATTTGTAAACTTTAATCCTTGTTTTTTTACAATTAAGTTATAAATTACAACAGTCTTCCCCGAACCACTGGGCCCTATTATAAGACAGCGAATATTATTAGGAAATAGACCCAACTTCTTTGGTGTATTTTATTTATGTGCTATTTTAAATTTGTTCTTTTGTTGAATAAATGACATTTTTTATATAATAAAAATGGTGTATTTTCTTTATGTGCTATTTTAATTTGTTCTTTTGTTGAATAAATGACATTTTTTATATAATAAAAATGGCAAAGAGAAAGTGTAAAAAGGTCCAAGGTAAGGGATTATTCTTAAAGCCATATAGAGGCCGTGGCTTGTTAAATACCCTTATAAACAACCTTCCTTTCCCTCTCCACATGCCTGGAAATTATAAATGGTGTGGACCTGGAACTAACGTGCGTGAAAATTTAGCCAGAAATGTACCTCCAAAAAATAAGCTAGACTCTTATTGTAAAGAGCACGACATATTCTACATGAATAATCCTGATACAGCCGCCCGGAACAAGGCAGATATGAGATTAGCGGACCAGGCTTGGACTAGGGTTTCGGCAAAGGACGCCAGTCTGGCTGAAAAAGCAGCAGCTTATGCAGTGACAAATTTGATGAAGGCCAAAGCAAAAATGGGAATGGGATTAAAATTTAATAAAAAAGATGGACAACTTTCAGCTGTTAGAGGCAGCAAGAGACGTGCCTCGCTTTCGAGGAGTGTACCTAAAAAACGAGCTAAAACATCTAAGGCCAAAAGTAAGAGAATGTGGAATTATTAATTTAGACAGTGACAGGGGCACACATTGGACAGCATATCGTAAAAATAAAGATGTTGTAATATATTTTGACCCTTTCGGAATACAGCCTCCAAAAGAGGTAATTGAATATTTTGTACCATCTAAAATTTACTATACAACTGATCAAATACAAGATTTAAACAGTTCCATTTGTGGAATTTTATGTTTATCATTTCTGAAAAATTTTAGTTTATAAAAATGGATTCATTTACTATAACATTTACGGGTACAGAGCCAGAGTTGAAGTCTGTGTTCTTTCCTCCTATAGAATTAAATGGTGAGTATGTAATTGGACTGGTAGATTTTCAAAGTTATAATTCTATATTTAATGTTAAAAAACCTCTAAATACTTTGACATATTACAAAATGCACAAAATTACAACCCCAAAAGGGGAGGTCACAATTGACGAATTAAACCGGGCATTAGCTGGTAAAGTTGAAGTTATTATACAAAATAAAGTAGCATTAATTAATACAAAAGTCAAACTTATATTTTACAAAGGGCTAGTTCCAAAATTAAATAAACTTAAAGACACAAAATTAACTATAGACGAGGGTGAGGATGTGTATTATTACGATCACAAAGCTCCAAATGTAATTGAAATTGCTGAAGGTACATACGAAGTGTTTGAGCTTGCGAAGGAAATTCAAAAGCAACTCCCAGATTTTGTACTTATAGCCGATAATAAAACTATGAAAGCCACATTACATTCTAGCCATGTGTTTGATTTTACAAAACCGTGTTTAGGGTCTGAATTGTTGGGATTTAAAGGATTTTCTACTCCAGATATTGCGTTTAAATCCGTAAATAAAATCAACATAAATAATGTAAATGTGATTAGAGTAAAATGTAATATTGCGAATGGGTCTTATTTAAATGGTGACAAATCACACACCATACACAGTTTTTACCCAGAAGCTCCTCCCGGCTACAAAATTATTGAGGTCCCCAGAAATATTATATACTTCCCTGTAAATAAGAGAAGTTTAGATGTTGTTAGCATTACATTTGCAGATCAACACGACAAGCCAATTGACTTTAATAAAGAAGAAACTACAATTACTTGTCATATAAAAAAGATATGAGAATTTACAAGAACGGACTGAGTGTGCAAAATGCCAGGTTTCTGCGATCAATTGGGTTGAAGTTAAAATTTTCTATTAATAAAAATGGAAGATTTTCTAGACGTTACAGGAAAATTCCAATACGATGATAACTTGGTTAAAATTACAAATCACTCCTATGTTCCACACAACACTTTAGCAATAAATAATTCCGATGAAATTCGAATATGCATAAATAATCAAGATTTACTAACACTCCCATGTAGGAGTTATCTGTATATTAAAGGAGAAATAGAGAATCATGATAAAGGACATTTTATAAATAATGCATTTGCATTCTTATTTGACGAAATTAGATACGAAGTTGCTGGTAAAGAAATAGATATTGTAAGAAATCCGGGAATTTCCAGTCTTATGAAAATATTGTGCTCTTACAATAAAACAACTAAATTGTCAAATGTAGCATTTGATTCTGATGAAAATTTAAAGGAGTTCCATAAAAGCGGCAAGTTTAGTACTTGTGTCCCGTTAGAGCTGTTAATGGGTGTGTTTGAGGATTTTAATAAGGTTTTAGTAAATGTTAAACAAGAATTGGTGTTGAAAAGATCCAAAAACGACTTAAATTGTATATTAACAACATCTAATGCTCCAACTGGTGTCGATCCTATTCCTAAAATTACACTTAAATCGATTCAGTGGGTGATGCCGCATGTGGTGCCATCTGATGGGGAGAGGCTTCAATTACAAAAGATGTTATTGCAAAATAAAAATTTGCAAATTGCATTTAGAAGTTTGGAGCTACACGAACTCCCATCATACCCCGAAACCAAGAGACATACATGGTCAGTTAAGACGTCTTCGAGTTTGGAGAAGCCCAGGTATATTATATTTGGTTTCCAAACAGGTAGGGACAACAGTGCACGAAAAAGAACTGATGAATTTGATCACTGTAAATTGAAAAATATCAAAGTGTTTTTAAACTCTGAATATTATCCTTATAGTGATTTAAATCTCGACTTTGAAAATGGAGATGCCTCTAAAGCTTATGAGATGTTTGTGAGGTTTAGGGAGAGTTACTACAACACCGTCCCCGATCCTATGTTTAACAGAGCTGACTTTATAAAGAAATATCCTCTAATTGTAATAGATTGTTCTAGGCAGAATGAATCAGTCAAAGAGGGGGTTGTAGATATTAAATTAGAAATTGAAACTGCAGAAAATGTCCCTTCAAACACATCTGCATATTGCCTAATAATACACGATAAGGTGTTTGAGTATAATCCTTTGACAAATGAGATAAATAAAATGTAAATAAAATGAAAACAAATATTCAACAAGAATTGGTAGAGTCTGCAAAACAAATAAGAGAAAAATATAGGGCGTTAAAACGTGGTAAATTTCTAGAGGCTGAAGAGAGGTTCCAAACATTCCAACCGTTAATAGAGCCTTTGCAAGAATTAAAAAATTTAGCCACAAAAACAGAGAGGCCAGTTCTCCCAATGATTTTAGAAAAGACCCCGTCTAGAATACCAAGAATAACCCAGATAACACCACACAAATTAGATTTTGGTCTTTTAGCATCAGACTATTTATTTAGGAAATTACCTTAGTAGAAGTAGTATGACAGACACCACATATGGTATTAGGCGAGAAGGAAATAAATTTTTTATTGGGAATCAGGAAGTTCAAATTGCCAATGATGATGTTACAGTTGGAGAAACAATTTATAAAGGGACAAAGGGATTGTGGGAATTGTTAACTTTAAAAGAACCCATAAACTATAGTCAGGCTGATTTGCAAAATTATAAAGAGATTTTGGAAGCTACAAATGCACATTTAAAGGGTTATAAACCAGGTGCGGCGATGTCAAGTAATAAACACACTAAATATCTTAATATAATTAAACCCCTGTTTAAGACTGTTGGTGAAGGTTTAAGGCAGGTAACTGGTAATAAAATAGACTATGTTTATTGGGACGATCCTAATGAGCTTGTAGATAGGTTAAGACTGCTTTGGTTAAGCCGATTGGCGGGAAATTCTGGAGTGGATAATGAGATAGATTCTATCATAGAAGAATTGAGGGAAAGTGGAATTGTTTATTAAATAAAAAGATGATAGATAAATTTTATCGTGTATATAACCCGTATAGTAAACCAGAAGCTAGAAGTTTTAAAGAAACTACTTTAAATCTAAAAGATGATGGTTGGAATGCTTTAAATTATAAAATTAGTAATGTTAAAGGTGGGGAGTTTACTGATGATGTATCGACTTTGGGGCAGACGTTAACCAGAAAAGGTGATGCTTTTGTACAAGGTAATACTAAATATAAGTTTTTAGAATCCAAGAGTAATAATTGGAACGCTAATAAACGCAAAATTACTAATGTTAAACGAGGTGAAAGCTCAACCGATGTACCCACATTAGAGCAAACTTTAATAAGAAAAGATGGTGTCTTTGTACAATACAAAAATAATTATGAATTTTTGGAATCGGAGAATGGTATTTGGAATGCCAAAAAGCGAAAAATAAGTAATTTGTTGGCTGGTAAAGAAAGCGATGATGTTGTAAACGTCTCTCAAGTACCAAAAATGGATCTAAACTTTTGGGATTTTAATAATAAAAGGCTAGTTCGTGTTAAACCCGCTGTTGATGAGAACGATTGTGTTACAAAACATCAGACTGTGACTTTAGACGGTCTTAAATTTGATGGTAAAAATAAGCAATTAACAAACATTTTACCTGGAACGTTGCCAAATGATGTGGCTGTTGTTAAGCAAATATTAACAAAAGGTGAGAAAAGCATAATAAAACAGGGGGATAAAAATTATAATGTATTAACATTAGATAGCGATATGTGGGATGCAGAGGACAAATTAATAAAGAATGTACCTGAAGGCAAAGATAGGAGTGATGTTTGTTTAATGTCACAGGTTTTGAGGTATGACGATAATATTAAAACTTTTAGACAAGACAATATTAAATTTGATATTTGTTTAAAATCACATGCATTAAGGTTTAACAATAAAACTAATAAATTTATACAAGACAATAATGAAATCGATTTGATGATGTACAATCCTAAATTGTTGGTTGCAGACCCTACATCTTTAAGCGGATTTAAGACTTTAGATGGAGAGGCATATTTGCCAAAAAACTATGTATATCAAAGAATGAGTGATGGTATGTTAATTGGTAGCAATGGAGGTGTTTTTGAAACGACAGAGACTGGCAGATACGTTAACATTAAAAATAAAGAATAAAAAATGGAAAAAATTGCTTACGAATTGCATAAGCCCGCGAGAAAGAACTTTGTTAGAAGGTCTTTTAAGGTGTTGGGTATAAACGAAACTGTTCAAATAGATTTAATAGATATGCGGAATTATGCTAGAGAGAATTCTGGGAATAAATATATTTTAACTTTAATAGACACATTTTCTAAAAAAGCTTATGCTGCTCCACTAAAGAATAAAACTGGATTAGTAGTCACAGAAGCTATAAAAACTATTCTCCCAAAGGGAGTTAAAAATATTCAATCTGATAACGGAAAAGAATTTTTTAATGAACATTTTACCAAACTAATGAAAATTCTAAATATTAATCACTACCACACTTACTCTACAACTAAGGCGGCTATTGTGGAAAGGTTCCAGAGAACTTTAAAGAATTGGTTGTATAGAGAGTTTAGTGCACAGGGGAGTTACAAGTGGTTGGATTTACTTCCAAAGTTAATAAGGATATATAATAATAAAGTACATAGATCCATAGGGATGAAGCCTAACCAAGTAAGTGCTAAGAACTCTAAAGATGTACATGAAAGGTTAGCATCTAAAGTACAAGTTAAAAAGCCAAGATATAAGGTGGGGGATAGTGTAAGGATATCTAAATATAAACATGTATTTAGTAAAGGATATACTCCTAACTGGACGGGAGAGCTTTTTACAATAGCAGAAGTTAAGAAAACAAAGCCTGTGACTTATATTTTGAAAGATGAAAATGGCAATATAATCAAAGGAGGATTTTATACAGAAGAATTGTTAAAGACATGTATTTGGTAGAGAAGGTAATTAGGAGGAAAGGTGATTTATTATATGTCAAATGGCTCGGGTTCCCAAGTAGCCAGAACTCGTGGATTTCTGCAAAGGATGTGTTAAAATGAATGCAAATTTTAAAATTGGGAAAAGTATGGCAAGGGTCAAAACGGAAATTAGGGCGGGTGCAAAAATCAGTAAGTTGGCAGTTTTAATTCGACCGTAATAGTTAATTTGAGATTTATTAATGCATTAGATAAATTTCAAACAAATCCAAAGTTAGATTTTAAATATAGAGGATGGGGAAAATGTATTTAAGGCAAGGGTACTAGTACAGGAAACTTGTGTAAGGCGGGATCGGGCGTCGGCGCAAAAACTGATCCCCATAAGAATAACATGGGAAAAAAGCGCCGATTACGGCCCCTCCCCCGTATTTCACCACTACTGAAAATAACAAAGGACTTAGCACACTTCCTTGAGGAATACCTTTATAGGCTGTCCATTGTCACATTATTGTCCATTGTCACCTCTTCATGATATCTCTTACGACTGTTCAAATCTTCTAATTGTCTTTGATTAATACTTACTTGCGTTTGATGTTGAAATCCTAGTGGAACGTTATTAGTTGTAGGTAAAGAAGGGAAGTCATTATTTGTAATAGTTTTAGTTTGTTCCAACTGCCTATCAAACATAATTTGGTTCCCACCAACATTGGTATCCCCATTATTCTCATCACGTTCATTTAATTCCATCATATTGACAGAATTAGGGCCGTACGGCCCAAAACCAAGGTTCTGTATACTATACAAAACTAATTTATGAAAAAGAAAATAGAGAATAGATTAACCAAACAGTCACAATAAAATGAAAAAAATGTTCAAAGATAAACTATTTCCATTATCATTTCAAGTGTCTTATAAAATGTTTCCAATTATTTGAAAACTATATCAACAAAACTGTAAATAGAAAAATTAGGTTAGTAAACAACGTAAACACTCAACCACACAGCAGGATTGTTGACTCACGACTGACTGCTAAACCTTTTCAATATTAAAATCAAAATTGTAAAAAAATAAAACTGTAAATGGAAATTATAGTTTCGTCATTCCCTTCTACCCAAAATTGCCTTACCTTAAAAAATACCCCCGTTGCAGAAAAGCTGCATACTCATCAAATTTCCAATGTCTTATTACCACATAAAGCCGCATACCAATTTTCATAAAAATATATTCGAAAATAAACGATAAATACAATTTTAATTATTCTCCATATGAATAACATTGGGGATGTGTACGCAGGTTTGCTGCAACAAGGAACACAAAATAATGGGTTTTTATGCAAATATCAGTAGAACTTATCTAAGTAAAGTCACATACAAAGTTTCATTCATATACATTTATAAATAAGCTATATATAACTTTTTAATTAATCTCCATAAGAATAACATGGGGACCGAGTACCTAGGTTTGCTGCTACGGGAACCATGCGTGAAGATTTCATTTTTGTGCAAACAACAACAAACCACAACCAGATGAAGCCATGTACCAAGTTTCGTCAGTTTATATTTATAAATAAGCAAAATATAAAATTTTTATTTTTCTCCATAAGAATAGCATTGGACAACGTACTGTGTTTAGCACTTGCAATATCTCAGTAACCAGTTGACGTAGAGCAATGATTAAAATACCAAATTGTTTGTTTTTTAAGCGTAATTCAATGGTATAATTTAAAATTTGATTTAAATAAAAATTACATGTGAACAATGTTTTGCCAAAAGCTCACGTAGCAGCAAACCTGCATACTCAGTCCCATGTTATTCTTATGGATAATAATTAAATGCTATGTCTCCCTTAATTATGAAAATAAATTGACAAAAACTGGTATATGACTTCACCTAGTTGAGTTATATTGATAATAGCATAAAAAGCCATTTTTTATGTTCCTCGATGCAGCAAACCTGCGTACTCAGCCGCAATGTTATTCTTATGCAGAATAATTAAAATTGTATATATTTCTTATTTGTGAATGTATTTTTATGAAACTTGGTAAGTGGCTTTATGTAGTATTAAGACATTATATATCCACTGGAAATTCTCTGAGTATGCAGGTTTGATGCGACAGGGGTATTTAAAACTTATTACGTTACGTTTATTACTTCATACGTGTATAGCTATCCATGATTACGCTATGGTATTCCCTAACAACTAAGTGTGTATTATACATTTGTTTTCTATGATAACAGTTTTTCTTGCAAAGCAAAATTTATAATTTTTGTTGATTACTATTATTAATTTTTCTTGACAGGTATCCTTCAGCCTTTATAATAAATAAATTGTATGTGATGGAGGCCTCAAAACTGGCTGCCTAGGAGGCCCCTAAATTTATCCACCAATAAATATACTAGTAAAGGTGGTTAATGTATATTGAAAGCACTTTTTTATTTGTTTTTACATTATTGTAGGTGTGTGTATGTGTATGTAATGTGTGCAATTTAGTATGTATCACACACGATGTCGATTGTACCTGTGACATATTTACTACGTTTAAATGTATATGTGTATATTGATGGATAAATAAACGTTTCATTCATTTATTCATTCATTTCATTCATTCAAAAGAACGTATTTTAAGAGTTCTTGGTTGAGTTGGTTACAATATAAATTGAATAGTAAGTATAGTGATGTTCTTAATCAAACTCTAGGAGAATTATTCATACGAGTGATCGAATTGACAGTTAAAAATAAACGGGAATTGGGGTTGTTCCAATTTTAGAATTATATTTCACTTGACTTATTCGAATAGGACGAAATATATGTAAACATGACTTACTATGTGTCTATTAATTATACTATGAGATTAATAATTCAGTACCTGGGGGCCGAGCTTTGCTCGGGGAAAGGCCAGTCAGTCAGTTTAGATGATTCGGAGTAATATTTCACAAATTTCCCCTACTGATAATCAGAATTGTGTAACTCATTTACCTCTTTTCTACATTTTCAAGGTCCCTCCAGTTGTTATTTATAGCTCAATGTCCCTTTGATTTATTTTAATACTCTATATATGTAATCTTCACTCAAATCGTTTAATCTCTGCTCTCAGGAAACCGCATGTTAATAATCTGTACCTGGGGGGGCCGAGCTTTGCTCGGGCGAAGGCCAGTCAGTTTGTTTAGATCACTCGGAGTAATATTTCACCACTTCCCCCTACTGATAATCAGATTTGTATAATTCATTTGCCTCTTTTCTACATTTGTAAGGTCCCTCCAGTTTTTATTTATAGCTCAATGTCCCTTTTATTTATTTTACTACTCTATATATGTAATCTTCAATCGAATCTGTTAATCTCTGCTCTCAGGAAACCACATGTTAATAATCATAAACAACATGAGTATTACTTTGACAGTTCCCAGGTTGATTATGAACAGTTATTAAAATTGTTTTGTTTTGATTTTAAACTCCATAAGTCCAATGTTAATTTTGTTTACTTTTCATTTTAGTTTTTTTACAGTATTTGATGTTTCCTGGGGATGAGGCCTGTCTAGAACTAATTTTTATCCCAGAAATTAGTTATTTCGAACATTTGAAGGAAATCGTTGGAGCCGTTTTTGAGATCAGTGTCGCAAGCAAGCAAGCAAGCAAACATACAATCAAACCTTATTCATATTAGAGTATAGAATAATTTGTGATATTGACAGATGCTTTATATCTTTTCTGGATACAAAATTGAATAGTATTCATCCTCAGACAAACGTAGAATTATAATAAAGCGTCTCATATTTAATAAGCAAAAGCAAATAAGTAAATGACAGTTAAACTTTAGTTGAATTTTGCTTTGAGTTACATCTAAACTACACGAATGATACACAAGCTAGCTAGGTGGTGTAAGACAAAAATACTCACTTGTTGGTCATCTGCTCTTGGGGACTGCAAAATAGGAGATAATGAGAAAAAATCTGTGTTTTATTGTAGTTGTTTCTTCATAATGATGACAAGTTACGTTTAACGAACTAAGAAGCATTTATTAGTTTTTAAATGAAAATCACTGAACACTTGTAATATTTTTTAAATTATTTGTCGTAGCCCCTTTAATTGATTTGCAAATGGTATAACAGCAAAACTCTTGGACCAATGTAAATGTAAAACAGCGTCAATTATTATGCAGTATTGCAAATATAAGACCATGTACGTTTTGTATAATGCACACTTTTATATTTTAAACACTGTTTTATTTGTATAGTTCGTTGGATAATCCTGGCAACTATGTCGTTCGAAAGAAAACTAAACGGGCTACAAAAATGAATTCAAATTGTTTATAGAATGATACGGGATTTGAGTTATTTTTATTGAAACACTTTTACACGGCCACCGTTTTGAAAGGAACTATTAAAACCAACAAATTTGTTTTCTGTAATTACGTTTCTATCAAATAAAGAGCCATGGCTCCACTAAGTTTGATGTCAATAGGCTTTATTGGCAGCGGAGGTGTTTGGGAGCTGTAGTTATCAGAAACATTCTCTGTCAATAGGCTTTATTGGCAGCGGAGGTGTTTGGGAGCTGTAGTTATCAGAACCATTCTCTGTCAATAGGCTTTATTGGCAGCGGAGGTGTTTGGGAGCTGTAGTTATCAGAACCATTCTCTGTCAATAGGCTTTATTGGCAGCGGAGGTGTTTGGGAGCTGTAGTTATCAGAACCATTCTCTGTCAATAGGCTTTATTGGCAGCGGAGGTGTTTGGGAGCTGTAGTTATCAGAACCATTCTCTGTCAATAGGCTTTATTGGCAGCGGAGGTGTTTGGGAGCTGTAGTTATCAGAACCATTCTCTGTCAATAGGCTTTATTGGCAGCGGAGGTGTTTGGGAGCTGTAGTTATCAGAACCATTCTCTGTCAATAGGCTTTATTGGCAGCGGAGGTGTTTGGGAGCTGTAGTTATCAGAACCATTCTCTGTCAATAGGCTTTATTGGCAGCGGAGGTGTTTGGGAGCTGTAGTTATCAGAAACATTCTCTGTCAATTATTTAACTAACGTATGAGTTTATTTTTTCATTAATCATACTAAAATTTGCGCTTTTTAGCATGGAAGCTATTTCCAACTTTACCGTTTGATATAAATTTTATTCTCTCTATTTGTGCTGTGCGTTTATTGAACAATTTATTTATTTATTTATTTATTTTTCATATATTTGTAATGTTAAGAACATCTGACATGAGTATTAAACAAGAGGAAGTCAAGCAGTTTAATTATCTACAGTTATACCATTACTATCTTGGTTATCAATTCTTTACTTGATGCTCCTTTGATGGTTTTATAAGGTTGGATTTATCTATTATAAAAATGAGGTGGTGTCTGTCTATTGATCCATCACACAAACACCACAGGACCAATTCTGCTGAAACTTTGCAAAAATATAGTCTTTGTACCCAGGAGTGTCATAGGTCTATGCCATTTAGAAAGGTCCTCAGGGCTCTGCCCACGGGACTTCCAAGTTCCCTTGTTATTCTATGGAGAAGAATTGTATTTGGTTTATATCACATGTGGGTTTTCCTAATTTAATTCATTAAAATAAATAGCTGTTATAAGGATTATACCTAACTACAGACTGTCATTGTTTTGTTTACAAATTTTCTTCTCAGAATTTTCACGTCGTTGCAAAGCACGGCATAGCAGCTAGTGATTTAGTGATTAATAAACATACCTCGTTGTAGATGACCGAAAGATATTGGAATATTTTTCCGACTTCCTCCTCCCCACTGGCATTTTTATCACTTACGGCGCGACATCCAACCCCCCCCCCACCCCACTGCCTTAGGCCTACGCCCCCTAGCAAAGATGCCACGTTATTTTTTCAATTTCTTTGCGTGATTTTAATCAATTCTCATTAATCAAGACAGTTTAGATGTTTTGATCTAACACCAGCCTTAGGGTTCCACCCCCCTGGCCTTAACAGTTGCATGTTATTCTTATGACTCGGTCCAGGTACTATTAATAGTTGCCCTACAATAAGAATTAAATCATTGTATAAATCACATGTTTAAACCTTACCTCGACAGGGTCGTGCGCCAGCGATTGCACTCTCTGGAAAAAACACACAAATCAAAACCCTATTCAAAATATGCATAACACAGTGTATAGTACTGTAAGTATGTTAAAGTATTTCCCAAGATCGAAGAAGTTAAATAAAATATCGATTTTAAGTTTATGTTTAAAATCGTAATTCCTTAAGAATTCAAATTACTTTATTTGTGTGCACACAAATCTACTTATTAAAAAAATCCTGCTTTTTATTCACTTACTTTTTGAAGTTAATACTAGACCGATTTTGATGATTCTTTTTTCATTTAAAAGATAATTTCAAGTTCTAAGTCACTGTTGAACCAGAATTTTTATTTAGGCCCCAGGGCTCTGCCCCACGGGACTCCCATGTTATTCATATGGAGGAGAGTTTTACTTGGTTTATGTCATATGTATTTGTCTTAATTCAATAAACAGCTGTTATAAGGATCACATCCGCAAAATATCCCGGGGGAGCAGCTCGTCTATACTTATAAATAAACGGTATCGGGAAACTGAGACATACTTTCTCCCCTTTAGCCCAACTTTCATGAATAAATTACTTTTTATTTACTAAATATAAAATGAAAAAGCACGGTCGAATGTACAGAAACCTTGTAAACAAGTTGTTTTCAAACAAATCCACCAAATCCCTGTTTTGGAGGCACTACAGAATCCATTGCTACACACTTGGTTTGAAGAAGGGAAATGCCCCCTATTCCCCCCCCAGGGTTAAGTGGCAACATATTTGGAATTTCCGCTGTTGGTCAATGCTAACTTGGTAAGTATATCAAGTTTGAACGAAATTGATCAGTAAATAAGAGAGAAATAGTAATTTTGTATTCCTCATAAGAATAACATTGGACAACATACTGCGTTTACCGCAAAATGAAAATTTAAATTTTCCTCGCAACCAGCAATCGTAGAATAGTAATTCAAAATACTAAATTATTTAGTTTTTTGAGGTATTTTTAATGGTGAATAGTAATTTTTTTATATATTTACGTTTTTTATAAAAAATCCAAAAAACTGAATTGTTGATGTTTTAAGTTCTATAATTTCTGAACCCGTACGTTTACAGAAATGCAAGTAGTGTCATTTTGTTTGAAAACAAAAGCTCTACAAACGACTAAGGTTTAATTAAAATCGTTCTAGCAGTTTTTGAGAAAGTTTGATTAATCATGTTTTTTGGCGATTTGGGGGTGATAATTGCCCTTAAAAATAAAAATAAAAAATGCCTGGAGATATCGACATTCAGTACCTACATACCAAATTTCATCATAATCGGCCATCTGGAGTAGGCTCTAGCTCGGTACACATCCAGACAGACAGACAGACATCACGTAAAAATCACTTTTTGGGTTTAGGGTGCACCAAAACTAATATTTCCACTAACAACTCAAATTAGAAAATTTTGACGAAAACAATACTTTCTCCATATACTATGTATAAGGCGAGAAAGTAAAAATAATAATCTACTATTGAAATTTATATGGTTTGACTATTATGCTAGGCGGATATCATACGATGGAAATTCTATGCCATTTATATATTTAAATAAGAAAATAAACAACTCTAAACCGTCTTTACTGTACACAATATGTAATTCTAAACTTGTGGAATTGTGGGTTTTTCATACTTAACATGTTTTTTGTTACTTGACTCTGTAAAGATTAAGTTTACCAACCATCTCTACTTGACGTAATATTGTATTTCATTTAACAGCCATTCGAATAAATAAATAAATAAATAAATAGCGGACGGGACAAATAATTAACAGATTTTTCCATAAGCATAACATCGGAATTTGTAAAACCAATGGGGCAGAGCCCTAATTAACGTGGTTTGTTTCATAACCGAATTCGTCATTTCCCTGCCAACTCACTTACTCCGCCAATTAGCACTTCCATTCTTTTTATGTCCTATCACAAGTAATGGGATTGTACGCGGGTCAACAAATAAGTTCGTTTAACATCCTAAACAGATTACAAGTCACCGGTCATAAACCGCAACATACCATCATCTGAACAGATTACAAGTCACCGGACATAAACCGCAACATACCATCATCTGAACAGATTACAAGTCACCGGACATAAACCGCAACACACCATCATCTAAACAGTCACCGGACATAAACCGCAACATACCATCATCTGAACAGATTACAAGTCACCGGACATAAACCGCAACATACCATCTCCTGAACAGTTTACAAGTCACCGGACATAAACCGCAACATACCATCATCTGAACAGATTACAAGTCACCGGACATAAACCGCAACATACCATCATCTAAACAGTCACCGGACATAAACCGCAACATACCATCATCTGAACAGATTACAAGTCACCGGACATAAACCGCAACATACCATCTTCTGAACAGTTTACAAGTCACCGGACATAAACCGCAACATACCATCATCTGAACAGATTACAAGTCACCGGACATAAACCGCAACATACCATCATCTGAACAGATTACAAGTCACCGGACATAAACCGCAACATACCATCATCTAAACAGTCACCGGACATAAACCGCAACATACCATCATCTGAACAACTAAAGCATCCACCTCATCGATCACATTTGCCAAGTCTTGCAAGTCTTTGTCCATATCTTCATCAGCTCTCTGTAACATAATATCTATCATGCCTTCAGTTAGGAAAACAATACATAAACACTACGAAATGCAAGTAATGTCATGAGTTTTGAAAACATACTGTAATAAAAATACACGGTTATAGCGAAGTGGCATAATGAAGTTTTTTGTGGGTTTCAACGCCAATGACATTAACGTTGATCGCAATGTTTTAACTATTGGCACCTCTATTCCCATTTTTATTTACTTCCAAAATGTGATAAAGTAAATTTAATTTAAATATGACTTCTCCTTCAAAATTTTAAAACTTAAAAAATTCCCGATTATTTTAAGTACGCTGTGTTTACAACTATGATTTCACACGTAGGCCTATTTATAAGTATTATTATTTAAAAACATATTTACTAACAATTCCGAATTTCTTTGTTTTCGTATGTTTTACGAGTTTATATGTTGTAAACTAAATCTATCTGCATCGTATTTATAAGCAAAATTTAAACTTTATTGTAAGATAGTGTACAACACCCCCTACACAGTATGGCCAATTTCAGGAGCACTGCACTTATATATTTAATATGGATAACTGCACTATTTTAATAGCCTATATGTGGTCCGTCAGATGTTATGCAACACTACAAAAATGGTAATTGGGCAACTGATTGGAGTATAAGACGTTTATTGCCGTTGTAAGATCGTGTTTTATTTAATTAAAAAATATCTATTTCCTTTTGAAATTATACACTTTAATGTTATTTATAATATATCAGTATATTTAATCTTACTTTTTGATGATTATCGGCCTGATTCCCATCCGTACTACTTGAACTCGTCATGTCAAAGAGATAGTTTCATGTTAGGAATCAGCCATCTAATGAACTAATTTATTCTAATTGATTTTAATTACAATCACAAGAGCTGTTACTTCAGTGCTGCAAACGGGTAAAATGAAATACTTATAATTAATTAACAATAATGAATCAGTTATATGAATTTAATTATACATTTTAATTTGATTTGAATTCATTCTATCTAAAATAATGATATTTCTAAAATAATGAAATTTTATCATCAAAAATCAGTACAATAGGTGTGGGATTTTGTCAACATTAGTTTTCAAAAGTTAACAGTAATTGAGACTTACATACGGATTTGAATATTTTAAGAATTCAGTAAATGTCTTAACCATACATTGTACAGGCCTCCAATTATTTCCAGAGACAACAGCACCACAATGACATTCGTCCTAATGGTGTGTGGCATCGTAGCACTTATGTGTATGTGCACCAGTCACTTGATCTTGTAGGTCCCGTAGAACGTGTTGGGTTTTTATACCTGTATTAAGATTTCATCCATGTTTCAAGGTATTAAATCTAACAAATAGTTTAAAAAAATAAAATTATGAACCAGTTAAAACAATTGTGACCTCAAGTTGTTCGTACCGCAGGTGGTGTAAATAAAGGGCCGGATTGCAGAAACGCGATGTCTGAAGCAGTTGGTCGGTAAGGGTAGGGGCTCACTGGTGTGGCGTGCGAGGGGCCCACTGGAGTGGCGTGTGAGGGGCCGGGCGAGGGGCCCACTGGAGTGGCGTGCGAGGGGCCCACTGGAGTGGCGTGTGAGGGGCCGGGCGAGGGGCCCACTGGAGTGGTTTGCGAGGGGCTGGGCGAGGGGCCCTGAAAACAGAGCTTGTTACAGGGTTTCGATATTAACTTGCCTTATTATCTTTATATTTAAAAGAATTCCTGCTTTTTTCACTCACTTCTCAAAGTTAATATTTAACCGGGTGTTACTATTCTTTTTTATTTAAAAGATAATTTCAAGTTCTAAGTCGCTGTGAATCCATAATTTCGATTTAGGCCCCAGGGCTCTGTCCCACACGACTTCCAAGTTCCCATGTTATTCATATGGAGGAGCGTTTGTTTTATTCATAAACATAAAGATAAATAAAGGGGTTGTTTTTAGTGAATATAGAAAATAGAGAGTTATTACTCAACTAAATATTTTGAGAATTATGGGATATATATTGTTTTTGTCCATTAAAATACCTGAATGTCCTGTTAACCCGCTCATTTCCAAATCCATCCTTAACTACTTAACCATGATAGTCAAATGTTTATTTAACAGGGATATGAACACCTAGAAAATTGTGTGGGGAAAACTAGATAAGTTATAAAATGATAGGCCTACATCAAATATAAAAAAGACAAATAAACTACGTCAAAGTAAGTAGAAACGAACATTTTACCGTCCTGGGTATTTTCCGACTTGACTGTTTTATAAGTAGATGAGTTTAAACACACTTAAAGGTATTTAATTTCCAACAGCTGATACATTTGTTTTTATTATAGATGTTACCCATGCGAAGAACGGGTACACGTTCTACTAGTATTTTATAAATATATTGTTTTTTGTAAAATAAAATAAAGTTTTCTCAAAAATTCACTTTATTGATCAATTCATCGAATGATGGTAATTCTTGACCTTGGTCTCCCTTTTCCAAAGTTGAAAATTAGGGACATGTTTCTTTTGAAATGAGCATGTTCAAATTTTGTTTTTATCAGCACGAAAATTGCCAACAGTTTTTCTGCAACAAAGGTTTACACGCCAAAGTTAAGTCAAGCCCACGTCCACAGGCAGCCGACCTTTCAGTTTCGTCCAATAATTAATTTCATAGATACGACGGAACATTTAAACATGTAATCCAAGACGGATATATTTTCTAAAATCGTATATCCCTAAATCTAAACAAAATAAATAACATATTTTGAATTGTGAAATCAGTCTTGATTGTAATTTGATTGATTTTACCACAGATGACCGTTCAACACTAAAGCGTTTCATTAAATTTTTTGTTAGCTTTCACAATAATCAACATATCAAATCAAATCAAATCATCTTTATTCACTGCAATACAATAGTACAGAATGGCGTCATCATAGCATAAAAAATACAAGCTTTTTAACTTAATACTAAGGTACATAATTTAATAACATTGTTATTTATTGCACAGTTTCTTATAATTATATGAACTATTCAAAAATCTCCTCCAAAGAATGTAAAGATTTACAAATCATAAACTTCTTTAACTTGTTTTTAAATTGATCAAAATCTAAAATATTTTTTAAATCAGCAGGCAAGGCATTAAAAGTGAGCATATGAACAGTGGAGGGGTTCACCTTAATACGGTGGGACTGTACACCTGGTATGAACATGGTAAAAAATCTGACAAATAATTATACACAATTAAAAACAATAACTCAATTAAAATAAAGGTGGCTAAAACTTGTTCGTACCGCAGATGGTGGATATAAAGATCCGGAATCCAGAGACGCCATGTCTGAGGCAGGCGAGGGGAGGGGGCTGTCACGAGACGATTTTTTTATCTTGGATTTATTTTCTTTTCTTTTGGACCCCCTAGGGCCCCTGTAATGCGGGGGCCTGGGTAAATGTGCCCTGTATTTCACTGGAGTGGCGTATTCCGATGAGCGTGTGCGCTGAAAACCGTATTTATAATAAGGTTACGATATAATTGCTTATTATTATTCAAACAAAAGATAGTTTTCTAACCTAGGTGTTGTGCATGACAATTGTCTTGAGCAAAGATCCTGCAGCATACTATTTCATATTGGACCGTGTCCAAATTTATTTGAGTTCTTAACAGAAAGTGGCTCCTATGAAATCTAACCGAGTGATTGAGCTACTGTATCATTTTTCAATAGGCACATATTTGAACTTCATTTTTTCTCCACTGATGGTGGTGTGAAATAAAACAAACTCGCGCAACAATACGGGACCTAACTCGGTAAATCATATATACCAAAATACAGATACTGGGATTGCCTGTGGTAAAAGTAAAGAGACTGGCCTATTGTGGCGAAATACATCGGTCACAGCTTAATTTATTCACTAAACAAACTGCCATTCCGAATTTTTAACTCGTTGAATTATTTTAAATAAATCATCTCTGAAGTAGGCTAAATTTTCTAGCAAGTTTTTTATTCCCAACTTACAAAGTATTTTTTAACTTTGTACTCATTATGTTACTAGCTCCACTTAACATAAAGTTATATTTCATTTGTCATGTGTTTTAATAAGTTAAATAAATAGAAGGCAGAAAATGTTTAAAATACTTTACCTTTGGAATAACATCGGAATTGTTCAAACCAATGGGGCGGAGCTTTTAAAAAGGATTTTGTTTCATGACCGAATTCTTAATTTTCAATCACCTCATACAATGCTTACCATCTTAAGTAATGAGATTCCCTTGGATCATCCAACAAAATTTTAACATCCTAGACAAATACAAAGTTACCAGATATCAACTGTCTCATACCTGATGGCGATCAACTGTCTCATACCTGATGGCGATCAACTGTCTCATACCTGATGGCGATCAACTGTCTCATACCTGATGGTGATCGACTGTCTCATACCTGATGGCGATCAACTGTCTCATACCTGATGGCGATCAACTGTCTCATACCTGATGGTGATCGACTGTCTCATACCTGATGGCGATCGACTGTCTCATACCTGATGGCGATCAACCGTCTCATACCTGATGGCGATTGACTGTCTCATACCTGATGGCGATCAACCGTCTCATACCTGATGGCGATCAACTGTCTCATACCTGATGGCTATCGAGTATAGCAGTCGCTTCATCTATACTATTCGTCAATCCTCGTATGTAATTTTCTACTTCTTCATCACTTATCTGTAACATATATTTTTTCGTCGGTTGAGATAACAATGCATTCACGTCAACATCATATATATAACCCTATTGCATATATTTTCAGACAATTCAGGCTTAGGCCTAGTACGTCATTGTCTGAAGACATGCAATGGTTCACTTATTACGTACACATTTTCATTCCATTTCCATATATTTTGTAATCACTATTTAATTAATCATAGAAAATGTGTAAATAATAATAATAATATTTTAAGGGAGCATTTGTTTGACTATTTATAGGGAAATGGAGTTAGTATTGCAAACGGGATTGTTACTTCTCCTCGAGTACTAAGTATAAGATATTTTGTATTACTATATACATGACTGATTTTTTACGATATATATTAATACACGTATCATTTCTAATCAAAACTTGTTGTATTGTATTTTAGTCATTGTGCCCAAGGCTGAGCTAGTTGTTGATCTGAGAGCTTCTGCTTACGTAATGTAAAGGTCATTTTACCCACGTATGAAGTATACACTTGCATGGTCTTTTTGCCACTGATTTTCTATAACTGCTCTGTATGTTTGGCCCCTGACGTTCTAAGTGCTCTATATTTTCGCCACTGAATTTCTAAGAGTTCTGTTTTTTCCCTACCGAGGTTCTAAGTGCTCTTTATTTTTACCACTGAGGTTCTAAGCACTCTTTGTGTTTTGCAACCGAGGTTCTAAGTGCTCTTTATTTTTACCACTGAGGTTCTAAGTGCTCTCTGTGTTTTGCAACCGAGGTTCTAAGTGCTCTATATATATTTTTTTGTAAGGTTGAATTGGCATTTTTAAATACTTTTCAGATCCCTTAGTTTGTTAAATGTAAAACTTACACCGTTAGTTCTTTTATGTATTGACAGATGTCCATGAACTATCAATGTTAAATTAATATTAAACTAACGCGACTACTGATTGCACAGTCACACCATCAAATCTACGTGACACATACAGCATCGAGGCTAATTATCTGGCTAATGTTGACTAATGGATAGGACTACTGATTGCACAGTCACACCATCAAATCTACGTGACACATACAGCATCGAGGCTAATTATCTGGCTAGTGTTGACTAATGGATAGGACTACTGATTGCACAGTCACACCATCAAATCTACGTGACACATACAGCATCGAGGCTAATTATCTGGCTAGTGTTGACTAATGGATAGGACTACTGATTGCACAGTCACACCATCAAATCTACGTGACACATACAGCATCGAGGCTAATTATCTGGCTAATGTTGACTAATGGATAGGACTACTGATTGCACAGTCACACCATCAAATCTACGTGACACATACAGCATCGAGGCTAATTATCTGGCTAATGTTGACTAATGGATAGCGTAATACTTTATCATTTCAAATTCCAATGTGGGTGTAAATTCATCTATTTAATTTAACACTTATTTCTGGCTTTTTAAGTGATGATACGTAGGTAGGTTGGTCGAGCTTGGGTTTATTTTGTAGTTTAATTAATATTTGTTTGAACTACACAAAAGACAATTAAAAACATACTTCATTTTTGTTTATCATTTTTATATGATAGGCTTTAGAACTGATCAAACTAAACCATCTTTCCCACCCCCACCCTACAGTGAGTTGTGGTAAGCATATTTATCTCACATTGTTGGAAAATTGTTACTCACGTATTCTAATATAACTATGTCCGCATGATTCTTACATTATAAAAATTTACTGAAGTAAAGAACAAGACGATTCGTATCTTTTATTCAAATATATAAGAGAAAATTGAGTGCATAAATTTAACAGTAATGAATAATATGAATGTATAGTAATGAATTAGTATAACAATTAATAAAGAAATGTTATAAACAGTAATGATTTAAATATCCAGCTGCTCGAATTCAAACAGTTTAATTTGTGATGCCATTCCAGAAGTTAGCTTAAAACAGCTCATCTTGCATCTGCACTGTGTTTTGTTACCTTCAACAACTGTCAAATGCTCAATTTCAATTGTTTGCGTTGTTTACTGTGCGATATATTGGTTTTTAAATTAGGTTATAATTTTTTACTTTTATAGAATACAGAATAATAGTTGTATTGTTGGAATGATCATGTTAATGAAGGATACAAAGTATATAAAATTATCATTTTTTTTGTTTTAAGTACATTTTTTTATCTGCAACATTTAAAATTATGTACTTAAATGCGATCAAATACGAGTAATATGACATTTTTAGGTAAAAATAACATGTAAAATATTATTCATTTAGTGTCTTAATACATTTAGTAACTAAAGTGGCATAAACATCGCTTGAATATTAAATATGTAATTTCAGCTACATGATTTATAAATTACATTATTTTATTTTTAATCGAATAACGTTAATAAAACAATAGAGTTTATGAATAACATAATGAAACAAATTAATAAATTATACATTAAATAAAGAACATTAGCAACAATCCGAAACTTAATTCAAATGTTTCAATGTATCAATGTTCACCTCATATTTTAATGTTTTGTTGGTATAACAAATATTTCAAAAAATATATAAATATATCTCAAAAGTTTGAGGTTTCATAAAAAAAACTCAGATTTTCTAATTGTTTTCAATTTACATAAACAGAAGTTCATTCTGTTTAATTGTATCACAAAAAAAGGAAGAGTTTCCCTGAAAACAAAGCAGATTGTAAATAAATTAGAAAACCTCTTGAAAATGACAAGTCAGTTTATACTTTTGTAAAAGCTCAAACTTTTAACAGTATCAATAAGCTTTTTACTTCTTACCAAACTTGTTATTGGAACTTTTCCAGTTTTGCTACTTAATACAAACTTGTCGAACTCAATCGAGTCATTATTTTCAAAACTTACGTCGAAAATGATGTTTTATTCTATCTGATAAATGTTTATGGATTTGTTTAACTAATAAAATCTAATATAAAACGTTATGTAAAACTCACAGTTTTGGATTGTTTTGTTAATTAGTGAAATATTATACTTTTATTTTAAAACCTAAATGTGTCTTAATTTTACTTTAATTACATCGCTGATGTTAAGGGAAAACTTGTTCGGATTAAATATTATTCATTAATTAATCATTTTTAATTGCAGTTTAATTGTCTTAGTAGTCAAATGTTCATTATCACTTATTCAACTCTTACTATACTTATGGCACAGAGCTTTATCTTGCAAAAAACAAGATGCACTTCAAAACTGACGATGTAATACTTGGAAAAAATAACTATGTACCTAATGCTTTAATGTTTACATTTAAAAAGAATGCTACAATTTGACGTAGTCTAATGATGTTATTTTCTTCGTTTAACCTTAGAAATAAGTGCGCCATTACTCGAAAACGCACTTAAGAAGTTACAGTGCCCAGCTTTTTCTTAAAATCCAGCTTTTAACTAAATTATTTTGTTAAAGACGAGACTCAATGTTCAGATAATCCATTCCCTTATCAATATTTCACTCACACTTTTAATAAGATGCCACTTAAAACCTCACTTATTGGTTTTTTTAATAAATCAAGCAGATCATTTATAATAATGAAGAGACATAAAATAATGAAAAGCAATAAAATATAAATCAAACAAAATAAACATATTCCTCACTAATAATTAGGGATCCAGTCTGGTCACCTTGCTATTTACATATTTACCTTTCTTGCTTCAAACGACAATCAAATCAAAGCAGTAAATTGTAGTGATTGATTTGTATTGATTTAACTGCAATTTAGGGTTGCTTGGGTTTAATTTACAATATACTGGTTGCGCACAAATTAGCTTTACAACTTTAAACGTGTTTATAACGTTAAATAATAGTAATATTTTATTGGGGGTGGATCTGTGGTCGAACACATGTTCCAAAGTTTGTTTGCTCATTTATGCAGTCTTTACTTATTTCCTTCATTCCATAACTATTATTTACAAATTTGTCGTTGAAATGAAGGCGAGGTGATGTACATGTCTACTCTGATGTCGAGTTTGAAAGAATTTTGGAACCTTATACAATAGGAAGGTATAAGGCCCACTATCCGACACTGGAACAACAATATCATGGCAACAGGAAGTGTATTCCACCCAGTAAGGTAGTGCTTGGAAAACTAACCCTACACTCTGCCCTTCCTTCAGGTGTAAGGCCCACTATCCGACACTGGAACAACAATATCATGGCAACAGGAAGTGTATTCCACCCAGTAAGGTAGTGCTTGGAAAACTAACCCTACACTCTGCCCTTCCTTCAGGTGTAAGGCCCACTATCCGACACTGGAACAACAATATCATGGCAACAGGAAGTGTATTCCACCCAGTAAGGTAGTGCTTGGAAAACTAACCCTACACTCTGCCCTTCCTTCAGGTGTAAGGCCCACTATCCGACACTGGAACAACAATATCATGGCAACAGGAAGTGTATTCCACCCAGTAAGGTAGTGCTTGGAAAACTAACCCTACACTCTGCCCTTCCTTCAGGTATAAGGCCCACTATCCGACACTGGAACAACAATATCATGGCAACAGGAAGTGTATTCCACCCAGTAAGGTAGTGCTTGGAAAACTAACCCTACACTCTGCCCTTCCTTCAGGTATAAGGCCCACTATCCGACACTGGAACAACAATATCATGGCAACAGGAAGTGTATTCCACCCAGTAAGGTAGTGCTTGGAAAACTAACCCTACACTCTGCCCTTCCTTCAGGTATAAGGCCCACTATCCGACACTGGAACAACAATATCATGGCAACAGGAAGTGTATTCCACCCAGTAAGGTAGTGCTTGGAAAACTAACCCTACACTCTGCCCTTCCTTCAGGTGTAAGGCCCACTATCCGACACTGGAACAACAATATCATGGCAACAGGAAGTGTATTCAACCCAGTAAGGTAGTGCTTGGAAAACTAACCCTACACTCTGCCCTTCCTTCAGGTATAAGGCCCACTATCCGACACTGGAACAACAATATCATGGTAACAGGAAGTGTATTCAACCCAGTAAGGTAGTGCTTGGAAAACTAACCCTACACTCTGCCCTTCCTTCAGGTATAAGGCCCACTATCCGACACTGGAACAACAATATCATGGCAACAGGAAGTGTATTCCACCCAGTTAGGTAGTGCTTGGAAAACTAACCCTACACTCTGCCCTTCCTTCAGGTATAAGGCCCACTATCCGACACTGGAACAACAATATCATGGCAACAGGAAGTGTATTCCACCCAGTAAGGTAGTGCTTGGAAAACTAACCCTACACTCTACCCTTCCTTCAGGTATAAGGCCCACTATCCGACACTGGAACAACAATATCATGGCAACAGGAAGTGTATTCCACCCAGTAAGGTAGTGCTTGGAAAACTAACCCTACACTCTGCCCTTCCTTCAGGTATAAGCCCACTATCCGACACTGGAACAATAATATCATGGCAACAGGAAGTGTATTCCACCCAGTAAGGTAGTGCTTGGAAAACTAACCCTACACTCTGCCCTTCCTTCAGGTATAAGGCCCACTATCCGACACTGGAACAACAATATCATGGCAACAGGAAGTGTATTCCACCCAGTAAGGTAGTGCTTGGAAAACTAACCCTACACTCTGCCCTTCCTTCAGGTGTAAGGCCCACTATCCGACACTGGAACAACAATATCATTTATTTTTTGATTTATTTGGGCTTTACCTATCGCTTCTAGTGTTTAAAACTACACTACGTTTCGGGAGGTAAGGAAACTCCTCCCGTTATCAAGTGAACCCTACTTACATCTAAATATCAAACTCTTACACCTAACTAACCTACATTTTTTTTGGATTTTTTTTGATTATTTTTCCTTTACATTTTAATTTACACTAACACAAAGATAACAAAAAATCAAATACAATACACTAACACAAAATTATACATCATGAGTCTCACTATTATAAAAGAAAGTTTGTTGAAGGGGCATTAATTAAATTACATGAAAATCCAATAAGTCAGAGTAGTATTGATGTCAGGCCACTATGGATTCCCTTAATTAAAAACCATTTCAGTCAAAAATCACCCCGCAAACACACGCCAGTTCCTTGTGTTACAGTTGCTCCTGCGTCTAGAGTCCATCCAATGCGGCTACGACACATGCGTCCGTGATTGCCCTTGGAGGAAACACGGCCACCTGATTGCATGACCAGTTCCCAATGCTCACCTTGGAGGCATGCGGTAATCTCTATGAGAATATCGTACTGGTGCCCGTGTAGCATTCTAGGAGGAATCGTGCAGTTTTTGGTTTCCGTGTCATGTTCCCGTCGACAAAGACGTGTGGGTAGCCACAGCTGTGTCGTCACGTGCCCCTGTCGGTAGGTGGGGGTAACGGCCCTCCCCCCTCCACTGCTGCTAGCCACTAGTCTAGTTTGCGGTTTGGTTGTGGATGGACGTGAGCCCGTTTCCCGTGTTTGCCCGTCAGCTTGGAGGCCACGATGCAGAACAGGTAATGTATTGTCAGTTTTTCATTTGTTCGTATATATAAATGTTGTGTTAGTGTATTGTATTCGATTTTTTGTATATATATTTGTTATCTTTCTGTTAGTCAAATTAAATTGTATGGAAAATATTAAAAAAATGTAGGTTAGTTAGGTGTGTATATAAATTTTGTGTTAGTGTATTGTATTTGATTTTTTGTTATCTTTGTGTTAGTGTAAATTAAAATGTAAAGGAAAAATAATCAAAAAAAATCCAAAAAAAAATGTAGGTTAGTTAGGTCTAAGAATTTGATATTTAGATGTAAGTAGGGTTCACTTGATAACGGGAGGAGTTTCCTTACCTCCCGAAACGTAGTGTAGTTTTAAACACTAGAAGCGATAGGTAAAGTCCAAATAAATCAAAAAATAAATTCAAATCCATCGCTATTATGAGTTTCAAAAATACAACAATATCATGGCAACAGGAAGTGTATTCCACCCAGTAAGGTAGTGCTTGGAAAACTAACCCTACACTCTGCCCTTCCTTCAGGTATAAGGCCCACTATCCGACACTGGAACAACAATATCATGGCAACAGGAAGTGTATTCCACCCAGTAAGGTAGTGCTTGGAAAACTAACCCTACACTCTGCCCTTCCTTCAGGTATAAGGCCCACTATCCGACACTGGAACAACAATATCATGGCAACAGGAAGTGTATTCCACCCAGTAAGGTAGTGCTTGGAAAACTAACCCTACACTCTGCCCTTCCTTCAGGTATAAGGCCCACTATCCGACACTGGAACAACAATATCATGGCAACAGGAAGTGTATTCCACCCAGTAAGGTAGTGCTTGGAAAACTAACCCTACACTCTGCCCTTCCTTCAGGGGAGAACGCCTTTAACAAAATAATATAACTACAAAATTAAGTAAAATACAATAACACAATGGTAATGTAAACCAAAAAACTTTAGAAAATTTAATTTACAAAAAATCAAACCAAATCAAAGTATCTCCTTTATTTGACTTTTCAAACATGTTTAAAATTAATTTTAAAGGTAATTTTTGGACACCCGGTATATTTAACCCATAAAGATAATAAAATATTGTATACAAAACACTGGCTAAGATGTAAACTGAAATATAAAAACAGCTAATCCAAACTAAATGAATGGATGTTCTGTGAATTGGTAAACGAGTTCGCACGCAGCACGCTGACGTGAGGAAAGTGAATTTCCACATAAAAACTTTTAAAACTCAAAATCAGTGTAAAAACATTGGTCCAATTTTTATTGAAATCTGAAAACATTGATTTTTTGGCTGTTCTGATACTCTTGGTTTCATTTACTTTCAAAGCTGGGAATATAATTTTGCCCATTATAAGGTTAGGAGAAGGTCCAGATAGGCTTGAAAGTAGGCGTGAGGTTGCTGGGGATGATAAAAGTACTCCAACAAAGGAATAACAGGCTTTTCTAGTGTAAAACCCCCCTAAGACAACGTACTGTGTTTAGTCGATACACATTTTCTTTAATAACCCGGTAAATATGTATGCTAGAATGACGAGAGAGGGCTTAAAACTTTTGCCTCTCTAATTCCCATATTTTTACATGCATTTATTTTACATCTGGGGCTTTAAGACCTTTTTTGAGCCCAAAAACTCGAAATTTCAAGGATTAATCCCCAAATAAAGGGGTTTAGAGTTTTCCGATTGTTTTGACCAACGAACTTGTCCAACTGATTACAGAAAGGAACGTCCCTACCAAATTTGAAGTAAATCGGACAAAAATTGTGACCGCTAGAGTGCAAACACACATATATATACTATACACATAGGAACTTTTTATGGTGGTCCCGGGCTGAAGTTTCACCGCGCAGGTCATGCTAATAGTTTACTTTCCTAAGGAAATTCTATAATGAGAAAATTCCGAGAAATACGAATGAATGAAACGGTAAAGTAGCGATAAGGCCAGCACAAGCGCCAGGGTGGCAGAGGGTGGCAGGGTTTTCCGGGAAACAGAATGAATGAAGCGATAAAGAAGAGATAACGCCAGCCCAGGCGCCAGGGTGGGAGGGGGAAGGACGTTTACAAGGTCACCACTCTCCCCCCTCCGCATCCCCAGCGGTCAGCCACGCGCCGGCGCGGCGGCCATGCTACAGTCACATCTACCGCTGCGCGGTACCCATTTTCGTAGATCGAATTTTTTAGTGAATTTCCAGTGGAAAGTGAACTTTTAGCATGACCAGCACGGTGAAACATAAGCCCGGGACCACCATAGAAGTTCCTAACATGACCCCTTGAACAATTTTTGGGGGGTCGTTCAAAATTGTATATATATGTGTTTGCACTCTAGCGGTCACATTTTTTGCCCGATTGACTTCAAATTTGGTAGGGACGTTCCTTCCAATAATCGGTTGGACAAGTTCGTTGGGAAAAACAATCGGAAAACTCTAAACCCCTTTTTTGGGGATTAATCTTTCAAATTATGAGTTTTTGGGTCCAAAAATGGTCATAAAATCCCCGGATGTAAAATTAATGCATGAATAAATATGGGTATTAGTAAGGCGAAACTTGTAAGCCCTCTCTCGTCATTCTAGCACAACTATTTACCAAGTTATTAAAGGAAATCTGTATCGACCAAACACAGTACGTTATCTTATGAGGGGTTTACATTAGAAAAGCCTGTTATTCATTTGTTGTACTTTTATAATCCCCAGCAACCTCATGCCTTCTTTCAAGCCTGACTGGACCTTCTCCTAACCTTATAATTTGCAAAATTGTATTTCCCAGCATTGTAGGTAAATGAAACCAGAAGCATCAGAACAGCCAAAAATCAATATTTTCAGTTTTCAATAAAAATTAGTATAAATGTAAGTTTTTGCACAGATTCTGAGTTTTTAAAGTTTTCTTGTAGAAATTCACTTCCCTCACGTCAGCTGCTGTGTGCGAACTCGTTTTGTATTTATGATATATTGTTGTGTGAACTATATTGACAAATATAATGTATAAACAATGCCACATAAATGTGAAATTTATCTATAGTAAGTTATAAAAGGTAAATGCCTGTTTTAAGGCTCCAGTCTACCATGCAGAAAAATTTGCGCCGCCACGTAAAAATACATTGTTAAGATAGGGAAAATGAGCGGTGCGGAGGTCCACAGAATTCCTGTTTGCGGCTATGATAATTTTATTATCAACATTTTATAAACGAGATTTGATAGAAGAAAGTTAATTCTACTCACGATCTTTTTTAGAATTTCAAAATAATGTTGCCATCTTAAGTTGTTGTGTTGAAAAAGCTAATTTTTTGTGGGTTGTAATTGCAAGCCAGTTAAATAAATTAAAATAAAGTAAAAAATATACATTTGTATGTTATATTTTCCTTCTTACTATCATGCTTTAAATTAAATCAAAGAGGTTATGTAGCAGCTGTAACGAGGCATTCTGCAAACCCTTTCATAGCGCCGCGCGGAAGAGGTAGACCGGAGCCTTAAATAGAGAATATAAATCTAATACCTATACTTAGACAAATTGTAACTCCGTATATTCAATACCAAATCTTCACCAAACTTGTAGGCCCTAAATATAACCAGCAATCTGTCTTTGTCTACAATATCTTCACCATCAATCAACTTTAATCCTATAGATTATCGCTATGTTTATATTAAATAGATAATCAAAGGTTAAAATAGTTTACGCCTCAGCGAATAAAGGGAAGTTACCGCATTTCCTAACTGAATAACTAAACACAGTTTTTATAATAAGTTTTTCAATAATGTTGGAAATTTATTTGTTGATACATATACTTATAAATCCTGAAGTATTGGATTATTAGTGAATTTCCTTTGTAAAGTGAACTATTAGCATGACCCGCACGGTGAAACTTAAGCCCGGGACCACCATAGAAATTCCTAACGTGACCCCCTGAACACGTTTTGGGGGGTCTTCAAAATTGTATATATATATATGTGTGTGTGTGTGTGTGTGTGTGTGTGTGTGTGTGTGTGTGTGTGTGTGTGTGTGTGTGTGTGTGTGTGTGTATATGTGTGTTTTGCAGTCTAGCGGTCACATTTTGTGTCCGATTTACTTCAAATTTGGTAGGGACGTTCCTTTCTGTAATCGGTTGGACAAGTTCGTTTGGCAAAACAATCGGAAAACTCTAAACCCCTTTTTTTAGGGATTAATCTTTCAAATTTAGAGTTTTTGGGCCCAAAAAGGGTCATAAAAGCCCCAGATGTAAAATCAATGGATGTAAAAAGATGGGAATTAGAAAGGCGAAAGTTTTAAGCCCTCTCTCGTCATTCTAGCATACATATTTACCGAGTTATTAAAGAAAATGTGTATCGACTAAACACAGTACGTTGTCTTATGGGGGTTTTACACTAGAAAAGCCTGTTATTCCTTTGTTGGAGTACTTTTATCATCCCCAGCAACCTCACGCCTACTTTCAAGCCCGTCTGGACCTCCTCCTAACCTTATAATGCCCAAAATTATATTCCCAGCTTTGCAACTAAATGAAACCAGGAGTATCAGAACAGCCAAAAATATCAATGTTTTCAGATTTCAATAAAAATTGGACAAATGTATGTTTTTACATTTATTTTGAGTTTTACAAGTTTTTATGTGGAAATTCACTTCCCTCACGTCAGCGTGCTGCTTGCGAACTCGTTTATTTTACTGGAGACAGTTGGTAACCATAAATAATAAAAGAGTTGCATCACAATTTTCGTCTGATTTTCTACAATGTGTGGATTTTAAATGTGCTTCTCATTTCTGCATGTAAGTCGTTTCTATCTGCAGAACTGGCTGCTAACAGAAGGGAATTTCCAACATCAATCATGTCTGACTGTGAAAATAACTAGATTTTAAATATAAAGATAATTAAGTTAGATTTAGGAATAATAATTTGTTTCACGTCAAATGTTGAATCTTGCACTTGATATAAACAATTTTAAATACATTTTCGCAAAACATCTTTGTTATAAGATTTTGGTTGGATACGTAAAGGAAAAGTATAAAAGTCTGTAAGATGTGATTATAATACGTTATGTCCCACAACAATGCAATATGTTGTTTATTACTTACTGTATAACGCGACGGGTTGCAGTTTCATAGGAAGCATTGATAATAGACGTTATTCTCGTTATTTTAACGAATGTTCTCAATGATAGGAAGCTTTCATGTATTACGGGTTCCGTTCGGCTCCTTTGTGTTGCCGTCGCAATATACTTTTATGCGACTTTTACGGTGAGAGAACCAAGATTGTATGCTCTATAAACTATTTACATGCAATTTACTCCAGTTCGGCTTCGTTGGCGAATATAGAGCGGAGAATAAAAGTGGATATTTATTTGTTAATCACTTTTAATTTAAAATATTTTAAGGGGTATGATTTTGAAAATATAAATATTTATGCATTTGAAATTCACTGAAAACGCAAGTTTGATGCGACGGGGGTATTTGATTTGTAATTTTTGTAGCAGCGTTTTCTTATTATTTACGAACAATGTATAAATTCAAGCTTTGCAAGTAACACTTATATTAACAATTAAAATGTTATTATTTCATATTAAAATTGCGATATTCGTTAAACATCCCACACAAAACAATTTATTAACATTTCTCTAGGGACTACTCGAGGAGTTAAAATTAAATTAGGAAAGACGTCTGCAAATGAATAGACTTTTGACTTGTAAGTGATTGAAAGGTCGAACATCGCAATAATGAGTTCGAGGAGACGAGTCGCGAGGACATTTGACATTTTAGTAAATCCGTCGCGATTGTAAGTACAAACCAATATAAATCTATGTACAGCCAATACAAACGTTTTACTTAAGTGCTTGGAAAGTTAGTCTCTTGCATGATTAAGAAAGAAATAAAAAAACAAAACGAAATAAATATTAGTTATTATATTTAACGCTTTTGAAAAAAAACATATTGAAT
This sequence comes from Allygus modestus, assembly GCA_963675035.1. Lineage (NCBI taxonomy): Eukaryota > Metazoa > Arthropoda > Insecta > Hemiptera > Cicadellidae > Allygus > Allygus modestus. Next base: position 353,638,075 of record OY776112.1, read on the forward strand.
CCATTAATTATTCATATTTGTTTGCGAATATTAAAGAACAAAAGAAATTGTCTTAGCATTACAAATCCAAAGGCAAATTAAAAATCTATTATAAAACACGAGCATACAAGAAGAACACATAGTAGCATTATTTTCGTTGTATAACATGTCAAAACATACGATTATTATGTTTTAACAGTAACAAACTCAATATGAACCTTTCACTAGCTACTATAGCTTGTTTGGTGTAGACATTGTGGTTTTCTTTTGTTTTTAAAACAATGTTGTATATATGAATTCTTTAAGACTTTTATCCTCCTAATACTATAAATGTGGAATTGTTTATGAATGTATACAGGGTGTTACAAAAAAGGTTCAATGGCTATATATTTTTAGATTCTACACCCAAAATCGTAGAAATCGTAGATATATTTTAACATTGTGCAGGATCAGATTCAGGCATACGTGTTCACATGATCATTTATCTCGCATTAACCTGGCATCTTGCCTTGAGTGTGAGTGTGGCAAGGACACAGCTTGAATGCCATTTGTTTGTCCAATGTAGTTTGTTCAGTGATGAGGCGTGACAACACATTTACAAAGAACTGATTAAAACGAAAATTAAACTAACTATGTACTAATATTATGTGTGTCCTTGCAAGTGTTAATATTGAAGTTTTGACTGTTATCTTTCACTTTATTATAATTGAAAACATAAACTTACAAATATCACTTGTGTTTTTGCAATAACTAAATATTACTTGTTTATTCATTTATTCGTGTTCCGATATGTAAAAATTACATTTCAGGGGAAGATAACCAATTTTATTCATTTGCATTGGAGTTAGAGGGCACATTCGATAATCTTAATTCGTAAAGAAAGCCTATTATCCTGTGTATTCATTTCCGTATTTAGGTCAAGGCTTTTAGGTTATCTCCGTCTCAGCTTTAAATGACCGGTGATTGAATACGACATCCCCATTGAGTTATGTAAATTCATCATTGCTTAGATCGAATTTTAGGGTTTATTTACCATTAAATAGTAGTTGTATTATATTGCTGAGCTTAAGAGCCCTACTAAATATTTTTGTTATAAGACACTTAGACAAATAATTTAAATCGTTAGTTTTGCTGGTCAAGGGTTTTTATTTTATTTGTTCATGGGGAAACATGACACTGTCTTTAAATAATATTACTTGCATAACAAACTGATCTGAAATATTTTTTAAGCAGGTAAGTAAGTGACGGTCCTGACACCTTATCAGAGAAAATTAACAGTGGCTTGTCTATGATATAGTCCCTAAACATTTGTCTAAGATCACGTGATAATACGTAAACTAACAGCTGATCTATCATTAGTTCATGTTAAGTTTTTGTACTTTCGTTACGTTGTTAAATAAAAATGAGGACAAAAAATCGGGTAAAAAAGAAAAAACTAACTATTCGCACTTGTCTGCATCAAGGAATCTGGACTAAGACTGTGTTTTGGGTTCCCTGGTCAGCACCATAAGCAGGCGCAGTGAACTGAGACTCCACTGCCCCCACCTTCCGCGCGACAACTTCCACACGTCGTAAATCATAAGCGACATACATCTTACAACTTGTTTGTGATTTTACTGAAATACAGAGCGCCCGACAATGTTTAATGTACACATCAATACATCAATGTAATGCGGGCTAAACACGTAAAAATTGAAGGCGCTAAAGAAGTTTTGTTTTTCGTTGCTATTTATAACAAGATTTAACATAAAATTTAAGATAAGTAATTAGTCATGACTAGGTCAGTCAGGATTTCTGAGCCTACTGTACAGTCAGACCTATCAGACTACATTAAAATATTAAAACTTAACCTTCAACATGTGTTTTTCATTTCCTCCTGTTTATAGTGAGTATTTCGAGCTGTCATTGTAAAGCCATCAACTTGGTTTGTCAGCAGATGGCTAAAGTCATTAGCTGTGCCTATAATTTACATAAATTCGTGTTCAAATAATTGTAACACTATTAACATTTAGGAGCTAGAAAAACGCAAATTGACTCTATTTTAATATTACGGATATTATATATTGTTACAAATATTTACAATATTTAAGTATAATAAAACGGATTTTCCATATATATATTTGTTATTAAACGTAGGTTGGTCAGATTTTCCGTCAATATAGTATAACTTATTGGAAACGCTTAAACATATTGAAATGTATCACTAATTAGATACTCTAGAGGAAGTTTCCAATGGCAAAAACGTTAACTTTGTATATGTTTTATCTGTTAAACAATCATTGACGAAGCAATCAACAGGAATAAACCTTTGAAAATTGCAGCTAATTCAGTGTTGATCGTTTAAACCTTGAAGCGGAAATTAATATTACACAATTAATAAGGGCCGTTTTAACGCTGTTTGGTTATTTGTCATTTTTTAAATATTCAAATTCAAACTTGACAGGGTAGGTTGATTGATTTAACAATGGAAAGCCATCAAGTGTATGTTTAAATCTTTTAAATATTTACAATCATGAGTTACAAAAAAAGTAAAACCACATGACGATTTAGATCAATTTTATTTCATGTCGTATAACTTGTCTGTACGATCACCTGATTAACTGATTAATGTTTAGATAAACAGATATTAGGATAAAATACAAAGTTGAGCCCCTCCAAAAAGTCAGTTTTCACTTCAGCCTCCAGCCTGGAATTCATTTCGGCTATTCTTCATTTCTTTGCCTCTTCACTTGACCCTCATAGTTTTGCTTCTTGGATTTATTATAAAGTGAGCTGCTAAAACACTTTTCAATGCGGCCTTTGATGTCTTAAGAGAAAAATAAATAAAGTAATAAAGGCAATGAACTACGGATCGACATAGAAAATAAATAACTATTACTAATCACATTGTGAAATTGTAATCCCGTATCTATTAATAGGTATACACATCTTAATAATATATAAAAGTCTTAGCCGAAGGGAGTTTTCTTTTTATTAACACGAGAAGCATTTTTAAGTTTTCAAATGAAAACCAAACCCACCGGTTCCCACGAACCGAACCCTACCGGTTCGACACGTAATCTCCCTCTTCCTGGTATGCTGGACGAATAACGTTCGGTTTACTAATTCTTCAAGAATAAAATTAAAAGGTAACGGGTTTTGAATCGGATGTTACGTTTGTTCTCTGCCCCACGGGGTTTCAAAGTTTCAATATTACTCACATGTACATTGATTAGATTGTATTCAAACGTATAAAGAAATTGTTGTTCTAATTAGTTTGATAAGTTGTCCACAGAGTGCAGCACACACAACTGTTGTTGGGCCACGTGAAGCAACTATGGTTCAATAAAATATTTTTATGATTTTAGTTCTACTCATAATTTTTGTTCAACACAATTTTATTAACTTGTATACTAGCTAAACTGTAGAAGTACACAACTCTCGTATGCTCTGTTCCTCGACCACCATGCAGTATGGAGCCCCATAAGCAATGTATTTCAAATGACAATTCCAATTGTCCTAGCCGTCCTGAATACATTTACTTGAGCGCCTTCACGCGGTTTGTCCTAGCCGTCCTGAATACATTTACTTGAGCGCCTTCACGCGGTTTGTCCTAGCCGTCCTGAATACATTTACTTGAGCGCCTTCACGCGGTTTGTCCTAGCCGTCCTGAATACATTTACTTGAGCACCTTCACGCGGTTTGTCCTAGCCGTCCTGAATACATTTACTTGAGCGCCTTCACGCGGGTTGTCCTAGCCGTCCTGAATACATTTACTTGAGCGCCTTCACGCGGTTTGTCCTAGCCGTCCTGAATACATTTACTTGAGCGCCTTCACGCGGGTTGTCCTAGCCGTCCTGAATACATTTACTTGAGCGCCTTCACGCGGGTTGTCCTAGCCGTCCTGAATAAATTTACTTGAGCGCCTTCACGCGGTTTGTCCTAGCCGTCCTGAATACATTTAATTGAGCGCCTTCACGCGGGTTGTCCTAGCCGTCCTGAATACATTTACTTGAGCGCCTTCACGCGGGTTGTCCTAGCCGTCCTGAATACATTTACTTGAGCGCCTTCACGCGGGTTGTCCTAGCCGTCCTGAATACATTTACTTGAGCGCCTTCACGCGGGTTGTCCTAGCCGTCCTGAATAAATTTACTTGAGCGCCTTCACGCGGGTTGTCCTAGCCGTCCTGAATACATTTACTTGAGCGCCTTCACGCGGGTTGTCCTAGCCGTCCTGAATACATTTACTTGAGCGCCTTCACGCGGGTTGTCGTAGCCGTCCTGAATACATTTACTTGAGCGCCTTCACGCGGGTCGATGGGACAGTTGATGCAACCCGCATAACAACTCCATAAATGTACTCGTCTCTTGTAGTAACATGATCATCTTACGTAAAACATGCATACAACCTGTACTGCATGGTGAACGTAAGAGTATGGAAGGTTATTTCAATCATCCTCTGTTGCAAATTTTTCCCTACCAGCTGCCTTTTCAATGTCTTTCACTGGTTATAAAGTCTCAAAACCATTAATCATTTTTGCATAAACCAAAAGTGTTTACATTACACTGGGTTCCACGGTAACTAGAAAAAATATTTACCGTGCTGGGTTCCTTCCTAACATAATACATGTACGAACAATATTCTGAAAGTATAAATCATCTATAATCATTTGAATTTGAAGAATTTGTGTTTATGTTATAATTTTAACATAATCAGCGTTGTAATGAAGTGAGTTGCACAGGTAAATTAGGCAGATGAATTTATTAAATTAAATGTATATATTTTATTACAATTATTATATTACAGATATAATTCTTTACACTACAAATCATTCCCAGCATTATTAATTGCAAAGGATTAATCTTCACTGTCATTATTATGAATGCGGTTTTTATCCTTTGCTATCTGCATATGAAATTAGTACACTTTACTAGGTTTATATGTTTTTGTTTCATTTAGAGAAGTTCAGTTAATGTTTTTTTACGGTTTTACTGTTTTTTAGTAATAATATAACCCTTCCTTCATGTTGATCGAGTTAAACTGTAACATTTTCGTTGAAGAATTATGTAGATAAATAAATCATCCAACCCTCATGATCATCTGAAACAGTCAATAACTGTCTGTATCTAAACAATGTACGGTTTCAACCAAATTATTGTTTTTCTTACTTGAACCAGTCAGAAAATACTAAACTTTTAATTAAAACGGACCCAGAAATGTTACACCCAACCCCTTTATTTTATACAGTAAAGCCAAATATTTTGACTGCCGTGCGCCGTCTTTGAATTCCATAAGAAGGAATGGTAACATTTAAAATAGGTATGTAGCCACTATACTATTAAACGTTGTACAGCCTTTGCACATCACACAAATGAACACACAATATAGAACACATCAATTTGGAGCTTCAAATTTAAAATGGATCACATTTATAGGTTTTTGCAATGCAGACCCGTCCCTCACCAAGTTTAACTTTGGGTCGTGATGAGCGTATTCTACTTCATGGTCTCAAGGGAAAAGAACTTTGCTTATAATGTTTCATTCAAAATGTTCCTTTATTCAAAAACAACTTTATTCGACGTCTGTGTTTGTATACTTTTTAATTAATCATAGACCCCATGGGAATTTATTTTAAACTTTAGTTTTTCATATTATCAAGTTGGTTGTGTATACCTTCAATTTTACATTATTAGCCACCGGCGGTCGTATAGCGACTCAGGTCTGCGCACAGCCTTCCGCCCATGCAGACCTTTTCCCTTGGCTTTTATTTGTTTTATTATAGTGCAATATGCTGTTAGACCAATATTATATTACCAATTTATGTTAACCCTCATGGCGTATTGTTATGTATCATTTACCTCATTAGTTATTATTTGTAAATTGTATTTTTTTGGGGGAATAAAGAATCTTTTCACTTAATTTAATTTCACTTCATTTCAATACTAGAATAATATCTTTATTTTTGTTTGGCTATTTTAGGCCTCTAAGAATATTTTATTTGGATACATAAAATTTGTGAGAAGAGGGTGTGGTTAGTTCCCATGTTGGTTACCATGGCAGCAGAGTGGCCAGAGGGGCAAAATGGCGGTAAGCATGTAGGCTACACTTTTTACCCTAGACGAGACGTCTACATAGATTAACCTCGTCGGTTGGTAGCCCTGAGGGTGAGGTTATAAGTGGCGGGTGACATTCGTGCCACTGAGTTGCCACATATAGAGGTTTTGGCGGGTTGGCGGGAGAAAAGTGAGGTTTGGATATATCCAATATGGCGGACCCTGGTTGATGGTTTTGGCGGGAAATTTTAGATAGGTAACACTGCGCTATCTCAGGTTAACATCAGCTGTTTTTCAAGATAACGACCTCTCAAATGGGTGAGCACCCTATTCACATTACGTAAAAATAATGCTCTGCAAGTGACGTTTTCCTGGAAAGTAATCTCAATTTGTTTAATGGACGCTGCGGAACAATACCGATTATATTTCAGTGAATGGACCGACTGAGCTCTGAGCTCCGCAGGGGACAATGCAAGCTTGTGTGTTCAGGAAAACAATCCTCTTTTACGCCAACGTTTTCAACACACTTACACAATCATTTACGCACTGGCTATTGTTATATTCTTTGTTAAATTTTTCAGTTCAGTTGTTGCATTCCTTTCGCAAAAATTACATTTCTCTAACGATCCAATTTTATACTAACGGGTTTTTAACCGGTTTTATGTTAACCCTCATGGCGTATTGTTATTTATCATTTACCTCATTAGTTATTATTTGTAAATTTTATTTCTTTGGGAAATAAAGAATATTTTCATTTCATTTAATTTCAATATTAGAATAATATCTTTATGTTTGTTTGGCTATTTTAGGCCTCTAGGACTTTCGCAAGCATTAATGACTTTTTTAGTGTCATGAAAAATAATTAGAAAACATTATCCTTAACTACCCAGGATTACGAAAATTTTAAAGTTTAAATACAACCTTACATATGCCTTTGTAATATAATTCGTAGAACTTTGTATACAATACAGTGTAGATTGAGCATATAGTTATTAAGTTGAATAGTTGTTCAAATTATATAACATATTTTAATTAGAAGAAGCGATCACATTATTTAATGCAAAGTAATAACACTAATTTACTAACAGTAATTTACTAACATCAGATGCCAAAAAGTATCAGAAGAAAGTGCCTGTCTGAGACGTGTGTCGTAAGGCGTTCAGATAACTGAAGGCGCATCATTTAACTGCAAAAACCTCTATTGCTAAGCATACAAGTACTGCCGTACTTTGTTACTTGTCTCTAATTTTGAGACAATTTATCTGCACTAAATTTAAAATTGCCTTTACAAGCATTAATAGTATATATTAATTTTTCATTTTAAATATTAATCATTTGAAAAAATGTTTTAACAATCAGCAAAATTAATTATCCAAATGCTACAAGTAATCGTAATTAAATTGGCAAACAACTTACAATAAATGTGAATTAGTGCAAATACTACTGGACTGATTTAAATATATTTTTAGTAATCAAGCATTTTCAATTGTTTAAATATGTTTTGTCGACGCTGGACGACTTTGCACTTTTCACTCCCATAAGAGCCCGTGTTATTTTTTCAAACAATTTTCCCGCAAATCGGCCAGCCAAAACTATTGGTCTGATTTCTATAATCAGTTGGTGTTGAATCTAACTCAGGTCCTTTCCAAAGTAACCATCAAATTAATGCTTCAGACCCAATTCTCCAACTACAACAACTTTTTTGGTTTAAGTGATAATAAATTTATGCCAAATACCCTGAAAAGGTACTTGAACACAAGTCCTCAAAACACAGAAAAAATTAGGGAAAACTAAAGGTTTTTCATTGTTGATGATTCAAAAGACTACAGGGTACTGTCGGATTACTCAAACTTAAAATACAAGATCGGACTCAATATCCGTCGAATGTCGACGGGCACCCTCTAGTTGTAATTAAGTTGGCAAACAACTTGTATAACTTATAATAAATGTAATAAGGAGACTGTAAATGAAAAAGTAAGTTGGGTTGGCTAACTTTTAAAATTAGCTAAATCAATTCTTTAACTTTTTAACGGAATCAATATACACTTCTCCTTTTCAGTTTGGCTAACTTTTAATAGTACTTCATTCCTCACTTTCAATTGCAGGTTTCCTGTAATTTTATAAAGAATTATTTGTTTAACATTTTAAATTTTTATCTAAATATTCCACATATAATATTTCAGTTGCAAAATAAATAAGGATTTAAATTTCAATTGCTTTCATAAAACATTTAAGAAAAGTTGACATATGAAAATCGGAATGTAATAAAATATAAGATCTGACTGAGTCCGTTGAATCCTTACTTTAAATCGAATTAATTATATTTCATTTTAGCGAATTTCCTCTATAGGGAAGAAGCTATTACCGTAGGTGGCATGGTAAGACTTAATCCCGAGACCATGATAACTTTTTGTTTTGAGGTCCCCAGATGCCAAAAACACTATTCGTTCAAATTTATATATATGTATATATATGGTTATCATGTGTCCGTTACCGCAATACCTTTTGAAAGAAACACCCGATTTTGATGAAATTTGGCACAAATGTGGAGGGTAGCATTTATGACTTTAAGTTCGAAAATCAGATTGATCGCACTATGGGAAGGGGGTTTTATGGGGATTTACAATTTTCAAAAAATCGGTTTTTTGCCAATTTGACCCCAAAATGTTAAAAACACTCAATTTTGGTTATAGCCATTTTATAGAGCTTAAAAAACAAATAATTTAGTATTTTGAATCATTAACCTAGGTTAAGTGGTTGCGGAGAAAATCCCAAAAAACGTGTCCTATGTTAATCTTATGGGAAAAAGGTTTTTAGATTTTTCTCAGATAGTTTTACTAAAAACTTCACATTTCTGTTTATTAATGTGTTTAGCTCAACAAAACAAACATTTTGGTGTTTTAATCGTTGTTCTACGTCCAACCGTTGCAGAGATATTCAAAGTGCTAAAAACAGTACGTTGTCTAATGTTATCCTTATGGAGAATAAATAAAATTCTATATCTCGATTATTTTTGAATGTATATTGATGAAACTTGGTATGTGGCTTCAACTAGTTGTGGTATATTGATATTAGCACAAAAACAAGTTTTTTGTTGATAGTCCCCGTAGCAGCAAACCTGCATACTCGGTCCCCATGTTATTCATATAGAAAATAAGTAAAGTTGTACATCTCCCTTAATTACGATCCTAAATTAATAAAACTTAGTATATAGCATCACCTGGTTCAGTTATATTGATAATTGCAAAAAAAATTGTTATTTTCCTCGTTGCAGCAAACGACAACGACAACGTCCTCAACCCTAATGTTATTCTTAGGGAGACTAAATAAAATGCTATATATCACTTATTTATGGATGTATTTTTGTGAAACTTGGTAAGTAGCTCTATGTAGTAGTGAGTCACATATATATGCATTGGAAATTCGCTGAGTACGCAGGTTTGCTGTGACGGGGTATTATTGATTGATTGTGGATGTCGTAGTCCTCCAAATGATGAATATTTTTTGAATTTAAAAAACATTGTAAAGATATTATTGGACTAAATGCCGGGCCTGGGGAATGTAGCCCCATAGCCTATAGAGAGACTGAAAGGCAAGTAACTAATGCCGGGGCTGAGGGAACGTAGCCCCATAGCTTGTGAGACTGAAAGGCGAGTGACTAATGCTGGGCTTGGGGAACGTAGCCCCATAGCATGTGAGACTGAAAGGCGAGTAACTAATGCCGGGCCTGAGCGACAAAGGCCCCATAGCTTGTGAGACTGAAAGGCGAGTAACTAATGATGGGCCTGATGTAGCCCTATAGCCTGTGAGACTGAAAGGCGAGTAACTAATGCCGGGCCTGAGGAAATGTAGCCCCATAGCTTCAGAGACTGAAAGGCAAGTAACTAACCCGGGCCTGAAGAAACGTAGCCCCATAGCCTGTGAGACTGAAAGGCGAGTAACTAATGATGGGCCTGGGGAAAGAAGCCCCATAGCTTGTGAGACTGAAAAGCGAGTAACTAATGCCAGGCCTGAGGGAACGTAGCCCCATAGCCTGTGAGACTGAAAGGCAAGTAACTAATGCCGGGCCTGAGGGAACGTAGCCCCATAGCTTGTGAGACTGAAAGGCGAGTAACTAATGCCAGGCCAGAGGGAGCGTAGCCCCATAGCTTGTGAGACTGAAATGCGAGTAACTAATGCCAGGCCTGAGGGAACGAAGCCCCATAGCCTGTGAGACTGAAAGGCAAGTAACTAATGCCAGGCCTGAGGGATCGTAGCCCCATAGCCTGTGAGACTGAAAGGCGAATAACTAATGCCGGGCCTGAGGGAAGAAAGCCCCATAGGTTGTGAGACTGAAAGACGAGTAACTAATGCCGGGCCTGGGGAATGTAGCCCCATAGCCTGTGAGACTGAAAGGCGAGTAACTAATGCTGGGCCTGAGGAATGTATCCCTTTAGCCTACAGTTAGACTGAAAAGCGAGTAACTAATGCCGGGCCTGGGGAATGTGGCCCTTTAGCCTACAGTTAGACTGAAAGGCGAGTAACTAATGCCGGGCCTGGGGAAGGTATCCCTTTAGCCTACAGTTAGACTGAAAGGCGAGTAACTAATGCTGGGCCTGGGGAATGTGGCCCTTTAGCCTACAGTTAGACTGAAAGGCGAGTAACTAATGCCGGGCCTGGGGAAGGTATCCCTTTAGCCTACAGTTAGACTGAAAGGCGAGTAACTAATGCCGGGCCTGGGGAAGGTATCCCTTTAGCCTACAGTTAGACTGAAAGGCGAGTAACTAATGCCGAGCCTGGGGAATGTGGCCCTTTAGCCTACAGTGAGACTGAAATGCGAGTAACTAATGCCGGGCCTGGGGAAGGTATCCCTTTAGTCTACAGTTAGACTGAAAGGCACGTAACTAATGCCGAGCCAGGGGAACGTAGCCCCATAGCCTGTGAGACTGAAAGGCGAGTAACTAATGCTGGGCCTGGGGAATGTAGCCCTTTAGCATACAGTGAGACTGAAACGCGAGTAACTAATGCCGGGCCTGGGGAAGGTATCCCTTTAGTCTACAGTTAGACTGAAAGGCAAGTAACTAATGCCGAGCCAGGGGAACGTAGCCCCATAGCCTGTGAGACTGAAAGGCGAGTAACTAATGCTGGGCCTGGGGAATGTGGCCCTTTAGCCTACAGTGAGACTGAAATGCGAGTAACTAATGCCGGGCCTGGGGAAGGTATCCCTTTAGTCTACAGTTAGACTGAAAGGCAAGTAACTAATGCCGGGCCTGGGGAACGTAGCCCCATAGCCTGTGAGACTGAAAGGCGAGTAACTAATGCTGGGCCTGGGGAATGTAGCCCTTTAGCATACAGTGAGACTGAAACGCGAGTAACTAATGCTGGGACTGAGGGAACGTAGCCCTATAGCTTGTGAGACTGAAAGGCGAGTAACTAATTCTGGGCCTGGGGAATGTAGCCCTATATTCTACAGTGAGACTGAAAGGCGAGTTACTAGTGCTCGGCCTGGGGAATGTGGCCCTTTAGCTTACAGTGAGACTGAAATGCGAGTAACTAATGCCGGGCCTGGGGAATGTATCCCTTTAGCCTACAGTGAGACTGAAATGTGCGTAACTATTGCCGGGCCTGGGGAATGTATCCCTTTAGCCTACAGTGAGACTGAAATGCGAGTAACTAATGCCGGGCCTGGGGAAGGTATCCCTTTAGCCTAGAGTGAGACTGAAAAGCGAGTAACTAATGCCGGGCCTGGGGAATGTGGCCCTTTAGCCTACAGTGAGACTGAAATGCGAGTTACTAATGCCGGGCCTGGGGAATGTGGCCCTTTAGCCTACAGTGAGACTGAAATGCGAGTAACTAATGCCGGGCCTGGGGAAGGTATCCCTTTAGCCTACAGTGAGACTGAAAGGCGAGTAACTAATGCCGGGTCTGGGGAAGGTATCCCTTTAGCCTACAGTGAGACTGAAATGCGAGTAACTAATGCCGGGCCTGGGGAATGTATCCCTTTAGCCTACAGTGAGACTGAAATGCGAGTAACTAATGCCGGGCCTGGGGAATGTGGCCCTTTAGCCTACAGTTGGACTGAAAGGCGAGTAACTAATACTGGGCCTGGGGAAGGTATCCCTTTAGCCTACAGTTAGACTGAAAGGCGAGTAACTAATGCCGGGCCTGGGGAATGTGGCCCTTTAGCCTACAGTTAGACTGAAAGGCGAGTAACTAATGCCGAGCCTGGGGAATGTGGCCCTTTAGCCTACAGTGAGACTGAAATGCGAATAACTAATGCCGGGCCTGGGAAAGGTATCCCTTTAGCCTACAGTTAGACTGAAAGGCGAGTAACTAATGCCGAGCCTGGGGAACGTAGCCCCATAGGCTGTGAGACTGAAAGGCGAGTAACTAATGCTGGGCCTGAGGAATGAATCCCTTTAGCCTACAGTTAGACTGAAAGGCGAGTAACTAATGCCGAGCCTGGGGAATGTGGCCCTTTAGCCTACAGTGAGACTGAAAGGCGAGTAACTAATGCCGGGCCTGGGGAAGGTATCCCTTTAGCCTACAGTGAGACTGAAATGCGAGTAACTAATGCCGGGCCTGGGGAACGTAGCCCCATAGCTTGTGAGACTGAAAGGCGAGTAACTAATTCTGGGCCTTAGGAATGTATCCCTTTAGCCTACAGTTAGACTGAAAGGCGAGTAACTAATGCCGGGCCTGGGGAAGGTATCCCTTTAGCCTACAGTTAGACTGAAAGGCGAGTAACTAATGCCAAGCCTGGGGAATGTGGCCCTTTAGCCAACAGTTAGACTGAAAAGCGAGTAACTAATTGTGGGCCTGGGGAATGTGGCCCTTTAGCCTACAGTTAGACTGAAAGGCGAGTAACTAATGCCGGGCCTGGGGAAGGTATCCCTTTAGCCTACAGTTAGACTGAAAGGCGAGTAACTAATGCTGGGCCTGGGGAATGTGGCCCTTTAGCCTACAGTTAGACTGAAAGGCGAGTAACTAATGCCGGGCCTGGGGAAGGTATCCCTTTAGCCTACAGTTAGACTGAAAGGCGAGTAACTAATGCCGGGCCTGAGGGAACGTAGCCCCATAGCTTGTGAGACTGAAAGGCGAGTAACTAATGCCAAGCCTGAGGGAACGAATCCCCATAGCTTGTGAGACTGAAAGGCAAGTAACTAATGCCGGGCCTGAGGGAACGTAGCCCCATAGCCTGTGAGACTGAAAGGCGAATAACTAATGCCGGGCCTGAGGGAAGAAAGCCCCATAGGTTGTGAGACTGAAAGGCGAGTAACTAATGCCGGGCCTGGGGAATGTAGCCCCATAGCCTGTGAGACTGAAAGGCGAGTAACTAATTCTGGGCCTGAGGAATGTATCCCTTTAGCCTACAGTTAGATTGAAAAGCGAGTAACTAATGCCGGGCCTGGGGAAGGTATCCCTTTAGCCTACAGTTAGACTGAAAGGCGAGTAACTAATGCCGGGCCTGGGGAAGGTATCCCTTTAGCCTACAGTTAGACTGAAAAGCGAGTAACTAATGCCAAGCCTGGGGAATGTGGCCCTTTAGCCTACAGTTAGACTGAAAAGCGAGTAACTAATTGTGGGCCTAGGGAATGTGGCCCTTTAGCCTACAGTTAGACTGAAAGGCGAGTAACTAATGCTGGGCCTGGGGAAGGTATCCCTTTAGCCTACAGTTGGACTGAAAGGCGAGTAACTAATGCTGGGCCTGGGGAATGTGGCCCTTTAGCCTACAGTTAGACTGAAAGGCGAGTAACTAATGCCGGGCCTGAGGAAGGTATCCCTTTAGCCTACAGTTAGACTGAAAGGCGAGTAACTAATGCCGGGCCTGGGGAAGGTATCCCTTTAGCCTACAGTTAAACTGAAAGGCGAGTAACTAATGCCGAGCCTGGGGAATGTGGCCCTTTAGCCTACAGTGAGACTGAAATGCGAGTAACTAATGCCGGGCCTGGGGAAGGTATCCCTTTAGTCTACAGTTAGACTGAAAGGCACGTAACTAATGCCGAGCCAGGGGAAGGTATCCCTTTAGCCTACAGTTAGACTGAAAGGCGAGTAACTAATGATGGGCCTGGGGAAAGAAGCCCCATAGCTTGTGAGACTGAAAAGCGAGTAACTAATGCCAGGCCTGAGGGAACGTAGCCCCATAGCCTGTGAGACTGAAAGGCAAGTAACTAATGCCGGGCCTGAGGGAACGTAGCCCCATAGCTTGTGAGACTGAAATGCGAGTAACTAATGCCAGGCCTGAGGGAACGAAGCCCCATAGCCTGTGAGACTGAAAGGCAAGTAACTAATGCCAGGCCTGAGGGATCGTAGCCCCATAGCCTGTGAGACTGAAAGGCAAGTAACTAATGCCGGGCCTGAGGGAACGTAGCCCCATAGCTTGTGAGACTGAAAGGCGAGTAACTAATGCCAAGCCTGAGGGAACGAATCCCCATAGCTTGTGAGACTGAAAGGCAAGTAACTAATGCCGGGCCTGAGGGAACGTAGCCCCATAGCCTGTGAGACTGAAAGGCGAATAACTAATGCCGGGCCTGAGGGAAGAAAGCCCCATAGGTTGTGAGACTGAAATACGAGTAACTAATGCCGGGCCTGGGGAATGTAGCCCCATAGCCTGTGAGACTGAAAGGCGAGTAACTAATGCTGGGCCTGAGGAATGTATCCCTTTAGCCTACAGTTAGACTGAAAAGCGAGTAACTAATGCCGGGCCTGGGGAAGGTATCCCTTTAGCCTACAGTTAGACTGAAAGGCGAGTAACTAATGCCGGGCCTGGGGAAGGTATCCCTTTAGCCTACAGTTAGACTGAAAGGCGAGTAACTAATGCCAAGCCTGGGGAATGTGGCCCTTTAGCCTACAGTTATACTGAAAAGCGAGTAACTAATTGTGGGCCTGGGGAATGTGGCCCTTTAGCCTACAGTTAGACTGAAAGGCGAGTAACTAATGCCGGGCCTGGGGAAGGTATCCCTTTAGCCTACAGTTAGACTGAAAGGCGAGTAACTAATGCTCGGCCTGGGGAATGTGGCCCTTTAGCCTACAGTTAGACTGAAAGGCGAGTAACTAATGCCGGGCCTGGGGAAGGTATCCCTTTAGCCTACAGTTAGACTGAAAGGCGAGTAACTAATGCCGGGCCTGGGGAAGGTATCCCTTTAGCCTACAGTTAGACTGAAAGGCGAGTAACTAATGCCGAGCCTGGGGAATGTGGCCCTTTAGCCTACAGTGAGACTGAAATGCGAGTAACTAATGCCGGGCCTGGGGAAGGTATCCCTTTAGTCTACAGTTAGACTGAAAGGCACGTAACTAATGCCGAGCCAGGGGAACGTAGCCCCATAGCCTGTGAGACTGAAAGGCGAGTAACTAATGCTGGGCCTGGGGAATGTAGCCCTTTAGCATACAGTGAGACTGAAACGCGAGTAACTAATGCCGGGCCTGGGGAAGGTATCCCTTTAGTCTACAGTTAGACTGAAAGGCAAGTAACTAATGCCGAGCCAGGGGAACGTAGCCCCATAGCCTGTGAGACTGAAAGGCGAGTAACTAATGCTGGGCCTGGGGAATGTGGCCCTTTAGCCTACAGTGAGACTGAAATGCGAGTAACTAATGCCGGGCCTGGGGAAGGTATCCCTTTAGTCTACAGTTAGACTGAAAGGCAAGTAACTAATGCCGGGCCTGGGGAACGTAGCCCCATAGCCTGTGAGACTGAAACGCGAGTAACTAATGCTGGGACTGAGGGAACGTAGCCCTATAGCTTGTGAGACTGAAAGGCAAGTAACTAATTCTGGGCCTGGGGAATGTAGCCCTATATTCTACAGTGAGACTGAAAGGCGAGTTACTAGTGCTCGGCCTGGGGAATGTGGCCCTTTAGCTTACAGTGAGACTGAAATGCGAGTAACTAATGCCGGGCCTGGGGAATGTATCCCTTTAGCCTACAGTGAGACTGAAATGTGCGTAACTATTGCCGGGCCTGGGGAATGTATCCCTTTAGCCTACAGTGAGACTGAAATGCGAGTAACTAATGCCGGGCCTGGGGAAGGTATCCCTTTAGCCTAGAGTGAGACTGAAAAGCGAGTAACTAATGCCGGGCCTGGGGAATGTGGCCCTTTAGCCTACAGTGAGACTGAAATGCGAGTAACTAATGCCGGGCCTGGGGAATGTGGCCCTTTAGCCTACAGTGAGACTGAAATGCGAGTAACTAATGCCGGGCCTGGGGAAGGTATCCCTTTAGCCTACAGTGAGACTGAAAGGCGAGTAACTAATGCCAAGCCTGGGGAATGTGGCCCTTTAGCCTACAGTTAGACTGAAAGGCGAGTAACTAATGCCGAGCCTGGGGAACGTAGCCCCATAGGCTGTGAGACTGAAAGGCGAGTAACTAATGCTGGGCCTGAGGAATGAATCCCTTTAGCCTACAGTTAGACTGAAAGGCGAGTAACTAATGCCGAGCCTGGGGAATGTGGCCCTTTAGCCTACAGTGAGACTGAAAGGCGAGTAACTAATGCCGGGCCTGGGGAAGGTATCCCTTTAGCCTACAGTGAGACTGAAATGCGAGTAACTAATGCCGGGCCTGGGGAACGTAGCCCCATAGCTTGTGAGACTGAAAGGCGAGTAACTAATTCTGGGCCTTAGGAATGTATCCCTTTAGCCTACAGTTAGACTGAAAGGCGAGTAACTAATGCCGGGCCTGGGGAAGGTATCCCTTTAGCCTACAGTTAGACTGAAAGGCGAGTAACTAATGCCAAGCCTGGGGAATGTGGCCCTTTAGCCAACAGTTAGACTGAAAAGCGAGTAACTAATTGTGGGCCTGGGGAATGTGGCCCTTTAGCCTACAGTTAGACTGAAAGGCGAGTAACTAATGCCGGGCCTGGGGAAGGTATCCCTTTAGCCTACAGTTAGACTGAAAGGCGAGTAACTAATGCTGGGCCTGGGGAATGTGGCCCTTTAGCCTACAGTTAGACTGAAAGGCGAGTAACTAATGCCGGGCCTGGGGAAGGTATCCCTTTAGCCTACAGTTAGACTGAAAGGCGAGTAACTAATGCCGGGCCTGAGGGAACGTAGCCCCAATAGCTTGTGAGACTGAAAGGCGAGTAACTAATGCCAAGCCTGAGGGAACGAATCCCCATAGCTTGTGAGACTGAAAGGCAAGTAACTAATGCCGGGCCTGAGGGAACGTAGCCCCATAGCCTGTGAGACTGAAAGGCGAATAACTAATGCCGGGCCTGAGGGAAGAAAGCCCCATAGGTTGTGAGACTGAAAGGCGAGTAACTAATGCCGGGCCTGGGGAATGTAGCCCCATAGCCTGTGAGACTGAAAGGCGAGTAACTAATTCTGGGCCTGAGGAATGTATCCCTTTAGCCTACAGTTAGATTGAAAAGCGAGTAACTAATGCCGGGCCTGGGGAAGGTATCCCTTTAGCCTACAGTTAGACTGAAAGGCGAGTAACTAATGCCGGGCCTGGGGAAGGTATCCCTTTAGCCTACAGTTAGACTGAAAGGCGAGTAACTAATGCCAAGCCTGGGGAATGTGGCCCTTTAGCCTACAGTTAGACTGAAAAGCGAGTAACTAATTGTGGGCCTGGGGAATGTGGCCCTTTAGCCTACAGTTAGACTGAAAGGCGAGTAACTAATGCTGGGCCTGGGGAAGGTATCCCTTTAGCCTACAGTTGGACTGAAAGGCGAGTAACTAATGCTGGGCCTGGGGAATGTGGCCCTTTAGCCTACAGTTAGACTGAAAGGCGAGTAACTAATGCCGGGCCTGAGGAAGGTATCCCTTTAGCCTACAGTTAGACTGAAAGGCGAGTAACTAATGCCGGGCCTGGGGAAGGTATCCCTTTAGCCTACAGTTAAACTGAAAGGCGAGTAACTAATGCCGAGCCTGGGGAATGTGGCCCTTTAGCCTACAGTGAGACTGAAATGCGAGTAACTAATGCCGGGCCGGGGGAAGGTATCCCTTTAGTCTACAGTTAGACTGAAAGGCACGTAACTAATGCCGAGCCAGGGGAAGGTATCCCTTTAGCCTACAGTTAGACTGAAAGGCGAGTAACTAATGATGGGCCTGGGGAAAGAAGCCCCATAGCTTGTGAGACTGAAAAGCGAGTAACTAATGCCAGGCCTGAGGGAACGTAGCCCCATAGCCTGTGAGACTGAAAGGCAAGTAACTAATGCCGGGCCTGAGGGAACGTAGCCCCATAGCTTGTGAGACTGAAAGGCGAGTAACTAATGCCAGGCCAGAGGGAGCGTAGCCCCATAGCTTGTGAGACTGAAATGCGAGTAACTAATGCCAGGCCTGAGGGAACGAAGCCCCATAGCCTGTGAGACTGAAAGGCAAGTAACTAATGCCAGGCCTGAGGGATCGTAGCCCCATAGCCTGTGAGACTGAAAGGCAAGTAACTAATGCCGGGCCTGAGGGAACGTAGCCCCATAGCTTGTGAGACTGAAAGGCGAGTAACTAATGCCAAGCCTGAGGGAACGAATCCCCATAGCTTGTGAGACTGAAAGGCAAGTAACTAATGCCGGGCCTGAGGGAACGTAGCCCCATAGCCTGTGAGACTGAAAGGCGAATAACTAATGCCGGGCCTGAGGGAAGAAAGCCCCATAGGTTGTGAGACTGAAATACGAGTAACTAATGCCGGGCCTGGGGAATGTAGCCCCATAGCCTGTGAGACTGAAAGGCGAGTAACTAATGCTGGGCCTGAGGAATGTATCCCTTTAGCCTACAGTTAGACTGAAAAGCGAGTAACTAATGCCGGGCCTGGGGAAGGTATCCCTTTAGCCTACAGTTAGACTGAAAGGCGAGTAACTAATGCCGGGCCTGGGGAAGGTATCCCTTTAGCCTACAGTTAGACTGAAAGGCGAGTAACTAATGCCAAGCCTGGGGAATGTGGCCCTTTAGCCTACAGTTATACTGAAAAGCGAGTAACTAATTGTGGGCCTGGGGAATGTGGCCCTTTAGCCTACAGTTAGACTGAAAGGCGAGTAACTAATGCCGGGCCTGGGGAAGGTATCCCTTTAGCCTACAGTTAGACTGAAAGGCGAGTAACTAATGCTCGGCCTGGGGAATGTGGCCCTTTAGCCTACAGTTAGACTGAAAGGCGAGTAACTAATGCCGGGCCTGGGGAAGGTATCCCTTTAGCCTACAGTTAGACTGAAAGGCGAGTAACTAATGCCGGGCCTGGGGAAGGTATCCCTTTAGCCTACAGTTAGACTGAAAGGCGAGTAACTAATGCCGAGCCTGGGGAATGTGGCCCTTTAGCCTACAGTGAGACTGAAATGCGAGTAACTAATGCCGGGCCTGGGGAAGGTATCCCTTTAGTCTACAGTTAGACTGAAAGGCACGTAACTAATGCCGAGCCAGGGGAACGTAGCCCCATAGCCTGTGAGACTGAAAGGCGAGTAACTAATGCTGGGCCTGGGGAATGTAGCCCTTTAGCATACAGTGAGACTGAAACGCGAGTAACTAATGCCGGGCCTGGGGAAGGTATCCCTTTAGTCTACAGTTAGACTGAAAGGCAAGTAACTAATGCCGAGCCAGGGGAACGTAGCCCCATAGCCTGTGAGACTGAAAGGCGAGTAACTAATGCTGGGCCTGGGGAATGTGGCCCTTTAGCCTACAGTGAGACTGAAATGCGAGTAACTAATGCCGGGCCTGGGGAAGGTATCCCTTTAGTCTACAGATAGACTGAAAGGCAAGTAACTAATGCCGGGCCTGGGGAACGTAGCCCCATAGCCTGTGAGACTGAAACGCGAGTAACTAATGCTGGGACTGAGGGAACGTAGCCCTATAGCTTGTGAGACTGAAAGGCAAGTAACTAATTCTGGGCCTGGGGAATGTAGCCCTATATTCTACAGTGAGACTGAAAGGCGAGTTACTAGTGCTCGGCCTGGGGAATGTGGCCCTTTAGCTTACAGTGAGACTGAAATGCGAGTAACTAATGCCGGGCCTGGGGAATGTATCCCTTTAGCCTACATTGAGACTGAAATGTGCGTAACTATTGCCGGGCCTGGGGAATGTATCCCTTTAGCCTACAGTGAGACTGAAATGCGAGTAACTAATGCCGGGCCTGGGGAATGTATCCCTTTAGCCTAGAGTGAGACTGAAAAGCGAGTAACTAATGCCGGGCCTGGGGAATGTGGCCCTTTAGCCTACAGTGAGACTGAAATGCGAGTAACTAATGCCGGGCCTGGGGAATGTGGCCCTTTAGCCTACAGTGAGACTGAAATGCGAGTAACTAATGCCGGGCCTGGGGAAGGTATCCCTTTAGCCTACAGTGAGACTGAAAGGCGAGTAACTAATGCCGGGTCTGGGGAAGGTATCCCTTTAGCCTACAGTGAGACTGAAATGCGAGTAACTAATGCCGGGCCTGGGGAATGTATCCCTTTAGCCTACAGTGAGACTGAAATGCGAGTAACTAATGCCGGGCCTGGGGAATGTGGCCCTTTAGCCTACAGTTGGACTGAAAGGCGAGAAACTAATACTAGGCCTGGGGAAGGTATCCCTTTAGCCTACAGTTAGACTGAAAGGCGAGTAACTAATGCCGGGCCTGGGGAATGTGGCCCTTTAGCCTACAGTTAGACTGAAAGGCGAGTATCTAATGCCGAGCCTGGGGAATGTGGCCCTTTAGCCTACACTGAGACTGAAATGCGAATAACTAATGCCGGGCCTGGGAAAGGTATCCCTTTAGCCTACACTTAGACTGAAAGGCGAGTAACTAATGCCGAGCCTGGGGAACGTAGCCCCATAGGCTGTGAGACTGAAAGGCGAGTAACTAAGGCTGGGCCTGAGGAATGTATCCCTTTAGCCTACAGTTAGACTGAAAGGCGAGTAACTAATGCCGAGCATGGGGAATGTGGCCCTTTAGCCTACAGTGAGACTGAAAGGCGAGTAACTAATGCCGGGCCTGGGGAAGGTATCCCTTTAGCCTACAGTGAGACTGAAATGCGAGTAACTAATGCCGGGCCTGGGGAACGTAGCCCCATAGCTTGTGAGACTGAAAGGCGAGTAACTAATTCTGGGCCTTAGGAATGTATCCCTTTAGCCTACAGTTAGACTGAAAGGCGAGTAACTAATGCGGGCCTGGGGAAGGTATCCCTTTAGCCTACAGTTAGACTGAAAGGCGAGTAACTAATGCCAAGCCTGGGGAATTTGGCCCTTTAGCCAACAGTTAGACTGAAAAACGAGTAACTAATTGTGGGCCTGGGGAATGTGGCCCTTTAGCCTACAGTTAGACTGAAAGGCGAGTAACTAATGCCGGGCCTGGGGAAGGTATCCCTTTAGCCTACAGTTAGACTGAAAGGCGAGTAACTAATGCTGGGCCTGGGGAATGTGGCCCTTTAGCCTACAGTTAGACTGAAAGGCGAGTAACTAATGCCGAGCCTGGGGAAGGTATCCCTTTAGCCTACAGTTAGACTGAAAGGCGAGTAACTAATGCCGGGCCTGAGGGAACGTAGCCCCATAGCTTGTGAGACTGAAAGGCGAGTAACTAATGCCAAGCCTGAGGGAACGAATCCCCATAGCTTGTGAGACTGAAAGGCAAGTAACTAATGCCGGGCCTGAGGGAACGTAGCCCCATAGCCTGTGAGACTGAAAGGCGAATAACTAATGCTGGGCCTGAGGGAAGAAAGCCCCATAGGTTGTGAGACTGAAAGGCGAGTAACTAATGCCGGGCCTGGGGAATGTAGCCCCATAGCCTGTGAGACTGAAAGGCGAGTAACTAATTCTGGGCCTGAGGAATGTATCCCTTTAGCCTACAGTTAGATTGAAAAGCGAGTAACTAATGCCGGGCCTGGGGAAGGTATCCCTTTAGCCTACAGTTAGACTGAAAGGCGAGTAACTAATGCCGGGCCTGGGGAAGGTATCCCTTTAGCCTACAGTTAGACTGAAAGGCGAGTAACTAATGCCAAGCCTGGGGAATGTGGCCCTTTAGCCTACAGTTAGACTGAAAAGCGAGTAACTAATTGTGGGCCTGGGGAATGTGGCCCTTTAGCCTACAGTTAGACTGAAAGGTGAGTAACTAATGCTGGGCCTGGGGAAGGTATCCCTTTAGCCTACAGTTGGACTGAAAGGCGAGTAACTAATGCTGGGCCTGGGGAATGTGGCCCTTTAGCCTACAGTTAGACTGAAAGGCGAGTAACTAATGCCGGGCCTGAGGAAGGTATCCCTTTAGCCTACAGTTAGACTGAAAGGCGAGTAACTAATGCCGGGCCTGGGGAAGGTATCCCTTTAGCCTACAGTTAAACTGAAAGGCGAGTAACTAATGCCGAGCATGGGGAATGTGGCCCTTTAGCCTACAGTGAGACTGAAATGCGAGTAACTAATGCCGGGCCTGGGGAAGGTATCCCTTTAGTCTACAGTTAGACTGAAAGGCACGTAACTAATGCCGAGCCAGGGGAACGTAGCCCCATAGCCTGTGAGACTGAAAGGCGAGTAACTAATGCTGGGCCTGGGGAATGTGGCCCTTTAGCCTACAGTGAGACTGAAATGCGAGTAACTAATGCCGGGCCTGGGGAAGGTATCCCTTTAGTCTACAGTTAGACTGAAAGGCACGTAACTAATGCCGGGCCTGGGGAACGTAGCCCCATAGCCTGTGAGACTGAAAGGCGAGTAACTAATGCTGGGCCTGGGGAATGTAGCCCTTTAGCATACAGTGAGACTGAAACGCGAGTAACTAATGCTGGGACTGAGGGAACGTAGCCCTATAGCTTGTGAGACTGAAAGGCGAGTAACTAATTCTGGGCCTGGGGAATGTAGCCCTATATTCTACAGTGAGACTGAAAGGCGAGTTACTAGTGCTCGGCCTGGGGAATGTGGCCCTTTAGCTTACAGTGAGACTGAAATGCGAGTAACTAATGCCGGGCCTGGGGAATGTATCCCTTTAGCCTACAGTGAGACTGAAATGTGCGTAACTATTGCCGGGCCTGGGGAATGTATCCCTTTAGCCTACAGTGAGACTGAAATGCGAGTAACTAATGCCGGGCCTGGGGAAGGTATCCCTTTAGCCTACAGTGAGACTGAAAAGCGAGTAACTAATGCCGGGCCTGGGGAATGTGGCCCTTTAGCCTACAGTGAGACTGAAATGCGAGTAACTAATGCCGGGCCTGGGGAATGTGGCCCTTTAGCCTACAGTGAGACTGAAATGCGAGTAACTAATGCCGGGCCTGGGGAAGGTATCCCTTTAGCCTACAGTGAGACTGAAAGGCGAGTAACTAATGCCGGGTCTGGGGAAGGTATCCCTTTAGCCTACAGTGAGACTGAAATGCGAGTAACTAATGCCGGGCCTGGGGAATGTATCCCTTTAGCCTACAGTGAGACTGAAATGCGAGTAACTAATGCCGGGCCTGGGGAATGTATCCCTTTAGCCTACAGTGAGACTGAAATGCGAGTAACTAATGCCGGGCCTGGGGAATGTATCCCTTTAGCCTACAGTGAGACTGAAATGCGAGTAACTAATGCCGGGCCTGGGGAAGGTATCCCTTTAGCCTACAGTAAGACTGAAATGCGAGTAACTAATGCCGGGCCTGGGGAAGGTATCCCTTTAGCCTACAGATAGACTGAAAGGCGAGTAACTAATGCCGGGCCTGGGGAATGTGGCCCTTTAGCCTACAGTTGGACTGAAAGGCGAGTAACTAATACTGGGCCTGGGGAAGGTATCCCTTTAGCCTACAGTTAGACTGAAAGGCGAGTAACTAATGCCGGGCCTGAGGAATGTGGCCCTTTAGCCTACAGTTAGACTGAAAGGCGAGTAACTAATGCCGAGCCTGGGGAATGTGGCCCTTTAGCCTACAATGAGACTGAAATGCGAGTAACTAATGCCGGGCCTGGGGAAGGTATCCCTTTAGCCTACAGTTAGACTGAAAGGCGAGTAACTAATGCCCAGCCTGTGGAATGTGGCCCTTTAGCCAACAGTTAGACTGAAAAGCGAGTAACTAATTGTGGGCCTGGGGAATGTGGCCCTTTAGCCTACAGTTAGACTGAAAGGCGAGTAACTAATGCCAAGCCTGAGGGAACGAATCCCCATAGCTTGTGAGACTGAAAGGCAAGTAACTAATGCCGGGCCTGAGGGAACGTAGCCCCATAGCCTGTGAGACTGAAAGGCGAATAACTAATGCCGGGCCTGAGGGAAGAAAGCCCCATAGGTTGTGAGACTGAAAGGCGAGTAACTAATGCCGGGCCTGGGGAATGTAGCCCCATAGCCTGTGAGACTGAAAGGCGAGTAACTAATTCTGGGCCTGAGGAATGTATCCCTTTAGCCTACAGTTAGATTGAAAAGCGAGTAACTAATGCCGGGCCTGGGGAAGGTATCCCTTTAGCCTACAGTTAGACTGAAAGGCGAGTAACTAATGCCGGGCCTGGGGAAGGTATCCCTTTAGCCTACAGTTAGACTGAAAGGCGAGTAACTAATGCCAAGCCTGGGGAATGTGGCCCTTTAGCCTACAGTTAGACTGAAAAGCGAGTAACTAATTGTGGGCCTGGGGAATGTGGCCCTTTAGCCTACAGTTAGACTGAAAGGCGAGTAACTAATGCTGGGCCTGGGGAAGGTATCCCTTTAGCCTACAGTTGGACTGAAAGGCGAGTAACTAATGCTGGGCCTGGGGAATGTGGCCCTTTAGCCTACAGTTAGACTGAAAGGCGAGTAACTAATGCCGGGCCTGAGGAAGGTATCCCTTTAGCCTACAGTTAGACTGAAAGGCGAGTAACTAATGCCGGGCCTGGGGAAGGTATCCCTTTAGCCTACAGTTAAACTGAAAGGCGAGTAACTAATGCCGAGCCTGGGGAATGTGGCCCTTTAGCCTACAGTGAGACTGAAATGCGAGTAACTAATGCCGGGCCTGGGGAAGGTATCCCTTTAGTCTACAGTTAGACTGAAAGGCACGTAACTAATGCCGAGCCAGGGGAACGTAGCCCCATAGCCTGTGAGACTGAAAGGCGAGTAACTAATGCTGGGCCTGGGGAATGTGGCCCTTTAGCCTACAGTGAGACTGAAATGCGAGTAACTAATGCTGGGCCTGGGGAAGGTATCCCTTTAGTCTACAGTTAGACTGAAAGGCACGTAACTAATGCCGGGCCTGGGGAACGTAGCCCCATAGCCTGTGAGACTGAAAGGCGAGTAACTAATGCTGGGCCTGGGGAATGTAGCCCTTTAGCATACAGTGAGACTGAAACGCGAGTAACTAATGCTGGGACTGAGGGAACGTAGCCCTATAGCTTGTGAGACTGAAAGGCGAGTAACTAATTCTGGGCCTGGGGAATGTAGCCCTATATTCTACAGTGAGACTGAAAGGCGAGTTACTAGTGCTCGGCCTGGGGAATGTGGCCCTTTAGCTTACAGTGAGACTGAAATGCGAGTAACTAATGCCGGGCCTGGGGAATGTATCCCTTTAGCCTACAGTGAGACTGAAATGTGCGTAACTATTGCCGGGCCTGGGGAATGTATCCCTTTAGCCTACAGTGAGACTGAAATGCGAGTAACTAATGCCGGGCCTGGGGAAGGTATCCCTTTAGCCTACAGTGAGACTGAAATGCGAGTAACTAATGCCGGGCCTGGGGAATGTGGCCCTTTAGCCTACAGTGA
The DNA here is from genome assembly GCA_963675035.1 of Allygus modestus. Lineage (NCBI taxonomy): Eukaryota > Metazoa > Arthropoda > Insecta > Hemiptera > Cicadellidae > Allygus > Allygus modestus. The sequence continues at coordinate 353,663,617 of OY776112.1, forward strand.
GACTGAAATGCGAGTAACTAATGCCGGGCCTGGGGAAGGTATCCCTTTAGCCTACAGTGAGACTGAAATGCGAGTAACTAATGCCGGGCCTGGGGAATGTATCCCTTTAGCCTACAGTGAGACTGAAATGCGAGTAACTAATGCCGGGCCTGGGGAAGGTATCCCTTTAGCCTACAGTGAGACTGAAATGCGAGTAACTAATGCCGGGCCTGGGGAAGGTATCCCTTTAGCCTACAGATAGACTGAAAGGCGAGTAACTAATGCCGGGCCTGGGGAATGTGGCCCTTTAGCCTACAGTTGGACTGAAAGGCGAGTAACTAATACTGGGCCTGGGGAAGGTATCCCTTTAGCCTACAGTTAGACTGAAAGGCGAGTAACTAATGCCGGGCCTGGGGAATGTGGCCCTTTAGCCTACAGTTAGACTGAAAGGCGAGTAACTAATGCCGAGCCTGGGGAATGTGGCCCTTTAGCCTACAGTGAGACTGAAATGCGAGTAACTAATGCCGGGCCTGGGGAAGGTATCCCTTTAGCTTACAGTTAGACTGAAAGGCGAGTAACTAATGCCGAGCCTGGGGAACGTAGCCCCATAGGCTGTGAGACTGAAAGGCAAATAACTAATGCTGGGCCTGAGGAATGTATCCCTTTAGCCTACATTTAGACTGAAAGGCGAGTAACTAATGCCGAGCCTGGGGAATGTGGCCCTTTAGCCTACAGTGAGACTGAAAGGCGAGTAACTAATGCCGGGCCTGGGGAAGGTATCCCTTTAGCCTACAGTGAGACTGAAATGCGAGTAACTAATGCCGGGCCTGGGGAACGTAGCCCCATAGCCTGTGAGACCGAAAGGCGAGTAACTAATTCTGGGCCTTAGGAATGTATCCCTTTAGCCTACAGTTAGACTGAAAGGCGAGTAACTAATGCCGGGCCTGGGGAAGGTATCCCTTTAGTCTACAGTTAGACTGAAAGGCACGTAACTAATGCCGGGCCTGGGGAATGTGGCCCTTTAGCCTACAGTTAGACTGAAAGGCGAGTAACTAATGCTGGGCCTGGGGAAGGTATCCCTTTAGCCTACAGTTGGACTGAAAGGCGAGTAACTAATGCTGGGCCTGGGGAATGTGGTTCTTTAGCCTACAGTTAGACTGAAAGGCGAGTAACTAATGCCGGGCCTGAGGAAGGTATCCCTTTAGCCTACAGTTAGACTGAAAGGCGAGTAACTAATGCCGGGCCTGGGGAAGGTATCCCTTTAGCCTACAGTTAAACTGAAAGGCGAGTAACTTATGCCGAGCCTGGGGAATGTGGCCCTTTAGCCTACAGTGAGACTGAAATGCGAGTAACTAATGCCGGGCCTGGGGAAGGTATCCCTTTAGTCTACAGTTAGACTGAAAGGCACGTAACTAATGCCGAGCCAGGGGAACGTAGCCCCATAGCCTGTGAGACTGAAAGGCGAGTAACTAATGCTGGGCCTGGGGAATGTGGCCCTTTAGCCTACAGTGAGACTGAAATGCGAGTAACTAATGCCGGGCCTGGGGAAGGTATCCCTTTAGTCTACAGTTAGACTGAAAGGCACGTAACTAATGCCGGGCCTGGGGAACGTAGCCCCATAGCCTGTGAGACTGAAAGGCGAGTAACTAATGCTGGGCCTGGGGAATGTAGCCCTTTAGCATACATTGAGACTGAAACGCGAGTAACTAATGCTGGGACTGAGGGAACGTAGCCCTATAGCTTGTGAGACTGAAAGGCGAGTAACTAATTCTGGGCCTGGGGAATGTAGCCCTATATTCTACAGTGAGACTGAAAGGCGAGTTACTAGTGCTCGGCCTGGGGAATGTGGCCCTTTAGCTTACAGTGAGACTGAAATGCGAGTAACTAATGCCGGGCCTGGGGAATGTATCCCTTTAGCCTACAGTGAGACTGAAATGTGCGTAACTATTGCCGGGCCTGGGGAATGTATCCCTTTAGCCTACAGTGAGACTGAAATGCGAGTAACTAATGCCGGGCCTGGGGAAGGTATCCCTTTAGCCTACAGTGAGACTGAAAAGCGAGTAACTAATGCCGGGCCTGGGGAATGTGGCCCTTTAGCCTACAGTGAGACTGAAATGCGAGTAACTAATGCCGGGCCTGGGGAATGTGGCCCTTTAGCCTACAGTGAGACTGAAATGCGAGTAACTAATGCCGGGCCTGGGGAAGGTATCCCTTTAGCCTACAGTGAGACTGAAAGGCGAGTAACTAATGCCGGGTCTGGGGAAGGTATCACTTTAGCCTACAGTGAGACTGAAATGCGAGTAACTAATGCCGGGCCTGGGGAATGTATCCCTTTAGCCTACAGTGAGACTGAAATGCGAGTAACTAATGCCGGGCCTGGGGAAGGTATCCCTTTAGCCTACAGTGAGACTGAAATGCGAGTAACTAATGCCGGGCCTGGGGAATGTATCCCTTTAGCCTACAGTGAGACTGAAATGCGAGTAACTAATGCCGGGCCTGGGGAAGGTATCCCTTTAGCCTACAGTGAGACTGAAATGCGAGTAACTAATGCCGGGCCTGGGGAAGGTATCCCTTTAGCCTACAGATAGACTGAAAGGCGAGTAACTAATGCCGGGCCTGGGGAATGTGGCCCTTTAGCCTACAGTTGGACTGAAAGGCGAGTAACTAATACTGGGCCTGGGGAAGGTATCCCTTTAGCCTACAGTTAGACTGAAAGGCGAGTAACTAATGCCGGGCCTGGGGAATGTGGCCCTTTAGCCTACAGTTAGACTGAAAGGCGAGTAACTAATGCCGAGCCTGGGGAATGTGGCCCTTTAGCCTACAGTGAGACTGAAATGCGAGTAACTAATGCCGGGCCTGGGGAAGGTATCCCTTTAGCCTACAGTTAGACTGAAAGGCGAGTAACTAATGCCGAGCCTGGGGAACGTAGCCCCATAGGCTGTGAGACTGAAAGGCAAATAACTAATGCTGGGCCTGAGGAATGTATCCCTTTAGCCTACAGTTAGACTGAAAGGCGAGTAACTAATGCCGAGCCTGGGGAATGTGGCCCTTTAGCCTACAGTGAGACTGAAAGGCGAGTAACTAATGCCGGGCCTGGGGAAGGTATCCCTTTAGCCTACAGTGAGACTGAAATGCGAGTAACTAATGCCGGGCCTGGGGAACGTAGCCCCATAGCCAGTGAGACCGAAAGGCGAGTAACTAATTCTGGGCCTTAGGAATGTATCCCTTTAGCCTACAGTTAGACTGAAAGGCGAGTAACTAATGCCGGGCCTGGGGAAGGTATCCCTTTAGCCTACAGTTAGACTGAAAGGCGAGTAACTAATGCCAAGCCTGGGGAATGTGGCCCTTTAGCCTACAGTTAGAGTGAAAGGCGAGTAACTAATGCCGAGCCTGGGGAATGTGGCCCTTTAGCCTACAGTGAGACTGAAATGCGAGTAACTAATGCCGGGCCTGGGGAAGGTATCCCTTTAGCCTACAGTTAGACTGAAAGGCGAGTAACTAATGCCGAGCCTGGGGAACGTAGCCCCATAGGCTGTGAGACTGAAAGGCAAATAACTAATGCTGGGCCTGAGGAATGTATCCCTTTAGCCTACAGTTAGACTGAAAGGCGAGTAACTAATGCCGAGCCTGGGGAATGTGGCCCTTTAGCCTACACTGAGACTGAAAGGCGAGTAACTAATGCCGGGCCTGGGGAAGGTATCCCTTTAGCCTACAGTGAGACTGAAATGCGAGTAACTAATGCCTGGCCTGGGGAACGTAGCCCCATAGCCTGTGAGACCGAAAGGCGAGTAACTAATTCTGGGCCTTAGGAATGTATCCCTTTAGCCTACAGTTAGACTGAAAGGCGAGTAACTAATGCCGGGCCTGGGGAAGGTATCCCTTTAGCCTACAGTTAGACTGAAAGGCGAGTAACTAATGCCAAGCCTGGGGAATGTGGCCCTTTAGCCAACAGTTAGACTGAAAAGCGAGTAACTAATTGTGGGCCTGGGGAATGTGGCCCTTTAGCCTACAGTTAGACTGAAAGGCGAGTAACTAATGCCGGGCCTGGGGAAGGTATCCCTTTAGCCTACAGTTAGACTGAAAGGTGAGTAACTAATGCTGGGCCTGGGGAATGTGGCCCTTTAGCCTACAGTTAGACTGAAAGGCGAGTAACTAATGCCGGGCCTGGGGAAGGTATCCCTTTTGCCTACAGTTAGACTGAAAGGCGAGTAACTAATGCCGGGCCTGGGGAAGGTATCCCTTTAGCCTACAGTTAGACTGAAAGGCGAGTAACTAATGCCGAGCCTGGGGAATGTGGCCCTTTAGCCTACAGTGAGACTGAAATGCGAGTAACTAATGCCGGGCCTGGGGAAGGTATCCCTTTAGTCTACAGTTAGACTGAAAGGCAAGTAACTAATGCCGAGCCAGGGTAACGTAGCCCCATAGCCTGTGAGACTGAAAGGCGAGTAACTAATGCTGGGCCTGGGGAATGTAGCCCTTTAGCATACAGTGAGACTGAAACGCGAGTAACTAATGCTGGGACTGAGGGAACGTAGCCCTATAGCTTGTGAGACTGAAAGGCGAGTAACTAATTCTGGGCCTGGGGAATGTAGCCCTATATTCTACAGTGAGACTGAAAGGCGAGTTACTAGTGCTCGGCCTGGGGAATTTAGCCCTTTAGCTTACAGTGAGACTGAAATGCGAGTAACTAATGCCGGGCCTGGGGAATGTATCCCTTTAGCCTACAGTGAGACTGAAATGCGCGTAACTATTGCCGGGCCTGGGGAATGTATCCCTTTAGCCTACAGTGAGACTGAAATGCGAGTAACTAATGCCGGGCCTGGGGAAGGTATCCCTTTAGCCTACAGTGAGACTGAAATGCGAGTAACTAATGCCGGGCCTGGGGAAGGTATCCCTTTAGCCTACAGTGAGACTGAAAGGCGAGTAACTAATGCCGAGCCTGGGGAATGTGGCCCTTTAGCCTACAGTGAGACTGAAAGGCGAGTAACTAATGCCGGGCCTGGGGAAGGTATCCCTTTAGCCTACAGTGAGACTGAAATGCGAGTAACTAATGCCGGGCCTGGGGAACGTAGCCCCATAGCCTGTGAGACTGAAAGGCGAGTAACTAATTCTGGGCCTGAGGAATGTATCCCTTTAGCCTACAGTTAGACTGAAAGGCGAGTAACTAATACCGAGCCTGGGGAATGTATCCCTTTAGCCTACAGTGAGACTGAAATGCGAGTAACTAATGCCGGGCCTGGGGAAGGTATCCCTTTAGCCTACAGTGAGACTGAAATGCGAGTAACTAATGCCGGGCCTGGGGAAGGTATCCCTTTAGCCTACAGTGAGACTGAAATGCGAGTAACTAATGCCGGGCCTCGGGAATGTATCCCTTTAGCCTACAGTGAGACTGAAATGCGAGTAACTAATGCCGGGCCTGGGGAAGGTATCCCTTTAGCCTACAGTGAGACTGAAATGCGAGTAACTAATGCCGGGCCTGGGGAAGGTATCCCTTTAGCCTACAGTTAGACTGAAAGGCGAGTAACTAATGCCGAGCCTGGGGATCGTAGCCCCATAGGCTGTGAGACTGAAAGGCGAGTAACTAATGCTGGGCCTGAGGAATGTATCCCTTTAGCCTACAGTTAGACTGAAAGGCGAGTCACTAATGCCGAGCCTGGGGAATGTGGCCCTTTAGCCTACAGTGAGACTGAAAGGCGAGTAACTAATGCCAGGCCTGGGGAAGGTATCCCTTTAGCCTACAGTGAGACTGAAATGCGAGTAACTAATGCCGGGCCTGGGGAACGTAGCCCCATAGCCTGTGAGACTGAAAGGCGAGTAACTAATTCTGGGCCTGAGGAATGTATCCCTTTAGCCTACAGTTAGACTGAAAGGCGAGTAACTAATGCCGAGCCTGGGGAATGTGGCCCTTTAGCCTACAGTGGGACTGAAATGCGAGTAACTAATGCCGGGCCTGGGGAAGGTATCCCTTTAGCCTACAGTGAGACTGAAATGCGAGTAACTAATGCCGGGCCTGGGGAACGTAGCCCCATAGCCTGTGAGACTGAAAGGCGAGTAACTAATGCCGGGCCTGGGGAAGGTATCCCTTTAGCCTACAGTTAGACTGAAAGGCGAGTAACTAATGCCGAGCCTGGGGAATGTGGCCCTTTAGCCTACAGTCAGACTTAAAGGCGAGTAACTAATGCCGGGCCTGGGGAACGTAGCCCCATAGCCTGTGAGACTGAAAGGCGAGTAACTAATGCTGGGCCTGAGGAATGTATCCCTTTAGCCTACAGTTAGACTGAAAAGTGAGAAACTAATGCCGGGCCTGAGGAACGTAGCCCCATAGCCTATGAGACTGTAAGGCGAGTAACTAATGCTGGGCATGGGGAATGTAGCCCCTTAGCCTACAGTGAGACTGAAAGGCGAGTAACTAATGCCGGGCCTGGGGAACGTAGCCCCATAGCCTGTGAGACTGAAAGGCGAGTAACTAATTCTGGGCCTTAGGAATGTATCCCTTTAGCCTACAGTTAGACTGAAAGGCGAGTAACTAATGCCGGGCCTGGGGAAGGTATCCCTTTAGCCTACAGTTAGACTGAAAGGCGAGTAACTAATGCCAAGCCTGGGGAATGTGGCCCTTTAGCCAACAGTTAGACTGAAAAGCGAGTAACTAATTGTGGGCCTGAGGAATGTGGCCCTTTAGCCTACAGTTAGACTGAAAGGCGAGTAACTAATGCCGGGCCTGGGGAAGGTATCCCTTTAGCCTACAGTTAGACTGAAAGGTGAGTAACTAATGCTGGGCCTGGGGAATGTGGCCCTTTAGCCTACAGTTAGACTGAAAGGCGAGTAACTAATGCCGAGACTGGGGAATGTGGCCCTTTAGCCTACAGTGAGACTGAAATGCGAGTAACTAATGCCGAGCCTGGGGAAGGTATCCCTTTAGTCTACAGTTAGACTGAAAGGCAAGTAACTAATGCCGAGCCAGGGGAACGTAGCCCCATAGCCTGTGAGACTGAAAGGCGAGTAACTAATGCTGGGCCTGGGGAATGTAGCCCTATATTCTACAGTGAGACTGAAAGGCGAGTTACTAGTGCTCGGCCTGGGGAATTTGGCCCTTTAGCTTACAGTGAGACTGAAATGCGAGTAACTAATGCCGGGCCTGGGGAATGTATCCCTTTAGCCTACAGTGAGACTGAAATGCGCGTAACTATTGCCGGGCCTGGGGAATGTATCCCTTTAGCCTACAGTGAGACTGAAATGCGAGTAACTAATGCCGGGCCTGGGGAAGGTATCCCTTTAGCCTACAGTGAGACTGAAATGCGAGTAACTAATGCCGGGCCTGGGGAAGGTATCCCTTTAGCCTACAGTGAGACTGAAAGGCGAGTAACTAATGCCGGGTCTGGGGAAGGTATCCCTTTAGCCTACAGTGAGACTGAAATGCGAGTAACTAATGCCGGGCCTGGGGAATGTATCCCTTTAGCCTACAGTTAGACTGAAAGGCGAGTAACTAATGCCGAGCCTGGGGAATGTGGCCCTTTAGCCTACAGTGAGACTGAAAGGCGAGTAACTAATGCCGGGCCTGGGGAAGGTATCCCTTTAGCCTACAGTGAGACTGAAATGCGAGTAACTAATGCCGGGCCTGGGGAACGTAGCCCCATAGCCTGTGAGACTGAAAGGCGAGTAACTAATTCTGGGCCTGAGGAATGTATCCCTTTAGCCTACAGTTAGACTGAAAGGCGAGTAACTAATGCCGAGCCTGGGGAATGTGGCCCTTTAGCCTACAGTGAGACTGAAATGCGAGTAACTAATGCCGGGCCTGGGGAAGGTATCCCTTTAGCCTACAGTGAGACTGAAATGCGAGTAACTAATGCCGGGCCTGGGGAACGTAGCCCCATAGCCTGTGAGACTGAAGGCGAGTAACTAATGCCGGGCCTGGGGAAGGTATCCCTTTAGCCTACAGTTAGACTGAAAGGCGAGTAACTAATGCCGAGCCTGGGGAATGTGGCCCTTTAGCCTACAGTCAGACTGAAAGGCGAGTAACTAATGCCGGGCCTGGGGAACGAAGCCCCATAGCCTGTGAGACTGAAAGGCGAGTAACTAATGCTGGGCCTGAGGAATGTATCCCTTTAGCCTACAGTTAGACTGAAAAGTGAGAAACTAATGCCGGGCCTGAGGAACGTAGCCCCATAGCCTATGAGACTGTAAGGCGAGTAACTAATGCTGGGCATGGGGAATGTAGCCCCTTAGCCTACAGTGAGACTGAAAGGCGAGTAACTAATGCTGGGCCTGGGGAATGTAGCCCCTTAGCCTACAGTGAGACTGAAAGGCGACTAATTAATGCTGGGCCTGAGGGAACGAAGCCCCATAGCCTACAGTGAGACCGAAAGGCGAGTAAATAATTGCTGTTTGTGTCTGCTTCAAGCAGGATTATTTAAAGTTTGGAATTATAACCTATTTACTGATTTTAAACCTAACCGTTCTTCATGCTCTGTATTTATATAAATTTTACAATAATTTCAAGGAACAATTTTTTTGGAGGGTTGGAAGGCGCAGTTCCCCATTGAAACAGAAGTGCAAATTAATGATTACTCCAGTAATTTCTCTCCAAATGATTGACTGATTGTGGACCTGATTGAATATTGTTGTTTATGTGGCGTATCTCCTTGTACATAGTACAGTACTCCACCCAGGCCAGTGAAACTGAGAGGTCGAGAAACTACTCTAAATCCGCTTAGTATTACTGCCAATCCTCTTTCATTTATCATTCTTCTCCAAATTCTATATTTATATGTATTTGAAACATTTTGTCAATCTGCAATAATAATGGATAACCGTAAGACGTCACGATATATTGTGAGTTAGAAAGTTATACTTAATTGCTGTATTTGTACACATTTTAACAAGGTACAATATTAGGGTTGGAAAGTGCAGGAACCCATTGAGATAAAAGTGAAAATAATTACTTAAGTAGCTATTGATCTGACTGATTGACTGACTGGATCTCATTGAACTCCAAATAACGTAAATCTTTGTTTACAGTATAGCACCCCCCTCTCCCCTCCCAAACGTTCGACCGAGAGCGCGAGTGTATACTCTAAATCCGTTTTTAGTACAACCAATGAATACTAAATTTAAAGGCCCCCACCCTGGGAACTCCTTAAAGGCAGGGTGTTTTTTGAATGATGAATGTATTCATTGGTATTAACAACCGGCCCGCTTTCAGTCCTCTATGTTCTCCAAGTTTTATATTTATGTCTATTTTAAACACATCGTTAAGCTACAGCAATAATTGAACTATTGGGCATTAATAGGTTATTTTTAGCAACATGTTGCGGTATATTGTGAGGTGAACATTTTTGATATAATGATAATTACGTGAGTTCATCCCCTTACACAATAATTGTTTATTTTAAAATAATTCATTATTTTATTTAAATAAAATGTAATAAAACACATTTAAAGTAAACTTCCAAGCGAGTTTTTCATACCCGACAAATATGTTTTTTTACACTGTATCTTTTATGTTACTAACCATCTTCACTGATGTGAACTTATATGCCATTTATCTGGTGTTTAAATAAGTTAAACGAGTTCGCACGCAGCACGCTGACGTGAAGGAAGTGAATTTCCACATAACAAACTTGTACAAATCAAAGTCAGTATTAAAACATACATTTATTCCAATTTTGTATCGAAATCTGAAAAAATTCATTTGTTCTAATCTGATGCTCCTGGTTCCATTTAACTGCAATGCTGGGAAAACAATATTGTGCACTATAAGGTTAGGAGAAGGTCCAGTCAGGCTTGAAAGTAGGCGTGAGGTTGCTGGGGACGATGACAATAAACCAACAAATGAATAACGGCTATTCTAATGTAAAACCCCCATACGGCAACGTCCTGTGTTGTCGATGTACATTTTCTTTAATAACTCGGTAATATTTGTGCTAGGATGATGAAAGATGGCTTAAAACTTTCGCCTCACTAATTTCCATCTTTTTACATGCATTAATTTTACATACGGGGCTTCTTTTACCCTTTTGGGCCCAAAAACTCTAAATTTGAAAGATTAATCCCCAAAAATGGGGTTAGAGTTTTCCGATATTATTGCCCAACGAACTTGTCCAATTGATTATAAAAAGGAATTTCCCTACCAAATTTTAAGTAAATCGGACAAAAAATGCGACCGCTAGGGTGCAAACTCATATATATATATATATGTATATATATATACATATATACATATGTATATGGTGGTCCCAGGCTTAAGTTGCACCGTACGGAACATGCTAATAGTTCACTTTTTCATAGGAAATTCACTAATAAATAACAGGCAGAAAATGTTTAAACTGCTTTACCTTTAGAATAACATCGGCATTGTTAGAACCAATGGGGCGAAGCCCTTTAACGCATTTTGTTTCATGACTGAGTTCTTAATTTCCAATCGCCTCTCTTAATCTATACCATCCTAAGTAATAGGATTCACTTAGGTCGTCCAAAAAAACGTTGATCATCCTAGAGAAATGAAAAGTTAACAGAGATAAACAGTGACATACCAACGGTGGGCGATTGATAGAAGCTTCCGTTATAGCTATAACATCTGTTAATAGTTGTATGTATCTTTCTATTTCTTCATCAGGCATCTGTAACATATGTTATTTCGTCAGTTAAGATAACAATGTATTCACATCTAAATCATATAAACAATCTAAGTATTTTTTGAAACTATATCGATCTAAAAGACACGGGTTCTGCAAATTCTTGCTCTGGACTAACGACATTTCTTTGGATGTTCCAACGCCAATTGCATGTTCTAACGGTTTTTTGAGAGTCTATCCTGTGTGTTTTGTTATCATTACAAAACAGCATATTTACATTCAAGAATCTCATCCCTGCAAATCCGTTCTTTCAGCTGTACTAGTCGTCTAAAGCTGTGGCCTACTAATCTCTCGACCTCTCGAATCTAACATCTAACATACGATGTATTTTCCCCCTGTAAGAAAATATCTGAAAGAAGGTTGTTTAAATTCGCCGCGGACGGCTCAGCCTACGATGGCTGAATACTCCAGGGTTCCAAGAAAATATCTGCAAGAAGGTTGTTTAAATTCACCGCGGACGGCTCAGCCTACGATGGCTGAATACTCCAGGGTTCCAAGAAAATATCTGCAAGAAGGTTGTTTAAATTCGCCGCGGACGGCTCAGCCTACGATGGCTGAATACTCCAGGGTTCCAAGAAAATATCTGCAAGAAGGTTGTTTAAATTCACCGCGGACGGCTCAGCCTACGATGGCTGAATACTCCAGGGTTCCAAGAAAATATCTGCAAGAAGGTCGTTTAAATTCGCCGCAGATGGCTCAGCCTACGATGGCTGAATACTCCAGGGTTCCAAGAAAATATCTGCAAGAAGGTTGTTTAAATTCACCGCAGACGGCTCAGCCTACGATGGCTGAATACTCCAGGGTTCCAAGAAAATATCTGCAAGAAGGTTGTTTAAATTCGCCGCGGACGGCTCAGCCTACGATGGCTGAATACTCCAGGGTTCCAAGAAAATATCTGCAAGAAGGTTGTTTAAATTCGCCGCGGACGGCTCAGCCTACGATGGCTGAATACTCCAGGGTTCCAAGAAAATATCTGCAAGAAGGTTGTTTAAATTCACCGCGGACGGCTCAGCCTACGATGGCTGAATACTCCAGGGTTCCAAGAAAATATGTGCAAGAAGGTTGTTTAAATTCACCGCGGACGGCTCAGCCTACGATGGCTGAATACTCCAGGGTTCCAAGAAAATATCTGCAAGAAGGTTGTTTAAATTCACCGCGGACGGCTCAGCCTACGATGGCTGAATACTCCAGGGTTCCAAGAAAATATTTGCAAGAAGGTTGTTTAAATCCGCCGCGGACGGCTCAGCCTACGATGGCTGAATACTCCAGGGTTCCAAGAAAATATGTGCAAGAAGGTTGTTTAAATTTGCCGCGGACGGCTCAGCCAGGGTTCCTAAACTAGCAGCAGGGGTTAATCGGACCGATCCTCAACGCTGGTGCGGGCCTGGCTCATACAATGGGTCTGGCTCGAACGTAAAAAGGTCCACCACTGATGCAGTCTCAAATCATAGCCAGACCGGAAGTTGAGGTAGGACTTGACGACGCGGGGTTGACACACACTGCAGCTCAGACTACGTCTTCTTACTGCGACCACTCGCAACAAACGAAAATGCCCAGAGTGCCTGCAACACCGCGTGTCACTAAACCGTATCTGTAAGATCGCCTTCGGCTCTTAATCGAGCAATGGGGGAACCTGTAAACCGCTGGCTCCCCTCAAGAATATTCGACACAGTTGTCTTAAATTTAATTTAATTTAATTACTCAGGCAGTGTTCAGGCCAATCAGTTCGTTAGTAATAAATTGGATACCTTTGTGCTCAAACTAACACCTTAAGAACTTGGTAGTTTGAGACTACCGAGTAGCTGGTCGCTCAGGCACAAGCAAATACAACACGCCATCTCATTAAACGTATTACAATTGTAATTAAGATAGTTCGTAATACAATGCCAACCGTAGGCCGGGCTTATCTTCAGCAATACTGCACGTGGTGACAAAGCGTGTCGGCACTTGCTCCATACAGTCAGGCCTCAACGACTTCTGAAACCGCCTCGCCTCGAAATATGTATTTCCCGACTATGGTATAGAAAACAATACGTAAATGAGGCTTAGTAAAATATTTCTAATTAAATATAATATTTATCTCAGCCCTGCCTAAACACGGAGCCCCTCTCTGACTCAAGCGTGTCTAAATAGAGCACGTGGCGGAAATCTTTGTTTAAGTTATAAACTCAAATTATATATCAATAATAATAATATCGCGATATTCGAATTGAAACTCACCAAATAGCGGGTGAAAACGCAACAACACGGTCAATCACTGCCAGCACGCGCACACGAAACTCGCCAGACACAATCGCTGTCGGACTCAAGACGTACTGCCCAGGTGTCAGGTGTGCCTAGGGCAACCCGCCCCTTCCCTTCACAGCGATAATGCTTGATAAGGCAGGGCAAAAGTGCAGCCAGCCACTTGGCTATAATGACAAAATCATGCCTCCTTTTAGCCCGTCACCAAAACGTATCGTTACACACGTTTAAACATAATAAACATTATGGTGCACATTATATTTATAAGTACCAACCCTCAGGGATTCGACTACACGGGAGGCCCTCTCTGGCTTGTCCACGTTAGCTCACAGTCTGTTTTTTTTCTTATCTAGGCTACTCTTGCCCACCTCTTCTTTCTTTCGACCCCCATTGGGTGTCTTTCTTTGCTTCTTATTTCTGACCGGCGCGCACTCAGGAACCCGGGGAGCGTCCCTGTTGGGTAGCAGGGGCTTGTGTGTGCCCAGCACAACCAATGAAATTCCTGGATGTGTCGTCAGGAGCCAGCCCCCCCGGGCATTGGTCAGGGAGTACAGCATGGCTGCAGGGGTCGGACTCTGCAGTGCCACGGGTGACCACAGGCAAGTCAGGTTTCCGGTGTCTGGCAAACGGAGGTTGGGCGTCAGGGAACTGGGGAGGGGCGGTTTCCCCGAGGGTTTACTCGTTCCCGGTTATTCCAGACTGCCCCTTGCTGTACGATGCAATGGCAAAACAGAGTATGGCAAGCGAACCTAACGATGGCAGAGATGGAGACGACAGACTCGTCAAATGGATTTGGTGGAGCAGCTTGATCGCAATATCACCTCCCCAGACACAGATGGCCTAGGAATATCCTTCCTGGAGATGTATCTCCTGCGCGATTCTGTGGACTCCGAGGAGAGTGTTATTGACGACCATCTGAAGGTAAAGGAAAAGGCATTGACGGAGATGGTTGGAACATGAACCAGACCGTCAAAAAAGGAGTCTGGTCCCTTAAAGAAGACCTTAGTTATATCCTGGCTTGTCAGCAGTTGGCAAGGAAGTCAAGAGCACATGAAAGGGAGGCAGCAAACAGGATCGTGTCCCCTCTTGCCCCAACCGAAAAGATACCAAGAAAGAAGCAAAGCGTGGCCTCATTGGTGTCAGACCCAAGTCCGGCAAAACTAAAACCCAACCTCAATGTGCATGGTGCCTGGTGCCATGACCACCTCATATCGTCCGTCGACTCAGAAAGAGACAAATGCGAAAGCGGAGGCTAGCCAGAAGGGATAAAATAATGTAGGCGGCGAGATTTTTAAAGAGGTGCTCTCCAGGAAGGATCACATGAACCTGAGGGAGGCTCTTCCAAAGCCCACTCTGAGTCTGCGCCGGAGTAGCCGCTGGAGAAACCCAGCAACTCAGAGACGTTCCTTGAGCGAAGTGCTTACGGGGATCCACCAGAACCTGAAACCCGGGCACTGTTGTCTGTTCTATAAGGAATACTAGGTCTGGCGATGGCATGATGGATAACTACCTTCGAAGTGGTAGTCAAGACGGTGGCGGGCAACACTGCAACGGTGCGGCAATTAGAGCATAGACTATCGCTGGAGGTCCGGGTCCTCGACTGCCTCACTTCGACTGACGAAGTCAACCAGGCAGTGAAAAGTAACGTTGGGCGATCTTGCCCAGGGCTTGAAGGTCTGGGTGGCTGCCGAGAACAGTTGAGGGCATAGGATGGCCACCGTGGAGCTCGGAGCTCGGGCTGCTACTGACTTTCTGCTAGACGGCAAACTTCAATGTGGAGTGGGTTCTCGGAAGACTCAGGACAATCGTCCCCCGTTGCCTCAGATGTTTCGGCTATAAGACACCATCTAGCGGTGTGCAAACCTGTGGATTCCGAGATCAATTTCTCAAACAATTAAACTCACAGTCATTGCTCGTATTGTAGTACGGAAGAGCCATTTTTCAGGCAAAAGAATATAAACAATTAATGCAGTAAAACGTTTAAAAAAATTGTTGATATAAATTATGGATTTCAAAAAAAAAACTGTTGACATTTTGATTGTAAAGCTTGTATCTTTTTTAGTACGCGAACACTAGAATCGGCCAATCCACAAGATCGCATTATTCTCTGCTGCGTGTGTATTCTCCGCTGTAGAATCATACAAATCGTACCTCATAAAACTATGAAACACTGAACCAAGTAAGACTAACAACGAGACTAAATTACTCACCAACTCAGGAGTTGGAGGCGATGGAGGCGGCGGAGGAGTCGGCGGGGGCGGGGAGGGGGCACCTTGCTGCCACGGGACCTGTTGTGGTACCAGGCATATATCAGTCATGTTAGGAATTTACATACTAATTTGGGTATGCTTGTGGATGTTTCTACTTTCCCTCGTGGTGGTGGCTAAAACAATAATCCATAACTTACAATATTTAAATAAATGCGTTTCTAATGCTGACATGTGTATACAGAGTGTTGAAAAAAGTGAACTGATATTTTACCAGTTTTCTTATCATTAACAGTAAAATTGCGTTGTTTTTCTTCATTGCGAATACATGACCCACATTGGTGTGTATTGCCGGACTAACAAGAAAACTATAAGGAATGGAGACATTAAATGTTCTTGGAAAACTCCTTATTGTATGTAGTTAGTTGTGCCTGAATCTAGCTTCAGTTTTTCCCTCCAGTGCTTTGCCTTTTGGGCTTATAAATTTTCAAGTTAATCTTATGAACATAGTTTAAATTTGTATTTATCTCATGTGCTGTAAACAAACAGATTTGTCAATATTAATATGTCTTCTTATCTATATTATTATCTATCTATATTACTAATAGGCAAGCATGATTTTTGTCGTACGTTTTTCTCAGTTCGTGCGCATCGTAGGAAAAATCTAAGCACACCGTTAGAAATGTATTTTTTTGTAGATGTGCACAATACATTAGCTTACATTAGTAATTTACATTAGTTTCTGAGAAATGGAGAACATTTAATTTGAAATTTTAAAACAATAACATTGGCCTGATGGGTTGCCACGTTGGTTGCGGGATAACAACTTAAAATAAATATGTAGTACAACGGCAAAAACAGATGATTCATAAACAAAACATTTTGATGACTACTGGAATGGTAGCACCGTTCTCTAATTATTTTAAACTCCACATTAAAACAAATTAAACCTGTTTGTGAGGGTGAGGATGAGGGATGGGAGAGGATGAGGTGGAGAGGTTTCAAACATGAATAAAAAGGCTACTGGAATGGTAACGCCCTTCGGTTACCGTTTTAACTCCACATCAA
The DNA here is from genome assembly GCA_963675035.1 of Allygus modestus. Taxonomy (NCBI): domain Eukaryota; kingdom Metazoa; phylum Arthropoda; class Insecta; order Hemiptera; family Cicadellidae; genus Allygus; species Allygus modestus. The sequence continues at coordinate 353,679,746 of OY776112.1, forward strand.
ACGGGGAATGGATGAGGTTTCATGAATAAATAAGAAAGAAACAAATATTACTAGATTGTTATAGCCCTTCTTTTAGCCTTTTTAACTTCACATTAAAATAAATTAAACCTGTTTGTAAGAGGCGGGATAAGGGATGGAGAGAGGTGTCAGACATAATTAAAAAGGCCACCGATTACTGAAATGGTATCATCCTTCTCTTATTCATTTTAACTCCACTTTAAAATAAATTAAACCTGCTTGTGAGGGGCTGATATGAGGGACGGAGAGAGGATGATGTAAAGAGGTTTCAGGCATAAATAAAAAGGCCACTGACTACTGGAATGGTAACGCTCTTCTGCTATCGTTATGACTCCACATTAAACGCGGAGCGGATGAGGTGGGGAGAATTCAGTCATAAATAAAATATTAATGACTACTGGAATAGTAACACCCTTCTCTTATCCATTATAAATCCACATTAAAATAAATTAAACCTGTTTGTGAGGGGCTGAGGAGGAGGGATCGGGAGAGCATGAGGTGGAGAGGTTTCAGGCATAAATAAAACAACTAATGATTACTGGAATGATATCACCCTTCCCTTATTAATTTTAACTCCACATTAAAATAAATTAAACCCGTTTTTGAGAGAGGTGGATGAGGGATGAAAAGAGGATTAAGGTTGGAGAGAGGATGAGGGACGTGGAGATGATGAGGTGGAGAGGTTTGAGGGTTAAATAAAAAGGCTACTGAATACTGGAATAGTAACACTCTTCTGCTATCCGTTTTAACCCCATATTAAAACATTTACCAGTGGGTTCGGGTGGGGGAGGGGGAGGGAAAGAGAGAGGGAGAGAGATATGTAAGAGCACCACAGAGCCCACTAGATATTAAACTATTTTTTGTTTTTCGACTATTTTGTCGAATTTCGACCACTGAGCGGTCTCTAGTATCTAAAAAAGACAACTCCCTGGCTGACTGACTGACTGACTCACTCATCAATAATTCTCCACCTTCCCATGTAGGTAGAGAGCTGAAATTGTTTACACTAATAATTCTTTAGGCATAAAATAGGAAAACTAAATGGCTTTCATCCTGATCTGACCTTAGGGCTCCGCCAGAGATCCCGACAATGTTCCCATGTATTTCTTATGAACATTCATTTTTGTTTGAGCTAATGAAAATAGAAACAAACTGATCTGATCTGAAACTGATCTTGATTCGTAGTAGTTCCACGGGCTAACCACAGATTACAGCACACACAACTGTCATAGTTTTTATAAATTATTTGCGGGGCGAAGCCTGCGGGAACAGCTAATATTTATATATATATATATATATATATAAATATATATATATATATATATATATATATATATATATATATATATATATATATATATATTAGGGGTAGGCTTTACCCGATCTATAGTCAGTGAAATTTGCATTTTAGTTAGCTTGAAACAGCTGTTATTGCTTCTGCTCTTTAAACTGTCAAATGGAAGTGTCCTCAGCTGTTCGCATGAGTACAGCTGTGATTGAAGTGATGAAAACACGTACGGTTTTTAGCGAATTTCCCCTATAGGGAAGAAGCTATTACCGTAGGTCTCATGGTAAGACTTAAGCCCGAGACCATGATAACTTTTCATTTTGAGGTCCCCAGATGCCAAAAACAACATTCGTTCAAATTTGTATATATGTATATATATATATATTTATATATATATTTATATATATATTTATATATATATTTATTTATATATATTATATGTGTGTCCGTAAGCACGATAACTCTCGTAAAAGAGGTCCGATCTTAATGAAATTTGGTACAAACGTGTAAAGTACCATTTATTTGAACGAGTTCGAAAACCAGACAAATCGCACCATCCGAAGGGGGGTTTTGGGGGGGTTTTGTACCCCAAAAATGGGTTTTTTGGGATTTCCACATGTAATTTTTTTTTAAATCATATTTTAATTTTCACCATTGAATTCAGCATAAAAAACAAACAATTTGGTATCTTGATCATTGCTCTACGTCAATTGGTTACTGAGATATTGAAAGCGCTAAACACAGTACGTTGTCTAATGTTATTCTTATGGAGGAAAAGAAAAATTGTATATCTCGCTTATTTATGAACATAAACTGACGAAATTTGGTATATAGCTTCATCTGGTTGTGGTTTATTGTTGTTTGCACAAAAAAAATGTTTCGCCTATGGGTACCGTAGCAGCAAACCTAGGTACTCGGTCCCCATGTTATTCTTATGGAAAATAATTAAAATGTTATATATCGCTTATTTATGAATGTATATGGATGAAACTTGGTATGTGACTTCACATAGCTGAGTTCTATTGATATATGCATAAAACCCCATTATTTTTTGTTCCTTGTTGCAGCAAACCTGCGTACTCATCCCCAATGTTATTCTTATGGAGAATAATTAATATTTTAAATATCGCTTGTTTGTGAATATATTTCTTATGAATCCCTGTTAAGTGGCTTAATGTGTTATGTTATAATTCATTGGAAATTCGCTGAGTATGCAGGTTTGCTGCGACGGGGGTATTTCTCCTTGATATTTTGTGATAAAAACAACGCTGAGCGACTATTTAGTGTTTTTATAGTTAGTTTTTAATTGCTGAAACATTATTTTGTTTCTTTCGATAACTGTTTCATTTTGTGGTTTAAATGTGGAAATGTTTTACACTTGATTGCGTTCATAACCTACCGCATGTTTGTTATTGTTTACTTGTGACACTTGACTGCATGGATACCATGGCAGACGAGAAGTCAACAGAAGGTGCTAAGTATCTAAACTCTATACTTGGTGACCATAACTATTCAGTCGAGAATGTTTCTGACTTGTCAGAACAAACTAATAATATCACTCAGCATTACTGTACTGCAACTATTGACCACTACCAATTGGCAGACTATTTCGAAGCGTAGGTCTTTCGACCCGTTGTCCACTAGAGGTCAAAAAAGTCTAAACACGAGACTTCTACATCGAGTAACATTAAGCTTCACAGTAGCTTAGAAGTTTTAAGTGAAGCAAATGACAATAACATGGAAGCTGATGCTACTACTTCACGACAGTCAGAACCAAAGCCACCACCAATTTTCATTTCCGATGTGGGCAATGTACAGGCAACGATTAACACATTTGAATCGGTTGTCACTACTGATGATTTCTCATATAAATGTGTCAATCACAATTCGGTAAAAATTCTTCCGAAATCTGCCGATATTTAGAGGAAACTTGTTCGGATATTGAACGAAGGTAATGTCAGTTTCCACACGTATCAACTTAAACAGGAAAGAGCATACCGAGTGGTTTTAAAACACATGCATTATTCAGTTGACACGAATGAACTGAAAGAAGCTTTGAGTCGGATGGGTCACACTGTGAGAAATATTACGAATGTACTTCATTCTTCAACTAAAAAGGCATTATCTATGTTTTTCATTTATTTGGAGCCAAGCTCTAGTAATAAGGATATTTTCAATATACAATATTTGTTACATGCAAAAATAACATTTGAGCCCTCTTATAAAAAAGGGATATCGTCCAATGTAAACGATGTCAGCAATATGGACATACAAAACGTTACTGCAGACATCCCTTCAGATGTGTTAAATGTGGAAAAGAACACGACACTGCCAAATGTACCAAAGACAATTCTACTCCCGCAGTCTGTGTCCTGTGTCGGGGGGGACCATCCGGCCAATTACAAGGGCTGTAACGTATTAAAAAACATTCAAAGTCGTACATATCCCCCGTTACGGGAGAAAACTGTCAGTCCAAAAGAAGTAACTATAACTCGTTCTAACACTTCCAGCTTTCGTCTAATCCGACCTGGCTTTTCATATGCTGAAGCAGCCACGAATGTGAACGTAAGTGATAATGCAACTAGTTCTAAAAGCACCGGTAATGCGCGTAAAACAGGAAATACTCTTTGTGATGTGACAAATGACAATTTAGCCCATACTATTACGACATTTTTTGACCGGTTTGAAAAACTTTTCATGCAACAGTCTCAACAAATAGGCTCCTTGCTCGACCTACTTACTGCTGTTCTTAAGAAGCTCAATTAATGATTAGATCCTTAAAAGTAGCTTTATGGAATGCTAACGGTTTGGCACAACATTGTCAAGAGTTGAAATTGTTTATTGTTAAACATAATTTGGACGTGGTTCTAATTTCTGAAACCCATTTTACTGATTTAAATTATTGCATAATTCCAAATTTAACTTTGTACACCACCAATCACCCTGATAACAGAGCTCATGGCGGTAGCGCAATTTTAATTAAAAGACATATTAAACATTATGAACTGCCAAAATATCAATATGACTATATCCAAAGGTCAACCATAGTTGTGTAATTTTCGAGTGGCCCACGTACTATCAGTGCTGTTTACTGCCAACCTAGGCACAATGTAATTCACCAGCAATTTAAGTAGAGGCAATATGGGGAGTCTGGGGCAGCTGAAAAATAATTGTTTTTTAATCAGAAGTGACGTTTGAGTGACGTGGTGATGACGTATGTGTGACGATAGGGTGTGATGACGTCACGGCGATGACGTATTGGTGTGACGATACACATACGTCATTGGATGTGAGGTAATGTGAAAGCGGGTGGATTTATATTCGTTAAGAAACTTTTTAAAGACGAGAGAGGTTTGAAAATGAATTTGGTGGTTGCTGAGTGTCAAACGATTGAACAAACTGGTGGCCTGTAAAAAGGCCGTTTGTTACATCTATTTAAAATCTTTTGGTGTGACGAACGACATACGTTATTGGATGTGGGGTAAAGTGAAAACGGATGGATTAATATTTGTTCCGAAACTGATAGAAGTCGTGGGAGTGATTTGAAAATGAATTTGGCGGTTGCTGAGTGTCAAACGAATGAAACATCTGGTGGCCTTGAAAAAGGCCGTTTGTCACATGTCCTTAAAATCTGTAATTTACACAAATATTGCATAAATCTCAGATGACAGACCTCTTCTGTTGATCTCAGCCTTCAGCGCAGCGAGATATTCCATCCGCCGAGATATCGCCGGCCACTACTCTGGAAGCATCGTCGGTTGGGCAATGTATGACATGATCGCCTTTATCTCATTGAAGTGATTTTCTTGTAGTTCGTCCTCAGACATAGTTGAAATTGCTCTCATTCTCTCCCCATGCTCCGCAATCAGGGTGATCTCCACCAACTCTTCGTCGCCGATGTCTTTGGACCACAGAGTAGATGCAGACATGTTGGCGGATCGGTGTCAGACGAGAGGATGGTAGTGAGGATCAGACAGACATGATTTTATTACTTGCTTATGCTTAGTCATCACGAAACACTGACAAGTAATTGGCTAAAAATTATCCAATTAAATGTAACCATTTTATAGAAAAAAAAACCTAGAGTCATTGTTACTCCCAAGTGGGTGGGTGGTTACGGACATGTAGAAACAAGTTCAAGGTCATCGAAAGTGGTTTTTAAAAAAAAGATTTGATAATTTATTTGTCAAAAATTACAAAGATTTAATCAAGGTTTACATAACTTATCTTTACAGCAAACTAGGTATATTGTATTAAACATTATTTCCTTCTTTGTACTTTGGAGGTTCTTGTGGTTGGCTTTCTTCTTCGTACTTTGGAGGTTCTTGTGGTTTGGTTTCTTCTGTATTTTCGGATGTGGCATTCGGAGACCATTCAGTGGGTGATTCAGTCGTCTCCGAATCGCAGAAGGTTGTGCTGTCGAATTCAACAGTAATCTTCATTACCATCGGAGGATGTTCCGTCATCAAATGCAGGAGTGTTTCGTGAAGTATTCCCAAATCCACTTCGTCTTGCATCACCAGATGAAACTTCATTATGTTGATGGGTTAAGTTCGTTCTTGACGGTACGAGAGCTGATGGAGAAATGATAGCTGATCACTAGTACGGGTTCTATTTATGTCAGAATAAAATGGTGGGGGTAAGTCCGACACTTTCAAAACTATGTCAAGGTCACAGTGATGAGTTTTTAAAAAATATAATTACATAATACCTAAGTAAAAATAATACATAATTAAAAAGGTAAAATAATCAGAGATTACAATGGAATTTTACGCTATGTACAAAAATATTTTACAAAGTATTGTTAACATGGATTGTTATTTCTGTAGAGTTGTTTCCAGAAGGTCCATGGGAAACTAAATACAACACGCCGGGCTTGACAGAATCCAAATCTTCGTTCATAAGAACATTAACAAATCTTTTCGGGAGGTAAACTTGGAATTTAGGTTTATCTTCTTCTTTGTAGGGTGAATCTCCAAGAACAGCTATAACTGCTTCACCAACTGATGTATCCAACTTTTTCATCGAATGCACAGCATAATGTTTTTTCTCTTGAAGTTCGCTACATCTTTTTGTTGCTAGGAGATCGGATTTTGAATGTTGGTTGAATTTTTCTGCAAGAGATTGTAGTGGAGAAGGTGATGCCATTGTGGAGAAGCTGATATGATTCTTTTGCTAGGTGTTGTATTCTGTAAGAGATCTTGTGTCCAACTGATATTACGGAGGTACGTGCATGGGTATATGTGGATTTCCCTCTCCACCGGATATAAATCGGCCTACTCTGTATGCTCGTGACAATGCACAATTTGCAGTTTTATGTTGAGGGCTTTTTACTCCGATGCAAAGACCATTTAATTCCGTTGCAAATTCCTTATCCAACACAATATCCGTCACATTTGAAGTACTGTACATTCTGATCCACTTTGACTTTTCATCCCCAGTAGTGTAGATTTCGTCATACTGTTGACAATAATGGTACATTATGCTATCCAGCTCTTTGTATTGTGTAAATCCTTCGTCCCAGGTGATGTGATGAAGATACTTCATTAACCATTTATTGGTTCTAGAGCTTTTGCTATTTAACTTCTTAAAAGGAAAAGGCTTAAAAAGAAAATAGTTAATGACATTAGTAGATATGTCAAAAAAAGCTAGTTCTTTTATGATATATTTGTCTTGGTTGTTCCTGAAAGCTTGAAATTCTACTACGCACTTTTTGGACATTCTAATATTATAATTAAAACAAATTGGTTTGTCCATTCCGTATCAATGTAATTTTGGTTCTATGAAACATTTCTCACTGCAGCAGTATGTATTTATTTTTGCAACTGTTAACTGATGGGAAGCTTGCAATCAACTGCACTCATATAGCCCCAATATTGTCATATATATATATACGGTGAAAATAAGAATAACATGTGGAAACCTGAATTGTTTCAAGGTCACGTAAATTAGTTTTTAAAAATGTTTAAGTGCTCCCAGCATGAGCACTTTGTTGATGCAATCTACCGTATAAACAGTCAGAGTTTGCTAACATTCATTCGCATTTAGTGTATCTCTCTTCTACACATGTACCGTTACATTTCATACATTGATATTTCAATTGTAGCGTTGACGTGTTGACTTGAAAAGATTCATGTAGAACTTTTTGTTCGTAGTCCGCAAATTCATTTTTGTTATCCTCGTAACACTTTCGACAAATCCTAAGACTATCTTTTTCATAGAAACATATTAAAGCCGTCGCACAATTTTTATAATGTTCATTCATAATTTCTTCAGCTATACTTTTTGGTAGTTGGCTTACAATTTTTTTTAAATCATTCGTATCCTGATATTCTTTGAGTAACGCTTGTTTCCACAGGTTATACTCCTCCATTTTGTGTTGAATCTACGAGAGTGCATGAAGTTGGTTTTCACTGGGCAAGAGCTGGAGTTGTTCTGAGATGGGGTGGGTGGTGTGACAGCTATTTATACTAATGCAAACCTTCATTTCCTAAAAATTAACACTCTATTGCAGTAACCATAGCATTCACATATTCTACATGCTATTCCGTCTTGTTATTACTTTTGACTCTACTTCTTTATCCACATCCCAACTCTTCCTGTTTGCACAATATTGTAGTAGACATTCACAAAGACCTTTGCGACATTTGTTACAATATTTTATTATATCGCTATACAGTCCAAATTTCACACACATTTTAGGACAAAATGTATAACAGTGTTGGGATTTGTACAATGTGAACGTTTCTCGTGTTGGAGTTGGAAGTTTATATGTTTTACATCGACATTTACAAATACCATAACTTTCACATATTTCACAGGCTAATCCGTCTACCTCTAGTTTCGGTCGCACAAAACACTTGTTTTCACAACAGTATCTTTCCATTTTATGAAGTTTACTTAAGCATGTAATAAACAAGACTGAGTAGGATAGGTACTGTTTGGAAGCTTGGAATCAACTGCACTCACACAGCGTGAGTATTTTCATATGTATATATTCAGCGAAAAGAAGAATAACATATGCAAACCTGAACTGTTTCAAGGTCACGTAAATCTTTTTTTAAAAAGTTTTAGTGCTCCCAACATGAGCACTTGCTTGACGCAATCATTCAAATAATTTTACACTTTTTGTTTATTTGAAATATTCTCCGGCAATTCCTTTGTTGGAGAAACTTTAATTTTGGTTCCTTCACTTCGAAGTTTATTAAAAAAGAATCCGGTCCTTCTGTAGAACGACACCTCTTGAGGCAATCTGTTGTATATAGAATGATCTATCGGGCCATAGATCAGTGGTAAAACTGGATGTGTGTTCACCGAACTGTTGAGGTAATCAAAAATAAGTGGAGCATATGTGACGAGTTGCTGAATGTATCTGATTATTACTGGTGTTAGATTCGACAGGACTTGAAATTCTTCCAAAGTTAAAAGGATTTTCTTATTGTGTTTAGAAAGATCTCTAAATCTCACAAATTGAGTACCTCGAAGTCTGATGTTGTCGATTTCTAAATCGGATTCGTTAAATCCAATTGCAGTTTTTCGTCCTGTCAAGTTGTTGTATAAGTAGGCTTCAATGATAGATACGTGTTTAGTAAATTTATCCCACATGTCTATCGTAAGCAGCAATGAGGCTTTCCCGCAATGGTTAATTAGCACAGCAGGATTAAAGTTCAAAGATTTGAAAACACCAACAGTAACAGTTTTATCCATGTTTAAATTCAATGGATACATTGCGCGTAAAAATACATCAAATATCACATCCATATTTTGTTCATCATATTCATTTTCACATCTTTTCCTTTTCCTCTGATCATTTCCTTCGAAAGTTAGAAATCCTGAGAGTCCAGCCTTAATCTCCTCAGTAGTTGTTGTGTCCTTTTCTGCGGACTCTTCTACATTTTCAGCTGGTGTTGTATTTGTTTTAACATCATCATTATTATTATTATAAGGTGGAATTGTGTCTTTGACAATTGGAAAAGAAGTGGTTTCCGTTGTTTTTACAGAGTCCTCACTAAGATTACCAGGTGGAATTGTGTCTTTGTCAATTGGAAAAGAAGTAGTTTCCGTTGTTTTTGCAGAGTCCTCACTAGGTTTTGTGTTTTCAGGTAAGTCTTGATTCGACGTTTTAGATGCAGCTGTCACCTCTGTTGATGCAGACTCGAGCGTTACATCTTCAAGAAAATTAGATGGCATACTCTCCATTTTAACTATCAATGTTGTCTTGCTGTCTGCAGGTGGTATACTGATGTCCTCTCGCAGAAGAATCTCCCTTTTATAAACTTGTGGCGGGGGTAAATATATGTAAGTGCTGAATAATGTGGTAAAAACATCTATATTATTCTTCTAACCACGCCTGTTAGAGGGGTGTACGTTACGATTGTATCATGTAGTATCAAACAATACGCTGTTGTTTGGTCTGGAATATTCTCTTCCAACTCAAACTCGATGCGAATATCTACTGTTGATGATTTAATTGATTCGTTTTGTTTTGAACAGTCTATGACTGCAATTGGTGCGAGACTCTTGAATGTTTCAGGGTTGAGGAGAGGCGAGTTCGTCCTTCCATAGTATGACGATTGAAACCTAGCATACATATCGTATAAAATACCATATCTGTCCTTAGAAAACATTACATTAAGACTGTCATAGGGAAAGAATTGTGAGTTTAAAAACAACTTAATATTTGAAAGTTTACAATGATCAAAGCTACTGGCATTAGCAGTAATATTAGATCTTTTATTTGTTTGCAGAGCAAAAATAACATATCTAGGCTTTTCTAAATTACTCGAAGTCTTCACAGCCCACGTTTGACGTTGAGTTTTAGGCAAGACAGGCCATTCATGCATTTCCCAGCTTCTAAAAGGAACCACAATATCCCTATCAGAGTCCAGAATCCGTAATAGACTTACTCGTCGTTCATCGGCCAACCGTACATGAGGTACTCTCCAAACTATTTTATCTAACTTCAATTTCCATTCAAGTGTTGTGGGAGTTGTTCCGCTATCAGCTTGTATAATATCCACATCAGAGGATGATCGCAGTAAAACCAATTCTTGTTTGACATTAATTATTATTCTTCTGTAGTCTTCAGCGAATCCTAGTAAGAGCCGCAACGGAACGCAAAAGTCGAAATAACCACTTGAATTAGGTACTATTTAGGTCGTAGTTGGTAATATCCATCCGGCTGTTTTTAAAGCGTTCGTTTCATTAGGTGATAAAGAAACCAACCCTTTAAGCGTACTGCTTATACCGACTTTTTTAGTCGAATCTACTACAATGCCAGATATTTCGTACCGGATTTCTTCAAACAAAAAGGCCATTGGATTATTTATGAATGGTACTTTTGATGTTGTATTTTCATCTTTTTCCAAAACCCTTCCTTCAATATAAATATAGCTTTCAGACGGTAAAGTATATGCATCTTGATGTTGTATTGGAATTCGGATCTCATCATTATTTCCTAATTTTGATGAAGCGTAAGGGTTGTGAGTGTGAAGCTCCTTCTCCCACAACGTTTCGTCGAAAACCGGTCCATGTTTTATATCCAGTATGTCCATTATCATTGACTCTGAAACCAAGTCCTTCTAAAAATGTAATGTTCTCTCTAGTTAACCTCTCTACGTTAGGAGATATACTAGAATTGTCTGATGTTTGTTTAGTGTTATATGTAAATTCAAGTCCCATCGTTCTTTTACGGTGCCTGTCTAATGTGTAAACGTACAGTAATAATTTCTCCTCTGAAATCCACGATGTCACCGTCTTGATCTAGTACGTTCAATACGATGTCTGAAATATGAGTGGAGTTTAATGGAAGATATATCAGATTATGAGGTTTTTCAATTATCTTAAATCCAGGTGGAACGGTTGGATAAAACGAATGTAAAATATGTTGGTTCGATCCATCTTTATAAGCCCCTTGAACTATGTTACACGTGATATTTATAGTATTAACTTTAATTATGTTCACAGTTTTTGGACTTGTATGGTAGATATTTGGTTCAAGAACCGACTTGTATAATGGGAAACCAAGTAAAGGACCAATCGATGCTGGTAGAGTGAAATCCATATAAAACTTGCATTTTATTTCACTTCTTAAATTGTTATTATTCGCTCTTAGTTCAATTACATCCTTTCCTAACTTATTTTGAAGTTCTCTGTTTATGTCAGCTATTTCATAAGCACCAGTTTTAATCTCAACAAATTCACGTACATCAGCCAGACCTTCAGTATTTTTCTTTCTCACGTAGTGAAATTGATTATTAACACCTTCTATTATGTTTGGGATTGAGTTGTAAGTAGTAAAATCCAAAAGTGCAATTTCCCACTGTCTATCATCTCTCAGGTGTAATGGTGGAAATAATGTACTTCGTAAAGTTGATGTTGAACCACTAACTGTTACAGTACAAGACGACATCTTACAGTTGACTGACACTTGTGGCTAGAAATTCCAAACATAAATGTCCACATACTGACGTGTCTTCTCTTTGTTTTCTATCATAATTGAAAACTACGTTAGGTACTGCACCGAAATACACTTGTAACTCTTTAGGAGGTGGAAGATTCCCAAAACTGTCGAAATAAAAAACAGAATCAAATATTTTCTTATAACAAACCCAATGTGTCCCAGCACCATTAGCATAATCAAGGTTTACAATTGCGGCTTCATTTTTCCAGATTTTTCTTGGCAATCCGTTTCGCATGAACACCCCTCTGAAAAAAGGGATTTTTAAACATGATGCATACCGTTCAAGTTCCTCGTTGTTCAAGGGTTTATTCGGCAAAATTAATTTGTTTTTATTTAATATGCACGGTATGGTCTTAGGTATAATCCTATTCCGTTTACCTTTTTTTTGAACATTTTGAACACTTTTTTCGCTTACGATTAACTCTCTTATTAGTATTCCTTCTTTTACTAGTGCCCCCACCGGAAATATTTCTTCTGCGACGTGTGTTTGTTTTTCTTCTCCTCGATCCTCCTCCAACTGCTGTTTTGGCTTTCATGGCTGCAGTTACTGCTAATGCAGCTGCTCGTTCACCAACACTTGCGTCACTTGATTTTACTCTCTGCCAAGCTTTTTCAGCAAGAGCTCTATCTGCTATTGATCTTCTTTCCGAATCTGAGTAATTTGAATATGCAATATCGTGTGCTCTGCAAGCTTCGTCCAATTGGTTTATTCCAGGATCTCCTCGTACCAAACGCTTTCGCAATTTCGTACCTGGACCACAATATTGATAACCTCCAGGCAAATGTAGCTCAATTGGAAGTGCGTCAACAGCTGTGTTTATTAATGCACCTGTAGGTAAAGTGGAAAATGCTTTTTTAAAAAGAGACACTGCGCTACTAGTGAGTCCTCGTCCTCTTTTCATGAGTGATAGTTCACTACTGAACGTCTTCCTTCCATGTATGATAATTTATTTTTGTTTTAACACCTTACTTCATTAGATTACTCTAACGTCTGGCAGTGATAATGACTCTTCTGCATCACTGTTTGTATCATATATTGCGTTTACACTGTTTGAAGGTGTTCCCCGACTTTCCTTCTTCGAAGAGGTGAAAAGAATCACCATAGACTGTAATTTGTCGATTTTTTGGTAAATATCTTGTTTTAATTGCGTTATTTCTTCCAAAACAAATCGCCTATTCACAGCATCTGTATCTTTTTCTGCAATTGCCACATGTATAATTCTTTTATATTTAGCATCAAACATGGTGTCATTTGTCTCGCAATTTAATGTAAATGTACGAATTGTTCCAAGGTTTACTGCTTCATCTTTGTTAATAGGATCTGCAATATTGCACAAACGTTTCCTTCTTAGATCATAGTTTCCGTCTCGAGTCAACTGAAAACCTTCTCCAGGTGGACCTCTCAAAACCTCTCGAACCAAAGAGCTCTCATGACGACCGAACTTATCAACACTCATCTTTAGACTGAATACTTAAGCTATGTATCCCCGACCTTTTAACTCTTCCGTTAAAGCAATCATTTCGTTATCCAATCCGTTATGCCCAGCCTGTATAGATTCATATATTAATCGCATTCTGTCAACCAGCTTATTCACATTATTATAGTATAAAATATTTGTATCATACACCGATTTCATCGACATTCCTTTACCCTTAGCCTTCGGACGTTTTCCTCTAATACTAGAAAACAGCTTTGAAATAACTTCTCTATACTTCTCCGATCTATTTCTATGAATAGGTGTATTATGTGAATAACCTTTTCTATGGGAGTTGGTTAAAATACATATGTTTTTAAAATCATTCAAATCCTTCTTAGTATATTTTTTGGAGAGGGTTTAAAGATCAATTCAAACAGTCCAGCGGTACCCTTAAAAGTTTGGTCTTTAACTGTTATATTATCTTTGTCATCTATCTCTAGCATACTATCCCCCATACGAAGACCGTCTTTTTCCAAGCGTGCTCCATACACGTGGTATTTACTCGATTTATGTGCACCATGTAGCATTTTTAGTATATAATTTCGTGAAAGAGGTCCTTTTTTGCCAATTTCTTTACTTAAAATACTAATATTTGTGGGGGATTCTGTTGGTTCTAAAGGATCTGTTTCACCTTCAATGTCGGATTTACTTTCTTCTTCATCTTCTTTATCTTCTTCTTCTTCTTCTTCTTCTTCTTCTTCTTCTTCTTCTTCTTCTTCTTCTTCTTCTTCTCCTGAACGACTCGTTCTGCTAAATGATTCTGACCCAGATTCCGATCCGTATGTTCCTGAAGTTTCATCTTGTTTAACGATCTTTTTATCTCGTTCTTTTACTTCTTGATCTAGTAGAGTCGATTTGGTCATTTTATCATTTATTTTATTCAGGGGTTCGACAATGGGCTTGAAGGTTTCCTCCAAATATTTATTTCTAGCCATCAATCCTTCTTTTAGTAGCAGGTTTTTCTTCCGTATTGAGTCACTTAGGACTTTTATTTCACTAAGCAACTGCTCCTGGTTCGACATTATTAGTTCCGACTGTTCTCAATGCCTTCACCACAAATACTGAATTTGTTATAGGCAGAAGTCAATGTAATAAAACAAATCCATCGAACCCTATTCTGTAACGACCATTTGTCATAGATCTTTCTTTATCTATAACTAAAAACCCATATTTTTCTTTCCAAGCTTTCCCACACACATCTCGAAATTTGTCAAATGACATATCTACACCAACATGATCGTTGTATATATGTTTGAGATTTTTTTCATCCTACTTGAAAACAATTAAAAAGTTTACGTTGTCTCTAATTAATTGTTTCGGGATTTTACTATATGTTTGACCTATGTAAATAGAGTCAATATGATTATGTCTACCCATAGAGAAGTATGTTCTTATCCTATCATGATTTTCAGAGGAAACATCGTCAAAAATAAAAACTGAATACGGTTCAGCATTGTTAGGCTCTATAATCTCACTACTTGCGTCAAATTTATGCAATGAAACATCGGGTACATCATGCAAAATCTTTTCCAATAATAAATATTTTGGTTGATTCAGAGATTTGGAAAAAATATAAACATTATTGAAGCTTAAGCCGTTTGGTTTTGTTATTAAATTAAAAACAACGTTGGTTTTTCCACAGTTTGAAGGCCCACTAATAATACACCTCATTGTGTTAGGCAATAAACAGCCATGTTTACTTACCTCATTATCAAAAATATCCGGTGTCAAACAATCAATATTGTTAATATCAAGTCTTTCATTC
Organism: Allygus modestus; assembly: GCA_963675035.1. NCBI lineage: Eukaryota > Metazoa > Arthropoda > Insecta > Hemiptera > Cicadellidae > Allygus > Allygus modestus. Next base: position 353,694,757 of record OY776112.1, read on the forward strand.
TGGCAGATAATTTCCATTATTTATTTACTGCATAAACAGTCTTCTCAAATGCTGTCCCGTTACTGATTTTTTATTTCAAAGTAGGTCCTTTTTGTCTATCCAAGTATCTTCGCTCTTGTCAAATCCCAACCATCTCACTAAAAGTTTATTATCTCTTTTTCTTAATATCTTTTCAACCAAATAAACATTCCCAATCTGGGATTTTAACAACTCATGTCCGTAAAACCCTCCCTGCAGTATCTCTCCTTTAACATCCTTTAAAATATAAGTTTCAGGAATAGTAGGCTGTACTCGATGCACTGTGAAAACCTCGTTTGTCCAATTCGGAAGGTAACCTTTGGTAAAGATCTGTTTATATTTACATATCCTCACATTGTCTCCTATTGCAAATTTTTTGGGTGGTTTCTTATCTAATATTGGTTTGGTACTTTTCTTTATGCGTTTCAAAACTTTAGATTCATTTGCTTTATTCACCTGATTTGGTTTCATACCTATTGTACGATGTTTTTTATCATTGTAATCTTTTATTAAAGTAGGAAGAATATCATACCATACATAGGTGCCTCTTTCTGAAAATTTCTTGTACATTGAAGTTTTCAAAGTGCGATTGAAACGTTCTACAATAGCGGCTTTCTTTTCACTATAAGTTGAATAATGATTTATTTTATTTTTCCTCATTAGATCAGAAAAATCTTTGTTAAAAAATTCTGTACCATCGTCTGTCTGCAGATTTTTTATACGTTTCCCTATCGCCTGAAGTACTTCTTTCATTGCTTCTGTAATAGACGATCCACTTTTGTTTTTCAGTGGAATTGCACTGGCTACTTTTGTAAAACAATCAATAACCGTTAAAATGTACCTAAAACCTTTATTAATCCTACTGTACGGTTTCATTTCTACAAGGTCCGCTTGATATAAGTCATGAATGCCTTTCACGACCGTTGATCTTCTAGGAAAATTCCTTCGAACTGGTTTGTGAAGTTCTTCAACGATGGATTTACTCTCGTCCATCGGTTCGCTTTATCCTCCAATCGTTTAGTAACTGAACTATAAAACTGTTTCATTTATTAAAAAAGGCTAAATGTTAAATAAGTAATGTAGTTTTTGCTAATTTAAAAAATTGCTTATTCTGAACACACGAAAACTGGGTCAAGGCCACTGAAGTGGCTTTTTAAAAACTTTATTTAACATATACTTAATTAATTAGCATTTTATAGATCTTCCACCAGTTTACTTCTCAGGATGATGATGATGCACTTAATCAATTTATGTTAATGAATAATGTCCATAAGGAAGTGTGTGAATGTTGTTTTGAAGGATCACACGTTTGTCGTCTTTGTCTGCCAATGACTTCTTTTTCACAGTTATACTATATAAATTATGATTGAAGCTCCGGATTGTGTTAAAAGATGCACTGTACCCAACTCTTCTGAATAAACAGTTGTAGTAATGTTCAAATTTCATTTTTTTCATTATGTACATCTTTTTTATTCCTTTTGCCTTCTTGATAATCCCTGCTTCATCCTCATCCGCTGCGACTGTTGATGTGACATTTGCTGTTCTATCTGTCATTAATTTTAACGCGTACATCTTCGACATGAGGGCGACAATTTTTTCAAGTGGTACTCCGCAAGTTTCATCCTTGAACTTTCCTAAAACCTTCTTGTTAACAGAGTTGTCGTATGTCGGATGGTTGACTGGGTAGTCGGAGAAGTCAAAATCATTCCTGTGAGGAAACACTCTAAGGTCATCATACATGTCAAGTGTCTTGATCCAATATATGATCCCGTCAGTGTCCATGTAGCTAATTCCAATTCGATCTCGTCCATAAAAGGCAACCATCTTGTTGTAGTGGAAGTCGTACATATGGGTCTTTGAAATATCAAGTATACACATTCCTACATAAAGAGGTCGATCCATGACAACATTTGTTTTGTTCATGCATACAGCTACAAGATTTTCGTTTATTATGATAGATGTTTTGAAGTTAGGCTTTTGAACTAATTTTAACATTTTCTTTTCATCAGAAACAAGTTTCAAATTCATGTGATTCCTTTTGTTTTCAAGACATTTCCCATAGACGGCGTTATTCATCAGTTTGTAAAATTCTTTGTGAAAACTTGATGTGGAAGCTGCTCTTCTTGAAGTATTCGATTCTATATACGGTTTTAGCCAGGTCTTTTGTGTAAATTGAAGCACTCGGTTGATTTTAACAATTTTGATTCCTAGTTCAATTGCTTGCTGTACAATCCAATAATGTGCAATGTAATTAGATTTATTTTCAAGTGTTGTCATCAACTTTGAATATTTGCCTCCTGGAGGAACCTCGGACCTTGGTAATAGAGGAAGGTCATAATGATGGTCGTTAAGGTGCTGAGGATACTCGAAGTCAAAGTCCAATATGTATCCGATATCGCTGAACTTCGGGATGCTCATAATGTCTCCTAAAACATTAGAATCAACCCAGCAAAATCCGCCAAAAGGTAATGGCATTGACATGGCGTATCCATAAAGGTTATTGGCGTCGAAGTAGCCTAGGTAGACTGATTCTTTAGTGGAGTTATAATTTTGAAGATGTTTGTTATTGGCTTTGACATATCGTGTGACCGATTGTGTGAGCCCTCCTCTAACACCAGCTTCAACCATAAGAACCATGTCAATATCAGTTAAAAGTTGGAGTTCGCATTTAGTTTCCTTCATCATAGCTTGCCAAGCCAGCCCCGGAGATGTGAAGTAATAGAAACAATCCAGTCCGAAAGCTAACAAACAGGAATTTCTAAATTCCTCCATTACATCACAAAGGAGAGTTACATCAAGTTTCACATAAAAATCATTATAATCTCCGATCGTCGACATATTAAGTTCCTTCCATACCTTGACAGCATGCTCATAATCTTCTGGATCTACTGGAGATTCATTGAGTTTACTGTAAAACATTTCTGGTGGAGGTAACGCAGTCTCGTCAAATCGAGCAAGGGAATCTATGTAGTCGTACGGGAACACTCCTTTTCTTAATACGAGCTCCATCTTATCTTCTGGAACCAGCTTCCTCGTTTCAATTAAGTCATCTCTTTCCAGATTCTTAGAGAGTGTCATCAAACTGAATGGCATAAACCTTAAGGAATCTATAAACCTTAATTTTATATTTTTTACTTTCTTTGAAAAACTAATAAATTTTTCTGTCGTTTGAGCCAATACGTCAATTTGTCCTTTGTCTCGTCCAAGTTCTGGAATAATAAAGTGTGCGTCGTATCCACTTAAATTGTGTAATACAACCGGTATAAAGTTAGGTAGCTTAAAGTTGATATTGCAGGCGTTACAAGCTGCTCCTCTATAGGCTCCTGTCAAATGATCATGGTCACGCACTTTGATGTTGTCCTCAGAAAACTCCTGTTTACACAAGTAACAAATGTCCTCCATTTGATGACATAGTTATTGAAGGTCAGTGAGATTTTCCATAGGAACAATGTAACTGTAGAGGGTAGATACTTTTTCAGCAATATCATATAGATCATCAACAAATCGTGTTGCAGCTTGCTCCCCACGGTAAAGCTTTGGCTCCGTTGGAATATCGTAGTGCCGAAGATGCTCGTATGAAAGTGTTGATTTTACCAAAAGACAATAGCTGTTTGGCTCGTGTTTTTGGTATTTCCTACTGTCTGCTGCGTCAGGATCCACATTTTCCACTGGTATCAATGACGATTCAAAATCTGCGTAAATTACAATTGGGATGCGATACTGGTGATGGATATTCCTAAACTTTAGAATAGATCTATTCAGAGTTGGAAGGATAACTTTTGCTGCTGCATGATCTCCACAAAGTTTAGAGTGTTCCGTCAGCCAACTACGACCTCCTCTATTTATAGAGATATTTTTAAAACAGAAACATCTTTTACACACTGTTATTGGTGACTTTCTTTTGGTGAGCTGATAATGAATGAGCTTAGTGAAATCTTTTATGTACACATAATGTGAAACAGTTTCATCTTTTAGTAACAGTAAATCAGTATGGTCAGTCAATTCACGTGGTACCACTTTTAACGGGTACACATTGTTTCTTCTGTCCAGTCCAAACACGTTAACAGATACACCTGCATTACGTTTTTCAAAACTTTCTATATCAGACAATGACACTGGATAGTTTAATCCATTAAATTTATATCTACCATTTAGTTCTTGATATCTTCTATTCGGTCGTTCAGGATGTTGGACACCTTCATGAACAAGAAATTTCGCCAACATGGAATATCTGAAACATTCATTGTCATTGTTTTGAACATTAATACATGATTTATTATCTTTAATCTTTGCTGGCAATGGAATAAAACTGCTGCCACGATCACCGTATCCACGTTTATGAACTCGTAAATCCAGGTTGTTTACATTGAGCAAGGACCATCCGGATCCACGAGCTTCATGTTCAGTTATTTTAAGCACCAATTCTTGTAAACATTCATCAACTATTTCATCTAAATTTGACGTCTCCATGATAGTTCGGTTTCTAGAAAGAAACCCTTTGTTGGATATTTCTCCTTCTACATTATTAAATGTTGTGTCCAATAGTAATCCAAATTTAATGAAATTCAAACGGTTAAGTTCATAATTTAATTTTGCAATTATAACATCTTTAACGAGGGTCAGAAATATTTGTAGTTCAAGTGTATTGATGTTATTTATTCTGTAATGTGGAACGACAGACCTGTCAAACGCCTCCACTAAAATGTTGACTCCCAACGTTGCATCTTCGTTCGCAGTCCCTCTAGAAGTAGAGGGTGAGGATTCATCTTCAGGATCCACTGAGTTTTGTTTGCTAGGAGGTGCATATGCAATTACGCTTGGTCTGCTCTGCCGTGTAGAGTGTTCAGTGTCAGCAAGGAAGTGTAAGAAATCGGGATGGTCTTCAAAATCGGATAATGCATTATTAGTAGCATTATGGTAAATTTCACAGTGATATATATATAAATCCTCATTTATGAAATCTTCATTACAACGTTGACAATAGTACATTGTGATTGAATAAATTTCTCAGTGTGTTATAGACTGCTCCAAAAGTAGTATTGAGAGCCATTTTTCACATGTTCTAGTTTTATAGCAAATGCTGACCTCAGCATTGAATTACTATTGGTTTATATTTTTGCTAAGATCATCACTTTCATTGCCATTGGTTCATTCATTTAAAAAGTAAACATAAATGAAATTATAAATTAGTATTGCTATAAGCTTACTAACCACAACATAATTATGGAGCAGCCTATACAGGTCCCAGATATATCCTCCACAACACCACCTTTTCAATTATCATTTACACCCACGGAAAGACAAGAAAGTGATGATCAACCAGTACAGGTTAACGTTGTATCAAGCAGAACAACTATCCAATCCAGATAAGTAATGGCTGCATTAGAAAGATTAGTAGGGGCAGATTATCTATCAGATGATGACATCATTGTTGAACAATAAACCCTTTATACAGTTGAAAAACACATCCAAACAGCCGTTTTAACGGCTACCATTTTTTCATTCGTTTATTATACTCTGCTTGTGGCTTTTTTAGTTTAAGGGAAAAAACATTGCGAATTCGGCTGAGTTTTAAAACGATTGAAACAATTGGTGGCCTTGAAAAAGGCCGTTTGAAACAGACTTCTCTAATTAGTCGCTCAGGTATGCAACGCCATCATCGTCTTCCTCACCACTGGAACTATCGAATAGTCTCCGCCTTGCATCGGGAACATCACGTAGGACAGGAGTCCTGTTGTCATCCTCATCTTCGGACAGGAGATAAAATTCAATACTGTCGGCGACTGACTCCGGATAATCCTCGTGAAGAACAAATGCTATTGCATCTTCTATGTCAGAGACATCTAGTGATGATGTGTTGTCATCGGAGTTGGTCAGGTCTTCGGAGTCGCTAGTATCTTCAATCTCCTCCACATCTTCCTGTAAGACATTTTCAATTATTTCTCCAATTTGCTTCCAGTGGTGAGGGATGTCTAGTGGTGCCATGATGGTAGATAGGATATGAATGACCGGTGACTACTATTTACCTTTATTTATAGGGGAATTTTGTGATGAGCAAGCAAAAATAAACAACGAATAAGAGCATTAAGTTTTAGTCAGTAAAAAAAGTGCTAAGTTATGGTAGAAAAACCCTAAACATAGGTTTTGATCTCAAAAAATGTATATTCATATATATATATATATATATATATATATATAGAGAGAGAGAGAGAGAGAGAGAGAAAGAGATACACTTGTGCATACTTAATATCATAAATTTCAATTGTTAGTTGAGGTAAAATTAAGAAACCACCATGTGTTTTGTACAACTAAAAATTTTAAAAACCATGTGTTGGTAATTATTAATTTCATTATTAGTAGAAACATTAATAATCGAAAAGATAAATAATTGGTATGGTTCAAATAAGACGCTTAGCTTAGTTAAAACGAGTGAAATTCATGGTGGCCTTGAAAAAGGCCGTTTGTAGTTGCCCTCAGAAGGTGGAGTTTGAGATGGCGTTGTGGGTCTGCAGGATACGTCCTCAAGAAACGATGACGGTGAGAGTCACCCTTTGGCCAAGCCGCAGCAAACGCTTCAGGTCTTTGATGACGTTGGTCTTGAAGGGTAAGTCATCTTCCAGAGGAGTAGGCGCCATCCAGAACCCTACGTCGGACGTTGTCAATTTAATTGTAGTCGCTCGGCAGTCGGCCCTGATACTGTCTAGAGCCTCAGAAACTCTCCACAAGTCGCATTCTTGAGTTATCTCCGTCGTCCAATAAATCGGAACACGGAGGTAGAATGTTTTCAGCCACAGAGGAGAGCGTTTAACCCTTCTCGCTGTTTGGTGGTGAACAATCTCGTAGACCATGTTGTCAGGTAAACGTCGCAGATGGATGTGATCAACTCTACAGAACGCCTCTATTTATAGTAATAACTACTGCATATTCAGCAGTATCTTATCTTAACTGCTGACAATGCTTTTCAGCAGTCTCTTATCTTAACTGCTGACAATGCTTTTCAGCAGTCTCTTATCTTAACTGCTGACAATGCTTTTATTTTTTTCAAGGTCAACCTAACAAACAAACAAACAAAATCTTTTTTCGAATGCAAAGAATCGATGACACTAGAGTTGTAAATATTAATTCAGGCTGCAGCTTGTATTATCGGTTCATTTCATCTTATAATATAATTCGTTTGTAAAGGCAACACAGTTAGCTCAATTTGAGTACTAAAACGAGAGATGTAAATATTAATTCAGTCTGCAGCTTGCATTATCAGTTTATTTCATCTCATAATATACTTTGTTTGTGAAAAACAACAGAGTTAGCACACTGTGAGTACTATAACGAGTGAATCAATTGCTGGCCTTTAACAAGGTCGTATTTGAATTCTCCGCCAAGGTTTACGACTGGTCTCGACCGTTGTTGACTGTAATAAAAGCTACGCAATGTAGGTTAATTATGCTGTAGGATTGTGCATAATATACTTTGTTTGTTAAATACAACAGAGTTAGCACACTGTGAGTACTATAACGAGTTAATCAATTGCTGGCCTTTAAAAAGGCCGTTTTTGAATTCTCCACCAAGGTTTACGACTGGTCTAGACCGTTGTTGACTGTAAGGAAAGCTACGCAATGTAGGTTAATTATGTTGTAGGATTGTGCATAATATACTATGTTTGTGAAATACAACAGAGTTAGCACACTGTGAGTACTATAACGAGTGAATCAATTGCTGGCCTTTAAAAAGGCCGTTTTTGAATTCTCCACCAAGGTTTACGACTGGTCTAGACCGTTGTTGACTGTAAGGAAAGCTACGCAATGTAGGTTAATTATGTTGTAGGATTGTGCATAATATACTATGTTTGTGAAATACAACAGAGTTAGCACACTGTGAGTACTATAACGAGTGAATCAATTTTTGGCCTTTAAAAAGGCCGTTTTTTAATTCTCCACCAAGGTTTACGACTGGTCTCGACCATTGTTGACTGGAAGGAAAGCTACGCAATGTAGGTTAATTATGTTGTAGGATTTTACATAATATACTTTCTTTGTGAAAGACAACAGAGTTAGCACACTGTGAGTACTATAACGAGTGAAACAATTGGTGGCCTTGAAAAAGGCCGTTTCTGAGCTGCTGATCCAATCTAGATGCACTCCCACATCGCCTTTGCCAGTTCGCCTTTGCCCGCCCTTTGAAATATTAAGTATGACCCAGTCTTGGGTATTGGTTGCAAATATCCAGGCAGTCTTACCTTTAGGATTCTTCCGCTGTTTTCCAAAATTACTTTGCGCTCTTTAATTTGTAGGAGTTTATATTTTTTGGAAACTTTCAATCTTCGGAATTTTCCCTCCTGAGCTATAGTTTCAAAGTCAAAACTAGATGCTGGCGGCTTTTTCTCTGCAGGTTTGTGTTTAGCGCAGAACTTTTCTCCTATTTTGCAGAAGACTGCACACACTTCACCCTTCTTCGGCCCTCTCTTAAATTGGTGGGTACACTTGGGCGCATTTCTTACCCGTGGTGTCTTCTTCAATGATATTCTTGGTGTGCTGGAGGATGAAGTTGCCTTCGGTACGAAGGGGTCATGTTTTGAGATGAATTTCCTATTATCTTCATCCGATGACTCTGCTGTCGGTGCTCCAAAGTGCAGGGGACTTGGCGGCGAAACCACGCTTGTGGATGTAGAAGGTGCGTCCGGCGGATCGAAGATAGACTTCACCTTGTTCTCAGCCAGGATGGATTCTACAGCTGCAGAAGTCTCAGAAGAGTCCATGTCTTGGTGATCAGATCAGCAATCAGCTCAGTGGAGGAATGAGGAAACATCGCACTACTCTGTCATTATATAGGCGTTGCTGACACAGCACTCTTCTATTGGTCAGTTGAATTTAAGTACTAAAAATGGTGGCCTTGATAAAGGCCGTTTTTATGTTCCAACTTGGACCGACTGTGCCTCTATGTTAGAAACTTGCAAATGTTTGTGTTTGAAAGCAATTTTATGTTTTACTCAAGCACCATAACATTTGTTTTGAGGTACATTAAACAAACTGTGTTGACTGAATAACGAACAAAATTCTCGGTCAAAATATATTATTTAGAGTCGGCAACTACGTATCTCCAATCTTAGCCCGACTGTAACTCTATGTTAGAAACGTTGAATTGTTTGTGTTTGCAAACACAACTCATTTTATTCTTTACTCCAAGCTATGGTTGTTAAGCCCCATAACATTTATTTTAAGCGCATTAAATAAACTGTGTTGACCTAATAATGAACAAAGTTCTCGGTCAAAATATATTATTTAGAGTCGGAAACTACGTCCCGTACAGATTACCAATACCCAGTATGTCATGGGACTTATAATAAAACTTTGCAAATGCATGAGTTCAAAAACGATTGAAAAATGTGGTGGCCTTTAAAAAGGCCGTTTTTTGAGATGATCTAGCGACGGACCCATTCGGCCTTCCCTCTGGGATACGAAAGGTCCTCCCCCGGCCCATGAATCTTCAGATGCGTCGACTTCCACGGCCACTCCATTCTCCTTGGCAGGCGAACTCTCGTCAGCTCCAAGGAACCAACCTCCCGCAGAGTAGCCTCACCATCCTGCCGTACGAAAAATAGCAATTCGTACAGGCCGGGTTTCATCCGCCACAACCGTCGATTCTGCTCGCCATGGCGTAGTTGCCCAAGTGGAGTGTAGAAGCGCCGCTCCAGCCTCTGAAGCTTTCGCCGTGGAGTAGCCGCAACACAATCCATTACAGTGACAGGATTGCTCCTTGGCACTGGTCTCGGAGCTGGACAGTCCAACGCGAAGCGAGCACGCCTCTTCGAGGCTCCTGGACATTGACGAGGCGGCCGGAGTGAGGATATCGGTGCTAGTGGAGCCCGTCGCTCAATCATCTCAGCGAAGATTTCTTCCACCGTAGTTTCCATCTTCTCTCCTCAGCGCAAGCAGGATGTCCTGAGCTCCACTAATCATTGGTCTCTAAGGTGCGACGCTACGTACCGTATAGGATCCGCTGCACGTCTCCTGTTGGTGCGCACTAATAACACTGACTCAGCGTTTTATTTAGTGGCCTTGAGAAAGGCCATTTTAATTATTTAATATCCCAGTCCAAGCGCTTACCCCTTTGAACAAACTATGTTGACAGAGGAACGATTAAAATTCTCGGTCAAACCATATTTGTTGAAGTCGGTAACTAAGTACCGTACCGTACAAAATACGAACAACCTTTATTGAAACCTCATGGGACTTATAATAAAACTTCGCTACAGCAGGAGTAAGACTGGGGGTAAAACAAAATATATGTTTTACGCTACTGAGTGTCAAACGATTGAAATTTTTGGTGGCCTTAAAAAAGGCCGTTTTTATCAGTGTCATTTTTTACATGGACACCCATTGGACGGTGACACGCCGACGTCATTGCCCATCTTCCGGCTTCCTGACCTCCAAGTAGGTCTTTAATGTCTCGTACGGTGGCTCAATCACTCCATTCGGCAGGTAACTTCTAAAGACAAAGTTGTGGTGGCGCAACAAAAGCTCCCGCGAAGGCTTGTCCCATCCAAGCAGACAATAAAGCCCCGTCTGCAGTTTCCACAGGCGGTGGAGCTTGAACCCAGGGAATGCCGGTTCGAAGCTCGGCCGACGAATCTCCCTCGGCTCATCGATAACAGGTATCTGGGCCGTATAGTTCTTCTCAGGTTCCAGATCCCTCGTCTTGTCCGAGAGAATTTCTCTAAGTAAAGAGAACGGTTCCCGGGCACAAGTCGATATGTTTACCCGTCGAGGCATTACATCGACGGGTCTACTCTTTGACGCTGGTGTTGGAGCCGGGCGTTGACGAGGCTGCCCTGTCACGGACTTGCTCTTTGGGGCTGGGATTGGAGCTGGACGTTGACGAGGCTGCCGGAGTGATGACCGAGGTGTGACACTGTGGGGCCTGGAGCTGGAAAGCTGGAACGATGGTTCCCGACGAGGCATGCCAACCATCTTAGGCCGGGTCTGCTTCCTGAACATGATGCAGTTGCGTCCGTAACGAAAGGGTGAGCAAAAGTGATTCGCTTAAGAACAGCGGTATACTCACTAGCACAAGCCGGCTTCTCATTGGTCAAACAGTTCAACCAATGAGGTGAGGTTATTTTCTGCTGACTCAGCGGAAAAGTTCATAAAACTGGGACGCTCGTTCCACTCGAATCATTCGGCATGCAGACACGGGACCAGTCCAGAGCAGCTCCAGAGAAGCGGGACACAGCGGAGATCATCGGAGAGAAGCTGAACATCCACGGAGGTCTCCTAGTACCGCAATCCCTGCAGTGGTACCCCGGGCTTGGAACTTCTGTGATATAGCGAGCACCACATATGTAGGTCTCACTTGCTATCGGCCGGCATCTCTACGCTGATCTCCGCCGGGTCCCGAGGCGGAGTCAACACCTTCTGCGTCGCACAAGGCCTGAGAGAAGTCCCCCTGTGTGGTCAGCACTGCTCCGGGCGTTGGGTGAACAGTGCGATGGGCAATGGATCTGGATCGTTAAACTCAGCGCCGATCTCTTATTCTTCTCTGTACAATCCTTTTCTGTCTTGCATGGCTTCGCTGGTTTCCCACTAACACTAACACAATTTGTTGATTTGTACAAGTTAAACTCTGTCCCTTACCCTATTCCCATCACAACCCCAAAAACAAACCCGGGTGGTTCGCGCAGTGTGGAGTTCTGCGGTCCACCCATACCCTAAGCAGTTCAATCGGTCGGCATGGGCAAACCGCCACGAATGAACTGACCCTTCTTGACTGGTCGGCAGGGCAATCCGCCACAGTCAAGATCCTTTTTTTTAAGTATTAAAATGACCTTGAACACGTTTGAACATGTTTGGAGAATATAAATTTTAATTATTTGAAGTCCCCTAAAACATTCATAGCTACAACTGAATAACTATTCTTTGTTACCGCGAAAGTTGTAAAATTGAGACTTATTAAAACGACCTTAATAAAGGCCACTAAACTGAAGTTGGATAAATGACAAAGTCCAGAAAATGTTGAATACTCCCCCTGTAAAAGAAGTAACAAGATGTGAGGCTGAGACTTGTAAAGGAATCGTCTAAGACTGTGAAAGTAAAAATAATTGAGACTTGTAAAAATGGCCTTTTTAAAGGCCACCAAAATGATTGATGTTAAATGACTAAGTCCTGAGAATCTGGTTGAAATGTACTTAATGTAGGTTTAGTATGTTGTATGATTGCTAGGCTGATTCACAACGAATGATATAAGTGGTGGCCTTGATAAAGGCCGTTTGTAGAAGGAGTGGAGTCCTGGATTTAGTGTGGGGGGATGGAAGCGACGACCCGAAGAAATTGTCTTAGTTGTAGTTGTCGGCGTAGGCTAGCGTCGACTGTGTCCAAGTGTTGATGTTGGATGATGAGGTGGAAGTCATTACCGCTACTAACATCGATGATGATCTGATCGGCAAGGTGTCGGTAGCGGTCCAAGATGCCCATGAGTTGGTTGATCTGTCGGTAAGTGAAGATGTGTCGCGTTATTTGAATCGTCGCTCTCCCCACAGGAGTAGTTGCAGCCGTCGGTCTAGTTTGGCAGAACTTGAACTGTTTCCTGCGACGTCTGTGATCCTCTTGGTCCGAATAGTCCTCGTCAGAAGAGTCAGCAGGGCGTTTGATCGGTTGTAAGTTGCGAGCCATGGTTGCGTTGCGGCTAAGATCTGGAGTGTGAATGGATCGTAACGCGCGATTCTGTGCTAAGCTGTAAATGTGGCGGGGGTTAATAGTGGAGGGGGACTCTATGGCGTGGGATGGGGAGCGAAGCAAGGGGGGGGGGTCTGGGGGTGGAGACCCCAGAAAATTTTTTTATCTTATCTAAGATCTAGATCTAAGATAAGATAAGATAAGATAACACAAACCGACGTAAATGGATGGTTTGCCATTTCAAGTCGCAAACCGACTTAAATGGACGGTTGGCCATTTCAAGTCGCAAACCGACGTAACTAAACCGTTTCTTAATATAAATCCACCCGCTTTCACATTACCTCACATCCAATGACGTATGTGTATCGTCACACCAATACGTCATCGCCGTGACGTCATCACACCCTCTCGTCACACATACGTCATCACCACGTCACTCAAACGTCACTTCTGATTAAAAAACAATTATTTTTCAGCTGTCCCAGACTCCCCATATTGCCTCTACTAATTTAACGATTTCTTTGCCTCTTTAGGTGGTAGATTTTTGTCAGGTGGTGATTACAATGCCAAAACATCCTACTTGGGGCTCCCGGCTGGCGAATCCCAAAGGTCGACAACTTCTACGGTCTCTTCACGAGCAAAATCTTGATCACCTGTCAACTGGTGAACCAACGTATTGGCCTTCTGATCAGCAAAACATTTCAGATCTTCTCGATTTCTTTGTTACTAAGGGAGTAGTAGAGAAACACCGATTCTGGGACTATGACGAAGCATGAGGAAGCATGAGGTCATAGTCCAAGGTCATCGATGAGAAGTATGAGAGGTACGATGTATGAGGTCAATGGTCAAGGTCGCTGTTCAAATAGGAGCGTAGTGCTGTGTCTGTCAACTGCCGTGGCGGCACAGCGGCTAGCGTCTCGGATTCCCATCTCAGCGGCCCGGGTTCGAGCCCCGATTCCGACGTTCACACTTTTATTTCAAAATCTCCTTCATTTATTGTTCCCCCGACTTAGCGTCCCTTACCGGGCATTTTTAACCTCACATAAACTAGTCCCATTCCAGGACTGATGTATGAAAAAAATAAATTATATTTTTCATTCTTTTAAGATCGATATATACAAAACTGATTAAATAAATTATATTTTTAATTCTTTTAAGATCGATATTTACAAAACTGATTAAATAAATTATATTTTTCATTCTTTAAAGATCGATATTTACAAAACTGATTAAATAAATTATATTTAAAAAAATAAATATTTTCAAATTTACTTTTCACAAGTAATAAGATCTCCCTCATTAGTCCATTCATCTGCAAGATTGTCTTTAGTCTCTGAATTTTCATTTGAATCACCTAATTCACCAATATCAATTAAAGTGTCAAACACAAAATCATCAGTCCCTAATATCCTAACTGACTTCGGATCATTAGCGTTGAATTTGGTACCTTCGGCTATAATTAATTCACCGATCGACTTTGAAATGGCCAGCTCATGAATTCTATGTAATTCTGCTAAATACGTTTCATCTACAAGGTTTCGTTTGCCCGCCTCTTCGGGACGATTTCTTTTTAACTTGCGTTTATAACAGATTTTCGGAGTCGTCCACAAGTACAAGGTAATATCTTTTAAAGTGCCCTCATCAAATGCCGCCTTACGCGGATCGACATATGAATTACTTAGATCATTTAAAATTTGTATCTCGGGAGGAGTCATAAAATCTTTCATCTTCTCATTAAAAATATTCTTTACACTGAACGCAGAACGTTGTTTGATCACTATATAACTCTTCTTCGCATATTCCACGGCTCTCCTATCACACTCTGTCATATACATTAATGCGTTAACTTGAAACGTGAACGCCCACCTCTCGATGTCTTTATACAAGAGACCCAATAAATTAGTTCCATGAAAATCAACCCACGCCCCGAGCAGCTCTTGTATGTGCACTGTTTTAAACCCCAGTTTTTTTTTAATTGTCCAAACAGGCCTCGGGCAAAAGTAGTTTTTCCCGCACCGATATTTCCTTCCAAAGTAATAATCATGTTAGGAGTCACCATTATATTCGTCTATATAGTACATCACATAAATTCCGACCAATTTTTTATCAAACAGATTTGCAAAAATATATTTCAAAAATATTTTTAAAAGATTTGTTTTAAAAAAATACTATTAAATGAAGACAAACAAATAAAAAATTCAATCCATATTTTTTCATTTATAATAAAAAATTCAATCCATATTTTTTTCATTTATAACAAAAATACATCAATATCCTGTCGAACCGTATCCGTTATTTCCCCGCTCCGTATTCCGCATATCTTTTCCACCGTCTACAGGCACATCGTTTCGATAAACTTATAATATTATTTGAGCGATCCGATCCCCTCTTTTTACAATAAAATCAACATCGGAATAGTTAAAAAGTAACACACCGACATTGCCTTAAAACAATAGTCGTAATCAATTACACTGGCACCTACATCAATGAAATTCTTAACTGCTAATCCGGACCGGGGTGCGACCCTGCCATAACATCCCCGCGGGAATTGAAAAGACAAGTATGTTTTTTATCAACTGTTTGCCGTGTGCGGGTACGACATAGTCATAGGCGCTTTTCAAATCACAACCGGCCGCGTCCGGTGAACCTCTCACAGGAGGGAAGGCTAACTCTGACAATTTGAAATATTTAAAACTTTCAGACTCCATTTAGTGTTACCTATATAGTACATTCGCTACGATTCACACTACGTTAATTATTAAGTTGGACGTGTAAAATATATTTCGGGTGCGAAAAAAAAAATAAATTTCAAATAAAAAATAAATTACAAATAAAAAATTCAATTAATTAATAATGATAATAAATAACAAATATTCAGTTAATTAATAAATATAAAATAGTCAATTAAATAATAATGAATATTCACTCTCTCGTAAATTTAATATCATATTTGAACATATCATTCAATAACGGGATTCTTCCATCACCACATATAAAGGTTTGTTTGAGTTCATTAGAGCATTTATATTTGTTGACGACATTCTTTCATTTCAACTCTCGGGCAGTTGAATCTTAACGTCATTGCACGTAATCACAATTCGTAGACCGTAAGAGTAATGAACTCTTTCGATGCTATTAACTAAATATTTTTTATCGATTTCCAAATCATATATTTTCGTAAAAGAATTACCGTTCACTTCGTCTAGTATATCTTTGTACATATTCGTTTCCAGTTCACCTCTATATAAAACTACTTTTTGCTCACTGAATAAAAAATTGAGCGCATCTTCGACCGAGGTAATAAAAAACTGCTTTTGAAAAAAACAGCTAAATTTGTAATTCATCCTCATCGACGAGTTTTAAATAAACAATATAATTCGGTAAGTTGTTCCGCAACGGTCTATAATCTTCATCGGTTAAAAGTATATTTATTTCTCTTACACTTTGCAATCCGCTCTTCAAAGGTATGAAATTCATATAGGTACGAAAATCAGATCACTATGATTTCAACTACCAAATTTCAACTACCTGGATTAAATTGGAAATTGCCTTGTATCGTATGCAATTTGCACTTTTCTTGCGTTATGTAAAAAAATAAAATAAAAACACTAAACACAAAATAGGACTAGTCCCACAGTAGGACTGTTCAACCCAAAATATGATACAAATCGATGCGGATATGTGTTTTTTAGGTTGGGCCCCGAATTGGGTCCCAACTCAATTTGATAAAGATCTAGTACATTTTAATATTTTTTCAAAATTTACACTTGATAAAGGGGGGTCTATTGATAGCACCCCCTTTAACTTTCAATATCAATCAAAATTCAAAATTTTGAAGACTTGGTTTCTTCGACACTCAAAAAAATATAAAATAACGCAAAAACACATCTGCAAGTAAGGTGAACGAATCGTCACCTCCTTTGAAACATATAAAACAGCGCAAAAAACACTTCTGGAGAGGGGGAACGAATCGTTACCCCACTCTTATCATCAATTTCACACAGTTTACATCGATAAACCGAGCATTTGACATTTAGAAAAAAATAAAATAAAATATACACTTATTTTTAAACTTGTATATAAATAAGACCCGTCCAAACGACGGGGTTAACATTTTAATTTTGAGCCCGTCAGACTAATTTGGGACGCGCGTTGACGATGATCGTTATACCGTGACGTTCGTCTGACGCACGTTGATATTCGTTTTACCGTGACGCGCGTGACTTGCGTGAGTTTCGTACGGACGCACTTTATAACGAATCGTTTGACGCACGTCTAGACGCTAATTATTATTATTTATTAAACTTGTAATTTCCAATTTATTTATTAAATGTGAAATATAATTTCGTTAAAAATATACAAATACAAACTTTCAAAATCTATACTTAGACATGGTGAAAAGAAGTATTAGTGGTAGTGATTTAGTCAGCACTTTAGTTAAAAAACATAAGTTTGCTGATGAAATTTGGCCTGACGTAATGACACCCGAAGCGGCTAAAAGAATTGGAAAAATGCAAGAGCGGTGGCGTGAGGATAGTAAGAGAATTCAAAGGGAGAAAGCGGAGGAGCAAGCAAAGTTTCGCAGAAAACACCCAGTTGTATTACCAAAAAAATTTAAAAATCAAATGATACTTTTACCAAAACACGATAACACACCTTTAACAGTTGAAGAAGCAAAACGAATAGATAAATTACAAGACAAGCTAATAGGTGAAGTGGAAGAATATCGCACTAGAGAATTCAATGAGAAACGAGCGATCGAAAGGCAACACGAACCAGTTGTCAATGCGTTGGAAAAACTGACAAATGAATTAAAAAAGAAGGAAGAAGAGATAAAAGAATTTGTTTCTAAATGTCAAATGCTCGGTTTATCGATGTAAACTGTGTGAAATTGATGATAAGAGTGGGGTAACGATTCGTTCTCCCTCTCCAGAAGTGTTTTTTGCGCTGTTTTATATGTTTCAAAGGGGGTGAACGATTCGTTCACCCTACTTACAGATGTGTTTTTGCGTTGTTTTATATTTATTTTGAGTGTCGAAGAAACCAAGTCTACAAAATTTTGAATTTTGATTGATATTGAAAGTTAAAGGGGGTGCTATCAATAGACCCCCCCTTTAACAAGTGTAAATTTTGAAAAAATATTAAAATGTACTAGATCTTGATCAAATTGAGTTGGGACCCAATTCGGGGCCCAACCTAAAAAGCACATATCCAAATCGATTTGTATCATATTTTGGGTTGAACAGTCCTACTGTGGGACTAGTCCAATTTTGTGTTTAGTGTTTTTATTTTATTTTTTTACATAACGCAAGAAAAGTGCAAATTGCATACGATACAAGGCAATTTCCAATTTAATCCAGGTAGTTGAAATTTGGTAGTTGAAAGCATAGTGATGTGATTTTCGTACCTATATGAAAAATATAATTTATTTAATCAGTTTTGTAAATATCGATCTTAAAAGAATGAAAAATATAATTTATTTAATCAGTTTTGTAGATATCAATCTTAAAAGAATGAAAAATATAATTTTTTTTTTTCATACATCAGTCCTGGAATGGGACTAGTTTATGTGAGGTTGAAAATGCCCGGTAAGGGACGCTAAGTCGGGGGAACAATAAATGAAGGAGATTTTGAAATAAAAATGTGAACGTCGGAACCGGGGCTCGAACCCGGGCCGCTGAGATGGGAAGCCGAGACGCTAGCTGCTGTGCCGCCACGGCAGTTGACAGACATCGCACTACGCTCCTATTTGAACAGCGACCTTGACCATTGACCTCATACATCATCGTACCTCTCATACTTCTCATCGATGACCTTGGACTATGACCTCATGCTTCCTCATGCTTCGTCATAGTCCCAGAATCGGTGTTTCTCTACTACTACAGGGTTTACCCCGAAATTGTTTAAACATTGAACAATCTCTTGATCTTTCCTCGGACCACTCACCTGTGATTGTAACGGTTGCTTCAACTGTTATATTAAGACCAGCTGCACCTTTATTGTGTAACAAAAACACAGATTGGAATCGTTTTCGAGAACTTATTGATCAAAATCTTAACGTTACAATGCCTCTAAAAAAAACGAGAAGATTTAAACATCACTGTTGAGCACAAACAAAACTATTCAATATTCTGCTTGGCGAGCAACTCCAGAAAGGAAGAGTGGGCTAATTGTCCAAATAAATTATCCGATTGAGGTAAATAAAAAAATAGCGGAAAAACGCCGCCTTCGTAGAGTGTGGCAAAACTCTAGGAACCAGATTGATAAAAATAATCCAAACAGGGCTACCCAACAGCTAAAGAGATTGCTTGGTAATATTAAAAATGAGAGATTCCAAGAACTTACATCGAAGCTCTTTCCAACCGAGGCAAGTGATTACTCTCTCTGGAAAGCTACAAAACACCTAAAGCGCCCGCAGGTTTGTATCCCTCCAGTGTTAAAGTCCGACGGTACTTGGACGAAAAATAGTATAGAGAAGGTTGAAACGTTTGCTTCCTACTATAAAGAAGTGTTTAAACCGCATGCAGTTCATCCCAATGTTTAACAGGACGTTACTGAGTTTCTTGATTCTCCAAACAAACTAGAAATGCCAATCAAACCATTTACTCCATCTGAGATCAAGAAAGTTATAAAAAGTGCAAAGAAAGCTCCAGGATATGATTTGATTACTGGCGAAGTGTTAAAGGAATTGCCAAGGAAAGGTATAGTCTTACTTACAGTAATTTGTAATGCAGTCCTGCGCTTGGAATACATCCCGTCGCAATGGAAATTTTCACAAATAGTAGTCATTCCAAAACCAGGCAAACCTTTAAATCAAGCTTCATCTTATCGGCCCATCAGTCTTCTCCCGGTCATTTATAAAGTTTTCGAAAAACTCTTTTTACAATGACTTTAGGTTGTGATTGATGAAAAAGATATAGTGCCACCTCACCAGTTTGGATTTCGGCGTAGACATTCTACTATAGAGCAAGTTCACAGAATAACTAATGTCATCAAGGAAGATCTTGAAAATAAACGTTTCTGTTCAGCTGCATTCTTAGACTGGCACAGGCCTTTGATAAAGTCTGGCACGCTGGTTTATTGTTTAAAATTAAATCTCTCTTACCTCACACTTACTACGGGATCTTCAAATCTTACCTGTCCGAAAGATTTTTTCAAATTAAGTATCAAGATGATATCACTAATTTGAATGAAATCGAATCGGGAGTGCCCCAAGGCTTCTTGGGCCTATTCTGTATATTTTGTATACCTTTGACCTTCCCCAGACACCAGGCATCACTAATGCAACGTTTGCTGGTGACACTGTACTGTTATGGCATCCTCCCGTTTACAAACAGCTTTGGACGATATTTCTGAGTGGCTGAAAAACTGTAAAATAAAGGCAAATGAAAAAAATCAATCCATGTTACTTTTACAATGTCAACAGCTACTTGCCCACCAGTCTCATTAAATAATGTTCTGCTACCTCAAGCAACTGAAGTTAAATACCTTGGCATGCATCTATACAGGCGACTTACATGGCACACTCACATCTGGAATAAAAGATTAAATTTAAATCTGAGGACAAATATATTGGCTTGGCTTCTTGGCAAACATTCAAAATTATCCGTTGAAAATAAGTTACTTTTGTACAAAGTTATGTTAAAACCAATATGGACATATGGCATACAACTCTGGGGAACAGCGTCTAATTCGAATATTGAAATTATTCAGAGATACCAATCGAAAATGCTGAGAAACATTTTACAAGCGCCATGGTACGTAACTAACCGAGTTGTCCATCGCGACACTAAAACTCCAACTGTCCGAGAAGAATTTTCCAAATTAAGTGTACGTTATCAAAGTAAACTGGAAGATCATCCAAATTATCTTGCAGTGAACCTTTTGGACAATAGTGAAGCTACATTTCGACTAAAAAGACATCATGTTCTGGGTCTTTGTACCCGCTTTTTGTAAAAGTGTTGTTTACAGTTTTATGTTCTTATTCCTATGTTAGTGCGCACAGTGGTGCGTAACTAACTTATGTTTATAATTTACATCAAATTTGCTTATTGTTCATGTTGAACAGATTGTAAATAAAAATTGTTATAAAAAAAGCTGTTCGCATTACAGTTTCTGAATGTTTACTTTCTTCTGAAATTTAACATAGAAACTTAGGACGTTCACGGGGCGTAGCCCGAGGGGATTTTAAGGAAGTGAATAGGCCTATGTGTTGCATGGGTTAAAGATCTACCTTTGTGTAAAGTTTCAGCCCAGTCGGTTCAGTAGTTTTTGAGTTCACCCGGAACATCCAGGTTGGTTACTATACGCTATCTACTATTGTATTTATCACTAATAGTTGTCCTGTTGCTCGTTTGTATAATTCTACGTAAAAATCCCATTAATCTGACACCTCAAACGTTAAAATCCATCCAGCCGTTATCGAGTTATGACTGTGAAGAAAACCCCCTATATTAATACATACATTGGACAACTAATTCTGTAAAGGAATTTTTTACAAGATAACAAAATATCATTTTACACACACGAGTTTATATATACATGTAACAAGGACATATGTAACAAAACCTAATATGTATCAAAAAAACAAATTCTTTCTAACAAAAATTTGGAAATCTGGCATTTTTAAACAGATAATTAAAATCGGCGGGATTATGTTTCTTTAATTAGGTCTTGATTTAGGTAGTAATCACGCCAAATTTGGAATCAATCAGTTCAACCGATCTATAGATACAAATAATGTTGTAAAACAGAAATTGGCGAACAATATGGGAATCGGTGCATTTTAGGGCTACGGTTATGAAGACTGTTTGCTGTAAATTATGTAACAAACTCGCTTATATATCGGTTCACTTTTCAACATTTTATGCAGTATACACCACCACCAACTGAGGAGGTGATACTCGACATAGCTTAGAATGTTCTTTTGTTTTACCAATATATCAGTTATTATATCCAACAATGGAATACACCTCACCCACAAATATGTCAATCAGAAATACAATATATTAGAAACTAGCTGAGAAATAAAACGCATTAAAAATATTAACGAGTTCGCACGCAGCACGCTGACGTGAGGGAAGTGAATTTCCACATCGAAACTTTTAAAACTAAAAATCAGTGTAAAAATATACATTTATTTCAATTTTGATTGAAATCTGAAAACAGTTATTTTTTGGCTGTTCTGATGCTCCTGCTTTCATTTACCTGCAAAGCTAGGAATACAATTTTGCGCATTATAATGTTAGGAGAAGGTCCAGGTAGGCTTGAAAGTAGGCGTGAGTTGCTGGGAATGATAAAAGTACTTTAACAAAGGAATAACAGGCTTTTCTAGTAAAACCCCCATAAGACAACGTACTGTGTTTAGTCGAAAGACATTTTCTTTAATAACTCGGTAAATATTTATGCTAGAATGACGAGAGAGGGCTTAAAACTTTCACCTCACTAATTTCCATCTTTTTACATGTGCAAACACCTACACACACACACACACACACACACACACACACACACACACACACACACACACACACACACACACACACACACACACACACACACACACACACACACACACACACACACACACGTATATATATATATATATATATGTATATATATATATTTATATACATATATATATATAACATTTTTAACGACCCTCAAAAACGTGTTCAGGGGGTCACGTTAGGAACTTCTATGGTGGTCCCGGGCTTAAGTTTCACCGTGCGCGTCATGCTAATAGTTCACTTTCCAAAGGAAATTCACTAATTACTTGACCAGCACTATAAAATCTTTGTTTTCGTGTTACCAGATGACTTCCTTTGCAGTATCTGACAAACATATTAACTACAACTGGTAATGTCATAATTGATATCCTCCCATGTGATTTGCATTGGAACTTACCGGGCCCATGGGAGGAGTAATAAGGTTGGATTTAGACATGATCACTGATCAGATCTGTATATGTTGACTAGCTGTTCCTGCAGGCTTCGCCCCGCAAACTATTACAGTTGTGTGTGTTATATTCTGTGGTTAGCCCGTGGAACTACTACGAAACAAGATCAGCTGTTTGTATTTTCATCAGCTCAAACAAAATTGAATGTCCATAAGGAATACATGGGACATTTTTCGGGGTCTCTGGCGGAGTCCTAAGGTCAGAACAGGATGAAAACCATTTAGTTTTCGTATTTTATCTCTAAAGAATCAGTGTACAAAATTTCAGCTCTCTACCTATATGGGAAGGTGGAGAATTAGTGATGAGTGAGTGAGTGAGTCAGTCAGTCAGTCAGTGAGTCAGCCAGGGCTTTGCCTTTTATAGATATAGATGTGACATGTAAGCAATGTTCATGACCAATTTTATCTTACTAGGTGCGGTAGTTTTTGCGTGATGGAACCCTAAACATTCATCCATAAATACAATCATCGAAACTTGTACATTTATAATATTAGTATGATTTAAACAGGTTATGACCAAGTATTGAACAATACTCAACTGGTGTGTCGGCCAATACTTGTCTTTCTCGGGCGTCTGAAATAAAAAATACAAGTCACGAATAACAGTAGTGCAATAACAACAGTTTTAACAGCACACAAATATCTACATGCAGCATTACGTTATTTCATAGTTAATTCTAAAATATATATGAATACTTTTCTACTATATTAACATATTTTAAGTGTTTTTCCACCTTTTTTATAATGAATAAGATATTTTGTTCAAGTAATTATCGGTTGTAAATCATTTAACTCTCTTAAAATCGTTCTAAAAGCGAGTGCTTCATAAATAATAAGTCTTTGACCAAACAGAAAGGTTAGTTTTCAGCCAAAACCCTCTGGTTTTTAACACATCACAGATGTTTGATAAGAGTTACGTGTAATTTGTAATGTCATTTATTATTAATGTAATTCTCAGTCGAGCGTGACTCTTGATCTACATTAATATAAATGCTGTGCTACAATCCATCAGAGATGTATGTTTATGTATTTCTTTTGATATGCACCGAGGCGACTTAACCACCTTGTCCAACCGGAAGTTAACTATTAAGTTTACGCGTGATGCATTGTAATACAACAAAGGAACCGTGGATATAATGAAGGAGAAACAAACGCCATTGTTATAATGTTCCTGAACAAACTTCGTGATATGGTATCCAGTCTATGAAACTTGTTAAAGAGAGTGAAATAATTACGTAATAAGACCTAGCTGGAATGACTGGTTATGATCAGTGCATTACAGAGGATAGGCTATAATAAATGGAGTATTTATGTTCAACCTTTAGCGTTATATTTCAAATTCAGCTATGGTGCAGGGATGAAAAGGGGTTTTAGATGTTTAATACTTTCTTCCCACGACAAAATGTCTGCCATTGGATGGAAAATTCAAAATTATTAATTCATGTCCACCACTTACAACCTTCTACTTGTGTTTACATTCTTCTGTATACATATAATTTATTAAAAGTACATTTAGCAGTGCAAAAGAAGTTTTTTTCAAATAACCATAGACCAAGTAGCATGATATTAGTTATATCTAAACTAACTTGTGTGGGGCAGTGGTAACGATGCCAGTGGGCAGTGGTATCGATGCAGTGGGCAGTGGTAACGATGCCAGTGGGCAGTGGTAACGATGCCAGTGGGCAGTGGTAACGATGCCAGTGGGCAGTGGTAACGATGCCAGTGGGCAGTGGTAACGAAGCCAGTGGGCAGTGGTAACGATGCCAGTGGGCAGTGGTAACGAAGCCAGTGGGCAGTGGTAACGATGCCAGTGGGCAGTGGTAACGATGCCAGTGGGCAGTGGTAACGATGCCAGTGGTCAGTGGTAACGATGCCAGTGGGCAGTGGTAAAGAAGCCAGTGGGCAGTGGTAACGATGCCAGTGGGCAGTGGTAACGATGCCAGTGGGCAGTGGTAACGATGCCAGTGGGCAGTGGTAACGATGCCAGTGGTCAGTGGTAACGATGCCAGTGGGCAGTGGTAACGATGCCAGTGGGCAGTGGTAACGATACCAGTGGGCAGTGGTAACGATGCCAGTGGGCAGTGGTAACGATGCCAGTGGGCAGTGGTAACGATGCCAGTGGGCAGTGGTAACGATTCCAGTGGGCAGTGGTAACGATGCCAGTGGGCAGTGGTAACGATGCCAGTGGGCAGTGGTAACGATGCCAGTGGGCAGTGGTAACGATGCCAGTGGGCAGTGGTAACGATGCCAGTGAGCAGTGGTAACGATGCCAGTGGGCAGTGGTAACGATGCCAGTGGGCAGTGGTAACGATGCCAGTGAGCTGTGGTAACGATACCAGTGGGCAGTGGTAACGATGCCAGTGAGCTGTGGTAACAATGCCAGTGGGCAGTGGTAACAAATCAAAAATGCATCCGCAATATACGTTCAGAGCCTTCCTCTCACTCCACACAAGATTCAATTATTTCGATAATTACTAGTGAGATATATAAAAAGTTTTACCGGCTGGCCGATTCCTTTTGCCCCGTCCCTTGCATAAAAATCCTGAAACAAAAAGATTTAAAGACACACTATGATTTTCTATTTAAATAGTACAAACACGCTTACCCTCATAACTTTGACGTGGCATAAGTTGTTTAATTTGATAATAGAAAGCAAAAGGTTTTCCCCTTAACTTGCCATACCCTCAACCCAATATACTCTGTTTGTTGCTGCAAAGTCCGCTTATCAACTATTTTACGGGTTTTTGTTAAATTGCAATGCCAGAGGCATTTCGTTAACAGCACACTCCTCAACTTGCGAAGCACCGAGGTCACAACCCCTGACTCTTCACTGACGTCCAAGACACAAGACGTTGAAATAGCGAGACACTACGTGATGTGTTTACTGTGAACCACATCGCATGGCAATATAAATCAACTGAATCACAACCTAGAACAATAACGCACTTCTTTATGAAGAAATTAGCCGACATGGTGCAAGGTTGAACATCAGCCTGTGTCCACGCTGTCATGATAGGAGATTGAAGAGTAATATTTCACCATTTCCCCCAACTGATTATCATATCTTTATAGCTCATTTGCTTCTTTTCTGCATTTTAAGGTCACTCCAGTTGTTATTTATAGCTCAATGACAATTTGAACTATTTTTAATATGACCACTCTATATATACAATCTTCACTCAACAGTTTTAATCTCTGCTTTCAGGAAACCATATGTTAACAATTATAAACAACACGGGTATTACTTTGACAGTTCCCTGGTTGATTATGAACCGCTGTTACAATTCTTGTTTTTATTTTAAACTCCATAAGCCCAATGCAAATCTTTTTAACTTTTCATTTTCGTTTTTTTACATTATTTGATTAGACCTGAATAGAACTTACTTATATCACATAGATTAGTTATTTCCAACATTTGAAGGAAATCGTTGGTGCCGTTTTAGCGAATTCTTTAGACCAGAGTCGCAAGCAAGCAAGCACGGACGCACGCAAACCTTACTCATATTACATTGTTGGATAGGATATGATAACCAGGAGTCTGATAAAGCCTAGATCAGTTCTGCAAACAGTTATTGTAGTAAAATAAATTTAAAAATATATATTGAATTAGGTAAAATTGTTGTCAATAGTTTTTTGTGTTACAGAACCCCATTGTGGGTTAATTTATACCAAGTTGTACTACTGTTTTGTGGAAAACTCCCCCAAAATTCAAAATTTCAAATTCGCATGATGTAAAATACCCCCGTAGCAGCAAACCTGCATACTCAGCGAATTTCCAATGCATATTAATTTATCTTAATACCACATAAAGCCACATACCAAGTTTCATCAATATACATTCATAAATAAACGATTCATGACATTTTAATTATTCTCCATAAGAATAGCATGGCGGCTGAGTATGCAGGATTGCTGAAATAAGGAACACTAAAAATGGGCTTTTATACAAATATCATTATAACTCAACTAGGTAAAGCCACATACCAAGTTCTATTAATTTATGTTCATAATTAAAGGAGATAACACGTTAATTATTCTCCATAAGAATAACATGGGGCTGAGTATGCAGGTTTGCTGCTACGGGAACTATCGGGCAAAAAATGGATTTTTGTGCAAATATCAATAGACCACAACCAAATAAAGCCATATACCAAATTTTGCCAGTTTACGTTCATAAATAAGCGAGATATACAATTTTTCTTTTTCTCCATAAGAATAACATTAGACAACGTACTGTGTTTAGCACTTTCAATATCTCTGTAACCAATTGACGTAGAGCAATGATCAAAATACCAAATTGTTTGTTTTTTTAAGTTGAATTTAATGGTATAAATTAAAATTTGATTTAAATTAAAATTACATGTGAAAACCCCAAAAAACACATTTTTGGGGTACAAAACCCCCCAAAAACCCCCCTTCGGATGGTGCGATTCATCTGGTTTTCGAACTCGTTCAAATAAATGGTACTTTACACATTTGTACCAAATTTCATTAAGATCGGACCTTTTTTACGAGAGTTATCGTGCTTACGGACACATATATATATACATATATACAAATTTGAACGAATGGTGTTTTTGGCATCTGGGGACCTCAAATGAAAAGTTATCATGGTCTCGGGCTTAAGTCTTACCATGAGACCTACGGTAATAGCTTCTTCCCTATAGGGGAAATTCGCTAAAAAGTTGTATACAAATATTTGCAAACAGCTGGGGAGAATAGGTAGTAGCTATTCTCGCTGGCCCTGTAAATACCTACCCGGAACCTGGGGTTAATTCTCCAATACTCTCCTCGCCTGCCCTGAAGATTCTCACACTGAAATAGATGAACATGACTTCAAACATTTAACCAAGACAATAACGATATTTCATAATGTTTCATAAATGATATCTAGCTCAACAATAATCATAAGCAAAAATTAAACCACAATCAATTTTTAAAGGATGAAAATTGCATACACTATTTCACAACTTCAAGGAATAACATTTTTTAAATTAAAGATAACCTTCAACCCTCTCTCTACAAGGGATGTCTAAGCGGTTGCATAATGTTCAACTTTAAACCCTATTCATATTTAGTGGCTTGTAGGTGCTATAGCCCCTAATGTTTTTTTTTTTTTTTTTTTCTTTGTAAGTGGATATTCTGTTTTAATTTACTGTTTGCATACTAAGGAAAATAATCTTTAGGGGATTGTGAACCCTTGTTGACACAAACAAAGCAAAAGCTTAAATCACATAATATTACTAAATACACTGTAGTGAGACCAGAAGTGGGGCGCAGCCCAGCCACAGCGTCACATGATAATCGATCAAAGGCTTATCAAACTCAGCAACATGAGTGTAACAGACAGACGGACCAGCTTCAATGCCAACTTTTTTAATGCAAAAACGTAAAAATAATAACAGGGTTCAAGATTATAAGAGATATAATGGCAAAAACTATAATTTTATTAAAATAAAATTACTAATTAAAGGAAATCAATCATCAATTCTTGATTTTTCCAATTAATATTTGATTTTTCCAAATTTTCTATTTTTTCCATAGACTTAAACATTTGTCACACTTATAAATATCAAAAGTTACAAAACACTCTAGGTATTATGAGCGCTCAAGATGTAATGAAAGTTTATACTTAACCCTTTTGTAGTAGTCTTCGTGGCGGAGTGGGGGCTGAAAAACAAGTTTGCCATTATGGTAAATTTGGTAACACCACTGAAATGGTTGGTTAACACTTTATCGTTATAAATACTTGGATAATGTACACAAATTAATAATAGGAAATACATAAGATGATGAATGTTTAATTGATATAGTTTCAAGGAAAACAGTTTCTCTTAAATAAATAAGGGAGTCGGGATCGATATCTAAGATGATCAGTTCCACGGCGACCCTTAGCACAAAATAACATTTGTGACCCTGCAAGTTGTATAAGAATATTTAGTGGTTTTAGCTTTAAATTTAAAAAAAAATACTTGAATTTTTTCACATTGTTTAAACAGATTATTGGACTCTAGTAGTATGAAAGAGAGCTTTTCTATAAAGTTATAGAAAACCTTTAACAGACTGAGGGAACACCGGACGGTTTGTTTAACAATACCACCTATGGTGGTCTATGGTGGTCTAGTACGTCAATTGAAAGAACATCTCTGACAACGAACATATTTGGGTTCGAATAGCCTGGAGGGTGAAACTAAAGAGTCAAGAGTCAAGTCTACAGATTATTAGGGTTATGCAAGTACTCGAAGCTTCAATTTTTCGGCCGAGTATTTTAATCTTCGAACTCGACTCGAAGTTTTGAAAAATACTTGAAAGTTCGAGCGAGCATTTCCCGCCGATTTCCGGAAGATCGCTAACGTTTGGACCGGCCAAAACGCGTAGTAACGGCCGCAAATGGCGATCGCTTTACGTAAAATCGTCCGAAAATGACGATCGCGACCAGCCAAAACGTGTAGTAACGGCCGCAAGTGGCGATCACATCACGTAAAATCGGCCAAAAATGACGATCGCGCCCGGCCAAAACGTGTAGTAACGGCCGCAAAAGGCGATCGCATTACGTAAAATCGGCCGATAATGATAATCGGACCGCGTAATTTCGGCCGTAAATGAAGGAAACCTAATATCGGCAAGTGGCGAATGAGCCACATAATATCGGCCGTAACGAACTACTATTTCGTCATTAAATTTTGGCTATAAGCGATGTCTGGACCAGGTGTTATTGACCAAATGCCAACCGGACCGTGTTTTATCGGCCGGAAACGAATGTCACACCGTGTTTTGTTTGTCAATATGTAATCCAGTTTTATTTTACGGCCAAAACTTTGAATTACTACTCATGTATTAGTTAGAAACCATGTTTAGATTATAAAATCTAGGGTGGTGTCCAAATCCCATTACACTATTTTAAACTACCAACTGATTGAAAATACTCCCTCGAAAATATTCGAAACTCGAAAATAATTGGCACTACTCGACTCGACTCGATTAAAAAAATCACTACTCACACACCCCTACAAAGAATAAACTTTTCTGTAGAAGAAATGGTATTTTGTCTGCACTTAAATATCAACAATGAAAGAGAAGATGTCATAGCGCCGCGAAGATAGAGTTGATCGGTCATTAAATAATCGTATAGGTTGTGACCTAACAGGTTATAAATCATTAAATCATCGTCTAATAAGCCAAGGCAACTAGGGCGTATTTTAAGGCGAATATGAATGAATGATGAGTGTAGAATGGGTGAGATGCCTTGTGTAGCCTTGTTACTGACTAAGACCGGCTGATTCTTTGGTCAGGACCATTAATTAATAGCCCAATGACCGATGGCAGCTGGGTCCAGTATCGAACCTTTTCAACATTTTCTCAGGATTTTGCTCGGGATCGATCTGGCGAACTCCAGCCAAACTTATGACTACTTATGTTCATAAACTGGAATGTATGTCTTTTTATCAGTTTAAATAAATAAAAACCTATTTAAGTTGCAACAAATTTAATTTGTATGACTAAATCCTCTTTAAGTCGCACTATAATTAATAAAAACCTATTCAAAAGTAGTTAATAATGTTTCTAACACTGCTGCAATATTTATACAAACTAGTTTATTTTTTCAAAATTTATTAATGCTATACCTAAAGATATTACATTAGTTAGTATCAACGGCAAAGGTTTACTGTATTAGATAGTTTATTCATCCTTTCACGAAAGAATACTTACAGTTTCCACGGGAGCATGTTCCTGTAACATAAGTCATGATTCACAAATTGTTTTTAAGTGAGCTTGAAGTAAAAATATACAAATATATATTTGATTGCTACAATCATAGAGTTTTGAATTCCTACAGTTTTACATATTCATTAATTTGTTATTCTGTATGTCTCTACACACGCACTATAATTTTACAATGACGGTACATCCAAAGCAGTATATACGTTTTTTGTGAGTATGTAATTAGTTGATCAAAAACCTTCACACTCAGATTGCATTCACACAAATTTCTCGAGTGCATTTTCTACTTGTATAGTATTTTATTTATTTTCCTTAAATGCTTGGTCTGTAAGTGGAAGCTCAGGTCCCGTTCCAGCCTTAATTAACATATTTTTTTATCAACATTGGAAAAACGATTCCTCACAAAGGCATGTAGGCCTGAGCTTAAGGAATGAGCTCTCTGTCAGCATCAATCCAAAAATAAGTATGTAAAATCTGAAGCTCTTCTCAACACTCATAAAAAACACGATCACTTTTACACATTATATAATTGACAATAACGAACAGTTAAAAACAAACAGCCTCAAATAAAAAAAATTGTAAAACGGATTACACTAACGAGTGCCTGGGCTTTGAGTGGAAGCTCAAGATCTATTCCATCCTTATATAATATGGATGATACATACCAGTGCTTATGTAAGTGGAAGCTCAAGATATGTTCCATCCTTATATAATATGGATGATACATACCAGTGCTTATGTAAGTGGAAGCTCAAGATATGTTCCATCCTTATATAACATTGATGATACATACCAGTGCTTATGTAAGTGGAAGCTCAAGATATGTTCCATCCTTATATAACATGGATGATACATACCAGTGCTTATGTAAGTGGAAGCTCAAGATCTGTTCCATCCTTATATAACATGGATGATACATACCAGTGTTTATGTAAGTGGAAGCTCAAGATCTGTTCCATCCTTATATAATATGGATGATACATACCAGTGCTTATGTAAGTGGAAGCTGAAGATCTGCTCCATCCTTATATAACATGGATGATACATACCAGTGCTTATGTAAGTGGAAGCTCAAGATCTGTTCTATCCTTATATAATATGGATGATACATACCAGTGCTTATGTAAGTGGAAGCTCAAGATCTGCTCCATCCTTATATAACATGGATGATACATACCAGTGCTTATGTAAGTGGAAGCTCAAGATCTGCTCCATCCTTATATAACATGGATGATACATACCAGTGCTTATGTAAGTGGAAGCTCAAGATCTGTTCCATCCTTATATAACATGGATGATACATACCAGTGCTTATGTAAGTGGAAGCTCAAGATATGTTCCATCCTTATATAACATGGATGATACATACCAGTGCTTATGCAAGTGGAAGCTCAAGATCTGTTACATCCTTATATAATATGGATGATACATACCAGTGCTTATGTAAGTGGAAGCTCAAGAAATGTTCCATCCTTATATAACATGGATGATACATACCAGTGCTTGTGGAAGCTCAAGATCTGTTCCATCCTTATATAACATGGATGATACATACCAGTGCTTATGTAAGTGGAAGCTCAAGATATGTTCCATCCTTATATAACATGAATGATACATACCAGTGCTTATGTAAGTGGAAGCTCAAGATCTGTTCCATCCTTATATAACATGAATGATACATACCAGTGCTTATGTAAGTGGAAGCTCAAGATCTGCTCCATCCTTATATAATATGGATGATACATACCAGTGCTTATGTAAGTGGAAGCTCAAGATCTGCTCCATCCTTATATAACATGGATGATACATACCAGTGCTTATGGAAGTGGAAGCTCAAGATCTACTCCATATTTATATAACATGGATGATACATACCAGTGCTTATGTAAGTGGAAGCTCAAGATCTGTTCCATCCTTATATAACATGGATGATACATACCAGTGCTTATGTAAGTGGAAATGTTCCATCCTTATATAACATGGATGATACATACCAGTGCTTATGCAAGTGGAAGCTCAAGATCTGTTACATCCTTATATAACATGGATGATACATACCAGTGCTTATGCAAGTGGAAGCTCAAGATCTGCTCCATCCTTATATAACATGGATGATACATACCAGTGGTTATGTAAGTGGAATCTCAAGATCTGTTCCATCCTTATATAACATGGATGATACATACCAGTGCATATGCAAGTGGAAGCTCAAGATCTGTTCCATCCTTATATAACATGGATGATACATACCAGTGCTTATGTAAGTGGAAGCTCAAGATATGTTCCATCCTTATATAACATGGATGATACATACCAGTGCTTATGTAAGTGGAAGCTCAAGATCTGTTCCATCCTTATATAACATGGATGATACATACCAGTGCTTATGTAAGTGGAAGCTCAAGATATGTTCCATCTTTATATAACATGGATGATACATACCAGTGCATATGTAAGTGGAAGCTCAAGATCTGTTCCATCCTTATATAACATGGATGATACATACCAGTGCTTATGCAAGTGGAAGCTCATGATCTGTTACATCCTTTTATAACATGGATGATACATACCAGTGTTTATGTAAGTGGAAGCTCAAGATCTGTTGCATCCTTATATAACATGGATGATACATACCAGTGCTTATGTAAGTGGAAGCTCAAGATCTGTTCCATCCTTATATAACATTGATGATACATACCAGTGCTTATGTAAGTGGAAACTCAAGATCTGTTCCATCCTTATATAATATGGATGATACATACCAGTGCTTATGTAAGTGGAAGCTCAAGATCTGCTCCATCCTTATATAACATGGATGATACATACCAGTGCTTATGTAAGTGGAAGCTCAAGATCTGTTCCATCCTTATATAACATGGATGATACATACCAGTGCTTATGTAAGTGGAAGCTCAAGATCTGTTCCATCCTTATATAATATGGATGATACATACCAGTGCTTATGTAAGTGGAAGCTCAAGATCTGTTCCATCCTTATATAACATGGATGATACATACCAGTGCTTATGTAAGTGGAAGCTCAAGATCTGCTCCATCCTTATATAACATGGATGATACATACCAGTGCTTATGTAAGTGGAATCTCAAGATCTGTTCCATCCTTATATAACATGGATGATACATACCAGTGCTTATGTAAGTGGAAGCTCAAGATCTGTTCCATCCTTATATAATATGGATGATACATACCAGTGCTTATGTAAGTGGAAGCTCAAGATCTGTTCCATCCTTATATAACATGGATGATACATACCAGTGCTTATGCAAGTGGAAGCTCATGATCTGTTACATCCTTTTATAACATGGATGATACATACCAGTGTTTATGTAAGTGGAAGCTCAAGATCTGTTGCATCCTTATATAACATGGATGATACATACCAGTGCTTATGTAAGTGGAAGCTCAAGATCTGTTCCATCCTTATATAACATTGATGATACATACCAGTGCTTATGTAAGTGGAAACTCAAGATCTGTTCCATCCTTATATAATATGGATGATACATACCAGTGCTTATGTAAGTGGAAGCTCAAGATCTGCTCCATCCTTATATAACATGGATGATACATACCAGTGCTTATGTAAGTGGAAGCTCAAGATCTGTTCCATCCTTATATAACATGGATGATACATACCAGTGCTTATGTAAGTGGAAGCTCAAGATCTGTTCCATCCTTATATAATATGGATGATACATACCAGTGCTTATGTAAGTGGAAGCTCAAGATCTGTTCCATCCTTATATAACATGGATGATACATACCAGTGCTTATGTAAGTGGAAGCTCAAGATCTGCTCCATCCTTATATAACATGGATGATACATACCAGTGCTTATGTAAGTGGAATCTCAAGATCTGTTCCATCCTTATATAACATGGATGATACATACCAGTGCTTATGTAAGTGGAAGCTCAAGATCTGTTCCATCCTTATATAATATGGATGATACATACCAGTGCTTATGTAAGTGGAAGCTCAAGATCTGTTCCATCCTTATATAACATGGATGATACATACCAGTGCTTATGTAAGTGGAAGCTCAAGATCTGTTCCATCCTTATATAATATGGATAATACATACCAGTGCTTATGTAAGTGGAAGCTCAAGATCTGTTCCATCCTTATATAATATGGATGATACATACCAGTGCTTATGTAAGTTGAATTTCAAGATCTGCTCCATCCTTATATAACATGGATGATACATACCAGTGCTTATGCAAGTGGAATCACAAGATCTGTTCCATCCTTATATAACATGAATGATACATACCAGTGCTTATGTAAGTGGAAGCTCAAGATCTGTTCCATCCTTATATAACATGGATGATACATACCAGTGCTTATGTAAGTGGAAGCTCAAGATCTGTTCCATCCTTATATAACATGGATGATACATACCATTGCTTATGTAAGTGGAAGCTCAAGATATGTTCCATCCTTATATAACATGGATGATACATACCAGTGCTTATGTAAGTGGAAGCTCAACATCTGTTCCATCCTTACATAACATGGATGATACATACCAGTGCTTATGCAAGTGGAAGCTCAAGATCTGTTACATCCTTATATAACATGGATGATACATACCAGTGCTTATGTAAGTGGAAGCTCAAGATCTGCTCCATCCTTATATAACATGGATGATACATACCAGTGCTTATGTAAGTGAAATCTCAAGATCTGTTCCATCCTTATATAACATGTATGATACATACCAGTGCTTATGTAAGTGGAAGCTCAAGATCTGTTCCATCCTTATATAATATGGATGATACATACCAGTGCTTATGTAAGTGGAAGCTCAAGATCTGTTCCATCCTTATATAACATGGATGATACATAACAGTGCTTATGTAAGTGGAAGCTCAAGATCTGTTCCATCCTTATATAACATGGATGATACATAACAGTGCTTATGTAAGTGGAAGCTCAAGATCTGTTCCATCCTTATATAATATGGATGATACATACCAGTGCTTATGTAAGTGGAAGCTCAAGATCTGTTACATCCTTATATAACATGGATTATACATACCAGTGCTTATGTAAGTGGAAGCTCAAGATCTGTTCCATCCTTATATAACATGGATGATATATACCAGTGCTTATGTAAGTGGAAGCTCAAGATCTGTTACATTCTTATATAACATGGATTATACATACCAGTGCTTATATAAGTGAAACCTCAAACTCTATTCTAGCCTTGGTTGATATTTACGGGTGCTTGTTCTACGAGTAAGTTTAAGTGAAAGTTTAAGTTATATTCCACCCTTATATGCCATTGTTGAAACTTGTGAGAGCTTTTTCTATAAACTGAAGCTCAAGTTGTATTCCAGTCGTAGATAACATGGTTGATAGACCTACTTACGAGAGCTTGTTCTATAACTGGAAGCTCCATTTCTATTCCAACCTTGTCCATTGCCGCCCAACAAGCGTGATCGTAAGCCTCATAAATTCTTTTCTGAAAATATAAAGATGAACAATAAAGTTATAACCCCTTTTTAATATTAAGTGGTTCATTCAATGGTATATAATTTGTAAATCCGTTTAAGCTGGGTTTCCCTAGCAGTCCGCACGCGGAGTATACCCAACATTAACACCACTGCGCGGTGCGCACTGCGCTCAGTGCAACAGGACGACTCCTCTGAAGCTGGGTTTTCCTATTTCCGCATTTTTTGCGGAGTGCACTGCGCATTACGCAAGGCGCTCCGTGCAATTCAGTGCGCTACTCAGTTTTGTTTTCCTAGCTCCGCACTGCGCAGCGCGGAATTATGTATTTTCGCACTTTGTGTTTGATGAGTGAACATTACTATATATCTGAAGGCTGTCACTGTGCTGATCCCTGTTACGTTTGAATTGAGAGTATGGCTGTTGACTTATTGTTGTATGCTTTAGTGTGTGAATAAATAGGAGCAGTTTAGAAAGTAAGACCATATGTATATGTATATTTTATGTATGTATCTTTTGCGACCGTAAAGATATTTTATTCGAACTATATCTCCACTGAATTACTCTTTATGACTGCGAGATGCGAGATCCCCGCAAGGATAACGGCAATCAAGCTATATTAGTATTAATTATAATATACAAATTTTGACCATATATTATTTTGACTCTCCATTAAATAATTCATCATGCTATTGTATACAAGTATTTCATCCTCGGAAGCCGTAATTTTGATCATTTTCACTAGAAAGTAACTAGTGAACGATTATAACTAAATTTATTCGTCGAAAATAACGTCTGTTGCACTCCGCACTAGACTGCTCCCGGAGGAGTCGTCCTGTTGCGCTCAGCGCAGTGCGCCCCACGCAGCGTTGTAGGAAAACGCTCCCATTTAATTACATGTTGTTGGGTATACTCCGCAGTACGGACTGCGCATTGCGCAGAGCGCACAAAATGTGTAGCTAGGAAAACCCAGCGAGCAGTCTAATGTGGAGGGCGGAGCGCAATAGAGGCAATTTATGACGTAATAAATGTGGTCCAAATTTACAAATTTACAGCTTTCGAGGAACTCCTTATAGAAGCAAAGTCAACTATTTAAAGGCAAGTCAAAATAATAGGCAGAATATCGTTTGTTAAATTAATCTAAATCAAATACACAACTATTTTTAACATAATTTACTCATGAAGCAGCGAAAGTTGTACAACTTGATAACTTAGTGTTGTAAAAGTATTAATTTACTAATGGATCCGTCAAAATTCCTATTATTATTGTTATTAATAAATAATACTACTAACCGGTATCCGGTTCTCCTTACAGGGATCTCGCATCTCGCATCTCGCAGAATAAAGTGCAATTCAGTGTAAAGTGCAAATTAAATAAAATCCCTTAGTTGCCGTAAAACAACAATGCGTATGTAGGGCTACTGCATTGCAACAGTCAAATAATCTTACTTCCTGAACGGCTCCTATTCTACTCATTCAATCATTTAGGCACACAATAAGAAGTCAACAACAATACCTAACTATACAAACGTTAGGGGATCAGCGCAGTGTTATAGTGCAGTATGAGAGACTCATGATCGCTCCAAATATCAAACAAAGAAGATGCTGAAAAACACATAAATTAGCGCTGCGCAGTGCGGAGCTAGGAAAACACGACTGCGTAGCGCATGAATACCACGGGGAGCATTCCGCAATGCGCAGTGCGCTCCGCACAAAATGCGGTGCTAGGAAAACCAGCATTATACAGTAATGTGATAATTTGTTGGAGATCTGGAGTACTTCTGGACCTTTATACATGAAGTTTGTTGTAAGTAAAATGTATATACTTATGTATTGTTGAAATACTTTAGTTTTTTATGATTAGGATAAGTGTGATGTAGAATTTTAGACATATGGTATAATTTTGTATAAACAGTTTTGATACTAAATAAAAAGGGGTTTTTGCAGGTAAAACCCTTTATATTGCAATGATTCACTTTTTATGTAAACATTTGCATCACATTTTCATACATTTGTAAATAATTAATAATCATATTTTACATATATGCCCCGTTTAATAATTCAGTATGTTAAATATCTGTTTGCCTCCATGCGTTACATTTCCCCAATGATGTACTAATATAGGTTAATATAATAATTATGTATTGTTTTTAATTTATTTCATCCCTCTGAACATTTCACTTTAGTTATTAATCATTTAATCCCATGAATAGATATTTTATTATAATTCACAATAGCCTACTTAAAATTTAATTAATTTAAAGATTTATTCTGTACAATTATCTCAGATCACATTTTTATATATCCTTAGTATTTAAAATTCAAAATTGATCTCATAACCAGAAGTGAACAAGTGAGATAAAACATGTGTTTCCTTCAGAAAAAGTAACTTTGGGCTCAAGATTAGTGTTTTATGTTTAGTTCTGTGAACCCTATAACAATCAACAGAGTGATCAAGGACTCCTTCAGAAGACATGGCCGGTGTTAGATGTTTGGTGGACACTGTCCCAAATTGCATTTAAATTTTCCCCACATAAACAGTACTTAGACACCTAAGTCTAATATGTTTATAGTCATCAGAGCCCAGATTAGTTTACCTCTCTTTATTTGGCCACCTCAAGCATATTTAATAATATCTGGGCCAAGATATATGTTGCTGAACCGGTGAGATTATTCCATTTACTAGGCCTAACTACAAACTTCAAGGCCTCACCGATATAAATTATCTCAAGAGTTATTAAAATATTTAGGCATAAGCTTTAAATCTGAAATATGCTATTACTTTTACAGCAAATCAAATTTACATATATAAACTTTGATAAGAATATCAGGACTTAAAAATATAACCTAGAGAACTTTTGTTTATTGGCTACCATCTTGAATCCTATAGCAGCTAAAGACTATCAACAGTGACTTTCATTAAATTATTAGAGATCACTAATTAGACATTTATTAATGTCAAATTTGATTTTCATTGGCTTTTATATCAATTCTAATTTATTTTACGATATTTATTTATTAAATTATCAAGAGTTTTATGGAATTTTGCCGGCACGATCAACTACACCCTGAGACAGAACCCCTTGTGCATACCAATTGAGCTAAGCCACCATTATTGTAATCAAACTATTAAGTAACATTTTAGAAAGTCCCCATTACTGTAATATATGATTGTTAGCCCCTTTCACCTAATTAAGAGTACAAACACATGGAAATTTCTTTAATAAACTATCTATCTACCCATTGTTAACAGCTGATTCCTTTACCTAAGCTAAGCAATTTTATAACAGCGAACAGAATAAGAGGGAAAGTATTTGGGTAACACAGTTGTTTATAAAAAAGTCACACACAACTCAAGATAGACATTTTTATTTTTATTTTTTGTTTATATTATATTGATCAGCTGTTGGATGTCAACTAAGATACACGTTTTTATTTTTCTCCTGAAAAATAATCAATCTTTTAATTATTTTTCTTTAATTTTGTAATATTTAGTGTTCTTATTCGTTTTAAAGTGATGAACTTAATCATGTAACAAGTCAGTGTGTGTTTGAAGTGTGTGTTTGAAACCAGTGGTTTGAAGAGTACACCCAATCTCTGACAGCTACCGAGGCTACAGACTATTCGCTATGGAAGGCCACGAAAAGGATGAAGCGACCCAAAATATCCATTTCACCTATTCTGAAATCTGATGGAAGCTGGGCGAAAAGTAATACTGAAAAATCTGAAGCATTTGCACAATACTTTTCAAATGTTTTCAAACCGAACGATGCTTTAATTGACAACGAAGAGGAATTACGAGAGTTTCTAGATTCTCCACTTCAACTTGATTTTCCGTTACGAAAATTTAAACCATCTGAAATTCGGTCAGTCATAACCAACGAGCTTAATCCTAATAAATCTCCTGGCTACGATTTAATTACAGGAAAATTGTTGAAGGAACTTCCAAGAAAAGGTATAATATTCTTAACTTTATTATTTAATGCTATTTTGAGATTAGATTGCATTCCTGTTCAATTTAAAAAAGCTCAGTTAATTGTAATACCAAAACCAGGGAAACCTCTAAACCATCTGAATTCGTACCGACCTATAAGTCTTTTACCAGTCATATCAAAGGTATTTGAAAAACTTCTTCTCAAAAGGTTACAAACTCTGATTGATGTAGATGTAGTGATTCCTGGCCATCAGTTTGGTTTCAGGCAGAAACACAGTACAGTAGAACAAGTCCACAGGGTAGTTGACATAGTACGACAGTGTTTAGAAAATAAAAACTACTGCTCGGCTGCCTTTTTAGATGTCAGCCAAGCGTTTGATAAGGTATGGCATACTGGCTTGTTGTACAAAATTAAGAAGTATCTACCACATTCTCTTTTCCCTATATTAAAGTCATATCTTACGGATAGATCTTTTCAAATTAAATATCAAGATTATATCACTCAACTGCATCCTATAGAATCGGGAATTCCTCAAGGAAGTGTACTTGGACCTTTTTTATACATCCTCTACACTGCAGGTCTCCCAGGAAGTGAGCATACTGAAATTGCAACTTTTGCAGATGACACTGCAATTTTATCCGTTAATACTGACCCAGCTCAAGCTTCTGTCCACTTGCAACAAAGCTTGGACATAATTACAAACTGGTTTAAGACATGGAGAATAAAAATAAACGAAAATAAATCAGCTCATATAACTTTTACTTTAAACCAAAATTCTTGTCCTCCAGTAACAATAAATAACAATCAACTACCTCAAGTAACTGAAGTTAAATATTTAGGTATGCATATTGATAGTAAACTAACGTGGAAAACTCACATTTGGATGAAGAGACAGCAACTAAATTTAAAAGCAAACAAACTAAATTGGCTACTCGGAATTAAATAAAAACTAACTTTGGAAAACAAATTATTGTTATACAAAACTATTTTAAAGCCAGTTTGGACTTATGGTGTGCAACTTTGGGGCTCTGCGAGTAACTCAAACGTGGAGATAATCCAAAGGTACCAATCAAAAATGCTAAGAAAAATTGCCAAAGCACCTTGGTTTGTATCCAATAGAACGCTACATCATGACTTAAACATCCCAACAGTTAAAGAAGAGATCACTAGGTTCAGTACAAAGTATATTGGCAAATTAGAAAACCACCCGAATCATCTTGCTATGAACTTGCTCGACAATTCAACCGCTGTGTACAGATTGAAACGATCCACAATCTTGGACCTGCCT
This sequence comes from Allygus modestus, assembly GCA_963675035.1. Taxonomy (NCBI): domain Eukaryota; kingdom Metazoa; phylum Arthropoda; class Insecta; order Hemiptera; family Cicadellidae; genus Allygus; species Allygus modestus. The sequence continues at coordinate 353,735,821 of OY776112.1, forward strand.
TTCAGATTTGTTTAGTGATTTTTGTTAGCGCTAACAGTGGTTAGCAACTAGCTCAAGTTTTAATGTTATTTTCTGTATTATATCTCACAATTTATTTACTCATTGTTCAAACTAGTTAAGAACAGATTGTAAAGTTAAATAAAGTTATAAAAAAAAATTTTTATTATTTCAATATGTTAGTCAGGTTTGTCGTCTGCGTTCAGAATAACAGGTCAAACCAACTGGATTACTGTAACTTGTGTCTCAGCTAAACAGAGGTTGGATGCGGATCAGGTGCTAATCTAAATACACAATACAAAGCCGGGTTAGTAAGTTAGTTAGTTAGTTCCACCAAACAGCTGTTATAAGGATTGTATCTAAAAATACTTGAAAGGCATGAACCTATGTTCATTATGGAAATAACAAATCTACTTGAATGACAACCCAAACTCTTTTTTCGATGCCGAAGTTAGCTCCATATAAAAAATAGTCGAATGAGCGTAGCAAACGAGCTCAAGCTGAAGGCGAGTTAGCGAAGCGAACGAGCTCTTCTTGAAAATGAACAAGCATTTGACATAAAACCAATTCAATGACATTAGAACAGAACAACGTCTGTCGGGCCAGCTAGTTCCAAAAATATGATACTTAAATTTGTTGAGGGTATTTTTTTTATTTTCGACAGTATATTGATTGAAGAGATGTTTAAACTGATAACTAGTGGAGGAGGGTTCAAATATTAGGTCCCCAAGGAACTCATAAAAATTATATTTTTCCTACATCACTGTTATGCCAGCAATATATAAAATATTGCTCTTAATAGAATAGCAACTAATAACTACTTAGAGTTCGGCTGATTGCTCACCTTGTGCACGTTCGTTCCAACCCAATCCACGATAGGCTGTAAAATATAATACAAGTCAATCCAGTAATTTGAGTAAGAACAAAATTGCTTTTACACAAATATCAATGTAACTCAACTAGGTGAAGACACATACCAAGTTATATTCATTTATGTTCATAATTAAGTAAAGCATACCGTTTTTCTTATCCTCCATAAGAATAAAATTGGCGCTGAGTATGCAGGTTTGCTGCTACGGGAACCATCGGAAAATATTGTTTGTTTTTTTTGACAATTATCCATAGACCACAACGAAATGGAAGCCATATACCAAGTTTCGTTCGGATAGTTAATAAATAAGCGAGATATAAAATGTTTCTTATTCTCGAAAAGAATAACATTGGACAACGTACTGTCTTTAGCTCTGTAACTAATTGACTTAGAGAAATTATCTAAACACTAAATTGTTCGTTTCTTTTAAGTCCTGTTCAATGGTGGAAAGTAAAATTTGATTTCTTAAAATATTATATATAAAAAACTCAAAAACCCCATTTTTAGGGTACGAAACCCCCCTAAAATACCTCTTCGGATAAAGTGATCTGTCTGGTTTTCGAACTTACGGTCATAAATGTTGCTTTACACGTTTTTAACAAATTTCATCAAAATCTGACTATTTTTACAAAAGTTATCGTGCCTACACACACACACACACACACACACACACACACACACACACACACACACACACACATATATATATATATATATATATATATATATATATATATATATATATATATATATATATATACTGTATTGAATGAATGGTGTTTTTGGCATCCGAGGACCTCAAAACGAAAAGTTATCATGGTCCCGGGCCACTACGGCCATGGTCTTACCATGCCGACTACGGTAATAGCTTCTTTCCTATAAAGGAAATTCGCTAAAATCAACAAAATATCACAGATTGAACTACTCTTTTCAGAAGCTTAGCACTGAATGGGTTAATGTTATATACTTACGAGTAATCCCTCCAGCCTTCTCTTTTCTTTTTCTTTTCTTTTTACTAATTCCTCAAGGTCGCTCATCAACTAAAAACAAGAATCATAATTATTCTGTTAGCAATTATGAACTTATCACGAGGAATGTTCGGATTGAAGCGGGTATCTAACATGTTAAATGTAGAAACAGTAAAATCAACATGTTCTCTTAAATTCATTACTATGTAAGTTATGAAATTGCCTTTTATATATGACAAAAAATAAACATTTCCAAATTTGTTTAAACTAGAGCGAACTCGGATAATGTGCTTGACAAGAATAATTACGCAAAGCGAGCTTTTAAAGATTTAAAAACTCTCACAATATTAGGCTTGTATATTGCGGTTCCGCTTTGCTCATCACTCAATCAGGTATTTGTATGCAATCAATTCATTCCACTCTAGATGTAATCTTTACTCAACGGTTCTATAATTTGTTTATCCTCTACCATGTGAAGGTTACTGGAAAGTTACTATTTGACAGTATACTAGATCTTGGTCTCCATCTAGACAAGCGATTAACATGGAAGACACACGTAACAAAAAAGATAACTGCTCCCAAATCAAGAGCTAAGCATCTTTATCGACTACTCAATTTCAATTCAAAATTACCTACTAAATCAAAATTACTATTGTACAAAACTCTTCTAAAACCAATATGGGCTTATGGTATTCAAATTTTTGGTTCAGCAAAATTTTGTCACTTAAAGAAAATTCAAACAAGACACTTCATACAGACTTTAAATTGAAATTTGTTCACGAAACAGCAAAAGAATGCTATCAACTATTCTTCAACAAACTTGATGGTCACTCAAATCCTTTGATTCAAGAACTCCACACACCGACACTTCCTGGCATCCTTCAGAGAAGATTAAAAAGAAACTGGAGCCGAGATCTTCTAAGATGACTGTAGTCACAGAAGAGCAAAACAATACGTGTTAGAAGAAACCTTTGAAAATCAGTTCAAAAAATGAAGACTACTGAGCCTACTTTTTAATATTATTTGCTCATGTTTTTGTTAGAATAATTATTAGCACATTTGCTCGTTGTATGTAATTTTACAGTTGCAAATAAAGAATGAAAGACCAAAAAAAAAAATAGATTTTTTTACAGCTTATGATTCTTTTGTTTTGATTTAAAACTCCTTAAGGCCAATGTTGAAATTTCCAATTTACCACCAAGATGGCTGCCTGACATTTTTCAGAGTCACAACAGATAGTGTTACTTGTGTTGTGACTTTGGTCTTAAAAATACACAAACGTCAAAACATAAATTTCTTTTGGATGGTTTTATCAAAAAGAAATTAGTTAATTTACTAACATAACGTGGTTAAATGGTTCATACACTGTTGAAGCTCCGGCATTGTTCGTCATCCGACCATCTGTAGGTCTGTAGGTCTGTAGGTCTGTAGGTCTGTAGGTCTGTAGGTCTGTAGGTCTGTAGGGGTCGGTTAAGAGTGTACCAAACATACTCGTGCCGCTGATTTGTTTTAACAACAATGATGCAGTATGTATTTTTTTAATTAACCTATATCTTTAGTAGGCTATGAGATTACGCCGTAGATTAAGAATACCACAAGGTAGTGGGGTATTCTTAATTACGCGACCTTTACTGACACAATTTACTCAATTAATAGATCGCAAGATAATCAACTCAAAAGCAGCCAAAGTAATACAATAGGTTCAAAAATATTGAAACGAAAATGGTTTAAACATACAATTTTAAATTAGTATAAATTTGACCTTTAGTTTTATTTGTATTCTCTTGGTTGAGGTTTTACTATTGTTCTTCCTCGGATTCAAGTTTGTTCGGGTTCAACTTTGCCTTTGCCGTTGACAATTGTCCGACTTAAGGCTTTCTCAATAGTTCCTGTGATACTGATGTAGTATAGGCGCTTACCACTTGCATCCTCCTTATGGTGTCTTTAATCTCCCTTTGAGAGAATCCATGTAGCATAGGATTATAGCCATAATCCTTGCCAATACCCTTCAGCAGTTCAAATGGCATTTTGAAAACTTGTGCTGAAATAAATTATATTCTTTAAAAACTATGCGGATCAATAAAGCAGTGGACACTAAGTACGCTATTAGTTATCAGTTTGGTGTACCTTGTTATGTCAAGTTTTAATTGTATTATGTAAAATTATTAAAGTGTATGTTTATCTCAGAAGTAACATTGCGTACTTTTTTGTACCCATATTTACGCTAAATATATGTGTTTTAATATTTAAAAAATAAGTTTTTTTTTTATTTCATGACATGTAGGCATAAACTTCGACGATGAGCACAATCAAACTGATGATTACTAAATATAATCCAAAAATTCAAATTAGAGTTAGTAAAGGGTCCCAATAAGTGTTATTTTTATAACTTATGAAATAAATATTTAATTCTAGTACTGACAAGTTCATTCATAACGTTATATTTTATGGTCTGATATTATGTATTAATTTTGTAAAATATGGTTAAGACGGGCTTATCAAATAAAAATGAAAAGCAATATTTCAAACTGGTTTTCAATTTTGAAATTACAGAAGTCTTCACACTATACAAGGTGTCTATTGTTAAAGCTTATTCCACCGAACCCAAGTAGACAAGTGCCAGACAAACCAGCAGCATTCCATTCACACGATAGTATGGTATGCTGTACGTAGCCATAAATAGTAGGCTATATTTATACACCAAAGCGGAATCCGCGTTTGTTCCTTTTTCGTGTGTGTATAGGCCTATGCCCTAGTGACAATTTGTCCGTTTCGGAAGGTTACGATCCATTCCCTGTTTTTTTTTACTATCTCAGGTCGACCTGTTCTTATAAATCGTCATTAATTAATAGCCTAATGACACGTGGCAGCTGGGTCCAGTAGCGAACCTTCGCAACATTTTCAGAATTATTATAACCATTGCCATAGCCCACCAGGTTTGGTTATTATACCGGGTGTCCATAAAGTCCTCCTGGACTGATTTTTACGTGAAGTCAAATAAAAACCACTAGAGCTACATGTATTAGTTTATATGTTTAAGAAAGTGAAACAAATCGAGTTTTATTCTCAATATACAACATCAGTACCCACTTGTACCCCGATGGTGGCCAGTAGAATATCTAACTGATATTCAATTACCGCCCAAGTATTAACCAACGTCTCCTCAGTAATTGTTGATATTGCTCCTCTGATTCTGGACTTCAGCTCGTCCATTTTAGAGACAGGTGTAGCATATAGAACATCTTAAACATAGCCCCCCCCCAAAAAAATATATAAAAATAAAAAATGTACACTGGGGTAATATCCGGTGAGCGAGAAGGTCAAGCTACGGACGGACCCGCCGCGACCAATCCACCGATTGGGGATGTTTCACCTAGGAAACTTTTAACATCCAAAAACCACTGCCGAGGCTCATTTCACTGAATACTACCCCAATGGACTCTTTTCTTTTGGGGATATGTTAAAGATATTGTATATTTCTCACCTATCTCTGATATGGCCGAGCTGAAGTCCAGAGGCAGAGGCGCAATATCAACAACCGCTGAGGAGACTTTAAAACTTGGGTGGAAATTGAATTTTGGGCTAGATATTCTACCAGCCACCAATGGGTCACACGTGGAAGTTTACTGATGATGCATATATTGTAAATACAACTCTATTTGTAACACTTTCTTAAAGCTATAAGCTTATAGCTGTAGAGTTTTCATTTGATTAAACGTACAAATCAGTCCAGGACTTTATGGGCACCTGGTATTTATAACCGTGTTGTCACCTAGGGTCTGATTTATATATTAATTTTGCCAAATATGGTTACGATGTGCTTATTAAATAAAAATTAAAAGCAATATTTCAAACTGGTTTTCAATTTTGAAATTACAGAAGTCTTCACACTATACAGGGTGTATATTTCAAACTATTTACAAACGGAGGTTATGTGAAGAAGAAGGATCTACAGGAAATTACATCAATTTTTAAACATCATTTAACATCGAGATAAATTAAATACTAAGTCTGTGTTGTTTATACATGATTGAAAATATAACCATAAATAAAACCATAACTTAAACTTACCTTCACACTAAGCTGAACCTCCGCCCAAGCTACCGGGTCAGATAACAGGAATTTTGAATACTTTACTGATACGTTAGTCCATCTTTATAAATAGTCTTGGCCAAATGTTATCTTGAAATTTTCATGTCATCTTGATGTGCTCCCACCTAAATAACTGGAATGTTTTGATTGATTTGTTTGTTTTAAAAGCATATGGTAACCAGGAAAAAATATTTATTACTTGTTTTCGAGAAAAAATAAATAGGCTCCTTGGATTCCTTGGCATACTTATAATAGGGTTCAAATCAATAGTCGCTTCAAGGCCACTCACTAAATGCAGTTTCATAAAATATGTGATTTTTATTTCTGTAGTTGCTTTGTTTGTTTACGTTAGGCAAAGCAATACTTATCTCCTTAGGTAAACCTTATCACCTTACTAAATGAAGTTTACTCCATCTAAAAGCTAAAATTGAAACCTCTACTTCAATATATATTTAAAATTCAGTTGAATTTAATTTTTATGACTTGAACTCTATAGGATTTTTTTCTCTCAACAATTTGGGAAAACTGTAATGTTAACCTTTTTATTCGTAAATAATTCTTATAATATACCACATTATACATAATTTATGTTTCTGTCTTTTAAGTGTTGTATAAAATGTTTTCATTAACGGATTATGGCAAAACAGACATATTAAAAACAATATTGTAACACCGCCCACGAGGTACTTCTCAAACAATCAAAACTAACACTTTTTCAGCAAATTTACTTTATTCAACACACATGATTTTAGGTTTACAATATCGCAGTTTGAAATTGAAGTTAAATTACTAAAGTTTAACAGTTAAAATTTAGAAAACGCCAATTAATAAAATGAAACAGGGAGAGAGAGACACGACACGTCTTAATTAATCATCAACAACTCAGCGACTGGGGTGAGGTCCCGGCTTTGTTCCTCGTTGATGGAGGGCCCTCGACCAATCATAGCCGTCCTCAACGCGTGACGTCACGGGGCTCACAACGCAGTGCGCTTGTCTAGTGCTGCGACCAAACGATTCATGTTGTCATTACACAAACTAAGTGGTCATAGAAGCGAGCCAGAGACGGCCGTGGAGATGTGACAACTGCTGACGCTATCACATTCCACGCCTCGACGGCTCCGCTCCGAGCCGTGGTCGGATTGAAGTTAGCTCGAGACAAAATATTCTGTCTTCTAAAAGTTGATCCCATATACTTCTTTTGTACCAGCCAACTCTTCAAAATGAAATTAATGTTAAGAGCACCGTTCCTCCTTTTAATTATGGATTTTAGTGACGGTAGAAATTTATTTATTAGGAGCGGCAAATTGTATTATTTAATTACAGTGTCGTATTAATGGCTTTTAACAGTCTAGGGATTTTGGGCCGTCACACCCCCCTCACCCTTAGACCATGCTGCCCCCAGCATGAGGTTACAGCAGATTGCCAAGTCTATCCCCTCACAACTCCTTAGGGGTACGCATTTGTCTACGGTTGGCTGGTCGTTGTTCAACAGAATTTTGCTCCCGGACAGCCAACCCCAATCCTTCCTGCTTAATTCACTGCGTTGTGTTTTTTTTTTTTTTTTTTTTTTTTTTTATTTTTTTTTTCAAATAAAATCATATTGTCACTGGTCCGCGTGTGTCTCTCCCTTTACAAGATATATCTCAAAAATATCTCAATCAAAACATCTCAAAAGTTAAAGTTAAACAAACAAGACTACGCACAACAAAAAAAACTAAAACATCTCATTTAACAAGGGCAAAAGTTACCTAAAACAACAAACACAAGTCCCTTCCTCTTAATTAAATACATCCCAAGGGTTACTGAAGGTAATCACCTTGGGTACACATATCCTCATGGACTATCAACAAAGCAACACGGAAAATGTTTGGAGACATGAACTGCTGCCAATACGGACTATTGGACCTGAACTCAATTACTCAAAATGGCTCTTCTACTCATCCGAGCAAAACATAGACATAACTAACAGTAGGACAAAGGATTGCTGAACCGTTCCACCACCTACAAGTATAACCTTTACCTAGGCTATAGATCACTTAGGAATAACAGAAGTATTCCTCCCAGAAAAAAGACGAACCGGCAAGAAAACAGAAAGAGGGGGCAAAGCTCCCAGCCCAGCAGGTTACTGTAGGACACCCTAGGGTGTTCTCCAGTGTCACCACCTTGGGATTAACGTAACAAAAAAAAAGAGGAAGAAAGAAACTGGCAGCGCGCACTACTGCGACTGCGGGGAAGGGGCTGGGGCCCAATCCAGGTGTTCCCCTTCCCGAGTCGGGGGGGCTGGTGTCAAAATCCAGTCGTTCCCCCCCTTCCACTCGCTCCACCACCGCGAGGGCAAGCGTGATGGCCTTCTCCAAACAATACGAGTTGCCACCCCCGCGTTCTAGACCCCTTTAGTGTGTCGAGGAGCTGGTGTTCAGCTCCGATACCCCTTTTGGAAGAATCAAAACAAAATCCCCATGAACATAATTTACATGGTAGTGCGACTGCCAGTAATCTCGGTGACGGTTCAGCAAACTTATACAGACTAGTAGACCCGCCGTTGAGTGTATGAGGTTGAGTTTGGATTGGTTTCGAATATTATTCTTTACACACCGACTTTGAATGGGGCCGGAAAAGTGCAAGACAATGATTTACGGTGTAAAGATATTAATTTGGAGCGCTACTCGCTTGCTATGGTGAAGCCGCACAAGCTTTCACTCGGGGCCGGTCATCACTCTGTCATACTGGTTACCGTATCTATTTTTTCATTAATTATCTCTAGATCACTGCTAGTTAAGGTCCCAAAGAGAAACTTTAGAACGTGACCACCGGCGTCCACCAGACCACGCTTTTGCCGGGTACGAGGCAACAGAGTGATTAAGTCACTCGTCTTACCCACATAGTCGGCCACCATCTGCTGCAACCCAGTGTACTCGTACCGAAAACCCACTTCCAGTCCGTGAACCGGAGAGTGCACGCTGATGTTCTGCGTCAAGAGATCCTGGAAAAACTCGTTATACTGACCTCTCACCTTCTCTAACAGTATACTTAGGTTCCGATTTTCCTCTTCCACTTCGGTCAGGTTGTACTGGAGCGCCACGGTCCAGTAGCTGTCTGTGAGTAGCACTTCTCCCTCCTTCTCAAAGATGACGCCTTGGCGGAAGCTTAGGGCACCACCCAGGATCAATAAAATGCCTAAAGGGCCTATAACAGATAAATCCACGCATAAATTAACAGAACAGAATTTATTAACTCACCATCCCCAGGCTACATAGCGTCTAACCGCTAACCGCTCTCTACAACGAAGCTCTTCAAAAATCTAACGAAATCCCCAAACCTCGCGGGTTCTCGCCTATTTCGTTTCGGTCGTTCGCAAGCTGAGGGTCCGGCTGCCACCTCTGCAGTATTCGGAGCTCCTTCCGGCTTATCCTCTACAATTTCCCCCGGTACACTTTCCACTACTTCTTTGTCACAGGGGCGCTGTTCTCCCTTTTTCTTTGTCGGCTCGGCCGGAAGTCGCGGACGTTCCCTACATGGTTTGATCCGATTCACGTGCACTACGACTTCGCGTTTCCGAATTCTCAACATCACGTTTTGGGGAGAGATTACCTTCACGATCTGATATGGTCCCTTCCACAACTTAGACAATTTCTTCACGCGGTGACGACCTATACTCGGTACGTGCAGCAGAACATACTGCCCTTCGCGGAATTCTGTAACCTTGGCCTTCTCGTTGTATCGACGTTCATTTCGGCCTCTGGCCGTGGCTTTTCTCTGTGCGGTTACCTCGTAAGCTTCCGTGAGCTTTTCCCGGAGGGCTTCGATGTGGTTGTCAAAAATGTCCGTCTCCTCCGTGATGGCCAGATCCGCTTCCATAGGAACCTCCATCTTCCGCCCGAAGACCAGTTCATAGGGGGAGTAGCCCGTACTCTCGTGACTCTGTGAGTTGTAAGCCATCGTAACATAGGGCAAGTATTCGTCCCAATTGGTTTGATTCCGGTTGACGAAATGGCTCAGCATTCTCATCACGGTAGCATGGACCCTTTCCAGCCTGCCATTGCTCTGGGGGTGAAACCCGGTAGTTTGGATTTTCCTAACGTGCAGGAATTTGCACAAGTGCTTAATTAAGTCAGATGTAAAGTTGGCCCCTTGATCGGTTACCAACGACTTAGGCACGCCAAACTTAGTTATCACTCTCTGGACCAACGCTCGAGCAACGCTCTCTGCGGTCTGGTCCGGCAATGGAATGAACTCACAGTATCTCGAAAAATGGTCCATAACGCTCAAGATGTAGACGTTGCGGGATTCGCTAAGGGGCAGAGGTCCTACTATATCCGCTGCGATTACCTCAAAGGGCTCTCGGGGTTCATTAAAGATTTCCCCTAGAGGCGTTTTGACTCTCCCGTGATTGGTTCGCTGACTACAACTGCGACACGTCCTAACATAGTCCATCACGTCCTTTTCCATGCCTTTCCACCAAAATTTCTGTTTTACCCGATCTAACGTCTTTGCTACCCCGGCGTGTCCGGTGGTAGGCAAATCGTGATTCAGCCTAATTATCTCTGGCACGAGGGAAGTCGGTACTACAATTTTCTTTTCGCCTGAACTTAATCGGTACAAAATCTTTTCGGGGCTCATCCGGAAGCTCTTTGCCTGCTTCAAGCCTTGAACAACAGGGTCTTCGCGTTGACGCGTCCTGAGCACTTCAAGATCGACGACAGGGAGCACGTCCTTCTTAACTGCCTGCACGGCTCGACTCAGCCCATCTGCGTTGGTGTGTCTCTTTCCGGCTTTGTGTTCCACCGTGAAATCAAACTCAGCTAATCGCAGTGACCACCTCATCAGCCTGCTGCTAGGATCTTTAAGAGAAAGCATCCATTTCAGAGCAGCGTGATCGGTGATGACTTTAAAAGGGCGTCCCAACAAGTAGCATCTAAAGTACTTAGTGCTCCAGACCAAACTAAGCAGTTCACGCTCAGTTGTCGAGTAATTTTTCTCGGCTGGAAAAAGGGTTCTGGAACAGTACGCTACAGGGTGTTCTTGACCATCTATCTCTTGCGAAAGGACCGCACCAAGGGCAAAGGTGCTCGCGTCAGTGGCCAGGATAAATGGCTTACTGAAGTCAGGATATACTAACACAGGTGCCGAGATTAATTTCTGTTTCAGTTGGTCGAAAGCTTCTTGACACTCCGGCGTCCATGCAAACTCGCGTCCCTGTTTCGTTGCCTCGAAAAGTGGCTGACCAATCGTGGCGTAACCATCGATGAAACGTCGATAGTAGCCAGATAGTCCCAGGAACGACCTGACGTCCGTCACGGTCTGCGGCACCGGAAAATCTCGCACTGCTTTGATCTTTCCCGGGTCAGGTTCCACTCCCTTTTTGTTGATCACGTGGCCGAGATAGTTTACTTCGTCGACCACAAAGTTGCACTTACTAAGCTGTACCGTCAAATTTACGCTCTTGAGCTTGGTGAATACCTCCCGGATGGCCTCAATGTGAGAGGGTAGATCTTTAGAAAACAGTATTATGTCGTCGAGATAAACGAGGCACTTCTCTCCCTTAAGGCCCATCAGGACTGAGTCCATCAGTCGCTGAAACGTGGCGGGAGCAGTGCTCAGGCCAAAAGGCATGCGCTGGTATTCGTAGTGCCCACCAGGCACGTTAAAAGCAGTTTTTGACCGACTTCCTTCGTCCACTTGGATCTGATGATATCCCGATCGGAGGTCTAGGGTTGTGAACATCTGGCAGCCTCCCAGCGAATCTAGGGTTTCCGTGATATTGGGGAGGGGGTACACGTCAGGGGTGGTTACGGCGTTCAACCCTCTATAATCTACACAAAACCTTAATTTAGGGGTACCATCAGGGGATTTTTTTGGCACCAGCACCACAGGAGAGGCCCACTCACTCTGACTTGGGACAATGATGCCCTTGTCCAGCTGATCTTGGATCAGACCGTCAAGTACTGCCTTCTGGTGGTACGGCACACGGTAAGCTTTCTTATAAATGGGCGCGGCGTCTCCAGTACGAATAACATGCTTGACTGCTGAAGTGCAGCCTAAGGGTTGATCTTCACTATGAGCGAGCACACTACTGAATTCCATGAGAGTGGTCTTCACGAGGCCTCGCTCTTGACTTGGAAGATGCTGGAGCTTCTCGCTTAAGCACGCCTCAAGAATAGCTTCATCAGCTCGGCCTACCATCCCTACCCTTGCTTGTGGCTTCCGGTAATTCTGAAGTGCGATTTTGCGTATGATGGAGGCTAATTTTAATTTTCCTTGTTCGTTAAGGTGCAGCCCGTGTCTCGTGTACAATTTCCGGTTCAGTTCCCCCTTTAGATCTAGAAATTGGATTTCCCCCTCTTTTTGCTTGGTCACCTTTTCGACGATGGCTTTGAGTAAACCATTCGCGTCGCTCAGTTCGGACTTAAGGTCCTGATCAAAACGATCAAAAATTGACAAAACTGATATCCTTGCCTTCCATTCCCGCGGTAGGGCGACAAAAGCCTGCTGCAAGGTTAATGGGTAGGGCGCGGATTTATCAACGTCATTTGTCCCTCCTATAATAATCACGGAATCGTCCTCGTTCAGGCGGTTGACTACACTCCCCAGTTTCGATGTTACTTGTTTTAACCTTCCATTAGGCATGAAAAAGACTTCTACTTCGATGTTTCCGGGCAACCTTTCCGATAGTATTTCTTGCAAACCACGACCGTGGCTATCAGCCAAAATCAACAACTTTTGACGCTCGGGACCCATCTCCTTGAATGAGGCAAGGTCGCTGTCGAGCGTCCCTAACTTCAGGTTCTTAGGCAAAGTTAGCTCTTCGGCACTTACGTTTACAGTCTTAACCCAACAACGATTTTTTTCTACCCTTGTCAGCGTCCGAGCAAGATAAACGCCGTGCATGATGAATTCGCATGGTTCGATCACTACTTCGAGGCCCTCTAATTCGTCAGATCCGGTGGTCAAGTGACTAGTTTTGACTTGAATAATCTTTTCGCAGCGTGGCGGAATTTTGACTCCATTGCAGCAATAGACATAGCGTTGTGTCGTGGTCTGTACAGCGCTAGTAGAAGGGCGGTTTGGGTCCGGCACGGTTTCCCCTTTCCTAATGCGGTTTAACCAAATTTCTTTTCCGAATAACCGGAGCACACCCCGTTCTACGCTTATTTCCCCATTACCTTGTCCGAAAATATCACAACCTAACACGGCTAGATAACCCTTAGGAAGATTCCCCACTACGAAATTTCCTGGTACCTCAATCCCTGGTTTTAGATTCAGAGAAACCCGCTGTCGACCGTATGTTTTGAGTGTTTTTCCTGAAATGCCCTTTAGCACCACGTCTGATTTTACAAGGGGAGAGGAGGATGCTCCGCGTTTCAATAGGGAAACCTGCGCTCCTGTATCAATTAGGACTTTTCCCTCGGCATTCTCGATCTGGCCTATTGCTACTAATTCGTCGACAAGTTCCCGGACTACTGGTACCGTTCGTATTTCTCGCTGTGCAGTGATGTTCTCTTTTGCGTTGTTCGTTCTGATCGTCGCCTGTCTAGGTCGCTGTGGAGCAGCTCCCTCTACTGTCGGGGTGTCGTGGCGGCGGCCCCACTTACCCCGGCCTCGTTTCCCGAACGAAGGCCGCTTGGGTTTAGCCTAACCCGACAGTCGCGCTGTATGTGCCCTGCTTTTCCGCATCGCCAGCATGATATCCGGTTAGAGGGTGCTTCTCGCTTACTCCTGCAATCCCGAGACACGTGTCCTTTCGCGTGGCAATTGAAACAAGTGATATCAGGGGTATCGGCTGTCTGGAATACCCTACGTTCCGGTGGTGCTCTGGTGTTCCCCTGGTTTGTTGCGCGGCGCGGAGCGGTGTAGGCTAAGTCAGGTTCAAGTACTGCCACGTTGCTTGTGGCACCGCGCGTAGCAGCGGACCGAAGGCGTCCCGCTTCCGCCTTTCTGCCCATTGCTCGCAGGTGTTCAATGGATTGTACGTCAAACATAGCTAACCGATCTTGCAACTGAGGGTGGATGTTGTGAAGCATTTGTTTCAATTTTACTTCTTCGGATACAACCGATGAGAGACGACCGTACAGTCCCTCCATGGCGGCGATGAACAGGTCGATGGGTTCTGTTTCGGCTTGGACTCGGTTAAAAATCTCTTGCTGCAAGTATATGTCATGGTCGGGATGTTGGAAGACCAGTTCCATATCCTTGCACAGCTGTTCCCAGTTACTGAGACGGCCTATCGTGGATCGATACCACGTCAGGGCAGGCCCAGTGAACAAATCCACTGCCGAATCGTAGAGTTCCGCAGTAGTGACTCCTCGGGCCCTACGTAACTCTTCTACTCTCTGCAAAAACGCTCCTACACTCTGCGATTGACCGTCGAACTGAAGTCCCCACTTATAGACCGGTACGCTCCTACTGTGCGATGGTGATGCTTGCGACGAATGCGACATTGGTACGGCGTTGACGTTCAAATTCGGCGCGGGCGGAGCAAGCCGAAACGCGGGTGGCGCTACTACACTGGCTTGGCTGGCTGCTACAACAGGGGGACTACTAGGTGGCGGCGCCTGTGCTTCTTCCAGGTTCACATTGGGCCGGTTAGTCTCCGGAGTTGGAGGGTTACTACTTGGATTACTACTTACTGCGGCCAACGCTAAATCTTTTTTTTCTTTGGCCGTTTCACACAAAGCCTTAGCCCTATCCAATAGTGCGTCGTGACGTCGTGCGACCGAGGCGTCGCCTGTCGCCCCTACTGGGATTCTTTGCACCCGCAGATAGTTGTGCCAGAATCGCGTTTGAAGGCGCTGGCCTTCGGTATCTGTATAGTCCCCGTCGTATTCATTCGCGGCTGTAGCGAACGCGTCTAGTTTTTCTTCACAGGCCTGCAGTTCCGTCTCGATATCAAGGGAAGCTAGCACAGTCTGATCGATCGGTGTGTTTGATTTGAAACATTTTGTTAACCGTGTCCTCAAGTCATCTGCACTACCGGCTGTCGATTGCCCGCGGATTTTCAATTCATATTGGTTCTCTTCCTTATTTAAGAAGTAGGCACTCATGTTGTAGGCCGAAACTAGATTCCAAAGAGCAAACGAACAGTGCATCCACTAAAGTATTTTCTTAATTTCGTCAATCACTGGTATAAAATTCGCAAAGTCCCACTTATTATGCTCAACAGTTTACCGAAGTGATTACTGCCCATTAATTCTCTCAAATTTAAAATTACTGGATCCACCGGTGTAGAACCCTCAATAACCCCCTACTGATGAGAGCTTCTGAAATAAATAAAATTCACCCAGTCCCATTTATAATTTCCAATACTTTACTGAAGCAGTCATCAGAGGCTCACACGCCTAAGTCCACACGTTGTTTTGTTTTTCAAAAAATATTTGAAAAAAGGTTCAAAGTCCCAACTTGAAGTTCAATAAAGTACACTTAAGTCCCAGAGTACGATTACTCTAAGTCCCAACACGGTGAATTATTCCATTAAAATCACCAATTTAATTTCAAAAATATCACAAGTCGTTTGTAGTATTCAGTGAAATTTTGAAAAATTCGGCTAAGTCCTTAGCTCAAAATACACAATAAATTTCGAAAATTACTGTCGAACGCCCATTTCCTCACTACTATGATGGTTCACGTCGATTATTTCTAAGTCCCGATTTATTTCAATGAAATGTCACAAAACTCCTATTTCACCCCTACTAATGCTTTGTTTCGTCGAAAATCCAAAAATTGTTTTATCCTTTATTATTACCTTTAAACCATTATTCTATAGTGAAACTATGCGATCCTTCCTTGATTTGAACTCGTAACTACGGCACAGAGGAAATATCCATCAGTGGATAGTGAAACGAAAAAATATAATCTAAGTTGAAGTTTAATAAATTTTATATAAATATTTTTCAAAACTGATTACTATTTCTAAGTTATTTACTTTATTACTATATTTTAATTTCCTCTTACAGCCACGCAGTTACGGCCCCTCAAGTTACCGGTACCTTTAGGATCGCATGTAAGGTTCACAAGTGTTAATTTCATGCAAATAAACTTAGGTTAATTTAGAAAGCATTTATTCTAAGGTTAGTATAATTAATAAATCCTACAAACACCCGTTCTTGAACAAACAATGTCAAATCACTAAATAAAAATATAACTTGCTTCAGGAATGACTATCTCATCTATAAACAACAACAAGTGTGGGACTCTGTTTAGATTAATCTATACAGACATCTGTTTACAAACACAGGCAAACACCACTGCCTTGTGCATCACGGCGTCACTGCCTCGTTACGATAATCGTCGCCCAAGTCGCACTTCGGACAATTCGGATTAATTTACAATATAATATTTCTTCAATTTAATTCCCAGATAATTTATAGTTTCACTTTAATATCGTCCTCCTCCCTGTTTCAGGATGAGTTGCAATTACTAACTCATTTATGCTTCAGTTAAGCAGAAGCCAAGATGGCGGATTAGTCTACACAAAGAGACGCTTTGTTAATTGCAAATGGCGGCTCTGAGCTCTTTGTAACAATTAATATTCTGAAAATGAAGTTTTTATAAAATGAAAATTACTTTACTGTGAGATTTAACAAGATTGTTGGATTGAAAATTACGAAAAAAGGATGCTTCTTATTTTTAAACTGAATTAGAGTGCTGTAATTATTCTATGCATTGAACAAATTCCACTTACCTTGAAAATGCATTTCGGCTGGTCGATCGATGTTGGCCCGTGGAGAATTTGGAAGCGTGGGAAATTTAAACTCAACAAGCTTTCGGTATTTTCGAAACCGACCCGCACCTAGACACCAATTTGTAACACCGCCCACGAGGTACTTCTCAAACAATCAAAACTAACACTTTTTCAGCAAATTTACTTTATTCAACACACATGATTTTAGGTTTACAATATCGCAGTTTGAAATTGAAGTTAAATTACTAAAGTTTAACAGTTAAAATTTAGAAAACGCCAATTAATAAAATGAAACAGGGAGAGAGAGACACGACACGTCTTAATTAATCATCAACAACTCAGCGACTGGGGTGAGGTCCCGGCTTTGTTCCTCGTTGATGGAGGGCCCTCGACCAATCATAGCCGTCCTCAACGCGTGACGTCACGGGGCTCACAACGCAGTGCGCTTGTCTAGTGCTGCGACCAAACGATTCATGTTGTCATTACACAAACTAAGTGGTCATAGAAGCGAGCCAGAGACGGCCGTGGAGATGTGACAACTGCTGACGCTATCACATTCCACGCCTCGACGGCTCCGCTCCGAGCCGTGGTCGGATTGAAGTTAGCTCGAGACAAAATATTCTGTCTTCTAAAAGTTGATCCCATATACTTCTTTTGTACCAGCCAACTCTTCAAAATGAAATTAATGTTAAGAGCACCGTTCCTCCTTTTAATTATGGATTTTAGTGACGGTAGAAATTTATTTATTAGGAGCGGCAAATTGTATTATTTAATTACAGTGTCGTATTAATGGCTTTTAACAGTCTAGGGATTTTGGGCCGTCACAATATCATTATCGTTATTATTATGGTATCTTACAGTATTATAAAGTATGTGATTTATTTAGTCAAAAGATAAAAAAATCAATAAATTTTTAATTTATTATTATATTTAAACCTATATACATGGTTGGAACGGTAACATGAAAACTCATGCAAAATAATATAAAAAGTCTACTGTACACAGATTTACAACATTTCTTCATCAACATCAGCATCAGAGCTCTCGTCACTTTTTTCTTCATCGGCACCATTGTTTATGATAAGTCTCTGAACTTCTTCAGCTCGCACCCCTTCCTTTATGAAGTCTTCCTCCTGCAGACGTTCAGCATGACTGACACACTTTCGCCAATCTCCTACTGTTATGTTAGTCAACTTTCTGCAACAAATGGATATCTTTCATTTTACAGTGCGTTGCACGAGTGAAAGCCCAGCCTGTCCATAAGACTAATTTTAACATTGGGTTTATGAACGGCCTGGTTTTTCACTCGTGCAACGCACTATAAATGTTTTGTTACTTTCTGCAACTTTTCCTTTAACGTTGGCCCAGATCAGTTTGATTGGATGGCACTGGCAGCAATATGGAGGTAGCCTAATTACTTCATGCCCCATAAGCGAAGCTAAAACATCCAGCTTATACACTTGATACTTTGCCTTGTTTTCTTTCACCGTAGACAGCAACTCAGGGACAGTGTGCAGTGGGTTGTGAGGAATGTTTTTCTCACTGAGCCAGTTAATAATATCAGCTTTTTGGAGTTACTACTCGGGGTTTTCTCGAGATACTTGGAATGGTAACTGGCATTATCCATTACAACCACACATCCCTCTTCGAGACATCTTAACAAGTCGAGAAACCATTCTTGAAATAAATCGCCATTCATCTTGATGGTAATCAACGGCGTTTCCTGATTTGCTCTGAAATATGAGTTCCGTATTTTTTTAAAACCCGTGTTGTGCTGAACCAGCATGGCAAACGATCAGACTATCCCCTTTACCAACAGGTACTTTTAGCCCACCCTTTGAATCTGAAGTTTGCCAAATGTATTTCCTAGAATGGTTCTGGTTTATCCATGTTCCGTCAAAATATATGATAGGCCGATTTAACTTGCTTTTCCTTTCGTTGTGCATTTTTCCTAGGAACCTTATCCGAGCAGTTACAGTGTCCGATCTCTCCATCAAAAACCGTCTACAATCATTACATTTTTTGTAACGGAAGCCAATATCACGACGTATTCTTCTCAATGAACTGCCTATAAAATTACTGAATTGCTGCCTATAAAACAATTATTTTCCTCGAGGACTGTTTTTATTTTTGCACACGTAGGATACTCTCCCCTGTCGAAGAACTCTTGAATTGTTCTTCGCAACAAGTCTTTTAGGAAATCGTCGAAACCTGTCAGCTTCTTCACGTGAAGAACTTACTTTGACGAGTCACATAAGACTGTCTTTCCTACTTGATCAGCATTCCCTTCCTGATTGTTAAGTACTACACTTCTCTCCGCTTCATTGCAAATCCGTTGGGCTGTTCTACGGGATACATCACAGGCCTCAGCAGCACATTCTTGTGTTTTAGCTAAGACTTCACCTACCTTCTCGTTCAGTTTTGTAGTTATAAGCTCTTCCAAGTATGTATACACATTGTAGATTATTCCTTTAGATTGTTTTTGAATAGCTGGCCCACTCATGATTCTCAGAGAAAAATAAATGACAAAGAAATAATTTAAAGGATGGAAATAATAAGGCAACAATATAAACTAAAACCAGATTAAAAATAACAATAAGTAGCATTAAATTATATGTAGCCTTCTGAACATAAATACCCCCGTAGCAGCAAACCTGCGTACTTAGCGAATTTCCAATGCATATATATTTATCTTAACGCCACATAAAGCTACATACCAAGTTTCATCAATATACATTCATAAATAAACAATTTATGACATTTTAATTATTCTCCATAAGAATAACATGGCGGCTGAGTATGCAGGTTTGCTGAAGCAAGGAACACAAAAAAATGGGGTTTTATGCTAATATCAATATAACTCAACTAGGTGAAGTCACTTACCAAATTTCATTAATTTATTTTCATAATTAAGGGAGATAACACGTTACTTATTCTCCATAAGAATAACATGGGGCTGAGTACGCAGGTTTGCTGCTACGGGAGCCTTTGTCAAAAAATTGTTTTTTTGAGGAAATATCAATGGTCCACAACCAGATAAAGCCGTATACCAAGTTTCGTCAGTATATGTTCATAAATAAGCGAGATATAAAATTTTTATTTTCCTCCATAAGAATAACATTAGACAACGTACTGTGTTTAGCACTTTCAATATCTCGGTAACTAATTGACGTAGAGAAATGATCAAAATACCAAATTGTGTGTTTTTTTAAGCTAAATCCAATGGGGAAAATAAAATTTGACTATTTCCAAAATTATATGTAAAAAGTTCAAAAAACCCATTTTTGGGGTACAAAACCCCCCCAAAATACCCCTTCGAATAGAGCGATCTGGCTGGTTTTCGAACTTAAAGTCATAAATGTTGCTTTACACGTTTATACCAAATTTCATCAAAATCGGATAATTTTTACGAGAGTTATCGTGCTCACGGACACATATATATATATATATATATATATATATATATATATATATATATATATATATACAGTTTCGAACGAATGGTGTTTTTGGGGTCTGGGGACCTCAAAACGAAAAGTTATCATGGTCCCGGGCCTAGGTCTTACCATGCGGACTACGGTAATAGCTTCTTCCCTATAGGGGAAATTCGCTAATCTTCCCTATAGGGGAAATTCGCTAAAACAACGTGTTCTATTGAACAAATGTTTACAAAACAATAAATGTAAACAATAAAATATTTGACAAATCGTCATTGTCGCATATGTTTATAAAAAGCCATATGACTTTATTCAAGCTTGACCTTGAAGCGCCTCTTGATTTGGACTTTACTATAGTTTTCATGTTGTATTTATTCTTAGGATTAATGGCATATATATTTAAATTACAGTTTATCCTACATAGCTAATAGAAACATGTGTATACTATAGAAATATAATACATTGTTAATTCAACGTCATTTTAGACCTTTTAGATGTGCAATTTCTCATATTAAATCGGGGTAAGATGTTTTGGGTTTATTATTCAGACGCCATTATAGTTTGTTTCGTTTTGAAAGGGAACAGACTAAACGCTGGTCTTGTTACTATCGTTCCTAAGATTAGCAAGCACCATTAATTGATTGCTCAGCCATAATTGGCAGATAAGTTTAGTTCAGTATCGGAAATATATTATAGCATGATTACGGTGTCACTGTGGAGTTACAATTGAACCTAACCAATCACACCCCAGTGATATTAGTTACTTCCTCATTTAAAAATAAATTAACAGCATTAGAGCTCCTATAATACCTATTTCGCAAGTGCCATAAAGGAAAATAACAAATACTCCAAGACAACGCTATATGTCCAGGCAGTAGGGAGAGTGATGCAGAGATGTTTAGCCTGTTAAGTTAGTGCTCACTCCACTTTCTGTACTTGATCAAGTAACGAAGAAGATTGTGGGGCTAAAAACAGTTAGGCCTTAGCCTGTTTAGTTAGTGCTCACTCCACTTTCTGTACTTGATCAAGTAACGAAGAAGATTGTGGGGCTAAAAACAGTTAGGCCTTAGCCTGTTTAGTTAGTGCTCACTCCACTTTCTGTGCTTGATCGAGTAACGAAGAAGATTGTGGGGCTAAAAACAGTTAGGCCTTAGCCTGTTTAGTTAGTGCTAACTCTACTTTCTGTACTTGATCAAGTAACGAAGAAGATTGTGGGGCTAAAAACAGTTAGGCCTTAGCCTGATTAGTTAGTGCTCACTCTACTTTCTGTACTTGATCAAGTAACGAAGAAGATTGTGGGGCTAAAAACAGTTATGCCTTAGCCTGTTTAGTTAGTACTCACTCTACTTTCTGTACCTGATCAAGTAACGAAGAAGATTGTGGGGCTAAAAACAGTTAGGCCTTAGCCTGTTTAGTTAGTGCTCACTCCACTTTCTGTACTTGATCAAGTAACGAAGAAGATTGTGGGGCTAAAAACAGTTAGGCCTTAGCCTGATTAGTTAGTGCTCACTCTACTTTCTGTACTTGATCAAGTAACGAAGAAGATTGTGGGGCTAAAAACAGTTATGCCTTAGCCTGTTTAGTTAGTACTCACTCTACTTTCTGTACCTGATCAAGTAACGAAGAAGATTGTGGGGCTAAAAACAGTTAGGCCTTAGCCTGTTTAGTTAGTGCTCACTCCACTTTCTGTACTTGATCAAGTAACGAAGAAGATTGTGGGGCTAAAAAAAGTTAAGCCTTAGCCTGTTTAGTTAGTTCTCACTCCACTTTATGTACTTGATCAAGTAACGAAAAAGATTGTAGGGCTGAACACAGTTATGCCTTAACCTGTTTAGTTAGTGCTCACTCCACCTTCTGTACTTGATCAAGTAACGAAGAAGATTGTGGGGCTAAAAACAGTTAAGCCTTAGCCTGTTTAGTTAGTGCTCACTCCACTTTCTGTACTTGATCAAGTAACGAAGAAGATTGTAGGGCTGAAAACAGTTATGCCTTAGCCTGTTTAGTTAGTGCTCACTCCACTTTCTGTACTTGATCAAGTAACGAAGAAGATTATGGGGCTAAAAACAGTTAGGCCATAGCCTGTTTAGTTAGTGCTCACTCCACTTTCTGTACTTGATCAAGTAACGAAGAAGATTGTACGGCTGAAAACAGTTAGGCCTTAGCCTGTTTAGATAGTGCTCACTCCACTTTCTGTACTTGATCAAGTAACAAAAAAGATTGTGGGGCTAAAAACAGTTAGGCTTTAGCCTGATTAGTTAGTTCTCACTCCACTTTCTGTACTTGATCAAGTAACGAAGAAGATTGTGGGGCTAAAAACAGTTAGGCCTTAGCCTGTTTAGTTAGTGCTCACTCCACTTTCTGTGCTTGATCGAGTAACGAAGAAGATTGTGGGGCTAAAAACAGTTAGGCCTTAGCCTGTTTAGTTAGTGCTAACTCTACTTTCTGTACTTGATCAAGTAACGAAGAAGATTGTGGGGCTAAAAACAGTTAGGCCTTAGCCTGATTAGTTAGTGCTCACTCTACTTTCTGTACTTGATCAAGTAACGAAGAAGATTGTGGGGCTAAAAACAGTTATGCCTTAGCCTGTTTAGTTAGTACTCACTCTACTTTCTGTACCTGATCAAGTAACGAAGAAGATTGTGGGGCTAAAAACAGTTAGGCCTTAGCCTGTTTAGTTAGTGCTCACTCCACTTTCTGTACTTGATCAAGTAACGAAGAAGATTGTGGGGCTAAAAAAAGTTAAGCCTTAGCCTGTTTAGTTAGTTCTCACTCCACTTTCTGTACTTGATCAAGTAACGAAAAAGATTGTAGGGCTGAACACAGTTATGCCTTAACCTGTTTAGTTAGTGCTCACTCCACTTTCTGTACTTGATCAAGTAACGAAGAAGATTGTGGGGCTAAAAACAGTTAAGCCTTAGCCTGTTTAGTTAGTGCTCACTCCACTTTCTGTACTTGATCAAGTAACGAAGAAGATTGTAGGGCTGAAAACAGTTATGCCTTAGCCTGTTTAGTTAGTGCTCACTCCACTTTCTGTACTTGATCAAGTAACGAAGAAGATTATGGGGCTAAAAACAGTTAGGCCATAGCCTGTTTAGTTAGTGTTCACTCCACTTTCTGTACTTGATCAAGTAACGAAGAAGATTGTACGGCTGAAAACAGTTAGGCCTTAGCCTGTTTAGATAGTGCTCACTCCACTTTCTGTACTTGATCAAGTAACAAAAAAGATTGTGGGGCTAAAAACAGTTAGGCTTTAGCCTGATTAGTTAGTTCTCAATCCACTTTCTGTACTTGATCAAGTAACGAAGAAGATTGTGGGGCTAAAATAGTTAGGCCTTAGGCTGTTTAGTTAGTGCTCACTCCACTTTCTGTACTTGATCAAGTAACGAAGAAGATTGTGGGGCTAAAAACAGTTATGCCTTAGCCTGTTTAGTTAGTACCCACTCTACTTTCTGTACCTGATCAAGTAACGAAGAAGATTGTGGGGCTAAAAACAGTTAGGCCTTAGCCTGTTTAGTTAGTGCTCACTCCACTTTCTGTACTTGATCAAGTAACGAAGAAGATTGTGGGGCCAAAAAAAGTTAAGCCTTAGCCTGTTTAGTTAGTTCTCACTCCACTTTCTGTACTTGATCAAGTAACGAAAAAGATTGTAGGGCTGAACACAGTTATGCCTTAACTTGTTTAGTTAGTGCTCACTCCACTTTCTGTACTTGATCAAGTAACGAAAAAGATTGTAGGGCTGAACACAGTTATGCCTTAACCTGTTTAGTTAGTGCTCACTCCACTTTCTGTACTTGATCAAGTAACGAAGAAGATTGTGGGGCTAAAAACAGTTAAGCCTTAGCCTGTTTAGTTAGTGCTCACTCCACTTTCTGTACTTGATCAAGTAACGAAGAAGATTGTAGGACTGAAAACAGTTATGCCTTAGCCTGTTTAGTTAGTGCTCACTCCACTTTCTGTACTTGATCAAGAAACGAAGAAGATTGTAGGGCTAAAAACAGTTAGGTCTTAGCCTGTTTAGTTAGTACTCACTCCACTTTCTGTACTTGATCAAGTAACGAAGAAGATTGTGGGGCTAAAAACAGTTAAGCTTTAGCCTGATTAGATAGTTCTCACTCAACTTTCTGTACTTGATCAAGTAACGAAAAAGATTGTGGGGCTAAAATAGTTAGGCCTCAGCCTGTTTAGTTAGTGCTCACTCCACTTTCTGTACTTGATCAAGTAACGAAGAAGATTGTGGGGCTAAAAACAGTTAGGCTTTAGCCTGATTAGTTAGTTCTCACTCCACTTTCTGTACTTGATCAAATAACGAAAAAGATTGTGGGGCTAAAATAGTTAGGCCTTAGCCTGTTTAGTTAGTGCTCACTCCACTTTCTGTACTTGATCAAGTAACGAAGAAGATTGTGGGGCAAAAAACCGTTAGGCCTTAGCCTGTTTAGTTAGTGCTAACTCTACTTTCTGTACTTGATCAAGTAACGAAGAAGATTGTGGGGCTAAAAACAGTTAGGCCTTAACCTGTTTAGTTACTGCTCACTCCACTTTCTGTACTTGATCAAGTAACGAAGAAGATTGTGGGGCTAAAAAAAGTTAAGCCTTAGCCTGTTTAGTTAGTTCTCACTCCACTTTCTGTACTTGATCAAGTAACGAAAAAGATTGTAGGGCTGAACACAGTTATTTCTTAACCTGTTTAGTTAGTGCTCACTCCACTTTCTGTACTTGATCAAGTAACGAAGAAGATTGTGGGGCTAAAAACAGTTAAGCCTTAGCCTGTTTAATTGGTGCTCATTCCACTTTCTGTACTTGATCAAGAAACGAAAAAGATTGTAGGGCTAAAAACAGTTAGGCCTTAGCCTGTTTAGTTAGTACTCACTCCACTTTCTGTACTTGATCAAGTAACGAAGAAGATTGTGGGGCTAAAAACAGTTTGGCTTTAGCCTGATTAGTTAGTGCTCACTCCACTTTCTGTACTTGATCAAGTAACGAAGAAGATTGTGGGGCTAAAATAGTTAGGCCTTAGCCTGTTTAGTTAGTTCTCACTCCACTTTCTGTCCTTGACCAAGTAACGAAGAAGATTGTGGGGCTAAAACAGTTAGGCCTTAGCCTGTTTAGTTAGTGCTCACTCCACTTTCAGTACTTGATCAAGTAACGAAGAAGTTTGTGGGGCTAAAAACAGTTAGACCGTAGCCTGTTTAGTTAGTCCTAACTCCACTTCCTGTACTTGATCAAGTAAAAAAGAAGATTGTGGGGCTAAAACAGTTATGCCTTAGCCTTTTTAGTTAGTGCTCACACCACTTTCTGTACTTGATCAAGTAACGAAGAAGATTGTGGGGCTAAAACAGTTATGCCTTAGCCTGTTTAGTTAGTGCTCACTCCACTTTCTGTATTTGATCAAGTAACGAAGAAGATTGTGGGGCTAAAAACAGTTATGCCTTAACCTGTTTAGTGCTCACTCCACTTTATGTACTTGATCAAGTAACGAAGAATATTGTGGGGCTAAAATAGTTAGGCCTTAGCCTGTTTAGTTAGTTCTCACTCCACTTTCTGTACTTGATCAAGTAACGAAAAAGATTGTAGGGCTGAACACAGTTATGCCTTAACCTGTTTAGTTAGTGCTCACTCCACTTTCTGTACTTGATCAAGTAACGAAGAAGATTGTGGGGCTAAAAACAGTTAAGCCTTAGCCTGTTTGGTTAGTGCTCACTCCACTTTCTGTACTTGATCAAGTAACGAAGAAGATTGTAGGGCTGAAAACAGTTATGCCTTAGCCTGTTTAGTTAGTGCTCACTCCACTTTCTGTACTTGATCAAGTAACGAAGAAGATTATGGGGCTAAAAACAGTTAGGTCATAGCCTGTTTAGTTAGTGCTCACTCCACTTTCTGTACTTGATCAAGTAACGAAGAAGATTGTACGGCTGAAAACAGTTAGGGCTTAGCCTGTTTAGATAGTGCTCACTCCACTTTCTGTACTTGATCAAGTAACAAAAAAGATTGTGGGGCTAAAAACAGTTAGGCTTTAGCCTGATTAGTTAGTTCTCACTCCACTTTCTGTACTTGATCAAGTAACGAAGAAGATTGTGGGGCTAAAATAGTTAGGCCTTAGCCTGTTTAGTTAGTGCTCACTCCACTTTCTGTACTTGATCAAGTAACGAAGAAGATTGTGGGGCTAAAAACAGTTATGCCTTAGCCTGTTTAGTTAGTACCCACTCTACTTTCTGTACCTGATCAAGTAACGAAGAAGATTGTGGGGCTAAAAACAGTTAGGCCTTAGCCTGTTTAGTTAGTGCTCACTCCACTTTCTGTACTTGATCAAGTAACGAAGAAGATTGTGGGGCTAAAAAAAGTTAAGCCTTAGCCTGTTTAGTTAGTTCTCACTCCACTTTCTGTACTTGATCAAGTAACGAAAAAGATTGTAGGGCTGAACACAGTTATGCCTTAACTTGTTTAGTTAATGCTCACTCCACTTTCTGTACTTGATCAAGTAACGAAGAAGATTGTGGGGCTTAAAACAGTTAAGCCTTAGCCTGTTTAGTTAGTGCTCACTCCACTTTCTGTACTTGATCAAGTAACGAAGAAGATTGTAGGGCTGAAAACAGTTATGCCTTAGCCTGTTTAGTTAGTGCTCACTCCACTTTCTGTACTTGATCAAGTAACGAAGAAGATTATGGGGCTAAAAACAGTTAGGCCATAGCCTGTTTAGTTAGTGCTCACTCCACTTTCTGTACTTGATCAAGTAACGAAGAAGATTGTGGGGCAAAAAACAGTTAAGCCTTAGCCTGTTTAGTTAGTGCTCACTCCACTTTCTGTAATTGATCAAGTAACGAAGAAGATTGTAGGAATGAAAACAGTTATGCCTTAGCCTGTTTAGTTAGTGCTCACTCCACTTTCTGTACTTGATCAAGAAACGAAGAAGATTGTAGGGCTAAAAACAGTTAGGTCTTAGCCTGTTTAGTTAGTACTCACTCCACTTTCTGTACTTGATCAAGTAACGAAGAAGATTGTGGGGCTAAAAACAGTTAAGCTTTAGCCTGATTAGTTAGTTCTCACTCAACTTTCTGTACTTGATCAAGTAACGAAAAAGATTGTGGGGCTAAAATAGTTAGGCCTCAGCCTGTTTAGTTAGTGCTCACTCCACTTTCTGTACTTGATCAAGAAATGAAGAAGATTGTAGGGCTAAAAACAGTTAGGTCTTAGCCTGTTTAGTTAGTACTCACTCCACTTTCTGTACTTGATCAAGTAACGAAGAAGATTGTGGGGCTAAAAACAGTTAGGCTTTAGCCTGATTAGTTAGTTCTCACTCCACTTTCTGTACTTGATCAAGTAACGAAAAAGATTGTGGGGCTAAAATAGTTAGGCCTTAGCCTGTTTAGTTAGTGCTCACTCCAGTTTCTGTACTTGATCAAGTAACGAAGATGATTGTGGGGCAAAAAACAGTTAGGCCTTAGCCTGTTTAGTTAGTGCTAACTCTACTTTCTGTACTTGATCAAGTAACGAAGAAGATTGTGGGGCTAAAAACAGTTAGGCCTTAACCTGTTTAGTTACTGCTCACTCCACTTTCTGTACTTGATCAAGTAACGAAGAAGATTGTGGGGCTAAAAAAAGTTAAGCCTTAGCCTGTTTAGTTAGTTCTCATTCCACTTTCTGTACTTGATCAAGTAACGAAGAAGATTGTAGGGCTGAACACAGTTATGCCTTAACCTGTTTAGTTAGTGCTCATTCCACTTTCTGTACTTGATCAAGTAACGAAGAAGATTGTGGGGCTAAAAACAGTTAAGCCTTAGCCTGTGTAGTTAGTGCTCACTCCACTTTCTGTACTTGATCAAGTAACGAAGAAGATTGTAGGGCTGAAAACAGTTATGCCTTAGCCTGTTTAGTTAGTGCTCACTCCACTTTCTGTACTTGATCAAGTAACGAAGAAGATTGTGGGGCAAAAAACAGTTAGGCCATAGCCTGTTTAGTTAGTGCTCACTCCACTTTCTGTACTTGATCAAGTAACGAAGAAGATTGTAGGGCTGAAAACAGTTAGGCCTTAGCCTGTTTAGATAGTGCTCACTCCACTTTCTGTACTTGATCAAGTAACAAAAAAGATTGTGGGGCTAAAAACAGTTAAGCCTTAGCCAGTTTAATTGGTGCTCATTCCACTTTCTGTACTTGATCAAGAAACGAAAAAGATTGTAGGGCTAAAAACAGTTAGGCCTTAGCCTGTTTAGTTAGTACTCACTCCACTTTCTGTACTTGATCAAGTAACGAAGAAGATTGTGGGGCTAAAAACAGTTTGGCTTTAGCCTGATTAGTTAGTGCTCACTCCACTTTCTGTACTTGATCAAGTAACGAAGAAGATTGTGGGGCTAAAACAGTTATGCCTTAGCCTTTTTACTTAGTGCTCACACCACTTTCTGTACTTGATCAAGTAACGAAGAAGATTGTGGGGCTAAAACAGTTATGCCTTAGCCTGTTTAGTTAGTGCTCACTCCACTTTCTGTATTTGATCAAGTAACGAAGAAGATTGTGGGGCTAAAAACAGTTATGCCTTAACCTGTTTAGTGCTCACTCCACTTTATGTACTTGATCAAGTAACGAAGAATATTGTGGGGCTAAAATAGTTAGGCCTTAGCCTGTTTAGTTAGTGCTCACTCCACTTTCTGTACTTGATCAAGTAACAAAGAAGATCGTGGGGCTAAAAACAGTTATGCCTTAGCCTGTTTAGTTAGTGCTCACTCCACTTTCTGTACTTGATCAAGTAACGAAGAGGATTGTGGGGCTAAAAACAGTTAGGCCTTAACCTGTTTAGTTAGTGCTCACTCCACTTTCTGTACTTGCCCAAGTAACGAAGATGATTGTGGGGCTAAATAGTTAGGCCTTAGCCTGTTTAGTTAGTGCTCACTCCACTTTCAGTACTTGATCAAGTAACGAAGAAGATTGTGGGGCTAAAAACAGTTATGCCTTAACCTGTTTAGTGCTCACTCCACTTTATGTACTTGATCAAGTAACGAAGAATATTGTGGGGCTAAAATAGTTAGGCCTTAACCTGTTTAGTTAGTGCTCACTCCACTTTCTGTACTTGATCAAGTAACGAAGAATATTGTGGGGCTAAAAACAGTTAGGCCTTAGCCTGTTTAGTTAGTGCTCACTCCACTTTCTGTACTTGATCAAGTAACGAAGAGGATTGTGGGGGTAAAAACAGTTAGGCCTTAACCTGTTTAGTTACTGCTCCCTCCACTTTCTGTACTTGATCAAGTAACGAAGAAGATTGTGGGGCTAAAACAGTTAGGCCGTAGCCTGTTTAGTTAGTGCTCACTCTACTTTCTGTACTTGATCAAGTAACGAAGAAGATTGTAGGGCTGAACACAGTTATGCCTTAACCTGTTTAGTTAGTGCTCACTCCACTTTCTGTACTTGATCAAGTAACGAAGAAAATTGTGGGGCTAAAATAGTTAGGCCTTAGCCTGTTTAATTAGTTCTCACTCCACTTTCTGTACTTGATCAAGTAACAAAAAAGATTGTGGGGCTAAAAACAGTTAAGCCTTAGCCTGTTTAATTAGTGCTCATTCCACTTTCTGTACTTGATCAAGAAACAAAGAAGATTGTAGGGCTAAAAACAGTTAGGCCTTAGCCTGTTTAGTTAGTACTCACTCCACTTTCTGTACTTGATCAAGTAACGAAGAAGATTGTGGGGCTAAAACAGTTATGCCTTAGCCTTTTTAGTTAGTGCTCACACCACTTTCTGTACTTGATCAAGTAACGAAGAAGATTGTGGGGCTAAAACAGTTATGCCTTAGCCTGTTTAGTTAGTGCTCACTCCACTTTCTGTATTTGATCAAGTAACGAAGAAGATTGTGGGGCTAAAAACAGTTATGCCTTAACCTGTTTAGTGCTCACTCCACTTTATGTACTTGATCAAGTAACGAAGAATATTGTGGGGCTAAAATAGTTAGGCCTTAGCCTGTTTAGTTAGTGCTCACTCCCCTTTCTGTACTTGATCAAGTAACAAAGAAGATTGTGGGGCTAAAAACAGTTATGCCTTAGCCTGTTTAGTTAGTGCTCACTCCACTTTCTGTACTTGATCAAGTAACGAAGAGGATTGTGGGGCTAAAAACAGTTAGGCCTTAACCTGTTTAGTTAGTGCTCACTCCACTTTCTGTACTTGACCAAGTAACGAAGAAGATTGTGGGGCTAAATAGTTAGGCCTTAGCCTGTTTAAATAGTGCTCACTCCACTTTCAGTACTTGATCAAGTAACGAAGAAGATTGTGGGGCTAAAAACAGTTATGCCTTAACCTGTTTAGTGCTCACTCCACTTTATGTACTTGATCAAGTAACGAAGAATATTGTGGGGCTAAAATAGTTAGGCCTTAACCTGTTTAGTTAGTGCTCACTCCACTTTCTGTACTTGATCAAGTAACGAAGAAGATTGTGGGGATAAAAACAGTTAGGCCTTAGCCTGTTTAGTTAGTGCTCACTCCACTTTCTGTACTTGATCAAGTAACGAAGAGGATTGTGGGGGTAAAAACAGTTAGGCCTTAACCTGTTTAGTTACTGCTCCCTCCACTTTCTGTACTTGATCAAGAAACAAAGAAGATTGTAGGGCTAAAAACAGTTAGGCCTTAGCCTGTTTAGTTAGTACTCACTCCACTTTCTGTACTTGATCAAGTAACGAAGAAGATTGTGGGGCTAAAAACAGTTATGCTTTAGCCTGATTAGTTAGTGCTCACTCCACTTTCTGTACTTGATCAAGTAACGAAGAAGATTGTAGGGCTGAAAACAGTTAGGCCTTAGCCTGTTTAGATAGTGCTCACTCCACTTTCTGTACTTGATCAAGTAACAAAAAAGATTGTGGGGCTAAAAACAGTTAAGCCTTAGCCTGTTTAATTAGTGCTCATTCCACTTTCTGTACTTGATCAAGAAACGAAGAAGATTGTAGTGCTAAAAACAGTTAGGCCTTAACCTGTTTAGTTAGTACTCACTCCACTTTCTGTACTTGATCAAGTAACGAAGAAGATTGTGGGGCTAAAAACAGTTAGACCGTAGCCTGTTTAGTTAGTCCTAACTCCACTTCCTGTACTTGATCAAGTAAAGAAGAAGATTGTGGGGCTAAAACAGTTATGCCTTAGCCTGTTTAGTTAGTGCTCACACCACTTTCTGTACTTAATCAAGTAACGATGAAGATTGTGGGGCTAAAACAGTTATGCCTTAGCCTGTTTAGTTAGTGCTCACTCCACTTTCTGTACTTGATCAAGTAACGAAGAAGATTGTGGGGCTAAAAACAGTTATGCCTTAACCTGTTTAGTGCTCACTCCACTTTATGTACTTGATCAAGTAACGAAGAATATTGTGGGGCTAAAATAGTTAGGCCTTAACCTGTTTAGTTAGTGCTCACTCCACTTTCTGTACTTGATCAAGTATCGAAGAAGATTGTGGGGCTAAAAACAGTTAGGCCTTAGCCTGTTTAGTTAGTGCTCACTCCACTTTCTGTACTTGATCAAGTAACGAAGAAGATTGTAGGGCTGAAAACAGTTAGGCCTTAGCCTGTTTAGATAGTGCTCACTCCACTTTCTGTACTTGATCAAGTAACAAAAAAGATTGTGGGGCTAAAAACAGTTAAGCCTTAGCCTGTTTAATTAGTGCTCATTCCACTTTCTGTACTTGATCAAGAAACGAAGAAGATTGTAGTGCTAAAAACAGTTAGGCCTTAACCTGTTTAGTTAGTACTCACTCCACTTTCTATACTTGATCAAGTAACGAAGAAGATTGTGGGGCTAAAAACAGTTAGACCGTAGCCTGTTTAGTTAGTCCTAACTCCACTTCCTGTACTTGATCAAGTAAAGAAGAAGATTGTGGGGCTAAAACAGTTATGCCTTAGCCTGTTTAGTTAGTGCTCACACCACTTTCTGTACTTAATCAAGTAACGATGAAGATTGTGGGGCTAAAACAGTTATGCCTTAGCCTGTTTAGTTAGTGCTCACTCCACTTTCTGTACTTGATCAAGTAACGAAGAAGATTGTGGGGCTAAAAACAGTTATGCCTTAACCTGTTTAGTGCTCACTCCACTTTATGTACTTGATCAAGTAACGAAGAATATTGTGGGGCTAAAATAGTTAGGCCTTAACCTGTTTAGTTAGTGCTCACTCCACTTTCTGTACTTGATCAAGTATCGAAGAAGATTGTGGGGCTAAAAACAGTTAGGCCTTAGCCTGTTTAGTTAGTGCTCACTCCACTTTCTGTACTTGATCAAGTAACGAAGAGGATTGTGGGGCTAAAAGCAGTTAGGCCTTAACTTGTTTAGTTACTGCTCCCTCCACTTTCTGTACTTGATCAAGTAACGAAGAAGATTGTGGGGCTAAAACAGTTAGGCCGTAGCCTGTTTAGTTATTGCTCACTCTACTTTCTGTACTTGATCAAGTAACGAAGAAGATTGTAAGGCTGAACACAGTTATGCCTTAACCTGTTTAGTTAGTGCTCACTCCACTTTCTGTACTTGATCAAGTAACGAAGAAAATTGTGGGGCTAAAATAGTTAGGCCTTAGCCTGTTTAGTTAGTGCTCACTCCACTTTCTGTACTTGATCAAGTAACAAAAAAGATTGTGGGGCTAAAAACAGTTAAGCCTTAGCCTGTTTAATTAGTGCTCATTCCACTTTCTGTACTTGATCAAGAAACAAAGAAGATTGTAGGGCTAAAAACAGTTAGGCCTTAGCCTGTTTAGTTAGTACTCACTCCACTTTCTGTACTTGATCAAGTAACGAAGAAGATTGTGGGGCTAAAAACAGTTAGGCTTTAGCCTGATTAGTTAGTGCTCACTCCACTTTCTGTACTTGATCAAGTAACGAAGAAGATTGTAGGGCTGAAAACAGTTAGGCCTTAGCCTGTTTAGATAGTGCTCACTCCACTTTCTGTACTTGATCAAGTAACAAAAAAAATTGTGGGGCTAAAAACAATTAAGCCTTAGCCTGTTTAATTAGTGCTCATTCCACTTTCTGTACTTGATCAAGAAACGAAGAAGATTGTAGGGCTAAAAACAGTTAGGCCTTAGCCTGTTTAGTTAGTACTCACTCCACTTTCTGTACTTGATCAAGTAACGAAGAAGATTGTGGGGCTAAAAACAGTTAGGCTTTAGCCTGATTAGTTAGTGCTCACTCCACTTTCTGTACTTGATCAAGTAACGAAGAAGATTTTGGGGCTAAAATAGTTAGGCCTTAGCCTGTTTAGTTAGTGCTCACTCCACTTTCAGTACTTGATCAAGTAACGAAGAAGTTTGTGGGGCTAAAAACAGTTAGACCGTAGCCTGTTTAGTTAGTGCTCACTCCAATTTCTGTACTTGATCATGTAACGAAGAGGATTGTGGGGCTATAAACAGTTAGGCCTTAACCTGTTTAGTTACTGCTCACTCCACTTTCTGTACTTGATCAAGTAACGAATAAGATTGTGGGGCTAAAAAAAGTTAAGCCTTAGCCTGTTTAGTTAGTGCTCACTCCAGTTTCTGTACTTGATCAAGTAACGAAGAAGATTGTAGGGCTGAACACAGTTATGCCTTAACTTGTTAAGTTAGTGCTCCATCCACTTTCTGTACTTGATCAAGTAACGAAGAAGATTGTGGGGCTAAAATAGTTATGCCTTTGCCTGTTTAGGTAGTGCTCACTCCACTTTCTGTACTTGGCCAATTAACGAAGAAGATTGTGGGGCTAAAACAGTTAGGCCTTAGCCGGTTTAGTTAGTGCTCACTCCAGTTTCTGTACTTGATCAAGTAACGAAGAAGATTGTGGGGCTAAAAACAGTTAGACCGAAGCCTGTTTAGTTAGTCCTAACTCCACTTCCTGTACTTGATCAAGTAAAGAAGAAGATTGTGGGGCTAAATCAGTTATGCCTTAACCTGTTTAGTTAGTGCTCACACCACTTTCTGTACTTGATTAAGTAACGAAGAAGATTGTGGGGCTAAAAACAGTTAAGCCTTAGCCTGTTTAATTAGTGCTCATTCCACTTTCTGGACTTGATCAAGAAACGAAGAAGATTGCAGGGCTAAAAACAGTTAGGCCTTAGCCTGTTTATTTAGTACTCACTCCACTTTCTGTACTTGATCAAGTAACGAAGAAGATTGTGGGGCTAAAAACAGTTAGGCTTTAGCCTGATTAGTTAGTGCTCACTCCACTTTCTGTACTTGATCAAGTAACGAAGAAGATTGTGGGGCTAAAATAGTTAGGCCTTAGCCTGTTTAGTTAGTCCTAACTCCACTTCCTGTACTTGATCAAGTAAAGAAGAAGATCGTTGGGCTAAAGCAGTTATGCCTTAGCCTGTTTAGTTAGTGCTCACACCACTTTCTGTACTTGATCAAGTAACGAAGAAGATTGTGGGGCTAAAACAGTTATGCCTTAGCCTGTTTAGTTAGTGCTCACTCCACTTTCTGTATTTGATCAAGTAACGAAGAAGATTGTGGGGCTAAAAACAGTTATGCCTTAACCTGTTTAGTGCTCACTCCACTTTATGTACTTGATCAAGTAACGAAGAATATTGTGGGGCTAAAATAGTTAGGCCTTAGCCTGTTTATTTAGTGCTCACTCCACTTTCTGTACTTGACCAAGTAACGAAGAAGATTGTGGGGCTAAAAACAGTTAGGCCTTAGCCTGTTTAATTAGTGCTCACTCCACTTTCTGTACTTGATCAAGTAACAAAGAGGATTGTGGGGCTAAAAACAGTTAGGCCTTA
Source organism: Allygus modestus (assembly GCA_963675035.1). Taxonomy (NCBI): domain Eukaryota; kingdom Metazoa; phylum Arthropoda; class Insecta; order Hemiptera; family Cicadellidae; genus Allygus; species Allygus modestus. Next base: position 353,770,552 of record OY776112.1, read on the forward strand.
ACCTGTTTAGTTGGTGCTCACTCCACTTTCTGTACTTGACCAAGTAACGAAGAAGATTGTGGGGCTAAAAACAGTTAGGCCTTGGCCTGTTTAGTTAGTGCTCACTCCACTTTCTGTACTTGATCAAGTAACGAAGAGGATTGTGGGGCTAAAAACAGTTAGGCCTTAACCTGTTTAGTTACTGCTCCTTCCACATTCTGTACTTGATCAAGTAACGAAGAAGATTGTGGGGCTAAAACAGTTAGGCCGTAGCCTGTTTAGTTAGTGCTCACTCTACTTTCTGTACTTGATCAAGTAACGAAGAAGATTGTAGGGCTGAACACAGTTATGCCTTAACCTGTTTAGTTAGTGCTCACTCCACTTTCTGTACTTGATCAAGTAACGAAGAAAATTGTGGGGCTAAAATAGTTAGGCCTTAGCCTGTTTAGTTAGTGCTCACTCCACTTTCTGTACTTGATCAAGTAACAAAAAAGATTGTGGGGCTAAAAACAGTTAAGCCTTAGCCTTTTTAATTAGTGCTCATTCCACTTTCTGTACTTGATCAAGAATCAAAGAAGATTGTAGGGCTAAAAACAGTTAGGCCTTAGCCTGTTTAGTTAGTGCTCACTCCAGTTTCTGTACTTGATCAAGTAACGAAGAAGATTGTGGGGCTAAAAACAGTTAGACCATAGCCTGTTTAGTTAGTCCTAACTCCACTTCCTGTACTTGATCAAGTAAAGAAGAAGATTGTGGGGCTAAATCAGTTATGCCTTAGCCTGTTTAGTTAGTGCTCACACCACTTTCTGTACTTGATCAAGTAACGAAGAAGATTGTGGGGCTAAAAACAGTTAGGCCTTAGCCTGTTTAGTTAGTGCTCACTCCACTTTCTGTACTTGATCAAGTAACGAAAAAGATTGTAGGGCTGAAAACAGTTAGGCTTTAGCCTGTTTAGATAGTGCTCACTTCACTTTCTGTACTTGTTCAAGTAACAAAGAAGATTGTGGGGCTAAAAACAGTTAAGCCTTAGCCTGTTTAATTAGTGCTCATTCCACTTTCTGTACTTGATCAAGTAACGAAAAAGATTATAGGGCAAAAAACAGTTAGGCCTTAGCCTGTTTAGTTAGTACTCACTCAACTTTCTGTACTTGATTAAGTAACGAAGAAGATTGTGGGGCTAAAAACAGTTAGGCTTTAGCCTGATTAGTTAGTGCTCACTCCACTTTCTGTACTTGATCAAGTAACGAAGAACATTGTGGGGCTAAAATTGTTAGGCCTTAGCCTGTTTAGTTAGTGCTCACTCCACTTTCTGTACTTGACCAAGTAACGAAGAAGATTGTGGGGCTAAAACAGTTAGGCCTTAGCCTGTTTTACTTAGTGCTCACTCCACTTTCTGTACTTGATCAAGTAACGAAGAAGATTGTGGGGCTAAAACAGTTATCTTTATCCTGTTTAGATAGTGCTCACTCCACTTTCTGTACTTGATCAAGTAACGAAGAAGATTGTGGGGGTATAAACAGTTATGCCTTAACCTGTTTAATGCTCACTGCACTTTATGTACTTGATCAAGTAACGAAGAAGATTGTGGGGCTAAAAACAGTTAGGCCGTAGCCTGTTTATTTAGTGCCCACTCCACTTTCTGAACTTGATCAAGTAACGAAGAAGATTGTGGGGCTAAAACAGTTAGGCCTTAGCCTGTTTACTTAGTGCTCACTCCACTTTCTGTACTTGATCAAGTAACGAAGAAGATTGTGGGGGTATAAACAGTTATGCCTTAACCTGTTTAATGCTCACTGCACTTTATGTACTTGATCAAGTAACGAAGAAGATTGTGGGGCTAAAAACAGTTAGGCCTTAGCCTGTTTAGTTAGTGCTCACTCCACTTTCTGTACTTGATCAAGTAACTAAGAAGATTGTGGGGCTAAAAACAGTTAGGCCTTGGCCTGTTTAGTTAGTGCTCACTCCACTTTCTGTACTTGATCAAGTAACGAAGAGGATTGTGGGGCTAAAAACAGTTAGGCCTTAACCTGTTTAGTTACTGCTCCTTCCACATTCTGTACTTGATCAAGTAACGAAGAAGATTGTGGGGCTAAAACAGTTAGGCCGTAGCCTGTTTAGTTAGTGCTCACTCTACTTTCTGTACTTGATCAAGTAACGAAGAAGATTGTAGGGCTGAACACAGTTATGCCTTAACCTGTTTAGTTAGTGCTCACTCCACTTTCTGTACTTGATCAAGTAACGAAGAAAATTGTGGGGCTAAAATAGTTAGGCCTTAGCCTGTTTAGTTAGTGCTCACTCCACTTTCTGTACTTGATCAAGTAACAAAAAAGATTGTGGGGCTAAAAACAGTTAAGCCTTAGCCTTTTTAATTAGTGCTCATTCCACTTTCTGTACTTGATCAAGAATCAAAGAAGATTGTAGGGCTAAAAACAGTTAGGCCTTAGCCTGTTTAGTTAGTGCTCACTCCAGTTTCTGTACTTGATCAAGTAACGAAGAAGATTGTGGGGCTAAAAACAGTTAGACCATAGCCTGTTTAGTTAGTCCTAACTCCACTTCCTGTACTTGATCAAGTAAAGAAGAAGATTGTGGGGCTAAATCAGTTATGCCTTAGCCTGTTTAGTTAGTGCTCACACCACTTTCTGTACTTGATCAAGTAACGAAGAAGATTGTGGGGCTAAAAACAGTTAGGCCTTAGCCTGTTTAGTTAGTGCTCACTCCACTTTCTGTACTTGATCAAGTAACGAAAAAGATTGTAGGGCTGAAAACAGTTAGGCTTTAGCCTGTTTAGATAGTGCTCACTTCACTTTCTGTACTTGTTCAAGTAACAAAGAAGATTGTGGGGCTAAAAACAGTTAAGCCTTAGCCTGTTTAATTAGTGCTCATTCCACTTTCTGTACTTGATCAAGTAACGAAAAAGATTATAGGGCAAAAAACAGTTAGGCCTTAGCCTGTTTAGTTAGTACTCACTCAACTTTCTGTACTTGATTAAGTAACGAAGAAGATTGTGGGGCTAAAAACAGTTAGGCTTTAGCCTGATTAGTTAGTGCTCACTCCACTTTCTGTACTTGATCAAGTAACGAAGAACATTGTGGGGCTAAAATTGTTAGGCCTTAGCCTGTTTAGTTAGTGCTCACTCCACTTTCTGTACTTGACCAAGTAACGAAGAAGATTGTGGGGCTAAAACAGTTAGGCCTTAGCCTGTTTTACTTAGTGCTCACTCCACTTTCTGTACTTGATCAAGTAACGAAGAAGATTGTGGGGCTAAAACAGTTATCTTTATCCTGTTTAGATAGTGCTCACTCCACTTTCTGTACTTGATCAAGTAACGAAGAAGATTGTGGGGGTATAAACAGTTATGCCTTAACCTGTTTAATGCTCACTGCACTTTATGTACTTGATCAAGTAACGAAGAAGATTGTGGGGCTAAAAACAGTTAGGCCGTAGCCTGTTTATTTAGTGCCCACTCCACTTTCTGAACTTGATCAAGTAACGAAGAAGATTGTGGGGCTAAAACAGTTAGGCCTTAGCCTGTTTACTTAGTGCTCACTCCACTTTCTGTACTTGATCAAGTAACGAAGAAGATTGTGGGGGTATAAACAGTTATGCCTTAACCTGTTTAATGCTCACTGCACTTTATGTACTTGATCAAGTAACGAAGAAGATTGTGGGGCTAAAAACAGTTAGGCCGTAGCCTGTTTATTTAGTGCCCACTCCACTTTCTGAACTTGATCAAGTAACGAAGAAGATTGTGGGGCTAAAACAGTTAGGCCTTAGCCTGTTATATAGTGCTTACTCAAATTTCTGTACTTGATCAAGTAACGAAGGAGATTGTGGGGCTAAAAACAGTTATGCCTTAGCCTGTTTAGTTAGTGCTCCCTCCACTTTCTGTACTTGATCAAGTAACGAAGGAGATTGTGGGGCTAGAAACAGTTATGCCTTAGCCTGTTTAGTCAGTGTTCACTCCACTTTCTGTACTTGATCAAGTAACGAAGAAGATTGTGGGGCTAAAACAGTTAGGCCGTAGCCTGTTTAGTTAGTGCTCACTCTACTTTCTGTACTTGATCAAGTAACGAAGGAGATTGTGGGGGTAAAAACAGTTTGCCTTAGCCTGTTTAGTTAGTGCTCACTCCACTTTCTGTACTTGATCAAGTAACGAAGGAGGTTGTGGGGCTAAAAACAGTTATGCCTTAGCTTGTTTAGTTAGTGCTCACTCCACTTTCTGTACTTGATCAAGTAACAAAGAAGATTGTGGGGCTAAAACAGTCAGGCCGTAGCCTTTAGTTAGTGCTCACTATACTTTCTGTACTTGATCAAGTAACGAAGTAGATTATGGGGCTAAAAACAGTTATGCCTTAGCCTGTTTAGTTAGTGCTCTCTCCACTTTCTGTACTTGATCAAGTAACGAAGAAGATTCCGGGGCTAAAAACAGTTATGCCTTAGCCTGTTTAGTTAGTGCTCACTCCACTTTCTGTACTTGATCAAGTAACAAAGAAGATCGTGGGGCTAAAAACAGTTAGACCTTAGCCTGTTTATTTAGTGCTCACTCCACTTTCTGTACTTGATCAAGTAACGAAGAGGATTGTGGGGCTAAAAACAGTTAGGCCTTAACCTGTTTAGTTACTGCTCACTCCACTTTCTGTACTTGATCAAGTAACGAAGAAGATTGTGGGGCTAAAAAAAGTTAAGCCTTAGCCTGTTTAGTTAGTGCTCACTCCAGTTTCTGTAGTTGATCAAGTAACGAAGAAGATTGTGGGGCTAAAATAGTTAGGCCTTAGGCTGTTTAGTTAGTGCTCACTCCACTTTCTGTACTTGATCAAGTAACAAAAAAGTATGTGGGGCTAAAAACAGTTAAGCCTTAGCCTGTTTAATTAGTGCTCATTCCACTTTCTGTACTTGATCAAGAAACAAAGAAGATTGTAGGGCTAAAAACAGTTAGGCCTTAGCCTGTTTAGTTAGTACTCACTCCACTTTCTGTACTTGATCAAGTAACGAAGAAAATTGTGGGACTAAAAACAGTTAGGCTTTAGCCTAATTAGTTAGTGCTCACTCCACTTTCTGTACTTGATCAAGTAACGAAGAAGATTGTGGGGCTAAAATAGTTAGGCCTTAGCCTGTTTAGTTAGTGCTCACTCCACTTTCTGTACTTGACCAAGTAACGAAGAAGATTGTGGGGCTAAAACAGTTAGGCCTTAGCCTGTTTAGTTAGTGCTCACTTCACTTTCTGTACTTGATCAAGTAACGAAGATGATTGTGGGGCTAAAAGCAGTTAGACCGTAGCCTGTTTAGTTAGTCCTAACGCCACTTCCTGTACTTGATCAAGTAAAGAAGAATATTGTGGGGCTAAAATAGTTAGGCCTTAGGCTGTTTAGTTAGTGCTCACTCCACTTTCTGTACTTGATCAAGTAACGAAGAAGATTGTGGGGCTAAAACAGTTAGGCCTTAGCCTAGTTAGTTAGTGCTCACTCCACTTTCTGTACTTGATCAAGTAACGAAGAGGATTGTGGGGCTAAAAACAGTTAGGCCTTAACCTGTTTAGTTAGTGCTCACTCCACTTTCTGTACTTGACCAAGTAACGAAGAAGATTGTGGGGCTAATACAGTTAGGCCTTAGCCTAGTTAGTTAGTGATCACAGTAAGGCCTTAGCCTGTTTAGTTAGTACTCACTCCACTTTCTGTACTTGATCAAGTAACGAAGAAGATTGTGGGGCTAAAAACAGTTAGACCGTAACCTGTTTAGTTAGTCCTAACTCCACTTCCTGTACTTGATCAAGTAAAGAAGAAGATGGTGGGGCTAAAACAGTTATGATTTAGCCTGTTTAGTTAGTGCTCACACCACTTTCTGTACTTAATCAAGTAACGAAGAAGATTGTGGGGCTAAAACAGTTATGCCTTAGCCTGTTTAGTTAGTGCTCACTCCACTTTCTGTACTTGATCAAGTAACGAAGAAGATTGTGGGGCTAAAACAGTTAGGCCGTAGCCTGTTTAGCTAGTGCTCACTCTACTTTCTGTACTTGATCAAGTAACGAAGAAGATTGTAGGGCTGAACACAGTTATGCCTTAGCCTGTTTAGTTAGTGCTCACTCCACTTCCTGTACTTCATCAAGTAAAGAAGAAGATTGTGGGGCTAAATCAGTTATGCCTTAGCCTGTTTAGTTAGTGCTCACACCACTTTCTGTACTTGATCAAGTAACGAAGAAGATTGTGGGGCTAAAAACAGTTAGGCCTTAGCCTGTTTAGTTAGTGCTCACTCCACTTTCTGTACTTGATCAAGTAACGAAAAAGATTGTAGGGCTGAAAACAGTTAGGCCTTAGCCTGTTTAGATAGTGCTCACTTCACTTTCTGTACTTGTTCAAGTAACAAAGAAGATTGTGGGGCTAAAAACAGTTAAGCCTTAGCCTGTTTAATTAGTGCTCATTCCACTTTCTGTACTTGATCAAGTAACGAAGAACATTGTGGGGCTAAAATAGTTAGGCCTTAGCCTGTTTAGTTAGTGCTCACTCCACTTTCTGTACTTGACCAAGTAACGAAGAAGATTGTGGGGCTAAAACAGTTATCTTTATCCTGTTTAGATAGTGCTCACTCCACTTTCTGTACTTGATCAAGTAACGAAGAAGATTGTGGGGGTATAAACAGTTATGCCTTAACCTGTTTAATGCTCACTGCACTTTTTGTACTTGATCAAGTAACGAAGAAGATTGTGGGGCTAAAAACAGTTAGGCCGTAGCCTGTTTATTTAGTGCCCACTCCACTTTCTGCACTTGATCAAGTAACGAAGAAGATTGTGGGGCTAAAACAGTTAGGCCTTAGCCTGTTTACTTAGTGCTCACTCCACTTTCTGTACTTGATCAAGTAACGAAGAAGATTGTGGGGGTATAAACAGTTATGCCTTAACCTGTTTAATGCTCACTGCACTTTATGTACTTGATCAAGTAACGAAGAAGATTGTGGGGCTAAAAACAGTTAGGCCGTAGCCTGTTTATTTAGTGCCCACTCCACTTTCTGAACTTGATCAAGTAACGAAGAAGATTGTGGGGCTAAAACAGTTAGGCCTTAGCCTGTTATATAGTGCTTACTCAAATTTCTGTACTTGATCAAGTAACGAAGGAGATTGTGGGGCTAAAAACAGTTATGCCTTAGCCTGTTTAGTTAGTGCACCCTCCACTTTCTGTACTTGATCAAGTAACGAAGGAGATTGTGGGGCTAGAAACAGTTATGCCTTAGCCTGTTTAGTTAGTGTTCACTCCACTTTCTGTACTTGATCAAGTAACGAAGAAGATTGTGGGGCTAAAACAGTTAGGCCGTAGCCTGTTTAGTTAGTGCTCACTCTAATTTCTGTACTTGATCAAGTAACGAAGGAGATTGTGGGGGTAAAAACAGTTTGCCTTAGCCTGTTTAGTTAGTGCTCACTCCACTTTCTGTACTTGATCAAGTAACGAAGGAGGTTGTGGGGCTAAAAACAGTTATGCCTTAGCTTGTTTAGTTAGTGCTCACTCCACTTTCTGTACTTGATCAAGTAACAAAGAAGATTGTGGGGCTAAAACAGTCAGGCCGTAGCCTTTAGTTAGTGCTCACTATACTTTCTGTACTTGATCAAGTAACGAAGTAGATTATGGGGCTAAAAACAGTTATGCCTTAGCCTGTTTAGTTAGTGCTCTCTCCACTTTCTGTACTTGATCAAGTAACGAAGAAGATTCTGGGGCTAAAAACAGTTATGCCTTAGCCTGTTTAGTTAGTGCTCACTCCACTTTCTGTACTTGATCAAGTAACAAAGAAGATCGTGGGGCTAAAAACAGTTAGACCTTAGCCTGTTTATTTAGTGCTCACTCCACTTTCTGTACTTGATCAAGTAACGAAGAGGATTGTGGGGCTAAAAACAGTTAGGCCTTAACCTGTTTAGTTACTGCTCACTCCACTTTCTGTACTTGATCAAGTAACGAAGAAGATTGTGGGGCTAAAAAAAGTTAAGCCTTAGCCTGTTTAGTTAGTGCTCACTCCAGTTTCTGTAGTTGATCAAGTAACGAAGAAGATTGTGGGGGTAAAATAGTTAGGCCTTAGGCTGTTTAGTTAGTGCTCACTCCACTTTCTGTACTTGATCAAGTAACAAAAAAGTATGTGGGGCTAAAAACAGTTAAGCCTTAGCCTGTTTAATTAGTGCTCATTCCACTTTCTGTACTTGATCAAGAAACAAAGAAGATTGTAGGGCTAAAAACAGTTAGGCCTTAGCCTGTTTAGTTAGTACTCACTCCACTTTCTGTACTTGATCAAGTAACGAAGAAGATTGTGGGACTAAAAACAGTTAGGCTTTAGCCTAATTAGTTAGTGCTCACTCCACTTTCTGTACTTGATCAAGTAACGAAGAAGATTGTGGGGCTAAAATAGTTAGGCCTTAGCCTGTTTAGTTAGTGCTCACTCCACTTTCTGTACTTGACCAAGTAACGAAGAAGATTGTGGGGCTAAAACAGTTAGGCCTTAGCCTGTTTAGTTAGTGCTCACTTCACTTTCTGTACTTGATCAAGTAACGAAGATGATTGTGGGGCTAAAAGCAGTTAGACCGTAGCCTGTTTAGTTAGTCCTAACGCCACTTCCTGTACTTGATCAAGTAAAGAAGAATATTGTGGGGCTAAAATAGTTAGGCCTTAGGCTGTTTAGTTAGTGCTCACTCCACTTTCTGTACTTGATCAAGTAACGAAGAGGATTGTGGGGCTAAAAACAGTTAGGCCTTAACCTGTTTAGTTAGTGCCCACTCCACTTTCTGTACTTGACCAAGTAACGAAGAAGATTGTGGGGCTAAAACAGTTAGGCCTTAGCCTAGTTAGTTAGTGATCACAGTAAGGCCTTAGCCTGTATAGTTAGTACTCACTCCACTTTCTGTACTTGATCAAGTAACGAAGAAGATTGTGGGGCTAAAAACAGTTAGACCGTAACCTGTTTAGTTAGTCCTAACTCCACTTCCTGTACTTGATCAAGTAAAGAAGAAGATGGTGGGGCTAAAACAGTTATGATTTAGCCTGTTTAGTTAGTGCTCACACCACTTTCTGTACTTAATCAAGTAACGAAGAAGATTGTGGGGCTAAAACAGTTATGCCTTAGCCTGTTTAGTTAGTGCTCACTCCACTTTCTGTACTTGATCAAGTAACGAAGAAGATTGTGGGGCTAAAACAGTTAGGCCGTAGCCTGTTTAGCTAGTGCTCACTCTACTTTCTGTACTTGATCAAGTAACGAAGAAGATTGTAGGGCTGAACACAGTTATGCCTTAACCTGTTTAGTTAGTGCTCACTCCACTTTCTGTACTTGATCAAGTAACGAAGAAAATTGTGGGGCTAAAATAGTTAGGCCTTAGCCTGTTTAGTTAGTGCTCACTCCACTTTCTGTACTTGATCAAGTAACAAAAAAGATTATGGGGCTAAAAACAGTTAAGCCTTAGCCTGTTTAATTAGTGCTCATTCCACTTTCTGTACTTGATCAAGAAACAAAGAAGATTGTAGGGCTAAAAACAGTTAGGCCTTAGCCTGTTTAGTTAGTACTCACTCCACTTTCTGTACTTGATCAAGTAACGAAGAAGATTGTGGGGCTAAACACAGTTAGGCTTTAGCCTGATTAGTTAGTGCTCACTCCACTTTCTGTACTTGATCAAGTTACTAAGAAGATTGTGTGGCTAAAATAGTTAGGCCTTAGCCTGTTTAGTTAGTGCTCACTCCAGTTTCTGTACTTGATCAAGTAACGAAGAAGATTGTGGGGCTAAAAACAGTTAGACCGTAGCCTGTTTAGTTAGTCCTAACTCCACTTCCTGTACTTGATCAAGTAAAGAAGAAGATTGTGGGGCTAAAACAGTTATGCCTTAGCCAGTTTAGTTAGTGCTCACACCACTTTCTGTACTTAATCAAGTAACGAAGAAGATTGTGGGGCTAAAACAGTTATGCCTTAGCATGTTTAGTTAATGCTCACTCCACTTTCTGTACTTGATCAAGTAACAAAGAAGATTGTAAGGCTAAAAACAGTTATGCCTTAACCTGTTTAGTGCTCACTCCACTTTATGTACTTGATCAAGTAACGAAGAATATTGTGGGGCTAAAATAGTTAGGCCTTAGCCTGTTTAGTTAGTGCTCACTCCACTTTCTGTACTTGATCAAGTAACGAAGAAGATTGTGGGGCTAAAAACAGTTAGGCCTTAGCCTGTTTAGTTAGTGCTCACTCCACTTTCTGTACTTGATCAAGTAACGAAAAGGATTGTGGGGCTAAAAACAGTTAGGCCTTAACCTGTTTAGTTACTGCTCCCTCCACTTTCTGTACTTGATCAAGTAACGAAGAAGATTGTGGGGCTAAAACAGTTAGGCCGTAACCTGTTTAGTTATTGCTCACTCTACTTTCTGTACTTGATCAAGTAACGAAGAAGATGTAGGGCTGAACACAGTTACTCCTTAACCTGTTTAGTTAGTGCTCACTCCACTTTCTGTACTTGATCAAGTAACGAAGAAAATTGTGGGGCTAAAATAGTTAGGCCTTAGCCTGTTTTATTAGTGCTCACTCCACTTTCTGTACTTGATCAAGTAACAAAAAAGATTGTGGGGCTAAAAACAGTTAAGCCTTAGCCTGTTTCATTAGTGCTCATTCCACTTTTTTGTACTTGATCAAGAAACAAAGAAGATTGTAGGGCTAAAAACAGTTAGGCATTAGCCTGTTTAGTTAGTACTCACTCCACTTTCTATACTTGATCAAGTAATGAAGAAGATTGTAGGGCTAAAAACAGTTAGGCTTTAGCCTGATTTGTTAGTGCTCACTCCACTTTCTGTACTTGATCAAGTAACTAAGAAGATTGTCGGGCTAAAATAGTTAGGCCTTAGCCTGTTTTGTTAGTCCTCACTCCACTTTCTGTACTTGACCAAGTAACGAAGAAGATTGTGGGGCTACAACAGTTAGGCCTTAGCCTGTTTAGTTAGTGCTCACTCCACTTTCTGTACTTGATCAAGTAACGAAGAGGATTGTGGGGCTTTAAACAGTTAGGCCTTAACCTGTTTAGTTACTGCTCACTCCACTTTCTGTACTTGATCAAGTAACGATTAAGATTGTGGGGCTAAAAAAAGTTAAGCCTTAGCCTGTTTAGTTAGTGCTCACTCCAGTTTCTGTACTTGATCAAGTAACGAAGAAGATTGTAGGGCTGAACACAGTTATGCCTTAACTTGTTTAGTTAGTGCTCACTCCACTTTCTGTACTTGATCAAGTAACGAAGAAGATTGTGGGGCTAAAATAGTTAGGCCTTAGCCTGTTTAGTTAGTGCTCACTCCACTTTCTGTACTTGACCAATTAACGAAGAAGATTGTGGGGCTAAAACAGTTAGGCCTTAGCCTGTTTAGTTAGTGCTCACTCCACTTTCTGTACTTGATCAAGTAACGAAGAAGTTTGTGGGGCTAAAAACAGTTAGACCGTAGCCTGTTTAGTTAGTCCTAACTCCACTTCCTGTACTTGATCAAGTAAAAAAGAAGATTGTGGGGCTAAAACAGTTATCCCTTAGCCTTTTTAGTTAGTGCTCACACCACTTTCTGTACTTGATCAAGTAACGAAGAAGATTGTGGGGCTAAAACAGTTTTGCCTTAGCCTGTTTAGTTAGTGCTCACTCCACTTTCTGTATTTGATCAAGTAACGAAGAAGATTGTGGGGCTAAAAACAGTTATGCCTTAACCTGTTTAGTGCTCACTCCACTTTATGTACTTGATCAAGTAACGAAGAATATTGTGGGGCTAAAATAGTTAGGCCTTAGCCTGTTTAGTTAGTGCTCACTCCACTTTCTGTACTTGATCAAGTAACAAAGAAGATTGTGGGGCTAAAAACAGTTATGCCTTAGCCTGTTTAGTTAGTGCTCACTCCACTTTCTGTACTTGATCAAGTAACGAAGAGGATTGTGGGGCTAAAAACAGTTAGGCCTTAACCTGTTTAGTTAGTGCTCACTCCACTTTCTGTACTTGACCAAGTAACGAAGAAGATTGTGGGGCTAAATAGTTAGGCCTTAGCCTGTTTAGTTAGTGCTCACTCCACTTTCAGTACTTGATCAAGTAACGAAGAAGATTGTGGGGCTAAAAACAGTTAGACCGTAGCCTGTTTAGTTAGTCCTAACTCCACTTCCTGTACTTGATCAAGTAAAGAAGAAGATTGTGGGGCTAAAACAGTTATGCCTTAACTTGTTTAGTTAGTGCTCACTCCACTTTCTGTACTTGATCAAGTAACGAAGAAGATTGTGGGGCTAAAATAGTTAGGCCTTAGCCCGTTTAGTTAGTGCTCACTCCACTTTCTGTACTTGACCAATTAACGAAGAAGATTGTGGGGCTAAAACAGTTAGGCCTTAGCCTGTTTAGTTAGTGCTCACTCCACTTTCTGTACTTGATCAAGTAACGAAGAAGTTTGTGGGGCTAAAAACAGTTAGACCGTAGCCTGTTTAGTTAGTCCTAACTCCACTTCCTGTACTTGATCAAGTAAAAAAGAAGATTGTGGGGCTAAAACAGTTATCCCTTAGCCTTTTTAGTTAGTGCTCACACCACTTTCTGTACTTGATCAAGTAACGAAGAAGATTGTGGGGCTAAAACAGTTATGCCTTAGCCTGTTTAGTTAGTGCTCACTCCACTTTCTGTATTTGATCAAGTAACGAAGAAGATTGTGGGGCTAAAAACAGTTATGCCTTAACCTGTTTAGTGCTCACTCCACTTTATGTACTTGATCAAGTAACGAAGAATATTGTGGGGCTAAAATAGTTAGGCCTTAGCCTGTTTAGTTAGTGCTCACTCCACTTTCTGTACTTGATCAAGTAACAAAGAAGATTGTGGGGCTAAAAACAGTTATGCCTTAGCCTGTTTAGTTAGTGCTCACTCCACTTTCTGTACTTGATCAAGTAACGAAGAGGATTGTGGGGCTAAAAACAGTTAGGCCTTAACCTGTTTAGTTAGTGCTCACTCCACTTTCTGTACTTGACCAAGTAACGAAGAAGATTGTGGGGCTAAATAGTTAGGCCTTAGCCTGTTTAGTTAGTGCTCACTCCACTTTCAGTACTTGATCAAGTAACGAAGAAGATTGTGGGGCTAAAAACAGTTAGACCGTAGCCTGTTTAGTTAGTCCTAACTCCACTTCCTGTACTTGATCAAGTAAAGAAGAAGATTGTGGGGCTAAAACAGTTATGCCTTAGCCTGTTTAGTTAGTGCTCACACCACTGTCTGTACTTAATCAAGTAACGAAGAAGATTGTGGGGCTAAAACAGTTATGCCTTAGCCTGTTTAGTTAGTGCTCACTCAACTTTCTGTACTTGATCAAGTAACGAAGAAGATTGTGGGGCTAAAATCAGTTATGCCTTAACCTGTTTAGTGCTCACTCCACTTTATGTACTTGATCAAGTAACGAAGAATATTGTGGGGCTAAAATAGTTAGGCCTTAACCTGTTTAGATAGTGCTCACTCCACTTTCTGTACTTGATCAAGTAACGAAGAAGATTGTGGGGCTAAAAACAGTTAGGCCTTAGCCTGTTTAGTTAGTGCTCACTCCACTTTCTGTACTTGATCAAGTAACGAAGAGGATTGTGGGGGTAAAATAGTTAGGCCTAAACCTGTTTAGTTACTGCTCCCTCCACTTTCTGTACTTGATCAAGTAACGAAGAAGATTGTGGGGCTGAACACAGTTATGCCTTAACCTGTTTAGTTAGTGCTCACTCCACTTTCTGTACTTGATCAAGTAACGAAGAAAATTGTGGGGCTAAAATAGTTAGGCCTTAGCCTGTTTAATTAGTGCTCACTCCACTTTCTGTACTTGATCAAGTAACAAAAAAGATTGTGGGGCTAAAAACAGTTAAGCCTTAGCCTGTTTAATTAGTGCTCATTCCACTTTCTGTACTTGATCAAGAAACAAAGAAGATTGTAGGGCTAAAAACAGTTAGGCCTTAGCCTGTTTAGTTGGTACTCACTCCACTTTCTGTACTTGATCAAGTAACGAAGAAGATTGTAGGGCTGAAAACAGTTAGGCCTTAGCCTGTTTAGATAGTGCTCACTCCACTTTCTGTACTTGATCAAGTAACAAAAAAGATTGTGGGGCTAAAAACAGTTAAGCCTTAGCCTGTTTAATTAGTGCTCATTCCATTTTCTGTACTTGTTCAAGAAACGAAGAAGATTGTAGGGCTAAAAACAGTTAGGCCTTAGCCTGTTTAGTTAGTAATCACTCCACTTTCTGTACTTGATCAAGTAACGAAGAAGATTGTGGGGCTAAAAACAGTTAGGCTTTAGCCTGATTAGTTAGTGCTCACTCCACTTTCTGTACTTGATCAAGTAACGAAGAAGATTGTAGGGCTAAAATAGTTAGGCCTTAGCCTGTTTAGTTAGTGCTCACTTCACTTTCTGTCCTTGACCAAGTAACGAAGAAGATTGTGGGGCTAAAACAGTTAGGCCTTAGCCTGTTTAGTTAGTGCTCACTCCACTTTCAGTACTTGATCAAGTAACGAAGAAGTTTGTGGGGCTAAAAACAGTTAGACCGTAGCCTGTTTAGTTAGTGCTCACTCCAATTTCTGTACTCGATCAAGTAACGAAGGAGATTGTGAGGCTAAAAACAGCTAGGCCTTAGCCTGTTTAGTTAGTGCTCACTCCACTTTCTGTACTTGATCAAGTAACGAAGAGGATTGTGGGGCTATAAACAGTTAGGCCTTAACCTGTTTAGTTACTGCTCACTCCACTTTCTGTACTTGATCAAGTAACGATTAAGATTGTGGGGCTAAAAAAAGTTAAGCCTTAGCCTGTTTAGTTAGTGCACACTCCAGTTTCTGTACTTGATCAAGTAACGAAGAAGATTGTAGGGCTGAACACAGTTATGCCTTAACTTGTTTAGTTAGTGCTCACTCCACTTTCAGTACTTGATCAAGTAACGAAGAAGATTGTGGGGCTAAAATAGTTAGGCTTTAGCCTGTTTAGTTTGTGCTCACTCCACTTTCTGTACTTGGCCAATTAACGAAGAAGATTGTGGGGCTAAAACAGTTAGGCCTTAGCCGGTTTAGTTAGTGCTCACTCCAGTTTCTGTACTTGATCAAGTAACGAAGAAGATTGTGGGGCTAAATACAGTTAGACCGTAGCCTGTTTAGTTAGTCCTAACTCCACTTCCTGTACTTGATCAAGTAAAGAAGAAGATTGTGGGGCTAAATCAGTTATGCCTTAACCTGTTTAGTTAGTGCTCACACCACTTTCTGTACTTGATCAAGTAACGAAGAAGATTGTGGGGCTAAAAACAGTTAGGCCTTAGCCTGTTTAGTTAGTGCTCACTCCACTTTCTGTACTTGATCAAGTAACGAAGAAGATTGTAGGGCTGAAAACAGTTAGGCCTTAGCCTGTTTAGATAGTGCTCACTCCACTTTCTGTACTTGTTCAAGTAACAAAGAAGATTGTGGGGCTAAAAAAAGTTAAGCCTTAGCAAGTTTAATTAGTGCTCATTCCACTTTCTGTACTTGATCAAGAAACGAAGAAGATTGTAGGGCTAAAAACAGTTAGGCCTTAGCCTGTTTATTTAGTACTCACTCCACTTTCTGTACTTGATCAAGTAACGAAGAATATTGTGGGGCTAAAATAGTTAGGCCTTAGCCTGTTTAGTTAGTGCTCACTCCACTTTCTGTACTTGATCAAGTAACAAAGAAGATTGTGGGGCTAAAAACAGTTATGCCTTAGCCTGTTTAGTTAGTGCTCATTCCACTTTCTGTACTTGATCAAGTAACGAAGAGGATTGTGGGGCTAAAAACAGTTAGGCCTTAACCTGTTTAGTTAGTGCTCACTCCACTTTCTGTACTTGACCAAGTAACGATTAAGATTGTGGGGCTAAAAAAAGTTAAGCCTTAGCCTGTTTAGTTAGTGCACACTCCAGTTTCTGTACTTGATCAAGTAACGAAGAAGATTGTAGGGCTGAACACAGTTATGCCTTAACTTGTTTAGTTAGTGCTCACTCCACTTTCTGTACTTGATCAAGTAACAAAAAAGATTGTGGGGCTAAAAACAGTTAAGCCTTAGCCTGTTTAATTAGTACTCATTCCACTTTCCGTACTTGATCAAGAAACAAAGAAGATTGTAGGGCTAAAAACGGTTAGGCCTTGGCCTGTTTAGTTAGTACTCACTCCACTTTCTGTACTTGATCAAGTAACGAAGAAGATTGTGGGGCTCAAAACAGTTAGGCTTTAGCCTGGTTAGTTAGTGCTCACTCCACTTTCTGTACTTGATCAAGTAACGAAGAAGATTGTAGGGCTGGAAACAGTTAGGCCTTAGCCTGTTTAGATAGTGCTCACTCCACTTTCTGTACTTGATCAAGTAACAAAAAAGATTGTGGGGCTAAAAACAGTTAAGCCTTAGCCTGTTTAATTAGTGCTCATTCCACTTTCTGTACTTGATCAAGAAACGAAGAAGATTGTAGGGCTAAAACAGTAAGGCCTTAGCCTGTTTAGTTAGTACTCACTCCACTTTCTGTACTTGATCAAGTAACGAAGAAGATTAAGGGGCTAAAATAGTTAGGCCTTAGCCTGTTTAGTTAGTGCTCACTCCACTTTCTGTCCTTGACCAAGTAACGAAGAAGATTGTGGGGCTAAAACAGTTAGGCCTTAGCCTGTTTAATTTGTGCTCACTCCACTTTCAGTACTTGATCAAGTAACGAAGAAGTTTGTGGGGCTAAAAACAGTTAGACCGTAGCCTGTTTAGTTAGTGCTCACTCCAATTTCTGTACTTGATCAAGTAACGAAGAAGATTGTGAGGCTAAAAACAGCTAGGCCTTAGCCTGTTTAGTTAGTGCTCACTCCACTTTCTGTACTTGATCAAGTAACGAAGAGGATTGTGGGGCTATAAACAGTTAGGCCTTAACCTGTTTAGTTACTGCTCACTCCACTTTCTGTACTTGATCAAGTAACGATTAAGATTGTGGGGCTAAAAAAAGTTAAGCCTTAGCCTGTTTAGTTAGTGATCACTCCAGTTTCTGTACTTGATCAAGTAACGAAGAAGATTGTAGGGCTGAACACAGTTATGCCTTAATTTGTTTAGTTAGTGCTCACTCCACTTTCTGTACTTGATCAAGTAACGAAGAAGATTGTGGGGCTAAAATAGTTAGGCCTTTGCCTGTTTATTAGTGCTCACTCCACTTTCTGTACTTGGCCAATTAACGAAGAAGATTGTGGGGCTAAATCAGTTAGGCCTTAGCCGGTTTAGTTAGTGCTCACTCCAGTTTCTGTACTTGATCAAGTAACGAAGAAGATTGTGGGGCTAAAAACAGTTAGACCGTAGCCTGTTTAGTTAGTCCTAACTCCACTTCCTGTACTTGATCAAGTAAAGAAGAAGATTGTGGAGCTAAATCAGTTATGCCTTAACCTGTTTAGTTAGTGCTCACACCACTTTCTGTACTTGATTAAGTAACGAAGAAGATTGTGCGGCTAAAAACAGTTAAGCCTTAGCCTGTTTAGTTAGTGCTCACTCCACTTTCTGTACTTGATCAAGTAACGAAGAAGATTGTAGGGCTGAAAACAGTTAGGCCTTAGCCTGTTTAGATAGTGCTCACTCCACTTTCTGTACTTGATCAAGTAACAAAAAAGATTGTGGGGCTAAAAACAGTTAAGCCTTAGCCTGTTTAATTAGTACTCATTCCACTTTCCGTACTTGATCAAGAAACAAAGAAGATTGTAGGGCTAAAAACGGTTAGGCCTTGGCCTGTTTAGTTAGTACTCACTCCACTTTCTGTACTTGATCAAGTAACGAAGAAGATTGTGGGGCTCAAAACAGTTAGGCTTTAGCCTGGTTAGTTAGTGCTCACTCCACTTTCTGTACTTGATCAAGTAACGAAGAAGATTGTAGGGCTGGAAACAGTTAGGCCTTAGCCTGTTTAGATAGTGCTCACTCCACTTTCTGTACTTGATCAAGTAACAAAAAAGATTGTGGGGCTAAAAAAAGTTAAGCCTTAGCCTGTTTAATTAGTGCTCATTCCACTTTCTGTACTTGATCAAGAAACGAAGAAGATTGTAGGGCTAAAACAGTAAGGCCTTAGCCTGTTTAGTTAGTACTCACTCCACTTTCTGTACTTGATCAAGTAACGAAGAAGATTAAGGGGCTAAAATAGTTAGGCCTTAGCCTGTTTAGTTAGTGCTCACTCCACTTTCTGTCCTTGACCAAGTAACGAAGAAGATTGTGGGGCTAAAACAGTTAGGCCTTAGCCTGTTTAATTTGTGCTCACTCCACTTTCAGTACTTGATCAAGTAACGAAGAAGTTTGTGGGGCTAAAAACAGTTAGACCGTAGCCTGTTTAGTTAGTGCTCACTCCAATTTCTGTACTTGATCAAGTAACGAAGAAGATTGTGAGGCTAAAAACAGCTAGGCCTTAGCCTGTTTAGTTAGTGCTCACTCCACTTTCTGTACTTGATCAAGTAACGAAGAGGATTGTGGGGCTATAAACAGTTAGGCCTTAACCTGTTTAGTTACTGCTCACTCCACTTTCTGTACTTGATCAAGTAACGATTAAGATTGTGGGGCTAAAAAAAGTTAAGCCTTAGCCTGTTTAGTTAGTGATCACTCCAGTTTCTGTACTTGATCAAGTAACGAAGAAGATTGTAGGGCTGAACACAGTTATGCCTTAATTTGTTTAGTTAGTGCTCACTCCACTTTCTGTACTTGATCAAGTAACGAAGAAGATTGTGGGGCTAAAATAGTTAGGCCTTTGCCTGTTTATTAGTGCTCACTCCACTTTCTGTACTTGGCCAATTAACGAAGAAGATTGTGGGGCTAAATCAGTTAGGCCTTAGCCGGTTTAGTTAGTGCTCACTCCAGTTTCTGTACTTGATCAAGTAACGAAGAAGATTGTGGGGCTAAAAACAGTGAGACCGTAGCCTGTTTAGTTAGTCCTAACTCCACTTCCTGTACTTGATCAAGTAAAGAAGAAGATTGTGGAGCTAAATCAGTTATGCCTTAACCTGTTTAGTTAGTGCTCACACCACTTTCTGTACTTGATTAAGTAACGAAGAAGATTGTGCGGCTAAAAACAGTTAAGCCTTAGCCTGTTTAGTTAGTGCTCACTCCACTTTCTGTACTTGATCAAGTAACGAAGAAGATTGTAGGGCTGAAAACAGTTAGGCCTTAGCCTGTTTAGATAGTGCTCACTCCACTTTCTGTACTTGTTCAAGTAACAAAGAAGATTGTGGGGCTAAAAACAGTTAAGCCTTAGCCTGTTTAATTAGTGCTCATTCCACTTTCTGTACTTGATCAAGAAACGAAGAAGATTGTAGGGCTAAAAACAGTTAGGCCTTAACCTGTTTAGTGCTCACTCCACTTTATGTACTTGATCAAGTAACGAAGAATATTGTGGGGCTAAAATAGTTAGGCCTTAGCCTGTTTAGTTAGTCCTAACTCCACTTCCTGTACTTGATCAAGTAAAGAAGAAGATCGTGGGGCTAAAACAGTTTTGCCTTAGCCTGTTTAGTTAGTGCTCACACCACTTTCTGTACTTGATCAAGTAACGAAGAAGATTTTGGGGCTAAAACAGTTATGCCTTAGCCTGTTTAGTTAGTGCTCACTCCACTTTCTGTATTTGATCAAGTAACGAAGAAGATTGTGGGGCTAAAAACAGTTAGGCCTTAACCTGTTTAGTGCTCACTCCACTTTATGTACTTGATCAAGTAACAAAGAATATTGTGGGGCTAAAATAGTTAGGCCTTAGCCTGTTTAGTTAGTGCTCACTCCACTTTCTGTACTTGACCAAGTAACGAAGAAGATTGTGGGGCTAAAAACAGTTAGGCCTTAGCCTGTTTAGTTAGTGCTCACTTCACTTTCTGTACTTGATCAAGTAACAAAGAGGATTGTGGGGCTAAAAACAGTTAGGCCTTAACCTGTTTAGTTAGTGCTCACTCCACTTTCTGTACTTGACCAAGTAACGAAGAAGATTGTGGGGCTAAAACAGTTAGGCCTTAACCTGTTTAGTTAGTGCTCACTCCACTTTCAGAACTTGATCAAGTAACGAAGAAGATTGTGGGGCTAAAAACTGTTAGACCGTAGCCTGTTTAGTTAGTCTTAACTCCACTTCCTGTACTTGATCAAGTAAAGAAGAAGATTGTGGGGCTAAAACAGTTATGCCTTAGCCTGTTTAGTTAGTGCTCACACCACTTTCTGTACTTAATCAAGTAACGAAGAAGATTGTGGGGCTAAAACAGTTATGCCTTATCCTGTTTAGTTAGTGCTCACTCCACTTTCTGTCCTTGATCAAGTAACGAAGAAGATTGTGGGGCAAAAAACAGTTATGCCTTAACCTGTTTAGTGCTCACTCCACTTTATGTACTTGATCAAGTAACGAAGAATATTGTGGGGCTAAAATAGTTAGGCCTTAGCCTGTTTAGTTAGTGCTCACTCCACTTTCTGTACTTGATCAAGTAACGAAGAAGATTGTGGGGCTAAAAACAGTTAGGCCTTAGCCTGTTTAGTTAGTGCTCACTCCACTTTCTGTACTTGATCAAGTAACGAAGAGGATTGTGGGGCTAAAAACAGTTAGGCCTTAACCTGTTTAGTTACTGCTCCTTCCACATTCTGTACTTGATCAAGTAACGAAGAAGATTGTGGGGCTAAAACAGTTAGGCCGTAGCCTGTTTAGTTAGTGCTCACTCTACTTTCTGTACTTGATCAAGTAACGAAGAAGATTGTAGGGCTGAACACAGTTATGCCTTAACCTGTTTAGTTAGTGCTCACTCCAATTTCTGTACTTGATCAAGTATTGAAGAAAATTGTGGGGCTAAAATAGTTAGGCCTTAGCCTGTTTACTTAGTGCTCACTCCACTTTCTGTACTTGATCAAGTAACAAAAAAGATTGTGGGGCTAAAAACAGTTAAGCCTTAGCCTTTTTAATTAGTGCTCATTCCACTTTCTGTACTTGATCAAGAAACAAAGAAGATTGTAGGGCTAAAAACAGTTAGGCCTTAGCCTGTTTAGTTAGTGCTCACTCCAGTTTTTGTACTTGATCAAGTAACGAAGAAGATTGTGGGGCTAAAAACAGTTAGACCGTAGCCTGTTTAGTTAGTCCTAACTCCACTTCCTGTACTTATTCAAGTAAAGAAGAAGATTGTGGGGCTAAATCAGTTATGCCTTAGCCTGTTTAGTTAGTACTCACACCACTTTCTGTACTTGATCAAGTAACGAAGAAGATTGTGGGGCTAAAAACAGTTAGGCCTTAGCCTGTTTAGTTAGTGCTCACTCCACTTTCTGTACTTGATCAAGTAACGAAAAAGATTGTAGGGCTGAAAACAGTTAGGCCTTAGCCTGTATAGATAGTGCTCACTTCACTTTCTGTACTTGTTCAAGTAACAAAGATGATTGTGGGGCTAAAAACAGTTAAGCCTTAGCCTGTTTAATTAGTTCTCATTCCACTTTCTGTACTTGATCAAGTAACGAAGAAGATTATAGGGCAAAAAACAGTTAGGCCTTAGCCTGTTTAGTTAGTACTCACACCACTTTCTGTACTTGATCAAGTAACGAAGAAGATTGTGGGGCTAAAAACAGTTAGGCTTTAGCCTGATTAGTTAGTGCTCACTCCACTTTCTGTACTTGATCAAGTAACGAAGAACATTGTGGGGCTAAAATAGTTAGGCCTTAGCCTGTTTAGTTAGTGCTCACTCCACTTTCTGTACTTGACCAAGTAACGAAGAAGATTGTGGGGCTAAAACAGTTAGGCCTTAGCCTGTTTTACTTAGTGCTCACTCCACTTTCTGTACTTGATCAAGTAACGAAGAAGATTGTGGGGCTAAAACAGTTATATTTATCCTGTTTAGATAGTGCTCACTCCACTTTCTGTACTTGATCAAGTAACGAAGAAGATTGTGGGGGTATAAACAGTTATGCCTTAACCTGTTTAATGCTCACTGCACTTTATGTACTTGATCAAGTAACGAAGAAGATTGTGGGGCTAAAAACAGTTAGGCCGTAGCCTGTTTATTTAGTGCCCACTCCACTTTCTGAACTTGATCAAGTAACGAAGAAGATTGTGTGGCTAAAAAAGTTAGGCCTTAGCCTGTTTACTTAGTGCTCACTCCACTTTCTGTACTTGATCAAGTAACGAAGAAGATTGTGGGGGTATAAACAGTTATGCCTTAACCTGTTTAATGCTCACTGCACTTTATGTACTTGATCAAGTAACGAAGAAGATTGTGGGGCTAAAAACAGTTAGGCCGTAGCCTGTTTATTTAGTGCCCACTCCACTTTCTGAACTTGATCAAGTAACGAAGAAGATTGTGGGGCTAAAACATTTAGGCCTTAGCCTGTTATATAGTGCTTACTCAATTTTCTTTACTTGATCAAGTAACGAAGGAGATTGTGGGGCTAAAAACAGTTATGCCTTAGCCTGTTTAGTTAGTGCTCCCTCCACTTTCTGTACTTGATCAAGTAACGAAGGAGATTGTGGGGCTAAAAACAGTAATGCCTTAGCCTGTTTAGTTAGTGCTCACTCCACTTTCTGTACTTGATCAAGTAACGAAGAAGATTGTGGGGCTAAACCAGTTATACCTTAGCCTGTTTAGTTATTGCTCACTCCACTTTCTATACTTGATCAAGTAACGAAGGAGATTTTGGGGCTAAAAACAGTTATGTCTTAGCCTGTTTAGTTAGTGTTCACTCCACTTTCTGTGTTTGATCAAGTAACGAAGAAGATTGTGGGGCTAAAACAGTTATGCCTTAGCTTGTTTAGTTAGTGCTCACTCCACTTTCTGTACTTGATCAAGTAACGAAGTAGATTGTAGGGATAGAAACAGTTATGACTTAGCCTGTTTAGTTAGTGTTCACTCCACTTTCTGTACTTGATCAAGTAACGAAGAAGATTGTGGGGCTAAAACAGTTAGGCCGTAGCCTGTTTAGTTAGTGCTCACTCTACTTTCTGTACTTGATCAAGTAACCAAGAAGATTGTGGGGCTAAAACAGTCAGGCCGTAGCCTTTAGTTAGTGCTCACTATACTTTCTGTACTTGATCAAGTAACGAAGTAGATTATGGGGCTAAAAACAATTATGCCTTAGCCTGTTTAGTTAGTGCTCTCTCCACTTTCTGTACTTGATCAAGTAACGAAGAAGATTGTGGGGCTAAAACAGTTAGGCCTTAGCCTAGTTAGTTAGTGCTCACTCCACTTTCTGTACTTGATCAAGTAACGAAGAGGATTGTGGGGCTAAAAACAGTTAGGCCTTAACCTGTTTAGTTAGTGCTCACTCCACTTTCAGTACTTGACCAAGTAACGAAGAAGATTGTGGGGCTAAAACAGTTAGGCCTTAGCCTAGTTAGTTAGTGATCACTCCACTTTCAGTACTTGATCAAGTAACGAAGAAGATTGTGGGGCTAAAAACAGTTAGCCCGTAGCCTGTTTAGTTAGTCCTAACTCCACTTCCTGTACTTGATCAAGTAAAGAAGAAGATGGTGGGGCTAAAACAGTTATGCCTTAGCCTGTTTAGTTAGTGCTCACACCACTTTCTGTACTTAATCAAGTAACGAAGAAGATTGTGGGGCTAAAACAGTTATGCCTTAGCCTGTTTAGTTAGTGTTCACTCCACTTTCTGTACTTGATCAAGTAACGAAGAAGATTGTGGGGCTAAAACAGTTAGGCCGTAGCCTGTTTAGTTAGTGCTCACTCTACTTTCTGTACTTGATCAAGTAACGAAGAAGATTGTAGGGCTGAACACAGTTATGCCTTAACCTGTTTAGTTAGTGCTCACTCCACTTTCTGTACTTAATCAAGTAACGAAGAAAATTGTGGGGCTAAAATAGTTAGGCCTTAGCCTGTTTAGTTAGTGCTCACTCCACTTTCTGTACTTGATGAAGTAACAAAAAAGATTATGGGGCTAAAAACAGTTAAGCCTTAGCCTGTTTAATTAGTGCTCATTCCACTTTCTGTACTTGATCAAGAAACAAAGAAGATTGTAGGGCTAAAAACATTTAGGCCTTAGCCTGTTTAGTTAGTACTCACTCCACTTTCTATACTTGATCAAGTAACGAAGAAGATTGTGGGGCTAAAAACAGTTAGGCTTTAGCCTGATTAGTTAGTGCCCACTCCACTTTCTGTACTTGATCAAGTTACTAAGAAGATTGTGTGGCTAAAATAGTTAGGCCTTAGCCTGTTTAGTTAATGCTCACTCCACTTTCTGTACTTGACCAAGTAACGAAGAAGATTGTCGGTCTAAAACAGTTAGGCCTTAGCCTGTTTAGTTAGTGCTCACTCCAGTTTCTGTACTTGATCAAGTAACGAAGAAGATTGTGGGGCTAAAAACAGTTAGACCGTAGCCTGTTTAGTTAGTCCTAACTCCACTTCCTGTACTTGATCAAGTAAAGAAGAAGATTGTGGGGCTAAAACAGTTATGTCTTAGCCTGTTTAGTTAGTGCTCACACCAATTTCTGTACTTGATCAAGTAACGAAGAAGATTGTGGGGCTAAAACAGTTAGGCCTTAGCCTGTTTAGTTAGTGCTCACTCCAATTTCTGTACTTGATCAAGTAACGAAGAAGATTGTGGGGCTAAAAACAGTTAGGCCTTAGCCTGTTTAGTTAGTGCTCACTCCACTTTCTGTACTTGATCAAGTAACGAAGAGGATTGTGGGGCTATAAACAGTTACGCCTTAACCTGTTTAGTTACTGCTCACTCCACTTTCTGTACTTGATCAAGTAACGATTAAGATTGTGGGGCTAAAAAAAGTTAAGCCTTAGCCTGTTTAGTTAGTGCTCACTCCAGTTTCTGTACTTGATCAAGTAACGAAGAAGATTGTAGGGCTGAACACAGTTATGCCTTAACTTGTTTAGTTAGTGCTCACTCCGCTTTCTGTACTTGATCAAGTAACAAAGAAGATTGTGGGGCTAAAATAGTTAGGCCTTAGCCTGTTTAATTAGTGCTCACTCCACTTTCTGTACTTGACCAATTAACGAAGAAGATTGTGGGGCTAAAACAGTTAGGCCTTAGCCTGTTTAGTTAGTGCTCACTCCAGTTTCTGTACTTGATCAAGTAACGAAGAAGATTGTGGGGCTAAAAACAGTTAGACCGTAGCCTGTTTAGTTAGTCCTAACTCCACTTCTTGTACTTGATCAAGTAAAGAAGAAGATTGTGGGGCTAAAACAGTTATGCCTTAGCCTGTTTAGTTAGTGCTCACACCACTTTCTGTACTTGATCAAGTAACGAAGAAGATTGTGGGGCTAAAAACAGTTAGGCCTTAGCCTGTTTAGTTAGTGCTCACTCCACTTTCAGTACTTTATCAAGTAACGAAGAAGATTGTGGGGCTAAAAACAGTTAGACCGTAGCCTGTTTAGTTAGTCCTAACTCCACTTCCTGTACTTGATCATGTAAAGAAGAAGATTGTGGGGCTAAAACAGTTATGCCTTAGCCAGTTTAGTTAGTGCTCACACCACTTTCTGTACTTAATCAAGTAACGAAGAAGATTGTGGGGCTAAAAACAGTTAAGCCTTAGCCTGTTTAATTAGTGCTCATTCCACTTTCTGTACTTGATCAAGAAACAAAGAAGATTGTAGGGCTAAAAACAGTTAGGCCTTAGCCTGTTTAGTTAGTACTCACTCCACTTTCTGTACTTGATCAAGTAACGAAGAAGATTGTGGGGATAAAAACAGTTAGGCTTTAGCCTGATTAGTTAGTGCTCACTCCACTTTCTGTACTTGATCAAGTTACTAAGAAGATTGTGTGGCTAAAATTGTTAGGCCTTAGCCTGTTTAGTTAATGCTCACTCCACTTTCTGTACTTGACCAAGTAACGAAGACGATTGTCGGTCTAAAAGAGTTAGGCCTTAGCCTGTTTAGTTAGTGCTCACTCCAGTTTCTGTACTTGATCAAGTAACGAAGAAGATTGTGGGGCTAAAAACAGTTAGACCGTAGCCTGTTTAGTTAGTCCTAACTCCACTTCCTGTACTTGATCAAGTAAAGAAGAAGATTGTGGGGCTAAAACAGTTATGTCTTAGCCTGTTTAGTTAGTGCTCACACCAATTTCTGTACTTGATCAAGTAACGAAGAAGATTGTGGGGCTAAAACAGTTAGGCCTTAGCCTGTTTAGTTAGTGCTCACTCCAATTTCTGTACTTGATCAAGTAACGAAGAAGATTGTGGGGCTAAAAACAGTTAGGCCTTAGCCTGTTTAGTTAGTGCTCACTCCACTTTCTGTACTTGATCAAGTAACGAAGAGGATTGTGGGGCTATAAACAATTACGCCTTAACCTGTTTAGTTACTGCTCACTCCACTTTCTGTACTTGATCAAGTAACGATTAAGATTGTGGGGCTAAAAAAAGTTAAGCCTTAGCCTGTTTAGTTAGTGCTCACTCCAGTTTCTGTACTTGATCAAGTAACGAAGAATATTGTAGGGCTGAACACAGTTATGCCTTAACTTGTTTAGTTAGTGCTCACTCCACTTTCTGTACTTGATCAAGTAACGAAGAAGATTGTGGGGCTAAAATAGTTAGGCCTTAGCCTGTTTAGTTAGTGCTCACTCCACTTTCTGTACTTGACCAATTAACGAAGAAGATTGTGGGGCTAAAAACAGTTAGGCCTTAGCCTGTTTAGTTAGTGCTCACTCCACTTTCAGTACTTGATCAAGTAACGAAGAAGATTGTGGGGCTAAAAACAGTTAGGCCATAGCCTGTTTAGTTAGTGCTCACTCCACTTTCTGTACTTGATCAAGTAACGAAGAAGATTGTGGGGCTAAAAACAGTTAAGCCTTAGCCTGTTTAGTTAGTGCTCACTCCACTTTCTGTACTTGATCAAGTAACGAAGAAGATTGTAGGACTGAAAACAGTTATGCCTTAGCCTGTTTAGTTAGTGCTCACTCCACTTTCTGTACTTGATCATGAAACGAAGAAGATTGTAGGGCTAAAAACAGTTAGGTCTTAGCCTGTTTAGTTAGTACTCACTCCACTTTCTGTACTTGATCAAGTAACGAAGAAGATTGTGGGGCTAAAAACAGTTAAGCTTTAGCCTGATTAGTTAGTTCTCACTCAACTTTCTGTACTTGATCAAGTAACGAAAAAGATTGTGGGGCTAAAATAGTTAGGCCTCAGCCTGTTTAGTTAGTGCTCACTCCACTTTCTGTACTTGATCAAGAAACGAAGAAGATTGTAGGGCTAAAAACAGTTAGGTCTTAGCCTGTTTAGTTAGTACTCACTCCACTTTCTGTACTTGATCAAGTAACGAAGAAGATTGTGGGGCTAAAAACAGTTAGGCTTTAGCCTGATTAGTTAGTTCTCACTCCACTTTCTGTACTTGATCAAATAACGAAAAAGATTGTGGGGCTAAAATAGTTAGGCCTTAGCCTGTTTAGTTAGTGCTCACTCCACTTTCTGTACTTGATCAAGTAACGAAGAAGATTGTGGGGCAAAAAACAGTTAGGCCTTAGCCTGTTTAGTTAGTGCTAACTCTACTTTCTGTACTTGATCAAGTAACGAAGAAGATTGTGGGGCTAAAAACAGTTAGGCCTTACCTGTTTAGTTACTGCTCACTCCACTTTCTGTACTTGATCAAGTAACGAAGAAGATTGTGGGGCTAAAAAAAGTTAAGCCTTAGCCTGTTTAGTTAGTTCTCACTCCACTTTCTGTACTTGATCAAGTAACGAAAAAGATTGTAGGGCTGAACACAGTTATGCCTTAACCTGTTTAGTTAGTGCTCACTCCACTTTCTGTACTTGATCAAGTAACGAAGAAGATTGTGGGGCTAAAAACAGTTAAGCCTTAGCCTGTTTAATTGGTGCTCATTCCACTTTCTGTACTTGATCAAGAAACGAAAAAGATTGTAGGGCTAAAAACAGTTAGGCCTTAGCCTGTTTAGTTAGTACTCACTCCACTTTCTGTACTTGATCAAGTAACGAAGAAGATTGTGGGGCTAAAAACAGTTTGGCTTTAGCCTGATTAGTTAGTGCTCACTCCACTTTCTGTACTTGATCAAGTAACGAAGAAGATTGTGGGGCTAAAATAGTTAGGCCTTAGCCTGTTTAGTTAGTTCTCACTCCACTTTCTGTCCTTGACCAAGTAACGAAGAAGATTGTGGGGCTAAAACAGTTAGGCCTTAGCCAATTTAGTTAGTGCTCACTCCACTTTCAGTACTTGATCAAGTAACGAAGAAGTTTGTGGGGCTAAAAACAGTTAGACCGTAGCCTGTTTAGTTAGTCCTAACTCCACTTCCTGTACTTGATCAAGTAAAAAAGAAGATTGTGGGCTAAAACACTTATGCCTTAGCCTTTTTAGTTAGTGCTCACACCACTTTCTGTACTTGATCAAGTAACGAAGAAGATTGTGGGGCTAAAACAGTTATGCCTTAGCCTGTTTAGTTAGTGCTCACTCCACTTTCTGTATTTGATCAAGTAACGAAGAAGATTGTGGGGCTAAAAACAGTTATGCCTTAACCTGTTTAGTGCTCACTCCACTTTATGTACTTGATCAAGTAACGAAGAATATTGTGGGGCTAAAATAGTTAGGCCTTAGCCTGTTTAGTTAGTTCTCACTCCACTTTCTGTACTTGATCAAGTAACGAAAAAGATTGTAGGGCTGAACACAGTTATGCCTTAACCTGTTTAGTTAGTGCTCACTCCACTTTCTGTACTTGATCAAGTAACGAAGAAGATTGTGGGGCTAAAAACAGTTAAGCCTTAGCCTGATTAGTTAGTGCTCACTCCACTTTCTGTACTTGATCAAGTAACGAAGAAGATTGTAGGGCTGAAAACAGTTAGGCCTTAGCCTGTTTAGTTAGTGCTCACTCCACTTTCTGTACTTGATCAAGTAACGAAGAAGATTATGGGGCTAAAAACAGTTAGGCCATAGCCTGTTTAGTTAGTGCTCACTCCACTTTCTGTACTTGATCAAGTAACGAAGAAGATTGTACGGCTGAAAACAGTTAGGCCTTAGCCTGTTTAGATAGTGCTCACTCCACTTTCTGTACTTGATCAAGTAAGAAAAAAGATTGTGGGGCTAAAAACAGTTAGGCTTTAGCCTGATTAGTTAGTTCTCACTCCACTTTCTGTACTTGATCAAGTAACGAAGAAGATTGTGGGGCTAAAATAGTTAGGCCTTAGCCTGTTTAGTTAGTGCTCACTCCACTTTCTGTACTTGATCAAGTAACGAAGAAGATTGTGGGGCTAAAAACAGTTATGCCTTAGCCTGTTTAGTTAGTACCCACTCTACTTTCTGTACCTGATCAAGTAACGAAGAAGATTGTGGGGCTAAAAACAGTTAGGCCTTAGCCTGTTTAGTTAGTGCTCACTCCACTTTCTGTACTTGATCAAGTAACGAAGAAGATTGTGGGGCTAAAAAAAGTTAAGCCTTAGCCTGTTTAGTTAGTTCTCACTCCACTTTCTGTACTTGATCAAGTAACGAAAAAGATTGTAGGGCTGAACACAGTTATGCCTTAACTTGTTTAGTTAATGCTCACTCCACTTTCTGTACTTGATCAAGTAACGAAGAAGATTGTGGGGCTTAAAACAGTTAAGCCTTAGCCTGTTTAGTTAGTGCTCACTCCACTTTCTGTACTTGATCAAGTAACGAAGAAGATTGTAGGGCTGAAAACAGTTATGCCTTAGCCTGTTTAGTTAGTGCTCACTCCACTTTCTGTACTTGATCAAGTAACGAAGAAGATTATGGGGCTAAAAACAGTTAGGCCATAGCCTGTTTAGTTAGTGCTCACTCCACTTTCTGTACTTGATCAAGTAACGAAGAAGATTGTGGGGCTAAAAACAGTTAAGCCTTAGCCTGTTTAGTTAGTGCTCACTCCACTTTCTGTACTTGATCAAGTAACGAAGAAGATTGTAGGACTGAAAACAGTTATGCCTTAGCCTGTTTAGTTAGTGCTCACTCCACTTTCTGTACTTGATCAAGAAACGAAGAAGATTGTAGGGCTAAAAACAGTTAGGTCTTAGCCTGTTTAGTTAGTACTCACTCCACTTTCTGTACTTGATCAAGTAACGAAGAAGATTGTGGGGCTAAAAACAGTTAAGCTTTAGCCTGATTAGATAGTTCTCACTCAACTTTCTGTACTTGATCAAGTAACGAAAAAGATTGTGGGGCTAAAATAGTTAGGCCTCAGCCTGTTTAGTTAGTGCTCACTCCACTTTCTGTACTTGATCAAGAAACGAAGAAGATTGTAGGGCTAAAAACAGTTAGGTCTTAGCCTGTTTAGTTAGTACTCACTCCACTTTCTGTACTTGATCAAGTAACGAAGAAGATTGTGGGGCTAAAAACAGTTAGGCTTTAGCCTGATTAGTTAGTTCTCACTCCACTTTCTGTACTTGATCAAATAACGAAAAAGATTGTGGGGCTAAAATAGTTAGGCCTTAGCCTGTTTAGTTAGTGCTCACTCCACTTTCTGTACTTGATCAAGTAACGAAGAAGATTGTGGGGCAAAAAACCGCTAGGCCTTAGCCTGTTTAGTTAGTGCTAACTCTACTTTCTGTACTTGATCAAGTAACGAAGAAGATTGTGGGGCTAAAAACAGTTAGGCCTTAACCTGTTTAGTTACTGCTCACTCCACTTTCTGTACTTGATCAAGTAACGAAGAAGATTGTGGGGCTAAAAAAAGTTAGGCCTTAGCCTGTTTAGTTAGTTCTCACTCCACTTTCTGTACTTGATCAAGTAACGAAAAAGATTGTAGGGCTGAACACAGTTATGCCTTAACCTGTTTAGTTAGTGCTCACTCCACTTTCTGTACTTGATCAAGTAACGAAGAAGATTGTGGGGCTAAAAACAGTTAAGCCTTAGCCTGTTTAATTGGTGCTCATTCCACTTTCTGTACTTGATCAAGAAACGAAAAAGATTGTAGGGCTAAAAACAGTTAGGCCTTAGCCTGTTTAGTTAGTACTCACTCCACTTTCTGTACTTGATCAAGTAACGAAGAAGATTGTGGGGCTAAAAACAGTTTGGCTTTAGCCTGATTAGTTAGTGCTCACTCCACTTTCTGTACTTGATCAAGTAACGAAGAAGATTGTGGGGCTAAAATAGTTAGGCCTTAGCCTGTTTAGTTAGTTCTCACTCCACTTTCTGTCCTTGACCAAGTAACGAAGAAGATTGTGGGGCTAAAACAGTTAGGCCTTAGCCTGTTTAGTTAGTGCTCACTCCACTTTCAGTACTTGATCAAGTAACGAAGAAGTTTGTGGGGCTAAAAACAGTTAGACCGTAGCCTGTTTAGTTAGTCCTAACTCCACTTCCTGTACTTGATCAAGTAAAAAAGAAGATTGTGGGGCTAAAACAGTTATGCCTTAGCCTTTTTAGTTAGTGCTCACACCACTTTCTGTACTTGATCAAGTAACGAAGAAGATTGTGGGGCTAAAACAGTTATGCCTTAGCCTGTTTAGTTAGTGCTCACTCCACTTTCTGTATTTGATCAAGTAACGAAGAAGATTGTGGGGCTAAAAACAGTTATGCCTTAACCTGTTTAGTGCTCACTCCACTTTATGTACTTGATCAAGTAACGAAGAATATTGTGGGGCTAAAATAGTTAGGCCTTAGCCTGTTTAGTTAGTTCTCACTCCACTTTCTGTACTTGATCAAGTAACGAAAAAGATTGTAGGGCTGAACACAGTTATGCCTTAACCTGTTTAGTTAGTGCTCACTCCACTTTCTGTACTTGATCAAGTAACGAAGAAGATTGTGGGGCTAAAAACAGTTAAGCCTTAGCCTGTTTAGTTAGTGCTCACTCCACTTTCTGTACTTGATCAAGTAACGAAGAAGATTGTAGGGCTGAAAACAGTTATGCCTTAGCCTGTTTAGTTAGTGCTCACTCCACTTTCTGTACTTGATCAAGTAACGAAGAAGATTATGGGGCTAAAAACAGTTAGGCCATAGCCTGTTTAGTTAGTGCTCACTCCACTTTCTGTACTTGATCAAGTAACGAAGAAGATTGTACGGCTGAAAACAGTTAGGGCTTAGCCTGTTTAGATAGCGCTCACTCCACTTTCTGTACTTGATCAAGTAACAAAAAAGATTGTGGGGCTAAAAACAGTTAGGCTTTAGCCTGATTAGTTAGTTCTCACTCCACTTTCTGTACTTGATCAAGTAACGAAGAAGATTGTGGGGCTAAAATAGTTAGGCCTTAGCCTGTTTAGTTAGTGCTCACTCCACTTTCTGTACTTGATCAAGTAACGAAGAAGATTGTGGGGCTAAAAACAGTTATGCCTTAGCCTGTTTAGTTAGTACCCACTCTACTTTCTGTACCTGATCAAGTAACGAAGAAGATTGTGGGGCTAAAAACAGTTAGGCCTTAGCCTGTTTAGTTAGTGCTCACTCCACTTTCTGTACTTGATCAAGTAACGAAGAAGATTGTGGGGCTAAAAAAAGTTAAGCCTTAGCCTGTTAAGTTAGTTCTCACTCCACTTTCTGTACTTGATCAAGTAACGAAAAAGATTGTAGGGCTGAACACAATTATGCCTTAACTTGTTTAGTTAATGCTCACTCCACTTTCTGTACTTGATCAAGTAACGAAGAAGATTGTGGGGCTTAAAATAGTTAAGCCTTAGCCTGTTTAGTTAGTGCTCACTCCACTTTCTGTACTTGATCAAGTAACGAAGAAGATTGTAGGGCTGAAAACAGTTATGCCTTAGCCTGTTTAGTTAGTGCTCACTCCACTTTCTGTACTTGATCAAGTAACGAAGAAGATTATGGGGCTAAAAACAGTTAGGCCATAGCCTGTTTAGTTAGTGCTCACTCCACTTTCTGTACTTGATCAAGTAACGAAGAAGATTGTGGGGCAAAAAACAGTTAAGCCTTAGCCTGTTTAGTTAGTGCTCACTCCACTTTCTGTACTTGATCAAGTAACGAAGAAGATTGTAGGACTGAAAACAGTTATGCCTTAGCCTGTTTAGTTAGTGCTCACTCCACTTTCTGTACTTGATCAAGAAACGAAGAAGATTGTAGGGCTAAAAACAGTTAGGTCTTAGCCTGTTTAGTTAGTACTCACTCCACTTTCTGTACTTGATCAAGTAACGAAGAAGATTGTGGGGCTAAAAACAGTTAAGCTTTAGCCTGATTAGTTAGTTCTCACTCAACTTTCTGTACTTGATTAAGTAACGAAAAAGATTGTGGGGCTAAAATAGTTAGGCCTCAGCCTGTTTAGTTAGTGCTCACTCCACTTTCTGTACTTGATCAAGAAATGAAGAAGATTGTAGGGCTAAAAACAGTTAGGTCTTAGCCTGTTTAGTTAGTACTCACTCCACTTTCTGTACTTGATCAAGTAACGAAGAAGATTGTGGGGCTAAAAACAGTTAGGCTTTAGCCTGATTAGTTAGTTCTCACTCCACTTTCTGTACTTGATCAAATAACGAAAAAGATTGTGGGGCTAAAATAGTTAGGCCTTAGCCTGTTTAGTTAGTGCTCACTCCACTTTCTGTACTTGATCAAGTAACGAAGAAGATTGTGGGGCAAAAAACAGTTAGGCCTTAGCCTGTTTAGTTAGTGCTAACTCTACTTTCTGTACTTGATCAAGTAACGAAGAAGATTGTGGGGCTAAAAACAGTTAGGCCTTAACCTGTTTAGTTACTGCTCACTCCACTTTCTGTACTTGATCAAGTAACGAAGAAGATTGTGGGGCTAAAAAAAGTTAAGCCTTAGCCTGTTTAGTTAGTTCTCACTCCACTTTCTGTACTTGATCAAGTAACGAAAAAGATTGTAGGGCTGAACACAGTTATGCCTTAACCTGTTTAGTTAGTGCTCACTCCACTTTCTGTACTTGATCAAGTAACGAAGAAGATTGTGGGGCTAAAAACAGTTAAGCCTTAGCCTGTTTAGTTAGTGCTCACTCCACTTTCTGTACTTGATCAAGTAACGAAGAAGATTGTAGGACTGAAAACAGTTATGCCTTAGCCTGTTTAGTTAGTGCTCACTCCACTTTCTGTACTTGATCAAGAAACGAAGAAGATTGTAGGGCTAAAAACAGTTAGGTCTTAGCCTGTTTAGTTAGTACTCACTCCACTTTCTGTACTTGATCAAGTAACGAAGAAGATTGTGGGGCTAAAAACAGTTAAGCTTTAGCCTGATTAGATAGTTCTCACTCAACTTTCTGTACTTGATCAAGTAACGAAAAAGATTGTGGGGCTAAAATAGTTAGGCCTCAGCCTGTTTAGTTAGTGCTCACTCCACTTTCTGTACTTGATCAAGTAACGAAGAAGATTGTGGGGCTAAAAACAGTTAGGCTTTAGCCTGATTAGTTAGTTCTCACTCCACTTTCTGTACTTGATCAAATAACGAAAAAGATTGTGGGGCTAAAATAGTTAGGCCTTAGCCTGTTTAGTTAGTGCTCACTCCACTTTCTGTACTTGATCAAGTAACGAAGAAGATTGTGGGGCAAAAAACCGTTAGGCCTTAGCCTGTTTAGTTAGTGCTAACTCTACTTTCTGTACTTGATCAAGTAACGAAGAAGATTGTGGGGCTAAAAACAGTTAGGCCTTAACCTGTTTAGTTACTGCTCACTCCACTTTCTGTACTTGATCAAGTAACGAAGAAGATTGTGGGGCTACAAAAAGTTAAGCCTTAGCCTGTTTAGTTAGTTCTCACTCCACTTTCTGTACTTGATCAAGTAACGAAAAAGATTGTAGGGCTGAACACAGTTATTTCTTAACCTGTTTAGTTAGTGCTCACTCCACTTTCTGTACTTGATCAAGTAACGAAGAAGATTGTGGGGCTAAAAACAGTTAAGCCTTAGCCTGTTTAATTGGTGCTCATTCCACTTTCTGTACTTGATCAAGAAACGAAAAAGATTGTAGGGCTAAAAACAGTTAGGCCTTAGCCTGTTTAGTTAGTACTCACTCCACTTTCTGTACTTGATCAAGTAACGAAAAAGATTGTGGGGCTAAAAACAGTTTGGCTTTAGCCTGATTAGTTAGTGCTCACTCCACTTTCTGTACTTGATCAAGTAACGAAGAAGATTGTGGGGCTAAAATAGTTAGGCCTTAGCCTGTTTAGTTAGTTCTCACTCCACTTTCTGTCCTTGACCAAGTAACGAAGAAGATTGTGGGGCTAAAACAGTTAGGCCTTAGCCTGTTTAGTTAGTGCTCACTCCACTTTCAGTACTTGATCAAGTAACGAAGAAGTTTGTGGGGCTAAAAACAGTTAGACCGTAGCCTGTTTAGTTAGTCCTAACTCCACTTCCTGTACTTGATCAAGTAAAAAAGAAGATTGTGGGGCTAAAACAGTTATGCCTTAGCCTTTTTAGTTAGAGCTCACACCACTTTCTGTACTTGATCAAGTAACGAAGAAGATTGTGGGGCTAAAACAGTTATGCCTTAGCCTGTTTAGTTAGTGCTCACTCCACTTTCTGTATTTGATCAAGTAACAAAGAAGATTGTGGGGCTAAAAACAGTTATGCCTTAACCTGTTTAGTGCTCACTCCACTTTATGTACTTGATCAAGTAACGAAGAATATTGTGGGGCTAAAATAGTTAGGCCTTAGCCTGTTTAGTTAGTTCTCACTCCACTTTCTGTACTTGATCAAGTAACGAAAAAGATTGTAGGGCTGAACACAGTTATGCCTTAACCTGTTTAGTTAGTGCTCACTCCACTTTCTGTACTTGATCAAGTAACGAAGAAGATTGTGGGGCTAAAAACAGTTAAGCCTTAGCCTGTTTGGTTAGTGCTCACTCCACTTTCTGTACTTGATCAAGTAACGAAGAAGATTGTAGGGCTGAAAACAGTTATGCCTTAGCCTGTTTAGTTAGTGCTCACTCCACTTTCTGTACTTGATCAAGTAACGAAGAAGATTATGGGGCTAAAAACAGTTAGGCCATAGCCTGTTTAGTTAGTGCTCACTCCACTTTCTGTACTTGATCAAGTAACGAAGAAGATTGTACGGCTGAAAACAGTTAGGGCTTAGCCTGTTTAGATAGTGCTCACTCCACTTTCTGTACTTGATCAAGTAACAAAAAAGATTGTGGGGCTAAAAACAGTTAGGCTTTAGCCTGATTAGTTAGTTCTCACTCCACTTTCTGTACTTGATCAAGTAACGAAGAAGATTGTGGGGCTAAAATAGTTAGGCCTTAGCCTGTTTAGTTAGTGCTCACTCCACTTTCTGTACTTGATCAAGTAACGAAGAAGATTGTGGGGCTAAAAACAGTTATGCCTTAGCCTGTTTAGTTAGTACCCACTCTACTTTCTGTACCTGATCAAGTAACGAAGAAGATTGTGGGGCTAAAAACAGTTAGGCCTTAGCCTGTTTAGTTAGTGCTCACTCCACTTTCTGTACTTGATCAAGTAACGAAGAAGATTGTGGGGCTAAAAAAAGTTAAGCCTTAGCCTGTTTAGTTAGTTCTCACTCCACTTTCTGTACTTGATCAAGTAACGAAAAAGATTGTAGGGCTGAACACAGTTATGCCTTAACTTGTTTAGTTAATGCTCACTCCACTTTCTGTACTTGATCAAGTAACGAAGAAGATTGTGGGGCTTAAAACAGTTAAGCCTTAGCCTGTTTAGTTAGTGCTCACTCCACTTTCTGTACTTGATCAAGTAACGAAGAAGATTGTAGGGCTGAAAACAGTTATGCCTTAGCCTGTTTAGTTAGTGCTCACTCCACTTTCTGTACTTGATCAAGTAACGAAGAAGATTATGGGGCTAAAAACAGTTAGGCCATAGCCTGTTTAGTTAGTGCTCACTCCACTTTCTGTACTTGATCAAGTAACGAAGAAGATTGTGGGGCAAAAAACAGTTAAGCCTTAGCCTGTTTAGTTAGTGCTCACTCCACTTTCTGTACTTGATCAAGTAACGAAGAAGATTGTAGGACTGAAAACAGTTATGCCTTAGCCTGTTTAGTTAGTGCTCACTCCACTTTCTGTACTTGATCAAGAAACGAAGAAGATTGTAGGGCTAAAAACAGTTAGGTCTTAGCCTGTTTAGTTAGTACTCACTCCACTTTCTGTACTTGATCAAGTAACGAAGAAGATTGTGGGGCTAAAAACAGTTAAGCTTTAGCCTGATTAGTTAGTTCTCACTCAACTTTCTGTACTTGATCAAGTAACGAAAAAGATTGTGGGGCTAAAATAGTTAGGCCTCAGCCTGTTTAGTTAGTGCTCACTCCACTTTCTGTACTTGATCAAGAAATGAAGAAGATTGTAGGGCTAAAAACAGTTAGGTCTTAGCCTGTTTAGTTAGTACTCACTCCACTTTCTGTACTTGATCAAGTAACGAAGAAGATTGTGGGGCTAAAAACAGTTAGGCTTTAGCCTGATTAGTTAGTTCTCACTCCACTTTCTGTACTTGATCAAGTAACGAAAAAGATTGTGGGGCTAAAATAGTTAGGCCTTAGCCTGTTTAGTTAGTGCTCACTCCACTTTCTGTACTTGATCAAGTAACGAAGATGATTGTGGGGCAAAAAACAGTTAGGCCTTAGCCTGTTTAGTTAGTGCTAACTCTACTTTCTGTACTTGATCAAGTAACGAAGAAGATTGTGGGGCTAAAAACAGTTAGGCCTTAACCTGTTTAGTTACTGCTCACTCCACTTTCTGTACTTGATCAAGTAACGAAGAAGATTGTGGGGCTAAAAAAAGTTAAGCCTTAGCCTGTTTAGTTAGTTCTCATTCCACTTTCTGTACTTGATCAAGTAACGAAGAAGATTGTAGGGCTGAACACAGTTATGCCTTAACCTGTTTAGTTAGTGCTCATTCCACTTTCTGTACTTGATCAAGTAACGAAGAAGATTGTGGGGCTAAAAACAGTTAAGCCTTAGCCTGTGTAGTTAGTGCTCACTCCACTTTCTGTACTTGATCAAGTAACGAAGAAGATTGTAGGGCTGAAAACAGTTATGCCTTAGCCTGTTTAGTTAGTGCTCACTCCACTTTCTGTACTTGATCAAGTAACGAAGAAGATTGTGGGGCTAAAAACAGTTAGGCCATAGCCTGTTTAGTTAGTGCTCACTCCACTTTCTGTACTTGATCAAGTAACGAAGAAGATTGTAGGGCTGAAAACAGTTAGGCCTTAGCCTGTTTAGATAGTGCTCACTCCACTTTCTGTACTTGATCAAGTAACAAAAAAGATTGTGGGGCTAAAAACAGTTAAGCCTTAGCCAGTTTAATTGGTGCTCATTCCACTTTCTGTACTTGATCAAGAAACGAAAAAGATTGTAGGGCTAAAAACAGTTAGGCCTTAGCCTGTTTAGTTAGTACTCACTCCACTTTCTGTACTTGATCAAGTAACGAAGAAGATTGTGGGGCTAAAAACAGTTTGGCTTTAGCCTGATTAGTTAGTGCTCACTCCACTTTCTGTACTTGATCAAGTAACGAAGAAGATTGTGGGGCTAAAACAGTTATGCCTTAGCCTTTTTAGTTAGTGCTCACACCACTTTCTGTACTTGATCAAGTAACGAAGAAGATTGTGGGGCTAAAACAGTTATGCCTTAGCCTGTTTAGTTAGTGCTCACTCCACTTTCTGTATTTGATCAAGTAACGAAGAAGATTGTGGGGCTAAAAACAGTTATGCCTTAACCTGTTTAGTGCTCACTCCACTTTATGTACTTGATCAAGTAACGAAGAATATTGTGGGGCTAAAATAGTTAGGCCTTAGCCTGTTTAGTTAGTGCTCACTCCACTTTCTGTACTTGATCAAGTAACAAAGAAGATCGTGGGGCTAAAAACAGTTATGCCTTAGCCTGTTTAGTTAGTGCTCACTCCACTTTCTGTACTTGATCAAGTAACGAAGAGGATTGTGGGGCTAAAAACAGTTAGGCCTTAACCTGTTTAGTTAGTGCTCACTCCACTTTCTGTACTTGACCAAGTAACGAAGAAGATTGTGGGGCTAAATAGTTAGGCCTTAGCCTGTTTAGTTAGTGCTCACTCCACTTTCAGTACTTGATCAAGTAACGAAGAAGATTGTGGGGCTAAAAACAGTTATGCCTTAACCTGTTTAGTGCTCACTCCACTTTATGTACTTGATCAAGTAACGAAGAATATTGTGGGGCTAAAATAGTTAGGCCTTAACCTGTTTAGTTAGTGCTCACTCCACTTTCTGTACTTGATCAAGTAACGAAGAAGATTGTGGGGCTAAAAACAGTTAGGCCTTAGCCTGTTTAGTTAGTGCTCACTCCACTTTCTGTACTTGATCAAGTAACGAAGAGGATTGTGGGGGTAAAAACAGTTAGGCCTTAACCTGTTTAGTTACTGCTCCCTCCACTTTCTGTACTTGATCAAGTAACGAAGAAGATTGTGGGGCTAAAACAGTTAGGCCGTAGACTGTTTAGTTAGTGCTCACTCTACTTTCTGTACTTGATCAAGTAACGAAGAAGATTGTAGGGCTGAACACAGTTATGCCTTAACCTGTTTAGTTAGTGCTCACTCCACTTTCTGTACTTGATCAATTAACGAAGAAAATTGTGGGGCTAAAATAGTTAGGCCTTAGCCTGTTTAATTAGTTCTCACTCCACTTTCTGTACTTGATCAAGTAACAAAAAAGATTGTGGGGCTAAAAACAGTTAAGCCTTAGCCTGTTTAATTAGTGCTCATTCCACTTTCTGTACTTGATCAAGAAACAAAGAAGATTGTAGGGCTAAAAACAGTTAGGCCTTAGCCTGTTTAGTTAGTACTCACTCCACTTTCTGTACTTGATCAAGTAACGAAGAAGATTGTGGGGCTAAAACAGTTATGCCTTAGCCTTTTTAGTTAGTGCTCACACCACTTTCTGTACTTGATCAAGTAACGAAGAAGATTGTGGGGCTAAAACAGTTATGCCTTAGCCTGTTTAGTTAGTGCTCACTCCACTTTCTGTATTTGATCAAGTAACGAAGAAGATTGTGGGGCTAAAAACAGTTATGCCTTAACCTGTTTAGTGCTCACTCCACTTTATGTACTTGATCAAGTAACGAAGAATATTGTGGGGTTAAAATAGTTAGGCCTTAGCCTGTTTAGTTAGTGCTCACTCCACTTTCTGTACTTGATCAAGTAACAAAGAAGATTGTGGGGCTAAAAACAGTTATGCCTTAGCCTGTTTAGTTAGTGCTCACTCCACTTTCTGTACTTGATCAAGTAACGAAGAGGATTGTGGGGCTAAAAACAGTTAGGCCTTAACCTGTTTAGTTAGTGCTCACTCCACTTTCTGTACTTGACCAAGTAACGAAGAAGATTGTGGGGCTAAATAGTTAGGCCTTAGCCTGTTTAGTTAGTGCTCACTCCACTTTCAGTACTTGATCAAGTAACGAAGAAGATTGTGGGGCTAAAAACAGTTATGCCTTAACCTGTTTAGTGCTCACTCCACTTTATGTACTTGATTAAGTAACGAAGAATATTGTGGGGCTAAAATAGTTAGGCCTTAACCTGTTTAGTTAGTGCTCACTCCACTTTCTGTACTTGATCAAGTAACGAAGAAGATTGTGGGGCCAAAAACAGTTAGGCCTTAGCCTGTTTAGTTAGTGCTCACTCCACTTTCTGTACTTGATCAAGTAACGAAGAGGATTGTGGGGGTAAAAACAGTTAGGCCTTAACCTGTTTAGTTACTGCTCCCTCCACTTTCTGTACTTGATCAAGAAACAAAGAAGATTGTAGGGCTAAAAACAGTTAGGCCTTAGCCTGTTTAGTTAGTACTCACTCCACTTTCTGTACTTGATCAAGTAACGAAGAAGATTGTGGGGCTAAAAACAGTTATGCTTTAGCCTGATTAGTTAGTGCTCACTCCACTTTCTGTACTTGATCAAGTAACGAAGAAGATTGTAGGGCTGAAAACAGTTAGGCCTTAGCCTGTTTAGATAGTGCTCACTCCACTTTCTGTACTTGATCAAGTAACAAAGAAGATTGTAGGGCTAAAAACAGTTAGGCCTTAGCCTGTTTAGTTAGTACTCACTCCACTTTCTGTACTTGATCAAGTAACGAAGTAGATTGTAGGGCTGAACACAGTTATGCCTTAACCTGTTTAGTTAGTGCTCACTCCACTTTCTGTACTTGATCAAGTAACGAAGAAAATTGTGGGGCTAAAATAGTTAGGCCTTAGCCTGTTTAATTAGTTCTCACTCCACTTTCTGTACTTGATCAAGTAACAAAAAAGATTGTGGGGCTAAAAACAGTTAAGCCTTAGCCTGTTTAATTAGTGCTCATTCCACTTTCTGTACTTGATCAAGAAACAAAGAAGATTGTAGGGCTAAAAACAGTTAGGCCTTAGCCTGTTTAGTTAGTACTCACTCCACTTTCTGTACTTGATCAAGTAACGAAGAAGATTGTGGGGCTAAAACAGTTATGCCTTAGCCTTTTTAGTTAGTGCTCACACCACTTTCTGTACTTGATCAAGTAACGAAGAAGATTGTGGGGCTAAAACAGTTATGCCTTAGCCTGTTTAGTTAGTGCTCACTCCACTTTCTGTATTTGATCAAGTAACGAAGAAGATTGTGGGGCTAAAAACAGTTATGCCTTAACCTGTTTAGTGCTCACTCCACTTTATGTACTTGATCAAGTAACGAAGAATATTGTGGGGCTAAAATAGTTAGGCCTTAGCCTGTTTAGTTAGTGCTCACTCCACTTTCTGTACTTGATCAAGTAACAAAGAAGATTGTGGGGCTAAAAACAGTTATGCCTTAGCCTGTTTAGTTAGTGCTCACTCCACTTTCTGTACTTGATCAAGTAACGAAGAGGATTGTGGGGCTAAAAACAGTTAGGCCTTAACCTGTTTAGTTAGTGCTCACTCCACTTTCTGTACTTGACCAAGTAACGAAGAAGATTGTGGGGCTAAATAGTTAGGCCTTAGCCTGTTTAGTTAGTGCTCACTCCACTTTCAGTACTTGATCAAGTAACGAAGAAGATTGTGGGGCTAAAAACAGTTATGCCTTAACCTGTTTAGTGCTCACTCCACTTTATGTACTTGATCAAGTAACGAAGAATATTGTGGGGCTAAAATAGTTAGGCCTTAACCTGTTTAGTTAGTGCTCACTCCACTTTCTGTACTTGATCAAGTAACGAAGAAGATTGTGGGGCTAAAAACAGTTAGGCCTTAGCCTGTTTAGTTAGTGCTCACTCCACTTTCTGTACTTGATCAAGTAACGAAGAGGATTGTGGGGGTAAAAACAGTTAGGCCTTAACCTGTTTAGTTACTGCTCCCTCCACTTTCTGTACTTGATCAAGAAACAAAGAAGATTGTAGGGCTAAAAACAGTTAGGCCTTAGCCTGTTTAGTTAGTACTCACTCCACTTTCTGTACTTGATCAAGTAACGAAGAAGATTGTGGGGCTAAAAACAGTTATGCTTTAGCCTGATTAGTTAGTGCTCACTCCACTTTCTGTACTTGATCAAGTAACGAAGAAGATTGTAGGGCTGAAAACAGTTAGGCCTTAGCCTGTTTAGATAGTGCTCACTCCACTTTCTGTACTTGATCAAGTAACAAAAAAGATTGTGGGGCTAAAAACAGTTAAGCCTTAGCCTGTTTAATTAGTGCTCATTCCACTTTCTGTACTTGATCAAGAAACGAAGAAGATTGTAGTGCTAAAAACAGTTAGGCCTTAACCTGTTTAGTTAGTACTCACTCCACTTTCTGTACTTGATCAAGTAACGAAGAAGATTGTGGGGCTAAAAACAGTTAGACCGTAGCCTGTTTAGTTAGTCCTAACTCCACTTCCTGTACTTGATCAAGTAAAGAAGAAGATTGTGGGGCTAAAACAGTTATGCCTTAGCCTGTTTAGTTAGTGCTCACACCACTTTCTGTACTTAATCAAGTAACGATGAAGATTGTGGGGCTAAAACAGTTATGCCTTAGCCTGTTTAGTTAGTGCTCACTCCACTTTCTGTACTTGATCAAGTAACGAAGAAGATTGTGGGGCTAAAAACAGTTATGCCTTAACCTGTTTAGTGCTCACTCCACTTTATGTACTTGATCAAGTAACGAAGAATATTGTGGGGCTAAAATAGTTAGGCCTTAACCTGTTTAGTTAGTGCTCACTCCACTTTCTGTACTTGATCAAGTATCGAAGAAGATTGTGGGGCTAAAAACAGTTAGGCCTTAGCCTGTTTAGTTAGTGCTCACTCCACTTTCTGTACTTGATCAAGTAACGAAGAAGATTGTAGGGCTGAAAACAGTTAGGCCTTAGCCTGTTTAGATAGTGCTCACTCCACTTTCTGTACTTGATCAAGTAACAAAAAAGATTGTGGGGCTAAAAACAGTTAAGCCTTAGCCTGTTTAATTAGTGCTCATTCCACTTTCTGTACTTGATCAAGAAACGAAGAAGATTGTAGTGCTAAAAACAGTTAGGCCTTAACCTGTTTAGTTAGTACTCACTCCACTTTCTGTACTTGATCAAGTAACGAAGAAGATTGTGGGGCTAAAAACAGTTAGACCGTAGCCTGTTTAGTTAGTCCTAACTCCACTTCCTGTACTTGATCAAGTAAAGAAGAAGATTGTGGGGCTAAAACAGTTATGCCTTAGCCTGTTTAGTTAGTGCTCACACCACTTTCTGTACTTAATCAAGTAACGATGAAGATTGTGGGGCTAAAACAGTTATGCCTTAGCCTGTTTAGTTAGTGCTCACTCCACTTTCTGTACTTGATCAAGTAACGAAGAAGATTGTGGGGCTAAAAACAGTTATGCCTTAACCTGTTTAGTGCTCACTCCACTTTATGTACTTGATCAAGTAACGAATAATATTGTGGGGCTAAAATAGTTAGGCCTTAACCTGTTTAGTTAGTGCTCACTCCACTTTCTGTACTTGATCAAGTATCGAAGAAGATTGTGGGGCTAAAAACAGTTAGGCCTTAGCCTGTTTAGTTAGTGCTCACTCCACTTTCTGTACTTGATCAAGTAACGAAGAGGATTGTGGGGCTAAAAGCAGTTAGGCCTTAACTTGTTTAGTTACTGCTCCCTCCACTTTCTGTACTTGATCAAGTAACGAAGAAGATTGTGGGGCTAAAACAGTTAGGCCGTAGCCTGTTTAGTTATTGCTCACTCTACTTTCTGTACTTGATCAAGTAACGAAGAAGATTGTAAGGCTGAACACAGTTATGCCTTAACCTGTTTAGTTAGTGCTCACTCCACTTTCTGTACTTGATCAAGTAACGAAGAAAATTGTGGGGCTAAAATAGTTAGGCCTTAGCCTGTTTAGTTAGTGCTCACTCCACTTTCTGTACTTGATCAAGTAACAAAAAAGATTGTGGGGCTAAAAACAGTTAAGCCTTAGCCTGTTTAATTAGTGCTCATTCCACTTTCTGTACTTGATCAAGAAACAAAGAAGATTGTAGGGCTAAAAACAGTTAGGCCTTAGCCTGTTTAGTTAGTACTCACTCCACTTTCTGTACTTGATCAAGTAACGAAGAAGATTGTGGGGCTAAAAACAGTTAGGCTTTAGCCTGATTAGTTAGTGCTCACTCCACTTTCTGTACTTGATCAAGTAACGAAGAAGATTGTAGGGCTGAAAACAGTTAGGCCTTAGCCTGTTTAGATAGTGCTCACTCCACTTTCTGTACTTGATCAAGTAACAAAAAAAATTGTGGGGCTAAAAACAATTAAGCCTTAGCCTGTTTAATTAGTGCTCATTCCACTTTCTGTACTTGATCAAGAAACGAAGAAGATTGTAGGGCTAAAAACAGTTAGGCCTTAGCCTGTTTAGTTAGTACTCACTCCACTTTCTGTACTTGATCAAGTAACGAAGAAGATTGTGGGGCTAAAAACAGTTAGGCTTTAGCCTGATTAGTTAGTGCTCACTCCACTTTCTGTACTTGATCAAGTAACGAAGAAGATTTTGGGGCTAAAATAGTTAGGCCTTAGCCTGTTTAGTTAGTGCTCACTCCACTTTCAGTACTTGATCAAGTAACGAAGAAGTTTGTGGGGCTAAAAACAGTTAGACCGTAGCCTGTTTAGTTAGTGCTCACTCCAATTTCTGTACTTGATCATGTAACGAAGAGGATTGTGGGGCTATAAACAGTTAGGCCTTAACCTGT
Source organism: Allygus modestus (assembly GCA_963675035.1). NCBI lineage: Eukaryota > Metazoa > Arthropoda > Insecta > Hemiptera > Cicadellidae > Allygus > Allygus modestus. Next base: position 353,815,343 of record OY776112.1, read on the forward strand.
TTAGTTACTGCTCACTCCACTTTCTGTACTTGATCAAGTAACGAATAAGATTGTGGGGCTAAAAAAAGTTAAGCCTTAGCCTGTTTAGTTAGTGCTCACTCCAGTTTCTGTACTTGATCAAGTAACGAAGAAGATTGTAGGGCTGAACACAGTTATGCCTTAACTTGTTAAGTTAGTGCTCACTCCACTTTCTGTACTTGATCAAGTAACGAAGAAGATTGTGGGGCTAAAATAGTTATGCCTTTGCCTGTTTAGGTAGTGCTCACTCCACTTTCTGTACTTGGCCAATTAACGAAGAAGATTGTGGGGCTAAAACAGTTAGGCCTTAGCCGGTTTAGTTAGTGCTCACTCCAGTTTCTGTACTTGATCAAGTAACGAAGAAGATTGTGGGGCTAAAAACAGTTAGACCGAAGCCTGTTTAGTTAGTCCTAACTCCACTTCCTGTACTTGATCAAGTAAAGAAGAAGATTGTGGGGCTAAATCAGTTATGCCTTAACCTGTTTAGTTAGTGCTCACACCACTTTCTGTACTTGATTAAGTAACGAAGAAGATTGTGGGGCTAAAAACAGTTAAGCCTTAGCCTGTTTAATTAGTGCTCATTCCACTTTCTGGACTTGATCAAGAAACGAAGAAGATTGCAGGGCTAAAAACAGTTAGGCCTTAGCCTGTTTATTTAGTACTCACTCCACTTTCTGTACTTGATCAAGTAACGAAGAAGATTGTGGGGCTAAAAACAGTTAGGCTTTAGCCTGATTAGTTAGTGCTCACTCCACTTTCTGTACTTGATCAAGTAACGAAGAAGATTGTGGGGCTAAAATAGTTAGGCCTTAGCCTGTTTAGTTAGTCCTAACTCCACCTCCTGTACTTGATCAAGTAAAGAAGAAGATCGTTGGGCTAAAGCAGTTATGCCTTAGCCTGTTTAGTTAGTGCTCACACCACTTTCTGTACTTGATCAAGTAACGAAGAAGATTGTGGGGCTAAAACAGTTATGCCTTAGCCTGTTTAGTTAGTGCTCACTCCACTTTCTGTATTTGATCAAGTAACGAAGAAGATTGTGGGGCTAAAAACAGTTATGCCTTAACCTGTTTAGTGCTCACTCCACTTTATGTACTTGATCAAGTAACGAAGAATATTGTGGGGCTAAAATAGTTAGGCCTTAGCCTGTTTATTTAGTGCTCACTCCACTTTCTGTACTTGACCAAGTAACGAAGAAGATTGTGGGGCTAAAAACAGTTAGGCCTTAGCCTGTTTAATTAGTGCTCACTCCACTTTCTGTACTTGATCAAGTAACAAAGAGGATTGTGGGGCTAAAAACAGTTAGGCCTTAACCTGTTTAGTTGGTGCTCACTCCACTTTCTGTACTTGACCAAGTAACGAAGAAGATTGTGGGGCTAAAACAGTTAGGCCTTAGCCTGTTTAGTTAGTGCTCACTCCACTTTCTGTATTTGATCAAGTAACGAAGAAGATTGTGGGGCTAAAAACAGTTATGCCTTAACCTGTTTAGTGCTCACTCCACTTTATGTACTTGATCAAGTAACGAAGAATATTGTGGGGCTAAAATAGTTAGGCCTTAGCCTGTTTATTTAGTGCTCACTCCACTTTCTGTACTTGACCAAGTAACGAAGAAGTTTGTGGGGCTAAAAACAGTTAGGCCTTAGCCTGTTTAATTAGTGCTCACTCCACTTTCTGTACTTGATCAAGTAACAAAGAGGATTATGGGGCTAAAAACAGTTAGGCCTTAACCTGTTTAGTTGGTGCTCACTCCACTTTCTGTACTTGACCAAGTAACGAAGAAGATTGTGGGGCTAAAACAGTTAGGCCTTAGCCTGTTTAGTTAGAGCTCACTCCACTTTCTGTACTTGATCAAGTAACTAAGAAGATTGTGGGGCTAAAAACAGTTAGGCCTTGGCCTGTTTAGTTAGTGCTCACTCCACTTTCTGTACTTGATCAAGTAACGAAGAGGATTGTGGGGCTAAAAACAGTTAGGCCTTAACCTGTTTAGTTACTGCTCCTTCCACATTCTGTACTTGATCAAGTAACGAAGAAGATTGTGGGGCTAAAACAGTTAGGCCGTAGCCTGTTTAGTTAGTGCTCACTCTACTTTCTGTACTTGATCAAGTAACGAAGAAGATTGTAGGGCTGAACACAGTTATGCCTTAACCTGTTTAGTTAGTGCTCACTCCACTTTCTGTACTTGATCAAGTAACGAAGAAAATTGTGGGGCTAAAATAGTTAGGCCTTAGCCTGTTTAGTTAGTGCTCACTCCACTTTCTGTACTTGATCAAGTAACAAAAAAGATTGTGGGGCTAAAAACAGTTAAGCCTTAGCCTTTTTAATTAGTGCTCATTCCACTTTCTGTACTTGATCAAGAATCAAAGAAGATTGTAGGGCTAAAAACAGTTAGGCCTTAGCCTGTTTAGTTAGTGCTCACTCCAGTTTCTGTACTTGATCAAGTAACGAAGAAGATTGTGGGGCTAAAAACAGTTAGACCATAGCCTGTTTAGTTAGTCCTAACTCCACTTCCTGTACTTGATCAAGTAAAGAAGAAGATTGTGGGGCTAAATCAGTTATGCCTTAGCCTGTTTAGTTAGTGCTCACACCACTTTCTGTACTTGATCAAGTAACGAAGAAGATTGTGGGGCTAAAAACAGTTAGGCCTTAGCCTGTTTAGTTAGTGCTCACTCCACTTTCTGTACTTGATCAAGTAACGAAAAAGATTGTAGGGCTGAAAACAGTTAGGCCTTAGCCTGTTTAGATAGTGCTCACTTCACTTTCTGTACTTGTTCAAGTAACAAAGAAGATTGTGGGGCTAAAAACAGTTAAGCCTTAGCCTGTTTAATTAGTGCTCATTCCACTTTCTGTACTTGATCAAGTAACGAAAAAGATTATAGGGCAAAAAACAGTTAGGCCTTAGCTTGTTTAGTTAGTACTCACTCAACTTTCTGTACTTGATTAAGTAACGAAGAAGATTGTGGGGCTAAAAACAGTTAGGCTTTAGCCTGATTAGTTAGTGCTCACTCCACTTTCTGTACTTGATCAAGTAACGAAGAACATTGTGGGGCTAAAATTGTTAGGCCTTAGCCTGTTTAGTTAGTGCTCACTCCACTTTCTGTACTTGACCAAGTAACGAAGAAGATTGTGGGGCTAAAACAGTTAGGCCTTAGCCTGTTTTACTTAGTGCTCACTCCACTTTCTGTACTTGATCAAGTAACGAAGAAGATTGTGGGGCTAAAACAGTTATCTTTATCCTGTTTAGATAGTGCTCACTCCACTTTCTGTACTTGATCAAGTAACGAAGAAGATTGTGGGGGTATAAACAGTTATGCCTTAACCTGTTTAATGCTCACTGCACTTTATGTACTTGATCAAGTAACGAAGAAGATTGTGGGGCTAAAAACAGTTAGGCCGTAGCCTGTTTATTTAGTGCCCACTCCACTTTCTGAACTTGATCAAGTAACGAAGAAGATTGTGGGGCTAAAACAGTTAGGCCTTAGCCTGTTTACTTAGTGCTCACTCCACTTTCTGTACTTGATCAAGTAACGAAGAAGATTGTGGGGGTATAAACAGTTATGCCTTAACCTGTTTAATGCTCACTGCACTTTATGTACTTGATCAAGTAACGAAGAAGATTGTGGGGCTAAAAACAGTTAGGCCGTAGCCTGTTTATTTAGTGCCCACTCCACTTTCTGAACTTGATCAAGTAACGAAGAAGATTGTGGGGCTAAAACAGTTAGGCCTTAGCCTGTTATATAGTGCTTACTCAAATTTCTGTACTTGATCAAGTAACGAAGGAGATTGTGGGGCTAAAAACAGTTATGCCTTAGCCTGTTTAGTTAGTGCTCCCTCCACTTTCTGTACTTGATCAAGTAACGAAGGAGATTGTGGGGCTAGAAACAGTTATGCCTTAGCCTGTTTAGTCAGTGTTCACTCCACTTTCTGTACTTGATCAAGTAACGAAGAAGATTGTGGGGCTAAAACAGTTAGGCCGTAGCCTGTTTAGTTAGTGCTCACTCTACTTTCTGTACTTGATCAAGTAACGAAGGAGATTGTGGGGGTAAAAACAGTTTGCCTTAGCCTGTTTAGTTAGTGCTCACTCCACTTTCTGTACTTGATCAAGTAACGAAGGAGGTTGTGGGGCTAAAAACAGTTATGCCTTAGCTTGTTTAGTTAGTGCTCACTCCACTTTCTGTACTTGATCAAGTAACAAAGAAGATTGTGGGGCTAAAACAGTCAGGCCGTAGCCTTTAGTTAGTGCTCACTATACTTTCTGTACTTGATCAAGTAACGAAGTAGATTATGGGGCTAAAAACAGTTATGCCTTAGCCTGTTTAGTTAGTGCTCTCTCCACTTTCTGTACTTGATCAAGTAACGAAGAAGATTCCGGGGCTAAAAACAGTTATGCCTTAGCCTGTTTAGTTAGTGCTCACTCCACTTTCTGTACTTGATCAAGTAACAAAGAAGATCGTGGGGCTAAAAACAGTTAGACCTTAGCCTGTTTATTTAGTGCTCACTCCACTTTCTGTACTTGATCAAGTAACGAAGGGGATTGTGGGGCTAAAAACAGTTAGGCCTTAACCTGTTTAGTTACTGCTCACTCCACTTTCTGTACTTGATCAAGTAACGAAGAAGATTGTGGGGCTAAAAAAAGTTAAGCCTTAGCCTGTTTAGTTAGTGCTCACTCCAGTTTCTGTAGTTGATCAAGTAACGAAGAAGATTGTGGGGCTAAAATAGTTAGGCCTTAGGCTGTTTAGTTAGTGCTCACTCCACTTTCTGTACTTGATCAAGTAACAAAAAAGTATGTGGGGCTAAAAACAGTTAAGCCTTAGCCTGTTTAATTAGTGCTCATTCCACTTTCTGTACTTGATCAAGAAACAAAGAAGATTGTAGGGCTAAAAACAGTTAGGCCTTAGCCTGTTTAGTTATTACTCACTCCACTTTCTGTACTTGATCAAGTAACGAAGAAAATTGTGGGACTAAAAACAGTTAGGCTTTAGCCTAATTAGTTAGTGCTCACTCCACTTTCTGTACTTGATCAAGTAACGAAGAAGATTGTGGGGCTAAAATAGTTAGGCCTTAGCCTGTTTAGTTAGTGCTCACTCCACTTTCTGTACTTGACCAAGTAACGAAGAAGATTGTGGGGCTAAAACAGTTAGGCCTTAGCCTGTTTAGTTAGTGCTCACTTCACTTTCTGTACTTGATCAAGTAACGAAGATGATTGTGGGGCTAAAAGCAGTTAGACCGTAGCCTGTTTAGTTAGTCCTAACGCCACTTCCTGTACTTGATCAAGTAAAGAAGAATATTGTGGGGCTAAAATAGTTAGGCCTTAGGCTGTTTAGTTAGTGCTCACTCCACTTTCTGTACTTGATCAAGTAACGAAGAAGATTGTGGGGCTAAAACAGTTAGGCCTTAGCCTAGTTAGTTAGTGCTCACTCCACTTTCTGTACTTGATCAAGTAACGAAGAGGATTGTGGGGCTAAAAACAGTTAGGCCTTAACCTGTTTAGTTAGTGCTCACTCCACTTTCTGTACTTGACCAAGTAACGAAGAAGATTGTGGGGCTAATACAGTTAGGCCTTAGCCTACTTAGTTAGTGATCACAGTAAGGCCTTAGCCTGTTTAGTTAGTACTCACTCCACTTTCTGTACTTGATCAAGTAACGAAGAAGATTGTGGGGCTAAAAACAGTTAGACCGTAACCTGTTTAGTTAGTCCTAACTCCACTTCCTGTACTTGATCAAGTAAAGAAGAAGATGGTGGGGCTAAAACAGTTATGATTTAGCCTGTTTAGTTAGTGCTCACACCACTTTCTGTACTTAATCAAGTAACGAAGAAGATTGTGGGGCTAAAACAGTTATGCCTTAGCCTGTTTAGTTAGTGCTCACTCCACTTTCTGTACTTGATCAAGTAACGAAGAAGATTGTGGGGCTAAAACAGTTAGGCCGTAGCCTGTTTAGCTAGTGCTCACTCTACTTTCTGTACTTGATCAAGTAACGAAGAAGATTGTAGGGCTGAACACAGTTATGCCTTAGCCTGTTTAGTTAGTGCTCACTCCACTTCCTGTACTTCATCAAGTAAAGAAGAAGATTGTGGGGCTAAATCAGTTATGCCTTAGCCTGTTTAGTTAGTGCTCACACCACTTTCTGTACTTGATCAAGTAACGAAGAAGATTGTGGGGCTAAAAACAGTTAGGCCTTAGCCTGTTTAGTTAGTGCTCACTCCACTTTCTGTACTTGATCAAGTAACGAAAAAGATTGTAGGGCTGAAAACAGTTAGGCCTTAGCCTGTTTAGATAGTGCTCACTTCACTTTCTGTACTTGTTCAAGTAACAAAGAAGATTGTGGGGCTAAAAACAGTTAAGCCTTAGCCTGTTTAATTAGTGCTCATTCCACTTTCTGTACTTGATCAAGTAACGAAGAACATTGTGGGGCTAAAATAGTTAGGCCTTAGCCTGTTTAGTTAGTGCTCACTCCACTTTCTGTACTTGACCAAGTAACGAAGAAGATTGTGGGGCTAAAACAGTTAGGCCTTAGCCTGTTTTACTTAGTGCTCACTCCACTTTCTGTACTTTATCAAGTAACGAAGAAGATTGTGGGGCTAAAACAGTTATCTTTATCCTGTTTAGATAGTGCTCACTCCACTTTCTGTACTTGATCAAGTAACGAAGAAGATTGTGGGGGTATAAACAGTTATGCCTTAACCTGTTTAATGCTCACTGCACTTTTTGTACTTGATCAAGTAACGAAGAAGATTGTGGGGCTAAAAACAGTTAGGCCGTAGCCTGTTTATTTAGTGCCCACTCCACTTTCTGCACTTGATCAAGTAACGAAGAAGATTGTGGGGCTAAAACAGTTAGGCCTTAGCCTGTTTACTTAGTGCTCACTCCACTTTCTGTACTTGATCAAGTAACGAAGAAGATTGTGGGGGTATAAACAGTTATGCCTTAACCTGTTTAATGCTCACTGCACTTTATGTACTTGATCAAGTAACGAAGAAGATTGTGGGGCTAAAAACAGTTAGGCCGTAGCCTGTTTATTTAGTGCCCACTCCACTTTCTGAACTTGATCAAGTAACGAAGAAGATTGTGGGGCTAAAACAGTTAGGCCTTAGCCTGTTATATAGTGCTTACTCAAATTTCTGTACTTGATCAAGTAACGAAGGAGATTGTGGGGCTAAAAACAGTTATGCCTTAGCCTGTTTAGTTAGTGCACCCTCCACTTTCTGTACTTGATCAAGTAACGAAGGAGATTGTGGGGCTAGAAACAGTTATGCCTTAGCCTGTTTAGTTAGTGTTCACTCCACTTTCTGTACTTGATAAATTAACGAAGAAGATTGTGGGGCTAAAACAGTTAGGCCGTAGCCTGTTTAGTTAGTGCTCACTCTAATTTCTGTACTTGATCAAGTAACGAAGGAGATTGTGGGGGTAAAAACAGTTTGCCTTAGCCTGTTTAGTTAGTGCTCACTCCACTTTCTGTACTTGATCAAGTAACGAAGGAGGTTGTGGGGCTAAAAACAGTTATGCCTTAGCTTGTTTAGTTAGTGCTCACTCCACTTTCTGTACTTGATCAAGTAACAAAGAAGATTGTGGGGCTAAAACAGTCAGGCCGTAGCCTTTAGTTAGTGCTCACTATACTTTCTGTACTTGATCAAGTAACGAAGTAGATTATGGGGCTAAAAACAGTTATGCCTTAGCCTGTTTAGTTAGTGCTCTCTCCACTTTCTGTACTTGATCAAGTAACGAAGAAGATTCTGGGGCTAAAAACAGTTATGCCTTAGCCTGTTTAGTTAGTGCTCACTCCACTTTCTGTACTTGATCAAGTAACAAAGAAGATCGTGGGGCTAAAAACAGTTAGACCTTAGCCTGTTTATTTAGTGCTCACTCCACTTTCTGTACTTGATCAAGTAACGAAGAGGATTGTGGGGCTAAAAACAGTTAGGCCTTAACCTGTTTAGTTACTGCTCACTCCACTTTCTGTACTTGATCAAGTAACGAAGAAGATTGTGGGGCTAAAAAAAGTTAAGCCTTAGCCTGTTTAGTTAGTGCTCACTCCAGTTTCTGTAGTTGATCAAGTAACGAAGAAGATTGTGGGGGTAAAATAGTTAGGCCTTAGGCTGTTTAGTTAGTGCTCACTCCACTTTCTGTACTTGATCAAGTAACAAAAAAGTATGTGGGGCTAAAAACAGTTAAGCCTTAGCCTGTTTAATTAGTGCTCATTCCACTTTCTGTACTTGATCAAGAAACAAAGAAGATTGTAGGGCTAAAAACAGTTAGGCCTTAGCCTGTTTAGTTAGTACTCACTCCACTTTCTGTACTTGATCAAGTAACGAAGAAGATTGTGGGACTAAAAACAGTTAGGCTTTAGCCTAATTAGTTAGTGCTCACTCCACTTTCTGTACTTGATCAAGTAACGAAGATGATTGTGGGGCTAAAAGCAGTTAGACCGTAGCCTGTTTAGTTAGTCCTAACGCCACTTCCTGTACTTGATCAAGTAAAGAAGAATATTGTGGGGCTAAAATAGTTAGGCCTTAGGCTGTTTAGTTAGTGCTCACTCCACTTTCTGTACTTGATCAAGTAACGAAGAGGATTGTGGGGCTAAAAACAGTTAGGCCTTAACCTGTTTAGTTAGTGCCCACTCCACTTTCTGTACTTGATCAAGTAACGAAGAAGATTGTGGGGCTAAAAACAGTTAGACCGTAACCTGTTTAGTTAGTCCTAACTCCACTTCCTGTACTTGATCAAGTAAAGAAGAAGATGGTGGGGCTAAAACAGTTATGATTTAGCCTGTTTAGTTAGTGCTCACACCACTTTCTGTACTTAATCAAGTAACGAAGAAGATTGTGGGGCTAAAACAGTTATGCCTTAGCCTGTTTAGTTAGTGCTCACTCCACTTTCTGTACTTGATCAAGTAACGAAGAAGATTGTGGGGCTAAAACAGTTAGGCCGTAGCCTGTTTAGCTAGTGCTCACTCTACTTTCTGTACTTGATCAAGTAACGAAGAAGATTGTAGGGCTGAACACAGTTATGCCTTAACCTGTTTAGTTAGTGCTCACTCCACTTTCTGTACTTGATCAAGTAACGAAGAAAATTGTGGGGCTAAAATAGTTAGGCCTTAGCCTGTTTAGTTAGTGCTCACTCCACTTTCTGTACTTGATCAAGTAACAAAAAAGATTATGGGGCTAAAAACAGTTAAGCCTTAGCCTGTTTAATTAGTGCTCATTCCACTTTCTGTACTTGATCAAGAAACAAAGAAGATTGTAGGTCTAAAAACAGTTAGGCCTTAGCCTGTTTAGTTATTACTCACTCCACTTTCTGTACTTGATCAAGTAACGAATAAGATTGTGGGGCTAAACACAGTTAGGCTTTAGCCTGATTAGTTAGTGCTCACTCCACTTTCTGTACTTGATCAAGTTACTAAGAAGATTGTGTGGCTAAAATAGTTAGGCCTTAGCCTGTTTAGTTAGTGCTCACTCCAGTTTCTGTACTTGATCAAGTAACGAAGAAGATTGTGGGGCTAAAAACAGTTAGACCGTAGCCTGTTTAGTTAGTCCTAACTCCACTTCCTGTACTTGATCAAGTAAAGAAGAAGATTGTGGGGCTAAAACAGTTATGCCTTAGCCAGTTTAGTTAGTGCTCACACCACTTTCTGTACTTAATCAAGTAACGAAGAAGATTGTGGGGCTAAAACAGTTATGCCTTAGCATGTTTAGTTAGTGCTCACTCCACTTTCTGTACTTGATCAAGTAACAAAGAAGATTGTAAGGCTAAAAACAGTTATGCCTTAACCTGTTTAGTGCTCACTCCACTTTATGTACTTGATCAAGTAACGAAGAATATTGTGGGGCTAAAATAGTTAGGCCTTAGCCTGTTTAGTTAGTGCTCACTCCACTTTCTGTACTTGATCAAGTAACGAAGAAGATTGTGGGGCTAAAAACAGTTAGGCCTTAGCCTGTTTAGTTAGTGCTCACTCCACTTTCTGTACTTGATCAAGTAACGAAAAGGATTGTGGGGCTAAAAACAGTTAGGCCTTAACCTGTTTAGTTACTGCTCCCTCCACTTTCTGTACTTGATCAAGTAACGAAGAAGATTGTGGGGCTAAAACAGTTAGGCCGTAACCTGTTTAGTTATTGCTCACTCTACTTTCTGTACTTGATCAAGTAACGAAGAAGATGTAGGGCTGAACACAGTTACTCCTTAACCTGTTTAGTTAGTGCTCACTCCACTTTCTGTACTTGATCAAGTAACGAAGAAAATTGTGGGGCTAAAATAGTTAGGCCTTAGCCTGTTTTATTAGTGCTCACTCCACTTTCTGTACTTGATCAAGTAACAAAAAAGATTGTGGGGCTAAAAACAGTTAAGCCTTAGCCTGTTTCATTAGTGCTCATTCCACTTTTTTGTACTTGATCAAGAAACAAAGAAGATTGTAGGGCTAAAAACAGTTAGGCATTAGCCTGTTTAGTTAGTACTCACTCCACTTTCTGTACTTGATCAAGTAATGAAGAAGATTGTAGGGCTAAAAACAGTTAGGCTTTAGCCTGATTTGTTAGTGCTCACTCCACTTTCTGTACTTGATCAAGTAACTAAGAAGATTGTCGGGCTAAAATAGTTAGGCCTTAGCCTGTTTTGTTAGTCCTCACTCCACTTTCTGTACTTGACCAAGTAACGAAGAAGATTGTGGGGCTACAACAGTTAGGCCTTAGCCTGTTTAGTTAGTGCTCACTCCACTTTCTGTACTTGATCAAGTAACGAAGAGGATTGTGGGGCTTTAAACAGTTAGGCCTTAACCTGTTTAGTTACTGCTCACTCCACTTTCTGTACTTGATCAAGTAACGATTAAGATTGTGGGGCTAAAAAAAGTTAAGCCTTAGCCTGTTTAGTTAGTGCTCACTCCAGTTTCTGTACTTGATCAAGTAACGAAGAAGATTGTAGGGCTGAACACAGTTATGCCTTAACTTGTTTAGTTAGTGCTCACTCCACTTTCTGTACTTGATCAAGTAACGAAGAAGATTGTGGGGCTAAAATAGTTAGGCCTTAGCCTGTTTAGTTAGTGCTCACTCCACTTTCTGTACTTGACCAATTAACGAAGAAGATTGTGGGGCTAAAACAGTTAGGCCTTAGCCTGTTTAGTTAGTGCTCACTCCACTTTCTGTACTTGATCAAGTAACGAAGAAGTTTGTGGGGCTAAAAACAGTTAGACCGTAGCCTGTTTAGTTAGTCCTAACTCCACTTCCTGTACTTGATCAAGTAAAAAAGAAAATTGTGGGGCTAAAACAGTTATCCCTTAGCCTTTTTAGTTAGTGCTCACACCACTTTCTGTACTTGATCAAGTAACGAAGAAGATTGTGGGGCTAAAACAGTTATGCCTTAGCCTGTTTAGTTAGTGCTCACTCCACTTTCTGTATTTGATCAAGTAACGAAGAAGATTGTGGGGCTAAAAACAGTTATGCCTTAACCTGTTTAGTGCTCACTCCACTTTATGTACTTGATCAAGTAACGAAGAATATTGTGGGGCTAAAATAGTTAGGCCTTAGCCTGTTTAGTTAGTGCTCACTCCACTTTCTGTACTTGATCAAGTAACAAAGAAGATTGTGGGGCTAAAAACAGTTATGCCTTAGCCTGTTTAGTTAGTGCTCACTCCACTTTCTGTACTTGATCAAGTAACGAAGAGGATTGTGGGGCTAAAAACAGTTAGGCCTTAACCTGTTTAGTTAGTGCTCACTCCACTTTCTGTACTTGACCAAGTAACGAAGAAGATTGTGGGGCTAAATAGTTAGGCCTTAGCCTGTTTAGTTAGTGCTCACTCCACTTTCAGTACTTGATCAAGTAACGAAGAAGATTGTGGGGCTAAAAACAGTTAGACCGTAGCCTGTTTAGTTAGTCCTAACTCCACTTCCTGTACTTGATCAAGTAAAGAAGAAGATTGTGGGGCTAAAACAGTTATGCCTTAGCCTGTTTAGTTAGTGCTCACACCACTGTCTGTACTTAATCAAGTAACGAAGAAGATTGTGGGGCTAAAACAGTTATGCCTTAGCCTGTTTAGTTAGTGCTCACTCAACTTTCTGTACTTGATCAAGTAACGAAGAAGATTGTGGGGCTAAAATCAGTTATGCCTTAACCTGTTTAGTGCTCACTCCACTTTATGTACTTGATCAAGTAACGAAGAATATTGTGGGGCTAAAATAGTTAGGCCTTAACCTGTTTAGTTAGTGCTCACTCCACTTTCTGTACTTGATCAAGTAACGAAGAAGATTGTGGGGCTAAAAACAGTTAGGCCTTAGCCTGTTTAGTTAGTGCTCACTCCACTTTCTGTACTTGATCAAGTAACGAAGAGGATTGTGGGGGTAAAATAGTTAGGCCTAAACCTGTTTAGTTACTGCTCCCTCCACTTTCTGTACTTGATCAAGTAACGAAGAAGATTGTGGGGCTGAACACAGTTATGCCTTAACCTGTTTAGTTAGTGCTCACTCCACTTTCTGTACTTGATCAAGTAACGAAGAAAATTGTGGGGCTAAAATAGTTAGGCCTTAGCCTGTTTAATTAGTGCTCACTCCACTTTCTGTACTTGATCAAGTAACAAAAAAGATTGTGGGGCTAAAAACAGTTAAGCCTTAGCCTGTTTAATTAGTGCTCATTCCACTTTCTGTACTTGATCAAGAAACAAAGAAGATTGTAGGGCTAAAAACAGTTAGGCCTTAGCCTGTTTAGTTAGTACTCACTCCACTTTCTGTACTTGATCAAGTAACGAAGAAGATTGTAGGGCTGAAAACAGTTAGGCCTTAGCCTGTTTAGATAGTGCTCTCTCCACTTTCTGTACTTGATCAAGTAACAAAAAAGATTGTGGGGCTTAAAACAGTTAAGCCTTAGCCTGTTTAATTAGTGCTCATTCCATTTTCTGTACTTGATCAAGAAACGAAGAAGATTGTAGGGCTAAAAACAGTTAGGCCTTAGCCTGTTTAGTTAGTAATCACTCCACTTTCTGTACTTGATCAAGTAACGAAGAAGATTGTGGGGCTAAAAACAGTTAGGCTTTAGCCTGATTAGTTAGTGCTCACTCCACTTTCTGTACTTGATCAAGTAACGAAGAAGATTGTAGGGCTAAAATAGTTAGGCCTTAGCCTGTTTAGTTAGTGCTCACTTCACTTTCTGTCCTTGACCAAGTAACGAAGAAGATTGTGGGGCTAAAACAGTTAGGCCTTAGCCTGTTTAGTTAGTGCTCACTCCACTTTCAGTACTTGATCAAGTAACGAAGAAGTTTGTGGGGCTAAAAACAGTTAGACCGTAGCCTGTTTAGTTAGTGCTCACTCCAATTTCTGTACTCGATCAAGTAACGAAGAAGATTGTGAGGCTAAAAACAGCTAGGCCTTAGCCTGTTTAGTTAGTGCTCACTCCACTTTCTGTACTTGATCAAGTAACGAAGAGGATTGTGGGGCTATAAACAGTTAGGCCTTAACCTGTTTAGTTACTGCTCACTCCACTTTCTGTACTTGATCAAGTAACGATTAAGATTGTGGGGCTAAAAAAAGTTAAGCCTTAGCCTGTTTAGTTAGTGCACACTCCAGTTTCTGTACTTGATCAAGTAACGAAGAAGATTGTAGGGCTGAACACAGTTATGCCTTAACTTGTTTAGTTAGTGCTCACTCCACTTTCAGTACTTGATCAAGTAACGAAGAAGATTGTGGGGCTAAAATAGTTAGGCTTTAGCCTGTTTAGTTTGTGCTCACTCCACTTTCTGTACTTGGCCAATTAACGAAGAAGATTGTGGGGCTAAAACAGTTAGGCCTTAGCCGGTTTAGTTAGTGCTCACTCCAGTTTCTGTACTTGATCAAGTAACGAAGAAGATTGTGGGGCTAAATACAGTTAGACCGTAGCCTGTTTAGTTAGTCCTAACTCCACTTCCTGTACTTGATCAAGTAAAGAAGAAGATTGTGGGGCTAAATCAGTTATGCCTTAACCTGTTTAGTTAGTGCTCACACCACTTTCTGTACTTGATCAAGTAACGAAGAAGATTGTGGGGCTAAAAACAGTTAGGCCTTAGCCTGTTTAGTTAGTGCTCACTCCACTTTCTGTACTTGATCAAGTAACGAAGAAGATTGTAGGGCTGAAAACAGTTAGGCCTTAGCCTGTTTAGATAGTGCTCACTCCACTTTCTGTACTTGTTCAAGTAACAAAGAAGATTGTGGGGCTAAAAAAAGTTAAGCCTTAGCAAGTTTAATTGGTGCTCATTCCACTTTCTGTACTTGATCAAGAAACGAAGAAGATTGTAGGGCTAAAAACAGTTAGGCCTTAGCCTGTTTATTTAGTACTCACTCCACTTTCTGTACTTGATCAAGTAACGAAGAATATTGTGGGGCTAAAATAGTTAGGCCTTAGCCTGTTTAGTTAGTGCTCACTCCACTTTCTGTACTTGATCAAGTAACAAAGAAGATTGTGGGGCTAAAAACAGTTATGCCTTAGCCTGTTTAGTTAGTGCTCATTCCACTTTCTGTACTTGATCAAGTAACGAAGAGGATTGTGGGGCTAAAAACAGTTAGGCCTTAACCTGTTTAGTTAGTGCTCACTCCACTTTCTGTACTTGACCAAGTAACGAAGAAGATTGTGGGGCTAAATAGTTAGGCCTTAGCCTGTTTAGTTAGTGCTCACTCCACTTTCAGTACTTGATCAAGTAACGAAGAAGATTGTGGGGCTAAAAACAGTTAGACCGTAGCCTGTTTAGTTAGTCCTAACTCCACTTCCTGTACTTGATCAAGTAAAGAAGAAGATTGTGGGGCTAAAACAGTTATGCCTTAGCCTGTTTAGTTAGTGCTCACACCACTTTCTGTACTTAATCAAGTAACGAAGAAGATTGTGGGGCTAAAACAGTTATGCCTTAGCCTGTTTAGTTAGTGCTCACTCCACTTTGTGTACTTGATCAAGTAACGAAGAAGATTGTGGGGCTAAAAACAGTTATGCCTTAACCTGTTTAGTGCTTACTCCACTTTATGTACTTGATCAAGTAACGAAGAATATTGTGGGGCTAAAATAGTTAGGCCTTAACCTGTTTAGTTAGTGCTTACTCCACTTTCTGTACTTGATCAAGTAACGAAGAAGATTGTGGGGCTAAAAACAGTTAGGCCTTAGCCTGTTTAGTTAGTGCTCACTCCACTTTCTGTACTTGATCAAGTAACGAAGAGGATTGTGGGGCTAAAAACAGTTAGGCCTTAACCTGTTTAGTTACTGCTCCCTCCACTTTCTGTACTTGATCAAGTAACGAAGAAGATTGTGGGGCTAAAACAGTTAGGCCGTAGCTTGTTTAGTTAGTGCTCACTCTACTTTCTGTACTTGATCAAGTAACGAAGAAGATTGTAGGGCTGAACACAGTTAAGCCTTAGCCTGTTTAATTAGTGCTCACTCCACTTTCTGTACTTGATCAAGAAACAAAGAAGATTGTGGGGCTAAAATAGTTAGGCCTTAGCCTGTTTAGTTAGTGCTCACTCCACTTTCTGTACTTGATCAAGTAACAAAAAAGATTGTGGGGCTAAAAACAGTTAAGCCTTAGCCTGTTTAATTAGTACTCATTCCACTTTCCGTACTTGATCAAGAAACAAAGAAGATTGTAGGGCTAAAAACGGTTAGGCCTTGGCCTGTTTAGTTAGTACTCACTCCACTTTCTGTACTTGATCAAGTAACGAAGAAGATTGTGGGGCTCAAAACAGTTAGGCTTTAGCCTGGTTAGTTAGTGCTCACTCCACTTTCTGTACTTGATCAAGTAACGAAGAAGATTGTAGGGCTGGAAACAGTTAGGCCTTAGCCTGTTTAGATAGTGCTCACTCCACTTTCTGTACTTGATCAAGTAACAAAAAAGATTGTGGGGCTAAAAACAGTTAAGCCTTAGCCTGTTTAATTAGTGCTCATTCCACTTTCTGTACTTGATCAAGAAACGAAGAAGATTGTAGGGCTAAAACAGTAAGGCCTTAGCCTGTTTAGTTAGTACTCACTCCACTTTCTGTACTTGATCAAGTAACGAAGAAGATTAAGGGGCTAAAATAGTTAGGCCTTAGCCTGTTTAGTTAGTGCTCACTCCACTTTCTGTCCTTGACCAAGTAACGAAGAAGATTGTGGGGCTAAAACAGTTAGGCCTTAGCCTGTTTAATTTGTGCTCACTCCACTTTCAGTACTTGATCAAGTAACGAAGAAGTTTGTGGGGCTAAAAACAGTTAGACCGTAGCCTGTTTAGTTAGTGCTCACTCCAATTTCTGTACTTGATCAAGTAACGAAGAAGATTGTGAGGCTAAAAACAGCTAGGCCTTAGCCTGTTTAGTTAGTGCTCACTCCACTTTCTGTACTTGATCAAGTAACGAAGAGGATTGTGGGGCTATAAACAGTTAGGCCTTAACCTGTTTAGTTACTGCTCACTCCACTTTCTGTACTTGATCAAGTAACGATTAAGATTGTGGGGCTAAAAAAAGTTAAGCCTTAGCCTGTTTAGTTAGTGATCACTCCAGTTTCTGTACTTGATCAAGTAACGAAGAAGATTGTAGGGCTGAACACAGTTATGCCTTAATTTGTTTAGTTAGTGCTCACTCCACTTTCTGTACTTGATCAAGTAACGAAGAAGATTGTGGGGCTAAAATAGTTAGGCCTTTGCCTGTTTATTAGTGCTCACTCCACTTTCTGTACTTGGCCAATTAACGAAGAAGATTGTGGGGCTAAATCAGTTAGGCCTTAGCCGGTTTAGTTAGTGCTCACTCCAGTTTCTGTACTTGATCAAGTAACGAAGAAGATTGTGGGGCTAAAAACAGTTAGACCGTAGCCTGTTTAGTTAGTCCTAACTCCACTTCCTGTACTTGATCAAGTAAAGAAGAAGATTGTGGAGCTAAATCAGTTATGCCTTAACCTGTTTAGTTAGTGCTCACACCACTTTCTGTACTTGATTAAGTAACGAAGAAGATTGTGCGGCTAAAAACAGTTAAGCCTTAGCCTGTTTAGTTAGTGCTCACTCCACTTTCTGTACTTGATCAAGTAACGAAGAAGATTGTAGGGCTGAAAACAGTTAGGCCTTAGCCTGTTTAGATAGTGCTCACTCCACTTTCTGTACTTGTTCAAGTAACAAAGAAGATTGTGGGGCTAAAAACAGTTAAGCCTTAGCCTGTTTAATTAGTGCTCATTCCACTTTCTGTACTTGATCAAGAAACGAAGAAGATTGTAGGGCTAAAAACAGTTAGGCCTTAACCTGTTTAGTGCTCACTCCACTTTATGTACTTGATCAAGTAACGAAGAATATTGTGGGGCTAAAATAGTTAGGCCTTAGCCTGTTTAGTTAGTCCTAACTCCACTTCCTGTACTTGATCAAGTAAAGAAGAAGATCGTGGGGCTAAAACAGTTTTGCCTTAGCCTGTTTAGTTAGTGCTCACACCACTTTCTGTACTTGATCAAGTAACGAAGAAGATTTTGGGGCTAAAACAGTTATGCCTTAGCCTGTTTAGTTAGTGCTCACTCCACTTTCTGTATTTGATCAAGTAACGAAGAAGATTGTGGGGCTAAAAACAGTTAGGCCTTAACCTGTTTAGTGCTCACTCCACTTTATGTACTTGATCAAGTAACAAAGAATATTGTGGGGCTAAAATAGTTAGGCCTTAGCCTGTTTAGTTAGTGCTCACTCCACTTTCTGTACTTGACCAAGTAACGAAGAAGATTGTGGGGCTAAAAACAGTTAGGCCTTAGCCTGTTTAGTTAGTGCTCACTTCACTTTCTGTACTTGATCAAGTAACAAAGAGGATTGTGGGGCTAAAAACAGTTAGGCCTTAACCTGTTTAGTTAGTGCTCACTCCACTTTCTGTACTTGACCAAGTAACGAAGAAGATTGTGGGGCTAAAACAGTTAGGCCTTAACCTGTTTAGTTAGTGCTCACTCCACTTTCAGAACTTGATCAAGTAACGAAGAAGATTGTGGGGCTAAAAACTGTTAGACCGTAGCCTGTTTAGTTAGTCTTAACTCCACTTCCTGTACTTGATCAAGTAAAGAAGAAGATTGTGGGGCTAAAACAGTTATGCCTTAGCCTGTTTAGTTAGTGCTCACACCACTTTCTGTACTTAATCAAGTAACGAAGAAGATTGTGGGGCTAAAACAGTTATGCCTTATCCTGTTTAGTTACTGCTCACTCCACTTTCTGTCCTTGATCAAGTAACGAAGAAGATTGTGGGGCAAAAAACAGTTATGCCTTAACCTGTTTAGTGCTCACTCCACTTTATGTACTTGATCAAGTAACGAAGAATATTGTGGGGCTAAAATAGTTAGGCCTTAGCCTGTTTAGTTAGTGCTCACTCCACTTTCTGTACTTGATCAAGTAACGAAGAAGATTGTGGGGCTAAAAACAGTTAGGCCTTAGCCTGTTTAGTTAGTGCTCACTCCACTTTCTGTACTTGATCAAGTAACGAAGAGGATTGTGGGGCTAAAAACAGTTAGGCCTTAACCTGTTTAGTTACTGCTCCTTCCACATTCTGTACTTGATCAAGTAACGAAGAAGATTGTGGGGCTAAAACAGTTAGGCCGTAGCCTGTTTAGTTAGTGCTCACTCTACTTTCTGTACTTGATCAAGTAACGAAGAAGATTGTAGGGCTGAACACAGTTATGCCTTAACCTGTTTAGTTAGTGCTCACTCCAATTTCTGTACTTGATCAAGTATTGAAGAAAATTGTGGGGCTAAAATAGTTAGGCCTTAGCCTGTTTAGTTAGTGCTCACTCCACTTTCTGTACTTGATCAAGTAACAAAAAAGATTGTGGGGCTAAAAACAGTTAAGCCTTAGCCTTTTTAATTAGTGCTCATTCCACTTTCTGTACTTGATCAAGAAACAAAGAAGATTGTAGGGCTAAAAACAGTTAGGCCTTAGCCTGTTTAGTTAGTGCTCACTCCAGTTTTTGTACTTGATCAAGTAACGAAGAAGATTGTGGGGCTAAAAACAGTTAGACCGTAGCCTGTTTAGTTAGTCCTAACTCCACTTCCTGTACTTATTCAAGTAAAGAAGAAGATTGTGGGGCTAAATCAGTTATGCCTTAGCCTGTTTAGTTAGTACTCACACCACTTTCTGTACTTGATCAAGTAACGAAGAAGATTGTGGGGCTAAAAACAGTTAGGCCTTAGCCTGTTTAGTTAGTGCTCACTCCACTTTCTGTACTTGATCAAGTAACGAAAAAGATTGTAGGGCTGAAAACAGTTAGGCCTTAGCCTGTTTAGATAGTGCTCACTTCACTTTCTGTACTTGTTCAAGTAACAAAGATGATTGTGGGGCTAAAAACAGTTAAGCCTTAGCCTGTTTAATTAGTTCTCATTCCACTTTCTGTACTTGATCAAGTAACGAAGAAGATTATAGGGCAAAAAACAGTTAGGCCTTAGCCTGTTTAGTTAGTACTCACACCACTTTCTGTACTTGATCAAGTAACGAAGAAGATTGTGGGGCTAAAAACAGTTAGGCTTTAGCCTGATTAGTTAGTGCTCACTCCACTTTCTGTACTTGATCAAGTAACGAAGAACATTGTGGGGCTAAAATAGTTAGGCCTTAGCCTGTTTAGTTAGTGCTCACTCCACTTTCTGTACTTGACCAAGTAACGAAGAAGATTGTGGGGCTAAAACAGTTAGGCCTTAGCCTGTTTTACTTAGTGCTCACTCCACTTTCTGTACTTGATCAAGTAACGAAGAAGATTGTGGGGCTAAAACAGTTATATTTATCCTGTTTAGATAGTGCTCACTCCACTTTCTGTACTTGATCAAGTAACGAAGAAGATTGTGGGGGTATAAACAGTTATGCCTTAACCTGTTTAATGCTCACTGCACTTTATGTACTTGATCAAGTAACGAAGAAGATTGTGGGGCTAAAAACAGTTAGGCCGTAGCCTGTTTATTTAGTGCGCACTCCACTTTCTGAACTTGATCAAGTAACGAAGAAGATTGTGTGGCTAAAAAAGTTAGGCCTTAGCCTGTTTACTTAGTGCTCACTCCACTTTCTGTACTTGATCAAGTAACGAAGAAGATTGTGGGGGTATAAACAGTTATGCCTTAACCTGTTTAATGCTCACTGCACTTTATGTACTTGATCAAGTAACGAAGAAGATTGTGGGGCTAAAAACAGTTAGGCCGTAGCCTGTTTATTTAGTGCCCACTCCACTTTCTGAACTTGATCAAGTAACGAAGAAGATTGTGGGGCTAAAACATTTAGGCCTTAGCCTGTTATATAGTGCTTACTCAATTTTCTTTACTTGATCAAGTAACGAAGGAGATTGTGGGGCTAAAAACAGTTATGCCTTAGCCTGTTTAGTTAGTGCTCCCTCCACTTTCTGTACTTGATCAAGTAACGAAGGAGATTGTGGGGCTAAAAACAGTAATGCCTTAGCCTGTTTAGTTAGTGCTCACTCCACTTTCTGTACTTGATCAAGTAACGAAGAAGATTGTGGGGCTAAACCAGTTATACCTTAGCCTGTTTAGTTATTGCTCACTCCACTTTCTATACTTGATCAAGTAACGAAGGAGATTTTGGGGCTAAAAACAGTTATGTCTTAGCTTGTTTAGTTAGTGTTCACTCCACTTTCTGTGTTTGATCAAGTAACGAAGAAGATTGTGGGGATAAAACAGTTATGCCTTAGCTTGTTTAGTTAGTGCTCACTCCACTTTCTGTACTTGATCAAGTAACGAAGTAGATTGTAGGGATAGAAACAGTTATGCCTTAGCCTGTTTAGTTAGTGTTCACTCCACTTTCTGTACTTGATCAAGTAACGAAGAAGATTGTGGGGCTAAAACAGTTAGGCCGTAGCCTGTTTAGTTAGTGCTCACTCTACTTTCTGTACTTGATCAAGTAACCAAGAAGATTGTGGGGCTAAAACAGTCAGGCCGTAGCCTTTAGTTAGTGCTCACTATACTTTCTGTACTTGATCAAGTAACGAAGTAGATTATGGGGCTAAAAACAATTATGCCTTAGCCTGTTTAGTTAGTGCTCTCTCCACTTTCTGTACTTGATCAAGTAACGAAGAAGATTGTGGGGCTAAAACAGTTAGGCCTTAGCCTAGTTAGT
This sequence comes from Allygus modestus, assembly GCA_963675035.1. Taxonomy (NCBI): domain Eukaryota; kingdom Metazoa; phylum Arthropoda; class Insecta; order Hemiptera; family Cicadellidae; genus Allygus; species Allygus modestus. The sequence goes on from OY776112.1 coordinate 353,836,374, forward strand.
TAGTGCTCACTCCACTTTCTGTACTTGATCAAGTAACGAAGAGGATTGTGGGGCTAAAAACAGTTAGGCCTTAACCTGTTTAGTTAGTGCTCACTCCACTTTCTGTACTTGACCAAGTAACGAAGAAGATTGTGGGGCTAAAACAGTTAGGCCTTAGCCTAGTTAGTTAGTGATCACTCCACTTTCAGTACTTGATCAAGTAACGAAGAAGATTGTGGGGCTAAAAACAGTTAGACCGTAGCCTGTTTAGTTAGTCCTAACTCCACTTCCTGTACTTGATCAAGTAAAGAAGAAGATGGTGGGGCTAAAACAGTTATGCCTTAGCCTGTTTAGTTAGTGCTCACACCACTTTCTGTACTTAATCAAGTAACGAAGAAGATTGTGGGGCTAAAACAGTTATGCCTTAGCCTGTTTAGTTAGTGCTCACTCCACTTTCTGTACTTGATCAAGTAACGAAGAAGATTGTGGGGCTAAAACAGTTAGGCCGTAGCCTGTTTAGTTAGTGCTCACTCTACTTTCTGTACTTGATCAAGTAACGAAGAAGATTGTAGGGCTGAACACAGTTATGCCTTAACCTGTTTAGTTAGTGCTCACTCCACTTTCTGTACTTAATCAAGTAACGAAGAAAATTGTGGGGCTAAAATAGTTAGGCCTTAGCCTGTTTAGTTAGTGCTCACTCCACTTTCTGTACTTGATGAAGTAACAAAAAAGATTATGGGGCTAAAAACAGTTAAGCCTTAGCCTGTTTAATTAGTGCTCATTCCACTTTCTGTACTTGATCAAGAAACAAAGAAGATTGTAGGGCTAAAAACAGTTAGGCCTTAGCCTGTTTAGTTAGTACTCACTCCACTTTCTATACTTGATCAAGTAACGAAGAAGATTGTGGGGCTAAAAACAGTTAGGCTTTAGCCTGATTAGTTAGTGCCCACTCCACTTTCTGTACTTGATCAAGTTACTAAGAAGATTGTGTGGCTAAAATAGTTAGGCCTTAGCCTGTTTAGTTAATGCTCACTCCACTTTCTGTACTTGACCAAGTAACGAAGAAGATTGTCGGTCTAAAACAGTTAGGCCTTAGCCTGTTTAGTTAGTGCTCACTCCAGTTTCTGTACTTGATCAAGTAACGAAGAAGATTGTGGGGCTAAAAACAGTTAGACCGTAGCCTGTTTAGTTAGTCCTAACTCCACTTCCTGTACTTGATCAAGTAAAGAAGAAGATTGTGGGGCTAAAACAGTTATGTCTTAGCCTGTTTAGTTAGTGCTCACACCAATTTCTGTACTTGATCAAGTAACGAAGAAGATTGTGGGGCTAAAACAGTTAGGCCTTAGCCTGTTTAGTTAGTGCTCACTCCAATTTCTGTACTTGATCAAGTAACGAAGAAGATTGTGGGGCTAAAAACAGTTAGGCCTTAGCCTGTTTAGTTAGTGCTCACTCCACTTTCTGTACTTGATCAAGTAACGAAGAGGATTGTGGGGCTATAAACAGTTACGCCTTAACCTGTTTAGTTACTGCTCACTCCACTTTCTGTACTTGATCAAGTAACGATTAAGATTGTGGGGCTAAAAAAAGTTAAGCCTTAGCCTGTTTAGTTAGTGCTCACTCCAGTTTCTGTACTTGATCAAGTAACGAAGAAGATTGTAGGGCTGAACACAGTTATGCCTTAACTTGTTTAGTTAGTGCTCACTCCGCTTTCTGTACTTGATCAAGTAACAAAGAAGATTGTGGGGCTAAAATAGTTAGGCCTTAGCCTGTTTAGTTAGTGCTCACTCCACTTTCTGTACTTGACCAATTAACGAAGAAGATTGTGGGGCTAAAACAGTTAGGCCTTAGCCTGTTTAGTTAGTGCTCACTCCAGTTTCTGTACTTGATCAAGTAACGAAGAAGATTGTGGGGCTAAAAACAGTTAGACCGTAGCCTGTTTAGTTAGTCCTAACTCCACTTCTTGTACTTGATCAAGTAAAGAAGAAGATTGTGGGGCTAAAACAGTTATGCCTTAGCCTGTTTAGTTAGTGTTCACACCACTTTCTGTACTTGATCAAGTAACGAAGAAGATTGTGGGGCTAAAAACAGTTAGGCCTTAGCCTGTTTAGTTAGTGCTCACTCCACTTTCAGTACTTTATCAAGTAACGAAGAAGATTGTGGGGCTAAAAACAGTTAGACCGTAGCCTGTTTAGTTAGTCCTAACTCCACTTCCTGTACTTGATCATGTAAAGAAGAAGATTGTGGGGCTAAAACAGTTATGCCTTAGCCAGTTTAGTTAGTGCTCACACCACTTTCTGTACTTAATCAAGTAACGAAGAAGATTGTGGGTCTAAAAACAGTTAAGCCTTAGCCTGTTTAATTAGTGCTCATTCAACTTTCTGTACTTGATCAAGAAACAAAGAAGATTGTAGGGCTAAAAACAGTTAGGCCTTAGCCTGTTTAGTTAGTACTCACTCCACTTTCTGTACTTGATCAAGTAACGAAGAAGATTGTGGGGCTAAAAACAGTTAGGCTTTAGCCTGATTAGTTAGTGCTCACTCCACTTTCTGTACTTGATCAAGTTACTAATAAGATTGTGTGGCTAAAATTGTTAGGCCTTAGCCTGTTTAGTTAATGCTCACTCCACTTTCTGTACTTGACCAAGTAACGAAGACGATTGTCGGTCTAAAAGAGTTAGGCCTTAGCCTGTTTAGTTAGTGCTCACTCCAGTTTCTGTACTTGATCAAGTAACGAAGAAGATTGTGGGGCTAAAAACAGTTAGACCGTAGCCTGTTTAGTTAGTCCTAACTCCACTTCCTGTACTTGATCAAGTAAAGAAGAAGATTGTGGGGCTAAAACAGTTATGTCTTAGCCTGTTTAGTTAGTGCTCACACCAATTTCTGTACTTGATCAAGTAACGAAGAAGATTGTGGGGCTAAAACAGTTAGGCCTTAGCCTGTTTAGTTAGTGCTCACTCCAATTTCTGTACTTGATCAAGTAACGAAGAAGATTGTGGGGCTAAAAACAGTTAGGCCTTAGCCTGTTTAGTTAGTGCTCACTCCACTTTCTGTACTTGATCAAGTAACGAAGAGGATTGTGGGGCTATAAACAATTACGCCTTAACCTGTTTAGTTACTGCTCACTCCACTTTCTGTACTTGATCAAGAAACGATTAAGATTGTGGGGCTAAAAAAAGTTAAGCCTTAGCCTGTTTAGTTAGTACTCACTCCAGTTTCTGTACTTGATCAAGTAACGAAGAATATTGTAGGGCTGAACACAGTTATGCCTTAACTTGTTTAGTTAGTGCTCACTCCACTTTCTGTACTTGATCAAGTAACGAAGAAGATTGTGGGGCTAAAATAGTTAGGCCTTAGCCTGTTTAGTTAGTGCTCACTCCACTTTCTGTACTTGACCAATTAACGAAGAAGATTGTGGGGCTAAAAACAGTTAGGCCTTAGCCTGTTTAGTTAGTGCTCACTCCACTTTCAGTACTTGATCAAGTAACGAAGAAGATTGTGGGGCTAAAAACAGTTAGACCGTAGCCTGTTTAGTTAGTCCTAACTCCACTTCCTGTACTTGAACAAGTAAAGAAGAAGATTGTAGGGCTAAAACAGTTATGCCTTAGCCAGTTTAGTTAGTGCTCACACCACTTTCTGTTTTTAATCAAGTAACGAAGAAGATTGTGGGGCTAAAAACAGTTAGGCTTAAGCCTGATTAGGTAGTGCTCACTCCACTTTCTGTACTTGATCATGTAACGAAGAAGATTGTGGGGCTAAAATAGTTAGGCCTTAGCCTGTTTAGTTAGTCCTAACTCTACTTCCTGTACTTGATCAAGTAAAGAAGAAGATCGAGGGGCTAAAACAGTTATGCCTTAGCCTGTTTAGTTAGTGCTCACACCACTTTCTGTACTTGATCAAGTAACGAAGAAGATTGTGGGGCTAAAACAGTTATGCCTTAGCCTGTTTAGTTAGTGCTCACTCCACTTTCTGTATTTGATCAAGTAACGAAGAAGATTGTGGGGCTAAAAACAGTTATGCCTTAACCTGTTTAGTGCTCACTCCACTTTATGTACTTGATCAAGTAACGAAGAATATTGTGGGGCTAAAATAGTTAGGCCTTAGCCTGTTTAGTTAGTGCTCACTCCACTTTCTGTACTTGACCAAGTAACGAAGAAGATTGTGGGGCTAAAAACAGTTAGGCCTTAGCCTGTTTAGTTAGTCCTAACTCCACTTCCTGTACTTGATCAAGTAAAGAAGAAGATGGTGGGGCTAAAACAGTTATGCCTTAGCCTGTTTAGTTAGTGCTCACACCACTTTCTGTACTTAATCAAGTAACGAAGAAGATTGTGGGGCTAAAACAGTTATGCCTTAGCTTGTTTAGTTAGTGCTCACTCCACTTTCTGTACTTGATCAAGTAACGAAGTAGATTGTAGGGATAGAAACAGTTATGCCTTAGCCTGTTTAGTTAGTGTTCACTCCACTTTCTGTACTTGATCAAGTAACGAAGAAGATTGTGGGGCTAAAACAGTTAGGCCGTAGCCTGTTTAGTTAGTGCTCACTCTACTTTCTGTACTTGATCAAGTAACCAAGAAGATTGTGGGGCTAAAACAGTCAGGCCGTAGCCTTTAGTTAGTGCTCACTATACTTTCTGTACTTGATCAAGTAACGAAGTAGATTATGGGGCTAAAAACAATTATGCCTTAGCCTGTTTAGTTAGTGCTCTCTCCACTTTCTGTACTTGATCAAGTAACGAAGAAGATTGTGGGGCTAAAACAGTTAGGCCTTAGCCTAGTTAGTTAGTGCTCACTCCACTTTCTGTACTTGATCAAGTAACGAAGAGGATTGTGGGGCTAAAAACAGTTAGGCCTTAACCTGTTTAGTTAGTGCTCACTCCACTTTCTGTACTTGACCAAGTAACGAAGAAGATTGTGGGGCTAAAACAGTTAGGCCTTAGCCTAGTTAGTTAGTGATCACTCCACTTTCAGTACTTGATCAAGTAACGAAGAAGATTGTGGGGCTAAAAACAGTTAGACCGTAGCCTGTTTAGTTAGTCCTAACTCCACTTCCTGTACTTGATCAAGTAAAGAAGAAGATGGTGGGGCTAAAACAGTTATGCCTTAGCCTGTTTAGTTAGTGCTCACACCACTTTCTGTACTTAATCAAGTAACGAAGAAGATTGTGGGGCTAAAACAGTTATGCCTTAGCCTGTTTAGTTAGTGCTCACTCCACTTTCTGTACTTGATCAAGTAACGAAGAAGATTGTGGGGCTAAAACAGTTAGGCCGTAGCCTGTTTAGTTAGTGCTCACTCTACTTTCTGTACTTGATCAAGTAACGAAGAAGATTGTAGGGCTGAACACAGTTATGCCTTAACCTGTTTAGTTAGTGCTCACTCCACTTTCTGTACTTAATCAAGTAACGAAGAAAATTGTGGGGCTAAAATAGTTAGGCCTTAGCCTGTTTAGTTAGTGCTCACTCCACTTTCTGTACTTGATGAAGTAACAAAAAAGATTATGGGGCTAAAAACAGCTAAGCCTTAGCCTGTTTAATTAGTGCTCATTCCACTTTCTGTACTTGATCAAGAAACAAAGAAGATTGTAGGGCTAAAAACAGTTAGGCCTTAGCCTGTTTAGTTAGTACTCACTCCACTTTCTGTACTTGATCAAGTAACGAAGAAGATTGTGGGGCTAAAAACAGTTAGGCTTTAGCCTGATTAGTTAGTGCCCACTCCACTTTCTGTACTTGATCAAGTTACTAAGAAGATTGTGTGGCTAAAATAGTTAGGCCTTAGCCTGTTTAGTTAATGCTCACTCCACTTTCTGTACTTGACCAAGTAACGAAGAAGATTGTCGGTCTAAAACAGTTAGGCCTTAGCCTGTTTAGTTAGTGCTCACTCCAGTTTCTGTACTTGATCAAGTAACGAAGAAGATTGTGGGGCTAAATACAGTTAGACCGTAGCCTGTTTAGTTAGTCCTAACTCCACTTCCTGTACTTGATCAAGTAAAGAAGAAGATTGTGGGGCTAAAACAGTTATGTCTTAGCCTGTTTAGTTAGTGCTCACACCAATTTCTGTACTTGATCAAGTAACGAAGAAGATTGTGGGGCTAAAACAGTTAGGCCTTAGCCTGTTTAGTTAGTGCTCACTCCAATTTCTGTACTTGATCAAGTAACGAAGAAGATTGTGGGGCTAAAAACAGTTAGGCCTTAGCCTGTTTAGTTAGTGCTCACTCCACTTTCTTTACTTGATCAAGTAACGAAGAGGATTGTGGGGCTATAAACAGTTACGCCTTAACCTGTTTAGTTACTGCTCACTCCACTTTCTGTACTTGATCAAGTAACGATTAAGATTGTGGGGCTAAAAAAAGTTAAGCCTTAGCCTGTTTAGTTAGTGCTCACTCCAGTTTCTGTACTTGATCAAGTAACGAAGAAGATTGTAGGGCTGAACACAGTTATGCCTTAACTTGTTTAGTTAGTGCTCACTCCGCTTTCTGTACTTGATCAAGTAACAAAGAAGATTGTGGGGCTAAAATAGTTAGGCCTTAGCCTGTTTAGTTAGTGCTCACTCCACTTTCTGTACTTGACCAATTAACGAAGAAGATTGTGGGGCTAAAACAGTTAGGCCTTAGCCTGTTTAGTTAGTGCTCACTCCAGTTTCTGTACTTGATCAAGTAACGAAGAAGATTGTGGGGCTAAAAACAGTTAGACCGTAGCCTGTTTAGTTAGTCCTAACTCCACTTCTTGTACTTGATCAAGTAAAGAAGAAGATTGTGGGGCTAAAACAGTTATGCCTTAGCCTGTTTAGTTAGTGCTCACACCACTTTCTGTACTTGATCAAGTAACGAAGAAGATTGTGGGGCTAAAAACAGTTAGGCCTTAGCCTGTTTAGTTAGTGCTCACTCCACTTTCAGTACTTTATCAAGTAACGAAGAAGATTGTGGGGCTAAAAACAGTTAGACCGTAGCCTGTTTAGTTAGTCCTAACTCCACTTCCTGTACTTGATCATGTAAAGAAGAAGATTGTGGGGCTAAAACAGTTATGCCTTAGCCAGTTTAGTTAGTGCTCACACCACTTTCTGTATTTAATCAAGTAACGAAGAAGATTGTGGGGCTAAAAACAGTTAAGCCTTAGCCTGTTTAATTAGTGCTCATTCCACTTTCTGTACTTGATCAAGAAACAAAGAAGATTGTAGGGCTAAAAACAGTTAGGCCTTAGCCTGTTTAGTTAGTACTCACTCCACTTTCTGTACTTGATCAAGTAACGAAGAAGATTGTGGGGCTAAAAACAGTTAGGCTTTAGCCTGATTAGTTAGTGCTCACTCCACTTTCTGTACTTGATCAAGTTACTAAGAAGATTGTGTGGCTAAAATTGTTATGCCTTAGCCTGTTTAGTTAATGCTCACTCCACTTTCTGTACTTGACCAAGTAACGAAGACGATTGTCGGTCTAAAAGAGTTAGGCCTTAGCCTGTTTAGTTAGTGCTCACTCCAGTTTCTGTACTTGATCAAGTAACGAAGAAGATTGTGGGGCTAAAAACAGTTAGACCGTAGCCTGTTTAGTTAGTCCTAACTCCACTTCCTGTACTTGATCAAGTAAAGAAGAAGATTGTGGGGCTAAAACAGTTATGTCTTAGCCTGTTTAGTTAGTGCTCACACCAATTTCTGTACTTGATCAAGTAACGAAGAAGATTGTGGGGCTAAAACAGTTAGGCCTTAGCCTGTTTAGTTAGTGCTCACTCCAATTTCTGTACTTGATCAAGTAACGAAGAAGATTGTGGGGCTAAAAACAGTTAGGCCTTAGCCTGTTTAGTTAGTGCTCACTCCACTTTCTGTACTTGATCAAGTAACGAAGAGGATTGTGGGGCTATAAACAATTACGCCTTAACCTGTTTAGTTACTGCTCACTCCACTTTCTGTACTTGATCAAGTAACGATTAAGATTGTGGGGCTAAAAAAAGTTAAGCCTTAGCCTGTTTAGTTAGTGCTCACTCCAGTTTCTGTACTTGATCAAGTAACGAAGAATATTGTAGGGCTGAACACAGTTATGCCTTAACTTGTTTAGTTAGTGCTCACTCCACTTTCTGTACTTGATCAAGTAACGAAGAAGATTGTGGGGCTAAAATAGTTAGGCCTTAGCCTGTTTAGTTAGTGCTCACTCCACTTTCTGTACTTGACTAATTAACGAAGAAGATTGTGGGGCTAAAAACAGTTAGGCCTTAGCCTGTTTAGTTAGTGCTCACTCCACTTTCAGTACTTGATCAAGTAACGAAGAAGATTGTGGGGCTAAAAACAGTTAGACCGTAGCCTGTTTAGTTAGTCCTAACTCCACTTCCTGTACTTGATCAAGTAAAGAAGAAGATTGTAGGGCTAAAACAGTTATGCCTTAGCCAGTTTAGTTAGTGCTCACACCACTTTCTGTTTTTAATCAAGTAACGAAGAAGATTGTGGGGCTAAAAACAGTTAGGCTTTAGCCTGATTAGGTAGTGCTCACTCCACTTTCTGTACTTGATCATGTAACGAAGAAGATTGTGGGGCTAAAATAGTTAGGCCTTAGCCTGTTTAGTTAGTCCTAACTCTACTTCCTGTACTTGATCAAGTAAAGAAGAAGATCGAGGGGCTAAAACAGTTATGCCTTAGCCTGTTTAGTTAGTGCTCACACCACTTTCTGTACTTGATCAAGTAACGAAGAAGATTGTGGGGCTAAAACAGTTATGCCTTAGCCTGTTTAGTTAGTGCTCACTCCACTTTCTGTATTTGATCAAGTAACGAAGAAGATTGTGGGGCTAAAAACAGTTATGCCTTAACCTGTTTAGTGCTCACTCCACTTTATGTACTTGATCAAGTAACGAAGAATATTGTGGGGCTAAAATAGTTAGGCCTTAGCCTGTTTAGTTAGTGCTCACTCCACTTTCTGTACTTGACCAAGTAACGAAGAAGATTGTGGGGCTAAAAACAGTTAGGCCTTAGCCTGTTTAGTTAGTGCTCACTTCACTTTCTGTACTTGATCAAGTAACAAAGAGGATTGTGGGGCTAAAATAAGTTAGGCCTTAACCTGTTTAGTTAGTGCTCACTCCACTTTCTGTACTTGACCAAGTAACGAAGAAGATTGTGGGGCTAAAACAGTTAGGCCTTAGCCTGTTTAGTTAGTGCTCACTCCACTTTCAGAACTTGATCAAGTAACGAAGAAGATTGTGGGGCTAAAAACTGTTAGACCGTAGCCTGTTTAGTTAGTCCTAACTCCACTTCCTGTACTTGATCAAGTAAAGAAGAAGATTGTGGGGCTAAATCAGTTATGCCTTAGCCTGTTTAGTTAGTGCTCACACCACTTTCTGTACTTGATCAAGTAACGAAGAAGATTGTGGGGCTAAAAACAGTTAGGCCTTAGCCTGTTTAGTTAGTGCTCACTCCACTTTCTGTACTTGATCAAGTAACGAAAAAGATTGTAGGGCTGAAAACAGTTAGGCCTTAGCCTGTTTAGATAGTGCTCACTCCACTTTCTGTACTTGTTCAAGTAACAAAGATGATTGTGGGGCTAAAAACAGTTAAGCCTTAGCCTGTTTAATTAGTGCTCATTCCACTTTCTGTACTTGATCAAGTAACGAAGAAGATTATAGGACAAAAAACAGTTAGGCCTTATCCTGTTTAGTTAGTACTCACTCCACTTTCTGTACTTGATCAAGTAACGAAGAAGATTGTGGGGCTAAAAACAGTTAGGCTTTAGCCTGATTAGTTAGTGCTCACTCCACTTTCTGTACTTGATCAAGTAACGAAGAACATTGTGGGGCTAAAATAGTTAGGCCTTAGCCTGTTTAGTTAGTGCTCACTCCACTTTCTGTACTTGACCAAGTAACGAAGAAGATTGTAGGCTAAAACAGTTAGGCCTTAGCCTGTTTTACTTAGTGCTCACTCCACGTTCTGTACTTGATCAAGTAACGAAGAAGATTGTGGGGCTAAAACAGTTATCTTTATCCTGTTTAGATAGTGCTCACTCCACTTTCTGTACTTGATCAAGTAACGAAGAAGATTGTGGGGGTATAAACAGTTATGCCTTAACCTTTTTTAATGCTCACTGCACTTTATGTACTTGATCAAGTAACGAAGAAGATTGTGGGGCTAAAAACAGTTAGGCCGTAGACTGTTATTTAGTGCCCACTCCACTTTCTGAACTTGATCAAGTAACGAAGAAGATTGTGGGGCTAAAACAGTTAGGCCTTAGCCTGTTTACTTAGTGCTCAATCCACTTTCTGTACTTGATCAAGTAACGAAGAAGATTGTGGGGGTATAAACAGTTATGCCTTAACCTGTTTAATGCTCACTGCACTTTATGTACTTGATCAAGTAACGAAGAAGATTGTGGGGCTAAAAAGAGTTAGGCCGTAGCCTGTTTATTTAGTGCCCACACCACTTTCTGAACTTGATCAAGTAACGAAGAAGATTGTGGGGCTAAAACAGATAGGCCTTAGCCTGTTATATAGTGCTTACTCAATTTTCTGTACTTGATCAAGTAACGAAGGAGATTGTGGGGCTAAAAACAGTTATGCCTTAGCCTGTTTAGTTAGTGCTCCCTCCACTTTCTGTACTTGATCAAGTAACGAAGGAGATTGTGGGGCTAAAAACAGTTACGCCTTAACCTGTTTAGTTACTGCTCACTCCACTTTCTGTACTTGATCAAGTAACGATTAAGATTGTGGGGCTAAAAAAAGTTAAGCCTTAGCCTGTTTAGTTAGTGCTCACTCCAGTTTCTGTACTTGATCAAGTAACGAAGAAGATTGTAGGGCTGAACACAGTTATGCCTTAACTTGTTTAGTTAGTGCTCACTCCACTTTCTGTACTTGATCAAGTAACGAAGAAGATTGTGGGGCTAAAATAGTTAGGCCTTAGCCTGTTTAGTTAGTGCTCACTCCACTTTCTGTACTTGACCAATTAACGAAGAAGATTGTGGGGCTAAAAACAGTTAGGCCTTAGCCTGTTTAGTTAGTGCTCACTCCACTTTCAGTACTTGATCAAGTAACGAAGAAGATTGTGGGGCTAAAAACAGTTAGACCGTAGCCTGTTTAGTTAGTCCTAACTCCACTTCCTGTACTTGATCAAGTAAAGAAGAAGATTGTGGGGCTAAAACAGTTATGCCTTAGCCAGTTTAGTTAGTGCTCACACCACTTTCTGTTTTTAATCAAGTAACGAAGAAGATTGTGGGGCTAAAAACAGTTAGGCTTTAGCCTGATTAGGTAGTGCTCACTCCACTTTCTGTACTTGATCATGTAACGAAGAAGATTGTGGGGCTAAAATAGTTAGGCCTTAGCCTGTTTAGTTAGTCCTAACTCTACTTCCTGTACTTGATCAAGTAAAGAAGAAGATCGTGGGGCTAAAACAGTTATGCCTTAGCCTGTTTAGTTAGTGCTCACACCACTTTCTGTACTTGATCAAGTAACGAAGAAGATTGTGGGGCTAAAACAGTTATGCCTTAGCCTGTTTAGTTAGTGCTCACTCCACTTTCTGTATTTGATCAAGTAACGAAGAAGATTGTGGGGCTAAAAACAGTTATGCCTTAACCTGTTTAGTGCTCACTCCACTTTATGTACTTGATCAAGTAACGAAGAATATTGTGGGGCTAAAATAGTTAGGCCTTAGCCTGTTTAGTTAGTGCTCACTCCACTTTCTGTACTTGACCAAGTAACGAAGAAGATTGTGGGGCTAAAAACAGTTAGGCCTTAGCCTGTTTAGTTAGTGCTCACTTCACTTTCTGTACTTGATCAAGTAACGAAAAAGATTGTAGGGCTGAAAACAGTTAGGCCTTAGCCTGTTTAGATAGTGCTCACTCCACTTTCTGTACTTGTTCAAGTAACAAAGATGATTGTGGGGCTAAAAACAGTTAAGCCTTAGCCTGTTTAATTAGTGCTCATTCCACTTTCTGTACTTGATCAAGTAACGAAGAAGATTATAGGACAAAAAACAGTTAGGCCTTATCCTGTTTAGTTAGTACTCACTCCACTTTCTGTACTTGATCAAGTAACGAAGAAGATTGTGGGGCTAAAAACAGTTAGGCTTTAGCCTGATTAGTTAGTGCTCACTCCACTTTCTGTACTTGATCAAGTAACGAAGAACATTGTGGGGCTAAAATAGTTAGGCCTTAGCCTGTTTAGTTAGTGCTCACTCCACTTTCTGTACTTGACCAAGTAACGAAGAAGATTGTAGGCTAAAACAGTTAGGCCTTAGCCTGTTTTACTTAGTGCTCACTCCACGTTCTGTACTTGATCAAGTAACGAAGAAGATTGTGGGGCTAAAACAGTTATCTTTATCCTGTTTAGATAGTGCTCACTCCACTTTCTGTACTTGATCAAGTAACGAAGAAGATTGTGGGGGTATAAACAGTTATGCCTTAACCTTTTTTAATGCTCACTGCACTTTATGTACTTGATCAAGTAACGAAGAAGATTGTGGGGCTAAAAACAGTTAGGCCGTAGACTGTTATTTAGTGCCCACTCCACTTTCTGAACTTGATCAAGTAACGAAGAAGATTGTGGGGCTAAAACAGTTAGGCCTTAGCCTGTTTACTTAGTGCTCAATCCACTTTCTGTACTTGATCAAGTAACGAAGAAGATTGTGGGGGTATAAACAGTTATGCCTTAACCTGTTTAATGCTCACTGCACTTTATGTACTTGATCAAGTAACGAAGAAGATTGTGGGGCTAAAAAGAGTTAGGCCGTAGCCTGTTTATTAAGTGCCCACACCACTTTCTGAACTTGATCAAGTAACGAAGAAGATTGTGGGGCTAAAACAGATAGGCCTTAGCCTGTTATATAGTGCTTACTCAATTTTCTGTACTTGATCAAGTAACGAAGGAGATTGTGGGGCTAAAAACAGTTATGCCTTAGCCTGTTTAGTTAGTGCTCCCTCCACTTTCTGTACTTGATCAAGTAACGAAGGAGATTGTGGGGCTAAAAACAGTTACGCCTTAACCTGTTTAGTTACTGCTCACTCCACTTTCTGTACTTGATCAAGTAACGATTAAGATTGTGGGGCTAAAAAAAGTTAAGCCTTAGCCTGTTTAGTTAGTGCTCACTCCAGTTTCTGTACTTGATCAAGTAACGAAGAAGATTGTAGGGCTGAACACAGTTATGCCTTAACTTGTTTAGTTAGTGCTCACTCCACTTTCTGTACTTGATCAAGTAACGAAGAAGATTGTGGGTCTAAAATAGTTAGGCCTTAGCCTGTTTAGTTAGTGCTCACTCCACTTTCTGTACTTGACCAATTAACGAAGAAGATTGTGGGGCTAAAAACAGTTAGGCCTTAGCCTGTTTAGTTAGTGCTCACTCCACTTTCAGTACTTGATCAAGTAACGAAGAAGATTGTGGGGCTAAAAACAGTTAGACCGTAGCCTGTTTAGTTAGTCCTAACTCCACTTCCTGTACTTGATCAAGTAAAGAAGAAGATTGTGGGGCTAAAACAGTTATGCCTTAGCCAGTTTAGTTAGTGCTCACACCACTTTCTGTTTTTAATCAAGTAACGAAGAAGATTGTGGGGCTAAAAACAGTTAGGCTTTAGCCTGATTAGGTAGTGCTCACTCCACTTTCTGTACTTGATCATGTAACGAAGAAGATTGTGGGGCTAAAATAGTTAGGCCTTAGCCTGTTTAGTTAGTCCTAACTCTACTTCCTGTACTTGATCAAGTAAAGAAGAAGATCGTGGGGCTAAAACAGTTATGCCTTAGCCTGTTTAGTTAGTGCTCACACCACTTTCTGTACTTGATCAAGTAACGAAGAAGATTGTGGGGCTAAAACAGTTATGCCTTAGCCTGTTTAGTTAGTGCTCACTCCACTTTCTGTATTTGATCAAGTAACGAAGAAGATTGTGGGGCTAAAAACAGTTATGCCTTAACCTGTTTAGTGCTCACTCCACTTTATGTACTTGATCAAGTAACGAAGAATATTGTGGGGCTAAAATAGTTAGGCCTTAGCCTGTTTAGTTAGTGCTCACTCCACTTTCTGTACTTGACCAAGTAACGAAGAAGATTGTGGGGCTAAAAACAGTTAGGCCTTAGCCTGTTTAGTTAGTGCTCACTTCACTTTCTGTACTTGATCAAGTAACAAAGAGGATTGTGGGGCTAAAAAAAGTTAGGCCTTAACCTGTTTAGTTAGTGCTCACTCCACTTTCTGTACTTGACCAAGTAACGAAGAAGATTGTGGGGCTAAAACAGTTAGGCCTTAGCCTGTTTAGTTAGTGCTCACTCCACTTTCAGAACTTGATCAAGTAACGAAGAAGATTGTGGGGCTAAAACAGTTATGCCTTAGCCTGTTTAGTTAGTGCTCACACCACTTTCTGTACTTAATCAAGTAACGAAGAAGATTGTGGGGCTAAAACAGTTATGCCTTAGCCTGTTTAGTTAGTGCTCACTCCACTTTCTGTCCTTGATCAAGTAACGAAGTAGATTGTGGGGCTAAAAACAGTTATGCCTTAACCTGTTTAGTGCTCACTCCACTTTATGTACTTGATCAAGTAACGAAGAATATTGTGGGGCTAAAATAGTTAGGCCTTAGCCTGTTTACTTAGTGCTCACTCCACTTTCTGTACTTGATCAAGTAACGAAGAAGATTGTGGGGCTAAAAACAGTTAGGCCTTAGCCTGTTTAGTTAGTGCTCACTCCACTTTCTGTACTTGATCAAGTAACGAAGAGGTTTGTGGGGCTAAAAACAGTTAGGCCTTAACCTGTTTAGTTACTGCTCCTTCCACATTCTGTACTTGATCAAGTAACGAAGAAGATTGTGGGGCTAAAACAGTTAGGCCGTAGCCTGTTTAGTTAGTGCTCACTCTACTTTCTGTACTTGATCAAGTAACGAAGAAGATTTTAGGGATGAACACAGTTATGCCTTAACCTGTATAGTTAGTGCTCACTCCACTTTCTGTACTTGATCAAGTAACGAAGAAAATTGTGGGGCTAAAATAGTTAGGCCTTAGCCTGTTTAGTTAGTGCTCACTCCACTTTCTGTACTTGATCAAGTAACAAAAAAGATTGTGGGGCTAAAAACAGTTAAGCCTTAGCCTGTTTAGTTAGTGCTCACTCCAGTTTCTGTACTTGATCAAGTAACGAAGAATATTGTGGGGCTAAAAACAGTTAGACCGTAGCCTGTTTAGATAGTCCTAACTCCACTTCCTGTACTTGATCAAGTAAAGAAGAAGATTGTGGGGCTAAATCAGTTATGCCTTAGCCTGTTTAGTTAGTGCTCACACCACTTTCTGTACTTGATCAAGTAACGAAGAAGATTGTGGGGCTAAAAACAGTTAGGCCTTAGCCTGTTTAGTTAGTGCTCACTCCACTTTCTGTACTTGATCAAGTAACGAAAAAGATTGTAGGGCTGAAAACAGTTAGGCCTTAGCCTGTTTAGATAGTGCTCACTCCACTTTCTGTACTTGTTCAAGTAACAAAGATGATTGTGGGGCTAAAAACAGTTAAGCCTTAGCCTGTTTAATTAGTGCTCATTCCACTTTCTGTACTTGATCAAGTAACGAAGAAGATTATAGGACAAAAAACAGTTAGGCCTTAGCCTGTTTAGTTAGTACTCACTCCACTTTCTGTACTTGATCAAGTAACGAAGAAGATTGTGGGGCTAAAAACAGTTAGGCTTTAGCCTGATTAGTTAGTGCTCACTCCACTTTCTGTACTTGATCAAGTAACGAAGAACATTGTGGGGCTAAAATAGTTAGGCCTTAGCCTGTTTAGTTAGTGCTCACTCCACTTTCTGTACTTGACCAAGTAACGAAGAAGATTGTAGGCTAAAACAGTTAGGCCTTAGCCTGTTTTACTTAGTGCTCACTCCACTTTCTGTACTTGATCAAGTAACGAAGAAGATTGTGGGGCTAAAACAGTTATCTTTATCCTGTTTAGATAGTGCTCACTCCACTTTCTGTACTTGATCAAGTAACGAAGAAGATTGTGGGGGTATAAACAGTTATGCCTTAACCTTTTTTAATGCTCACTGCACTTTATGTACTTGATCAAGTAACGAAGAAGATTGTGGGGCTAAAAACAGTTAGGCCGTAGCCTGTTATTTAGTGCCCACTCCTCTTTCTGAACTTAATCAAGTAACGAAGAAGATTGTGGGGCTAAAACAGTTAGGCCTTAGCCTGTTTACTTAGTGCTCAATCCACTTTCTGTACTTGATCAAGTAACGAAGAAGATTGTGGGGGTATAAACAGTTATGCCTTAACCTGTTTAATGCTCACTGCACTTTATGTACTTGATCAAGTAACGAAGAAGATTGTGGGGCTAAAAAGAGTTAGGCCGTAGCCTGTTTATTTAGTGCCCACACCACTTTCTGAACTTGATCAAGTAACGAAGAAGATTGTGGGGCTAAAACAGATAGGCCTTAGCCTGTTATATAGTGCTTACTCAATTTTCTGTACTTGATCAAGTAACGAAGGAGATTGTGGGGCTAAAAACAGTTATGCCTTAGCCTGTTTAGTTAGTGCTCCCTCCACTTTCTGTACTTGATAAAGTAACGAAGGAGATTGTGGGGCTAAAAACAGTTATGCCTTAGCCTGTTTAGTTAGTGCTCACCCCACTTTCTGTACTTGATCAAGTAACGAAGAAGATTGTGGGGCTAAACCAGTTATGCCTTAGCCTGTTTAGTTATTGCTCACTCCACTTTCTATACTTGATCAAGTAACGAAGGAGATTTTGGGGCTAAAAACAGTTATGCCTTAGCCTGTTTAGTTAGTGTTCACTCCACTTTCTGTGTTTGATCAAGTAACGAAGAAGATTGTGGGGCTAAAACAGTTATGCCTTAGCTTGTTTAGTTAGTGCTCACTCCACTTTCTGTACTTGATCAAGTAACGAAGTAGATTGTGAGGCTAGAAACAGTTATGCCTTAGCCTGTTTAGTTAGTGTTCACTCCACTTTCTGTACTTGATCAAGTAACGAAGAAGATTGTGGGGCTAAAACAGTTAGGCCGTAGCCTGTTTAGTTAGTGCTCACTCTACTTTCTGTACTTGATCAAGTAATAAAGAAGATTGTGGGGCTAAAACAGTCAGGCCATAGCCTTTAGTTAGTGCTCACTATACTTTCTGTACTTGATCAAGTAACGAAGTAGATTATGGGGCTAAAAACAGTTAAGCCTTAGCCTGTTTAATTAGTGCTCATTCCACTTTCTGTACTTGATCAAGTAACGAAGAAGATTATAGGGCTAAAAACAGTTAGGCCTTAGCCTGTTTAGTTAGTGCTTACTCCACTTTCTGTACTTGATCAAGTAACGAAGAGGATTGTGGGGCTAAAAACAGTTAGGCCTTAACCTGTTTAGTTACTGCTCACTCCACTTTCTGTACTTGATCAAGTAACGAAGAAGATTGTGGGGCTAAAAAAAGTTAAGCCTTAGCCTGTTTAGTTAGTGCTCACTCCAGTTTCTGTAGTTGATCAAGTAACGAAGAAGATTGTAGGGCTGAAAACAGTTATGCCTTAACCTGTTTAGTTAGTGCTCACTCCACTTTCTGTACTTGATCAAGTAACGAAGAAGATTGTGGGTTTAAAATAGTTAGGCCTTAGGCTGTTTAGTTAGTGGTCACTCCACTTACTGTACTTGATCAAGTAACAAAAAAGATTGTGGGGCTAAAAACAGTTAAGCCTTAGCCTGTTTAATTAGTGCTCATTCCACTTTCTGTACTTGATCAAGAAACAAAGAAGATTGTAGGGCTAAAAACAGTTAGGCCTTAGCCTGTTTAGTTAGTGCTCACTCCACTTTCTGTACTTGATCAAGTAACGAAAAAGATTGTAGGGCTGAAAACAGTTAGGCCTTAGCCTGTTTAGATAGTGCTCACTCCACTTTCTGTACTTGTTCAAGTAACAAATATGATTGTGTGGCTAAAAACAGTTAAGCCTTAGCCTGTTTAATTAGTGCTCATTCCACTTTCTGTACTTGATCAAGTAACGAAGAAGATTATAGGGCAAAAAACAGTTAGGCCTTAGCCTGTTTAGTTAGTACTCACTCCACTTTCTGTACTTGATCAAGTAACGAAGAAGATTGTGGGGCTAAAAACAGTTAGGCTTTAGCCTGATTAGTTAGTGCTCACTCCACTTTCTGTACTTGATCAAGTAACGAAGAACATTGTGGGGCTAAAATAGTTAGGCCTTAGCCTGTTTAGTTAGTGCTCACTCCACTTTCTGTTCTTGACCAAGTAACGAAGAAGATTGTGGGGCTAAAACAGTTAGGCCTTAGCCTGTTTTACTTAGTGCTCACTCCACTTTCTGTACTTGATCAAGTAACGAAGAAGATTGTGGGGCTAAAACAGTTATCTTTATCCTGTTTAGATAGTGCTCACTCAACTTTCTGTACTTGATCAAGTAACGAAGAAGATTGTGGGGGTATAAACAGTTAAGCCTTAACCTTTTTTAATGCTCACTGCACTTTATGTACTTGATCAAGTAACGAAGAAGATTGTGGGGCTAAAAACAGTTAGGCCGTAGCCTGTTATTTAGTGCCCACTCCACTTTCTGAACTTGATCAAGTAACGAAGAAGATTGTGGGGCTAAAACAGTTAGGCCTTAGCCTGTTTACTTAGTGCTCAATCCACTTTCTGTACTTGATCAAGTAACGAAGAAGATTGTGGGGGTATAAACAGTTATGCCTTAACCTGTTTAATGCTCACTGCACTTTATGTACTTGATCAAGTAACGAAGAAGATTGTGGGGCTAAAGAGAGTTAGGCCGTAGCCTGTTTATTTAGTGCCCACACCACTTTCTTAACTTGATCAAGTAACGAAGAAGATTGTGGGGCTAAAACAGTTAGGCCTTAGCCTGTTATATAGTGCTTAATCAATTTTCTCTACTTGATCAAGTAACGAAGGAGATTGTGGGGCTAAAAACAGTTATGCCTTAGCCTGTTTAGTTAGTGCTCCCTCCACTTTCTGTACTTGATCAAGTAACGAAGGAGATTGTGGGGCTAAAAACAGTTATGCCTTAGCCTGTTTAGTTAGTGCTCACTCCACTTTCTGTACTTGATCAAGTAACGAAGAAGATTGTGGGGCTAAACCAGTTATGCCTTAGCCTGTTTAGTTATTGCTCACTCCACTTTCTATACTTGATCAAGTAACGAAGGAGATTTTGGGGCTAAAAACAGTTATGCCTTAGCCTGTTTAGTTAGTGTTCACTCCACTTTCTGTGTTTGATCAAGTAACGAAGAAGATTGTGGGGCTAAAACAGTTATGCCTTAGCTTGTTTAGTTAGTGCTCACTCCACTTTCTGTACTTGATCAAGTAACGAAGTAGATTGTGGGGCTAGAAACAGTTATGCCTTAGCCTGTTTAGTTAGTGTTCACTCCACTTTCTGTACTTGATCAAGTAACGAAGAAGATTGTGGGGCTAAAAAAGTTAGGCCGTAGCCTGTTTAGTTAGTGCTCACTCTACTTTCTGTACTTGATCAAGTAATAAAGAAGATTGTGGGGCTAAAACAGTCAGGCCATAGCCTTTAGTTAGTGCTCACTATACTTTCTGTACTTGATCAAGTAACGAAGTAGATTATGGGGCTAAAAACAGTTAAGCCTTAGCCTGTTTAATAAGTGCTCATTCCACTTTCTGTACTTGATCAAGTAACGAAGAAGATTATAGGTCTAAAAACAGTTAGGCCTTAGCCTGTTTAGTTAGTGCTCACTCCACTTTCTGTACTTGACCAAGTAACGAAGAAGATTGTGGGGCTAAAACAGTTAGGCCTTAGCCTGTTTTACTTAGTGCTCACTCCACTTTCTGTACTTGATCAAGTAACGAAGAAGATTGTGGGGCTAAAACAGTTATCTTTATCCTGTTTAGATAGTGCTCACTCCACTTTCTGTACTTGATCAAGTAACGAAGAAGATTGTGGGGCTAAAACAGTTATCTTTATCCTGTTTAGATAGTGCTCACTCAACTTTCTGTACTTGATCAAGTAACGAAGAAGATTGTGGGGGTATAAACAGTTAAGCCTTAACCTTTTTTAATGCTCACTGCACTTTATGTACTTGATCAAGTAACGAAGAAGATTGTGGGGCTAAAAACAGTTAGGCCGTAGCCTGTTATTTAGTGCCCACTCCACTTTCTGAACTTGATCAAGTAACGAAGAAGATTGTGGGGCTAAAACAGTTAGGCCTTAGCCTGTTTACTTAGTGCTCAATCCACTTTCTGTACTTGATCAAGTAACTAAGAAGATTGTGGGGGTATAAACAGTTATGCCTTAACCTGTTTAATGCTCACTGCACTTTATGTACTTGATCAAGTAACGAAGAAGATTGTGGGGCTAAAGAGAGTTAGGCCGTAGCCTGTTTATTTAGTGCCCACACCACTTTCTGAACTTGATCAAGTAACGAAGAAGATTGTGGGGCTAAAACAGTTAGGCCTTAGCCTGTTATATAGTGCTTACTCAATTTTCTGTACTTGATCAAGTAACGAAGGAGATTGTGGGGCTAAAAACAGTTATGCCTTAGCCTGTTTAGTTAGTGCTCCCTCCACTTTCTGTACTTGATCAAGTAACGAAGGAGATTGTGGGGCTAAAAACAGTTATGCCTTAGCCTGTTTAGTTAGTGCTCACTCCACTTTCTGTACTTGATCAAGTAACGAAGAAGATTGTGGGGCTAAACCAGTTATGCCTTAGCCTGTTTAGTTATTGCTCACTCCACTTTCTATACTTGATCAAGTAACGAAGGAGATTTTGGGGCTAAAAACAGTTATGCCTTAGCCTGTTTAGTTAGTGTTCACTCCACTTTCTGTGTTTAATCAAGTAACGAAGACGATTGTGGGGCTAAAACAGTTATGCCTTAGCTTGTTTAGTTAGTGCTCACTCCACTTTCTGTACTTGATCAAGTAACGAAGTAGATTGTGGGGCTAGAAACAGTTATGCCTTAGCCTGTTTAGTTAGTGTTCACTCCACTTTCTGTACTTGATCAAGTAACGAAGAAGATTGTGGGGCTAAAACAGTTAGGCCGTAGCCTGTTTAGTTAGTGCTCACTCTACTTTCTGTACTTGATCAAGTAATAAAGAAGATTGTGGGGCTAAAACAGTCAGGCCATAGACTTTAGTTAGTGCTCACTATACTTTCTGTACTTGATCAAGTAACGAAGTAGATTATGGGGCTAAAAACAGTTAAGCCTTAGCCTGTTTAATAAGTGCTCATTCCACTTTCTGTACTTGATCAAGTAACGAAGAAGATTATAGGTCTAAAAACAGTTAGGCCTTAGCCTGTTTAGTTAGTGCTCACTCCACTTTCTGTACTTGACCAAGTAACGAAGAAGATTGTGGGGCTAAAACAGTTAGGCCTTAGCCTGTTTTACTTAGTGCTCACTCCACTTTCTGTACTTGATCAAGTAACGAAGAAGATTGTGGGGCTAAAACAGTTATCTTTATCCTGTTTAGATAGTGCTTACTCCACTTTCTGTACTTGATCAAGTAACGAAGAAGATTGTGGGGGTATAAACAGTTATGCCTTAACCTTTTTTAATGCTCACTGCACTTTATGTACTTGATCAAGTAACGAAGAAGATTGTGGGGCTAAAAACAGTTAGGCCGTAGCCTGTTATTTAGTGCCCACTCCACTTTCTGAACTTGATCAAGTAACGAAGAAGATTGTGGGGCTAAAACAGTTAGGCCTTAGCCTGTTTACTTAGTGCTCAATCCACTTTCTGTACTTGATCAAGTAACGAAGAAGATTGTGGGGGTATAAACAGTTATGCCTTAACCTGTTTAATGCTCACTGCACTTTATGTACTTGATCAAGTAACGAAGAAGATTGTGGGGCTAAAAAGAGTTAGGCCGTAGCCTGTTTATTTAGTGCCCACACCACTTTCTGAACTTGATCAAGTAACGAAGAAGATTGTGGGGCTAAAACAGTTAGGCCTTAGCCTGTTATATAGTGCTTACTCAATTTTCTGTACTTGATCAAGTAACGAAGGAGATTGTGGGGCTAAAAACAGTTATGCCTTAGCCTGTTTAGTTAGTGCTCCCTCCACTTTCTGTACTTGATCAAGTAACGAAGGAGATTGTGGGGCTAAAAACAGTTATGCCTTAGCCTGTTTAGTTAGTGCTCACTCCACTTTCTGTACTTGATCAAGTAACGAAGAAGATTGTGGGGCTAAACCAGTTATGCCTTAGCCTGTTTAGTTATTGCTCACTCCACTTTCTATACTTGATCAAGTAACGAAGGAGATTTTGGGGCTAAAAACAGTTATGCCTTAGCCTGTTTAGTTAGTGTTCACTCCACTTTCTGTGTTTGATCAAGTAACGAAGAAGATTGTGGGGCTAAAACAGTTATGCCTTAGCTTGTTTAGTTAGTGCTCACTCCACTTTCTGTACTTGATCAAGTAACGAAGTAGATTGTGGGGCTAGAAACAGTTATGCCTTAGCCTGTTTAGTTAGTGTTCACTCCACTTTCTGTACTTGATCAAGTAACGAAGAAGATTGTGGGGCTAAAACAGTTAGGCCGTAGCCTGTTTAGTTAGTGCTCACTCTACTTTCTGTACTTGATCAAGTAATAAAGAAGATTGTGGGGCTAAAACAGTCAGGCCATAGCCTTTAGTTAGTGCTCACTATACTTTCTGTACTTGATCAAGTAACGAAGTAGATTATGGGGCTAAAAACAGTTAAGCCTTAGCCTGTTTAATTAGTGCTCATTCCACTTTCTGTACTTGATCAAGTAACGAAGAAGATTATAGGGCTAAAAACAGTTAGGCCTTAGCCTGTTTAGTTAGTGCTCACTCCACTTTCTGTACTTGATCAAGTAACGAAGAGGATTGTGGGGCTAAAAACAGTTAGGCCTTAACCTGTTTAGTTACTGCTCACTCCACTTTCTGTACTTGATCAAGTAACGAAGAAGATTGTGGGGCTAAAAAAAGTTAAGCCTTAGCCTGTTTAGTTAGTGCTCACTCCAGTTTCTGTAGTTGATCAAGTAATGAAGAAGATTGTAGGGCTGAACACAGTTATGCCTTAACCTGTTTAGTTAGTGCTCACTCCACTTTCTGTACTTGATCAAGTAACGAAGAAGATTGTGGGTTTAAAATAGTTAGGCCTTAGGCTGTTTAGTTAGTGGTCACTCCACTTACTGTACTTGATCAAGTAACAAAAAAGATTGTGGGGCTAAAAACAGTTAAGCCTTAGCCTGTTTAATTAGTGCTCATTCCACTTTCTGTACTTGATCAAGAAACAAAGAAGATTGTAGGGCTAAAAACAGTTAGGCCTTAGCCTGTTTAGTTAGTACTCACTCCACTTTCTGTACTTGATCAAGTAACGAAGAAGATTGTGGGACTAAAAACAGTTAGGCTTTAGCCTAATTAGTTAGTGCTCACTCCACTTTCTATACTTGATCAAGTAACGAAGAAGATTGTGGGGCTAAAATAGTTAGGCCTTAGCCTGTTTAGTTAGTGCTCACTCCACTTTCTGTACTTGACCAAGTAACGAAGAAGATTGTGGGGCTAAAACAGTTAGGCCTTAGCCTGTTTAGTTAGTGCTCACTCCACTTTCTGTACTTGATCAAGTAACGAAGATGATTGTGGGGCTAAAAACAGTTAGACCGTAGCCTGTTTAGTTAGTCCTAACTCCACTTCCTGTACTTGATCAAGTAAAGAAGAATATTGTGGGGGTAAAATAGTTAGGCCTTAGCCTGTTTAGTTAGTGCTCACTCCACTTTCTGTACTTGATCAAGTAACGAAGAAGATTGTGGGGCTAAAACAGTTAGGCCTTAGCCTAGTAAGTTAGTGCTCACTCCACTTTCTGTACTTGATCAAGTAACGAAGAACATTGTGGGGCTAAAATAGTTAGGCCTTAGCCTGTTTAGTTAGTGCTCACTCTACTTTCTGTACTTGATCAAGTAACGAAGAAGATTGTGGGGCTAAAACAGTTAGGCCGTAGCCTGTTTAGTTAGTGCTCACTCTTCTTTCTGTACTTGATCAAGTAACGAAGAAGATTGTAGGGCTGAACACAGTTATGCCTTAACCTGTTTAGTTAGTGCTCACTCCACTTTCTGTACTTGATCAAGTAACGAAGAAAATTGTGGGGCTAAAATAGTTAGGCCTTAGCCTGTTTAGTTAGTGCTCACTCCACTTTCTGTACTTGATCAAGTAACAAAAAAGATTATGGGGCTAAAATCAGTTAAGCCTTAGCCTGTTTAATTAGTGCTCATTCCACTTTCTGTACTTGATCAAGAAACAAAGAAGATTGTAGGGCTAAAAACAGTTAGGCCTTAGCCTGTTTAGTTAGTACTCACTCCACTTTCTGTACTTGATCAAGTAACGAAGAAGATTGTGGGGCTAAAAACAGTTAGGCTTTAGCCTGATTAGTTAGTGCTCACTCCACTTTCTGTACTTGATCAAGTTACTAAGAAGATTGTGTGGCTAAAATAGTTAGGCCTTAGCCTGTTTAGTTAATGCTCACTCCACTTTCTGTACTTGACCAAGTAACGAAGAAGATTGCCGGTCTAAAACAGTTAGGCCTTAGCCTGTTTAGTTAGTGCTCACTCCAGTTTCTGTACTTGATCAAGTAACGAAGAAAATTGTGGGGCTAAAAACAGTTAGGCTTTAGCCTGATTAGTTAGTGCTCACTCCACTTTCTGTACTTGATCAAGTTACTAAGAAGATTGTGTGGCTAAAATAGTCAGGCCTTAGCCTGTTTAGTTAATGCTCACTCCACTTTCTGTACTTGACCAAGTAACGAAGAAGATTGTCGGTCTAAAACAGTTAGGCCTAAGCCTGTTTAGTTAGTCCTCACTCCACTTTCTGTACTTGATCAAGTAACGAAGAGAATTGTGGGGCTATAAACAGTTACGCCTTAACCTGTTTAAGTAGGGGGCATTAGAGCGTTCAAAACCAGCATAGGCGCGGTGAGGACGCGAGGACGCGAGGACGTCCCCCCCCCCATGACGTCCCCCCCCCATGACGTCACCCCCCCCCCCCGTCACGTAACCCATTAACCTAACTTAAACCTGGCACCTGGCGTGAGGATGCGAGGAAGCTCCCCCCCCCCCCCCCGGTCGTCTGCAGCACTTTTCGTGATGAGGAAAAAACTTTCGAAAATTAATAACTAGCCTATTTACCCACCGATTCCCACGGGACTTTTTCCAGAGTGTAGGCCTATCCCAGAGGAAGCGAATGACGTAAGAACCCCATAGATCCGCCATTAAACAAGGCCGCTATTAATTTCTAAACGCGTTTTCCTTATGGGATCTCAGCTGTTTACCGACCGATTTTGACGAAACTTCACCACATGTCGGGCAGCGGCCTAAGTAAACCATCGCTTAAAGAAAATTGAAAATCCACCATTAAACAAGCCCGTTATTAATTTTTAAACGCGTTTTCCTTATGGGATCTCGGCTGTTTACCGACTGATTTTTACGAAACTTCACCACATGTCGGGTGGCGGTCTAAGTAAACCATCGCTTAAAGAAAATTGAAAATCCACCGTTAAACGGGCCCGCTATTAATTTTTAAACGCGTTTTCCTCGCGGGATCTTGGCTGTTTGCCGACCGAATTCGATGCTACGCGCCGGCTTGACTAAACCAAACTGCGAGCAGCGTGTCGAGGCGCGCGCTAGGGTCTACGTGACCGCCCGGGGCTGTTTACTCATCAGCGACCTCCTAGAAGCTTCCAGAGTGTTGTGGACGTTATCTATCATTTTTTCTTTTTTATTATTTAATATATTTATTTTATTCATAAAAGTTATGCTTAACCTACCCTCCATTTACTACAACCCTCGCATATATCGGGGGATTAGCTTCTCGAAGGAGCCAAACTATGACGTTGCGACATGAGACGTGTGTCGCTATTGAACTCACGTCTCCCAGGTCAGCCCTAAGCTGTCGACATTTGTGTGGGGCTAACGGTCTATCCAACCAGAAGTCAATATATAATCTACCGAAGAAGCATCTCGTGTAATAATACACCGTTTGTAGAAACACCTCAGCGTCTATTGAATCTACTTCTGTAATTGTGGAATTGATGTGAAATGGCTTTGTTACGAGGTAGGGCCCGACTGGCTCTGTAACTATTGCAAACAAGTGGAACATGGTGTACCGCTTGTCAGTTATGCTAGAAGGAGACTGGTGAGTAGGACCGAAGCTGTAAACAACTCGGTAGAAACCTCCATGACGTCATCCCTATGCCTACGTGATCAAGCGCCAGCCATGGTTTTTATGTTAAACAAGAAACCGCCAGTACTAATGACCTGTTTTCGAGAGAGAGAGTAAACGGCTTTAGCCGAGTAAACAGATTCAAGTAGTAAACAAGGGGCTGCCAGCCTCTGTACGGTTCCTCACCCTTGTATTACTGGGCTCAAACTGACGATCGAGATGAGGAAGAGGTTACCAGCCCTCTGTGTAATTCCTCACCCTTGTATTACCGGGTTCAAACTGACGATCGAGATGAGGAAGAAGTCGCCAGCCCTCTGTGCAATTCCTCACCCTTGTATTTACTGGACTCTGGTAAACTGACGATCAGATGAGGAAGAGGTCGCCAGGCCTCTGTACAATTCCTCACTCCTATATTACCGGGCTCAAACTGGTGATTGAGATGAGGAAGAGGTCGCCAGGCCTCTGTACAATTCCTCACTCCTATATTACCGGGCTCAAACCGGTGATCGAGATGAGGAAGAGGTCGCCAGTTCCTCACCCTTGTGTTTATCGAGGTAACTAATAGGACTTGTTTTCCTGTTCACAGGCGGTGCATCCTCCCCGACAGTATCCACACTCTACCGTGAGGCATAAGGACAGGGTCAGCGACATGCTGACTCGACCATGTTGGAATTTCCGTACAAGAATATGTAACTATCTAGTTTCAAGGAACCACTGTGCCTTTGATGGTTTTGAATCGACTACTGCCCCCCCCCCCCCGACCGACATCAGCATGCAAGTGAGGCTCCGCGGCGTCACGTGTCGAGGCGCGTGCTAGGACCTACGTGACTGTCCCAGCCTGTTTACTCATCAGCGGTTCCGGGAACTGTTTACCGCTTACATTACACTACCAAGCTCCTCTGGAGGGCGATGCGGTGGAAAGTTCCACGGCCGAGGCCTCCTCCCAACCGGAGTGCTATTTATGAGCGCGTCCTCAAGGGTTTAGTCAGTTTGTCTTTGGAGCTCTTACTGTGCGGGCGAAGTATTGCCGTCTCTGTGATACACCTTGAGTTCCGAAGCGACAACAGCTACGAAGAGATCATGGACAACATCGAGTGGGATTGTGCCATCACAGACGTCGAGTTGGAAGATGTATGTGTTGCAGCGGAAACGTCAATGAATAGCAATGATAAGAAGAGGCCATTTGACGATGAAGATGATTACTTTGAAGGTGATGAATTCTACAACCAAAAGGACGACGATGATTGCACCTTGAAGCATTTCCATAAAAAGAGGCTATGGCGCAATGACAAAAAGTTCAAGCACGTTCATGAACCAAAGGTGTATTCAACCATCCAAGATCTTGACGACGCTCTGTACTCCAAACAACGGGGAATCAACAGCATGTGGAACCATTGTCCGCTGGACGACTTGGAATGGGAATATTGGCAGCGGGACATGGACTACAAGATGAATTTCTACCCTATTGAAGAGGAGCACATCTACGCCATTGAACATGAGCAGAAGTACATGATGCTTGTTGAAATGTGGTGGAATCAACGAACGGATGAACTCCACCCAGATGAAATAACAAAGTTTTTCAACATTAAAAAATAAATATTTCCCAACACCTTAGCCTCCACCTGATTCCACCATCATAATCGGCCTTTTTCAAGGCCACAAAAGCTTTTCA
Source organism: Allygus modestus (assembly GCA_963675035.1). NCBI lineage: Eukaryota > Metazoa > Arthropoda > Insecta > Hemiptera > Cicadellidae > Allygus > Allygus modestus. Next base: position 353,864,060 of record OY776112.1, read on the forward strand.
TGTTAGGGATTAGAAGAAAATCTTTCTAATAAGAGGAGATTTCCCTTCTCTCCCTTCCCTCGATCCCTGTACCTTAAAGAAATAAAAATAGAAAATTAAATCAACCGAACACCAGTTGTCAAACACCCACGGGCTCATTCTTGTTCGGGAGTTTGAAGTGTGTGTTTGTGTAATAGTGTTGCTGTGTGACGTTCTGTCAGAGTGTTCACCCGACGTTTTGATCTAACCTATAAAATGAACCAGTTAACCGCCTATGTGTTTAATGATCAGCCTTTGTCTGTACTGTTTGACAGCAGCGATAATCCATGGTTCAAAGCTAAGGATGTAGCTACAATATTGGGCTACGCTAACCCTAAAGAAGCAATCAGAGTACATGTTAGAGAAAAATATCGCAAAACAATTCCTGAAGTATGGGGGAGCGAAAATCTCCCCCTAACCTATAATGAGAAACATTCAATCTTTCTTAAAGAGCCGGGATTATATTCGTTACTTATGAAATCTAAAATGCACATTGCTGAGAAGTTTCAAGATTGGATCTTTGAAGAAGTTTTGCCATCCATTAGAAAAAAAAAAAATGGTCAGTACAGACTTATAAACGAGAACCAAAGGCTGCTACAATCACTTACGAAGTCGCTAACAAATAACCGAAAGCTAGATCAAACAAACTCCGAGTTTAAAACTACAAATGATATATTGTGTATGGAAAACCAATCCATGAATCAAATGCTGATCGAACAGACACCTAAAGTGGCAGTGTTGCCTGAAGATGTAAATCTGAAGCATATATTTTGTGTAATGATTAGGGAAACCCTTCTAGAGCAGTACGGAGTTTGTGAATACAAGTGCATTCGAACACAGAGGAGGAATTTCAAACAAGCCTTGAAAAAAGCAAAGGAAGAAGGATTTACAATGTGCTACTGTAGAGAAAATGTCCCCAACGGCATAAACATAGTGAATAAGGCTAAAGAAGTGATGAATAGTTACGGCATGCACATTGACTGCAGATACAACAACATCCTAACCTCGCACAATTTCATGAATATAGTTGAACATATCATTGACAATGTATAGGTCTGCGCTTGTGGACACGTTCCAGAACCTTCAACGCTTGTCAGGTAGTAACAGTCGATACGTGCTCCAAAGATGACCAGTGCGGATGATGCAAGAAAAGTAATCACCATATCAATGAACAAAATACGTTATAAACGTAACAACATCCGAGAAAGGCTCGCAATCAAGTTAGTTTTGGATAGAGCGAGAGATGTGTTTGAGAGAAAATATCATACGAAACAGCATACTTATGAAGAAAACAAAAATATTGAATATCATGTAAAAGAATATAACTATGAAGAAAACAAAAATATTGAATATCATGTAAAAGAATATAACTATGAAGAAAACAAAACAGACTGTTAAATTTAACGAGGAGCTAAATACACAGTACACTTACGAGCCCTGTGAGGATGTACAACAATTATCGTGGACTCAAATCGCAATAGATGAAATAAGATTCCGCAGACCGTTGGAACTGATGTTGGGTGAAAAAATCAAACATCTAACCTATTGCAACAAGATGTGTCACAGCGAGTGCATACAGTTTACTTCAAGGGTGAGCAGACGCACCACCAGTCCGTAGTACGGTTGAAGTCACACGGTAAGGACGTGAACATGGACGCTTACGCTTCTGCGGACGACTATATCAAATCGTTTATTCAGGAGATTGAGGTTATGAACAATAATGCTAGTGATCAGACATTGGCATCACCTCAGACGTCATCTGTAAAACCGATCACTGCCTGCAAGAGAGAAAGGAGGCTGAGGACGAAGACAACGGATCCAAGGCGATCAAGCGAGCCAAGGGAGTCGCCAAGGGGGTTGTTAAAAACGTCCTAACCCCTGACGACTACAGGGAATGTCTGTTTGACGGGGTGTTGAAAACCACCGTCAACACCCGTTTCCAGTCGTACCTGCACCGTGTCTTCACCGTACAAGTAGAAAAGCTATCCTTGAGCCCGGCCGATGATAAACGCTACATCTTGGCTGATGGTATCCACACCTTACCTTGGGGGCATAAGGACATCCCACCACTGCCCGCAGCAAGAAGTCGAGACAATCTCGAGGAGCAGCAAGGCGGACCTATGGAGGTGGATGAGGAGGAGGACATGGACGAAGAGTTCCCGGTGTAAACAGAACTAGGCTAATTTTTTTAAATATAATTAAGTATATTTTGTAAATAGTATTCGTAAGCAAATATAGTCAAACAGTTTAGTTTACAGCATACATCTGTGTTGTTACTACCCCTTGCATTTCCCTGACATTTACTTTCAAAAGACTCTTCTAATGCAAACTGAATTTTGTAAAACTATCATTTTTTCAAAACAAAACTTTCAAAATTGTTAAAAATTCGATATTCTTTCTTAAATACTAAAGAGAAAGACAAGTGAAAACAACAGTTAACGAGAAACAACAACATTTATTGAAACACAATAAGAATATACACACAAACATATTACAATCAAGAACTCAAAAGGTATTTACACAAAAATAGACTTAAGCGAAGATGGAGTAGAAGAGCCTACGGACCAGTGCTTCGTTATGGTGGGAGCGACCGGGTCGAAGAGCTGCACGTAGTCGCTGAGTGGTATATCGAGGACCGTCCGACAGTACAGGTAGGTGAGGCAGTAGTGGTCATAAACAGAAGTACCGTAGCCCTGGAGTCGATACCTGTTGTAGAGACTACCACCAGGCGCTTCTCAATCTGGGTGGTGTTCATCGCGGGCGGAAGCAGTCCCCGCCGATTGTGTGATACCCTCATTACTACCAGTTGCACGCTTTATCACCACCGGCTTCACTGTATATGTCAAACCAGTGACTCTGGGGACTCCTGAATAACGGTCCACCCAAAGGTTTTCCAATCGCGTTATAATGTTCATAATCATAATATAGATTTCATAGTCTTTATTTTCATCCAAATATAAGTTGCAACCATGTGTATACTGACCTCTATGATGTAACTGGATGTTCAAGAACACATTACCCTGATTGGCGGGATTTTGTACTGTATGTTGATAACCGGAATCTACCCAACTGACAGTCGGTGGTGAATCGTTCGAATCTTTTTCCACAAGCTCCAAGTCTCCAGGTAGTTCCGGGTGATTGACACTTCTACTGTTGTCGTTTATGCAACTGCTATCGGCACATATGCTGACGTTCTGGGAACCTCCCCCTTCGGTTATTTGGTTGGATGATGGTGATGCAAAGTCTTCAGATATCTCCGGAGCATTGCCACTTTCAATGTCGTTTATACAACTGCTATCAATACATGTGTTGACTTTCTGCGGACCTCTTCCTGCTGAGGTTTGTATGAACGATCTCGGTTGTGAGGAACGATTGTTTCTTCGCTTCCTTCTAACACAGAGGTGGTGCTGACGATGATGAAGACGAAGTCCATCTCGCGACGTGAACGACTCCTCACAGTATGGACATTTCCAGGTCGCCAGCTTCGATGGTGTGGCGACTGACCGTTTCAGTGATGGTGCTGGCGGTGGTTGTTCAGGACTTCGTGGAGAAAAGTACATGGTGCTGTAGCCTTCCATCGCTTCCAACTCCTTCAACAACGTCTGGACTGATTCATCCACTTCAATTGCACTAGCCATGTTTGTGTTTACTTTGCAACATCACTAGACAAACTGAATGAAGGAAGCGATGACAATCACTTAAGTAACATAGCTACGTACCGTACAGTAGAAGGCGGTGAACAATTCTCGAAATCGCGGCAATTATCGCTAATGAGTAAACAGCCTGAGGTGGTTCACACTACAACTTATAAGACTACATATACTTACGTTTAACAGATCTCGGAGTATGGTGCGGTAAGGACTAGCACAGCACTGAAGTAGAACGTCTACGCACACTGAGCTTCAAACACAAACTGAATGAAGGAAGCGATGACAATCACTTAAGTAACATAGCTACGTACCGTACAGTAGAAGGCGGTGGACAATTCTCGAAATCGCGGCAATTATCGCTAATGAGTAAACAGCCTGGGGCAGTCACGTAGGCACGGGGTGATGACGTAACCGCGGTCCACGACTTCACTACTTAAGGTAGGCCAATGCGTGCGTTAGGTTTACAGACGCAGGTTTAGGTTAGGTTTACAGACGCAGGTTTAAGTTAGGTTTGAGGATGCATGAACGTCGCGACGCAGGTTTAAGTTAGGTTTGGGGATGCATGAACGTCGCGCGACGTTCATGCATCCCCAAACCTAACTTAAACCTGCGTCGCGACGTTCATGCATCCTCAAACCTAACTTAAACCTGCGTCTGTAAACCTAACCTAAACCTGCGTCTGTAAACCTAACGCACGCATTGGCCTACCTTAAGTAGTGAAGTCGTGGACCGCGGTTACGTCATCACCCCGTGCCTACGTGACTGCCCCAGGCTGTTTACTCATTAGCGATAATTGCCGCGATTTCGAGAATTGTCCACCGCCTTCTACTGTACGGTACGTAGCTATGTTACTTAAGTGATTGTCATCGCTTCCTTCATTCAGTTTGTGTTTGAAGCTCAGTGTGCGTAGACGTTCTACTTCAGTGCTGTGCTAGTCCTTACCGCACCATACTCCGAGATCTGTTAAACGTAAGTATATGTAGTCTTATAAGTTGTAGTGTGAACCACCTCAGGCTGTTTACTCATTAGCGATAATTGCCGCGATTTCGAGAATTGTTCACCGCCTTCTACTGTACGGTACGTAGCTATGTTACTTAAGTGATTGTCATCGCTTCCTTCATTCAGTTTGTCTAGTGATGTTGCAAAGTAAACACAAACATGGCTAGTGCAATTGAAGTGGATGAATCAGTCCAGACGTTGTTGAAGGAGTTGGAAGCGATGGAAGGCTACAGCACCATGTACTTTTCTCCACGAAGTCCTGAACAACCACCGCCAGCACCATCACTGAAACGGTCAGTCGCCACACCATCGAAGCTGGCGACCTGGAAATGTCCATACTGTGAGGAGTCGTTCACGTCGCGAGATGGACTTCGTCTTCATCATCGTCAGCACCACCTCTGTGTTAGAAGGAAGCGAAGAAACAATCGTTCCTCACAACCGAGATCGTTCATACAAACCTCAGCAGGAAGAGGTCCGCAGAAAGTCAACACATGTATTGATAGCAGTTGTATAAACGACATTGAAAGTGGCAATGCTCCGGAGATATCTGAAGACTTTGCATCACCATCATCCAACCAAATAACCGAAGGGGGAGGTTCCCAGAACGTCAGCATATGTGCCGATAGCAGTTGCATAAACGACAACAGTAGAAGTGTCAATCACCCGGAACTACCTGGAGACTTGGAGCTTGTGGAAAAAGATTCGAACGATTCACCACCGACTGTCAGTTGGGTAGATTCCGGTTATCAACATACAGTACAAAATCCCGCCAATCAGGGTAATGTGTTCTTGAACATCCAGTTACATCATAGAGGTCAGTATACACATGGTTGCAACTTATATTTGGATGAAAATAAAGACTATGAAATCTATATTATGATTATGAACATTATAACGCGATTGGAAAACCTTTGGGTGGACCGTTATTCAGGAGTCCCCAGAGTCACTGGTTTGACATATACAGTGAAGCCGGTGGTGATAAAGCGTGCAACTGGTAGTAATGAGGGTATCACACAATCGGCGGGGACTGCTTCCGCCCGCGATGAACACCACCCAGATTGAGAAGCGCCTGGTGGTAGTCTCTACAACAGGTATCGACTCCAGGGCTACGGTACTTCTGTTTATGACCACTACTGCCTCACCTACCTGTACTGTCGGACGGTCCTCGCTATACCACTCAGCGACTACGTGCAGCTCTTCGACCCGGTCGCTCCCACCATAACGAAGCACTGGTCCGTAGGCTCTTCTACTCCATCTTCGCTTAAGTCTATTTTTGTGTAAATACCTTTTGAGTTCTTGATTGTAATATGTTTGTGTGTATATTCTTATTGTGTTTCAATAAATGTTGTTGTTTCTCGTTAACTGTTGTTTTCACTTGTCTTTCTCTTTAGTATTTAAGAAAGAATATCGAATTTTTAACAATTTTGAAAGTTTTGTTTTGAAAACATGATAGTTTTACAAAATTCAGTTTGCATTAGAAGAGTCTTTTGAAAGTAAATGTCAGGGAAATGCAAGGGGTAGTAACAACACAGATGTATGCTGTAAACTAAACTGTTTGACTATATTTGCTTACGAATACTATTTACAAAATATACTTAATTATATTTAAAAAAATTAGCCTAGTTCTGTTTACACCGGGAACTCTTCGTCCATGTCCTCCTCCTCATCCACCTCCATAGGTCCGCCTTGCTGCTCCTCGAGATTGTCTCGACTTCTTGCTGCGGGCAGTGGTGGGATGTCCTTATGCCCCCAAGGTAAGGTGTGGATACCATCAGCCAAGATGTAGCGTTTATCATCGGCCGGGCTCAAGGATAGCTTTTCTACTTGTACGGTGAAGACACGGTGCAGGTACGACTGGAAACGGGTGTTGACGGTGGTTTTCAACACCCCGTCAAACAGACATTCCCTGTAGTCGTCAGGGGTTAGGACGTTTTTAACAACCCCCTTGGCGACTCCCTTGGCTCGCTTGATCGCCTTGGATCCGTTGTCTTCGTCCTCAGCCTCCTTTCTCTCTTGCAGGCAGTGATCGGTTTTACAGATGACGTCTGAGGTGATGCCAATGTCTGATCACTAGCATTATTGTTCATAACCTCAATCTCCTGAATAAACGATTTGATATAGTCGTCCGCAGAAGCGTAAGCGTCCATGTTCACGTCCTTACCGTGTGACTTCAACCGTACTACGGACTGGTGGTGCGTCTGCTCACCCTTGAAGTAAACTGTATGCACTCGCTGTGACACATCTTGTTGCAATAGGTTAGATGTTTGATTTTTTCACCCAACATCAGTTCCAACGGTCTGCGGAATCTTATTTCATCTATTGCGATTTGAGTCCACGATAATTGTTGTACATCCTCACAGGGCTCGTAAGTGTACTGTGTATTTAGCTCCTCGTTAAATTTAACAGTCTGTTTTGTTTTCTTCATAGTTATATTCTTTTACATGATATTCAATATTTTTGTTTTCTTCATAGTTATATTCTTTTACATGATATTCAATATTTTTGTTTTCTTCATAAGTATGCTGTTTCGTATGATATTTTCTCTCAAACACATCTCTCGCTCTATCCAAAACTAACTTGATTGCGAGCCTTTCTCGGATGTTGTTACGTTTATAACGTATTTTGTTCATTGATATGGTGATTACTTTTCTTGCATCATCCGCACTGGTCATCTTTGGAGCACGTATCGACTGTTACTACCTGACAAGCGTTGAAGGTTCTGGAACGTGTCCACAAGCGCAGACCTATACATTGTCAATGATATGTTCAACTATATTCATGAAATTGTGCGAGGTTAGGATGTTGTTGTATCTGCAGTCAATGTGCATGCCGTAACTATTCATCACTTCTTTAGCCTTATTCACTATGTTTATGCCGTTGGGGACATTTTCTCTACAGTAGCACATTGTAAATCCTTCTTCCTTTGCTTTTTTCAAGGCTTGTTTGAAATTCCTCCTCTGTGTTCGAATGCACTTGTATTCACAAACTCCGTACTGCTCTAGAAGGGTTTCCCTAATCATTACACAAAATATATGCTTCAGATTTACATCTTCAGGCAACACTGCCACTTTAGGTGTCTGTTCGATCAGCATTTGATTCATGGATTGGTTTTCCATACACAATATATCATTTGTAGTTTTAAACTCGGAGTTTGTTTGATCTAGCTTTCGGTTATTTGTTAGCGACTTCGTAAGTGATTGTAGCAGCCTTTGGTTCTCGTTTATAAGTCTGTACTGACCATTTTTTTTTTTTTCTAATGGATGGCAAAACTTCTTCAAAGATCCAATCTTGAAACTTCTCAGCAATGTGCATTTTAGATTTCATAAGTAACGAATATAATCCCGGCTCTTTAAGAAAGATTGAATGTTTCTCATTATAGGTTAGGGGGAGATTTTCGCTCCCCCATACTTCAGGAATTGTTTTGCGATATTTTTCTCTAACATGTACTCTGATTGCTTCTTTAGGGTTAGCGTAGCCCAATATTGTAGCTACATCCTTAGCTTTGAACCATGGATTATCGCTGCTGTCAAACAGTACAGACAAAGGCTGATCATTAAACACATAGGCGGTTAACTGGTTCATTTTATAGGTTAGATCAAAACGTCGGGTGAACACTCTGACAGAACGTCACACAGCAACACTATTACACAAACACACACTTCAAACTCCCGAACAAGAATGAGCCCGTAGGTGTTTGACAACTGGTGTTCGGTTGATTTAATTTTCTATTTTTATTTCTTTAAGGTACAGGGATCGAGGGAAGGGAGAGAAGGGAAATCTCCTCTTATTAGAAAGATTTTCTTCTAATCCCTAACATGAAAAGCTTTTGTGGCCTTGAAAAAGGCCGATTATGATGGTGGAATCAGGTGGAGGCTAAGGTGTTGGGAAATATTTATTTTTTAATGTTGAAAAACTTTGTTATTTCATCTGGGTGGAGTTCATCCGTTCGTTGATTCCACCACATTTCAACAAGCATCATGTACTTCTGCTCATGTTCAATGGCGTAGATGTGCTCCTCTTCAATAGGGTAGAAATTCATCTTGTAGTCCATGTCCCGCTGCCAATATTCCCATTCCAAGTCGTCCAGCGGACAATGGTTCCACATGCTGTTGATTCCCCGTTGTTTGGAGTACAGAGCGTCGTCAAGATCTTGGATGGTTGAATACACCTTTGGTTCATGAACGTGCTTGAACTTTTTGTCATTGCGCCATAGCCTCTTTTTATGGAAATGCTTCAAGGTGCAATCATCGTCGTCCTTTTGGTTGTAGAATTCATCACCTTCAAAGTAATCATCTTCATCGTCAAATGGCCTCTTCTTATCATTGCTATTCATTGACGTTTCCGCTGCAACACATACATCTTCCAACTCGACGTCTGTGATGGCACAATCCCACTCGATGTTGTCCATGATCTCTTCGTAGCTGTTGTCGCTTCGGAACTCAAGGTGTATCACAGAGACGGCAATACTTCGCCCGCACAGTAAGAGCTCCAAAGACAAACTGACTAAACCCTTGAGGACGCGCTCATAAATAGCACTCCGGTTGGGAGGAGGCCTCGGCCGTGGAACTTTCCACCGCATCGCCCTCCAGAGGAGCTTGGTAGTGTAATGTAAGCGGTAAACAGTTCCCGGAACCGCTGATGAGTAAACAGGCTGGGACAGTCACGTAGGTCCTAGCACGCGCCTCGACACGTGACGCCGCGGAGCCTCACTTGCATGCTGATGTCGGTCGGGGGGGGGGGGCAGTAGTCGATTCAAAACCATCAAAGGCACAGTGGTTCCTTGAAACTAGATAGTTACATATTCTTGTACGGAAATTCCAACATGGTCGAGTCAGCATGTCGCTGACCCTGTCCTTATGCCTCACGGTAGAGTGTGGATACTGTCGGGGAGGATGCACCGCCTGTGAACAGGAAAACAAGTCCTATTAGTTACCTCGATAAACACAAGGGTGAGGAACTGGCGACCTCTTCCTCATCTCGATCACCGGTTTGAGCCCGGTAATATAGGAGTGAGGAATTGTACAGAGGCCTGGCGACCTCTTCCTCATCTCAATCACCAGTTTGAGCCCGGTAATATAGGAGTGAGGAATTGTACAGAGGCCTGGCGACCTCTTCCTCATCTGATCGTCAGTTTACCAGAGTCCAGTAAATACAAGGGTGAGGAATTGCACAGAGGGCTGGCGACTTCTTCCTCATCTCGATCGTCAGTTTGAACCCGGTAATACAAGGGTGAGGAATTACACAGAGGGCTGGTAACCTCTTCCTCATCTCGATCGTCAGTTTGAGCCCAGTAATACAAGGGTGAGGAACCGTACAGAGGCTGGCAGCCCCTTGTTTACTACTTGAATCTGTTTACTCGGCTAAAGCCGTTTACTCTCTCTCTCGAAAACAGGTCATTAGTACTGGCGGTTTCTTGTTTAACATAAAAACCATGGCTGGCGCTTGATCACGTAGGCATAGGGATGACGTCATGGAGGTTTCTACCGAGTTGTTTACAGCTTCGGTCCTACTCACCAGTCTCCTTCTAGCATTACTGACAAGCGGTACACCATGTTCCACTTGTTTGCAATAGTTACAGAGCCAGTCGGGCCCTACCTCGTAACAAAGCCATTTCACATCAATTCCACAATAACAGAAGTAGATTCAATAGACGCTGAGGTGTTTCTACAAACGGTGTATTATTACACGAGATGCTTCTTCGGTAGATTATATATTGACTTCTGGTTGGATAGACCGTTAGCCCCACACAAATGTCGACAGCTTAGGGCTGACCTGGGAGACGTGAGTTCAATAGCGACACACGTCTCATGTCGCAACGTCATAGTTTGGCTCCTTCGAGAAGCTAATCCCCCGATATATGCGAGGGTTGTAGTAAATGGAGGGTAGGTTAAGCATAACTTTTATGAATAAAATAAATATATTAAAGAATAAAAAAGAAAAAATGATAGATAACGTCCACAACACTCTGGAAGCTTCTAGGAGGTCGCTGATGAGTAAACAGCCCCGGGCGGTCACGTAGACCCTAGCGCGCGCCTCGACACGCTGCTCGCAGTTTGGTTTAGTCAAGCCGGCGCGTAGCATCGAATTCGGTCGGCAAACAGCCAAGATCCCGCGAGGAAAACGCGTTTAAAAATTAATAGCGGGCCCGTTTAACGGTGGATTTTCAATTTTCTTTAAGCGATGGTTTACTTAGACCGCCACCCGACATGTGGTGAAGTTTCGTAAAAATCAGTCGGTAAACAGCCGAGATCCCATAAGGAAAACGCGTTTAAAAATTAATAACGGGCTTGTTTAATGGTGGATTTTCAATTTTCTTTAAGCGATGGTTTACTTAGGCCGCTGCCCGACATGTGGTGAAGTTTCGTCAAAATCGGTCGGTAAACAGCTGAGATCCCATAAGGAAAACGCGTTTAGAAATTAATAGCGGCCTTGTTTAATGGCGGATCTATGGGGTTCTTACGTCATTCGCTTCCTCTGGGATAGGCCTACACTCTGGAAAAAGTCCCGTGGGAATCGGTGGGTAAATAGGCTAGTTATTAATTTTCGAAAGTTTTTTCCTCATCACGAAAAGTGCTGCAGACGACCGGGGGGGGGGGAGCTTCCTCGCATCCTCACGCCAGGTGCCAGGTTTAAGTTAGGTTAATGGGTTACGTGACGGGGGGGGGGGTGACGTCATGGGGGGGGGACGTCATGGGGGGGGGACGTCCTCGCGTCCTCGCGTCCTCACCGCGCCTATGCTGGTTTTGAACGCTCTAATGCCCCCTACTTGTTTAGTTACTGCTCACTCCACTTTCTGTACTTGATCAAGTAACGATTAAGATTGTGGGGCTAAAAAAAGTTAAGCCTTAGCCTGTGTAGTTAGTGCTCACTCCAGTTTCTGTACTTGATCAAGTAACGAAGAAGATTGTAGGGCTGAACACAGTTATGCCTTAACTTGTTTAGTTAGTGCTCACTCCACTTTCTGTACTTGATCAAGTAACGAAGAAGATTGTGGGGCTAAAATAGTTAGGCCTTAGCCTGTTTAGTTAGTGCTCACTCCACTTTCTGTACTTGACCAATTAACGAAGAAGATTGTGGGGCTAAAACAGTTAGGCCTTAGCCTGTTTAGTTAGTGCTCACTCCAGTTTCTGTACTTGATCAAGTAACGAAGAAGATTGTGGGGCTAAAAACAGTTAGACCGTAGCCTGTTTAGTTAGTCCTAACTCCACTTCCTGTACTTGATCAAGTAAAGAAGAAGATTGTGAGGCTAAAACAGTTATGCCTTAGCCTGTTTAGTTAGTGCTCACACCACTTTCTGTACTTGATCAAGTAACGAAGAAGATTGTGGGGCTAAAAACAGTTAGGCCTTAACCTGTTTAGTTAGTGCTCACTCCACTTTCTGTACTTGACCAAGTAACGAAGAAGATTGTGGGGCTAAAACAGTTAGGCCTTAGCCTAGTTAGTTAGTGATCACTCCACTTTCAGTACTTGATCAAGAAACAAAGAAGATTGTAGGGCTAAAAACAGTTAGGCCTTAGCCTGTTTAGTTAGTACTCACTCCACTTTCTGTACTTGATCAAGTAACGAAGAAGATTGTGGGACTAAAAACAGTTAGTCTTTAGCCTAATTAGTTAGTGCTCACTTCACTTTCTGTACTTGATCAAGTAACGAAGAAGATTGTGGGGCTAAAATAGTTAGGCCTTAGCCTGTTTAGTTAGTGCTCACTGGACTTTCTGTACTTGACCAAGTAACGAAGAAGATTGTGGGGCTAAAACAGTTAGGCCTTAGCCTGTTTAGTTAGTGCTCACTCCACTTTCTGTACTTGATCAAGTAACGAAGATGATTGTGGGGCTAAAAACAGTTAGACCGTAGCCTGTTTAGTTAGTCCTAACTCCACATCCTGTACTTGATCAAGTAAAGAAGAATATTGTGGGGCTAAAATAGTTAGGCCTTAGCCTGCTTAGTTAGTGCTCACTCCACTTTCTGTACTTGATCAAGTAACGAAGAAGATTGTGGGGCTAAAACAGTTAGGCCTTAGCCTAGTTAGTTAGTGCTCACTCCACTTTCTGTACTTGATCAAGTAACGAAGAGGATTGTGGGGCTAAAAACAGTTAGGCCTTAACCTGTTTAGTTAGTGCTCACTCCACTTTCTGTACTTGACCAAGTAACGAAGAAGATTGTGGGGCTAAAAACAGTTAGACCGTAGCCTGTTTAGTTAGTCCTAACTCCACTTCCTGTACTTGATCAAGTAAAGAAGAAGATGGTGGGGCTAAAACAGTTATGCCTTAGCCTGTTTAGTTAGTGCTCACACCACTTTCTGTACTTAATCAAGTAACGAAGAAGATTGTGGGGCTAAAACAGTTATGCCTTAGCCTGTTTAGTTAGTGCTCACTCCACTTTCTGTACTTGATCAAGTAACGAAGAAGATTGTGGGGCTAAAACAGTTAGGCCGTAGCCTGTTTAGTTAGTGCTCACTCTACTTGCTGTACTTGATCAAGTAACAAAAAAGATTATGGGGCTAAAAACAGTTAAGCCTTAGCCTGTTTAATTAGTGCTCATTCCACTTTCTGTACTTGATCAAGAAACAAAGAAGATTGTAGGGCTAAAAACAGTTAGGCCTTAGCCTGTTTAGTTAGTACTCACTCCACTTTCTGTACTTGATCAAGTTACTAAGAAGATTGTGTGGCTAAAATAGTTAGGCCTTAGCCTGTTTAGTTAATGCTCACTCCACTTTCTGTACTTGACCAAGTAACGAAGAAGATTGTCGGTCTAAAACAGTTAGGCCTTAGCCTGTTTAGTTAGTGCTCACTCCAGTTTCTGTACTTGATCAAGTAACGAAGAAGATTGTGGGGCTAAAAACAGTTAGACCGTAGCCTGTTTAGTTAGTCCTAACTCCACTTCCTGTACTTGATCAAGTAAAGAAGAAGATTGTGGGGCTAAAACAGTTATGTCTTAGCCTGTTTAGTTAGTTCTCACACCAATTTCTGTTCTTGATCAAGTAACGAAGAAGATTGTGGGGCTAAAACAGTTAGGCCTTAGCCTGTTTAGTTAGTGCTCACTCCAATTTCTGTACTTGATCAAGTAACGAAGAAGATTGTGGGGCTAAAAACTGTTAGGCCTTAGCCTGTTTAGTTAGTGCTAACTCCACTTTCTGTACTTGATCAAGTAACGAAGAGGATTGTGGGGCTATAAACAGTTACGCCTTAACCTGTTTAGTTACTGCTCACTCCACTTTCTGTACTTGATCAAGTAACGATTAAGATTGTGGGACTAAAAAAAGTTAAGCCTTAGCCTGTTTAGTTAGTGCTCACTCCAGTTTCTGTACTTGATCAAGTAACGAAGAAGATTGTAGGGCTGAACACAGTTATGCCTTAACTTGTTTAGTTAGTGCTCACTCCACTTTCTGTACTTGATCAAGTAACGAAGAAGATTGTGGGGCTAAAATAGTTAGGCCTTAGCCTGTTTAGTTAGTGCTCACTCCACTTTCTGTACTTGACCAATTAACGAAGAAGATTGTGGGGCTAAAACAGTTAGGCCTTAGCCTGTTTAGTTAGTGCTCACTCCAGTTTCTGTACTTGATCAAGTAACGAAGAAGATTGTGGGGCTAAAAACAGTTAGATCGTAGCCTGTTTAGTTAGTCCTAACTCCACTTCCTGTACTTAATCAAGTAAAGAAGAAGATTGTGGGGCTAAAACAGTTATGCCTTAGCCTGTTTAGTTAGTGCTCACACCACTTTCTGTACTTGATCAATTAACGAAGAAGATTGTGGGGCTAAAAACAGTTAGGCCTTAGCCTGTTTAGTTAGTGCTCACTCCACTTTCAGTACTTGATCAAGTAACGAAGAAGATTGTGGGGCTAAAAACAGTTAGACCGTAGCCTGTTTAGTTAGTCCTAACTCCACTTCCTGTACTTAATCAAGTAAAGAAGAAGATTGTGGGGCTAAAACAGTTATGCCTTAGCCAGTTTAGTTAGTGCTCACACCACTTTCTGTACTTAATCAACTAACGAAGAAGATTGTGGGGCTAAAACAGTTATGCCTTAGCATGTTTAGTTAGTGCTCACTCCACTTTCTGTACTTGATCAAGTAACGAAGAAGATTGTAAGGCTAAAAACAGTTATGCCTTAACCTGTTTAGTGCTCACTCCACTTTATGTACTTGATCAAGTAACGAAGAATATTGTGGGGCTAAAATAGTTAGGCCTTAGCCTGTTTAGTTAGTGCTCACTCCACTTTCTGTACTTGATCAAGTAACGAAGAAGATTGTGGGGCTAAAAACAGTTAGGCCTTAGCCTGTTTAGTTAGTGCTCACTCCACTTTCTGTACTTGATCAAGTAACGAAGAGGATTGTGGGGCTAAAAACAGTTAGGCCTTAACCTGTTTAGTTATTGCTCCCTCCACTTTCTGTACTTGATCAAGTAACGAAGAAGATTGTGGGGCTAAAACAGTTAGGCCGTAACCAGTTTAGTTATTGCTCACTCTACTTTCTGTACTTGATCAAGTAACGAAGAAGATTGTAGGGCTGAACACAGTTACTCCTTAACCTGTTTAGTTAGTGCTCACTCCACTTTCTGTACTTGACCAAGTAACGAAGAAGATTGTGGGGCTAAAATAGTTAGGCCTTAGCCTAGTTAGATAGTGATCACTCCACTTTCAGTACTTGATCAAGTAACGAAGAAGATTGTGGGGCTAAAAACAGTTAGACCGTAGCCTGTTTAGTTAGTCCTAACTCCACTTCCTGTACTTGATCAAGTAAAGAAGAAGATGGTGGGGCTAAAACAGTTATGCCTTAGCCTGTTTAGTTAGTGCTCACACCACTTTCTGTACTTAATCAAGTAACGAAGAAGATTGTGGGGCTAAAACAGTTATGCCTTAGCCTGTTTAGTTAGTGCTCACTCCACTTTCTGTACTTGATCAAGTAACGAAGAAGATTGTGGGGCTAAAACAGTTAGGCCGTAGCCTGTTTAGTTAGTGCTCACTCTACTTTCTGTACTTGATCAAGTAACGAAGAAGATTGTAGGGCTGAGCACAGTTATGCCTTATCCTGTTTAGTTAGTGCTCACTCCACTTTCTGTACTTGATCAAGTAATGAAGAAAATTGTGGGGCTAAAATAGTTAGGCCTTAGCCTGTTTAGTTAGTGCTCACTCCACTTTCTGTACTTGATCAAGTAACAAAAAAGATTATGGGGCTAAAAACAGTTAAGCCTTAGCCTGTTTAATTAGTGCTCATTCCACTTTCTGTACTTGATCAAGAAACAAAGAAGATTGTAGGGCTAAAAACAGTTAGGCCTTAGCCTGTTTAGTTAGTACTCACTCCACTTTCTGTACTTGATCAAGTAACGAAGAAGATTGTGGGTCTAAAAACAGTTAGGCTTTAGCCTGATTAGTTAGTGCTCACTCCACTTTCTGTACTTGATCAAGTAACGAAGAGGATTGTGGGGCTATAAACAGTTACGCCTTAACCTGTTTAGTTACTGCTCACTCCACTTTCTGTACTTGATCAAGTAACGATTAAGATTGTGGGGCTAAAAAAAGTTAAGCCTTAGCCTGTTTAGTTAGTGCTCACTCCAGTTTCTGTACTTGATCAAGTAACGAAGAAGATTGTAGGGCTTAACACAGTTATGCCTTAACTTGTTTAGTTAGTGCTCACTCCACTTTCTGTACTTGATCAAGTAACGAAGAAGATTGTGGGGCTAAAATAGTTAGGCCTTAGCCTGTTTAGTTAGTGCTCACTCCACTTTCTGTACTTGACCAATTAACGAAGAAGATTGTGGGACTAAAACAGTTAGGCCTTAGCCTGTTTAGTTAGTGCTCACTCCAGTTTCTGTACTTGATCAAGTAACGAAGAAGATTGTGGGGCTAAAAACAGTTAGATCGTAGCCTGTTTAGTTAGTCCTAACTCCACTTCCTGTACTTAATCAAGTAAAGAAGAAGATTGTGGGGGTAAAACAGTTATACCTTAGCCTGTTTAGTTAGTGCTCACACCACTTTCTGTACTTGATCAATTAACGAAGAAGATTGTGGGGCTAAAAACAGTTAGGCCTTAGCCTGTTTAGTTAGTGCTCACTCCACTTTCAGTACTTGATCAAGTAACGAAGAAGATTGTAGGGCTAAAAACAGTTAGACCGTAGCCTGTTTAGTTAGTCCTAACTCCACTTCCTGTACTTAATCAAGTAAAGAAGAAGATTGTGGGGCTAAAACAGTTATGCCTTAGCCAGTTTAGTTAGTGCTCACACCACTTTCTGTACTTAATCAACTAACGAAGAAGATTGTGGGGCTAAAACAGTTATGCCTTAGCATGTTTAGTTAGTGCTCACTCCACTTTCTGTACTTGATCAAGTAACGAAGAAGATTGTAAGGCTAAAAACAGTTATGCCTTAACCTGTTTAGTGCTCACTCCACTTTATGTACTTGATCAAGTAACGAAGAATATTGTGGGGCTAAAATAGTTAGGCCTTAGCCTGTTTAGTTAGTGCTCACTCCACTTTCTGTACTTGATCAAGTAACGAAGAAGATTGTGGGGCTAAAAACAGTTAGGCCTTAGCCTGTTTAGTTAGTGCTCACTCCACTTTCTGTACTTGATCAAGTAACGAAGAGGATTGTGGGGCTAAAAACAGTTAGGCCTTAACCTGTTTAGTTATTGCTCCCTCCACTTTCTGTACTTGATCAAGTAACGAAGAAGATTGTGGGGCTAAAACAGTTAGGCCGTAACCTGTTTAGTTATTGCTCACTCTACTTTCTGTACTTGATCAAATAACGAAGAAGATTGTAGGGCTTAACACAGTTACTCCTTAACCTGTTTAGTTAGTGCTCACTCCACTTTCTGTACTTGACCAAGTAACGAAGAAGATTGTGGGGCTAAAATAGTTAGGCCTTAGCCTAGTTAGTTAGTGATCACTCCACTTTTAGTACTTGATCAAGTAACGAAGAAGATTGTGGGGCTAAAAACAGTTAGACCGTAGCCTGTTTAGTTAGTCCTAACTCCACTTCCTGTACTTGATCAAGTAAAGAAGAAGATGGTGGGGCTAAAACAGTTATGCCTTAGCCTGTTTTGTTAGTCCTCACACCACTTTCTGTACTTAATCAAGTAACGAAGAAGATTGTGGGGCTAAAACAGTTATGCCTTAGCCTGTTTAGTTAGTGCTCACTCCACTTTCTGTACTTGATCAAGTAACGAAGAAGATTGTGGGGCTAAAACAGTTAGGCCGTAGCCTGTTTAGTTAGTGCTCACTCTACTTTCTGTACTTGATCAAGTAACGAAGAAGATTGTATGGCTGAGCACAGTTATGCCTTATCCTGTTTAGTTAGTGCTCACTCCACTTTCTGTACTTGATCAAGTAAGGAAGAAAATTGTGGGGCTAAAATAGTTAGGCCTTAGCCTGTTTAGTTAGTGCTCACTCCACTTTCTGTACTTGATCAAGTAACAAAAAAGATTATGGGGCTAAAAAAAGTTAAGCCTTAGCCTGTTTAATTAGTGCTCATTCCACTTTCTGTACTTGATCAAGAAACAAAGAAGATTGTAGGGCTAAAAACAGTTAGGCCTTAGCCTGTTTAGTTAGTACTCACTCCACTTTCTGTACTTGATCAAGTAACGAAGAAGATTGTGGGGCTAAAAACAGTTAGGCTTTAGCCTGATTAGTTAGTGCTCACTCCACTTTCTGTACTTGATCAAGTTACTAAGAAGATTGTGTGGCTAAAATAGTTAGGCCTTAGCCTGTTTAGTTAATGCTTACTCCACTTTCTGTACTTGACCAAGTAACGAAGAAGATTGTCGGTCTAAAACAGTTAGGCCTTAGCCTGTTTAGTTAGTGCTAACTCCACTTTCTGTACTTGATCAAGTAACGAAGAGGATTGTGGGGCTATAAACAGTTACGCCTTAACCTGTTTAGTTACTGCTCACTCCACTTTCTGTACTTGATCAAGTAACGATTAAGATTGTGGGGCTAAAAAAAGTTAAGCCTTAGCCTGTTTAGTTAGTGCTCACTCCAGTTTCTGTACTTGATCAAGTAACGAAGAGGATTGTGGGGCTATAAACAGTTACGCCTTAACCTGTTTAGTTAGTGCTCACTCCACTTTCTGTACTTGATCAAGTAACAAAAAAGATTATGGGGCTAAAAACAGTTAAGCCTTAGCCTGTTTAATTAGTGCTCATTCCACTTTCTGTACTTGATCAAGAAACAAAGAAGATTGTAGGGCTAAAAACAGTTAGGCCTTAGCCTGTTTAGTTAGTACTCACTCCACTTTCTGTACTTGATCAAGTAACGAAGAAGATTGTGGGGCTAAAAACAGTTAGGCTTTAGCCTGATTAGTTAGTGCTCACTCCACTTTCTGTACTTGATCAAGTAACGAAGAGGATTGTGGGGCTATAAACAGTTACGCCTTAACCTGTTTAGTTACTGCTCACTCCACTTTCTGTACTTGATCAAGTAACGATTAAGATTGTGGGGCTAAAAAAAGTTAAGCCTTAGCCTGTTTAGTTAGTGCTCACTCCAGTTTCTGTACTTGATCAAGTAACGAAGAAGATTGTAGGGCTTAACACAGTTATGCCTTAACTTGTTTAGTTAGTGCTCACTCCACTTTCTGTACTTGATCAAGTAACGAAGAAGATTGTGGGGCTAAAATAGTTAGGCCTTAGCCTGTTTAGTTAGTGCTCACTCCACTTTCTGTACTTGACCAATTAACGAAGAAGATTGTGGGACTAAAACAGTTAGGCCTTAGCCTGTTTAGTTAGTGCTCACTCCAGTTTCTGTACTTGATCAAGTAACGAAGAAGATTGTGGGGCTAAAAACAGTTAGATCGTAGCCTGTTTAGTTAGTCCTAACTCCACTTCCTGTACTTAATCAAGTAAAGAAGAAGATTGTGGGGGTAAAACAGTTATACCTTAGCCTGTTTAGTTAGTGCTCACACCACTTTCTGTACTTGATCAATTAACGAAGAAGATTGTGGGGCTAAAAACAGTTAGGCCTTAGCCTGTTTAGTTAGTGCTCACTCCACTTTCAGTACTTGATCAAGTAACGAAGAAGATTGTAGGGCTAAAAACAGTTAGACCGTAGCCTGTTTAGTTAGTCCTAACTCCACTTCCTGTACTTAATCAAGTAAAGAAGAAGATTGTGGGGCTAAAACAGTTATGCCTTAGCCAGTTTAGTTAGTGCTCACACCACTTTCTGTACTTAATCAACTAACGAAGAAGATTGTGGGGCTAAAACAGTTATGCCTTAGCATGTTTAGTTAGTGCTCACTCCACTTTCTGTACTTGATCAAGTAACGAAGAAGATTGTAAGGCTAAAAACAGTTATGCCTTAACCTGTTTAGTGCTCACTCCACTTTATGTACTTGATCAAGTAACGAAGAATATTGTGGGGCTAAAATAGTTAGGCCTTAGCCTGTTTAGTTAGTGCTCACTCCACTTTCTGTACTTGATCAAGTAACGAAGAAGATTGTGGGGCTAAAAACAGTTAGGCCTTAGCCTGTTTAGTTAGTGCTCACTCCACTTTCTGTACTTGATCAAGTAACGAAGAGGATTGTGGGGCTAAAAACAGTTAGGCCTTAACCTGTTTAGTTATTGCTCCCTCCACTTTCTGTACTTGATCAAGTAACGAAGAAGATTGTGGGGCTAAAACAGTTAGGTCGTAACCTGTTTAGTTATTGCTCACTCTACTTTCTGTACTTGATCAAATAACGAAGAAGATTGTAGGGCTTAACACAGTTACTCCTTAACCTGTTTAGTTAGTGCTCACTCCACTTTCTGTACTTGACCAAGTAACGAAGAAGATTGTGGGGCTAAAATAGTTAGGCCTTAGCCTAGTTAGTTAGTGATCACTCCACTTTCAGTACTTGATCAAGTAACGAAGAAGATTGTGGGGCTAAAAACAGTTAGACCGTAGCCTGTTTAGTTAGTCCTAACTCCACTTCCTGTACTTGATCAAGTAAAGAAGAAGATGGTGGGGCTAAAACAGTTATGCCTTAGCCTGTTTTGTTAGTGCTCACACCACTTTCTGTACTTAATCAAGTAACGAAGAAGATTGTGGGGCTAAAACAGTTATGCCTTAGCCTGTTTAGTTAGTGCTCACTCCACTTTCTGTACTTGATCAAGTAACGAAGAAGATTGTGGGGCTAAAACAGTTAGGCCGTAGCCTGTTTAGTTAGTGCTCACTCTACTTTCTGTACTTGATCAAGTAACGAAGAAGATTGTATGGCTGAGCACAGTTATGCCTTATCCTGTTTAGTTAGTGCTCACTCCACTTTCTGTACTTGATCAAGTAACGAAGAAAATTGTGGGGCTAAAATAGTTAGGCCTTAGCCTGTTTAGTTAGTGCTCACTCCACTTTCTGTACTTGATCAAGTAACAAAAAAGATTATGGGGCTAAAAAAAGTTAAGCCTTAGCCTGTTTAATTAGTGCTCATTCCACTTTCTGTACTTGATCAAGAAACAAAGAAGATTGTAGGGCTAAAAACAGTTAGGCCTTAGCCTGTTTAGTTAGTACTCACTCCACTTTCTGTACTTGATCAAGTAACGAAGAAGATTGTGGGGCTAAAAACAGTTAGGCTTTAGCCTGATTAGTTAGTGCTCACTCCACTTTCTGTACTTGATCAAGTAACGAAGAGGATTGTGGGGCTATAAACAGTTACGCCTTAACCTGTTTAGTTACTGCTCACTCCACTTTCTGTACTTGATCAAGTAACGATTAAGATTGTGGGGCTAAAAAAAGTTAAGCCTTAGCCTGTTTAGTTAGTGCTCACTCCAGTTTCTGTACTTGATCAAGTAACGAAGAAGATTGTAGGGCTTAACACAGTTATGCCTTAACTTGTTTAGTTAGTGCTCACTCCACTTTCTGTACTTGATCAAGTAACGAAGAAGATTGTGGGGCTAAAATAGTTAGGCCTTAGCCTGTTTAGTTAGTGCTCACTCCACTTTCTGTACTTGACCAATTAACGAAGAAGATTGTGGGACTAAAACAGTTAGGCCTTAGCCTGTTTAGTTAGTGCTCACTCCAGTTTCTGTACTTGATCAAGTAACGAAGAAGATTGTGGGGCTAAAAACAGTTAGATCGTAGCCTGTTTAGTTAGTCCTAACTCCACTTCCTGTACTTAATCAAGTAAAGAAGAAGATTGTGGGGGTAAAACAGTTATACCTTAGCCTGTTTAGTTAGTGCTCACACCACTTTCTGTACTTGATCAATTAACGAAGAAGATTGTGGGGCTAAAAACAGTTAGGCCTTAGCCTATTTAGTTAGTGCTCACTCCACTTTCAGTACTTGATCAAGTAACGAAGAAGATTGTAGGGCTAAAAACAGTTAGACCGTAGCCTGTTTAGTTAGTCCTAACTCCACTTCCTGTACTTAATCAAGTAAAGAAGAAGATTGTGGGGCTAAAACAGTTATGCCTTAGCCAGTTTAGTTAGTGCTCACACCACTTTCTGTACTTAATCAACTAACGAAGAAGATTGTGGGGCTAAAACAGTTATGCCTTAGCATGTTTAGTTAGTGCTCACTCCACTTTCTGTACTTGATCAAGTAACGAAGAAGATTGTAAGGCTAAAAACAGTTATGCCTTAACCTGTTTAGTGCTCACTCCACTTTATGTACTTGATCAAGTAACGAAGAATATTGTGGGGCTAAAATAGTTAGGCCTTAGCCTGTTTAGTTAGTGCTCACTCCACTTTCTGTACTTGATCAAGTAACGAAGAAGATTGTGGGGCTAAAAACAGTTAGGCCTTAACCTGTTTAGTTATTGCTCCCTCCACTTTCTGTACTTGATCAAGTAACGAAGAAGATTGTGGGGCTAAAACAGTTAGGCCGTAACCTGTTTAGTTATTGCTCACTCTACTTTCTGTACTTGATCAAATAACGAAGAAGATTGTAGGGCTTAACACAGTTACTCCTTAACCTGTTTAGTTAGTGCTCACTCCACTTTCTGTACTTGACCAAGTAACGAAGAAGATTGTGGGGCTAAAATAGTTAGGCCTTAGCCTAGTTAGTTAGTGATCACTCCACTTTTAGTACTTGATCAAGTAACGAAGAAGATTGTGGGGCTAAAAACAGTTAGACCGTAGCCTGTTTAGTTAGTCCTAACTCCACTTCCTGTACTTGATCAAGTAAAGAAGAAGATGGTGGGGCTAAAACAGTTATGCCTTAGCCTGTTTTGTTAGTGCTCACACCACTTTCTGTACTTAATCAAGTAACGAAGAAGATTGTGGGGCTAAAACAGTTATGCCTTAGCCTGTTTAGTTAGTGCTCACTCCACTTTCTGTACTTGATCAAGTAACGAAGAAGATTGTGGGGCTAAAACAGTTAGGCCGTAGCCTGTTTAGTTAGTGCTCACTCTACTTTCTGTACTTGATCAAGTAACGAAGAAGATTGTATGGCTGAGCACAGTTATGCCTTATCCTGTTTAGTTAGTGCTCACTCCACTTTCTGTACTTGATCAAGTAACGAAGAAAATTGTGGGGCTAAAATAGTTAGGCCTTAGCCTGTTTAGTTAGTGCTCACTCCACTTTCTGTACTTGATCAAGTAACAAAAAAGTTTATGGGGCTAAAAAAAGTTAAGCCTTAGCCTGTTTAATTAGTGCTCATTCCACTTTCTGTACTTGATCAAGAAACAAAGAAGATTGTAGGGCTAAAAACAGTTAGGCCTTAGCCTGTTTAGTTAGTACTCACTCCACTTTCTGTACTTGATCAAGTAACGAAGAAGATTGTGGGGCTAAAAACAGTTAGGCTTTAGCCTGATTAGTTAGTGCTCACTCCACTTTCTGTACTTGATCAAGTTACTAAGAAGATTGTGTGGCTAAAATAGTTAGGCCTTAGCCTGTTTAGTTAATGCTTACTCCACTTTCTGTACTTGACCAAGTAACGAAGAAGATTGTCGGTCTAAAACAGTTAGGCCTTAGCCTGTTTAGTTAGTGCTAACTCCACTTTCTGTACTTGATCAAGTAACGAAGAGGATTGTGGGGCTATAAACAGTTACGCCTTAACCTGTTTAGTTACTGCTCACTCCACTTTCTGTACTTGATCAAGTAACGATTAAGATTGTGGGGCTAAAAAAAGTTAAGCCTTAGCCTGTTTAGTTAGTGCTCACTCCAGTTTCTGTACTTGATCAAGTAACGAAGAGGATTGTGGGGCTATAAACAGTTACGCCTTAACCTGTTTAGTTAGTGCTCACTCCACTTTCTGTACTTGATCAAGTAACAAAAAAGATTATGGGGCTAAAAACAGTTAAGCCTTAGCCTGTTTAATTAGTGCTCATTCCACTTTCTGTACTTGATCAAGAAACAAAGAAGATTGTAGGGCTAAAAACAGTTAGGCCTTAGCCTGTTTAGTTAGTACTCACTCCACTTTCTGTACTTGATCAAGTAACGAAGAAGATTGTGGGGCTAAAAACAGTTAGGCTTTAGCCTGATTAGTTAGTGCTCACTCCACTTTCTGTACTTGATCAAGTAACGAAGAGGATTGTGGGGCTATAAACAGTTACGCCTTAACCTGTTTAGTTACTGCTCACTCCACTTTCTGTACTTGATCAAGTAACGATTAAGATTGTGGGGCTAAAAAAAGTTAAGCCTTAGCCTGTTTAGTTAGTGCTCACTCCAGTTTCTGTACTTGATCAAGTAACGAAGAAGATTGTAGGGCTTAACACAGTTATGCCTTAACTTGTTTAGTTAGTGCTCACTCCACTTTCTGTACTTGATCAAGTAACGAAGAAGATTGTGGGGCTAAAATAGTTAGGCCTTAGCCTGTTTAGTTAGTGCTCACTCCACTTTCTGTACTTGACCAATTAACGAAGAAGATTGTGGGACTAAAACAGTTAGGCCTTAGCCTGTTTAGTTAGTGCTCACTCCAGTTTCTGTACTTGATCAAGTAACGAAGAAGATTGTGGGGCTAAAAACAGTTAGATCGTAGCCTGTTTAGTTAGTCCTAAATCCACTTCCTGTACTTAATCAAGTAAAGAAGAAGATTGTGGGGGTAAAACAGTTATACCTTAGCCTGTTTAGTTAGTGCTCACACCACTTTCTGTACTTGATCAATTAACGAAGAAGATTGTGGGGCTAAAAACAGTTAGGCCTTAGCCTGTTTAGTTAGTGCTCACTCCACTTTCAGTACTTGATCAAGTAACGAAGAAGATTGTAGGGCTAAAAACAGTTAGACCGTAGCCTGTTTAGTTAGTCCTAACTCCACTTCCTGTACTTAATCAAGTAAAGAAGAAGATTGTGGGGCTAAAACAGTTATGCCTTAGCCAGTTTAGTTAGTGCTCACACCACTTTCTGTACTTAATCAACTAACGAAGAAGATTGTGGGGCTAAAACAGTTATGCCTTAGCATGTTTAGTTAGTGCTCACTCCACTTTCTGTACTTGATCAAGTAACGAAGAAGATTGTAAGGCTAAAAACAGTTATGACTTAACCTGTTTAGTGCTCACTCCACTTTATGTACTTGATCAAGTAACGAAGAATATTGTGGGGCTAAAATAGTTAGGCCTTAGCCTGTTTAGTTAGTGCTCACTCCACTTTCTGTACTTGATCAAGTAACGAAGAAGATTGTGGGGCTAAAAACAGTTAGGCCTTAGCCTGTTTAGTTAGTGCTCACTCCACTTTCTGTACTTGATCAAGTAACGAAGAGGATTGTGGGGCTAAAAACAGTTAGGCCTTAACCTGTTTAGTTATTGCTCCCTCCACTTTCTGTACTTGATCAAGTAACGAAGAAGATTGTGGGGCTAAAACAGTTAGGCCGTAACCTGTTTAGTTATTGCTCACTCTACTTTCTGTACTTGATCAAATAACGAAGAAGATTGTAGGGCTTAACACAGTTACTCCTTAACCTGTTTAGTTAGTGCTCACTCCACTTTCTGTACTTGACCAAGTAACGAAGAAGATTGTGGGGCTAAAATAGTTAGGCCTTAGCCTAGTTAGTTAGTGATCACTCCACTTTCAGTACTTGATCAAGTAACGAAGAAGATTGTGGGGCTAAAAACAGTTAGACCGTAGCCTGTTTAGTTAGTCCTAACTCCACTTCCTGTACTTGATCAAGTAAAGAAGAAGATGGTGGGGCTAAAACAGTTATGCCTTAGCCTGTTTTGTTAGTGCTCACACCACTTTCTGTACTTAATCAAGTAACGAAGAAGATTGTGGGGCTAAAACAGTTATGCCTTAGCCTGTTTAGTTAGTGCTCACTCCACTTTCTGTACTTGATCAAGTAACGAAGAAGATTGTGGGGCTAAAACAGTTAGGCCGTAGCCTGTTTAGTTAGTGCTCACTCTACTTTCTGTACTTGATCAAGTAACGAAGAAGATTGTATGGCTGAGCACAGTTATGCCTTATCCTGTTTAGTTAGTGCTCACTCCACTTTCTGTACTTGATCAAGTAACGAAGAAAATTGTGGGGCTAAAATAGTTAGGCCTTAGCCTGTTTAGTTAGTGCTCACTCCACTTTCTGTACTTGATCAAGTAACAAAAAAGATTATGGGGCTAAAAAAAGTTAAGCCTTAGCCTGTTTAATTAGTGCTCATTCCACTTTCTGTACTTGATCAAGAAACAAAGAAGATTGTAGGGCTAAAAACAGTTAGGCCTTAGCCTGTTTAGTTAGTACTCACTCCACTTTCTGTACTTGATCAAGTAACGAAGAAGATTGTGGGGCTAAAAACAGTAAGGCTTTAGCCTGATTAGTTAGTGCTCACTCCACTTTCTGTACTTGATCAAGTTACTAAGAAGATTGTGTGGCTAAAATAGTTAGGCCTTAGCCTGTTTAGTTAATGCTTACTCCACTTTCTGTACTTGACCAAGTAACGAAGAAGATTGTCGGTCTAAAACAGTTAGGCCTTAGCCTGTTTAGTTAGTGCTAACTCCACTTTCTGTACTTGATCAAGTAACGAAGAGGATTGTGGGGCTATAAACAGTTACGCCTTAACCTGTTTAGTTACTGCTCACTCCACTTTCTGTACTTGATCAAGTAACGATTAAGATTGTGGGGCTAAAAAAAGTTAAGCCTTAGCCTGTTTAGTTAGTGCTCACTCCAGTTTCTGTACTTGATCAAGTAACGAAGAAGATTGTAGGGCTGAACACAGTTATGCCTTAACTTGTTTAGTTAGTGCTCACTCCACTTTCTGTACTTGATCAAGTAACGAAGAAGATTGTGGGGCTAAAATAGTTAGGCCTTAGCCTGTTTAGTTAGTGCTCACTCCACTTTCTGTACTTGACCAATTAACGAAGAAGATTGTGGGGCTAAAACAGTTAGGCCTTAGCCTGTTTAGTTAGTGCTCACTCCAGTTTCTGTACTTGATCAAGTAACGAAGAAGATTGTGGGGCTAAAAACAGTTAGATCGTAGCCTGCTTAGTTAGTCCTAACTCCACTTCCTGTACTTGATCAAGTAAAGAAGAAGATTGTGGGGCTAAAACAGTTATGCCTTAGCCTGTTTAGTTAGTGCTCACACCACTTTCTGTACTTGATCAATTAACGAAGAAGATTGTGGGGCTAAAAACAGTTAGGCCTTAGCCTGTTTAGTTAGTGCTCACTCCACTTTCAGTACTTGATCAAGTAACGAAGAAGATTGTGGGGCTAAAAACAGTTAGACCGTAGCCTGTTTAGTTAGTCCTAACTCCACTTCCTGTACATAATCAAGTAAAGAAGAAGATTGTGGGGCTAAAACAGTTATGCCTTAGCCAGTTTAGTTAGTGCTCACACCACTTTCTGTACTTAATCAACTAACGAAGAAGATTGTGGGGCTAAAACAGTTATGCCTTAGCATGTTTAGTTAGTGCTCACTCCACTTTCTGTACTTGATCAAGTAACGAAGAAGATTGTAAGGCTAAAAACAGTTATGCCTTAACCTGTTTAGTGCTCACTCCACTTTATGTACTTGATCAAGTAACGAAGAATATTGTGGGGCTAAAATAGTTAGGCCGTAGCCTGTTTAGTTAGTGCTCACTCCACTTTCTGTACTTGATCAAGTAACGAAGAAGATTGTGGGGCTAAAAACAGTTAGGCCTTAGCCTGTTTAGTTAGTGCTCACTCCACTTTCTGTACTTGATCAAGTAACGAAGAGGATTGTGGGGCTAAAAACAGTTAGGCCTTAACCTGTTTAGTTATTGCTCCCTCCACTTTCTGTACTTGATCAAGTAACGAAGAAGATTGTGGGGCTAAAACAGTTAGGCCGTAACCTGTTTAGTTATTGCTCACTCTACTTTCTGTACTTGATCAAGTAACGAAGAAGATTGTAGGGCTGAACACAGTTACTCCTTAACCTGTTTAGTTAGTGCTCACTCCACTTTCTGTACTTGATCAAGTAACGAAGAAAATTGTGGGGCTAAAATAGTTAGGCCTTAGCCTGTTTAATTAGTGCTCACTCCACTTTGTGTACTTGATCAAGTAACAAAAAAGATTGTGGGGCTAAAAACAGTTAAGCCTTAGCCTGTTTAATTAGTGCTCATTCCACTTTCTGTACTTGATCAAGAAACAAAGAAGATTGTAGGGCTAAAAACAGTTAGGCATTACCCTCTTTAGTTAGTACTCACTCCACTTTCTGTACTTGATCAAGTAACGAAGAAGATTGTAGGGCTAAAAACAGTTAGGCTTTAGCCTGATTTGTTAGTGCTCTTTCCACTTTCTGTACTTGATCAAGTAACTAAGAAGATTGTGGGGCTAAAATAGTTAGGCCTTAGCCTGTTTAGTTAGTGCTCACTCCACTTTCTGTACTTGACCAAGTAACGAAGAAGATTGTGGGGCTAAAACAGTTAGGCCTTAGCCTGTTTAGTTAGTGCTCACTCCACTTCCTGTACTTGATCAAGTAACGATTAAGATTGTGGGGCTAAAAAAAGTTAAGCCTTAGCCTGTTTAGTTAGTGCTCACTCCAGTTTCTGTACTTGATCAAGTAACGAAGAAGATTGTAGGGCTGAACACAGTTATGCCTTAACTTGTTTAGTTAGTGCTCACTCCACTTTCTGTACTTGATCAAGTAACGAAGAAGATTGTGGGGCTAAAATAGTTAGGCCTTAGCCTGTTTAGTTAGTGCTCACTCCACTTTCTGTACTTGACCAATTAACGAAGAAGATTGTGGGGCTAAAACAGTTAGGCCTTAGCCTGTTTAGTTAGTGCTCACTCCAGTTTCTGTACTTGATCAAGTAACGAAGAAGATTGTGGGGCTAAAAACAGTTAGACCGTAGCCTGTTTAGTTAGTCCTAACTCCACTTCCTGTACTTGATCAAGTAAAAAAGAAGATTGTGGGGCTAAAACAGTTATGCCTTAGCCTGTTTAGTTAGTGCTCAAACCACTTTCTGTACTTGATCAAGTAACGAAGAAGATTGTGGGGCTAAAAACAGTTAGGCCTTAGCCTGTTTAGTTAGTGCTCACTCCACTTTCTGTACTTGATCAAGTAACGAAGAAGATTGTAGGGCTGAAAACAGTTAGGCCTTAGCCTGTTTAGATAGTGCTCACTCCACTTTCTGTACTTGATCAAATAACAAAGAAGATTGTGGGGCTAAAAACAGTTAAGCCTTAGCCTGTTTAATTAGTGCTCATTCAAATTTCTGTACTTGATCAAGTAACGAAGAAGATTATAGGGCTAAAAACAGTTAGGCCTAAGCCTGTTTAGTTAGTATTCACTCCACTTTCTGTACTTGATCAAGTAACGAAGAAGATTGTGGGGCTAAAAACAGTTAGGCTTTAGCCTGATTAGTTAGTGCTCACTCCACTTTCTGTACTTGATCAAGTAACAAAAAAGATTGTGGGGCTAAAAACAGTTAAGCCTTAGACTGTTAAATTAGTGCTCATTCCACTTTCTGTACTTGATCAAGAAACAAAGAAGATTGTAGGGCTAAAAATAGTTAGACCTTAGCCTGTTTACTTAGTGCTCACTCCACTTTCTGTACTTGATCAAGTAACGAAGAAGATTGTAGGGCTAAAAACAGTTAGGCCTTAGCCTGTTTAGTTAGTACTCACTCCACTTTCTGTACTTGATCAACAAACGAAGAAGATTGTGGGGCTAAAACAGTTATCCTTATCCTGTTTAGATAGTGCTCACTCCACTTTCTGTACTTGATCAAGTAACGAAGGAGACTGTGGGGCTAAAAACAGTTAGACCTTAGCCTGTTTACTTAGTGCTCACTCCACTTTCTGTACTTGATCAAGTAACGAAGAAGATTGTGGGGCTATAAACAGGTATGCCTTAACCTGTTTAATGCTCACTGCACTTTATGTACTTGATCAAGTAACGAAGAAGATTGTGGGGCTAAAAACAGTTAGGCCGTAGCCTGTTTATTTAGTGCCCGCTCCACTTTCTGAACTTGATCAAGTAACGAAGAAGATTGTGGGGCTAAAACAGTTAGGCCTTAACCTGTTATATAGTGCTTACTCAATTTTCTGTACTTGTCAAGTAACGAAGGAGATTGTGGGGCTAAAAACAGTTATGCCTTAGCCTGTTTAGTTAGTGTTCCCTCCACTTTCTGTACTTGATCAAGTAACGAAGGAGATTGTGGGGCTAAAAACAGTTATGCCTTAGCCTGTTTAGTTAGTGCACACTCCACTTTCTGTACTTGATCAAGTAACGAAGAAGATTGTGGGGCTAAACCAGTTATGCCTTAGCCTGTTTAGTTATTGCTCACTCCACTTTCTATACTTGATCAAGTAACGAAGGAGATTTTTGGGGATAAAAACAGTTATGCCTTAGCCTGTTTAGTTAGTGTTCACTCCACTTTCTGTGTTTGATCAAGTAACGAAGAAGATTGTGGGGCTAAAACAGTTATGCCTTAGCTTGTTTAGTTAGTGCTCACTCCACTTTCTGTACTTGATCAAGTAACGAAGTAGATTGTGGGGCTAGAAACAGTTATGCCTTAGCCTGTTTAGTTAGTGTTCACTCCACTTTCTGTACTTGATCAAGTAACGAAGAAGATCGTGGGGCTAAAACAGTTAGGCCGTAGCCTGTTTAGTTAGTGCTCACTCTACTTTCTGTACGTGATCAAGTAACGAAGGAGATTGTGGGGGTAAAAACAGTTTGCCTTAGCCTGTTTGGTTAGTGCTCACTCCTCTTTTCTGTACTTGATCAAGTAACAAAGAAGATTGTGGGGCTAAAACAGTCAGACCGTAGCCTTCTTTAGTGCTCACTCTACTTTCTGTACTTGATCAAGTAACGAAGTAGATTGTGGGGCTAAAAACAGTTATGCCTTAGCCTGTTTAGTTAGTGCTCACTCCACTTTCTGTACTTGATCAAGTAACGAAGGAGATTGTGGGGCTAAAAACAGTTATGCCTTAGCCTGTTTAGTTAGTGCTCACTCCACTTTCTGTACTTGATCAAGTAACGAAGAAGATTGTGGGGATAAAAACAGTTAGGCCTTAGCCTGTTTAGTTAGTGCTCACTCCACTTTCTGTACTTGATCAAGTAACGAAGAGGATTGTGGGGCTAAAAACAGTTAGGCCTTAACCTGTTTAGTTATTGCTCCCTCCACTTTCTGTACTTGATCAAGTAACGAAGAAGATTGTGGGGCTAAAACAGTTAGGCCGTAACCTGTTTAGTTATTGCTCACTCTACTTTCTGTACTTGATCAAGTAACGAAGAAGATTGTAGGGCTGAACACAGTTACTCCTTAACCTGTTTAGTTAGTGCTCACTCGACTTTCTGTACTTGATCAAGTAACGAAGAAAATTGTGGGGCTAAAATAGTTAGCCCTTAGCCTGTTTAATTAGTGCTCACTCCACTTTCTGTACTTGATCAAGTAACAAAAAAGATTGTGGGGCTAAAAACAGTTAAGCCTTAGCCTGTTTAATTAGTGCTCATTCCACTTTCTGTACTTGATCAAGAAACAAAGAAGATTGTAGGGCTAAAAACAGTTAGGCATTACCCTCTTTAGTTAGTACTCACTCCACTTTCTGTACTTGATCAAGTAACGAAGAAGATTGTAGGGCTAAAAACAGTTAGGCTTTAGCCTGATTTGTTAGTGCTCACTCCACTTTCTGTACTTGATCAAGTAACTAAGAAGATTGTGGGGCTAAAATAGTTAGGCCTTAGCCTGTTTAGTTAGTGCACACTCCACTTTCTGTACTTGACCAAGTAACGAAGAAGATTGTGGGGCTAAAACAGTTAGGCCTTAGCCTGTTTAGTTAGTGCTCACTCCACTTTCTGTACTTGATCAAGTAACGAAGGAGGTTGTGGGGCTAAAAACAGTTATGCCTTAGCTTGTTTAGTTAGTGCTCACTCCACTTTCTGTACTTGATCAAGTAACAAAGAAGATTGTGGGGCTAAAACAGTCAGACCGTAGCCTTCTTTAGTGCTCACTCTACTTTCTGTACTTGATCAAGTAACGAAGTAGATTGTGGGGCTAAAAACAGTTATGACTTAGCCTGTTTAGTTAGTGCTCACTCCACTTTCTGTACTTGATCAAGTAACGAAGGAGATTGTGGGGCTAAAAACAGTTATGCCTTAGCCTGTTTAGTTAGTGCTCACTCCACTTTCTGTACTTGATCAAGTAACGAAGAAGATTGTGGGGCTAAAAACAGTTAGGCCTTAGCCTGTTTAGTTAGTGCTCACTCCACTTTCTGTACTTGATCAAGTAACGAAGAGGATTGTGGGGCTAAAAACAGTTAGGCCTTAACCTGTTTAGTTATTGCTCCCTCCACTTTCTGTACTTGATCAAGTAACGAAGAAGATTGTGGGGCTAAAACAGTTAGGCCGTAACCTGTTTAGTTATTGCTCACTCTACTTTCTGTACTTGATCAAGTAACGAAGAAGATTGTAGGGCTGAACACAGTTACTCCTTAACCTGTTTAGTTAGTGCTCACTCCACTTTCTGTACTTGATCAAGTAACGAAGAAAATTGTGGGGCTAAAATAGTTAGCCCTTAGCCTGTTTAATTAGTGCTCACTCCACTTTCTGTACTTGATCAAGTAACAAAAAAGATTGTGGGGCTAAAAACAGTTAAGCCTTAGCCTGTTTAATTAGTGCTCATTCCACTTTCTGTACTTGATCAAGAAACAAAGAAGATTGTAGGGCTAAAAACAGTTAGGCATTACCCTCTTTAGTTAGTACTCACTCCACTTTCTGTACTTGATCAAGTAACGAAGAAGATTGTAGGGCTAAAAACAGTTAGGCTTTAGCCTGATTTGTTAGTGCTCACTCCAGTTTCTGTACTTGATCAAGTAACTAAGAAGATTGTGGGGCTAAAATAGTTAGGCCTTAGCCTGTTTAGTTAGTGCTCACTCCACTTTCTGTACTTGACCAAGTAACGAAGAAGATTGTGGGGCTAAAACAGTTAGGCCTTAGCCTGTTTAGTTAGTGCTCACTCCACTTTCTGTACTTGATCAAGTAACGAAGAGGATTGTGGGGCTATAAACAGTTAGGCCTTAACCTGTTTAGTTACTGCTCACTCCACTTTCTGTACTTGATCAAGTAACGATTAAGATTGTGGGGCTAAAAAAAGTTAAGCCTTAGCCTGTTTAGTTAGTGCTCACTCCAGTTTCTGTACTTGATCAAGTAACGAAGAAGATTGTAGGGCTGAACACAGTTATGCCTTAACTTGTTTAGTTAGTGCTCACTCCACTTTCTGTACTTGATCAAGTAACGAAGAAGATTGTGGGGCTAAAATAGTTAGGCCTTAGCCTGTTTAGTTAGTGCTCACTCCACTTTCAGTACTTGACCAATTAACGAAGAAGATTGTGGGGCTAAAACAGTTAGGCCTTAGCCTGTTTAGTTAGTCCTCACTCCAGTTTCTGTACTTGATCAAGTAACGAAGAAGATTGTGGGGCTAAAAACAGTTAGACCGTAGCCTGTTTAGTTAGTCCTAACTCCACTTCCTGTACTTGATCAAGTAAAAAAGAAGATTGTGGGGTTAAAACAGTTATGCCTTAGCCTTTTTAGTTAGTGCTCAAACCACTTTCTGTACTTGATCAAGTAACGAAGAAGATTGTGGGGCTAAAAACAGTTAGGCCTTAGCCTGTTTAGTTAGTGCTCACTCCACTTTCTGTACTTGATCAAGTAACGAAGAAGATTGTAGGGCTGAAAACAGTTAGGCCTTAGCCTGTTTAGATAGTGCTCACTCCACTTTCTGTACTTGATCAAATAACAAAGAAGATTGTGGGGCTAAAAACAGTTAAGCCTTAGCCTGTTTAATTAGTGCTCATTCCAATTTCTGTACTTGATCAAGTAACGAAGAAGATTATAGGGCTAAAAACAGTTAGGCCTAAGCCTGTTTAGTTAGTATTCACTCCACTTTCTGTACTTGATCAAGTAACGAAGAAGATTGTGGGGCTAAAAACAGTTAGGCTTTAGCCTGATTAGTTAGTGCTCACTCCACTTTCTGTACTTGATCAAGTAACAAAAAAGATTGTGGGGCTAAAAACAGTTAAGCCTTAGACTGTTTAATTAGTGCTCATTCCACTTTCTGTACTTGATCAAGAAACAAAGAAGATTGTAGGGCTAAAAATAGTTAGACCTTAGCCTGTTTACTTAGTGCTCACTCCACTTTCTGTACTTGATCAAGTAACGAAGAAGATTGTAGGGCTAAAAACAGTTAGGCCTTAGCCTGTTTAGTTAGTACTCACTCCACTTTCTGTACTTGATCAACAAACGAAGAAGATTGTGGGGCTAAAACAGTTATCTTTATCCTGTTTAGATAGTGCTCACTCCACTTTCTGTACTTGATCAAGTAACGAAGGAGACTGTGGGGCTAAAAACAGTTAGACCTTAGCCTGTTTACTTAGTGCTCACTCCACTTTCTGTACTTGATCAAGTAACGAAGAAGATTGTGGGGCTATAAACAGTTATGCCTTAACCTGTTTAATGCTCACTGCACTTTATGTACTTGATCAAGTAACGAAGAAGATTGTGGGGCTAAAAACAGTTAGGCCGTAGCCTGTTTATTTAGTGCCCACTCCACTTTCTGAACTTGATCAAGTAACGAAGAAGATTGTGGGGCTAAAACAGTTAGGCCTTAACCTGTTATATAGTGCTTACTCAATTTTCTGTACTTGATCAAGTAACGAAGGAGATTGTGGGGCTAAAAACAGTTATGCCTTAGCCTGTTTAGTTAGTGTTCCCTCCACTTTCTGTACTTGATCAAGTAACGAAGGAGATTGTGGGGCTAAAAACAGTTATGCCTTAGCCTGTTTAGTTAGTGCACACTCCACTTTCTGTACTTGATCAAGTAACGAAGAAGATTGTGGGGCTAAACCAGTTATGCCTTAGCCTGTTTAGTTATTGCTCACTCCACTTTCTATACTTGATCAAGTAACGAAGGAGATTTTGGGGATAAAAACAGTTATGCCTTAGCCTGTTTAGTTAGTGTTCACTCCACTTTCTGTGTTTGATCAAGTAACGAAGAAGATTGTGGGGCTAAAACAGTTATGCCTTAGCTTGTATAGTTAGTGCTCACTCCACTTTCTGTACTTGATCAAGTAACGAAGTAGATTGTGGGGCTAGAAACAGTTATGCCTTAGCCTGTTTAGTTAGTGTTCACTCCACTTTCTGTACTTGATCAAGTAACGAAGAAGATCGTGGGGCTAAAACAGTTAGGCCGTAGCCTGAGTAGTTAGTGCTCACTCTACTTTCTGTACGTGATCAAGTAACGAAGGAGATTGTGGGGGTAAAAACAGTTTGCCTTAGCCTGTTTGGTTAGTGCTCACTCCACTTTCTGTACTTGATCAAGTAACGAAGGAGGTTGTGGGGCTAAAAACAGTTATGCCTTAGCTTGTTTAGTTAGTGCTCACTCCACTTTCTGTACTTGATCAAGTAACAAAGAAGATTGTGGGGCTAAAACAGTCAGACCGTAGCCTTCTTTAGTGCTCACTCTACTTTCTGTACTTGATCAAGTAACGATTAAGATTGTGGGGCTAAAAAAAGTTAAGCCTTAGCCTGTTTAGTTAGTGCTCACTCCAGTTTCTGGACTTGATCAAGTAACGAAGAAGATTGTAGGGCTGAACACAGTTATGCCTTAACTTGTTTAGTTAGTGCTCACTCCACTTTCTGTACTTGATCAAGTAACGAAGAAGATTGTGGGGCTAAAATAGTTAGGCCTTAGCCTGTTTAGTTAGTGCTCACTCCACTTTCTGTACTTGACCAATTAACGAAGAAGATTGTGGGGCTAAAACAGTTAGGCTTTAGCCTGTTTAGTTAGTCCTCACTCCAGTTTCTGTACTTGATCAAGTAACGAAGAAGATTGTGGGGCTAAAAACAGTTAGACCGTAGCCTGTTTAGTTAGTCCTAACTCCACTTCCTGTACTTGATCAAGTAAAAAAGAAAATTGTGGGGTTAAAACAGTTATGCCTTAGCCTTTTTAGTTAGTGCTCAAACCACTTTCTGTACTTGATAAAGTAACGAAGAAGATTGTGGGGCTAAAAACAGTTAGGCCTTAGCCTGTTTAGTTAGTGCTCACTCCACTTTCTGTACTTGATCAAGTAACGAAGAAGATTGTAGGGCTGAAAACAGTTAGGCCTTAGCCTGTTTAGATAGTGCTCACTCCACTTTCTGTACTTGATCAAATAACAAAGAAGATTGTGGGGCTAAAAACAGTTAAGCCTTAGCCTGTTTAATTAGTGCTCATTCCAATTTCTGTACTTGATCAAGTAACGAAGAAGATTATAGGGCTAAAAACAGTTAGGCCTAAGCCTGTTTAGTTAGTATTCACTCCACTTTCTGTACTTGATCAAGTAACGAAGAAGATTGTGGGGCTAAAAACAGTTAGGCTTTAGCCTGATTAGTTAGTGCTCACTCCACTTTCTGTACTTGATCAAGTAACAAAAAAGATTGTGGGGCTAAAAACAGTTAAGCCTTAGACTGTTTAATTAGTGCTCATTCCACTTTCTGTACTTGATCAAGAAACATAGAAGATTGTAGGGCTAAAAATAGTTAGACCTTAGCCTGTTTACTTAGTGCTCACTCCACTTTCTGTACTTGATCAAGTAACGAAGAAGATTGTAGGGCTAAAAACAGTTAGGCCTTAGCCTGTTTAGTTAGTACTCACTCCACTTTCTGTACTTGATCAACAAACGAAGAAGATTGTGGGGCTAAAACAGTTATCTTTATCCTGTTTAGATAGTGCTCACTCCACTTTCTGTACTTGATCAAGTAACGAAGGAGACTGTGGGGCTAAAAACAGTTAGACCTTAGCCTGTTTACTTAGTGCTCACTCCACTTTCTGTACTTGATCAAGTAACGAAGAAGATTGTGGGGCTATAAACAGTTATGCCTTAACCTGTTTAATGCTCACTGCACTTTATGTACTTGATCAAGTAACGAAGAAGATTGTGGGGCTAAAAACAGTTAGGCCGTAGCCTGTTTATTTAGTGCCCACTCCACTTTCTGAACTTGATCAAGTAACGAAGAAGATTGTGGGGCTAAAACAGTTAGGCCTTAACCTGTTATATAGTGCTTACTCAATTTTCTGTACTTGATCAAGTAACGAAGGAGATTGTGGGGCTAAAAACAGTTATGCCTTAGCCTGTTTAGTTAGTGTTCCCTCTACTTTCTGTACTTGATCAAGTAACGAAGGAGATTGTGGGGCTAAAAACAGTTATGCCTTAGCCTGTTTAGTTAGTGCACACTCCACTTTCTGTACTTGATCAAGTAACGAAGAAGATTGTGGGGCTAAACCAGTTATGCCTTAGCCTGTTTAGTTATTGCTCACTCCACTTTCTATACTTGATCAAGTAACGAAGGAGATTTTGGGGATAAAAACAGTTATGCCTTAGCCTGTTTAGTTAGTGTTCACTCCACTTTCTGTGTTTGATCAAGTAACGAAGAAGATTGTGGGGCTAAAACAGTTATGCCTTAGCTTGTATAGTTAGTGCTCACTTCACTTTCTGTACTTGATCAAGTAACGAAGTAGATTGTGGGGCTAGAAACAGTTATGCCTTAGCCTGTTTAGTTAGTGTTCACTCCACTTTCTGTACTTGATCAAGTAACGAAGAAGATCGTGGGGCTAAAACAGTTAGGCCGTAGCCTGTTTAGTTAGTGCTCACTCTACTTTCTGTACGTGATCAAGTAACGAAGGAGATTGTGGGGGTAAAAACAGTTTGCCTTAGCCTGTTTGGTTAGTGCTCACTCCACTTTCTGTACTTGATCAAGTAACGAAGGAGGTTGTGGGGCTGAAAACAGTTATGCCTTAGCTTGTTTAGTTAGTGCTCACTCCACTTTCTGTACTTGATCAAGTAACAAAGAAGATTGTGGGGCTAAAACAGTCAGACCGTAGCCTTCTTTAGTGCTCACTCTACTTTCTGTACTTGATCAAGTAACGAAGTAGATTGTGGGGCTAAAAACAGTTATGCCTTAGCCTGTTTAGTTAGTGCTTACTCCACTTTCTGTACTTGATCAAGTAACGAAGGAGATTGTGGGGCTAAAAACAGTTATGCCTTAGCCTGTTTAGTTAGTGCTCACTCCACTTTCTGTACTTGATCAAGTAACGAAGAAGATTGTGGGGCTAAAAACAGTTAGGCCTTAGCCTGTTTAGTTAGTGCTCACTCCACTTTCTGTACTTGATCAAGTAACGAAGAGGATTGTGGGGCTAAAAACAGTTAGGCCTTAACCTGTTTAGTTATTGCTCCCTCCACTTTCTGTACTTGATCAAGTAACGAAGAAGATTGTGGGGCTAAAACAGTTAGGCCGTAACCTGTTTAGTTATTGCTCACTCTACTTTCTGTACTTGATCAAGTAACGAAGAAGATTGTAGGGCTGAACACAGTTACTCCTTAACCTGTTTAGTTAGTGCTCACTCCACTTTCTGTACTTGATCAAGTAACGAAGAAAATTGTGGGGCTAAAATAGTTAGCCCTTAGCCTGTTTAATTAGTGCTCACTCCACTTTCTGTACTTGATCAAGTAACAAAAAAGATTGTGGGGCTAAAAACAGTTAAGCCTTAGCCTGTTTAATTAGTGCTCATTCCACTTTCTGTACTTGATCAAGAAACAAAGAAGATTGTAGGGCTAAAAACAGTTAGGCATTACCCTCTTTAGTTAGTACTCACTCCACTTTCTGTACTTGATCAAGTAACGAAGAAGATTGTAGGGCTAAAAACAGTTAGGCTTTAGCCTGATTTGTTAGTGCTCACTCCACTTTCTGTACTTGATCAAGTAACTAAGAAGATTGTGGGGCTAAAATAGTTAGGCCTTAGCCTGTTTAGTTAGTGCTCACTCCACTTTCTGTACTTGACCAAGTAACGAAGAAGATTGTGGGGCTAAAACAGTTAGGCCTTAGCCTGTTTAGTTAGTGCTCACTCCACTTTCTGTACTTGATCAAGTAACGAAGAGGATTGTGGGGCTAAAAACAGTTAGGCCTTAACCTGTTTAGTTACTGCTCACTCCACTTTCTGTACTTGATCAAGTAACGATTAAGATTGTGGGGCTAAAAAAAGTTAAGCCTTAGCCTGTTTAGTTAGTGCTCACTCCAGTTTCTGTACTTGATCAAGTAACGAAGAAGATTGTAGGGCTGAACACAGTTATGCCTTAACTTGTTTAGTTAGTGCTCACTCCACTTTCTGTACTTGATCAAGTAACGAAGAAGATTGTGGGGCTAAAATAGTTAGGCCTTAGCCTGTTTAGTTAGTGCTCACTCCACTTTCTGTACTTGACCAATTAACGAAGAAGATTGTGGGGCTAAAACAGTTAGGCCTTAGCCTGTTTAGTTAGTCTTCACTCCAGTTTCTGTACTTGATCAAGTAACGAAGAAGATTGTGGGGCTAAAATTAGTTAGACCGTAGCCTGTTTAGTTAGTCCTAACTCCACTTCCTGTACTTGATCAAGTAAAAAAGAAGATTGTGGGGTTAAAACAGTTATGCCTTAGCCTTTTTAGTTAGTGCTCAAACCACTTTCTGTACTTGATCAAGTAACGAAGAAGATTGTGGGGCTAAAAACAGTTAGGCCTTAGCCTGTTTAGTTAGTGCTCACTCCACTTTCTGTACTTGATCAAGTAACGAAGAAGATTGTAGGGCTGAAAACAGTTAGGCCTTAGCCTGTTTAGATAGTGCTCACTCCACTTTCTGTACTTGATCAAATAACAAAGAAGATTGTGGGGCTAAAAACAGTTAAGCCTTAGCCTGTTTAATTAGTGCTCATTCCAATTTCTGTACTTGATCAAGTAACGAAGAAGATTATAGGGCTAAAAACAGTTAGGCCTAAGCCTGTTTAGTTAGTATTCACTCCACTTTCTGTACTTGATCAAGTAACGAAGAAGATTGTGGGGCTAAAAACAGTTAGGCTTTAGCCTGATTAGTTAGTGCTCACTCCACTTTCTGTACTTGATCAAGTAACAAAAAAGATTGTGGGGCTAAAAACAGTTAAGCCTTAGACTGTTTAATTAGTGCTCATTCCACTTTCTGTACTTGATCAAGAAACAAAGAAGATTGTAGGGCTAAAAATAGTTAGACCTTAGCCTGTTTACTTAGTGCTCACTCCACTTTCTGTACTTGATCAAGTAACGAAGAAGATTGTAGGGCTAAAAACAGTTAGGCCTTAGCCTGTTTAGTTAGTACTCACTCCACTTTCTGTACTTGATCAACAAACGAAGAAGATTGTGGGGCTAAAACAGTTATCTTTATCCTGTTTAGATAGTGCTCACTCCACTTTCTGTACTTGATCAAGTAACGAAGGAGACTGTGGGGCTAAAAACAGTTAGACCTTAGCCTGTTTACTTAGTGCTCACTCCACTTTCTGTACTTGATCAAGTAACGAAGAAGATTGTGGGGCTATAAACAGTTATGCCTTAACCTGTTTAATGCTCACTGCACTTTATGAACTTGATCAAGTAACGAAGAAGATTGTGGGGCTAAAAACAGTTAGGCCGTAGCCTGTTTATTTAGTGCCCACTCCACTTTCTGAACTTGATCAAGTAACGAAGAAGATTGTGGGGCTAAAACAGTTAGGCCTTAACCTGTTATATAGTGCTTACTCAATTTTCTGTACTTGATCAAGTAACGAAGGAGATTGTGGGGCTAAAAACAGTTATGCCTTAGCCTGTTTAGTTAGTGTTCCCTCCACTTTCTGTACTTGATCAAGTAACGAAGGAGATTGTGGGGCTAAAAACAGTTATGCCTTAGCCTGTTTAGTTAGTGCACACTCCACTTTCTGTACTTGATCAAGTAACGAAGAAGATTGTGGGGCTAAACCAGTTATGCCTTAGCCTGTTTAGTTATTGCTCACTCCACTTTCTATACTTGATCAAGTAACGAAGGAGATTTTGGGGATAAAAACAGTTATGCCTTAGCCTGTTTAGTTAGTGTTCACTCCACTTTCTGTGTTTGATCAAGTAACGAAGAAGATTGTGGGGCTAAAACAGTTATGCCTTAGCTTGTATAGTTAGTGCTCACTCCACTTTATGTACTTGATCAAGTAACGAAGTAGATTG
Organism: Allygus modestus; assembly: GCA_963675035.1. NCBI lineage: Eukaryota > Metazoa > Arthropoda > Insecta > Hemiptera > Cicadellidae > Allygus > Allygus modestus. The sequence goes on from OY776112.1 coordinate 353,905,002, forward strand.
TGGGGCTAGAAACAGTTATGCCTTAGCCTGTTTAGTTAGTGTTCACTCCACTTTCTGTACTTGATCAAGTAACGAAGAAGATCGTGGGGCTAAAACAGTTAGGCCGTAGCCTGTTTAGTTAGTGCTCACTCTACTTTCTGTACGTGATCAAGTAACGAAGGAGATTGTGGGGGTAAAAACAGTTTGCCTTAGCCTGTTTGGTTAGTGCTCACTCCACTTTCTGTACTTGATCAAGTAACGAAGAAGATTGTAGGGCTGAACACAGTTATGCCTTAACTTGTTTAGTTAGTGCTCACTCCACTTTCTGTACTTGATCAAGTAACGAAGAAGATTGTGGGGCTAAAATAGTTAGGCCTTAGCCTGTTTAGTTAGTGCTCACTCCACTTTCTGTACTTGACCAATTAACGAAGAAGATTGTGGGGCTAAAACAGTTAGGCCTTAGCCTGTTTAGTTAGTCCTCACTCCAGTTTCTGTACTTGATCAAGTAACGAAGAAGATTGTGGGGCTAAAAACAGTTAGACCGTAGCCTGTTTAGTTAGTCCTAACTCCACTTCCTGTACTTGATCAAGTAAAAAAGAAGATTGTGGGGCTAAAATAGTTAGGCCTTAGCCTGTTTAGTTAGTGCTCACTCCACTTTCTGTACTTGACCAAGTAACGAAGAAGATTGTGGGGCTAAAACAGTTAGGCCTTAGCCTGTTTAGTTAGTGCTCACTCCACTTTCTGTACTTGATCAAGTAACGAAGAGGATTGTGGGGCTATAAACAGTTAGGCCTTAACCTGTTTAGTTACTGCTCACTCCACTTTCTGTACTTGATCAAGTAACGATTAAGATTGTGGGGCTAAAAAAAGTTAAGCCTTAGCCTGTTTAGTTAGTGCTCACTCCAGTTTCTGTACTTGATCAAGTAACGAAGAAGATTGTAGGGCTGAAAACAGTTAGGCCTTAGCCTGTTTAGATAGTGCTCACTCCACTTTCTGTACTTGATCAAATAACAAAGAAGATTGTGGGGCTAAAAACAGTTAAGCCTTAGCCTGTTTAATTAGTGCTCATTCCAATTTCTGTACTTGATCAAGTAACGAAGAAGATTATAGGGCTAAAAACAGTTAGGCCTAAGCCTGTTTAGTTAGTATTCACTCCACTTTCTGTACTTGATCAAGTAACGAAGAAGATTGTGGGGCTAAAAACAGTTAGGCTTTAGCCTGATTAGTTAGTGCTCACTCCACTTTCTGTACTTGATCAAGTAACAAAAAAGATTGTGGGGCTAAAAACAGTTAAGCCTTAGACTGTTTAATTAGTGCTAATTCCACTTTCTGTACTTGATCAAGAAACAAAGAAGATTGTAGGGCTAAAAATAGTTAGACCTTAGCCTGTTTACTTAGTGCTCACTCCACTTTCTGTACTTGATCAAGTAACGAAGAAGATTGTAGGGCTAAAAACAGTTAGGCCTTAGCCTGTTTAGTTAGTACTCACTCCACTTTCTGTACTTGATCAACAAACGAAGAAGATTGTGGGGCTAAAACAGTTATCTTTATCCTGTTTAGATAGTGCTCACTCCACTTTCTGTACTTGATCAAGTAACGAAGGAGACTGTGGGGCTAAAAACAGTTAGACCTTAGCCTGTTTACTTAGTGCTCACTCCACTTTCTGTACTTGATCAAGTAACGAAGAAGATTGTGGGGCTATAAACAGTTATGCCTTAACCTGTTTAATGCTCACTGCACTTTATGAACTTGATCAAGTAACGAAGAAGATTGTGGGGCTAAAAACAGTTAGGCCGTAGCCTTTTTATTTAGTGCCCACTCCACTTTCTGAACTTGATCAAGTAACGAAGAAGATTGTGGGGCTAAAACAGTTAGGCCTTAACCTGTTATATAGTGCTTACTCAATTTTCTGTACTTGATCAAGTAACGAAGGAGATTGTGGGGCTAAAAACAGTTATGCCTTAGCCTGTTTAGTTAGTGTTCCCTCCACTTTCTGTACTTGATCAAGTAACGAAGGAGATTGTGGGGCTAAAAACAGTTATGCCTTAGCCTGTTTAGTTAGTGCACACTCCACTTTCTGTACTTGATCAAGTAACGAAGAAGATTGTGGGGCTAAACCAGTTATGCCTTAGCCTGTTTAGTTATTGCTCACTCCACTTTCTATACTTGATCAAGTAACGAAGGAGATTTTGGGGATAAAAACAGTTATGCCTTAGCCTGTTTAGTTAGTGTTCACTCCACTTTCTGTGTTTGATCAAGTAACGAAGAAGATTGTGGGGCTAAAACAGTTATGCCTTAGCTTGTATAGTTAGTGCTCACTCCACTTTATGTACTTGATCAAGTAACGAAGTAGATTGTGGGGCTAGAAACAGTTATGCCTTAGCCTGTTTAGTTAGTGTTCACTCCACTTTCTGTACTTGATCAAGTAACGAAGAAGATCGTGGGGCTAAAACAGTTAGGCCGTAGCCTGTTTAGTTAGTGCTCACTCTACTTTCTGTACGTGATCAAGTAACGAAGGAGATTGTGGGGGTAAAAACAGTTTGCCTTAGCCTGTTTGGTTAGTGCTCACTCCACTTTCTGTACTTGATCAAGTAACGAAGAAGATTGTAGGGCTGAACACAGTTATGCCTTAACTTGTTTAGTTAGTGCTCACTCCACTTTCTGTACTTGATCAAGTAACGAAGAAGATTGTGGGGCTAAAATAGTTAGGCCTTAGCCTGTTTAGTTAGTGCTCACTCCACTTTCTGTACTTGACCAATTAACGAAGAAGATTGTGGGGCTAAAACAGTTAGGCCTTAGCCTGTTTAGTTAGTCCTCACTCCAGTTTCTGTACTTGATCAAGTAACGAAGAAGATTGTGGGGCTAAAAACAGTTAGACCGTAGCCTGTTTAGTTAGTCCTAACTCCACTTCCTGTACTTGATCAAGTAAAAAAGAAGATTGTGGGGTTAAAACAGTTATGCCTTAGCCTTTTTAGTTAGTGCTCAAACCACTTTCTGTACTTGATCAAGTAACGAAGAAGATTGTGGGGCTAAAAACAGTTAGGCCTTAGCCTGTTTAGTTAGTGCTCACTCCACTTTCTGTACTTGATCAAGTAACGAAGAAGATTGTAGGGCTGAAAACAGTTAGGCCTTAGCCTGTTTAGATAGTGCTCACTCCACTTTCTGTACTTGATCAAATAACAAAGAAGATTGTGGGGCTAAAAACAGTTAAGCCTTAGCCTGTTTAATTAGTGCTCATTCCAATTTCTGTACTTGATCAAGTAACGAAGAAGATTATAGGGCTAAAAACAGTTAGGCCTAAGCCTGTTTAGTTAGTATTCACTCCACTTTCTGTACTTGATCAAGTAACGAAGAAGATTGTGGGGCTAAAAACAGTTAGGCTTTAGCCTGATTAGTTAGTGCTCACTCCACTTTCTGTACTTGATCAAGTAACAAAAAAGATTGTGGGGCTAAAAACAGTTAAGCCTTAGACTGTTTAATTAGTGCTCATTCCACTTTCTGTACTTGATCAAGAAACAAAGAAGATTGTAGGGCTAAAAATAGTTAGACCTTAGCCTGTTTACTTAGTGCTCACTCCACTTTCTGTACTTGATCAAGTAACGAAGAAGATTGTAGGGCTAAAAACAGTTAGGCCTTAGCCTGTTTAGTTAGTACTCACTCCACTTTCTGTACTTGATCAACAAACGAAGAAGATTGTGGGGCTAAAACAGTTATCTTTATCCTGTTTAGATAGTGCTCACTCCACTTTCTGTACTTGATCAAGTAACGAAGGAGACTGTGTGGCTAAAAACAGTTAGACCTTAGCCTGTTTACTTAGTGCTCACTCCACTTTCTGTACTTGATCAAGTAACGAAGAAGATTGTGGGGCTATAAACAGTTATGCCTTAACCTGTTTAATGCTCACTGCACTTTATGTACTTGATCAAGTAACGAAGAAGATTGTGGGGCTAAAAACAGTTAGGCCGTAGCCTGTTTATTTAGTGCCCACTCCACTTTCTGAACTTGATCAAGTAACGAAGAAGATTGTGGGGCTAAAACAGTTAGGCCTTAACCTGTTATATAGTGCTTACTCAATTTTCTGTACTTGATCAAGTAACGAAGGAGATTGTGGGGCTAAAAACAGTTATGCCTTAGCCTGTTTAGTTAGTGTTCCCTCCACTTTCTGTACTTGATCAAGTAACGAAGGAGATTGTGGGGCTAAAAACAGTTATGCCTTAGCCTGTTTAGTTAGTGCACACTCCACTTTCTGTACTTGATCAAGTAACGAAGAAGATTGTGGGGCTAAACCAGTTATGCCTTAGCCTGTTTAGTTATTGCTCACTCCACTTTCTATACTTGATCAAGTAACGAAGGAGATTTTGGGGATAAAAACAGTTATGCCTTAGCCTGTTTAGTTAGTGTTCACTCCACTTTCTGTGTTTGATCAAGTAACGAAGAAGATTGTGGGGCTAAAACAGTTATGCCTTAGCTTGTATAGTTAGTGCTCACTCCACTTTCTGTACTTGATCAAGTAACGAAGTAGATTGTGGGGCTAGAAACAGTTATGCCTTAGCCTGTTTAGTTAGTGTTCACTCCACTTTCTGTACTTGATCAAGTAACGAAGAAGATCGTGGGGCTAAAACAGTTAGGCCGTAGCCTGTTTAGTTAGTGCTCACTCTACTTTCTGTACGTGATCAAGTAACGAAGGAGATTGTGGGGGTAAAAACAGTTTGCCTTAGCCTGTTTGGTTAGTGCTCACTCCACTTTCTGTACTTGATCAAGTAACGAAGGAGGTTGTGGGGCTAAAAACAGTTATGCCTTAGCTTGTTTAGTTAGTGCTCACTCCACTTTCTGTACTTGATCAAGTAACAAAGAAGATTGTGGGGCTAAAACAGTCAGACCGTAGCCTTCTTTAGTGCTCACTCTACTTTCTGTACTTGATCAAGTAACGAAGTAGATTGTGGGGCTAAAAACAGTTATGCCTTAGCCTGTTTAGTTAGTGCTCACTCCACTTTCTGTACTTGATCAAGTAACGAAGGAGATTGTGGGGCTAAAAACAGTTATGCCTTAGCCTGTTTAGTTAGTGCTCACTCCACTTTCTGTACTTGATCAAGTAACGAAGAAGATTGTGGGGCTAAAAACAGTTAGGCCTTAGCCTGTTTAGTTAGTGCTCACTCCACTTTCTGTACTTGATCAAGTAACGAAGAGGATTGCGGGGCTAAAAACAGTTAGGCCTTAACCTGTTTAGTTATTGCTCCCTCCACTTTCTGTACTTGATCAAGTAACGAAGAAGATTGTGGGGCTAAACAGTTAGGGCGTAACCTGTTTAGTTATTGCTCACTCTACTTTCTGTACTTGATCAAGTAACGAAGAAGATTGTAGGGCTGAACACAGTTACTCCTTAACCTGTTTAGATAGTGCTCACTCCACTTTCTGTACTTGATCAAGTAACAAAGAAAATTGTGGGGCTAAAATAGTTAGCCCTTAGCCTGTTTAATTAGTGCTCACTCCACTTTCTGTACTTGATCAAGTAACAAAAAAGATTGTGGGGCTAAAAACAGTTAAGCCTTAGCCTGTTTAATTAGTGCTCATTCCACTTTCTGTACTTGATCAAGAAACAAAGAAGATTGTAGGGCTAAAAACAGTTAGGCATTACCCTCTTTAGTTAGTACTCACTCCACTTTCTGTACTTGATCAAGTAACGAAGAAGATTGTAGGGCTAAAAACAGTTAGGCTTTAGCCTGATTTGTTAGTGCTCACTCCACTTTCTGTACTTGATCAAGTAACTAAGAAGATTGTGGGGCTAAAATAGTTAGGCCTTAGCCTGTTTAGTTAGTGCTCACTCCACTTTCTGTACTTGACCAAGTAACGAAGAAGATTGTGGGGCTAAAACAGTTAGGCTTTAGCCTGTTTAGTTAGTGCTCACTCCACTTTCTGTACTTGATCAAGTAACGAAGGAGGTTGTGGGGCTAAAAACAGTTATGCCTTAGCTTGTTTAGTTAGTGCTCACTCCACTTTCTGTACTTGATCAAGTAACAAAGAAGATTGTGGGGCTAAAACAGTCAGACCGTAGCCTTCTTTAGTGCTCACTCTACTTTCTGTACTTGATCAAGTAACGAAGTAGATTGTGGGGCTAAAAACAGTTATGCCTTAGCCTGTTTAGTTAGTGCTCACTCCACTTTCTGTACTTGATCAAGTAACGAAGGAGATTGTGGGGCTAAAAACAGTTATGCCTTAGCCTGTTTAGTTAGTGCTCACTCCACTTTCTGTACTTGATCAAGTAACGAAGAAGATTGTGGGGCTAAAAACAGTTAGGCCTTAGCCTGTTTAGTTAGTGCTCACTCCACTTTCTGTACTTGATCAAGTAACGAAGAGGATTGTGGGGCTAAAAACAGTTAGGCCTTAACCTGTTTAGTTATTGCTCCCTCCACTTTCTGTACTTGATCAAGTAACGAAGAAGATTGTGGGGCTAAAACAGTTAGGCCGTAACCTGTTTAGTTATTGCTCACTCTACTTTCTGTACTTGATCAAGTAACGAAGAAGATTGTAGGGCTGAACACAGTTACTCCTTAACCTGTTTAGTTAGTGCTCACTCCACTTTCTGTACTTGATCAAGTAACGAAGAAAATTGTGGGGCTAAAATAGTTAGCCCTTAGCCTGTTTAATTAGTGCTCACTCCACTTTCTGTACTTGATCAAGTAACAAAAAAGATTGTGGGGCTAAAAACAGTTAAGCCTTAGCCTGTTTAATTAGTGCTCATTCCACTTTCTGTACTTGATCAAGAAACAAAGAAGATTGTAGGGCTAAAAACAGTTAGGCATTACCCTCTTTAGTTAGTACTCACTCCACTTTCTGTACTTGATCAAGTAACGAAGAAGATTGTAGGGCTAAAAACAGTTAGGCTTTAGCCTGATTTGTTAGTGCTCACTCCACTTTCTGTACTTGATCAAGTAACTAAGAAGATTGTGGGGCTAAAATAGTTAGGCCTTAGCCTGTTTAGTTAGTGCTCACTCCACTTTCTGTACTTGACCAAGTAACGAAGAAGATTGTGGGGCTAAAACAGTTAGGCCTTATCCTGTTTAGTTAGTGCTCACTCCACTTTCTGTACTTGATCAAGTAACGAAGAGGATTGTGGGGCTATAAACAGTTAGGCCTTAACCTGTTTAGTTACTGCTCACTCCACTTTCTGTACTTGATCAAGTAACGATTAAGATTGTGGGGCTAAAAAAAGTTAAGCCTTAGCCTGTTTAGTTAGTGCTCACTCCAGTTTCTGTACTTGATCAAGTAACGAAGAAAATTGTAGGGCTGAACACAGTTATGCCTTAACTTGTTTAGTTAGTGCTCACTCCACTTTCTGTACTTGATCAAGTAACGAAGAAGATTGTGGGGCTAAAATAGTTAGGCCTTAGCCTGTTTAGTTAGTGCTCACTCCACTTTCTGTACTTGACCAATTAACGAAGAAGATTGTGGGGCTAAAACAGTTAGGCCTTAGCCTGTTTAGTTAGTCCTCACTCCAGTTTCTGTACTTGATCAAGTAACGAAGAAGATTGTGGGGCTAAAAACAGTTAGACCGTAGCCTGTTTAGTTAGTCCTAACTCCACTTCCTGTACTTGATCAAGTAAAAAAGAAGATTGTGGGGTTAAAACAGTTATGCCTTAGCCTTTTTCGTTAGTGCTCAAACCACTTTCTGTACTTGATCAAGTAACGAAGAAGATTGTGGGGCTAAAAACAGTTAGGCATTAGCCTGTTTAGTTAGTGCTCACTCCACTTTCTGTACTTGATCAAGTAACGAAGAAGATTGTAGGGCTGAAAACAGTTAGGCCTTAGCCTGTTTAGATAGTGCTCACTCCACTTTCTGTACTTGATCAAATAACAAAGAAGATTGTGGGGCTAAAAACAGTTAAGCCTTAGCCTGTTTAATTAGTGCTCATTCCAATTTCTGTACTTGATCAAGTAACGAAGAAGATTATAGGGCTAAAAACAGTTAGGCCTAAGCCTGTTTAGTTAGTATTCACTCCACTTTCTGTACTTGATCAAGTAACGAAGAAGATTGTGGGGCTAAAAACAGTTAGGCTTTAGCCTGATTAGTTAGTGCTCACTCCACTTTCTGTACTTGATCAAGTAACAAAAAAGATTGTGGGGCTAAAAACAGTTAAGCCTTAGACTGTTTAATTAGTGCTCATTCCACTTTCTGTACTTGATCAAGAAACAAAGAAGATTGTAGGGCTAAAAATAGTTAGACCTTAGCCTGTTTACTTAGTGCTCACTCCACTTTCTGTACTTGATCAAGTAACGAAGAAGATTGTAGGGCTAAAAACAGTTAGGCCTTAGCCTGTTTAGTTAGTACTCACTCCACTTTCTGTACTTGATCAACAAACGAAGAAGATTGTGGGGCTAAAACAGTTATCTTTATCCTGTTTAGATAGTGCTCACTCCACTTTCTGTACTTGATCAAGTAACGAAGGAGACTGTGGGGCTAAAAACAGTTAGACCTTAGCCTGTTTACTTAGTGCTCACTCCACTTTCTGTACTTGATCAAGTAACGAAGAAGATTGTGGGGCTATAAACAGTTATGCCTTAACCTGTTTAATGCTCACTGCACTTTATGTACTTGATCAAGTAACGAAGAAGATTGTGGGGCTAAAAACAGTTAGGCCGTAGCCTGTTTATTTAGTGCCCACTCCACTTTCTGAACTTGATCAAGTAACGAAGAAGATTGTGGGGCTAAAACAGTTAGGCCTTAACCTGTTATATAGTGCTTACTCAATTTTCTGTACTTGATCAAGTAACGAAGGAGATTGTGGGGCTAAAAACAGTTATGCCTTAGCCTGTTTAGTTAGTGTTCCCTCCATTTTCTGTACTTGATCAAGTAACGAAGGAGATTGTGGGGCTAAAAACAGTTATGCCTTAGCCTGTTTAGTTAGTGCACACTCCACTTTCTGTACTTGATCAAGTAACGATGAAGATTGTGGGGCTAAACCAGTTATGCCTTAGCCTGTTTAGTTATTGCTCACTCCACTTTCTATACTTGATCAAGTAACGAAGGAGATTTTGGGGATAAAAACAGTTATGCCTTAGCCTGTTTAGTTAGTGTTCACTCCACTTTCTGTGTTTGATCAAGTAACGAAGAAGATTGTGGGGCTAAAACAGTTATGCCTTAGCTTGTATAGTTAGTGCTCACTCCACTTTCTGTACTTGATCAAGTAACGAAGTAGATTGTGGGGCTAGAAACAGTTATGCCTTAGCCTGTTTAGTTAGTGCTCACTCCACTTTCTGTACTTGATCAAGTAACGAAGAAGATTGTAGGGCTGAAAACAGTTAGGCCTTAGCCTGTTTAGATAGTGCTCACTCCACTTTCTGTACTTGATCAAATAACAAAGAAGATTGTGGGGCTAAAAACAGTTAAGCCTTAGCCTGTTTAATTAGTGCTCATTCCAATTTCTGTACTTGATCAAGTAACGAAGAAGATTATAGGGCTAAAAACAGTTAGGCCTAAGCCTGTTTAGTTAGTATTCACTCCACTTTCTGTACTTGATCAAGTAACGAAGAAGATTGTGGGGCTAAAAACAGTTAGGCTTTAGCCTGATTAGTTAGTGCTCACTCCACTTTCTGTACTTGATCAAGTAACAAAAAAGATTGTGGGGCTAAAAACAGTTAAGCCTTAGACTGTTTAATTAGTGCTCATTCCACTTTCTGTACTTGATCAAGAAACAAAGAAGATTGTAGGGCTAAAAATAGTTGGACCTTAGCCTGTTTACTTAGTGCTCACTCCACTTTCTGTACTTGATCAACAAACGAAGAAGATTGTGGGGCTAAAACAGTTATCTTTATCCTGTTTAGATAGTGCTCACTCCACTTTCTGTACTTGATCAAGTAACGAAGGAGATTGTGGGGCTAAAAACAGTTATGCCTTAGCCTGTTAAGTTAGTGCTCACTCCACTTTCTGTACTTGATCAAGTAACGAAGAAGATTGTGGGGCTATAAACAGTTATGCCTTAACCTGTTTAATGCTCACTGCACTTTATGTACTTGATCAAGTAACGAAGAAGATTGTGGGGCTAAAAACAGTTAGGCCGTAGCCTGTTTATTTAGTGCCCACTCCACTTTCTGAACTTGATCAAGTAACGAAGAAGATTGTGGGGCTAAAACAGTTAGGCCTTAACCTGTTATATAGTGCTTACTCAATTTTCTGTACTTGATCAAGTAACGAAGGAGATTGTGGGGCTAAAAACAGTTATGCCTTAGCCTGTTTAGTTAGTGTTCCCTCCACTTTCTGTACTTGATCAAGTAACGAAGGAGATTGTGGGGCTAAAAACAGTTATGCCTTAGCCTGTTTAGTTAGTGCACACTCCACTTTCTGTACTTGATCAAGTAACGAAGAAGATTGTGGGGCTAAACCAGTTATGCCTTAGCCTGTTTAGTTATTGCTCACTCCACTTTCTATACTTGATCAAGTAACGAAGGAGATTTTGGGGATAAAAACAGTTATGCCTTAGCCTGTTTAGTTAGTGTTCACTCCACTTTCTGTGTTTGATCAAGTAACGAAGAAGATTGTGGGGCTAAAACAGTTATGCCTTAGCTTGTATAGTTAGTGCTCACTCCACTTTCTGTACTTGATCAAGTAACGAAGTAGATTGTGGGGCTAGAAACAGTTATGCCTTAGCCTGTTTAGTTAGTGTTCACTCCACTTTCTTTACTTGATCAAGTAACGAAGAAGATCGTGGGGCTAAAACAGTTAGGCCATAGCCTGTTTAGTTAGTGCTCACTCTACTTTCTGTACGTGATCAAGTAACGAAGGAGATTGTGGGGGTAAAAACAGTTTGCCTTAGCCCTTTTGGTTAGTGCTCACTCCACTTTCTGTACTTGATCAAGTAACGAAGGAGGTTGTGGGGCTAAAAACAGTTATGCCTTAGCTTGTTTAGTTAGTGCTCACTCCACTTTCTGTACTTGATCAAGTAACAAAGAAGATTGTGGGGCTAAAAACAGTTATGCCTTAGCCTGTTTAGTTAGTGCTCACTCCACTTTCTGTACTTGATCAAGTAACGAAGGAGATTGTGGGGCTAAAAACAGTTATGCCTTAGCCTGTTTAGTTAGTGCTCACTCCACTTTCTGTACTTGATCAAGTAACGAAGAAGATTGTGGGGCTAAAAACAGTTAGGACTTAGCCTGTTTAGTTAGTGCTCACTCCACTTTCTGTACTTGATCAAGTAACGAAGAGGATTGTGGGGCTAAAAACAGTTAGGCCTTAACCTGTTTAGTTATTGCTCCCTCCACTTTCTGAACTTGATCAAGTAACGAAGAAGATTGTGGGGCTAAAACAGTTAGGCCGTAACCTGTTTAGTTATTGCTCACTCTACTTTCTGTACTTGATCAAGTAACGAAGAAGATTGTAGGGCTGAACACAGTTACTCCTTAACCTGTTTAGTTAGTGCTCACTCCACTTTCTGTACTTGATCAAGTAACGAAGAAAATTGTGGGGCTAAAATAGTTAGCCCTTAGCCTGTTTAATTAGTGCTCACTCCACTTTCTGTACTTGATCAAGTAACAAAAAAGATTGTGGGGCTAAAAACAGTTAAGCCTTAGCCTGTTTAATTAGTGCTCATTCCACTTTCTGTACTTGATCAAGAAACAAAGAAGATTGTAGGGCTAAAAACAGTTAGGCATTACCCTCTTTAGTTAGTACTCACTCCACTTTCTGTACTTGATCAAGTAACGAAGAAGATTGTAGGGCTAAAAACAGTTAGGCTTTAGCCTGATTTGTTAGTGCTCACTCCACTTTCTGTACTTGATCAAGTAACTAAGAAGATTGTGGGGCTAAAATAGTTAGGCCTTAGCCTGTTTAGTTAGTGCTCACTCCACTTTCTGTACTTGACCAAGTAACGAAGAAGATTGTGGGGCTAAAACAGTTAGGCTTTAGCCTGTTTAGTTAGTGCTCACTCCACTTTCTGTACTTGATCAAGTAACGAAGGAGGTTGTGGGGCTAAAAACAGTTATGCCTTAGCTTGTTTAGTTAGTGCTCACTCCACTTTCTGTACTTGATCAAGTAACAAAGAAGATTGTGGGGCTAAAACAGTCAGACCGTAGCCTTCTTTAGTGCTCACTCTACTTTCTGTACTTGATCAAGTAACGAAGTAGATTGTGGGGCTAAAAACAGTTATGCCTTAGCCTGTTTAGTTAGTGCTCACTCCACTTTCTGTACTTGATCAAGTAACGAAGGAGATTGTGGGGCTAAAAACAGTTATGCCTTAGCCTGTTTAGTTAGTGCTCACTCCACTTTCTGTACTTGATCAAGTAACGAAGAAGATTGTGGGGCTAAAAACAGTTAGGCCTTAGCCTGTTTAGTTAGTGCTCACTCCACTTTCTGTACTTGATCAAGTAACGAAGAGGATTGTGGGGCTAAAAACAGTTAGGCCTTAACCTGTTTAGTTATTGCTCCCTCCACTTTCTGTACTTGATCAAGTAACGAAGAAGATTGTGGGGCTAAAACAGTTAGGCCGTAACCTGTTTAGTTATTGCTCACTCTACTTTCTGTACTTGATCAAGTAACGAAGAAGATTGTAGGGCTGAACACAGTTACTCCTTAACCTGTTTAGTTAGTGCTCACTCCACTTTCTGTACTTGATCAAGTAACGAAGAAAATTGTGGGGCTAAAATAGTTAGCCCTTAGCCTGTTTAATTAGTGCTCACTCCACTTTCTGTACTTGATCAAGTAACAAAAAAGATTGTGGGGCTAAAAACAGTTAAGCCTTAGCCTGTTTAATTAGTGCTCATTCCACTTTCTGTACTTGATCAAGAAACAAAGAAGATTGTAGGGCTAAAAACAGTTAGGCATTACCCTCTTTAGTTAGTACTCACTCCACTTTCTGTACTTGATCAAGTAACGAAGAAGATTGTAGGGCTAAAAACAGTTAGGCTTTAGCCTGATTTGTTAGTGCTCACTCCACTTTCTGTACTTGATCAAGTAACTAAGAAGATTGTGGGGCTAAAATAGTTAGGCCTTAGCCTGTTTAGTTAGTGCTCACTCCACTTTCTGTACTTGACCAAGTAACGAAGAAGATTGTGGGGCTAAAACAGTTAGGCCTTAGCCTGTTTAGTTAGTGCTCACTCCACTTTCTGTACTTGATCAAGTAACGAAGAGGATTGTGGGGCTATAAACAGTTAGGCCTTAACCTGTTTAGTTACTGCTCACTCCACTTTCTGTACTTGATCAAGTAACGATTAAGATTGTGGGGCTAAAAAAAGTTAAGCCTTAGCCTGTTTAGTTAGTGCTCACTCCAGTTTCTGTACTTGATCAAGTAACGAAGAAGATTGTAGGGCTGAACACAGTTATGCCTTAACTTGTTTAGTTAGTGCTCACTCCACTTTCTGTACTTGATCAAGTAACGAAGAAGATTGTGGGGCTAAAATAGTTAGGCCTTAGCCTGTTTAGTTAGTGCTCACTCCACTTTCTGTACTTGACCAATTAACGAAGAAGATTGTGGGGCTAAAACAGTTAGGCCTTAGCCTGTTTAGTTAGTCCTCACTCCAGTTTCTGTACTTGATCAAGTAACGAAGAAGATTGTGGGGCTAAAAACAGTTAGACCGTAGCCTGTTTAGTTAGTCCTAACTCCACTTCCTGTACTTGATCAAGTAAAAAAGAAGATTGTGGGGTTAAAACAGTTATGCCTTAGCCTTTTTAGTTAGTGCTCAAACCACTTTCTGTACTTGATCAAGTAACGAAGAAGATTGTGGGGCTAAAAACAGTTAGGCCTTAGCCTGTTTAGTTAGTGCTCACTCCACTTTCTGTACTTGATCAAGTAACGAAGAAGATTGTAGGGCTGAAAACAGTTAGGCCTTAGCCTGTTTAGATAGTGCTCACTCCACTTTCTGTACTTGATCAAATAACAAAGAAGATTGTGGGGCTAAAAACAGTTAAGCCTTAGCCTGTTTAATTAGTGCTCATTCCAATTTCTGTACTTGATCAAGTAACGAAGAAGATTATAGGGCTAAAAACAGTTAGGCCTAAGCCTGTTTAGTTAGTATTCACTCCACTTTCTGTACTTGATCAAGTAACGAAGAAGATTGTGGGGCTAAAAACAGTTAGGCTTTAGCCTGATTAGTTAGTGCTCACTCCACTTTCTGTACTTGATCAAGTAACAAAAAAGATTGTGGGGCTAAAAACAGTTAAGCCTTAGACTGTTTAATTAGTGCTCATTCCACTTTCTGTACTTGATCAAGAAACAAAGAAGATTGTAGGGCTAAAAATAGTTAGACCTTAGCCTGTTTACTTAGTGCTCACTCCACTTTCTGTACTTGATCAAGTAACGAAGAAGATTGTAGGGCTAAAAACAGTTAGGCCTTAGCCTGTTTAGTTAGTACTCACTCCACTTTCTGTACTTGATCAACAAACGAAGAAGATTGTGGGGCTAAAACAGTTATCTTTATCCTGTTTAGATAGTGCTCACTCCACTTTCTGTACTTGATCAAGTAACGAAGGAGACTGTGGGGCTAAAAACAGTTAGACCTTACCCTGTTTACTTAGTGCTCACTCCACTTTCTGTACTTGATCAAGTAACGAAGAAGATTGTGGGGCTATAAACAGTTATGCCTTAACCTGTTTAATGCTCACTGCACTTTATGTACTTGATCAAGTAACGAAGAAGATTGTGGGGCTAAAAACAGTTAGGCCGTAGCCTGTTTATTTAGTGCCCACTCCACTTTCTGAACTTGATCAAGTAACGAAGAAGATTGTGGGGCTAAAACAGTTAGGCCTTAACCTGTTATATAGTGCTTACTCAATTTTCTGTACTTGATCAAGTAACGAAGGAGATTGTGGGGCTAAAAACAGTTATGCCTTAGCCTGTTTAGTTAGTGTTCCCTCCACTTTCTGTACTTGATCAAGTAACGAAGGAGATTGTGGGGCGAAAAACAGTTATGCCTTAGCCTGTTTAGTTAGTGCACACTCCACTTTCTGTATTTGATCAAGTAACGAAGAAGATTGTGGGGCTAAACCAGTTATGCCTTAGCCTGTTTAGTTATTGCTCACTCCACTTTCTATACTTGATCAAGTAACGAAGGAGATTTTGGGGATAAAAACAGTTATGCCTTAGCCTGTTTAGTTAGTGTTCACTCCACTTTCTGTGTTTGATCAAGTAACGAAGAAGATTGTGGGGCTAAAACAGTTATGCCTTAGCTTGTTTAGTTAGTGCTCACTCCACTTTCTGTACTTGATCAAGTAACGAAGTAGATTGTGGGGCTAGAAACAGTTATGCCTTAGCCTGTTTAGTTAGTGTTCACTCCACTTTCTGTACTTGATCAAGTAACGAAGAAGATCGTGGGGCTAAAACAGTTAGGCCGTAGCCTGTTTAGTTAGTGCTCACTCTACTTTCTGTACGTGATCAAGTAACGAAGGAGATTGTGGGGGTAAAAACAGTTTGCCTTAGCCTGTTTGGTTAGTGCTCACTCCACTTTCTGTACTTGATCAAGTAACGAAGGAGGTTGTGGGGCTAAAAACAGTTATGCCTTAGCTTGTTTAGTTAGTGCTCACTCCACTTTCTGTACTTGATCAAGTAACAAAGAAGATTGTGGGGCTAAAACAGTCAGACCGTAGCCTTCTTTAGTGCTCACTCTACTTTCTGTACTTGATCAAGTAACGAAGTAGATTGTGGGGCTAAAAACAGTTATGCCTTAGCCTGTTTAGTTAGTGCTCACTCCACTATCTGTACTTGATCAAGTAACGAAGGAGATTGTGGGGCTAAAAACAGTTAGGCCTTAGCCTGTTTAGTTAGTGCTCACTCCACTTTCTGTACTTGATCAAGTAACGAAGAGGATTGTGGGGCTAAAAACAGTTAGGCCTTAACCTGTTTAGTTATTGCTCCCTCCACTTTCTGTAATTGATCAAGTAACGAAGAAGATTGTGGGGCTAAAACAGTTAGGCCGTAACCTGTTTAGTTATTGCTCACTCTTCTTTCTGTACTTGATCAAGTAACGAAGAAGATTGTAGGGCTGAACACAGTTACTCCTTAACCTGTTTAGTTAGTGCTCACTCCACTTTCTGTACTTGATCAAGTAACGAAGAAAATTGTGGGGCTAAAATAGTTAGCCCTTAGCCTGTTTAATTAGTGCTCAGTCCACTTTCTGTACTTGATCAAGTAACAAAAACGATTGTGGGGCTAAAAACAGTTAAGCCTTAGCCTGTTTAATTAGTGCTCATTCCACTTTCTGTACTTGATCAAGAAACAAAGAAGATTGTAGGGCTAAAAACAGTTAGGCATTACCCTCTTTAGTTAGTACTCACTCCACTTTCTGTACTTGATCAAGTAACGAAGAAGATTGTAGGGCTAAAAACAGTTAGGCTTTAGCCTGATTTGTTAGTGCTCACTCCACTTTCTGTACTTGATCAAGTAACTAAGAAGATTGTGGGGCTAAAATAGTTAGGCCTTAGCCTGTTTAGTTAGTGCTCACTCCACTTTCTGTACTTGACCAAGTAACGAAGAAGATTGTGGGGCTAAAACAGTTAGGCCTTAGCCTGTTTAGTTAGTGCTCACTCCACTTTCTGTACTTGATCAAGTAACGAAGGAGGTTGTGGGGCTAAAAACAGTTATGCCTTAGCTTGTTTAGTTAGTGCTCACTCCACTTTCTGTACTTGATCAAGTAACAAAGAAGATTGTGGGGCTAAAACAGTCAGACCGTAGCCTTCTTTAGTGCTCACTCTACTTTCTGTACTTGATCAAGTAACGAAGTAGATTGTGGGGCTAAAAACAGTTATGCCTTAGCCTGTTTAGTTAGTGCTCACTCCACTTTCTGTACTTGATCAAGTAACGAAGGAGATTGTGGGGCTAAACCAGTTATGCCTTTGCCTGTTTAGTTATTGCTCACTCCACTTTCTATACTTGATCAAGTAACGAAGGAGATTTTGGGGATAAAAACAGTTATGCCTTAGCCTGTTTAGTTAGTGTTCACTCCACTTTCTGTGTTTGATCAAGTAACGAAGAAGATTGTGGGGCTAAAACAGTTATGCCTTAGCTTGTTTAGTTAGTGCTCACTCCACTTTCTGTACTTGATCAAGTAACGAAGTAGATTGTGGGGCTAGAAACAGTTATGCCTTAGCCTGTTTAGTTATTGCTCACTCTACTTTCTGTACTTGATCAAGTAACGAAGAAGATTGTAGGGCTGAACACAGTTACTCCTTAACCTGTTTAGTTAGTGCTCACTCCACTTTCTGTACTTGATCAAGTAACGAAGAAAATTGTGGGGCTAAAATAGTTAGCCCTTAGCCTGTTTAATTAGTGCTCACTCCACTTTCTGTACTTGATCAAGTAACAAAAAAGATTGTGGGGCTAAAAACAGTTAAGCCTTAGCCTGTTTAATTAGTGCTCATTCCACTTTCTGTACTTGATCAAAAAACAAAGAAGATTGTAGGGCTAAAAACAGTTAGGCATTACCCTCTTTAGTTAGTACTCACTCCACTTTCTGTACTTGATCAAGTAACGAAGAAGATTGTAGGGCTAAAAACAGTTAGGCTTTAGCCTGATTTGTTAGTGCTCACTCCACTTTCTGTACTTGATCAAGTAACTAAGAAGATTGTGGGGCTAAAATAGTTAGGCCTTAGCCTGTTTAGTTAGTGCTCACTCCACTTTCTGTACTTGACCAAGTAACGAAGAAGATTGTGGGGCTAAAACAGTTAGGCCTTAGCCTGTTTAGTTAGTGCTCACTCCACTTTCTGTACTTGATCAAGTAACGAAGAGGATTGTGGGGCTATAAACAGTTAGGCCTTAACCTGTTTAGTTACTGCTCACTCCACTTTCTGTACTTGATCAAGTAACGATTAAGATTGTGGGGCTAAAAAAAGTTAAGCCTTAGCCTGTTTAGTTAGTGCTCACTCCAGTTTCTGTACTTGATCAAGTAACGAAGAAGATTGTAGGGCTGAACACAGTTATGCCTTAACTTGTTTAGTTAGTGCTCACTCCACTTTCTGTACTTTATCAAGTAACGAAGAAGATTGTGCGGCTAAAATAGTTAGGCCTTAGCCTGTTTAGTTAGTGCTCACTCCACTTTCTGTACTTGACCAATTAACGAAGAAGATTGTGGGGCTAAAACAGTTAGGCCTTAGCCTGTTTAGTTAGTCCTCACTCCAGTTTCTGTACTTGATCAAGTAACGAAGAAGATTGTGGGGCTAAAAACAGTTAGACCGTAGCCTGTTTAGTTAGTCCTAACTCCACTTCCTGTACTTGATCAAGTAAAAAAGAAGATTGTGGGGTTAAAACAGTTATGCCTTAGCCTTTTTAGTTAGTGCTCAAACCACTTTCTGTACTTGATCAAGTAACGAAGAAGATTGTGGGGCTAAAAACAGTTAGGCCTTAGCCTGTTTAGTTAGTGCTCACTCCACTTTCTGTACTTGATCAAGTAACGAAGAAGATTGTAGGGCTGAAAACAGTTAGGCCTTAGCCTGTTTAGATAGTGCTCACTCCACTTTCTGTACTTGATCAAATAACAAAGAAGATTGTGGGGCTAAAAACAGTTAAGCCTTAGCCTGTTTAATTAGTGCTCATTCCAATTTCTGTACTTGATCAAGTAACGAAGAAGATTATAGGGCTAAAAACAGTTAGGCCTAAGCCTGTTTAGTTAGTATTCACTCCACTTTCTGTACTTGATCAAGTAACGAAGAAGATTGTGGGGCTAAAAACAGTTAGGCTTTAGCCTGATTAGTTAGTGCTCACTCCACTTTCTGTACTTGATCAAGTAACAAAAAAGATTGTGGGGCTAAAAACAGTTAAGCCTTAGACTGTTTAATTAGTGCTCATTCCACTTTCTGTACTTGATCAAGAAACAAAGAAGATTGTAGGGCTAAAAATAGTTAGACCTTAGCCTGTTTACTTAGTGCTCACTCCACTTTCTGTACTTGATCAAGTAACGAAGAAGATTGTAGGGCTAAAAACAGTTAGGCCTTAGCCTGTTTAGTTAGTACTCACTCCACTTTCTGTACTTGATCAACAAACGAAGAAGATTGTGGGGCTAAAACAGTTATCTTTATCCTGTTTAGATAGTGCTCACTCCACTTTCTGTACTTGATCAAGTAACGAAGGAGACTGTGGGGCTAAAAACAGTTAGACCTTAGCCTGTTTACTTAGTGCTCACTCCACTTTCTGTACTTGATCAAGTAACGAACAAGATTGTGGGGCTATAAACAGTTATGCCTTAACCTGTTTAATGCTCACTGCACTTTATGTACTTGATCAAGTAACGAAGAAGATTGTGGGGCTAAAAACAGTTAGGCCGTAGCCTCTTTATTTAGTGCCCACTCCACTTTCTGAACTTGATCAAGTAACGAAGAAGATTGTGGGGCTAAAACAGTTAGGCCTTAACCTGTTATATAGTGCTTACTCAATTTTCTGTACTTGATCAAGTAACGAAGGAGATTGTGGGGCTAAAAACAGTTATGCCTTAGCCTGTTTAGTTAGTGTTCCCTCCACTTTCTGTACTTAATCAAGTAACGAAGGAGATTGTGGGGCTAAAAACAGTTATGCCTTAGCCTGTTTAGTTAGTGCACACTCCACTTTCTGTACTTGATCAAGTAACGAAGAAGATTGTGGGGCTAAACCAGTTATGCCTTAGCCTGTTTAGTTATTGCTCACTCCACTTTCTATACTTGATCAAGTAACGAAGGAGATTTTGGGGATAAAAACAGTTATGCCTTAGCCTGTTTAGTTAGTGTTCACTCCACTTTCTGTGTTTGATCAAGTAACGAAGAAGATTGTGGGGCTAAAACAGTTATGCCTTAGCTTGTTTAGTTAGTGCTCACTCCACTTTCTGTACTTGATCAAGTAACGAAGTAGATTGTGGGGCTAGAAACAGTTATGCCTTAGCCTGTTTAGTTATTGCTCACTCTACTTTCTGTACTTGATCAAGTAACGAAGAAGATTGTAGGGCTGAACACAGTTACTCCTTAACCTGTTTAGTTAGTGCTCACTCCACTTTCTGTACTTGATCAAGTAACGAAGAAAATTGTGGGGCTAAAATAGTTAGCCCTTAGCCTGTTTAATTAGTGCTCACTCCACTTTCTGTACTTGATCAAGTAACAAAAAAGATTGTGGGGCTAAAAACAGTTAAGCCTTAGCCTGTTTAATTAGTGCTCATTCCACTTTCTGTACTTGATCAAAAAACAAAGAAGATTGTAGGGCTAAAAACAGTTAGGCATTACCCTCTTTAGTTAGTACTCACTCCACTTTCTGTACTTGATCAAGTAACGAAGAAGATTGTAGGGCTAAAAACAGTTAGGCTTTAGCCTGATTTGTTAGTGCTCACTCCACTTTCTGTACTTGATCAAGTAACTAAGAAGATTGTGGGGCTAAAATAGTTAGGCCTTAGCCTGTTTAGTTAGTGCTCACTCCACTTTCTGTACTTGACCAAGTAACGAAGAAGATTGTGGGGCTAAAACAGTTAGGCCTTAGCCTGTTTAGTTAGTGCTCACTCCACTTTCTGTACTTGATCAAGTAACGAAGAGGATTGTGGGGCTATAAACAGTTAGGCCTTAACCTGTTTAGTTACTGCTCACTCCACTTTCTGTACTTGATCAAGTAACGATTAAGATTGTGGGGCTAAAAAAAGTTAAGCCTTAGCCTGTTTAGTTAGTGCTCACTCCAGTTTCTGTACTTGATCAAGTAACGAAGAAGATTGTAGGGCTGAACACAGTTATGCCTTAACTGGTTTAGTTAGTGCTCACTCCACTTTCTGTACTTGATCAAGTAACGAAGAAGATTGTGGGGCTAAAATAGTTAGGCCTTAGCCTGTTTAGTTAGTGCTCACTTTACTTTCTGTACTTGACCAATTAACGAAGAAGATTGTGGGGCTAAAACAGTTAGGCCTTAGCCTGTTTAGTTAGTCCTCACTCCAGTTTCTGTACTTGATCAAGTAACGAAGAAGATTGTGGGGCTAAAAACAGTTAGACCGTAGCCTGTTTAGTTAGTCCTAACTCCACTTCCTGTACTTGATCAAGTAAAAAAGAAGATTGTGGGGTTAAAACAGTTATGCCTTAGCCTTTTTAGTTAGTGCTCAAACCACTTTCTGTACTTGATCAAGTAACGAAGAAGATTGTGGGGCTAAAAACAGTTAGGCCTTAGCCTGTTTAGTTAGTGCTCACTCCACTTTCTGTACTTGATCAAGTAACGAAGAAGATTGTAGGGCTGAAAACAGTTAGGCCTTAGCCTGTTTAGATAGTGCTCACTCCACTTTCTGTACTTGATCAAATAACAAAGAAGATTGTGGGGCTAAAAACAGTTAAGCCTTAGCCTGTTTAATTAGTGCTCATTCCAATTTCTGTACTTGATCAAGTAACGAAGAAGATTATAGGGCTAAAAACAGTTAGGCCTAAGCCTGTTTAGTTAGTATTCACTCCACTTTCTGTACTTGATCAAGTAACGAAGAAGATTGTGGGGCTAAAAACAGTTAGGCTTTAGCCTGATTAGTTAGTGCTCACTCCACTTTCTGTACTTGATCAAGTAACAAAAAAGATTGTGGGGCTAAAAACAGTTAAGCCTTAGACTATTTAATTAGTGCTCATTCCACTTTCTGTACTTGATCAAGAAACAAAGAAGATTGTAGGGCTAAAAATAGTTAGACCTTAGCCTGTTTACTTAGTGCTCACTCCACTTTCTGTACTTGATCAAGTAACGAAGAAGATTGTAGGGCTAAAAACAGTTAGGCCTTAGCCTGTTTAGTTAGTACTCACTCCACTTTCTGTACTTGATCAACAAACGAAGAAGATTGTGGGGCTAAAACAGTTATCTTTATCCTGTTTAGATAGTGCTCACTCCACTTTCTGTACTTGATCAAGTAACTAAGGAGACTGTGGGGCTAAAAACAGTTAGACCTTAGCCTGTTTACTTAGTGCTCACTCCACTTTCTGTACTTGATCAAGTAACGAAGAAGATTGTGGGGCTATAAACAGTTATGCCTTAACCTGTTTAATGCTCACTGCACTTTATGTACTTGATCAAGTAACGAAGAAGATTGTGGGGCTAAAAACAGTTAGGCCGTAGCCTGTTTATTTAGTGCCCACTCCACTTTCTGAACTTGATCAAGTAACGAAGAAGATTGTGGGGCTAAAACAGTTAGGCCTTAACCTGTTATATAGTGCTTACTCAATTTTCTGTACTTGATCAAGTAACGAAGGAGATTGTGGGGCTAAAAACAGTTATGCCTTAGCCTGTTTAGTTAGTGTTCCCTCCACTTTCTGTACTTAATCAAGTAACGAAGGAGATTGTGGGGCTAAAAACAGTTATGCCTTAGCCTGTTTAGTTAGTGCACACTCCACTTTCTGTACTTGATCAAGTAACGAAGAAGATTGTGGGGCTAAACCAGTTATGCCTTAGCCTGTTTAGTTATTGCTCACTCCACTTTCTATACTTGATCAAGTAACGAAGGAGATTTTGGGGATAAAAACAGTTATGCCTTAGCCTGTTTAGTTAGTGTTCACTCCACTTTCTGTGTTTGATCAAGTAACGAAGAAGATTGTGGGGCTAAAACAGTTATGCCTTAGCTTGTTTAGTTAGTGCTCACTCCACTTTCTGTACTTGATCAAGTAACGAAGTAGATTGTGGGGCTAGAAACAGTTATGCCTTAGCCTGTTTAGTTATTGCTCACTCTACTTTCTGTACTTGATCAAGTAACGAAGAAGATTGTAGGGCTGAACACAGTTACTCCTTAACCTGTTTAGTTAGTGCTCACTCCACTTTCTGTACTTGATCAAGTAACGAAGAAAATTGTGGGGCTAAAATAGTTAGCCCTTAGCCTGTTTAATTAGTGCTCACTCCACTTTCTGTACTTGATCAAGTAACAAAAAAGATTGTGGGGCTAAAAACAGTTAAGCCTTAGCCTGTTTAATTAGTGCTCATTCCACTTTCTGTACTTGATCAAAAAACAAAGAAGATTGTAGGGCTAAAAACAGTTAGGCATTACCCTCTTTAGTTAGTACTCACTCCACTTTCTGTACTTGATCAAGTAACGAAGAAGATTGTAGGGCTAAAAACAGTTAGGCTTTAGCCTGATTTGTTAGTGCTCACTCCACTTTCTGTACTTGATCAAGTAACTAAGAAGATTGTGGGGCTAAAATAGTTAGGCCTTAGCCTGTTTAGTTAGTGCTCACTCCACTTTCTGTACTTGACCAAGTAACGAAGAAGATTGTGGGGCTAAAACAGTTAGGCCTTAGCCTGTTTAGTTAGTGCTCACTCCACTTTCTGTACTTGATCAAGTAACGAAGAGGATTGTGGGGCTATAAACAGTTAGGCCTTAACCTGTTTAGTTACTGCTCACTCCACTTTCTGTACTTGATCAAGTAACGATTAAGATTGTGGGGCTAAAAAAAGTTAAGCCTTAGCCTGTTTAGTTAGTGCTCACTCCAGTTTCTGTACTTGATCAAGTAACGAAGAAGATTGTAGGGCTGAACACAGTTATGCCTTAACTGGTTTAGTTAGTGCTCACTCCACTTTCTGTACTTGATCAAGTAACGAAGAAGATTGTGGGGCTAAAATAGTTAGGCCTTAGCCTGTTTAGTTAGTGCTCACTTTACTTTCTGTACTTGACCAATTAACGAAGAAGATTGTGGGGCTAAAACAGTTAGGCCTTAGCCTGTTTAGTTAGTCCTCACTCCAGTTTCTGTACTTGATCAAGTAACGAAGAAGATTGTGGGGCTAAAAACAGTTAGACCGTAGCCTGTTTAGTTAGTCCTAACTCCACTTCCTGTACTTGATCAAGTAAAAAAGAAGATTGTGGGGTTAAAACAGTTATGCCTTAGCCTTTTTAGTTAGTGCTCAAACCACTTTCTGTACTTGATCAAGTAACGAAGAAGATTGTGGGGCTAAAAACAGTTAGGCCTTAGCCTGTTTAGTTAGTGCTCACTCCACTTTCTGTACTTGATCAAGTAACGAAGAAGATTGTAGGGCTGAAAACAGTTAGGCCTTAGCCTGTTTAGATAGTGCTCACTCCACTTTCTGTACTTGATCAAATAACAAAGAAGATTGTGGGGCTAAAAACAGTTAAGCCTTAGCCTGTTTAATTAGTGCTCATTCCAATTTCTGTACTTGATCAAGTAACGAAGAAGATTATAGGGCTAAAAACAGTTAGGCCTAAGCCTGTTTAGTTAGTATTCACTCCACTTTCTGTACTTGATCAAGTAACGAAGAAGATTGTGGGGCTAAAAACAGTTAGGCTTTAGCCTGATTAGTTAGTGCTCACTCCACTTTCTGTACTTGATCAAGTAACAAAAAAGATTGTGGGGCTAAAAACAGTTAAGCCTTAGACTATTTAATTAGTGCTCATTCCACTTTCTGTACTTGATCAAGAAACAAAGAAGATTGTAGGGCTAAAAATAGTTAGACCTTAGCCTGTTTACTTAGTGCTCACTCCACTTTCTGTACTTTATCAAGTAACGAAGAAGATTGTAGGGCTAAAAACAGTTAGGCCTTAGCCTGTTTAGTTAGTACTCACTCCACTTTCTGTACTTGATCAACAAACGAAGAAGATTGTGGGGCTAAAACAGTTATCTTTATCCTGTTTAGATAGTGCTCACTCCACTTTCTGTACTTGATCAAGTAACTAAGGAGACTGTGGGGCTAAAAACAGTTAGACCTTAGCCTGTTTACTTAGTGCTCACTCCACTTTCTGTACTTGATCAAGTAACGAAGAAGATTGTGGGGCTATAAACAGTTATGCCTTAACCTGTTTAATGCTCACTGCACTTTATGTACTTGATCAAGTAACGAAGAAGATTGTGGGGCTAAAAACAGTTAGGCCGTAGCCTGTTTATTTAGTGCCCACTCCACTTTCTGAACTTGATCAAGTAACGAAGAAGATTGTGGGGCTAAAACAGTTAGGCCTTAACCTGTTATATAGTGCTTACTCAATTTTCTGTACTTGATCAAGTAACGAAGGAGATTGTGGGGCTAAAAACAGTTATGCCTTAGCCTGTTTAGTTAGTGTTCCCTCCACTTTCTGTACTTGATCAAGTAACGAAGGAGATTGTGGGGCTAAAAACAGTTATGCCTTAGCCTGTTTAGTTAGTGCACACTCCACTTTCTGTACTTGATCAAGTAACGAAGAAGATTGTGGGGCTAAACCAGTTATGCCTTAGCCTGTTTAGTTATTGCTCACTCCACTTTCTATACTTGATCAAGTAACGAAGGAGATTTTGGGGATAAAAACAGTTATGCCTTAGCCTGTTTAGTTAGTGTTCACTCCACTTTCTGTGTTTGATCAAGTAACGAAGAAGATTGTGGGGCTAAAACAGTTATGCCTTAGCTTGTTTAGTTAGTGCTCACTCCACTTTCTGTACTTGATCAAGTAACGAAGTAGATTGTGGGGCTAGAAACAGTTATGCCTTAGCCTGTTTAGTTAGTGTTCACTCCACTTTCTGTACTTGATCATGTAACGAAGAAGATCGTGGGGCTAAAACAGTTAGGCCGTAGCCTGTTTAGTTAGTGCTCACTCTACTTTCTGTACGTGATCAAGTAACGAAGGAGATTGTGGGGGTAAAAACAGTTTGCCTTAGCCTGTTTGGTTAGTGCTCACTCCACTTTCTGTACTTGATCAAGTAACGAAGGAGGTTGTGGGGCTAAAAACAGTTATGCCTTAGCTTGTTTAGTTAGTGCTCACTCCACTTTCTGTACTTGATCAAGTAACAAAGAAGATTGTGGGGCTAAAACAGTCAGACCGTAGCCTTCTTTAGTGCTCACTCTACTTTCTGTACTTGATCAAGTAACGAAGAAGATTGTGGGGCTAAAAACAGTTAGGCCTTAGCCTGTTTAGTTAGTGCTCACTCCACTTTCTGTACTTGATCAAGTAACGAAGAGGATTTTGGGGCTAAAAACAGTTAGGCCTTAACCTGTTTAGTTACTGCTCACTCCACTTTCTGTACTTGATCAAGTAACGAAGAAGATTGTGGGGCTAAAAAGTTAAGCCTTAGCCTGTTTAGTTAGTGCTCACTCCAGTTTCTGTACTTGATCAAGTAACGAAGAAGATTGTAGGGCTGAACACAGTTATCCCTTAACCTGTTTAGTTAGTGCTCACTCCACTTTCTGTACTTGATCAAGTAACGAAGAAGATTGTGAGGCTAAAATAGTTAGGCCTTAGGCTGTTTAGTTAGTGCTCACTCCACTTTCTGTACTTGGTCAAGTAACAAAAAAGATTGTGGGGCTAAAACAGTTAGGCCTTAGCCTGTTTAGTTAGTGCTCACTCCACTTTCTGTACTTGATCAAGTAACGAAGAAGATTATGGGGGTAAAAACAGTTAGACCGTAGCCTGTTTAATTAGTCCTAACTCCACTTCCTGTACTTGATCAAGTAAAGAAGAAGATTGTGGGGCTAAAAACAGTTATGCCTTAACCTGTTTAGTACTCACTCCACTTTATTTACTTGATCAAGTAACGAAGAAGATTGTGGGGCTAAAATAGTTAGGCCTTAGCCTGTTTAGTTAGTGCTCACTCCACTTTCTGTACTTAACCAAGTAAGGAAGAAGATTGTGGGGCTAAAACAGTTAGGCCTTAGCCTGTTTAGTTAGTGCTCACTTCAATTTCTGTACTTGATCAAGTAACGAAGAAGATTGTGGGGCTAAAAACAGTTAGGCCTTAGCCTGTTTAGTTAGTGCTCACTCCACTTTCTGTACTTGATCAAGTAACGAAGAGGATTGTGGGGATATAAACAGTTAGACCGTAGCCTGTTTAGTTAGTCCTAACTCCACTTCCTGTACTTGATCAAGTAAAGAAGAAGATTGTGGGGCTAAAGTAGTGGGCATTTGGGCTGCTAGACCGGATGTGACGTCATCCGGTCACGTGACCGGATGCGCTGAGTCATTAAACACGTCATCTGAGCCTCAGCCAGTGACGTAGGTGGTTTTGTGACGTAATGAGGGAAAGGTTAAAGTTCAAGGTCACTGGGAGGTTATTTTAAAAAAGTACTACCTCGCACGCGTAAAATCCGATTGTGATTCGATAGTTTTAATTCGATAAAAATATCGAATGAAAAATCGAATGAAGCAATCGAATGATACGAGTGCGAGGTAGTACTATTTCATTTAACTTTATTTTTACATTTCTTTTTATTTACAATAAGTTATATTTACAATAATTTATGTTTACAATAGTTCCCCGTTGTTTGTCATCATCGATGTTGTTGATCCGGAGTCGCGACCATCACTTCGTTTTCTGATGAAAGGCGGTAGATACTTTGACCCCTGCGCAGAGTCTATGTTGTTTGTTGCGATCAGTTCTAAAGATAAACTGTAACCATTCGCTAGGAGAAGTCTTAACTCCTCTTTAAAAACCTCCAGGTCCGTCGAAGTTGATAGATAAATAGAGTCATAATAAATACATCGAATCTTGAGTGACATGATAATGTTATTTTGTGAAGAGCGCGGAGAGAGGATGATGTTCGCTAGTCGAGAGCTGGAGGTGTACTGACTATTCACAAGCTAGCGTTGCAATCGTACTAAATGGTGGGGGTAAAAGTGTGGTGGGGCGGAGCAGATGGCAGACGGCTGATGGTAGGCGGCAGATGGCAGGCGGCAGGTGGCAGGTGACAAGTGCGTGGCAGATGGCAGCTGACGTGGGGAGGAAGACTTTGAATAAAATAACCATTAGTTAAAACCCTGGTCTGCTCGTTGAAGTTCCTCCTCTAGTTTAGTAACCAGCCGAAAATCCGCTTCCATTTCATCCTCCTGCTCTGGACATTGCGGCTGCGCACACCACCTCTTGCAAGCATAATCATATGCGTTCTTATATTCCTCCAGGACTTGTTCATATGTCCTAGGCTGCTGGGATATAGTTTGCATCGCCGCTCCTTGCTTAACCTCGGTAGTCTCAAGAGTTGCCACCAACTCCTTCTCACTAATCGCACCTCACCAAATAATGTTATTGCCACGGCTTATGATGTTGCTTGTTGGCTGCTGAGATGTAGTTTGCTCAACCTCGGTAGCATCAAGAGTTGCTATCAACTCCTCCTCACAAACCGCATCTCCCCAAATATTGTCGTTGACGCTGCTCATGGTGTTGTCTGTTCCAATGATTGTATAGTAATGCAGCGTTTGAGTGTAGGTTAGGTACTCGTCCCTTCCCCCACCACATCACTCCCCCCACCACACCACTTCCCCCACCAAGTTTTTACATCGCGCACTAACTAGCGTACACGCATTAGTTAGGGTCTGACTCTTACACTGTCTAGACCGTAGCTTCTTAACTGAAAACTTCAATTAATTTGTCTCAACACTATATGTGTATAAATATTACAGTCACTATGATCTAAACTAGTGCATGTTTCCACGTGTTGCTTCTTGTGCAGCAGACAACTGGCTAAGAGTGTTTCAACCTTGGCTATTCTACGATGGAACCGCTCATTGTCCGCTAAAAGCGTAGACATTCTATCTTAATCGTCGGAGAAGTAGAAGGTGGTGGCAAGCGGGCTACTGAAGGACACCTTACTCATATTCCTGTAAAACTGTGACATGTTCAGACGTTAACACAAACTATATAGGTAGATGTTCATCCGACAACAGCTGGAAGTATAATGATGTAGCGCTAGCGAGTAGGATAGACACCTATCCCCACCACAACGTTACCTTGTCCTTCAAACAGTTGTTTTTCGCTACAGTTGCTATACGCTTGGTCGGATCTGAAGTCTGTTTGCACTAACTTGTTCGTCTGAACAATCCGCGTAATTTGAATACCCACTTGATATATTTTAATCCGTAAATAAAGAAGTTATTTAGGTTTGACCTCCAAAATAGTTGTTTTTAGCTATTACTGCTATACCCTTGGTCGGATCTGAATTATGTTAGCACCGACTTGTTCGTCTGATCAATTCGCGTAATTTGAGTACCCACTTGATATACTTTAAACCGTAAATAAAGAAGTTATTTAGGTTTAACCTCCAAAATAGTTGTTTTTAGCTATTACTGCTATACCCTTGGTCGGATTTGGATTCTGTTTGCACCAATTTGTTCGTCTAATCAATCCGCGTAATTTGAGTACCCACATGACATACTTTGCACAAACTTTGTACCCCCCCCCAAAATGGGTCATGTTCAAGGTCAACCTCAAGGTCAAGGACCTTAGGACTTAGAAATTTTCACAAAGTGGGCTGCACACAAACATGAGACTAACAGTCTCCTGCCTATGTACAGGCCAAGTCCCTAACTTGAAATGCTTAGGGTGGTCCTGAAAAGGACCGTTTGTGGAGGGAGGGTGGGATGGTAAGGGATTTTACTTTACAGTCCACTTCACTCTACTCTCTTCTTTTACCAAGGACAAGGTCTGCTTGTATGACACTTCTGGTGGTGCCGGAATTGATCGTGGCAATTCCACCTCAAAGAGAACTTCACCGGCAGTTAAGTAGTAGGTGCTTCCGTTCTTCAGCACCGCTCTGTACGGGAAGTTTCTTCTCAAATGTCTGAATTTTATTTTGGTAACTTCAATGGGAGATACCAATTCGTCTTCCGTCAAGGTCTTCATCTTCTACAACACGTCCAGATGATCCCGTGTGGCAGAGTGTCGTTCCGTTGTTGATGAAGAAGTCGAACCAGAAGAACCTTGTTTGTAGTAAAGAGGGTGGTTTTTAAAATCCCTCTTTAGCCTCATTCTGAGGGAGGAAGGTTGTTTAAATCCGCTTGTCTTTGGAGCCGTCTTCTTCAAGGATTCCTTAATCCTTTTCAGCTTCTCGTTGGTTATCGGCGAAGTCATTTTGTAAGAAGAGAGAGAGCGAGAGCTGTGAAGTGTACCAGTCAATGGTTGAAGCTGGAATGAGGTGGCGGAAGGAGTAAATCGAGTCGCGTTAGAAAGCTGAGTCTCCTTCAAACGTTGCAGTTTCTCGGGTGTGATGGGAGAAGACATAGCGCAGAGGTGTATACAGTTCGCAAGGCAAAGCTGGAATGAGGTACCAGACGGAGCAAAGCGGGTCGTCAAGTGTAACCGTGACATTTCCATATACGGGTAGAAAGCTAAAGACCGGTCTACATCCTGTTCCCCTTCCACCGTGACGACACAACCCCCCCCCCTGACGTCTCGGGGAGGAGTCCCCCCCCCTTGACGTACCCCCCCCCGATTTGGGTCATGTTCAAGGTCACCCCCCCTTCGACCTCCCCCCTTCCGCTTCGGTGACGTCACTTTGCCTTTATAAGCGGGAGCAGTCCGCAGTCTCGTCGCAGTAGCTTGCCGCCCGTTGTTTGGATATACGTCCCAGTGGGTTGCACTCTGCTGCAGCGTAGGTCTGTTAAGTGTGCGTTGGGCCCGACGCGCAATTAAGAGATCCGCGCCCTTGCATGTTTAGTTAGTTTGTTTAAGCATGTTAGATAACGCTTGTAGTTTGCTGCTAGGTAATGTAGTTAGTCTAATATATATGTTAGTGTGTGGTATTGGTTTGAAGTGTTTTATTTACTAATAACATATGCACTTCCGGCCCTACAGGTCCCTCAACAACCTTGGTCAAAACTTGGGTTCGCAGCAGCCTGACGCCGGGTGTTTGGGTCTACGTCCAAACGGGGTTTCAGTGATACTGTTGACCTTTGCAAAACCGACCTCGGCTGTTCTTGTAAAAGTAACGTTAACTGATTAATTTTGTTTAAATAGTTGTTGGTAAAGTCTTTATTTTAAAAGTAATGTAACTTGTTTCTCATCCTTTTCCTAACCCCTTACAAAAAGGTATGGCTCCCAAACCGACCTTATGTCATTACGGCGCGCAAACCGGTTGACATTACCCATCTTAGCCTGAGAAACGTTTGTGAAATATAAAATCAGCCTCTTGTTTAAAATCAGTCTCTTGTTTAAAATCAGTCTCTTGTTTGTTGTCTTTTGTCCCCTTCCCCAATACAGAGCGGGGAATAGAGCAGTATGTTATGCTCTATTCCCCGCTTTGGCATTATGTCAGATGACCTTGACCTACTGACGGGACTTAGAAAAACCGTCGTTTGATCAAATATTGGAAGAAATGTGGACTTAGAGATATTTTAACGTGTCCTTGACCCAGTTACCGGACTTAGAGCAATTCAGAGTATGCGATACAGTGTTGGAACAAACTACTGTCGAAGTCCTTGCCCCCCCCATGATATATTCCTATAAAAGCGGGAGCAGCCAGCAGAGGGTTCGCAGTCGCAGGCCGACAGCTTAGCTAGCTGTTTGCCCGCGCTGTCCGCAATAGTATCTCTAGTATAGAGTTGGTACCACTGTATATTAGAGATGCTACCTTAGCTTAAGGCATGTCTGTTTATTATCAAGCATGTTAGAATAACGCTTGTAGTTTGCTGCTAGTAAATGTAGTTAGTTTAACTGTAGTTAGTTTGGTGTTGGTTTTAAAGTGTCTTTGAAGTGTTTTTATTTACTAATGAAATATGTACTTTTCTTTCACGCTTTAAAACTGATCTTGGTCAAAACTTTGGTTCGCAGTTGCCTGGCGCCCGTTACTGACCAACGTCCGACTGGGTTTCAGGATGTTGTAGACCTTTGTAAAACCGACCTTGGTTGGTATGTCCTTTTCTTACACGCTATAACTAACCTTGGTCAAAACGTTGGTTCACAGTTGCCTGGCGCCCGTTACTGACCAACGTCCAACTGGGTTTCAGGATGCTGTTGACCTTTGTAAAACCGACCTTGGTTGGTCTTTGTAAAATTAACTTTAACTGGTCAGTATGTTTCTCATCCTTTTCCTAACCCCTTACAAAAAGGTATGGCACGAAAACCGACCTTTGTCAATATGGCACGAAAACCGATTGACATTACCCATCTTACCCTCGAGAAACTTTTGAAAATACTCCCTGCAAACCATTTGTAACTTCCTTTTGTTTGGATAAATTAATAAAAGGTTCTGTTATCAGGTTTATTGCCTATAACTGTGACCTTTCTTCAAAATTCACTTCCCTAATACAGAGCGGGGAATAGAGCAGTTTGTGGTCCAAGTGGGAATCACTTACTGCTCTATTCCCCGTTTTGGCAACATGTTCAGATGACCTTGACCCACTTCGGGACTTAGAAAACCTTTGTTTGGTAAGATATTGGAAGATGTATTTATTTCTTACAACAAAACACCCTCCCCCCCTACTCAATGTCAGAACCATTTGGGTGGGGGCTCAACTGGTTTGGCTGACTCGGGTATAAAAGAAGTTCCCCATCACTGGTAAAATCATTCTGCGGCTTGTGCTTGCTCACACAGGATCATGGCGCATATCAGAAAACAGACCAAACCGATGAAATTTAACGTGAAGAAAACGCCGCTGGTTTTACCCACTACCTCTTCAGCACCAACTTCTTCTGCCCCGTCTATACTCCGCCAGGTTTTATCGTCGCCTCCTTCTACATCATCCTTCGGCCCTTCAGATATACTCCGCCAGTCATTATTATTATCTTTAATTCTTCCGGAGAAGATGACTGATTCACCGCACGATTCTACATCAAAGTATTCGCAGTCTTCTCCATCAAAGTTTTCGCCATCTTCTCCATCAAAATCTTCGCCATCTTCCCCATCACCAAGGTCAAGGTCTTCTTCTTCATCGAGTTCGAGGTCATCTTGTTCATCACCAAGGTCAAGATCTTCTTCTTCATCTTCATCGATTTCGAGGTCATCTTGTTCATCATCAAGCTCAGGGTCTTCTTCGACATCGAGCTCAAAGATATCTACAACACCCACCAAGCCTTTAACTACTGGACCAAAAATCATTTCTCCAATTGTCACTCCACCTTCTACAAGTCTTCGTCCTTCAGTAATTTGCACAAGTATTAACCGTCCTTCAGAAAGATTTAATGAGCTAAAATCGTTGAGGAGGAAGTGTATGCTTCCTGCACAACAATGTGGTTATGTATTTAAAAAAGGTGCAAAGAAAGGTCAACGTTGTGCTAAATCCTGTGTCTTAAATGAGGAAGTGTGCGGTTCTCATTTAAAACACAATGCTAACGTTTCTCTTTCTTCACCACACCTAACAGTGAAACCATCCAAGATTCGGATTAATAGGCTTATTAAAAATAAACAATACTACTTTGTTAAAACAATGGGCTTTGCAAAAGTACTTTTAAAGTGTGGAGATCAACGCTACATTTTAAAATTACCTAGAGGCATGTTTCATCCTCCACGCCCAACCAAAAAAGACTATTTAATCCGAGTTGATTCGTGGACCACTGTGTGGAAAACATTACAGTAAAAAAAAAAACAAAAAAACGTTCAAACAGTTTTTCTAAATTAAAAATTAAAGTTTTTTCCAAATTAAAAAAAAAGTGTGGACAACCTATTTACATTTTGTAGCATATGCTGCAGAGTGTAAATAGATTGTCCACACTTTTTTTACAATAATACAACGACCTTGACCTAGATAACAGACTTTAAGGTGACCTTGACCCACTTACAGAACTTTATACTCTGTTAGTATTAAATTGTTCATATATTGTTACAATAATACCCCTTCCCTATCACGAATTACCCCCACCACTTAAATCGGGGGGTATAAAAAGAGGTTTTTCATCATTGCTTATCTCATTCTGCTACTTGTGTTAGCACTAGGATATATAGCAGCTATGTCACCAAAGGATAATATATTTCCTTCTGCAAAATCAATCGTGGGAATTATAAAACATATTGTGATTGAAAGTGAGGATGAAAATGAAGACGAATTGGAAGATGTTGAATTATTAAGTGATATGGATGCAATGGAAGATCTTGAATTATTAAGTGATATGGACAGTGATGATCTTGAAGCAGGATATATGGAACAAATTGAACCGTTAAGTGACGTGGAATCTGAAACCTATAGAATCTATCAGCATCTTCTCTATTCTGAAGAAATACATGATGAAAGCCCAACCACTAGTAGTAGTTTGGATGGGTTATTTTTAGATAGCGCACGAGGGGTATATCATATTCGTCGACGACTATTTCTTTCCGATGCTTCAGATACAACTGATTCCGATTCATCAAATGAGTCTGATTAAGTGTTGTTTTTTCTTGTCAACTGTCAAACTTTAAATACAGAGCGGGGATTAGATCAGTTTGTAGTCAAAGTGAGAACTACTTACTGCTCTATTCCCCGTTTTGGTAATATCGTTGTATAACCTTGACCCATTTACAAGACAGAAAATATTTACCAGCTTTCAATTTTTTTTTTTTTTTTTTTTGAAAAAGTGGGGGTAACTTATACATTTAATGGTGGGGGAACGTCTATTTAACGTCGATGCAACAGTGTATATTTATCATATCGGTATTATGAACCCACCAGCAAACTCCGTTTGTTACAGCTTTCCCCTCATCGATATCGATGATGTGATAAAACTTACATCAATAACAAAACGGTTTGAAATGGAAAGGCGACTAATAAAAGTCGACGTAATTCCACAAGATCTTCGTTCGGCAATGTTGACCATCGAATATGTTAAAGATGAATCTACAACTGAAGATCCCTATTGTTTTATGAAATTTTTAGTTGATCGAGATGCAATGTGTACAATCCAATTTCACATCCGAGTTTAAAATATATTAAATTTTCCTGTTGGAGAAAATTGTCCTTGTTAAATACAAAGCGGGGAATAGATCAGTTTATGGTTTAAAATGAAATCATTTACTGCTCTATTCCCCGTTTTGGCAAATATGTTCAATGACCTTGACCTAAATACAGAACGTAGCCTCCAGCTACGACAGTAAATATAAAATGTAAAAAATAGTAAACTTAACGTAATACGTACCCCCACCACTTTTGCTAGGGTATAAATAGAGGGGCATTTGCAGTGTTTTTCATTATTGCGTTGACCCTTGTGGAGATCACACCTACATTATGCATCGCTGCAATATTTGTAAGACTTCATTTAAGGATGAATTTCTTTTAATAATTCATAAGGAACTAAAACATAACAACAACCATGATGAAGAATATGAAGAAGAAGAATTGAAGGAAATAGATCAAATGTTAGCCCAACACCAACATTCCAGACCAAGTGTTATTCAATATGCACAATCAACACCATCAACATCAACAACAACAGCTGCATCGAATTCTACGTCTGCTCTGTCTACACTTCACCGTCCTTCAACATCAATAGCTGCATCGTCTTCTACGCCTGCTCTGTCTACACTTCACCGTCCTTCAACATCAGCATCGTCTTCTACGCCTGCTCTGTCCACACTTCATCCTCCTTCAACAACAACAGTAGATGTGGAGCTACACGCTCAAGCACTACCTGGTAAAGTAGTAACACATTTTAAAATTGACAACGCAAAATTACAACTTGAAAACTTTCTACATAACGCCAAAGAATTAGTAACCAAAACACTAAAGAATGAACAAAAAAGATTGAATTTTATCAAATTTGGACTGTTGCTAGATGCCATATTTACTAACATTCAAAACGAAACATCGCCAAGAGGTTTTATGACAAAAAACCGAACCATCATAGCTGCGTCAGATATTGAAAAGATCGTAACAGAATGTTTTGAGGAACTTTTGACGAAAATACAAGAGCATGAAGGAAGAGGATCTGGATGGACTTTATTAAGTATAACAAGTCTGGATGTTAGAGTTCATAAACACGGTTACGGAATGAGAGGAAGTAGTTACATTCCTCTTCCGAAAAAAGTAAGTGATACCAAATCCTGTATTAATGTGCAAAATGAAGATAATGAATGTTTTAAATATGCTATGTTGGCCAAATATGTAAAACATCATGTGTGTAGACCTAATAGAGAATATGAAGAAGTTCAACATAAGTATAATTTCCAAGGAATGACTTACCCTGTTGCAATTACTGATATATCTAAATTTGAAAAGCAAAATCCGTCAGCTTCAGTCAACATATTTGGTTTGGATTCATCAAATAATGTGTATCCCTTGCGCATAACATCGAAAGAGCGCAACAATCATACTGACTTGTTATTAATCAATAAAGGAGAGATATCACATTACGTGTATATAAAAGATTTTGAAGGGCTCGTATGTAAACAGTTAACAAAACATAAAAGTAAAATCACAACATGTAAGAGATGCTTTTGCCACGTGAGCAAACCATTAAGAAGAGGAGGTACAGAATGGTTAGTAGAACATCAAAGGTTAGTGGAAACTATGAGGTAAGAATTAAATTGCCACATCCCAGCAGAGCGCAGATAAAATTTGATAAAGTAAATCACCAATACCCTGTTCCATTTGTTGTGTACGCAGATTTCGAAGCATCCTTACTTCCAATTGAACAACAAGAAGAGGATATCACAAAAAGAAGCCAATATCAAAAACATGCACCAAACAGTTATTGTATACTAACAATACCCCCGTAGCAGCAAACCTGCGTACTCAGCG
Source organism: Allygus modestus (assembly GCA_963675035.1). Taxonomy (NCBI): domain Eukaryota; kingdom Metazoa; phylum Arthropoda; class Insecta; order Hemiptera; family Cicadellidae; genus Allygus; species Allygus modestus. Next base: position 353,941,236 of record OY776112.1, read on the forward strand.
AATTTCCAATGCATATATATGTACCTTAACACCACATAAAGCCACATACCAAGTTTTATCATTATACATTCATAAATAAACGATTTATGACATTTTAATTATTCTCCATAAGAATAACATAGCGGCTGAGTATGCAGGTTTGCTGAAGGAAGGAACACAAAAAATGGGGTTTTATACAAATATCAATATAACTCATTTAGGTAAAGCCACATACCAAATTTCTTTAATTTATTTTCATAATTAAGGGAGATAACACGTTACTTATTCTCCATAAGAATAACATGGGGCTGAGTACGCAGGTTTGCTGCTAAGGGAGCCTTTGGTAAAAAAATATCCTTTTTTTGAGCAAATATCAATGGTCCACAACCAGATGAAGCCGTATACCAAGTTTCGTCAGTATACGTACATAAATAAGCGAAATATAAAATTTTTCTTTTCCTCCATAAGAATAACATTAGACAACGTACTGTGTTTAGCACTTTCAATATCTCGGTAACCAACTGACGTAGAGAAATTATCAAAATACCAAATTGTGTATTTTTTTAAGCTGAATCCAATGGTAAAAACTAAAATTTGACTATTTCCAAAATTATATATACAAAATTCAAAAAACCCATTTTTGGGGTACAAAACCCCCCCAAAATACCCCTTCGGATAGAGCGATTTGGCTGGTTTTCGAACTTAAAGTCATAAATGTTGCTTTACACGTGTATACCAAATTTCATCAAAATCGGATAATTTTTACGAGAGTTATCGTGCTCACGGACACATATATATATATATATATATATATATATATATATATACAGTATCGAACGAATGGTGTTTTTGGGGTCTGCGGACCTCAAAACGAAAAGTTATCATGGTCCCGGGCCTAGGTCTTACCATGCCGACTACGGTAATAGCTTCTTCCCTATAGGGGAAATTCGCTAAAATCCACGTTGTCTGAAGAACATCTTCAAGAATTTGGACTATCATCTGCTCCGAAGATATATCGTGGTGAACAAGCAGCGAAACACTTTGTAGATGAGTTGTATTACATTGCCTCCAAGGTGGAAGAAATCTACAAAATTAAAATACCGATGCAGCCTATGGATGAACACCAACTTCAACATCACAATTTGGCAACAACATGTTATCTGTGTAATAACCTATTTACACCAGATAACGTTAAAGTGCGTGATCACGACCATCTTACAGGAGCCTACAGAGGTGCAGCCTGTAACGCTTGCAACTTAAATTACAAAGTACCATCTTTTGTACCCGTTGTTCTACATAACCTTAGTGGATATGACTCTCATTTCATCATCCCGGAGTTAGGAAGAGATGATGGAGCAATAGATGTTTTGGCAACAACAATGGAAAAATTTATAAGCTTCTCTAAAAAGGTTGGCAAAATAAAACTTAGGTTTATTGATTCGTTTAGATTTATGCCAGTAGTTATGTAAGTGTAGTGTTTTATGGTTAATTGACAAGTTAGTTAAAATTTATTTGTAGGTGAAAATTCGTCCTTTTATTGAACTGGTGGTATTATGGGTATGTGAACTAATCAGTGTGAACGATTCTGTGAGTGAACTAGTGAGTGTGTGGGGGGGGGTGTGTTAGTGTAAGTGATGGGGTAAGGGTTGGGGTAAGGGTATTATATAGTTTACATGGATGATGGTGAGATATGGATATGACAAGGTTAGAGTAAGTTTACTTGGTTAATGGTGTGACAAGGTTATGGTAAGGGTATTATTAATGTTACTTGTATAAGTATTGGATAAGGTACTAGGAGAGGTGTGGGAGTATGTGATGGTTTTATATAGTATGTGATGGTATGATGGTTTTATATAGTATGATATGGTATGTGACGATGGAGGGTAATGAGGGGTTAATGTGATTTTAAGAGGATATGAGAGATTTATTTTTTGTGTAATTTTACAGTATCTATAGTATATTTTTGTAAATGATTGAGAATCAGAGTTCTGTAACCGTATGTTTTTACATATTAGCAAAGTATGGGGTTATTAGACCTAGACGTGAAGGGTGAATCTTGTTTCTATTAGAGAATATGTGCAATGCGTGTTTGTGTATATATATTAGTTTATACAGAGTATGTACAGACACTGGTATAGGACGATGTTTTTGAACCTTAGAGTTTCAGTGTGTGTTGACACCCGTGACCACTTTCACAACTGTACATGGTTGAGTGCGTGTGCATGAGTGTGTCTCCGGTCTTTCACCCATCGAGTGGTATTTAATGCTCCTCGACAAAGCTACCGCTCATTCCACAATAAGAAGCCATGGCCTCTACGGTTTCATACACGTTGTGGGACGAGGAAAGTGTTATGAACGTTGTAAACATCATAAGAGGCGGGGTTGACACCCGCCTAGTCATCCTTCGGTGGGGCCTCCTGTGTCCAGACGGCCGCCACCACTACCTGCCTAGGAGGTACGTGGCCAACCAGCCGGGCCACCTGGAGGAGGTCCAGGAGCGCCTCCTCAACCTCGTGAACAACGGGGAGGTGGCCCTCCTCCAGAAGAGGACCATACGACTATTTTAGATTATAAGTTTTTTTATAATAATAAATAAAAATATATAAAAAAAACAACAAAAAAACAACAAAAAACTATAGTTTTAGTCACTTCTCTAAGAATCAATTATTCTTAGAGGCACCGCGCTGGTTCTTGGAGCGTAGTGTCGCGGGTTCGCAGGATCCAAAAATACTGTATATATGTTTCCGTGAGCAAGATAATTCTCGTAAAAACCTTGGATTAAATTTGGTATAAACGTGTAAAGCAACTCTATTAAGAATTTATTCGAGTCTGTCTAGAGTTTATAAATATATTATTAATTACCAAAAGATGATCCAAACATTCAAACATCCAAACATTTTACCTATCATACCGTATAAATAATACATCACAGATTAGCAGCTCAAAAAGGTAACAACAATATGTTACAGCTGGTAAATTTACAACGGGGAACTATATTATAGTCCGGTCATATTTGGTCATATTTGGTCATATTTTTAAAGACAAAATCACTATGATAAAATGAAAATAAACTGTTTAAGAAGATATAATAAGTATTTAAGATTTACGGTGCTAGTCCGTAATGTATAACCAGTTTTATTTAACTATACATTCTATATACTTAAACGTGTCAATTCCATAAACTAAGATGGAGGTCATTATAAAGTGTCTAACTATGCGAAATGGGTGGTTCATCCTTACGCGCCCGACACTATACAGACAAAGAATAAAGCGAGCCTAACAACAAGGGAGCCAGAGAAATGACTTATTTCAATAATTGTTTAATATTATCAGACTTAATTTGTAAGTTGAGAAAAAGCTGTCTGATAAAATAAAAGTGGCTTTGTAGACATGAGTCTCAGAATTTATACAACATTTAGAATCCTTGCTGCTCTATATATAACTATACTTGTACTGTAACTGTACTTGCTCTATATATAACTATCCGAAAATATAAATATTGTTTTATTTTACCGTGGTTTAATATTTTTAATTATTAAAAACGGGGGACATGAAAGGTCACTCGGGGGTTTTTAGAGGGTTTTTAGAGGTTTGTTGTTTTTAAGTTAGAAACTGTTAATCCTTGAATTGTGCTAGTACTGTTAGAGCACCAAATTTTACATTTTTAATTTGTATATAGTTACAATACGTTTAGCTCAATATATGTTTCATTTATTCGATTGTAAAAGAAAAAACAAAAATGTATCAGCTTTAATTAAGATTATTGGTATTTAATATTTGGGTATATTCTGACGAAGGCCACCCGAATAATAGTTTATACGATGATTAAATCAAGTTTATTTACTGCCTACGATGTAGAATAGGCCAGCGGTGTACACCTTCAACTGGGTCAGGGCGCGTGCGTGACGGCGGGGAGGGTCAGTGCTCCGCGTGGCAACAATACTTGTCGTTATCACCACCTGTTGTTGTCGGTAGGCGTCTGACACAGTAGTCAAACAGTGGCCACACAGTAGCCACACAGTATCCACACAGTAGCCACACAGTAGCCACACAGTAGCCACACAGTAGTATTGCCACAGCAGTCTTTGCTAATAGTACACAGAGAAAAATGAAATTTGAAAAATGGATATTGGTTGTCATGACCAATATTAGTTAAACCACGATTAGTTAACGAAAGTGGTTGGCCAGGTTGGCCAGGAAAGGTTATCGTAAACAAAACAACAGTTAGTTTAACTTTTCGTAGTAGTTGTTTCAAGAATCCGGAAGTGGTTGATCATATTGAGTTGTTTTGGTTTGTCCTAACCCACCAAAGAGGTAACGTTCAGCAACTTGTTAAAGTAACTACTTTAACCAATGCCTTCATGAATTGCGCCTTTTTTGCTTCAATTTGGCGCCAAGATTATTCCGTGGCAGTCTTTGTGAGTTCCAGCATGGATGAGTTCCAGTTGTGAACTTAGTTGTGAACTACTCTAATAAGTTGGGGGTTGGACGATTTAATACCGCGTTTTGATGGTAAGTTATCATATAATTACCAGCTTTCTTTTATGATTAAAGTTATTTGATCCAAACCATTAATTAATTTACAATCCTATAGTACATGGAAATCTTTGTACAACACTTCTTTTGAATCATTCATTTCGTCCTTATAAAACCGTTAGGCCTCCTTTTCTTATGATTTCTTATGAATGCATAATCCTTGATCTAGACAGAAGAAATTAAAATTTAAATGTAGAACCCAGCAACTTTGGCTATTCTTTCAAGAGCTAAGTTAAGCCTGGGGTTCTAGGACTGTCTGGGTTAAGCATTGAGGCTAACAACTAAATGAATGAAAATGAAATGGGTTGTAACAAACTAGAATATGGGGTTATTACAACTACTTTGAAAATTGAGGATTGGTTAATTTAACCAGTCAAGCTGTTTGGTTCAGGTTTTAACAACTACTTCTAAACAAATTAGTTATTTTAACCAATGAATTTATTGGTTAACTTAACTTATAAAATATATATATTTTTTTTAACTCTCTGAGCTTAGTTAAATGAACTCATACAAATAATTGTCCATATAGTAACCTCTGACATTGGTTGAACTAACCTATAAAAAAACTTGGATTAAAACTTGGATTAAAACTTGGATTAACCAATCACATTTCTCTGTGTAGTTTTTACCTGCTATTTGCTGAGTAACGTTTGTGCTAGTGAAAATGAGTGAGCGTATCTTAATTTTGGACTTGCCTAAAACAAAAGAAGGAGCTGTGTTTTTTACAGCCGAAAGAGTGTTTGCCATCTCGTCACCATTTGGACTCGTATCTGGCCGAGAGCGAGATTACAGTCAGCGATTGAAACACAACCGAGTACCTATATCCAACAGTGAGATTCAAGCAAAATAAAAAACAACCCTAGAATCCCACATAAAAAATAAATATGAACAACTATTAACTATTATTTGGAAAAATACAAGATATATAAATTTGAAGTTTAGAGTAACCATACCCCAACTAGTCCAAGATTTCTGGAGCAAATTCCACTTGGATAACTATTTATTTAATAACCTCTTATCATATTTTCAATTATAATTATTAAAAACCATATTGCAATATTAATAATTAGAGTGTAACCCTTTCAATATCAATATATTTTTAAGTATTCTTTGTTATTTAGCAAATTACAATGAGTAATATGTTAGTTTTTAATAAATTATCTATACATACAAATATACCAATGACGCATCAGTAATTAAAATCCTAGATTTAGTCATACAAAAAATCCCCTATTAAATCAGGAAGATTATGCAATTCTTATAATAAATATCCGTCGACTGCCATCAAGGAAGTGCAAACAGATTTAGTGAAAGTGAGCTTAATATAGTCGGGTTAATAATGGTAAGACAGTTTTGTGGATAATAATTTTATTATTTATTCAAGTTAACTTTAATGGGGTTTTTCTTTTTTCCAGGTGAACTGGGGGGACACTAGTTTGATAAACATTGAAAGCGAAATTGTGTAATTAGTTTCATTACATTTCCATAAGAACTTATAAACAGTTACTTTAGTTTGAAATTTAAATTTACATGTTTCACATTAATAACAAATATTATTTTAAATTTCTCAATTTAAAAATGAAAAGAAAAAATAGTTCAAGAAAAAACGTTTGAGGAATGTCTGGTCCATGGTCCTGGGTCCTTGGGGAGTTCGATGTCGGGACTCGGAATCGTCTGTAGGCGGTTGACATCGGGACTCGGTGGACTTGGTGGTTCTTCCGGACAATGGAGTTGTGTGAGCTTCCGGCGCACACCGGTGCACACCGTTCCCGGGACCGGTTCGTAAGTAGACCATGAAACATAAACAAACGTGTGTAAATAAATTATTAAATAAACCACGAGGAATAATAGTTTGAAATCACTGATTTTATTAAATTAATGGTGGCTATTCTGTTATGATTACAGGCGGATTGGTAATTTGATTAAAATGTGCGCAGCTTCTGAAGTGCACGGTGTATTAATTTGTAGTTGATTGGGTATGTTATTACTCAAATCAAAAACCCTGTACTGAAAATAACAAAATAAAATCATTGAGCAAGCAACGTGTTGTATAGATTATCAATAAGTGATAGCCGGATTCTCTGATAGCAATTGCTTACATCTTTAGGCACTATGACATGTTTATACATTTAACACTTTATGTTACGTTTAACATAATAAACGACACAAGTAATTTTAAAACACTTGAAATAAATTCATTTTAAAAAATAATAGGAAGTACTCATTTCTAAGTAGGATGCTATTAGTGGTAAAAGTAGATTAATTTTAACAATAACCACCCTTTGTGCTAGGCGTGTATTGGCCAATGTTACTCCTACATCCACGGTTGTTATGTCACAAGGACCGGAGATGGTTCAACAGATCAAATAAAGGCAATTGAATCTAAGTTGCACAAAATAAAATTATTTTTAAACTATTACCTGTACAAACCATTTTCTGCAACAAATAACCCTTAAAGCATTAAGGGTCAAAGGGGAGAATCCTTCTAAAATATTTGAACATTTAGATTTGCCATAGGATTTGTTTTCCAATACAAACTTAAAATTTGATTCTGCGGGTTTCCTTTTAAATATAGTGGCTAGTTGAGGCTAAATTTCTTACCCACTTTTTTAGTTTTATTGGAAAACTGATGTTTGCTGGAAAATAATTCAATACACATGTGATTACATTACAGAAATATTAGAAATAATTACGGCTAATCATTAGCTTATTTTACGATTTGACGCTGATTTTTTGGCAACAAGTTTGGGCTCCGTTGGCTTGTTCTCCATCTAATTTGTTACACTTGTTCCAGGTTCCAGTCTCCTAAGGATGGCTTCAAAAATCTATACCCAAATTTACCAATTTTCTCCTTCGCAATTATAGACTAAGTACAGATGAATAGTCTAATAAAAAAAAATGGAATTACCCCCTTTACCTCAAAAACTCTGATGTACAACAGAACGTATTTGTTATGTTCTGGCGTGTTTGAACGGTTAGTCAGCTTCTTACTGCCAACCCCGTACATTCCCGCATTCTCCATCACCTAGTCTAGACATTTCCTCGGACCGCTAGTCATTACCACACTTGTCCCCCGGTGAGGCCAGCCGCCGGTGTCATTCCGTCGGATGTGGGGCCCTGTGATTTTGCTCCAGAATTGACACGGCGCTAGACTCCGGGAACTCAATCCGACCCAATCTATTATGAAACCGGTTTACAAGTGACAATGTAATTGCCACTTTGTTACGGATATTGTAAATAGATTATGAGTTGTATTGTGCTTTGACATTGTTAATTTTAGGTCATAGGATAAATTGTTTTTAATGTTGTCCGTTAATTCTGAACTCTTAATAATCGGTGTCTACGTTAAATATCGGTGACGCTTTACAGCAAGTTTATAGATTAAAAATTAATTTATGGTACTACAGGAATAGGTGAAACATTTAGGGTGAATATCATCCACGGTGGCTATGTTTGTGTAGTGCTAGATGTAGAAGCATAATAATTATGTCAATTGTATTTATTTGAGACACATGTTCATTTGCTACGATTGTATTTATTTAAGAACCATGATATTAAATACCCCCGTCGCAGCAAACCTGCATACTCAGCGAATTTCCAATGAGTTATAACACATTAAGCCACTTAACGGGGATTCATAAGAAATATATTCACAAACAAGCGATATTTAAAATATTAATTATTCTCCATAAGAATAACATTGGGGATGAGTAGGCAGGTTTGCTGCAACAAGGAACACAAAATAATGGTTTTTTATGTAAATATCAATAGAACTCAGCTAAGTGAAGTCACATACCAAGTTTCATCCATATACATTTATAAATAAGCGATATATAACATTTTAATTATTCTCCATAAGAGTAACACGGGGACCGAGTACCTAGGTTTGCTGCTACGGGACCCATGGGCGAAACATTTGGTATTATGGTATTTGGTATTATGTGGTATTAAGATATGTAAATATACATTGGAAATTCGATGAGTACGCGGGTTTGCTGCTACAGGGTTATTTATAAATTACATAATCGCATAATATTTGCATTAAGGCTCACAAGGCCCGAGGGAGCCCTAAGGTTGGATATAGACATTTTCGGGCGTATATTTAATGTGATTTGTAAGCTATTTTCATGCTACGAATTAACTTGATCGGTCCAGTAGTTTTTGCGTGATGGAAGTCTAATCATCTATCCATCTATCTATAGATACATACATCCAAACTTTCAAATCCATAATATTAGTAGGAAGTAAGATCAGGACTCGAAACTAATCTGGGTTAAAGTTAGTCTAAAAGGGTTATATTACTTAATAAAAACGGGGTGCGAGAAGAGTCACGTTATTGTAATTATAATTTGTAAAACGGAGGGAACTAAATGCGTTTAAGCGGGAAATATTACGCCGTAGCTTCGAGAACGTCGGTGACTAATTAAAGAGACGCACGAGAGGCATTGTCTAGGCTTTTTCTATTCAGAGTTTCCTAAATATTAATTAGCTTTCTCAGTGCCGGTTAATTAGACAGTGATTGCCCTACTGTACAAACCTCTGCCTATTCATTACTCGGGTATTTAGCTAAGGTGACAATAACAATGTAACAATAAAAATATGAATTTTATGGGCACTATATACGAACAATGCTATGAGGTTTTATCTTAAAACATCATTCTTATCTTAAAATTATTCAGATATCTTAAATATAATATAATATTGTTAGTGTGTAACAAGGGCTTAAAAAATAAAAATCTCGGAACTCACCTTAATTAACAGCTCGCGGTGAGCGCGTCTAGAAGCCCACCTCTCGGCGCCGAGGTGATCCAAAGTGCCAGTGCCAAACTGTGAAAATTGGGCGCTCTTTTAATCCCCTCAACCGGACCTCTCTCGGAAACCGGTTTTCCCCACCGGTTGGGCAACCAACACGCGGCGGTCGCCGGTGGAAGAGGCTATTACCATAGAATAAATAAATGCTATTACCGTAGGTCTCATGGTAAGACTTAAGCACGAGACCATGATAATCGTTTTGAGGTCCCCAGATGCCAAAAACAGTATTTGTTCAAATTTATATATATGTGTGTGTGTCCGCGATAACCTTTGAAAGAAGCGCCCGATTTTGATGAAATGTGGAGAGTGACATTTATGACTTTGAGTTCAAAAACCAGATCGATCCATTACACAGCAGATTACACTATTTATTTTTATTAAAATCAAATTTTAGTTTTCACCATTGGATTTAGGTTTAAAAAACACACAATTTGGTGTATTGATCATTGCTCTACGTCAATTGGTTACCGAGATATTGAAAGTGCTAAACACTGTATATTGTCTCATGTTATTATTATGGAGAATAAGAACAAAATTATATCTCGCTTATTTATCAACTTATCCTGATGAAATTCGCTGAGTGGGCGGGTTTGCTGCGACGGGGTTATTTATGATTCTCACTGACTTATTTTCAGAATAAATAATATTAAAGCTCTGCTCTGTTTTAGACGTACACTGAGTACACTGAGTCTTGTCTCTTTTCAGATGGAGATGAGTGAAGCCGTAATGACTTTGGAACAGCTGTGTTTTCTAACGATTAAAGTTAACGAACCAAATTTAAAAAGCAAAATAGACTCGCTTCCACTCCTTTTTAGAAACGTTTTAAGTGAAATAAAATTTGGTTTCGCTTTTAAATCAAAATTTCAAGTGCCTAGTGGAATTACAGACGAGGGCGAAATCGCTATGTGTGAGCGTAATAAAGACAAAGACGTGTACCAGTGTTGGGAATGTCATAGGAGCGATTCATGCCATCTATTTCTATCCAACATTATTAAAAGGGTTAGACTCGCCTCGTTCCCGGGGGTATCGCTACCAAACTGTTTCTGCTGTGGCAATTGTGTCTTTGTAGCGGACGGGGAATACAGATACCCCATGTATTTTGTAGATGGCTGGCCCCCCGCGTGTGGCGGGTCACAGCGACCGCCATTTTGACTGCGAGGTCTGCACCATCAGGATCAAAAATCGATATAGGGGTATTAGGGGTGATAAAACTACACCAAGATATGGAAAACGGCCCCTTCCAATGTAAAATCCCCATAAGACAACGTACTGTGTTTGCTCAACTTTCATTTTCTTTAATAACGCGGTAAATATTAGAGCTAGAATAATGAGGGGGGGCTTAAAATTTTCGTCTTAAAGTTATGACTTTAGGTCCGAAAACCAGCCAGATAGCTTTATCCAAGTGGGTGTTTTTTTGGGGGGGGGTTGTACCTCAAAAATGGGATTTTTGAGTTTTTTACATACAATATTTTATTAAATTCAATTTTAGTTTTCACTATTAAATTCAGTTTAAAAAACAAACAATTTGGTGTATTGATCATTGCTCTACGTCAATTAGTTACCGAGATATTGAAAGTGCTAAACACAGTACGTTGTCCAATGTTATTCTTATGGAGAATAAGAAAAATTGTATATCTCGCTTATTTATCAACTTATCCTGATGAAACTTGGTATATTGCTTCATATCGTTGTGGTCTATTGATATTTGCACTAAAAAATTTGTTGTGCCTATAGTTCCCGTAGCAGCAAACCTGCATACTCGGCTTCCATGTTATTCTTAACTTGGTAAACGGCTTAATCTCGTTGTGGTCTATTAATATTTGCACTAAAAATTGTTTGCATAATTCTCCCGTAGCATCAAACCCGCATACTCATCTCCCGTGTTATTCTTATGGATAATAATTAAAATGCTCCATCTCCCTTAATTATGAACATAAATTAATAAAAGCCGCTATACGACTTCACCTAGTTTAGTTATATTGATATTATCATAAAAACCCATTTTGTGTTCCTTGTTGCAGCAAACCCGCGTACTAAGCCCCAGTGTTATTATGTAATAGAGATGTGTCGAGACTGCTGTATTCAGCATTTTGTATCTGTTACTAGTACTCACTGATACAGGTACTGCTGTAATAATTTCCTTTCATGAATACTTAGTATTCTGTAGTTGTATCTGGTACAGAGATGAGTAAAAAAGTATTTTTACTTATTGAATACTGGCCTAAAAGAGTACAAAGTACTCTGTAACGGTAATTGATACAAACACGGCATTTTTAGGTTAAATTTCAGTTACATATTAAACAGAAATATTATTTTCCTATACGTTTGTTAAGTGTTTAATTTCAGTTGAATTATAGTATATAGAAATGCAAATATATTTCGTTTACCAGTATTTAGAGCGTACTATATTAGCTCAATCATCATTAATTATAACAGGCCAGTTCAGAGATAATAAATATGATAAATTATTGTAACAGGCTGATATCACTCTGAGTAATCACGTTTTTCCAATCCAAAGGAGAAATGAGTATCTGTTCCTGGACAAGTACTCATGAATACAAGTAATCATGAAAAGTAATCAGTACGAGAGAGTACCGGAAGTAACTGATACCCGAAAGTATTCAAATATACTCAAATATGTAAACACATATATACACAATCTTGAACGAATAATATTTCTGGCTCCCGGGACCCCAAAATGAAACTCTTAGTGGCCAGGACCCGTTCGTATAAAAACCTTCATAACTCTCACATTTCAAGGTGACCTGCTCAAGTGAAATCAAGTTGTCCCCGTCTATCAGTCGTTTCAAAAACGTTGACACAGAAAACATCAGTCTCATGGTCTGTAAATTGGCCATGAATACGTTTAAGTGTATAAAGTGTTACGTTCCACTCTTCAATTACATTTTCAAGAATAAGTAAAAATAACCTCTCAAAAAGCAGGCATATTTTAATCATACTGTTACCAAAATCCAAGGATTAATTTAATATATATATATATATATATACCGTTTCTCGTAATCTTCTCGTAATCTTCTCATAATCTTCTCACCAGTACCCCTTCACCAGTATATACTGATATATATCACAGCTCACATACTTACTCGTCTCAGATACACATATATGTACAAATGCTCCTACAAAAGCATGTACGCAATCTGTCACACACTTCCACGTTCCACATAGTCTTCTCTTACAGGTAGGAGACACACTAACATTGATATATCACACTTACTTATACTTTACAAATAAAAAACTCATATCCTCTTAATATCACATTAACCCCTCATTACCCTCCATCGTCACATACTTTACCATACTATATAAAACCATCACATACCATCACATACCATATAAAACCATCACATACCATACCATACTATATAAAACCATCACATACCATCACATACTCCCACACACTCCAAGTAACATTAATAACACCCTTATCCTATCCTTACCCAAGTAAACTATATATAAAACTATATAAACTATATAATACCATATAATACCTTTATAATACCATTATCCAAGTAATCTTACAATACCCTTGTCATATCCATATCTCACCATCATCCATGTAAACTATATAATACCCTTACCCCATCATTTACACTAACACACCCCCCACACACACCCACACTCACTAGTTCACTCACAGACTAGTTCACAATGAATAGTTCACATACCCATAATACCACCATTTCACTAAAAAGGACGAATTTTAAATTACAAATAATATTTAATAAACATGTCAATTAACCATGAAACTCTACACTTACATAACTACTTATGCCTTCTAGCCTAATGAAATTAACTGAGAATTTAAAAAGAGAAGATCTGATAGAAACAAGCAAAATTGTAGCCAGTAGTAAAATGGATCTGGTTCTTAGAAAAGGAGTCTTCCCCTACGATTACATCGATGGACTGCATAGATTTAATGAAACATCACTTCCTCCACCAGAACAATTTAACAACAAACTCAATGAATCGGAAATTTCACTTGAAGACTATCAACATGCATGTCGAGTATGGAACGAGTTGGATATGAAGACTTTGGGAGAATACTCAGACTTTTATGTAAAACTTGACGTGACTCTTCTCTGCGATGTTATGGAAGAATTCCGAAGAACCTGTTTTGCAGCATACGGTTTGGACCCTCTACATTCGTATACATCTCCAGGACTAGCTTGGCAAGCAATGCTAAAAGAAACAAAATGTAAACTCCAGCTGTTAACAGATATAGATATGGTTTTAATGGTTGAGTCAGGTGTTAGAGGTGGATTAACTCAAAGCGTGACGAGACATGTTAAAGCCAACAACAAATATCTACCTGACCATGATCAAGAGAAACCTTCAACGTACTTGGGATATTTCGACGCAAATAATCTGTATGGATGGGCCATGTCGAACCCACTTCCATTTGACAACTTTAAATGGGTTGATCCCGACTGTATTGGCGATATTTCACAAATTCCAAAACATGGAGATACCGGATATATTTTGGATTGCGACTTTGAATATCCAGAACATTTACACGATCTTCATTATGACCTTCCACTCCTTGCAAGAACAGAAATTTCACCAACTGGAAAACACCCCAAATTAATGATGACCCTTAACAATAAACAACGATACGTAGCTCATTAATGGGTTGTTCAACAAGCTATCGAATTAGGTTTACGTCTTACTAAAATTAATAGAGCTGTGGAATTTTCCCAATCGTGCTGGTTGAAACCGTACATAGACTCTAATACTACTAGAAGAGCAGCTGCTACATCAGCCTTTCAAAAAGACTTTTTTAAATTAATGAACAATGCGATATTCGGTAAAACATTAGAAAACAAAAGAAGACATAAAAACGTTAAACTTGTTACAGATCCGAACAAACTACAGAAACTCGTACAACAGCCGAACTTTAATACATCTATAATTATTAATGAAAATCTTGTAGCTGTATCTATGAAGAAAACAAGTGTGAAGATGGATCGTCCTTTGTATATAGGAATGTCAATCCTGGATATCTCCAAGACTCATATGTACGATTTTCATTACAAAAAGATGGTCACCTTTTATGGACGGGAAAACATCGGCATCTCCTACATGGATACAGACGCTTTTATATATTGGATAATTACTAACGATATGTATGAAGATCTTCGGACATTTGATTACAAAAACTACTTTGACTTTTCCGACTATCCAAAAGATCATCCAAACTACGACAATGACAGAAACAAAAAAGTGCTTGGCAAATTTAAAGATGAAGCCAATGGTGTTATACTTCAAGAAATTGTTGCACTAATGTCAAAATTATATTCTTTACAACTAAATGAAAACCAAGTCATTAAGAAAGCTAAAGGAGTAAAAAGTTTGTATTTAAAGAAGAATGTGCATTTTAATCACTATAAGAAATGTTTATTTGAAGATCAAGATATAACAGCAAAATTCAACACAATCAGAAGTTTCAACCATAAGCTGTACAGCGTGACGGAAGTAAAAAAAGCTCTCTCTTCAAATGATGATAAACGACACATCCTTGCAGACAACATCCACAGTCTACCATTCGGCCACTATTCCCTCAACCCTATTGACGAGTAACCCTTTCATCGTCCTACATCCCTTTTCCTTTTCCTTTCCGTATAAAAGGGGGAACACAGCAGTATTTGCTGTGTTCCCCCTTTTATACATTAGTTTAGAATGACCTTGACCTATATAAGCAGATTTATACAAAAGAATATTTAATATCATATCAGCTGTCTTCGTGAAACCATCATGTCAGACCTGAAGGAGAAGATTATTAATGAACTACACAAACCTGCAAGAATAAAGTTTCCAAGAAGAAATACTGTTATAAAAGGGATAAATGATCTACATCAAGCGGATTTAATTGAAATGCGACTGCATAGCAGAATAAACAAAGGATTTAAATATATACTCACAATTATTAATTGTTTTACAAAAGTTGCAGACGCTTTGCCTCTAAAGGACAAGACTGGTAAAAGCGTAACAGAAGCCATGGAAATAGCCATAAAAAGAGATAAAAACAAAATTAAACATTTACAAACTGATGATGGAACAGAATACTTTAATACAAACTTTGCACAGTTAATGAATAAATATAAAATAAATCATTATTCTACAAATTCAGAGAAAAAAGCAGCTATTGTAGAAAGATTCAATAGAACCTTAAAAGGAGCACTGTATAAACAATTTTCAAAAAGAGGTTCTTACGTATGGTATGATGTTTTACCACAATTAATAAATGATTATAACAACAGGTTTCATCGAACTATCGGTATGAAACCTAACAAAGTAAATAGAAGAAATGCAAAAGATGTATTAAAACGCATTAAGAAAAATACAAAGCCTAAAGTAGAAAAAATGCAGCCAAGAAAATTTAATGTAAGTGATAAAGTACGGATTAGTAAATATAAGGGAGTGTTTACCAAGAAATACCTTCCGAATTGGACGAATGAAGTTTTTACAGTGTATAAAGTGCAACCGACTGTACCTGAAACGTATATCTTAAAAGATAACAAAGGAGATTTGTTGCAAGGTGCATTTTATGGACATGAAATGTTAAAGTCAACAGTAGGTGATGTATATCTTGTTGAAAAAGTGTTACAAAGAAAAAAGGACGCAGTTAAAGTGCGGTGGTTAGGGTTTAACAAAACTGAGGATTCATGGATACCTATAAAGGACTTGGTTTAATGCAAGCAACTCATTTAATCGTTAACCTTCGAGCAGGATGGAGATAATTAACCATAAAGATCGATTCAATATTAATAACATAGATGATTTAACTGTGGATAACGTTAAAATCAACAATGGTAAACACGGTAGTTTACTTCCAAACACTGTTCGATGTATAGTAAGTGGCCCCTCAAACTGCGGAAAGACCAATGTTGTCTTTAATTTGATCACTAATCCGCAGGGATTAAGGTTTAATAACCTATATTTTTTCAAAGTCTCTACATCAACCAAAGTATCAATTGCTGGATAAAATCCTATCTGATGTGTCTGATGTTAATTTTTACAAATTTAACGCTAGTGATAGTATTATGCAACCAAACGAAGCGAACCCGTATTCTGTATTTATATTTGACGATGTATCTTGTGAAAATCAGGATACTATTAGAAACTACTTTGCCATGGGAAGACATAATAACATCGACAGCATATATATAGGACAAACTTATAGCAAAATCCCAAAACAACTTATCAGAGATAATGCAAATATTCTAATTGTATTCAAACAAGATGATACTAACCTAAAACATATATATAACGATCATGTGAATGCGGATATGCCATTTGAAAAGTTTAAAGAGCTTTGCGGAAAAGCATGGGCGGAAAAGTATGAATTTTTGGTTATTATGAAAGATCAAGCTATAAAAGATGGTCGTTATAGAATAGGTTTTGATAAATTCGTTTTAATACACTGATTAGCGGTATTACTGTACAAGTCGTCAAGGTGTGAAGATGGTTAACCAGGAAAAGCTATTAAAGGAAATAAAATCACTTAGTGATTCTATTAGACAAAAGAACCGAGCTTTAAAATCAGGTATAAATGAAAGAGAGCAATTTTTAGAAACAACATTCAAACCTGTTACTGAACCTTTAAAGCGATTAGCACAAAATATGGAAAAACCTTCAATTCGCTTCGAAGGAGACAAAATGCTACCAATTTCCAAATATGAAGAAGAATTTCCCGATGATGAAAGTTTTGGCCAGTTACATACATCTGAAGAAAGCGACGAGTATGAATAAAGCGGAGATATAGAGGATTTAAAGGGAAAGGACATCGCAGAAGATACAAGTACAGAAGATACAAGTGTAGAAGATACAAGAGCAGAAGGAGAGGATATTAACCCATCCAACTTAAGCAAATTAGGCACGGATATTGTGTTTAAAGGAACACTTGGAAGAACATACGTTAAAAATGTTACACGCCGCACATGCTAATCGAAATTATCATACCTATGGAGCTAGAATAGAGGATAAAGGATTAATGATTGGAGATAGCAAGTTAGATATAAACGAAAATGATGATATAGTTATTGGAGATAAGAAATATAAAGGTACAAAAGGTTTGTTTGAACTTATCTTTAAAAATAATCCTGGTAAATATACTAAAAGGGATTTACAATTGTTTAAACATATATTAGAGTATACAAATGCACATAGAAAAAAGTATTCCAAAGACCTACCTATTCATAGAAATCGGTCAATAAAATATACAAGTATTTTATCTAGTCTTTTCCCCTCAAAATCAAAAAAAGCTCAAATTAAAAGAAGAGCTTTATCTTCTGCTGAATTAAATGTTTTGCATAAAAAGAGAAAAACAACTGATCCTACCACATCTGGAAGGGGATTATTGAAAAACTTGTATAAAACTAATATAATATATTACAACGATATAAATAAGTTAGTTGATCGAATGAGGTTATTAGATGAAGCTATGGAAGCTGGGCACACTGGTTTAGAAAACGAATGGGTAGCTTTGGTTGATGAACTGCGAAAACAAGGAATAATTGTTCAGTAACGTATATATATATATATATATATATATATAATAAGAACCTAAACGATAGCGATTCAGTTACATCATGAGTGTGGACAAGTTTGGACGGTATTCCGAGTTTGGAGTAAAATTTGGATATAGTGAAAAAAGAGCTGGGTTTCCGTTAACACCTGACGGAAACTATAATTTTGAAGGAAAAGTAATTCAAAATATTGGTGATCAGCTTATGTCGTCTGATGCGGTTACGGTACAGTACATGAAAAAAAGAACCCCAACTGTACACGAAGATCATTGGGGGTTTTCCGGTAAAAGGTCAAGCGATATAAAATATCCCATTTATGATGGTGAAGCAGTAAATTTAGCTACTCTTAAATTGTTAACGATTTACAAAAGGAATAAAACTGATACAAGCTATGATTTCAAAAAATTAAAATTATCAAATGTAGGTGATTGTGAGCAGGATGGAGACGCTGTAAATAAGAAAATGTTTGATATTGTACACAAGAAATGGACTACGGAATATGAAAAACATTTGGAAAGGTTTGGTGCAGCTCTATTCCATTATATCCATCGGGCTTCAGGAAGAGATGCAGCTTCAGATGTTGACAGTCACAATTATTTAGACTGGAAAAATATACACAATCCAGAGAAACCTAATCAAAGAGATAAACCGTCTGAGCCTTCTAAAGTAAAGACATTAGGAAAGGAGGATAAAGTGAATGTGATTAATGAACCAACAGAAAACAATGAAGATTACATAAGAGAAAAAAGAATTTAAAATACCCATGATAAGGGATAAAGCATCAGTCATATTTGAGAGACGATACAGAGAGGATGATAGAATCCAATATTACTGCGTGGAGTTTAATATCTCAAGAGCCGATATTTCCCCAAGGAGTGTTGACAGATGGGTTTGTTCAACGGTTTGATAGATATATGGATTGGGAACAACTTTCCATACACTACCTCTTTACAATGACTATGTTAAGAATTTATTTTCACAGAGTTAACTGGATCCATATTTTACAAAGACAACAGTTTTCAGAAGACTTCCTCGTAGAGATGACACCAAATCTTAATAACTGTTGGGAAGTAATAAGTAAATATCAAAATCTCTCTGAGAGTTACATTGACAATTTTAAAGATAAACTAGACTGGGATGTGTTATTCAATTACCAACGATTAAGTGGCATGTTTCTAAGGGAACATGCCAACTATTTAAAGTTTATTCATTTTACCGAAGGCAACGATACCATCACCAGCGGAGAAACATCTGGAACATCTTCAATTACACCTTATTTCTATTTTTACCACTTTTATTTAATATGTCTACATTTAATTAATAAATCCATTTCTATATAATAAATGGATTTTAAACAGTATATAATACAAGAAACCAAAACTGATATGACATTCATTGTAAAACATTTATAGAGTGCACCTACTGATTGTAGGTTTTGCTATAAATAGTCATGTCGAGGGTTAAACGCATCAGTCATAATCGATAGAGATTACAGAGAAGAAGGGGAATAGCATCAACAGCATTTTCTCTATTGAGTAAACCGGTTGGAGCTATAGTTAACAAGGCGATTGATTTATTACCTGTGGAATTACATTTACCTGGAGGATATCAATATTGTGGTCCTGGAACCAAATTAGAGAAACGCCTTGCTAGAGGAGATCCTGGAATAAATAAGCTCGATCAGGCTTGTAAACAGCACGATATAGCGTATTCCAAATTTGGCGATACTAAAACTAGATCAATAGCGGATAAAGCACTTGCTGAGAAAGCTTGGCAAAGAGTAAAATCTAGTGAGGAGAGTATTGGTGAAAAAGCAGCGTCTTTAGCAGTAACAGCAGCAATGAAAGCAAAAACTACGTTTGGAGGAGGAAAGAGAAGAAGGCGTGGGAAAAAACCCGCTAAGAAACAAGGAGGTAATATCAGAAGAAAACGTCGATCTGCCAGTGGTAAAGCTAAAAAGAAACCAACAATATGGTCAATGATAAAAAAGGGAGGAGGATTATACCTAAGACCGTATCGTGTGTATTAAATAAGAAAGAGCAATTAATAATTAAAAACAAAGAATTGACCAATGAAGAACTGATTACATATGCTTCTTGTTTGAAAATCCCATTTTTTAGAGGAGTATTTATGAAAGATGAATTACCGGTTAAAATGTGGAAAAATGAGACTGGTATTGTAAATTTGGATAATAGTGAAGGAATAGGCACTCATTGGGTGTGTTACAAGAAACTTGGTAAAACCATTTATTATTTCGACAGTTTTGGAGGCCTTCCACCACCGAAAGAACTTCAACAATACTTTCGTGCGGCAGAAAATGTTTTTTACAATCATACAAGAAAACAACCTGATGATACATCCATTTGCGGTCATTTATGTTTAGACTTTTTAGCTAAAAGTGTTAGTCAACTTTAAGATGTCTTCGTATACAGTGTCGTTAACCGGTAACTCATGTACTTTGCGCAGTATTCTGTTTCCAGCGCTACGTTTGCAAAAAGGAAAACTATGGGAAGCCGCATTATTGGATTTAACAACATATAACTCTATTCCAAACGTTAGTGAAGGAATTAATAACAAAATACATTATTACAAGACAAAAGATGATAAAGGAAAGTATTCAGCTTTGGAAGAATTCAGTTTACCAACAGGAGCTTATGAAATTGATAATATAAATGAAGTTATACAAAAACATATGGGAAAAGAAAATATAACGATAAAAGGCAATAACAATACAATGAAAGCCGAAATTACGTCTAAGTATTATATTGATTTTAGTCAAGAACATTCAATTGGTAGTTTATTGGGGTTTTCTAAGGAAACAAAAGTATTAGAACCTAATAAAACTCATTCTGGGAATAAAACTGTGACGATCATCAAAGTTAACAGCATAGATATTACATGTAACATTATACAAGGATCCTACAGAGATGGAGAAAATCGTCATATATTACACACATTCTACCCATCAGTTGCACCAGGTTTCAAGATAGTAGAAAAGCCTCAAAACCTTGTGTACCTACCGTTAAACACCAGTTTCATTTCAGACATCGTGCTGAACATAGTGGATCAAGACAGAAACCTTATTGACTTTAGAGGAGAAGCTATTACTGTAAGAATACATATAAAATCATCCGCTTAGACAATGGGGTTATCATTTAAAAAGAGAGAGCCAACCAGCAAAGAGGTCAGTAGCTCATCAGCTGTAGAAGGATTAACAAGTGACAACATTCGTTTTCTAGAAGAAATTGGATTAAAGGTCATTAACAATGGATATACTGGATATAGCGCAGGGTCCAACATTCGACGAGACCTTATGGGAAAAGGAATATCACACGCACAACCCTTACGCTTCGTCCAAATTAAACAATAACGATGAAATTAGGATTCCTATACAACAACAAGACATTTATACTCTTCCATGCGAAAGTTATTTATATATTGAAGGAAAAGTAACAAAAACTGATGGTACTGCTGGAACCACTGTTCCGTTCATAAATAATCCTATGGCATTTTTATTTGATGAGATTAGATATGAAATTTCAGGAGTTACAGTCGATTCAACAAAAAAGGTTGGAATTTCCAGTACATTGAAAGGATTAGCGTCTTTAACACCAAATGAGAAGAATCTGTTAGCTGTTGCAGGATGGGTTGCACCAGACAAAAGTACAATCGCTTCTGACTCTTCGGGAAACTTTGATTTCTACGTACCTTTAAGATTACTCCTAGGGTTTGCTGAAGACTACAGAAGAATAATAATAAATGTAAAACAAGAACTAGTTTTATTAAGATCATCAAACGATAATGATATTATTAAAGCAGCTGCTGGAACAACCGATGCCAATTTAGACTGGAAATTAACATTAGACAAGATTGTTTGGAGAGTACCACATGTGCGACTAAATGATGAACACAGGATTACATTATTAAGAAAGTTAAAATCAGATCGAGACATTGTAATGCCATTCAGAAGCTGGGAGTTTCATGAATACCCCGTTTTACCTACAACACAACGGCATACATGGACTGTAAAAACTTCTACTCATTTGGAAAAAGCGAGATATGTAATATTTGGATTACAAACGAAGAAGAAAAGTATAATAACTGAAAATGCTGGTGAATTTGACCATTGTAAATTAACAAACTGTAAAGTGTTCCTGAATTCACAATTCTTTCCCTACGACAACTTTAATATTTCTTTTGATAAAAAAAGATACAGTGTTTTATACGACATGTATGCTAGGTTCCAAAATTCATATTACGGCAAAACAAATACACCTCTACTGTCTCCCGTACAGTTTGAATCGAAAGCTCCGATTGTTGTAATTGATTGTTCCAAACAAAATGAATCTGTAAAATCGTCTAGTGTTGATATAAAAATAGAAATGGAATTTCAAGAAAACGTACCTGCAAATACATCTGCGTATTGTTTAATTTTGCACGATAAAATTGTTACATACACACCGTTGACCGGTATTGTAAAAACAGTATTGTAAAACGTTGTACCACCACCGGCACCACCACTGTCGCTAACCTATAAATAGCGGAGCAGCAATGCAGGTCTTCAGTTGATCGTCTATCGGCGCATGGGTAACATCTTCTACAAAATGAGTTCTCCATCTGTTGTACAAGGTGATGCAGAGGTAGCACCGTTATTGGAACGTGATAATACTAGTGAAGCAGAAATCATCAAGGAAATAACTGCATTTTTAAAGTTTGGTAAAAGAGATAGAGAGGAGGAAAGTAATGCAGACCCATCAAAGATAGTACCAAAGAGGAAGAAGAAAGTTGAAGAAAATATTCCTCCTCACATTTTAACTGAAGTTTTTCTGCGAATCTTTTACCCCATCTCAGCATGCATCAGTAAAAGTGTATCAGTTGGATTGATGAAATCATTGGATTATTCCCCTACAGTAATACTACACCATGGAACAAAAAAGGTTTTATTTTCGCAAAATGCTTGGGAGTCATTTTTGAAACATGTACATTTAATAGAATGTTATTTAACTAACAGTTTGTGTGGAAGGAAAACACATATTCGACTTTTGGATTGTGACAATGAAATCGATATTGTTAAACATCGCGGACAACTACAAGTGCGAATTAGAGACTTGACTCAACATGAAAATAAGATTCTACTGTCACGTTAAGAATTCTACGTTTTAAACTACGCAACAGAACCTATTACAAGGTACATGAGACAGTTGGTATTTGCAAGCGCTATTATTAAAGAATATTTGGTCGATACTTTGGAAAAACAACCTGATAGCACCATCGTGTACGGACCTGTGGATACATCTATTTTTAATAGAATACCTCATGAAGTTTGCATGTGGAGAAAGTTAAAGGATTTTGAACCACTTGTAGAAATCGCTACAGAAGCTACAGAAGAAACAACACAGGAAGAAGAAACGGAGAAACAAGAAGAAGAAGAAAACGAAACACAAGAAGAAGAAGTTAAAAAAGACTAAAGTTTGACTTAGTAAAGAAGAAAACACGTGGGGTAGGCCTATTGGGGACGGTGCCCACGTTAAATATACACCAACGCGCCTGCAACTGTACGGCCTGGTATTTAACCTACCATGGTGTGGAAAACAGTTTAGTTGATCGCTAGGTGCCATGATGAGCGGAGGGGATGAAGAAGTGAGTGTAAAGCCTTGTGTAATAGAATTTCAAGAATTTCGAAATAATGATGATAGGTTTATTATCAAGGAATTAGTAATTTTAGACTTGCTTACATTTGTAGCCTACCCATTCACGTTTGAAGCTCCTTTTTCTTTTAACAAACTTAACACCAAAGCGAAAAGTACAAACAAATGGATAACAAACTACTTTCATCACATACATTGGTATGAAGGATTTATAAGCTACAGTAATCTGCACAGTATTATGTTTAACTTTTGCAAACAATATTCACATATATACACAAGAGGATTAGAAAAAAAGAACTGGATACAAAAGTACACGCACGGTAATGTTTTCGATATAACTATCAGTAAGGACTTTAACATTAATCTCGGTAATATTTGTGTCGCTGCAAAAGATCTTAAACACGGTCAAACAAACTGTGCATTGTACAACGCATATCGTTTGGCTGCTTACTTGAAACAAACGCAGGAATGTGGTGGGGGTAGCGGAGAACAGAAATGTGGTGGGGGTAGCGGGGCCTATAAATACGAGGAGACAACACCGCTCCAGCACGAGTATTATTCGAGACTCCGAAGAGGCAACATCACAGAAGACACCACCACTGACGAAGATGGCATCACAACAATATCTACAAACATTGGTTGATCAATTCAACACTCACTCAAAATCGAACCTTCTGCTAACTAAAAAATGTTCAGAACTAAAAGAACAAAGACATTACATTATTCATAGCATCAAGAAAGTGGAAACCACATATGGAGAAGCAATTCTAGTATCATTGTGCGAAGGACCTATGACTCCAGGAGATGAGCCGAAGTTTCAAGTATTTCTTCCAAAACGATTTGTTCAACTGCTACAAAATGAAGACTTGCGGGATATTCAACTGGGGACGTTGTATTTGGTATCACACGGTGTAAGCGGCAACAACTCGACGGAACTCACTCTGCACATCATGCATCATTGTACATAATGTCTCTATTTGTATTTTCTCTGTTTGTATTTCTAGTCATCAATGTTAGACTTAAGCTTATTGTATTGTTAAATGTTTGTTTAATAAAGAAAAAATAAATAAAAAAAAGAATAACATTAAAAAAAAAAAAACAGCAACATAGCAGTATATTATTTTATATACTGCTGTGTTGCTTTTTTTTAAATTCAAATGGATGACCTTGAACTTTCATTCAGGGTTAACTTATGAAGGGGTATAAAAGAGAGGGAGCAGTGGAGTTAGTCTCAGTCTTGTCTAACACACGCTGCAGCTAACATGTCAGTGCCACCGATGAACAATTTATTTTTCGATAACAATTTGAAGACATATTGTTGCGAGTTGCAATGTTTTAAAATACCAGGCGATCAAGTTGACGGGAAAGCTTGTCGTAAGTGCAGGTGTTTCAGCTATTGCATATGTAGATGTAAAACATATCAAATGAACCGACAAGATAAAATACAAGAATTACGGTGACGGCTTGCATTACTTTGGCGGCGAATGGAGTAGCAACCATCTGCCGCGCACTTGCCACCTGCCGCCTACCATCTGCCGCCTGCCATCTGCCGCCTGCCAGGAATCGCTACGCGCTCAACAGTGCATCCGAAATATGTCTATGGTGGGGGAAATGGAAGGGGTCTTTCCTCCCCTAGTCTTGTGACGTCATGTCTTACCAGCTGACGACTATTTAACGCGGGAATTGAAATTTGAAGATAGTGCTATCTTTGTACTGTACAATTCTTATAATAAATGCATAATTCAATTTAAAGTTCCAGCGTAGTAAATACTGATGAGAATGCCTACATTTTCTCTAACTTTGTTTCTTCACTAGTCCAATAAACCAATGGAAACAAAACTAAAAAATGAAGCTCAACTACACCGTTTCTAAGCTTGTGGAATTAATATGTATATATATATATATATATATATACTAATATTATTACTCTATAATTAAAAATTCGAGTTTGTGGTATTACTATCTTTTAAATTTCAACTGGCGAATATTGCAAAACAACTATCATATGTCACACTGTACTTTTTCTTATTTCCCGCTGACTCTTAACTTTGGGAGCGGCCATTGGCCCAAATCTCCTTAAGCTGGTTAGATGGTTGTTTTGTTGGGCTAACATTAGGCTAATTTGGTCTCAAAGAATTCTTCCAAACTGTAAGAGCCAAAACTGAAACTTCTTACACATTCCTTCACATTATATTAATTATTGTTTGTTTGCTATTATTACTTTAAACCTCTACTTATTAACTAACTATTCTTACATTTCGTTAACAGTAAAATGTAAACTGTTTAATTTAACTTTATTGTTAATAATAAGAATATTTATGCATTTCGTGAGGAAAACAAGAAGACTAGCGACTAGTGGGGCATTCTAGATTCTATGGACAGAAGTTTGGACGATGACGTCATTCACCAACCCCACCATAGACATATTTCGAATGCACTGTTGAACGCGTAGCGATTCCTGCCGCCTGCCATCTGCCGTCCGCCATCTGCTCCGCCCCACCACACGTTTACCCCCACCATTTAGTACGATTACAACGCTAGCTTGTGAATAGCCAGTATTTCTCCGGCTCTCGACCGGTGAACATCGAGCTGCTCGTCCCGACTGTGTGTTCCCTGCGGTCACATAAATAGGCAAGGAACACACAGTCGGCATGGGCCGATTGGACAAACAAGCGCAGCACTTGAAAACTGCGTCTGACGGCCGCGACTCCGGATCAACAACATCGATGATGACAAACAACGGGGAACTATTGTAAACATAAATTATTGTAAACATAACTTATTGTAAATAAAAAGAAAAGTAAAAATAAAGTTAAATAAAATAGTACTACCTCGCACTCGTATCATTCGATTGCTTCATTCGATTTTTTCATTCGATATTTTTATCGAATTAAAACTATCGAATCACAATCGGATTTTACGCGTGCGAGGTAGAACTTTTTTAAAATAACTTCCCAGTGACCTTGAACTTTAACCTTTCCCTCATTACGTCACAAAACAGCCTACGTCACTGGCTGAGGCACAGATGACGTGTTTAATGACTCAGCGCATCCGGTCACGTGACCGGATGACGTCACTTCCGGTCTAGAAGCCCCAAATGCCCACTACTGGCTAAAACAGTTATGCCTTAGCCTGTTTAGTTAGTGCTCACACCACTTTCTGTACTTGATCAAGTAACAAAGAAGATTGTGGGGCTAAAAACAGTTAAGCCTTAGCCTGTTTAGTTAGTGCTCAATCCACTTTCTGTACTTGATCAAGTAACGAAGAAGATTGTAGGGCTGAAAACAGTTAGGCCTTAGCCTGTTTAGATAGTGCTCTCTCCACTTTCTGTACTTGATCAAGTAACAAAGAAGATTGTGGGGCTAAAAACAGTTAAGCCTTAGCCTTTTTAATTAGTGCTCATTCCACTTTCTGTACTTGATCAAGTAACGAAGAAGATTATAGGGCTAAAAACAGTTAGGCCTTAGCCTGTTTAGTTAGTACTCACTCCACTTTCTGTACTTGATCAAGTAACGAAGAAGATTGTGGGGCTATAAACAGTTAGGCTTTAGCCTGATTAGTTAGTGCTCACTCCACTTTCTGTACTTGATCAAGTAACGAAGAACATTGTGGGGCTAAAATAGTTAGGCCTTAGCCTGTTTAGTTAGTGCTCACTCCACTTTCTGTACTTGACCAAGTAACGAAGAAGATTGTGGGGCTAAAACAGTTAGGCCTTAGCCTGTTTACTTAGTGCTCACTCCACTTTCTATACTTGATCAAGTAACGAAGAAGATTGTGGGACTAAAAACAGTTATGCCTTAACCTGTTTAGTGCTCACTCCACTTTATGTACTTGATCAAATAACGAAGAAGATTGTGGGGCTAAAAAAGTTATCTTTATCCTATTTAGATAGTGCTCACTCCACTTTCTGTACTTGATCAAGTAACGAAGGAGACTGTGGGGCTAAAAAAAGTTATGCCTTAGCCTGTTTAATTTGTGCTCACTCCACTTTCTGTACTTGATCAAGTAACGAAGAAGATTGTGGGGCTATAAACAGTTGTGCCTTAACCTGTTTAGTGCTCACTGCACTTAATGTACTTGATCAAGTAACGAAGAAGATTGTGGGGCTAAAAACAGTTAGGCCGTAGCCTGTTTATTTAGTGCCCACTCCACTTTCTGAACTTGATCAAGTAACGAAGAAGATTGTGGGGCTAAAACAGTTAGGCCTTAGCCTGTTATATAGTGCTCACTCAATTTTCTGTACTTGATCAAGTAACGAAGGAGATTGTGGGGCTAAAAACAGTTATGCCTTAGCCTTTTTAGTTAGTGCTCCCTCCACTTGCTGTACTTGATCAAGTAACGAAGGAGATTGTGGGGCTAAAAACAGTTATGCCTTAGCCTGTTTAGTTAGTGCTCACTCCACTTTCTGTACTTGATCAAGTAACGAAGAAGATTGTAGGGCTAAACCAGTTATGCCTTAGCCTGTGTAGTTAGTGTTCACGCCACTTTCTGTACTTGATCAAGTAACGAAGAAGATTGTGGGGCTAAAACAGTTAGGCCGTAGCCTGTTTAGTTAGTGCTCACTCTACTTTCTGTACTTGATCAAGTAACGAAGGAGATTGTGGGGGTAAAAACAGTTTGCCTTACCCTGTTTAGTTAGTGCTCACTCCACTTTCGGTACTTGATCAAGTAACGAAGGAGATTGTGGGGCTAAAACAGTTATACCTTAGCCTGTTTAGTTAGTGCTCACTCCACTTTCTGTACTTGATCAAGTAACGAAGAAGATTGTGGGGCTAAAAACAGTTAGGCCTTAGCCTGTTTAGTTAGTGCTCACTCCACTTTCTGTACTTGATCAAGTAACGAAGAGGATTTCGGGGCTAAAAACAGTTAGACCTTAACCTGTTTAGTTACTGCTTACTCCACTTCCTGTACTTGATCAAGTAAAGAAGAAGATTGTGGGTCTAAAACAGTTATGTCTTAGCCTGTTTAGTTAGTGTTCACACCATTTTCTGTATTTGATCAAGTAACGAAGAAGATTGTGGGGCTAAAACAGTTATGCCTTAGCCGTTTTAGTTAGTGCTCACTCCACTTTCTGTACTTGATCAAGTAACGAAGTAGATTGTGGGGCTAGAAACAGTTATGCCTTAGCCTGTTTAGTTAGTGCTCACTCCACTTTCTGTACTTGATCAAGTAACGAAGAAGATTGTAGGGCTGAAAACAGTTAGGCCTTAGCCTGTTTAGATAGTGCTCACTCCACTTTCTGTACTTGATCAAGTAACAAAGAAGATTGTGGGGCTAAAAACAGTTAAGCCTTAGCCTGTTTAATTAGTGCTCATTCCACTTTCTGTACTTGATCAAGTAACGAAGAAGATTATAGGGCTAAAAACAGTTAGGCCTTAGCCTGTTTAGTTAGTACTCACTCCACTTTCTGTACTTGATCAAGTAACGAAGAAGATTGTGGGGCTATAAACAATTAGGCTTTAGCCTGATTAGTTAGTGCTCACTCCACTTTCTGTACTTGATCAAGTAACGAAGAACATTGTGGGGCTAAAATAGTTAGGCCTTAGCCGGTTTAGTTAGTGCTCACTCCACTTTCTGTACTTGACCAAGTAACGAAGAAGATTGTGGGGCTAAAACAGTTAGACCTTAGCCTGTTTACTTAGTGCTCACTCCACTTTCTATACTTGATCAAGTAACGAAGAAGATTTTTGGGCTAAAAACAGATATGCCTTAGCCTGTTTAGTTAGTGTTCACTCCACTTTCTGTACTTGATCAAGAAACAAAGAAGATTGTAGGGCTAAAAACAGTTAGGCCTTAGCCTGTTTAGTTAGTACTCACTCCACTTTCCGTACTTGATCAAGTAACGAAAAAGATTTTTGGGCTAAAAACAGTTAGGCTTTAGCCTGATTAGTTAGTGTTCACTCCACTTTCTGTACTTGATCAAGTAACGAAGAAGATTGTGGGGCTAAAATAGTTAGGCCTTAGCCTGTTTAGTTAGTGCTCACTCCACTTTCTGTACTTGATCAAGTAACGAAGGAGACTATGGGGCTAAAAACAGTTATGCCTTAGCCTGTTTTCTTAGTGCTCACTCCACTTTCTGTACTTGATCAAGTAACGAAGAAGATTGTGGGGCTATAAACAGTTATGCTTTAACCTGTTTAGTGCTCACTGCACTTTATGTACTTGATCAAGTAACGAAGAAGATTGTGGGGCTAAAAACAGTTAGGCCGTAGCCTGTTTAT
Organism: Allygus modestus; assembly: GCA_963675035.1. NCBI lineage: Eukaryota > Metazoa > Arthropoda > Insecta > Hemiptera > Cicadellidae > Allygus > Allygus modestus. The sequence goes on from OY776112.1 coordinate 353,970,978, forward strand.
TTAGTGCCCACTCCACTTTCTGAACTTGATCAAGTAACGAAGAAGATTGTGGGGCTAAAACAGTTAGGCCTTAGCCTGTTATATAGTGCTCACTCAATTTTCTGTACTTGATCAAGTAACGAAGGAGATTGTGGGGCTAAAAACAGTTATGCCTTAGCCTGTTTAGTTAGTGCTCACTCCACTTTCTGTACTTGATCAAGTAACGAAGAAGATTGTGGGGCTAAACCGGTTATGCCTTAGCCTGTTTAGTTATAGCTCACTCCACTTTCTATACTTGATCAAGTAACGAAGGAGATTTTGGGGCTAAAAACAGTCATGCCTTAGCCTGTTTAGTTAGTGTTCACTCCACTTTCTGTGTTTGATCAAGTAACGAAGAAGATTGTTGGGCTAAAACAGTTATGCCTTATCCTTTTTAGTTAGTGCTCACTCCACTTTCTGTACTTGATCAAGTAACGAAGGAGGTTGTGGGGCGAAAAACAGTTATGCCTTAGCTTGTTTAGTTAGTGCTCACTCCACTTTCTGTACTTGATCAAGTAACAAAGAAGATTGTGGGGCTAAAAACTGTTAAGCCTTAGCCTGTTTAATTAGTGCTCATTCCACTTTCTGTACTTGATCAAGTAACGAAGAAGATTATAGGGCTAAAAACAGTTAGGCCTTAGCCTGTTTAGTTAGTACTCACTCCACTTTCTGTACTTGATCAAGTAACGAAGAAGATTGTGGGGCTATAAACAGTTAGGCTTTAGCCTGATTAGTTAGTGCTCACTCCACTTTCTGTACTTGATCAAGTAACGAAGAACATTGTGGGGCTAAAATAGTTAGGCCATAGCCTGTTTAGTTAGTGCTCACTCCATTTTCTATACTTGATCAAGTAACGAAGAAGATTGTGGGACTAAATACAGTTATGCCTTAACCTGTTTAGTGCTCACTCCACTTTATGTACTTGATCAAGTAACGAAGAAGATTTTGAGGCTAAAACAGTTAACTTTATCCTATTTAGATAGTGCTCATTCCACTTTCTGTACTTGATCAAGTAACGAAGAAGATTATAGGGCTAAAAACAGTTATGCCTTAGCCTGTTTTCTTAGTGCTCACTCCACTTTCTGTACTTGATCAAGTAACGAAGAAGATTGTGGGGCTATAAACAGTTATGCTTTAACCTGTTTAGTGCTCACAGCACTTTATGTACTTGATCAAGTAACGAAGAAGATTGTGGGGCTAAAAACAGTTAGGCCGTAGCCTGTTTATTTAGTGCCCACTCCACTTTCTGAACTTGATCAAGTAACGAAGAAGATTGTGGGGCTAAAACAGTTAGGCCTTAGCCTGTTATATAGTGCTCACTCAATTTTCTGTACTTGATCAAGTAACGAAGGAGATTTTGGGGCTAAAAACAATTATGCCTTAGCCTTTTTAGTTAGTGCTCCCTCCACTTTCTGTACTTGATCAAGTAACGAAGGAGATTGTGGGGCTAAAAACAGTTATGCCTTAGCCTGTTTAGTTAGTGCTCACTCCACTTTCTGTACTTGATCAAGTAACGAAGAAGATTGTGGGGCTAAACCAGTTATGCCTTAGCCTGTTTAGTTATTGCTCACTCCACTTTCTATACTTGATCAAGTAACGAAGGAGATTTTGGGGCTAAAAACAGTCATGCCTTAGCCTGTTTAGTTAGTGTTCACTCCACTTTCTGTGTTTGATCAAGTAACGAAGAAGATTGTTGGGCTAAAACAGTTATGCCTTATCCTTTTTAGTTAGTGCTCACTCCACTTTCTGTACTTGATCAAGTAACGAAGTAGATTGTGGGGCTAGAAACAGTTATGCCTTAGCCTGTTTAGTTAGTGTTCACTCCACTTTCTGTACTTGATCAAGTAACAAAGAAGATTGTGGGTCTAAAACAGTTAGGCCGTAGCCTGTTTAGTTAGTGCTCACTCTACTTTCTGTACTTGATCAAGTAACGAAGGAGATTGTGGGGGTTAAAACAGTTTGCCTTAGCCTGTTTAGTTAGTGCTCACTCCACTTTCTGTACTTGATCAAGTAACGAAGGAGGTTGTGGGGCTAAAAACAGTTATGCCTTAGCTTGTTTAGTTAGTGCTCACTCCACTTTCTGTACTTGATCAAGTAACAAAAAAGATTGTGGGGCTAAAAACAGTTAAGCCTTAGCCTGTTTAATTAGTGCTCATTCCACTTTCTGTACTTGATCAAGAAACAAAGAAGATTGTAGGGCTAAAAACAGTAAGGCCTTAGCCTGTTTAGTTAGTACTCACTCCACTTTCTGTACTTGATCAAGTAACGAAGAAGATTTTTGGGCTAAAAACAGTTAGGCTTTAGCCTGATTAGTTAGTGTTCACTCCACTTTCTGTACTTGATCAAGTAACGAAGAAGATTGTGGGGCTAAAATAGTTAGGCCTTAGCCTGTTTAGTTAGTGCTCACTCCACTTTCTGTACTTGATCAAGTAACGAAGAAGATTGTGGGGCTAAAAACAGTTATACCGTAGCCTGTTTAGTTAGTCCTAACTCCACTTCCTGTACTTGATCAAGTAAAGAAGAAGATTGTGGGGCTAAAACAGGTATGTCTTAGCCTGTTTAGTTAGTGCTCACACCACTTTCTGTACTTGATCAAGTAACGAAGAAGATTGTGGGGCTAAAAACAGTTAGGCCGTAGCCTGTTTATTTAGTGCCCACTCCACTTTCTGAACTTGATCAAGTAACGAAGAAGATTGTGGGGCTAAAACAGTTAGGCCTTAGCCTGTTATATAGTGCTCACTCAATTTTCTGTACTTGATCAAGTAACGAAGGAGATTGTGGGGCTAAAAACAGTTATGCCTTAGCCTGTTTAGTTAGTGCTCACTCCACTTTCTGTACTTGATCAAGTAACGAAGAAGATTGTGGGGCTAAACCAGTTATGCCTTAGCCTGTTTAGTTATTGCTCACTCCACTTTCTATACTTGATCAAGTAACGAAGGAGATTTTGGGGCTAAAAACAGTCATGCCTTAGCCTGTTTAGTTAGTGTTCACTCCACTTTCTGTGTTTGATCAAGTAACGAAGAAGATTGTTGGGCTAAAACAGTTATGCCTTATCCTTTTTAGTTAGTGCTCACTCCACTTTCTGTACTTGATCAAGTAACGAAGGAGGTTGTGGGGCTAAAAACAGTTATGCCTTAGCTTGTTTAGTTAGTGCTCACTCCACTTTCTGTACTTGATCAAGTAACAAAGAAGATTGTGGGGCTAAAAACTGTTAAGCCTTAGCCTGTTTAATTAGTGCTCATTCCACTTTCTGTACTTGATCAAGTAACGAAGAAGATTATAGGGCTAAAAACAGCTAGGCCTTAGCCTGTTTAGTTAGTACTCACTCCACTTTCTGTACTTGATCAAGTAACGAAGAAGATTGTGGGGCTATAAACAGTTAGGCTTTAGCCTGATTAGTTAGTGCTCACTCCACTTTCTGTACTGGATTAAGTAACGAAGAACATTGTGGGGCTAAAATAGTTAGGCCATAGCCTGTTTAGTTAGTGCTCACTCCATTTTCTATACTTGATCAAGTAACGAAGAAGATTGTGGGACTAAATACAGTTATGCCTTAACCTGTTTAGTGCTCACTCCACTTTATGTACTTGATCAAGTAACGAAGAAGATTTTGAGGCTAAAACAGTTAACTTTATCCTATTTAGATAGTGCTCATTCCACTTTCTGTACTTGATCAAGTAACGAAGAAGATTATAGGGCTAAAAACAGTTATGCCTTAGCCTGTTTTCTTAGTGCTCACTCCACTTTCTGTACTTGATCAAGTAACGAAGAAGATTGTGGGGCTATAAACAGTTATGCTTTAACCTGTTTAGTGCTCACAGCACTTTATGTACTTGATCAAGTAACGAAGAAGATTGTGGGGCTTAAACAGTTAGGCCGTAGCCTGTTTATTTAGTGCCCACTCCACTTTCTGAACTTGATCAAGTAACGAAGAAGATTGTGGGGCTAAAACAGTTAGGCCTTAGCCTGTTATATAGTGCTCACTCAATTTTCTGTACTTGATCAAGTAACGAAGGAGATTTTGGGGCTAAAAACAGTTATGCCTTAGCCTTTTTAGTTAGTGCTCCCTCCACTTTCTGTACTTGATCAAGTAACGAAGGAGATTGTGGGGCTAAAAACAGTTATGCCTTAGCCTGTTTAGTTAGTGCTCACTCCACTTTCTGTACTTGATCAAGTAACGAAGAAGATTGTGGGGCTAAACCAGTTATGCCTTAGCCTGTTTAGTTATTGCTCACTCCACTTTCTATACTTGATCAAGTAACGAAGGAGATTTTGGGGCTAAAAACAGTCATGCCTTAGCCTGTTTAGTTAGTGTTCACTCCACTTGCTGTGTTTGATCAAGTAACGAAGAAGATTGTTGGGCTAAAACAGTTATGCCTTATCCTTTTTAGTTAGTGCTCACTCCACTTTCTGTACTTGATCAAGTAACGAAGTAGATTGTGGGGCTAGAAACAGTTATGCCTTAGCCTGTTTAGTTAGTGTTCACTCCACTTTCTGTACTTGATCAAGTAACAAAGAAGATTGTGGGTCTAAAACAGTTAGGCCGTAGCCTGTTTAGTTAGTGCTCACTCTACTTTCTGTACTTGATCAAGTAACGAAGGAGATTGTGGGGGTTAAAACAGTTTGCCTTAGCCTGTTTAGTTAGTGCTCACTCCACTTTCTGTACTTGATCAAGTAACGAAGGAGGTTGTGGGGCTAAAAACAGTTATGCCTTAGCTTGTTTAGTTAGTGCTCACTCCACTTTCTGTACTTGATCAAGTAACAAAAAAGATTGTGGGGCTAACAACAGTTAAGCCTTAGCCTGTTTAATTAGTGCTCATTCCACTTTCTGTACTTGATCAAGAAACAAAGAAGATTGTGGGGCTAAAATAGTTAGGCCTTAGCCTGTTTAGTTAGTGCTCACTCCACTTTCTGTACTTGATAAAGTAACGAAGAAGATTGTGGGGCTAAAAACAGTTATACCGTAGCCTGTTTAGTTAGTCCTAACTCCACTTCCTGTACTTGATCAAGTAAAGAAGAAGATTGTGGGGCTAAAACAGGTATGTCTTAGCCTGTTTAGTTAGTGCTCACACCACTTTCTGTACTTGATCAAGTAACGAAGAAGATTGTGGGGCTAAAAACAGTTAGGCCGTAGCCTGTTTATTTAGTGCCCACTCCACTTTCTGAACTTGATCAAGTAACGAAGAAGATTGTGGGGCTAAAACAGTTAGGCCTTAGCCTGTTATATAGTGCTCACTCAATTTTCTGTACTTGATCAAGTAACGAAGGAGATTGTGGGGCTAAAAACAGTTATGCCTTAGCCTGTTTAGTTAGTGCTCACTCCACTTTCTGTACTTGATCAAGTAACGAAGAAGATTGTGGGGCTAAACCAGTTATGCCTTAGCCTGTTTAGTTATTGCTCACTCCACTTTCTATACTTGATCAAGTAACGAAGGAGATTTTGGGGCTAAAAACAGTCATGCCTTAGCCTGTTTAGTTAGTGTTCACTCCACTTTCTGTGTTTGATCAAGTAACGAAGAAGATTGTTGGGCTAAAACAGTTATGCCTTATCCTTTTTAGTTAGTGCTCACTCCACTTTCTGTACTTGATCAAGTAACGAAGGAGGTTGTGGGGCTAAAAACAGTTATGCCTTAGCTTGTTTAGTTAGTGCTCACTCCACTTTCTGTACTTGATCAAGTAACAAAGAAGATTGTGGGGCTAAAAACTGTTAAGCCTTAGCCTGTTTAATTAGTGCTCATTCCACTTTCTGTACTTGATCAAGTAACGAAGAAGATTATAGGGCTAAAAACAGTTAGGCCTTAGCCTGTTTAGTTAGTACTCACTCCACTTTCTGTACTTGATCAAGTAACGAAGAAGATTGTGGGGCTATAAACAGTTAGGCTTTAGCCTGATTAGTTAGTGCTCACTCCACTTTCTGTACTGGATTAAGTAACGAAGAACATTGTGGGGCTAAAATAGTTAGGCCATAGCCTGTTTAGTTAGTGCTCACTCCATTTTCTATACTTGATCAAGTAACGAAGAAGATTGTGGGACTAAATACAGTTATGCCTTAACCTGTTTAGTGCTCACTCCACTTTATGTACTTGATCAAGTAACGAAGAAGATTTTGAGGCTAAAACAGTTAACTTTATCCTATTTAGATAGTGCTCATTCCACTTTCTGTACTTGATCAAGTAACGAAGAAGATTATAGGGCTAAAAACAGTTATGCCTTAGCCTGTTTTCTTAGTGCTCACTCCACTTTCTGTACTTGATCAAGTAACGAAGAAGATTGTGGGGCTATAAACAGTTATGCTTTAACCTGTTTAGTGCTCACAGCACTTTATGTACTTGATCAAGTAACGAAGAAGATTGTGGGGCTTAAACAGTTAGGCCGTAGCCTGTTTATTTAGTGCCCACTCCACTTTCTGAACTTGATCAAGTAACGAAGAAGATTGTGGGGCTAAAACAGTTAGGCCTTAGCCTGTTATATAGTGCTCACTCAATTTTCTGTACTTGATCAAGTAACGAAGGAGATTTTGGGGCTAAAAACAGTTATGCCTTAGCCTTTTTAGTTAGTGCTCCCTCCACTTTCTGTACTTGATCAAGTAACGAAGGAGATTGTGGGGCTAAAAACAGTTATGCCTTAGCCTGTTTAGTTAGTGCTCACTCCACTTTCTGTACTTGATCAAGTAACGAAGAAGATTGTGGGGCTAAACCAGTTATGCCTTAGCCTGTTTAGTTATTGCTCACTCCACTTTCTATACTTGATCAAGTAACGAAGGAGATTTTGGGGCTAAAAACAGTCATGCCTTAGCCTGTTTAGTTAGTGTTCACTCCACTTTCTGTGTTTGATCAAGTAACGAAGAAGATTGTTGGGCTAAAACAGTTATGCCTTATCCTTTTTAGTTAGTGCTCACTCCACTTTCTGTACTTGATCAAGTAACGAAGTAGATTGTGGGGCTAGAAACAGTTATGCCTTAGCCTGTTTAGTTAGTGTTCACTCCACTTTCTGTACTTGATCAAGTAACAAAGAAGATTGTGGGTCTAAAACAGTTAGGCCGTAGCCTGTTTAGTTAGTGCTCACTCTACTTTCTGTACTTGATCAAGTAACGAAGGAGATTGTGGGGGTTAAAACAGTTTGCCTTAGCCTGTTTAGTTAGTGCTCACTCCACTTTCTGTACTTGATCAAGTAACGAAGGAGGTTGTGGGGCTAAAAACAGTTATGCCTTAGCTTGTTTAGTTAGTGCTCACTCCACTTTCTGTACTTGATCAAGTAACAAAAAAGATTGTGGGGCTAACAACAGTTAAGCCTTAGCCTGTTTAATTAGTGCTCATTCCACTTTCTGTACTTGATCAAGAAACAAAGAAGATTGTAGGGCTAAAAACAGTTAGGCCTTAGCCTGTTTAGTTAGTACTCACTCCACTTTCTGTACTTGATCAAGTAACGAAGAAGATTTTTGGGCTAAAAACAGTTAGGCTTTAGCCTGATTAGTTAGTGTTCACTCCACTTTCTGTACTTGATCAAGTAACGAAGAAGATTGTGGGGCTAAAATAGTTAGGCCTTAGCCTGTTTAGTTAGTGCTCACTCCACTTTCTGTACTTGATCAAGTAACGAAGAAGATTGTGGGGCTAAAAACAGTTATACCGTAGCCTATTTAGTTAGTCCTAACTCCACTTCCTGTACTTGATCAAGTAAAGAAGAAGATTGTGGGGCTAAAACAGGTATGTCTTAGCCTGTTTAGTTAGTGCTCACACCACTTTCTGTACTTGATCAAGTAACGAAGAAGATTGTGGGGCTAAAAACAGTTAGGCCGTAGCCTGTTTATTTAGTGCCCACTCCACTTTCTGAACTTGATCAAGTAACGAAGAAGATTGTGGGGCTAAAACAGTTAGGCCTTAGCCTGTTATATAGTGCTCACTCAATTTTCTGTACTTGATCAAGTAACGAAGGAGATTGTGGGGCTAAAAACAGTTATGCCTTAGCCTGTTTAGTTAGTGCTCACTCCACTTTCTGTACTTGATCAAGTAACGAAGAAGATTGTGGGGCTAAACCAGTTATGCCTTAGCCTGTTTAGTTATTGCTCACTCCACTTTCTATACTTGATCAAGTAACGAAGGAGATTTTGGGGCTAAAAACAGTCATGCCTTAGCCTGTTTAGTTGGTGTTCACTCCACTTTCTGTGTTTGATCAAGTAACGAAGAAGATTGTTGGGCTAAAACAGTTATGCCTTATCCTTTTTAGTTAGTGCTCACTCCACTTTCTGTACTTGATCAAGTAACGAAGTAGATTGTGGGGCTAGAAACAGATATGCCTTAGCCTGTTTAGTTAGTGTTCACTCCACTTTCTGTACTTGATCAAGTAAAAAAGAAGATTGTGGGGCTAAAACAGTTAGGCCGTAGCCTGTTTGGTTAGTGCTCACTCTACTTTCTGTACTTGATCAAGTAACGAAGGAGATTGTGGGGGTTAAAACAGTTTGCCTTAGCCTGTTTAGTTAGTGCTCACTCCGCTTTCTGTACTTGATCAAGTAACGAAGGAGGTTGTGGGGCTAAAAACAGTTATGCCTTAGCTTGTTTAGTTAGTGCTCACTCCACTTTCTGTACTTGATCAAGTAACAAAGTAGATTGTGGGGTTAAAACAGTTTGCCTTAGCCTGTTTAGTTAGTGCTCACTCCACTTTCTGTACTTGATCAAGTAACGAAGGAGGTTGTGGGGCTAAAAACAGTTATGCCTTAGCTTGTTTAGTTAGTGCTCACTCCACTTTCTGTACTTGATCAAGTAACAAAGAAGATTGTGGGGCTAAAAACAGTTAAGCCTTAGCCTGTTTAATTAGTGCTCATTCCACTTTCTGTACTTGATCAAGTAACGAAGAAGATTATAGGGCTAAAAACAGTTAGGCCTTAGCCTGTTTAGTTAGTACTCACTCCACTTTCTGTACTTGATCAAGTAACGAAGAAGATTGTGGGGCTATAAACAGTTAGGCTTTAGCCTGATTAGTTAGTGCTCACTCCACTTTCTGTACTTGATCAAGTAACGAAGAACATTGTGGGGCTAAAATAGTTAGGCCATAGCCTGTTTAGTTAGTGCTCACTCCATTTTCTATACTTGATCAAGTAACGAAGAAGATTGTGGGACTAAATACAGTTATGCCTTAACCTGTTTAGTGCTCACTCCACTTTATGTACTTGATCAAAAAACGAAGAAGATTTTGGGGCTAAACAGTTAACTTTATCCTATTTAGATAGTGCTCATTCCACTTTCTGTACTTGATCAAGTAACGAAGAAGATTATAGGGCTAAAAACAGTTATGCCATAGCCTGTTTTCTTAGTGCTCACTCCACTTTCAGTACTTGATCAAGTAACGAAGAAGATTGTGGGGCTATAAACAGTTATGCTTTAACCTGTTTAGTGCTCACAGCACTTTATGTACTTGATCAAGTAACGAAGAAAATTGTGGGGCTAAAAACAGTTAGGCCGTAGCCTGTTTATTTAGTGCCCACTCCACTTTCTGAACTTGATCAAGTAACGAAGAAGATTGTGGGGCTAAAACAGTTAGGCCTTAGCCTGTTATATAGTGCTCACTCAATTTTCTGTACTTGATCAAGTAACGAAGGAGATTTTGGGGCTAAAAACAGTTATGCCTTAGCCTTTTTAGTTAGTGCTCCCTCCACTTTCTGTACTTGATCAAGTAACGAAGGAGATTGTGGGGCTAAAAACAGTTATGCCTTAGCCTGTTTAGTTAGTGCTCACTCCACTTTCTGTACTTGATCAAGTAACGAAGAAGATTGTGGGGCTAAACCAGTTATGCCTTAGACTGTTTAGTTATTGCTCACTCCACTTTCTATACTTGATCAAGTAACGAAGGAGATTTTGGGGCTAAAAACAGTCATGCCTTAGCCTGTTTAGTTAGTGTTCACTCCACTTTCTGTGTTTGATCAAGTAACGAAGAAGATTGTTGGGCTAAAACAGTTATGCCTTATCCTTTTTAGTTAGTGCTCACTCCACTTTCTGTACTTGATCAAGTAACGAAGTAGATTGTGGGGCTAGAAACAGTTATGCCTTAGCCTGTTTAGTTAGTGTTCACTCCACTTTCTGTACTTGATCAAGTAACAAAGAAGATTGTGGGTCTAAAACAGTTAGGCCGTAGCCTTTTTAGTTAGTGCTCACTCCACTTTCTGTACTTGATCAAGTAACGAAGTAGATTGTGGGGCTAGAAACAGTTATGCCTTAGCCTGTTTAGTTAGTGTTCACTCCACTTTCTGTACTTGATCAAGTAACAAAGAAGATTGTGGGTCTAAAACAGTTAGGCCGTAGCCTGTTTAGTTAGTGCTCACTCTACTTTCTGTACTTGATCAAGTAACGAAGGAGATTGTGGGGGTTAAAACAGTTTGCCTTAGCCTGTTTAGTTAGTGCTCACTCCACTTTCTGTACTTGATCAAGTAACGAAGGAGGTTGTGGGGCTAAAAACAGTTATGCCTTAGCTTGTTTAGTTAGTGCTCACTCCACTTTCTGTACTTGATCAAGTAACAAAAAAGATTGTGGGGCTAAAAACAGTTAAGCCTTAGCCTGTTTAATTAGTGCTCATTCCACTTTCTGTACTTGATCAAGAAACAAAGAAGATTGTAGGGCTAAAAACAATTAGGCCTTAGCCTGTTTAGTTAGTACTCACTCCACTTTCTGTACTTGATCAAGTAACGAAGAAGATTGTGGGGCTATAAACAGTTATGCTTTAACCTGTTTAGTGCTCACTGCACTTTATGTACTTGATCAAGTAACGAAGAAGATTGTGGGGCTAAAAACAGTTAGGCCGTAGCCTGTTTATTTAGTGCCCACTCCACTTTCTGAACTTGATCAAGTAACGAAGAAGATTGTGGGGCTAAAACAGTTAGGCCTTAGCCTGTTATATAGTGCTCACTCAATTTTCTGTACTTGATCAAGTAACGAAGGAGATTGTGGGGCTAAAAACAGTTATGCCTTAGCCTGTTTAGTTAGTGCTCACTCCACTTTCTGTACTTGATCAAGTAACGAAGAAGATTGTGGGGCTAAACCAGTTATGCCTTAGCCTGTTTAGTTATTGCTCACTCCACTTTCTATACTTGATCAAGTAACGAAGGAGATTTTGGGGCTAAAAACAGTCATGCCTTAGCCTGTTTAGTTAGTGTTCACTCCACTTTCTGTGTTTGATCAAGTAACGAAGAAGATTGTTGGGCTAAAACAGTTATGCCTTATCCTTTTTAGTTAGTGCTCACTCCACTTTCTGTACTTGATCAAGTAACGAAGTAGATTGTGGGGCTAGAAACAGATATGCCTTAGCCTGTTTAGTTAGTGTTCACTCCACTTTCTGTACTTGATCAAGTAACAAAGAAGATTGTGGGGCTAAAACAGTTAGGCCGTAGCCTGTTTAGTTAGTGCTCACTCTACTTTCTGTACTTGATCAAGTAACGAAGGAGATTGTGGGGGTTAAAACAGTTTGCCTTAGCCTGTTTAGTTAGTGCTCACTCCGCTTTCTGTACTTGATCAAGTAAAGAAGGAGGTTGTGGGGCTAAAAACAGTTATGCCTTAGCTTGTTTAGTTAGTGCTCACTCCACTTTCTGTACTTGATCAAGTAACAAAGTAGATTGTGGGGTTAAAACAGTTTGCCTTAGCCTGTTTAGTTAGTGCTCACTCCACTTTCTGTACTTGATCAAGTAACGAAGGAGGTTGTGGGGCTAAAAACAGTTATGCCTTAGCTTGTTTAGTTAGTGCTCACTCCACTTTCTGTACTTGATCAAGTAACATAGAAGATTGTGGGGCTAAAAACAGTTAAGCCTTAGCCTGTTTAATTAGTGCTCATTCCACTTTCTGTACTTGATCAAGTAACGAAGAAGATTGTGGGGCTATAAACAGTTAGGCTTTAGCCTGATTAGTTAGTGCTCACTCCACTTTCTGTACTGGATTAAGTAACGAAGAACATTGTGGGGCTAAAATAGTTAGGCCATAGCCTGTTTAGTTAGTGCTCACTCCATTTTCTATACTTGATCAAGTAACGAAGAAGATTGTGGGACTAAATACAGTTATGCCTTAACCTGTTTAGTGCTCACTCCACTTTATGTACTTGATCAAGTAACGAAGAAGATTTTGGGGCCAAAACAGTTAACTTTATCCTATTTAGATAGTGCTCATTCCACTTTCTGTACTTGATCAAGTAACGAAGAAGATTATAGGGCTAAAAACAGTTATGCCTTAGCCTGTTTTCTTAGTGCTCACTCCACTTTCTGTACTTGATCAATTAACGAAGAAGATTGTGGGGCTATAAACAGTTATGCTTTAACCTGTTTAGTGCTCACAGCACTTTATGTACTTGATCAAGTAACGAAGAAGATTGTGGGGCTAAAAAAAGTTAGGCCGTAGCCTGTTTATTTAGTGCCCACTCCACTTTCTGAACTTGATCAAGTAACGAAGAAGATTGTGGGGCTAAAACAGTTAGGCCTTAGCCTGTTATATAGTGCTCACTCAATTTTCTGTACTTGATCAAGTAACGAAGGAGATTTTGGGGCTAAAAACAGTTATGCCTTAGCCTTTTTAGTTAGTGCTCCCTTCACTTTCTGTACTTGATCAAGTAACGAAGGAGATTGTGGGGCTAAAAACAGTTATGCCTTAGCCTGTTTAGTTAGTGCTCACTCCACTTTCTGTACTTGATCAAGTAACGAAGAAGATTGTGGGGCTAAACCAGTTATGCCTTAGCCTGTTTAGTTATTGCTCACTCCACTTTCTATACTTGATCAAGTAACGAAGGAGATTTTGGGGCTAAAAACAGTCATGCCTTAGCCTGTTTAGTTAGTGTTCACTCCACTTTCTGTGTTTGATCAAGTAACGAAGAAGATTGTTGGGCTAAAACAGTTATGCCTTATCCTTTTTAGTTAGTGCTCACTCCAGTTTCTGTACTTGATCAAGTAACGAAGTAGATTGTGGGGCTAGAAACAGTTATGCCTTAGCCTGTTTAGTTAGTGTTCACTCCACTTTCTGTACTTGATCAAGTAACAAAGAAGATTGTGGGTCTAAAACAGTTAGGCCGTAGCCTGTTTAGTTAGTGCTCACTCTACTTTCTGTACTTGATCAAGTAACGAAGGAGATTGTGGGGGTTAAAACAGTTTGCCTTAGCCTGTTTAGTTAGTGCTCACTCCACTTTCTGTACTTGATCAAGTAACGAAGGAGGTTGTGGGGCTAAAAACAGTTATGCCTTAGCTTGTTTAGTTAGTGCTCACTCCACTTTCTGTACTTGATCAAGTAACAAAAAAGATTGTGGGGCTAAAAACAGTTAAGCCTTAGCCTGTTTAATTAGTGCTCATTCCACTTTCTGTACTTGATCAAGAAACAAAGAAGATTGTAGGGCTAAAAACAGTTAGGCCTTAGCCTGTTTAGTTAGTACTCACTCCACTTTCTGTACTTGATCAAGTAACGAAGAAGATTTTTGGGCTAAAAACAGTTAGGCTTTAGCCTGATTAGTTAGTGTTCACTCCACTTTCTGTACTTGATCAAGTAACGAAGAAGATTGTGGGGCTAAAATAGTTAGGCCTTAGCCTGTTTAGTTAGTGCTCACTCCACTTTCTGTACTTGATCAAGTAACGAAGAAGATTGTGGGGCTAAAAACAGTTATACCGTAGCCTGTTTAGTTAGTCCTAACTCCACTTCCTGTACTTGATCAAGTAAAGAAGAAGATTGTGGGGCTAAAACAGGTATGTCTTAGCCTGTTTAGTTAGTGCTCACACCACTTTCTGTACTTGATCAAGTAACGAAGAAGATTGTGGGGCTAAAACAGTTATGCCTTAGCCTGTTTAGTTAGTGCTCACTCCACTTTCTGTACTTGATCAAGTAACGAAGAAGATTGTGGGGCTAAAAACAGTTATGCCTTAACCTGTTTAGTGCTCACTCCACTTTATGTACTTGATCAAGTAACGAAGAAGATTGTGGGGCTAAAATAGTTAGGCCTTTTTTTTACGATAGGAAAATGCACTATGCACCGTCAGGGTTTGGTGTTTCCCCCGGTGTGTAGGACTCTCACCCACTAAAAACCTATCGGTCCAGGCAATGGAAGCCCTCTCGGAAACGCTGCTCGCAATACTTCAAGAGGGTGCCTTCGTACGCCAAAGATGGCATTTCAACCACGATGCTCCACCAGGTTTAGCTGCGTCGATGCATCACAGCTGTTCTGTTCTCTTTTCTTTCAGCACCCTCCTGGAGAATGCAGAAACAGAGCTCCACGATTCGGGACTGGACAACATTCGACGAACGAGTGTGTCCGGCGAGATCGGGCCAACGGCCCCTTCTAGGTCCCTTCTGTCCGCTTCCCACCTCACGCAATGGAAGAAGGTGTGCAGTACATCGTCGTAGTCGGAGTCACCGTACTGACATTCTGGGCTCGCTGACTTCCCCATCTTGTGAAGGTAGGCCCCGAAACAACCGTGTCCGGTGAGGAACTGGGTGAGATAAAAATCTACCTCCCCGTGCCCCCGCTCAACCCACTCTCGGAGATCCCCAATGAGTCTCACCGTCCATCTTCCCCGTTCGTCCCCCTCCCAGCGGTTTCGCCAATCCTCCATAGTGCGTTCTCGGGCTTAGGCACGGCTCAAAGCACCGTTCCCATCGAAGATCCGCTTCCGCTCGAAAGCAAGAAGATCGATGGGAATTACCCCAGCAACTACGAGGACGGCCGGCTCCGACACTGTGCGGTACGCCGAAGCGATCCGAAGAGCACCTCTCCTCTGGACCGCTGCCATCTTTCCCCTCAGTCGTTTTTTCCGGAGGGCCTCTGCCCATGCCTCACACCCAAAAAGAAGAACGGAGTGAACCACAGACATCAGCACCCGCCGCTTGCTACCAATCGGTCCCCCGACATTCTTCATCAGTCTGCTCAAGTTGGCCACAATCTTTTCAGCTTTCTCCGTCGCAAATGTGATCTGATCCCGGAATGTGAGCCGAACATCCAGTCTCATACCCAGGTACTTGACAACGGGTTTAGTGACAATCACTTCCCGATCGACCGCGAGCTGCACAATGGGATTAATCCTCCGTCTGGTGAGAAGCACGATCTCGGTCTTCTCCGTCGCCAAGGACAGGCCGTGGTCACCCATCCACCTCGTCACTTGGCCCATGGCCATAGTCAACAGCCTCTGCAGCTCATCGACATCCCGCGCAGTTATAATTACGGCGATATCGTCCGCATAACCGACGAGGAAAGTCTCCCGAGGCATTTCCATTCGGAGGATCCCATCGTAGGCGATGTTCCAGAGGTCCGGTCCAAGAATCGAGCCCTGAGCGGCACCCGCTGTTATATCTCTCCGCCGCGGTCCATCCGGCGTGTTGAAAACCAACTTCCGATCCTGTAAGTAGCTCTGCAGCATCCTTAACAGGTACGGGGGAATTACAAAATCCGTCTTCAATGCGCCCACCATGTCAGCCCACCTGGCTGAGTTGAACGCATTTCTCACATCCAGCGTAGCCAACATGACTAGCCTTCGTGATCTGTGGTTCACCTGCTGAACAGCCTCAAAAGTCCTGATCACTTAACCAACAGCTCCAATCGTTGATCGGCCCGACCGAAAGCCGTACTGACGATCGGAGAGTCCACCTGCCGCTTCTACTGCCTGTGTGAGCCTCGGCTTCAGGAGTCGCTCAAAAAGCTTCCCTGCCGTGTCTAGCATACACAGAGGTCTGTATGCAGACGGGGTTTCAGGATCTCCCTTGCCTTTGCCGATCAACACGAGGCGTTGAACTTTCCATCGCAGAGGAAACAAGCCTTCCAACAGACAGCGGTTGTACATGTTCAGCAGCAGGCCTGGAAAGTCCAGACCTACTACCTTTAGCACTTCCGTTGGAATTCCATCGGGACCAGGAGCCTTTCGGCAGCGCAAAGAGCCAATGGCACTTGACAGCTCTTGTTCGCTGAACAAAGGTATTTGTTCGGGAACCACAGCAACCTCTTCATTCGGCCTGATCTGGAGGGCCGGAAACAAAACATCCACGATAGCCTCCAACTGGACGGAGCTCAAGCTAGGGTTAGCTGATTGGGCACCGAGCCGTCGCATAACTACTCGGTAACCCAATCCCCAAGGATCGTTGTTGAGGTCCTCCGTTAGAGCTTTCCATTTGGAGGCTTTACTTGCGGAGATAGCGCGCTTCAGTTCTTGTCTGGCCGCCCTGAACTCCTGCATAAGTGTTTCAGGCACCACGCCACCCCTTCTCCTACTGCGGGTGACCTTTCGTCTGAGTTTAAGGCACTCTCTCCGCCGTACAGCAATGTCCTCCGTCCACCAGAATGCCGATCTTCTGTTTCTTCTTGATTGCACTTTTCGGGGCATGGCAGCATCACAACTACGCTCGATGAGCCTCATTGTGGCCTCCACGATCTCCCCCGTGGTTCCCGAAGATTCTAAATCAGCGGTCTTCCCCTCGCCAATCGCCGAGGACAATGCCACCGAAACGAGCCTTGAAACGTTCCAGCCTGGCGTCCAATTAAGGTTCCTTGGCTCAAAGCTGTTTGTAGCAAGACTGAAGGTGATGTACTGGTGATCGGAGCCAGTATAGTCTTCGATCACTCTCCAGTCTGCGATCCGTCTCGAAACGTTTTCTGACGTAAATGTCACATCCGGTATGGTTGATCCATAACCTGGACGCCTGAAGGTGGGCGAGTCTCCCACGTTCGCCACAGCCAGTCCAATCCTTGCCGCCATCTCCAAAATTTTCCGTCCTCTTGGGTCTGTTCTTGGCATACCCCAATCTATAGCCCTAGCATTTAAATCGCCGGCTACGATCAGGGTTCCACTGAGAGAGCGAAGAAGGTCCTCTAGTCTGTCCAGACGGGCCTGGAAATCTGCCGCATTCTCTTTGGGTGAGAAGTAGCAGCTAACAAAATTTGCTTCGCTGGTAGTCACCCAAACGAGACCGTTCCTCCTACCGTGACTTCTGACAAATACATTTGTATTTGGGATCCAAATGGCAGCGGTCCCGACTGTGTCCGGGTACCAATTGGATCCATCCCTGTCACGGTACTGCTCGCTAATAATAAGCAGATCGATCTTCCTTTCCAGGACTATCTGGGACAGAAGATCATTCGCTACCCTACAGTGCTGAGTATTTCCTTGGAGGACTCTCATTCCTTTTTTAGACTGGCTGTGGCACTGTCAAGAGCCTGCCGGAAAACGAGGCATGCTCTTGCTCCTGGCAGGTGTTCAGTGTCTGCCTGCTCTGAAACAAGGGCGGCGCACAGACAACACTTGGCATTGGCAGTACAAGCGTCTCACTTGTGGCCACTCGCACCGCACTTCAGGCACAGATTCATGGCCCGACGGTCTGGGCCTTTGCAATCGCCCTGAAGATGACCGTAACCAAAACACTTGAAGCACTTGGTTACTTCCACCCTCCGACGAATCCTGGCATTGACCCAGCCCACCTTTATCCTCGCTGTTTTCAGGAGTTCATTCGGTCCGCGTTCTGACAGAGAGACAATCGCGAGCTTCTGCTCTCTGCTGTTGGGTCGGGTCAAAGATACTTTAACCTCCCCCGCTCGCGCTCCAAGATCTCTCTCGATGGCCTCCTTGACTTCATTTTCGGAGGTGAAACTATCAAGGTCCCTAATTTCCAGAGAAACTCTCGGTTCTAGGTTCTTGACAGTTCCATTTTCGCCAACGGCTCTCTTCAGTGCAGAACTGAACTCGTCTCTGTTTGTGGTCTTTGCACCAAGTTCCACAAGGACTCCACCGGTGCGCGTTTGCCGAATCGCACTGATTTTGGCACCCGACTCTTCCGGCTTCACCCCACCCCGGATTTCCTTCAGCAAATCCGCATGCGACTTTCCAGAGGTCGGACGTATGAGGATTGCGTCGGGTCGCGGCTTCCTGCTTCGCGCTGTGAACTTTGGCTTGGACGACAGCGTTTTCGCCTGCTCCTTACCCGTCTCCGCATTCTTGGTTTCAGCTTTCGCAGCCTGTTTTTCTTTTGTCTTCTTCTTTCTCTTGGCACCCCTTTGCACCTGCCAAGGAGTTTCTTGGGAGCGGGTGTCCTTTACTACATGCGTTGACGTCAGCGGTTGCTGAGAGTTCTCTTCTCGGGGAGTTGGGAATTCTAACTGCCTACTCGCGCTTTCTCCGCTGGCAATCGTGGGGGAACTGGCAGATGAAATTATGACGGGGGCAGGCTCCGGCTTTGCCGTTTCCACGGGCAAAATAGTTAGGCCTTAGCCTGTTTAGTTAGTGCTCACTCCACTTTCTGTACTTAACCAAGTAACGAAGAAGATTGTGGGGCTAAAACAGTTAGGCCTTAGCCTGTTTAGTTAGTGCTCACTCCAATTTCTGTACTTGATCAAGTAAGGAAGAAGATTGTGGGGCTAAAAACAGTTAGGCCTTAGCCTGTTTAGTTAGTGCTCACTCCACTTTCTGTACTTGATCAAGTAACGAAGAGGATTGTGGGGCTATAGACAGTTAGGCCTTAACCTGTTTAGTTACTGCTCACTCCACTTTCTGTACTTGATCAAGTAACGATTAAGATTGTGGGGCTAAAAAAAGTTAAGCCTTAGCCTGTTTAGTTAGTGCTCACTCCAGTTTCTGTACTTGATCAAGTAACGAAGAAGATTGTAGGGCTGAACACAGTTATGCCTTAACTTGTTTAGTTAGTGCTCACACCACTTTCTGTACTTGATCAAGTAACGAAGAAGATTGTGGGGCTAAAATAGTTAGGCCTTAGCCTGTTTAGTTAGTGCTCACTCCACTTTCTGTACTTGACCAAGTAACGAAGAAGATTGTGGGGCTAAAACAGTTAGGCCTTAGCCTGTTTAGTTAGTGCTCACCCCAGTTGCTGTACTTGATCAAGTAACGAAAAAGATTGTGGGGCTAAAAACAGTTAGACCGTAGCCTGTTTAGTTAGTCCTAACTCCACTTTCTGTAGTTGATCAAGTAACAAAGAAGATTGTGGGGCTAAAACCAGTTAAGCCTTAGCCTGTTTAATTAGTGCTCATTCCACTTTCTGTACTTGATCAAGTAACGAAGAAGATTATAGGGCTAAAAACAGTTAGGCCTTAGCCTGTTTAGTTAGTACTCACTCCACTTTCTGTACTTGATCAAGTAACGAAGAAGATTGTGGGGCTAAAAACAGTTAGGCTTTAGCCTGATTAGTTAGTGCTCACTCCACTTTCTGTACTTGATCAAGTAACGAAGAACATTGTGGGGCTAAAATAGTTAGGCCTTAGCCTGTTTAGTTAGTGCTCACTCCACTTTCTGTACTTAACCAAGTAACGAAGAAGATTGTGGGGCTAAAACAGTTAGGCCTTAGCCTGTTTACTTAGTGCTCACTCCACTTTCTGTACTTGATCAAGTAACAAAGAAGATTGTGGGACTAAAAACAGTTATGCCTTAACCTGTTTAGTGCTCACTCCACTTTATGTACTTGATCAAGTAACGAAGAAGATTGTGGGGCTAAAACAGTTATCTTTATCCTGTTTAGATAGTGCTCACTCCACTTTCTGTACTTGATCAAGTAACGAAGGAGACTGTGGGGCTAAAAACAGTTATGCCTTAGCCTGTTTACTTAGTGCTCACTCCACTTTCTGTACTTGATCAAGTAAAGAAGAAGATTGTGGGGCTATAAACAGTTATACCTTAAACTGTTTAGTGCTCACTGCACTTTATGTACTTTATCAAGTAACGAAGAAGATTGTGGGATTAAAAACAGTTAGGCCGTAGCCTGTTTATTTAGTGCTCACTCCACTTTCTGAACTTGATCAAGTATCGAAGAAGATTGTGGGGCTAAAACAGTTAGGCCTTAGCCTGTTATATAGTGCTCACTCAATTTTCTGTACTTGATCAAGTAACGAAGGAGATTGTGGGGCTAAAAACAGTTATGCCTTAGGCTGTTTAGTTAGTGCTCCCTCCACTTTCTGTACTTGATCAAGTAACGAAGGAGATTGTGGGGCTAAAAACAGTTAGGCCTTAGCCTGTTTAGTTAGTGCTCACTCCACTTTCTGTACTTGATCAAGTAACGAAGAGGATTGTGGGGCTATAAACAGTTAGGCCGTAGCCTGTTTAGTTAGTCCTAACTCCACTTCCTGTACTTGATCAAGTAAAGAAGAAGATTGTGGGGCTAAAACAGTTATGCCTTAGCCTGTTTAGTTAGTGCTGACACCACTTTCTGTACTTGATCAAGTAACGAAGAAGATTGTGGGGCTAAAAACAGTTAGGCCTTAGCCTGTTTAGTTAGTGCTCACTCCACTTTCTGTACTTGATCAAGTAACGAAGAAGATTGTAAGGCTGAAAACAGTTAGGTCTTAGCCTGTTTAGATAGTGCTCACTCCACTTTCTGTAGTTGATCAAGTAACAAAGAAGATTGTGGGGCTAAAAACAGTTAAGCCTTAGCCTGTTTAATAAGTGCTCATTCCACTTTCTGTACTTGATCAAGTAACGAAGAAGATTATAGAGCTAAAAACAGTTAGGCCTTAGCCTGTTTAGTTAATACTCACTCCACTTTCTGTACTTGATCAAGTAACGAAGAAGATTGTGGGGCTAAAAACAGTTAGGCTTTAGCCTGATTAGTTAGTGCTCACTCCACTTTCTGTACTTGATCAAGTAACGAAGAACATTGTGGGGCTAAAATAGTTAGGCCTTAGCCTGTTTAGTTAGTGCTCACTCCACTTTCTGTACTTAACCAAGTAACGAAGAAGATTGTGGGGCTAAAACAGTTAGGCCTTAGCCTGTTTACTTAGTGCTCACTCCACTTTCTGTACTTGATCAAGTAACGAAGAAGATTGTGGGACTAAAAACAGTTATGCCTTAACCTGTTTAGTGCTCACTCCACTTTACGTACTTGATCAAGTAACGAAGAAGATTGTGGGGCTAAAACAGTTATCTTTATCCTGTTTAGATAGTGCTCACTCCACTTTCTGTACTTGATCAAGTAACGAAGGAGACTGTGGGGCTAAAAACAGTTATGCCTTAGCCTGTTTACTTAGTGCTCACTCCACTTTCTGTACTTGATCAAGTAAAGAAGAAGATTGTGTGGCTATAAACTGTTATGCCTTAACCTGTTTAGTGCTCACTGCACTTTATGTACTTGATCAAGTAACGAAGAAGATTGTGGGATTAAAAACAGTTAGGCCGTAGCCTGTTTATTTAGTGCTCACTCCACTTTCTGAACTTGATCAAGTATCGAAGAAGATTGTGAGGCTAAAACAGTTAGGCCTTAGCCTGTTATATAGTGCTCACTCAATTTTCTGTACTTGATCAAGTAACGAAGGAGATTGTGGGGCTAAAAACAGTTATGCCTTAGCCTGTTTAGTTAGTGCTCCCTCCACTTTCTGTACTTGATCAAGTAACGAAGGAGATTGTGGGGCTAAAACAGTTATGCCTTAGCCTGTTTAGTTAGTGCTCACTCCACTTTCTATACTTGATCAAGTAACGAAGGAGATTTTGGGGCTAAAAACAGTTATGCCTTAGCCTGTTTAGTTAGTGTTCACTCCATTTTCTGTGTTTGATCAAGTAACGAAGAAGATTGTGGGGCCAAAACAGTTATGCCTTAGCCTGTTTAGTTAGTGCTCACTCCACTTTCTGTACTTGATCAAGTAACGAAGTAGATTGTGGGGCTAGAAACAGTTATGCCTTAGCCTGTTTAGTTAGTGTTCACTCCACTTTCTGTACTTGGTCAAGTAACGAAGAAGATTGTGGGGCTAAAACAGTTAGGCCATAGCCTGTTTAGTTAGTGCTCACTCTACTTTCTGTACTTGATCAAGTAACGAAGGAGATTGTTGGGGTGAAAACAGTTTGCCTTAGCCTGTTTAGTTAGTGCTCACTCCACTTTCTGTACTTGATCAAGTAACAAAGAAGATTGTGGGGCTAAAACAGTCAGGCCGTAGCCTGTTTAGTTAGTGCTCACTCTACTTTCTGTACTTGATCAAGTAACGAAGGAGATTGTGGGGCTAAAAACAGTTATTCCTTAGCCTGTTTAGTTAGTGCTCAATCCACTTTCTGTACTTGATCAAGTAACGAAGGAGATTGTGGGGCTAAAAACAGTTATGCCTTAGCCTGTTTAGTTATTGCTCACTCCACTTTCGGTACTTGATCAAGTAACGAAGAAGATTGTGGGGCTAAAAACAGTTATGCCTTAGCCTGTTTAGTTAGTGCTCACTCCACTTTCTGTACTTGATCAAGTAACGAAGAAGATTGTGGGTCTAAAACAGTTAGGCCTTAGCCTGTTTACTTAGTGCTCTCTCCACTTTCTGTACTAGATCAAGAAACGAAGAAGATTGTGGGGCTAAAACAGTTAGGCCTTAGCTTGTTTAGTTAGTGCTCACTCCACTTTCTGTACTTTATCAAGTAACAAAGAAGATTGTGGGGCTAAAAAAGTCAGGCCGTAGCCTGTTTAGTTAGTGCTCACTCTACTTTCTGTACTTGATCAAGTAACAAAGAAGATTGTGGGGCTAAAACAGTCAGGCCGTAGCCTGTTTAGTTAGTGCTCACTCCACTTTCGGTACTTGACCAAGTAACGAAGAAGATTTTGGGGCTAAAAACAGTTATGCCTTAGCCTGTTTAGTTAGTGCTCACTCCACTTTCTGTACTTGATCAAGTAACGAAGAAGATTGTGGGTCTAAAACAGTTAGGCCTTAGCCTGTTTAGTTAGTGCTCTCTCCACTTTCTGTACTTAACCAAGTAACGAAGAAGATTGTGTGGCTAAAACAGTTAGGCCTTAGCCTGTTTACTTAGTGCTCACTCCACTTTCTGTACTTGATCAAGTAACGAAGAAGATTGTGGGACTAAAAACAGTTATGCCTTAACCTGTTTAGTGCTCACTCCACTTTACGTACTTGATCAAGTAAAGAAGAAGATTGTGGGTCTAAAACAGTTAGGCCTTAGCCTGTTTAGTTAGTGCTCTCTCCACTTTCTGTACTAGATCAAGAAACGAAGAAGATTGTGGGGCTAAAACAGTTAGGCCTTAGCTTGTTTAGTTAGTGCTCACTCCACTTTCTGTACTTTATCAAGTAACAAAGAAGATTGTGGGGCTAAAACAGTCAGGCCGTAGCCTGTTTAGTTAGTGCTCACTCCACTTTCGGTACTTGACCAAGTAACGAAGAAGATTGTAGGGCTGAACACAGTTATGCCTTAACTTGTTTAGTTAGTGCTCACTCCACTTTCTGTACTTGATCAAGTAACGAAGAAGATTGTGGGGCTAAAATAGTTAGGCCTTAGCCTGTTTAGTTAGTGCTCACTCCACTTTCTGTACTTGACCAAGTAACGAAGAAGATTGTGGGGCTAAAACAGTTAGGCCTTAGCCCGTTTAGTTAGTGCTCACCCCAGTTTCTGTACTTGATCAAGTAACGAAGAAGATTGTGGGGCTAAAAACAGTTAGACCGTAGCCTGTTTAGTTAGTCCTAACTCCACTTCCTGTACTTGATCAAGTAAAGAAGAAGATTGTGGGGCTAAAACAGTTATGCCTTAGCCTGTTTAGTTAGTGCTCACACCACTTTCTGTACTTGATCAAGTAACGAAGAAGATTGTGGGGCTAAAAACAGTTAGGCCTTAGCCTGTTTAGTTAGTGCTCACTCCACTTTCTGTACTTGATCAAGTAACGAAGAAGATTGTAAGGCTGAAAACAGTTAGGTCTTAGCCTGTTTAGATAGTGCTCACTCCACTTTCTGTAGTTGATCAAGTAACAAAGAAGATTGTGGGGCTAAAAACAGTTAAGCCTTAGCCTGTTTAATTAGTGCTCATTCCACTTTCTGTACTTGATCAAGTAACGAAGAAGATTATAGGGCTAAAAACAGTTAGGCCTTAGCCTGTTTAGTTAATACTCACTCCACTTTCTGTACTTGATCAAGTAACGAAGAAGATTGTGGGGCTAAAAACAGTTAGGCTTTAGCCTGATTAGTTAGTGCTCACTCCACTTTCTGTACTTGATCAAGTAACGAAGAACATTGTGGGGCTAAAATAGTTAGGCCTTAGCCTGTTTAGTTAGTGCTCACTCCACTTTCTGTACTTAACCAAGTAACGAAGAAGATTGTGGGGCTAAAACAGTTAGGCCTTAGCCTGTTTACTTAGTGCTCACTCCACTTTCTGTACTTGATCAAGTAACGAAGAAGATTGTGGGACTAAAAACAGTTATGCCTTAACCTGTTTAGTGCTCACTCCACTTTACGTACTTGATCAAGTAACGAAGAAGATTGTGGGGCTAAAACAGTTATCTTTATCCTGTTTAGATAGTGCTCACTCCACTTTCTGTACTTGATCAAGTAACGAAGGAGACTGTGGGGCTAAAAACAGTTATGCCTTAGCCTGTTTACTTAGTGCTCACTCCACTTTCTGTACTTGATCAAGTAAAGAAGAAGATTGTGTGGCTATAAACTGTTATGCCTTAACCTGTTTAGTGCTCACTGCACTTTATGTACTTGATCAAGTATCGAAGAAGATTGTGGGGCTAAAACAGTTAGGCCTTAGCCTGTTATATAGTGCTCACTCAATTTTCTGTACTTGATCAAGTAACGAAGGAGATTGTGGGGCTAAAAACAGTTATGCCTTAGGCTGTTTAGTTAGTGCTCCCTCCACTTTCTGTACTTGATCAAGTAACGAAGGAGATTGTGGGGCTAAAAACAGTTAGGCCTTAGCCTGTTTAGTTAGTGCTCACTCCACTTTCTGTACTTGATCAAGTAACGAAGAGGATTGTGGGGCTATAAACAGTTAGGCCGTAGCCTGTTTAGTTAGTCCTAACTCCACTTCCTGTACTTGATCAAGTAAAGAAGAAGATTTTGGGGCTAAAACAGTTATGCCTTAGCCTGTTTAGTTAGTGCTCACACCACTTTCTGTACTTGATCAAGTAAAGAAGAAGATTGTGGGGCTAAAAACAGTTAGGCCTTAGCCTGTTTAGTTAGTGCTCACTCCAATTTCTTTACTTGATCAAGTAACGAAGAAGATTGTAAGGCTGAAAACAGTTAGGTCTTAGCCTGTTTAGATAGTGCTCACTCCACTTTCTGTAGTTGATCAAGTAACAAAGAAGATTGTGGGGCTAAAAACAGTTAAGCCTTAGCCTGTTTAATTAGTGCTCATTCCACTTTCTGTACTTGATCAAGTAACGAAGAAGATTATAGAGCTAAAAACAGTTAGGCCTTAGCCTGTTTAGTTAATACTCACTCCACTTTCTGTACTTGATCAAGTAACGAAGAAGATTGTGGGGCTAAAAACAGTTAGGCTTTAGCCTGATTAGTTAGTGCTCACTCCACTTTCTGTACTTGATCAAGTAACGAAGAACATTGTGGGGCTAAAATAGTTAGGCCTTAGCCTGTTTAGTTAGTGCTCACTCCACTTTCTGTACTTAACCAAGTAACGAAGAAGATTGTGGGGCTAAAACAGTTAGGCCTTAGCCTGTTTACTTAGTGCTCACTCCACTTTCTGTACTTGATCAAGTAACGAAGAAGATTGTGGGACTAAAAACAGTTATGCCTTAACCTGTTTAGTGCTCACTCCACTTTACGTACTTGATCAAGTAACGAAGAAGATTGTGGGGCTAAAACAGTTATCTTTATCCTGTTTAGATAGTGCTCACTCCACTTTCTGTACTTGATCAAGTAACGAAGGAGACTGTGGGGCTAAAAACAGTTATGCCTTAGCCTGTTTACTTAGTGCTCACTCCACTTTCTGTACTTGATCAAGTAAAGAAGAAGATTGTGTGGCTATAAACTGTTATGCCTTAACCTGTTTAGTGCTCACTGCACTTTATGTACTTGATCAAGTAACGAAGAAGATTGTGGGATTAAAAACAGTTAGGCCGTAGCCTGTTTATTTAGTGCTCACTCCACTTTCTGAACTTGATCAAGTATCGAAGAAGATTGTGAGGCTAAAACAGTTAGGCCTTAGCCTGTTATATAGTGCTCACTCAATTTTCTGTACTTGATCAAGTAACGAAGGAGATTGTGGGGCTAAAAACAGTTATGCCTTAGCCTGTTTAGTTAGTGCTCCCTCCACTTTCTGTACTTGATCAAGTAACGAAGGAGATTGTGGGGCTAAAAACAGTTATGCCTTAGCCTGTTTAGTTAGTGCTCACTCCACTTTCTGTACTTGATCAAGTAACGAAGAAGATTGTGGGGCTAAAACAGTTATGCCTTAGCCTGTTTAGTTAGTGCTCACTCCACTTTCTATACTTGATCAAGTAACGAAGGAGATTTTGGGGCTAAAAACAGTTATGCCTTAGCCTGTTTAGTTAGTGTTCACTCCATTTTCTGTGTTTGATCAAGTAACGAAGAAGATTGTGGGGCCAAAACAGTTATGCCTTAGCCTGTTTAGTTAGTGCTCACTCCACTTTCTGTACTTGATCAAGTAACGAAGTAGATTGTGGGGCTAGAAACAGTTATGCCTTAGCCTGTTTAGTTAGTGTTCACTCCACTTTCTGTACTTGGTCAAGTAACGAAGAAGATTGTGGGGCTAAAACAGTTAGGCCATAGCCTGTTTAGTTAGTGCTCACTCTACTTTCTGTACTTGATCAAGTAACGAAGGAGATTGTTGGGGTGAAAACAGTTTGCCTTAGCCTGTTTAGTTAGTGCTCACTCCACTTTCTGTACTTGATCAAGTAACAAAGAAGATTGTGGGGCTAAAACAGTCAGGCCGTAGCCTGTTTAGTTAGTGCTCACTCTACTTTCTGTACTTGATCAAGTAACGAAGGAGATTGTGGGGCTAAAAACAGTTATTCCTTAGCCTGTTTAGTTAGTGCTCAATCCACTTTCTGTACTTGATCAAGTAACGAAGGAGATTGTGGGGCTAAAAACAGTTATGCCTTAGCCTGTTTAGTTATTGCTCACTCCACTTTCGGTACTTGATCAAGTAACGAAGAAGATTGTGGGGCTAAAAACAGTTATGCCTTAGCCTGTTTAGTTAGTGCTCACTCCACTTTCTGTACTTGATCAAGTAACGAAGAAGATTGTGGGTCTAAAACAGTTAGGCCTTAGCCTGTTTACTTAGTGCTCTCTCCACTTTCTGTACTAGATCAAGAAACGAAGAAGATTGTGGGGCTAAAACAGTTAGGCCTTAGCTTGTTTAGTTAGTGCTCACTCCACTTTCTGTACTTTATCAAGTAACAAAGAAGATTGTGGGGCTAAAACAGTCAGGCCGTAGCCTGTTTAGTTAGTGCTCACTCTACTTTCTGTACTTGATCAAGTAACAAAGAAGATTGTGGGGCTAAAACAGTCAGGCCGTAGCCTGTTTAGTTAGTGCTCACTCCACTTTCGGTACTTGACCAAGTAACGAAGAAGATTTTGGGGCTAAAAACAGTTATGCCTTAGCCTGTTTAGTTAGTGCTCACTCCACTTTCTGTACTTGATCAAGTAACGAAGAAGATTGTGGGTCTAAAACAGTTAGGCCTTAGCCTGTTTAGTTAGTGCTCTCTCCACTTTCTGTACTTAACCAAGTAACGAAGAAGATTGTGTGGCTAAAACAGTTAGGCCTTAGCCTGTTTACTTAGTGCTCACTCCACTTTCTGTACTTGATCAAGGAACGAAGAAGATTGTGGGACTAAAAACAGTTATGCCTTAACCTGTTTAGTGCTCACTCCACTTTACGTACTTGATCAAGTAAAGAAGAAGATTGTGGGTCTAAAACAGTTAGGCCTTAGCCTGTTTAGTTAGTGCTCTCTCCACTTTCTGTACTAGATCAAGAAACGAAGAAGATTGTGGGGCTAAAACAGTTAGGCCTTAGCTTGTTTAGTTAGTGCTCACTCCACTTTCTGTACTTTATCAAGTAACAAAGAAGATTGTGGGGCTAAAACAGTCAGGCCGTAGCCTGTTTAGTTAGTGCTCACTCCACTTTCGGTACTTGACCAAGTAACGAAGAAGATTGTAGGGCTGAACACAGTTATGCCTTAACTTGTTTAGTTAGTGCTCACTCCACTTTCTGTACTTGATCAAGTAACGAAGAAGATTGTGGGGCTAAAAACAGTTAGGCCTTAGCCTGTTTAGTTAGTGCTCACTCCTCTTTCTGTACTTGATCAAGTAACGAAGAAGATTGTAAGGCTGAAAACAGTTAGGTCTTAGCCTGTTTAGATAGTGCTCACTCCACTTTCTGTAGTTGATCAAGTAACAAAGAAGATTGTGGGGCTAAAAACAGTTAAGCCTTAGCCTGTTTAATTAGTGCTCATTCCACTTTCTGTACTTGATCAAGTAACGAAGAAGATTGTGGGGCTAAAAACAGTTAGACCGTAGCCTGTTTAGTTAGTCCTAACTCCACTTCCTGTACTTGATCAAGTAAAGAAGAAGATTGTGGGGCTAAAACAGTTATGCCTTAGCCTGTTTAGTTAGTGCTCACACCACTTTCTGTACTTGATCAAGTAACGAAGAAGATTGTAGGGCTGAACACAGTTATGCCTTAACTTGTTTAGTTAGTGCTCACTCCACTTTCTGTACTTGATCAAGTAACGAAGAAGATTGTGGGGCTAAAATAGTTAGGCCTTAGCCTGTTTAGTTAGTGCTCACTCCACTTTCTGTACTTGACCAAGTAACGAAGAAGATTGTGGGGCTAAAACAGTTAGGCCTTAGCCCGTTTAGTTAGTGCTCACCCCAGTTTCTGTACTTGATCAAGTAACGAAGAAGATTGTGGGGCTAAAAACAGTTAGACCGTAGCCTGTTTAGTTAGTCCTAACTCCACTTCCTGTACTTGATCAAGTAAAGAAGAAGATTGTGGGGCTAAAACAGTTATGCCTTAGCCTGTTTAGTTAGTGCTCACACCACTTTCTGTACTTGATCAAGTAACGAAGAAGATTGTGGGACTAAAAACAGTTATGCCTTAACCTGTTTAGTGCTCACTCCACTTTACGTACTTGATCAAGTAACGAAGAAGATTGTGGGGCTAAAACAGTTATCTTTATCCTGTTTAGATAGTGCTCACTCCACTTTCTGTACTTGATCAAGTAACGAAGGAGACTGTGGGGCTAAAAACTGTTATGCCTTAGCCTGTTTACTTAGTGCTCACTCCACTTTCTGTACTTGATCAAGTAAAGAAGAAGATTGTGTGGCTATAAACTGTTATGCCTTAACCTGTTTAGTGCTCACTGCACTTTATGTACTTGATCAAGTAACGAAGAAGATTGTGGGGCTAAAACAGTTATCTTTATCCTGTTTAGATAGTGCTCACTCCACTTTCTGTACTTGATCAAGTAACGAAGGAGACTGTGGGGCTAAAAACAGTTATGCCTTAGCCTGTTTACTTAGTGCTCACTCCACTTTCTGTACTTGATCAAGTAAAGAAGAAGATTGTGTGGCTATAAACTGTTATGCCTTAACCTGTTTAGTGCTCACTGCACTTTATGTACTTGATCAAGTAACGAAGAAGATTGTGGGATTAAAAACAGTTAGGCCGTAGCCTGTTTATTTAGTGCTCACTCCACTTTCTGAACTTGATCAAGTATCGAAGAAGATTGTGGGGCTAAAACAGTTAGGCCTTAGCCTGTTATATAGTGCTCACTCAATTTTCTGTACTTGATCAAGTAACGAAGGAGATTGTGGGGCTAAAAACAGTTATGCCTTAGCCTGTTTAGTTAGTGCTCCCTCCACTTTCTGTACTTAACCAAGTAACGAAGAAGATTGTGGGGCTAAAACAGTTAGGCCTTAGCCTGTTTACTTAGTGCTCACTCCACTTTCTGTACTTAACCAAGTAACGAAGAAGATTGTGGGGCTAAAACAGTTAGGCCTTAGCCTGTTTACTTAGTGCTCACTCCACTTTCTGTACTTGATCAAGTAACGAAGAAGATTGTGGGACTAAAAACAGTTATGCCTTAACCTGTTTAGTGCTCACTCCACTTTACGTACTTGATCAAGTAACGAAGAAGATTGTGGGGCTAAAACAGTTATCTTTATCCTGTTTAGATAGTGCTCACTCCACTTTCTGTACTTGATCAAGTAACGAAGGAGACTGTGGGGCTAAAAACAGTTATGCCTTAGCCTGTTTACTTAGTGCTCACTCCACTTTCTGTACTTGATCAAGTAAAGAAGAAGATTGTGTGGCTATAAACTGTTATGCCTTAACCTGTTTAGTGCTCACTGCACTTTATGTACTTGATCAAGTATCGAAGAAGATTGTGGGGCTAAAACAGTTAGGCCTTAGCCTGTTATATAGTGCTCACTCAATTTTCTGTACTTGATCAAGTAACGAAGGAGATTGTGGGGCTAAAAACAGTTATGCCTTAGGCTGTTTAGTTAGTGCTCCCTCCACTTTCTGTACTTGATCAAGTAACGAAGGAGATTGTGGGGCTAAAAACAGTTAGGCCTTAGCCTGTTTAGTTAGTGCTCACTCCACTTTCTGTACTTGATCAAGTAACGAAGAGGATTGTGGGGCTATAAACAGTTAGGCCGTAGCCTGTTTAGTTAGTCCTAACTCCACTTCCTGTACTTGATCAAGTAAAGAAGAAGATTGTGGGGCTAAAACAGTTATGCCTTAGCCTGTTTAGTTAGTGCTCACACCACTTTCTGTACTTGATCAAGTAAAGAAGAAGATTGTGGGGCTAAAAACAGTTAGGCCTTAGCCTGTTTAGTTAGTGCTCACTCCAATTTCTTTACTTGATCAAGTAACGAAGAAGATTGTAAGGCTGAAAACAGTTAGGTCTTAGCCTGTTTAGATAGTGCTCACTCCACTTTCTGTAGTTGATCAAGTAACAAAGAAGATTGTGGGGCTAAAAACAGTTAAGCCTTAGCCTGTTTAATTAGTGCTCATTCCACTTTCTGTACTTGATCAAGTAACGAAGAAGATTATAGAGCTAAAAACAGTTAGGCCTTAGCCTGTTTAGTTAATACTCACTCCACTTTCTGTACTTGATCAAGTAACGAAGAAGATTGTGGGGCTAAAAACAGTTAGGCTTTAGCCTGATTAGTTAGTGCTCACTCCACTTTCTGTACTTGATCAAGTAACGAAGAACATTGTGGGGCTAAAATAGTTAGGCCTTAGCCTGTTTAGTTAGTGCTCACTCCACTTTCTGTACTTAACCAAGTAACGAAGAAGATTGTGGGGCTAAAACAGTTAGGCCTTAGCCTGTTTACTTAGTGCTCACTCCACTTTCTGTACTTGATCAAGTAACGAAGAAGATTGTGGGACTAAAAACAGTTATGCCTTAACCTGTTTAGTGCTCACTCCACTTTACGTACTTGATCAAGTAACGAAGAAGATTGTGGGGCTAAAACAGTTATCTTTATCCTGTTTAGATAGTGCTCACTCCACTTTCTGTACTTGATCAAGTAACGAAGGAGACTGTGGGGCTAAAAACAGTTATGCCTTAGCCTGTTTACTTAGTGCTCACTCCACTTTCTGTACTTGATCAAGTAAAGAAGAAGATTGTGTGGCTATAAACTGTTATGCCTTAACCTGTTTAGTGCTCACTGCACTTTATGTACTTGATCAAGTAACGAAGAAGATTGTGGGATTAAAAACAGTTAGGCCGTAGCCTGTTTATTTAGTGCTCACTCCACTTTCTGAACTTGATCAAGTATCGAAGAAGATTGTGAGGCTAAAACAGTTAGGCCTTAGCCTGTTATATAGTGCTCACTCAATTTTCTGTACTTGATCAAGTAACGAAGGAGATTGTGGGGCTAAAAACAGTTATGCCTTAGCCTGTTTAGTTAGTGCTCCCTCCACTTTCTGTACTTGATCAAGTAACGAAGGAGATTGTGGGGCTAAAAACAGTTATGCCTTAGCCTGTTTAGTTAGTGCTCACTCCACTTTCTGTACTTGATCAAGTAACGAAGAAGATTGTGGGGCTAAAACAGTTATGCCTTAGCCTGTTTAGTTAGTGCTCACTCCACTTTCTATACTTGATCAAGTAACGAAGGAGATTTTGGGGCTAAAAACAGTTATGCCTTAGCCTGTTTAGTTAGTGTTCACTCCATTTTCTGTGTTTGATCAAGTAACGAAGAAGATTGTGGGGCCAAAACAGTTATGCCTTAGCCTGTTTAGTTAGTGCTCACTCCACTTTCTGTACTTGATCAAGTAACGAAGTAGATTGTGGGGCTAGAAACAGTTATGCCTTAGCCTGTTTAGTTAGTGTTCACTCCACTTTCTGTACTTGGTCAAGTAACGAAGAAGATTGTGGGGCTAAAACAGTTAGGCCATAGCCTGTTTAGTTAGTGCTCACTCTACTTTCTGTACTTGATCAAGTAACGAAGGAGATTGTTGGGGTGAAAACAGTTTGCCTTAGCCTGTTTAGTTAGTGCTCACTCCACTTTCTGTACTTGATCAAGTAACAAAGAAGATTGTGGGGCTAAAACAGTCAGGCCGTAGCCTGTTTAGTTAGTGCTCACTCTACTTTCTGTACTTGATCAAGTAACGAAGGAGATTGTGGGGCTAAAAACAGTTATTCCTTAGCCTGTTTAGTTAGTGCTCAATCCACTTTCTGTACTTGATCAAGTAACGAAGGAGATTGTGGGGCTAAAAACAGTTATGCCTTAGCCTGTTTAGTTATTGCTCACTCCACTTTCGGTACTTGATCAAGTAACGAAGAAGATTGTGGGGCTAAAAACAGTTATGCCTTAGCCTGTTTAGTTAGTGCTCACTCCACTTTCTGTACTTGATCAAGTAACGAAGAAGATTGTGGGTCTAAAACAGTTAGGCCTTAGCCTGTTTACTTAGTGCTCTCTCCACTTTCTGTACTAGATCAAGAAACGAAGAAGATTGTGGGGCTAAAACAGTTAGGCCTTAGCTTGTTTAGTTAGTGCTCACTCCACTTTCTGTACTTTATCAAGTAACAAAGAAGATTGTGGGGCTAAAACAGTCAGGCCGTAGCCTGTTTAGTTAGTGCTCACTCTACTTTCTGTACTTGATCAAGTAACAAAGAAGATTGTGGGGCTAAAACAGTCAGGCCGTAGCCTGTTTAGTTAGTGCTCACTCCACTTTCGGTACTTGACCAAGTAACGAAGAAGATTTTGGGGCTAAAAACAGTTATGCCTTAGCCTGTTTAGTTAGTGCTCACTCCACTTTCTGTACTTGATCAAGTAACGAAGAAGATTGTGGGTCTAAAACAGTTAGGCCTTAGCCTGTTTAGTTAGTGCTCTCTCCACTTTCTGTACTTAACCAAGTAACGAAGAAGATTGTGTGGCTAAAACAGTTAGGCCTTAGCCTGTTTACTTAGTGCTCACTCCACTTTCTGTACTTGATCAAGGAACGAAGAAGATTGTGGGACTAAAAACAGTTATGCCTTAACCTGTTTAGTGCTCACTCCACTTTACGTACTTGATCAAGTAAAGAAGAAGATTGTGGGTCTAAAACAGTTAGGCCTTAGCCTGTTTAGTTAGTGCTCTCTCCACTTTCTGTACTAGATCAAGAAACGAAGAAGATTGTGGGGCTAAAACAGTTAGGCCTTAGCTTGTTTAGTTAGTGCTCACTCCACTTTCTGTACTTTATCAAGTAACAAAGAAGATTGTGGGGCTAAAACAGTCAGGCCGTAGCCTGTTTAGTTAGTGCTCACTCCACTTTCGGTACTTGACCAAGTAACGAAGAAGATTGTAGGGCTGAACACAGTTATGCCTTAACTTGTTTAGTTAGTGCTCACTCCACTTTCTGTACTTGATCAAGTAACGAAGAAGATTGTGGGGCTAAAAACAGTTAGGCCTTAGCCTGTTTAGTTAGTGCTCACTCCTCTTTCTGTACTTGATCAAGTAACGAAGAAGATTGTAAGGCTGAAAACAGTTAGGTCTTAGCCTGTTTAGATAGTGCTCACTCCACTTTCTGTAGTTGATCAAGTAACAAAGAAGATTGTGGGGCTAAAAACAGTTAAGCCTTAGCCTGTTTAATTAGTGCTCATTCCACTTTCTGTACTTGATCAAGTAACGAAGAAGATTGTGGGGCTAAAAACAGTTAGACCGTAGCCTGTTTAGTTAGTCCTAACTCCACTTCCTGTACTTGATCAAGTAAAGAAGAAGATTGTGGGGCTAAAACAGTTATGCCTTAGCCTGTTTAGTTAGTGCTCACACCACTTTCTGTACTTGATCAAGTAACGAAGAAGATTGTAGGGCTGAACACAGTTATGCCTTAACTTGTTTAGTTAGTGCTCACTCCACTTTCTGTACTTGATCAAGTAACGAAGAAGATTGTGGGGCTAAAATAGTTAGGCCTTAGCCTGTTTAGTTAGTGCTCACTCCACTTTCTGTACTTGACCAAGTAACGAAGAAGATTGTGGGGCTAAAACAGTTAGGCCTTAGCCCGTTTAGTTAGTGCTCACCCCAGTTTCTGTACTTGATCAAGTAACGAAGAAGATTGTGGGGCTAAAAACAGTTAGACCGTAGCCTGTTTAGTTAGTCCTAACTCCACTTCCTGTACTTGATCAAGTAAAGAAGAAGATTGTGGGGCTAAAACAGTTATGCCTTAGCCTGTTTAGTTAGTGCTCACACCACTTTCTGTACTTGATCAAGTAACGAAGAAGATTGTGGGACTAAAAACAGTTATGCCTTAACCTGTTTAGTGCTCACTCCACTTTACGTACTTGATCAAGTAACGAAGAAGATTGTGGGGCTAAAACAGTTATCTTTATCCTGTTTAGATAGTGCTCACTCCACTTTCTGTACTTGATCAAGTAACGAAGGAGACTGTGGGGCTAAAAACTGTTATGCCTTAGCCTGTTTACTTAGTGCTCACTCCACTTTCTGTACTTGATCAAGTAAAGAAGAAGATTGTGTGGCTATAAACTGTTATGCCTTAACCTGTTTAGTGCTCACTGCACTTTATGTACTTGATCAAGTAACGAAGAAGATTGTGGGGCTAAAACAGTTATCTTTATCCTGTTTAGATAGTGCTCACTCCACTTTCTGTACTTGATCAAGTAACGAAGGAGACTGTGGGGCTAAAAACAGTTATGCCTTAGCCTGTTTACTTAGTGCTCACTCCACTTTCTGTACTTGATCAAGTAAAGAAGAAGATTGTGTGGCTATAAACTGTTATGCCTTAACCTGTTTAGTGCTCACTGCACTTTATGTACTTGATCAAGTAACGAAGAAGATTGTGGGATTAAAAACAGTTAGGCCGTAGCCTGTTTATTTAGTGCTCACTCCACTTTCTGAACTTGATCAAGTATCGAAGAAGATTGTGGGGCTAAAACAGTTAGGCCTTAGCCTGTTATATAGTGCTCACTCAATTTTCTGTACTTGATCAAGTAACGAAGGAGATTGTGGGGCTAAAAACAGTTATGCCTTAGCCTGTTTAGTTAGTGCTCCCTCCACTTTCTGTACTTGATCAAGTAACGAAGGAGATTGTGGGGCTAAAAACAGTTATGCCTTAGCCTGTTTAGTTAGTGCTCACTCCACTTTCTGTACTTGATCAAGTAACGAAGAAGATTGTGGGGCTAAAACAGTTATGCCTTAGCCTGTTTAGTTAGTGCTCACTCCACTTTCTATACTTCATCAAGTAACGAAGGAGATTTTGGGGCTAAAAACAGTTATGCCTTAGCCTGTTTAGTTAGTGTTCACTCCACTTTCTGTGTTTGATCAAGTAACGAAGAAGATTGTGGGGCCAAAACAGTTATGCCTTAGCCTGTTTAGTTAGTGCTCACTCCACTTTCTGTACTTGATCAAGTAACGAAGTAGATTGTGGGGCTAGAAACAGTTATGCCTTAGCCTGTTTAGTTAGTGTTCACTCCACTTTCTGTACTTGATCAAGTAACGAAGAAGATTGTGGGGCTAAAACAGTTAGGCCATAGCCTGTTTAGTTAGTGCTCACTCTACTTTCTGTACTTGATCAAGTAACGAAGGAGATTGTGGGGGTAAAAACAGTTTGCCTTAGCCTGTTTAGTTAGTGCTCACTTCACTTTCTGTACTTGATCAAGTAACAAAGAAGATTGTGGGGCTAAAACAGTCAGGCCGTAGCCTGTTTAGTTAGTGCTCACTCTACTTTCTGTACTTGATCAAGTAACGAAGGAGATTGTGGGGCTAAAAACAGTTATTCCTTAGCCTGTTTAGTTAGTGCTCAATCCACTTTCTGTACTTGATCAAGTAACGAAGGAGATTGTGGGGCTAAAAACAGTTATGCCTTAGCCTGTTTAGTTATTGCTCACTCCACTTTCGGTACTTGATCAAGTAACGAAGAAGATTGTGGGGCTAAAAACAGTTATGCCTTAGCCTGTTTAGTTAGTGCTCACTCCACTTTCTGTACTTGATCAAGTAACGAAGAAGATTGTGGGTCTAAAACAGTTAGGCCTTAGCCTGTTTACTTAGTGCTCTCTCCACTTTCTGTACTAGATCAAGAAACGAAGAAGATTGTGGGGCTAAAACAGTTAGGCCTTAGCTTGTTTAGTTAGTGCTCACTCCACTTTCTGTACTTTATCAAGTAACAAAGAAGATTGTGGGGCTAAAACAGTCAGGCCGTAGCCTGTTTAGTTAGTGCTCACTCTACTTTCTGTACTTGATCAAGTAACAAAGAAGATTGTGGGGCTAAAACAGTCAGGCCGTAGCCTGTTTAGTTAGTGCTCACTCCACTTTCGGTACTTGACCAAGTAACGAAGAAGATTTTGGGGCTAAAAACAGTTATGCCTTAGCCTGTTTAGTTAGTGCTCACTCCACTTTCTGTACTTGATCAAGTAACGAAGAAGATTGTGGGTCTAAAACAGTTAGGCCTTAGCCTGTTTAGTTAGTGCTCTCTCCACTTTCTGTACTTAACCAAGTAACGAAGAAGATTGTGTGGCTAAAACAGTTAGGCCTTAGCCTGTTTACTTAGTGCTCACTCCACTTTCTGTACTTGATCAAGTAACGAAGAAGATTGTGGGACTAAAAACAGTTATGCCTTAACCTGTTTAGTGCTCACTCCACTTTACGTACTTGATCAAGTAAAGAAGAAGATTGTGGGTCTAAAACAGTTAGGCCTTAGCCTGTTTAGTTAGTGCTCTCTCCACTTTCTGTACTAGATCAAGAAACGAAGAAGATTGTGGGGCTAAAACAGTTAGGCCTTAGCTTGTTTAGTTAGTGCTCACTCCACTTTCTGTACTTTATCAAGTAACAAAGAAGATTGTGGGGCTAAAACAGTCAGGCCGTAGCCTGTTTAGTTAGTGCTCACTCCACTTTCGGTACTTGACCAAGTAACGAAGAAGATTGTAGGGCTGAACACAGTTATGCCTTAACTTGTTTAGTTAGTGCTCACTCCACTTTCTGTACTTGATCAAGTAACGAAGAAGATTGTGGGGCTAAAATAGTTAGGCCTTAGCCTGTTTAGTTAGTGCTCACTCCACTTTCTGTACTTGACCAAGTAACGAAGAAGATTGTGGGGCTAAAACAGTTAGGCCTTAGCCCGTTTAGTTAGTGCTCACCCCAGTTTCTGTACTTGATCAAGTAACGAAGAAGATTGTGGGGCTAAAAACAGTTAGACCGTAGCCTGTTTAGTTAGTCCTAACTCCACTTCCTGTACTTGATCAAGTAAAGAAGAAGATTGTGGGGCTAAAACAGTTATGCCTTAGCCTGTTTAGTTAGTGCTCACACCACTTTCTGTACTTGATCAAGTAACGAAGAAGATTGTGGGGCTAAAAACAGTTAGGCCTTAGCCTGTTTAGTTAGTGCTCACTCCACTTTCTGTACTTGATCAAGTAACGAAGAAGATTGTAAGGCTGAAAACAGTTAGGTCTTAGCCTGTTTAGATAGTGCTCACTCCACTTTCTGTAGTTGATCAAGTAACAAAGAAGATTGTGGGGCTAAAAACAGTTAAGCCTTAGCCTGTTTAATTAGTGCTCATTCCACTTTCTGTACTTGATCAAGTAACGAAGAAGATTA
This sequence comes from Allygus modestus, assembly GCA_963675035.1. NCBI lineage: Eukaryota > Metazoa > Arthropoda > Insecta > Hemiptera > Cicadellidae > Allygus > Allygus modestus. Next base: position 354,008,691 of record OY776112.1, read on the forward strand.
TAGGGCTAAAAACAGTTAGGCCTTAGCCTGTTTAGTTAATACTCACTCCACTTTCTGTACTTGATCAAGTAACGAAGAAGATTGTGGGGCTAAAAACAGTTAGGCTTTAGCCTGATTAGTTAGTGCTCACTCCACTTTCTGTACTTGATCAAGTAACGAAGAACATTGTGGGGCTAAAATAGTTAGGCCTTAGCCTGTTTAGTTAGTGCTCACTCCACTTTCTGTACTTAACCAAGTAACGAAGAAGATTGTGGGGCTAAAACAGTTAGGCCTTAGCCTGTTTACTTAGTGCTCACTCCACTTTCTGTACTTGATCAAGTAACGAAGAAGATTGTGGGACTAAAAACAGTTATGCCTTAACCTGTTTAGTGCTCACTCCACTTTACGTACTTGATCAAGTAACGAAGAAGATTGTGGGGCTAAAACAGTTATCTTTATCCTGTTTAGATAGTGCTCACTCCACTTTCTGTACTTGATCAAGTAACGAAGGAGACTGTGGGGCTAAAAACAGTTATGCCTTAGCCTGTTTACTTAGTGCTCACTCCACTTTCTGTACTTGATCAAGTAAAGAAGAAGATTGTGTGGCTATAAACTGTTATGCCTTAACCTGTTTAGTGCTCACTGCACTTTATGTACTTGATCAAGTAACGAAGAAGATTGTGGGGCTAAAACAGTTATCTTTATCCTGTTTAGATAGTGCTCACTCCACTTTCTGTACTTGATCAAGTAACGAAGGAGACTGTGGGGCTAAAAACAGTTATGCCTTAGCCTGTTTACTTAGTGCTCACTCCACTTTCTGTACTTGATCAAGTAAAGAAGAAGATTGTGTGGCTATAAACTGTTATGCCTTAACCTGTTTAGTGCTCACTGCACTTTATGTACTTGATCAAGTAACGAAGAAGATTGTGGGATTAAAAACAGTTAGGCCGTAGCCTGTTTATTTAGTGCTCACTCCACTTTCTGAACTTGATCAAGTATCGAAGAAGATTGTGGGGCTAAAACAGTTAGGCCTTAGCCTGTTATATAGTGCTCACTCAATTTTCTGTACTTGATCAAGTAACGAAGGAGATTGTGGGGCTAAAAACAGTTATGCCTTAGCCTGTTTAGTTAGTGCTCCCTCCACTTTCTGTACTTGATCAAGTAACGAAGGAGATTGTGGGGCTAAAAACAGTTATGCCTTAGCCTGTTTAGTTAGTGCTCACTCCACTTTCTGTACTTGATCAAGTAACGAAGAAGATTGTGGGGCTAAAACAGTTATGCCTTAGCCTGTTTAGTTAGTGCTCACTCCACTTTCTATACTTGATCAAGTAACGAAGGAGATTTTGGGGCTAAAAACAGTTATGCCTTAGCCTGTTTAGTTAGTGTTCACTCCACTTTCTGTGTTTGATCAAGTAACGAAGAAGATTGTGGGGCCAAAACAGTTATGCCTTAGCCTGTTTAGTTAGTGCTCACTCCACTTTCTGTACTTGATCAAGTAACGAAGTAGATTGTGGGGCTAGAAACAGTTATGCCTTAGCCTGTTTAGTTAGTGTTCACTCCACTTTCTGTACTTGATCAAGTAACGAAGAAGATTGTGGGGCTAAAACAGTTAGGCCATAGCCTGTTTAGTTAGTGCTCACTCTACTTTCTGTACTTGATCAAGTAACGAAGGAGATTGTGGGGGTAAAAACAGTTTGCCTTAGCCTGTTTAGTTAGTGCTCACTCCACTTTCTGTACTTGATCAAGTAACAAAGAAGATTGTGGGGCTAAAACAGTCAGGCCGTAGCCTGTTTAGTTAGTGCTCACTCTACTTTCTGTACTTGATCAAGTAACGAAGGAGATTGTGGGGCTAAAAACAGTTATTCCTTAGCCTGTTTAGTTAGTGCTCACTCCACTTTCTGTACTTGATCAAGTAACGAAGGAGATTGTGGGGCTAAAAACAGTTATGCCTTAGCCTGTTTAGTTATTGCTCACTCCACTTTCGGTACTTGATCAAGTAACGATGAAGATTGTGGGGCTAAAAACAGTTATGCCTTAGCCTGTTTAGTTAGTGCTCACTCCACTTTCTGTACTTGATCAAGTAACGAAGAAGATTGTGGGTCTAAAACAGTTAGGCCTTAGCCTGTTTAGTTAGTGCTCTCTCCACTTTCTGTACTAGATCAAGAAACGAAGAAGATTGTGGGGCTAAAACAGTTATGCCTTAGCCTGTTTAGTTAGTGTTCACTCCACTTTCTGTGTTTGATCAAGTAACGAAGAAGATTGTGGGGCCAAAACAGTTATGCCTTAGCCTGTTTAGTTAGTGCTCTCTCCACTTTCTGTACTAGATCAAGAAACGAAGAAGATTGTGGGGCTAAAACAGTTAGGCCTTAGCTTGTTTAGTTAGTGCTCACTCCACTTTCTGTACTTTATCAAGTAACAAAGAAGATTGTGGGGCTAAAACAGTCAGGCCGTAGCCTGTTTAGTTAGTGCTCACTCTACTTTCTGTACTTGATCAAGTAACAAAGAAGATTGTGGGGCTAAAACAGTCAGGCCGTAGCCTGTTTAGTTAGTGCTCACTCCACTTTCGGTACTTGACCAAGTAACAAAGAAGATTGTGGGGCTAAAACAGTCAGGCCGTAGCCTGTTTAGTTAGTGCTCACTCTACTTTCTGTACTTGATCAAGTAACGAAGGAGATTGTGGGGCTAAAAACAGTTATTCCTTAGCCTGTTTAGTTAGTGCTCACTCCACTTTCTGTACTTGATCAAGTAACGAAGGAGATTGTGGGGCTAAAAACAGTTATGCCTTAGCCTGTTTAGTTATTGCTCACTCCACTTTCGGTACTTGATCAAGTAACGATGAAGATTGTGGGGCTAAAAACAGTTATGCCTTAGCCTGTTTAGTTAGTGCTCACTCCACTTTCTGTACTTGATCAAGTAACGAAGAAGATTGTGGGTCTAAAACAGTTAGGCCTTAGCCTGTTTAGTTAGTGCTCTCTCCACTTTCTGTACTAGATCAAGAAACGAAGAAGATTGTGGGGCTAAAACAGTTAGGCCTTAGCTTGTTTAGTTAGTGCTCACTCCACTTTCTGTACTTTATCAAGTAACAAAGAAGATTGTGGGGCTAAAACAGTCAGGCCGTAGCCTGTTTAGTTAGTGCTCACTCTACTTTCTGTACTTGATCAAGTAACAAAGAAGATTGTGGGGCTAAAACAGTCAGGCCGTAGCCTGTTTAGTTAGTGCTCACTCCACTTTCGGTACTTGACCAAGTAACGAAGAAGATTGTGGGGCTAAAAACAGTTATGCCTTAGCCTGTTTAGTTAGTGCTCACTCCACTTTCTGTACTTGATCAAGTAACGAAGAAGATTGTGGGTCTAAAACAGTTAGGCCTTAGCCTGTTTAGTTAGTGCTCTCTCCACTTTCTGTACTTAACCAAGTAACGAAGAAGATTGTGTGGCTAAAACAGTTAGGCCTTAGCCTGTTTACTTAGTGCTCACTCCACTTTCTGTACTTGATCAAGTAACGAAGAAGATTGTGGGACTAAAAACAGTTATGCCTTAACCTGTTTAGTGCTCACTCCACTTTACGTACTTGATCAAGTAACGAAGAAGATTGTGGGTCTAAAACAGTTAGGCCTTATCCTGTTTAGTTAGTGCTCTCTCCACTTTCTGTACTAGATCAAGAAACGAAGAAGATTGTGGGGCTAAAACAGTTAGGCCTTAGCTTGTTTAGTTAGTGCTCACTCCACTTTCTGTACTTTATCAAGTAACAAAGAAGATTGTGGGGCTAAAACAGTCAGGCCGTAGCCTGTTTAGTTAGTGCTCACTCTACTTTCTGTACTTGATCAAGTAACAAAGAAGATTGTGGGGCTAAAACAGTCAGGCCGTAGCCTGTTTAGTTAGTGCTCACTCCACTTTCGGTACTTGACCAAGTAACGAAGAAGATTGTGGGGCTAAAAACAGTTATGCCTTAGCCTGTTTAGTTAGTGCTCACTCCACTTTCTGTACTTGATCAAGTAACGAAGAAGATTGTGGGTCTAAAACAGTTAGGCCTTAGCCTGTTTAGTTAGTGCTCTCTCCACTTTCTGTACTTAACCAAGTAACGAAGAAGATTGTGAGTCTAAAACAGTTAGGCCTTAGCCTTTTTAGTTAGTGCTCACTCTACTTTCTGTACTTGATCAAGAAACGAAGAAGATTGTGGGGCTAAAACAGTTAGGCCTATCTTTAGTACGGTACTAACGTGGCAACTCCCAAAATATGTCCAAAGTTTTCAACAATATTTGTATTATTTTTGATGTAATTTTGTAAAAAAATCATAGATGTTAGTTTAGTTCACGAGCGCTTAGCATTCGGTCACAAAGGTGTGTCGACAGCATCTAACAACATGTGAGTTTAGTTTAGACTTGCGGGTTTAGTGCGTTTAATCTCGGGGTCTCCAGTGTCTGACGGTAGAGGATTCCTTGCATTTAGCTACTGACTCTTTTGATGAAAAAGAGTAGATGTTTTCCTTTTTTAAAAACAGTGATCCAGTAAGCTGCTATGGCAGTCTCACATCCTAGGTATTCATTTATTTTGTAACTACGAAACATTTGCTAATCTCCTATGCGGTCAAATGTATGTCAATGGTAATTTGTTTTGTTCATGAACATGTGTTTTAACTTTCATTAGACTCTTCAGACCACCACCCTGCGGGGTAATTTGAACTTAATCGTGATCTATAAGATACCTGACAACTGATCTTCCTTGGTAAAGACGTCACTAAACCTGCACCAAAGCACACCTTACTTCATTGCTGCTAAGCCAGTTTTCTGAGCAGATTGCTAGTTATGATTCTTATTCCCGAAACGCCATCAGTGTCTTCTCTCTTTTGCAATAGTATTTCATCACTTGGACCAAAAGTGACACATTTTGATACGAGCTCAAGTTTAACATAGAGAGGGATTAGAAGAATGAGCGACGATTGAAAAGCCACCTTTGGTCCTAATGATGAACTATATTTTTTTGGTCAGGCTGCGATAACAAATTCACAAAGACCAAATTGTACCTTTTTACCTAACAATTCCTTCCATCTTGATTTTGCTACTGTAAACCAACAGCTGTTACACAAGTGCCCATTGTTTACAAGTTGATTAATTCGTTCAATTGATACTTAACAGTTGATGACCTTGACCAAAAAGTGCATCCAATTTTGTTTTTTGTCTAGGATTTCTTTTTTAGGATTAAAGAATAACTTTTTCATCATACCCGCAATAAACTATTGTTTACAGTACTGTCAGCTGTGATTGAAACCAATCGATTCCCGATAGGCCGGGTGGGGTAAACAGTCCGGGTAAACTGCAAATACCCCCGTAGCAGCAAACCTGCATACTCAGCGAATTTCCAATGCATATAATATTATTTTAATACCACATAAAGCCACATACCAAGTTTCATCAATATACATTCATAAATAAACGATTTATGACATTTTAATTATTCTCCATAAGAATAACATGGCGGCTGAGTATGCAGGTTTGCTGAAATAAGGAACACTAAAAATTGGTTTTTATACAAATATCAATATAACTCAACTAGGTAAAGCCACATACCAAGTTCTATTAATTTATGTTCATAATTAAAGGAGATAACACGTTACTTATTCTCCATAAGAATAACATGGGGCTGAGTATGCAGGTTTGCTGCTACGGGAACTATCGGCCAAAAAATGGGTTTTTGTAAAAATATCAATAAACCACAATGAAATGAAGCAATATACCAAGTTTCATCAGGATAAGTTGATAAATAAGCGAGATATACAATTGTTCTTATCCTCCATAAGAATAGCATTGGACAACGTACTGTGTTTAGCACTTTCAATATCTCAGTAACCAATTGACGTAGACCAATGATTAAAACACCAAATTGTGCGTCTTTTTAAGCTAATTCCAATGGAAAAAATAAAATAACATTTTTCAAAAATTATGTGTAAAAAACTCAAAAAACCCATTTTTGGGGTACAAAAGCCCCCCAAAATACCCCTTCGGACAGGTCGATCTGTCTGGTTTTCATATAAAGTCATAAATGCTGCTTTACACGTTTGTACCAAATTTCATCAAAATCGGACCTTTTTTACGAGAGTTATCGCACCCACGGACACATATATATATATATATATATATATATATATATATATATATATAGATAGATAGATAGATAGATAGATAGATATACAGTTTCAAACGAATGGTGTTTGTGGGGTCTGGGGACATCAAAACGAAAAGTTATCATGGTCCCGGGCCTAGGTCTTACCATGCCGACTACGGTAATAGCTTCTTCCCTATAGGGGAAATTCGCTAAAAGGACTAGGCCGGGTAAGAAGGTTCCAAGATTTGTCACCACGAGCGCTGCTATTCTACTTCCAGTATTCGATTTGATCATTTTTAAACAGCTGACTGTTTCTAGCAACAAAAACAAATGAAACAATAACAAACCTTGCCGCTAGTTATTACCCTACTAGTAGACTGTACCCGTTCTTCGCACGGGTTAGAAAGGTAAGCCATCTTGACACAGCTGTTCTTGCTTCTGCTCTTTAAGCTGTCAAATGGAAGTGTCCTCAGCTGTTCGCATTACAGTTTCTGAATGTTTACTTTCTTCTGAAACGAAAACATTGAAACTTAGACGTTCAAGGGGCGTAGCCCGAGGGGATTTAAGGAAGGGAGTAGGCTTATATGTTGCACGGGTTCAAGATCTACCTTTGTGTAAAGTTTCAGCCCCGTTGGTTCAGTAGTTTGTGCGTTTACCTGGAAAATCAGACTCACAGACAAACACACAGACAGACAGAAACCACCGCTTCTTTATAATATTATAGATGGATAGACAGACTATTGTAAAAGAGTAAACTTACTTAATAATTGGCAATTTTAGCGAATTTCCCCTATATGGAAGAAGCTATTACCGTAGGTCTCATGGTAAGACTTAAGCCCGAGACCATGATAACCTTTTGTTTTAATGTCCCCAGATGCCAAAATCACTATTCGTTCAAATTTATATATATGTTGAATCATTCATCAAGAATAACAACTTTAAGATTTTAACTAAAGACCCTACTGACAATTTTGCTAAAACGATAAACCAAGCTATAACAAAATGCAGAAGTTTGACCCTAGAAATCAAGAAACAACTGAAAACAACAAATTCGAATAGTCCTAAGTTACGTGGTCAACCTAAAACTCACAAACAAGATATTCCAATTCGTCCTGTTGTTAATTTTATTAATTCCCCAACATATAAGCTATCAAAATATCTAAATAACAAAATAAATAATAGCATTAAGTGGGAAATTGAATATAGTATCAAGAACACATACGATTTGGTGAGTAAAATAAAAAATATAGACATCCCACCAAAAGCATTGCTTATATCTTTTGACGTGAATAACATGTACTCAACATCCCCAACAATGAAACATTAACAATACTAAGAAGAGATTTAACCAATAGTAATATTATCACAAAAAATGAAACAGAAGACGTTATGAAATTAACAGAAATAACATTAAAACAGAGCTATTTTAGTTACAATAATTCTTTCTATTTACAAGAAGACGGTTTACCTATGGGTTCTCCATTGTCAGGACTCCTTGCTGATATTTTTATGCACAACATGGAAATATCAAAAATCATGAATGTTTCAAACCCTCTTCGTGACAAAATAATATATTGGTATAGATACGTAGATGATGTTATATGTCTATTTGATGGCACTAAAGAAGAAGCAACAACCTTATTAACATATATCAACTCAATACATAAATCCATACAATTTACAGAAGAAATAGAAGAAGATACCATAAACTTCTTGGACATTAAGATATCAAAAAATAAGAACAAACATTCTTTCGATATATATAGAAAACCAACCACTACTGACATAATAATCCCATCGAACTCTAACCATCCCTGGCACCAAAAAATGGCTATATTCCATTCTTTGGTACATAGACTAATAAACCTGCCACTAAATAGCTCAAATTTCAAAAAGGAAAAAGAAAAAATACAATATTTAGCTATAAAAAATGGGTATAAGAAAAAGACAATCGAAAGAATGATAAATCGGAAGATAAGAAAACAAAAAAGAAACAATATGACTACAACGAATGATGACAACAAATATATGTGCGTTCCATTTAATTCAAACATGGAAAAAGCGATACGACGTACTTTCAAAAACTCAAACATGAAAATAAGTTATAAAACAAAAAATAATGCATTTAACCTTATCAACTCTAAAGTAACAAAAAATGAAAATATTCAAGAAGATCAATACAGTAAGTCTGGCATATATAGAATTACATGTAGTGAATGTGATAGCTATTACATTGGCCAAACAAGACGAAACTTTAGAGTTCGATTTAAAGAACATTTACAAGCCCTAAAGTCAAGAAATAACACAACTATGAGATCCAATTATGCAGAACACATAATTAATACAGGGCATAAATATAAAAACATAGAAGAAAACTTATCAGTTTTAGAGTACGAAAAACAGCAAGAACAACTTAACGTCAAAGAAGAGATGCATATATATTTAAATAATAAGAAAGATCCACTAAATATTTTAAATACTATGCAAGTCAGTCAACAACACCCTATCTTTGAAAAAATTGATGAAATTAGAACTCAGAGAAAGTAAATTTATATAGTATATACAAATTAATATTTTATTTTATTTTTACCTTTATATTTATATACACAATTTTAGAATTAGTGATCATATATTATTTATTTTTAACATATGTTTCTAATTAATATAAAAGAAAATTTGTTGAGGTTATGAGACTCTGAAGATGGCCATTATGGTTGAAACTAGTCAGTCAAAATAAAAATGTTAAAAAAAAGGGTACTCGTTAATAATGATTTTAAAAATATATATATATATATATATATATATATATATGTATATATGTGTGTGTGTGTGTGTGTGTGTGTGTCCGTTAACACGATAACTTGAGTAAAAAACGTCTGATTTTGATGAAATTTGGCTCAAATGTGTAAAATGACATTCATGACTTTAAGTTCGAAAAACATAAAAATCGGACCATGGGAAGGGGGGTGGGTTTATGAGGGTTTTAAATTTTCCAAAAATCAGTTTTTTGCATTTTTCACCCTACAATTTTTAAAAAACTTAATTTTAGTTTTGACCATGTTATAGAGCTTAACAAATAAATAATTTAGTATTTTGAATTATTAACCTAGGTTAAGTGGTTGCGGAGAAAATCCAAAAAACCTACTCATAAAATCTCCCATGTTAAGCTTATGGGAAAAAGGTTTTTGGCTTTTCCTCAGTTTATTTTAACATAAACTTCACATTTTCTTTTACCAATCTGTTCAGTTCCACAAAACAATCATTTTGGTGTTTAAATTGTGACTCTACGCCCAACCGTTGCAGAGATATTGAAAGTGCTAAACACAGTACGTTGTCCAATATTATCCTTATGGAGAATAAATAAAATTTGATATCTCGATTATTTATGAATGTATGTTGATGAAACTTGGTATGTGGCTTCACGTAGTACTGGTATATTGATATTTGCACAAAAATTGATTTTTTATTGATTATTCCCGTAGCAGCAAACCTGCGTACTCAGCCCCCATGTTATTCTTATAGAGAATAAGTAAAATGTAATGACTCCCTTAATTATGAACATAAATTAATAAAACTTGGTATGTAGCTTCACTTGGTTGAGTTATATTGATAATTATATAAAAACCCATTTTTCTGTTCCTTGTTCCAGCAAACCTGCTTTCTCAGCCCCCATGTTATTCTTATGGAGAATAACTAGAATGTTATATAGCGCTTATTTATGATTGAATATTGATGAAACTTAGTATGTGGCTTCGCCTAGTTAAATTCTATTTATATTTGTATAAAAACCAATTGTTTCTGTTCCTTGTTTCAGCAAACCTACGTACTCATTACCAATTTTATTCTTATGGAGAATAATTTAAATCGCTTACATGTGAATATATTTTTATGAAACTTGGTTTGCGGCTTTATGTAGTATTAAGACATTTATTATGCATTGGAAATTCGCTGAGTACGCAGGTTTGCTGTGACGGGGGTATTGTTTTCTTTCAAATTGTAAAATGATTAGGTTCTTAAGCTAATAAATATTTGATAGTTTAAACAAGTTACTATTGTTTGTACTTAATAGCTGGAAGCAGTTCAAATATATCTACAAATAACAAGTTAAGAGGGGGTGTAGGCTCAAGTTTATTTTTAGCCACACTGTATATTTAATAAAAGGTGATATGATGAAAAGTAATGCGCATAACTCGTCCGAAAGTGCTATAACCGGTGCTTGATTGGATTCAAGTAAGAGGCGAGTGCTCCGGACTTGTGACGAAAACAGCATCCCAATGCATGTGTTGAAACACCTGGTTTTGACGTAGTATGACAGAAATCATGTTTCGTCACACTGCTAAAACTAAACGTTTTGATGTTTCTTGCTGCCTCAATATAGCAAGAGCAGTATGGAAGCAAACTTTTGAACGTAATCAAGAAATCAAATATTAACCTCGTTTTTGTGGTTTTAACCTCGTTGTTAAATTTCCTAGGTCGAAGGAAACTTCTCTGGGGTCCTTTTGGAGGTTGTTTAGAAACTGAACAGTATAGAATAGAATAGAATAATGCGGTCCCACACTTCTCGCGAACACGCCTGAACATTCGGCCGAACATTCTCCCGAATGTTCACTGGGCATTCCGTCCCGTATGTTCCTGTATGTATTCAAAAGTTCGTGCAGCTCCCACACCTCTTGCGAATACTCCGAACATTTGGAGTTCGGCTGAATGTTCGGGTGTGTTTGTGAGAAGTGTGGGACCGCCTATAGAATAGAATATTTATTATAATAGACATTTTTTACAAATGCGTTACAATTGTCACTATTATAACTTATACATAGTATACAATGTATAATCTTTATATATAACATCCAAATACCACTGGCTGACTCACTGACCCACTCATCACGAAATCTCAAGAACCACAGAACGGATTGCAATGAATTTGGAACAAACCTTCCTCTTCGCTCTTAGGTGCTCACTAAGAAAGGGTTTTAAGAAATCCAAATAGGGCTCCACCCCACGGGGAGTCAAAGTTCCAGTCCTGTGTTATTCTTATGGACATTCACTTTACAACTGTCATAGTTTTAACAAATTTCTCCTATAGGGAAGAAGCTATTACCATAGGTATGGTAAGACTTAAGCCCGAGACCATGATAACTTTTTGTTTTGAGGTTCCCAGATGCCAAAAACACTATTCATTCAAATTTATATATACTATTAGTTGTCCTGTTGCTCGAATCCGAGCAAGTTTGTACCCAACGAAGGGTTACTTCAGTTGTAACCAAACATAACAAAACATCTGATATTAAAACTGATTATAATAACGTACTTTCAATCAACGCATAGTTTAGTCTTCTGCCGTCGGATTCCACCACTGTTCCGAAAATTCAGCCCTTTACTGTATTTAAGTGATGCTCTTTTTTAAAATTATGTGACATATTGGGCAAAGCTACGTAAAAATCCCTTTAATTTGATACCTAAAACTTTAAAATCCGCCCTGCCGTTATCGAGTTATGACTGTGAAGAAAAACCCTCTAGCGTATTAATATATACACATATATATATATATATATATATATATATATATATATATATATATATATATATATATATATATAAAGTTCAAAACACTGATTTTTGGACAATTTTAAACTCCCATTAAACCCCTTTCCCATAGTCCGATCGATCTGGTTTTCAAACTTAAATCTATAAATGTTACTCTCCAAATTTTTGCCAAATTTGCATATATATATATATATATATATATATATATATATATATGTAATATGTGTGTGTCCATTACCTCAATAACTTTTTAAAGGAAAACCCGATTTTGATGAAATTTGGCAAAAATTTGGAGAGTAACATTTATGGATTTAAGTTTGAAAACCAGATCGATCGGACTATGGGAAAGGGGTTTAATGGGAGTTTAAAATTTTCCAAAAATCAGTTTTTTGAACTTTTTACCTTAAAATTTTAAGAACACTCGATTTTGGTTATATCTATTTTACAGAGCTTAAAAAAACAAATAAGTTAGTAATTTTTAATCATTAAGCTAGGTTAAGTGGTTGTGGAGAAAAGTCAAAAAACGTGTCCATAAAATTTCCCATGTTAATCTTATGGGAATAAGGTTTTTAGATTTTCCTTCGATAATTTTACTAAAAATTTCACATTTCTTTCTACCAATAAGTTAGCTCTAAAAATAATAATTTTGGTGTTTTCATGGTTGTTCTACGTCCAACCATTGCAGAGATATTCAAAGTGCTAAACACAGTACGTTGTCCAATGTTATCCTTATGGAGAATAAATAAAATTTTATATCTCGATTATTTATTAATGTATATTGATGAAACTTGGTATGTGGCTTCAACTAGTTGTGGTATATTGATATTTGTACAAAAAATGTTTTTTGCTGATTTTCCCGGTAGCAGCAAACCTGCATACTCGGCCCCATGTTATTCATAATATGGAGAATAAGTAAAGTTTTATCTCTCTTAGTTATGAAAAAAATTAATAAAACTTGGTATGTAGCTTCACCTGGTTGAGTTACATTGATAATTGAAAAAAAACACATTTCTTATCTTCCTCTTTACAGCAAACCTGCGTGCTCAGCCCTAATGTTATTCTTATGGAGAATAAATTAAATGCTATAAGCCTATATCACATATTAATGAATGCATTTTTTGAACCTTGGTAAGTGGCTCTAGATATTAGTATATATATATATATATATATATATATATATATATATATATATGTATATATGTATATATATATGCATTAGAAATTCGCTGAGTACTCAGGTTTGCTGTGACAGGGTTATTTATAAATTACTAGCTGCTAATCCCGTGCTTCGCATCGGGGGAAAATTGTCAGAGTAGAAAATGTCAGTTACGTGTGCTCGCATACTCTTTTGTAGTCACACTTTTGAACAGCTTTATTCTTTTTCAAGTTATAAGTTGTATGTTATTTCACACGCTATACTTGGCATAATTACTAAGCATTCATGCCACGATACCGTAACAAAACTTATTGCGTTCACATAGCTTTGGGCATTTCCACAGGCTTACTGTTAACGTCTGCTATAACTAGGTAACAATCCAGTTGTCTGCTTGCAATATTGAGCGGAGCGAGTATTACAAACAGCTGATAGTAACAGTCTGCATTTAAATTTGATCCATATAACAGCTGTATAATCAACACACAGTAAACAAACCAAATAAAATATTTCTCCTATTAAAATAACATGGTAACTTTAAAGGGCTGTAGGGCAGAACCCTTATGTCCGATTTGGACCATTTTAGATTTATACCTTCCCATAGATGGTTACTATGACCGAGCAAAATTTCGTGAGGATCACTCCAGCCGTTCAGGAGGAGTACGTGTAAATAAAAAGCCAGAGTGTAGTATAGGAGCTCCGCTCAATCATGTCACATCTACATTTATAAAAACTATGTTCGAAACTATCTTAATTTGTTTTTGAATATTTGTATTTACTAGTTTTTTTATTTGTAAACATGTGTATTTGTTACTGGAAAACAATCGTATAAAGTTGAAATACAATCCGAGAGAGAAGTGTGAACGCCTGTAGTTTATCACTCGCAACTAATTAACTCATTTCCCCTTCCATCAAACAGCTTCCTACTTTTTAGCAGGCGTCACGAAGTTCCAGAAACATTACTGATGTAGTCAGTTGTTATACTGTGAATTTCAAATACCACAGCATTATCTCGGTCTTCTAATAACTGCGTAAATACAAATAAACTACACATTACATTAAATAAAATAAAAAATAAAACAGCAACTGTTTTACATATTATTTAATTACATTATGATGTAGATTACCTCAGCCTTTATCCAGTGAACTTCACTTATATTTATTGATTGTAGTAATTAGTTGGTCTCGAGCCTGAAAAAAATACCAAATAAATGAAAGGGGATGTATAGTAACAATCACAATCCAATTCCAAAGTTATACAACTATTGTTGACGAGTTATGCCCCTATCCTAAATGATTTAAGAATTAAGCATTTGTAATTAAAGAAAAACCTGCCAAACCATAAGCGTCAACACTGAACAAACCTTGACCACGTGGGTGTCATTGGGTGACTTATGAAATATGATCACATAGCAAAAACCTATATTTTAATGAGTATTACCATTGATTTTACTGAATCAATGGTGTTACATACTACAGCCCTGTTCGCGGTGGCTGGCACCTGGTTTGCGAATGCTCAGTAATGCCTTTCCCCCTCCGTGAATCTTAGTACAGTCAGCCTACCAATATGCATCTTTCTGTCAAAACATATGTTTTAATTATTCACAACATTTGTGCTGTTCGTCGAGTCGCTTGGGATATGCGGTGAAGTGGCAAGTCATTTTACAATGTAGGCTAAATAATCCGCTGGAATAACACGAGCGGATGCGGACTACGCACCTTCACTCTCGTGATCGTCGTTGCTCGCCTACTAGTAGACTGGACATAAACTTCAACTTGAACACTATTATCTAAAGATGAATCTTAGTTATTATAATCAATAATCGTTCATTTATAACAGCGTCATGTTATTTCATACAGCTGGTTTAAAATGTAAACCAAGCAGAGTGTATGTAAACATATTAGATGTCATGAACGTATCATTACAGCCATGTGACATTTTTAGTTGATTGTACTCAACCGTTGGAGGGGAATAGTGGTGGGAGGTATCACTACCTCCCCTACGTGCCAAGCACTGTGAACAAACCTGTACTAGACATTTTGTTTATTTTGATTACCCGTAAAAAAATGCTATCAACTCAAAGTCGTTTCAGTAAATGAACATTGTAGGAAATTGTGTTTTCTTTAAGAATATTATCTTCAATCTTAGACTGCCCAAACGATTTCAAGTTTACGAACAAATTCAAAATCAAATTGGAAATGTATGAAATGTCCGGTCGTGGAAAACACTTCTTACTGAACCTTTACAAAATATAACATACATCACAACACATAGTGTAAGTTTAGTTGGCCCCTACCGCCCCCAACCGCCCAACGGTGTTCCATGGTCCGGAACACCCGTTGTTGGGGGGCCAGTGAACATCAGTCTTCAGTGTCTTACAAGCTCCGTAAGCAAGTCATTGTTCAGCGTCCCAACTACAGTTTTAGATTTGTTTGCATCATTTTACTAATAATTAAGAATGAAATCATTTGTGTACCTAAGAATACATTTAAAATATCAATAATATGATTCCTACAGGATATAAATGAGATAGTCGATCAATTGTGCCTTTATTAGCTGTACAAATAATTGTTGCCACTGGTTATCTATCGATCTCAAAACGCACTCTCGTTACAAAATGCAACAATATATCAAAATACCGTGAGTGAATATTAGGTTCAAACAGGTATTGCTTAGCGCATTTGAGTGAAATGCGAGGATATATGTTCGAGCGAAGGGGTAAGAAAGGGGCTTTGAAAGGAATTTGCTCAACCGATAACAAGTTCGAGTTCATGTTCTTTATTGAGCACGTTGACACAGACTACAATGCATATACCAAGTCTCGGTTACAAGTCATTACAACAATCATTTGTCACAATGGCCAAAAGAAACGTACACTAAACTAATTATGTTTCAGACAACAAATTAATGTGGTTGGCTATCAGCTAAACAATCTTTTATATTATAAACAGCTTTATCAATTAATAAGCTTTTTAGTTGCCGTCTAAACCTATTATAGTCTCGTTCTACCTTTAAATTCAGGAACAGACTATTGTACACTTTCACCGCGGAGTCCTTTAAATAATTTTAAAAAATTGAGGTGGAGTGTAATGGTATATATACTTATTACGGTTCTATATTTACTTCTGTTACTATGTATAGGATGAAGATTTTGAAAGGTAAAGAAGTTTTTGTGGAGAAGAGACAAAGTTTTAAGGATATAAATGGAAGAATTTTATTAGACACGAAAAAGTCTGATGAGTCTGCACTTATGTTCCGCCTCGGTATCTGATAGATCGTCCTCAGGGCCTTGTACAACCTGAATATCAGCTTGGTTTTGCTGCTTTCACAACTCCATTTAGTGACTTCAAAAGACATATACGGTATTCGATCCCATAGTAAGCTGCAATAAGAATCTCGACAGAGGCAAAACAAAACAACAGGAGGCAAATAATCGAATCAAATCCGATATCGTCCTGAAGAGGAAGGTGAATGAGAAAACGAATTAAGCATCTTTCTTCACCATATTTATTAAAGAGTGAGAAGTTGAACACTTTACTTTTGTCAGAAGAAAACTGATAGAGTGAGAGATCAAAATGAGGACGATATAAGCACCTAGTCAGTGGATCGGATTGTACAACAGAATGTCATGCGAAGAACGGGCTCCGAGCTAATAGTTATGACTAAAAGATATATATATATATAAAACTCACCTCGGTAATGATTTCAGAAACCTCTTCCAAAAGCTCTGGTGGAGCCTGTATCTATATAGATAAAGACTAATTAATTAATTTACCTGAGATTCAACAATGTATATTAAAAATGTATGGATGTTTGAAACGCACAAATTTCTTTAGCTTATACAATAAATATACGTTGCATTCATAGTTTTTTGTTTGTTTTTTTTCAGTGAGTAATGAGTTTATTTTGTAACTTTAAATGTTTAAACAAGGTCTAAAATGGAGAACCTATGGTCACAGTTTTCTCACAAATACAACATTCAACACAAAGTCCAATCGCCGTTAACATGTGCTTGCTCTTGCATTAGAGATGTTTATTTTCGGACTCAGTATTTTATATTGACTCTCTTTAGTCTATTCTAAAGTCAAACATTTTGTTATGTTTCTTACAATGTTGGTTTTGCGTAAAACTTTATTTGTAACTGTATACGAGTGTAATTATAGAAAATGACAGTTTTTCAAGTGTCTACGGGGTCATTGTTTTATTCATACCTGCTCTGTTGGTGCATAGCGGTTGACATCAAATAACTGCCTTGGCTGAGGAGAGTCACACCAATCCATTGGTGACGGCTGAACCTGCAAGCGGAAAGACCAATAATTTAGTGTACATTTCATTTCAAATGCATCATTAGTGAACTTCCTAAATAAAAATAAGCTTTTAGACTGACCCGCATGGTCAGAGTTAAGCTCGCGACCACAGCATAAGATGCTAATGTGACCCATGAATACTTTTTTTTGGGGGGTCCCTAATAATTTTTTATACAGAGTCTCAATAAAGTTCCAAAAAGGATTAATATCTCCTTTATCTTTACAGATAAAGAAACGATATTCCGAAAATCACCAATAAGACCAATCATCTACTTTTTTATGTAAAGCTGTGTTTTATCCATTCGCGAGTCCCACCAGGAGTCGGAATAAATTCTGATCAGCATGGGTCGAGTTTCATCAATTTGTAGGTATTCTCAAGTATCATCATGTGTCGAGTTTGTTATCAATTTGTAGGTATTCTCAAGTATCAGCATGTGTCGAGTTTGTCATCAATTTGAAGGTATTCTCAAGTATCATCATGTTTAAAGTTTGTTATCAATTTGTAGGTATTCTCAAGTATCATCATGTGTCGAGTTTCTTATCAATTTGTAGGTATTCTCAAGTATCAGCATGTGTTGAGTTTGTCATCAATTTGTAGGTATTTTCAAGTATCATCATGTGTCAAGTTTGTCATCAATTTGTAGGTATTCTCAAGTATCAGCATGTGTCGAGTTTGTCATCAATTTGTAGGTATTTTCAAGTATCATCATGTTTCGAGTTTGTCATCAATTTGTAGGTATTCTCAAGTATCAGCATGTGTCGAGCTTGTTATAAATTTGTAGGTATTATCAAGTATCAGCATGTGTCGAGTTTGTTGTCAATTTGTAGGTATTTTCAAGTATCAGCATGTGTCGAGTTTGTTATCAATTTGTAGGTATTTTCAAGTATCAGCATGTGTCAAGTTTGTTATCAATCTGTAGGTATTATCAAGTATCAGCATGTGTCGAGTTTGTTATCAATTTGTAGGTATTTTCAAGTATCAGCATGTGTCGAGTTTGTTATCAATTTGTAGGTATTATCAAGTATCAGCATGTGTCGAGTTTGTTATCAATTTGTAGGTATTCTCAAGTATCATCATGTGTCGAGTTTGTTATCAAATTGTAGGTATTTTCAAGTATCATCATGTTTCGAGTTTGTCATCAATTTGTAGGTATTCTCAAGTATCAGCATGTGTCGAGCTTGTTATCAATTTGTAGGTATTATCAAGTATCAGCATGTGTCGAGTTTGTTATCAATTTGTAGGTATTCTCAAGTATCAGCATGTGTCGAGTTTGTTATCAATTTGTAGGTATTTTCAAGTATCAGCATGTGTCGAGTTTGTTATCAATTTGTAGGTATTCTCAAGTATCAGCATGTGTCGAGTTAGTTATCAATTTCTAGGTGTTCTCAAGTATCAGCATGTGTCGAGTTTGTTATCAATTGAAAGGTATTCTCAAGTATCAGCATGTGTCGAGTTTGTCATCAATTTGTAGGTATTCTCAAGTATCAGCATGTGTCGAGTTTGTTATCAATTTGTAGGTATTCTCAAGTATCAGCATGTGTCGAGTTTGTTATCAATTTGAAGGTATTCTCGAGTGTCAGCATGTGTCGAGTTTGTCATTAATTTGTAGGTATTCTCAAGTATCAGCATGTGTCGAGTTTGTTATCAATTTGAAGGTATTCTTAAGTATCAGCATGTGTCAATTTTGCTATCATTTTGTAGGTATTCTCAAGTATCATCATGTGTCGAGTTTGTTATCAAATTGTAGGTATTCTCAAGTGTCAGCATGTGTCGAGTTTGTCATTAATTTGTAGGTATTCACAAGTATCAGCATGTGTCGAGTTTGTTATCAATTTGAAGGTATTCTTAAGTATCAGCATGTGTCAATTTTGCTATCATTTTGTAGGTATTCTCAAGTATCATCATGTGTCGAGTTTGTTATCAAATTGTAGGTATTCTCAAGTATCAACATGTGTCGAGTTTGTTATCAATTTGTAGGTATTCTCAAGTATCAGCATGTGTCGAGTTTGTTATCAATTTGTAGGTATTATCAAGTGTCAGCGTGTGTCGAGTTTGTTATCAATTTGTAGGTATTTTCAAGTATCAGCATGTGTCGAGTTTGTTAACAATTTGTAGGTATTCTCAAGTATCAGCATGTGTCGAGTTTGTTATCAATTTGAAGGTAGTCTCAAGTATCAGCATGTGTCGAGTTTGTCATCAATTTGTAGGTATTCTCAAGTATCAGCATGTGTCGAGTTTGTTATCAATTTGTAGGTATTCTCAAATATCAGCATGTAACGAGTTTTGTTATAAATTTGTAGGTATTCTCAAGTATCAGCATGTGTCGAATTTGTTATCAATTTTAAGGTATTCTCAAGTATCAGCATGTGTCAATTTTGTTATCATTTTGTAGGTATTCTCAAATATCATCATGTGTCGAGTTTGTTATCAAATTGAACTTATTCTCAAGTATCATCATGTTTCGAGTTTGTTATCAATTTGTAGGTAGTCTCAAGTATCAGCATGTGTCGAGTTTGTCATCAATTTGTAGGTATTCTCAAGTATCAGCATGTGTCGAGTTTGTTATCAATTTAAAGGTATTCTCAAGTATCAGCATGTAGTAAATTTGTTATAAATTTGTAGGTATTCTCAAGTATCAGCATGTGTCGAATTTGTTATCAATTTGAAGGTATTCTCAAGTATCAGCATGTGTCAATTTTGTTATCATTTTGTAGGTATTCTCAAGTATTATTATGGGTCGAGTTTGTTATCAAATTGTAGGTATTTTCAAGTATCATCATGTTTCGAGTTTGTCATCAATTTGTAGGTATTCTCAAGTATCAGCATGTGTCGAGCTTGTTATCAATTTGTAGGTATTATCAAGTATCAGCATGTGTCGAGTTTGTTATCAATTTGTAGGTATTCTCAAGTATCAGCATGTGTCGAGTTTGTTATCAATTTGTAGGTATTTTCAAGTATCAGCATGTGTCGAGTTTGTTATCAATTTGTAGGTATTCTCAAGTATCAGCATGTGTCGAGTTAGTTATCAATTTCTAGGTGTTCTCAAGTATCAGCATGTGTCGAGTTTGTTATCAATTGAAAGGTATTCTCAAGTATCAGCATGTGTCGAGTTTGTCATCAATTTGTAGGTATTCTCAAGTATCAGCATGTGTCGAGTTTGTTATCAATTTGTAGGTATTCTCAAGTATCAGCATGTGTCGAGTTTGTTATCAATTTGAAGGTATTCTCGAGTGTCAGCATGTGTCGAGTTTGTCATTAATTTGTAGGTATTCTCAAGTATCAGCATGTGTCGAGTTTGTTATCAAATTGTAGGTATTCTCAAGTGTCAGCATGTGTCGAGTTTGTCATTAATTTGTAGGTATTCACAAGTATCAGCATGTGTCGAGTTTGTTATCAATTTGAAGGTATTCTTAAGTATCAGCATGTGTCAATTTTGCTATCATTTTGTAGGTATTCTCAAGTATCATCATGTGTCGAGTTTGTTATCAAATTGTAGGTATTCTCAAGTGTCAGCATGTGTCGAGTTTGTCATTAATTTGTAGGTATTCACAAGTATCAGCATGTGTCGAGTTTGTTATCAATTTGAAGGTATTCTTAAGTATCAGCATGTGTCAATTTTGCTATCATTTTGTAGGTATTCTCAAGTATCATCATGTGTCGAGTTTGTTATCAAATTGTAGGTATTCTCAAGTATCAACATGTGTCGAGTTTGTTATCAATTTGTAGGTATTCTCAAGTATCAGCATGTGTCGAGTTTGTTATCAATTTGTAGGTATTATCAAGTGTCAGCGTGTGTCGAGTTTGTTATCAATTTGTAGGTATTTTCAAGTATCAGCATGTGTCGAGTTTGTTAACAATTTGTAGGTATTCTCAAGTATCAGCATGTGTCGAGTTTGTTATCAATTTGAAGGTAGTCTCAAGTATCAGCATGTGTCGAGTTTGTCATCAATTTGTAGGTATTCTCAAGTATCAGCATGTGTCGAGTTTGTTATCAATTTGTAGGTATTCTCAAATATCAGCATGTAACGAGTTTTGTTATAAATTTGTAGGTATTCTCAAGTATCAGCATGTGTCGAATTTGTTATCAATTTTAAGGTATTCTCAAGTATCAGCATGTGTCAATTTTGTTATCATTTTGTAGGTATTCTCAAATATCATCATGTGTCGAGTTTGTTATCAAATTGAACTTATTCTCAAGTATCATCATGTTTCGAGTTTGTTATCAATTTGTAGGTAGTCTCAAGTATCAGCATGTGTCGAGTTTGTCATCAATTTGTAGGTATTCTCAAGTATCAGCATGTGTCGAGTTTGTTATCAATTTAAAGGTATTCTCAAGTATCAGCATGTAGTAAATTTGTTATAAATTTGTAGGTATTCTCAAGTATCAGCATGTGTCGAATTTGTTATCAATTTGAAGGTATTCTCAAGTATCAGCATGTGTCAATTTTGTTATCATTTTGTAGGTATTCTCAAGTATTATTATGGGTCGAGTTTGTTATCAATTTGTAGGTATTCTCAAGTACCAGCATGTGTCGAGTTTGTCATCAATTTGTAGGTATTCTCAAGTATCAGCATGTGTCGAGTTTGTTATCAATTTGTAGGTATTCTAAAGTATCAACATGTGTCGAGATTGTTATCAATTTGAAGGTATTCTCGAGCGTCAGCATGTGTCGAGTTTGTCATTAATTTGTAGGTATTCTTAAGTATCAGCATGTGTCGAGTTTGTTATCAATTTGAAGGTATTCTCAAGTATCAGCATGTGTCAATTTTGCTATCATTTTGTAGGTATTCTCAAGTATCAGCATGTGTCGAGTTTGTTATCAATTTGTAGGTATTCTCAAGTATCAGCATGTGTCGAGTTTGTTATCAATTTGAAGGTATTCTCAAGTATCAGCATGTGTCGAGTTTGTCATCAATTTGTAGGTATTCTCAAGTATCAGCATGTGTCGAGTTTGTTATCAATTTGTAGGTATTCTCAAATATCAGCATGTAACGAGATTGTTATAAATTTGTAGGTATTCTCAAGTATCAGCATGTGTCGAATTTGTTATCAATTTGAAGGTATTCTCAAGTATCAGCATGTGTCAATTTTGTTATCATTTTGTAGGTATTCTCAAATATCATCATGTGTCGAGTTTGTTATCAAATTGAACTTATTCTCAAGTATCATCATGTTTCGAGTTTGTTATCAATTTGTAGGTTTTCTCAAGTATCATCATGTGTCGAGTTTGTTATCAATTTGTAGGTTTTCTCAAGTATCAGCATGTGTCGAGTTTGTCATCAATTTGTAGGTCTTTTCAAGTATCATCATATGTCGAGTTTCTCATCAATTTGTAGGTATTCTCAAGTATCAGCATGTGTCGAGTTAGTTATCAATTTGTAGGTATTCTCAAGTATCAGCATGTGTCGAGTTTGTTATCAATTTAAAGGTATTCTCAAGTATCAGCATGTAGCAAGTTTGTTATAAATTTGTAGGTATTCTCAAGTATCAGCATGTGTCGAATTTGTTATCAATTTGAAGGTATTCTCAAGTATCAGCATGTGTCAATTTTGTTATCATTTTGTAGGTATTCTCAAGTATCATCATGGGTCGAGTTTGTTATCAATTTGTAGGTATTCTCAAGTACCAGCATGTGTCGAGTTTGTCATCAATTTGTAGGTATTCTCAAGTATCAGCATGTGTCGAGTTTGTTATCAATTTGTAGGTATTCTAAAGTATCAGCATGTGTCGAGATTGTTATCAATTTGTAGGTATTCTCAAGTATCAGCATGTGTTGAGTTTGTCATCAATTTGTATGTATTCTCAAGTATCATCATGTGTCGAATTTGTTTTCAATTTGAAGGTATTCTCAATTATCAGCATGTGTCAATTTTGTTATCATTTTGTAGGTATTCTCAAGTATCATCATGTGTCGAGTTTGTTATCAAATTGTAGGTATTCTCAAGTATCAACATGTGTCGAGTTTGTTATCAATTTGTAGGTATTCTCAAGTATCAGCATGTGTCGAGTTTGTTATCAATTTGTAGGTATTATCAAGTGTCAGCGTGTGTCGAGTTTGTTATCAATTTGTAGGTATTTTCAAGTATCAGCATGTGTCGAGTTTGTTAACAATTTGTAGGTATTCTCAAGTATCAGCATGTGTCGAGTTTGTTATCAATTTGAAGGTAGTCTCAAGTATCAGCATGTGTCGAGTTTGTCATCAATTTGTAGGTATTCTCAAGTATCAGCATGTGTCGAGTTTGTTATCAATTTGTAGGTATTCTCAAATATCAGCATGTAACGAGTTTTGTTATAAATTTGTAGGTATTCTCAAGTATCAGCATGTGTCGAATTTGTTATCAATTTTAAGGTATTCTCAAGTATCAGCATGTGTCAATTTTGTTATCATTTTGTAGGTATTCTCAAATATCATCATGTGTCGAGTTTGTTATCAAATTGAACTTATTCTCAAGTATCATCATGTTTCGAGTTTGTTATCAATTTGTAGGTAGTCTCAAGTATCAGCATGTGTCGAGTTTGTCATCAATTTGTAGGTATTCTCAAGTATCAGCATGTGTCGAGTTTGTTATCAATTTAAAGGTATTCTCAAGTATCAGCATGTAGTAAATTTGTTATAAATTTGTAGGTATTCTCAAGTATCAGCATGTGTCGAATTTGTTATCAATTTGAAGGTATTCTCAAGTATCAGCATGTGTCAATTTTGTTATCATTTTGTAGGTATTCTCAAGTATTATTATGGGTCGAGTTTGTTATCAATTTGTAGGTATTCTCAAGTACCAGCATGTGTCGAGTTTGTCATCAATTTGTAGGTATTCTCAAGTATCAGCATGTGTCGAGTTTGTTATCAATTTGTAGGTATTCTAAAGTATCAACATGTGTCGAGATTGTTATCAATTTGAAGGTATTCTCGAGCGTCAGCATGTGTCGAGTTTGTCATTAATTTGTAGGTATTCTTAAGTATCAGCATGTTTCGAGTTTGTTATCAATTTGAAGGTATTCTCAAGTATCAGCATGTGTCAATTTTGCTATCATTTTGTAGGTATTCTCAAGTATCAGCATGTGTCGAGTTTGTTATCAATTTGTAGGTATTCTCAAGTATCAGCATGTGTCGAGTTTATTATCAATTTGAAGGTATTCTCAAGTATCAGCATGTGTCGAGTTTGTCATCAATTTGTAGGTATTCTCAAGTATCAGCATGTGTCGAGTTTGTTATCAATTTGTAGGTATTCTCAAATATCAGCATGTAACGAGATTGTTATAAATTTGTAGGTATTCTCAAGTATCAGCATGTGTCGAATTTGTTATCAATTTGAAGGTATTCTCAAGTATCAGCATGTGTCAATTTTGTTATCATTTTGTAGGTATTCTCAAATATCATCATGTGTCGAGTTTGTTATCAAATTGAACTTATTCTCAAGTATCATCATGTTTCGAGTTTGTTATCAATTTGTAGGTTTTCTCAAGTATCATCATGTGTCGAGTTTGTTATCAATTTGTAGGTTTTCTCAAGTATCAGCATGTGTCGAGTTTGTCATCAATTTGTAGGTCTTTTCAAGTATCATCATATGTTGAGTTTCTCATCAATTTGTAGGTATTCTCAAGTATCAGCATGTGTCGAGTTAGTTATCAATTTGTAGGTATTCTCAAGTATCAGCATGTGTCGAGTTTGTTATCAATTTAAAGGTATTCTCAAGTATCAGCATGTAGCAAGTTTGTTATAAATTTGTAGGTATTCTCAAGTATCAGCATGTGTCGAATTTGTTATCAATTTGAAGGTATTCTCAAGTATCAGCATGTGTCAATTTTGTTATCATTTTGTAGGTATTCTCAAGTATCATCATGGGTCGAGTTTGTTATCAATTTGTAGGTATTCTCAAGTACCAGCATGTGTCGAGTTTTTCATCAATTTGTAGGTATTCTCAAGTATCAGCATGTGTCGAGTTTGTTATCAATTTGTAGGTATTCTAAAGTATCAGCATGTGTCGAGATTGTTATCAATTTGTAGGTATTCTCAAGTATCAGCATGTGTTGAGTTTGTCATCAATTTGTAGGTATTCTCAAGTATCAGCATGTGTCGAGTTTGTCATCAATTTGTAGGTATTCTCAAGTATCAGCATGCGTCGAGTTTGTTATCAATTTGTAGGTATTCTCAACTATCAGCATGTGTCGAGTTTGTCATCAATTTGTAGGTATTTTTCAAGTATCAGCATGTGTCGAGTTTGTTATCAAATTGTAAGTATTCTCAAGTATCAGCATGTGTCGAGTTTGTCATCAATTTGTAGGTATTTTTCAAGTATCAGCAAGTGTCGAGTTTGTTATCAAATTGTAGGTATTCTCAAGTATCAGCATGTGTCGAGTTTGTCATCAATTTGTAGGTATTCTCAAATATCAGCATGTGTCGAGATTGTTATCAATTTTTAGGTAATCTCAAGTATCAGCATGTGTCGAGTTTGTCATTAATTTTTAGGTATTCTCAAGTATCAGCATGTGTCGAGTTTGTTATCAATTTGTAGGTATTCTCAAGTATCAGCATGTGTCAAGTTTGTTATAAATTTGTAGGTATTCTCAAGTATCAGCATGTGTCGAATTTGTTATCAATTTGAAGTTTTTCTAAAGTATCAGCATGTGTCGAGTTTGTTATCAATTTGTGGGTATTCTCAAGTATCAGCATGTGTCGAGTTTGTCATCAATTTGTAGGTATTTTTAAGTATCATCATGTGTCGAGTTTGTCATCAATTTGTAGGTATTCTCAGCTATCAGCATGTGTCGAGTTAGTTATCAATTTGTAGGTATTCTCAAGTCATCAATTTGTAGGTATTCTCAGGTATCAGCATGTGTCGAGTTAGTTATCAATTTGTAGGTATTCTCAAGTATCAGCATGTGTCGAGTTTGTTATCAATTTGTAGATATTATCAAGTATCAGCATGTGTCGAGTTTGTTATCAATTTAAAGGTATTCTCAAGTATCAGCATGTGTCGAGTTTGTCATCAATTTGTATGTATTCTCAAGTATCATCATGTGTCGAGTTTGTTATCAATTTTTAGGTATTTCAAGTATCAGCATGTGTCGAGTTTGTTATCAATTTGTAGGTATTCTCAAGTATCAGCGTGTCGAGTTTTTTATCAATTTGTAGTTATTCTCAAGTATCAGCATGTGTCGAGTTTGTCATCAATTTGTAGGTATTCTCAAGTATCAGCATGTGTCGAGTTTGTCATCAATTTGTAGGTATTCTCAAGTATCAGCATGCGTCGAGTTTGTTATCAATTTGTAGGTATCCTCAAGTATCAGCATGTGTCGAATTTGTTTTCAATTTGAAGGTATTCTCAATTATCAGCATGTGTCAATTTTGTTATCATTTTGTAGGTATTCTCAAGTATCATCATGTGTCGAGTTTGTTATCAAATTGTAGGTATTCTCAAGTATCATCATGTTTCGAGTTTGTTATCAATTTGTAGGTATTCTCAAGTATCATCATGTGTCGAGTTTGTTATCAATTTGTGGGTATTCTCAAGTATCAGCATGTGTCGAGTTTGTCATCAATATGTAGGTATTTTCAAGTATCATCATGTGTCGAGTTTGTCATCAATTTGTAGGTATTCTCAAGTATCAGCATGTGTCGAGTTAGTTATCAATTTGTAGGTATTCTCAAGTATCAGCATGTGTCGAGTTTGTCATCAATTTGTAGGTATTTTTCAAGTATCAGCAAGTGTCAAGTTTGTTATCAAATTGAAGGTATTCTTAAGTAAAATTCAATACTGTAAATGCGATGTTAAAGTAATTATACGAGTAATTCTTTCTTATAATGAATCATTACAATGAAAATCATGATATCGATACAGTTTGTATCTTCACTCTAGACGCTAGTAGCTTGATTCACGACTTGACTCTTAACTCGCCTATCCACTAATAGTTTTACATCAAAAAGTACATAAGTTTTCTTATTGTTGATTTCCAGAGTTTCGTTTCTTTATCTGTAACAATATAAGACAAAATAAAAATACATTCCGGGACTTAATTGGCAATCTGTATATATATATATATATATATATATATATATATATATATATATACATATATATATATATATATATATATATATATATATTGTAATCATTGCTCCACATCATCCACAGGACTCTAACTGGGTTAGTAATGCCAGGATGGCGCGAAATATTCGGGTAGAAGAAGTACTGGAGCTAGGAATGCTGTTGCAGTGTCATCGTGTTTTTTTTATTGAGTATACTACTATAAAGTAATCGAGAAATAGTTTAAGGTATTTTTAATAGGTCCAAATTTTGCTGTATGTCGTTTGTACGCAGGAGCTAACTATGAAAAAATAAATTAAAGTTATACGGAAACATAACGAATTCTCACTGGACCTGATAATCATTTCCCGTAGTTTTTGACCGCAAATATAGCGGTAAACATTGTTAGACCCTGTGATTATACAACGAGTAATAAGTTGACTAACAATTTGTATGAAAAATACTTACTTGACCATAATCGGTATCATACATGGCAGATCTGGTAGGATCAGGACCCTTCTGCCTTTGAGGCAACCTCGTGTCCAATCCCCTCGGGGCTTTAGGGGTGGTCGACGGTTTGGTCGGAGGTCTCGACTTAAGCCTCGGAGGTTGGTACTGCGTTCTTTTCTTGGTAAGTGCCAACGCTGCCGCCGCCTTTGCCGCCTTATCATCGGCTGCTCTCTGGGTAGGAGTTCTCTTGGGGGCCCGACTCGGTGTACCTGGCCGGCCCGGTGGTGTGCTATAAGCCCTCGACGGTCCAGCGGCTCTGGTCGCGGTAGGGGTCCTGCTAGAGGCCGGTCTGCCACTTCCCCTCCCTAGCCCCCGCGAGGGATCCGCCGCCGCTCGCGCCACCTTCGCGTGCCTCTCTGCCGCCGCCAACGCCTCCTCCGCTCTCCGCAGCTCTGCCTCCTCCTGAACTACCGCCACGACCTGCTTCACCTCTCTCATCTCCTCCTTTCTCATCCCCTTCTGGCGTTCCAGCTGGTCCTGCCTCTTCTTCTCTGTAAGTGGGTAGTGGCGGAACGGGAGCCCGAAAGCATCGGTCTGCAACAAAGTGTACTCCTTGTAACTCAACTGTTCAAGAGCTCCGCTGTCAAAAATATTTCAAAGAGGTATTCTGTACCATTTGTTTCATGACTGCCTGTATACAAATTAATCATATTTGAAGTTTATACGCTTTGTAGGAATCAAAGAAAAATGTTCTTCCCCCTTCAAATCATTCTTAGAATTTTATTTTTCTTATGGCAAAATCTTCTTCTATGAAAATATATAAACTATCTCTTTTCCAACCTTGACAATTACCCATCGGGTCGAGGTTTCAGACCAGCATCTTAACCTCAGTTTATGTCTTAGTTTCGCTTTTCTCTTTCTTACTTTAATTAGCTACAACCGTTTTTACTATAACGATGGCATTATTTAATTCCGACCAGTTATAAGTGTGTATAACTGAGAGCTTTACACAAAATTGATCAAGGAAATGTTTTCTATTTGAGCTAACTAGGAGTTTCCAATGAATAGTTAATTAAATGTAGTTTTAACATTGCTTTTAATGCAGCAATATTATATCTTCTATTGGTTACATTTTATCTATATTACATTAATCTGCATTTGTGATCTACACTATCATTATGTGTTTTCTACCGTGACTTTATGTGCTGTTTTCAGAGGGAAGTCATCCGTCAGTTCCAACGCCTCCGGGGGCAGCAGGCCGAGGTCGTCGTCCTCTTCCTCCCTCTAATAAACACATTATATAATGTAAAAAAGGTTTTACACACTGTGATAAATGTTATTAATGGGAAATAACACTGAAATACCTTATAATAAGTTATCTTCCCACGGAGGATTGGGTCTCGCACACATTTAATTTAGACATATAATTAAAAAAAATCTTCAAAAACTTCCTGTAGGCCTACTCATTAAATATGTAATGTTGTACTGATGAAAGTTTTAAAAAAAATACTTAGGAGATCTTTAAGCAGTTGAACAAATTTGTATTGCACTCTGTATTAGCACTAAGAGAATCATGTTCTATTCCATAACATTTTAGCGAATTTCCCCTATATGGAAGAAGCTATTACCGTAGGTCTCATGGTAAGACTTAAGCCCGAAACTATGATAACTTTTTGTTTTGAGGTCCCGAGATGCCAAAAGCACCATTCGTTCAAATTGTTATATATGTATTATATATGTCTGTGTGTGTGTGTGTGTGTGTGTGTATGTGTGTGTGTCCGTAAGCACGATAACTCTCGTAAAAAGGTCTGATCTTAATGAAATTTGGTACAAATGTGTAAAGTGCCATTTATCTGAATGAGTTCAAAAACCAGACGAATTGCACCATCTGAAGGGGTTTTTTGGGGTGTTTGTAACCCAAAAATTGGTTTTTGGGAGTTTTCACGTGTAAATTGTATTTAAATAGAATTTTAATTTTTACCATTCGGGGAAAATATTCCCTATAGGGGAAATTCGCTAAAAACACATATTTTGTGTTCCTTGTTGCAGCAAACCTGCGTACTCAGCCCCATGTTATTCTTATGGAGAATAAATAAAATGCTATAGATCACTTATTTGTTTATGTATTTTTATGAAACTTGGTAAGTGGCTTTATGTGGTAGTGAGAAACATATGTATGCATTGGAAATTCGCTGAGTGCGCAGGTTTGCTGCGACGGGGGTATTTAAACTAGAAAATTCAACATAATCCTGACATCAACTGCTTTAAAAGGTTTATTTACTACAAATGGCTGACTTTTTACAGTGAAAAATACTCCTATGTCCTCTACCAACAACTCATTTATCAAACCGAATAAACTTATAAACTTCCCCATAAGTCATATTTAAAGATTGACATAATCCCAAAAGTCCTCATAATGTTTCATATCCTTGGGAACCACGAGGAACTTGTTTGAAGCCTGACGATGCCAGAACACGAGATCCATGCATTGCTACGGAAAATTCGTAGCTCCGAAAGGCACTACTCCGAAAATATTTTTGGAACAGTGCACTTCGGAACACTGCTTTTGGAGTAGTATATTTTCGGAGTTCTGATTTTTATAGCTACGCATTTCGTATTAATGCCTTTCAAACTTGGTATTTTTTCGGAGTACTGCCTTTCGGAGTTGTGCATTTGTGGATCAAACCCACGCACTCGATTTTAGTCTCTATTCATTAGCTAATGCCGCCATCTCAAATCCTCCTCTATCCCCTTTGTCCCCTCTAGACTACCACATATTCCTAACTCCGAAATGCAGTACTCCGAAATGCACAGCTCCGAAACCATTACTCCAAAATGCACTGCTCCGAAACCATTACTCCGGATGCACTACTCCGAAAAAATATTTTCGGAACAACGCTTTTTGGAACACTGCTTTCGGAGTAGTGCATTTTCGGAGTAATGCTTTTCTGAGCAGTGCGTTTCGGACTAATGCCTTCTAAAATACCTATTTATTTCGGAGAAGTGTCTTTCGGAGCTGTGCATTTTTGGAACAATGCCGCGCACCGCAGAACACCAGGAGGATCCATAAAGAGTGAAAAACATATTTTTGAGCTGCATTCTGTAGATCAATTGGTAAACGTATAGATCTAACACATGCAGTTTTAAATCATCACACGCTTCGCTCGCTAGGGTCTCCACCCAGACCTCCGTTTGGGCAAGCTCCAGTTTTTATTGTAACTCATGTCCCTTCAAGTATTTTTTATATGGTACACTATTTTGATTCATTTGGTATTCCACTCTAGTTGTTATCTTCATTCGATCGTTCTATCATTTGTTTATACTCTAACATGTGGAAGTTTCTTTGACAGTTTTCTGGATATTTTTAACACTGTTTTGGTTTTAAACTCTATAAGCCCAATGTTTAAATTTCCATTTTTAAAGTAAAAATTAGAGGGTTTAAAATTGAAATTGAAACTTTTGGCAATTTTCCCTGGAGTTTCTAGGTATAACCTGAGAGAACTATGAACTAACCAGAAGAGAGGCGGCTCCAGTTAAGTGCACGCAAACATCACTTACAACATTCCTAGAGTAAAGAAGAGTTACCGTGAAAATGTTTCCCTACAGGGCGAAAAATCAAGTAACAACCATTAAAGACATGTCATGGTAAGATTTAAGCCCAAGGCTATGATAATTTAATGTTTTTAGGTCTCTAGATGCCAAAGACGCCATTTGTTCACATGTATATACATGAGTTTAGGTTACTGCAACATTTCAAAGAAACGTCCGATTTTGTTGAAATTTAGCACAACGTTTTTTAAATAATTTTCTAGACTTCAAGTTCAAAAACCCGAAAGATCATACTGTGGAAAGAAGGTTTTATGGGAGTTACAGTTTTTCAAAATCAATTTCTTTGATATTTTCACACAAATTTAAAAATTACATATTTTTGGTTCTGACCACTTTATAGAACTAAAGAGAAAATAATCTAGTATTTTGAATCATTAACCTAGGTCGACCTATTGTGGAGGAAATAAATAAAATTATTAAAACTATTGTCTGTTTAATCTTGTGGGAAAAAGGTGTTGTACTTTTTTACAGTTCTTGCTATTGAAAACCTCACTTTTTTACCAATGAGTCAGCTCTAAAAAACAACAGTTTTTGTTTTTAAGTTGTTTTTCTACGTCTATCCGTTGCAGAGATACTCAAAATGCTAAACACATTATGGTGCTCAATTTTCTTATGGAGAATAAGTAAAATTTGATATCTCGGTAATTTAAGGATGCGTTTTTATTTAACTTGGTGTGTGGCTTCCTTTGGTTGGTAGCCCATTGATTTTTGCCTAAAAACCTCGATTTTTTGGGGTCCCTTTTGCAACAAACCTACATAATCAACACAATTTGTTGTGTTATTCTTATGGATATTTGATAACATGTTATATTTCACTTATATGTGTGTGCATTTTGGATATGACCACTCTATGTGTAATCTTCAATCAATGAGGATCAGAGTTGTAAGCAAGCAAACCTTCCTCATATTAGAGGATATGATAGGGACTGCCTAAACGTCAGCTTTTATTACATTCCCCTGTGATTTCAGCATTTGCTTTGTTTATATATTAACAAGTGTTCATACAATCATATTGATTCAAGGGGCTATATTAAGTTCAATCATAGCCACCTTTAAGAGCTAAGGTTCAACTCAATAAAAGTTTCAAGGACACTTTGTAAACGACGGTTTTGTAACAAAAAGCTGACATCCATTGCATTGAATGCCATATTAGTAGGGTAGAATGGAGTCTCCGACCCCAGGAGGAGTCAGGAGGAGCACCCCCCCCCCCCGAGCCCCCCCCCCCCCGAGCCCCCCCCCCCGAGGTCTCGTCTGTGACACTTTGCGAATTTTTTTTTGCGAACTTTTTTGCGAACTTTTTTGCAAATTTTTTTTGCGAATTTTTTTTTTTGCGAATTGTTTTGTTGTTGCGAATACTAACCTAACCTAACCTAACCTAACCTAACCTAACCTAACCTAACCTAACCTATCCTAACCTAACCTAACCTCGGATCAGATTTCTGATTGCAGATTCTTGTTCGTCTAGTCGAGCCGAGAAATTTGAGTACCCACAACGTACATTTGGACGATGTAGGGGGGGGGGGCTATCTCGGTTACCTTAAGTCGGATCAGATTTCTGATTGCAGATTCTTGTTCGTCTAGTCGAGCCGAGAAATTTGAGTACCCACAAAGTACCTTTGGACGATGTAGGGGGGCGGGCTATATCGGTTACCACAGGTCGGATTTGAATTCTGATTGCAGATTCTTGTTCGTCTAGTCGAGCCGAGTCATTTGAGTACCCACATCGTACACTTTGGATGATGTTTACAAAAAAGGGGCCCGCACCACACTTTTGACCTTTTTTTGCATTTTTGGAATCTCCTCGTCAAGCCGAGTATTCTCAGTACCCACATGACATACTTTGGATAATTAATACAAGAGTTGATCAGGGTAACGCTACAACCAACAGAGCTAGCCCATCAGCGCTTGCGGACAATTGAACTACCAGTCAATGCAAATTTTGAGGAGAATATAATTGTACTCTGCACCGAGGCAGATGTTCACACAAATAACCGTCGCGTCCAGTCTCCTGTCTGGGAATGCGGATGTTGTAATTTGATACCTCGACTGGAGGGTGCAGGTGTTCACACAAAAAACCGACAAGTCGAGACTTGTCTGGGAATGCGGATGCTGTAATTTGATACCTCGACGGGAGGGTGCAGGTGTTCACACAAAAAACCGACAAGTCGAGACCTGTCTGGGAATGCAGATGCTGTAATTTGAATTTTTTAATTTGCGAATTTTTTTTGCGAACTTTTTTGCGAACTTTTTTGCGAATTTTTTTTTGCGAATTTTTTTGTTGTTGCGAATACTAACCTAACCTAACCTAACCTAACCTAACCTAACCTAACCTATCCTAACCTAACCTAACCTCGGATCAGATTTCTGATTGCAGATTCTTGTTCGTCTAGTCGAGCCGAGTCATTTGAGTACCCACATCGTACACTTTGGATGATGTTTACAAAAAAGGGGCCCGCACCACACTTTTGACCTTTTTTTGCATTTTTGGAATCTCCTCGTCAAGCCGAGTATTCTCAGTACCCACATGACATACTTTGGATAATTAATACAAGAGTTGATCAGGGTAACGCTACAACCAACAGAGCTAGCCCATCAGCGCTTGCGGACAATTGAACTACCAGTCAATGCAAATTTTGAGGAGAATATAATTGTACTCTGCACCGAGGCAGATGTTCACACAAATAACCGTCGCGTCCAGTCTCCTGTCTGGGAATGCGGATGTTGTAATTTGATACCTCGACTGGAGGGTGCAGGTGTTCACACAAAAAACCGACAAGTCGAGACCTGTCTGGGAATGCGGATGCTGTAATTTGATACCTCGACGGGAGGGTGCAGGTGTTCACACAAAAAACCGACAAGTCGAGACCTGTCTGGGAATGCAGATGCTGTAATTTGATACCTCGACGGAAAGACGGCTGACCCTTCTAGGAACCCATAATTATAGACCATCCGCGTCGAATTCCGAGCAATAAATTACCACTTGTCAAACACCCACGGTATCATTCTTGTTTTAGCCTTCAACAATTCCTGACGTATGGGGGAGCGAAAATCTCCCCCTAGTAATTAAATCAACAGAACACCAGTTGTCACGGTCTCATTCTTGTTCTAGTCTTCAACAATTCCTGACGGATGGGGGAGCGAAAATCTCCCCCCTAAGCCATTATGTGTTAGGGGGAGCAAAAATCTCCCCCTAAGCGGCGCGCGGGTCGCGACACGCCACAGTCTCTTGATAGACTTCTTCGAAGACGGACGTCTACATTAATTCGATAACAATGTCGTTTATTCATCAGAAATCGTGTGAATGTGTGAAGACTAACTGGACTTGTTTTCGTTACCGCCCACGCAGACCAGCATCGAGAGCGGTAAATGGGTTCAATACAAACCGATCTCATCGCTGACGGACGATTCGCCAATAGAGTTTGTAATACCCGGTCACGGTGACGAGTACACGGACCTGACACAAACGTTATTACACGTGAAAGCCGCTGTTGTGAAACAGGACGACACTAAAGCGGACGGTGGGCAACCTGCTAAAGAGGTGGGCCCGGTGAACAATT
This sequence comes from Allygus modestus, assembly GCA_963675035.1. Classification (NCBI taxonomy): domain Eukaryota; kingdom Metazoa; phylum Arthropoda; class Insecta; order Hemiptera; family Cicadellidae; genus Allygus; species Allygus modestus. The sequence continues at coordinate 354,043,416 of OY776112.1, forward strand.
GGCTCCACTCGATATTCAGTCAAGTGGATCTCTATCTCAATCATAAACTGGTGTCACCACAAACTAACACGTACGCTTACCGTGCCTACTTGGAAAACCTATTGAACTACGGATGTAGCGCGAAGAATTCACACCTGACTAGCGAGCTGTTTTTTGAAGATTCGGCCGGACAAATGGACGATTGTGACGAATTGAATGAGGGATTGAAAAAGCGTCGCGATCACACGAAAGAAAGCGATGTTTGCGATATGGTCGGTCGATTGCACATCGATCTGTGCAATCAGATCAAATTCATGTTGAACGGTGTCGAGATGCGATTGCAACTTAACAGATCCAGAAACTCGTTTTGTATAATGTCAAAAACGCTAACTACCTACAAGGTGACAATTAAAGAGATTAGTCTTTTCGTACGTCGATGTAAGATCAATCCGAGTGTATTGTTGGCGCACAGCAAAACTCTCGAGACCGGCACGGCCAAGTATTCGATCACGCGTGTAGAAGTGAAATCATTCACACTACCCTCCGGCATAATGAGTAAGGCTTTAGACAGTGCATTTCTCGGTCAGTTACCGAAACGTGTGATAATTGGACTGGTTAGTAATCTTGCGTTCAACGGAGATTTCAAGAAGAATCCTTACAACTTTCAACACTACGATATGAATTATCTCGCATTGTACGTGGACGGTGAACAAGTACCGGCCAAACCGTTACAGCCCGTTTACACATTGAATAGTGAGACATATATACTCTCTTATTACACATTGGTCACCGGCACCGGAATCCAGTTCTCCGACGCAGGTAATGAGATCAAGAGAGGTGACAATCCGTACGGTAATTGTCTTATGGCGTTCGACTTGACACCGGACATGTCCGCGGCTGAGTCGAGTCACTGGAATCTCCTGCGCAACGGTAATCTACGTATCGAAATTTGATTCTCCAAAGCGTTGTCCGAGACCGTTAACTGTATAGTGTACGCCGAACTGGACAACGTCATCGAGATCGATCGTCACCGTAACGTAACAGTTGACTTCAGCGGGTGAATAAAAGCAAACGCCAAACAGAAATATTTTCTGACAGCGAGTGCGTACAGTTTACTTCAAGGGTGAGCAGACGCACCACCAGTCAGTAGTACGGTTGAAGTCGCACGGTAAGGACGTTAACATGGACGCTTACGCTTCTGCGGACGACTATATCAAATCGTTTATTCAGGAGATTGAGGTTATGAACAATAATGCTAGTGATCAGACGTTGGCGTCACCTCAGTCGCCATTTGTAAAACCAACAACTGCCTGCAAGAGACGAAGGAGACCAACTCCCATCGAAGTGGAAACCAAGAAACCAGGATGGGTACCAAAACCAACAGATGATTGTCCCATAGTGTCATGGATGGACGATGGGAATACGTTTGCTGTTCAAAACCCGGGAAACAAAGGACAAATTTTATTGAAAATGGAAATGTACGATGGTACAGATATGGTGTTCATGTGCGGTTTATTTTTGGACAAAGATGGTGAAATGCACCAAAGTGCTAAACAAGTAGTTGATAAAGTGGAAAACATGTGGATCTATAAATCAACAGGAGTACCGAAAATTACAGGCTTAACTCAAACTGTTACACAACGCAGTGCAGTTTCGCAGCCAACACCTAAGAAGCGAGATGTGAGGAAGAAACAACGAGTGGCGCCGGCATTCAACTAGAGCATCCGCATTCCCAGACAGGTCTCGACGCGTCGGTTTTTTGTGTGAACACCTGCGCCCGACCCTTCGGACCACCCACGTAGAAGAAAATGGCGGCGAGGGTTTATAAGGCGGGGCCCCGCCCGATTGAGCATCATTCGCCACCAGACCACCACCTCACATAGACCTACTCCAACTACTACTACTAGAGATGTCGATCAGCAGCACTTTCAAGCTAGAGTTTCCGGGCGTGAACGGCACTGCAGCAACCGCGGACCTGAGAGCTACCCTCAACAACTGCAAGTCTGACTCCCCGCTCTACACCAGGATAGCCGATCTCCGGGAGGAATGCGGCTATCTCATCACTGCGATGGAGTGAGCCACAACACCCTTTGGCGAGACGATCATCGTGATCCTGGAGGGGCAGGTCGGGGACGACTTCTTTCTGCGATTCTACCTGCCTAGGCGCTTCAACGAGGTCCTGAGCAACACCGACATCGAGCGCTACAACGGCGGATTTGGAGAACGCCTTCGCTTGGTGAAGCGCAGCCCGAGGGGTTCCAATAGCAGATTCACACCGTTGGAGTTTATGTAAAGCAAGACTTGAAGATTACGTTAATACCTTTGTAAATTAGTTTTCGTAGTCAATACTTATAGTCACGTTCAGAACATAACCACTGTGTTATTTATTTCACTTAACCCCAAAAATGTCCTTTGGTAGTAAGTTTAAGAGTGTGAGTATGGTAACTGTGAGGTGTTTAGCTCAGTAGTAATCATGGGCTTGATGTGGAAACATCCGTTCTCAGCCATTGTGGCGGGGCCTTCGGGTTGTGGCAAGTCTCAGTTTGTGTCAAAGTTTATAAAACACATTACAGAAATGTGTGACACACCATTTACCAGTATAAACTGGTATTATGGTAGTGGTGGTGGTGGTGGTGGTGGTGACCCGAAAAATGTCACCATTAACCACATAGAAGGTCTACCAAACTTGGAGGATTTTTCTGGTAACGAGCCGATACTTGTGATTATAGACCATATGATGCGTGAGGCTGACAACCGTGTGGTGGATCTTTTCACAAAAGGTTGCCATCATCGCAACATTAGTGTGTTTTTCATTACACAAAATTTGTTTCATCAAGGACGCGGGCAGAGGGACATCTCACTGAATGCGCATTACATTGTGTGTTTTAAGAATTCTAGAGATAAAGTTCAGATTAGGTACTTGGCCAGACAAATATATCCAGACAGCCCGAAATTCATCGAGGAGGCGTACGCTGACGCTACTAGGAATCCACACGGCTACCTACTGATAGACTTGAAACAATCAACAGACGAAAATATGCGAATACGAAGTTGCATATTTCCAGACGATTCTACCAACTATGTGTACTTGCCAAAGAAAAGGTAATTTCGCCATCAGTAGTAATCATGTCGTGCTTGCGGAAGGACGCAGCTCTGCTTACGGCTTTCATACACGCAACACCCAAGGAGCGGAAGGCACTGTTAAAGGTGTGTGACAAGAGCCGCATTCGCTCAGTGTGTGAGTGCGCATACAACGTGTTGCGAGGTAACGTTCCTCTGGCGAAGAAGAGTAAAAGTCAGTTAAGCAAACACAAGGCGACGCTACGTCGATTGGTGAAACGCGGCGAAGGCTGGTCAAAGAAACGAAAGTATCTCATACAAAAAGGCGGTGGAATCTTTATACCATTACTTTTGAGCGCAGTACTACAAGCAGCATTGAGTAGATAAAAATGACTGGTATCAACAATCAGTTCTATTTGACACTGCCCAGCAACAGTTCGATGCAGTATTATCCGAAAAATACAGTTGCAAATTATATAACACATTTGCCGAGAGCTATTCAACTGGACGCTGGCGACTGGGAAATTGCACTTGTGGAAGCGCACTATCCAATGACATTTCTATCAGTCGGTAATGACGAAACAATTGACATTTGCATACAACCGCAAGAGGAAGCAAAAGTGAACAAAGAAGCGTTGGCGCGGGTTATGGATAGCACTGCCGATGTAACGCCGGTAGTGTCAGCTACTCCAAAAAAAAACCACAGAGTTAAATTGAAGACTGGTGATTACGCAAATATTCAAGAATTGTGTGACCATATCAATTCACAAGAACTAGCGATTACTTATGGTGTAAAGTTCACCGTTGAAAACTCATACAACAAATTAATTGAAGTATCGATGGGAACTGATGTTGGAAAAATTACATTAAGTCCAACGTTAGCGCTTCAATTGGGGTTCGATCCGAATGAATTGACGCTGGAAGGTGATGCAGTTAACAAAAGCATCCGTTCGCCCAACATTCGTCTTGGCTTACCGTCACACATGTACGTGTATTGTGATTTAGTCGAGCCGCAGATGGTCGGCGATACAGTCGCACCGTTATTAAAAATTGTCAATATATCCACGTCTACTTATGTATACGGATTGCATAAATCAACATCATTCATCGATCCGCACTATGTGCCTGTTATGAATAGATCTTTTGACAGTGTGGAAATTGACTTAAGAGATAACATTGGTAATCATTTGCCATTCCACTTTGGAACGTCGTGCGTGAAGTTACACTTTAGAAAAGTAGCTAGTCATTAGTGCAAATATGGAACATGCAAAGAAGATGGTAGTTGTGCCGCAAGAGTTGATTGATCGACTGCAATCAAATGCTACGGATAACAGACCGACTAATCTATCCAGTGAAAACAGCCTCGACGCGGAGATGCAACAAATATTGAATAACAAACGTATGGACGATAGTGAAAAGTGGAAATTGTACAAACAAGCGTTACATCGCTTCTTGCATATTGCAGAGAATAGACGCCAACCGATTAGCATACCAATCGTGGAGACGGGTGGGATTGAACATAGTCGACGATCGCACCCCGCTGCGGAAGGTGGTCCAGTGGAAGAGATTGTGGAAACGTTTTCCAAAACTTACAGATCTGATGCCCGCAATCTTTTACGTTTCATGAAGCGTGACGGCAGCTTAATCAGTTGGGACAGTGGCTATTCAGTGTACATCAACGGTGTAAAAATCCCAGACTCAAATCTAGTGGATATCTTAAATTGCATAGTAAAGGTGCGTATGCGTGATTACACACCGCCAGGATGGCGGGAAGTGCTCAACGCATTGAAAGCGATGAACGTGCCAAAGGACTATATGAATAATCTAAGAGCACTAAAGGAAATAAATGCCGAATATCGATCATCATTCACAGGAGGAGAAGGATCAGACGATGAAGTGGAAGACACGTCAACTGAATCAATACTGAGAACACCGCTAGTAAATCGACTACGGTCGGCTAGAGGAAAACGTGTAACATCTACACCGGCGCGAGCGACAGAGCAGTTTGATCTTTTAACTAGAAACAAGCCGCTATTGTCAAATCTAGACAAGTGGGAACCGTACACAGGATAGGTTTTCATTATGGAGCGTTTGTATTACAATCCCATCGAACCTTCGTCGTATGGCGGTGTAGCTCCTTTAGCGCGAGCTGCAAAACCAGTTTCAAAACGCAAAGTGATTGAATGGTTAGAAACACAGGACACTTACACATTGCACAAATCGGCACGCAAGCGTTTCCCGCGCAATCCTTACATAGTGTATGGTCCATTTGAATTGTGGCAAGCGGACTTGAACGATATGCGTGGTCTTAGTAAACACAACGACGGCGTCAACTACCTACTGACTGTATAGACGTGTTTAGCAAACACCTGTATGTGCGAACGTTGAGGCGGAAAGAAGGAGCTGAAGTGGCCAACGCTTTCGAGGAGATATTTGCTGAAGCGACCGACACACCTCGCTGTTTACAAACCGACAAAGGTACTGAATTCACCGGTGCGAAGACGAAAAGGTTATTCAAACAATACGGAATCATCTATGTCACTACACAAAACCCAGATGTTAAAGCGGCCGTAGTGGAACGCGTGAATCGCACTTTGAAAACACGCATGTGGCGATATTTGACTTACAAAAACACATATCGTTACGTAGATGTGTTGGACAAACTGGTTAGCGCATACAACAACAGCGCTCACAAGAGTCTAGGCAACAGAATACGACCAGTCGATGTGACTGTTGACAATAAGCGAATATTGCATCAGGTATGGCGTCGCATGTTCGGTAAGATACCGCGTCGTGTTAAGGCAAAACTGAAAGTTGGCACCACAGTGCGCATATCTAAGGAGAAGGGCACATTCGCAAAAGGTTACGAGACTAATTGGAGTAAAGAAGTGTTTGTGGTGTGTCGTGTAAACACATTGATGCCTCTGCCAATGTACGCTTTGGCGGATCTCAACGGTGAACAAGGGACTGGTCAGTTTTACGAATACGAATTACAAAAAGTGACAATATACAACGACCATCTGTTCAAGATTGCTGAAATACTAGACGCTAAGGGTCGTGGTCGCAGTAAGCGTTATTTCGTCAAGTGGGCAGGTTACGGAGACGAGTTCAATTCTTGGGTAAGAGCGCAAGATTTGAAAAATGCCTAATAGCAACCAGTTCTATTTGACATTGCCCAGCAACAGCTCAAAGGATTATTTTCCAAAAAACACAGTGTCCAAGTACACTACACATCTGCCGAGACAAATTCGATTAGAAGGTGATGGCGAGTGGGAGATGGCTTTGGTCGAAGCGCATTATCCATGTTCCTTTATGACTGTGGACGAGGAATCGTGTATTTGGCTCGAGTATAAACTCGTTCTGCCGAGTATTCCCGTCACACTCAGTGTCGAGCACATTATGCTAAAGATGAAACCCGGTTATTACAAGAACATAACAGATTTATTGAAAATGATCAATAAAGCGAAGGATGTAACACAGTACTTGTACTTTGAGTATGACAAAGAGCAGGACAGAGTCAAGATCACGACAATGGTGGACGGTATAAGCAAAGTGCATTTCACCGAAGCGCTGTCTCTCCAGTTGGGTTTCGATCCGTACGAGAACGATTTGTCAAATGACCTCACAGCGATATGGCCGCCTAATCTGACTATGGGACTGCCGACACACTTGTACGTGTATTGTGATCTGATTGAACCGCAGCTGATTGGCGACACTACAGCGCCGCTTTTGAAGATTATCAACATTGACAGAGATAACTACACACACGGCGCGCATAAGACTGTGCATTTCATCAGTCCTCATTATGCGCCAGTTATGAAAGGAACATTTGAAACGATCGATATTGACCTAAGGGATCACGCTAGTAAAAAAGCGTCATTCCTCTTTGGGACGTCGTACGTGAAGCTTCATTTTAAAAGAGGAGCTCAGCAATGATGAATACAAATGATCCCTACTTGGCGTACTACCGTCGCCAACAGTTGCAGCAGACCGGCGGCAGTATCGATAGGGTATTTCGTGGTGCACCCTACCAGCGCGGACATGGTATTGGCAGTTTCCTAGGCGGTATGTTCCGCACCATCACACCGCTACTCAAATCGGGAGCCTCTGCTGTGGCCAAAGAGGCGTTGAAATCCGGTGTTGGATTCTTGGGCGACATGGCCATGCACCAGCGGGACCCCAAAGAAGCCGCTAGAGATCATTTCAGCCAGTTTACAGACTCGCTAAAACGCAGGGCGGACGGCAAACTTCAACGTGTGCTAAGTGGTGGCGGCGGCGGTGGCTCTCGCGCGAAACACCGTCGTGTAACGCGAAAGAATACCGCGAAACACCGACGCGCTACTCCTGCGCGATAGACTAACGCGAGACTCTCGCGTAAGAGGAACGCGAAGCGCGCCATGTTCGGCGGCCGTCGTGTCACACCGCAGTCTTTGACGAAACTCCTTCGAGGAAGGTGGTCGTCGTCATCCAAGAAGAAGGGCAAGAAGAGGAGGACAGTTAGAAGGAAGAAGAAGACGAGGAAGACGAGGAAAGCAGTGAGGAGAACGTCTGTACGCGATATATTCAACTAACACACACACACACGCTAGCAATGTCGTTTCTACATCAAAAGTCGTGTGAATGCGTCAAGACGGAATTGGACTTATTCTCCCTACCGCCGACGCAGACCAGTATCGAGAGCGGCAAATGGATTCAGTACAAACCAATCTCCACACTGACTGATGATTCGCCCATCGAGTTTGTTGTGCCCGGCAACGGCGAAGAATACACCGATCTTTCGCAAACAATGTTGGAAGTTACAGCGTCTATTGTCAGTCGACAGGAACGGCAATCGCAGATGTCAAAGAATCGAACAAAATTGGCCGAGTCAACAATTGGCTGCACACGTTATTCAGTCAAGTCGATATGAGTATGAATCAGAAACTGGTCACACCACAAAACAACACTTATGCATATCGAGCGTATATTGAAACATTGATGAATTACGGCTATGATGCTAGGAAATCACATTTAACATGTGGACTGTGGAACGCGGACGACGCCGGCTATATGGACAATACTCTGGACGATAACGATGGACTAAAGGCGAGACGAAAAATTACAAATAAAAGTCGTGAAATCGATATGCTCGGTCGCCTACATGTGGACATGTGTAATCAGAACAAGTTCCTGTTGAACGGTGTGGAACTGCGTTTTAAACTGATCCGATCAAAAGATTCCTTCTCCATTATGTCGGATGATGGTGACTACAAGGTGCACATTGTTGATGCGAATCTCTGGATACGAAGGTGTAAAGTTAGCCCCACTGTACTGTTGGCGCACAGCAAGACGCTTCAGACCGGCACAGCTAAATACCCAATCACCAGAGTGGAATTGAAAACATTCACACTGCCGTTTGGAGTGAGGAGCAAAACTTTGGACAATGTCTTTCTAGGTCAAGTGCCGAAACGAATCATTGTCGGACTGGTCACCAACGCCGCTTATAATGGCGATTTAAAAAAGAATCCATTTAACTTTCAAAATTTCAAAACCAACTACTTCTCGCTGTACGTGGATGGTGAACAAGTGCCGTCCAAACCGCTACAACCACACTACGAAACCGGCAAGGGAAAATACGTGATGGCGTATCACAGTCTGTTTTCAGGCTCCGGCATACACTTTAGCGATGCTGGTAATCTCATAAATAGAGACGATTACGACGATGGATACTGTCTGATGGCATTCGATCTAACACCTGATATGTCAGCAAGCGACACAACTCATTGGAACCTAGTGCGCAACGGCAGTGTGCGTATGGAGATTGCTTTCGACACGGGGCTCACAGAGACTGTCAACTGTCTGGTATACGCAGAGTTTGACAACGTCATCGAAATCAATCGTCATCGCAACGTGTCTGTGGACTTTGGCGGTTAGATCGTTGGCGGCGGCGTCATCGTCCTCCTCCTCAGTCTACAACCAACATTCGCACAAGATGGATCGTTTATGCAGAGTACCGCGTAAAAATTCCGCATCTCCAATTATTTTGGATTTTCAATGTTTCAAGGACAACGCAAATGACTACATTCTGAAGGAAGTGTGCGTCTTGGAATTGGTCAGTGGAACACTGCTAATGCATCATATCGCCAAACCACCATTCAGTCGAGATTTCCTATCACAAGAGAAACTGCGTGAAAGCTATTGGCTCACAAAACACTGTCACGGATTGGAATGGGACCAAGGTGATATCTGGTATCATGTGCTAGAGGAAACGTTACGCGCATGTATCTCCAAACGACCGATTGTCTACGTCAAAGGTGCTGAGAAAAAAGAGTTTGTACGATACAATTTCATCACGGATCACTGTACTACTAATGTCATGGATATCAACGATATTGGCTGCGGATCACTATCGTCAATCAACAGTCTACTATCAACAAACGCAGTGCGATGTCGCCACCACAGAACAGCTCACACACGATGCGCTCTAGCCAATTGCATCACATTACGCAGTTGGTTACATCTAAGTACAAATATCGCTGACGCTGATGATTACGCTGACGATGGTGAGAGTGATACCAGTTCCTGCTTTTGTTTTGCTACTAGTACTACTACTCCTACTACTGACTGTGGCGTCGACACAGTAGAATGAATACCTTAGAGATACAAAAGTGTATGGCTAAACTGCCCGTACAGAATGTTGGTGTCTACGCTGCGGATCAATTGCCCCATTATATTTCACCATCTACTGCTATGATTGTGAACACTGATCCACACAATGAAGACGGCACTCACTGGGTCGCTTTCTACCTTAACAAAGGAGGAGGAATAATTGAATTCTTTGACAGCTACGGTCAACCGCCACATCTTCAATTCTACCAAGGATTCCTGAGACGCAACGCTCGTCGCTACCTGTACAACGAGCATCGCCTTCAAAGTGACAACACTCTGGTCTGCGGTCAATACTGCCTTGTATTCCTGTACTGTCGCACCCACTACGGCATGAAGATGAAGGACTTTGTGCAGCTCTTTGAACACTCTTCTGTCGGCCACAACGACGCACTGATCAGAAGACTCTTTGCACAAATGTATACCAATTGAGTTTTGAAATTTTGCATATTTTCTCAATAAACTAGTTGTGTACTCAGAATAAAAAAAGAAACATTCTTATTATTTACCATCCTCGCCTCCTTTACCCCAAAGTGGGACAGATCTATCATACAATGACATTAGCAGGTGCATTCTAGTCTTCAACAATTCCTGTAGTATGGGGGAGCGAAAATCTCCCCCCTAAGCCATTATGTGTTAGGGGGAGCGAAAATCCCCCCCTGGTAATTAAATCAATTGAACAACAGTTGTCAACCACAAATTGGGACAGACCTATCATACAATGATTGTAAAGTAACATTCATATCTGAACCTGGTTTATATGAATTAACATATTCCTGAATAATTTTTTTTACTTTAGTATCTTAAGACTATGTGAGGGGAGAAAAAAGAAGACAAATGTATATACGAACAATTTGGCTATTTATTTACACACCTTATATATATATATTTTACATCGAGTATGTACTCCTGAACATTTGAGATTGACTAGCAAAAACGAGACTAGTCACAAACTAATGACTAGAAAAGAGGAGCACATTTCTAAGTTCTACGAGACTCGATACAAACTAATGACTAGATTTTTCAAAATAATTTACAAGTCAAGTCAGGGTCTTTGGTAATATGACACAACCACTCAACGCTCCTCATCCTCCGCCTCTTCATCGTCTTGAGGGATGTCTTCGGGCTGAGGTGGAACGTCAATATGCCCCCAAGGCAGTGTATTTACTCCGTCCGGAAGGATGTAACGTTTGTCATCGTTACAGCTCAAGGATAGCTTGTCGACTTGGACTGTGAAGACGCGGTGGTTTCGGGACTGGAACCTGGTGTTGATGGTTCTCTTCAACACGCCGTTGAAGAGGCATTCCCGATAGTCGTCAGAGGTTAAATTGTGTTTTACAACACCTCTAGCGACTCCCTTGAAGCGCTTCACTGTCATGACCTGCAACTCGTCATCTTCGGTCCTCTCCTCGAACTCGACAATGTCCATGAAATAAAGTTTCGAGCGAAGACCGAGGTACTCGAGCAGAGGAAGTCCGTTTGCTTCATCCTTGAACTTTCCGATGACTTTTGCGTTGACGGGGCTGTAGCAGGGATGGTTTCGGGGGTACGCACTGGTGTCAAAATCATCCAGATGCTCCAACATGTCCTTATAAACATCTTCAGTCTGGACGTCAAACACGAAGCTGTCAGTGTCCATGTAGTCAACCTTCAGACGATCACCGTAGCGGTTCTTCATCTTCCGAAGGAAGTCGTACATGAGCCACTTGCTCAGATCGAGGACACACATTCCGACGTACAGCGGTTTGTCCAGGACGATATTGACTTTCGACATGTGGACAATGGCGACATCATCGTTGAAGTAGGTTCGGTCCAGGAAGTTTGACTTGGCCAAGTACTTCCTGAACATCTCCGGCGTACACACCAGCTTAGAGTTCATTCGCTTGCGAACATTCTCGATCGTCTTGCCAAAGACCGCATTGTTCATAAGCTTAAAAAAGTCTTGCTCAAACTTGGTCTTGGCCTTCTTCCTCAGTTCGGTGTTCATTAGGATGTAGCTCTCTAACCACCGAGACTGTCGGAACGAGATGACGCGATGCACGTTCGCAAGCTCCAGTCCGTTTTCCAGCGCCTGTTGCAAGATTCTGTAATGACAGATGTAGTTCTTCTTGTCATCCAGAGTCGTAACGAGCTTCTTGAATTTCCCTCCTGGCGGACGTTTGGTCTCGCAGCAGTACGGGAGATCCTTGTGAAGGTCGTGCAGGTGGGCGGGGTAGCGAAGGTCAACTTCCAAGACATAGCCCGTGGGTCCTTCGGGGTCCAACGATGCAATATCCAGGGACGCGATCTCCTCGCGGCTGAGCCATTGGAAGTGCCCCTGTGGAAGACACTGGGACATGGCCCAACCGTAAAGGTTGTTGGCGTCCAAGTATAGCAGGTGATTCGTTGGCTCTTCAGGTCGTCGATCTTCAGGGCGACATCCATCATGGTTGGCCTTGGCGTGTCTGGTGATCGCCTGGGAAATACCTCCTCTGATGCCTTGCTCGAAGAAGAGGTACATGTCAAAGTCCTGTATCGTATCAAGCTCCACTCGACAGGTCCTTAACATAACATCCCAGGCGTATGACGGTAGGGTGTAGTAGTGCGCAGGGTCTAGTTCGTATTCAGCCATCGATGTGTCCCTGAAGCGTTCAAAGACGTCAGTCAACAGCGCAATGTCACAGCGCAGGTACTTCTCGGCATAGTCCTTGAGGTTCCTACAACCGAAGGTTTCCCACACGTTGCGAGCATGCTCGTAGTCTGCATCCGTGATGTCCTCCAGGGTCAGGTCGTTGTGGAAATCTCGCTGCAGAGGCAGTTCCGTAGTATCTTCCAATACGGCGTTCGACGTTACAAAGTTGTACGGGAACACGCCTTTCCTACGGACTAGATCGAAGAGGCGGTCTTCGGGGAATCTCTTCCTCGTCTCCAAGAGTTGAGCTGGTGGAAGTGCGGCTGCGAGGCTGGCGAGGCTCAAAGCCAGGAACCTGTAGGTGTCGAGGAACCTGACTCTGAATCCTGGCTGTCTTTTTCCACGCCCTTGCATCCCAACCGGTGCCGCTGCTCGGTCGAACAGGAACCGCTTCGTGAAAGCGATGTACCGCTCTTCCGTGTGAGCCAACACCTCAACATCACCAGGGTCGACCGCCAACTCCCGCACTATGAAGTGAGCGTCGTAGTTGGAGAGGTTGTGGAAGTAGCAGTTGACTACTCGCTGCTCCCTGTAACGTAGGTTACATGATCTGTGCGCAGCGCCACGGAACTCGTAGGGTGGCGCGTGGTTGTGATCACGAACCTTTGGGTCTTCGCTTGAAAATGTCGATCCGCAGAGGAAGCAATTCGCTGTCGAGTTGTACTGCATCGTTTCCACTGGGGTCAGGACAGGGCGCAGATTTCTTGCTTCGTACAGGAAGTTCCACAATCGCTCAACATCAGTTTTCAACATCTCCATAAATGTCTTTGACGCATCATCCCCGAAGTAGACTCGAGGCTCAAACTCCTCAAGTCCGTACGGGTCGATGATCTGGTACGCAAAGGCGTATGGGATGTGGATGTGGGTGGCTACTCCTCCGTGCGGTTCGTCGACTTGTTCATCCATCTCCGCGGTCGGCAGTAGAGCACACTCAAAGTCCGCGTAGATGGTGAAACGCTCGCGTCGGGTGAACTCTGGATGGCTGAATTTGATTTCTGTCTTTTTCGGCGTATCCATGCGAATAGGGGCCGAAGCGGAGCAGTATCGCCTGTGCTCCTCCAGACACTGTGCACCCGTCAGACCGAGCTTGTTCGGACGGTTGTCAAAGTGCGCGAAGCACCGCTTACAGATGAATATCCTGCCCTTATGTGCTGTGAGTTGGGGACGTATCAGTCGGCCAAGGTCTTTGATGTAGGCGTAGTGACTATCACCGTCCGTTGTCACGTACAAAATGTCACAATGGTCTTCACGCTCCTGCCTACAAATCTTCAAGGGGAAGACGGTGTCCTGATACTTTGGTCGTCCGTTAGGTTTCTGACCCACGCACGTGTGATCAATACCATAGACGTTGATGCTGATGTTGTTTGTCCGCTCAAACGTCTTGATACTCTTCAGAGCAACGGGGAATTGAAGACCGGTCCAATCGTATCGGGCGATGATGTCGTCGGTGTACAATGCCGGTCTATCGGGGTGATCTTGAACAAACTTTCCCAGGACTGCATACATAAAACACCGCTCATCGGTGTTCAATACGTTGACGACTGCTTGGGTGTTCTCCAGAGACGTAGGCAGTAGGAGCCAAGCTCGACCATCTTCACCTAGAGGAGTGTATTCGTTGATGCCGACCTCCAAATCACGAACGCGAAGGTATGTCCACCCGGAGCCGATATGATCACACTCAGCCTTTTCTCTGATAAGCTTCGCAAAAGCTGTTGTGATGTAATGGTTCAGGTCCGAGGTCGTCGTCAGCGGAGTCATCTTCGTCTTGAAGTTGCGCAGGCAGGTGTTGTTGTGAATATTTTGGAATTCACACTCCAGCTTCAAGTTGACCTTAATGCTGCGGTGTTTCGCCAAGGTGTTCTCAAGCAACTCCGTAAGGCTCACAATCAACAACGCCATCACTTCTCCGATTGTGACGAGATTCTCCATCGGTCGCTGCAGACGGTAGGTTAAGAGGCGGTTGCGAAAACCCCGTTGAATGAGTGAGAACACGGGGCTTGACTGTCCTGCTCCAGTCATCTCAACATCATCGGGTTGCGGGTGTGTGCTCGTTCCAGGTTGTGGCTCCGTGCTGGGTCCAGGCTGGGGTTCGTCCTGCACCATAGCCACTCGGTTCAGGATCAGGTCCTTCATGATCGGGCAGGTGAACCGCTCATGATGGTCCTTGTTGAACAGCTGGTTGAACTCCTGACCGCAGTATGCGCAAGGGAATCTTCGTTCTTGACCATCGCCGTGAAATTGCATGGTGTGTCGACGCAGGTTGTCTTCCCTCTTGAATTCGGCGCCGCATGTGCCGCATATGAACCTGCGGACTCTGCTGTGGGTCGAATCCACATGTCGACGCAGGTTTCCTTCACGACGGAAACGGCGACCGCATTCATGGCAGGTGTGGTGGCCAGGACCCGGTCCTTCATCTGAAAATAAAAACGAAAAACAGATTAGGATAACTAAAGATACAAATTCCCCTCTCTTGAGAATCACATTTCAAAATGGAGTTGTTAATTAAAAATATTAATTTTCAAACAGGGAATGTAATCTTCTGTACTGTTGTCTACATTTATGATTCGGGGTTCAAAGCTAAGGATGTAGCTGCAATATTGAGCTGCGCCAACCCTAAAGAAGCATTATGTTTTAGGGGGAGCGAAAATCTCCCCCTAGCAATTAAATCAATAGTGCACCAGTTGTCACGGTCTCATTCTTCTTCAGGTACCTAGTTAAATAATTATAATTATAAGTTAAAATTTTTTTTTAAGTATGTAATGTGGATACTCTGATGACTTGACTTGATGGGGCGAGCAATAACATAAGTTATTAAAATTAAATGATATTGATATAGTCATGTAATTTTAAATTTAAAAAACAAAGAGTTCCCTATTCGCGCTAAATAGTTAAAGCTGTTAAATAAAAATAATTTTATCACTCTCCGGTTATATTGCATAACGTATTCCTATATTACTAACATTTAGATCTGATAGTAGTGTGGGTTTGCCGGTTCTGGGACAAGTGATTGACAGCTTCCGGTCACGTGACCGGAAGCACTGAGTCATTAAACACGTCATCTGAGCCTCAGCCAGTGACGTAGGCGGTTTTGTGACGTAATGAGTGAAAGTTCAAAGTTCAAGGTCACGGGGAAGATTTTTAAAAAATCTACCTCGCACTCGTAAAATCCGATTGTGATTCGATAGTTGTCATTCGATAAAATATCGAATGAAAACAATCGAATGAAGCAATCGAATGATACGAGTGCGAGGTAGTACTATTTCATTTAACTTTATTTTTTACTTTTCTTTTTATTTACAATAAGTTATGTTTACAATAATTTATGTTTACAATAGTTCCCCGTTGTTCGTTGTCATCGATGTTGTTGATCCGGACGAGTTGCGGCCATCACTTCGCTTTCTGATGAAAGACGGTAGATACTTCGATTCCTGCGCAGAGTCCATGTTGTTTTTTGATGCGTAAAGTTCCAAAGATAAATCGTAGCCGGACGCAATGAGAAGTCTTAACTCTTCATTAAAAACCTCGAGGTCTTGGAAAGTCGCCAGATGAATAGAGTCATAATGAATACACCTAATTTTGATGGACATTTCAACAGAGAGCTCGATGTACACTGGTCAAGAGCCGGAGGTGTACTGACTATTCGCTAGCTAGCGTTTTGGTATCAAACAAAATGGTGGGGGTAAAAGTGTGGTGGGGAGGAGCAGATGGCGGACGGCAGATGGCAGGCGGCAGGTGGCAGCTGGTGCGAGGCAGATGGTTGCTACTACATTCGCCGCCACAGTAATGCAATCCTTCGGCGTAATTCTTGTATTTTATCTTGTCGGTTCATTTGATACGTTTTACATCTACATATGCAATAGCTGAAACACTTGCACTTACGACAAGCTTTCCCGTCAACTTGATCGCCTGGTATTTTAAAACATTGTAACTCGCAACAATATGTCTTCAAATTGTTATCGAAAAATAAATTGTTCATAGGTGGCACCGACATGTTAGCTGCAGCGTGTGTTAGACAAGACTGAGACTAACTTCACTGCTCCCTCTCTTTTAAACCTCTTCATAAGTTAACCCTGAATGAAAGTTCAAGTTCATCCATTTGAATTTTAAAAAAAAGCAACACAGCAGTATATAAAATAATATACTGCTGTGTTCCTGTTTTTATTTTTTTTTATTTTTTTTTATATTTTCTTTACTAAACAAACATCTTACAATACAATAAGCTTAAGTCTAACATTGATGACTAGAAATACAAACAGAAAAATACAAACAAAGACATTATGTACAAGGATGCGTGATGTGCAGAGTGAGTTCCGTCGAGTTGTTGCCGCTTACACCGTGTGATACCAAATACAACGTCCCCGGTTGAATATCTCGCAAATCTTCATTTTGTAGCAGTTGAACAAATCGTTTTGGAAGAAATACTTGAAACTTCGGCTCATCTCCTGGAGTGAAAGGTCCTTCGCTCAATGAAACTAGAATTGCTTCTCCATGTGTGGTTTCCACTTTCTTGATGTTATGAATAATGTAGTGTTTTTGTTCTTTTAGTTCTGAACACTTTTTAGTTAGCAGAAGGTCGGATTTTGAATGAGTGTTGAATTGATCAACCAGTGTTTGTAGAAACTGTTGTGATGCCATCTTCGTCAGTGGTGGTTGTGGTGTCTTCTGTGATGTTGCCTCTTCGGAGTCTCGAATAATACTCGTGCTGGAGCGGTGCTGTCTCCTCGTATTTATAGACCCCGCTACCCCCACCACATTTCTGTTCTCCGCTACCCCCACCACATTCCTGCGTTTGTTTCAAGTAAGCAGCCAAACGATACTCGTTGTACAATGCACAGTTTGTTTGGCCGTGTTTAAGATCTTTTGCAGCAACACAAATATTACCGAGATTAATGTTAAAGTCCTTACTAATAGTTATATCGAAAACATCACCGTGCGTGTACTTTTGTATCCAGTTCTTTTTTTCTAATCCTCTTGTGTATATATGTGAATATTGTTTGCAAAAGTTAAACATAATACTGTGCAGATTACTGTAGCTTATAAATCCTTCATACCAATGTATGTGATGAAAGTAGTTTGTTATCCATTTGTTTGTACTTTTTGCTTTGGTGTTAAGTTTGTTAAAAGAAAAAGGAGCATCAAACGTGAATGGGTAGGCTACAAATGTAAGCAAGTCTAAAATTACTAATTCCTTGATAATAAACCTATCATCATTATTTCGAAATGCTTGAAATTCTATTACACAAGGCTTTACACTCACTTCTTCATCCCCTCCGCTCATCATGGCACCTAGCGATCAACTAAACTGTTTTCCACACCACGGTAGGTTAAATACCAGGCCGTACAGTTGCAGGCGCGTTGGTGTATATTTAACGTGGGCACCGTCCCCAATAGGCCTACCCCACGTGTGTTCTTCTTTACTAAGTCAAACTTTAGTCTTTTTTAACTTCTTCTTCTTCTTGTGTTTCGTTTTCTTCTTCTTCTTGTTTCTCCGTTTCTTCTTCCTGTGTTGTTTCTTCTGTAGCTTCTGTAGCGATTTCTACAAGTGGTTCAAAATCCTTTAACTTTCTCCACATGCAAACTTCATGAGGTATTCTATTAAAAATAGATGTATCCACAGGTCCGTACACGATGGTGCTATCAGGTTGTTTTTCCAAAGTATCGACCAAATATTCTTTAATAATAGCGCTTGCAAATACCAACTGTCTCATGTACCTTGTAATAGGTTCTGTTGCGTAGTTTAAAACGTAGAATTCTTCACGTGACAGTAGAATCTTATTTTCATGTTGAGTCAAGTCTCTAATTCGCACTTGTAGTTGTCCACGATGTTTAACAATATCGATTTCATTGTCACAATCCAAAAGTCGAATATGTGTTTTCCTTCCACACAAACTGTTAGTTAAATAACATTCTATTAAATGTACATGGTTCAAAAATGACTCCCAAGCATTTTGCGAAAATAAAACCTTTTTTGTTCCATGGTGTAGTATTACTGTAGGGGAATAATCCAATGACTTCATCAATCCAACTGATACACTTTTACTGATGCATGCTGAGATGGGGTAAAAGATTCGCAAAAAAACTTCAGTTAAAATGTGAGGAGGAATATTTTCTTCAACTTTCTTCTTCCTCTTTGGTACTACCTTTGATGGGTCTGCATTACTTTCCTCCTCTCTATCTCTTTTACCAAACTTTAAAAATGCAGTTATTTCCTTGATGATTTCTTCTTCACTAGTATTATCACGTTCCAATAACGGTGCTACCTCTGCATCACCTTGTACAACAGATGGAGAACTCATTTTGTAGAAGATGTTACCCATGCGACGATAGACGATCAACTGAAGACCTGCATTGTTGCTCCGCTATTTATAGGTTAGCGACAGTGTCGGTGCCGGTGGTGGTACAACGTTTTACAATACTGTCTTTACAATACCGGTCAACGGTGTGTATGTAACAATTTTATCGTGCAAAATTAAACAATACGCAGATGTATTTGCAGGTACGTTTTCTTGAAATTCCATTTCTATTTTTATATCAACACTAGACGATTTTACAGATTCCTTTTGTTTGGAACAATCAATTACAACAATCGGAGCTTTCGATTCAAACTGTACGGGAGATAGTAGAGGTGTATTTGTTTTGCCGTAATATGAATTTTGGAACCTAGCGTACATATCGTATAAAACACTGTACCTTTTTTTATCAAAAGAAATATTAAAGTTGTCGTAGGGAAAGAATTGTGAATTCAGGAACACTTTACAGTTTGTTAATTTACAATGGTCAAATTCACCAGCATTTTCAGTTATTATACTTTTCTTCTTCGTTTGTAATCCAAATATTACATATCTCGCTTTTTCCAAATGAGTAGAAGTTTTTACAGTCCATGTATGCCGTTGTGTTGTAGGTAAAACGGGGTATTCATGAAACTCCCAGCTTCTGAATGGCATTACAATGTCTCGATCGGATTTTAACTTTCTTAATAATGTAATCCTGTGTTCATCATTTAGTCGCACATGTGGTACTCTCCAAACAATCTTGTCTAATGTTAATTTCCAGTCTAAATTGGCATCAGTTGTTCCAGTAGCTGCTTTAATAATATCATTATCGTTTGATGATCTTAATAAAACTAGTTCTTGTTTTACATTTATTATTATTCTTCTGTAGTCTTCAGCAAATCCTAGGAGTAATCTTAAAGGTACGTAGAAATCAAAGTTTCCCGAAGAGTCAGGAGCGATTGTACTTTTGTCAGGTGCAACCCATCCTGCAACAGCTAACAGATTCTTCTCATTTGGTGTTAAAGATGCTAATCCTTTCAATGTACTGGAAATTCCAACCTTTTTTGTTGAATCGACTGTAACTCCTGAAATTTCATATCTAATCTCGTCAAACAAAAATTCCATAGGATTATTTATGAACGGAACAGTGGTTCCAGCAGTACCATCAGTTTTTGTTACTTTTCCTTCAATATATAAATAACTTTCGCATGGAAGAGTATAAATGTCTTGTTGTTGTATAGGAATCCTAATTTCATCGTTATTGTTTAATTCGGACGAAGCGTAAGGGTTGTGCGTGTGATATTCCTTTTCCCATAAGGTCTCGTCGAATGTTGGACCCTGCGCTATATCCAGTATATCCATTGTTAATGACCTTTAATCCAATTTCTTCTAGAAAACGAATGTTGTCACTTGTTAATCCTTCTACAGCTGATAAGCTACTGACCTCTTTGCTGGTTGGCTCTCTCTTTTTAAATGATAACCCCATTGTCTAAGCGGATGATTTTATATGTATTCTTACAGTAATAGCTTCTCCTCTAAAGTCAATAAGGTTTCCGTCTTGATCCACTATGTTCAGCACGATGTCTGAAATGAAACTGGTGTTTAACGGTAGGTACACAAGGTTTTGAGGCTTTTCTACTATCTTGAAACCCGGTGCAACTGATGGGTAGAATGTGTGTAATATATGACGATTTTCTCCATCTCTGTAGGATCCTTGTATAATGTTACATGTAATGTCTATGCTATTAACTTTGATGATCGTCACAGTTTTATTCCCAGAATGAGTTTTATTAGGTTCTAATACTTTTGTTTCCTTAGAAAACCCCAATAAACTACCAATTGAATGTTCTTGACTAAAATCAATATAATACTTAGAAGTAATTTCGGCTTTCATTGTATTGTTATTGCCTTTTATCGTTATATTTTCTTTTCCCATATGTTTTTGTATAACTTCATTTATATTATCAATTTCATAAGCTCCTGTTGGTAAACTGAATTCTTCCAAAGCTGAATACTTTCCTTTATCATCTTTTGTCTTGTAATAATGTATTTTGTTATTAATTCCTTCACTAACGTTTGGAATAGAGTTATATGTTGTTAAATCCAATAATGCGGCTTCCCATAGTCTTCCTTTTTGCAAACGTAGCGCTGGAAACAGAATACTGCGCAAAGTACATGAGTTACCGGTTAATGACACTGTATACGAGGACATCTTAAAGTTGACTAACACTTTTAGCTAAAAAGTCTAAACATAAATGACCGCAAATGGATGCATCATCAGGTTGTTTTCTTGTATGATTGTAAAAAACATTTTCTGCCGCACGAAAGTATCGTTGAAGTTCTTTCGGTGGTGGAAGGTCTCCAAAACTGTCGAAATAATAAATGGTTTTACCAAGTTTCTTGTAACACACCCAATGAGTGCCTAATCCTTCACTATTATCCAAATTTACAATACCAGTCTCATTTTTCCACATTTTAACCGGTAATTCCTCTTTCATAAATACTCCTCTAAAAAATGGGATTTTCAAACAAGAAGCATATGTAATCAGTTCTTCATTGGTCAATTCTTTGTTTTTAATTATTAATTGCTCTTTCTTATTTAATACACACGATACGGTCTTAGGTATAATCCTCCTCCCTTTTTTATCATTGACCATATTGTTGGTTTCTTTTTAGCTTTACCACTGGTAGATCGACGTTTTCTTCTGATATTACCTCCTTGTTTTTTAGCGGGTTTTTTCCCACGCCTTCTTCCCTTTCCTCCTCCAAACGTAGTTTTTGCTTTCATTGCTGCTGTTACTGCTAAAGACGCTGCTTTTTCACCAATACTCGCGTCACTAGATTTTACTCTTTGCCAAGCTTTCTCAGCAAGTGCTTTATCCGCTATTGATCTATTTTTAGTATCACCAAATTTGGAATACGCTATATCGTGCTGTTTACAAGCCTGATCGAGCTTATTTATTCCAGGATCTCCTCTAGCAAGACGTTTCTCTAATTTGGTTCCAGGACCACAATATTGATATCCTCCAGGTAAATGTAATTCCACAGGTAATAAATCAATCGCCTTGTTAACTATAGCTCCAACCGGTTTACTCAATAGAGAAAATGCTGTTGATGCTATTTCCCTTCCTCTCTGTAATCTCTCTCGATTATGACTGATGCGTTTAACCCTCGACATGACTATTTATAGCAAAACTTACAATCAGTAGGTGCACTCTATAAATGTTTTACAATGAATGTAATATCAGTTTTGGTTTCTTGTATTATATACTGTTTAAAATCCATTTATTATATCGAAATGGATTTATTAATTAAATGTAGACATATTAAATAAAAGTAGTAAAAATAGAAATAAGGTGTAATTAAAGATGTTCCAGATGTTTCTCCGCTGGCGATGGTATCGTTGTCTTCGGTAAAATGAATAAACTTCAAATAGTTGTCATGTTCCCTTAGAAACTTGCCACTTAATCGTTGATAATTGAATAACACATCCCAGTCTAGTTTATCTTTAAAATTGTCAATGTAATTCTCAGAGAGATTTTGATATTTACTTATTACTTCCCAACAGTTATTAAAATTTGATGTCATCTCTACGAGGAAGTCTTCTGAAAACTGTTGTCTTTGTAAAATAGGGATCCAGTTAACTCTGTTAAAATAAATTCTTAACATAGTCATTGTAAAGAGGTAATGTATGGAAAGTTGTTCCCAATCCATATATCTATCAAACCGTTGAACAAAACCATCTGTCAACACTCCTTAGGGAAATCTCGGCTCTTGAGATATTAAACTCCACGCAGTAATATTGGATTCCATCATCCTCTCTGTATCGTCTCTCGAATATGACTGATGCTTTATCCCTTATCATGGGGGGTATTTTAAATTCTTTTTTCTCTTATGTAATCTTCATTGTTTTCTGTTGGTTCATTAATCACATTCACTTTATCCTCCTTTCCTAATGTCTTGACTTTAGAAGGCTTAGACGGTTTATCTCGTTGATTAGGTTTCTCTGGATTGTGTATATTTTTCCAGTCTAAATAATTGTGGCTGTCAACATCTGAAGCTGCATCTCTTCCTGAAGCCCGATGGATATAATGGAATAGAGCTGCACCAAACCTTTCCAAATGTTTTTCATATTCCGTAGTCCATTTCTTGTGTACAATATCAAACATTTTCTTATTTACAGCGTCTCCATTCTGCTCACAATCACCTACATTTGATAATTTTAATTTTTTTACATCATAGCTTGTGTCAGTTTTATTCCTTTTGTAAATCGTTAACAATTTTAGAGTAGCTAAATTTACTGCTTCACCATCATAAATGGGATATTGTATATCGCTTAACCTTTTACCGGAAAACCCCCAATGATCTTCGTGTACAGTTGGGGTTCTTTTTTTCATGTACTGTACCGTAACCGCATCAGACGACTTAAGCGGATCACCAACATTTTGAATTACTTTTCCTTCAAAATTATAGTTGCCGTCAGGTGTTAACGGAAACCCAGCTCTTTTTTCACTATATCCAGATTTTACTCCAAACTCGGAATACCGTCCAAACTTGTCCACACTCATGATGTAACTGAATCGCTATCGTTTAGGTTCTTATTATATATATATATATATATATATATATATATATATATGGCTTCATGTAATAATCTCATTCGATCAACTAACTTATTTAAATCGTTGTAATATATTATATTAGTTTTATACAAATTTTTCAATAATCCCCTTCCAGATGTGGTAGGATCAGTTGTTTTTCTCTTTTTATGCAAAACATTTAATTCAGCAGAAGATAAAGCTCTTCTTTTAATTTGACCTTTTTTTGATTTTGAGGGGAAAAGACTAGATATAATACTTGTATATTTTATTGACCGATTTCTATGAATAGGTAGGTCTTTGGAATACTTTTTTCTATGTGCATTTGTATACTCTAATATATTTTTAAACAATTGTAAATCCCTTTTAGTATATTTACCAGGATTATTTTTAAAGATAAGTTCAAACAAACCTTTTGTACCTTTATATTTCTTATCTCCAATAACTATATCATCATTTTCGTTTATATCTAACTTGCTATCTCCAATCATTAATCCTTTATCCTCTATTCTAGCTCCATAGGTATGATAACTTCGATTAGCATGTGCGGCGTGTAACATTTTTAACGTATATGTTCTTCCAAGTGTTCCTTTAAACATAATATCCGTGCCTAATTTGCTTAAGTTGGATGGGTTAATATCCTCTTCTTCTGCTCTTGTATCTTCTACACTTGTATCTTCTGTACTTGTATCTTCTGCAATATCCTTTTCCTTTAAATCCTCGTCATACTTTTAGCTTTCTTCATACTCGTCGCTTTCTTCAGATGTATGTAACTGGCCAAAACTTTCATCATTCTGAAATTCTTCTTCATATTTGGAAATTGGTAGCATTTTGTCTCCTTCGAAGCGAATTGAAGGTTTTTCCATATTTTGTGCTAATCGCTTTAAAGGTTCAGTAACAGGTTTGAATGTTGTTTCTAAAAATTGCTCTCTTTCATTTATACCTGATTTTAAAGCTCGGTTTTTTTGTCTAATAGAATCACTAAGTGATTTTATTTCCTTTAATAGCTTTTCCTGGTTAACCATCTTCACACCTTGACGACTTGTACAGTAATACCGCTAATCAGTGTATTAAAACGAATTTATCAAAACCTATTCTATAACGACCATCTTTTATAGCATGATCTTTCATAATGACCAAAAATCCATACTTTTCCGCCCATGCTTTTCCGCAAAGCTCTTTAAACTTTTCAAATGGCATATCCGCATTCACATGATCGTTATATATATGTTTTAGGTTAGTATCATCTTGTTTGAATACAATTAGAATATTTGCATTATCTCTGATAAGTTGTTTTGGGATTTTGCTATAGGTTTGTCCTATATATATGCTGTCGATGTTATTATGTTTCCCATGGCAAAGTAGTTTCTAATAGTATCCTGATTTTCACAAGATACATCGTCAAATATAAATACAGAATACGGTTTCGCTTCGTTTGGTTGCATAATGCTATCACTAGCGTTAAATTTGTAAAAATTAACATCAGACACATCAGATAGGATTTTATCCAGCAATTTATACTTTGGTTGATGTAGAGACTTTGAAAAAATATATAGGTTATTAAACCTTAATCCCTGCGGATTAGTGATCAAATTAAAGACGACATTGGTCTTTCCACAGTTTGAGGGGCCACTTACTATACATCGAACAGTGTTTGGAAGTAAACTACCGTGTTTACCATTGTTGATTTTAACGTTATCCACAGTTAAATCATCTATGTTATTAATATTGAATCGATCTTTATGGTGAATAATCTCCATCCCGCTCAAAGGTTAACGATGAAATGAGTTGCTTGCATTACACCAAGTCTTTTATAGGTATCCATGAATCCTCAGTTTTGTTAAACCCTAACCACCGCACCTTAACTGCGTCCTTTTTTCTTTGTAACACTTTTTCAACAAGATATACATCACCTACTGTTGACTTTAACATTTCATGTCCATAAAATGCACCTTGCAACAAATCTCCTTTGTTATCTTTTAAGATATACGTTTCAGGTACAGTCGGTTGTACTTTATACACTGTAAAAACTTCATTCGTCCAATTGGGAAGGTATTTTTTGGTAAACACTCCCTTATATTTACGAATCTGTACTTTATCACTTACATTAAATTTTCTTGGCTACATTTTTTCTACTTTAGGCTTTGTATTTTTCTTTATGCGTTTTAATACATCTTTTGCATTTCTTCTATTTACTTTGTTAGGTTTCATACCGATAGTTCTATGTAACCTGTTGTTATAATCATTTATTAATTGTGGTAAAACATCATACCATACGTAAGAACCTCTTTTTGAAAATTGTTTATACAGTGCTCCTTTTAAGGTTCTATTGAATCTTTCTACAATAGCTGCTTTTTTCTCTGAATTTGTAGAATAATGATTTATTTTATATTTATTCATTAACTGTGCAAAGTTTGTATTAAAGTACTCTGTTCCATCATCAGTTTGTAAATGTTTAATTTTGTTTTTATCTCTTTTTATGGCTATTTCCATGGCTTCTGTTACGCTTTTACCAGTCTTGTCCTTTAGAGGCAAAGCGTCTGCACTATTATCACTTAACGACCCAGCGAAGATCATTGGGGGTTTTCCGGTAAAAGGTTAAGCGATATACAATATCCCATTTATGATGGTGAAGCAGTAAATTTAACTACTCTAAAATTGTTAACGATTTACAAAAGGAATAAAACTGACACAAGCTATGATGTAAAAAAATTAAAATTATCAAATGTAGGTGATTGTGAGCAGGATGGAGACGCTGTAAATAAGAAAATGTTTGATATTGTACACAAGAAATGGACTACGGAATATGAAAAACATTTGGAAAGGTTTGGTGCAGCTCTATTCCATTATATCCATCGGGCTTCAGGAAGAGATGCAGCTTCAGATGTTGACAGCCACAATTATTTAGACTGGAAAAATATACACAATCCAGAGAAACCTAATCAACGAGATAAACCGTCTAAGCCTTCTAAAGTCAAGACATTAGGAAAGGAGGATAAAGTGAATGTGATTAATGAACCAACAGAAAACAATGAAGATTACATAAGAGAAAAAAGAATTTAAAATACCCCCCATGATAAGGGATAAAGCATCAGTCATATTCGAGAGACGATACAGAGAGGATGATGGAATCCAATATTACTGCGTGGAGTTTAATATCTCAAGAGCCGAGATTTCCCTAAGGAGTGTTGACAGATGGTTTTGTTCAACGGTTTGATAGATATATGGATTGGGAACAACTTTCCATACATTACCTCTTTACAATGACTATGTTAAGAATTTATTTTCACAGAGTTAACTGGATCCCTATTTTACAAAGACAACAGTTTTCAGAAGACTTCCTCGTAGAGATGACATCAAATTTTAATAACTGTTGGGAAGTAATAAGTAAATATCAAAATCTCTCTGAGAATTACATTGACAATTTTAAAGATAAACTAGACTGGGATGTGTTATTCAATTATCAACGATTAAGTGGCAAGTTTCTAAGGGAACATGACAACTATTTAAAGTTTATTCATTTTACCGAAGACAACGATACCATCACCAGCGGAGAAACATCTGGAACATCTTCAATTACACCTTATTTCTATTTTTACTACTTTTATTTAATATGTCTACATTTAATTAATAAATCCATTTCGATATAATAAATGGATTTTAAACAGTATATAATACAAGAAACCAAAACTGATATTACATTCATTGTAAAACATTTATAGAGTGCACCTACTGATTGTAAGTTTTGCTATAAATAGTCATGTCGAGAGTTAAACGCATCAGTCATAATCGAGAGAGATTACAGAGAGGAAGGGGAATAGCATCAACAGCATTTTCTCTATTGAGTAAACCGGTTGGAGCTATAGTTAACAAGGCGATTGATTTATTACCTGTGGAATTACATTTACCTGGAGGATATCAATATTGTGGTCCTGGAACCAAATTAGAGAAACGTCTTGCTAGAGGAGATCCTGGAATAAATAAGCTCGATCAGGCTTGTAAACAGCACGATATAGCGTATTCCAAATTTGGTGATACTAAAAATAAATCAATAGCGGATAAAGCACTTGCTGAGAAAGCTTGGCAAAGAGTAAAATCTAGTGACGCGAGTATTGGTGAAAAAGCAGCGTCTTTAGCAGTAACAGCAGCAATGAAAGCAAAAACTACGTTTGGAGGAGGAAAGGGAAGAAGGCGTGGGAAAAAACCCGCTAAAAAACAAGGAGGTAATATCAGAAGAAAACGTCGATCCACCAGTGGTAAAGCTAAAAAGAAACCAACAATATGGTCAATGATAAAAAAGGGAGGAGGATTATACCTAAGACCGTATCGTGTGTATTAAATAAGAAAGAGCAATTAATAATTAAAAACAAAGAATTGACCAATGAAGAACTGATTACATATGCTTCTTGTTTGAAAATCCCATTTTTAGAGGAGTATTTATGAAAGAGGAATTACCGGTTAAAATGTGGAAAAATGAGACTGGTATTGTAAATTTGGATAATAGTGAAGGATTAGGCACTCATTGGGTGTGTTACAAGAAACTTGGTAAAACCATTTATTATTTCGACAGTTTTGGAGACCTTCCACCACCGAAAGAACTTCAACGATACTTTCGTGCGGCAGAAAATGTTTTTTACAATCATACAAGAAAACAACCTGATGATACATCCATTTGCGGTCATTTATGTTTAGACTTTTTAGCTAAAAGTGTTAGTCAACTTTAAGATGTCCTCGTATACAGTGTCATTAACCGGTAACTCATGTACTTTGCGCAGTATTCTGTTTCCAGCGCTACGTTTGCAAAAAGGAAGACTATGGGAAGCCGCATTATTGGATTTAACAACATATAACTCTATTCCAAACGTTAGTGAAGGAATTAATAACAAAATACATTATTACAAGACAAAAGATGATAAAGGAAAGTATTCAGCTTTGGAAGAATTCAGTTTACCAACAGGAGCTTATGAAATTGATAATATAAATGAAGTTATACAAAAACATATGGGAAAAGAAAATATAACGATAAAAGGCAATAACAATACAATGAAAGCCGAAATTACTTCTAAGTATTATATTGATTTTAGTCAAGAACATTCAATTGGTAGTTTATTGGGGTGTTCTAAGGAAACAAAAGTATTAGAACCTAATAAAACTCATTCTGGGAATAAAACTGTGACGATCATCAAAGTTAATAGCATAGACATTACATGTAACATTAAACAAGGATCCTACAGAGATGGAGAAAATCGTCATATATTACACATATTCTACCCATCAGTTGCACCGGGTTTCAAGATAGTAGAAAAGCCTCAAAACCTTGTGTACCTACCGTTAAACACCAGTTTCATTTCAGACATCGTGCTGAACATAGTGGATCCAGACGGAAACCTTATTAACTTTAGAGGAGAAGCTATTACTGTAAGAATACATATAAAATCATCCGCTTAGACAATGGGGTTATCATTTAAAAAGAGAGAGCCAACCAGCAAAGAGGTCAGTAGCTTATCAGCTGTAGAAGGATTAACAAGTGACAACATTCGTTTTCTAGAAGAAATTGGATTAAAGGTCATTAACAATGGATATACTGGATATAGCGCAGGGTCCAACATTCGACGAGACCTTATGGGAAAAGGAATATCACACGCACAACCCTTACGCTTCGTCCGAATTAAACAATAACGATGAAATTAGGATTCCTATACAACAACAAGACATTTATACTCTTCCATGCGAAAGTTATTTATATATTGAAGGAAAAGTAACAAAAACTGATGGTACTGCTGGAACCACTGTTCCGTTCATAAATAATCCTATGGAATTTTTGTTTGACGATATTAGATATGAAATTTCAGGAGTTACAGTCGATTCAACAAAAAAGGTTGGAATTTCCAGTACATTGAAAGGATTAACATCTTTAACACCAAATGAGAAGAATCTGTTAGCTGTTGCAGGATGGGTTGCACCTGACAAAAGTACAATCGCTCCTGACTCTTCGGGAAACTTTGATTTCTACGTACCTTTAAGATTACTCCTAGGATTTGCTGAAGACTACAGAAGAATAATAATAAATGTAAAACAAGAACTAGTTTTATTAAGATCATCAAACGATAATGATATTATTAAAGCAGCTACTGGAACAACTGATGCCAATTTAGACTGGAAATTAACATTAGACAAGATTGTTTGGAGAGTACCACATGTGCGACTAAATGATGAACACAGGATTACATTATTAAGAAAGTTAAAATCCGATCGAGACATTGTAATGCCATTCAGAAGCTGGGAGTTTCATGAATACCCCGTTTTACCTACAACACAACGGCATACATGGACTGTAAAAACTTCTACTCATTTGGAAAAAGCGAGATATGTAATATTTGGATTACAAACGAAGAAGAAAAGTATAATAACTGAAAATGCTGGTGAATTACACCATTGTAAATTAACAAACTGTAAAGTGTTCCTGAATTCACAATTCTTTCCCTACGACAACTTTAATATTTCTTTTGATAAAAAAAGGTACAGTGTTTTATACGATATGTACGCTAGGTTCCAAAATTCATATTACGGCAAAACAAATACACCTCTACTATCTCCCGTACAGTTTGAATCGAAAGCTCCGATTGTTGTAATTGATTGTTCCAAACAAAATGAATCTGTAAAATCGTCTAGTGTTGATATAAAAATAGAAATGGAATTTCAAGAAAACGTACCTGCAAATACATCTGCGTATTGTTTAATTTTGCACGATAAAATTGTTACATACACACCGTTGACCGGTATTGTAAAGACAGTATTGTAAAACGTTGTACCACCACCGGCACCGCCACTGTCGCTAACCTATAAATAGCGGAGCAACAATGCAGGTCTTCAGTTGATCGTCTATCGTCGCATGGGCAACATCTTCTACAAAATGAGTTCTCCATCTGTTGTACAAGGTGATGCAGAGGTAGCACCGTTATTGGAACGTGATAATACTAGTGAAGAAGAAATCATCAAGGAAATAACTGCATTTTTAAAGTTTGGTAAAAGAGATAGAGAGGAGGAAAGTAATGCAGACCCATCAAAGGTAGTACCAAAGAGGGAGAAGAAAGTTGAAGAAAATATTCCTCCTCACATTTTAACTGAAGTTTTTTTGCGAATCTTTTACCCCATCTCAGCATGCATCAGTAAAAGTGTATCAGTTGGATTGATGAAGTCATTGGATTATTCCCCTACAGTAATACTACACCATGGAACAAAAAAGGTTTTATTTTCGCAAAATGCTTGGGAGTCATTTTTGAAACATGTACATTTAATAGAATGTTATTTAACTAACAGTTTGTGTGGAAGGAAAACACATATTCGACTTTTGGATTGTGACAATGAAATCGATATTGTTAAACATCGTGGACAACTACAAGTGCGAATTAGAGACTTGACTCAACATGAAAATAAGATTCTACTGTCACGTGAAGAATTCTACGTTTTAAACTACGCAACAGAACCTATTACAAGGTGCATGAGACAGTTGGTATTTGCAAGCGCTATTATTAAAGAATATTTGGTCGATACTTTGGAAAAACAACCTGATAGCACCATCGTGTACGGACCTGTGGATACATCTATTTTTAATAGAATACCTCATGAAGTTTGCATGTGGAGAAAGTTAAAGGATTTTGAACCACTTGTAGAAATCGCTACAGAAGCTACAGAAGAAACAACACAGGAAGAAGAAACGGAGAAACAAGAAGAAGAAGAAAACGAAACACAAGAAGAAGAAGAAGTTAAAAAAGACTAAAGTTTGACTTAGTAAAGAAGAACACACGTGGGGTAGGCCTATTGGGGACGGTGCCCACGTTAAATATACACCAACGCGCCTGCAACTGTACGGCCTGGTATTTAACCTACCGTGGTGTGGAAAACAGTTTAGTTGATCGCTAGGTGCCATGATGAGCGGAGGGGATGAAGAAGTGAGTGTAAAGCCTTGTGTAATAGAATTTCAAGCATTTCGAAATGATGATGATAGGTTTATTATCAAGGAATTAGTAATTTTAGACTTGCTTACATTTGTAGCCTACCCATTCACGTTTGATGCTCCTTTTTCTTTTAACAAACTTAACACCAAAGCAAAAAGTACAAACAAATGGATAACAAACTACTTTCATCACATACATTGGTATGAAGGATTTATAAGCTACAGTAATCTGCACAGTATTATGTTTAACTTTTGCAAACAATATTCACATATATACACAAGAGGATTAGAAAAAAAGAACTGGATACAAAAGTACACGCACGGTGATGTTTTCGATATAACTATTAGTAAGGACTTTAACATTAATCTCGGTAATATTTGTGTTGCTGCAAAAGATCTTAAACACGGCCAAACAAACTGTGCATTGTACAACGCGTATCGTTTGGCTGCTTACTTGAAACAAACGCAGGAATGTGGTGGGGGTAGCGGAGAACAGAAATGTGGTGGGGGTAGCGGGGTCTATAAATACGAGGAGACAGCACCGCTCCAGCACGAGTATTATTCGAGACTCCGAAGAGGCAACATCACAGAAGACACCACAACCACCACTGACGAAGATGGCATCACAACAGTTTCTACAAACACTGGTTGATCAATTCAACACTCATTCAAAATCCGACCTTCTGCTAACTAAAAAGTGTTCAGAACTAAAAGAACAAAAACACTACATTATTCATAACATCAAGAAAGTGGAAACCACACATGGAGAAGCAATTCTAGTTTCATTGAGCGAAGGACCTTTCACTCCAGGAGATGAGCCGAAGTTTCAAGTATTTCTTCCAAAACGATTTGTTCAACTGCTACAAAATGAAGATTTGCGAGATATTCAACCGGGGACGTTGTATTTGGTATCACACGGTGTAAGCGGCAACAACTCGACGGAACTCACTCTGCACATCACGCATCCTTGTACATAATGTCTTTGTTTGTATTTTTCTGTTTGTATTTCTAGTCATCAATGTTAGACTTAAGCTTATTGTATTGTAAGATGTTTGTTTAATAAAGAAAATGTAAAAAAATAAATATAAAAAAAATAAAAAAATAAAAACAGCAACACAGCAGTATATTATTTTATATACTGCTGTTGCTTTTTTTAAAATTCAAATGGATGACCTTGAACTTTCATTCAGGGTTAACTTATGAAGAGGTATAAAAGAGAGGGAGCAGTGAAGTTAGTCTCAGTCTTGTCTAACACACGCTGCAGCTAACATGTCGGTGCCACCTATGAACAATTTATTTTTCGATAACAATTTGAAGACATATTGTTGCGAGTTACAATGTTTTAAAATACCAGGCGATCAAGTTGACGGTAAAGCTTGTCGTAAGTGCAAGTGTTTCAGCTATTGCATATGTAGATGTGAAACGTATCAAATGAACCGACAAGATAAAATACAAGAATTACGCCGAAGGATTGCATTACTGTGGCGGCGAATGTAGTAGCAACCATCTGCCTCGCACCAGCTGCCACCTGCCACCTGCCATCTGCCGTCCGCCATCTGCTCCTCCCCACCACACTTTTACCCCCACCATTTTGTTTGATACCAAAACGCTAGCTAGCGAATAGTCAGTACACCTCCGGCTCTTGACCAGTGTACATCGAGCTCTCTGTTGAAATGTCCAACAAAATTAGGTGTATTCATTATGACTCTATTCATCTGGCGACTTTTCAAGACCTCGAGGTTTTTAATGAAGAGTTAAGACTTCTCATTGCGTCCGGTTACGATTTATCTTTGGAACTTTACGCATCAAAAAACAACATGGACTCTGCGCAGGAATCGAAGTATCTACCGTCTTTCATCAGAAAGCGAAGTGATGGCCACAACTCGTCCGGATCAACAACATCGATGACAACGAACAACGGGGAACTATTGTAAACATAAATTATTGTAAACATAACTTATTGTAAATAAAAAGAAAAGTAAAAAATAAAGTTAAATGAAATAGTACTACCTCGCACTCGTATCATTCGATTGCTTCATTCGATTGTTTTCATTCGATATTTTATCGAATGACAACTATCGAATCACAATCGGATTTTACGAGTGCGAGGTAGATTTTTTTTTAAAAACTTCCCCGTGACCTTGAACTTTGAACTTTCACTCATTACGTCACAAAACCGCCTACGTCACTGGCTCAGCCTCAGATGACGTATTTAATGACTCAGCGCTTCCGGTCACGTGACCGGAAGCTGTCAATCACTTGGCCCAGAACCAGCAAACCCACACTACTTCTGATTAAAACAATAATGCAACGCAAAAAACGTACCTTGCTGCGTTGGTGTTGGTGGTGGTAGTTGTGGTCTCAAGCCGTGGAATCTGATGTGGTGTTGCACCAAATTGTTTCTACGCACGAAAATACAACCATAAATGGTACAAACGTGTGTGGTGTTCATCTTTAATATGGATTATAAGTTTTGATAATCACAAACAATACAGCACAACATGAACGTTTTAAATAGTTCAAAGGTGCTTTACGCAAATCGCAAATCGCAAATGATGATAATCAGCAACTAACACAAATCGCGTAGAACGTAACAGGATCGGACTAACACGTCTTCACGCACTGAACTCTCGAACTGAACTGAAGGAGGGCTGGTGATGTGGGTGACTCTCCCCACTAATGGATTTCGGAGAAGGTCGGGGCAAAAACTCTCAACCGCTGTCTGGGGTAAAGACCACCCTGCTCTAATGGAACTCGATATGAGCGGTCTATAATGGGTTCCCAGAAGGGTCAGCCGTCTTCCCGTCGAGGTATCAAATTACAGCATCCGCATTCCCAGACAGGTCTCGACTTGTCGTTTTTTTGTGTGAACACTTGCACCCTCCAGTCGAGGTATCAAATTACAGCATCCGCATTCCCAGACATGAGGGTGACGCGACGGTTATTTGACCGGGGGGGGTTCTCCTGTCCCTCCTGGGGTCGGGCGCAGCTGCACCCCAGACAGGTCTCGACTTGTCGGTTTTTTGTGTGAACACCTGCACCCTCCAGTCGAGGTATCAAATTAAAACATCGGCATTCCCAGACAGTAGACTGGACGCGACGGTTATTTGTGTGAACGTCTGCCTCGGTGCAGAGTACAATTATATTCTCCTCAAAATTTGCATTCACTGGTAGTTCAATTGTCCGCAAGCGCTGATGGGCTAGCTCTGTTGGTTGTAGCGTTACCCTGATCAACTCTTGTATTAATTATCCAAAGTATGTCATGTGGGTACTGAGAATATTCGGCTTAACGAGGATATTTCAAAAATGCAAAAAAAAAGGTCAAAAGTGTGGTGCGGGCCCCTTTTTTGTAAACATCATCCAAAGTGTACGATGTGGGTACGCAAATGACTCGGCTCGACTAGACGAACAAGAATCTGCAATCAGAATTCAAATCCGACCTATGGTAACCGATATAGCCCGCCCCCCCCTACATCGTCCAAAGGTACTTTGTGGGTATGCAAATTTCTCGGCTCGACTAGACGAACAAGAATCTACAATCAGAATTCAAATCCGACTTATGGTAACCGAGATAGCCCCCCCCTACATCGTCCAAATGTACGTTGTGGGTATGCAAATTACTCGGCTCGACTAGACGAACAAGAATCTGCAATCAGAATTCAAATCCGACTTATGGTAACCGAGATAGCCCCTCCCCCTACAGTGTCCAAATGTACGTTGTGGGTACTCAAATTTCTCAGCTCGACTAGACGAACAAGAATCTGCAATCAGAAATCTGATCCGACTTAAGGTAACCGAGATAGCCCCCCCCTACATCGTCCAAATGTACGTTGTGGGTACTCAAATTTCTCGGCTCGACTAGACGAACAAGAATCTGCAATCAGAAATCTGATCCGAGGTTAGGTTAGGTTAGGATAGGTTAGGTTAGGTTAGGTTTGGTTAGGTTAGGTTAGGTTAGGTTAGGTTAGGTTAGGTTAGTATTCGCAACAACAAAATTCGCAAAAAAAATTCGCAAAAAAAAAATTCGCAAAAAAGTTCGCAAAAAAAATTCGCAAAGTGTCACAGACGAGACCTCGGGGGGGGGGCTCGGGGGGTGGCTCGGTGGGGGTGCTCCTCCTGACTCCTCCTGGGGTCGGAGACTTCATTCTACCCTACTCATATTAAGTTCATATGTGCCTTTGGCATGGTTAAAGCTTGACCTTGAAGCTTCCTTCTACTCATTTGAACATTATTATATACAATCAGTGCCCTAAGGTTAGACCTCGTTTATTATTATTCTACGTCTTGGTTTTACATTCATCAAATATTTTTATGAGTATTTGATTTCCTAAAGTAATAGTTGAAGTAGTTGTCTTTAAATGAAGTAGTGATGAATAACAATCAATTAGAGATCAGTTTGTGTGTAGGGTGTGGCTGTACCAAGGTCCGTGCATACTTAGTATAGGTCTGTGCAGTCAATATATTTAATTTCTTCTAGCTAACCGGAAGAGACCTCGTTAAAAAAGCTGTAATGTCATGTGATCACCCGTCCAATCTGCAGTGTTGCTGGAAACACGGTATTAATCGTTCGTGTACCATATTTTCCTCATCATTGTAATTAAAATAATTGTTTAACTGCTTACACACTTTGATCAGCTAATATTTTATGAAACTAATATATTGTTTTGATTTAATTGTATTATTATATTGATGGATTAAGGGTTTACATTTTCTTTCTGCATGCCCAGTGACAATTTAAAAATAGCTGTACCATTATTATACCCTGTAAGGTCGGCAACACTTTATAGTATGTTATTGATTTATGCATCAGTTGGACGTCCTCGTGAGACATATTTGCTCTTGCTGCGAACAATACTCTTATGGAAATAATCATACCTGGGCTTAAAGCTCTACGATCCTTGTCGCTGTACAACTAAGTAATTTGTTAACCAAACATACCCCACATAGTAAGCCGGGAGAGAAGGTTGGAGGTTTTGCGGTAGGAGGGGGTGAAAGTGGAGGCGCTCCTGCCAGGATATCATCCAACGACGGTTCCTCTGCCCCGAACTGGCCAAGGAAAAGAGTTTATAAAGACTACATCGGCATGTCATTTAAGTCATGGATTACACTAATCTCTGGTTCGTGCTTATATACAGACGAGCGCCCATGAGCTGATCTGAACACAACCACCAAACACTTACTATTCTATTACATCAGCCGTTTCGGACAGTTGAATTTGCCGTTGGAGCATAGCATTGCTAACAAAGCCATCTGTATTGTTTACAAAATTGTTACTATAAAGTAAGCCCGGTTAAAAATATGCTATATATTATGCAGTCAACAAGTAAATTTTATTTCTATGTTGAATGCTTATGAAAGAATGACGAATATTTTACTGTGCTTTTCAATCCCTGTGAAGGACGAGCAAGCTGGATAAGCTCGTGTGTATATAAGCTATGACTGTTGGACAAGTAAACTTCAATAATTGTACTCTTTCCCTCAAATCGAATGAAATCCTCTTGGCATTATTGCAAAGTATATATAATACGAAGACAGAAATTATTTCAACTCGATACATTATTTTGTTCAAATTTTACACATTTAAATTCCGAGGAAATGTTATGTAGATCAATGGTTATAGTACATATTATATAACAAAAATATAAATATACAATTAATCTTTGTTCTGTAATTCTGCTCATCGTTGTTTTACGATTTATGGTAAATATACATCACGATTACTCGGTATTGGTTTATAAGAGGGTCTCACAATGTCAACAGAAGTACAGGGTGAGCCATGTAAACATGTTTTCTGGCAGCTTTACTTCCTAACAAGAATTCATTGTTCATGAAGAAGTATAAACCCAACATCACGCAATAGTTTATTTCATCACTAGGACCAAAAGTGAAGTTTTTCGATACAAGCTCAAATGAAAACTAGAGAGGATCAAGAAGTCACTTTTGGTCCTAGTGATTAACTATATCTTTTGTCTTAGTGCAAACAATATAAGGTTAACAATTTCACAAAACTATATTGTGTTTATCTGTTTACCTTCAAACGTTTGCTTCCACCTTAATCTTGCTACTCTAAACAAACAGCTATTACTCAAATTTCATTGTTTACAAGTTGAAAAATTCTTTCGATTAATTTTTAACAGCTCATAACCTCGACCAAAAAGTGTCATCAAATGACGCAATACTTTTTTATCAAATATAAATGTGTGGCAAAACACTCTCGGGTGAAATAAATTAAAATGTATTTATATAGAGCGATTCTCACCTTAGGCTCGATAACTTAAAAAAAATATAGAAAAAATATGAACAAATAATATTTGAATCTAATTGTTAACAATTAAATAACAACTATTATAAAAATGAGATTGTGTGTGTCTGACTGTCTATTGTTCCATCACGCCAAAACCACTGGACCACTTCTGCTCAAATTTTGCAGAAATTTAGTCTATGTAGAAATTTAGCCGTTTAGAAATGTCCTTAGGGCTCTGCCCCACAGGATTTCCAAGTTCCCATGTTATACATTTGGAGGAGAATTTTATTTGGTTTATGTTACATGTACGTTTTCCTAATTAAGTTAATTTAAATAAACAGCTGTTATAAGGAGTATATCTAACTACAGACTGTCATTGTTTTGTTTACAATTTTTCTACTCTGAATTTTTACCCCGTTGCAAAGCACAGGCATCGCAGCTAGTATTAGATAAATTATTAACAAGCAAATACATTTTCAAATAATTTATCGCCTTGCTTGTTGGAATGATATTGAAAAAGATTAAATAAGTAATCACCTAGTCAATTTAAATAATTTCCATGAGAAACAACCTTTAACCGAGTATGGTTTCAAGTCCTAAAACTAAATATTTCTTATCCCAAAAAAGAAAATCTATAACACTTGCTTTTTACTTATTTAAAACATGTTTGAATTCCAAAGTATGTAGGTTATTTTACTAATATTAAGAAATAAATTTAATATTATCGATATTCACTTGCACTACCTTACCTCATCGATAGTTTCTTGAGCGTCTGATGGCAACCTGCTGCCGGGGCGAACCGGGGTCGGGTAAAGAGGGAGGTCTCTCCTGTACCCTGTCCTCAGCAAGGCTCTATGGCGAGCACGGCCCAGCACGTCCTCCACTCCCCCAGACACGTCCAACTCCTGTGACAATACTGTTGTCATACAACCTGTAACCTATCCTCAGCAAGGCTCTATGGCGAGCTCGGCCCAGCACGTCCTCCACTCCCCCAGACACGTCCAACTCCTGTGACAATACTGTTGTCATACAACCTGTAACCTATCCTCAGCAAGGCTCTATGGCGGACACGGCCGAGCACGTACTCCACTCCCCCAGACACATCCAACTCCTGTGGCAATACTGTTGTCATCCAACTTGTAACCTATCCTCAGCAAGGCTCTATGGCGGACTCGGCCGAGCACGTCCTCAACTCCCCCAGACACATCCAACTCCTTTGGCAATACTGTTGTCATCCAACCTGTAACCTATCCTCAGCAAGGCTCAATGGCGGGCTCGGCCCAGCACGTCCTCCACTCCCCCAGACACGTCCAACTCCTGTGACAATAATGTTGTCATACAACCTGTAACCTATCCTCAGCAAGGCTCAATGGCGGGCTCGGCCCAGCACATCCTCCACTCCCCCAGACATGACCAACTCCTGTGACAATACTGTTGTCATACAACCTGAAACCTATCCTCAGCAAGGCTCAATGGCGGGCTCGGCCCAGCACGTCCTCTAATCCCCCAGACACGTCCAACTCCAGTGAAAATACTGGTGTCATACAACCTGTAACCTGTCTTCAACAAGGCTCTATGACGAGCTCGGCACAGTACGTCCTTCACTCCCCCAGATACGTCCAACTCCTGTGACAATATTGTTGTCATCCAACCTGTAACCTATCCTCAGCAAGGCTCTATGGCGGGCTCGGCCCAGCACGTCCTCCACTTCCCCATACTCGTCCAACTCCTTTGACAATACTGTTGTCATACAACCTGTAACCTGTCTTCAGCTAGGCTCTATGGCGGACTCGGCCGAGCACGTCCTCAACTCCCCCAGACACATCCAACTCCTTTGGCAATACTGTTGTCATCCAACCTGTAACCTATCCTCAGCAAGGCTCAATGGCGGGCTCGGCCCAGCACGTCCTCCACTCCCCCAGACACGTCCAACTCCTGTGACAATAATGTTGTCATATAACCTGTAACCTATCCTCAGCAAGGCTCAATGGCGGGCTCGGCCCAGCACGTCCTCCACTCCCCCAGACACGACCAACTCCTGTGACAATACTATTGTCATAAAACCTGAAACCTATCCTCAGCAAGGCTCAATGGCGGGCTCGGCCCAGCACGTCCTCTAATCCCCCAGACACGTCCAACTCCTGTGAAAATACTGTTTTCATACAACCTGTAACCTGTCTTCAACAAGGCTCTATGACGAGCTCGGCACAGTACGTCCTTCACTACCCCAGATACGTCCAACTCCTGAGACAATATTGTTGTCATCCAACCTGTAACCTATCCTCAGCAAGGCTCTATGGCGGGCTCGGCCCAGAACGTCCTCCACTTCCCCAGACTCGTCCAACTCCTTTGACAATACTGTTGTCATACAACCTGTAACCTGTCTTCAGCAAGGCTCAATGGCGGGCTCGGCCCAGCACGTCCTCCACTCCCCCAGACTCGTTCAAATCCTGTGACAATACTTTTGTCATACAACCTGTAACCTGTCTTCAGCAAGGCTCAATGGCGGGCTCGGCACAGCACGTCCTCCACTCCCCCAGACACGTCCAACTCCTGTGACAATAGTGTTGTCATCCAACCTGTAACCTATCCTCAGCAAGGCTCATTGGCGGGCTCGGCCCAGCACGTCCTCCACTGCCCCAGACAAGTCCAACTCCTGTGACAATACTGTTGTCATCCAACTTGTAACCTATCCTCAGCAAGGCTTAATGGCGGGCTCGGTCCAGCACGTCCTCCACTCCCCTAGACTCGTCCAACTCCTTTGAAAATACTGTTGTCATACAACCTGTAACCTTTCTTCAGAAATGCTCTATGGCGGGCTCGGCCCAGCACGTCCTCCACTCCCCCAGACACGTCCAACTCCTGTGATAATACTTTTGTCATACAACCTGTAACCTGTCTTCAGCAAGGCTCAATGTCGGGCTCGGCACAGCACGACCTCCACTCCCCAAGACAATCCAACTCCTGTGACAATAGTGTTGTCATCCAACCTGTAACCTATCCTCAGCAAGGCTCTATGGCGGGCTCGGCCCAGCACGTCCTCCACTCCCCCAGACTCGTCCAAATCCTGTGACAATACTTTTGTCATACAACCTGTAACCTGTCTTCAGCAAGGCTCAATGGCGGGCTCGGCCCAGCACGTCCTCTAATCCCCCAGACGTGTCTGGGGGAGTGGAGGACGTGCTGGGCCGAGCCCGCCATAGAGCATTTCTGAAGAAAGGTTACAGGTTGTATGACAACAGTATTTTCAAAGGAGTTGGACGAGTCTAGGGGAGTGGAGGACGTGCTGGACCGAGCCCGCCATTACACCTTAAAAAAGTCTATTTCAACCCAGGAGTAGGCGGAACCAGTCGACCGTACTAATACCCTCACCCCTAGATTCTATTGTGCGAGATAGGGTATGGCAAGCGTCGTCGGCCTTTGTCGGTGAGTCATTGCTGCTGGTCCCAGTGTCAATATGCAAACTTTTTTAATTGAAAGAAAAACTTCAAACAAAATATATCACGCGCTGTGTTTTGATCGCCTGATTATTTTGATACCAAG
This sequence comes from Allygus modestus, assembly GCA_963675035.1. Lineage (NCBI taxonomy): Eukaryota > Metazoa > Arthropoda > Insecta > Hemiptera > Cicadellidae > Allygus > Allygus modestus. Next base: position 354,084,385 of record OY776112.1, read on the forward strand.
TATGAAGGAAATCGGTTAATTTTGGGGAAGACAAAGTAAATAATTAAATCGTATACGTGTTTTTCAAACAGTATTTAATGGACATAAATACTCAGTAAATTTTCTTTGATTAAATTATGGATGAGTTCGCAGTGGACAGACAGTTTTTTGTTAATTAAATGCATTATTAAAATATATACATAAAATATATACTGTTATCAATAATGCATTTAATTAACAAAAAACTGTCTGTCCACTGTACTGTATATGGCGATATATATTGTGTACAGTAGTAATTAAATGGTTGTTATCAAACTCATCCATAATTTAATCAAAGTAAATTTACTGACGTATTGACGTCCATTAAACGCTATTTGAAAAACACGTATACGATTTAATTTACTTTGCCTTCCCCAAAATTAACCGATTCCCTTCATATTTGGTATCAAAATAATCAGGCGATCAAAACAGAGCGCGTGATATATTTTGTTTGAAGTTTTTCTTTCAATTATAAAAGTTTGCATATTGACACTGGGACCAGCAGCAATGACTCACCGACAAAGGCCGACGACGCTTGCCCATACCCTATCTCGCACAATAGACTCTAGGGGTGAGGGTATTAGTACGGTCGACTGGTTCCGCCTACTCCTGGGTTGAAATAGACTTGTCTATTTCAACCCAGGAGTAGGCGGAACCAGTCGACCGTACTAATACCCTCACCCCTAGAGTCTATTGTGCGAGATAGGGTATGGGCAAGCGTCGTCGGCCTTTGTCGGTGAGTCATTGCTGCTGGTCCCAGTGTCAATATGCAAACTTTTATAATTGAAAGAAAAACTTCAAACAAAATATATCACGCGCTCTGTTTTGATCGCCTGATTATTTTGATACCAAATATGAAGGGAATCGGTTAATTTTGGGGAAGGCAAAGTAAATTAAATCGTATACGTGTTTTTCAAATAGCGTTTAATGGACGTCAATACGTCAGTAAATTTACTTTGATTAAATTATGGATGAGTTTGATAACAACCATTTAATTACTACTGTACACAATATATATCGCCATATACAGTACAGTGGACAGACAGTTTTTTGTTAATTAAATGCATTATTGATAACAGTATATATTTTATGTATATATTTTAATAATGCATTTAATTAACAAAAAACTGTCTGTCCACTGCGAACTCATCCATAATTTAATCAAAGAAAATTTACTGAGTATTTATGTCCATTAAATACTGTTTGAAAAACACGTATACGATTTAATTATTTACTTTGTCTTCCCCAAAATTAACCGATTTCCTTCATACTTGGTATCAAAATAATCAGGCGATCAAAACACAGCGCGTGATATATTTTGTTTGAAGTTTTTCTTTCAATTAAAAAAGTTTGCATATTGACACTGGGACCAGCAGCAATGACTCACCGACAAAGGCCGACGACGCTTGCCATACCCTATCTCGCACAATAGAATCTAGGGGTGAGGGTATTAGTACGGTCGACTGGTTCCGCCTACTCCTGGGTTGAAATAGACTTTTTTAAGGTGTCGCCTTCCAAGCCACCATAAAAATAGACGAGAGCCTTTTCTGCTGCTAAGATTATATCTTTCTCCTGGACGTCACTCTTGTTGAAAAATTCCACACAGCATCTGATTGATTCACCGTTGCAAAGCCTTTTAATACTCATTCCTTTGACAACGCCAAACAAACGTGAATTTGTGTCACATTCCAAAATCGCAAGTACAAAAAGAATATTCTTACACAAATTGAGGCTGAGCTTAGTTTTGAAGGCTTTTATGTTCCACACTTTTGGTTTGTTTTCTGACCTACTCTTTCTTTCGGGTTTGATAATTATGTCAAATTGGTCAAACTTCGCATGGAAGCACAAAAATACCAATAAATCGATGTCATCGCTAATAACAAAAGTTTTCTTTGTGCTAGAACTCTTAACGGCTTCTTTCACTATTACCTCATCCGCATCCTCAGCTGCATGGATAGCAGACAGATTCCCATTTTGCTGGAATCTACCAGAGAGTTAGTTAATAAATCGCTGTTTTTTCTATGTTTTAATCAGAAACTTCTCATTTTTCGAGTGACTGACGATATTCCCTTAAAATAAAAATTGTTGTGAAGTTATACCCTTTGACCTTTTTAAGTTGCACTGTCTTTGGTTGCCGGACCAGAAAAGTATCCATCGAACACCATGGTCACTTGGTTATATTTTCTGTCTTCATACCTTACATAGCTGTCACATGTGTCATCAAATGTAGCAATTTTTTGCATATGATTTTCATGTCAGTATGCACCAACATAATAATCATCATTTAACAGTTCTGTTTACTCAAAACATCATAGTTTCTACAGTTCATCTGCCAATACTTTTTTATTTGCTTGTAACATGAATCCATGCATATCAAATACTGCTGAAGGATAACTACATAATTTGTACTTAAACGTCTTATTAAAAAATAAGGCGATCATTGTGAGCAGGCTACTGCCGAAGCTATTAGATCTTAAATCATAGTTTATGTGTTATTTGAAAGCTCTTACGGCTTAGTAAATTATACAATTGACTATTATTTTAAATTTTGAATTATTATTATGGTACCTATTTTTGGTTATTAATACATGTATTTGGTACCATTTGAAAGGTAGTTTCAAGAGGAACAATAAAAGTAATGTGTGTTATTTCAGTAAAATTTACAGGAAAGTCAGAATTTCAATAAAAAACCAAAAAGTACTGAATTTTGCCGCCATTTTGGAAAAATGGCGGCTTTCCACCAAAGATATTTTTGGAGACTTTTGATATGTTATCCACAATACTTTTCACTATGAAATTACAATGGTTTCATCTGTGTTCTAATTATTTCCATGTCAAACCATATATTCAGGGGCCTATAACTTACTGAGGGAACGTTACCACAATATACGCCGCTTAACTACTCTTCATTTGAATCATATTTTAGATTTGCCGTCCCTCGCTCACAACGCACCAAAACAAATGCGTGCCTTTGTTACTGCATTCTATGAACACACTGAAGCGTTAAAAGTTTTGAGTTGTGACGTCACTGAGGGCAATCCTCTTCTTGCAGCACATCTGTTGCGCAAATTGGATGGTAAAACAATCCAAAATCTCGAACACTATCGCTCTAATCAAGGTGATATTACAGAGCCACACTCCTTACCGAAAGTCACTGAAATAATTCAATTTCTAAATCTGGAATGTTCTCAAATTGAGGACGCAAGTTTGCATACACAATCTCATGAGGTTAAAAAGGCATCATATCCCTCGACCTCCTCTAAACACAGAAGTTACCCCACAAAAAGGGTTCATTTTGCCTCTAAGGATGTAACCATGCTCTCGGCCTCGTCTAACACCTCAACTTCTTCTAATAAAGATCATCCGTGTTTTGGTTGCTCTCAAACTGGCCATAAGATATATGGTTGTCCAACATTTAAAAATAAATCCCCAAAGGACCGGTACCAGACGGTAAAGGACAATAAAAGATGCGTTTCCTGTCTTGGGACTCATCATATAAAAGAGTGTAAATCAAATTCCAAATGTATGACTTGTCATAAAAAACATCACTCACTGTTGCATTTTGAAAGCACGCACGATGACCGCCCGCGCGCTCAAGTCCCTGCGCCTGCGTCCCCAAAGCAACCTGACGCTGTACTCACTTGCACCTCACAGCATACAACTCACAATGAGCGCTTCACTGTCCTACTGGGTACTGCTCTTGTTAAGCTCACAGCCTCAAATAGAAATATATTCCGCGCTCTCCTAGATTCTGGTAGTATGTCAGATTTTATAAGCGAACGTGCTGCTCAGTTATTAGGCACTCGTCGCTTGCCATCGAACATAACTGTCGTTAGCCTTTCTCAATCTCACGCCCGCACAAAGGGCCTCATGAAACTGGATGTGGAATCCCTCTCTGGGTACGCTGTTGCCACACAACACGCTTTCCATGTTTTGGAAAAAATTTCTGTTGATCTTCCGCGCGTAGAATTGTCACCGGAAGTGCTTTCTAAAGTAAAGCCATCCCTACTTTCAACAAACCCGGTCCAATTGACATACTAATCGGAGGAGCTTTATATCCTCAAATTCTGACGAATGAACGTCACTCTTTGGGCCAAAACATGCCGTTCGCTCTAGGCACACTGTTCGGATATGTAATTGTGGGAACAGCTCCCTGTTCACCATACTCTGCTCCAGTCTCTAATGTTGCTGTCTCTCTTCTCTCCACTACAGACATGGATCTGCATAACTCTTTGCAGCGATTTTGGACGCAAGAGGAACTCCCACCCTGTAGCAAAAAAAACTACAGAAGAGCTACAGTGCGACGAGTTTTTTGACTCCACACATACTCGAGACTCACAAGGACGATATGTTGTTCGTCTCCCCTTTCGAAGTGATGTAACCAAACTCGGAGTCTCTAGGCCTACTGCGGAACAGAGATTTCACTCTCTCGAAAGAAAACTTCAGAACAAAAATAATTCTGAATTTCGGGACCTCTACACGGATTTCATCCATGAATACCAAGCTCTAGGTCACATGGAAAAATGCCCATCAATTGATATGGCCACCCCGCACTACTTCCTCCCGCACCATGGTGTTCTAAAAGCTAACAGTAGTACTACCAAACTCCGCGTTGTGTTTGACGCCAGTTCAAAGGGCAGTTCCGGTCTCTCTCTTAACGATGTCCTACTTACTGGACCTAAGTTACAAAACAATATCTGCGACATTCTCTTGCATTTTCGCCAGCAAATCATCGTCTTCTCCTGTGACATAAGACAGATGTATCGCCAAATTAAAGTCCACCCAGATGACCAAAATTTTCAGTTAATACTCTGGCGTGATGTATCTACACTCCCCTTGTCAATCTTCAAGCTCACAACTGTTAGCTTCGGAATGAATTGTTCCCCATACCTCGCCATCAAGACGCTACGGCAACTGGCTGATGATGAAGGCGCACGTTTCCCTCTCGCTGCTGAAGTCCTCAACCATCACAGTTACGTGGACGACCTCATAGCCGGTGCAGACAACGAGACAGAAGCACTAGAACTTCAAAATCAACTCATCGAGCTACTCCGTCTCGGAGGTTTTGAGCTGAGAAAATGGGTTTCGAACTCACCAAAGCTACTTCAAAATCTACCCACAATTCATCAGGAATCTCCAGTATTTCTTCAACCTTCTGCAGAGCCCCATTTCTCATAGGAATATACTGGTCCCCACTAACAGATTGTTTTAAGTATAACATTCATTTCTCTTGTGATACCCCTACTAAGCGCAAGGTATTAATTCTAATTGCGCAAATCTACGACCCTTGCAGGTTTCTTGCCCCTTGCCTTATGACCGCTAAACGCATTATGCAGTTACTTTGGACTTCCGGCGTCAGTTGGGATGAACCCCTAACACCGGAACTAACTCTCAAATGGCAGACATTTGTCTCTGACTTAAATTCTATCGTTAATATAACGATCCCCCGAGCAATTCCACTCCCTAACTCAACCCTGTGCGAGTTGCATGGCTTTTTGGACGCTTCTGAAAGCGGATACGCCGCAGTAGTGTATGTGCGGTGTACCAATCGTGACAATGTTGTGCGAGTCAGTCAAATAATAGCGAAAACTCGCGCGGCTCCCTTAAAGAAGATCACTTTGCCTCATCTTGAGCTTAGCACAGCTCACTTACTAACTCAAATAGCTAATTATTGTGTTACTCAATTGACTCCTAACCTTAAACTCGAGTCCATAAACTTGTGGTGTGACTCTATGGTGACCCTCTCTTGGTTACAAACTCCTCCGTACCGTCTAAAGACGTACGTAGCAAATCGTGTGGCGCAAACACAAGAACTTGTCCCAGCACAAAGCTGGCGTCATGTACCCAGTGCTGACAACCCCGCTGACTGCGCGTCACGTGGCATATTACCCTCACAGCTTGTGGAGCACCCCCTGTGGTGGCATGGACCTAAATGGTTACAGATGCCTGCCACCGAATGGCCGAAATCTATTTTTACACCAACCAATATTGAAAATCTAGACGAAGTAAAGTCAACTCCGCTAAAAGTGTTTGTTGCTACCCCTCAGCCACAATTGAATATTCTCTCTAAATTCTCGTCTTGGAGAAAACTGCTGCATGTGACGGCGTACGTCCTCCGTTTCATTAACAACGGCGGCCGGCAATATCGTCGGACTGGCCCCCTCTCCATCGCAGAATTGAAAACAGCTCAACTGCGAATCTTCAAGATGGTACAGCAGGAAGCCTTCACCGCAGACATCCAAAGTTTGCGGGATCAAAAGATCTGCTCTACTAAACTGCAACGCTTAGAACCGTTCCTCGACCAAGATGGACTGCTATTAGTTGGTGGCAGACTTCGACACTCGGACCTTCCTCAAGATGTCAGACATCCATGTCTCCTTCCCAAAAGGCATCACGTCGTTGATTTGTTTATCGACTTTATACACGTTCGACACCTACATGCCGGGCCACAGTTGACTCTGTCTCTCCTCTCCCAACATGCTTGGGTACTCCCTGCTCGCAGTGAAGTGCGTTCCCGCATCTTTAAATGTTTGACATGTTTTAAGCAAAAACCCAGGAACACTTTCCCCCTGATGGGCGATTTGCCAAAACCAAGAATCACTCCAGCTCAACCGTTCGTGTCTTCCGGTGTTGACTATGGTGGTCTTTTTACCATAAAAGTGCACAATTTGCGTTCCATACGTCATATCAAAGCCTATATCTTTGTGTGCCTTGTGACTAAGGCTGTCCACATTGAAGTTGCGACAGACCTCTCTACTGACTCTTTCATTGCAGCTCTAACACGTTTTGTGTCCAGACGTGGCTTATGTACTGACATATACAGCGATTGCGCTACCAATTTCGTAGGCGCTAATAATGCCTTACAAAAACTCATTCACTCTACTGGAATACAACAGGTGCAAGACTTTGCCACCGACCACCAAATTAAGTTCCACTTCAACCCTCCAGCAGCTCCGCATCAAGGCGGCAAATGGGAAAGTGCCATAAAAAGCGCCAAATATCACTTAAACCGTGTCATGGGTACTCATGTGCTTACTCTAAGTAAATTTTCGACACTTACTTGTCAAGTGGAAGCAATGCTAAACTCGCGCCCATTAACCGCTCTTTCCAATGACCCGAATGATGTCCAAGCTCTAACACCAAGACATTTTTTAATAGGTTCGCCCTTAACTGCGGTACCAGAACCATGTCTGAGTGACATACCAGACAACCGCCTAACTCACTGGCAGCTTGTTCAGGCCTTGAAACAACGTCTCGGGAAACGATAGAGTAGGGAGTACCTCCAAACACTCCAACAACGCCTTAAGTGGAATAAACCCAAAAAAAAACCTCGAAGTAGGAGATTTGGTCTTGTTACACCAAGACACTCCCCCCTCTGTGTGGCCGCTGGCAAGAATGACTAGAGTGACAACAGGACACGACAATATAGTGCGCGTTGTAGAACTCAAAACTAAAAATGGTACGTTCACTCGGCCGGCAGTTAAGGCTTTCTTACTGCCATTCCTTGCAAACTAGTTAAAAACTAAGACGCTTTCATTGTAAATAATAGATTAAGAATATCTTTAATTGTAATGTAATGTTAGTTGAACCCCTCAGTTGATTCAAGGCCGCCGGTATGTTTAGTTCTTAAATTAATAAAGTGTGTTAAACTTTAATATTTTGTATTTCCGAATTATTTTATTTACTTTAGTTATAAGAAACTGTCTGCAAATAAAATGCAAAATCGAGATAATTTTCAAGAGAGAGAGAGAGAGAGAGGGAAAACGTCTAGAATTCCATCTTTGCTATGTAACCAGACCAAATCTAGGAACCCTATTGGTCAGAGATTTTTAAAATATCGGAAAGTACTGTACCTCGAGACAGTCGCAATTTCGTCTCCGCTTGTTTAAGACCGCTACCACTATTTTGAAAAACCCGCTCTTTGTTTGGCCTCAATCCCTAAAGTATTTCATAAATTTGTAAACTCTTTAAACTTTATTAATTTACATTCTCAAATAGACTCTTAACTCATTTAATCAATTTAAAGTGTTTTATCCCAGTGTTTGCAGACTTTATAGTGTCTTCTCCGAGACCTTCTTGTGCGCGATCAAGAAATCGCCTTCAAGCCGCGCTACCGCGAATGGACTTTATTATTGGCCACCAAGGAACTGTTAATGCGATTTGCGATACCTTAAGATTCGCGGGTGCAATATCCCAATGATGCAAGTGAACTTCCCGCTGTTAAAATAACCGAAGAGCCCGGGGTCCATGTAGGACGCCACACCAACGCCGCGCCGCACTCTCATGGCGGCTTCTTGGACATTCCTCTAATTATCGGGTGAGTGATCCCTTTAAACTGGACCTTCATCCATTGATTATTTATTCATTAATTGCAATTCTCGAGTCCTTTATATCACAGGCCGCGCTTTTAACAAAATGGCGGCCACGCCTTTTTGTAGGGAAATTTATTAAAAAATAATAAATTCCCACTGCACCCAACACAACTATTGCTGACTTATCTCTTACTTGAGACTGTTTTATATGTACCAAACTTATGAGAGACCAATCCTACTAGGGTAAATGTTTTTACATTCCGAACGTTCCATCAGATTTATACATGGTGTTTGTATGTTGATTTACAATATTTTTAGCCTGGTTTTGCTGAGTTGTTTTTAAAAATAGAAATAAATACAATTATAAGTCACTAAACAGAGTATTTACATTGAAGTAGTAAAACTTTGTTTTCAAAAAGTTAAAACCAAAGCCTTAAATTAAACAAATTAGAGTTCTAGGCGTTCTTTTACATATTATTAAATATAGGAAAATATTGAAATTTCAATACTTACTGGTTCAGTTATCTCTGAAAGCTGTGACAAGTACTGGAACAATATACGATTTATTAAAACTATGAAAGCTCAACACAGTCAAAAATACATTTGTAGAACTAGCCTATCAGAAATAAATGTTTTATTTCATAATAAATTACTTCTCTGTAAACAAAATATTCAATTGTGGTGTTTAGTTTTACAAATACAGTACTTATTACAGTACAAATGTAAAATGAAACACAAAAATAAAGATTGTAGTTAGAAATGTGTTATACTAGCCGTTTGCCGTCGCGGCTTTTCCCACCCTTGCTAAGTAGCGTTAGTATTAGTAAGATATGTGTTAACTGACTCCAAGGCAGCAATTTCAAAGACGCCCCATGTACCATCGCTGAGCATAGCCTTACAGCAATAGCTCGTCTGCGAGCTTCAGCTTCCTCAACAGTTTCCGTAGATCACTGTTCTGCCGCATTGCCACTTCAGTTGCTCTCTCTCGCTCTTCACGTCGATGTTGCTGTTATTTTGGAGTTTCTTCTGCTCTGTTTGCTGCCTGCCGTGGAGCTTGTTGAAGCCTAAGTTCCAGTTGTGCTGAAGTTTCCTGCCTTCTATCGACTTTATTAAATCGGGAATTTTTTGAACTTTGAGATAAATTTGATTTACAGCATTATTATGATACAGGTACCTTCATGATTAAACGTACAACAGAAGTCCGACCAGATATAAACCAATAAATAAACTCAAAATCTTGTTGAAAATCTCAAATGCAGAACAACTGTTTTAGTTAACATCTGATCCAGTAAAAGTTAGTATCCATGAGATTAGCATGGGAAATTTAGTGGCCACTGGGGCAAAGCCCTAAAGGAATTTTAAATCGTGATTATATGTTACATGAGGATATTTTCTCTCTTCCTACCAAATATTAGTTCAATCGGTTCAGTAGTTGAAGCGTGATCGAGCCACAAACAAATACACAAACAAACTCACAAACTTTCAGCTTTATAATATTAGTAAGTATGATAGCAGCCGTTTATTAAATTAAATGAATGAACACATCAAACACATGAGAGCCATTTACAATATTGTTCCTTCATAGGAATAGCATGGAACCTTTGGAGGCCAGTGGGGTGGGGCCCGGGGTCCAAGGGAAATACCAACTCCTTTTGAATCATCTAGAAACAATAACCTTTAATTTGAAAGTTTAAATAACAGAATTGTAAACTAACCCACTAATTAAGACTAAAACCAACAATCCATGTCGGTGACGGTGAATATATAGGAGAAACTAAAAGGCCGCTAAAAGTTTGCATAAACAAACATAAAAGAAACAAAAACATGGCGAAACAGTAAAATCTAAATTGGCGAAACACGCCTGAGAAAATTATCATAAATTTAGTTGGGAAGAGGCAAAAATCATCATGAGGCACACTATTATAAAAGAAAGTTTGTTGATAATCCGATAAGTCAGAGTAGTATTGATGTCAGGCCACTATGGGTTCCCTTAATAAAAAACTCTTTCAGTCAAAAACCACCCCACAAACACACGCCAGTTCCTTGAGTTCCAGTTGCTCCAGCTTCTAGAGTCCATCCAATGCGGCTACAACACATGCATCCGTGATCACCCTTCGAGGAAACCCGGTCACCTGAGGAGGCATGCGGTAAACTCTATTCGGATATCATACGGATACCCATGTAGCATTCTAGGAGGCATCGTGCAATTTTTAGGTTCCTGTGTTATGTTCACGTCACCACAGCTGTGTCGTCATGTGCCCCTGATTCTAGGAGGGGGGGATAACGGCTCTCCCCCCTCCACTGCTGCTAGCCACTAGTCTATTGCGCGTTGCAGTAGTGAGTAGACGGGAGTATACGGTTTTCCCACGTTACTGTCAGCTTGGAGGCAGTGATGCAGAACAAGTAATGTATTGTCAGGGTTCCATTTGTTCTTGTATGTACAAGTTGTGTTTGGTGTATTGTATTTGTTTTTTGTACCTGTATTTGTTAGTTTTGTGTTTGTGTAAATTAAAATATAAGGAAAAAATTAAAAGCACACCAAACAAATTTAGGTTAGTTAGGTTTAGGAAAATGATACGTAGATGTAAGTAGGGTTCATTTGAAACAGGAGGAATTTCCTTACCTCCCGAAACGTAGTGTAGTTTTAAACACTAGAAGCGATAGGCAAAGTCCAAATAAATCAATAATAAACATTAATTTTATCCAAACCGTTATTGAAGCAACTTTGACCCAAGGAGGTGATAAAAATTATAATGTAGATATTTCTTTTTCTAAGAAAAACTAAATTTTATTTTTAAATTTAAAGTATGGATTTTATTTTATAGGGAAAATAAGAAGTATGCAGAAAATCAAATTCTGTATTTTGTAAGTATCTACAGTATGTACCAAGAGCTAGGCAAATAAGCATGATAGATTTGATTAATTAAAAGGCAAATTTAATGAAAGTACTACGAACCACAACAGAGGAGGGACTCGACCCATTAGCAAGACTGCTATTGAGGAGGAACAACCAGATTGATCTATATCAGTTGGGCACTAGCGTCCAACCACTACAGAGGAGGGATACGACCCATTAGCAAGACTGCGATTGAGGAGGAACAACCAGATTGATCTATATCAGTTGGGCACTAGCGTCCAACCACTACAGAGGAGGGATACGACCCATTAGCAAGACTGCGATTGAGGAAAAAAACAGATTGATCTATATCAGTTGGGTACTGGCGTCCTACCACAACAGAGGAGGTACACGACCCATTAGCAAGACTGCGATTGTGGAGGAACAACCAGATTTATCTATATCAGTTGGGCACTGACGTCCAACCTCAACAAAGGAAGGATACGACCCATTCGCAAGACTGTGATTGAGGAGGAACAACCCGATTGATCTATATCATTTGGGCACTGACGTCCAACCACAAAAAAGGAGGGATACGACCCATTAGCAAGACTACGATTGAGAAGGAACAACCAGGTTGATCTATATCAGTTTGTCACTAGAGTCAAACCACAACAGAGGAGGAACACGACACCTTAGCAAGACTGCGATTGAGGAGAAACAGCCAGATTGATCTATATCAGTCGGGCACAGGCGTCCAACGAAAACAGCGGAGGACACAACCCATTAGCAAGACTGTGATTGAGGAGGAACAACCAGATTGACCTATATCAGTTAGGCACTGGCGTCAAACCACAACAGTGGAGGGACACAAACCATTAGCAAGACTGCAATTGAGGAGGAACAACCAGATTAGTCTATATCAGTTGGGCACTGGCGTCCAACCACAACAGAGGAGGGACACGACCCATTAGCAAGACTGCGATTGAGAAGGTACAACAAAATTTATCTATATCGGTCGGGCACTGGCGTCCAACTCCTACAGAGGAGGGATACGACCCTTTAGCAAGACTGCGATTGAGGAGGAACAACCAGATTGATCAAAATCAGTTGGGCACTGGCGTAAAATCCAAACCAAGGAGGGACAAGACCCGTTAGCAAGACTACGATTGAGGAAGAACAACCAGATTAATCTATATCAGTTGGGCACTGACGTCCAACCATAACAGCGGAGAGACACGACCCATTAGCAAGACTGCGATTGAGGAGAAACAACCAAATTTATCTATATGAGTTGGGCACTGGCGTCCAACCACTAGTTAGGAGGGACACGACCTGTTAGCAAAACTGCGATTAAGGAGGAAACCAGGTTGATCTATATCAGCAGGGCACTGGCGTCCAACCAAAACAGTGGAGCGACACATCCCATTAGCGAGACTGCGATTGAGGAGGAACAACCAGATTAATCTATATCAGTTGGGCACTGGCGTCCTACCACAACAGAGGAGGGACACGACCCATTAGTAAGACTGTGATTGAGGAGGAATAACCAGATTGATCTATATCAGTTGGGCACTGGCCTCCTACCACAACAGAGGAGGGACACGACCCATTAGTAAGACTGCGATTGAGGAGGGACAACCAGATTTAGATATATCAATTGGGCACTGGCGTCCAACGAAAACAGCGGAGGGACATGACCAATTAGCAAGACTGTGATTGAAGAGGAACAACCAGATTGATCAATATCAGTTGGGCACTGGCGTCCAACCAAAACAGAGGAAGGACACGACCCATTAGCAAGACTGCGATTGAGAAAGTACAACAAAATTTATCTATATCGGTTGGGCACTGGCGTCCAACTCCTACAGAGGAGGGATACGACCCATTAGCAAGACTGCGATTGAGGAGGAACAACCAGATTGATCAAAATCAGTTGGGCACTGGTGTACACTCCAAACCAAGGAGGGACAAGACCCGTTAGCAAGACTACGATTGAGGAAGAACAACAAGATTAATCTATATCAGTTGGGCACTGACGTCCAACCATAACAGCGGAGGGGCACGACCCATTAGCAAGACTGCGATTGAGGAGGAACAACCAAATTTATCTATATAAGTTGGGCACTGGTGTCCAACCACTAGTTAGGAGGGACACGACCTGTTAGCAAAACTGTGATTAAGGAGGAAACCAGGTTGATCTATATCAGTTGGGCACTGGCGTCCTACCAGAACAGAGGAAGGATACGACCCATTAGTAAGACTGTGATTGAGGAGGGAAAACCAGATTTAGATATATCAATTGGGCACTGGCGTACAACCACAACAGAGGAGGGACACGACCCATTAGTAAGACTACGATTGAGGAAGAACAACAAGATTAATCTATATCAGTTGGGCACTGACGTCCAACCATAACAGCGGAGGGACACGACCCATTAGCAAGACTGCGATTGAGGAGGAACAACCAAATTTATCTATATAAGTTGGGCACTGGTGTCCAACCACTAGTTAGGAGGGACACGACCTGTTAGCAAAACTGCGATTAAGGAGGAAACCAGGTTGATCTATATCAGTAGGGCACTGGCGTCCAACCAAACCAGCGGAGCGACACATCCCATTAGCGAGACTGCGATTGAGGAGGAATAACCAGATTGATCTATATCAGTTGGGCACTGGCGTCCTACCACAACAGAGGAGGGACACGACCCATTAGTAAGACTGCGATTGAGGAGGGACAACCAGATTTAGATATATCAATTGGGCACTGGCGTCCAACGAAAACAGCGGAGGGACAAAAACCATTAGCAAGATTGTAATTGAGGAGGAACAACCAGATTGATCTATATCAGTTGGGCACTGGCGTCCTACCACAACAGAGGAGGGACACAAACCATTAGTAAGACTGCGATTGAGGAGGGACAACCAGATTTAGATATATCAATTGGGCACTGGCGTCCAACCACAACAAAGGGGGCAAGACCCGTTAGCAAGACTACGATTGAGGAAGAACAACCAGATTAATTTGTATCAGTTGGGCACTGTATCAGAAGTATCCTCATGTAAACCTGTCAATTGTGGAGTCCCTCAAGGCTCCGTACTTGGGCCTCTGTTGTTTTTAGTTATAATTAATGATTTAAGTGTAAACATTCCTGCAGATTGTGTACTATACGCAGATGATACAACCATCATTACTAGACATGCCGATTGTGAACAACTTTTAGTAAACTCTAAACATAATATTAAGATAGTTGAAGACTGGTTAACTTCAAATAACCTGGTTCTAAATAATGATAAGACAAATACTGTTCTGTTTAATCTTCGTGAAGTTCATGGTAGCCAAAATAAAGATAAAAATCCAAAATTTTTGGGACTAACTTTCGATCCCACTTTGAACTGGCATCAACAAGTAATTGTACTTAAAAGTAAACTTAGTTCAAGTATATTTGCATTGAAGAGGTTGTGTGGTGAATTTGAACTGGCCTCTCTCATACAGGCATATTATGGTCTTTTTCATTGTAATTTAAGTTATGGACTTCTCGTTTGGGGGTCCTCCGCACATGCCAAAGACGTATTAATAATGCAGAAAAATGCTATTAGAGTCATGGCTGGAGTAGATAGATATCATAGTTGCAGGGACCTTTTTAAAGAATACAAAATATTGACTTTGTTCTCCTTATTTATTAAGCAATGCCTGTTATATTTAAGAACTCAATTAAGTGTTTTAGAATATAGGAGTGATATACACAGTCATGACACACGTTTTAGATGTAACATAAATTTGCCTCAAGTTAGAATAGCTAAGACTGATAAAAGTCCGTTAATCTTAAGTAGTAAATTATTCAACAAGTTACCAGTAGCAATAAGATTACTTAATGATAAGGATTTTAAGATTAAAATACATTATTTTCTTTGTATGCACCCATTTTATTCTGTGGAAGAGTTTATGTCAAGTTCTTGGACTTCATTGGACTTTGATTAATACAACTTAGATTGTGTATTTGTATTTGACGTGCCATTGTGTTTGTTTGAAATATTGACTGGCTGAATAAATTCTTATTCTTACTGATGTCCAATCATAACAGCGGAGGGACACGACCCATTAGCAAGACTGCGATTGAGAAGGAACAACCAAATTTATCTATATCAGTTGGGCACTGGCGTCCAAACACTAGTTAGGAGGGACACGACCTGTTAGCAAGACTGCGATTTAGGAAGAACCAGATTGAACTATATCAGTTGGGAACTGGCGTCCAACCACAACAGAGGAGGGGCACGACCCGTAAGCATGACTGCGGTTGATAAAAAAAACAGATAGGTCAATATCAGTTGGGAACTGGCCTCCAACCAAAACAGAGGAGGGACAAGACCTGTTAATAAGACTGTGATTAAGAGGAACTACCAGATTGATCTATATCAGTCGGGCACTGGCGTCCAACCAAAACAGCGGAGGGACACGGCCAATTAGCAATACTGTGATTGAGGAGGAACTACCAGATTGATCTATATCAGTCGGGCACTGGCGTCCAACCAAAATAGCGGAGGGACACGACTCATTAGCAAGACTGCGATTGAGAAGGAACAACAAGATTGATCTATATCAGATAGACATAATGGTGTCCAACTTCAACAGAGGAGGGACACGACCCATTAGCAAGACTGCGATTGAGGAAGAACAACTAGATTGATCTATATAAATTGGGCACTGGGGTCCAACCAAAACCGCGGAGGGACACGACCCATTAGCAAGACTGCGATTGAAGAGGAACAACCAGACTGATCTATATCAGTTGGGCAATGGCGTCCAACCAATAGAGAGGAGGAACACGACCCGTTAGCAACACTGCGATTGAGGAGGAACAACCAGATAGATCTACATGAGTTGGGCATTGGCGTCCAACCACAACAAAGGAGGGATACGACCCTTTAATGGGACTGCAATTGAGGAAAAAACACAAGATTGATCAATATCTGATGGGCTCTGGCGTCCAACAACAACAGAGGAGGGACACGACCCGTTAGTAAGACTGCGATTGAGGAGGGACTACCAGATTTAGCTATATCAGTTGGGCACTGGCGTCCAACCACAACAGAGGAGGGACACGACCCGTAAGAGAGACTGCGATTGAGGAGGAACAACCAGATTGATCTATCTGAGTTGGGTACTGGCGTCCAACCACAACAGAGGAGGGACACGACCTGTTAGCAAGACTGTGATTGAGGAGGAACAATCATATTGAGCTATATCAGTTGGGCACTGACGTTCAACCACAACAGAGGAGTGGCACGACCCATTAGCAAGACTGTGATTGAGGAGGAACAACTAGATTGATCTATATCAGTTGGGCACTGGCGTCCAACCACAACACTGGAGGGACACGACCCATTAGCAAGACTGTGATTGAGGAGGAACCATCAGATTGATCTATATGAGTCGGGCACTGGCGTCCAACCACAACGGCGGAGAGACACGACCCGTAATAGAGACTGCGATTGAGGAGGAACAACCAGATTGATCTATCTGAGTTGGGTACTGGCGTCCAACCACAACAGAGGAGTGACATGACCTGTTATCAAGACTGTGATTGAGGAGGAACAATCATATTGAGCTATATCAGTTGGGCACTGACGTTCAACCACAACAGAGGAGTGGCACGACCCATTAGCAAGAGTGTGATTGAGGAGGAACAACTAGATTGATCTATATCAGTTGGGCACTGGCGTCCAACCACAACACTGGAGGGACACGACCCATTAGCAAGACTGTGATTGAGGAGGGACAACCAGATTGAATTATATCAGTTGGCACTGCCGTACATTTGGTGAAAAAGAGTATGAAGGTGTGGAAAATCCTGATTTACATGGTTACGAATCATCTGAGACTTGAAGAGGCTTGGGAGTAAGCATACTTATATAGGTACGGAGGGCTATCACAAATAATAATAACTATTCCCTTATTATAAATACAAAACATTTATTTAACTTTTAAATACAATTTACTGTGACTAGACATTCCATAACTATTCGACTAACAAATCCTAGTAAATAAAAACAATAAAAAAAATCCTAGCTTGGTTCTTGTTGCTATATTTATAAAAACATCGAGTTAATCCAGTTCCTCGAATTTGAGCAAATATTTTATTTTTTTGTTACCTACATCATATCCCGTCATATTTGTGTCCGTGTTTTGTGTCTTTGTTAAATGTTCAATTGCATTAATTTCTATTCTTCCATAAGATTAACATTGGATATTTGATAACCCAGGGGGCAGAGCTATGAAGGTGGACGGACACCAAACCCCCATCTAACACATAAACCATGATTTAAGACCAATTAGTTTAGCCGGTAGCCTGCTCACAAAAATCGGCTTATTTTGTTAATAACTTACTGACATTTGCTTAATGTAAACATTGAAGAAATAAACACGATTGAAATATAAACAGCTGTTTACAATTACTTGGGCACAGGTTCACCACACTTATTTACCGGTCGAATGGCTGCTCTTACTGAGTGGATACTTACTGAGGAGGCGGCCTCTGACTGAGGGTAAGCCTCGGCCTGAGGCGCATACGGATCAAAAGACTGTACTTGTTGCCATAGTGCTGGGTCCTGAAACAATAGCAATCACTCATTCAAACGGATTTTTTTTAAATTAATAGACCAAATAACTTTTTACTCACAGTAACTATTGCATCGGATGCTATTCTTTACATAATAGAAACTTTAAACTTTCATTCAAAAAATGTTTTAATACATATTAGCGAATTTCCCCTATAGGGAAGAAGCTATTACCGTAGTCAGCATGGTAAGATCTAGGCCCGGGACCGTGATAACTTTTCGTTTTGAGGTCCCCACATGCCAAAAACACCATTCGTTTAAAACTCTATATATATATATATATATATATATATATATATATATATATATATATATATATATATGTCCGTGAGCACAATAACTCTTGAAAAATAATCCGATTTTGATGAAATTTGGCATAAATGTGTAAAGCAGCATTTATGACTTTAAGTTTGAAAACCAGACAGATCGACCTCTCCGAAGGGATATTTTGGGGGGGGTTTTGTACCCCTAAAATTTGTTTGTTGTTTTTTACATATAATTTTTGAAAAAATCAAATTTTGTTCTTTTTTTCATTCGAATCAGCTTAAAAAGACGCACAATTTGGTATTTTGATCGTTGCTTTTGATCGTCAAATGGTTACGGAGATATTGAAAGTGCTAAACACAGTACGTTGTCCAATGTTATTCTTATGGAGAATAAGAAAAATTGTATATCTCGCTTATATCTCAACTTATCCTAATGAAACTTGGTATATTGCTTCACATCGTTGTATTCTGTTGATATTTTTACTAAAAAACATGTTTTGGCCGATAGTTCCGGTAGCAGCAAACCTGCGTACTCAGCCCCCATGTTATTCTTATGGAGAATAAGTAACGTGTTATCTCCCTTAATTATGAGCATAAATAAATTAATTTTGGTATGTGGCTTTACCTAGTTGAGTTATATTGATATTTGTATAAACCCCCATTTGTTGTGTTCCTTGCTTCAGCAAACCTGCATACTCAGCCGCCATGTTATTCTTATGGAGAATAATTAAAATGTCATAAATTGTTTATTTATGAATGTATATTGATGAAACTTGGTATGTGGCTTTATGTGGTATTAGATACGTATATATGCATTGGTAATTCGCTGAGTACGCAGGTTTGCTGCTATGGGGGTATTTTACATCGGCTTGGTAAGGTTTTCTTCCTGTTTGAACTGTTTTTTTAATAACAACTCATTTGAAAAGATTTTATTACTGTAAAAATAACTATGCATAATTATGATGGTCCAAGTTACATTGGGAGGTTCTTGGAGAGCGAAGAACAATTTATGCTGCATTCTGTGGAAAAAGTTATAAACTCGCTTTCTAACCTGGCCAAATAAAATCATTATGTAACATTCAACATTAGGCCAGTGAGGTCGAATCATGGAGCGATTTTCTGATTGTAAGAATTCCAACGAACATTTTTATGTACGATTTGTTAGGGGTTGTCACGATAACACCTTCCAATTCGGTATGGGAAATTTATAATTTGATAATGTGTAATAATTTAAAATATGCATTTTAATTATGATGATGAAAAATGTATGACATTCAATATGTTTGATATTGTTCATTACCTCGTAATGTGCCCTTTGACCATCGTTCTGCAACAACAAATATGTATTATATAGTGTTCATCTAGCAGTAACTGCAAAATTAATAATCTATACTACAAAATAATCTACTACACCAAAACCGTATCATTTTTTTCTGTTTCAGAAGCGCAATTTTGCTTTCAGTTCACCTTTTTTATAAGTTTGATGTAATATATTTATCTACTGGTATATATAAAGCCAAACTGTGACAGGAACTGTTGACGTCGCCCGTGTACCTTATCCTTGAATGAAAGGTTTTGGTGAGAAAATTAATCGGAGGTAAGGTATTAAGTAAAAGTGTCAAGTTGAAAGACATTTTGAAATATTGGTATTTGATCAGCTGTGTAATGGAATCAGGTGATGAAGCAAAGCTGTTGAGCAGAGACAGTATACCTAAAGTAAAAAATATCCCTCACTCAGATACATTATAAGTGTGATATTATGCATTTTCCTCCCAGACACTTTTGCATGTAATTTATGCAAATAACTCTGATTAGTTGTATTCAAACATGCCAAAACTGTAATCTGAGAACTTTGTGTCCCTTTAAAATTGTTAGAGGCCTGTAGAACAGTCAATAAATTATTATACTTACTGTGGATGGTTAAAGAGTAAGTCTGATGTTCATACTGTACTTGTTTCAAAAAGTAATAAATTCATTAGCACGAGTGTTGTAAGTCTTTACTAACATGCTGATTTCCAAAGCAGTTTGAAACATGATTTCATATTATTTACTTTATTTCATATATTTTACTATAATCTTCATACATTATTCTTCTATCTTTATCACCTACCTCACGTTGGTAGTCGTACGCTGGAGTACAGGGCTGAAATAGGGAAACAGGTGCTTAAACAAACGTGTCATTGTAAATTATTTATATAATAATCTTTTTATGGAGCTTTCAAAAAAGTCTACACCAACCAAAATCAGTTATGGACAAAAATCTGATTTCATAACAATATCAGCAATGTAACTATCATGAAGAATTGTAAATTAGCTGAATCACACTAACGCCACCCTCACGCCTGTGTTGTGTGCACTGAGCTCTATGTTATATCTGGAGTCACTACACTTTGACTAAATATTTCCCAAAAGCGTGCCGGCTAGTTCAGCTTTTTTACTTTGTTATGTTGTCACCTTGGAGTTAGCTGGACCAATCAGAATTCAGAAGGTGGACGCTGTCAAAATTAAAAGTCGCCGACAGTTGTCTACAGTCAACAGTCTTTGGTTGTATTTACTGTCAACAGTTTACATTGGATTTGAATTTAATATTTGAATCATCCATTATTTATTAATGTTACTATGTTAATATGTAAGTAGAATAAATAATTAAACTAACCACCCAAGTGCCCGTTTTTCAATGCCATTCACCAACTAAACTAAACCTAGAAACAAGGCTATTTTCATGTTACCTAAATCATTACTTAGCTTCAAGATTATCGGTTACTTTTTATTTAAAACTTTTCGCAAGATTCCAAAGTTCAGTTTAACAACAGGTTTCAACTTGTAATGTTCTTTAAAACAATGATAACGGTTTTTAAAAATCACTAAATTTACATTGATTTAAATGGGGAATAAAATGACTATACCACCAAACTGTCAAAAACTCCCACAATGTATCAGTAAAACACATTTGCGAACATAACGACCAAAACCACAGCGGCACGCTTTTCTAACATAGAGTGGTGACTCCAGATATAACATAGAGCTCAGTGGTTGTGTGCCGAGCAGAATGTACGCTCTAAAACTAGCATGTAGGACTTGCTTCCAGCAAAACATATGTTCTAAGGAAATCATCTTATTCACTGTTGCGCTTCGTAGTTTCACTTTTTAAATTTAAAATAAGTTTCGGTTTTTAGGAAAAAGCATAAGGCTTGACCATTTTAGTAGAGGTAAGAAGATAGGACACAGCTAACTCACCTTGGAACAGTTCTGACGACTCAAATAACACATAATCCACACACAATAAAGGTAATATTTTGGCATGCACTTTATAGCCTTTATTAAACTTGAAGAGAATAGCAGTTAATGTAGAATGATTTTAAAATTTAGTTTCCTGGAACTAAATTCACTTTCAAAACTATAACCGAAATATTACCTTTTATTGTTTGTTTATGTGTTCTTTCACTCATCAGTCCTGTTTCAAGGTGATTTAGTTGTATCCTATATTTTTTCCTCTACTAAATTTAAAATTAAAATGTTGTCATCTATCTATAATATTATAAAGAAGAGATATTTGTTCTTTTGTCTATCCCGTGCGAAGAACAGGTACATCAGCTAGTTTTAAATATAAGGATGGTATTATAAAACTGACATACTTTCAACCCGATCTCAATCAATAGCCAGCTCCTTTATAATCAACTTTATTACTAAGTATAGACTAAAGTACGGTCGCATGTATATAAATCTTCTAGTCAAATTTATTTTCAGAAATGTCCACCAAATCCTTCACTGGAGTCAGTTGCCACACACACTTGGTTTTATGAGGGGAACTTTTCTCCTTCCCCCCAAAGGTTTAGTGGCAACATATTCAGAACCTCACACTGTTTTGTTGGTAGCCACATACAAATTAAATTGTTACTAACACAAAACGCTGCATAAATCCACATGAGCAGTAGTTGCTGGTGCCTGGTGCTGGTGCCAAAGTTATATGAGAAACAATACAATAACCAAAAAGATGGTGAGTCGACAGATGGAAACAGTTTCCAATTCCGTGCAACATATCTTCCTTAATACTTGGGAAGACTAATCATTTTGGAGATTACCTGCCTCATGCTAAATGTGAAAAATAAGCAAACAATTCAAAATTATAAAAATCATGATTGAATGGGGGTGAGATTCTCAGTCATTGGTACCCAAGCTACACCACTATATCTTGCAGTGACACGTTCAACTACCTACCCAAACACAGTTCTCTACGGGCAATTATAATATTATGTATTGGTTAATATTGACGTAACCCACAAACCAAACAAAATTGAACAGTAAATAAGTGGAAAATTATAGTTTTTACTATCCCAAAAATAATACAATTGGACAGCATATAATGTGTTAACCGCTAAATGAAAATTTCAATTTGCTCCACAACCATTAGTCGTTGAATCACGATACAAATTTATTTAGTTTTTGATGTTTTGTATTGTTTTATTTTATATTTGTGGTTTTATGACAAAACTATAAAAACTGTAAGAGACTTTAATTAAAGTCTCTAACAAAATGGCACCACCCCCAACCCTGGGAAAATTCGGTTTCAGTCATTATAGGGCTTAGAAGGTTCCAAAGCTATCAAAAAAGTGGCTCTAACGATTTTATTAAAATCATTTGAGCCAAGTTTTTGATAGCTTTGGATTTTTCATGATTCTAGTGTTTTTTTGGGAATAATTACCCTTCACAGTCAAAAAGTCCAAAAAGAATACAAACAAATCTGGAGATACGGAGATTACTACCTACATACAATAACTAAATTCGATCAAAATCAGGCCATTTGTTTGATCTCTAGGTCTATACACACTCATACAGATAGACAGACAGACATCTCCTCAGTAAGCAATTTTTGGGGTTGTGGGCCCAAAAACAAAATATTTTCATTGATAACTCAATATTTAAAATGTTGATAAAATCTTCTCCATATACCACATGCATAAGGGAAGATATAGAAACTGATGAAACACACCTTTATGTCCAACTTACTTGGCATGGAGTAGGCTGAACCTGTGGCACAGGATTTTGTGAAAGTTGATAAACTCGTTGCAGATGTGACATCGCCTAAAGCAAAATAAAATTTATTAGCACACAGTGTTCTTTTTAGATAAAGTGTTCAATAAATTGTATTACAGGCGTTACTTGTCTCGGTTAAAGAGGTTCTTTCTATCATGTTAATCGAGTTTAATAAATCCTATAATATCAAAGGTTTACGTAAAGAATTAATAATCGTTGCTGTTTGTTTTACTGACAGCTCTGGCCGCTTCTCTCATAATAACTATATTCCCTTTAACTATCATAGCTCCTCGATGGTTTTACGATTTTTGTAACATTGGTTTACAATTTATTTTCAAGAAAAACAATTATTCATTTGGTAGTTCCAGTGGGCAGAATATCTTATATCACTAGTAATAATATTCACTTTAAATTCCAAATAACACTGTCTGACCAACCTATCACGAAATCTACATGACTGCAGTGGCGGATCCAAGGGGGAGGGGGAGGGGGGCGATTGCCCCCCCCCCTCAAGCTCAGAAATCTTTGTTACATACTGTATAAAAATAAGGCAGTTATGTAACTTGTATCTGATTAAATGTGTTGCGATTAATTCTTTTTCGCCAATACAATTTATGCATTGCCTACCATAGGTTATTTTTCTAAATGGTCTGTATGCATACTAAAGTTGTGGAACTAAGCGTTAACAGTTAGTGGGAGTGATAATTTTGTTCTGATGACGCCTGACAGTTGGCTGCACTGACGCGACATGACTGCCCTTACACCCTGCCTCCTTTTTTACCCGCGAAACCACGGTCGCTTACTTGGGTGTGGGTGCCGGCAAATGCCAAGATTTAACGTTGTGTAGTTATCAGAAGATCTCAGATACAACAGCGGTAGCTCGAGTGAGCGGGGCGGCGAGGTGCAGGCAGAGTGGTGCGTACGTCATGTTACCATGGTAACGGGAGTTTGACCACGCATCCACTGTGTCCACGAGATATTGTTAGTCATCACACCCTGACACTGCACATGAACGCTGTTCTGCCTTTTCACCTTTTCTGTATTACTTCAGTTCACTTTAGTGTATGTTGGGTTTAACTGTTATTTTTAGTATTTGATTACTATTACAATTATTACTTGTAACAATAAAAATCGGAGGGGGGATTCCACCACTAAGTTCGCCCCTCTCTCTCTAAACTCTAAAGCTGGATCCGCCACTGCATGTCTAAAAGGCCTACAGAGTTTAAATTTGACATATAGGTGCTGCTTCGGCCCTATAGGTGCTTACTAAGAAACGGTATTACGAAATTCCCCATGAGTTCCGCCTGCCTGGGTTCCCATGTATTCCTTATGGACATTCACTTTGGTTTGAGCTGATGAAAATTCAAACAGCTGATCTTGATTCGTAGTAGTTCCACGGGCTAACTACAGAATGCAGCACACACAACTGTCATATTAGAAGCTGCAACGAGTCGGCTAGTAGTTCAATAAAATATCAAAATATTCATTAGTTGGAATTTGTATGTGATAACTGTCTGTGGTGTTAATTAGCTGTTAACTGCAATTATTACTCTTTTCCAATTTAAAACACGTCATTAGTCCAAGATTCAGATAACCTATTAACCCTTTGAGTGCCAGAGTTTTTCGGTCGTCATATCCCTAGAGTGCCAGAGTTTTTAGCAGAGTATATCCAAAAAGTGCCAGGCACAAAATCAACATTTTGCAAGGGTTTGCAAAAAAATGAATAACTTTTTTATTTGGTAAGATATTACTATCAAACTTTTTTTGTTTTGTAAGTTTAAAGTTTAGCTATAATATTATGCACATATATAATATTTAAAAAATAAAAAATTAAAAATTAAAATACATATATGTTTGTGGGAAATTTCTTTTAATTTTTTTTTATTTGTTTCAGGTAAATAAACATTGTTCAAATATAAAATTTTCACCAAATAACTACTAGATTTATAGAGGACATGTTTCCCAAAATATTTCCTGATAGTTTCATCAAATTTGGGCTGTAGGCGGACGAGTTATTTCCATAAATGTAAAAAAATATGAAAACGGTAAATTAGTACAAAAGACAGTAGCCTTACTTTATTCAAGGGTTTAAGTTTTATTACAATATTATTTCATAAAGCAAACTAACTAGGCCTCGTATATTTATGGAGTATATGTTTACCTGAACATATCCTGGAAATGTCCTGGAAGAAATAATAAAAAGTAATGACGTAAGACAAATTTTCTATAACAACGATACACAAAATCAACATTTTGCAAGGGTTTTGTACATAAAATCAATAACTTTTTTATTTGGTAAGATATTATTATGAAATTTTTTGTTTTGTAAGTTTAAAGTTTAGCTATAATATTATGCACATATATAATATCTAAAAAATAAAAAATAAATATTGGAATAGGTACATATTATACATGCGGGAAATTTGTTATATTTTTTTCAGATAAATAAACATTGTTCAAATATAAGATTTTCACCAAATAACTACTAGATTTATAGAGCTAGAAAATATCCTGGAAATGACCTGAAAGAAATAATAAAAAGTAATGACGTAAGAAAAATGTTCCATAACAACGATATATCGTTGCAATGTATTTTTCGGTAAGACCACCGACGACGATATATCCTTGTGAAGTATTTTTTCGGATGTTCCGTGCACAGCGATATATCGTTGCGTGGCACTCAAAGGGTTAAGGAGATACATGAGGTAAAACTTAAAGTTAGGCTTTCGTAAGAAGCAGGTAGACACATTAAACTGTCCAACCATGGAGTTCCCCAGTTAAGTCAAATCTGTTATCATTATTAAATGCCTGGCTGGCTGAGGAAGGTGTGTGGGAGATAATTTAATTTCACTGCGCACAGCAACCTTCAAGGATCCCCTCCCTTGGTACAGTAGCTGGTATCATGCTCTTATAGTTATCATTCCACCTTTCTGATATCCATCATCAACATCATATTTTAACCGAAAAATGTTTTTGAAACTAAAGACTTGACTGTATTTTTTTACCGTAAGATATTCTCAATACTCAATATTCAATTTATTGCCACTAAGATTCATTGTTTACATTATCCAGCTCATCATATAAAATAAATTACATAGAACTACTAGCAAAACAAAAATGTTAAAAACGCTTATACTAAATTAAAATACAAAAAAATTATTGTTTGATTAAAACAATAAAATCCTCAATTTTATTTAAAGGATTTCCGGGAGAAAGCTCTAAATTTACTTTTTGAATTTTGGATATGCCAATTTTTTTAAGTGATGGGGAAATGCATTCCATAATTTAGGTCCGAACTTTAGCGCTTTGTTTTTGTATGACTATGTTATTTGCTCCTTCAGTGTTATAGGAATGAGAGTCTTGGTACTTTTTATGACTAAATGTAGCCATGAAGAGTAATACAGTACGTTATACACAACTAGCTGTTCCCGCAGGCTTCGCCCTGCAAATGATTTATAAAACTATTACAGTTGTGTGTGCTGCATTCTGTGGTTAGCCCGTGGAACTGCAACGAATCAAGAACAGCTGTTTGTATTTTCATCAGCTCAAACAATAAACGGTATCAGGAAACTGACACATACTTTCTCCCTTTTAGCCCAACTTTAATGAATAAATCACTTTTTATTTATTATTTACTAAATATAGAATACAAAGCAAGGTCGGATGTACAGAAAATCTTGTAATCAAGTTGTTTTCAAAAATATCCACCCAAATCCCTGTTTAGGAGGCACTACAGAATCCATCGCTACACACGTGGTTTTAAGAGGGGAAATGCCCCCTATTCCCTCCCTTAGGGTTATTAAGGGGCAACATATTTCAAATTTCTTCTGTTGTTCAATGCTAACTTGACAAAAATGAATGTCCATAAGGAATACATGGGAACTTTGTCGAGGTCTCTGGCGGAGCCTTAAGGTCAGATCAGGATGAAAACCATTTAGTTTTCCTACTTTATGCCTAAAGAATCAGTGTACAAAATTTCAGCTCTCTACCTATAACATGGGAAGGTGGAGAATTAATGATGAGTGAGTGAGTCAGTCAGTCAGTGAGTCAGCCAGGGCTTTGCCTTTTATAGCTATAGATAAGGCTAGGCAAAGTCATGACTCTCTAATCTATTTCCCCCCACGAGTACCCTAAACCAGTGACACACCGTACAGCTCTTTTTTGTAACTTGAAAAAAGTTTATTGTGCACGTTTTTAGCGAATTTCCCCTATAGGGAAGAAGCTATTACCGTAGTCGGCATGGTAAGACCGAGGCCCGGGACCAAGATAACTTTTCGTTTTGAGGTCCCCTGACCCCAAAAACACCATTCGTTCCAAACTGTGTATATATATATATATATATATATATATATATGTGTGTGTGTGTGTGTGTGTGTGTGTCCATGAGCACGATAACTCTAACTCTCATAAAAATTATCCGATTTTGATGAAATTTGGTATAAATCTATAAAGCAAAATTTATGACTTTAAGTTCGAAAACCAGCCAAATCGCTTTAACCGAAGGGGTATTTTTGGGGGGTTTTGTACCCCAAAAATGGGTTTTTTGAATTTTTTAAATAATATTTTGCAAATAGTCAAATTTTAGTTTTTACCATTGTATTCAGCTTCAAAAAAACACACAATTTAGTATTTTGATCATTCCTCTACGTCAATTGGTTACCGAGATATTGAAAGTGCTAAACACAGTACGTTGTCTAATGTTATTCTTATGGAGGAAAAGAAACATTTTTATCTCGCTTATTTATGAATGTACACTGATGAAACTTGGTATATGGCTTCATATAGTTGTGGTGCATTGGTATTTGCTCAAAAAAATTTGTTCCAAAGGCTCTTGTAGCAGCAAACCTGCGTACTCAGCCCCATGTTATTCTTATGGATAATAATTAAATGCTATGTCCCCCTTAATTATGAACATTAATGGATAAAAACTGGTATATGACTTCACCTAGTTGAGTTATATTGATATTAGCTTACAAATACATTTTTTGTGTTCCTTGATGCAGCAAACCTGCGTACTCAGCCCCAACGTTATTCTTATGGGGAATAATTAAAGTTGCATATATTGCTTGTTTGTGAATATATTTTTATGAAACTTGGTAAGTGACTTTATGTAGTATTAAGACATTTATATCTCCATTGGAAATTCGCTGAGTATGCAGGTTTGCTGCGACGGGGGTATTTATGTTTCCTCAGGTTTCAATATCGTAAACTAGCCTTCAATAAAAGAGGGCAAAATATGTCACTCTTAAGTTAGCAATGTTTCACATTTTATATAGTTTCCTTATTGAAAAGATAGTTTTTTATCATTTTAAATTTAAGTCTTTAACATGATCATTCCAACGCAGATTTTTTCAACAATAAGGCCCAACAACTTTACAGAGTTTGTTTTTGGCATGAGTATTGTTTGGCATCTACAGTAATTCGACGTTCAAAATGAGATTTTTTTATGAAGTGAAACATAAAATATACCCGTCGCAGCAAACCTGTGTACTCAGCCAATTTCCAATGAATATATATGTCTTAATAACACATTAAACCACTTACCAGGATTCTTAAGAAACATGTTCACAAATAAGCGATATTTAAAATATTAATTATTCTACGTAAGAGTAACATTGGTGACGAGTACGCAGGTTTGCTGCCACAAGGAACAAAAAATAATGGGTTTTTATTAAAATATCAATAGAACTCATCTAAATGAAGTCATATATATCAAGTTTCATTCAAACACATTCATAAATAAGGGGCATATAACATTATAATTACTCTCCATAAGAATATAATGGGGACCGAGTACCTAGGTTTGCTGCTACGGGAACCATAGGCGAACAATTTTTTTGTGCAAACAACAATGAACCACAACCAGATGAAGCCATATACCAAATTTTGTCAGTTTATAAATAAGCGAGATATACAATTTTTCTTTTTCCCCGTAAGAATAACATTAGACAACGTACTGTGTTTAGCACTTTCAATATCTCAGTAACCAATTGATGTAGAGCAATGGTCAAAATACCAGATTGTTTGCTTTTTAAGTGATTAAATAAAAATTACATGTGGAAACCTCAAAAAAAACATTTTTAGAGTACAAAACCCCCTTTTGGATGGGGGGATTCATCTAGTTTTCGAACTCGTTCAAATACATGGTACTTTACTCATTTGCACCAAATTTCATTAAGATCAGACCTTTTTTACGAGATTTATTGTGCTTACGGACACATATATATATATATATATATAATTGAACGAATCGTGTTTTTGGCATCTGGGGACCTCAAAATGAAAAGTTATTATGGTCTCGGGCTTAAGTCTTACCATAAGACCTACGGTAAAAGCTTCTTCCCTATAGGAGAAATTCGCTAAAAACTGATTTACTTGCATTTTATTTTATTGGAGAACTACTTGATGGAATATAATGCAACATATTGAATGTCTAGGATTTGTCAGTTACACCTTGTAGACAGCTCATGGGGTCTTAACCATGTACTGGGCTTCTAGGGTTTATCAACTTTGACGTTTATGAATGGCCAAATGTTTAATTGATATTAAATCTTGTAAAATTAGTGTGGTGAGTATAGAACAATTTTAAGAATGCTAATGAATTATGATGAGAGAAATTTTGTATGACAAAGAAGGATAAGATGATATGTTCGATGTCTAAGGTGGCATATCAAGGATACCAGTGGACTCAGCCCAAATACCTCCAAAGCTCATTCCCTTCTCACCATTGCTGTAACACAGGGGATGACAGGGGTGGACAGGTGGTAGACAGGGGGTAGACAGGGGAAGACAGGGGAAAACAGGGGGTAGACAGGGGTAAGATAGGGGAAAGACAGGGGTAGACAGGGGTAGACAGGGGAGGACAGGGGTTAGAGAGGGGGAAGACAGGGGTTAGAGAGGGGGTAGACAGGGGGAAGACAAAGGGAATAGAGGGGTTAGATAGGGGGTAGACAGGTGGTAGACAGGGGGTAGACAGGGGGTAGACGGGGGAGGGGGTAGACAGGGGGAAGACAGGGGTAGACGGGGGGGGTATACAGGGGTAGACAAGGGGTAGACAGGGGTTAGACAGGTGGTAGACAGGGGGAAGACAGGGGTAGACAGGGAGAAGACAGGGGGAAGACAGGGGGAAGACAGGGGTAGACAAGGGTGGACAGAGGGTAGACAGGGGGTAGACAGGGGGTAGACAGGGGGAAGACAGGGGGTGGACAGGGGGAAGAAAGGGGGTACGCAGGGGGAAGACAGAGGGTAGACAGGGGGTAGACAGGGGAGGGGGTAGACAGGGGAGGGGGTAGACAGGGGGTAGATAGGGGTAGAGGGGGTAGATAGGGGTAGATGGGGGGAAGACAGGGGTAGACAGGGGGTAGACAGGGGTAGACAGGGGGAAGACAGGTGGTAGACAGGGGGAAGACAGGGGTAGACAGGGGGAAGACAGGGGGAAGACAGGGGGAAGACAGGGGTAGACAGGGGTTAGAAAGGGGTAGACAGGGGTGGACAGAGGGTAGACAGGGGGTAGACAGAGGGAAGACAGGGGGTAGACAGGGGGTAGACAGGGGGAAGACAGGGGGTAGACAGGGGGAAGACAGGGGGTAGACAGGGGGTAGACGGGGGAGGGGGTAGACAGGAGGTAGACAGGGGGTAGACGGGGGAAGACAGGGGGTAGACAGGGGGTAGACAGGGGGTAGACGGGGTAGACAGGGGGTATACGGGGGAGGGGGTAGACAGGGGTAGAGAGGGGGTAGACAGAGGTAGACAGGGGGTAGACAGGGGGTAGACAGGGGGAGACAGGGGGAAGACAGGGGGAAGACAGGGGGAAGACAGGGGTAGACAGGGGTAGACAGGGGTAGACAGGGGTGGACAGAGGGTAGACAGGGGGTAGACAGGGGGAAGACAGGGGGTAGACAGGGGGTAGACAGGGGTAGACAAGGGTGGACAGAGGGTAGACAGGGGGTAGACAGGGGGAAGACAGGGGGTAGACAGGGGGAAGACAGGGGGTAGACGGGGTAGACAGGGGCAGGTAGACAGGGGGAAGTCAGGGGTTAGACAGGGGTAGACAGGAGGTAGACACACTGCCACCCTGGTGAATAGTCTGCTGCAGCTACAGTCATATCATGTCAAGTTGGATAATTTACAAAATTATAATTTTTCATTTGGGGTAAATGTCCATTGTCATTTTTCCACAACAAACCTAATATTACATTACAATGTATACCCTATAGGATAAAAAAATAAAACTTACCCTAGGATCTGGGCTTTTGCAGGGCGACATAGGCAGTAATTTCTGAAAAATAAAGCAATAATTTATTTTATATACTATATTTATATTGAATTTACCCAAATCAATTTTTTTCTATAATCTAAATTGAAACTGTATTCGGATAAACTGTTAAAGCCATTTCAAAACCTGTGGTTCCGCTTAAGGTCAATCTGAAGGAAAACTTTGTATCCCTAATTTCATAAATCACTTATTCCGTCAGAAGCAGAAGGCCTGAAATAGAGTATTATATTTTAATTTTGCAAGTATATAATATATTGTACCTGCTATATATATATATATATATACTATCGATATTTAATTTTCTGTTCCCTTACACATTTTCTTTTCATGAAGGATGAATGCACCAATGAGCGCCTGTTAACAGTATTTCTAATTGTTACTTGGCCCTACAACGTTATTATTAGATTTACAAGCTAGAAACAAATATCTGAGGTGTATCTTGTTCTTATTATGCAATTGATTGAGAAATTTCTTTACTAGAAATCCAGCAGGCCGATTTTCATAATTGATGCGGCATTCGAAACCTCTAGTGGTGCAGATGGTCAAACAGTTAAGAAAGTGATGATTTTTTTATTATTTATGGGGTAAAATACAAATTATATTTGAAGTTTTAGAAGTTTGGAAATACAATATATTATACACTAGTTGTCCTGTTGCTCGAATCCGAGCAAGTCTGTACCCAACCAAAGGAGAAAGGTTTCTTCAGTTGTAAACAAACATAACAAAACATCTGATATTAAAACGGATGATAACAACGTACTTTCAATCAACACGTAGTTAGACTTCCGCCGTCGGATATTGCCACTGTTCCGAAAATTCATCCCTTTACTGAATGTAAGTGACGCTTCTTAAAATTCTGAGACGTACTGGCAAATCTAAGTAAAAATACCTTCAATTTGATACCTCAAACTTTAAAATCCATCCAGCCGTTATCGAGTTATGACTGTGAAGAAAAACCCCTAGCGTATTAATATATAGCTGAGCCTGCTGTCATTTTTCTTTTTTAGCTACTAAAAGGATGATTTCTAAGAATCTTATGTAGGATCGAGATTTGAGGGTTTAAATCATTCGCTTACATATACTACATACATCCACCCTTGCTGAAGGTGTTTTGATTACAAGTTCTGTTATTTTACCTGCACAGGTACATGTAGTGGAGAGTGTTGTTGTTGTTGTTGTTGCTGTTGCTGTTGATACTGTTGACGAGCACTGGCCGTTGGAGGAGGGTAGCGTCGGATCGCGCCCCCCGCCGCACCGGGATAAGCAGCACAAGGGTCTGGGGGCTGGGGCTGGGGTTGGACACAAGTATTATTGGACAAGTTGTAAAAACAGGCTTGACTTGAGAATGCAGGAAATAACTAAATCATTAAGCTTTCACAGTTACAGAAGCATTCCAACAAGTTAAAGTAATTGTATTCCTACTTGATTTATAAATATCTCCAATATTAAATCAGCAAGTATACTAACAACACAACAAAATATTATTGCACTTTTCAAGAATATCAAAGTATCGAATTTCAATGATTTTTAATAGTATGTTCTAATTTTATAACTCAGCAGTTGCTGGATGAATTGTACTTTGTTACACGGTTGAGCATCACAGTGTCTAGTCAGAAATATTTATAAAATGTTTTTAAATATTTGGACTAAACTTAACTTGTTTTAAAGGATAACTTACCGCACAATCGTCTTGGGCTAGTCTGTCGAACACTCTGGACCGAGCCTGTAAGAAACAAAAATAGAAATGTGAGCAAGTTTTGAAGAATTTAAATAGGTATTTCTAGTGCTTAAACGTTGAAAATTAAAATTACAAATTACGTCAATATATGTGTTTTGCAATTGAGATATATTGTATATTTCATCAAAACCAGTACGGATGCACTGTTTCCTCCACATCAGAAATCATAAACCTGCCCATTTAGTTTTAAGATATTACAGTACAAACCCACGCAAGACATGAGAGGCTGTATAAGTTCCAAGACAATGATGGAGGGAGTTCGCACCCATAGGTTTGTGTATGGGATGTTTAGAACAATGAAATGTACAAGGAAATATAATCTTATCTTGTTTACTACAGCTTCCTGGATTTTCGGTCTCTTCATCAGAGCAAGTGGTTTGAATTGTTAAATATTACCTAGACAAACATAGACCAATCTACTATAAAGTTTGTGTAACCTTCTGGTCAAGGTTTACTGTCAAAGATTTAAGGTCGAACTAGTACCTCTGATATGACCTGTTGATTGCTAATGCAGGCTGTCGATTGCTAATGTAGGCTGTCGATTGCTTAGTGACAAACGGCTTAACGTGCCTTCCGAAGCAAGTGACAGTCTGAGTTTCAGAAGTCACACAGACTTCACCGGTAATCAATAGAATCCGGGTGTTTTGGATGAAAGTCAATACTCAACCCACTACGACTGCCACAAATAACAAAATAATCACAAACTTTGTATGGTCCTCAGTGATGACAGACTTCAAACTAGAGTCAAGGTCAACTTTGTTTTTATCTTTACTCATTTTAGGGTTTTAGGCAGTTTGGCATCATAACTGTGACCTACCTATAATGGTCCAGTTGTTAGTGAATTTCCTATGGAAAAGTGAACTATTAGCATGATCCGCACGGTGAAACTTAAGCCCAGTACCACCATAGAAGTTCCTAACATGACCCCCTGAACACGTTTTGGGGGGTCGTTCAAAATTATATATATACTAGGCTTATCGCTCACTTGCATTCCTCAGTCAACTCAAGTTTAAATCAAACTCAACCATTGTAGTTCATTAACCAAAGAAAAACTACACAAAAATTACCTTTGGTGAGCACATTAACACCTACACAGGCGGTCCCATATCGGTTCGATATCGAAACATTTTACCAACCAGCTGCTTGTTAGTTTTATCGAATGAACTCTCAACTATGATGGTTGGTTCGAGGTGAATAAAAGCGAAAAATAAAGTGCTCACTCAATCAAAGTGAATCAGATATAAATAAAAAGTTGTAGTTACAATTTTAAATTGGAGTTCTACAAATAGATTTACGAGTAAAAAAAACAACAAATTAGACTTCAGTTCACAACAAAATTATAGTAACCTAACCTAACCTAACTCCGCAAAGCGATGTATAGTGGCTGTTCGTTGTGCAACATAATTACAAATAAATGAATTTGTAAAAACAAAAAAGTCAAATTAAACAGAAATAAATTGCAGCCACAAAAAGTAAGCATCAAAAGTAGGATTCAAACCCGTGACCACGTGATCTTGAATCATCTGACAAAATATCCACTGGGCTACTGGGCTAAATTCATTCGATAGAACATACAATCGGTTGATTACATTTTCCAATATCGTAACATACGATATTCGCGATATTGGACCTCCCGTGTAGGCGATAATGTGCAGTACTTTGGTATTATACGGATGCCACCCTTATACAGCGCGTTGCGGCAGTTATGTTAGGATGGGTTGTCATAAAAATGATTGTAGGACTTTCCTTGTTTTGTTACGAATCGAACGATACCTGATGAGTCATACTTCTGGCCGCCAAACCCCCTCCAAATAGGCGTCAGGTCGTTGACCGGAGCGCGCGCATCACCTGTCACCGCCTGTATCTGGGTCAGTGTCATGAGTGATTTATTGCCGTGCACTACGTTACATTTGTTTTCATAATGAGTGACGTTCTTTTGGTGTGGGATTTACCTCGAAATGAAGAGGAAACCGTACGTATTTTTATGATAACCCATCCTAACATAACTGCCGCAGCGCGCTGTATAAGGGTGGTGATCGGGTGTGGCTGCTAGCGGCAGCGACGCATTCAACACGATCCTAGCGGACATCGCTGCCTTTTGGGAGGCACAACACAAAGACCGCTCATCACAATGATGTAAAATTTGTACAGTAAGTCAATAAAAGTACGTTTTTTTTCGAATTATGTAGTTATCCTTTGTATCCGGTAAAAATTTAACCTCCAAAAATAGTGGCATCCGTATAATACCAAAGTACCTAATGTGCTCACCTTGTTTTGTAACAGCTGATTTATATAAACCTCATGTGAGCAAATAAGTATCGCCTACACGGGCGGTTTTGAAAAATCAGCTGATACAAACATGAGGTATTAGCCAAAGATAGTTACTTGTTACTTACTTGTTACTTGTTACTTGTTACTTGTTGTTTCCGTTCATAGGCCGATGGCGTTGAACAGGTCAAAGTGCTGAATAAGTTTCAGCCACTACAGAATGTGATTGGTAGGGAGGGGAGGGGTCAGAGAGTCACACAGGGGGTTACATTGCCTGAGGTGTTCAATAATACTTTCCACAGAATAAAAACAGTGCACAATCAAATAATTCTTAAGTGTTACTTTAAATTTGTTGTCATCAGCAATGGATGAAATGAAATTAGGCAACATTTGATAAAATTTTAAACGGCGTAAAGAGGTTTTTTTTCAAAGACCGACAGTCTGTGAAAGGTGGAAAATTTCGATTTGAACCGAGTATTGTGAGTATGATTTCTTTGACATAGATTCATTAATTTTTTATTCCTAATGTATATTACTAACTCATAAAAATATAAGGCAGGAACAGTCAAAATACCTAATCTTATGAAGTAACTCTCACAATGCTCCCAAGGAGCGAGCCCAAAGATGATCCTGATGGCCTTTTTTTGCCAGGTAAAAACTTTCCCTATGTGAGTCTTGTACCCTCCCCACAAGGCGATGGAGTACATGATGTGAGACTCCAAAAGACTGAAGTACACAATTCTAGAAACGTTTAAATTGCAGAATTTACATACTCTTCTCAACACAAACAGCCCTGAGGCAAGCTTTTTTTCTATTTTATCAATTTGGTCGGCCCATGATAAACCATCGTCCAGCCTAACCCCTAGGAAATCAGAAGAGTTGGAAGGATCCAGCATGTCCTCCCCAATAAAGACATTCAGATCATCAATTTCGTTAAACCTCCTCAATTGATGTGTACTTATGCAGAGATACCCTGTCTTTTCGGTGTTTAATTTCAAGGCGTTGCTGGAGAAATATTGAGCAAGTGTACTGATTTTTGAAAAAGTTTCAATTTCAAGGTCATGGACGTTATTGTTCTTGGTAAAAAGAGTGGTATCATCTGCAAAAACAAATAGACTCTCGTCCGACACCATCCCTTTCATATCATTAATATACGTCAGGAACAGTATCGGGCCAAGAATCGATCCCTGAGGCACTCCATTTTTGACCAATTGTTTGCTCGACTGAAATTTTTGAATTTTGAAATTTGATTGATGCTTCAGCTCAGCAAACTGGTAGCGGTCGGAGAGGAAGGAATGTAGCCAGCGATGGACACATCCTCCCACCCCAAGCCCCGCCAACTTCCCAAGCAAAATTTGGTGGTCGACACAATCGAAAGCTTTGGACAAGTCTGCAAAGCAGCTAATAACAGATTCCCCAGCCTCCATTGCATCGATACACTGATTTACAAAATCAATAAGTGCCAATTTGGTTGATTTGTTTTTTCTGAACCCGTATTGCTTTTTGCATATGAGCTCATTCTCCTCTAAGTAGTGAGTCAGCTGCTCACTCACCACTCACTCGAAGAGTTTGGAAATGGAAGGTAGGAGCGAGATTGGACGATAGTTCCCCATGTCCGACTCATCCCCCTTCTTGAAAAGAGGTTTGACTTTTGCCAGTTTGCATTGTCGTGGAAATACCCCACTGATTAGTGAGGTATTTATAATGTGGGTGAGTGGCTTAATAATTTCAAGCTGACAGATTTTAATTGTTTTCATACTTATGTCATCGTACCCTGTGGAAGTTTTGGGTGAAAATTTAGAAATAAATTTGGAAAGATCGGTCTCAGTGATTTTTTTAAAGTTGAAAAAGGAGCAATAATTTACCGGGTGCAGAGGGGTGTTTACTGTTGTTACATGATTATCAGTTTTCAGGCTATCGGCAATATTGACAAAGAAGTTATTAAAGATTTCACAAGTTGCAATGGGATTCTTAATTATTTCCCCATCTACTTCCAAAACTACATTTTTTACTAAGGTGGGACCTGTTTGTCTAAACTTATCTATTATTTTCCAAGTTTGTTTTGACTTATTACTAGCATTAGACAAGGCATTTTCAATCCATTGAGCTTTAGCCACCTTGATGGCATTAATGTAATTTAATCTACAGTTATTGTAAGTTACTTTATCTACAGGTAATCTTGAATTCTTAAATTTTCTAAAAAACTCAAACATTTCAGATTTTAAGGCAGAAACCTCAGGGGTGACCCACTTTTGTTGCAAGGAGGGTTTTACTTTTTTTCTTTTTATCGGGCAAGCTACATTAAAATAAAATAGAAAAGTTTCTAAAAAGTTGTTATACATTGTATTGAGATCAGAAGAGCTGTAAACACTTTCCCATTGCTCATATTTAAGCCTTTGTTTCAATTCAAAAAGATTGTGATCCTTGATTTCCCTATCCCAAGACCAAGTGGACTTTACTTTATTGCTGTTTAAAGATGGAACAAGAATAGCTATGGCATCATGATCTGAAATGAGAGGGGATACAACAAAAGCTTTTACATAATTAATATTGGTGATAAAATTGTCAATGCATGAAAATGATGTCTCAGTAACTCTATTTGGTATATTTAAAACTAAGTTTAGGCCATAGCTTTTTAGAATATTTTTGAATCTTTTACACCTATAATCTAGTTTTAGATTGTCAATGTTATAATCTTCAGCAATCAAGACTTTCTCACAAGATTTACAAGCTGAGTCCAAAAACAAGTTTAACTTTTAAAAAAATTCGTTCAAGTTTTGATCATCAGGTGTCCTATAAAGCCCCGCAACAAAATAGGTCACCCCATTTAAATTCATTTTAATTTGGGCAAGTTCAAAAACAAAATCTTGTCCAATACTATCACAATTATTGATTATTTTGATATCACTCAAATTTGAATTAATGTTGGCAAAAATGGCTACACCTCCCATCCTGTTGTCTTGCCTACAATAACTATGAACTAAAAAATACCCATGCAAATTTATATTGCCAATTTTATTTGAGTCTAGCCCATGTTCGCTGAGGATAAGAATATCTGGAGTTTCTTCATCAAGAAAAATTTCAAGCATTTCTATCTTACTAACTAACCCCCTAACATTGAGATGGACTATTTTTGATTTGTTTGTTATGAAGCCTAAGCTACACCTCCCCCTCCCGGCCCGCCCCCGCATGACAAGTTTTTTGGCCTATCTGGTTCCTCCTCCCCATTGTTCTCAACATCATTCGCTCCCGCAGTGCCACTCGCACCGACCCCCGCAGCCACACTAACTCCCGCCGCGTCCATTAGTGTGCTTTCATTAAACGGCTTTCCAAAAATGTACACATTTAAATGGGCCAAAATACTCAAAATTACTTCTTCTCCGATTAATAACAGCTAAACGGATGATGGGATCTTAAATCTGATGGGAATTTGTTAGTTGGAAATTAAATTTTCTACAACTTTTGTATTTAACATTTGTTGCTATCTCTTACCGTGTCCGTACAAAACACGCTCAAAGTGGAGAAATTGAAAAAGTGGAATTTTCCCCGCCCCAAAAATGCCCCAAAAACTCAAAAATGCTAACTTTTGGTAATTTTTCTGGGAGTTTCTCATCAAGAGCTTTAATTCAAGTATGGGGTCAAGGGGGGTTCGATTACGGGAAGTGCCTCATAGTTTATGTCAGTGAGTGAGTGAGTGAGTGAACCCGTCTAGCTTTATATAAGTAGAAGAAGAAGATATATATGTATGTATGCACTCTGACGGTCACATTTTTGTCTGATTTACTTCAAATTTGGTAGGGGTGTTCCTTTCTATAATCAGTTGGACAAGTTCGTTGGGCAAAACAATCGAAAAACTCTAACCCCCTTTTTTGGGGATTATTCTTTCAAATTTTGAGTTTTTGGGCCCAAAAAGGGTCAGAAAAGCCCCGGACATAAAATTAATGCTTTTATTAAGATGAGAATTAGTGAAGCAAAATTTTTAAGCCCTCTCTCGTCATTCTAGCATAAAAATTTACCGAGTTATTAAAAAAATGTATATCAGCTAAAAACAGTACTTTGCCTTATGGGGTTTTTACATTATAAAAGCATGTTACTGTATTCATTTGTTGGTTTATTTGTATCATCCCCAGCAACCTTGCACCTACTTTCAAGCCTGACTGGACCTTCTCTTAACCTTATAATGCGCAAAATTTTATTCCTAGCATTGCAGGTAAATGAAACCAGGAGCATCAGAACAGCCAAAAATAAATGTTTTCAGATTTCAATAAAATTTGAATAAATGTATGTTTCTACACTGGTTTTGAGTTTTAAAAGTTTTGTATGTTGAAATTCACTTCCCTCACGTCAGCGTGCTGTGTGCAAACTCGTTTAGGATTGAGCTGTCCATCTTTGAGTAAAAATGTAATTCCCAAATTGACTGACCTACACTGACTCAATTACTAAAACACCAACCACCATGTAAATGTTATGCTGCAGGATCATAAAGCATTGGTGTTCCTTAACATGATTGACAATCAAGGGACACAAGGGCCGCGCAAGCCGACACCGCTAGAGGGGGGCAGTGTGCGTGGCGCTCAATTGGTAACAAGATATCCTGTAATGAATTTATTTTGTATTTTTCTAAGGTTTTTGTTAGGTCTGTGTTGTAGGGTACAGTTGCCCCCCCCCCAATCAAAATGCTGAAATTACCCCTCTGCACTTCATAGTGTCACAGTTTCCTTACTGGTCTATAATCTTACTTAGCACTTATCCTATCCCATATCCTATACTCTAATATAAGTAAGGTTTGCTTGTTTGCGACACTGATCTCCAAAACGGCTCCAATGATTTCCTTCAAATGTTCGAAATAACTAATTTCTGGGATAAAAATTAGTTCTATACAGGCCTCATCCCCAGGAAAACATCAAATAAAGTTAAAAAAACTTAAATGAAAAGTTAAAAAAATTAACATCGGGCTTGCTTCAAATCAAAACAAAAGAATTGTAACAGCTGTTCATAATCAACCAGGAAACTGTCAAAGTAATGCTCATGTTGTTTATGATTATTAACATGTGGTTTCCTGAGAGCAGAGATTAAAAGATCTGAGCGAAGATTACACATATAGAGTAGTAAAATAAATCAAAGGGACATTGAGCTATAAATAACAACTGAAGGGACCTTAAAAATGTAGAAAAAAGGCAAATGAGTTATACAAATCTGATTATCAGTAGGGGGAAGTGGTGAAATATTACTCCAAGTCATCTAAACAAACAGACTGGCCTTCCCCCGAGCAAAGCTCGGCCCCCCAGGTACCAATCTACTCAAGTTGGTAACCCCCTAGCAAGTATTTTTACTTTTAGTAGGCTTCAGAAGTAAGACTATTTTTCTCAAATTGTACGGTTCACTAGTTGGAAACTGCATGATATAATCAATAGTTTCCATTTAAATCTGTTTTAAAAGCAGGGACCGTAAAGCATCCCAGATGTTGAGTGTGAGCACAGGTTTTTGTAAATAATTTAAGAGTTATAATTAGTTAATATTTTAATAATAAGCCAGAGAATCATTACTTACTTCTCTTATTAATCGCTGAGCCTCGCTCTCCATTTTGAAAGACTGAAATAAAATAAATTACATAATTGTTATATATGTAAGTAACAGTTTTATGTCATATAGAATTATACTATTGTAAAATGATACAAGTTTAAATTCAGAACTTTTATTTTAGTAATAATGCAATTTTTCATTACATTGTGTCACACTACTAGAAAACTAAACAATCATTGATCCAATCATAATTCTATACATTTGAGGGTATAGAAAAAATGAAATCATAAAATATGTTCCTTGTAATTTAGTTTTAAAAAACCCTTTGGTATAAATTTGTATTTTTATATAAACCTACAAGAATCGTAATTAACTTTTAATAGGGAATATAGTAATAATAATATTTGTTATTGCCATTACACCAAATATTCGTTATCAGCAATGTTAATACTAAACAAAGATTTTGAATTTAATTAATATAGATTAAAAACGTAGTAATAATCTGCTGTACTGGAGCTACAGCAAGGTGTCAACAGTGATATTGCTTCATTAATGCATAATGAAACTGATGTTTTTTTAGAGGATCAGATAGTTTAAAGTGTATATTAGAGTCATCTGAAAATATGCACACAACTAACAGACATGGAAACAATTTATTTTCAATCATGCATTATAATTTACAAGGTTTAAGTAGAGTAGGCAAAGCAATGGAATTCAGTATATTTTTAGAATCTTTTAATAAAAAACCAAATATTATCTACATTTCTGAACATTGGTTGAATGATAACAATGTTTTTATTTTAAATCAAATTGTGGGATATAAAATTGTGAATTGTTTTTCTAGATTGAAGATGTTAAGAGGTGGTGTGTGCATATTGGCAGAGAATGAGTTGCAAGCTAGTCCTTTAATTGATATTGACAGGTTTTGCAAAGAATATTATTTTGAGTGTTGTGGAGTCAAATTGGATTTGCATAAGCCAGCTATTGTAATTTGTATCTACAGGGCAACATACTTTGATAAATTAGGGCTTGATTCATTTTTTCAATTACTTGACTCACTATTACAATATGTTAATAAGAGATACTCTCAACATCTGTTGTTTTTGGCAGGATATTTTAATATTAATTTACTTGATAAGAAGGAATATGTAAATTATTTTATAAATATGTTACATTCATACAACTTAAATATACCTAACGAGTCAGTACCCACTAGGGTTACCTCGGTTTCAGAATCATGTGTAGATAATGTTTATACTAATGTATTGCTGTCCAACTGTGAGCTTAGTATATTTGACAATGATCTCTCTGATCATACTTTCCAAATTTTAAAATTTGGAAACAGGTTCCAGGAAAATACTTATAAGACACTTTCACAAAGAGATTTTTCAAATGATAATATTTCAAGTTTTGTTAAGTTAATGGAGAATGAAAACTGGGACTCATTTTGGTCTGAAAATTTTAATAATGTGAATTTATTGTACAGTTTGTTCCTGAAGATATTTAAGTTTCATTTTAACGCTTGCTTCCCAGTGAAAACAATAAAAGTTAAATCAAATATGAAACAGTCAAAAAAGTGGGTAACACCTGGAATTGTTATTTCCAGTAAAAGAAAGAGAGAACTACACATGTTAAGTAAAAATAGTAATGACAAACATTTTTTAGCCTATGTTAAAAAATACAAAAAGGTTTTCAGGGAGTGTGTGAAAAGAGCTAAAATGCAATACAATTCAAATTTAATTATGAATCCTAATAAAACAAAAATGGCATGGAATGTGGTAAAAACAGAAACATCTGTACAACAAAAATGTTCTCAAATTGACTTGTCAGGTGATAAGGGAAATCGTCTTACAAACCCCTCAGATATTGCAGAAACTCTTAACAAACACTTCCTGAACACCACAACACATTTAAATCTCACTTCAAACCAAGAAAGTTCACATTTATTATTGGAAAGATTTGATAAACCAGTCACATCGTTTCCAACTCTTCCACAAGTCACAGTTAAGGAAATTGAAGCCCTGGCAAGAGATCTGAAGCCAACAAAGTCTCCTGGATGGGATGATATCCCTCCTTTTATAGTTAAAATATCTGCTAAACACATAAGCCAGCCTCTGGCACGTATTATCAATGCATCCTTTGAAACAGGTGTTTTTCCTCATCTCTTAAAATTTTCTCGTATAACGCCGTTGTATAAAAAGAAGGGTGACTCATCTTCTACTGACAATTACAGACCTATTGCTATTCTTCCTGCCTTTTCTAAGCTTTTTGAGCGGGCTATTTACAATAGGCTTCAGTATTATCTTCTTAATTCCAATATAATATATGACAATCAATTTGGCTTTCAAAAAAATAAATCGACAATAGACGCAATTTTTGAGTTAACTAAGCAAATTTTTGATGCCTTCGATGAGAAATTATTTGCAGTTGGAGTATTCTGTGATCTCACAAAAGCTTTTGATTCCGTCAATCATAGTCTCCTGCTAAGAAAACTTGAGTACTATGGATTAAATGGAAAAACCTCCCAGTTGCTTCATTCATATATTGCCAATAGGTTTCAGTGCACCGGCATCTCTAATCATCAGTCAAAATACCAGCAGGTTTTAGCAGGTGTTCCACAAGGTTCTATCCTACGGCCTTTGTTGTTCCTCTTATATGTCAATGATTTGGCTTGCAATGTGAGAAACTCTAGTGTGATTCTATATGCTGATGATACTACGGCTTTCTTGAGGAGTAGCAATGGAGTTGATCTTGGGCAAATGTTGGACGAGGCTATGGAAGACATGAACTCGTGGTTTTCTTGTAATGGATTAATGCTGAATAAGGAAAAAACCGCTATTGTAAATTTTCATCCAAATTATAGCAATAGTAGCAGAGCTCGGGCAGAATATTTTAAGTCATCAATCAATCTATCCACTTCTATTAATTTTCTTGGTGTCATGCTTGATAAGTCGCTTACTTGGTCCGAACACATAACGAAGCTTCAGTCAAAACTCAACAAGGCTTTTTATGTTTTGCTAACACTTTCACATTCGATTGACACATCTACTCTTAAGGCTGTATATTACACCTATGTTTATTCACATTTGTCATATGGAATTGTATTCTGGGGTTGTTCCTCTGAAAGCCTAAAGGTGTTCCATCTTCAGAAAAGAATTCTGAGAGTGATGGCTGGTGCCCGTGTAAGGTCTTCATGCCCTAATATATTTAAAACTTTTGAAATTTTGCCCTTACCTTGTGTCTTTATCCTAAACATTGTGATATGTGTGAGATTGAATGCTTCACACTTCAATTCCAAAATTGAAAGTCATGGTTATCACACTAGACATAAACACTTACTACAAATACCAGCACACAAGTCATCATCTTTTGAAAAATCAGTTCTATACACAAGTAGCAAATTTTATAATAAACTCCCTCAGAGTATCAAAAACATTTCCAATATAACAAAATTCAAAGCAGAAGTGACAAAGTATTTAAAAACAAAGTACTTTTATAGTGTCAATGAATACCTTAACAGCCTGTCATTATAGTTATAAATTTTATTTTGGTTTTTAGCATTATTTGTTGACGGGTGACTTTTGTTTGTTTTAATTGTACGGTTTATTTACATTTTGATTGATCATCGAATGTATTGTATATATTGTTAGGTCTATGTATTTTAGTATAAGGAAACTTTGACAATTTCACCTGTCTAAGGGAAATTCCCTATAATAGATGTTATGTGATGTAATAAAT
This sequence comes from Allygus modestus, assembly GCA_963675035.1. Lineage (NCBI taxonomy): Eukaryota > Metazoa > Arthropoda > Insecta > Hemiptera > Cicadellidae > Allygus > Allygus modestus. The sequence continues at coordinate 354,129,011 of OY776112.1, forward strand.
AAATAAATAAAAAAGTAATACAAAATATTTAAAAATAAAAATTGTCCAACATAATGTAATCTCTCATACACCAAATTAAAACGATTGATCTTAGTTTAATTAATTATCTAAATTTGTATAGTTAAAAATAGGTTCAATTAAAATACAATACCGGTACGCTATTGTTATTCAAATTTGGACCATCGTCTATAAATTCATCAACACTGTCAAATGCATTTTTAGATAAATATTCTTAATTTTGTTTTGAAAGATAACAAATTTTTAATATTTATTAATTCCTTTGGTAAGATATGAATGAGTCTTACCCCATTTGTGATGGGAGATTTCTGAAAACATTAAGTTTGTGTTGATGAATTCAGAACTTACTCTTTCATTCTGTATTATATTTATGAATACTAGAAGCCGCCCAGTGGTCGAAATTCTACCAAATATTATTTGACGAATATTTGAAAAAGGTTTAATATTTAGTGGGTTTCCCTCTCTCTCTCCCTCACCCTCCCCAACCCTCACCCCTAGATAATTTGTTGAATGTGGAGGTAAAAAGGATAATACAAGGGCGTTACCATTCCAGTAGCTAGTAGTATTAATATTTACATTATGTCTGAAACATCTGTTCTCCCTGTTTTGCTAGCATTTGTTATACAAACAGCTGTCAAATATTGAATTATTTAATCAATTACTGTTCTTCCATAAGATTTTTTTTTTGTTGTCTTTCATTCTTTATTTGCAACTGTAAAATTACATACAACGAGCAAATGTGCTAATAATTATTCTAACAAAAACATGAACAAATAATATTAAAAAGTAGGCTCAGTAGTCTTCCTTTTTTGAACTGATTTTCAAAGGTTTCTTCTGACACGTATTGTTTTGCTCTTCTGTGCCTACAGTCATCTTATAAGATCTCGGCTCCAGTTTCTTTTTAATCTTCTCTGAAGGATGCCAGGAAGTGTCGGTGTGTGGAGTTCTTGAATCAAAGGATTTGAGTGACCATCAAGTTTGTTGAAGAATAGTTGATAGCATCTTTTGCTGTTTCGTGAACAAATTTCAATTTAAAGTCTGTATGAAGTGTCTTGTTACTTACGTAGTAGGGAACGCCAGAAATTAAGCAAAGCATTTTAGATTGAAAGGTTTGAATTTTCTTTAAGTGACAAAATTTTGCTGAACCAAAAATTTTAATACCATAAGCCCATATTGGTTTTAGAAGAGTTTTGTGCAATAGTAATTTTGATTTAGTAGGTAATTTTGAATTGAAATTGAGTAGTCGATAAAGTTGCTTAGCGGATTTATGTTGTTGTCAATGTGTACAGGAGGGCATACACCTTTCCTTAGTGTGAATGTGACATGTGACGACTTTGTTGCATTAACTTTTATTCTCCAATTTTTTAACCAATTACTTAGGACGTTAATGTGATTTTGGAGATTGTTACTAGCTTCAATGGGGTCTTCTGGTGAACTTAGAATGGCAGTGTCATCAGCAAATGTGGCGATCTTTGTATTTCCAGTTTCAGGGAGATCAGCTGTGTAGATACTGTAAAGAAGAGGAGATAATAAGGAGCCCTGAGGAACACCGGCTAATATTGGCGTGTAATCTGAGAAATCTGACCCTTGTTTCACCATAAAAAATCTATCTTCTAAATAAGAACGGAGAATCAAATAGTAAGTGGGTGGAAGAATTCTTAATTTTGATAGTAGACCAGGATACCACACCTTATCGAAGGCGGCACTTATGTCTAGAAAAACAGCACTCGTATATTTTTTGCTTTCAAGTCCAGACGCAATTGTATCGACCACTCTATGAAGTTGCTGCACTGTAGAATGCAGAGATCTAAACCCGAATTGGTGATTTGGCAATCCATTACAATCCTCAATTGCAGATTGTAAACGTGTTAAGAGGATTCTTTCGAACAATTTTGAAACAACAGGGAGTAAGCTAATAGGTCTGTATGATGAGACTTGGTCTGCTGGTTTCTCCGGTTTTTGGATTAGAATTATTTGGGATAGTTTCCATTGAATGGGGTAATGAGTTGTCCGTAATATTGCATTAAATATTTGTGTCAGTAAGGTGATACAGGGACCGGGTATTTCATGTAAAATTTCACTTGTGATTAGATCATATCCAGGTGATTTTCTTGGGGGTAGTTTAAAAATGGCCCGTTTGACATCATTTGCTGTAATTCGAGAAGGTGGTAAGGACATGAGCAAGGGAATTTCAATAGATGTTTCTACTTCGGTGGAGAATCTTCGATTGTGTTCTTCGTGGGGACTAAAACCACCAGAAAGGTGTTCAGCAAAGAGATCTGCTTTTTCTTTGTCTGATTTTACCCATGAATTGTCCGGTCGCCTGATTGGGGAAGATGTAGAAGTGTAATGTAGAATTTTCTTCGTTGTCTTCCATAAGGAGCCATCTGAAGGGGAAAGATTACCAAGTTTATTTTCGAATGTAGAAGTTTTGAATTCCCTAATTGCTTGTTTCAATTGATTTGTGCAGCGGTTGAGGGCGGTTTTATCAGATGGAAGTCTACTTTGGTACCATTTCCTTCTAGCTGTTCGTTTTAGTCTTATCAGCTCACATATATACTGGGGGTAGCAAGGACCAGATCGTTTCTTAGGAGGTTTCGGAGTTGACGAACTCCAGGCGGCTTGTTGGATGGACTTGGTTAAGTGGTCTACTGCTACTTCCACATCCCCGCCAGTTTTCAGTGGGAGGTTTATGTTTACTGTGGACATAAGTGTGTTTCGAAATAGCTCCCAGTTCATTATCCCATTTGTTAGAGATAGTTTTTCAATTTTTTCTAGAGGGGCACATGAAATTGTTAACAGAATTTGAGAGTGGTCAGAAGGAGATTGTCAAGGCAGTTGAGGGATTTATGAAATTGGCTTACACCCTTTGAAATGAAAAAATCAAGTAGATCAGGTGCTTTATTTACAGCTGTTGGCCAATAAGTAAGTGTGCCAGGTGAATGATAGTTCAGGTTGTTAGAAACGACAGAATGAAGCAGTTGGCGGCCTCTCGGGTTATTTAACCTTGAACCCCATTGTACATGTTTGGCGTTATAGTCTCCCCCACAGATGAAATGAGAACCTAGGTTTGAAAATAGTTCTGTAAAATGATTCGAATTTATAGCAAATATAGGGGGGCAGTAAACAGCCGAAAAGGTTATTTCAATGTTATTAAAAACTACGGTTGATGCTGCTGACTGAAGGAAATTTGTTGGATTGATGGATGGGTGAACAAAGTGTTTGAGACTGTTTCGGACAAGAACTGCTGTACCGCCATATGCCCAATTGTCAGGGCGATCAGCTCTGTATATGTTGTAACCTGGAATGTAAAATCTAGAGTTTGTAGTAAAATGAGTTTCACTTATTAAAGCGACGTCTATACGTTTCTCATGTAAAAGTAACTCTAGTTCTTGTGCGTGTTGGTATAAACCATTTGCATTCCACAGCAGGACTGTAAGAAAAATATTTGATAGGTTATTTGTCATTTTTGGTGATAAGAGCTTGCATAAGTTGAGTCATCATGGTTAGTAATGGTGAAAAAAGGGCTTTGAATTCTGTAAGTATTGACGTTAATTGTGTTACAATGTCAGTTTGATTGGAAGTGTTGTGAATAGTGGTTTGAAGTCGTTTGGCGTAGTTATGTTCTTCATTTGAGTGTAAAGTATTGGGAGTAAGTGCTCGTTGGTCGTTTAAGTTTGATGGAAAGGCTTGTGATTTTGGTTTCGGAAGTTGAGGAAATGATGAGGGTGATAGATCAGGAGTCGGGTGGGGGTGGCGAGAAGGGGTTTCTTCTTTTGATAATCCATAAGATTAACATTGAAACTTTGAAAGCCTGTGAGGCATAGTCCTGAGGGCCGATGTAAATTATAAGGGGGTTTTGCTCATCTACAGGACACTACCTTTCTAACGGTCTGCGCGAATGTCTCCTACGATGCACACAAGCTGAGAAAAAAGGAGGACAAGTTTTGTGCTTGCCTATTAATATAAAGAACCCAACCACACATTAATTCACATTTTGAAAGTTAATGTACTATTGTTTCCAATATAAAGATGGACGGCAGGGTCAGTAAATGCATAATCTTGAAAGTGTCTTTACATGATTCTCTAATATTTAAATTAAAAAATATTCTTATAGTTTTTTTTACACAAATAATCTTTTTAAGAGAAAATAATGTCCCATGAGCAACTGTGTGGACTTTGTTAAACTCTGCTACATCCAAATTTGAACATGAGTTAGTTAATTTGCTTGAGCTAGATGAATGCCCAACAGCGCATGTCTAATAGAGCGAGCTCATGCTGCAGAGCAGTAGACTTGCTTAACTACATGCGACTAATACGCTGAAATTCGTCATCTTAACTCTAAGTGCGTCTGACTGTCCCTATTAAAATGTTGAAAAATACCACTGGCATTGACAGATAAAAAACAGGCACACAAACATTCTATCAATAACTTTTATTAAAGAATTTCTTTAATATACTATAAAAGTACAAATACCAGTACATACCTTCTTTTAGATCAAACGGCACAGATTTAAATTTACTGAAAATTTTGAACCATGCATTTTAGAATAATACTTGAGACCCTAGATGTTTCTTGCCTAAAATGTTTACATTAAAATAAATGAGAGTGACAAATTGTCATAACATATGTTTTTGGAATAACAGAAAACCAGCTTTTTAATTAAAATTTGTAATACCAAATAGGGTAACACCACTGATTATGTATACAAAATTAAAGATTAATGGTAACACTTGATGATTTAACTGCCACACTTTTAAATACCCCCGTAGCAGCAAACCTGCGTACTCAGCGAATTTCCAATGCATATATATGTATCTTAATACCACATAAAGCCACATACCAAGTTTCATCAATATACATTCATAAATAAACGATTTATGACATTTTAATTATTCTCCATAAGAATAACATGGCAACTGAGTATGCAGGTTTGCTGAAGGAAGGAACACAAAAAATGGGGTTTTATACAAATATCAATATAACTCATTTAGGTAAAGCCACATACCAAATTTCATTAATTTATTTTCATAATTAAGGGAGATAACACGTTACTTATTCTCCATAAGAATAACATGGGGCTGAGTACGCAGGTTTGCTGCTACGGGAGCCTTTGGCAAAAAATTGTTTTTTTGAGCAAATATCAATGGTCCACAACCAGATGAAGCCGTATACCAAGTTTCGTCAGTATACGTACATAAATAAGCGAGATATACAATTTTTCTTTTCCTCCATAAGAATAACATTATACAACGTACTGTGTTTAGCACTTTCAATATCTCGGTAACCAATTGACGTAGAGAAATGACCAAAATACCGAATTGAGTGTTTTTTTAAGCTGAATCCAATGGTAAAAACTAAAATTTGACTATTTCCAAAATTATATGTAAAAAATTAAAAAAAAACATTTTTGGGGTACAAAACCCCCCCAAAATACCCCTTCGGATAGAGCGATCTGGCTGGTTTTCGAACTTAAAGTCATAAATGTTACTTTACACGTTTATACCAAATTTCATCAAAATCGGATAATTTTTACGAGAGTTATCGTGCTCACGGACACATATATATATATATATATATATATATATATATACAGTTTCGAACGGATGGTGTTTTTGGGGCCTGGGGACCTCAAAACGAAAAGTTATCATGGTCCCGGGCCTAGGTCTTACCATGCCGACTACGGTAATAGCTTCTTCCCTATAGGGGAAATTCGCTAAAACATGCATATATAAAGTAATGATTATGAGTTGTAAAACGATGAGGAACAAAAGATGTTATTTTATTAATTTTACTTTGAATTTCACCAAAAAATACAGAATATTTATGTGGTGGAACAGCTCCTCCAACACCCCAAAGTCTACGTAATCCTCGTTTCCCAACTCAGGGGTCTTGACGGTGGCCTCTGGAACTGTACATATTGGGGTCTTCTTTCAGAAAATGACTCAGGCCTACCTTACCTGGTTTAAAGATTTCCCCATAAATTTGTTTTGTAAATTTCAACACATTGTTAAGCATTGTCACGGAATAAATATTATTATTAATATTATTATTCCTACTGATTACAGAATCAGAAGTATTCTTTGTTAAAACAATGGACTCTACTGTTGACATTAAGGTTGATTAGGCCCTCCGGGTGGATGATTCTGATCCTGATTCCTGGAACCAACCAACTCAACGCCAAATGCGCCACCTTCCACAAGCAAAAAACGAATTACTTCCAAGTTTCTGTTTCATCCCGTTCTCTGTACGGGGCATAACGTTCTCTCGTGGACATAGAGCCAGAGGTTTTGAAAACTTTACATAATAATCAGCAGACTAACTACGTAAAATAACTCCATAAGATGCTCCATTGATACTTTGAAAGCCCATAGGCCTTGAAGATGAATAACTCCATAAGATGCTCCATTGATACTTTGAAAGCCCATATTTAGGCCTTGAAGATGAATATTTTTCAAAACCCAAAAGGTACATCTAGGAAATTAGAGCTTTTGATTTATACCAAACATACACAAAAAAATATATTTTTAGAGGTAAAAAAATCACAAAAATCAATAAATTATTTTTAAAACAAAAATGTATTTATTGATTTTTTTGGCAATTACAGGTTCTAAAACCATTATTCTGTACGCATGTGTAGAACCCCTCAAAACTAAGCCAGCTGATTTACTAAGCCAGCTGATTATATCGTGCAATTGGTTAATATCTGGCTCTGTGCCTGCGAGATCCCTGTACTATCTTCAATAATAACTCAAAATGTGAATATTCAAAACCCCAATAAAAGGGCATTTCCGATTGGTTTGCTAACGAACTTGAACTGATTATAGAAAGGAACATCCCCAACAAATTTGAAGTAAATCTTACTTTTCTTGTTTACTTTTTCAGGCCTGAGAATGATTTGTAAATGTTACTTTGTTTACAAAAATCCATTCGTAATACATTACACAACAAAGAGCCTTCATGCAACGCTATGCAGAGTTACAATACTACAATTTTGTTGTAAACTTCTACAAAATGTATCAAACTAACATTTAGTGTAAACGCGGGATTCTCGAGGGGATAGGGTCAGATTCTTTGAAAATGTTACATTATAAACAGCTGACAACCTAAATAAACAACTCTATAAGTTGTAACCATTGACTAGTCAATGTTGTAACTCTGTAATAGTTGTAATTTGTTGTTGTTGTATTAGTTGTGAGTTGTAATTTATATAAGATTAACATTGTAACTTTCAAGGCTCCAAACTAATACATGTATGCCTGCAAGATCCCTGAATGTAGAATATTATAAAAATAATGTTTCTGATTTTTGTCTGGAAATTTTCAACCGCTAAAATTATGATTTTTCTTCACACTGCTTCAAAAACAGCTGTTTTCAACACATGCATCGCGGTGCTAAACTTGTTCTGTTTACTCCTATGATAAAAAAGTATTATTTTGATGTTATTTTCATTCTAGGACAAAAAATACTGGTTTTAATCACAAGGAGCAAAAGTGGTTGTTTTTGAAACACAATCGTGTTTTACGAGCTTGGCGAAGCCGAGGTCGGAAGAACTGCTAAGCACCAAAAACATGCTTTTGCTCCATGTGATGAACAACTTTGTTTATCATACTGCCCATATAACCCTTTGATAGTTGAAAATCTTGACCAAAAATCAGGTGAATTGTATCGTAATAACCTGTCCGTAATGTATTAACAGCTGCAATTCAAATCAAATTGTTCCCCATGATAATCTTTTGGGCAAAATACTAACTTTGAGGGCGGCCCATGCCCTTCAGATTGAAAATATAGAAGAGTGAAAACTGTAATGCACAACTAAAACTCAGGACAAATATTTTGGTACCTCAATCGTCAAAATCGGTCCAGACATAACAGAGAGCTGAGTAACAAAATAAAATATAACTCCATAAGATTAACATTGAAACTTTGAGAGCTCGTGGGGCAAAGCCCCGTGGTCGAGAGCTTATGGAAACCCTAAAAGGCACATCTAGAGGCCTTCAGACCTCACATCAGATCTACATTGGTTGAGCTTTCGATTGACACCAAATACGTATACAAAATAATAGTTTTAGGGTCGAAAATCGCCGAACAAAAATCAAAAAAAGCAAAAAAAAATTCTTTTAATAATATAGATTTGCCCTGTAAGCCGTTAAATTCCCTATAATTAATTTGTCTGTAAGCACTGATCGGCCCTCCTAGATCTTCCAACTAATCATTGCACTAGTTTGGTGTTGCTGGTTGAGATTTACGCAGATACTTAGAATAATGATTTTAGCTGTTGAGGGGGCGTGAAAATTACAAGTTTACAAAGAATTTACAAGGAACAAGGCTCTGTGGTCTGTCCAACATGCAAGATTATGGAGTATACATGTTCTCATTTCACCCAAATAAACACAAATCCTGGTTTTGTTTCAAGTTTTAATAGCTTGTAAAGCCTTAATATTGTGGGCCAGGTGATGTTTTTGATGAGTTCTAAAATCTTGGACTAAACATGACATGAAAGTACGGTATTGTTAGCGGCAAAAATCACTGTGTGTGTACACAAATTTATATTTAATCTATTATCCTGGATAAATGTTTTCTAACAATATTTACTTCAGGGATTAGAACAACTGCTATTTTATTCGGGTTATGTGAAATAACATGTGGATATTTGTGAAATAAAACAACCAAAGTTGCAAGTCACTCACAAGCATGTATGTTTGCCATTAGATATACAGTAAAACATTTTTATGAAATACTAGCTGTTACCCACAGGCTTCGCCCTGTGAATCTAAATATATAAAAGAGGAAGTATGTATATATATATATATGTATGTAGCCTATGGACTCCGAAACCGCTCGACAGATTGTAATGAAACTTTCAGGCATTATTAAGCATTATTCAAGGATGGTTTGTGTGAAGTTTGGTGCAAATCTGTCCAAAGGGCTCCGACCCAGAGGGCATACAAGGGTGCAGTGTCAGGTTTTAGAAATTTAGTGTTTACAAAATTAACAGCTGTAATTAGTAAACAACTTAATTTGGGCGCAGCAACGCGCGCCGGGAAAATGCTAGTTATTTATAAAAACTATGATAGTTCTGTGTGCTGCATTCTGTGGTTAGCCTGTGGAACTACTACGAATCGAGATCAGCCGTTTGTATTTTCATCAGCTCAAACAAAAATTAATGTCCATAATAAATACATGGGAACTTTGAACCCCCGTGGGGCATAGCCCTATAGGATTTTCACAACTTTAAATGCCTATATGTTACTCAGGACCATCAAGTACCACTCTGCAAAATTTCAGCTCAATTGGTCCAGTAGTTTTCACATGATGGATCTTCAGAGTTACGCACAAACATCCATACTTTCACATTTATAATATTAGTATGATTTATAAAACCTTTGTAGTATGCACAGCACAATCTAGATTGCTACCAACATGAAAGATGCTATTATGGCAAATAAATTGTGTTAATATTTTCACTAGCAGCTGTATATCGTACCCGGTTTCACTGCAGTACCATCAACAGTGAGGGTTGCATTCTGTGGTTAACCTTTTGATCTACTTTGAATAATGAATAACACTTGTTTGTATAAAATAAATATCTATAAAGCCTGTCCCATACTTCTTGCGAACACGCCTGAATCTTCGGCCGAACATTCTTCCAGACGTTCACTGGACGTTTGCCCTGTTTGAATCTCCCACACTACTCTCGAACTCCCACCGAACATTCTCCCAGACGTTCACTGGACGTTTGCCCTGTTTGAATCTCCCACACTACTCTCCAACTCCCACCGAACATTCTCCCAGACGTTCACTGGACGTTTGCCCTGTTTGAATCTCCCACACTACTCTCGAACTCCCACCGAACATTCTCCCAGACGTTCACTGGACGTTTGCCCTGTTTGAATCTCCCACACTACTCTCAAACTCCCACCGAACATTCTCCCAGACGTTCACTGGACGTTTGCCCTGTTTGAATCTCCCACACTACTCTCGAACTCCCACCGAACATTCTCCCAGACGTTCACTGGATGTTTGCCCTGTTTGAATCTCCCACACTACTCTCAAACTCCCACCGAACATTCTCCCAGACGTTCACTGGACGTTTGCCCTGTTTGAATCTCCCACACTACTCTCAAACTCCCACCGAACATTCTCCCAGACGTTCACTGGAGGTTTGCCCTGTTTGAATCTCCCACACTACTCTCAAACTCCCACCGAACATTCTCCCAGACGTTCACTGGATGTTTGCCCTGTTTGAATCTCCCACACTACTCTCAAACTCCCACCGAACATTCTCCCAGACGTTCACTGGACGTTTGCCCTGTTTGAATCTCCCACACTACTCTCAAACTCCCACCGAACATTCTCCCAGACGTTCACTGGAGGTTTGCCCTGTTTGAATCTCCCACAATACTCTCAAACTCCCACCGAACATTCAGGCAAATATTTGGGCAAATATTCCCTCCAAAATATCAGATAAATTGTATCAGCTGTTGGCACACTGTTGGCTGTTGTGTTCGAGCTTATTGTCGTAGAAAATTTATAAACAAATTTATAATCATGCAACTCACCACAACCAAAATTTTGAAGGGTGCTATGAACTCAAAGCACTTCACAAAATTAAACCACATCAAAATCCAAAATATAACCAACTGATATTAAGAAATTCTGAATTGGCACATCAGTTGGTATTGAAGACCAAGGTTCCTTCTGGGTTAAATCTCAGGTAATTTTTTCTTAAGTCTAAAATAATTCAACTCAGCTGACTTTAATTATTTTTTTTACCTGTACCTAAAATCACATGTTTTAGTTTTTAAAAGTCAGATGTAAAATATTTGTTTATTTTTATTTATTTACTGTTCAAATTCCATTCTTTCTCCTTTATTGCTTGAAAACGTTTGTATGATAAACGAAAATTCGCAAAAACTTCTTGTTCATCATTTATATCTATCTGTTTGAATGTGTTAGTATATAAAGTCGTTTGGCATCTATACCGCAAGAAATATATATACAGTTTCAAACTAATGGTGTTTTTGGGGTCTGGGGACCTCAAAACAAAAAGTTATCATGGTCCCGGGCCTAGGTCTTACCATGCCGACTACAGTAATAGCTTCTTCCCTATAGGGGAAATTCGCTGAAAAACACAGCCTTTTCGCCTTTTGTATATCTAATTCTAAATAGCTATACAGCCCGATGTGTAACTCACTCACTCACGTACACGAGTTCTAGATTACTTCTAAATGAGGTAGGAATGATGAAATTTGGCATTCATGTAGCTTGTACCTACAAACCCCCAGGATAATTGTCTAAAGTTACAATTTCCAAGTTTTAAACCTCCAATTTTGGGGCTTATGGCTTTTCAAATTTAAACAAAAAAATCATAACAGCTATAGCAAAATATCCAAACTGTCAATATAACTTTCACATGGTAGAGTATAAACAAATGTTAGAACCATTGAATAAAAAGAAATCAGATTGGATGTATCCCAAATGAATAAAAATAGTATACTACATAAAAATATTTGAAGAAACAATGAGTTATAATAACAACTGGAGCGACTCCAAGCGGAGGTCTGGGGGCGGAGCCCTCAGTTACCGAAGCGAGTCTTCTATGTATGACGTTATAGAGTACGAAGATTGATTGGGAAGACCCACCAACTTCATACTTAAATTAAAGTTCTTGATGAGAAAATCAGAAGGAAAATTTGAGTTTATCAATAAACCTGTTCTAAAGAAATCACTTAACGACAAACAAATGTAATCTCTTTTAAAATATTTCAAGTTTGTCAGCTGTGAATTTTATTTTACTTTGTAAATATTTTGAAAACCAAGCGTAGCTATATATGGGCCCTGGCTAGCTAAGATAACTGCAAAACAATAACATCTAAAATAATAAATAGACATTTTTTAAATTCTGATAATGTTTTATTTACAACATTGTATAACATTTTTAAAGGGTAGAGGGCTTCATACAGCCCTCAGGAACATTGATTCTGAAACTCTGGACGGGCTTAGTCAGGGTTGGCTCCCTGGTTGATCAAGCTCTTGAAGCGCTGGGTCCTGACACACAAACTCCACCTGCTTCTCCACGGAGCCTTGAGGCCGGCACTCCTTGGAGCACTCCATCTGAGGCTGAACGCTGGAGCAATCCTTGCTGTCCCTCTCAATCACTCGGATACGCTTCACGGCGCATTGGGAGTACTTGTTGCTTTGGCCGCGGTACTGCTTTCCCTTGGAAGATTTCCTGTTGGAGTTGGGGCTCTCAGCTTGTTCATCGGCTACGATGTTACCGTAGATTACAACGTCACGGTAGCACTGGCCATCGGACACCATTTGTTGGGCGCGCTGCTTCAGTTCCTTGGCGGGTCCCTGGCAGGAGCTGTCATTCAGAGCGTAGGATGCGGCAAACTCGAGGGGGTTCTGGAGCACGCAGTCTCGAGGTGTGGTGAAGTCATCCTCGGGCTTGGTGTTGAATGTTCCACAGAGACCTCGCACTTCAGAGCGGTATCTGTTCTGGGCCTTCATCTTGATGGCGGTGCCGTCATACTGGATCTCGATGTCCTGTTGAGGAGCGTACATGCGTATCTCGCCGGCAGGAGTGGCGTGCACCTGGGCGTAGGTCTCACCGGCCTGGTCATCCAGGCTGGTCAGTCTGTTCTCGGAGACCTGAATCTGCTGTCCGTTGACCCTGACATTGGCAGGGCTGTTTCCTGAGGTGGGCTGCATCTGAATGGCGTTGCCTCCGATCACGACCATCAGCTCCTTCTCATTGGAAGAGGAGGCATCACGGACCAGGACAGAGATTTGCTGGTCTTGGTCTTCATCGGATACACTGCTGGTGGAGGGGTCGTCCTTGGGAGTGTAGTGGAACATGGCGTGCCAGCACTTGCCGAGCTCGATGGGGTAGGACTTGTTATCGAAGGTCTGAGCCCAGTTGTTGTCGATAACGCAAGTGGGGAACTGTTGTCCTTCAAAAGCTTGCTGGGCGTACATCTGAAGAGGGTTGTACTCGGGGTGCATGACCACCAAGGGAGCGAAGAACCTGTTGATGCGGACATTGTTGAACTCCGCAGACAGCAGGGGAGCGTCCACAGACACATTGACGGACTTGAGGTCAGGGGCGAATCTGGCTTCCAGCTCCATTTTGTTGGGCGGGTTGTTGGGGCTGATGAGATCCTCATTCATGTACTGGTAAGCGGCATAGCGAAGGGCGGCGTAGGCCTTGTAAGTGGCGTTTTTCAGAGAGGCAGGGATCTGAAAGTAATTTTGGTATTATTATATATAATTATTATAATCAGTGAGTAGTTGTTGAAGTTCATATGACAAAGGGACAAATAAAACATTTAGTTTTAGTTTTAATCATTAATTTATTTTGATATATTTGGGTGTATAGATTAATACCTTGTCAAAGTGGACAGCGAGCTTGTACTGGTCGAGCAGATTGGCCTGGGTGGTGACGTTGCGGCATGCATACTGGACAGTGTTGCCTTGTTGCATTTGCTGCTTGCACTCGTGAGCCAGTGGAGACTGCTCCAGATACTGCCAGCGAGCTTGGCTCTGTTGCATCTTGCCCTGATGACATACAACGTACATAGCAAATATATATCTAAAAATACACAATAATATGTCTTTATTAAATTAGGTTCATCACTTTTTCTTACATTCAATAAACAGAAAATATGTAAGTATGTAGTAAGTTTGTTAAGTTCTTATCTTTAGTGGATGTACGTCCAATAGATTGTACTTATTTGAAATAATACCTATTCTTTCAAAATTTAAGTACTAAAAATGAATGCCTAATATTCTTGATTGTTTACCTTGAACTGCATTCGTGCAGGTTCACTGGACTTGTCACCAAAAGCGACCTCAGCATTGAAGTAGGAGTTAGGGTCAGCATTGAGAGCCTTGTTGAAGTTCATGAGGGGAACATTGGGCATGGAGGACTCAGCAGCGGCATAGATCTGTTACCAAAAAGAAAGTTGTAGAGTAACGTCAATTATAAAAAAATGACTCAAAATCCAAATAAAAATCATATATGCAAAAGGTGATTTGTAAAACTGTATTCCTAACTATTTAAGTTAATTAGAAATCTGATTTTTCCATGTTTCTGTTATTTATAACATTAAACTTTGAAGAAATCATGTATAATATCTGGAGATGACTGACCTGAGCATGCTTGTTGTTGTTGTTGGCCTGTGCAGGGTTCTTCTCAGCCCAGAACAACAGTCTGGAGGTGGCAGAGACGTTGCTAGCGGCCACAGCGATGGTGGCGACGTACTGGGCGTTGGTCTGGCCCCCAAACTCGGCGGCGAGATCGACCACATAGTTGTCACTGTCTGGAATACAATACGAGGTTCTTATAATTTGTAAATATACAAACAACTAGCTGTTACCCGCGGCTTCGCTCGCGACAAATGAAAACACGTTATAAATATTAACCTGACCAGCACCATCAAATTTTTGTTTAGTTTTACCATATGACTTCCTTTTCCGTAACTGACAAACAATAGCTGGTAATTTTATAAGTGATATCCTCCTATAAGATTCGTATTGGAACTTACAGGACCCTTGGGGTGGAGCCCTAAGGTCGGATGTGGACATAACCAGGTCTATATAAATGTATTTTGCAAAGTTTTAACTGGCCATAATCAATTCGCTAAAATAAAAGTTGGAGAAAAGTGCTATGATAAAGAAGTAGTTTTGGGGAACTGAATCATTTATCCATTGGGGTGAACAAATGTGATATGTCAAGCCCTATTCATATTGATAATCAATTATTTGAACAAACAGTTATAGTTGAAAAAAATAGCAGAAGATAAAGCAGTTATCACCAACATTCCTATATAGCGTTTCAGCAGTATTTACTGGCACCATAACAGTGATTCCTGCTCTAGTCCCTACTTGCCTGTAAGCGATGGAGATCGAGTGAGACATTATGATATTTCCCAACATTTCCCATAACTTGCCAATTCTGACCAAGCTGTCGTTTATGAATTTTTAATTTTTAACAATTTAATGCATTTTTTAGGACCACTTTTCAAGTATTTTCGTTTAAAAGTTAAATTTAAACTCTAAGTTTCAATTTATCAACTGGGATATTAAATTCATAAAAATGTTGTCATACGATATTCAAAGTTTACAAATTGTACCAAAATAATTGCAATTTTTTGCTGAGCTTTGTTGATGATAAGTTTGCTCTTCATTATTCATAATAAAGCTGCATATGTGAGACTTACCTTGGATACCATGTCCGACCTTCTGCAGGAACTCTTGCTGCCTTCTCCGGGAGCCGGGAGCAGCGGAAGACGGCTTAGCCATGTTGGCGGAGAGTTTGTCGTTGGGAGAAGCCCTTTGGTTGTCACTTGAGCCTCGTTGGTTATCCTCATTGCTGTCACCATTACGGTCGCTGTTGCGGTAGTTCTTGTTTGCGCCGTTGGAGTTGCTCGTGCCGTGCGTGTTGTTCTCATCATCAGAGTTGTCTACTAAACACATCAAGATAAGTTCTTTGGGGTTTAACCATTTAAGTTGTTTGAATTTAATCTCTTGAAACGAAAACTTTACAGATCAACTTCAATACATTTAGAAAGTTTCCGTACTTCTTGTCAGTTAAAAAACAAGAGTGTTTAATTCTAAAGTTATAACGATTTTTTCATTTAAAAAAAAATTAAGTTGTTTAGAACAAGGTTGTAAAATTAGTTTTGCTTCTTGTCATTAACAGTTCTACCGACTTCTGTCCCTTCAATAATCATTTTCATGATCAATATGCTTAGCGATTACAATTTCCAAATATTGACTCATTTTTTCGCAGTAAACTTACGGTAGGCAGCAGAGAGACGGGCGTATTTAGCTGTAGACTTGTGAGGGTTGTAGGCCAGAGTGATGTTGTTGAGGTTCAGGGAGTCCTCGGCCCAAGCGTACATGATGGCTGACATGGGGTCTTGGTGCTGGTGGGCCTCGTTGTAGATGGCAGCAAAATCAATGAACTTCTGCTCGCTGTGGTAGTCAAAGTCAAAGGCAAAACCGGTGCTTTCCTTGCCAATGGTCTTGTGCATCTATAACAAATAGGAAAGTACTTGAAGTAACCAAATAACTAAAATCAGAAACAAATGTAAATGTATACCCTGTCAATGTTTGTGTTAAGTATGTAGTTGAAATCTTGATGTGTTTCACAGTAAAGTATTCCCTATACAATTATAAACATTATAGTTACTGCCTCCTGTAAATACTCTTTCAACTTTTGAAATAATTCCTATCCACATTTTTATTTCAAAATAATAAAACTAAATAAATTATCGAACATCGACAGTTTTACTGGGGATATCAAATAAATGTTGTTACACGAGTTGCATGCACTGCCATATAACTACATGACACAAGTTTGAATACAGGATTTCAGATCAAGTAGTGGGTGTGCGACAGTCTTAGCTACATCGGACGAGAAGTCGAATGGTAAAAGCAGAGCAAAGATTCACAACTGTTGCTGATGAAAGATTGTGTCGGTTTATAGAATGCCTGGTGATTAATCAGCTGCTACTGTATTTATTTACCTGGTTGGGTTGGCGGACGTGGACGATCTTCCTGTTGTCGTTGGCCTCGTGCATCTGGTCATGAGGGTTTTGAGCCATCCGGAGGATGTTGTGCTTGGACGTGTAGGGCTCGGTGCTGTACTGGAACACGTTCTGACTGTTGAGCTGGTCGAGGGGCCTGATCGTGGCAGTCACGTTGTTGTTGATCGTGTCCATGTTGATCTCGGCCCGGATGGGCAGGTTGATCTGAATGTTCCTGTTGACTCCAGCGATATAGTGCTGACTGTTGAAGGGAACGATGAATCCGATGTGAGACTGGGCGCGGGTAGAGTAGCTGCAGACAAGAACCTTTCCATCAAATACATACTTTTTTGTACATTTTGACATAACAACTTAAAAAATCATGCTGGTACTGAAGTGTAGAGGATAGATTTTCTAAAAACTTGTGTTTAGTTTTTCTTATGTGATTCTATATTTTGATGATTAATCCTACAAAAAGCGTGAGTTTATCTATTTTTATAATTTAATTTGAAGCTTTGAATACAATATCGATCAATTATTTATTTTATGTTTTTAAATTATGAGTACAAAATGTTGCAAATATAATCCTTATAACAGCTGTTTATTGAATTAAGATAAACTCATGTGACATAAATCAGATTAAACTCTTCTCCATATGAATAACATGGGAACTTGGAAGTCCCAAGGGGCAGAGCCCTGAGACCTAATTTTAAATTCTGGCTCCATTACGACTTTCTACGCAAAATTACCTTCATAGCAAAAAAGAAATCATTGAAATCCGTCAAGTGAATTGTCTCGCAATCTGCGTGAACTAAATGACCCGATTACTTTAATATACCATTCAGCCTATAACATATGGTTTGGTTTTTGAGGGTGAAGTTCTACTGTATGCACTGAGTGTAATATTTGTGTTGCAAGGCCAACTATAATACTGACACAAACTGCAAGTCGACGGAGGCATTGACAGTCTTTGGGACCTGGATCTCGTGGCTGTTGCCACTGGCGACGTCGGGATGGCTCTGGGCCTGGGCCTGACCTCCGATGTACATCAGGGTTGGAGTCTCGTGGGTGAAGACGAACGGCAGACCCATGGCGGTGGGGAAAGCCAAAGCCATGGAGTGCTTGTCGACGATCTTGGTGTAGTTGAAGTTCTTGCCAGAGCGGAGGGAGGCGGCGGCACTCTTCACCACTGAACAAATAGATGTGGTGAATTACTACCAATACCAACTATCAGTAAACAGCCTGTATAACTGGCCAAACAAAACCAAGGAATATAACGAAATAAGTTCCATTGATCACAATTCTTCAATATCTAATATATTGATCTAACTGTTCCCTGGGAAAAAACAACCTCTACTAGAAACTTTTGAGAAACCTTTAAGTCTGACTCTCGTCAACCAGATAATGAATGAAAGGTCTCGGTAAGAAAATATGAGGAAAAATGTTTTCAATACATATGGTTTTACGATGAATGCTCTCTTCAAGGTCATAAAACAAACAAAAGTGTCATGTTAAAACACATTTTAAAATGTTATAATTTGATCAACTGAGTGTCATTTGATTTGACGATAAAACTGAAGTACGGTAATCAACAAGAGCGACTGGGTCTTGGAGTTTGTATGAAAATAAAGACAGTGGTCGAGAATCTAAAACGTTATACTTACTTTCAGGGAGCATTTCAATGGTGTGGTTGTCGATGGCAAAGAAACGCTTTCCACCCAAGACATTAAGGTAGAGCTGAGCTTCGACCTGTTCCTGCTGAGGATTCTGGATGTTCAGGAGGCTGTCAATCTTGTCAAAGCTCCAGTTGGGGTCAGAGTCGGAGTTGTGGTGGCTGTCTTGCTTGTTGTTTCTGCGGCCAGATGAAGGAGAGCAGTCATCAGCGAACTGTTCCTCGATGAGATCAGCAAGAGCATCCAGGCTGGAGGTCATGGCACCAAACTGAAATGACAAGTTGTTCCCTGAACAAACTTGATCTGGTGGTAAAAATATTAACGAGTGCAATGGTTTTATACAACACTAATAAATTATAAATGAGATGGTGCGATATATATGACGAATATTTATTTGAAAATAAATTATCTCCTTCACAATGTTAGCTGTTCATAACTATGTTTTCAATAATGTTGTACAAAATCAAAACAACAGATTAAATTATGTAACTAAGGATTTCTGAAGAAATTATTAAACCAAATGATTTTGGGTTATTAAAAAGGAATGTTTTAACACTGCTTTTGGTTTTTTTTATATTTCACTGTTAATAGCGAAGCTTTTCTAAACATTAAAAAACCTGAAATAGCCTCATTGGGGCCAAAAGAAACAAAGCGACAATTACAAACAAGTTACGTTGGCAGTTCCATTCTAAAATATATTTTTGTTATGATATTCAACCACGGATCATAAATATGTTTACTTCACTATCTTATGTTGTTTTTCATATCTATTTGTCATGTATGTATTTTGATTTAGTTGGTTTTCCATCCAGGTTATTAAATCTTCATTGAGATCCTATGTTTGATATGCTGCTTACTCAATCATAATTCATATTTTTTGTTTCTGATTACCCCGCCAGTAATTACGGCCCAATGCTGATGCTATAACATCCTGTAGTGAACTCACCCCGGCAGCCTTCGTCTTGATACCGCCCATGTTGCGCCTCAGAGAGTAGAAGACGTTGCTAGGCAGGAAGCTGTCGTCACTACCGATGTAGCTGATGGACTGTCTGTAGGCCAGGTTCAGCTGGTTGGCCATGTAGGAGCGCATGTGTCTCTTGGAGAAGTGGGCGGGCTGCGCCTTGGGGTTCAGCAGGTTCACAGCTGATTGCGCGTTCATTCGCCTGCGACAAATAACACGTTGGTGGTTTTATATTAAACAATTGTATTAAAAACTTAACTTCAGTAAAATCATGTTTTCCTAGAGTCAAATACCACTGCATTATTCATTGCTAACAGCAATAATTTGTTTTATTTATTCTTTCTACATTTTTCCTTTCGCTCCAAATAAAGAAGCCCAGCAGAAACAGTTCTAGTGTACCTCACATGTAAAGGAATCAGGACATATTATGATATTCTACTTGCCTGGATAAAAAAATAAAATACAAAACTGTAACTGTTTATCCAAAAACTCTATTTTGGTAGTTTATATAAAATGATCATTCTAGCTGTATCAGAAATATGTCCTAATAAATAACTTTTTACATTTCTTAAACTGTATATTTAGGGAATAAGGGGTACTAACAGCTCATGGTGCTCGGGGTTCTGCAGATTGTAGGCAGCACTCTTGATGGAAGACTGAACGGCAGAGTTGACTTGAGGGTCCTGGTCATCGTTGGTGAACTGAGCCATGCGTTGGAGGAGTTGTGCGGGAGGGTTGGTTCTCATGATGTGGAAGACGGCAGCGACTCGGAGCTCAGTGGCTTCTCCGGTGTTCTGGTAGATTCTGAAGAGCACAGGACGAGCGACCTTGGGATACACCTTGGCCAACTTGCTGAGAGATGTAACGATAGTCAGACGCTGGAAGTGAGTCATAGGTTCCTTGCCTTCTAGGTAAGGCTCGAAGACCTTGAGGATTCTGGGGTGAGCCAGGTTCCCGAGGGCCAGAGTCATGGTACGAATCTTAATACTGTCTTCTTGCCTGACGTTCTGCTTGAGGGCTTGAGCGAAGTAGGGAATGTACTTCTGGACAATGGGCTGCTCCTTCCTGGGCTTGAGGGCTCCAAAGGCGTGGACAGGGAATCGGTTGTAGGCAGTGGAGTTGCTCACGAAAGCCTTTCGGGCCAACTCGGTGAAGGAGAGCACCGCAGAGGTGTTGAGGAATCGCTGGTGTTGGACTTCGGAGCTGGTAGCCAGTTCCTGAAATAAGTCATCCCAGCTTTAGCAAATATTCTGAAAACAATACATTGATGTTAAACCGTTATTTTGGTATAGTTTTCATGTGTGCACGGCATTTATGAAGAACTAGGCCTATATGGTACCCCGAGGCTTTGCCCCGCAAATAATTTATAAAAACTATAACAGTTGCGTGTGCTGTGTTCTGTGGTTAGCCCGTGGAACTACTACGAATCAAGATCAGCTGTTTGTATGTTTATTAGCTCAAACAAAAATGAATGCCTATAATGAATACGTGGGAACTTTGAACCCCCATGGAGCAAAGCCCTATAGGATTTTCGCAACTTAAATATTCCTATATGTTACTCAGTACTATCAAGTACCTCTCTGCCAAATTTAAGCTCAATCAGTCCAGTGGTTAGAGCGTGATTGAGCCACAAATATCTAAACAAACATAAAAACAAACTTACAAACTTTCAGATTTTAAATATTAGTAGGATTAATTGGTGGAGTATAACAATTATCCTATTATAAAACTTGCTTAAAAATAACCTTTACAAGTTTATACAATTTTGTTTTATTATATTTATGTTGTTTGTGCAACAAGTGAATGTTGTGCAAGAGGTCATTAAAAGAAAAACATACTTTGAGAAATGTTACTTACAAAGAAAGCATTCATGTATTCGATGTTGGGGAATCGGGCGGTATTGGGCAGAACTGTAAGGAGTTCAGCAGCTTCGTTTCCTTGAACCTTCTTGGACTGGATCCATTCCTTAATGGTGAGCAAAGCAGGGCCAGTACCAGCCTGGGTAACAGCATCACGGAAAACAGCCCTACATAAGCAACAAAACAAACTAGAATTAGAATTTATATTACCATGAACCTTGAAAATGTTATAAATCGGCCATTTCTAATGACAATTAATAACTAAACACTGTCAAAAACTACCTAACTTATAATGGAAATAAGATACTCTACAAATAATCATAAACAGAATATGATTAACTTACCAAGCCTGATGCTTCTGAGCGTCACTGGAGCTGGAGTTTGAAGCTTTGGAAAGAGGGAAGTAAAGCTCCTTGGTGGCCTCCTCCATTTGCTTGGCGTTCATGGTTCTGAGGACCTGAGCCATCAGAGTAAATTTGTTCAGGGTATTTTTTCCGGGCATAGCACTAGGAGATTGCATCTCTTTACCGATCTGGTATGCAATCTTCTTCACAACAGATGCACTGTCGATCTCCTTGGCGGACTGGATGTTGTGTCCTTGGTTACTGATGAACATGGGCATGAAGGGGATCCTGGGAGCTTCGGAGAGCTTGGGTTTGGGTTGCCAACTCTCTTCTTCGCTGCTTTCCCAGGACCAAGTGGAGGAGCTGCTGCTGTCACTGTCACTGCTGGAAGAAGATGAGGAGGAGGATGATTCGGAAGACTCAGCTGAGTGCCTGTTGTTGGATCCTTGAGCATTCTTAATTTTTCCATACTGGCTGCTGTCAGAAGAGGAGGAATCTCCATTGTTATTCCACTTTCTGTTTTTGTCTTGGTTCTTGTTGCGGTTTTCCCTCTTGTCATCCTCATGGCTCCAGTTTTGCTGGTCTCTGTTCTTTCTGTTGTTGTTTTCAGATTGATTGTCTTCATTGTCAGCTTGATCAACAGATCTAGGAAAACGGTTCCCTTTGCCATGGTTATCCTGGATGTTACGTTCATTGTTTCTGTGGTTGTTGCTGGAGTTTCCAAATTCATTTGACTCACTGGAACTAGAGCTAGAGCTGGAGCTAGAACTAGAACTAGAGCTGGAGCTAGATTCGTTGTTGTCAGGGTTGTATTGCCTGTCTGCCCTCTGGCTGTTCCCGTCAGAGGAAGCCGGGTTGTACTCGTAGACCAAGTTCTTGATGGTCTGGGGGTTGGGAGGAGACTGAGGAGAGCCACTGGCAGACTTTACATCGACCAAGGTCAAGTTCATGTGACTGACGACCATGCCGTTCTGCTTGCCAAACATGAAGGGACTGGCGATGATCTTGTTGGTGGTGACAGAAGACTGGATGGTGTAACGCTGCAGACTACCGGAGATGACCACTCGACTCACCGATGACCTGGCGAGGAACTCTCCCATTTGGTTGGAGGCAGGCTCCCAGTCGGTAAGACCGGTGATGCCGAAGTGGTAGGCGGACTGGACGTCGCAGTTTCTGAAGTTCCTGGTCTTGACAATGTCGATGAGTTGTCCGTCGGCTTGGAGGTGGGGCATGGGCGCGAGCTGAGGCTTGTTCTGCAGCACCACCTTGGGCAGCGGTGAGATGTCGTACAAGGTCTCGCACTCTCCACTGACAGAGTCCTCCATGGTCTTGTAAACGCCGTTGACATTCTCCTTGGAGGGCAGGCTGTTGATGCGGGACTTCTGGAGGTTCTCACCCTGAGTGTCGACCTGAAGCTGGCTGGCGATACTCTTGAGAATGTTCAACTCCCAGGTTGGGATGTTCTTGCTCACCACCATGGCGTCGATCTAGAAAACACAAGCGGCCATCATCAAGTCTGTCTTATACAGTAAATATGTTCTACAAAACAATATTATAAGGTATAACACTAAAGTAGCTGTTACTAATTATACTATTGCATGAGCGTTCTACATAACAATATTATAAGGTATAACATTCAAGTAGCTGTTACTAATTATACTATTGCATGAGCATTATTTATGTTTAGAGTTATAATAAACAGCTTGGCAAGCTATTTATGTTTGTATAAAGTTTTGAAAGTTTATGTGATTGGTTGACTTCCTCTCCGAGTAATGCCAGAGGGGGCACCGCCCCCCTTGCCCCTATATCAAACTCTTTCCCACAGTATCTCAAAATGGATTCCGTCAAAACAATTCAGTTATAAACACTGAAACTTTAACTCTATGGAATGATGCCCCAAGGTATTTCCAAAATTTCGGTTCATACGGAAGTGAACACAAAGTAGTAAACTAGATTAAATTATGAGGTTTGATCACAACTACTTTATTAGTATAGATAATGTGTTCAATTTTTTTACAGCGGATTTCCCATTTGAATTAATATTTTTTCAAAATTAGCATATCAAATATAGATTTATTTCACTCAATATTGATATAAATTGAGATTTTATTAAAAAAACTTAAAACTGAAACCAACCCAAATGTCACCATTCAAACTTGTGAATTTGCCCAACATCTGATGAAAAAGTATTTCATTTATACCATTTACTATAGACATTTTGAGCAAGGATTTATCCAGGTTTTCATGAGAGCAGTGGAGAAAGTTTTAAACTTATGGAATTTTAATATAGAAATACTCTGACCGTGATTTGAACCTGGGCTATTAATTAATGATTCTTTCTGAGAAAAATTAGACAGTAATAATAGCTAACAAAACCTTTAAAAACATAAAACAAAACCAAAACAGAAGTACTTACAGCTCCGTTCTTGTACTTGAGTTGGAAGGGCTTGCTGCTCAAGGGCATCTGCTGGAAGTGCAGCTGGCTCTCGGGGACCGGCGACCACCAGCCCTGCGAGAGGTTGGCGTGCACATCCGCGTACTGCGTAGAGCTCACCTGCAACACGCGACAAAGGCTCTGCAATGTGTGGGAGAGTCTTATCTTCCCCTTCTTGGTGGGGTATGGCCTACTTTGGTAATCGTTCGGACATTACCTAAGTGAGATGCAAACCCTGTAAGGAAGAAATATTACCGTAATCGGCATGGTAAACCTAGGCCAGGAAATTGATAATTTTTGGTTTTGAGGTCCACAAATGCTAAGAATACCAACCGTTCATTACAAATGTGTGTGTGTGTGTGTGTGTGTGTGTGTGTGTGTGTGTGTGTGTGTGTGTGTGTGTGTGTGTGTGTGTGTGTGTGTGTGTATGCGTGTGCGTGTGTGCGTGCGTGCGTGCGTGTGCGTGTGTGTGTGTGTGTGTGTGTGTGTGTGTGTGTGTGTGTGTGTGTGTGCGTGTGCGCGTGCGCGTGTGCGTGTGCGTGTGCGTGTGCGTGTGTGTGTGTGTGTGTGTGTGTGTGTGTGTGTGTGTGTGTGTGTGTGTGTGTGTGTGTGTGGAAGCACGATAATATTTGTGAGAAGAGGTCTTATGGAGGAGTTTTGTATGCCAAACCTGATTTTTTTTATTATTTACATGGACATTTTTAATTTATCTCTAAATCACTACTAAATTCAGCTAGTAATTTGTTATTTTCAATTTTTGCTCTATTTCAATTGGTTACTGAAATATTAAAAGTGCTAAACACAACATGTTGTCCAATAAATACAATTTTATAAATCACGGATGTATGAATATATTTTAATGAAACTTTTTATGTGGCTTCATGTGGTTGTGGTCTTTCAATATTTGCACTACAACCCATTTTTTATGTCCCTGCTTCAGCAAACCTGTGTACTCAACCCAACCTACGTACGAATCCTTTACAAGTTGACAACAGATGCCTTTACTTGCATAGGTACCACCAGATTATACAACAATTACGGTAAGGATTATTCAATTCTTTATTATAAATTTAAGTATCTATTACAAATTTGAAGTTAGTTCTTCTACTGGGTACAGGTACGCTATTGATCATACCTACTTTTTTCTATTTAATTTTAAATGGTGATGCATTTCTTGCCATGATGGTGGTGTTTTCATTTAACAATGTCATTAGATTTTCTTTTAGCTGTAAAAACATTAGGCAACATCAATATTATATCATTGACTATATATACTGAAGGAGACATCCCATCTGTATGGCCCAGCTACCCCACTTAATCATTTTATTTATTGTAATTTTCTTATACAGAGTGGACAACGTCAACCCCTTCAAAGGCCTTCATGACGACACCCGTGTACTGGCCTGCCACCTGGTGGAGTGCGGTCAGAGTGGGGCCTCGACTGACCCTCGCTGCTGTCACTCACCTGGACCGAGACAGTGTTGTCAGATTGCTGCTGGACGGTGACGGAGGCCTTCATGAAGACACCCGCATACTGGCCTGCCACCTGGTGGAGTGCGGTCAGAGTGCGGCCTCGCACTGCGTACTGGTACTGGGTGTTGGATTTCCAGGGTGCTGCGAATGAACAAAACTTCATTGTGAAATGTGTAACTTAATTAAAAGCAATTGCCTTTAATCAATTTCAAAAAATACCGATTCTTATACACTTTCAATAAATTTGAACTCTTCCTGTTAAACAATTTATCACAAAAATCCAAATTAAAAAAATTTCCAACATGGTTTGTTTTTTTAAGCTAAATTTAATGGTATAAACCAAAAGCTTTGAGATTCGAACCCGTGACATTCAGTTTTGGAACAATCTGTAGGCTACATAGACTTTTATGAAAATATTTTTAATAGATAGCCCATATGCATTTTAGTGGGGAAGAATTTTGTTTGATGACTTTAGAACAAACCGTTCTCCCGTTATACATGCTGGACGGGTGGTCTGACTCACCCTGTATATATATATATATATATATATATATATATATATTTAAAAAATTCAAATAAGTTAATGAACAAGCAGTTACCTCAACCGATTGTTCTTATACACTAAACATTTAATGTAAATAATATTTAGAGTTTACTGAAAAATATTGTTATAATTTTTTATATGATTATTCATCCAAAAATAAAGAAGGAATTTCCTGTAAAGGTATCTTCTAAAATTGTTTGTTTCCTGTTGTCTTTCAGTATTTATTATTATCTAATTGAAATTGTACTACACCAAAACCTCTGTAAAAACAAAGATTAAACTTTACATATATTTTAGTCTTATCAAAATAGTACTTTGGGAAAAAACTAATATAATTATCTCCGCTCGTTTCAAATGGCAGTGTGATGGGGTAAAATCCTTATCACTACAGAGATCGAGTCTGATAAGAGTTTAGATGGGGCGTCGGGACATCGGCTCCGGTCTCACTCCTTCCACGGTCTTCTTGTAGTGCAGTACTTTGCCGAGGGTGCCAACGGTACGAAAAATACTAAAATTTTAGTGGTTCCCGGTTTCGCTAATTTTACCGAATCGATATTAAATCCTCACATACCTTGAAGGTAAATGTGTAGGAGAAATTTATTCGGAACTTTATAAAAAGTATCAGATTAAAGACAAGTTGGAAACGTGTTGTATCGTGAAACACCCGCGTCTGCTAAATTCGTTTTTTTCTAAGATCCATCGTATCGGAAATACACCAGTTCGAGTGAACCAATTTCCGATTAAAAAGTAAATTGGAGCACCTCACCTAGGCAAAATTAACCCCATTTTTATGTTTTTTTAGGGCGTGTTAAATGTGTCCACGTGTTTTGTATTGTTGTAACCTGCTGCCTTCTTCATGTTCTAGGGGTAAGTCATAGAAATTAATTGTGTTGTATTTAACTATTTAGCAGTGCTTTAGTATTATTATTATTATTTTTATAAGTGAAAGATAATTGAATTTTTGTTATTGCATAAAATGCATTATTTTGAATGATGTAAAACAATTACTTGGTTTTGTTAAAACAGGAATATACATTGTCAAGATCAATTTAACATAATTTAAAAATTTTAGCTCAGTGAAAACTCTTGGTAAATATTTATTTAATTTTGTTTGACTGTATTAAGAACTTAAATAAGATGCTATGATTAATTTATATTTAAAAGTAATTTTTGGCTCCACAATCACTGGTTAATTATTTACTGTTTCAACATCTATAAAATGGTTTGAGGCAAGTATAATAAAAAAAGCAGGGTGGAATTGGCATTTAAACAAAATAATTAATAAAGGAAATTTTAATAGGCTCTAAAAGAGAGATCGTTGGGGGTTGCACAGTAGAGTCATTTCCCCTAAATAATATATAATAAAAATAATAACATGGTCCCATGGAGCAGGACAGAGGCTGATTAATCTCCTCCATTATCAAATGTATGCCTCTGAGGATTAGTGTTGGCCAAAACTACGAACAACATCGTGACAACCCCAGAGCCTCAAATTAATTAATTGTTTTTGGTTATTCAAAGAACATCATAGTTGATTCTACCACTGCAGCCTGGTCTGTTTATGTTATAAATTTATAGAAATACTTGGAGAGTTGTGGAATCCGTTAGAAAAACAGCATATGAACATATCTATCAGTCAATGTCATAATTTGTAAAAATATCCAGCGTATTAGTAAATTATCACAAATGAATTGGTTAGCAATAGATTAGAAAGTGTAAAAAGCTATAGGGGGAAATAGACAATTATTGGTTAAACTATCCTGAATTATTATTTCATTCCTGTTACAAATTAATGAGGTTATATTGGTTAATTCAATGAATTGTGTTAATTAAGTTAATATATAGCACAAGCTCCATTCTGTTAAAAGTTCTTTAATGATTAAAATTACCTTTTAGCGAATTTCCCCTATAGGGAAGAAGCTATTACCGTAGGTCTCATGGTAAGACTTAAGCCAGCGACCATGATAACTTTTCATTTTGAGGTCCCCAGATGCCAAAATCACCATTCGTTCAAATTTTTTTATATAGATATATACAGGGTGACAATTAAGTCTGGAACCTCTTTTTTAATTATTAAACCACAATAGAAAAAAATACCAAAGTTCACACGTGCTTACTGGTGATAGTAACGCACACATCTGCCCAATTACCAACCGGATAACGCCTTTGGGGGACGGTCCACAAGGAGTCAGACAAAATTCTTAATTAGCAGCATAGGTCGAGTTTGGTATCAAATTAAAGGTCTCACTTAGCAGAGTACAATGCCGCAAACCGGACTTCAAAAGGTGGATTCATTCAGTAGTTATAGCTGTTTGAATTTTAAAACTATCGAACAATGTAAATTATTAAGTATTACAAGTAAACACCAATTTTTAAGTATCTGTGATCAAAGTAAGTGTTCAAAATGTTCCCCTCCCATCGTCTGACAATGTGGTAATCAAAGCCAGGAATAAATCCTTATCAGTAAGTATTACCAATAACACAACTACTGTTAGAATGTGAAAGTGGCTCTTTGTGTTTTCCACAAATTGAACTTTGACTGCAACCGTTGTTATCTGTATTTTGTTAGGAAGGTAACAGTTCAGTTGCACTGAAGCTTTTAGCGGGTTTAGTTATGCAGATGGAATAATTTTCAGCCATTAACAAGTTTTAAAATTGGTTATTAATTTGTTTATTTACCGTTATGTCACTTAGTGAGCGTGAAAGAATAACTCTTTTAATGATGCGTGGGTGGGGAGATAATGAAAGATCATATGAAGCAGTTAAAAATTTATTCAATGATACTTTTCCTGAGAGATATCCTATCTCTGTCCACAGTAATAAAGACAGTGGCCCATTTTGTAGAGACTGGTAGCGTTAAGGATCGTGTCAGAACTGGAAGACCAACAACAGTGACGGGTGAAGCCGCATCATTAGATGTTCTTCAGTCTTTCGTCGAAAATCCAAATGAATCAGTTAGATCTGCTGCAGAAACTCATGAAATGTCTCGTGAGTCAGTCAGAAAAGTCTTAAAAAGGCAGCTTTCAAGGCGTACCGAGTATATCTGATTCAGGAACTGAACGAAGACGACTTCGATCGGCGGCTCGAATTTTGTGAAGTAATGATGGATAGAATTGACCGAAAACAAATCCTTTTGAACGATATTATATTTTCTGATGAGGCAACATTTATGTTGAATGGCAGTGTCAATAGACATAATTGTCGGTATTGGGACAACAGCAACCCGCACTGGAAAGAAGAGAGTCATACACAGCATCCACAGAAACTTAACGTTTGGGCAGGTATTATAGGAAATCAAATTGTGGGCCCATTCTTTGTCAATGGTAATTTAAATGGTGACTCGTATCTAGCAATGCTCCAAAATGAGATAATTCCTGCACTACAAGCTGCTCTTGGTCGACAATTTCAAAGAATTTATTTCCAACAAGATGGCGCGCCACCACACTTTCCTACCACACCACACTATCCTTGTTACACAATACTTGGATACAATATTCCCTCACAGGTGGATTGGAAGACGTGGTGCAGTAGAGTGGCCTGCTCGTTCCCCTGCTTTATCTCCGCTGGATTTTTTTGTTTGGGGATACCTCAAAGATAACGTTTATCGTACTAAGCCTCGAGATTTGGCGCACCGAACACTTCTTCTCATAGTCCAAGAAGCTCAAGATATTCCTCGTGACTACCTTCAAAAATCCAGTGGATGGCTTTTACAACCACCTAGGACATTGCCAGACGATGGGAGGGGAACATTTTGAACACTTACTTTGATCACAAGTACTTAAAAATTAGTGTTTACTTGTAATACTTAATAATTTACATTTTTAGATAGTTTTAAAATTCAAACAGCTATAACTACTGAATGAATCCACCTTTTGAAGTCCGGTTTGCGGCATTGTACTCTGCTAAGTGAGACCTTTAATTTGATACCAAACTCGACCTATGCTGCTATTTAAGAATTTTGTCTGACTCCTTGTGGACCGTCCCCCAAAGGGGTTATCCGGTTGGTAATTGGGCAGATGTGTGCGTTACTATCACCAGTAAGCACGTGTGAACTTTGGTATTTTTTTCTATTGTGGTTTAAAAATTAAAAAAGAGGTTCCAGACTTAATTGTCACCCTGTATATATATATATGTCCGTAAGCACGATAACTCTCGTAAAAAAGGTCCGATTTAAATGAAATTTGGTACAAATGCGTAAAGTCCCATTTATTTGAACAAGTTCGAAAACCAGACAAATCGCACGATCTGAAGGGGGGTTTTGGGGTGGTTTTGTACCCCAAAAATGGGTTTTTGGGGTTTTCACATGCAATTTTTATTTAAATCAAATTTTAATTTTCACCATTGAATTCAGCATAAAAAACAAATAATTTAGTATTTTGATCATTGCTCTACGTCAATTGGTTACCGAGATATTGAAAGTGCTAAACACAGTACGTTGTCCAATGTTATTCTTATGGAGAAAAAGAAAAATTGTATATCTTGCTTATTTATGAACATAAACTGACGAAATTTGGTATATGGCTTCATCTGGTTGTGGTTTATTGTTATTTCTACAAAAAAATTTTCGCCTATGGTTCCTGTTGCAGCAAACCTATGTACTTGGTCCCCATGTTATTCTTTCATGTTATGGAAAATAATTAAAATGTTATATATCGCTTATTTATGAATTTATATGGATGAAACTTGGTATGTGACTTCACTAAGATGAGTTCTATTGATATTTAAATAAAAACCCATTATTTTGTGTTCCTTGTTGCAGCAAACCTACGTACTCATCCCCAATGTTATTCTTATGGAGAATAATTAATATTTTAAATAACGCTTTTTTGTGAATATATTTCTTATGAATACTGTTAAGTGTTTTCATGTGTTATGTTATATATTCATTGGAAATTCGCTGAGTATGGAGGTTTTTTGCGACGGGGTATTTAATATTGACATATGTTTATTCATGGTCATAGCGCAGCATACAAAATTCTATTCTCATGAGGCTGATCCACTGGTAGAGTATCTGGGTATTAAATTTGTTTATATAGATTGTTTTTGACACAAAGGGCCTGGTATCTTCCACTGCGAAACCTGCTCTGCATTCAATCAAAGTAATATTACAGCCGGGGGAAACTATAATATTTATGTGAAGGATATAAAGATAAGTTTAAACAAATTAGTTGAGAATAATAAGGAGGCAAAATAAATATTTTTTTCTTCACAGCGGACATTAAAACTCTTAAAATTTTAATTACAAAAAACTGCTTATTTTATAAAAAAAAATACTTTTTTGTGTTGTCTATGACGTAACCAATAAGGAATAATCTAAGAAAATTGAATGTAACATAAACGAAGGGAGCAGTTAGAAATGATGACATATAAACTGTACGGATTTGATCTGACGTTTTATTACTGGCAATTAATTGTGTTGTGTTGTTTAATTGGGTTAATTTGTGATTTGATTTTTTTTTATTATTCATTCTTGGATAGGTGGTATATACAAAAAAAGTTATTCTTTGGGGTTTTTCAATAATTAGCAGTTTTTATATAATTTAACCCTAGCAGTGGCCAGCCAAAAACTGTAGAATGGCCAACCAATTTTGGCGATTTTGCAGACCTTTTTTTGAAAATTCGTATAAAATTGAAATGAGAACTAAACATAGCCAACCACATATTCATTTCGTTCAGAAAGAACAGGAGCATCATGTAATAGTCAAATAAAAAAGATCTAAGAGATAATTCTTTCAGCGAAGTAAAAAAAATAAAAAAAAATTGAAATTTATTTTTGAAATTTCAAAAGCAGCCTCGGTAAAACTTTTTTGTCAGATTTTTTATGGAAAATTCATTATATACATTTTGTAGACAATTCAATTCCCTACATAGAAATGTATAATATGTTGGGGAAAATATTTTATTTGTAGGTATTATGTAAGTATATACGGAAAACCGCAAAATGTGAAAATTGTACAGTGTTAGTTAGTACTGTAAAAAGGATATGTAAATATGTATATGCTAATAATAATATGTATTATTTTGTAAAGCTAATAAAGTAGGGAATGTAAAAAAGTCATAAAGTTGATGGTAAAAAATTTTTATCACTTATGATTAGATAAATTTTGAAAATTTTAGGGTATTCGGAAAAAAAAAATTCTACGATATTTAGTATATAACTTTTTTTAGAAATTTATTCCTCCAAATACTATATATACATTTAGTAGGACATTCAATTCCCTACATAGAAATGTATAATATGTTGGGGAAAGAATTTTATTTGTAAGTATTATGTAAGTATATACGGAAAACCGCAAAATTTGAAAATTGCGGTCACCATGTAGGAAATATTACAAAATTAATATTTTTTATATTAGGCCTACTCAATAATCTACTCAATAAATACATCCTACCTTACAATTGTAAAAGTAATAAAAATAAATATAATTACTCACCCCCTTCCCATTATTATGTTATCCTGTTGGCTTATATCACACTCGAACATACGAGACATTGTACTAAAGATAAACAACTTTTTAGAAACACTATTTCACACACTTCAGTAATATTTATGCATAATAAAATGCATAAAGATTACTGTTATATACACACATACACTTCACTAACACTAACACTCCGAAATAATAAAGGATTTAGCAGTAATTCGCGGATAACACGAGAGCGTAACCTTACCAACAGCGACGACAAAACACGGAATGGCCGACTAATGCCCATTTGATGTGAGATGTGACGTATTTCCCTCGTCTTCCAGCAGCAGGCGGAAATAATAACCATGCGCAAGGCTGCCAATCTCAAACGCTAAATTTCTTCCTCTTCAAAATGAAATATTATATGACTAGTATTTATAACTTGCACTGGATGTAATTCGCATTTCCCATACCAGCGTATTACGCTGGTTGGCCATTTGTTACGAATTCAGAAAACAGGTTTTTTCATAAAATCGTAACTGTTGTGCAATCAATATTTTGTTCTAAAAATCAATACTACAGTGAAACTAAACTCTTTGGCTATGCAGTGGTACCACCCGCAACATCCTAAGACAAAAATTACCCGAGCAGGGTAATTCCAAAGAAGTCGTGTTTTTACATTTTCCGAGCGTCGACTGCAGGAATGGCGTAGTGGCAAAATTTCATAGTAATTATAATCGTCGTGACATTGTTATAGAACTTGTAAACGGTTCATTTATGTAATAAAATGAAAGTTCAGAATGTGATCTTTCGAATGGTATAAATATTGTTCACTTCTGAGTTGACTATTAATGATTTTTTTACCGTTACAAAAATTTCGACCCGTACCAGCGTATTACGCTGTTGGCCATTTCAGGCGACACGTGAAACCAGCGTATTACGCTGGTTGGCCACTGCTAGGGTTTTAAATCTCAAAACTTTTCAATTCTGCCATTTTACCTATTTTATTTTAATTTTAAAATAAATACTGAATTAACAAGATTTACATATATGGAAGTGTCACCTTCGTATTTGCAGTGTTTTGCTGTGCATTAAAATAATAATTTCGAATAAATTATATGGACTCATGCAAGGTTTAGTTAAGCTCTCTGTTTATAACTTTTCTTCAAATCTCACCAACAACTAGTAACTATACAACTAAATTTGGCCTTAGTAACTGAACCACTTGCTCTCTAATTCAATCCCATTTACTAATTTTGCAACTAAATAAATCCCCTAAAACAAAGTCACACCATTTGGACGTAATCTGTATCAGCGAGTTATTAAGCTATAGGGGCAGTTCAGTCTAGATTGATTATTACACAATTATCTAGGTATTTTAATTAATCAAACAGATACATATTACCTATAAATCTATAATATTATAAAAAAGAGGTGGTTTCTGTCTGTCTGTCTGTGTGTCTGATGTTCCGGGTAAACGCAAAATCTACTGAACCGATTGGGCTGAAATGTTACACAAAGGTAAATCTTGAACCCATGCAACACATAGGCCTAATCACTTCCTTAAAATCCCCTCGGGCTACGCCCCGTGAACGTCCTAAGTTTCAATGTGTGCATTTAAGAAAAAAGTAAACATTCAGAAACTGTAATGCGAACAGCTGTGGACACTTCCATTTGACAGCTTAAAGAGCAGAAGCAAGAACAGCTGTTTCAAGCTAACTAAAATGCAAATTGTATCGACTAAAGAACAGGTAAAGAAAACCCCTGTGCGAAGAATGGGTACGTCAGCTAGTATAATGTAAATATACTCACTGTTCTCTGCCTGGGCAGCAACAGCAACTGGAATCAGAGACAAAATATAAGACCCAAAAGAATCAAATATCAGAATCAAAGATATCCTGTTTAGTTTGGCCATTTTAACCAAAACGTTGACAACATTTGAATGGAACATTTTAGTCAGTATCAAATAAGGAGTTTAACTTATATATTTACAAAGACTGGGTAGATAATTGTAATGTTTGTTATCAATCAGTTTTAATTTTCTTGAGACCCCTTTCGTACTAACAACTTACAGTACAACTTTAAATCGCATTAATGTTCTCACGGTATTTGTCACATGACGAATATAAATACTTTGCAGGGTTTAAGAGAATGTAATTTGAACTAAAACTGCACCTAGGCAAAGGTATTGTAGTTCTCTAACAAATTTTCCCTATAGGAAAGAAGCTATTACTGTGGTGGCATGGTAAGAGTTAAGCCCGAGACCATGATAACTTTTTGTTTTCAGGTCCCAAGATGCCAAAAACACTATTCGTTAAAATGTATATATGTATATATAAATTACATATATATCTATATAGATATGTATATGTATGTGTGTGTGTGTGTGTGTGTGTGTCCGTTAACACGATAACTTTTGAAAAAAAATTTGATTTCAATTAAATCTGGCACGAACGTGTAAAGCAACATTCATGACTTTAAGTTCGAAATTCAGAAACATCTGACCATGAGAAGGGGGATTTATGGTGGTTTACAATTTTTTTTAAATCAGTTTTTTTTTTTTTTTAACCCTAAAATTTGTAAAATACTCAAACTTGGTTTAAACCATTTTATAGAGCTTAAAAAAACAAAATATAGTATTTTAAATCATTAACCTAGTTAAGTGGTTGCGGAGAAAACCCAAAAACATGTTCATAAAATCTCCTATGTTAATCTTATGGGAAAATGGTTTTTAGCTTTTCCTCAGTTAATTTTACTGTGAACTTCACATTTGCCAATCAACCAATTAGTTTTAAAAATCAGTTCAGCTCTACAAAACAATCAATTTGGTGTTTAAATTGAGATTCTACGTCCAACGTCTACGTTGCAGAGATATTCAACGTGCTAAATACAGTGCAATGTCCAATGTTTTCCTTATATTAAATAAATAAAATTTGATTTATCGATTATTTGTAAATGCATATTGATGAATCTTGGTATGTGGCTTCATCTAGTACTGGTCTATTGATATTTGTACCAAAAATAATTATTTTCCGATTGTCCGATGTAGCTTCACCTGGTTAAGTTATATATTGATAACTGCAAAAAACACAATTTTTATCCTTCTTGTTGCAGCAAACCTATGTACTCAGCCTTCAATGTTATTCTTATAAATCATAAATAAAATGCTATAAATCACTTATTAGTGAATTTCCTTTGGAAAGTGAACTATTAGCATGACCTGCACGGTGAAACTTAAGCCCGGGACCACCATAGAAGTTCCTAACGTGACCCCCTGAACACGTTTTGGGGGGTCGTTCAAAATTTTATATATATATGTATATATATATATATATATATATATATATATATATATATATATATATATATATATATATATATATAGACATATATATATATGTGTATGCACTCTAGCGGTCGCATTTTTTGTCCGATTTACTTCAAATTTGGTAGGGACGTTCCTTTCTATAACCTGTTGGACAAGTTCGTTGGGCAAAACAATCGGAAAACTCTAAACCCATTTTTTGGGGATTAATCTTTCAAATTTTGAGTTTTTGGGCCCAAAAAGGGTCAGAAAAGCCCCAGATATAAAATGAATGCATGTTAAAAGATGGGAATTAGAAAGGCGAAAGTTTTAAGCCCTCTCCCGTCATTCTAGCATAAATATTTACCGAGTTATTAAAGAAAATGTGTATCGGGTAAACACAGTACGTTGTCTTATGGGGGTTTTACACTAGAAAAGCCTGTTATTCCTTTGTTAGTGTACTTTTATTATCCCCAGCAACCTCACGCCTACTTTCAAGCCTGTCTGGACCTTCTCCTAACCTTATAATGCGTAAAATTGTATTCCCAGCTTTGCAAGTAAATGAAACCAGAAGTATCAAAACAGCCAAAAAAACAATGTTTTCAGATTTCAATAAAAATTGGACAAATGGATGTTTTTACACTGATTTTGAGTTTTACAAGTTTTTATGTGGAAATTCACTTCCCTCACGTCAGCGTGCTGCGTGCGAACTCGTTTACTTATGTATTGTTATGAAACTTGGTGAGTGGCTTTGTGTGGTAGAGAGAAACATATATATGCATTGGAAATTCGCTGAGTACGCAGGTCTGCTGTGACGGTGGTACTTTCTTATATGATAAACACCTGTACTTTTTAAGTTATAAGACTAAAAATATTTAAATAAATTGATGTTATCAAACAAAAACGCTTTTTCAGTTTTTATGCAGTTAACCAGGGTTTTATTTTTTTATAAAATATACAATTTTAAGCATGCTAAACAACGTAATAATTAATTGTCGGTGTTCATGGTCCACCCCCTTACCGTTATAGCTCTTCTTACTAAAAATGCTGATAATGTGCTGAGATGTATGCTGACGTAAAACCATAAACTTGCAAAAATGTATATAACAAAAACAAATTTATATTTTAAAAAGGTTAATAAGAGCTTTATTTTTTGAAAAGAGGAGATTTAAAAAAATAATTTAACCAAATAACATTAAAAAACATTTACAAACAAGTTTGGCACAAAATGTTATATTACCTATCACAAATGTACCATTACCATGGGTGATATAACTTACAACCTACAACCCACCCATTTAAATTTTATTTCCCAGGATAAGTATCTAAATAAGACGTATAACTGTAGTAGCTTTAAAATAAAAAACTGGATGTTCTTTGGTGTAGACTTTTAGAACAGTATTTAAGATTTTATTTTCATTTAAGTTAAGCAAGTTCAACAAAGGAGTCTTGTTCAGCCGGGGTTTTTATTTTTATTTATTTTTGGGTTTTAACATTTATCACAGTAAAATTTTACAAATCAATTTTAGGATTTTAGCAAATTTCCCCTATAGGGAAGAAGCTATTACCGTAGGTCTCATGGTAAGACTTAAGCCCGAGACCATGATAACTTTTTGTTTTGAGGTCCCCAGATGTCCAAAACACTATTCGTTCAAATTTATATATATGTATATATATATCTATATATATATATATATATATATATATCTATATATGTGTCCGTGAATGCGATAACTTGAGTAAAAAACGTCCGATTTCGATGAAATTTGGCTCAAATGTGTAAACTGACATTTATGACTTTAAGTTCGAAAACCAGAAAAATCGGACTATGGGAAGGGGGGTTTATGGGGGTTTTAAATTTTCCAAAAATCAGTTGTTTGCATTTTTTACCCTAAAATTTTTAAAACACTTAATTTAGGTTTAGACCATGTTATAGAGCTTAAAAAAACAAATAATATGGTATTTTGAATTATTAACCTAGGTTAAGTGGTTGCGGAAAAAATCCAAAAAACATGCTCATAAAATCTCCCATGTTAATCTTATGGGAAAAAGGTTTTTGGCTTTTCCTCAGTTAATTTTACTTTAAACTTCACATTTTCTTTTACCAATCACTTCAGCTCCACAAAACAATCATTTTGGTGTTTAAATTGTGATTCTACGTCAAACCGTTGCAGAGATATTCAAAGTGCTAAACACAGTACGTTGTCCAATGTTATCCTTATGGAGAATAAATAAAATTTGATATCTTGATTATTTATGAATGTATATTGATGAAATTTGGTATGTGGCTTCATGTTGTAATGGTATATTGATAATTTCACAAAAAATAAATGTTTTGTTGATTGTCCCCGTAGCAGCTAACCTGCATACTCAGCCCTAATGTTATTCTTATGGAGAATAAGTAAAGTTTTATATCTCCCTTAATTATGAACATAAATTAATAAAACATGGTAAGTAGCTTCACCTGGTTCAGTTACATTGATAATTGCATAAAAACTCATTTCTTATCTTCCTCGTTGCAGCAAACCTGCGTACTCAGTCCTAATGTTATTCTTATGGGGAATAAATAAAATGTAATAAATCACTTATTTATGAATGTATTTTTGTCAAACTTGGTGAGTGGCTTTATGTACTAGTGAGAAACATATCAATGCATTTGAAATTCGCTGAGTACGCAGGTTTGCTGCGACGGGGGGTATTTGAGCATAACACAATGTTGTACAATAAATCACTGCAATATTCGAGCTTTATATTATATCCTAAATTACTTTTAGAACTTTGAAACCAGAACATCATGAAATTTTTTTAAAAATATTAAAACTAACACTAATTATAGGTGTTGTACAGAATAAAAAACTGTTGTGGTACGGAACCAAAATTCATTGTCCAATTCAAGAAATTATATATTTTTATTTTAAATTTACCACTATCTTTATATTAATAGGCAAGTACAAAACTTGTCTCCTTTTTTCTCAGCTTGTGTGCATCGTAGGAGACATTCGCGTATACCGTTATAAAGTTAATGGCCTCTAGATGAGCAGAAACCCATTATAATTTACATCGACCCTCAGGACTACGCCTCACAGGCTTTCAAAGTTTTCTATGTTAATCTTATGGAAGAACAGTAGTAGTTGATTCAATAATTCTATATTTGACAGCTGTTGATATAACAAAATGCTAGCAAAACAGGGAGAACAGATGTTTTAGGCATAATGTAAATACAAATACTACTAGCTACTGGAATGGTAACACCCTTATATTATCCTTTTTACCTCCACATTAAACAAATTAAACCTGTTTGTGAGGAGGAAGGATGAGGACTGGGATGAAGTGGAGAGGTTTCAGGCATAAATAAAAAGGCTACTGTTTACTGGAATGGTAGCGCCCTTCTGCTATCCTATTTAACTCCACATTAAAAAATTACCTAGGAGTGAGGGTTGGGGACGGGGAAGGAGAGAGAGGGAAGAGAGAAGGAGAGAGAGATGAGCGCAACAAAACCCACTAAATTTTAAATTTTTTCAAATATTTGTCAAATAATATTTGGTTGAATTTCGACCATTGGGTGGTTTCTAGTTGGTATTAATACATTATATTATATTAATATACATTATAAAATACATTATATTACATTAATTTGTATTAAATGCAGTTTATTAACAATGAAATTAGATATTTATTACTGTTTAAACATTTATACTAATGTCCATATTGCAAAAAATGAAGTACTAAGGCAATAGATATTTGATATTTTATAAATTTCAAACTAAAACTCTATTTCTTTGTATATTTGCAGTGACAAATTAATTGTAATATTTAATAGAAATTCAAATTAATTAATACCCTCAATATTAAACGTTTATATATTTTTTAAACTTAAATAAAAATAAGTAAACAATTTTAAAAAGTACTTCATAAATTGGCAGTAGTAATTGGCATGAAGGGGAAGTGTGGTAGGCGGACTTACCCAGGAGACATAGCACCAGCGGAGTCCACATGTTGATGAGCTACTCCTGTGTCTGGGCCTACGCCAGGCTGCCAAACCTTATATACCCGGCGCAGTGCAGCCACCTCGTTATCAGCTGCTGCGTCCCCACTCATAGCTGGCGCTCTTTGTTCTTCCATTCCAGTGTTTCCCACATTTTTCTCTTTGTTAGCAAATTTGAAGAAATTATGAGTTCTAACTTTGGAACAAATTAACAACATATGAATGGTTAATTATGACAAATTAAGTTTGTTATTGTGTCCAAAATGACAGGTAGATGGGGCTGTTGATTTCTGAAAAAAACTCAGAGTCATAACAGCACTGAAATAGTAAACCCAGTTTAAATTCAGCGTATTAAGTAAATAAGATGTAAATATTTTTTAAATAATGGGTCTAACTTACGCTATACAGACGGAACTTTTCAGACAGGTACAATTAGGTTGTTGTCAAACTAAACAAGTTTTTAGCGAATTTCCCCATGGTAACACTTAAGCCCAAGACCATGATAATTTTTTTTTAAGGTCCCCAGATGTCAAAAACACTATTCGTTCAAATTTATATATATATATGTATATATATAAAAATATATATGTATATATATATATATATATATATATATGTGTGTACATTAACACGATAACTTGGGTAAAAAAGTCCGATTTCGATGAAATTTGGCTCAAATGTGTAAAGTGACATTAATGACTTTAAGTTCGAAAACCAGAAAAATCGGACCATGGGAAGGGGGGTTTATGGGGGTTTTAAATTTTCCAAAAATCAGTTTTTTGCACTTTTCACCCTACAATTTTTAAAACACTCAATTTTGGTTTTGAGCATTTTATAGAGCTTAAAAATAAAATAATATAGTATTTTAAATTATTAACTTAGGTTAACCCATTGGCGTAGACATATGAGCTGGTCTCGTTCCTTACTTGTAATTTTATTAACCTGTGAATTGGAGTATAAAAACTGGTGTTTTTAAATGGATTAATGGCGTATTTTAATTAAAATATTGTTTTCTTTCAGTTTAGAGAGTCGCATTGGCACACACACAGTTGACATAAGTAAAAATTAGCAAAATCAGTGTTGACCATGTGCAAGTGTCAAAGAATTAACCGATTCCGTCAACTTCCAAGCAAGCCTGCCAGCGTTTATTTTACTTGGGCCCTCCCACCAACGTTGCCACAGACCGGTTAACTCATTGAGAGTTGAACAACTGGTCAGTTTTGGTCGTGTACGGGAATCGAACCCACGAACATCGTATCACCACCTGGCCAAGGTGTTTCCACGACGTAGCCAACTCAGCTAACACGACCAAAGGCCTGGCGGCGATATTAAGGTTTTTCAGTCAGTCCGCACCCCTAGCGGATAGAACCGTAGACCCCCGCGGTCATTAGTTACATACTTTGCTACTAGAGTGCAGCACCAATCAATTCCCGTTATAGGCTACTGAAAATAGAATAAAATTACTACCTCAATGGGTTAAGTGGTTGCGGAGAAAATCCAAAAAACCTGCTCATAAAATCTCCCATGTTAATCTTATGGGAATAAGGTTTTTGGCTTTTCCTCAGTTCATTTTAATGTAAACTTCACATTTGGTTTTACTAATCAATTCAGTTCTACAAAAAAATCATTTTGGTGTTTAAATTGTGATTCTATGTCCAACCGTTGCAGAGATATTCAACGTGCTAAACACAGTACATTGTCCAATGTTATCCTTATGGAGAATAAATAAAATTTGATATCTCGATTATTTATGAATGCATATTGATGAAACTTCGTATGTGGCTTCATGTAGTACTGGTATATTGATATTTGCACGAACAATTGATTTTTTTATTATTCCAGAAGCAGCAAACCTGCATACTCAGTCCTAATGTTATTCTTATGGAGAATAAGTAAAGTTTTATATCTCCCTTAATTATGGACGTAATTAATAAAACTTAGTATGTAGCTTCACCTAGTTGAGTTATATTGATAATTACATAAGAATAAGAATCCTTTATTGTCGTTAAACACATTTGTGTAATAGACAAAGTCAAATAAGTCGGATACGACTTAAAAAAACTACATAAAAACATATATTTTGTGTTCCTTGTTGCAGCAAACCTGCGTAATCAGCCCTAATGTTATTCTTATGGAGAATAAATAAAATGCTATAGATCACTTATTTATTTATGTATTTTTATGAAACTTGGTAAGTGGCTTTATGTGGTAGTGAGAAACATATGCATGCCTTGGAAATTCGCTGAGCACGCAGGTTTGGGTACGACTTTTTAGGTCGTATACGTTTTAGGTTTTGGTATCCAAATCTAATATTATATGAGGCAGTTTCTTCAAAACCCTGAACATATGAACAGAAATGTTTGTTTGAACACATCACACTCTAGATGTTAATGTAGTATAGTATACTAGCTGTTACCCGGCAGACGTTTTCATGCCTTTGACTATAACCAACTAAAACCAAGATCACCTGTTCAAGTAAACATGTCATTAGCTTTTATGTAATCAACAATATCTTTCCATAAGGTTTATATTGGAACCCTTTTGGGCCTCTTGGGAGGAACCCAACTGAATTAGGACGAAATGGATGGCTTAAAAACCTTCTCCATGAAATTGTACATATATATAAATAATATATATATATATATATATATATATAAGGTGTATATATATATATATATATATATATATATATATATTATAAATGTTACTAAACAATTCACAGTATAGGGCTGCTATTATTATAAATATTAGAAAATAAAAATTCAACTGAGCACCCTTTTTAAAATCTTTTAATAAAGCTACATGTTTCGGTACTTTTAAGGCCATTTTCAAGCTAGACTTAACCTAACATAATTTATTAATTTTTATAAACATATATCAAGTTTCAAGGCAAACGGTCCAACGGTGTCCGAGTCCTTAAACTTGAAATATATACACAAACAAACAAACCAACGTCCTTTTATAAATATAGATTTGTATCTGACTTTAAACCCCATTGCAGCAAACTTAATAACAGGATTATTTAAGCACTGGCTTTAATCTAACAGTATATTAAACAACGTTTTTCCAGGAACAGTATTTCCAATAACAATTTAAATTTAGGAAAACATCTATGTCTTTCTCACCTTTGTTTTTAAAAAGGGGATATTTTTGATAGTGTCTACAAATAATAGGTATAAATTTAAATCTTTTAACTAAAGTACCTGGGGAGCCGAGCTTTGCTCGGGGGAAGGCCAGTCAGTTTGTTTAGATGACTTGGAGTAATATCTCACCACTTCCCCTACTGATAATCAGATTTGTATAACTCATTTGCCTCTTTTCTACATTTTTAAGATCACTCCATTGTTATTTATGGCTCAATGTCCCTTTGATTTATTTTACTACTCTATATATGTAATCTTCACTCAAATCTTTTAATCTCCGCTCTCAGGAAACCACATGTTAATAATCATAAACAACATGAGTAACTTTGACAGTTCCCTGGTTGATTATGAACAGTTGTTACAATTCTTTTGTTTTGATTTGAAACTCCATAAGCCCAATGTTAATTTTTTTAACTTTTCATTTTAGTTTGTTAACATTATTTGATTTTTCCTGGGGA
This sequence comes from Allygus modestus, assembly GCA_963675035.1. Lineage (NCBI taxonomy): Eukaryota > Metazoa > Arthropoda > Insecta > Hemiptera > Cicadellidae > Allygus > Allygus modestus. Next base: position 354,172,153 of record OY776112.1, read on the forward strand.
TGAGGCCTGTCTAGAACTTATTTTTATCACAGAAATTAGTTATTTTGAACATTTGAAGGAAATCGCTGGAGCCATTTTTGAGATGAGTGTCACAAGCAAGCAAGCAAGCAAACATACAAGCAAACCTTATTCATATTAGAGTATAGGATAGGATATAGAATTGTATCAATATTGGAGTGTCAGTAAGTAATATATATATATATAACATTAAGCTTTAAACTATGAATTTTAAAAATAAAAAATACCCCCGTAGCAGCAAACCTGCATACTCAGCGAATTTCCAATGGAGATATAAATGTCTTAATACTACATAAAGTTACTTACCAAGTTTCATAAAAATATATTCACAAATAAGCAATATATACAATTTTAATTATTCCCCATAAGAATAACGTTGGGGCTGAGTACGCAGGTTTGCTGCATCAATTAAGGAACACAAAAAATGGATTTCTATGCTAATATCAATATAACTCAACTAGGTGAAGTCATATACCAGTTTTTATTCATTTATGTTCATTATTAAGGGAGACATAGCATTTAATTATTCTCCATAAGAATAACATGGGGCTGAGTACGCAGGTTTGCTGCTACAAGAGCCTTTGACAAAAAATCGTTTTTTGAGCAAATACCAATGCACCACAACTAGATGAAGCCGTATACCAAGTTTCATCAGTGTACGTTCATAGATAAGCGAGATATAAAATTTGTCTTTTCCTCCATAAGAATAACATTAGACAACGTACTGCGTTTAACACTTTCAATATCTCGGTAACCAATTTACGTAGAGGAATGATCAAAATACCAAATTGTGTGTTTTTTAAGCTTAATACAATGGTGAAAACTAAAATTTGACTAGTTCCAAAATTGTATATAAAAAATTCAAAAACCCATTTTTGGGGTACAAAACTCCCCAAAAATACCCCTTTGAATAAAGCGATCTGGATGGTTTTCGAACTTCAAGTCATAAATGTTGCTTTACACGTTTATACCGAATTTCATCAAAATCGGATAATTTTTACCAGAGTTATCGTGCTCACGGACACACACATATATATATATATATATATATATATCTACAGTTTCGAACGAATGGTGTTTTTGGGGTCTGGGGACCTCAAAACGAAAAGTAATCATGGTCCCGGGCCTAGGTCTTACCATGCCGACTACGGTAATAGCTTCTTCCCTAGAGGGGAAATTCGCTAATAAATGCTGCTCTACAAATGGCTACCAAACTTCATCAAGTTCAAGGTTGTTTTAAATCTCGGAAAAACACATTTAGAGTTTACATTTGCATTAAAAAAGGTTTTGAGTTATTAAATACACCTTACTGAGTATGTATTAAGATATGTATCAAGAAGAAGAAAATATGATAAGTAACTGTTTATTATTTATTCCTCTCCCGTAATTCTAGGCACTCGCATCTCTATTGTCACTTTTAGTTTCATGTAGTTACATGTAAATAAGCAGGGTTTATAAAGAGCGAGATCTAAGGTACAACTGATGCGATTTTCGCTTGATTTGGATTATACAAATGTCCTTGTAATTTACATTCGACCTTGTAAGGGTCTGTCACGCATTGGACAGGTTTCTTAATTAAATCTTAATCTTTTGGAATAATATAAATGGAAATCAATTTTATTTAATATTTAACAGCTGTTGACCCGTAACCAAAACACAGCACAGCAGCGCAGACATAGTGACGGGTACGTGTATACCGGGGCCGGGATACAAGCATACTCGCATTAAGGCATACAAGACGGTTTATATCAGCCAATCAGAAGCGAGGAACTAGGATGGTAGTCGGGATAGAAGCAGTGAACAAGGGTCAGATCTAGGATCAGATCCTGGATCGTTTCTTGATGAAAACAAAGGAGGTTGATATTCCCATTCGTCGTCTAAATAAACCAAAAACGAATCATGTGTTTAGAACCATGTAGACATAAATACTCTTTTTCTATTTACATTGAAGTATATACTGAATAATGGATAATACTGATCAATTTCTGGATCCTATAGCTGATTGGCTGTATGCCAATTTACATAAGACATTAAATTAGAATTACAAGACATAGATAGTCTTAGAACATAGACATAGAATTAAGTCAATAGTCAAATATCTTTATTCATTCAGAAGTACAGTGTACAAAATTTGAACAGTGTCAACATATTATAAGTGATACAATAAGTTCAAGCTTTTCTAAACATAGATATATATATCTTTTACTCTTAGCCTGGAAGAGTGAGGTGGAAAAATTCATCCAGTGTGTAAATGGCTGCATCTATCAAATACTCCTTCAGTTGTTTTTTAAATTTTGTGTGATTGTTTTCATTCAAAATATGTTGCGGTATCTTTTGCAAAAATTTGCCTCCCGCATACCAACAACATTTTTTGGTACTATTTGCCTTTTCTCATAAAATTGTAATCTATGGTGACTACAAACGGCCTCATTCTTTTTCCTTGTATTATATTGATGAATGGGATGAATAGAAACATTATTTGCCAATTTATTTCTTGCTACTAAAATTGAGTCAAAAATATATTGCCCATATACAGTAAGTATTTTTAACTGTTTAAAATATTCTCTAGCCGAATCATTATGTTTTAGTTTAAGGATTATTCTTATAGCTTTCTTCTGCAATTTTAATATCCTATTGAGATTTTCTTTTTTTGTTGCACCATATAGGCAAATTCCAAAAGAAATATGAGAATGAATATGTGCAAAATAAATATTCTTGAGGGTTAATAAATTGCAATGAAAGGACATTTTTGAAAGAGCATAGATTCCAGAATTTATTTTGGTCAGTACTTTTACTTACATGCTCATTCCAATTTAAGTGTTGATCTATTGTTAGTCCTAAAAAATTTGTACTTTCTTTCTGTAAAATGAAATTAGAGTCATACATTATTACTGGTTCATTACCACTTTTATTTTGTGCTGTTTTAAATGTAACAAAATTTGTTTTTTCATGGTTTAGTATTAAATTTTGATTTAGTAAATAACTGCCTAAATTCCCAAGTTCTATGAAAGCTGTCAATTCCGTTTGTTCAAGAGTTGGGGATGATATCATTAAACTAGAATCATCAGCATAAAGGCACAGTTTACTGCTCGGTTTACATGTCAGTGTGTTATCTATGTCCTTCAAATAGCATAAGAATAGCAAAGGCCCCAAAATAGACCCTTGCGGTACGCTAAATTTTATTGTTTCTATTTTTGATGCAGCTTTAATAATTTTATTGTTTGATACATAACTGATTTCAACAAATTGGGTTCTATTGGTCAGGTAAGAATCAAACCATTTTACTGAATTTTTGGAGACCCCTAGAGATGATAATTTTTGTAACAGTATAGGATATTTCACACTGTCAAAAGCCATGGTTAAGTCCATGAATATTATTCCTGTTGTATTTTTACCTCTGTCAACAGACTCGATCACTGCCTCTAAAAACTAAACAGCTGCAGAGGTGACTGACCTTCCAGATCTAAACCCATGCTGAATGTCACCTATTAAATTGAATTTTTCAAGGAATGAAGTTAATTGTTGTTGTACTATTTTTTCATAAATTTTTGAAAAGGTTGGTAATAGAGATACAGGTCGATAATTAGCGATACTTTTCCTGTCATCTTTCTTATGTATAGGTACGATTCTTGTTTTTTTTTTCAATTGATCTGGGAATGAACCAGTAATAAAAGAAGAATTGATCAGGTGGCATAAAATCTTACTTATTTCATATTTCACACCTTTCAGGACACTAACAGGTATTTCATCGTACCCACTGGAGTTTTTATTTTTCAGTGAACCTATTATGTTTTCCACCTCATTTTCATTCACTGACTTAAAACTAAACTTGGTCACCAACACATTTGAACTACTGACAGGGTCTGGCTCTATACACTGTACATACATATTTCTATTTGGGTCAATATCTTCCACCTTATTTACAAAGTAATTGTTAAATAAATCTGAAAAAATTTTGGGGTCATCAATGGTATTTGTACCATGTGATGATTTATCATGTGTATAAACACAGCTGTTTGTTAAGTTGAAGCAATTTATATTTTTACAAAATATTGTTCATTTCTAATTCTACTATATGAGTGTTTTAAGTTATTAAAAGCCTACGTTTTCAGGTAATTATTTGTATTTATTTTACCACAATTTTAATAACTTAAATTTCTTTCTTTAATGGATAAATATATTAAACCTAAATGTTTTGATATTGACCACAACTCACCAAATGCAGAAAAGGAATGGAAACATTGGAGGAAGGTTTTTCACAATTTTCTTGACATCATTGAGTTCACAGAAGATTCTGACAAGCTCAAGATCTTAGAGAGCAACGTATCATCCAATATTTATGGACTGATCGAAGAATGCCCTACCTTTGATGAGGCCATATCCTTACTTGATAAGTTGTATGTCCCAAAGAAGAGTGAGGTATTTGCTAGGTATCAGTTGGCTATCCGAAGACAGCAAATCGGAGAGTCCATCACACAATATTTGAACGTCTTACTTTTGCTGAGTAAAGACTGTAACTTTACCAATGTGACTTCCGCTCAACATAGGGACCTTTATATCAGGGATGCCTTTATAAATGGGCTTCAGTCCTCCCTAATCAGGCAAAGGCTGCTGGAAAATCAAACTCTAGAGCTCGATGATGCTGTAAAACAGGCTCTTTCCCTAGAATCTGCCCGAAAACAGGCAGACCAGTATTCCGTACAGCCTGGCTACACTACTCTAACGGCAAATGTCACTTCCCCTCCTGTCCCATCTCCAAGTAATACTCCGGTTAATAGGATTGAAACCCTTCCTGCTCATGCCTGCCCGTCAATAGACTCAAACAATGCTATTTCTGCAGCTTCTCGTCCCACTCCTCGCCCCGCCTTTCGTGATCAGAATTGCTTCTATTGTGGGTACAAAATCCATCCAAGAAATAATTGTCCGGCCAGAGAGGCAACCTGTGGTCGATGTGGAAAAATTGGTCACTATTCTAAAGTATGTAAGTCAAGGTCCGTTTTAAAAACTCAAAATACCTCCTCGATTATAGGGTCTGCTATTGGAACACGTCTTCCTGTTTCTCTCCATAAAGCCTTATCGGAAATCCAAGTAGGCAATGTCACTGCAACCAGTCTAATTGATACCGGTAGTTCACATAGCTATGTAAGCTTTAAATTTGCCCAACAGCAAAATTTTGATATTTATCCAGAATCTGGCTGTGTTTCAATGGTGTCTACAGGTCTAACATCTAAACTTGAAGATTTTGTTGTTGCAGATATAAAGCTGTCAGGGTTTTATTATCCTAAGGTTAAATTATCTGTCATGAAAGACTTGTGCGCGGACGTTCTGATAGGCCATGACATTATGAAAAATCATTCAACCGTTAACATTTCTTTTGATGGCCAACTTGACTCTCTTAGGATTTCAAATTCAATCCCAGCTTCTGTTACACCACCTAAATTGTTTTCAAACCTCTCGCCTGAGTGTAAGCCAATCGCAACTCGTTCTAGACGATTTTCACAAGACGATGTTATTTTTATTAGTAATGAGATTTCCAAACTATTAGAAGAAGGAATTATTGAGGAGAGCAATTCACCTTGGCGTGCTCAAGTACTGGTTACTAAGAGTGAAAACCACAAAAAGAGACTGGTGGTTGACTACTCCCAAACAATAAATAAATTCACACTGTTGGATGCCTACCCTCTACCTAATATTGATACTTTGGTTCAAACAATTTCTGGTTATAAGGTATTTTCTACTATCGACCTTAAGTCCGCCTATCATCAGATTCCGATTTCACCGGAGGAAAGAATGTTTACCGCTTTTGAAGCTTGTGGAAAGCTCTATGAGTTTACCAGAATACCCTTCGGTGTGACCAATGGTGTCGCTTGTTTTCAACGCATCATTGACAAAATAATTAATGATGAACACTTACTAGGAACATTCGCCTATCTAGATGACATAACAATCTATGGAGGAACTCAAGCTGAGCATGACACGAATCTCAACAAGTTTATGGAATGTGCCAAGAAATATGGTTTGATCATTAACGAGTCAAAATGTATGTTTTCAAAAGAGTCCGTGAAAATTCTTGGCCACCAAATAAGTTTTAAAACAATCAAGCCTGATCCCGATAGAATGCAACCTATGCTTGACTTGCCAGCTCTCAGTGACCGAGGTTCACTTAAACGTGTTCTTGGTTGCTTTTCTTATTACTCTAAATGGATTCCCCATTTCTCTGATAAAATTCACAGACTTACGAAATGCAGTACTTTCCCCTTACCCACTGAAGTCTTAAATGACTTCTAAACAATTAAACGAGATATTGCAAATGCTCTCATCACAACCATAACACATGATTCTCCTCTTGTTGTAGAAACAGACGCCTCAGACTTTGCCCTTGCGGCCACACTTAGCCAAGATAATAGACCTGTCGCTTTCTTTTCCCGTACATTGACAAATAGCGAGAAATTCCACTCCGCTGTTGAAAAAGAGGCTGCTGCTATTATGGAAGCGCTTCGTAAGTGGAGAGTGTTCCTATTGGGAAAACCGTTCAAACTCGTAACAGATCAACAGGCGCTGTCATTTATTTTGAATAAAAAACAATCGAGCAAGATAAAAAATGATAAAATAATGAGATGGAGGCTAGAGTTATCCCCCTATGACTTTGAAATTGTTTACCGCCCGGGATCTCAAAATGTGAACGCAGACATGTTGTCTCGTGCGTGTGGAGCAACCAATAATAATAATAATAAGCTATACCAGCTTCATGAGATGATGTGCCATTCAGGGGTAACCAGAATGTTTCACTGGTTACGAACAAAGAACATACCCTACTCTCTTGAAGAGGTCAGAAGGATGACGTCTGAATGCCCTGTTTGCGCAGAGATCAAGCCCCAGTTTTTGAAATTTCAAGGTCATCTTATTAAAGCAACGGCTCCCATGGAGCGACTGAATATTGATTTCAAAGGCCCTGTCCCTTCTAACACTCGTAATCGCTATATTCTCACTATAGTCGATGAATACTCTCGCTTTCCATTTGCCTTTGCCTGTCCGGATCTTACTTCCTCTACAGTGATTAAATGCCTTACTGAGATATTCACAATATTCGGTCTTCCTGCCTTCATTCACTCTGACCGAGGGTCTTCATTTTTGTCTCACGAATTAACTTCATTTCTTCACTCCAACAGAGTCGCAACTAGTCTCTCTTCACCCTACAATCCCAGAGGAAATGGCCAAGTGGAGAGATATAATGGTATCATCTGGAAGGCTGTTACCCTCGCTCTTAAAGGTAAGCAGATTCCGATCTCTCATTGGGAATCTGTTCTAAGCGAGGCTCTGCATTCTATCCGATCTCTTTTGTGTACTGCAACAAACTGTACCCCTCATGAGAGATTTCTATCTGCTTATCCCCGGCGGACATCGAATGGTTCAACGCTGCCCTCTTGGTTGTTAAATCCAGGTACAGTTCTGGTTAAGAAAAATGTCCGCCCAAGTAAATATGACGATCTAGTGGAAGAAGCAGAATTGATAAGCGGAAATCCTGAATATGCTCTCGTACGAAGAAAAGACGGCACTAAAACGACTGTGTCTTTGCGTCACATTGCTCCGAGGGGTAACATTAACCTAACTAAAGATGATAAAAGTGAACCTCAACAACAACCCCAAGAAGAAGGAGCAAACCTTGTTGAAATGCGAAGTGAAATCCAAAATGAAATCCGAGAAGCAGAAGAAGCAAGTCCTTCAACTATTCAAGAAACTCGAAGACCAAAACGCCCCCAAAGTGACCGCAGGATGCCAGCTCGCTTCCAGGACTATGTACTGCCCAAAACATTTGGTGGAGGAGAATGTGATGATTTATCATGTGTATAAACACAGCTGTTTGTTAAGTTGAAGCAATTTATATTTTTACAAAATATGTTCATTTCTAATTCTACTATGTGAGTGTTTTAAGTTATTAAAAGCCTACGTTTTCAGGTAATTATTTGTATTTATTTTACCACATACCAATAGTCAGAGAGCAATATCCCTGAACCGATTTTGGTTGTTATTTTTAGAACCAACTTCTGAGTTTATAATTTTCCAAACAGTTTTTTTGGATATTAGAGGATTAGACTCTATCTTATTAGGGACGTTCCCCTATAGGGAAGAAAATATTACTGTAGGCTGCATGGTAAGACCTAGGCTCGGAACCATGATAACTTTTCGTTTTGATGGCTCCAGATGTCAAAAACACCATTCGTTCAAATTCATATATATATATATATATATATATATATATATATATATATATATATATATATATATATATATATATATATATATATATATATATGGTGATCGCACAATTATAAGCCCTAAATTATAAAATACAGTGCTTGGGTTGTAGCTCGGCGAATTTCGAAAAACCTATCTTGGTAGTTGGATATTCACCTTTGAATAGAGCGTACGCCTCTTTGAGGTTACACAAAATAAGTCTCTTTGAAACTTTTGTCTTTTTCCCACTTTCATCAACTACTGTGACACAGTCCTTCATACCTGGCATAGCTCTACTGAGCTCATCGCTTTCGTAAAAGTTACGGACATTTTGAATTACTTCTTTTGGCAAACTTTTACCAGGTTTTGGATTCGGGCTTTCCAAAATTCCTTTTTCTGCCAGTATTTTTTTTGATTGTCGCACCATGTAGTTCGGAGCGTTAAACTCACGCATAATCTTTCTAATGCCCCAATCATTCGGAATGCATGTTAAAATCATTAACTTCTTCTTCCTACTAGATGCGTTCGAAAACTGGGTCTTAAGATTTTGTAAAACAGAATTATTCAAACAATCCTGGTTGTCGTCGTCTGATTAAGAATCTTTTACAGAAACAAAAAGTTTTTTTTTCATTGCGGAATCTATTTTTTGACCTTATTAGCTGAGTAAGATTTTAATTTAATTTTTCTGTAATCAATGGGAGACTCACCAAGCTCTTTTAGTCAAGTGTTAAGTGTCTCAACAACATGTGTGTCTGCCTCAAAACTGGGATCTTCATCTTCAGATTTTTTATTCAATCCTCCTTGAATTTCATCATCAAAATCTTGTGGTGTGTCTTCAGCGTCTTGGCAATTGTTAGAAACATTTTTTTAATTTTTAATTGCTGTCACCTCTTTCCTACATGTATCATAAATCTTGGCTATCTTGGAAATATCTGGATAAAAACTGCACATCCAGTCAGTTACCGTTCTTAACTTTTTCTTGTCCCAAACACAGTGTTGTGGTTTTTTAATGGGTTACAACATTGAACATTTGAAAACTTGCTAGTGTCTGCCATTTTTCCAACCCATAAAAACTACCTTTTCCAATTATGTTTTTAATAATCTAATAATAATTTACTAATGAATAATCTTCACACACACACTTCATATTGTATTATGTAAACCACAAATTCACACTTCAATTAATACAACTTAATGAAAAAAACTAGGGAAGTACACTATTAAAAGTATGTAAAGAAGTTGAAATGATGATGTGTGCACCACTAACTCCAACTGCAAACTGAACAATAACTGGCACTGGCACTTGTCTGTGGACATGGACTTGTCTCAACTTGAAAGGCAAGTACAGACATGATTGCCTGTGGTGGGAACTAGAAATGATTAACAAGCTAAAAACTGTACTCTTTATCTGGCAATACATTTTTGAAAATAAAAATATAGAAAATGCATTTTAAGAATACATTATAACAAATTTTCATTTTTTTCTTTGTTATAGGCCTACCTCAATTGTTTTTTCGAAATAAAGCAAATGTATTTAAATACTTTTTTTAATTAATACAGCATGTTTAAAATTTAGAAAGGATAGGTTTTGTAGGTTCTTTTAAATTACTAATAAGGTATCAAAATCATTGTCATATTATTACATTTTAGATTTTATCCACCCATGTTTTTTATTGAGCTTAACGCTAAAACCAACGGATATTTCAGAAACTACATCTGATAAAACACTATTTTGACTATGTACCCATTGCAATCCCATAATCAAACTTAGTATACAAATTACTGATAGTATAACCTATTATATATATTTTGGAAAATTTTTAAAAATGTGTTTTTCAAAACATTTAAAATTAAAATTTGATTTTGGATTTTGAAAAATAAATTTCCCCAATAACCGATAATGTGTTATATATCATTGGAAAGAGCATAAAAATAGCAAAACAATGACACCTTCCCCATGTTTCTAACTCAAAAAGGAAAGGAGTTATGACCATTTAAACATTTGGCCGCAGCAAGATTTTGGCCGTTTTTTGAAAACTTTACATGGTCATATTTTGGAAACCGTTTGAGATATAAAGCTAAAATTTGGTATTTTTTTTAGTCTTCTTAAAGGTAACCCATATAACAAATTTTATCAAAATCTGAGCTGGTGAAGGAAAAAATGTGTTAAAAGTGTGTTGATTTGACTTGGAATGACCCAGGGGGGTTTTGTACCCCAAAAATGGGTGTTTTGAACATTTTATACATAATTATTTTTAAAACCAAACTTTAGTTTGCACAATTGAATTTGGCTTAAAAAAACAATTTGGTATTTTGATCATTGCTCTATATCAATTGGTTACCGAGATATTGAAAGTGATAAACACAGTATTAATCCAATGTTAATTTTATGGAGAATAAGTAAAATTGTATATCTCGCTTATTAATGAACATATATTAATTAAACTTCGTATGTGGCTTTATATTGTTGGGGTTTACTGATATTTGCAAACAAAATCCATTTCTTGTGGTCCCCGTGGCAGCAAACCTGCGTACACAGTCCTAATGTTTTTCTTATGGAGAATAAATCAAAAGTCTAGTTTATTTATTAATATGCTTTGATGAAAGTTGTTAAGTGGTGGCATCATGGCGTAGTGAAGTACCATTTGAAATTCGCTGAACATGCAGGTCTGCTGCAACGGGGTATATTTGTTGTAATTTCTCGAACAAAGTACCTAATCAATAATTAAGTGAAACTGTCTTGACAAAATTTAATTAATTAAGGCTGTAAAGGTTTTTGTAAATCAATTATTCAGTGAATACTTCAATGTAAATAGAAAAATAGTATTTCAGTCTACATGGTTTGTTTTTAGCCAATTTCCCCTATAGGGAAGAAGCTATTACCGTAGGTCTCATAGTAAGACTTAAGCCCGAGACCATGATAATTTTTTGTTTTGAGGTCCCCAGATGACAAAAACACTATTCGTTCAAATTTATATATATGTATATATATCTATATATATACATATATATGTGTCCATGAATGCGATAACTTGAGTAAAAAACGTCCGATTTTGATGAAATTTGGCTCAAATGTGTAAAATGACATTCATGACTTTAAGTTCGAAAACCAGAAAAATCGGACCATGGGAAGAAGGGGGGTTTATGGGGGTTTTAAATTTTTCAAAAATCAGTTTTTTGCATTTTTCACCCTAAAATGTTTGAACAACTTAATTTTGGTTTCAACCATGTTATAGAGCTTAAAAAAACAAATAATATAGTAATTTGAATTATTAACCTAGGTTAAGTGGTTGCTGAGAAAATCCAAAAAAACCCGGCTCATAAAATTGCCCATGTTAATCTTGTGGGAAAAAGGTTTTTGGCTTTACCTCAGTTTATTTTAATGTAAACTTCACATTTGCTTTTACCAATCTATTCAGTTCCACAAAACGATCATTTTGGTGTTTAAATTGTGAGTCTACGCCCAACCGTTGCTGAGATATTCAAAGTGCTAAACACAGTACGTTGTCCAATGTTATCCTTATGGAGAGTAAATAAAATTTGATATCTCGATTATTTATGAATGTATGTTGATGGATGAAACTTGGTATGTGGCTTCACGTAGTACTGTTATATTGATATTTGCACAAAAAATTGATTTTTTGTTGATTATTCCCATAGCAGCAAACCTGCATACACAGCCCCCATGTTAGCGAATTTCCCCTATAGGGAAGAAGCTATTACCGTAGTCGGCATGGTAAGACCTAGGCCCGGGACCATGATAACTTTTAGTTTTGAGGTCCCCAGACCCCAAAAACACCATTCGTTTGAAACTGTATATATATATATATATATATATATATGTGTGTCCGTGAGCACGATAACTCTCGTAAAAATTATCCGATTTTGATGAAATTTGGTATAAACGTGTAAAGCAACATTTAAGACTTTAAGTTCGGAAACCAGCCAGATCGCTCCATCCAAAGGGGTATTTTGGGGGGGTTTTGTACCCCAAAAATGGGTTTTTCAAATTTTGTACATATAATTTTGGAAATAGTCAAATTTTAGTTTTTCCATTGGATTCAGCTTAAAAAAAAAACACACAATTTGGTATTTTGATCATTTCTCTACGTTAATTGGTTACCGAGATATTGAAAGTGCTAAACACAGTACGTTGTCTAATGTTATTCTTATGGAGGAAAAGAAAAATTTTATATCTCGCTTATTTATGAACGTATACTGACTAAACTTGGTATACGGCTTCATCTGGTTGTGGACCATTGATATTTGCTCAAAAAAACAATTTTTTTCCAAAGGCTCCCGTAGCAGCAAACCTGCGTATTCAGCCCCATGTTATTCTTATGGAGTATAAGTAACGTGTTATCTCCCTTAATTATGAAAATAAATTAATGAAATTTGGTATGTGGCTTTACCTACATGAGTTATATTGATATTTTATAAAACCCCATTTTTTGTGTTCCTTGCTTCAGCAAACCTGCATACTCAGCCGCCATGTTATTCTTATGGAGAATAATTAAAACGTCATAAATCGTTTGTTTATGAATGTATATTGATGAAACTTGGTATGTGGCTTTATGTGGTATTAAGATACATATATATGCATTGGAAATTATGCAGGTTTGCTGCTACGGGGGTACTGTATTATTCTTATGGAGAATAAGTAAAATGTAATGACTCCCTTAATTATGAACATAAATTAATAAAACTTAGTATGTAGCTTCACTTGGTTGAGTTATATTGATAATTGCATAAAAACCCATTTTTTTGTTCCTCGTTGCAGCAAACCTGCTTACTCAGCCCCCATGTTATTCTTATAGAGAATAACTAAAATGTTATATGGCGCTTATTTATGATTGAATATTGATGAAACTTGGTACGTGGCTTCGCCTAGTTAAATTATATTTATATTTGCATGAAAACACATTGTTTATGTTCCTTGTTTCAGCAAACCTACGTACTCATTACCAATGTTATTCTTATGGATAATAATTAAAATCGCTTATATGTGAATATATTTTTATGAAACTTGGTATGCGGCTTTATGTGGTATTAAGACAAATATTTTGCATTTGAAATTTGCTGAGTACGCGCAGGTTTGCTGCGACGGGGGTATTATCCTTATGGAGAATAAATAAAATTTTATATCTCGATTATTTATGAATGTATGTTGATGAAACTTGGTATGTGGCTTCACGTAGTTTTGGTATATTGATATTTGCACAAAAAATTGATTTTTTGCTGATTATTCCCGTAGCAGCAAACTTGCGTACTCAGCCCCCATGTTATTCTTATGGATAATAAGTAAAATGTAATGACTCCCTTAATTATGAACATAAATTAATACAACATGGTATGTAGCTTCACTTGGTTAAGTTATATTGATAATTGCATTAAAAACCCATTTTTTGGTTCCTTGTTGCAGCAAACCTGCTTACTCAGTCCCCATGATATTCTTATGGAGAATACCTGAAATGTTATACAGCGCTTATTCATGATTGAATATTGATGAAACTTGGTGTGTGACTTCACCTAGTTAAATTCTATTTATATTTGCATGATAACCAATCGTTTGTGTTCCTTGTTTCAGCAAACCTACGTACTCATTAACAGTGTTATTCTCATAGATAATAATTAAAATCGCTTATATTTGAATATATTTGTATGAAACTTTGTATGAAACTTGGCTTTATGTGGTATTAATACATATATTGCATTGGAAATTCGCTGAGTACGCAGGATTGCTGTGACGGGGGTATAATTATTCTCCATAAGCATAACATTGGGGATGAGTATGTAGGTTTGCTGCAACAAGGAACACAAAATGTGGGTTTTCATGCAAATATCAATATAAATCACCTAGGTTTATGTTTATGTTTATGTGTTGTTGAAGGGACAGATTCAGAGATCCAAAGCTTCAAAGATCCTCACACGTCAACCGAAGCTTATTGTGTGTCCCTAGTCCGTTAGTTGGGTAGACCAATGCCCGTACCCTTTACGAGATCCAGGAGTTTTTTACCAATACTAGCGTCCCTTTCATCACCTGGCTGCTTACAACCAAACAGAGCCCTTCTCCTTGCCCCGAGTCTCTCGCAGTCCAGTATCATGTGCTTGGCAGTCTCTTCAGACTGATTGCAAAGCCTACACACCTGACTTTCATTTCTGAGTCCGAGAGTGTGGAGATGTTTCCTGAAATGGCCGTGTCCAGTTATCAAAGCAATCACCTGCTTAACCCGACCTCTGCTCAACCTCACCAACCAGTTAGTGAAGTAAGAGCTAGTGTCTGCTAGCAGCCTTTTGCCAAGTGCTTGACCAGTGTAACCTTGCCATTGCTGGCGATGTAAATCCCTGGACCATTTGTTTATTGTGTGAAAAGCAGTTGTTTTGCTTATGCCACAGCTTGGCTCTGGACCAAAGAATGACATACCGGATCCTCTTTTAGCAAGCTTATCTGCACACTCATTTGCCACCTATGCCTACATGGCCAGGTACCCAACCAAGATGCACCGAGTTGCGTGTTGCGAGTTTGCTGAGTGTGTTGTAACATTCCCACACCAGTTTTGACTTGATTTCGTTGGAGTCAAGAGCCTTGAGGGCAGCCTGACAATCTGACAAGATTACTATATGCTTGTCGCAATAGTGTCTGGCAATGCCTAGATTGGCACAAACCATGATGCCAAAAATTTCTGCTTGAAAAATAGTACAGTGTTGTCCCAGACTTGCACAGAGTTCTGTTCTAGGTGATTCACTGTACACCCCGTAGCCAGATTTTCCTTCAATGAGAGAGCCGTCCGTGTACCAGACAAGGCTGCCTTTCCTGAAATAGAGCCCTTCCTCAGATTTCCACTCTTCTCTGAAGCAGAATTCAACAGAAAAAGGTTTAGTGAAAACCATCTCCGTACTCATGGCATCTGATGTCATATCAAGCACAGGGCTTTGAGCAACAGCTTTGGTGATGGTGCAATGGCCTGTTCCAGACAGGCCTTCCCTCCATTGGCCTGCGACTTTTAATCGATAGGCTGATTTCCGTGCTTCTGCCTTGATAAAGATATCCAAAGGCAGTAATCCAAGAGCAACTTCGAGAGCTGCTGACGGGCTGCTCCTGAAAGCTCCAGTGACTAGAAGTGTGCCCAACCTTTGTAAACTTGTGAGTTTGGCTATGGCTGTAGTCTGGTTCACCTTTGTCCACCAGACTAGTGATCCATATGTGACTTGAGGCATTATTACTGCCTTGTACAGCCACAGCGCTATGTGAGGCTTGATCCTCCACGTGGAGCCTACAAATCTCCTGGATGTCATGAGCGCCCATTTCGCCTTATGCAGTGTATTATTACCTAGGTTAAACCACATCCCAAGTTTCATCAATATACAATCATAAATAAGCGATATATACCATTTTGATTTTTCTCCATAAGAATAACATGGGGGATGAGTACGCAGGTTTGCTGCAACAAGGAACACAAAAAATGGTTGTTTTTATAAATATTAATATAACTCAACAAGGTGAAGCCACATACCAAGTTTTATAAAATTATGTTCATAACTAAGGGAGACATTACATTTTACTTATTCTCCATGAGAATAACATGGGGGCTGAGTAGGCAGGTTTGCTGCTACAGTAAAAATCGGTAAAAATTGCTGTTTTGTGTAAATAACAATAGACCACAACCAGATGAAGCCGTATACCAAGTTTCATTAGTATTCGTTCATAAATAAGCGAGATATAAAATTGTTCTTATTCTCCATAAGAATAAATAACATTGGACAACGTACTGCGTTTAGCACTTTCAATATCTCTGTAACCATTTGACGTAGAGAAATGATCAAAACACCAAATTGTGAGTTTTTTTAAGCTGAATCTGATGGTGAAAACTAAAATTACACTTTTTAAAATATTACATATAAAAACTTCAAAAAACCCATTTTTGGGGTACAAACCCCCCCCCTCCAAATGACCACTTTGGATGGGACGATCTGTCTGGTTTTCGAACTTAAAGTCATAAATAATGCTTTACACGATTGTACCAAATTTCATCCAAATCGGACCATTTTTACGAGAGTTATCGCACCCACGGACACACACACACACACACACACACACACACACACACACACACACACACACACACACACACACACACACACACACACACACACACACACACACACACACACACACACACACACACACACACACACACACACACACACACACACACACACACACACACACACACACACACACACGCACACGCACACACACACACACACATATATATACAGTTTCGAACGAATGGTGTTTTTGGGAACTGGGGACCGAAAAGTTATCATGGTCCCGGGCCTAGGTCTTAACATGCCGACTACGGTAATAGCTTCTCCCTATAGGGGAAATTCGCTAATAAATCAAAGAAATCTGCCATTTTATTCAAAATGAATGAATGAAATTAAAGAGAACTGATAAATTATTAAATTCCAGGAAAATAGAATGAATGAAGCGATAAAATAGAGATAACGCCTGTCCAGGCGCCAGGGAGGCAGGGTGGCAAGGGGGGGAAGGTCGGTCTCAAGGTCATCACGCTCGTCAATGACCAGCGCCTGCAAACTTGAACAAAAACCTGCAATACATGCATGTATTGCCGTCAACCTCAACTAAAATAGAAGGCGCTGTCAAACTAACGCGAGCCGCTGAACAAGTGAATTGATTTCTCAGAATACTGAATTGTTTGTTTTTTAAGCTGAATTAAATGGTGCAAACTAAAATTTGGGTTTAGCAAGAACTATGTCAAAAGTACAACAAAAAACATGTTTGGGGTAGGAAACCCCTTCAAAACCTCTCTGCGGTTGGATCAATCTGTCTAGTTTTCGATGTAGCTTTACATTTATGTATCAAGTTTCATAAAGATCGGACCTTTTTTGCGAGAGTTTTCACACCCTCGGACAAATTTGTAGATACAATTTTTGCTTACATTTTACTTGGAGTTATTCTACTACAACTGTTACATTCCTAGATGTGGACGTTTTTGTTAATAATAGCAAAGTTAAAACTAAACTCCATGTAGGAAACTAATCAAATGCAGTATTTGCTTACCAGGGCTGCCATCCCACTAATATTATAAATGTGAAAGTTTGTATAGATATTTGTGGCTCAATCACGCTCTAACCACTGAGCTGATTGAGCTGAAATTTGGCAGAGAGGTGCTTGATAGTCCTGAGTAATATATTGGAGTTGCGAAAATCGTATAGGGCTTTGCCCCAAGGGGTTCAAAATTCCCATGTATTCCTTATGAACATTCATTTTTGTTTAAGCTGATGAAAATAAAAACAGCTGATCTTGATTCGGAGTAGTTCCACGGGCTAACCACAGAATGCAGCACACACACGACTGTCATAGTTATAGCGAATTTCCCCTATAGGGAAGAAGCTATTGCCGTAGTCAGCATGGTAAGACCTAGGCCCAGGACCATGATAACTTTTTGTTTTGAGGTCCCCAGATGCTAAAAACACCATTCGTTCAAAACTGTATATTTATATATGCGTGTGTGTGTGTCTTGAGCACGATAACTCTCGTAAAAACGGTTCGATTTTGATTAAATTTGTTACAAACAACTAGAGCAACATTTATCTTCGAAAACCAGAGAGATCGACTTATCCGAAGGGGTATTTTTATTTTTTTTTGGGGGGGGTTTGTACCCCAAAAATGGGGTTTTTGAATTGTTTACATACAATCTTTGAAAAATTCAAATTTTAGTTTGCACCATTGGATTCAGCTAAAAAAACACACAATTTGGTGTTTTGATCATTGGCCTTTAAAATTGGTTGCAGAGATACTGAAAGTGCTAAACACAGCAATTTTATATCTTGCTTATTTATGAACGTATACCGACGAAACTTGGTATATGGCTTCATCTGCTTGGGGTCTATTGTTATTTGCACCAAAACCCTTTTTTTACTGATGGTTCCTGTTGCAGCAAACCTGCGTACTCAGCCCCCTTGTTATTCTTATGGAGAATAAGTAAAATATTGTCTCCCTTGATTATGAACATAAATTAATAAAACTTGGTATGTGGATTCACCTAGTAGAGTTCTAAAAAAATGTGCCTAACATTCAATTTTAGTTTATCCTTGTTGCAGCAAACCTGTGTACTCAGCTCCCATGTTATTCTTATGGAGAATAATTAAAATGATATATATTGCTTGTTTATGAAAGTATATTAAAGAAACTTGGAAATTCGCTGAGTACGCAGGTTTGCTGCGACAGGGGTAATTGTTTAATCATCAGATGACAAATGGAAATAGCAACCTCCTTTATTTTCATCAAGAAACGTTCCACGATCTGATCCTAGATCTGACCCCTTGTTCACTGCTTCTATCCCGGTTACTATCCTAGTTCCTCGCTTCTGATTGGCAGATATAAACCGTCTTGTAATGTCGTAATGCGAGTACGGTGGTATCACAGCTCCGGTATACATGTGCCCTAACTAGTGGCTTGAAGGGGTCATTGTCCCTATTCTTCCTCCAATACTCTGTCTCATCTGATTGGCAGATATAAACCGTCTTGTAATGTCGTAATGCGAGTACGGTGGTATCACAGCTCCGGTATACATGTGCCCTAACTAGTGGCTTGAAGGGGTCATTGTCCCTATTCTTCCTCCAATACTCTGTCTCATCTGATTGGGAGATATGAACCGTCTTGTAATGTCGTAATGCGAGTACGGTGGTATCACAGCTCCGGTATACATGTGCCCTAACTAGTGGCTTGAAGGGGCCATTGTCCCTATTCTTCCTCCAATACTCTGTCTCATCTGATTGGCAGATATAAACCGTCTTGTAATGTCGTAATGCGAGTACGCTGGTATCGCAGCTCCGGTATACACGTGCCCTAACTAGTGGCTTGAAGGGGCCATTGTCCCTATTCTTCCTCCAATACTCTGTCTCATCTGATTGGCAGATATGAACCGTCTTGTAATGTCGTAATGCGAGTACGGTGGTATCGCAGCTCCGGTATACACATGCCCTAACTAGTGGCTTGAAGGGGTCATTGTCCCTATTCTTCCTCCAATACTCTGTCTCATCTGATTGGCAGATATAAACCGTCTTGTAATGTCGTAATGCGAGTACGCTGGTATCGCAGCTCCGGTATACATGTGCCCTAACTAGTGGCTTGAAGGGGCCATTGTCCCTATTCTTCCTCCAATACTCTGTCTCATCTGATTGGCAGATATAAACCTTCTTGTAATGTCGTAATGCGAGTACTGTGGTATCGCAGCTCCGGTATACACATGCCCTAACTAGTGGCTAGAAGGGGCCATTGTCCCTATTCTTCCTCCAATACTCTGTCTCATCTGATTGGCAGATATAAACCGTCTTGTAATGTCGTAATGCAAGTACGGTGGTATCGCAGCTCCGGTATACACATGCACTAAATAATGGCTTGAAGGGGCCATTGTCCCTATTCTTCCTCCAATACTCTGTCTCATCTGATTGGCAGATATGAACCGTCTTGTAATGTCGTTATGCGAGTACGCTGGTATCGCAGCTCCGGTATACACGTGCCCTAACTAGTGGCTTGAAGGGGCCATTTCCCTAATCTTCCTCCAATACTCTGTCTCATCTGATTGGCAGATATGAACCGTCTTGTAATGTCGTTATGCGAGTACGCTGGTATCGCAGCGCCGGTATACACGTGCCCTAACTAGTGGCTTGAAGGGGCCACTGACCCTATTCTTCCTCCAATACTCTGTCTCATCTGATTGGCAGATATGAACCGTCTTGTAATGTCGTAATGCGAGTACGGTATCGCAGCTCCGGTATACACATGCCCTAACTAGTGGCTTGAAGGGGCCATTCTCCCTATTCTTCCTCCAATACTCTGTCTCATCTGATTGGCAGATATGAACCGTCTTGTAATGTCGTAATGCGAGTACGCTGGTATCGCAGCTCCGGTATACACGTGCCCTAACTAGTGGCTTGAAGGGGCCATTGTCCCGATTCTTCGTCCAATACTTTGTCTCATCTGATTGGCAGATATGAACCGTCTTGTAATGTCGTAATGCGAGTACGCCGGTATTGCAGCTCCGGTATACACGTGCCCTTACTAGTGGCTTGAAGGGGCCATTGTCCCTATTCTTCCTCCAATACTCTGTCTCATCTGATTGGCAGATATAAACCGTCTTGTAATGTCGTAATGCGAGTACGCTGGTATCGCAGCTCCGGTATACACGTGCCCTAACTAGTGGCTTGAAGGGGCCATTGTCCCTATTCTTCCTCCAATACTCTGTCTCATCTGATTGGCAGATATAAACCGTCTTGTAATGTCGTAATGCGAGTACGCTTTCATCGCAGCTCCGGTATACATGTGCCCTAACTAGTGGCTTGAAGGGGCCATTGTCCCTATTCTTCCTCCAATACTCTGTCTCATCTGATTGGGAGATATAAACTGTCTTGTAATGTCGTAATGCGAGTACACTGGTATCGCAGCTCCGGTATACAAGTGCCCTAACTAGTGGCTTGAAGGGGCCATTGTCCCTATTCTTCCTCCAATACTCTGTCTCATCTGATTGGCAGATATAAACCGTCTTGTAATGTCGTAATGCGAGTACGCTGGTATCGCAGCTCCGGTATACATGTGCCCTACTTAGTGGCTTGAAGGGGCCATTGTCCCTATTCTACCTCCAATACTCTGTCTCATCTGATTGGCAGATATAAACCGTCTTGTAATGTCGTAATGCGAGTACGCTTTCATCGCAGCTCCGGTATACATGTGCCCTAACTAGTGGCTTGAAGGGGCCATTGTCCCTATTCTTCCTCCAATACTCTGTCTCATCTGATTGGGAGATATAAACCGTCTTGTAATGTCGTAATGCGAGTACACTGGTATCGCAGCTCCGGTATACACGTGCCCTAACTAGTGGCTTGAAGGGGCCATTGTCCCTATTCTTCCTCCAATACTCTGTCTCATCTGATTGGCAGATATAAACCGTCTTGTAATGTCGTAATGCGAGTTTGGTGGTATCGCAGCTCCGGTATACACATGCCCTAACTAGTGGCTTGAAGGGCCCATTGTCCCTATTCTTCCTCCAATACTCTGTCTCATCTGATTGGCATATATAAACCGACTTGTAATGTCGTAATGCGAGTACGGTGGTATCGCAGCGCCGGTATACACGTGCCCTAACTAGTGGCTTGATGGGGCCATTCTCCCTATTCTTCCTCCATATACTCTGTCTCATCTGATTCGCAGATATGAACCGTCTTGTAATGTCGTAATGCGAGTACGCTGGTATCGCAGCTCCGGTATACATGTGCCCTAACTAGTGGCTTAAAGGGGCCATTGTCCCTATTCTTCCTCCAATACTCTGTCTCATCTAATTGGCAGATATGAACCGTCTTGTAATGTCGTAATGCGAGTACGCTGGTATCGCAGCTCCGGTATACATGTGCCCTAACTAGTGGCTTGAAGGGGCCATTGTCCCTATTCTTCCTCCAATACTCTGTCTCATCTGATAGGCAGAAATGAACCGTCTTGTAATGTCGTAATGCGAGTACGCTGGTATCGCAGCTCCGGTATACACGTCCCCTAACTAGTGGCTTGAAGGGGCCATTGTCCCTATTCTTCCTCCAATACTCTGTCTCATCTGATTGGCAGATTTGAACCGTCTTGTAATGTCGTAATGCGAGTATGCTGGTATCGCATCTCCGTTATGCACGTCCCCTAACTAGTGGCTTGAAGGGGCCATTGTCCCTATTCTTCCTCCAATACTCTGTCTCATCTGATTGGCAGATATGAACCGTCTTGTAATGTCGTAATGCGAGTATGCTGGTATCGCATCTCCGGTATGCACGTCCCCTAACTAGTGGCTTGAAGGGGCCATTGTCCCTATTCTTCCTCCAATACTCGGTCTCATCTGATTTTTTTAATTCTTTAAGTTACATGCTGAGCAAATTAAACCAATATAATATGAACACGGCAGTTCACAAACGAAGAAGGCACCTAAGCACAAGTTCAATACAAACAAAGCAGATATGTTTAGATCCCCATGCTATTTAAATTTGAATTATTTTATTCCGTAAAACATTTTCGGTACATAATTAAGAAAAAAATTATTATTTTCCCCAAAATGTCATGCCCAGATCTTTAAAATGAGACCCCTCCAAGCTTTCTATGACCTTCCGTTTGCTCATAATTTAATTGGCAAATTTTTGCTTACGGAATTAGGTATGTGGATATAGATGGAATGTCAGATCGTAAACAAAGTAGACACTTAATTACATGTTTTATTCCAAACAAAGCAGGCGCTTTTAAATTCCCATGCTTTTCTTGTGAGAGATGTTTTACGTTATTTCTCGTTTGCAACTAATTTTTTGGAAATACTGCTATTTTCCCCGAGTCCTCGAGATCAAGACCTTTAATTTGGGCTGTCTTCCATTATTCTGCAATTTGCCAAACTTCCACAATTTTGACTTAAAGATTTTGCTTACAGAATTATATATAAAGATTCGCGGAGCGAAGCCTGCTCAAGACAGCTAGTAACAACAATAAACAGCTAGAATTTTAATAAAAATCCCTTTTTCTGTCCCCGTGGCAGCAAATTCACATTCTCATTTCTAATGTTTTTCTTATGGAGGATAAATAAAATGTCATATCATCTGACTTATTTATGAATACATTATGATGAATTTAGGTAAGTGGCTTCATATAGTGTGGTAATTTTAGGCCTGTATGCATTTGAAATCCGCTAAGTAGACAGGCTTGCTGCAAATGCATCATGTGACTGATTAGACAAGATCTTGAATTATCAGATCTGACACACTCTGGCCTCTTAAAAATGATTTCTGCCAGATAAACTAATATAGAACTTAATTTTAACACTTATTATTAACCAACTTACCAAAACATCAGGAGGGTTTATTTCTGGGATATCAATAAATTAGAGTTATCATATCCAGTATAATAATTTGTTGGATAGTAATTAGGGGTGTGCGATTTCTGGCTCGAGCCCAGCCAAGCTTTTTTCTAAGTTCTCGAGCTTCGAGCTTTCTCGAACCGAGCTTTTTTTATGGGAATTTTCTCTAGGGGTGTGCAATATACCGATAGTGATTTTCTGACTCGAGCCAAGCCTGGCAGAATTTTGTCAAAGTTCTCGAGCTTTGAGCAGTTTTGATTAGGCCTAAGTTTTATATGTATTCTTTATTTATATCAGGCCTTTTTTAAATAACAAGCATTTTATTCATTATGGTAATGTAAGATAATTTATAACTTTATATTTGTCATCTTTCATTCACTTCTTCTTGATTCATTAGTCCTACGTTCAATAAATAGAGGCCTACAGTGGGAAAATAACAAAATAAGTAGGCTACTAAAAAGGAAAATTTATTGAGACCACTCGTTGATTGTAAAGAACAATTTTTATTTCAATATAAAGTAGGTAGCCTACATAGAAAAAAATAACGTAAAGGAAGAGAACTGCAAATTTTTAACTTGACTGATAAATCCACAGGTTAACTAATGCAGTATTTACCGTATTTATTAAGAGACATAATAATAATTGACCATATGTCAATATGTACTTTCCATGTAACCAAAAACTTTAGCCCTAGCCTTGGGAATTGCCAAAACCCAGTAAATAGCCTATTCAACTGTTTGTAAATAGTAAATTTTAGGTTATCGTTTTATAAATATAAGTTATTTAAACCAGAATTTATATCTTATTATACTCACAGAAATAAGTTATCCAACAATCGTAGGCCTATCTTAGGTTCTCTCTAACCTATTACGCCTATCTAATAGACGTAACCTATTATTATATCTGCTTCTGAAGCAGATGGAAGGTGGAAGAGGATAGCATTGAGGATAGTCAATGCATTCTTTTTCCATCACTGCTTTAACAATTTGATAGCATACAATTACAAAATTGTATGCTTTCTGTTGACGTTTATTACAAATTCAAACAATCCCGCGGAGTTAACAATATTATTTTAATAGCACAGCTGTAGCGTAACAAAACTGAAACACTGCGCCATTTTGATCTCGTCTTGCTCTTGGTTAGGGTCTTCAGAGTACATAGACAATAGACAATATTTTTTATTTCCTTTGAGCATTTAAAAAATGCAATAGGACACGTCAAACAATATGAACAAGAGATCACAAAACATAGTATGTACAATTTAAATGTTTCAGTCAATACATAAACTTATTCTAAATACAAAAGGCAGAAGTTTGCATAATAGTAGGTTTGTAGCCAATGGTCACTTACAAAAATTTACAATCCCAGAATTCATCAGTTGTGTAGAAAACTTGATTTTTGATCCAGTTGTTTAGAACCTTTTTAAAGCTGTTGTATGGTAGGTTTCTAATAGCTAAGGGTAATTTGTTATATAATTTGAGCTGTTGGTACATATGACTATTCAAGGTCTTGGAAAGTCTTACATGAGGAGTTACAAGATTGTTTCTTTGTCTAGTTGAATAATTATGACAAGAGTTTTGACAATTAAAAGAAAAAATATTCTGTTTGACATGAAGTATATTACTTAAAATATATAAAGATGGAACAGTAATGATATTCAGTTTCAGAAAACTTGCTTTGCATGATTGTTTACTTTTTAAATTATCCAAGACTCTTATGGCCTTTTTTTGCCATATGAAAACTTTAGATGCATGAGAAGAACTACCCCAAAGGCGAATCCCATAGCTAATAAGTGAATGGAAGAGACCATAATATGTTACTATCAAAACATCTGAACTCACCGACAACTTAAGTTTTCTAAGCAAAAATACAACACGAGACAGTTTCTTACAAAGGTTAAGTACATGGGGTTCCCAGCTTAAACGATTATCCAATGTGAAACCTAACAGTTTTACATCACTATTCACATTACAGGCAACAGGAATATCCCTTAGAGCAAAATAAATTATTCAGTTTTGTTTTCATTTATTATAAGATTGTTCGACTCAAACCATTTTTTTGCTGAGATAAGAGCATCAGAAAGTCTATGTTTGACAGTATCAAAATCATTGTCTGAATAACATATCAATGTTGTGTCGTCGGCATAAAGTACCGAAAAACTGGGAACATTAATACATATCATTAACAAAAATCAAGTACAGAAAAGGTCCAAGAACGGATCCTTGCGGAACACCAGTAAAGACATCTAGGTAAGTCGAGTAATTGTTGTTTACAACTACTTTTTGTTTTCTTCCAGAAAGATAGGATTTAATTAAGTTCAATTCCTTATTTCTAATACCATAAAAGGAAAGCTTATCGTACAGAATATCAAAAGAAAGGCAGTCAAAAGCCTTAGTCAAGTCTATTAAATTGGAAGCTACTATATGTTTCTTTTCAAAGCTATTAACAATAAACTCTACAATGGCCTCTATAGCTAAAACAGTGTTATATGCTTAGGTCGAAAACCATATCGGTGTTTATACAACAAGTCATTGGTACTAAAGTAGTCATAAAGCTGTAAAACTAAACATGATTCTATTATCTTTCCAAGGATCGGTACAATGGCTATGGGTCGATAGCATTCAGGCAAGCTAGAGTCGCCTTTCTTAAAGATAGGGGTAACATTGGTAAGTTTTAAGCAATCAGGGAAAACCCCTTGAGCAAGAACTAAATTAATTAAAAACGTCAAAGGAGTAGTAATAATGCTACCAATTGATTTGACAACAACATTTGAGAGGCCAAAAACATCCTCACTTCTAGAGTTACTGAGATTTGATACTACTTGAAGTACCACATTCGGGTTAACTGGTTTCCAGCTAAAACCAGATACAGGTACAGTCTTATCAAAGTTGACTAAAAAGTCAGAGTGGCTCTTTTCACTTGCATCTAGGCCTACATTACAATGCACATCTTTAGAAACGTTAACACAATACTCATTGAGACAATCAGGAGTGATTGGTATGTCTGGTTTGGACTTGAAAGCACCTGATTCATTTCTTATTACTTTCCAGGGCATTTTTGGCATTTATTTTTTGCATTTACGATAAGTTTGTCATTCGCTATTATCTTAACATTAGCATCTAAGATTTCTTTACTGTACAACTTTTGATAACTTATATATCTATTCTTGTCTGCCAAATTGAGAGAACATTTCCATCTATCATACAACAAAAGTAAGAAGTTCCGCATTTTACCTAATTGTGGTGTAAACCAAACTTTATGACTGGAACCACGAAAAGGCCTATTTTTATCTTTGGTAGGCTTCACAATAGTTACAGGACATTGGTCATTGAAACAAGAAGATATTACATTAACAAAGGATCTAAAAGCAATACTTACATCTACTATTTTATACAAACTTGACCAATCAACAAAAGACAAACCGTTTCTAAAATTCTCTAATCTAACATCATTAATTAAGCGTTTGGTTTTCTTTGGTACATCGTTTTTATTATTAGGCCTGTCCTTAAAACGTTCATTGAGATTGATTTTTACCCATACCCATAGAATAAAACCAACCATTTAAATAATATGACCACCATTATAATAATACGTAACCATTCTGAATTTGAATAAAATCCTTATATTTTGAGAACCTCGCAATTAGTCGATTTTTTAACAATCCTATTTCTGGAGAGTGTTATTTCAGCTGCACATTAAAACGCCGTCATGATATTAGGCTATTGGTTCATCATCTACAACCTTGTCCCTAGCTATTGGTCAAGCTAAATCATTATTACATTGTAACCATCTTCCCTCGAAGTCTTAAGGCAGTTCGCAAAGTGTGTGTTCGTCAACAGTTTTGCCAGACGTAATTTCAGACTCCTAGGGAATATAATTATTGTGCAATGAACGAAGTTATAAGTTGGATGTATAAAAGACTGTACCGATGCAACAGTTAGAACAAGTGTTTTCATGGATTTTAGTTTTTTGCTGTGGTACTTTTTCTGGAGCAGTACGATTGTTGTATTAATTATTATTAACCTTGAAATATTGCACAACTCAAGTTGGCAACGGCAAGACTGCACTAGTGCGTATTGCAAACAGAATAGTGTGATAGTTCCACTTGATGTAATCGAGCGTAGAGAAAGTAGCTCCATTTCGTTGGTTTATCAGTTGAAAATATTACAGTACTTTAATATTTGTTTTTTTTTAATGAAGGACCGAAAGCATCAGCATTGCTGAATTACATTGAATTATATGCCCGTTAAAATCGATTGTATGTCCGTATAGTTTTTACCGTACGACAATGTGACTTGAGTATTTTGGCATTACTGTTAACGACCAGAAAAGGGGATATCAATGGCGGTGGTAGGGTAAGGGTGCAATGAATGGCCACGCCATCGGCTTACACATGGCAAACCTCAGACCGTATTCCTCCCGGACGTATTTCCACCGGTTAGGAGTGCGGATCGAGTTCCGCTCAGATAGACTTCCATCGTAATTAATTAGTATACTAAAAGTGGTTGAAACTAGCAATACCTATCTGCGAAATGAATATTATACTCGTATGCAAACTTATGTGCATAGTATTCTATACTCTATGCTAGTATTGCTTATATTATGATATTTGTACTTTTTATTTATCATTTAACCATCTTCGTTCAACGTTTGAACGTCAGATGATTTGATTAACTAACCAGCCACCAGCAACCACTATATAGAATGAATCAAATCAATTAGGCAGAGGCTACGTACACGTCCGACGTGAGCTGCTACTGTTCACGTCCGTTCCAAATTATGCACCGTACGTTACTTTTCCTGTGATTTTTAAAACAGATTGAGAGCCAGAAAACCTCCTAACGTAACCTAACCTAACCAAACGTAACGCAACGTAACCTAACCTAACCTAAGCGGTAGCAATGTGAATTTGCCTTTACACTGGACGTGTATGTAGTCACTTCGAATCAATTAAGAATTAACCTAATTTATTAAAAACATAAAACAGTACTTTGAGTTTTTAAAGGTCTAATAAATCATAAAAATGTTGTAAATTGTACATGTATGTTAACTGATACTTTTGTTTTAGAATAATGTGATTTGGGAGATAATCCTACTTTTATATTGTAGAAATCGAATAAATGAGGTGTTTTATGTTTTTATTTAAGCCATTGTGTGAATAACCTCTGAATTTAACGTTGATTTTGAATTTTTGAGTTACTTGAATCGGCATTTAACATTCATTTTTTTGTAACGTGCAATTGGTTTTAAGGTTATTACCTAGTCTATTTATTAAGCGTATAAGGATTCTTTGTAAAAATGTTGCTATAATTTTCAAAACTTTAGACCACATCATACTTGGTAGGCCCATTACATTTAACTATAACATTAAAAAACTCAAGCTTTTTAATGACATTGAAACTAGGTCTCTAAATCCTTATTCTTAGTACTAGTAGCTTATGTTTAAGTAAACTATCAGATAGGGCATAGATAGCATAACGCGCTTTCTTTCAAAGCTTTATCTCGTATGGATCTAGGGTTACACAAATTTAAAACCACCACCTCTTACTTATTTTGTATGTCATTTAGTACAATGCGTTATCTCTCTAGTCACTGTTTTGTTACCACGCCCATTTGATGAACTAGCGATCTAAATCTTTTTTATCGGTCCATGAGGATATCATTTTTATTTTTATGTGGGACGCTTAGTCTCTAAGTATGGCGTTCCATTTTTATTACAGATTTTTAAATTTTACCAACCTGTTGGTGTTACTGCCGTAAGTTTGTACAAAATGTACCTATGTATACCTAACCCATTTCAAGTTGACACTAAATAAACTATTTATCATTGATTTATTAGGACTTTACATAACGCTTTGTGTTTAAAACTACACTACGTTTTGGGAGGTAAGGAAACTCCTACCGTTATCAAGTGAACCCTACTTACATCTAAGTATCAAATTCTAAAGTTCAATTTTTTGGGGATTTGTTATTTTTTCCTTTACATTTTATTTACACAAACAAAAAACCAAAACTAACAAATAAAAACATAAAAATATCAATGAAAATACATTTATATTGCAACTTACAGGTATACTGGCACCATAAAACGAATAAAATAGAAATAAAAATGTTGTTCTCTAAGCAACAATGACTGTCATGAGCGTTTGGTGTTTTGGGATTGGTCTGCTGGGAACACCCGGTGACCCGTGTCGGAACCATCGGAAGCCAATGTGTTAAGTTTTTAATATGTATCTAGGCCTACTCTAATTCTTTTAGCTCATTTGCATTTGTTTTTTAACCATATAAGAACATTTCTGATAGGTGCCATTTAGAGTCAATCTTAAGGTTACTTTAAAATAGTATAACTTTGTGTTATACATAACAGTTGTCAGGAACAAATTAAATCGTGCTAGTATAAGCCTTTTTTAAGGCATGCATGCTTTCCATCTAAAACTGTGTTAGGCTGTATAACAATTTTCAGGAACAAATTAAATCACACTTCATCGTGCTAGTACAAGCCTGCGTTTTTAGGGCATGTGCATGTTTTCTATCAATCATGGAGTATGAGGATTTGTTCTACGTCCTTAGTCACTCTTCCTCATATGGACAATGCCACTATTGATTCCTATTTTCCCTCACTTTTATTTACAGATCTTATCACAGTCCTTTTATGATGAACCTTGGTGTAGGCCCTAGATTTGGGTAGGCCTACTTATGTGTTATGTGTATTACAATTTGTTACAGTGTGCTGCAACAGGTAAGCTAGGTTAATTTATAATAAGTATGTCAATCAAAAAATAAGTCCTATAGTAGAAGGGTACTTTGGTATTATACGGATGCCACCCTTATACAGCGCGCTGCGGCAGTTAAGTTAAGATGGGTTATCATAAAAATGATTGTAGGACTTTCTTGTTTCGTTACAAATCGAATGATACCTGATGAGTCATACTTCCGGCCGCCAAACCCCCTCCAAATAGGCCAAGGACAGGTCGTTGACCGGAGCGCGCGCATCACCTGTCACCGCCTGTATCTGGGTCAGTGTCATGAGTGATTTATTGCCGTGCACTACGTTACATTTGTTTTCATAATGAGTGACGTTCTTTTGGTGTGGGATTTACCTCAAAATGAAGAGGAAACCGTACGTATTTTTATGATAACCCATCCTAACATAACTGCCACAGCGCGCTGTATATTTGGCGGAGTACATGTGGCGATCGGGTGTGGCTGCTAGCGGCGGCGACGCATTCAACACGATCCTAGCGGACATCGCTGCCTTTTGGGAGGCACAACACAAAGACCGCTCATCAGAATGATGTAAAATTTTTACAGTAAGTCAATAAAAGTACGTTTTTTCGAATTATGTAGTTATCCTTTGTATTCGGTAAAAATTAACCTCCAAAAATAGTGGCATCCGTATAATACCAAAGTACCAGTAGAAGTCACCAATTTTTATTTTAAACTAACATAGCTTAACTGCTCCAGCGTGTAGTAAAATTGATACCGGTACTCAAGTACTACTAGTGTAGTATATCACGCAAGTACTGACATTTTCCACGAGGAGAAAGGGCTAGTGAGTAGAGTAAATTATCTTTCCATTTAGATGGATAAGTTAGAGGAAAATTAAAATTCACTAAATATAGTAGGCCTAATTTAAATTCTGCAAGTAAATCTAAAAATTATCTGGTTTAACATCGTACGGATTAGTTATTTATTCTATTTCACTAACCACATTTAAATGCCACTCATGTTCAGATTAAATTTATTGATTTTTAGAGTTTCTAGTTTATTGATTTTTCTGACTGATTTTATAAACTAGATAACTTCTAACTGATATTGTGGTAACTTATTTAAAGTTGTTTTCATTAGAAATTTTATTTTTAGCGAATTTCCCCTATAGGGAAGAAGCTATTACCGTAGTCGGCATGGTAAGACCTAGGCCCGGGACCATGATAACTTTTCATTTTGAGGTCCCCAGACCCCAAAAACACCATTCGTTCGAAACTGTATATATATATATATATATATATATATATATATACATATATATATATATATATATATATATATATATATCTATATATATATAAGATGTATATTCATATTTTAACAAAGTACCCTTTTTTTATAAAAAACATTTTTATTTTAGACTGACATGTTTCGTGCGCTTAGGCCATTATCAAAGTCTATAAAAATATAACCTCACATTTAAAATAAAATAAATATTAATCATATGTTAAAATTAATTATTTTAAAGTTGCATATGAATTGTTTGTCATAATCGATAATATATTTTATTTTCTTCTGTTATTTTCTTTGAATACTATATTAAGTGATTTTTATACGTCCCTGTTCTTATTTTTTCAATTTTATCAAATATCGGGTTTGATTGTTTAGGTAAAACTGTATTTAGTATGTTTGAAGGGTCTTTTAGCGAATTTCCCCTATAGGGAAGAAGCTATTACCGTAGATCTCATGGTAAGACTTAAGCCCGAGACCATGATAACTTTTCATTTTGAGGTCCCCAGATGCCAAAAACACCATTCGTTCAAATTTTTATATATGTATATATATATATATATATTTATATATATATATATATATATATATATGTGTGTCCGTAAGCACGATAACTCTCGTAAAAAAGGTCCGATCTTAATGAAATTTGGTACAAATGTGTAAAGTACCATTTATTTGAACGAGTTCGAAAACCAGATGAATCGCACCATCCGAAGGGGGGTTTTTGGGGGGTTTTGTACCCCAAAAATGTGTTTTTTGGGGTTTTCACATGTAATTTTAATTTAAATCAAATTTTAATTTATACCATTAAATTCAGCTTAAAAAAACAAACAATTTGGTATTTTGATCATTGCTCTACGTCAATTGGTTACCGAGATATTGAAAGTGCTAAACACAGTACGTTGTCTAATGTTATTCTTATGGAGAAAAAGAAAAATTGTATATCTCGCTTATTTATGAACGTAAACTGGCAAAATTTGGTATATGGCTTTATTTGGTTGTGGTCTATTGATATTTGCACAAAAATCCATTTTTTGCCCGATAGTTCCCGTAGCAGCAAACCTGCATACTCAGCCCCATGTTATTCTTATGGAGAATAATTAACGTATTATCTCCTTTAATTATGAACATAAATTAATAGAACTTGGTATGTGGCTTTACCTAGTTGAGTTATAATGATATTTGTATAAAAGCCCATTTTTAGTGTTCCTTATTTCAGCAAACCTGCATACTCAGCCGCCATGTTATTCTTATGGAGAATAATTAAAATGTCATAAATCGTTTATTTATGAATGTATATTGATGAAACTTGGTATGTGGCTTTATGTGGTATTAAGATAAATTAATATGCACTGGAAATTCGCTGAGTATGCAGGTTTGCTGCTACGGGGGTATTTTAAAATTAAAGTAAATATATATATGTGTCCGTGAGCACGATAACTCTCGTAAAAATTATCCGATTTTGATGAAATTTGGTATAAACGTGTAAAGCAACATTTATGACTTTAAGTTCGAAAACCAGCCAGATCGCTCTATCCGAAGGGGTATTTTGGGGGGGTTTTGTACCCCAAAAATGGGTTTTTCGAATGTTTTTACATATAATTTTGGAAATAGTCAAATTTTATTTTTCCCCATTAGATTCATCTTAAAAAAACACACAATTTGGTATTTTGATCATTTCTCTACGTCAATTGGTTACCGAGATATTGAAAGTGCTAAACACAGTACGTTGTCTAATGTTATTCTTATGGAGAAAAATAAAAATTTTATATCTCGCTTATTTATGAACCTATACTGTCGAAACTTGGTATATGGCTTCATCTGGTTGTGGACAATTGATATTTGCTCAAAAAGACACTTTTTTACCCAAGGCTCCCGTAGCAGCACACCTGCGTACTCAGCCCCATGTTATTCTTATGGAGAATAAGTAACGTGTTATCTGCCTTCATTATGAAAATAAATTAATGAAATTTGGTATGTGGCTTTACCTACATGAGTTATATTGATATTTGTATAAAACCATATTTTTTGTGTTCCTTGCTTCAGCAAACCTGCATACTCAGCTGCCATGTTATTCTTATGGAGAATAATTAAAATGTCATAAATCGTTTATTTATGAATGTATATTGATGAAACTTGGTATGTGGCTTTATGTGCTATTAAGATACATACATATGCATTGGAAATTCGCTGAGTACGCAGGTTTGCTGCTATATATATATATATATATATATATATGTGTGTGTCCGTGAGCACGATAACTCTCGTAAAAATTATCCGATTTTGATGAAATTTGGTATAAACCTGTAAAGCAGCATTTATGACTTTAAGTTCGAAAACCAGCCAGATCGCTCCATCCAAAGGGGTATTTTGGGGGGGTTTTGTACCCCAAAAATGGGTTTTTCGAATTTTTTACATATCATTTTGGAAATAGTCAAATTTTAGTTTTTACCATTGGATTCAGCTTAAAAAAACACACAATTTGGTATTTTGATCATTTCTCTACGTCAATTGGTTACCGAGATATTGAAAGTGCTAAACACAGTACGTTGTCTAATGTTATTCTTATGGAGGAAAAGAAAAATTTTATATCTCGCTTATTTATGAACGTATACTGACGAAACTTGGTATACGGCTTCATCTGGTTGTGGACCATTGATATTTGCTCAAAAAAACAATTTTTTTCCAAAGGCTCCCGTAGCAGCAAACCTGCGTACTCAGCCCCATGTTATTCTTATGGAGAATAAGTAAGTGTTATCTCCCTTCATTATGAAAATAAATTAATGAAATTTGGTATGTGGCTTTACCTACATGAGTTATATTGATATTTGTATAAAACCCCATTGTTTTTGTGCTCCTTGCTTCAGCAAACCTGCATACTCAGCCGCCATGTTATTCTTATGGAGAATAATTAAAATGTCATAAATCGTTTGTTTATGAATGTATATTGATGAAACTTGGTATGTGGCTTTATGTGGTATTAAGATACATATATATGCATTGGAAATTCGCTGAGTACGCAGGTTTGCTGCTACGGGGGTATTATTTCAAATCAGAGGTAAAATGAGATAATTGAATTATTGTTTAAGGAATGGTGTCCACACTGCAGACAGTCCGAGTCTGTTGGCTAACAGCTAGTTCACTCGCCTTCACTCTTCCACAAGCCTCTAGACGTTGTGCCCCTTCGCTGAACCACACAGTACGAGTTACGATGGCAGACTCAGCAAAATCTAAAGTATTTGTAACTCGTACTGATTACCCTCAAAACGGAATTGACTTATTGCAAAAAAAGTAAGTCATAAATATATGGATCAATGTATCTAATAAATAAAATTTGTATTATGGAATTTTCCCTATAGGAAGAAGCTACTAATGTGGTTGGCTTGGCAGTATGTGTGATAGCTTTTTGTATTGAGGCCCCAATGTGCTGTAAACACCATTTTGTCAAATTTATATATAATGTGTCTTTTAGAAGTGTCTGAGGAGGAATATATATATAATACCTATGTCGTTAACATGATAATAACTTTTCTGATGAACTTTGGGAGATGAACATTTCAGTAGCTTGATGTGGCTATGGTTTAATAATATTTGTTTATAAATATCCCACTTTTTAGTGGTTCCCGTTTCAGCACACCTGCATATATAGCCTTATGTTTTTTATCGGAATATAAATAAAGTGTTAGGCTATATATCACTTCAGGAATATAAATGCCAACCCTGTGGCTGAGATCATTGTAGGGTACTGCGTGTCTTCTTAAAATAACAAAGCTGAAACTAGAAGTTGTCTTTGGTTTTAAGTAGGCATTTACAGATTAAGTTATTAGCGAACCTCCCCTATACAAAAGAAGCTGTTAGTTACCGTTGTCGGCATGGTAAGAAATAGGTCCAGTGCCATGACAACTTTTTATTTTGAGGTTCCCAGATGCCAAAAACACCATTTATCTAAAACTGTATTAGGGCCTATACTATAGGTGTCCGTAGTTGCGACAAATTTTGTAAAAGGGGTCCAATTTTAACTAAATTTAGTACAAACAAACTCTCGTCTGCCTGTTTATTTATTAACTCCTCCTAAACCACTCATCCAATTTTGATCAAACTTTGCATGGTCATTCAGGTTAACAACTAGGAAGGTTTATAGCTAATAAAGTCCTCTCTAAGTTAGTAAAAGATAATTTGTTAGTTAAAACATAGATTAGTTGTAGTTTACTGTCACTAGATCAGTGACAAGAATACACAAGAAAATTGTACAAGACTGACACAAATACAAATGCTAGGGGCCTACTATGTAGAATGTTTAACCTCCAATTTATTAGGTTTTTTTATTTGTTTAACCCATTTGCCCTATCAATAAGTTGTTCTTAAAAGTTCCTTCATTGCAATAAACATTTTTAACAAACATTTTATTTTTTTATTTTAAGCTTACTTCACATTATTTATTGGGTATGTTATTGAAAATAATGTACAAATCTTACTCGGATCTATAACCAATTCTTATCTCTACCTCTCTCTATTGATCATGCATACACTGATCTTCCCAAGGATTATGTTGCTGTTTCTGTTCTTGTGACTGCCTTAGCAGATCACCACGCTCAAATGACTACAGTCAAGCTGCTTCCACAAAGAGAGGCTTCCCCAAAATTTCATTTGTGCCGATCATTCAGAGATGAAAACATGTGGATATTCAACAATTGCCTTGCTCATGAGCATTGGGCAGAGGTTTTTAGTGCAGATTCTGTTGAATCAAAAATGAAGAACTTCACCTCCACTATTTCATTTAATATAGACCAGGCTTTCCCAGAGAAGAAAGTAAGGTGCAAGAAAAAAAGGTTTCATAGCAATATTTATTTAAGCAAAGAACAGGCTGATCTTCGGGATTTAGTCAGATCGTGGTACTCCATTACCAAGGATTTAGAGAGATCCAATCCACTGAGGCAACACTTCTTAAGATTGAAAGCTCAATATCACCAGAGTATTAAATATTCAAAGTCTCTCAAGGTATCCAAACAAATAAATAACTCTTCAAACAAGTCAAAGACTATGTGGAACATCATAAATGAAAATAGGGTCACTTCAAAGTCTCATCATGATTTTATTTTTGCTGTAAAAAATAGCAAAGGAGAATTAGTTACTCATCCAAAGGAGGTTTCCAACATTTTCAATGATTTCTTCATAAATATATCTCAGTGTAACACTTTTAATAGCAAGAATGTGAGTTCCTCTTCAAATGAAAGCTCCACTTCAAAGTCCTTCTTTTTAAAACCAGTAAACGCAGCAGAATTTATCGATTTGATACATTCATTACAGCCCAAAACTGCATCTGGAATTGATAATGTGTCATCCAAACTCCTAAAATACTGCTCTAATTCCCTAGAAAATCCTCTCGTACATCTAATCAATAGCTCTTTTGAAACTGGAGTATTCCCTGATTTTCTGAAACTTTCAGTTGCAAGCCCAATTTTTAAAAAAGGGAAAAAAGAAATGCTCGACAATTATAGACCTATTGCGATAACATCTTCATTCTCCAAGATTTTTGGGAAATCAGTTTTAAATAGGTTGATTTATTTTATTGACAAACATAGTATTTTATTTTCTGGTCAATTTGGCTTTTTAAAGGGCAAGTCTACTGTTGATGCCATGTTTTCCCTCATAAACTTTATTGTAAAAGAGCTAGATCTAAAGAAATCCGTAGCGGGTGTCTTCTTTGATCTCCGAAAGGCATTTGACATGGTAAATCATGGTCTGCTTCTTGAGAAACTTGAGAGCATTGGAATACTGCTCTAAAATGGTTTCCTCCTTCCTTACTGGACGTAGACAAATAGTAAAGATACCTTCTATAGATAAAGATTGTATGACATACTCATACTCAGATGAGAAGCTTGTCATCTCCGGAGTTCTCAGGGTTCAATCCTGGGCCCGTTGTTGTTCATTTTATACATAAATGACTTAAAATCATGTGTTATTAATGTTAATCTGTGTCTTTTCGCAGATGACACCTCACTTGCCATATCGCATCAGGCAAGAACAGATTTGGAAATTGACTCTTATGTTAAATCAAATAGTATTGTGCAATGGTTCCATGAAAATATGTTGTGTGTCAATTCTGATAAGACCAAACTGCTTGATTTCTCCATTGGCCATAAAGAAACATCTCTTCTAAAATTGTCCGTAGGTGAAAGTGTCGTTACTGCAGCAGATGACGTAACATTTTTGGGGCTTCACCTAGACTCAAATTTAAAATTTTTTTCTCACATAGAGCATGTCGCTAGCCGTTTGTCTTCAGGTGTTTTTGTGTTAAGACGTCTATCTACCTTCTCCAGTACTGAAGTTCTTCTCTCAGCATATTATGCCCTCATTTATCCATTTCTTTCATACGCAGTTGTGATTTGGGGGTCTGAGAGCTCATATACGAAGACTCTTTTCATTCTTAAAAAAAAAAACTGAGAATAATTGCAGGAATCGATGAAGCAGTATCATGTGCTTCCTACTTCAAGGATTATGATCTGCTCACCTTTCCATCTATTTATATCTTTGAATCACTTATTTTTTTAAAAAAGAACCATCACATTTTTCAAGAGTTTTTACCATCGTCAAATAGTAAAACTAGAAACAAGCACAATTATAATATACCACCACACAAATCAACATTTTTCAAAAACCACACAGTTTATAATTGTATAAAAATGTTCAATAGCCTTCCGACCACTCTTAAACAAGAATGTAATCTAGTCACCTTCAAAAGAAATGTAAAAAGGTTCTTACTTAAAAGTAGTTTTTATAGTGTTAAGGATTATTTTGACAAGAAATATGTTTAGTTTTAGAAAAATGTTTGTAATGACGTATGCTAATGCAATTTTTTTGTTTTGTGGCAATAAATATATTTGATTTGATTTGATTTGATTTGACCAATTCAACCCAAAAATCAAAACCAACTCCATCTCAACTCAAATAAAATTGCTTGCTTTGAGAAGTGTTGATATTTGAAGTCATACTGAACTCGATTATTCTTTTTGTTTGTCCAGATATGATGTAGAGATTTACCCTAAAGAAAAGACCATAATCAGTAAAGAGGAACTGGTAGAAGGGATCAAAGGAAAATGTGCAATATTTTGCAGTCTGAACGATAAAATTGATAAAGAAGTATTAAATGCTGCAGGTAAATTTTCGTTAATCAAAAAATTATATTAGTTAAGATGTTAATGCATAACAACTCTCAAAAACCAAATGGAATAAAGTACTAGATATAACTGATGTTATTGTTACTGAATATGGGATATGTTTTATAACCTGAACACAAGAGAGCTAGGCAAAAGTTACATCTAGCACAGGAGTAAACCCTGCCAGCTGAATTGGTTCTCAAAATGAATCTTAAAGTTATCTGTGTCAAGTGAGAAAGGATGGAGGTTTTTTCAAAAATATTTTTATAAAGTTCATTATATAAATTAAAATTTGTAACATGATTTTAAAATTGTGTCATACCAATCAATCAAAATTCTTTATTTACAACTTCATTAAAAAATGTAATTATTATTATCAAATTATTTTTGTAAATCGTTAGACAGATAGATTTTAAAATAGTTTTGTACCTCTATAACAAACTGCCAAATATGGTATTTCTAAATTTATTACCCGATTGTATTAGGCCCGCAGCTACGAGTGGTCAGCACCATGTCAGTTGGTGTGGAGCACATCGATATCACGGAGTGTCAGAAACTGTCTATCCGAGTGGGCTACACCCCCGATGTGCTAACGGAGGCCACAGCAGAGCTCACCTTGGCCCTACTGCTGGCCACCTCGCGGCGGCTGATGGAGGCCAACACTCAGCTGCGCACGTGAGTACTGCTGAGTCAGGTGGTGCAGGATTATGTAGAATGTAACCTAACCTAACCTACTGTGGGCTACCTCGCGGGGGCTGTTGGAGGCCAACACTCAGCTGTGCACGTGAGTACTGCTGAGTCAGGTGGTGCAGGATTATGTAGAATGTAACCTAACCTAACCTACTGCTGGCTACCTCGCGGGGGCTGTTGGAGGCCAACACTCAGCTACGCACGTGAGTACTGCTGAGTCAGGTGGTACAGGATTATGTAGAATGTAACCTAACCTAACCTACTGCTGGCTACCTCGCGGGGGCTGTTGGAGACCAACACTCAGCTGTGCACGTGAGTACTGCTGAGTCAGGTGGTGCAGGATTATGTAGAATGTAACCTAACCTAACCTACTGTGGGCTACCTCGCGGGGGCTGTTGGAGGCCAACACTCAGCTGTGCACGTGAGTACTGCTGAGTCAGGTGGTGCAGGATTATGTAGAATGTAACCTAACCTAACCTACTGCTGGCTACCTCGCGGGGGCTGTTGGAGGCCAACACTCAGCTACGCACGTGAGTACTGCTGAGTCAGGTGGTACAGGATTATGTAGAATGTAACCTAACCTAACCTACTGCTGGCTACCTCGCGGGGGCTGTTGGAGACCAACACTCAGCTGTGCACGTGAGTACTGCTGAGTCAGGTGGTGCAGGATTATGTAGAATGTAACCTCACCTAACCTACTGCTGGCTACCTCGCGGGGGCTGTTGGAGGCCAACACTCAGCTACGCACGTGAGTACTGCTGAGTCAGGTGGTACAGGATTATGTAGAATGTAACCTAACCTAACCTACTGCGGGCTACCTCGCGGGGGCTGTTGGAGACCAACACTCAGCTGCTTACGTGAGTACTGCTGAGTCAGGTGGTGCAGGATTATGTAGAATGTAACCTAACCTAACCTACTGCTGGCTACCTCGCGGGGGCTGTTGGAGGCCAACACTCAGCTACGCACGTGAGTACTGCTGAGTCAGGTGGTACAGGATTATGTAGAATGTAACCTAACCTAACCTACTGCTGGCTACCTCGCGGGGGCTGTTGGAGACCAACACTCAGCTGTGCACGTGAGTACTGCTGAGTCAGGTGGTGCAGGATTATGTAGAATGTAACCTAACCTAACCTACTGTGGGCTACCTCGCGGGGGCTGTTGGAGGCCAACACTCAGCTGTGCACGTGAGTACTGCTGAGTCAGGTGGTGCAGGATTATGTAGAATGTAACCTAACCTAACCTACTGCTGGCTACCTCGCGGGGGCTGTTGGAGGCCAACACTCAGCTACGCACGTGAGTACTGCTGAGTCAGGTGGTACAGGATTATGTAGAATGTAACCTAACCTAACCTACTGCTGGCTACCTCGCGGGGGCTGTTGGAGACCAACACTCAGCTGTGCACGTGAGTACTGCTGAGTCAGGTGGTGCAGGATTATGTAGAATGTAACCTCACCTAACCTACTGCTGGCTACCTCGCGGGGGCTGTTGGAGGCCAACATTCAGCTACGCACGTGAGTACTGCTGAGTCAGGTGGTACAGGATTATGTAGAATGTAACCTAACCTAACCTACTGCGGGCTACCTCGCGGGGGCTGTTGGAGACCAACACTCAGCTGCTTACGTGAGTACTGCTGAGTCAGGTGGTGCAGGATTATGTAGAATGTAACCTAACCTAACCTACTGCTGGCTACCTCGCGGGGGCTGTTGGAGACCAACACTCAGCTGTGCACGTGAGTACTGCTGAGTCAGGTGGTACAGGATTATGTAAAATGTAACCTAACCTAACCTAACCTACTGCTGGCTACCTCGCGGGGGCAGTTGGAGACCAACACTCAGCTGTGCACGTGAGTACTGCTGAGTCAGGTGGTGCAGGATTAAGTAGAATGTAACCTAAACTAACCTACTGCTGGCTACCTCGCGGGAGCTGTTGGAGGCCAACACTCAGCTGCGTACGTGAGTACTGCTGAGTCAGGTGGTACAGGATTATGTAGAATGTAACCTAACCTAACCACTGCCTGCTACCTCGCGGGGGCGGTTGGAGGCCAACACTCAGCTGCGCACGTGAGTACTGCTGAGTCAGGTGGTACAGGATTATGTAGAATGTAACCTAACCTAACCTACTGCTGGCTACCTCGCGGGGGCTGTTGGAGACCAACACTCAGCTGTGCACGTGAGTACTGCTGAGTCAGGTGGTACAGGATTATGTAAAATGTAACCTAACCTAACCTAACCTACTGCTGGCTACCTCGCGGGGGCAGTTGGAGACCAACACTCAGCTGTGCACGTGAGTACTGCTGAGTCAGGTGGTGCAGGATTAAGTAGAATGTAACCTAAACTAACCTACTGCTGGCTACCTCGCGGGAGCTGTTGGAGGCCAACACTCAGCTGCGTACGTGAGTACTGCTGAGTCAGGTGGTACAGGATTATGTAGAATGTAACCTAACCTAACCACTGCTGGCTACCTCGCGGGGGCGGTTGGAGGCCAACACTCAGCTGCGCACGTGAGTACTGCTGAGTCAGGTGGTACAGGATTATGTAGAATGTAACCTAACCTAACCTACTGCTGGCTACCTCGCGGGGGCTGTTGGAGACCAACACTCAGCTGTGCACGTGAGTACTGCTGAGTCAGGTGGTACAGGATTATGTAAAATGTAACCTAACCTAACCTAACCTACTGCTGGCTACCTCGCGGGGGCAGTTGGAGACCAACACTCAGCTGTGCACGTGAGTACTGCTGAGTCAGGTGGTACAGGATTATGTAAAATGTAACCTAACCTAACCTAACCTACTGCTGGCTACCTCGCGGGGGCTGTTGGAGACCAACACTCAGCTGTGCACGTGAGTACTGCTGAGTCAGGTGGTACAGGATTATGTAAAATGTAACCTAACCTAACCTACTGCTGGCTACCTATGAAATACTTCCTAGGGTTCTACCGTCGGCAAGAGAGACTGACTGAATATTACTAACCCGCTCCAACTTGTTGACCTTGAGACCTAATCAGCTGGTCTGTCACTTTGTCCTCGAAGTAGGAAATGTGGTCAAATAATTTGTTTGAATTGTATTTGAGTTTCTCATTCAGAACTTTGCCAGGATAAATTTTGAAAGCGTTGTAGATTTGCAACACTTAGTGTTGTCTTAAAGTATGATATTTTACATATATGTAGCACCTCTAAATTTGATTGTTAATTGTTGACATTGTGATTTTGTACATTAAGTAGTTGTTGTACAAAAATGGTTTGTTCAAAAGTAACCAAAAATCCACAATGAAAATAAAGTGATGAAAGTATTTTGTCAGAGAACTCTCAAGGTGTTTTTAGCGAATTTCCCATATAGGGAAGAAGCTATTACCGTAGTCGGCACGGTAAGACCTAGGCCCGGGACCATGATAACTTTTCGTTTTGAGGTCCCCAGACCCCAAAAACACCATTCGTTCGAAACTGTTTATATATATGTCCGTGGGTGCGATAACTCTCGTAAAAAAGTTCCGATTTTGATGAAATTTGGTTCAAACGTGTAAAGCAGCATTTATGACTTTAAGTTCGAAAACCAGACGGATCGAGCTATCCAAAGGGGTATTTTGGGGGGTTTTGTGCCCCAAAAATGGGTTATTTGAGTTTTTTACATAACATTTTTGAAAAAGTAAAATTTTATTTTTTTCCATTAGAATCAGCTTAAAAAGACGCACAATTTGATGTTTTAATCATTGCTCTACGACAATTGGTTACTGAGATATTGAAAGTGCTAAACACAGTACGTTGTCCAATGTTATTCTTATGGAGGATAAGAACAATTTTATATCTTGCTTATTTATCAACTTATCGTGACGAAACTTGGTATATTGCTTCATTTCATTGTGGTCTATTGATATTTGCACAAAAACCCATTTTTTGCCGATAGTTCCCGTAGCAGCAAACCTGCATACTCAGCCCCATGTTATTCTTATAGAGAATAGTTAACGTGTTATCTCCTTTAATTATGAACATAAATTAATAGAACTTGGTATGTGGCTTTACCTAGTTGAGTTATATTGATATTTGTATAAAAGCCCATTTTTAGTGTTCCTTATTTCAGCAAACCTGCATACTCAGCCGCCATGTTATTCTTATGCAGAATAATTAAATGTCATAAATCGTTTATTTATGAATGTATATTGATGAAACTTGGTATGTGGCTTTATGTGGTATTAAGATAAATTAATATGCATTGGAAATTTGCTGAGTATGCAGGTTTGCTGCTACGGGGGTATTTTTAAATCTCAACAATCAATTTTAAGCCGCAACGAGCACATTACTTTTGATAGCTTAACCTCTCTATCTAGGTTCTGGGACAGTGAGTTCTGTAAGTTTTGTGTTAATTGTTGTCTCAGAACAAATATTTTAGCGAAAATATAATAACGGAACACATTTTGCTATTGGCAGAAAATGTGATCGTAGCCCATATTTTATGATCAACATGATTATCAATAACATGTTCATCCTCCTGCCACAGCTGATCTAACAAGCATTTATGTG
Source organism: Allygus modestus (assembly GCA_963675035.1). Taxonomy (NCBI): domain Eukaryota; kingdom Metazoa; phylum Arthropoda; class Insecta; order Hemiptera; family Cicadellidae; genus Allygus; species Allygus modestus. The sequence goes on from OY776112.1 coordinate 354,215,662, forward strand.
GAACACTTATTCCTCTACCTCCACTACCTACCACCCAATACCCACTACCCACCACTCACCCCCCATACCCACCGCCCACAACCCACCACCCTACCCACTGCCCACTACCCACCGCCCACAACCCACCACCCTACCCACTACCCACTGCCCACTACCCACTGCCCACTACCCACTGCCCACTACCCACTACCCACCACTCACCCCCCATACCCACTGCCCACTACCCACTGCCCACTACCCACTGCCCACTACCCACCCATGCAGTGAGGAAATGGAGCTTACTTTCAAACAGTCATCATTTAAAACCCTAATGACTTAGGACATGGCATTACCTTTGATTTTATTTTTCCTGCAAACAATCATAAAACAATCAAGGTAATTACTGATTCACTTTTTTATTTGTTAAAATTGTAGTCTTAAATCATTATTTTTAGGCTCCTATTAAAATAGTAACGTACCATAATTCATTGTAATTGTAATCAAGGATGGTCGGATAGTATCACTTGGGCTACATTCAACTTTTATGTAAGTCAGCTATTTGCAAACTTTGTTGGCTAAGCCCCACTAATAACATTTTATAGTTATTGCGACCTAGTTTTAGAATGCCCCTAGAATATACAAATGTTTAATTTTGTCATCGCTTTGTTTGTGTTAGGTGATTTCCATTAATTCACTTCTCAACCAAGCAAAACTTGTTTTAAATAATTTGCATTGTTTATTTTAATGTACATTTTTCCCTTCCTTAATGGAGGTAACTTAATTTTAAACTCTCTTCAATGGTGGTTGTGTTTACGTACTTATTGTACAAAAAATATCATTTTGTAAGTGAGATGATTTCGATCACTAGGCCTCATCACAGCTGAATTCAGCCAAAGCTTCTCATTCTTGTACCCGAATGAGAAGGTCTCGTACCTAAATTCATCTTTCGATCAATAATTTTCTACTGGGCTGCGGATAATATTGCCCTACTTTCGTCAACGATATCGTAGTTATTTTCTAAAAAGAGGTTGGCAGACTGTCGATCTGTGAATGGAATGAACCCTGCTAATCAGTGGGTGAGACGTCACTTGCCAGGTCCAGGGCTTGAACCCACAGCAAGGCCGCTGCCATGGCTTGAGTCTTATTGCCTTGACCACCACACCAGCGGCTCACCATTACAGTCAAAATGTGGCATAACAAAGAAGAAGCATTAACACATCGATTAATGGATAATGTAACTTTTTAATGATAATTGAACAACAAATTTGTTACCATTTTTAAATGTTGCTTTGACTAAAATGTATTTAAAAATAAACTAATATTGTTACTTGATGTAAACAACTTTTTGATTAGCATATTACGTGTTGTTATTGCTTACGGGATGTAATAAAAGATGTCTTACAACACTTAAGAATATATTTACACTTATACTGATTTACATACAGACGGTAAACATATATAAAAGATGGTACAAGGCTATCGATTTTGACCAGTCACACCGGTCATCATCAGGCCAATGAAACCAAAACCCTCAATGAGTTCTCTCATTGGCCTGATGATGACCGGTGTGACTGGTCGAAATCGATAGCCTTGTACCATCTTTTATATATGTTTACCGTCTGTTTTTGAATCAGTATAAGTGTAAATATATTCTTAAGTGTTGTAAGGCGTCTTTTATTACATCCCGTACTTCATGTAGAAACGTGGATTTTAAAGTCGTGTCAGCTAACCGAATCCCCCTTGGAGACGCATCACACAGTTTGAAAACCGCTGTTGTTGGAGATTTCAATAACTTTCTTCCACAGTTTTGTTTGAGGTTGACGTTCTCTAACGTGATTTCCAGTGGAGGCTGGAGCTCTTGGGCTCCTGTGTGGATGTGTGGCCCGGCTCTGAAAGGCTCTACGATCGGTCTCGTTGGCTTCGGACGGATCGGGAGAGAAGTAGCTCGCAAACTTAAGGTGTTCCATGTTGCCAAAATCTTGTATACTGATTCTGGGAAAACAACATCAACCGAGAAACAAGAAGGTACTTTGTTATTAATGTTACTGATTTTCAGTCTACCTAGCGGTTCCTGGAACACGTTGTTACACCTAAGAATTGTGTTGAAAAATCTTCACCCATAAAATTTACATTACAGCTTGCTACCTAAATAAATAGTCAGCTTTTTACAATATTTTTAATTAGTCATCAAAAATCTTTCCTTTAATAAGAATACTGTAGCATGGTAACTCTAAAGTCCAGTGGGGCATAGCCCTAAGTTCTTTGGACTTTCATTAGTGGCTATAAACAACCTGAATGACGATACAGAGTTCCATCGCAATTGGTATTGGAGCGCATAAACATCAAACAAATATACCAACAACATTTCTTATTTATTTAGATTATCTTCCAGTAAAACACCACATTTATGTTAGCTATAGGCCTAAGTTAAAAAATTAATTTATTACCTTAATTACCTCCCTCGACGTCTATGACCAGACCTGATGGATAGACAGAGTCAATAAAAAAGTTAAATTTTTGAGTGTACATATTTACAAATATTTACAGATGGCAGCAACTTGGACAGGCAGTTTTAAAAAATCATCCAAGGAGTACATTGGCCTTACCAGTAGTCACTCCCTCAGTTGATTCTTAAATTTTGGAGACTCGGGGCTTTTAATGTTCTCAGGGAGAGCATTGTACATCCTCATCAATGGATGTTCAAGCTTATGAAAATAGGCCTACAGCGGTCAAGGTATCCGGCGGAAGATATAACCCGCACACCTTTCTTCTGCAATAAAAGGATGTCCTTGGAGCCAGCAGTGTGGCCCACAGTTCCACCCCATAGCTGTGATGACTATGGGACATTGCAAATGTACCGTTAAAAGTTAGTGTTTGGTCAGCATGGGTTTTAGCCTACTCAAAAGATATTGTGTCCTTGAGTCCATCTCCAAGTGAGTTTCTGGTCTAAAATGAAGCCTAAGGTTTTACCTCACTCAGGTTATTTAAGTTTATTGAGCTAACTAAATTAGGGGACCAAAAAAGCGGTCGTAAATACTAACTAATTATTACGTTGTGTAACAAGATTTTGTTACACGACATTTTATTCTTTTATTGCAAGATCGCTGGTCAAGTTGCTGGAAAATAGCTGCGCTTTGTTAAGTACTACATGATAATCAGAATAAACTATTGCAATTTTGTTACAAGTTTAAACCCAAATGAGCAGACTTGTAGTTCAAATCATTCATCTGCAAATACAACTCACTAAAATCTAGTCACTAGTCTATTTATTTTTGAAAATAAAAATTATATTTTAATGTCATAAACATTTTAATGTCTGATAAATGTGCTTTGTTCCAGCGGCTGCCGAGGTAGGCGCAGAGAGGCTGGAGTTGGAGCCGTTACTGGCGGCGGCAGACTTTGTCATCGTCACTTGCTCTCTCACCCCCGAGACCCAGGCGATGTTCAATGCCCAGCGCTTCGCCCTCATGAAACCCACCGCCATCTTCATCAACACGGGCAGAGGAGGTTAATGTAGTGTACAATGTGTTCCCTTGCTAGTCGGTAACATTTACGATATCAACACGGGCAGTGGAGGTTAATGTAGTGTACAATGTGTTCCCTTGCTAGTCGGTAACATTTACGATATCAACACGGGCAGAGGAGGTTAATGTAGTGTACAATGTGTTCTCTTGCTAGTCGGTAACATTTACGATATCAACACGGGCAGAGGAGGTTAATGTAGTGTACAATGTGTTCCCTTGCTAGTTGGTAACATTTACGATATCAACACGGGCAGAGGAGGTTAATGTAGTGTACAATGTGTTCCCTTGCTAGTCGGTAACATTTACATCAACACGGGCAGAGGAGGTTAATGTAGGGTACAATATGTTCCCTTGCTAGTCGGTAACATTTACGATATCAACACGGGCAGAGGAGGTTAATGTAGTGTACAATGTGTTCCCTTGCTAGTTGGTAACATTTACGATATCAACACGGGCAGAGGAGGTTAATGTAGTGTACAATGTGTTCCCTTGCTAGTCGGTAACATTTACGATATCAACACGGGCAGAGGAGGTTAATGTAGTGTACAATGTGTTCCCTTGCTAGTCTGTAACATTTACAATATCAACACGGGCAGAGGAGGTTAATGTAGTGTACAATGTGTTCCCTTGCTAGTCGGTAACATTTACAATATCAACACGGGCAGAGGAGGTTAATGTAGTGTACAATGTGTTCCCTTGCTAGTCGATAACATTTACGATATCAACACGGGCAGAGGAGGTTAATGTAGTGTTCAAGGTGTTTCCTTTCTAGTCGGTAACATTTACGATATCAACACGGGCAGAGGAGGTTAATATAGTGTACAATGTGTTCCCTTGCTAGTCGGTAACATTTACGATATCAACACGGGCAGAGGAGGTTAATGTAGTGTACAATGTGTTCCCTTGCTAGTCGGTAACATTTACGATATCAACACGGGCAGAGGAGGTTAATGTAGTGTACAATGTGTTCTCTTGCTAGTCGGTAACATTTACAATATCAACACGGGCAGAGGAGGTTAATGTAGTGTACAAGGTGTTTCCTTGCCAGTCGGTAACATTTACGATATCAACACGGGCAGAGGAGGTTAATGTAGTGTACAATGTGTTCCCTTGCTAGTCAGTAACATTTACGATATCAACACGGGCAGAGGAGGTTAATGTAGTGTACAATGTGTTCCCTTGCTAGTTGGTAACATTTACGATATCAACACGGGCAGAGGAGGTTAATGTAGTGTACAATGTGTTCCTTTGCTAGTCGGTAACATTTACGATATCAACACGGGCAGAGGAGGTTAATGTAGTGTACAATGTGTTCCCTTGCTAGTCTGTAACATTTACAATATCAACACGGGCAGAGGAGGTTAATGTAGTGTACAATGTGTTCCCTTGCTAGTCGGTAACATTTACAATATCAACACGGGCAGAGGAGGTTAATGTAGTGTACAATGTGTTCCCTTGCTAGTCGATAACATTTACGATATCAACACGGGCAGAGGAGGTTAATGTAGTGTTCAAGGTGTTTCCTTTCTAGTCGGTAACATTTACGATATCAACACGGGTAGAGGAGGTTAATGTAGTGTACAAGGTGTTTCCTTGCTAGTCGGTAACATTTACGATATCAACACGGGCAGAGGAGGTTAATGTAGTGTACAATGTGTTCCCTTGCTAGTCGGTAACATTTACAATATCAACAACCCTTTAAAAGATTGTTTTAGCGAATTTCCCTTATAGGTAAGAAGCTATTACCGTTGTCGGCATGGTAAGACCTAGGCCCGGTACTATCATAACTTTTCGTTTTGAGGTCCCCAGACCCCAAAAATACCTTTTGTTCAAAACTATATATATATATGTGTGTGTGTGTGTGTGTGTGTGTGTGTGTGTGTGTGTGTGTGTGTGTGTGTGTGTGTGTGTGTGTGTGTGTGTGTGTGTGTGTGTGTGTGTCCATGAGCTTGATAACTCTCGTAAAAATGATCCGATTTTGATTAAATTTGATATAAACGTGTAAAGCAACATGTATGACTAAGTTCGAAAACCAGCCACATTGCTCCATCCGAAGGGGTATTTTGGGGGGGTTTTGCAACCCAAAAATGTTTTTTTTCAATTATTTACATATATATCTTATACATATCTATATATACAGGTGTCACAAAAATCCGGAACTGGCTATACATAACCATATTCTACATACAAAAATAAATCGAAAATGTTCAGTACAATTTTTTTTCGATTTCAACTTTGTTTAGCCGCTATCCGCCATTTTGTTTTTTCCACTTAAACATTTCTATTTCCGTAATGGATTAATGTATCAAGTAAAAATGTTGTATGGAGCTTTACAGGATAAATGTCTAAATCCACAACAAAAATTATTTTTTTCCAACGTTTATTTTCAAAATGGCGGCCACTTTAAATTTTTAAAGTCAAATTCCATGAAAACTAGCAACTGAAACAAAATTTTACAAGATATACAATTTAAAGCACTTTGTAATCCAAATCTAATGACATTTTTACTGTAAAAATCGGTTAATAAATAAAAAAGTTATGGTAATTTTTTATAATAAATGTCAAAATGGCGGCCATATAACATTTTCAAAATCAAATTCCCTAGTGCATTTGACCAAGTCCTTTAAATTTTATGTCTTGTAAAATTTTGCTTTAGTTGCTAGTTTTCCAGGAATTTGACTTTGAAATTTGTATATGGCCGCCATTTTGAAATTTATTATAACAAATTACCATAACTTTTTTATTTATTAACCGATTTTTACAGTAAAAATGTCATTAGATTTGGATTACAAAGTGCTTTAAATTGTATATCTTGTAAAATTTTGTTTCAGTTGCTAGTTTTCATGGAATTTGACTTTAAAGTTTAAATTGGCCGCCATTTTGAAAATAAATGTCGGAAAAAAATAATTTTTTTTGTGTATTTAGACATTTATCCTGTAAAGCTCCATACCAAATTTTTACTTGATACATTAATCCATTACGGAAATAGAAATGTTTAAGTGAAAAAAACAAAATGGCGGCTAAAAAAAGTTGAGATCGAAAAAATTTTACTGAACATTTTTGATTTATTTTTGTATGTAGAATATGGTTATGTATAGCCAGTTCCGGATTTTTGTGACACCCTGTATGTGTCTGTGAGCACGATAACTCTTGTAAAACTTATCCGATTTTGATGAAATTTGGTATAAACGTGTAAAGCAGCATTTATGACTTAAGTTCGAAAACCAGACATATCGACCTATCCAAAAGGGTATTTTGGGGCGTTTTGTACCCCAAAAATGGGTTTTTTGATTTTTTACGTATAATTTTTGAAAGTCTAATTTTAGTTTTCCCCATTGGAATAAGCTTAAAAAGACGCACAATTTGGTGTTTTGATTATTGCTCTACATCAAATGGTTACAGAGATATTGAAAGAGCTAAACACAGTACGTTGTCCAATGTTATTCTTATGGAGGATAAGAAAAATTGCATATCTCGCTTATTTATCAACTTATCCTGATGAAACTTTGTATATTGCTTCATATCGTTGTGGTCTATTAACATTTGCACTAAAAAACATTTTTTGGCTGATAGTTCCTGTAGTAGCAAACCTGCGTGCTCAGCTCCCATGTTATTCTTATGGAGAATAAGTAACGTGTTAACTCCCTTAACCCATTGGATACTTATTTTTTTAATGATTCCATGGCCCCAGAACTTCAATTAAATTTCAATATTTTGCAGTTTTTTAGTAAATAAACTGTAACAAATTTACTTTTGCTGCTAATTGGGCAAACATAGTGTTTTTCTTGAAGCTGTATACATTTTCTTGTTAGTATGTTAATAGAAAACAAAAAATAAAAAATCATATTTAAAATATTTTGTTATAGAAATAAAAATAATTTTTTTTTAATTTTTTGAAAAAATAATATAGTAAGAATAAAAAAATAAAATAAATGTATAATCAGTTGTGAAGTAAAGTGCAAAAACTATTCCCTTACATAAAACCTTTTAGTTTTTTACTTTATCTAAAAAAACAATTTTTTTATGATTTTTTTTGCAAAACCACATTTTTCTTGAATAATTTATATTTTTACCAGTTTGCCAAAAATGGACCACAATGCAATAGTTTACCTAAAAAATACATTCATGGAAATAAGCTTAAAGTTAAAACAATTACAACAAAAAAATAAAAAAATTAAAAATTTTTGAAAAAACATATGGTATTATATCATCACGGAACCACTCCGTGATAAAGATTTTGGGCAAAAATGGCCATCACGGAACCGTTCCGTGAAAAGTATCCAATGGGTTAATCATGAATATAAATTAATAAAATTTGGTATGTGGCTTTACCTTCTTGAGTTATTGATGGAGATATTGAGTTATTATATATTGATGTTTGTATAAAACCCCATTTTTTGTGTTCCTTGCTTCAGCAACGCTGCATACTCAGCCGCCATGTTGTTCTTATGGAGAATAATTGAAATGTCATAAATCGTTTATTTATGAAAAAAAAAATATATATATATGTATATTGATGAAACTTGGTATGTGGCTTTATGTGGTATTAAGAGACATATTTATACATCGGAAATTCGCTGAGTACGCAGGTTTGCTGCTACGGGGGTATTTAATATTTGCTATCAACTACCTGGGTCAAATTTTAAGATATTTTAGTAATATAATAAACATTTATTAAACAATTAATAATAAACAATTAACATAATAAACATCAATGAATGTATAATAAGTATATAACAGAGGATAATATAAATTTGTATATTTTTAAAGGCTTTAGTAAAATTACCCCTTTTTACCCTCGAATTTCAAAATTATCACCGGCAAGGGTAATTTCTCTCGAAGTGGCAACGCTGACCACGCATCTTGTAAACGGAATGGGCGAGTTACTGACGCGACAGTTGTATAGTATAGTTAACAGTCTAGATACAGTAGTTGTCTACTGTCACCGACTAATACAAAACGTGTGTAGGCAAATGACATACAGTAAAGAAGACACTTAAACGGTCTTACACAAGTGTCAGTCAGCAGTCAGTTGACAGTGAAAAACATCCCAGCAACTTAACCCTAGCCGTGGCCATATTTCGTTAAACGATAGATTTTTGTGTTGCCTTAAAATGGCCACTATCGCAAAACAACAGTCCTGGTCGAAATTTTTTTAACGGTAAAAAAAAACATTAATAGTCAACTCAGAAGTGAACAATATTTATACCATTCGAAAGATCACATTCTGAACTTTCATTTTATTACATAAATGAACCGTTTACAAGTTGTATAACAATGTCACGACGATTATAATTACAATGAAATTTTGCCGCTACGCCATTCCTGCAGTCGACGCTCGGAAAATGTAAAAACACGACTACTTTGGAATTACCCTGCTCGGGTAATTTTTGTCTTAGGATGTTGCGGGTGGTACCACTGCATAGCCAAAGAGTTTAGTTTCACTGTGGTATTGATTTTTAGAACGAAATATTGATTGCACAACAGTTACGATTTTATGAACACAGCTGTTTTCTGACTTTTTAACAGTTGGCCATCTGACGTTATGCGACAGATTTTAAAATACGAATTACATCCAGTGCAAGTTATAAATACTAGTCATATAATATTTCATTTTGAAGAGGAAGAAATTTAGCTTTTGACATTGGCAGCCTTGCGCATCATCTTTTCCGCCTGCGCTGTGGGAGAAGAAGGAAATACGTCACTCTTCTGACATATAATGCGTCGTAGAAGTCGCCATCACATGATTCTTTCGCCGTGCTATGTGAGTTCGCGCTCGCTTGTTATCCGCGAATTATTGCTAAATCCTTTATTATTTCGGAGTGTTAGTGTTAGTGAAGTGTATGTGTGTATATAACAGTAATCTTTATGCATTTTATTATGCATAAATATTACTGAAGTGTGTGAAATAGTGTTTCTAAAAAGTTGTTTTTCTTACAATGTCTCGAATGTTCGATTGTGATATAAACCAACAGGATAACATAATAATGGGACGGGGGTGAGTAATTATATTTATTTTTATTACTTTTACAATTGTAAGGTAGGATATATTTCATTTATTGAGTAGGCCTAATATAAAAAATAACAATTTTGTAATTTTTCCTATATGGTGACCGGACCTACAATCACACGTTATCTCTTATATAATATGCCACTACCCTGTGTATATGTATATTTATATATGTTATTGTTTCTAAATACCTGCAGGAATAATATATAGATATAATATACTAAATGTATATATATAGTATTTGGAGGAATAAATTTCTAAAAAAAGTTATATACTAAATACCGTAGAATTTTTTTTCCGAATACCCTAAAATTTCCAAAATTCATCTAATCATAAGTGATATCAAATTTTTACCTTCAACTTTATGACTTTTTTACATTTCTTATTTCATTATCTTTACAAATATATACATATTATTATTAGCATATACATATTTACATTACCTATTTACAGTACTAACTAACACTGTACAATTTTCACGTTTTGCGGTTTTCCGTATATACTTACATAATACTTACAAATAAAATTCTTTCCCCAACATATTATACATTTCTATGTAGGGAATTGAATGTCCTACTAAATGTATATATAGTATTTGGAGAAATAAATTTCTAAAAAAAGTTATATACTAAATACCGTAGAATTTTGTTTTTTCCGAAGACCCTAAAATTTCCAAAATTCATCTAATCATAAGTGATAAAAATTTTTTACCATCAACTTTATGACTTTTTTACATTTCTTATTTCATTATCTTTACAAATATATACATATTATTATTAGCATATACATATTTACATTACCTATTTACAGTACTAACTAACACTGTACAATTTTCACATTTTGTGGTTTTCCGTATATACTTACATAATACTTACAAATACAATTTTTTCCCCAACATATTATACATTTCTACGTAGGGAATTAAATTGTCTACAAATTGTATATAATGAATTTTCCATAAAAAATCTGACAAAAAAGTTTTACCGAGGCTGCTTTTGAAATTTCAAAAAAAATGTCAATATTTTTTTATCTTTTTTACTTTGCTGAAAAAACTACCCCTTAGATCTGTTCTATTTTACTATTTTCAGATACCCCTGTTCTTTCTGAACAAAAAGAATATGTGGTTGGCTATGTTTAGTTCTCATTTCAATTTTATACGAATTTTCAAAAAAAGGTCTGCAAAATCGCCAAAATTGGTTGGCCATTCTACAGTTTTTGGCTGGCCACGGCTAGGGTTAACAACTGTCGCCCGAGTTCCTTTGCACCGTGGAAACCAGAACCAATCTTAAATTAGTGATGTGCGATACGTATCGTATCGTATCGGAATATCGCGATACGCTAGGGACGATACGATATTTTGTCACAATATTTTTGAAACGAAACGTATCGTATCGCCTAAAACGATACTCGATTTTATATCGGCACATAGAGACGATATTCCGATATTATTTTCTTGGCTGTAAAACAATGAGGTTATATTTATATTCGACAAGTATTCTTCAAGTCTTCTTTCTGTGGTACTACAATTAAAACCAGTGGAAATATCTCGATTGCCGTATTTTTAACTGCAGTGACGATACAATATACGTCGTATCGTTTAGGCACAGTATGTTAAGCAATACAATACGAGTATTGCGATACACAGCACCGATATGATATCTGACTCCGATACGTATCGTATCGCCATATCGCGATACACGGCCGTATCGCACATCACTATCTTAAATCATCTGCACAGCTGCAATCTGCAAGTAGACAGACGACGCGGTATTCACAATATTTACAACGTACTAACAACGGTAATAATTCTGTTGTACTTTTCCCTATCTGAAAAGAAATGTGATATTTTCTGATAAGATATTTTTTTTATTGTTTTTCAAGTTTGATATATTTTAAAGGTTTGATATCGAAATTCATGGCTTATTCCAGGTTTTTTTACGGTATACGAAATTCACGGCTTATTCAAGGTTTCAAGGTTTTCACGGTTGGGTGGGGACCCTGAAAAATGTAATCCAAGTTTTGAAGGGCTATATATAAAAAAAAAACTAAAGTGTCCTCATCACCTGACCTGGTAGGGTACATTTGTTTAGGTGAGAATAGAAATCTTACAACCTGAACTGAGAATAGCCAGTCGGGATTTGAACCAGGGACTCGTTTAAAATATTTCTTATATTATTTTAAAATGCAAATGTCTTCAATATAAGTAATAACCTAGATGTAACTTCCTCAAATATTCAACTCTCAAGATTTAGGTCACTATTTAGCGAATTTCCCCTATAGGGGAGAAGCTATTACCGTAGGTATCATGGTAAGACTTAAGCCCAAGACCATGATAAATTTTTGTTTTGAGGTCCGCAGATGCCTAAAACACTATTCGTTCAAATTTATATATATGTATATATATATATCTATATAGTAGAAATGTTCTCTCCAGATTCAAATTTTAAAATCTTTATTAATTTTCGTTCATCTGGTGAACTTCATCAGATAAATATAAAAGAAGGTGTATAAATATGTACATAATTGTATAAAAAAAAACTAAACAAAATAGGTTAACAACAAAATATAAACAGATAATAAAAATCACATCCAATATAAAACAGATGGGTCATAGATAAAAATAATATACAGGTCAAGACATAAACCAATATTGGACTTTATAATTATCTTAGATTTAAACCAGACAGGTGCCGTGTTTGTAAGACTAGTTGATGGGCCAGTTCAGACTTACGAAGGTTAACCATTGTAATATTCTTGTTGCTGTCCTCTGTAACTTGTTTGATGCCCTTTAAATTGTAGCAGTCTTCGATCTTTTGTTTATTATGAAAAATAGCATGTTTAGCAACTGGCTTTTCTTCTTCACCATGTACTAGAGCTGCACGGTGACCCGTCATTCGTACTCTTAAGTGGTTTGATGTCTGACCTATATATTGTTTCTTGCAGTACTTGCAGTCAAGTTGGTATATAACATTTTAGCGAATTTCCCCTATAGGGAAGAAGCTATTACCGTAGTCGGCATGGTAAGACCTAGGCCCGGGACCATGATAACTTTTCGTTTTGAGGTCCCCAGACCCCAAAAACACCATTCGTTCGAAACTGTATATATATATATATATATATCTATATATATATATATATATATATATATGTGTCCGTGAGCACGATAACTCTCGTAAAAATTATCCGATTTTGATGAAATTTGGTATAAACGTGTAAAGCAACATTTATGACTTTAAGTTCGAAAACCAGCCAGATCGCTATATCCGAAGGGGTATTTTGGGGGGGTTTTGTACCCCAAAAATGGGTTTTTTGACTTTTTTTCATATAATTTTTTAAATAGTCAAATTTTAGTTTATACCATTGGATTCAGCTTAAAAAAACACACAATTTGGTATTTTGATCATTTCTCTACGTCAATTGGTTACCGAGATATTGAAAGTGCTAAACACAGTACGTTGTCTAATGTTATTCTTATGGAGGAAAAGAAAAATTTTACATCTCGCTTATTTATGAACGTATACTGACGAAACTTGGTATACGGCTTCATCTGGTTGTGGACCACTGATATTTGCTCAAAAAAACCATTTTTTGCCAAAGGCTCCCGTAGCAGCAAACCTGCGTACTCAGCCCCATGTTATTCTTATGGAGAATAAATAACGTGTTGTCTCCCTTAATTATGAAAATAAATTAATGAAATTTGGTATGTGGCTTTACCTAAATGAGTTGTATTGATATTTGTATAAAACCCCATTTTTTGTTTTCCTTCCTTCAGCAAACCTGCATACTCAGCCGCCATGTTATTCTTATGGAGAATAATTAAAATGCCATAAATCGTTTATTTATGAATGTATATTGATGAAAATTGGTATGTGGCTTTATGTGGTATTAAGATACGTATATATTCATTGGAAATTCGCTGAGTATGCAGGTTTGCTGCTACGGGGGTATTTTTTTGAATTGCAGTCAATCTCACCTTTTATACTGTATTTTTAGCGAATTTCCCCTATAGGGAAGAAGCTATTACCGTAGTCGGCATGGTAAGACCTAGGCCCGGGACCATGATAACTTTTCGTTTTGAGGTCCCCAGACCCCAAAAACACCATTCGTTCGAAACTGTATATATATATATATATATATATATATATATATATATATATATATATATATATATATATGTGTCCGTGAGCACGATAACTCTCGTAAAAATTATCCGATTTTGATGAAATTTGGTATAAACGTGTAAAGCAACATTTATGACTTTAAGTTCGAAAACCAGCCAGATCGCTCTATCCGAAGGGGTATTTTGGGGGGTTTTGTACCCCAAAAATGGGTTTTTCGAATTTTTTACATGTAATTTTGGAAATAGTCAAATTTTAGTTTTTCCCATTCTATTCAGCTTAAAAAAACACAAAATTTGGTATTTTGATCATTTCTCTACGTCAATTGGTTACCGAGATATTGAAAGTGCTAAACACAGTACGTTGTCTAATGTTATTCTTATGGAGGAAAATAAAAATTTTATATCTCGCTTATTTATGAACGTATACTGACGAAAATTGGTATACGACTTCATCTGGTTGTGGACCATTGATATTTGCTCAAAAAAACAATTTTTTACCAATGGCTCCCGTAGCAGCAAACCTGCGTACTCAGCCCCATGTTATTCTTATGGAGAATAAGTAACGTGTTATCTCCCTTCATTATGAAAATAAATTAATGAAATTTGGTCTGTGGCTTTACCTACATGAGTTATATTGATATTTGTATAAAACCCCGTTTGTTGTGCTCCTTGCTTCAGCAAACCTGCATACTCAGCCGCCATGTTATTCTTATGGGGAATAATTAAAATGTCATAAATTGTTTATTTATGAATTTATATTGATGAAACTTGGTATATGGCTTTATGTGGTATTAATATACATATATATGCATTGGAAATTCGCTGAGTACGCAGGTTTGCTGCTACGGGGGTATTTCTTTGTGGCGCTGCTTTCAAATTTAGTAGATTCTGTCATTATTCTGCAAGTACCGCACCGTAGTCTTTCGCATGGTTTACACCTGTTTTTTCGATTACCCTCAACAGATTTATCCGATAAATTAGTTTTTACCAACATATTCCTCAAGTTGGGCGGCCTCTTAAAAATTACTCTTGGTGGTTTTGAGAAAATGTTTTTTGTCTCTTGTGATGACTGGAGAATGTTAAAAGACGTTTTTATCACATTGTTTATTTTATGTAGGCCTGGATAAAATTGAGTGATGAATTTCGGATCATTCACAACAAAACTATTAGTTTGCTGGTTCTTTGGTTGGTTAATCTGTCTCTTGATAACTTTTGAAGGGAAACCGTCAACCTATTTATATAATTCACAAAGTCTGAATTTTCACGATACAGTTTCTTTGCTCTAAATGATAGGCTCTTGGGTATAGATTTTTTTATATAAGTAGGATGACATATATATATATGTGTGTCCGTGAATGCGATAACTTGAGTAAAAAACGTCCGATTTCGATGAAATTTGGCTCAAATGTGTAAAGTGACATTCATGACTTAAAGTTCGAAAACCAGAAATATCGGACCATGGGAAGGGGGGTTTATGGGGGTTTTAAATTGTCCAAAAATCAGTTTTTTGCATTTTTCACCCTAAAATTTTTAAAAAACTTAATTTTGGTTTTAACCATGTTATAGAGCTTAAAAAAACAAATAATATGGTATTTTGAATTATTAACCTAGGTTAAGTGGTTGCGGAGAAAATCCAAAAAAACCTGCTCATAAAATCTCCCATGTTAATCTTATGGGAAAAAGGTTTTTGGCTTTTCCTCAGTTCATTTCAATGTAAACTTCACATTTGCTTTTACCAATCAGTTTAGCTCTACAAAACAATCATTTTAGTGTTTAAATTGTGATTCTACGTCCAACCGTTGCCGAGATATTCAAAGTGCTAAACACAGTACGTTGTCCAATGTTATCCTTATGGAGAATAAATAAAATTTGATATCTCGATTATTTATGAATGTATATTAATGAAACTTGGCGTGTGGTTTCACCTAGTACTGGTATATTGATATTTGCACAAAAAATTGATTTTTTGTTGATTTTCTTCTTAGCAGCAAACCTGCATACTCATCCCTAATGTTATTCTTATGGAGAATACGTAAAGCTTTATATCTCCCTTAATTATGAACATAAATCATTAAAACTTGGTATGTAGCTTCACCTGGTTGAGTTATATTGATAATTGCAAAAAAACCATATTTTCATCGTCCTTGTTGCAGCAAACCTGCATTCTCATTCCTAATGTTATTCTTATAGAGAATAAATAAAATGCTATATATCAGTTATTTATTTAAGTATTTTTATGAAACTTTAAAAGTGGCTTTATGTGGTAGTAAGAAATATATTCATGCATAGGAAATTCGCTGAGTACGCAGGTTTGCTGCGACGGGGGTATTATATTGTTTTATTTTCCTCAGCATGTTAATAGTAAAAAAAATCGGTACTCTGGTATTATACGGATGCCACTATTTTTGGAGGTTTAATTTTTACCGGATACAAAGGATAACTACATAATTCGAAAAAACGTACTTTTATTGACTTACTGTGAAAATTTTACATCATTCTGATAAGCGGTCTTTGTGTTGTGCCTCCCAAAAGGCAGCGATGTCCGCTAGGATCGTGTTGAATGCGTCGCCGCCGCTAGCAGCCACACCCGATCGCCACATGTACTGC
Source organism: Allygus modestus (assembly GCA_963675035.1). Lineage (NCBI taxonomy): Eukaryota > Metazoa > Arthropoda > Insecta > Hemiptera > Cicadellidae > Allygus > Allygus modestus. The sequence goes on from OY776112.1 coordinate 354,231,902, forward strand.
GCCAAATATACAACGCGCTGCGGCAGTTATGTTAGGATGGGTTATCATAAAAATACGTACGGTTTCCTCTTCATTTCGAGGTAAATCCCACAACAAAAGAACGTCACTCATTATGAAAACAAATGTAACGTAGTGCACGGCAATAAATAACTCATGACACTGACCAAGATACAGGCGGTGACAGGTGATGCGCGCGCTCCGGTCAACGACCTGACCTTGGCCTATTTGGAGGGGGTTTGGCGGCTGGAAGTATGACTCATCAGGTATCATTCGATTTGTAACGAAACAAGGAAAGTCCTAGAATCATTTTTATGATAAACCATCCTAACATAACTGCCGCAGCGCGCTGTATAAGGGTGGCATCCGTATAATACCAAAGTACCAAAAAATCAGATGATGCAGAGTATTAAAGCAAGGTCCCCTTCAAAAGCCACTAGTGATATTTTATTTTCACAAAATATAAAATATTTGTAAAATAAAAGTACGACTGCTTAGTTAATTATTTTAACCGCATTTTAACTCAAATTTTCTTTTATGATAATCCATTCTGATAATTATAAACATGACATTTAGAGTAGTACGTCCCTGTTACCAATTTGGCCACACAGTGTATACTGTACCACGACGACGTGGAATCCACGGTGAAGTGGTTTTGAAGACAACTGGTTTTATTATTGATCATGGATTCACAGCTTCCTTGCATAATTGGGCATAAGAAATCCCAACATTGGACACTGTGGTGGGACGGATGAAATTAGTTGTACTGTGATTACTACACCAACGAAGTTGTCATTACATAATATGGTAAGCCTTTTGGCTGTCCATGATGACAAACTTCTCTTTCACCTTTGGTCCCTCCATTTGCAGCGGCTAGGGACAGAATCTCCGGGTTTGGTCCCTCCTGCCAACCTGAGAATGGATGGTCTCTGGCTGTTGTACATGGGTACCCTGTCAGTTGAGTTGACCAGTTGGAGGGCAGAATGCAGGTCCCCTGTTTGAGAGCCTCATCCCAGCTGTCACAAGGGCATGGAAATTGGCCCTCTGAAGGGTCGATTTGGCTGCCGGCCAATCCCATCCTTTCCTTTCCTACTATATCTTATCCTTTCGGTAACCTGCGCAATATTCCCGCTTGTGGAAGATGTGCCTAGCAGCAATGCTGGGGTTTCCTAATCCGCAACAATGATGATACTACACCAACACCAGTCTTCTCGCAGCACCTATAATCCTACCTCAGTTTCCCTGATTCCACGACTCATGTTTACTCTACATCATTATATTCTTATACATCTTCACTCTTCCCCAACCCGTGTGATCATGTTTGCAGGAGTGGTGGACCACGATGCTCTGTATGATGCCCTGAAGAACAGCAAGCTGTGGGCGGCGGGACTGGATGTGATGACTCCCGAACCATTACCCACTGACCATAAGCTGATCGAGCTCACCAACTGTGGTAGGTTCTTTAAAAGATGAAGAAAAAAACAAGAAATAATATGGGTGTGTTCTAACCCGTAGATAAGTTACCTTGTGTTTTAACTATGGGCCCATGCAACAATAACATTAATTTTTTGTTGCCCAAAAATGTCAAATTATTTGTAATACATGAAGAGTGAGGATCATTTGTATTTCATTTATATCTGCTTTTTAAAATCAAATAACCCCTACTGTTACAGGGTCTAGAAACTGGCACGGTTTTCTTTCAACAGAATAAGTGCACCCCGTAGACATAAAATTAAAATATACAATTGTTTGAAATATTTCATGATCACTGTAATTTATAAAGTGGTTAATGACCGAGAAACGTTTCTATCTGTTGTTTATTCTTTTTTTGTGTCGATAGGGAGTACTTCATCTGTTTTAACTGGCCTCCCTATCAATTTAAAATTAGCTAGATCTATAGTTATGTTGTTACAAATTTGCTGTACAAAAACCTATTCTTGCCTGCCCTGTGATGGCAAAGAGAGGAAATATTTATTTTTTTGTCAAATTCTTTACGGTTTTTGTGAGATATTAGTAGTAAGGCCCCGCGCTTTGGCCCCAACATAGGCTCTTATGGAGAATAGAATAACATGGACTCTTATGGAGAACAGATTAACATTGGTCTTATGGGAGAATAGAATAACATGGGATCTTATGAGGAATGGAATTAGGGTGTAATTGCATCCCTCTGTGGTTCTTTTGCTACCCTCTGTCGTTGATTATTTATCTTTTTCATCCCCATGTGGTTAATTATCTACCATTTTTGGTAATTATTTAACCCTCGTGTCCTTCTGTTGGTAATCATCTAGCTTTCTGTGGTAATTATTTAGCCCTCTGTGTTTAATTATCTACTATTTTTGGTAATTATTTAACCCTCGTGTCCTTCTGTTGCTAATCATCTAGCTTTCTGTGGTAATTATTTTAACCCTCTGTGTTTAATTATCTACTATTTTTGGTAATTATTTAACTCTCGCGTCCTTCACTTCCGTGTATCTATCTACAGCTCCTGTTCTCTCAGCGTACTGTAGCTGGCGGATGCAACGTGAATATTTTAAGTAACCTTATTGGCTGGTATGTTAATTCACATCCTGCTCAAGGTTGACACACCCACTACAATTTCGCACTACTATCGCCTATCCCCCAGCCAACGTTCACTATCTGTCCCCAAATGCTGCCACTGCCCTGGCACCAGACTACCACCTCCTGATACAAATAAACATATTACATCAGCCACCTCCCCACTACCCCCAATTACCGCTATTTTTCTCTCTCTTTGCTCTCAGCTTTCATTGCGATCGGACGTGTTGCTCCGTTTGCTGCGCTTGGCAAAGATAAACTTGAGCGTTTGCTTACCCTATCCTACTTGTAACATAACCTCACTTCCTTGTGTCAAGGGCTGTGTCGTACTTGTATTTGTTGACTGACAGTAATATCACTTTCTATTCTTGTTCTTTATTAAGTAACCTAGCCATTTATGTTTTACTTGGTAGTCCTGTGTTTATATGTCTTTGATAACATAACAGTAACCTTAGTTTCTTGTTTGACCTGGCTAGAGTAGTGTTTTGTGTTGTATTTAATTGTTTGATTTGTTTAGAGTAGTGTTGTGTTGACTAACATAACCTCACACCCAGTAACCTCAGTTTCTTGTTTGATTTGACTGTAGTAGTGTTGTGCGTTGTATGTGCTGAGTAACATAACAGTAATATCACGGTATCATGCACTTGTCTTGTTCATGCCTGACTTATCTATGTTAAGAGTGTTGTATGACTTGCTAGTGTACAGTAACATCAGTTTTGAGAGTTAACTACATGTTTCAAGAGTAGTGTCGTGTGATTTTTAGCATTATCTGAACTGCTAAAGTAACCTCACTTTTTCTAACCTCACTCTTTACACTCCAACTTTACTGTATTATATTCCGTGCATGGTGTACTTAATTTTATTTCTGTGTTGTGTTTATTGTCTTGGCTAGAGTAGTGTTGTTTTGTGTTTAATTGTTTGATTTGATAGTTTACAGTAAAGAAGTAAACATACCCTCACTTCCTTGTGGCTAAAGTAGTGTTGTGTTGACTGACATAACCTCACTCTCAGTAACCTTATTTTTTTGCCCTGGTTCTTTTTGAACTGTAAATTCACCTCAGTAACCTCACCTTCTATTCTTGTTCTTTAAAACAGTTTTGGTTAGAACAGTTTTTGTATGTGTTGACTAACAGTAACCTCACTTTTCCGAGCCGCTGAGCGAGGAAAGAGTAAGAAGAACATTTACGCGCCCAAAAAAATTGGCGCCAAACCTAACCTCACTTTCTTGTGTCAAGAGTAGTGTTGTGTTTTATGTGCTGAGTAACAGTAATCTCACTTTCTATTCTTGTTCTTTTGGTTACAGTAGTGTTTGAAACCTTCATTGGAGTTAACTTTCGATAACTTGTAGTTCTGATTTGACTTGCGTAGTGTGTGTTAGTGTTTTTCTGACTTGCGTAGTGATACAGAGGTACCGTGCTCTTTTGTAGATCTAAACTTCTTTGTACCTGTTATTTTAGAGAACTTGATCAGTGACTTTAAAGTATCAGTTCTAGACGTAACCGTTCCAATAGTAACAGTTACCTTCTCTATCTTGTTCATGTTATAACATTGAAAACTGCTACAAAGTAACGGTTCCAAATGGTTACAGTTCCAACAATGTAACAGTTCCAGCAGTACTCGTTCCAACAGTAACCGTTCCAAAAGTAACAGTTCCAGTAGACCAACCAGTGACAAAGTAACAGTTCCGTTCTCTATATAGCTCTTACAACAAGCTCTAGTTCTTCAGGCTGATTTCAGTCGTCACACTGGTCGGACGTGTCCCTGCGCTGCTCTTGCGTAAGTGTTCTCTTGCACAGATTATTATTGATTCTGCGTAATTAAGTTGTATCCGTGTGAGCCTGACTCTGGTCGGTGTGTTTTCTCTTTTAAGCGTTAGAAGAGTTTAACTTGTTTTCAGTATTTAATTCTTTGTTGAAGGATGGACGTTTCTAAAAAGAACCCTCAAAACCCAATAAATTTAATTAGTAAAGACGCAACCTATGTTAAAAAATTCAGACTTTACGGGACTAACACTGTTTTCAAATTCACCAACCCTCCCAAGGGTATCTCTGAGTTTGACTGGATCCGTAAGGGTCTTAATCAAATTGTTGAAAAAGCTAAGGCCGATGCTGTACCCACTGATTATCTAGGGTTTAAAATGCAATCGATAAATTTCAAAAGTGCAGAACCGGGGTACGTAGATTTTAGACCGGTCTCTGAAGTTAGCGGTGATGTCCTTTGAGAAATTTTCGGGGGTATTCTTCAGTCAAATTCAGAATCCATCAAGTCTACAGACACGTTCAAAGTAGATGTAGCACGAGTTAACGTACCTCTAGGTTGTGGAGCTCGCAAAAGACCTGGCTTGTATAATACATTTGATGAAGAATGTTATGCTAGGAAGGGTATTGTAGTAATTAATAATAAAGACAATTTATGTTTGGCTAGAGCGTTGGTAGTAGGTAAAGCGTATGCAAAAAATGATCCTCAGTATAAAGCAATACGTCAGGACAAGGGGAAAAGACAAACTTTCAGAGCTAATAAGCTCATAGCAAAAACCCGTGTAGAAATGCCGGAGGAAGGCGCCGGTATCCCCGAGCTAGAAAAATTCCAGTCCCATCTTAAAAAATACAAAATTACCGTCTACAACTACGACAGAAAAGGCCGGGATGTCTATTTTGAAGGAGGTAATGAAGATGCTAAATTTAAAATAAATCTTCTGTTTCACAACGGTCATTATAATGTAATTACAAACTTAACTGCAGCGTTTGTTTGTAATTTCTTTTGTGAAGCCTGCCACATCCCTTTTGACCACAAAGCAGAGCATCGATGCTCTAACAGATGCTCGTCCTGCCATACTATCTCCCCACCCTGTAAAATAGAACACGGAGGCATTACATGCCGTTTTTGCTGTCGCTTCTTCAAAAACGAGCGGTGTTTAATAGCCCATCAAGGGCAAGTTTGTAAAACTTTAAAACTCTGCCATGACTGTAAGAAAATGATTCATCCAAAAAAACGTAAGACAGCTCATGTATGCGGAGAAGTTTACTGTAAGCCCTGTGAAGCGTTCAAAGACCCAGCGCATCAGTGTTTCATGAGGGTAGATAGGAGAACTCCGAAAGACCGTGATTTTTTGTTTATTTTCTTTGACTTGGAGACTTGCCAAGACGAGTCTCTCCCCTCTGACGGAAATCAAAAAGTACATAAAGTTAACTTGTGTGTCTCACAACAGTACTGTTTTAAATGTATTAATGGGGGTGAGTGTGAAACTTGCTCGGAACGGCAAAGGGTATTTGAAAAAGAACCGGTAAAACAGTTTATGGACTATGTAATGGAAATTCGAAAAAAATTTAAAGATGTTTGTGTAATTGCCCACAACGGGCAGGGTTTTGATTTCCAATTCATTCTACAGTATATTATGGAAGAAACTAAATTTACCCCAAAAATAACTCCTCGGGGAACTAAAGCTATTTTGGTTGAAGTAGCAAACGTAAGGTTTGTGGACTCACTTAGCTACTTTCCCATGGCCCTCTCTGCACTCCCTAAAGCCTTTGACCTGCCTCCCGAGAAAAAGAAGGGCTACTTCCCGCATCTTTTTAATACATTGGCAAACCAAAATTATGTAGGCCCTATGCCCGACAAAAAATACTATTGCCCAGAGTCTATGTTTGAGAAACTGCACAAGGCCTTTGAGATTTGGTACGAGGAACGAGTCGCTGAAGACTACGTGTTTGATTTTAAAAAGGAAATCTTGGAGTACTGTATTTCAGACGTAGAAATCCTAGCTCAAGCGTGTATTAAATTTAGAGCCTTGCGTCTTCAAGAGTGTAACGTAGATCCTTTCCTCGAGGCTATAACAATAGCCAGCGCGTGTAACCTGGCCTTCCGCCGTAACTTCTTAAAAGAAAATACTATTGGACTTATACCAAAATCAGGGTACCGACTTGCAGACAATCAGTCAGCCGTTGCTTTACAGTGGCTATCATGGGAGGAGGAGAAACGTGGAGTGAAGATTCAACATGCGGGCCGGGGTAAAGAAGTAAAAATTAAAGGAATGAAAGTAGACGGGTTTGACGGTGAGCGAATTTATGAGTTTCACGGGTGTTATTGGCACGGCTGCCCAAAATGTTTTCCTTACAACCGAGAAGAACCTTTGAAGGAGGATCCCTCAGACAGTTTGCATCTCCGTTACGAGAGAACCAAGTCCAAAATGGCAAAATTTAATAGCTATGAAGTTGTGGAGATGTGGGAGTGTAGGTTTAAAAATTTGAAGAAAGACAAAAAATTAAATCACCTGAACCAACTGTCCATTCTAAACACACTTCCACTTAATCCTAGAGATTCCTTCTTTGGAGGCAGGACGGGCAATACTAAAACGTATTGTAAATGTGAAGAGGGAGAAACAATCCAATACGTTGATGTCTGTTCCCTCTACCCGTATGTAAATAAATATTGTAAGTATCCCGTAGGTCATCCTACTGTTTACGTTGGAAATGAGTGCCGAGAGAGAGGTCTTGAAGTGGAGGGCTTGTTAAAATGTAAGATTCTACCTCCTTACAACTTGTACCATCCCGTACTCCCCGCAAAAATGAATAATAAATTGATGTTTGTTTTATGTAGGACTTGCGGGGAGACTTTAAACCAAGGGGAATGTTTTCATGATAGTGAGGAAAGGGCGTTAGTTGGGACGTGGACTATGGATGAAATCAGGAAATCTGTAGAGAAAGGCTATGTGATTTTGGACATGTATGAGTTGTGGGAGTATGAAGTCGCCACTTATGAAAAAAGTGGACTTTTTACCGATTTTATTAACAAATTCTTGAAAGTAAAGCAGGAAGCCTGAGGGTATCCCGCTTGGTGTAAAACAGAGGAGGATAAAGAAAAGTATGTTTCTGATTTCTTTGAGCGTGAGGGTATTCAATTGGACAAGGGCAAGATTGCTAAAAATGGGAGTTTGAGATCGGTAGCTAAATTAATGTTAAATTCATTCTGGGGAAAATTCGGTCAACGCGAAAACATGACAAACACTTCAATTGTGAGAGACTCTAAAGAATTTTTCAATTCGTTAACTCAACCAGGAACAAAAGTAAAGTTTGTTGAAGTAATTAACCAAGAGGTTTTATTAGTTAATTGGCAGAATGTTGATGAAGCTAGTGAGCCTCTAAAAACTGTAAATGTTGTAATTGCGGCCTACACCACTGCTCACGCGAGACTTAAACTTTATGAACACTTGGAGGCTTTGGGTGAGCAAGTCTTGTATTATGACACAGATAGTTGTATTTATTTATACCGGGAAGGATTGTACAGGGTCCCTACGGGAGATTACCTCGGGGAAATGACCGATGAATTGGCAGGTGACTACGGGCCCGGCTCTTATATTGTTGAATTCGTTTCTGGGGGGCCTAAAACTTATGCATACCTTGTCTGGTCAACCAACAAACAAAAACTAGAATCTGTGTGTAAAATCAAAGGCCTCACCCTCAACCTAAAAACCTCCGAAACATTAAATTTTGAACAGTTAAAAAAGATGGTCCTTAGTGAAGCTGCTGAAATTTTAGAAATTGAAGAAAACAGAATCAGGAGGACAAAGAGACGAGAAGTCGTTACAGTAAGTGAAATTAAAAAGTTTAAAATTACAGGACCCAAGAGAAAATTTAATGATGATCACGATACCCTGCCTTTCGGCTTTAAAAAACAAAGAGTTGCTTAATGGAGCTGTCACTCACACGGGTACTGAGCGTATATACCTCTAAACATCAGCTCTATTAACTCATTCTGTTCTGGGACGCGGTAGTGAACGGACGTGTCTGTGTCTGTTACTGTTTTATCTTGTTTGTCTCTTCTTGTAGAATGTCTGCTGAAAATAATACACTCCCTATTCAAGGGGTGTTTTTGAAGTTTATATCTAAAAGGAAGTTAAATGAAAATTCAAAATTTCGCATTAAATCCTCATAGTACGAGTTCTTACTTGACGGTTCAATAAATGCACAGGAATGGCCTTTGGTATTTTCGGAGTATATAGTAGATAAAATAACGGAGAACTCCTCATCAAACACCTATATCGGAGTATCAATAAAGCATGGCGATGTTTCGGGAAATATACCATTCTTTCCTTTAGGGAATCTAACACCGTCAGTTTTTGATGATCACTTTGAACAAATATTTTGTAACGTTGAGAAACTATCTGGTGTTTTACGTCTTGAAGTAACACTTGTCTTAATTCCATGTTGCTACCTTCGATAAAGGGAGTACCTTTCCCTACGGAGCAGCGTTACTCTTGTATATACCACTTGTTACTAGTACAGTTACATCATTCTGCTCCAAGTCGTGGTACTGATCAGACGTTCTTCTGCGCTCCTTTTGCCTGTACTATTGAGTAAATTGTGACATGGCTGCTAAATACTATACATTCAATAACAAGCCGGTATTGGTTCTCTTTGATAGTGAAGGAAAGCCATGGTTTAAAGCTAAAGACGTAGCTACTGCTCTAAAGCATGTTAATGGCTGCAGTGCAGTTCGGAAACATGTAGATGACAGTGATAAATTAACTGTTAGTAGTTTTACTGAGGCCCAAAAACAGGGCGTTGGGCCGATTGAGAAAACAACGGTTTTTATTAACGAAGCCGGATTATGTTCTTTGATGTTAAAATCAAATACTCCTGAAGCAAGACTGTTAGTAAGAAGTCTGTTGCCGGAGAAGTTTTATCTTACTTACACAAATATGAAAGATGAAAGTTCACTTTAAATGTAAATTTTTCTTTAAAATCACAAGTTCCCACTGTGTGTGTGTGTGTGTGTGTGTGTGTGTGAATGAAGGTCCCTGGGTGACGAAAAGCCCCGTAAACCTGTATGAAGGTCACTGGCGTGGGTAACGAAAAGCCCCGTAAACCTGAATGTGATGAAGGGTTTAGTAGATTGAGACGCCTGGCTAACACCCAGGCTACTCCTTTGAACAACCCGGTGTGAATGAAAGGACTATGTACATTGAGGCGCCTGGCTAACACCCAGGCTACTCCTTGGAACAGTCCGTACGGTGGGACTTGTAAAAAATAAAATAAAAATAAATATAAAAAGTACAAAAATATAAAAAGGAGGTAGCATTTTGTTATGGAGTGGCTACTACAGTGAGAGGCGATGGTTGGGGCCTCTCACCCCAGAGGTTTAGGGCTCCTGGCAATGCTCTGGGTAACCAAAAAGAACGCGCCGACGCTCCTACGGCCTAGCCTAATGGCTTACCGTGGTGTGGAAACGTGAGCGTTCAAAATTATTTCACCGGGGTTAGAAGTGTTTGGCCGGGAAATTTAAGAAGTTTTGGTCAAGTTAAATATAGTTCCCGACCACGTACTTTCAGCGGAGGCAAGAGTAAATGACCGAAAAAGTTAAAACACAAAGGTCAAGTAAAATGCATCCCCGGTAAACAGTTTTCACCGGTCTGTAAAATAAATGACGGAACAATTTGAAAGATCTCCGTTAAAGTAAAATGTAACACATTATAAAGTACATTCATCGGAGGCAGGAGTAAATGACCGAGAAAGTTAAAACACAACGGTCAAGTAAAATGTAACCCCCAGTAAAGTATTTTCAGCGGACGTGGAGACGTTTGGCCGATATATTTAAGACATTACGGTCAAGTTAAATGTAACCCCCGATAAAGTATTTTCAGCGGACGTGGAGACGTTTGGCCGAGATATTTAAGACATTAAGGTCAAGTTAAATATAACCCCCGTTAAAGTAACTTCACCGGACTTGGACATAATTGACCGAGAAATCACATGGTGAAAGTACCTCACGGACCCCGGCAAACAGTTTAGCGAGCCTGGAATCCTTTGGCTGAGGGATTTAAGAGTTTCAGTCAATTTATGACACTGCCCTCTTAAAACACCTTCAAACGGAATTTGAAGTATTTGACGGAGAAATTACACTGTAAAATTACAACAGTCCCACCGTTTTACCGGACTTAAATACAAATAACCAATCAAGTTTAAAGACTCAGAGCTAAATACCGTATAATTTCTGTCCTTCTACGGAATGCATTTTATGCTTGGTGTCTTTTAATATGTACCCATGGTGTGTTATTTGTTGCCAACTCTCTGATATTGGTGTTGGTTACAATCCTTTTACTAGTAAATTCAGTAAAATTATATATTGATTCAGTTTGTTACAGGGTTTTTCAAGCAATCAACTACAACAAAAAGACAACTCTGCATTTTTTTTAACTTTACAAAATACCCTACTGTCACCTGTCTCTTCTGCATTAGTTTTAATTCTTAAACAGTGGGTCCTGAGGGTCCAACACTTAGAATCATGATAATTGAGTTGGGACCCATTTTGGGTCCCACCTACTTCCGGTGTAGAGTTATCAAAGGGATTCGTTCCCCCTTGGAGTGGGGGTATAGTTTTATTGTCTGTCCATTTCTGCTAGTTTTTACAAGCCTCTTCTCTCCTTTCAGTTAATATAACCTTGAGATTTATAAACGGTTCAATACATGTAAAGTTGCCCAAAGTAATCCTGCTATCATAAGTATAAAGTTCTAAATATTCCTTTAGTTTACATACACTACCCCATGCACAACAACTAAAGACCAGCTATTGGTCTATTTTATCTAATAAACAAGGCAGATACATACCCCACTAGAACAGCTAAAAAGTCAACATATTTTAACAATATTTACTTTAATTGTAACAGCTAAAACTCTGTAAATATACTCTCTGAAGGGGGGTGTATCGATATACCCCCCTTGATCTTCAGTACTTTCAACACCTTCACTGGTTTATATTCTCGTTGAATAATCAGTAAAGTATCATTTATTTTGTGTTGGTTTGTAACCAGTTTTCTTGTATGTTTAATATTTTTCAATCACAAGTATTTGACAACTGTAACTGAACTAAAGAGACTGCTCAAATCTTGGGTACGCTAACACAAAACACGCAATCCGTACCCATGTAAGAGAAAAACACCGCAAAACTTTACCGGAAGTACAGGGGGGCGAAACGCCCCCCTTGCACTTTCATTCGCAAACAATCTTTCTTAACGAGCCTGGTCTTTATTCGCTAATTTTAACACAGAGCTAGATTTCTTGTATGTGAGTGTTTGTATAAACTGTTCAACCATGTCAGTGGCATGATTTAAGAGTAGCTGAGGTCTTGGACTATGTAGAGAAAACAATGCCAGGAGTCCGGGGGAGCGAAACTCTCCCACCTATCTTATAATGAACAAACCAAATATTTACTCACTTAATTCAACATAACGAATAGAAGAAAACACCCTGGAGACTAACAAACTAACACAGTTCACACCAACAAACCAGGCCTTTACTGTATTTAACATAAAAAACAGAAGCCAAAACTTTCAAACACCCTGAAAAGCTAGTAAGACAGAGCTTGCAGTCTGTCCAGTTTTGTAATGTTTCTTCTTTACAGAGTTAGCGTGGGTTAACAAGTACCAAATTGCATTTCAATCGCCCCAAAAACTCTCAAGATATTTAATTTTAAAGTATAGCTCCTTCAATCATCTTGATACTTACCCGCCGTACAGGGTTTAAGTATTTTTAAATCGTAGAGAATGTCCACAAGTACCTATATACCAAGTTTCAATTATATCGGCCCAGCCGTTTTTAAGATATTGATTTTTAAAATCTAGCTCCTTCAATTATTTTGATACTACCTGCAGTATAGAGTTTAGGTTTTTGGAAGATGTATCGGAGGTAAACAGTTAACTGTATGCCAAGTTTCATTGAAATCGGCAAAGCCGTTCTCAAGATATATAATTTTGAAAATTTGCCCCTTCATTTTTCGAGATGCAACCCGCAACATTTTAGTTAAGATTTTTCATATAGGTAGCTACCCCTCTCAAGTGCCTACACCACGTTGTAGGCAGTTTTCTGGGGTCAAATGACCTTAGGACGTACCTTTTTTGAGATATAAGCAATTTTAAGATAATCAGACTCAATAAAGAGAAGAGTAAGAAGAATAAAGAGAGAAGCAGCGGCGCGGAGTGGTGAAGGTGAGAGGGAAAGGTGAGGGGAGTAACATAACATGCAGAATAATACACAAGAGAGAGAAAAAGAAGAATAAAATCAGAACACACAAGATAGAAGAAGAAGAAATAAAACAGTGGATGGGTGAGGGGGAGGGGAGGGGAAGGTGAGGGTGAGAAGAAGAAGAACACGCAAGTGGTAACAGAAGTGAGCAGTAGGGTTGGCAGCGAATGGGTCCTAACATGGGAATAATTTTTGATGTAAATGTAATTTAAATGTCCATGGTCTTTTATATCTATACATGTTCACGTTAGTGTAACGTGAGTTGGCAACAGTTGCTTTTTTTCTTAAGTTGTCACCATATATATTTTTTTTTGCAGTCCGTTGTATTATAAATGTCTGTGACTTTCTTCATTAGTTATTAACTGTCCATGAGCGTGACGTAATGGCTCCATTATTCATAAATCAATGAATTTATTTTCTTTGGTCACGCTCTTTGGTTTAACCGTCTTTGACGTAACGAGAATCTGGCGGGAAGAAAAGTAAGGTTAGGCCAATTTTTTTTTGGCGCGCAAATTTGGCGGGAACGCCACCATGGGCGCCGCCATCTTGGATCACGTGACCTAATTAGACCAATCAGAAGCCAGATTTTAAGCCCATAAGCCCCATGTTAGACCTCATGGGGTGCCAACCCTACTGCTCACTTCTGTTACCACTTGCGTGTTCTTCTTCTTCTCACCTTCCCCTCCCCTCCCCCTCACCCATCCACTGTTTTATTTCTTCTTCTTCTATCTTGTGTGTTCTGATTTTATTCTTCTTTTTCTCTCTCTTGTGTATTATTCTGCATGTTATGTTACTCCCCTCACCTTTCCCTCTCACCTTCACCACTCCGCGCCGCTGCTTCTCTCTTTATTCTTCTTACTCTTCTCTTTATTGAGTCTGATTATCTTAAAATTGCTTATATCTCAAAAACGGTACGTCCTAGGGTCATTTGACCCCAGAAAACTGCCTACAACGTGGTGTAGGCACTTGAGAGGGGTAGCTACCTATATGAAAGAGAGGGGTAGCTACCTATATGAAAAATCTTAACTAAAATGTTGCGGGTTGCATCTCGAAAAATGAAGGGGCAAATTTTCAAAATTATATATCTTGAGAACGGCTTTGCCGATTTCAATGAAACTTGGCATACAGTTAACTGTTTACCTCCGATACATCTTCCAAAAACCTAAACTCTATACTGCAGGTAGTATCAAAATAATTGAAGGAGCTAGATTTTAAAAATCAATATCTTAAAAACGGCTGGGCCGCTATAATTGAAACTTGGTATATAGGTACTTGTGGACATTCTCTACGATTTAAAAATACTTAAACCCTGTACGGCGGGTAAGTATCAAGATGATTGAAGGAGCTATACTTTAAAATTAAATATCTTGAGAGTTTTTGGGGCGATTGAAATGCAATTTGGTACTTGTTAACCCACGCTAACTCTGTAAAGAAGAAACATTACAAAACTGGACAGACTGCAAGCTCTGTCTTACTAGCTTTTCAGGGTGTTTGAAAGTTTTGGCTTCTGTTTTTTATGTTAAATACAGTAAAGGCCTGGTTTGTTGGTGTGAACTGTGTTAGTTTGTTAGTCTCCAGGGTGTTTTCTTCTATTCGTTATGTTGAATTAAGTGAGTAAATATTTGGTTTGTTCATTATAAGATAGGTGGGAGAGTTTCGCTCCCCCGGACTCCTGGCATTGTTTTCTCTACATAGTCCAAGACCTCAGCTACTCTTAAATCATGCCACTGACATGGTTGAACAGTTTATACAAACACTCACATACAAGAAATCTAGCTCTGTGTTAAAATTAGCGAATAAAGACCAGGCTCGTTAAGAAAGATTGTTTGCGAATGAAAGTGCAAGGGGGGCGTTTCGCCCCCCTGTACTTCCGGTAAAGTTTTGCGGTGTTTTTCTCTTACATGGGTACGGATTGCGTGTTTTGTGTTAGCGTACCCAAGATTTGAGCAGTCTCTTTAGTTCAGTTACAGTTGTCAAATACTTGTGATTGAAAAATATTAAACATACAAGAAAACTGGTTACAAACCAACACAAAATAAATGATACTTTACTGATTATTCAACGAGAATATAAACCAGTGAAGGTGTTGAAAGTACTGAAGATCAAGGGGGGTGTATCGATACACCCCCCTTCAGAGAGTATATTTACAGAGTTTTAGCTGTTACAATTAAAGTAAATATTGTTAAAATATGTTGACTTTTTAGCTGTTCTAGTGGGGTATGTATCTGCCTTGTTTATTCGATAAAATAGACCAATAGCTGGGCTTTAGTTGTTGTGCATGGGGTAGTGTATGTAAACTAAAGGAATATTTAGAACTTTATACTTATGATAGCAGGATTACTTTGGGCAACTTTACATGTATTGAACTGTTTAGAAATCTCAAGGTTATATTAACTGAAAGGAGAGAAGAGGCTTGTAAAAACTAGCAGAAATGGACAGACAATAAAACTATACCCCCACTCCAAGGGGGAACGAATCCCTTTGATAACTCTACACCGGAAGTAGAGTTTGGGTCCCAACTCAATTATCATGATTCTAAGTGTTGGACCCTCAGGACCCACTGTTTAAGAATTAAAACTAATGCAGAAGAGACAGGTGACAGTAGGGTATTTTGTAAAGTTAAAAAAATGCAGAGTTGTCTTTTTGTTGTAGTTGATTGCTTGAAAAACCCTGTAACAAACTGAATCAATATATAATTTTACTGAATTTACTAGTAAAAGGATTGTAACCAACACCAATATCAGAGAGTTGGCAACAAATAACACACCATGGGTACATATTAAAAGACACCAAGCATAAAATGCATTCCGTAGAAGGACAGAAATTATACGGTATTTAGCTCTGAGTCTTTAAACTTGATTGGTTATTTGTATTTAAGTCCGGTAAAACGGTGGGACTGTTGTAATTTTACGGTGTAATTTCTCCGTCAAATACTTCAAATTCCGTTTGAAGGTGTTTTAAGAGGGCAGTGTCATAAATTGACTGAAACTCTTAAATCCCTCAGCCAAAGGATTCCAGGCTCGCTAAACTGTTTGCCGGGGTCCGTGAGGTACTTTCACCATGTGATTTCTCGGTCAATTATGTCCAAGTCCGGTGAAGTTACTTTAACGGGGGTTATATTTAACTTGACCTTAATGTCTTAAATATCTCGGCCAAACGTCTCCACGTCCGCTGAAAATACTTTACCGGGGGTTGGATTTTACTTGACCGTTGTGTTTTAACACTCTCGGTCATTTACTTCTGCCTCCGATGAACGTACTTTATAATGTGTTACATTTTACTTTAACGGAGATCTTTCAAATTGTTCCGTCATTTATTTTACAGACCGGTGAAAACTGTTTACCGGGGATGCATTTTACTTGACCTTTGTGTTTTAACTTTCTCGGTCATTTACTCTTGCCTCCGCTGAAAGTACGTGGTCGGGAACTATATTTAACTTGACCAAAACTTCTTAAATTTCCCGGCCAAACACTTCTAACCCCGGTGAAATAATTTTGAACGCTCACGTTTCCACACCACGGTAAGCCATTAGGCTAGGCCGTAGGAGCGTCGGCGCGTTCTTTTTGGTTACCCAGAGCATCGATAGGAGCCCTAAACCTCTGGGGTGAGAGGCCCCAACCATCGCCTCTCACTGTAGTAGCCACTCCATAACAAAATGCTACCTCCTTTTTATATTTTTGTACTTTTTATATTTATTTTTTTTATTTTTATTTTATTTTTTACAAGTCCCACCGTACGGACTGTTCCAAGGAGTAGCCTGGGTGTTAGCCAGGCGCCTCAATGTACATAGTCCTTTCATTCACACCGGGTTGTTCAAAGGAGTAGCCTGGGTGTTAGCCAGGCGTCTCAATCTACTAAACCCTTCATCACATTCAGGTTTACGGGGCTTTTCGTTACCCACGCCAGTGACCTTCATACAGGTTTACGGGGCTTTTCGTCACCCAGGGACCTTCATTCACACACACACACACACACACACACACACAGTGGGAACTTGTGATTTTAAAGAAAAATTTACATTTAAAGTGAACTTTCATCTTTCATATTTGTGTAAGTAAGATAAAACTTCTCCGGCAACAGACTTCTTACTAACAGTCTTGCTTCAGGAGTATTTGATTTTAACATCAAAGAACATAATCCGGCTTCGTTAATAAAAACCGTTGTTTTCTCAATCGGTCCAACGCCCTGTTTTTGGGCCTCAGTAAAACTACTAACAGTTAATTTATCACTGTCATCTACATGTTTCCGAACTGCACTGCAGCCATTAACATGCTTTAGAGCAGTAGCTACGTCTTTAGCTTTAAACCATGGCTTTCCTTCACTATCAAAGAGAACCAATACCGGCTTGTTATTGAATGTATAGTATTTAGCAGCCATGTCACAATTTACTCAATAGTACAGGCAAAAGGAGCGCAGAAGAACGTCTGATCAGTACCACGACTTGGAGCAGAATGATGTAACTGTACTAGTAACAAGTGGTATATACAAGAGTAACGCTGCTCCGTAGGGAAAGGTACTCCCTTTATCGAAGGTAGCAACATGGAATTAAGACAAGTGTTACTTCAAGACGTAAAACACCAGATAGTTTCTCAACGTTACAAAATATTTGTTCAAAGTGATCATCAAAAACTGACGGTGTTAGATTCCCTAAAGGAAAGAATGGTATATTTCCCGAAACATCGCCATGCTTTATTGATACTCCGATATAGGTGTTTGATGAGGAGTTCTCCGTTATTTTATCTACTATATACTCCGAAAATACCAAAGGCCATTCCTGTGCATTTATTGAACCGTCAAGTAAGAACTCGTACTATGAGGATTTAATGCGAAATTTTGAATTTTCATTTAACTTCCTTTTAGATATAAACTTCAAAAACACCCCTTGAATAGGGAGTGTATTATTTTCAGCAGACATTCTACAAGAAGAGACAAACAAGATAAAACAGTAACAGACACAGACACGTCCGTTCACTACCGCGTCCCAGAACAGAATGAGTTAATAGAGCTGATGTTTAGAGGTATATACGCTCAGTACCCGTGTGAGTGACAGCTCCATTAAGCAACTCTTTGTTTTTTAAAGCCGAAAGGCAGGGTATCGTGATCATCATTAAATTTTCTCTTGGGTCCTGTAATTTTAAACTTTTTAATTTCACTTACTGTAACGACTTCTCGTCTCTTTGTCCTCCTGATTCTGTTTTCTTCAATTTCTAAAATTTCAGCAGCTTCACTAAGGACCATCTTTTTTAACTGTTCAAAATTTAATGTTTCGGAGGTTTTTAGGTTGAGGGTGAGGCCTTTGATTTTACACACAGATTCTAGTTTTTGTTTGTTGGTTGACCAGACAAGGTATGCATAAGTTTTAGGCCCCCCAGAAACGAATTCAACAATATAAGAGCCGGGCCCGTAGTCACCTGCCAATTCATCGGTCATTTCCCCGAGGTAATCTCCCGTAGGGACCCTGTACAATCCTTCCCGGTATAAATAAATACAACTATCTGTGTCATAATACAAGACTTGCTCACCCAAAGCCTCCAAGTGTTCATAAAGTTTAAGTCTCGCGTGAGCAGTGGTGTAGGCCGCAATTACAACATTTAAAGTTTTTAGAGGCTAACTAGCTTCATCAACATTCTGCCAATTAACTAATAAAACCTCTTGGTTAATTACTTCAACAAACTTTACTTTTGTTCCTGGTTGAGTTAACGAATTGAAAAATTCTTTAGAGTCTCTCACAATTGAAGTGTTTGTCATGTTTTCGCGTTGACCGAATTTTCCCCAGAATGAATTTAACATTAATTTAGCTACCGATCTCAAACCCCCATTTTTAGCAATTTTGCCCTTGTCCAATTGAATACCCTCACGCTCAAAGAAATCAGAAACATACTTTTCTTTATCCTCCTCTGTTTTACACCAAGCGGGATACCCTGAGGCTTCCTGCTTTACTTTCAAGAATTTGTTAATAAAATCGGTAAAAAGTCCACTTTTTTCATAAGTGGCGACTTCATACTCCCACAACTCATACATGTCCAAAATCACATAGCCTTTCTCTACAGATTTCCTGATTTCATCCATAGTCCACGTCCCAACTAACGCCCTTTCCTCACTATCATGAAAACATTCCCCTTGGTTTAAAGTCTCCCCGCAAGTCCTACATAAAACAAACATCAATTTATTATTCATTTTTGCGGGGAGTACGGGATGGTACAAGTTGTAAGGAGGTAGAATCTTACATTTTAACAAGCCCTCCACTTCAAGACCTCTCTCTCGGCACTCATTTCCAACGTAAACAGTAGGATGACCCACGGGATACTTACAATATTTATTTACATACGGGTAGAGGGAACAGACATCAACGTATTGGATTGTTTCTCCCTCATCACATTTACAATACGTTTTAGTATTGCCCGTCCTGCCTCCAAAGAAGGAATCTCTAGGATTAAGTGGAAGTGTGTTTAGAATGGACAGTTGGTTCAGGTGATTTAATTTTTTGTCTTTCTTCAAATTTTTAAACCCACACTCCCACATCTCCACAACTTCATAGCTATTAAATTTTGCCATTTTGGACTTGGTTCTCTCGTAACGGAGATGCAAACTGTCTGAGGGATCCTCCTTCAGAGGTTCTTCTCGGTTGTAAGGAAAACATTTTGGGCAGCCGTGCCAATAACACCCGTGAAACTCATAAATTCGCTCACCGTCAAACCCGTCTACTTTCATTCCTTTAATTTTTACTTCTTTACCCCGGCCCGCATGTTGAATCTTCACTCCACGTTTCTCCTCCTCCCATGATAGCCACTGTAAAGCAACGGCTGACTGATTGTCTGCAAGTCGGTACCCTGATTTTGGTATAAGTCCAATAGTATTTTCTTTTAAGAAGTTACGGCGGAAGGCCAGGTTACACGCGCTGGCTATTGTTATAGCCTCGAGGAAAGGATCTACGTTACACTCTTGAAGAAGCAAGGCTCTAAATTTAATACACGCTTGAGCTAGGATTTCTACGTCTGAAATACAGTACTCCAAGATTTCCTTTTTAAAATCAAACACGTAGTCTTCAGCGACTCGTTCCTCGTACCAAATCTCAAAGGCCTTGTGTGGTTTCTCAAACATAGACTCTGGGCAATAGTATTTTTTGTCGGGCATAGGGCCTACATAATTTTGGTTTGCCAATGTATTAAAAAGATGCGGGAAGTAGCCCTTCTTTTTCTCGGGAGGCAGGTCAAAGGCTTTAGGGAGTGCAGAGAGGGCCATGGGAAAGTAGCTAAGTGAGTCCACAAACCTTACGTTTGCTACTTCAATCAAAATAGCTTTAGTTCCCCGAGGAGTTATATTTGGGGTAAATTTAGTTTCTTCCATAATATACTGTAGAATGAATTGGAAATCAAAACCCTGCCCGTTGTGGGCAATTACACAAACATCTTTAAATTTTTTTCGAATTTCCATTACATAGTCCATAAACTGTTTTACCGGTTCTTTTTCAAATACCCTTTGCCGTTCCGAGCAAGTTTCACACTCACCCCCATTAATACATTTAAAACAGTACTGTTGTGAGACACACAAGTTAACTTTATGTACTTTTTGATTTCCGTCAGAGGGGAGAGACTCGTCTTGGCGAGTCTCCAAGTCAAAGAAAATAAACAAAAAATCACGGTCTTTCGGAGTTCTCCTATCTACCCTCATGAAACACTGATGCGCTGGGTCTTTGAACGCTTCACAGGGCTTACAGTAAACTTCTCCGCATACATGAGCTGTCTTACGTTTTTTTGGATGAATCATTTTCTTACAGTCATGGCAGAGTTTTAAAGTTTTACAAACTTGCCCTTGATGGGCTATTAAACACCGCTCGTTTTTGAAGAAGCGACAGCAAAAACGGCATGTAATGCCTCCGTGTTCTATTTTACAGGGTGGGGAGATAGTATGGCAGGACGAGCATCTGTTAGAGCATCGATGCTCTGCTTTGTGGTCAAAAGGGATGTGGCAGGCTTCACAAAAGAAATTACAAACAAACGCTAGTAGTGTGGGTTTGCGGGTTTTGCGCCGGAAGTGACGTCATCCGGTCACGTGACCGGAAGTGCTGAGTCATGAAAGATGTTATCTGGGGCTGAGCCAGTGACGTAGGCGGTTTTGTGACGAAATGAGTTAAAGTTCAAAGTTCAAGGTCACGGGGAGGTAATTTTAAAAAAGTACTACCTCGTACAAGTAAAATCCGATTGTGATTCGATAGTTTTAATTCGATAAAATATCGAATGAAAATTATCGAATGAAGCAATCGAATGATACGAGTGCGAGGTAGTACTAATACAAATATTACTTTATTTTATTTACAATAATTCATATTACAAATATTACTTTATTTACAATAATTCATGTTTACAATAGTTCCCCGTTGTTGGTTGTCATCGATGTTGTTGATCCGGACGAGTTGCGGCCTCGCCAGATGAATAGAGTCATAATGAATACACCTAATTTTGATGGACATTTCAACAGAGAGCTCGATGTACACCGGTCGAGAGCCGGAGGTGTACTGACTACTCGCTAGCTAGCGTTTTGGTATCAAACAAAATGGTGGGGGTAAAAGTGTGGTGGGGCGGAGCAGATGGCGGACGGCAGATGGCAGGCGACAGATGGTAGGCGGCAGGTGGCAAGTGCGCGGCAGATGGTTGCTACTACATCCACCATCATTAGTCAAAGCCTATTAGGGATGACATTATTGCTTCTGCATCAGTAGATATTGTGCTAGAAACTTCATGTACTTGTATTTCATCATTTGTATTGTCAGCTTGCTCAATATTAAAAGAAGAACATGTGGAAGAAACAGTAGTGCCTTGTATTTGCGAATCCATGTGAACTATGCAAGAGCCGCAGGTATACTGAAGTGATACAAGCATGTAGGATAGACACTCGCCTTTACCCCCCCACCACACCAGTTTCCCCCACCAAGTTTTCACATCGCACAATAACTACGGGACATGCATTAGTTAGGGTCTAGCTCTGACTCTGTGAGGATCGGAGCTCCGTAACTGAAAACATTAACAATTCTTGCTCGACACTGTTTTTACGCAATCATAACAGTCACTGTGATCTAATTTATTGCATGTACTCATATGATGCATCTTGCGTAGCAGACAACTTGCTAAGAATGTTTCAGCCTGGAGTATTCTACGGCGAAATCGCTCACAATCCACTAACAGCGTAGACCTTCTATCTTCACAGTCGGAGAAGTAGAAGGTGGTGGCAGGCGGACTGTTGAAGGACACCTTCGTCATATTTCTGTAAAACTGTGACATCTTTAGAATAACACAAACTCTATAGGTAGATGTTAATCCTGCAAGAGCTAAAAGTATAATGATATAGCGCTAGCGTGTATGATACCCACCCGACCTACCCGCACAACAACGTTACCTCGGTATACTTTAAACTATAAATAACTTGTCGTAGTTTAATCCATAAACAAAGTATTTATTAATGTCAGGCCTTGAAAGTGTTGTTTTCGCGCTGTTTCTTCCCTAATCTCAGTCGGATCTGAATTATATTCGCACCATCTTGTTCGTCTGATTAACCCGCGTAATTTGAGTACCCACTCGCTATACTTTAACCCAATAATAAAGAAGTTATTAGTATGTAACCTTGAAAACATTGGTTTTTTCGCTATTTCTGCTATACCGTTGGTCGGATCTGAATTCTGTTTGCACCATCTTGTTCGTCTGATTAACCCGCGTAATTTGAGTACCCACTCGCTATACTTTAACCCAATATTAAAGAAGCTATTAGTATGTAACCTTGAAAACATTGGTTTTTTCGCTATTTCTGCTATACCGTTGGTCGGATCTGAATTCTGTTTGCACCATCTTGTTCGTCTGATCAATTCGCGTAATTTGAGTACCCACATGACATACTTTGGACAAACTTTGTAGTTTTTTCGCTTCTGCTACTATACCCTTGGCCGGATCAAAATTCTGTTTGCACCTCCTTGTTCGTCTGATCAATTCGCGTAATTTGAGTACCCACATGACATACTTTGGAAAAACTTTGTACCCCCCCCCAACATGGGTCATGTTCAAGGTCAAGGTCAAGTTCAAGGACTTTGGGACTTAGAAAATTTCACAAAGTGGGCTGCACAAACAAACTCTCCTGCCTATGTACAGGCCAAGTCCCTAACTTGAAATGCTTAGGGTGGTCCTGAAAAGGACCGTTTGCGTGCTGAAGGTTGGTCGGGATAAGGATCAGTTCAAACTTTATTCTTCAAAACCCACTTTACCCTCCCATCTTTTCTGGTTAAGAATAACTCCTGTGTATCAGGTATCAGAGGAGGTGGCGGTGGGAGAGACTGCGGCAGACGCACCTCGATGTAGTGGATGGTGTGTTGAAACAGGAACACGTGGTCCCCGTTGGTTGCCACATATTTATACTCCGTCATCCGCTTCAGATTTCGAAACTCGACCTTGGAGACTTCAAACGGTGTCACCAAGTCGTTCAGCCCCATCACCCTTGTCCGTTGCATCACCTCATCGACAGTCGGTGTTGGAGACGAAGGTTGAGCCGCCGATGTAGAAGGTCGAGGCTGAGCCGATGTAGAAGGTCGAGGCTGAGTCGAGCGTCGTTGTTTAAAATACAGCGGATGACCATGGAGATTCCGTTTGAGAGACTTCAAAGTTGAAGGTCTCTTAAACCCGCTCCTTCTTTCCGTCGACCTCTTCAAAGATTCCTTTAAGCGCTGGAGTTTTTCAGGAGTCAGAGGAGAAGACATGGTGTAAATAGGATGGAAAAGAAAATGGATAAGATAGAGTTGGATAGAGCACGTGTGTACTGGTTGCAATCCAAAGCCGGAATGAGGCGGCTGGCAGAGTGAAGCAGGTCGTAAAGTGAAACCTTGCCCTATCCATATATGGGTAGAAAGCTGAGGACTGGTTTAGAACCGGCCCCCCCCCCAACCCCCCCGACGGACCCCCCCCCCGCGACGGACCCCCCCCCCCGCGACGGACCCCCCCCCCCGACGGACCCCCCCCCCCGACGGACCCCCCCCCCCTTTTGGGTCATGTTCAAGGTCAAGGTCAAGGTCGAGGGAAAAATGTTCTTGGAAGTGCGGGATAAAATCCCGCAACGAAGCAGGGTTATCCCTTATCCCGCTTTCCCCTTAATATCCCGATTTCCCATTCTCCGTCTATATAACCCGAGATTTCGAGCGTCTCTTCGCAGTAGCCTGCCGCCCGTTGCGATGAACGTCCCACTGGGTTGCAGTGCCTGCTGCAGCGTAGGTCTGTTAAGTGTGCGTTGGGCCCGACGCGCAATTAAGAGATCCGCGCCCTTGCATGTTTAGTTAGTTTGTTTAAGCATGTTAGATAACGCTTGTAGTTTGCTGCTAGTTAAATATATTTAAGGGGATCTTGGTCAGGGGATTATTGTACTTCGGTTCGTAGTATTCTGAAGCCTACACAGTGATGAACGTCCTTGCGGTTTCAGAGTGCACGACTGTTGTAAACTGACCATATTTTGATGCTTTATAATAACATTGTAGATGGAATGTGTTTCCTTAACATTTAATGTTTTGTAGTTTGCTTAACACTTAATGCTTTTATCTTCAACGTGTCCTTGACCTAGATTAGGACTTAGAAAATATTCAAGAAACATTCAATGTACACAACCACGTTTTAGCACAAAATTTATGGAAGGGGAAATTTAATATATACTGCAACAGCGTGGTAAAAATCATCATATCGCTATGGAAGCTGTAGGTGTAAACACTTGGCTTGTTCCTTCCGAGCTTGCTATTTCAGAAGCCTTTCTGTCCATCCTTACTTATGAGTTTCGAGGCATTAAATTAAAAGTAAAAATAGAGCTGAGACCGTTGCATAGAAATGATATGCATTGTATTTTGGTGGAATGGGAATCGCCCTCCGGCATTAATCTTTTCCATTTTATCAAAAGATCGTGCAAGGAGTTTTGCGTAAAACGGATAACAGTCTCCCTTGTTTAAACGTAGTACAGATTTCTTCCAAAGTAAAATAGCAAAGGTAACACCTTTGCTATTTTACAAAATATTTTAACGTGTCCTTGACCCAGTTACCGGACTTGGAGCAATTCAAAGTGTGCTATACAGCGTTAGAACAAACTACTGTCGAAGCCCCCCCCCCCGATATATTCCTATAAAAGCGGGAGCAGCCCGCAGAGGGTTCGCAGTCGCAGGCCGACAGCCTAGCTAGCTGTTTGCCCGCGCTGTCCGCAATAGTATCTCTAGTATAGAGTTGGTACCACTATATATTAGAGATGCTACCTTAGCTTAAGGCATGTCTGTGTATTATTAAGCATGTTAGAATAACGCTTGTAGTTTGCTGCTAGTAAATGTAGTTAGTTTAACTGTAGTTAGTTTGGTGTTGGTTTTAAAGTGTTTTTGAAGTGTTTTTTATTTACTAATGAAATATGTACTTTTCTTTCACGCTCCCATTCAAAAAGGTATGGCACGAAAACCGACCTTATGTCTTTAAATATCTCAGGGGGGATTATGTTTCTCAAATAAACACCTTTCCTAACCCCTTACAAAAAGGTATGGCACGAAAACCGACCTTAAGTCATTACGGCGCGCAAACCGGATGACTTTACCTATCTTAACCCTTACTCACGAGAAACAGATTCAGTCAGTTTGCTTATTTTTGGTTAAATTTAAGGGGACCTTGGTCAGGTAATTATTGTACTTCGGTTCGTAAAACTCTGACGCCTACACAGTGATGAACGTCCTTGCGGTTTCAGAGTGCGCGACTGTTGTTAACTGACCATTTTGCTTATCTTGGAGGATACATCATCGGGGAAATAAACTTAAGGGGACCTTGGTCAGGTATTATTGTACTTCGGTTCGTAGTACTCTGACGCCTACACAGTGATGAACGTCCTTGCGGTTTCAGAGTGCGCGACTGTTGTTAACTGACTATATCGTTTGTGTGTTGGGTGAATAATTTTTCGGGGGAGAGGTTAGTGTTCCGTTATCAGGTTTATTTGCCTATAATTGCGAGCTTTAAGCTAGTCCTCTTCTCCTAATACAGAGCGGGGAATAGAGCAGTTTGTGGTCCAAGTGAGAATCACTTACTGCTCTATTCCCCGTTTTGGCAACATGTTCAGATGACCTTGACCCACTTCGGGACTTAGAAAATTTTCGTTTAGTAAAACATTACAACAATATTCCTTCCCTAACCTCTAAAGCCCCCCCCCCTCTACAACTGGGTATAAAAGGAGGGTTTTCACCAGTGGTAAAATCATTCTGCTGCTTACACATCACGAGTGCAGTTCAGTTCCCGAGATGTCTGACCGTAGGAAGCAACTTTTGCCGAGGAAGGTTGAGCACTCTTCACCTGCTCCGTCATCTGCTCCGCCAGCTCCTTCCATCCTTCGGCAGGCGTTAATATTATCATGCATTGTTCCTGAGGAGCCTGCACCACGACCGCAACCACTTCAAGAAAATCTCGTTGCTCCCCCGTCCGCTTCTTCATCTTCTTCATCTTCTTCATCGTCTTCGTCGTCTTCATCTTCTTCGGCTACTTCTCGCTCACCTTCTCCATCACCGAGGAAGGATGAGCAAACAACTGCACCATCTTTGGCTTCACCAGCTCCTTCGCTTCTTCAGCAGGCGCTGGCAAGCATTCTTCCACCTTCTACACCAGGCTCTTCAACACCATCTGCAAGTCTACATTCTTCTTCTCCTACCAAACCTTCTACACCTTCTGTAAGTGTCCTTTCCCGTCCTTCAGTGATCTGTATTAACAACGAATCTCCTTCAGAGAAATTTCAACAATTAAAAACCTTGAGAAGGCAGTCCATACTTCCTGCACCAAGATGCAGCTACAGTTTTAAAAAAGGTGCAAGGAAAGGGGAACGTTGTGCTAAGTCTTGTGTTTTAAATGAAGAAGTATGCAGATCACATTTAAAACAAAATCACAAGGGCACCGTTTCTCTTTCTACACCCCATCCAACAGTGAGACCAACCAAAATTCGAATTAATAGGCTTTGTAGAAATAAACGATACTTTTTTGTTAAATCAAAGGGCTTTGCAAAGGTGGTGGTTCAATGTGAAGGTAAATTGTACTATGTAGAGTTGCCTAGAGGCATGGACCTCCACGTCAAAGAACTTACCAAACAGAACTATTTAATTCGAAATGATACAGGTTTCAGTGTGTGGAAAACATTTAAAATAAAAAAAGATTAAAAAGTGTATTCCAAATTAAAAATAATCTTTTCCAAATTAAAAAAAAAAGTGTGGACAACCTATTTACAATTTGTAGCATATGCTGCAGAGTGTAAATAGGTTGTCCACACCTTTTTTTTTACAATGCTACAACGACCTTGACCTAAATAACGGACTTAGATATATTGTACTAAGTCAAAGATAAAACTTAAATGGAAAAAGGAGAAATATTATATTAATGACATTATTCAACAGTAAAGAGGGGAGGGGGTAAGCGGGTATTTAAGCGAGAGATTCGGAATATAATTATTAGTTGTATCATCATGAGCGTCAACAGCAACACATGGGGAAAGGAAATTAGCGAAGAGGAGTTGTACGCGATTGTTGAGGCTGCTGAAATGACTGAGGTTTATAAAATTAATAAGGTTGCAGAAAATGGTGCTCAGTCTCAACCGCAACAAACTACATCACCGATGCAGTCTACAACGCAACAACCAAGACTCTATCATGTTATCCTGGAGGAGTACAATGAGGCGATGAGGTACGCCTTTACTAAGTGGTGTGGTCAACCGCGTTCTCCTGAACAATGGGAGGAGCATGATGCAGACTTTCGCCTGGTTGCAGACTTAGAACTTGAGCTTCAAAGAACAAAGGTTGCTCAATAGTGAGAAGAGTTATTGTTTACTTTAAAATACAGAGCGGGGAATAGATCAGTTTGCGGTCCAAGTGAGAACCACTTACTGCTCTATTCCCCGTTCTGGCAACTGGTGTAAATGACCTTGGGACTTAGAAAATATTCGTTTGATAAAAAATAATGAAAGATCTTCTTATTTCTCACAACAATATCTTTTCCTAACCCTCACCACTACCTAAACTAAGTATAAAGGAGGTTCTCCATCGCTGGTAAAAATTAGTACTCTGCTGAAAATGAATGCATCCACTACTTCTATCTCTGCAACAACTATAATAGTTAGCAGACGGGTCGAAAACATTGATCAGGTGCTTGCTGTAAGGAGATTACTGCTACGGTATCTTGATATAGAGGTTAGTTGTCAATTGTACATGTGGAGACCAACAGGTGAAGTTTATAGTAGTGAAAATGAAGCATTTGAAACAAACTACAGTAGAAAGTTATATAAAATCTTTGGTAATATGGTAAGGTTAGTCGATAAAGGATGGAACATTAATATAACATTTTATATTGTTCCAAACCTGTAATTAAAGCAAAAAAAAAAACAAAAAAAAAAAAACGATGGGTATATAAGCCCGATGTTACAGAGACAATTATCACTTTGGTTCTGAATTGCGTCAAGAGAGCACCTACCATGGTATACCTCCACTATATTGACTCTACTGCTAAAGCGGATACTTTTATCCAGCGTGTTTACCAACTGTTAACGGAGTACCAACATGTTCAGGTTAAAGGATTGGGTATTCGTGGAACAGAAGAAGTAAAAATAGATGTAAAACCAATCCCTTTGAAGAAAAAAATTGTCCAATTATTACAAGAAGGCTACACACTGTGCCTTTATTACACAACCTCATAAACTAAATAAAACGCCAAAGGGGGGGGGGAATACAGAACGGGGAATAGATCAGTTTGAGGTTTGAATAAGAATCTCTTACTGCTCTATTCCCCGTTCTGGTAATAGGATAAGGTGACCTTGACCCACTTACAGGACTTAATCATTTGTGTTACAATAATACCTCTTCCCTATCACTTTTCCCTACCACTTGCACTTTCAACACTTACCCCCACCACCACCGAAATCATGTATAAAAGGTGGTTTCGTATTAGTGGTAAATCAGTCTGCTACTTGGAATCATGTCGCCCAGAGATAACATTTTCCCTTCTAAGAAGACTATACTAGAATTGATTGAAAATATTCCATTAAATTTAAACGAAGATGAAGACGATGATGATTCAGAGATGGAAGGTGAACTATTTAGTGATCTTGAACTATTTAGTGGCTTTGAACTACTGAGTGAGTTTGCTAGCAGTGAACCATATCTTGGAGAGATGGAGCTGTTGGAGCTGTTGACTGACGACGAAGATGTCGATAATAATGAACCGGAATTTCATCATCAGTTGCTTTGCTTGGAGGAAATGGACCTTGTTGATAGTGAAACCCCTCCAAGCAGTATTAATATCGATGATGTAGTTCTAGATCCAGTCACAGGGAACTTTTGTGTTCGTCGTCGCTTATTTAGTGATATGAGCTCATCATCATCATTATCATCGGAAGAATCTGAATAAGTTTTTGTTGTCTTCAAATAGTTTACTTTAAATACAAAGCGGGGAATAGATCAGTTTGTGGTTATAGTGAGAATCACTTACTGCTCTATTCCCCGTTTTGGTAATATCGTTGTATGACCTTGACCCATTTACATGATTAAAAAAGTGGGGTAACTTATACATTTAATGGTGGGGGAACGTCTATTTAAAGACGATGCAACAGTGTATATTTATCATATAGACATGATGAACCCACCAGGAAACTCCGTTTGCTACAGCTTTCCCCTCATCGATATCGATGATGTGATAAAACTTACATCAATAACAAAACGGTTCGAACTCGAAAGGCGACTCATAAAAGTCGACGTAATTCCACAAGATCTTCGTTCGGCAATGTTGACTATTGAATATGTTAAAGATGAATCTACAACTGAAGATCCCTATTGTTTTATGAAATTTTTAGTTGATCAAGATGCAATGTGTACAATCCAACTTCACATCCGAGTTTAAAATTTATCAAATGTTTCTGTTGGAGAAAATTGTCTTAGTTAAATACAGAGCGGGGAATAGATCAGTTTATGGTTTAATATAAAATCATTTACTGCTCTATTCCCCGTTTTGGTAAATTTGTTCAATGACCTTGACCTAAATACAGAAATTTGTAGCCTCCAGCTACAATAGTAAATATAAAATGCAAAAAAAAAAAACAAAAAATAGTAAACTTAACGTAATACGTACCCCCATTACTTTTGCTAGGGTATAAATAGAGGGGTATTTGCAGTGTTGTTCATTATTGCCTTGACCCTTGTGGAGATCGCACCTACATTATGCATCGCTGCGATATTTGCAAGTCTTCATTTAAGGATGAATTTATTTTAATGATACATAAAGAACTGAAACATAACAAAAACCAAAATGAAGAATATGAAGAAGAAGAATTGAAAGAAATAGATCAAATGTTAGCTCAACACCAAAATTCCAGACCTAGTGTTATTCAATATGCACCATCAACATCGACTTCTACCTCTGCTATGTCTACACTTCACCGTCCTTCAACATCATCATCATCATCATCTGCATCGACTTCTACGTCTGTTCTGTCTACACTTCATCATCCTTCAACATCATCAGCTGCATCGACTTCTACGCATGCTCTGTCTACACTTCACCGTCCTTCAGCATCAACAGCAGTAAATGTAGAACTACATGCCCGAGCACTTCCGGGTAATGTAGTAACCCACTTCAAAATTGACAATGCAAAATTACAACTCGAAGAGTTTTTAAATAACGCAAAAGGATTGGTAAGCAACACTTTGCAAAATGAATTAAAAAGATTAAATTTTATTAAATTTGGACTATTAATGGATGCTTTATTTACAAACATTCAAAATGAAACTTCACCGAGAGGGTTTTTAACAAAAAACCGAACTATTATGTTTTCGTCAGATATTGATTCAATCGTATCTGAATGTTTTGAAGAGCTAATGACTAAAATACAAGAACATGAAGGAAGAGGCTCTGGATGGAATTTGTTAAGCATCACAGGGCTAGACTTAAGAGTACACAAACACGGCTATGGAATTCGAGGAAGTAGCTACATTCCTCTACCAACAAAGATTAGAAATACCTTATCCTGCGTCAACGTACAAAATCAAGATACTGAGTGTTTTAAATATGCTATGTTGGCCAAATATGTAACAATTCATCCGGAAAGACCAAGTCACTATTATGAAGAAGTACAACATAGATATAATTTCCAAGGGATGACTTACCCTGTTGCTATAACAGACGTTTCAAAATTTGAAAAACAAAATCCTTCAGCTTCTGTCAACCTCTTCGGATTGGATTCGACAAACAATTTGTACCCCTTGCGTATAACACCAAATGAGCGCAGAGATCATACCGATTTGTTATTAATTACTAAAGGTGATATTTCACACTTTGTGTATATCAAAAAATTTGAAAGTCTTGTTTCTAATCAATTATCTAAGCATAAAAGAAAGATGACAATTTGCAAAAGATGTTTTTGTCACGTGAACAAAGAACTAAGAAGGGGAGGGTCTGATTGGTTAGTAGAACACCAGCGGTTATGTAATGGAAACTATGAAGTAAGAATTAAATTGCCGCATCCTAGCAGAGCGCAGATAAAATTTGACAAAGTAATACAACAATACCGTGTACCTGTTGTTGTTTACGCTGATTTCGAGTCTTCTTTACATCCGCTTGAACAACAAGAAGAGGACGTTACAAGAAGAAGCAAATACCAACTTCATTCACCAAACAGTTATTGCATACTAATTAAATCCACGTTGACTGAAGACCATCTTCAAAAATATGGACTATCATCTTCTCCAAAGATTTATCGCGGTGAAGAAGCAGCCAAATACTTTGTCGATGATTTGTATGACATAGCTGCAAAGGTAGAAGAACTGTATGGAACAAAGGTACCCATGTCACCTATGGAAGAAGAAGAACTTCAACATTATGATTCAACAACAACGTGTTATTTGTGTAATAACACCTTTACACTGGATAACGTTAAAGTTCGTGACCACGATCATCTTACGGGAGCGTACAGAGGTGCAGCCTGTAACGCTTGCAACTTGAACTACAAACTACCATATTTTATCCCCGTAGTTCTGCACAATCTGACTGGTTATGATTCGCACTTCATAATCCCCGAACTAGGAAGAGATAATGGAGCAATAGACGTTTTGGCTACTACAATGGAAAAATTTATAAGCTTTTCAAAAAAGGTGGGTAAAATTAAATTAAGGTTTGTTGATTCATTTAGATTTATGCCTTCAAGCCTCATGAAATTATCTGAAAATCTAAGAAGAACAGATTTGATAGAAACAAGCAAAATTGTACTCAATAGTAAAATGGATTTGGTTCTTCGAAAAGGAGTCTTCCCCTATGATTACATCGATGGACTGCATAGATTTGATGAAACATCACTACCTTCACCAGAACACTTCAAAAACAAACTTAATGATTCGGAAATATCACTTGAGGACTATCAACACGCACGTCGAGTATGGAACGAGTTAGATATGAAGACCTTAGGAGATTACTCGGACTTTTATGTCAAACTAGATGTAACTCTTCTTTGTGATGTAATGGAAGAATTCCGAAACACTTGTTTTGCTGCATACGGTTTGGACCCTCTACATTCGTATACTTCACCAGGATTAGCTTGGCAAGCCATGTTAAAAGAAACAAAATGCAAACTCCAACTTTTAACAGACATTGACATGGTTTTAATGGTTGAAGCTGGAGTAAGAGGCGGATTGACCCAAAGTGTTACCAGACATGTCAAAGCCAACAACAAATACCTACCTGATTACGATGAAACCAAACCGTCAACCTATTTAGGATATTTCGATGCAAATAACCTGTACGGATGGGCAATGTCAAACCCACTTCCTTTTGATAACTTTAAATGGATTAATCCCGACTCTATTGGCGATATTTTACAAATTCCGAAACATGGTGACACTGGATATATTTTGGATTGCGATTTTGAATACCCAGAAAATTTACATGATCTTCATTATGACCTTCCACTTCTTGCTAAAACAGAAATTTCACCAATTGGAAAACACCCCAAATTAATGATGACATTAAATAATAAACAACGCTACGTGGCTCACTTTTGGGTGGTTCAACAAGCTATCGAATTAGGACTACGTCTAACAAAAATTAATAGAGTTTTGGAATTTTCTCAATCATGCTGGTTGAAACCCTACATTGATTCAAATACCATCAGAAGAGCAGCAGCTACATCAGACTTTCAAAAAGATTTCTTTAAATTAATGAATAATGCGATATTTGGAAAAACATTGGAAAACAAAAGAAGACACAAAAATGTTAAACTTGTTACCGACGCAAAAAAATTACAGAAACTAGTACAGCAGCCAAATTTTGGAACATCTATAATTATTAATGAAAAACTTGTAGCAGTGTCCATGAAGAAGACGAGTGTGAAGATGGATCGTCCTTTGTATATAGGCATGTCAATCTTGGACATCTCAAAAACACACATGTACGATTTTCACTACAACAAAATGGTGGCGTTCTACGGAAGAGAAAATATATCTATTACATATATGGACACTGACGCTTTTATATATCGCATAGTAACATTGGACATGTATAAAGATTTACGTACATTTATTTACAAGAACAACTTTGATTTCTCCGATTATCCAAAAGATCATCCAAACTACGACAATGACAGACACAAAAAAGTACTAGGCAAATTCAAGGATGAGGCTAATGGTGTTCTGCTTGAAGAGATTGTTGCACTGATGTCTAAATTATATTCTTTGAAACTCTATAATGAAAAAGAAGAAGAAGAAAAGAAGAATAGCTATATTAAGAAAGCTAAAGGTGTAAAGAGTTTATATTTAAAGAAGAAAGTGCATTTTGAACACTACAAGCAATGCTTATTTGAGGATAACATCATTACAGCTAAATTCAACACCATCAGAAGTTTTAACCATCAGCTGTACAGCGTGACTGAAGTTAAAAAGGCGCTATCCTGTAATGACGACAAAAGACAAACCCTTCCAGACAACATCCACACTTTACCATTCGGTCACTATTCCCTCAACCCTATTGACTAATAACCCTTTCATCGTCCTAGATCCTCTATCCTTTTCCTTTCCGTAAAAAAAGGGGAAACACAGCAATGTTAAGCTGTGTTTCCCCTTTTTTTACACAAGTTTTGAATGACCTTGAACTATATGTATATATATATATATAAGCAGATTTATACAAAAGAATATTTAATACCATATCAGCTGCCTTCGTGAAACCATCATGTCAGACCTGAAGGAGAAGATTATTAATGAACTACACAAACCTGCAAGAATAAAGTTTCCAAGAAGAAATACTGTTATAAAAGGGATAAATGATCTATATCAAGCGGATTTAATTGAAATGCGACCGCATAGCAGAATAAACAAAGGATTTAAATATATACTCACAATTATTAATTGTTTTACAAAAGTTGCAGACGCTTTGCCTCTAAAGGACAAGACTGGTAAAAGCGTAACAGAAGCCATGGAAATAGCCATAAAAAGAGATAAAAACAAAATTAAACATTTACAAACTGATGATGGAACAGAATACTTTAATACAAACTTTGCACAGTTAATGAATAAATATAAAATAAATCATTATTCTACAAATTCAGAGAAAAAAGCTGCTATTGTAGAAAGATTTAATAGAACCTTAAAAGGAGCACTGTATAAACAATTTTCAAAAAGAGGTTCTTACGTATGGTATGATGTTTTACCACAATTAATAAATGATTATAACAACAGGTTTCATAGAACTATTGGTATGAAACCTAACAAAGTAAATAGAAGAAATGCAAAAGATGTATTAAAACGCATAAAGAAAAATACAAAGCCTAAAGTAGAAAAAATGCAGCCAAGAAAATTTAATGTAAGTGATAAAGTACGGATTAGTAAATATAAGGGAGTGTTTACCAAAAAATACCTTCCCAATTGGACGAATGAAGTTTTTACAGTGTATAAAGTGCAACCGACTGTACCTGAAACGTATATCCTAAAAGATAACAAAGGAGATTTGTTGCAAGGTGCATTTTATGGACATGAAATGTTAAAGTCAACAGTAGGTGATGTATATCTTGTTGAAAAAGTGTTACAAAGAAAAAAGGACGCAGTTAAAGTGCGGTGGTTAGGGTTTAACAAAACTGAGGATTCATGGATACCTATAAAGGACTTGGTTTAATACAAGCAACTCATTTCATCGTTAACCTTTGAGCAGGATGGAGATTATTCACCATAAAGATCGATTCAATATTAATAACATAGATGATTTAACTGTGGATAACGTTAAAATCAACAATGGTAAACACGGTAGTTTACTTCCAAACACTGTTCGATGTATAGTAAGTGGCCCCTCAAACTGTGGAAAGACCAATGTTGTCTTTAATTTGATCACTAATCCGCAGGGATTAAGGTTTAGTAACCTATATATTTTTTCAAAGTCTCTACATCAACCAAAGTATCAATTGCTGGATAAAATCCTATCTGATGTGTCTGATGTTAATTTTTACAAATTTAACGCTAGTGATAGCATTATGCAACCAAACGAAGCGAAACCGTATTCTGTATTTATATTTGACGATGTATCTTGTGAAAATCAGGATACTATTAGAAACTACTTTGCCATGGGAAGACATAATAACATCGACAGCATATATATAGGACAAACTTATAGCAAAATCCCAAAACAACTTATCAGAGATAATGCAAATATTCTAATTGTATTCAAACAAGATGATACTAACCTAAAACATATATATAACGATCATGTGAATGCGGATATGCCATTTGAAAAGTTTAAAGAGCTTTGCGGAAAAGCATGGGCGGAAAAGTATGGATTTTTGGTTATTATGAAAGATCAAGCTATAAAAGATGGTCGTTATAGAATAGGTTTTGATAAATTCGTTTTAATACACTGATTAGCGGTATTACTGTACAAGTCGTCAAGGTGTGAAGATGGTTAACCAGGAAAAGCTATTAAAGGAAATAAAATCACTTAGTGATTCTATTAGACAAAAAAACCGAGCTTTAAAATCAGGTATAAATGAAAGAGAGCAATTTTTAGAAACAACATTCAAACCTGTTACTGAACCTTTAAAGCGATTAGCACAAAATATGGAAAGACCTTCAATTCGCTTCGAAGGAGACAAAATGCTACCAATTTCCAAATATGAAGAAGAATTTCAGAATGATGAAAGTTCTGACCAGTTACAAA
This sequence comes from Allygus modestus, assembly GCA_963675035.1. NCBI lineage: Eukaryota > Metazoa > Arthropoda > Insecta > Hemiptera > Cicadellidae > Allygus > Allygus modestus. Next base: position 354,267,663 of record OY776112.1, read on the forward strand.
CATCTGAAGAAAGCGACGAGTATGAAGAAAGCGGAGATATAGGAGATTTAAGGGAAAAGAACATTGCAGGAGATACAAGTACAGAAGATACAAGTGCGGAAGATACAAGAGCAGAAGAAGAGGATATCAACCCATCCAACTTAAGCAAATTAGGCACAGATATTATGTTTAAAGGAACACTTGGAAGAAAATATACATTAAAAATGTTACATGGCACACATGCTAATCGAAATTATCATACATATGGAGCTAGAATAGAGGATAAAGGATTAATGATTGGAGATAGAAAGTTAGATATAAACGAAAATGATGATATAGTTATTGGTGATAAGAAATATAAAGGTACAACAGGTTTGTTTGAACTCATCTTTAAAAATAATCCTGGTAAATATACTAAAAAGGATTTACAATTGTTTAAAAATATACTAGAGTATACAAATGCACATAGAAAAAAATATTCCAAAGAACTACCTATTCATAGAAACAGGTCAATAAAATACACAAACATTATATCTAGTCTTTTCCCCTCGAAATCAAATAAAGCTCCAATTAAAAGAAGAGCTTTATCTTCTGCTGAATTAAATGTTTTGCATAAAAAAAGAAAAACAACTGATCCTACTACATCTGGAAGGGGACTATTAAAAAATTTGTATAAAACCAATATAATATATTACAACGATATAAATAAGTTAGTTGATCGAATGAGGTTATTACATGAAGCTATGGAAGCCGGGCACACTGGTTTAGAAAACGAATGGGTAGCTTTGGTTGATGAACTGCGAAAACGAGAAATAATTGTTCAGTAGACGTATATATATATATATATATATATATATATATATAGTAAGAACCTAAACGATAGCGATTCAGTTACATCATGAGTGTGGACAAGTTTGGACGGTATTCCGAGTTTGGAGTAAAATCTGGATATAGTGAAAAAAGAGCTGGGTTTCCGTTAACACCTGATGGTAATTATAATTTTGAAGGAAAAGTAATTCAAAATGTTGGTGATCCGCTTTTGTCTTCTGATGCGGTTACGGTACAATACATGGATAAAAGAACCCCGATTGTACACGAAGACCATTGGGGATTTTCCGGTAAAAGGTTAAGCAATATAAAACATCCCATTTATGATGGTGAAGCAGTAAATTTAGCGACTTTAAAATTGTTAACGATTTACAAAAAGAATGAAACTGATACAAGCTATGATGTAAAAAAATTAAAATTGTCAAATGTAGGTGATTGTGAGCAGGATGGAGACGCTGTAAATAAGAAAATATTTGATATAGTACACAAGAAATGGACTACAGAATATGAAAAACATATGGAAAGGTTTGGTGCAGCTTTATTTAATTATATCCATCGGGCTTCAGGAAGAGCTGTAGCTTCAGATGTTGACAGCCACAATTATTTAGACTGGAAAAAGATACACAATCCAGAAAAACCTAATCAATTAGATAAACCGTCTGAGCCTTCTAAAGTCAAGACATTAGGAAAGGGGGATAAAGTGAATGTGATTAATGAACCAACAGAAAACGATGAAGATTATATAAGAGAAAAAAGAATTTAAATACCCATGATAAGGGATAAAGCATCAGTTATATTCGAGAGATGATACAGAGAGGATGATGGAATCCAATATTACTGCGTGGAGTTTAATATCTCAAGAGCCGAGATTTCCCCAAGGAGTGCTGACAGATGGTTTTGTTCAACGGTTTGATAGATATATGGATTGGGAACAACTTTCCATACACTACCTCTTCACAATGACTATGTTAAGAATTTATTTTCACAGAGTTAACTGGATTCATATTTTACAAAGACAACAGTTTTCAGAAAACTTCCTTGTAGAGATGACATCAAATTTTAATAACTGTTGGGAAGTAATAAGTAAATATCAAAATCTCTCTGAAAATTACATTGACAATTTTAAAGATAAACTAGACTGGAATGTGTTATTTAATTACCAACGATTAAGTGGCAAGTTTCTAAGGGAACATGACAACTATTTAGATTTTATTCATTTTACCGAAAACAACGATACCATCACCAGCGGAGAAACATTTGAAACATCTTCAATTACACCTTATTTCTATTTTTACTACTTTTATTTATTATGTCTACATTTAATTAATTAATCCATTTCTATATAATAAATGGATTTTAAACAGTATATATAATACAAGAAGCCAAGACTAATATTACATTCATTGTAAAACATTTATAGAGTGCACCTACTGACTGTAAGTTTGGCTATAAATAGTCATGCCGAGGGCTAAACGCATCAGTCATAATCGAGAGAGATTACAGAGAGGAAGGGGAATAGCATCAACAGCATTTTCTCTATTAAGTAAACCGGTTGGAGCTATAGTTAACAAGGCGATTGATTTATTACCTGTGGAATTACATTTACCTGGAGGATATCAATATTGTGGTCCTGGAACCAAATTAGAGAAACGGCTTGCTAGAGGAGATCCTGGAATAAATAAGCTTGATCAGGCTTGTAAACAGCACGATATAGCGTATTCCAAATTTGGTGATACAAAAAATAGATCAATAGCAGATAGAGCACTTTCTGAGAAAGCTTGGCAAAGAGTAAAATCTAGTGACGCGAGTATTGGTGAAAAAGCATCGTCTTTAGCAGTAACAGCAGCAATGAAAGCAAAAACTACGTTTGGAGGAGGAAAGAGAAGAAGGCGTGGGAAAAGACCCGCTAAGAAACAAGGAGGTAATATCAGAAGAAAACGTCGATCTACTAGTGGTAAAGGTAAAAAGAAACCAACAATATGGTCAATGATAAAAAAGGGAGGAGGACTATACCTAAGACCGTATCGTGTGTATTAAATAAGAAAGAGCAATTAATAATTAAAAACAAAGAATTAACCAATGAAGAACTGATTACATATGCTTCTTGTTTGAAAATCCCATTTTTTAGAGGAGTATTTATGAAAGATGAATTACCGGTTAAAATGTGGAAAAATGAGACTGGTATAGTAAATTTGGATAATAGTGAAGGATTAGGCACTCATTGGGTGTGTTACAAGAAACTTGGTGAAACGATTTATTATTTCGACAGTTTTGGAAACCTTCCACCACCGAAAGAACTTCAACAATACTTTCGTGCGGCAGAAAATGTTTTTTACAATTATACAAGAAAACAACCTGATGATACATCCATTTGCGGTCATTTATGTTTAGACTTTTTAGCTAAAAGTGTTAGTCAACTTTAAGATGTCTTCGTATACAGTGTCATTAACCGGTAACTCATGTACTTTGCGCAGTATTCTGTTTCCAGCGCTACGTTTGCAAAAAGAAAGACTATGGGAAGCCGCATTATTGGATTTAACAACATATAACTCTATTCCAAACGTTAGTGAAGGAATTAATAACAAAATACATTATTACAAGACAAAAGATAATAAAGGAAAATATTCAGCTTTGGAAGAATTCAGTTTACCAACAGGAGCTTATGAAATTGATAATATAAATGAAGTTATACAAAAATATATGGGAAAAGAAAATATAACGATAAAAGGCAATAACAATACAATGAAAGCCGAAATTACTTCTAAGTATTATATTGATTTTGGCCAAGAACGTTCAATTGGTAGTTTATTGGGGTTTTCTAAGGAAACAAAGGTATTAGAACCTAATACAACTCATTCTGGGAATAGAACTGTGACGATCATCAAAGTAAACAGCATAGACATTACATGTAACATTATACAAGGATCCTACAGAGATGGAGAAAATCGGCATATATTACACACATTCTACCCATCAGTCGCACCGGGTTTCAAGATAGTAGAAAAGCCTCAAAACCTTGTGTACCTACCGTTAAACACCAGTTTCATTTCAGACATCGTGCTGAACATAGTGGATCAAGACGGAAACCTTATTGACTTTCGAGGAGAAGCTATTACTGTAAGAATACATATAAAATCATCCGCTTAGATAATGGGGTTATCATTTAAAAAGAGAGAGCCAACCAGCAAAGAGGTCAGTAGCTCATCAGCTGTAGAAGGATTAACAAGTGACAACATTCGCTTTCTAGAAGAAATTGGATTAAAGGTCATTAACAATGGATATACTGGATATAGCACAGGGCCCAACATTCGACGAGACCTTATGGGAAAAGGAATATCAAAACTTCTACTCATTTGGAAAAAGCGAGATATGTAATCTTTGGATTACAAACAAAGAAAAAGTATATTAACTGAAAATGCTGGTGAATTTGACCATTGTAAATTAACAAACTGTAAAGTGTTCCTGAATTCACAATTCTTTCCCTACGACAACTTTAATATCTCTTTTGATAAAAAAAGGTACAGTGTTTTATACGATATGTACGCTAGGTTCCAAAATTCATATTACGGCAAAACAAACACACCTCTACTATCTCCCGTACAGTTTGAATCGAAAGCTCCGATTGTTGTAATTGATTGCTCCAAACAAAACGAATCTGTAAAATCGTCTAGTGTTGATATAAAAATAGAAATGGAATTTCAAGAAAACGTACCTGCAAATACATCTGCGTATTGTTTAATTTTGCACGATAAAATTGTTACATACACACCGTTGACTGGTATCGTAAAGACGGTATTGTAAAACGTTGTACCACCACCGGCACCGCCACTGTCGCTAACCTATAAATAGCGGAGCAACAATGCAGGTCTTCAGTTGATCGTCTATCGTCGCATGGGCAACATCTTCTACAAAATGAGTTCTCCATCTGTTGTACAAGGTGATGCAGAGGTAGCACCGTTATTGGAACGTGATAATACTAGTGAAGAAGAAATCATCAAGGAAATAACTGCATTTTTAAAGTTTGGTAAAAGAGATAGAGAGGAGGAAAGTAATGCAGACCCATCAAAGGTAGTACCAAAGAGGAAGAAGAAAGTTGAAGAAAATATTCCTCCTCACATTTTAACTGAAGTTTTTTTGCGAATCTTTTACCCCATCTCAGCATGCATCAGTAAAAGTGTATCAGTTGGATTGATGAAGTCATTGGATTATTCCCCTACAGTAATACTACACCATGGAACAAAAAAGGTTTTATTTTCGCAAAATGCTTGGGAGTCATTTTTGAAACATGTACATTTAATAGAATGTTATTTAACTAACAGTTTGTGTGGAAGGAAAACACATATTCGACTTTTGGATTGTGACAATGAAATCGATATTGTTAAACATCGTGGACAACTACAAGTGCGAATTAGAGACTTGACTCAACATGAAAATAAGATTCTACTGTCACGTGAAGAATTCTACGTTTTAAACTACGCAACAGAACCTATTACAAGGTACATGAGACAGTTGGTATTTGCAAGCGCTATTATTAAAGAATATTTGGTCGATACTTTGGAAAAACAACCTGATAGCACCATCGTGTACGGACCTGTGGATACATCTATTTTTAATAGAATACCTCATGAAGTTTGCATGTGGAGAAAGTTAAAGGATTTTGAACCACTTGTAGAAATCGCTACAGAAGCTACAGAAGAAACAACACAGGAAGAAGAAACGGAGAAACAAGAAGAAGAAGAAAACGAAACACAAGAAGAAGAAGTTAAAAAAGACTAAAGTTTGACTTAGTAAAGAAGAACACACGTGGGGTAGGCCTATTGGGGACGGTGCCCACGTTAAATATACACCAACGCGCCTGCAACTGTACGGCCTGGTATTTAACCTACCGTGGTGTGGAAAACAGTTTAGTTGATTGCTAGGTGCCATGATGAGCGGAGGGGATGAAGAAGTGAGTGTAAAGCCTTGTGTAATAGAATTTCAAGCATTTCGAAATAATGATGATAGGTTTATTATCAAGGAATTAGTAATTTTAGACTTGCTTACATTTGTAGTTTACCCATTCACGTTTGAAGCTCCTTTTTCTTTTAACAACCTTAACGCCAAAGCAAAAAGTACAAACAAATGGATAACAAACTACTTTCATCACATACATTGGTATGAAGGATTTATAAGCTACAGTAATCTGCACAGTATTATGTTTAACTTTTGCAAACAATATTCACATATATACACAAGAGGATTAGAAAAAAGGAACTGAAGAAGTTAAAAAAGACTAAAGTTTGACTTAGTAAAGAAGAACACACGTGGGGTAGGCCTATTGGGGACGGTGCCCACGTTAAATATACACCAACGCGCCTGCAACTGTACGGCCTGGTATTTAACCTACCGTGGTGTGGAAAACAGTTTAGTTGATTGCTAGGTGCCATGATGAGCGGAGGGGATGAAGAAGTGAGTGTAAAGCCTTGTGTAATAGAATTTCAAGCATTTCGAAATAATGATGATAGGTTTATTATCAAGGAATTAGTAATTTTAGACTTGCTTACATTTGTAGTTTACCCATTCACGTTTGAAGCTCCTTTTTCTTTTAACAACCTTAACGCCAAAGCAAAAAGTACAAACAAATGGATAACAAACTACTTTCATCACATACATTGGTATGAAGGATTTATAAGCTACAGTAATCTGCACAGTATTATGTTTAACTTTTGCAAACAATATTCACATATATACACAAGAGGATTAGAAAAAAGGAACTGGATACAAAAGTACACGCACGGTGATGTTTTCGATATAACCATCGGTAAGGACTTTAACATTAATCTCGGTAATATTTGTGTTGCTGCAAAAGATCCTAAACACGGACAATTAAACTGCGCATTGCACAACGCATATCGTTTGGCTGCTTACTTGGAACAAACGCAGAAATGTGGTGGGGGTAGCAAAGAACCGGAATGTGGTGGGGGTAGCGGGGCCTATAAATACGAGGAGCCAACACCGCTCCGGCACGAGTATTATTCGAGACTCCGAAGAGGCAACATCACAGAAGACACCACAACCACCACTGACGAAGATGACATCACAACAGTTTCTACAAACACTGGTTGATCAATTCAACACTCATTCAAAATCCGACCTTCTGCTAACTAAAAAGTGTTCAGAACTAAAAGAACAAAAACACTACATTATTCATAACATCAAGAAAGTGGAAACCACACATGGAGAAGCAATTCTAGTTTCATTGAGCGAAGGACCTTTCTCTCCAGGAGATGAGCCGAAGTTTCAAGTATTTCTTCCAAAACGATTTGTTCAACTGCTACAAAATGAAGATTTGCGAGATATTCAACCGGGGACGTTGTATTTGGTATCACACGGTGTAAGCGGCAACAACTCGACGGAACTCACTCTGCACATCACGCATCCTTGTACATAATGTCTCTGTTTGTATTTCTAGTTATCAATGTTAAACTTAAGTTTATTGTATTGTAAGATGTTTGTTTAATAAAGAAAATAAAAAAAATAAAATAAAATAAAATAAAAAAAAATAAAAACAGCAACACAGCAGTATATTATTTTATATACTGCTGTGTTGCTTTTTTTAAAATTCAAATGGATGACCTTGAACTTTCATTCAGGGTTAACTTATGAAGAGGTATAAAAGAGAGGGAGCAGTGAAGTTAGTCTCAGTCTTGTCTAACACACGCTGCAGCTAACATGTCGGTGTCACCTAGGAAAAATTTATTTTTCGATAACAATTTGAAGACATATTGTTGCGAGTTACAATGTTTTAAAATACCAGGCGATCAAGTTGACGGGAAAGCTTGTCGTAAGTGCAAGTGTTTCAGCTATTGCATATGTAGATGTAAAACGTATCAAATGAACCGACAAGATAAACTACAAGAATTACGCCGAAGGATTGCATTACTGTGGCGGCGAATGTAGTAGCAACCAGCTGCCACCTGCCGCCTGCCATCTGCTGTCCGCCATCTTCTCCGCCCCACCATTTTGTTTGATACCAGAACGCTAGCTAGCGAATAGTCAGTACACCTCCGGCTCTCGACTGGTGAACATCGAGTGCTCTTCACAAACGTAAAACATTGTATTAAAATGTCCATTAAAATTAGGTGTATTCATTATGACTCTATTCATCTGGCGACTTTCCAAGACCTCGAGGTTTTTAATGAAGAGTTAAGACTTCTCATTGCGTCCGGTTACGATTTATCTTTGGAACTTTACGCATCAAAAAACAACATGGACTCTGCGCAGGAATCGAAGTATAAGTAGTTATGTAAGTGTAGTGTTTCATGGTTATTTGACATGTTAGTTAAATTTTTTTTTTAAGTGAAAATTCGTCCTTTTAGTGAACTAGTGGGTGTATGGGTAAGTGAACGATTCATTGTGAACGAGTGTGTGATTGAACTAGTGAGTGTGTGTGTATGGGTGTGTGGGGGGTTAGTTAGTGTAAATGATGGGGTAAGGGTAGTGGGATATGATAGGGGTATTGTAAGATTACTTGGTTAATGGTGTGACAAGGTTATGGTAAGGGTATTATATAGTTTACTTGGATAAGGATAGGATACTAGGAGAGGTAAGGGTGTGGGATAAGAGTGTGTTATTATGTGATGGTTTTATATAGTATGTGACGATGGAGGAGGGGTTAATGTGATTTTAAGAGGATATGAGAGATTTATTTTTTTTTGTAATTTGACAGTATCTATTACTCGTATATTTTTAAAGTATCTATAGTATATTTTTGTAAATGATTGAGAATCTTTTAGAGTTCTGTAACCGTATGTTTTTACATATTAGCAAAGTCTAGTATGGGGTTATTAGACCTAGACGTGAACGGTGAATCTTGTTTTTATTAGAGAATATGTGCAATGCGTGTTTGTGTATTTTTAAAAGAGTTTATACAGAGTATGTACAGACACTGGTATAGGACGATGTCTTTGAACCTTAGAGTTTCAGTGTGTGTAGACACCTGTGACCTCTTTCACTACTGTACATGGTTGAGTGCGTGTGCATGTACGCGTGTCTCCGGTCTTTCACCCATCGAGTGGTATTTAATGCTCCTCCGCACGTTAACGCTCATTCCACAAGCAGAAGCCATGACACCCTCAACGTCCTATACCTTGTGGGATGACGCTAGCGTCACAAATGTGATGAACACGATCAGAGACGAGGCGACCAATCGCCTCGTCATAATTCGATGGGGCCTTCTCGCCCCCGATGGCCGCCACCACTACCTGCCACGTCGCTACGTGGCGAACCAGCCGGGGCAGTTAGAGGAGGTCGAGGTGCGGCTGAGGGGCCTCCTCATCAACGGAGAGGTCGCCCTCCTCCACAAGAGGGTGATCCCCCTCTTCTAGTTTTTAAGTTTTAGTCTTTAAGTTTTTTTTGTATAATAAAGAAAATAAAAATATAAAAAAAATATAAAAAAAAACAAAAAAAACAACAAAAAACAACAAAAAACAACAAAAAACACAACAAAAAACTATAGTTTTAGTCACTTCTCTAAGAATCAGTTATTCTTAGAGGCATCGCGCTGGTTCTTGGAGCGTAGTGTCGCGGGTTCGCAGGATCCAAAAATACTGTATATGTGTTTCCGTGAGCAAGATACTTCTCGTAAAAACTTTGGATTAAATTTGGTATAAACGTGTAAAGCAACTCTATTAAGAATTTATACGAGTCTGTCTAGAGTTTATAAATATATTATTAATTACCAAAAGATGATCCAAACATTCAAACATCCAAACATTTTACCTATCATACCGTATAAATAATACATCACAGATTAGCAGCTCAAAAAGGTAACAACAATATGTTACAGCTGGTAAATTTACAACGGGGAACTATATTATGGTCCGGTCATATCTGGTCATATTTGGTCATATTTTTAAAGACAAAATCACTATGATAAAATGAAAATAAACTGTTTAAGAAGATATAATAAGTATTTAAGATTTACGGTGCTAGTCCGTAATGTATAACCGGTTTTATTTAACTATACATTCTATATACTTAAACGTGTCAATTCCATAAACTAAGATGGAGGTCATTATAAAGTGTCTAACTATGCGAAATGGGTGGTTCATCCTTACGCGCCCAACACTATACAGCCAGTGAGCCTAACAACGGGGGAGCCAGAGAAATGACTTATTTCAATAATTGTTTAATATTATCAGACTTAATTTGTAAGTTGAGAAAAAGCTGTCTGATAAAATAAAAGTGGCTTTGTAGACAACTACAAACTTGAAGATATGAGTCTCAAAATCCTTGCTGCTCTATATATAACTATACTTGTACTGTAACTGTACTTGCTCTATATATAACTATCCGAAAATATAAATATTGTTTTATTTTACCGCGGTTTAATATTTTCAATTATTAAAACGGGGGACATGAGAGGTCACTCGGGGGTTTGTTGTTTTTAAGTTAGAAACTGTTAATCCTTGAATTGTGCTAGTACTGTTAGAGCACCAAATTTTACATTTTTAATTTGTATATAGTTACAATACGTTTAGCTCAATATATGTTTCATTTATTCGATTGTAAAAGAAAAAACAAAAATGTATCAGCTTTAATTAAGTTTATTGGTATTTAATATTTGGGTATATTCTGACGAAGGCCACCCGAATAATAGTTTATACGATGATTAAATCAAGTTTATTTACTGCCTACGATGTAGAATAGGCCAGCGGTGTACACCCTCAACTGGGTCAGGGCGCGTGCGTGGCGGCGGGGAGGGTCAGTGCTCCGCGTGGCAACAATACTTGTCGTTATCACCACCTGTTGTCGTCGGTGGGCGTCTGACACAGTAGTCACACAGTAGCCACACAGTAGCCACACAGTAATATTGCCACAGCAGTCTTTGCTAATAGTACACAGAGAAAAATGGAATTTGAAAAATGGATATTGGTTGTCATGACCAATATTAGTTAAACCACGATTAGTTAACGAAAGTGGTTGGCCAGGAAAGGTTATCGTAAACAAAACAACAGTTAGTTTAACTTTTTGTAGTAGTTGTTTCAAGGCAACTTTGGCTATTCCTCCGAGAGCTAAGTTAAGCCCGGGGTTCTAGGACTGTCTGGGTTAAGCATTGAGGCTAACAACTAAATGAATGAAAATGAAATGGGTTGTAACAAACTAGAATATGGGGTTATTACAACTACTTTGGTTAAATTAACCAAATCCTCAATTTTCAGTCAAGCCGTTTGGTTCGGGTTTTAACAACTACTTCTAAACAAATTATTTTAACCAATGAATTTATTGGTTAACTTAACTTATAAAATATATATATATTTTTTAACTCTCTGAGCTTAGTTAAATGAACTCATACAAATAATTGTCCATATAGTAACCTCTGACACTGGTTGAACTAACTTATAAACTTGGATTAACCAATCACATTTCTCTGTGTAGTTTTTACCTGCTATTTGCTGAGTAACGTTTGTGCTAGTGAAAATGAGTGAGCGTATCTTAATTTTGGACTTGCCTAAAACAAAAGAAGGGGCTGTGTTTTTTTACAGCCGAAAGAGTGTTTGCCATCTCGTCACCATTTGGACTCGTATCTGGCCGAGAGCGAGATTACAGTCAGCGATTGAAACACAACCGAGTACTTATATCCAACAGTGAGATTCAAGCAAAATAAAAAACAACCCCAGAATCCCACATAAAAAATAAATATGAACAACTATTAACTATTATTTGGAAAAATACAAGATATATAAATTTGAAGTTTAGAGTAAGCATACCCCAACTAGTCCAAGATTTCTGGAGCAAATTACACTTGGATAACTATTTATTTAATAACCTCTTATCAGATTTTCAATTATAATTATTAAAAATTATTAAAAACCATATTGCAATATTAATCATTAGAGTGTAACCCTTTCAATATAAATATATTTTTAAGTATTCTTTATTATTTAGCAAATTACAATGAGTAATATGTTAATTTTTAATAAATTATCTATACATAGTGAAAGTGTGCTTAATATAGTCGGGTTAATAATGGTAAGACAGTTTTGTGGATAATAATTTTATTATTTATTCAAGTTAACTTTAATGGGGTTTTTCTTTTTTCACTGGTTTGATAAACATTGAAAGCGAAATTGTGTAATTAGTTTGATTACATTTCCATAAGAACTTATAAACAGTTACTTTAGTTTGAAATTTAAATTTACATGTTTAACATTAATAACAAATATTATTTTAAATTTCTCAATTTAAAAATGAAAAGAAAAAATAGTTCAAGAAAAAACGTTTGAGGAATGTCTGGTCCGTGGTCCTGGGTCCCTGGGGGGTTCGATGTCGGGGCTCGGAATCGTCTGTAGGCGGTTGACATCGGGACTCGGTGGACTTGGTGGTTCTTCCAGACCGTGGAGTTGTGTGAGCTTCCGGTGCACGCCGATGCACACCGTTCCGGGGACGGGTTCGTAAGTAGACCATGAAAAAATAAACAAACGTGTATGAGTAAATAGATTATTAAATAAACCACCCTAGGAGGAATAATAGTTTGAAATTTATTTCAGAAAATAAACTCACTGATTTTATTAAATTAATGGTAGCTATTCTGTTATGATTACAGTGAAGGCGGATTGGCAATTTGATTAAAATGTGCGGACTCCCAAAACTGCTGGTTGTGTGCATAGCTTCTGAAGTGCACGGTGTATTAATTTGTAGTTGATTGGGTATGTTACTCAATTTTATATTACTCAAATAAAAAACCTTGTACCAAAAATAACAAAATAAAATCATGGAACGTGTTGTATAGATTATCAATGAGTGATAGCCGGATTCTCTGATATTCTCTGATAGCAATTGCTTACATCTTTAGGCACTATGACATGTTTATACAGTTGCTCCAAGAACCAGCGCGATGCCTCTAAGAATAATTGATTCTTAGAGAAGTGACTAAAACTATAGTTTTTTGTTGTATTTTTTGTTGTTTTTTTGTGTTTTTTTTTATATTTTTTTATTTATTATCAAAAACTTAAAAACTAAAAGAGGGGGATGACCCCTTTCTGTAGAACTGCCACGGAAAGGTAACGTCAACGTGTACACGATACAGCGCCTGCATTAACCTCCTTACAACAGTCACTTTCCATTACACTTCCCATTACACCGCGACGTGACGAACGGCAACTGCTTTTGCTGCATCGTTTGATTTGGTGGCAAAGTGTGATGAAGAGTTTTATAATAAATCGATTGTGGTTTTAATTTGATAGAAATCTTGTAAAACAACAAAACTTGCCTGCTTGTTTACCAATTAATTTTGGCATCGACTGTCAATGTAGATCTGGATTTGGGCTCAATATAGGAACAAGAGTTCAAAAATTAACAATAAGAGGCTACTATTTATTTACTATTTATTATCTGTTTTACAACTGATATCTAAATGCGGGAGTGGGAGGGTTTGTGATTCGGGGTTTTGGGATTTGAAAAATGAACCTAACGAGCGCGGGGTTGCGGCTTGGACAAAAACTGTTGTCTATTCGGTCCAACTCCGGAGTGGACACGGTGTAAATTCGTCTACCCTCTCTATAATTTGTTTAATGCGGCACAAATAATGTGTGTTTGGAATATACTATATAAAATAAATATACTATCCATATACTATCCATATACCATCCAAACTTATTTTTAAACAACCCCGTTCTCCCCATAAAAAGTACCAATATTGAAAATATTTTAATTACATTGACTTAATTAAATTAAACTACAACTAAGCTAAAATGGTTTGGCGGGAATATATCGGTAGTATATTTTGTTATACTTAGTGCAATATATCTGATGTAATCGCCTATGATGTTTTAATGCGAATTTCTTTTAACTTCTTTTGTGGGATATCGTGTCCTGTTGAATGGTGTGGCCTCGTTCTTCTCGCAGCCATATTCTCTGGATCGCTGATAAAAATATCATTTCCTGTTGAATGTGTAGTTGCGCCTCGGGGTGATTGCGCCTCGTTCTTCTTGCAGCCATATTCTCTGGATCGCTGATAAAAATATCATTTCCTGTTGAATGTGTAGTTGCGCCTCGGGGTGATTGCGCCTCGTTCTCTGGATCGCTGACCCCAATGGCGTCCGTCGCTCCCGTACTCCCGCACATTCCCGTCACGCCCCACCTCTGTCCACCACGGATTCCGTTGAAGTAGGTTGAACACGTCCATGTTGTAATATGTTCTTCTGATCAGGTGAAGACGCCGGTGGGGTCCCAATTGGAGTTTTTTCAATCGTTCTGAATCAAAAGTATGTGTAGCGAGTTTGTAGAATCCCAGAAACGCGTCTGCTGTGATTTTTCTTGCACGTTTAAAGAATTTTAGGTTTGTGGTTTGTGGCGGCCGGGCGTTTATCACGGCAGATGTTAGTGGGTGAGCCGCCTTGACACGGGGTTCCTTCAGTTTCGTCTGGTGTAAACACTTATCTGCACGTATTATATATTACCGTTATATTCCCCGGTTAAACGGAAAAATTTTTTCGCGACTATCTATCTTATATCTATTGTTTGATACTTAGAAATAATTTCCCTATGTAAACTATAAATTTGACTCAACTAAAATATTAAAATTCCCCATGATAAACTATAAATTTGACTCTACTAAAATATTAAAATTCCCCATGATAAACTATAAATTTGACCCTACTAAAATATTAAAATTATCACTAAATTATCACTATATAAATAGTAAGTGATACTCTAGATTACAGTAACCCCATTTTTAACACACATTATTAGGCCTTATGTAATTAAACACTCTACAACATATTATTTTGATGATTACAATTTTAATAGCCGACCTCGAACCATTCCGCGGTGCCCAACGATCCACATTTGTTTGAAATGAGTGATGTGAGAAAACTGGGATGGGATTGATAGGAATAATGGATATTCATAAAAATTGTTCTCTACACTACTCTAAACAGCTGTTTTATGGGGAACGCCTCTGGGGCCGAATCCCGCCTAGATATGGGGTTTGTTTATAAATAAATATTGTGTGGATTTCCTCCCAATCCGCATATTATCCGTGGCCACGGATAATAGGACAGATTTTTTTCTACCATCTGGATAAAGAGTAATATATAACTTGAGAATTACAAACAAAAGCACTATTATAATAATACTGATATATTAGAAAATATATTACTCTTACCAAATATAGCAGATTGTGGGGGGAAGTGCGTGTATTGTATGTATTTGTGTTTTATTATAAATTTATGATTATATGATAATAAGATGTGTACAAATTTAACATATACTAGCAAACCTATAAAACATCTAAAAAAGAAATGACTCATTACTCTCAAGTTGAGCCACATGTTTTATTTCTTGCGTGTCTAGATTAAAGAGGGAAAAGCTGAAGATATCCTCAGCCCCAGGATCGGAGAAATGCGACAGTTGCACAAAAAACAAAGGGGACACAATACGCTATTAGTGTAACGGAACCCGGTGACGGTAGCTGTCCTATCGGGTGAAAGTGGCACTTACGGCGGTACAACGCGCAGTTCACTCTCGCTTTCACTGCTCATGCGCGTTGCCGCATGCGACACCAATTAGCATAGACGGGTGACAGACAGCTGTGGCTAATATCATTCATAGTCATACAAGTCGTGAGGTCTTGTCAAATACGCTCTAATATAATCATTTTATTCATTACATTCAGATTGACCGATTAAAAACGAGACAACAAATCTAAAAGCAATTTAAAAATTACGCTGTTTTTGTGTTCCCCATATAAATAATAATGCCACGACGACTCGGGGATATGATAATTAGCTTCCGAGGTGTAAATGTAACTCGGCCGTTATTAATTAAAAGATCGGAGCAGTTTGATTAAAATCACGGGTAATTATTTTTATGGTAAATTATCTTGGGTTATTTCAATCCTACACGAGTAAGTAATGTTCAGTAATGCATGGGGACGAATTAATGTTTATTAATAAACTAGCAGATGTACCCGCCCTTCGTACGGGTTGTACATAAGTGGCAGATTAACTAAAAATATTAACAACCCACATAATTTTACAATACTAAAATTACATTTTACACTTTTAAAGTAGAATTAAAGTTAACGAAATATACTATGGCAGATAGTTCTGGTACTGCTGGGTACTGTTGCCAAGTCGAGGAACTCTGTCGGGTAGTGAACGGTGTGGTTTTTGCGACTCCAAATCGGTACACCTTGGATTCGATTTTAGAAATAAAAGAACTATCGAAATATTAACCCTGTTTAATTAAACATTTTAAATACTTTGATACATTAATCTTTACATTCCAATAAATTAATAGTAATGTAACGAAACATTGACAAACCACTTTTAAAATCACCAGTCTTGCCAGGTCCTGTTTTCAATATAATTGTAAATATTTCTAGGTAGTGAAAATGGGTTATAACCACTTTTAAAATCACCAGTCTTGCCAGGTCCTGTTTTCAATATAATTGTAAATATTTCTAGGTAGTGAAAATGGGTTATAAATACTAACTGGTTGGTCGGCGCTCTCGAGACCCCTTGCTTCGTGGTCTCAACGGGAGCGGGGGGTGTGGGTGTGAGGGGTCTCAAACGTGGCAGATGGTCGTGGAATTCGTTTAATAGTGATAAGTAGGCCCAGCATTATTAATCTCCTGAAAAACAATAGCTTCGTGTACAACTTTTATATATTAGTCTGTTCCAAAAATGTCTTAACAGAATAGAATATTTTTATTTTCTCATAATACATAACGAAAATACATAGTTGTAACTTTATTTTTAATCACACGGCTTGTAACGGAGAAGTGTGGGCTAAGTGTGGAGGGGGGGGGGTTAATGTGATGAGGATATAATAGATTTATTTTGTGTAATTTTACATACTCTTTTATCTATTACTCTGTTATAGTATGCGTATATTTTTAATGTATCTATACTGGATAGTATATTTTTGTAATTTTCAAAACTAAATGATTGGGGTAAGTTTTTTAATTGAGAATCTTTTAGAGTTTTGTAACCGTATGTTTTACATCTCACTGTAGCAAAGTCTAGTATGGGGTTATTGGGAGATATATCTTTGAATAAACCTAGACGTGAAGGGTGAATGAAATCTTGTTTTGTAAACGAATCGGTTTTAGAGAATACGTGCAATGCGAAGGAATCGTTGTCTGTGTATATGAGATCGAAGGGGGGAAAGGTTTTCTTTAATTTATTGTAGTACATGTCGTACATGTATCTCTTACTTAGATCTAGTATTGAAAAACCTAAACATATTGGCTTATTACAACGAACCTTTCTTTTTGACATAAAGACTACGTAGTTATTTTCGTTTAATATTAATCTGTCTACAAAGGTGGGCTGTTTTATTAATCTCATAAGTTTTCTAGTGTTGTTGTACAGGAAGTGTTTATTTAAGTTATCGGTTACCCTTTCTATTGATTTACCATATATCAGGTTTGATTGGAGTTTAAAGAAATTGGATAGGGCTTTGTCTTGGGAATAGTGCATTCTCAAGTCTGTGTTCATTTTTATGTAGGGTTCTAACCAACATGATTCGTTAAATGAAATAGCTCTGTGGACTTTTTCTAATATGAGTCCCATTGAGAGAGCTTGTTTTAATGTCTCGTAGTGTATTACGTAATGTTTTCTGTCTTGAAAAGAAGATATTAATTTACCTTCTACGTGATGAGGACATAGTGGATAGTCCCTGTGATCTGAGTTAAATGGATATTTTAAATCCACTTCTAAGATGTAACCCGTACCTTCTGGTTTACTTTCTAAATGAACCGAGTCTGGAGATACCCACTTGAAACCGTCCAGAGGAAGTGGACATTTCAACATTACAGCGGAGTAAAGACCGATAATGTCATAAAAAAAAATTAGTGAGTCGGGTTTAGTGGGATCGTAATTGGGGAGTGAGGGGTGGTTGGAACTTGCGTATTTCTTTACTGCACGTGTAAATCCACCTCTTATACCTTTCATTATCATATTATACATTTTATCATCGTTTAAAAGTTCTATGCGAGTGTTTGTAATCTTGAGCATGGCGTCGAAACTGTAAGCTCCTATTGTCAGATAGTAGAACATGTCGAGTTTATAGTTTTCAATACAGATTGATCTTATAGTTTCTAATTTATCAATTTCTGGATAGAATTGAGAAGAGTCTAAAAACTTCATTGTAGTATTTTTAATTCTCTTTGAAATGCATAGGAACTTTTCTATTTGACCCTTGAAAGGTATGAATTTTATATTGGCATTGACGCTGGTGAAGTAGTTTAACAGTTCTATTCCTAGATCTTTTATAATTATTGGGACAAAGTATGGTAATCGGTAGTTTATATTACAAGTAGAGTGGGCGTAACCTCTTATTGATCCGTTTAAGTGATTGTGATCGAGAACGTAATCGTTGAACATACCTTTACCACAGATGTGACAGGGAGAACCTTCTATGGGTGGATGTGGAAATTCCTTTGGAGGTATATTTCTCTTGTACAATCTACCGATTAGTTCACACTCTCTTTCTAAAGAGTTCATAAAAGCTGTAATGTCTGAAAAATTTCTAGTTCTAATTATTTTACTGTTTTCATTGACGATATTGTATGTGAGACTTTTTATAGTGAATGTGCCTATACAATGAACGAAAGAAGTGTTTGGATCTGGTTCACAAGTATCTTCTTTGTTTAGCTGTTGTTCTATGTCGCAGTATATGACAAACGGTATTTTCAACTGTCTGTTGTAGTTTTTAAAGAACAAAAACTTGTTTCCTTCTTTTGGAAAGGTGACGGTTGGTATTGAGTGACTGTTACAGTCGAGTTCGTGAATGAGGAGTCGGTCTTGTTTATAAAAGTGTTTGAAACACTGCCGACAAACGTATAACCTAGTAGTTGTTTTGACCAGTTGTCTACCGATAAATGCGTCAAAGTTTTTAATCCACATATAGTGGTTTTTATAAAACAGTATATCTCTGTGATCGGGTTTTCTATGAGGTGTTACTTTTAATGGAGTGATTTTTCTATTTCTATCTTCTATAGAGTAAACGTTTATGGAGATGTTATTTACGTTTTCAAATGTTTGTATTTCGTCTAGTTTTACGGGAAAAGACACGCACGACCATTTATACTTATCGTTCAAATGCACGTATTTGAAGTAATTTAATATATTGTGATAATTCTTTCCCGAATCAGCCAAAATTTTTCCCATTATGGCGATTTTGAAACAGATATCGTTGCAACACGTTCTTCTACTACCCTTACCGCGGAATGGATTTACAAGAGATTTTTTTCCTCTAAGAAAGGGGGGTAGTTTGAATCTGGTAGATGAACCCCAGACTGGTTCGTATCTGTTGATACGGAGCTCTAGTTTGACAATCGTGTATATAGCCCAACCCGAACCTCGTAACTCCAAAGTGGATTTTTCTAATAATAATTTATTTATACTGGAAGAGTACTGCTGATTTAAATCAGTTAAACTGAAAACTGTCAAATTTTGAGTTTTAAAACTTTTTGTTTGCAATTCGTCGTTAGATTTTGAAAACTTACACTCCAACAACATATTATACTTTATGCTATCGTGCATTTGTTGGTAGTGTTTCAATAAATAAATAACATTCCCCCTCAACCACTCCATGTAAGTTTTAACACAAGAAAACCCGAGGGGGTTGTCAGCCTTCAGTGTAACGAGTCTGCACCTTGCAGCCGATTCAATTTGAACGAAATGGTTTTCAAATGAAGTGACGTGTTCGTGCGTGTCAAGTTCGGGATATAAAACGCCACATACTTCACATAGCACGTCCATCGTGAAAAATGAGGAAATGGGGATTGATTGCGGATTAAATACCTTTGGGAAAATTTTAAAATTTTACATTTCTTTTTACTCCAAAACTCAATATGATCCTGTCTTGTAAACTGTTTTATATTCTTTTTTATATTTAATATTTGGTTTGAGACTTATTTCTCCATAGTTCGTGGTCTTCAACTTCTGTTATATATTTATCAAGTATTTGTTTTGCATCGATGTAACTTATAGAATCATCAAATTTTCTTTTTTTTGAAGTTGGAACTTTTATCATTCTTAAATCCTCAACATTAAGAATTTGGAAGTGGGTATCAATTATACTGGGTACGAGTGGTTTTGGTGAATTTTTTGTTATAAACATATTCAACCCCGCTTTGGGGAACTTATAGAGTAATAATAGTGCGTGTGGATATGTTACCTCATATGCGTTTTCAATATAGACATCTTTTACATCTAAATCTTGTTGAGTATAAATTAATGCTGTGTCAGTATAGTCATTTTTTTCTAAAATACTTTGTATGACATCGCAATCGTAAGGGTTTAGAAAATCTTCAACTTTTTTTAATTCTATATCTATTGGAAGATTGTCTACATAGTAAAGTTTTAATCTATTTAAAGGAGGTGTTTGGTTGGTTGCAGTCATTTGAATGAAGAACTGCGATAGCCTTCAGGAATTTATATCCCAAAAGACTGAGGAAACAATACGAACATATGTAGTTGTATTTCACCATAACAATATAGAATGTCTGGGATGTTTGAGAATCGATAGGAGCCTTCAAAAATTATTTAATTTGTCAGATAATAAAACATATGATATATATTTGAAATTGAAAAACCCACTGTCTGACTGTTGCACTCGTCTTGTTCTGACAAAAATAACAAGTGAAAACTATAAACAATAAACATTTGAAAAATTTTAAATGAAATAATTATATATAAAAAATATTTAATGGAAATTGTTGAGGTCGAAAATGAAAAACCAAAATCTAAAATACAAAATATTTTTTTAACAAGATTAAAGGAATTCATTCAAAATAGTCCTTCCCATAGAATCGAAAAAAATGAAATGAATGGCAAACCTTCACTGATGACGGTGACACTTCTTGGAGTAGTTTTTACGATAATTTTTTCAATATCAGCCGTAAAAGTCGGAATTATTAACGCATTACTTATATTACTGTTCATAATTTCTGTTATAATTCTAATTTTAAAAAATTATTTTAATTAATATTATATTCTATACAAAATAATACAGATTTCATTTTCAAGTTTTTATCACTTCTCTTGTAGTAAACATTTAAAATGTTGATTTTATTTCTATGCTTGAGCTCTAAGAACTGTATGAGAAGTTCTGGATATTTTTTAAAAACTATAGCCTTTTCTAAGCTCATGATGCATCTAAACTCCATTTAATGTCTCGGAAGAATTGTGATGTTGGTTCCTAATGACGTCACAAAAGCGCTTCCCGAATAACTCAAGGGGTTGGCAGAAACCCTGGCGGTTGTACTCCTACTTTCTCCAGATTTCTCTTCGTCTGCCAATTTCTTATATTCAGGAATTTCCAATTGTTCAATTGCACAATCCCACAGAGATTTCGTATGAGGAGAGTGAATTTGATCTATTTCCAAACTATTACCTTCGAAAATTAGGGGGTCGCCTTCGCATATTCGCCTTATTGAAACTACACCGATGGGCGTAAGTTTGCAGTTTGGAGTAAACGATGACACGGCTTCGTTTTTAAACTTCAATTCTGTTGGGTAGGTATTTCTGATAAACTTATACCAGTAGGCTTTGTGGCTATCGTCGAAGCAGTCCAGAATAGTTTCATCTGGTTTAATATCGGAATATTCTTCTCTAATCTTCACTATGTGAGAGTTTTCGTATTGTTGAATGAAGTTATGGAACCCGTCGCGGTTATTTTTACAAACGTCCGAACTATGAGATTCTGGAAATGCGATAGTGTTTTTTGGAAGATCTCCCGTGTACTTGAAGGCTTGACCCTTCTTATCGTCATCTTTATAAGCCCATTTGCTTATATCACCACAATACGTCTTTGGCACTCCGATATTAAGAGTATCTTCCTTACAACAAATACTTTCTCTTGTACCGGGCGGATATTGCAAAAGCCGCTTAGCTTCTACTGGTATAACAGATAGTGCGCCAATGGATTGCGAGTAGAGAAGGTTCATTTTATGCAACATAAAATACTGTTCATCCAAGTTTCTACCTTCTGTATCTATACAACGATACGCTTTTATCCTTGTATAAATGTAGGGGTTTAACGTAACATAATATAGTCCTGGTTTTGATGCATCTGTTGCTGTGTAGGGCTCAATTTTTGTTATCTTTAAATGTTCCCTATGCGTTTTAAACTCATCACCAGTAGTACCCACCGTTGGGATATTCTCTCCATCGTCCACCGCTTGTATGAATATTTTAAAATTATTCGGGTCACTACTAACGCCAATTTTATCGCCCGGTATTCCCAATAGAGACCATAATATCTCTCCTCTAGGTACTATAAGAGTGTTTTTATCAAATACAATATTATCGGGGCAACTATTTTCTGAAATTGGTGTGATTCTATACGGTCTGGTAGCAATTAAATACGAAATAACACTATCTTTTCCTTGATAACACGAGATGGTGCTGAACAAAGTCTTTACATAATCATCCCGCTGTGTAAGACCATACTGTGTGAATAAGTCGCTAATACACACCCCGGAAATAGCCGAGCTGATTTTATTGCCATACTTATTATACATGTATATTTCACGCTCGAAAACGGTATTCATAATGAAATTTTTAAACAACTCCTCCGAATCTCCTCCAGTTTTCTTGTAGTGTGGAACAACACAGTTTTTTATTCGCGTTGTATAAATTCCGGTTGTCATTTTCTTTTTTATTTACCAAAAAAAACCGATAATTAATTTTACTATTGCATTTTCAATTTCTTAGCTGGTGGTTCTTCCTCATTTTTAAAAAGCGATGCCACATATGGTGAAAACAACCTCTTCGTTAGTGTAAGGCTGACCAGAAGGGATATGTTCTGCAGGCTCGATTTTAACGCCTTCAATGAAGGCGAATCGTTATCCTGAACCGATCTGAGAATTTCGTCGACGTCTTTGGCTCCTAATATTCTAGCGATGATGTTCGATCCAGAATCATTTAAAATGGTTATTTTATCCTTTTGTAGGGACGTTGAAAACACTTCTATGTACTTTTGAATATCCGGAGGGGTAAACTTTTTTGCCTCGGTCAGTAATACCTCAAAAAATGTAAACACGTAATTCGCCATGTTTTTATCTGAACTGTTTTTACCCAAAACAGAATCAATTATGAGTCCAATTTTAAACTTTTTATAAAGTATATTGTCATTAACACCGTCAATGTCCTCTAGCTTTGCAAAACAACTCTGTAAGTAGGCGCAGGATCCCGTGTTGTACAAGTATTTAATAATGTCTTTCTTTAACGAGTCAGAGGACGATATTGATGAGGGAGGCGGTGTCCGCGGCGGGGGGAGTGTTGGTGATGGAACTATCTGTGGTTGGGAATTGCTGTTGCTGTTATTATTATTATTATTATTATTATTATTATTATTATTACTATCATCCATCCAATTTAAATCAGCGAATATATCTAACATTTCCGGGTTGGGTATATCTCGCTGTAAAGTGAAATCCTCTGCATTTAAAAAGGTGGGAGGGTTATTTAAAATAGTGTTCATTTTTTATAAAGAAAAAAATGATTTTTATGCAATGTTTTGTGTTTGACTTGGATGAAACTTTGGTTTACGTACAAGGAAAGGATATTTTTGTCAGGCCGTACTCAGAATCTATTCTACAAGCATTAAATAAAACACAGAGTAATATGCTAATTTTATGGTCGGCTGCTGATTTTACGTATGTTCATAACATACTTATAAGACTAAATTGGAGTCATTATTTTAAAAAGGTTCTTAGCAGAGAAGACTGCGAGGTTTCTTTTAAACTATACGGTGAAAATAAATCTTGTTTTTTTATAAAGAATTTATTGAAAAGGGAAAGTGAAATGTACAATATACAATTTATATTGATTGATGATTTAGCTTCAAAAAACGAAACAACAAATGAGTACGATTTTAAAATTAATATTGTGCCGTATAAAAATCCAAACTCCGGTCCAGATATACACCTATACAATGCAATCAAATGTTTCCTATAAATTTAGAAACCAACTCTTTGACCACAATTGGTTTATGGCGTGAATCTGAAATAATCATAGTTGAAAAATATTTAATAATGAATGATAACCTTTCGATATTATAGGGCTGAAATATAATCGAAAATACAATAAAAAATAAGACTGATAATAAAAATAATGAATTTTTTATATTCATATTATTATATTTTTATACTTGTTATCATAATGGTAATTTACAAACGCCCCAGTAGAACCTTTGAGATATTTAAATACAACAATAAATATATGTATTTCAAAGAAATACCTATGGGTATAACTGGTGTAATTTACAATGGCATTCCGTATATATATGACAAAGATTCATTAACAGAGTGTGGTGGAAAGTATGATTCGGTGTTTGAAATAAAAGGAGTTAATAATAGGTTCATCTCGAAATGTTTTATTTCTGAAAACGTTGTAAGAAGCGTGTTTGAGGAAGCCCCATCCGCGTTAGGCGACGTTGATTTCAATTTCCCCACACTCGTTGACCATTAACAATTTTTTATCTGGTATGTAATGAAAGTTGGTATTTCTGATGAAATTAGTTGGCCTGTTGTACAGCAAATCGAGAAACCAAATTAAACTGTCCGCGTTGTTGACCACGAAATCTGCGACTGGAAAGAGTAAAATGTTGAGTTTTCGAACGCTTTTATGTGTTTTTAGGAATTCATTTAAATCGCTGACGCTATAGTCCCCGTTCATGTGACCTAAACGGCCACAGTTTTTTACTTCTATAATAGTCTGATATGACTTTTTTACGTCTCTGGAATCCCAAAAATGGATGCTGTATTCTGATAGCCGTTTAAATAAATCATCGTAATAAAATATTATATTCTTTGTATATTTTGGCATCCAAATATTGACTTTGAAGGGTAAAATAAACCGATCTATTTCGTTACACTTTATAGAATCTAAATAGCGTGTAAAAATATTGTTTGTATTTAAAATATATTTTTCTATTGTGGAAATGAAATTAAAGACTTTTTTTATCACCTCCGTTCTATCAATTGGTAATCCAACTTTATTTATCCTCTCATAGAACTCTACAGAATCTCTTTTTTTTCTTTTTTTGTCTTTATAAAATTTATCAAAGACTGGCAAAACGTAAGACAGCAGTAGTTCACCATTTGTTGAAAAATTTTCATCAACTCCGAGAACGTTTCGCCTATAACTGCATGTGGCGTTAAAGGAATTCAAATTTGTATATTCATAAAAAACCCTCGAGTTACAAACAAACGCGTAATCGTTTATTGAGGTATTCTCCAAAACATATTTAAAAAACGTCTCAATAAAAGTGTTATAACGTGGGTTGAATTCTTCTCTCTTATCATAATAGTTTTCAATCATTTCTAAAAATTGGCGAAAGAAGAGTTCAACAAAATCTTTAAACTTTGGATTTATTCTTCTAGCCACCCCCACTATTTTTAAACACCCACTTTTAAGCTTCATTATGTAGTTTTTCTTCTCTGCTAAAAACATTGTCGTTTTTGCTTCATAATCTAGGGTTAAAGAGATAGTCTCTAAACCCAAACCCTCTCTTATGTACTTATTCAAGACGTTAGCCACATCGATATCAAAATTCTCTTGTAAAATAAAAAGAGAATCTGTATCTCCGTAAACAACAGTCATCTTTAGTTGTTTTTCTATATAGGATTTGATTAATGAGTGAATCTTTCTTCCGTATGACGTTACAAGTGCCGCACAGGGGAGGTCACGCATCCGTCCCTTTGACGCCAATAACCCATAAATGGAGTTGGCTATGAGTTTGTATGCCTTGTTTAGATAGACATTTTTTGTTTTTTTCCTCTGCTCAATTAAATATTCCACTATAACAGACAGCGGAGCTTTTAAAAACTGTCTTTTGATTGTATAAAATCTGTCCATTTTATTAGTTCGTCTCAGGAATTCTTTAGCAAGGGGAGAATTCTGATTTAGATTATCGATGACGTAATTGGAACTTATATTAAATTCCCTAATAATACTGGGATACAAAGAAGTAAAATCGACTACCGAAATTGGTCTGTTAACATAGACGGTTCTTTGAGCTTTCAATACCGTTGCACCGCGATACTGTTTGTTAACTATGGACTCAAACATATCTCCGGAAAATGTACGATCCTCTACGAGTTTAAATGGTACACACATGCCCCGTGCGGGGTACATTATCGACGTGAACTTACTTATAATCTTGGACGTCGCTTTGCTCATGTAGTCAACCGTATCACAAAAACATATACTTACCAAAGGTAGTAAGTGGTGAATTATTTCCTTTTTCGCATATATTTCTACTGTCAGTTCAGAATCGCGTGCAACGTAATCGCACATTTGTTGAAGAAATTCTAAATCTTGCCCACTCTCTGCATAGTATTGGTTTAGTTTCATGAAAGACATGTCTAATTTATTTTTGCCCAGTTCTACTTTGGCTATGTTTTTTAATGAAAATGAATTGTATTCGTTGGAGTGCATGCGTTTGAGATAAGCCATTACGTCGATGATTTGAAAACGCTCACAACATACCAAGGGACTTTTAATTCCTATTAACATTTTGTTTATTTCTTCTACTGAATAATAGTTTCTCGCCAATCCTAAAATTATCATTCTATTTAAAATAACAGGAAAATCAAATTCCAATATATTGTATCCGATTAAAAACGACGCTTTTAATTCAATTCTAAAAAAGTCACATAGTGCTGCTACAAGTTTCTTTTCTTCTACAAAACACTTATAAATTCTCTTATCGTCTGTAGAGTCTATTTTTATGTTCGGATTGGGCAGTAATAAATAAATTATTTCCAACTCTTTATCAAATCTCTTACCACTGACGGTACCTATAACGAAAGAAACCGAAACAATCTTTTCATCGGGAGCTGCCCCATTGGGTATAACATCATACTCTCTACCTTTCACCACCTCTATGTCGAACGAACACACCCTTTGATTTGGGACTGTCTCGAAACCATATAATTCTTGTAATGTATTTTTAAAAACTCCATAGTAAAGAAAATCTTTGTTTTTACGTTTTTCAAATTCAAAGTATCTCTGCAGAGAAGAGGGGGTGAAGTTGATATCGAAAATATGAAAGAGCGACTTGTTGAAGGTTAAAAACTTTTCAAGACCTGGTAGGATGTGAACACTATTAACGTGAACAAACGCTGACAAACCCCTAAGACTATCTATGTAAACCACATCTTCCACGGTTATTTGAGACTGAGTTCTCAGATTCGCCAAACTGTCATTGTATGTGATTTTATATATATGTTTACCAAAGAAATCGTGAGCTTTTTTTTCAAAATCTTCCTTCTTCTTTTTATGAATTAATAATTGCAAATAATAACAATTATCACTATTTAAATTTAATTTTCCACATATAAAATTACAATTGAAGTCAAATCCAACGTAATCACCCTCGGTGCTCGTCCACTTTGTAATAAAATGATCTCCCTCTTCGAACATTAGTCCGGACTGAGGCGAACCTATAAAAAACCTATATATAATAAAAAATGTTTGAAATATTTGTATTATTTATTATTGTTACAATTGTAATGTTAAAGCCAGATTCAATTCAAATCTCATTTCCAAAGTATGATTACAAAAAGTTTTGTGACAAATTCACAGGATCGTGGGACGGGGAAGATTGCACTTGTAAACATCCAGATTTCATAACAAACAACCACTATAACGGAAATTGCGATAGGGTTGTCGATATTAAATGTATAAAAATATTCAACTCGGGGGGAAAGTTATTGAACTTCAATATCCAAGATCCTTACACTGAGGGTTTCTGTGACTGTGGCAAATACTATTCTTATGATGTTTCGAGTCGTAAATGTGTTTTGAGAAAGTTAAATATGAGGTTGAGCATCCCGGAAAGGTGCGAAGATGGATATTATTTTGATGATAAATATAAAACCTGCTTGAAAAAACTCTGTTCCTGGGACATTTTAAACCCTCTGGAAAAAATTGACCAACACGCTATATCACCCACCACATGCAAGTGCGATTTTGAAAACGGTTATGCCCCCATTGCTTTAGTTAACGGCACAATCGGCTGTACAAAAGTGCTCAGAGGAAAGGCGTGGTCTACAAATCACATAATTCTATTAGAGAAGTCTGGAAATGGCCGGAAGATATCGCATTTGTACCCACTGTCAGCACTCGGTCCCAGATTTGCAAAACGCATAAGCGATATTAACGGTGACAGTGGAGCTTTTATGCTGGCCATAGAGCAAAGTCACGGAGACTGGCTGAAAGATTTATTTTCTAGGGGGGTTAAGATCGACTCCTCTGGTGACGACTATGACAAAGCCTTGGGGTTTTATGAATCGATGACTAATATATTAACTGTTAAAATTAAAAATGAATGAAAGTTTTAAACTGATTTCTCTGTTATTTATTTTCTTATCAATATTTATTCTGTTTAAAATATCAATTGAAACTGTTTATAGATATTTTGTCAATGAAAAGTTGAACGAAATACTTGGAATATCCAATAACGTAAATACAAAAGAAATTAAATTCAAATCAATTTACGATTTTGACAATACGTTGACGATTGACAGTTTCAAATTAATTAAACCAAAGAAAGTACCTTTGGAGGTAAGGGGGTGGAATGCTGACGGATTTAAAATATATTTAGATAATAAATTAATAATCAGTAGAAAGTGTTTGAATGGATTTTACTATACAAAAAATGGTTGTTCCAAAACAAACGCATGTCAAGACAGGCGGGATGGTGAAATAGTAGCAGATAGTCGGAATAAAAATATGTTATACAAATGCAATGGTCACAATGGAGTAAGAGACATAATCTCGGCATATGGTGTGAAACTATTGAAACCATTGAAACCATTGAAACCAAAGGAGGATGTGACGAATAAACTCGGGGGAAATTGTGATTCACATAAAGCCGTCCCGGTGAACGTACCAGACATGTGGACTTCCTCTGACATGTATAAGCAGTGCGTAGACGCATTTTGGAATTTCAAATTCTGTCCCAAGGTTGAGAACACCAATTACTCGAAAATTTTGGAGGAAATCAGAGATGTTTTAGATGATGGAATCTTGTATCGTCCACTAAATTTAGATGTATCGGTGTTTGATGAGAACGTCCAGAATTGTGTTCCCTTTGATTATGCACGACATTATAAAAACGGTAAAATACCTCTACTGTATAATGACATTTTCATGTTAGATCACAGTAATGTTCTACCCACGGTGGTATACAATTCAATTACAAAGAAAAAAGAATCGATACCCAACCTTCACGAAAATGACAATTATAATGACCGAGACAAAGAGGAATGTCTTTCACAATACCAAGAATATACGAACGGTGAATTTTTGGGACTGTTAACAGTAGCGTATTCCAATGTAATTCTTTCGTGTAGATGCGGCAAACCCGTAAATAAACTCGTTGTTGATCAAAATGAAAATCCTAGTTTTTGGGGGCGTGGTTTTTTTGGAGAAAACTCCTACACCGATAAAAAACACAACATTCATATCTGCGAGGGTCATCTCCATAAGTTTATACCCACGTGTGTGGAAAACATCGAGTGTGTTAATGCAGACGGGTTAATTCCTCTGAAATCACCCGGTGTTGGTATAACGAATGATTTTGATTTAAGTTTCTGTTCAAAAACGGGACGTTTACAATACATCCTCCAAAATAATATAAAAATAGATAAATTCTGTAAAAATTTAAAAAAATATCGAGTTCACCCATACTACAATATTCCAATAGATTGTAAAAAGAAGAAAATTCTAAAAGATTTATCTTATAGAGATTTATCTTTAAACACTTTTAAAATTAAAAACGATTCAATATTTAAAAACGATATTAATGCGCTGAATTTGCATTTTTTGGGGGGGGTTCTACCGTAAGGGTATATAAAACCACTTTCCTTGTGTTGGGAAAAAATTTATCACGGCGCGGCTTCACGATACACACAACCCGTTGATCTTTGTCGAGCAAACACTCGTATATGGTGTTGGTAGTTAAATTATCGCTTGGTGTGCATATCTTGTAACAAATGCCGTTTCTATCGGCCATTTCGCTCGATGTAAATTTCAAGTCGACGGTAGACTGGTATTTTGTTTTGTAAAGTCTTTCACCGTGTATAAAGATACTTCCGTCGGTTTTTATATTAGATTTGATATATTCCGCATCAAAACTTTGAAATAGAATTGTACTATTATTGGGTGAATGAGTTTTGCGAATCTTTTCTGCTAGGCGTTCTATAAACTCCATTCTCACACTAGCGCCAAAGTGTTTCGAGTGAGCGACGTCTATAAAAATTAAAACATTCCCCACCAGTTCCGCCACGAATGTTATGTTTTTTAAGTACAAACTATATTCCCGTCCCCATTGTTTGTAAAGGGGAGGTTTTAAAGTAAAGCTTGTAGTATTGCTTGTAAAGATTTCATAGTTGGAATAAAAGTTCACTAAACCCCTTTCCCCGTCAACCTTTGGGTATTCATTAGTGGGTGTAATAAATGGATTTTGGGATACATTTTCAATGGAACAAGTAAGGTACTGTTCATCTATATGCAAACCGTAAGTAAGAGCGGTTTGTAAATACAAATTCCTCGAGTTCTCGTCCGCACTCAACGGGTTTTCAAGCTCTATTACACATTTGTTTTGGAGACTGTATATATTTACCTCGAGATTTTCTAAAGTGTACAGAATAAAACCCCCCTCTTTTAAATAGATGTTTTTTTTACCAAAAGACCGTTTTTAATAATATCATATAACAGCGAGCTTGGCATAATTTCTTCTTGCGACTCGTAGCAAATTTCCAACGTAGTCCAATTTAAAAATATCGGTTTAGTTTTCAGGAGAGTTTTTTTCTCTATGCGAGGATTTTTACAGTTCGTGTATGCTCTGAGATTGTTCCAGTAAATTATAAAATTAGTCTCTATTGGTTTTAGAGATTTTTTTATCACCTCTACCGCGAGAGGACTCTTTCTCCGGATTTCGCACTCAAACTCCATAGTGTTTTAAAAGTCTTCTTTGGCGGTGGGATAAGATATACATAATATAAAACTCTTTAATGTTAATAATATCAGAGTATTGAAAATAATAAATGTAACAATAATGTGCATAGTATTGTGTTTTTATTCTCCTGCTTCTATACGTTGTAAATTTTTTATCACACATCCAACAATTAAAAACTTTGAACGAAGTGTCTGAACTCCTCCTGTCTACTAACCATAAGTTGATTTCCCTAAAACAGTTTTTATTATTAACTAACGCCGGTATGATCAGTTTGTCCCTATGCTCAAGTATAAAATCTCTTTTCATCGGCATACGCGCCGAGATATATAGCCAATGCTGATATGTCAAAAACCGCATACATTCATTGCTCATATTTTTAAAGTTGTGTTTGATAAAATATAGTTCGTGAAACAGTCTTTTCTTGTTAAATTGTTTTTCAGTTTTTTTCACATGTTTAATAAAAAAACGAAAGGGGGTTGACCAGTAAAGTGCTCTAAAATAGTTTACTTTGTCTTTTAAACTTAAATAACTTGGAATGATTTGTTCCAACACCAATAAGTCCAATTGTATAAATTTCATTTATAATAAAAGATGAGGTTATTCTGTTTAAAGTGTAAAAAATATACAAAATCGGAAAATATAAAAAAGGTTTTGATATATATTAGGGGGAATAAGAGGTTGCAGTTAAAAGCTCGCTGTTTTGTTTGTAATGTCAGGAAGTGTAAATTCTTACCAAATGTACAGCTCCGGTGATAATAATTACAACAGTTGTGGTGATATAAGCACGAGTGGAATTGACTATGACGATGATGAGTATATAAGCCTTAGTGATAATGATATTTATGAAAATCTTGAAAATACTCAGTATCACAAGGAGTATATTTTGAAGCATGTAAAATTTGCATTTAAGAAATTTGGAGATATAGAAAGTTTGTTTTTAAAATATTTCATTATTATTTGGTATTTGTTAGATATCATTTCTCTACCACCCCAGAGTATAATGGAACACGTAATACCAAACGAGAATGAAGAAGAATTGTGTGAGCCTTGGAAGTTCTTCTCTATTATGATAAAACATTACAAGAGATATTGTTGTTCTGAATACAAGTTATACAATATAAAGTCAACTTTGACTGAGACTCTTGAAATGCAAGATAAACTGTCTAAATACTTGAGATTACCGCTAGATAATTCTTTTATACCAAGAATAAAAGAAATTCTGTGGCATTATAGACACCATAAAACCGTCTGTAATATCGAATCAATTTATAAAATTTTAGCAAACATAATAGATTTGGAATAATCACAGACTGGGCGTCAAAAAGTATTTAAATAGTGGTCTTGGAATGATGTTCTCAACGGTTTTATAATAATTATGATCTTCATGATTCATATAAGAGTTATTGAATGTAACGCTACAGTATAGATGCAACATGGCGTGTAAAACGGCATATACCATATGGGTTACAAAAAATTCTACCTCCACAGATTTATTTTGAGAGGTGGTTATGTAATCGTTGTTGTACAAAATCTCTGATCTGTATCTATTGTCTATTAAATTCAATAACTCTTTAGAATTGTAAAAAAAAACTACAGCATTTTTAATAATAACGGGAATGATAAATTCGTTTGTGTATTTTTTTCTTTTAGATTCAAAGAGCAATTTTATTTTAAGGTCACTTTCATAAGTAACATTGAGAAACGACACTTGGCCCATCTTTTCTATTTTAGGTATCAAAAACAGGTGTTCGCTGATTAAAGAATAAACCTGTTTCAAGTCTATTATGTAATTGTTATTATTATACTCTTCAGAGTTTTTAAGCTTATTCATTATGGCAGATATTCCTTCGGTCCACTTTTTTATAATATTAACGTCGGTCTTTTCCTCCAAATCAATAAAAGATTTTACATGTCTGCTCGGTTCTGACACTAAAAAGATTAAAAACGATTTAATCTCGGTAAGAGTAACGTAGACATCTTTAATCATCTGTTCGTAGGGGGTTTTTTCAGATGTATCAGTTGTTGCTTCCTCTGTAATATCGGAATTGTTTCTTTCTTGTAATGGAGTTTTCTTTAAAAAGTTAAACCACAGTGTCGGGTTTGTTGTCTTTATTTCACTTTTATAAGAATCATATAGTCGTTTGACCTCATCTTTTGGTACATTCGAAGCCGCACAAAATCGCTGCCACTGATTGTACAAATTCTTACTATTCATGTTTTTTTTTATATATAAATAAAAAAGGATGGAAAATACAAATCCTATTAATGGTTTTGATACTCCTATTTATTGTATAAAATGTACAAATTTCACAGCAAACAAAGATCCGATGGTGGTTAAACGTGAAACACATCACTTGAAAGCTTTGTGCGTTAAATGCAATTCTAAGAAAAATAAATTTCTCAAAAGAAATCGCCAAATTACCGCTAAAGAAAAAGAGATCGAATCAAAACCGGACATTATTAACTCTGATACCCCTAAACAATCTGATGAGCTTTCGTAAAAAGGATTGCCACGCCGGAAGCGTGTGTATGTACACCTTGTTTGAAATGTAAACTATTGCAAAAGACGTCACGATATTTAATGTAGTCGGATTATTACTGTCTATCCAAAGGGATTCATAGGGGCGTTCAGAGTATTCTTTTGATGAGGGGTGTATCAAATTTATTAACTTGATTGTTTTTAACGATTTATTTTTTTCTCTTAGTAGAAATATACTTTCAAAATCAATATATCTATAAAATACAAAACCGTTTATGTTTAACTGATTTGCTCTAAGAATAATTTTACAAGTCTGCGCACAAAACTCATATTCTTTTTTCAAATCGTTGTACAGAAGAACTTCTTTGTTGTCCATTTACATATATTTTTTATATCTTGTTAAGTCGAATTTCCTTTACTCTTTCACAACTGCACATCCACCCGCAGTGTTATCTGTGTTTGATGAGTCGTGGAGTCTGGGAGTTTTGTCTCTGAAAGCTTTGATTGCTGAATTTATAACGTTTCTGTAATTCCCCTCGCTGTATTCTTGATTCTGTTTGGTTGAAACTCTTTTAGTTTTTTTGTGGCTTTTCGCGCAAAATATTTTATGTATGCTACAAGTCTGCGCACAGTTTCTTTTTTCATCTTTTGTTGTCCATTTACATATATTTTTTATATCTTGTTAAGTCGAATTTTATTTGGTTTACTTTTTCACAGCTGCACATCCACCTATTGTTCACCTTCTTGCAGTCAAGTATATCTGTGTAATTTTTGATTATGTGTCGCTTTATAGATGAGTCGTGGACGGTTATACTGGGGCATTGGTCTCTGAAAGCTTTGATTGCAATACTAATAGGTTGATAAATTTCAGTTTTGATAGAATCAATGAATTTATAATGGTTCTGTAATTCTTCTCGATGTATTCTTAATTGTTCTTGATTCTGTTTAGTTGAAACTCTTTTAGTTTTTTTGGGTGGCTTTTCACAAGAGTCACTCAATGCCAGGGAATGTTCTGAGGCGGTATCGCTGTCAAATTCCTGCATTGTAGTTTGCTGGTCTCTCGGTTCTAGGGAATGTTCACTGTCGTATCCCATCGTAGTATAATGAGTGGTGGTCATATTTTGCTTGTATTTATACAGTTTAGCCGAAATTATCTTTTGTAAAAAAATATTACTATAATTCTTGTTATAAAACAAATATACAATATCTATGTTATTTTTTTTACAAATACTAGCTTTAACTAGATCGCGGTTTATAACTCTTAAACATTGGAAATGGAAAGGACCCTGCAATTCAAAAGCCAATTTTAGTTTTGGAATGTATATATCTAGTTCAAAACGAAACCCCTCAATTCTTTGATTTATTTTTATTGGATGGTAGTATTTTGGAAGAATTTTATAAATCTTTTTGTATATCGAACGTTCCCACTGAGAATTGAATTTTAATTTTCCTAAAACAACTCTTTTGGATTTTATTATCTTCAACATTTTTATTTCAGAATAAATTGCACATTTTAGCACATTTTATCAGGGTGTTTTAAATGTAGGCGCTTTGGATAAGTAGTACAGTGTGTTGCTTTGCAAGCCGGCTGCGTACGGATCACATTTCTTTAATATTAGAGGAAAAAAATCTATAGCAATTGTTGGATAGGTTATTTTAGACTGTAAAAAATCGTCTGCCTCATTTATATTGTTGAACGATTTATTTATCATACTGTATTCTAGAATATTATTTATATCACTAACGTCGACACTTTGTATAAACAACACAAGACGATGTTTCAATATCAATTCTCGTCTATTTAACCAAATTCTTTTTTCTAAAGTTGAGGAGCAAACGTCTTCTAAAAATATTTTTCTTGTTATTTTCGGCCAAGCACATTTTAAAATTTGTAATTGTTGGTTTAGTATGTCCTCATCCTTGATATTAGCATAGAATTCTAACGGACTTTTGTTGTAAATACATCTTACAACATTATGATTTGTATACCCGAGCAATTCCAAAATCAAGTTCATTTTTATTCAAACTATAAATAAAATAGATGGTTTACGTATATCTAGCTTTAATATTAATCATATGCCTTTCCACTTACTCGGTGTATTACGCAAAAACTGCAAGCCCCGAAAAAACCGAAAGGGCCGAAAAACCTCAAATAGAGGACAAAGATGATTTAAAACAAATTTTAGATAAACTGTCCCTTATTAAAGTGGACAATTTGGAAGATTTCAGGGGTTATATGAGGGGGCCTACCGAAAATATAAATACAATGTTGAGTTTACTTAAAACCCTTAAAGAACATTACGATAAACTGGATACACCATTAAATGAATTTTCGAAATTAAAATCAAACTTGGAAACAATTAGCAACTCAATTACACGGTTGGAAAATCAACAGTTGTCCACACTAATCACGAATATGCAAATAGAGTTACAAGGATTAAAAATCATAAATAATGAAGATGTTTCAAATAAAATAACAGAATTAGGAAAGAGCATTGAATCATTAAAGTCTCTCATTTCTGCACTCAAATTGCCAGAATCTGAAATGGTAGTTTTAAAGGGTCAGATTACGGACTTTCAAAATTCTTTAGGTATACTTAAAGACATTAAAGAACGTTGCGATAAATTGGATACACCATTAAACGAGTTGTTGAAATTAAAAACGCTATTGGAAACAATTAGCAACTCAGTTACGCAGTTGGAAAATCAACAGTTGTCCACACTAATCACGAATATGCAAAAAGAATTGGAAGGATTAAAAATCATGAATAATGAAGATGTTTCAAATAAAATAACAGAATTAGGAACGAGTATTGAATCGTTAAAGTCGCTTATTTCTACCCTCAAATTGCCAGAATCTGAAATGGTAGTTTTGAAAGGTCAGATTACAGAATTTCAAAAGTCTTTAGGAAAGACTAGCGAAGATGTTAAAGAAGTTATAAAAATACTAACGAAAATAGAAAAATTAAACATTTCCGATGAAGTCTCCAAAATAGAAAACAATCTAAAGCCCCTTCCCGGAATTTTAAAAACCAGCGCCGAAATTAAAACGAGTGTTGATGATTTAAAACCCCTTATTGAATCTCTAAAATGCAGTCCAAATCTTCACGATATTGAAAGTAAAATAGATTCTCACTGGCAAGAACTATCAAAAACGCTAGGTAGAGTCGATAGTGTCGTTAAAAGTTTAAAGGATGTTAAGGAGCTTATTGAAAAAATACCATTAAATCAAATAAACAAAATTTCTGATGTGGTAAAAACCTCTTCAACAATAAACACTAATTTGCAAGCCGTTAAAACAGACGTATTAGCGAATAAAGAACTTGTAAATCGAGTAAATCTTAGTCTAGCTGACATTAAAAGTAAAATTGAAACTCTTGATTTGACCCCTTTACAAGAAGTCAAAGATAATATTTCTCAACTACATGCTGTGTTTGAAAGAGTCATTAAAACTTTAAAACCAGGAGCGCGTAATCTACTGCGAGACGGTGTTTTGATTTTCAAAGATGATCAAAACCAAGATTACCCTGTTCACATTAAAATCGCAGCTTATAGGATAGGGGAATTGGAAAGTGAAATTAGGAAATCCTTAACCAAAGACCAAGAAAAGTTTAAAATTCAATTGGTAAATGGTCTAGTAGAAGTGGAGTATTCGCAGGGGTTCCATATGGATAATTCCATTCGCGAATTACTAGGATTTCCTAGGGTTGATGGTCCGATATTTTTAAAACACTACAAAGCTACCAACCCTAGTAACATAGAACACATTATCTTAGAAACCTTGGTTCACAAACATAGCGTCGACGCAATTACTAGGAAGATGAAAAGTGCCGTACACGAGCAGATAAGTATTGTAAATAAAATACCCAAAAATTTAGAAACTATCATAAAAAAATTAGGGGAAAACAAGATTCCAAAACCTGTTGCTATAGCTGCGGATCATATATTAAACAACTATTCTGATGTTGAAATGTTTTCGGTAATCGATATTATATTTAAGAGTCACGAGTTCAACAAGGAATTTAAAAAATATTTAAACATTCCCTGGAACGCCGATTATACATTTAAAGACATAATCAATTTATTGGACAAGAAAATTGACGTTCAAATTCAAAAAATTGTCGAGAAGCTCAGAATCGGAACCGTTGAGACTTTATTAGATAAGCAGACATATTTTGAACATTATCATCTATTAATAACAGCAGTAGACTCTCAATTTAATGCGCTTGAAAAGAAAATAGTCGCCACAATCACTGCGTTGCTAAATAGGGGCGGTGGAAAAACAATCTAATGCAATCTAATGCAATCTAATGCAATCTAAGTAAAAATATTTGTCCCAGATAGTGCAGGTAAATTAAACATATTTCGACTACGCGAATAAACTAACCTATCTTCCTCGTTATCAATCCGTAAAATCTTTCTTTGAACATCTTCGTACATAACCGATTTGAGGATTTCTTTTCTTTCTATGGTCGCGTTCCTAGTTATGGGAGAAATATCACTTTTAGGAAATATTGCCAGTGCTAAGAGTATTAAAGTGTAATTAATCTCATTAGATTCGATTCTATTTAAAAGGTTTGAAATGTTAATCATAGAACAGAGGGGGCCCATTATACGTAGATAGCTATGAATGTCAGTGCAATATTCAATACAACATTCGGGGAAATCATCGTACCACGTCCGGAGCCAAGGGAGTTGTTGCGTTTGAGTTTTTCTATACTGACAAAATATTGGATTCGGTTCTCCGTCAAATTTGATAACCACGATATTTTTCGGCTTTAAAAGGTCAATAAAATCGCTCAATTGTTTGTACAAATTGATATCGCGCAGATCGTGTTCGTTATAAAAATTTACCTTTTCCGTCTTTAAAATGTGCACAGAATCTAATTTCTCTTGTGTTGGAACCTGTTGGTATTTTTTTATCATATTAATCGTGATGTTAGTCCTTCCAGTCGGAAAACCACACATTTTGGCGCTTACTCTTTTAATCTCCTCATTTATCATTCCATTAAAAACTTCCTCTCCATATAAGTCAACACCGACTAAATACAACTTATCTGTTAATTTAACACTCCCACCGTGCATTGTCCAATAAAAATACTCTAATGTTATAAGATACCTCCACAAGCTTTGATATATATTCTTCTTTAGATTTGAATCTTGTATTTAAAATGTCTTGTTCTAGTTCCTTTGGTATTTTTAAAACTGTTTCGTGATTCAAAGCCCACATTGGGCACTTCTTCATGTAATTCCTAACAACACAAGATTTTATTTTTTTAAAACCCCCAAAGTCTTTCACCGCATTAAAATCATCCACTATCACAAATTCTAAATTTAACCTTTTCATAGACACTATCAAGAGCTCAAACAACTCGTCGGGACTCCATCTATGACTCTTTGTCATGTCAATATCCGCTATGACGTTTGAATCGTGAAAATTTACAACCCTGTTGTATCGAAACAAGACAAACTTATTAGGAATTAGTGGTGGTAATATTTCCAACTTGTAGTTTAGAATGTGTAAAGTTTGTTTCTTAAATATTACTATTTTTTCCGCCATGTAAAAAAGGAATGATAGATACTAACATTCAATCCTGTTATATAAGGTGTTTAGTTGATCAGATAAATCCCGAATGGATTGAAAAATGTAATTTCGTAAGCTTGTACAGCAACAAGAGTAAAAATAATATCACAACGTTATATATCACGGACGATGGGAAAAAGATACTGTACATAACAAATAAAATCTACGTTTTAAATTACCAAGACGGCAAACCCTGGAGTCAAAAGTATGAAAAGTACCTAAAACATCTGTTTCCAAAAGAATTAACCATTTCTATGTTTTCTTACAGCGGTTTATACTTTAATGAGTTTAAACACGGGGATAGTCTACTGACTCTATCTGAATACATGAGAGTTGAAACTTACAATCCTAAAATAATTTGCGGGTTCTTAGATGGTTTGAAAAATTTGTTAAAATATCATTTAAGTATATTTTGTTTTTCAGAAAACCTACTATTGGTAGATAGAAACAATGAAGAAATATTGTTGCCATCTTATAATTATATAGTTTCTCTCGCCCATCCTATTCCCGAAGAATTGTTTACGGTTTTCAAAAACAAATTACACCCCAGCGTTTCAAAACATATGAAAACTTTAAAACTAAAAAATAACGTTGCCAACACCGGCTTGTACAATCCCTCAAAAATGAAACAAATCTGTACTCGAGTAATAGAGAGAAGCGCAGCGAATGACCGAGTTTACCTTCTAAGCTCTATTATATATTATTTTTCAACAATTGGAACCCCGTGGAAATTACAAAAACACTGGACACTGGGTGCAAAGAAAAATCAAAAGTGTGTTGGTCTATGTTCACATTCTAAAAATCATACAAATGTTAATTTAAAAACAATGATTCACAATTACGTTTGTGTAGATCTTGTGAATTTACCAATTAATTTTAAAAAAAATAAATTTCTTTATACTGAATTTATAAAACATGTAAACGATTTGCAGTGCTACCTTGAGAATCTAAATTAGCTGTGAAGTAATCAGTGGCAGTATTGTTTTTAATATATAGTTTACTAATTCAGAAAAGGAGTGGTCGGTTTTCATAAAATAAAACAAAACCTCATCCGTGAGGTTGTTTATTTTAAAAGAGGGGTTTTTCTCTTGTAAATTCAACATATATTTTTTATAGGGATCAACAAAATTAAAAATCACCGCCACGTCATTTTTCATTTCTTTATAAAGATTCTGACGCAACTCGGTGGTAACGTTTCGAATACCGATGTTTTCTATATTAAAATTAGCCAAATTTTTTGTCCCAGTTATATTTTTAATTGGTTTTGCAATGCGTAAGCTCGAAAGGCTTAATCCAAATATTATAATGTAAATATAAAGTTCTGGTTTTTTATAAAAGTTGAATACTTTTCTCATGTAAGCTAAAACTACGTCAAACTCGTGATCCTTGAAGATATTAAATTGAAAAAACAGATATTGTAAAATATCCAAACAGTCTTCGCGACTACAAACGTTCTGGGCATTTTTTACTTTCATTTGAAACCTGTACCATCCATAATTGTCGTCTCTATTAAATTTAGCCCTGTTGAACAACGTTTTCGCTTTATTATTTAGATCTCTGGATATTTCTTGGGGTATTGAAGTCGGCATAGTAGACGTGACTGCCAAGGCACACATAAAGGGCAGTAGAGCAGAGTAGTTGTTTGTAGAAGAATTTGTATCTTGTAGAAATTGAATAAATATTATATTACTGGCTATGACATATTCAATGTTTTTATCAGCCGCTTCCCAAACGCAGATATATCTCATTAAGTTGTTGGCTAACATAAACACGTCACGAGGATGAATTTTATACAGGGTTTCAAGAGTAGGAATGATTATCGCGTATTTTTCTATGACCTCGTTAAACCAAAATATTTTCTTAATGTTACTGTTGAAATCAAATAAATTCACAGAGTCTGTAAAACATTTTCTATTTTCTTCTGATATATCATTTACATTTAAGTTTTTAAAAATCTGCTCTATTTGTAATTGATTAAAGGGTTTAAATTCCACATCTGTTCCATTTATTTTTCCAATTATAAGCTTTACCCAAGCATAGAGCTGTTTTAACGACGTCAAACTAGACTTTACATTTGTGTGGACAAACATGTCCAGATTTTCTGGCATCAAAAGCACAGTTGGTACCACTTGTTTATCTTGGGACATCAAAGCTATCCTTATAATATCCTCTTTGTCGACTCTATACAACAGCTGGCTATAATCAATAAAGAATACCATTTCATCAGTTTCAATGTTTTTAAATATGTAGGAGGTGTCGTTCTCTGTAATATTTACGGGAACGCCATTATACTTATAAATGTGTTGGTCAAACTTTAAACCGTGTAAAGTGTTCATTACGAATGAGGAGCCGGCTTACTCTCCTTCTTTATTTATATAAAAAATATGTTGCGCTATAAACCGCAATCTACAAAAACCCCTGATCTGAAAACGATTTTAAAAAGAAAGTTGATTTACAAATTATTGGTTAAATTCCTTTTATACATAAGTTGTATTACAATATCGTGCTACTGCTTGCTGGATTATTCAGAATCTAATTTTCACACTGTAAAATACTTATTGCTGTATTCGTCTATCATGTCTCAACTGTCCTGTCTCGCTATTATGCATTTGTCTTAAATACTTGCTAATATCTTTGGGGTTTATATTTTTAAATAAAGTTCTCCATTGATCATATATCGGCAGCAGCATGATATCTGGTAAATCATATCCAAAACTATAATATCTAATGGTTTGTGTAACAGACTCCATTTTGAGGCGCGTTATTCGACACAAAACCCGGAGTGATAAGCCCGTAATGACGACCGACTTTGATGGTTTGATGTTTAACGTTGACCAGAGTCTAAGTAAGTTTGCAATGGATACTTTAAAACTGTGTTTTTTTCCAAAGTCGTATATCTGAGAAATTTGATTTTTTGTGCCAGAAACTATGGGGCATTCGTAATCGTTCCCACAAAAAAATACGAAATAAAATAATAACCTCTTGTAGCATAATGAATTGCTATTTAACCAATTATTCAATGAAGAAGACGTAAGGCACTGTAAACCCACGTTGGGTAATCTAATTACTATAAGGATATTTTTATATCTCAGCGAATTAAGAGAGATGAAAATGTCTGTATCGGCGGTTATTATAACTTCAATAACTTCAGTCGAATTTATTGAGTTCAAAACCGCTTTTACAATTTTAATATCCGCTTCACCGGGTTGGTCCGTAGAAAACAATTGGATATTTTCACATTCCTGACCAATTTTACATACAATATTATTGGCAATATATGAAATTATGGAACTTCTTCTATTACGATCTGTAATTAAACTCAGACCAAAGAGTTTTTTTCCAGCAGTTAATGCCCGTTGAATTCTTTCATCTCGTTTCTTTTGTAGGCTTAATTTTTGATCTGGAGATTTTCCATCGAAAAACAAATAAATGGATGTGGGATTTAGTGATAGTTCTTTGACAATTTTAATATAATATACTAAATTCTCCACCATTAAATTTAACAAAGTATCAGTGTTTTCGACTATAACCCCGGTGGGTATGGCGTAGGATATTTGATACAACAAACCCGTACAATCAAAATAAATTCTGCTGCACTTGTTGTTTTCTCTAGGATGACTCTGTAACGGATATATTACTTGGTCTCCAAAAATATATCTATGCAAAAACGTGAAACCCATTTAAGAAAAAATGAGAAAAAAATGACAGCGAAATCAAGCACAAACTTCCTCGGAATGGATTTTAGCACTCCTCTGAAGAGCAGTTCGCCGTTTACTAACATAATACTGTTACTCCTGTGGTTTATATTTTCGTATATCGCCACAGTAATTGTAAAATTTATGGATGGAGAATTTTAAAATATTAAATAAAAATGTTTATCAGCGATGAGGACATTGATAATTTACTATTTGTTGATGAGATTAATGAGTTTTTACACTACATATCGAATAAAGATATTGATAAAAAAATTATTGTAAATATTATACTTGTTGTATTTGTAAATACAAATATAATATGCCCGGACTGGATAAAAGAAATAATTTCAGTAATAGAGAATGACAATTTCAATACTAATATGCTGGCACCGACATTGAAATACGCTGACGGAATAGAACTGATTTTCAATGACCTTGTTGAAAAGATTTACGATTTAAATGACAACAGAGAAATAAACGTCAACGAATATTGCGTTACTTATGACACGTTCAACGAATATTTAGATGCCTTGTACGTGTGGTTCAAAGAAAACTTTGAAATTAATTAGATTCAATGTCAACGGAAAAATTAACATCAACTCCGACTAGTGACAACATGTCCAGAACCCTTGCAGCCGAGGTTGAATATGGAATGTTTACCCTTTCGCCCCTATTATTTTCTAGGGTTATGTTTGTTGAATCACTCAAATCGTACATTTCCTCGATGAAACTGTTCAGCCCAAGTGCGATCAAAACCTCTCGTTCGCTCTCAGATAGCCCGAATGCGTGATTATTTCTATTGCTATATTTTTGATAACTTACTTCCGGTTGTCCAGTTAAAGCCGACGTGGGTGTCGAATCTGCTTCTGCACTATGTATTAATCCGTAAGGGTTCTGTTTTCCCATTATAACTACAAAACCCTCATACAAAATTGCTTTAACGGGGCTTCCGTCTTTACCGTTGACGTAAAAACTTTTTGTGGCGGGATCGCTTACAAAGTAGTCCTTTTTACTTTGCAAAACTTTTAATTTGTCATAAGGTGTAACCCGAAAACATTCATTGTATAACGCTGATATTTCGGGAGTAAAAAGAAAATTAAATGCTAACCTTTTAAGTGAAAACGGGTGCTGAATTATATCAATATCGCGATCTGCGACGTCATCCAGCGATAAAGTATTGTGTAATTTTGGCATAGATTTCGCTTTGAGTATGTGCCCAACAACGGATTTTTGCGCGCCGTTCAGTATAAAGAGTTTTGTTCCCAAACACCCGTCTTGTTGGTAGGAAATTGAAACGTCACAGTACAAATTTGTATTGTCATCGTAATTAAGTTGAATCCTATTTAGAAATATCTTTTTAGTTTTTATCAAATCTGGATTTGGGGTCCAAATTAAATTCATGACTTCTTTGTTCAGCGGGTCGGGATTAATGGATAGATTTTTACCCAAATGAATAACTTTATCGCTTTTAAATTTTAAAAGAACTAAATAGGGTTTGATTAGAACGGGAAATTCATTTACCAAAACTTGAATTAATGAAACCTGTTGTAAATGCAAAGTTACAGTCACTATATTGTCAGTTGTGAATAGTTTCTTTTTATATACAGAATTTGCGTTTAAGACACACGAGTCTTCTATGTTGTATTCCAGGGGGAGTATTAAAATATTCGCCTTCAAACAATAAAAAGGAACACCTTTAATTAGTTGATATCTGTTTTTTTTCAGTAGCAATCTTTCATTGTTTAAAAAGGGCCAAGCCGTTACACCGCTGACACACTGTTTTATCGCATGTGTGATCATTGTATTCCTTACCAAGTTATTACTGTTTAGATTGAAAATCAACAGAGACGTTGGACCGTGCAAGTTACATTCCTCGGAGATTATTTCCGTCATTAATTTTTCTGACCGAGAAACTTCCATGGCAGAATAAGCACAGCCGTCCGGTAATATCTTATACAGGGTTAACGGGAAGGAGTATATTGTATACAGTCTACTACTTATGTGATAAACCTCAATACACGGATATATTGATTTTAATACACGTCTTAAAAAATTAGTCCACTGTTCAATGTTTACATCTCTCGGGGAGTGTTTGTATATAGATTGGTTGATGATTACGTACCACCAGCAATCTTGTAAATCTTGTAAATCGGTTGAAATTAAATTCAAATCTACATATTTGCTCAACAACCCTTCTATATGATCTTGGGGCATACAGTCCTTTTCCGAGGAGATGAATGTCCCAATAACAGATTCCAGCCCGTTCATACCCGGGGAATTCTCACTTGATGATGTAATACA
Source organism: Allygus modestus (assembly GCA_963675035.1). Lineage (NCBI taxonomy): Eukaryota > Metazoa > Arthropoda > Insecta > Hemiptera > Cicadellidae > Allygus > Allygus modestus. The sequence continues at coordinate 354,312,499 of OY776112.1, forward strand.
AATAAATCCACAATCTTCGATTTTAAAGTCGATGGGTATTTTTTTTGAATACAACGTAGTCAGTATATCTAACTGCAAGGTTTTTGAATATGTTGTAACGTCTAATTTTGTCAATACTTTGTACCTGCCGATATTATTGCTATAGTATTTCGGATTAGTGCCGGACGAGTCCAGACAGTCCTGCATATTGAAAACCGTATTTCTACCAATAATCGCATCAATAACGCCCATATTAACGCGTTTTGTTTGTGTTTTATTTATTTGCTTGATAAATAGATTCTTTTTAGGTAGTTTCAAAACCCTATTCACATCAACTAATGTTTGCTTTAACATTTCCGTAAAAATATAACCTCCATGGAAAATCCTGCGATTCCCGATACAACATTCCAACAAGTGCTTGATGTCATTAAAATCGTTCAGAATTGGAAACTCTTCAGCGGTAATCGTGATGTTTGGCCTTTTTTTGAACAGCGTTATACCTCTTTTTTTCCTGAGACAAACTACTTTATCGTAGTTTGTCCACGCCAGCAGTCCCAACGTATAACACTTACCTTTAATAACAAACGTTGTTGGCTTCATCTCGTCACAGTATCCACAGAGTAAACATTTCAACGAATCCTTCCAGTAAATATCACTCCATAATTTAAAACCGATTTGATTGTAGTTTGAAAGTAAAAAAAACATTTTACTTCCCACTAAAATGGGGCAGTTAAACAGTTGGTGACCGAAATAGTATGTATACACAGCCACCGTTTCACGTTTATTAATGGCACATGCTACGCTTTTAGTCGTAGGATAGAATACGAGACTTGGAAATTTATTAAAAATACAGTCAAATTGTTCACTTTCTACTCGTAAAATTCTTGTCAAAGACTCGCGAACATTCCATTCAAAATTTGAAACGGTTTCATTACCGGAACAATTGCAGGGTTCTTCTATTAGCCTCCATTTGAATTTTTTTAATCCTGTAACATCCACCATGTTTATACCGTTCACGGTTAACAACTGGTATTTATCACGATGAAAATAGTTTTTAATGGTTTTTAATAGTTTTTAATAGTTTTTAATAGTTTTAAATAAACATTTTAAAATCCACGGTTAAGAATAAGCTGCTTGAAGAATAACCATTATTTCGATATGAAACATGGTACTATCAACACTTGTTTCCTATCTAAATCCGGACAATCAAACGAAAATGTGTATGGATTGGCCCCAATCTGTGTGACCAAAGATTGTCTTGAATCTTATGCAAAATGTAAAAAAATTAAACTCTCCAATTATAAAAAAATCCCAAAGTCTTTGGCGTTTAGGCTAAGCAAAATTTGTCCAAACTGTTACTTTTTACAGTGTACGTGTAACATATCTAGCAATTTTTGCAACAATTGTAAAACGCGTTATATAGTACAAAGAGAACAGTTTATTGCTATTTTAAAAAAAATTATAAAAAATGAAATTTTATCTCGCTGTAAGATATGTAAAAATAAAATGGAACGTATTTTATTGAATTATAAGCATTCGTACAAAAATAAGTTAAAATTATTTGAAAAAAATACAGAGAATCCGATTGAAAATTTTAAATTTCGAATTCAAGTGGGAAATTGTACATACCCTCCAGCTTTTCTTTGGAACACAAATAGCACTCTATGTGATTTAATAATCAAACTCCTAAGGAACAATAAGACTTACGACCCAACACAAAAGTCACAAGTAAACATAAAACCAGACCCCCTAACATTCATTGGACAGGGTAAGAATAATTGTTTTAGGAAAATTCTTTTAAGTAAAAAATCCTACTACTCGGCACGTAGTGTCGTCACACCCGCCCCAAACTGTAAAACCAACGAAATCATCCTAAACAGAAAAATTTGGGCTTGTATGAACTATCCAAAATATGTTTTGGCTATAAGGTATCCAGTTTTAGATACCAGGGCGTTTACTTTCCATAGAGTTAAAAGTACGTGGAATGCACCAGTAGTAGGCCTACCCACCTCGATCACGGAAAAAAACAATTTGGATTTTGACGGGGACACTTTGAGTTTTTATGCCCTTAATAGTTGTATGTCTATTTCGGAATGCTACTTTTTATTAAATCCCGAATTCTCTTTCGTGGCGATGGGGGAAATCAGGCCCAATCTGACTCACGAACAATTGGAGACTATGTTTACGTTTTTTAAAATAAAGAAGCAAAACCTCTATAATTGGCTTTATGCAAAATATTTATTGTATGATTCTCATACAGCACTAAATATTTTTGAAAAGCTAAGAAGTGTCTTGATGAAACTTAATTGTATCGTAAAACCGACAGTTTCTTATCATGAATTTTACAACATTTTAAAACTGTTTTTGCTACACAGCTATGACGAGGAGGATTTTTGTAACATTTGGGAGACTAATGACATTACAAAAAACACTTTGTTCAACCGATACATGACTTCAAATAGTAACCGTTTTAAAAAGCAACATCTTCACTTGATGATTAAGTGTTTGAGGGGTTTAAATAAAATTGAATATTTGAAAGAATCTTTCAATAGTCGGTCCATTCTGTCAAAGTCGGGAGTGGAAATGATGGGTTATTCCACGCACAAACTCAGTTACGTCTTGCCCGAACTGTATTATGATAATGATGGTATTGTATACTACGGCATTGATCAAATAGCTTATCAGAATTTTAGAAGATTATATACTCCCGTCTACCCATTGAATATTCTAAGACAATATGCCATCTACAACCTAATCCGGCTTCGTTTTTGATTGATCTAATACTCTTTGTAATATTTTAAGAAATTCGTTGTAGTCTAGACCCGATTTTAATGGTTGCTCTAAATGCTCCGGTAATTTACACCTAGGATCTAATTCCTCAGTTTGAATGTTTAATTTATTTTTATTAATTATATTTGTTAGAAAGTTTTCTATTGAAGTACCGATGTCAATGGCTGGAGGTGGCCGTGGACAAATCGGCCAATTCAACCCCAATAAATATTCAACCGTAGTAAGAAGGATAGAGTCGTTTAACTGACTACTCTTTTTAGTTGTCGTGATAAACTCAACCGGATAAACGCTCTCAGACGGATCTTCAGTCATTTTTATTAAATAATTTTAAATAATTTTAAATAATTTCAAACAATTCCAATTATATCAATTCGAACGCTTCCTCATATAACATCTTAAAGCGGTCTATGGATATACCTACAATAACCTGTTCATATATCTTCTTAGATTTGTTGAGGCACGTGCCTACAGAATACCGGTGTTTCAATAAATTTAATATAGTTTCTATATCTTCATTGAAAAAACTCATTTGAAATTTAGAACATTTATTTGAAACCCTTATTGCATTAATTTCCGCAATCAGATCATTTATCCTTATGAATAGATTTGGAGATTCTATTATATTAAAAGCATTTAAGATACCACTCGTCAAATCATTTTTCCAGATCAACTCGTGAGAGTACCACTTCACCGATTTTGGGGGGTAAACTATATCATATTTATCGTTGTAGAAAATATTTGTTTCTAAATAGTATTTTTCCAACCAAAATATTGTTGCTAAAATATCGCTTGCTATAATTTTAAAAGTGTTTTGGTTACAGTAGTAGTCAGAATTATCTGGGAAAAAGTTTAAAAACGGAATCATCAAAATTCTTTTCATCGTGGCGAAATCCGCGTTCAACCTCAAGGAATTACAACTGCCCGTAAACAGCCACTTCATTTGAATATCGGTTCCGCAATTGTACAAAGTCCTCAGGTACATGTGGGCTCCGGAAACAATTTGTTTTAGAGTAGTGGGGTTTATCTTTTGTAAATCGTCTGCGTATACTATCTTTGCGTCTTTTGCGTTATATAAATCGGGAGCGAGAGTTGATATTTTTCCACGAATCGTATCAGTGCCAATGAAACTCATGGCTTTACCAAATAACGCGTACATAACACAACTCAAAGAGCTTTTTCCGTTCTGGCCTTGGCCATAGAATATGAATGCTCTCTTGATGCTCAATCCTAATAGGACAAATCGCAGCGTCCACAGCATGAAAAATACCAGCTCTACATCTTTTGAAAACAATGTAAGAAAATAGCGCAAACAGTTATACACCGGACATTCCCCCTCGCTGTTGCACTTCTCTAAATCATTGATACAAAGCTCGGGACCATTTTCTTTTGAATAATTGTAACGGAAGTAATCAATAACTCCGTCGGGACAAAGTGAACTTTCGCACTTTGCACCGATGTTTTCATTAAGAGTATCGAAAACTTTTTGATACGTGCAAGAACGGTTGCTGATGTGTTGAATCTTTTCCCTCATCCCCTTCCAACTGAGTCTGCACGGATATCCTCTAAATAGAGGTGTGTGTGAAAAAACAAGATACTCGTTACTGATTAACACGAAACCGTCCTTAAAAGATACAACATTTGTTGGAAACTCAATCGTGATTACTCTGCCCCAGAACTGGATTAAATAAGTGTAAATCTTGGGAAGGCTTTCTTCGGGTTTATTTTTTTTTCGCCTCTTTTTCAAACCACTTTCGGTTTCCAATTCTATATCATCACAACCGTATTTATGTAATATTTTCAAAGGTAAAAACACGTGCTCTAACCTGTTTAAGGACATACACCAAGAGTTCTTTTCGTAATAAAATATGGAACCGTCCTTCTGAGTTGCATATATGGGATACATCAACTTTACTAGTTCTAAAATAGATAAAGACTTTTTGTTGACAAGCGATAAAATGTTTGACGATATGAAGACGCTTTCATCAGTAGAGTCGTCAAAAATTAATTCCACTTTATTTGACTCTGTATACGATTGAACAAAGAGGCATTTTAAAAATAGCAACGGGTTTAGTTTACGAAATGACTTTTCAGAATCTTCACACAATTTTACAGTTTCCTTGACTAACTGCACAATCTTACTCGAAATGTTAGTGAAATAGTTCACAAGGTCTGTGTTTTGAATTTCACACAGTATTTCTTCTGCAAAGGATGTGTTGGATTCACAAATTCTATCATATAGTGCTATTAAGAACACGAATATATTAAATATAGCTCGAGACTTACCTCCGGTGTCGCCAGTTGTTAGGTCTGTATAAAAAACCAAGAGTTCCTCCCTTAAATAGGACAGACTGAAAGGAGAAAGCGACTTTTCAATTTGGGATTCGCCTAGTACTATTAAGCAATTATTTTTGTAAAACCGCGACACGGCAAAATCAGCATATGGAAGTACGTTTTTGTTTATTGTTATCACACCCTCCAAGTCATCACCCAATAGCGCAAGTTGTGAATGTTTGTAGACTTTTACATTATTGCAATTACCAAAGTAACATCCTTGAAATTGTTTGAGTAAATCCAAAGGGAAATAAGCTTGTACGCTGTCTGGATCATAATTTTTTATCACCGAATAGTTTTTTACAAATGAATTATCAAATTCATTATTTATCAATAACTCCCTTCCAGACTCCCAAAATTCAATGTTTTCGGTTAAATTATAGGACCCAACTGGTAGATAAATGTCTTTATTTTGTTTTTTCGATAGGGGTAAATTCCAGTTGATGGGTTGGTCGATTACGTTGTTTTTAATAAAGTGTGGGTATTTACCGATTAAAAGCTTCTTTAACACCTCAATAAACCAGATATTATCTCCTCTGTATAAGACTAAATCTTTAATTTCAAAATGGACACCGTTTGTTGCGCTCTCGAAAATATCTTTGTTGTCTAGGAAGTTTAGATTTTTTTTTACCATCAAAGTCAATTCAAACTCTTGGTCATTTATTAAATTGTTTAAAATACTTTTAACGGCTTTTGAAAAATCATCACAAAACTCCTTTACAATTGTCCTATCTATATTTTGAAGTTTCTTAAAATCTACATCAATCACAACGTGATGGAACTCCAAATGGTTTAAATTAACGCATATACAATAGTCAATATTCCTATTTAACAAAGATAAAATATAATCTATAACTTCATGATTATAATGCTTTAAAATACAAGCGTTACATTTAAAAATAAACGATTGAATTTTTAAAACAATATCCGATTTAGAGACGCATTTGTAATCTGCATCCGATTTTGTTAAAAATCCAGGCAAGTTTCTTAGTTGGTAAAAGTTGTATATAAGTGCTATGAGGTCATTCATAAGATTAAATGACTTTGAAAGAGTGCGTTACCGATATTTATCACCTCTCTCCTTTGTCATATAATAAAATTTACAAATTCGGGCTATTTGCAACTGAAATTCTACTTTTGGAAAATAAAACAGCAATCGGGTCTAATAAAAGGAGTTCCCGGGCGCGGAAGGCTCATAAGAATGGAGCGCCAACCATCAACCAGCGATACAATAACCCTTTGGGCAGAAGAAGACCAGATTGAAGACTATATGGATCAGGAGGAACAGATAGACTTATTATCACAGCTAAAGTCCAAACACTTTGAGTCTTTACAAAAGACGTTATTTTTCAGACTCTCTGGATTAATAATTGCTCGCTTGGATGGAATAGTTAATGAGGAAGATTTTCAAACCATTATTAAAGAATTTTTGTTAGAATATACACAAAATTATGATTTAATTGACAAATTAACTATTCAAATTTACCACATTATGAGAGAAATAAACAAAAACGTACCAGGAAATGAAAATTACTATGGAAATGATGGTATCAAAGTCACATTTAAAGGAAGTGAGAACGCGAGACGAAAAGTTGTTTTCGTAGACCCGATAGATACCAATCAATTCTCAAACCTCCTCCAACTTTCAGATTTTAGTTTGATAAATAGAATTGAACTGGGTGTATACGCTGTTATGTTAGAAATGGGATTTAACCAGTTTAATCAAAACGTCCGAACTGAGATTGAAAAGATTCGTCAAAGGGCGCATGTGGATTTATTGCCAGCATACAGAAAAGGAGTTGACCTTGTGATTAACAATTCAATGTATATGACAAATCGTACGTATGGCGTTATGTACAATAGGTTTTACAACCGCGTCTTGAAGCGGTTTGTAGATAAAATTTAAAATAAAAATAATGGAGATTAGTGAAACCGACGTTTTACTTTACATAAAATCTTATCAATATTCAAAAGCTAAAAAACTCCTGTCATCTTTTTTAAAAACCCTTTTACAAACTCTTCAGTCTCAGCAGGGTGAAAATGTTTTAGTGTTGAAATCGAGCGAAGACTGTATAAGTTCGTTGATATTTAGTTTACTTTCAAAGAAATCTACAAAACTGCACAAGGCCCAGTATGACGAACATTTTGAAAACTATAGAGCTCAATATAAAGACATGCTCCGTTTTTTAAGTGCAAATATGTTTGAGTTTTTAAACTGTTATCAGTTAGTTTTTAACGATGACGCGGAGCTTGAAACCTTTTTAAAAAGTGGAAGTGATGTTTTGGATATATTGATAAGCTGTAAAATTGACAAAAAAATTATGTTATTACAAGATCTTAATAAAAGATTAACTGTTATCGGCGCACAAGATAATTTTTCACCATCGAATGTAATAAGTATATTTGAAGATATACTGTCTAAAACAAATTCTTTTACACTATCTAAACTAAAGGCCGGAATCGAGTATGTTGTAAATACTTTCGGCGGTAGGGAGTTTAAATGGAAAAGTTTAGAAGCTCCTTATAAGTTTGTTGAAAAAATGTCTGATAAACACACAACAACAGAAACGCCCCTAAAATTCAGTAAAGCCTTACAGACTGACGATTTAATCATCGATGACGGTAAAATATTGTTTGCCGAGACGGTTGTAGATATTTTAGGTCTAACAGATGTTGACTTCCAAACATTAACCTACAGTAAAATTAACTCTATTTTAAATGAATTTGTTCGTAGCAGATTAAAGAAAACAGTATCTTCAGAAAATATCTCAGAGGCAGATATCAAATGTATGTATTTGAAATATACAGACTTGTGTGAATTATTTTCAATTATATTAGACGAATTGAAAGTTTTAGAACCACGGGTTGCTGTTACAAAAATACAGACTATTAATCAGGTGATTGAAAAAATATTTCATCTATTCAATGTTGACGATGAATATGTGCTGTTTGGTATGTTGGAAGAGCAACATAAATTAGTTAAGACTCTAAATATAAATCAAACAAATTATAAACTCATACAAGAAATTATCAGCAACCTGTTATATCTTAACAACAACTCAACCCTGATTAAATTTGGTAAAGAATTTAAAGAATTACACAAAACATTTTTAGATTGTGATTTCAACAGTTTGTTTTCTTTAGAAAATATTGGGATTATGTTAAAACAGTTGAAATCTTTGACTGTGGATATGGAATCAATAAAGAATCAACTCTCTAATAAAATTATCGCCTATAACCGGTTATATGTAGATGTAAAACCATTTCTGGTTTTGGAAAATGAAATGGGTGTAGACCTTGCATATATCGTGGATTTCCTAGATAGTGTTTATAAACAAAAACCGCTCAACGTAGATGTAAAGAATTTCCTCAATAGTTGTCAAAGGCGAATAGTTTTATTTGAGGAGGTCAGAAAAGAAAGTGTTCAGTTGAAATCCGAAAACATACGTCTTTCTACTGAGGTCACCAATTTGGAAAAAGAATTGTCAGATTACCAAAAGTTAAAAACCGATAACATGTATTGCAATCAAAAACTATCAGAGCGCGAACAGATTATTCAAGATTTAAGGCTAGAAAATGAACAGAGCTCCGAGCAATTGGCTCTGTTGGAAAAGGAACACGAACAGTTCAAGAACGCTCTTGTCTTAGCTGAACAATACAACATAGAAAGAAACAGATACATCGAGGATTTGGAAAATCAAATACAAAACTTTGTCGTTCCCGTGTGATGAGACTCAAATCGGTTGAAACACTGAGAAAAATAATCCAAGGAACTGAAAAACGTTGTTTTTACAGTATCTACAAAATTTGGATGTACTTGGCCCAAAGATTTTTTATACTTCATTATACTTCATGCACTGTGCTGACTGTATATTTGAGAGGGGAAGATTCTCTGCGTTGGAGTATTAAACCCCGAAGTGTTTGATTCCTTTTTTTGTGACACGTTTTATAAAATATTACAAACATAAATAAAATATGAATTTCATAATATTTGTTGTTGTTTGTTTTTTTGTATTCCTTAGAATTATTTTGAAAAGAACAAAACATTTTAACCTTTCAAATTTACCAATGAAATCTATTGAAACAGATTGTAGGTTTCAACCCAAAAAATGTCCACAAGGTGTGATTAAATGTGACTGTAAAAACTATTGCAAAAGTAAAGATGCCAAAATTTTGAAAACAGATGAAAACTATTACTGCTACATTCCCCATTACTACTTTGGCTGTAAACAGGATTACGGGACTTATGATTTTGATGGAACTTGGAAATGTCTCCCGAAGTATCCCGGTGTTTTTACAACGTCCGGGGACCAGATAGTGGGCAAATATCCATATTCAAAAGCCAACAGTATTGCAAAAAACGTGGATTATAATGATCCTTCACAGTACAAAGTCGATTGTACTGGGTTATACGATGAGTATGGGAATAAACTTGTTAAAGCAACTCTGAATCGCGGGGTATCTTTTTGCGTAAAGGATTATTGTTTAAACAACACACCCAACAATCCGGCCAGCGGTTATAATTTCATCACGGGCCTATGTGAATGCACTAACGGTACTCGAAACTTGGACGGTGGTGACAAGACTACGCCTTGTGTTTTGAGCCATCGGAGCACTCATCAAAACGCCCCCTTTATAATAAATTGTTACAACAAGGATTCTTATTTAAAAGACGTGGTTTCAAATTATTTAATAGAATGTCCCGATGGGGAGGAGTATGTCGCATCGAAAGAACATGATGTCAAAATTGTTAAAATATATTCTTAAATAAAAATGATTTATTTTTGTAAAAAGTGTAATTTGTATTATAATTATAATTTTTTAAAAGACATCAAAATAAACAGAAAGTTATGTTTAATGTGTTTATTAGAAACTATGGATAAAATATATTGTGATAATGATATTTGCCTTGATATGGACACTCCTTTACTACGTAAACCGTTGATATGTGATTACGGGTTTTTTGATGTGATTTATTATGTATAATAAAACAAAATGGAATCATCTGTAAAAAACGACTTGATTGATACTTATTTTGCTGATGTGAGAAAGCGGTTTCCTAGACGTCGTTACGTGTTGAAGGGTATAAATGATCTAATTCAGGGGGACATTATGGATTTAAAAAAATACGAAGAATTCAACGATGGTTATATCTATATACTGACCGCAATTAACTGTTTTACAAAATTTGCATATATAGAGCCATTAAAAACAAAAACGGGTGACGAAGTAACAAGCGTCATGAGTAGAATATTACTACGAGTTTTTCCGATGGTTAGAAACCTACAAGTAGATCACGGTGGGGAGTTTTACAACGATAAGTTTAAAGCCCTGATGAAAAAATATAACATTAACATGTATTCTGTCTATACGGAAATCAAAGCATCATTTATTGAAAGGTTTCATAGAACATTTAGGAAAATGCTTGTAAAGGAGACTTACAAGAGAAACTCCCCCAAATGGATTGATTTTTTACAAGATGTCTTAGATAGATACAACAACACAATTCACAGTGTAACTAAATTCAAACCCTCTGAGGTGTCATTTTCGCATGAAAAAATTATTCTCAGACGGCTGGCTCCGAAAAAACACCCCAAGAGAGCGAAACCTAAATTTAAAGTTGGTGATTATGTTCATATATCGAAATCCAAGCACGTTTTTGAAAAATCTACTTTTAATTTTACACCGCTGGTATTTCAAGTACGAAAAGTAGTACTAGAAGACAACCCCGTGACTTATAGACTCAGAGATACTGAGGGTAGTAGGGAACCCATCAAGGGAACGTTTTATGAACAAGAGTTAAAATTAGCCGTGCACGGCTTAACTTATGTTGTCGAAAAAGTAATCAAACAGAAGAAAATTCGGAATAAACCTCACTTGTACGTGAAATGGCTTGGGTTTGACTCGGAACGGTGGAATTCCTGGATTCCAAAAGAGAATGTTGTAGTTTAATTGAAAATTAATTGCCAATTAATTGCGAATTAATTGCCAATTAATTTGAATTAATTGTGAATTAATTGCGAATTCGATTCAAAAGTTTTGTAATCGAGCCTCCCGATTTACAGCTAAAACAATAAAAAACACCAATTTTCAAATTTACACTCATGCTTGGGTTTTTATCGGTGTGAAAAACGCAACACGTCTTAAAAATATCATCTTCGGTTTTAAAATATTCTTTTACCATAGTATTCCTCATCCCACCTGCAACCCCTGCAACCTTTGCAATCATTCCTTTCCGAGCAGGAAGTTTGCGGATGTTTCGTAATAAATTAAACTGTTGTCCACATGACTCGGGAAATTCGACATGTTTGCCAATGTAAAGCGTACCTTTGGACTGCTCAATATCTTTTTCATTCAAGTAAAACCCGTAGTATATGTTATCAACTTTTAGAGTCGTAATTAAATGGCGTGTGGGTAGGTTCTCTCTATTAGTATCACACTTTACGATGATTGCGTCGTTATCGTTCCGGAATAACATGTTAAATAAAAAAACTGTTATATTACGAACAAATATATTCTATATATTTTTCAAATAAATAAAACAGTGGATTGTGCACTAACAGACATATTAAATAAAAGTAGTAAAAAGAGATATAAGCTGTAATTGAAGACGCCCCCGATATGTCAGCACTGGTGGTGTTGTCGTCATAAAAGTGGACAAAACTCAAGTAGTTATTATGTTCCCTTATGAACTTGCCAGTTAACCGTTGATGTTCGAATAACACTTCCCAATCCAGCTTATCTTTAAACCTGTCGATGAAATTCTCAGATAGATTTTGATATTTGCTTACTACTTCCCAACAGTTATTAAAATTTGATGTCATCTCCACAAGAAAGTCTTCAGAAAACTGTTGTCTTTGTAGAATATGGATCCAGTTAACTTGATGAAAATACATTCTTAACATGGTCACCGTAAAAAAATAATGTATGGAAAGTTGTTCCCAATCCATATAACTATCAAACCGTTGAACAAAACTATCTGTCAACACTCCTTCCGGGAACCTCGGCTCTTGAGATATTAAACTCCAGGCAGTAATATTGGATGCAATCATCGTGCAACTGTCTGGTTTAGCCATGCGAGTGTCCTTTTATACAATTTTATACAATTTTATACAATTTTATACAATTTTATGCAAAGACTTCGTCCAATTTAGCAACCAATTCAAAAAGATTTATGTTCAGGAAGTAATTTCTGATTTTGTACCAACAAGTACATATTACAATATTAAAATTGTCACTTACAAGTGGCAAATCTGGTGTTTTTAAAATTGTCGTTGAGTATCTGGAAATTGGAATATCAACTACATAGTAAAAGCACGAGTATGTTTTATTGTTTTTAGCGGTATAAGTGTAGTCAATGTTTGACAAAATGTTAATTAAATTTTCGTTAAAACAAATACCAGTTTCTTCAAAGAATTCTCTTACGGCACAGTTAAAAGGCGTTTCAGATTTCTCTCGTACACCCTTTGGAAATTCGTAAATCGTATTACAACCAAAATACATGCTAAGAGCCATGTCGGTGCTAGCATTTTCATAGGGTATAATGTTGTTATTCAATCGGTTATAAAGCGCGTAGTTAATTCTACTTAGGACTAGTGTATTTTTTAAATTTCTATCTACAAGTATTATCCCGTACCGTTTAGACTTCATACTTGTTTAAAATTATCTTGACTTGAGAACAGTATACGGTGAATCAGAGGAATACACACATCAAACTCGTCGTAATACTTAAATAACACACTGTTGCTATTACAAACACATTTGTTTTCTTTGACATCGTCGCAAAAATGTATCGTTTTTGAACAATCTTTGCCATAATAAAGTGAACTACAAACACATTGATATTTCACCCCTTTTTTATTGGAATCGTATATAGCCGTTAATTTACCAAAAATACAATTTGGTTTTAAAGTATCGGTATTAACAGTGCATTGACTTTCCAAACAGATCCAGGGTAATCCCTTATTGCAAATGTCTAAACATTCTTTATCAGTATTACAGTTAAATTTCTTTCTTAAACAATCTGAAAGTTCATATTTATGTTCACTATGTAAAATCTCGTCTAAAACTGATAGATTATTTTTATCATAATCGTGAGTGGTTGGAGACTTTTTTCTATTATACATTATGAAAAGTAAAATAAATCCAACCGATGTAAATATGAATGTTTTGTTTAAAATCATATTTTTATTATAATAAAAATAACCAATGATAAACTACATGGCATTATACGCAATTATTTTTGTGGTAATTTTATTAGGCGCCGGCGTGTATTACTTCTACAAAAAATATAAATCAAAGAAGGGTGATGATTCAAAGGACAAAAGTGAGAGCAAACAAGCTAAAGGTGGATCAGCGGGTGGCGGAGGGACTACTCCAGTGAGTGGCGGGGGCACTCCTCCCGCGGGTGGTGGAGGCACTCCTCCCGCGGGTGGCGGAGGCACTCCTCCGGCGGGTGGCGGGGGGAGTGGAAATAAAAAATCAGGACAAAGTGGATAATAACACATTAATAAAATAACACGGGCGATTGTATATCTTACACGTTTTTTTCATTTATAAAAAATACAAAACATGGTCGATATTATGTCATTGGGTCTCGGAGCGGCAGTAGGTATTGTCATAGGCGTATTACTATATATGATGTACAAAAAGTTTGTTGAATGAATGGTTTACCAATAAAATACTTTTCTGAGTTCTAAACAATAAAGTAAATATTTTAAGTCTTCAACTTCATCAAATAATATATTATTATGAAACAATTTAAACCTATCAATTACAGAATGGTTATTTGTTATTTTTTCACTTTGTAATAATTCAATACCCGTAATGAGCTGCATACTTTTTATTTTAAGATTCTAAACTCTTCAACAAATCTAAAGCCTTTAAAAAGTATTCCTTATTAATTTCTTTTTTTTTATACAGATTTATATTTTTTATTAATTCGTAGAGTTCAAAAAATTTCACTATCCTCAAAAAATCCTTTTTGTCCTCGGGCAAACTAGAAATTCGAAACATTTGCCAGAGTTTATTCAAACAGTTTTCCCTCTCATAGAAATCTTGTAATTTGTGTGTTATGACTTTATTCAGTTTTTCACTATACGCGTCTATCTTATTTCTTCTGAATCTCTCCCTGTCGGCTCTTCTCTGTAACAGAGACCTATCATCTAATTTATCTTTTAAAAATGTAACATTTGAATTAGATCCGCAATCTATGACGTAAACCAAATCATAAAATCTCACACTCATTTTTATAATAAAAATGTTGACACGTCGCTTTAACGGTCCCAGTGCTGTTGTTGAGGGTGAGAGATATGGATTAAATTTATTATTCCAAAACCCCCACCTTATATATTGGATTCCAATATGTTATAAGGTGGCAGACCACGAATTTCAAAATCCGAGTAACGTAACATTTGAATACAATTTTCAACTGAAAAGGGTTACTAAACATACAATATTTTCCAAATACGCATTTGATTTAGTATACTACTCAAATAAAGGGAATATCCCATTCAGGACAAGCTCAAATTTAATTTCATTTATTGTAAGTGTTTTGATTTGTATTTTATTTGTAAACATCTCCCAAGGTGCTGGTACAAAATAGCACAAAATATAATATCTTCACGCTAGGATTTTACGTGTAGACTTTGATTTGGAAATTTTTGGGGAATTTTTTGGGGAATTTTATCGCTCTCTCTTTCCAAAAGATTTTTAAAATTGTTTTAATTAAAAATACTAAAAGGTATATAATAAGTATAATCAGAGACAATATAAAAATTGGAAATTCAAGAAATGCAACAAAAACAATCTCCATTTTTGAATATTTATGTACCCGGTAGCTCCGGGTCCTCGATTGAACACTTACGTTTTTGTTCTAAACTTTATTTTAGCCGAAATTATTTTAATCACTAAATTTTTCTAAGTTCAGAGTAAAAAAATCATATTTTAGCCGAAATTATTTTAAGTACTAAATAAGACTTGGGCTGATTCTGTGAATCTACAAACATAGTATTGTAAAAAAAACTTATAAAAGAGAATTTATCCAACCAATTACCACTCCATGACTAACATTGCAATGATATATAAACATATAAGGCAATTTAACAACGAGATTCCTAGAATTATTGAAAATATTAAGTACCAATACAGTTTTTATAAACATTATTATAATCCTGATGCAAGATATTTGCAAACAGATTTACAAAAGAATTAGGCATTTACCCGCAATAAAGAACACAATAGACATTTAATATTTTTATTCATACCCTCTTTGTTCCAAGTAGGTTTGAATCTTATAAATATTTTCAAGGGCGCACATGAAACTATTAAATCTATGATAATAACAATAATTATTTAGATACTTAGATTTTAGTTTTTTAAGTGATGGCATGTCGTCTAAATTTTCAACTTTGGCGTTCTTAAAAAGTCTTTGAAGGAACACTTGTTTCTCTTGACCCTTTACGTAGACGGTGGTGTTTTGTGATAACAGCTCCGCCAGTTGTCTCTTGACGTAATTGAAGGACGTGGTTCCTTCCTGCCATGGAATTCCGTGGTAATAGTTTGCGTTGAAGATCGCCTGTCTTCTGTAGTCCGGAGATAGTTTGTCAAAATTGTACGGCGATTTTACAAACCAGTGTCTCAGAAACCAATTACCGCTGGTTTTTGTAAGTGCAATTTCTTTAATAATAAAATTGTTTTTGTTGTCTTTAAATCCTTGAAAATCGATAATATAAGCATGTTTAGCCATGTTGAGACGTCCTTAGATATCGGAATCAGCGAGGTAAATAGAGCTCTTTTCGGTTCTCTATCAGACCAAACACCAGTGCAGGAGTTCAGCAACTACTGGTATATTGGGGGGACCCGTTCCTTTATAAAGCCTCGGAATTTGTATTATGCCCTTATTTCAAATGTTGACGGGGGTGGGAGAATTTGTTGAAAGCAGGGGAATATAATAGTTTCTCCGTGTGAAACAAAACATACCTACCATTTACATACATACTGTAGTTTCAAACTCCTACATAGTCTTCAACATGGATCCGTGTGATGATGTCTCGTACCTAAGCGAAAGCGATTCGTGTGATGATGATGATGTCTGTTACCTAGGCGAAAGCATTTGCCAAGCATGTCGCCACCAACGCGCTCAGGGCGCGGGCGCGTCGGAGGACAGTGGAGTTGGCTGGATCATTATAAATTTGATGAAGGACGGGAGACTCGTTCGCAAAATAGATTTCAACGGGGAACTTTTGAAATTGGAAGTAAAATCTAATGGAAATTTTGACAGAATAGAATTCGAATTTATAGATACTAAGGCCATGTCCCTTAGCGGGTTCTCAGAGAGGCAGATTATTCAAAAAGCAGATTTTTTTTCAAAGTATAACAAATTGGACGTCCACATTTATACCAAAGACAAATGGCATGAGCGCGAATCATTTTGGATTGAGGATGATTGTGATGAAACAGATCGTCCATATACTAGCCTCAAAGAGTTTGGAGAATTTAAACAAGAAGAGGTAGATTACGTGGTCATTAAATTTAGAAACCCAAAGTATGATGACTCTTCAGATGAGGAGGGAGAGGAGAGGATCGAGTTTGCAATCGACTTGCAAGTTGGACGGGGGAGGAGATTGAAAAAAAATACGAGAAGTTTGGATTAAAAGAGGAAGAGGGTAGCTTAGGACTATGGATGTTATCATAAGCGTTCACACACAAGCGGCATTGTTTCAGAGTTTATCAACTATTATTATTTTAAGGTTTTAGTTTACCAACTTCAAAACTTAAAATCTTTAATGTTGTACAAGTTATCACTATCTTGTTAAAATATTTCGTCATTTGACTAACCCACAAAAACATAAAGACCTGGCTCGCTAAGAAAGATTGTATGTTTCTCATTATGGGTTAGGGGGGCGTTTCACCCCCCTCGTACTTCCAGTCTTGTTTTGCGGTGTTTTTGTCTGTTAACGTTTAAGAATAAAGAGCGCTAAAAGTATCGTCAAAATAAATGTTATATTCTAATTCATCGTGGAGAATTTAGCTACTTTTTTTATAATCCTTTCTCTAGAGAATCCACTATTTAGCATAGCCCTACTGCTCAAAAATTCAACCCCTATCCTGTCAAAGTCTGCATTTGATTTTAAGTCCAATTTTAATGGCTTTCCATCAAATTTTATTTTTCGAACGGGTCTTCCGTCATATAGGTTTCTTTCACACTAAATTATTCTCTTTATGTTGCACTCCAGTAAAAATGTGATAACTACTTACTTTAAAAAATATATTTTCACTAAACTCTAAAAACAACTTAGGATCAAGATTTTCTTAGGCGAGTTGAGTTGTTGAACTTACCTCGGCCGCTTCAGAGACTAAATAGACTATCTTTTTATCATATCAGAGGGGAAAATTCAGGTTTCGTTAAAGCAAAGTTTAAAGTTAATGTTTATTTATTAATTCAATTAATGTAAAAAAAATAACAAAATTGCATTAATATTTGAGAAAAGAAGAAAAAAAAAATAAAATTTAGATTAAATTTTGTAACACAGAGCGTTTTCCACTAATACAAAAATGGAATATGTAGATTCAAAGTAATTTAGAAGAGGAAAAATCTAGACTGAGAAACACTTAGTCTCTTGGTGATTTTTGATGTATTCCCTCCTCCTTGGACAGTCGCGGATAAAAAACAATATTGTAAAATTTTTCATATTGTTTTTTATGATATTCCACACCTAATCTTTCCCTCCTGTCCATGGGTTTACAGTTGTCGTGAAGTATACTATAAAACTCAAAGAGTTCGTTATTCTTGGCGTACATCATTGATTCAAATGGAAGAGTTAACTGAAACGGCCGGGCAAAATCTTCTTCTTCGTTGAACTTAAACAAACTTGAATAGTGATATCTGCATAACGAACATGGTAATAAAAGATCAAAAAATCCCGTTAAACTGCATAAAGCTTCTTGATATTCTTCTTTAAGTTTAGATTCCTCCATTTTATCTATAACCAATGTTGTGAAATGTATTACTACCCAGTACGAACTACCCCAAGCGATCATTCCACTAACTATTTCATAAAGCCTAGAACACGGTATAGCGTCTGTTGATTTCTTAATGGACCCTACCGGAAAGAATTTTGAAATGCTATCAATAAATAACTTGGAGTCCTTAATAGACATGTAATTCTCAATTGTAATAAACGGAAGAACAACGTCTTTTGAAAGATGTTTAACCCCTTTCAAGTATTCCACATTTTTTCTGTACAATTCATCATTAAGTTTTATTTTGATTCCCAAAACACAATTGATAATTACAACCAAAACATCCAAGAGGTGATTTTTATTTTGTAAAATCTCTTTTCTGCTATTTTCAAAACCCCATTCCTCGTGACTGTAGATTTTCGGCAGTATTCCAAGAGCTAACCAGTTATAAACAACAAAGGGCAAATAAGTAGCAGGATGGTTTAAATGAAAATCTTCAAATTTCAATACGTCTCTGTACTTTATGAAAATACAATTAGACATTTTTTATATAATTTTATTTACTTCTCGACCGAGAACGACTTCGCGACCTAGATCGTCTAGTTCTAGACCGCGATCTAGACCTTTTGGGGCATTTATTTCTAAGCTTGGTAAAAGATTTTGGTCCTTTTGCGGTAGAATATTTAAAATAACCAATAGTGGGACGTTTTTTTCTCTTAATATTCATACAAGTGCACACAGCGGTTTGAGATTTCTTAGACTTTTTCATGATTTTATTTATAACAAAAAAATATGTAAAAATAATAAACTCTCGAGTGATCATGCACTGATCATGCACTGATCATGCACTACAATCATAGAGATTACCCCAGTTGCGATGTGTTCCTCCAACGTTGATCACTAGAAAATCCGCACGGTGGTGCCAACCATCTTCTAGAAGTATTAGAATGCTGCAAGGAATTCTATATATAAATGGGGGAGTGATTAGAAATATTAGTTCTTCGTTTGAGATTATTTACTTTAAATTTCCCCGGGGCGCACTCTACAATCGGGGTAATATTGGTTTCAGAATAATAATTTTAAAAATTCAAAATTATAACAAAAAACACACAAAAAACACACAACTCAACCCGTATTAACTTTATTTTTAATTACACAGCTTGTTTGTAACTTAAATAAATAATAATGTACATTTTACTTGTCGGGCTGGCATAAAAATAAAAATAAAATAATGAAAAAACAATAGGTCCTCTTAAGACAAAGCCTGCTATAGGGTTCCATCACTTAAATTAAAAATAATGTAAAGTAGGCGAACAGAAATGATCGAAATATAATAAACACAATTGTCTCAGACAACCCATGTGTATACAAAAATTAAACAAAAATTAAACGTAAATTTAGCGTTAAAATTAAACGTTAAGAAAAATACAAAATTAAATATTTGACGCGCCTTATTTCTCTCATGAACACTGAAATTCAGCGTGTGCTCAGTGCATAAAAACTAATTACAGAAAATAAATAAAACTGTATTTGTAGATTCATATAGTCTATCATATAAATTATACACGTATTATAATATTCTAAGGTTTACTCTTTCAGGCGGCTTATGGCACCTCTCCAGAGACTTGCCTCTGGGGTTGGTCTCCCCAGGTGCCGTCGAAGCTCATTGCATGCAATGCATAGTCCCCGTGTGAACCCTCAGCTATAATATCAAAAATAAAACTATTGCTGAATTTGAAATAACAATCAGTATTCTCTAGTTGAAATAACCATTTCCTTAATCTACATAAAAAAAAATTAATATTAAATGCAATCTTAACATTTTCAGGAAGTTTATTAAACAGTTTCGGAGCTATAAAATTGAAAGTTTTTGTAAAAAATGTATTGGTTGGCTTGGGAATAAAAAACTGGTTAGCTTTCCTTAATTTTTTTCTATACTCATTCTCATTTTGGGGCATATTTCCACTTTTATTGTAGAAAAGTTTTAGAAAAGTTTTAGTTTTAGAACTTTATAAACATAAATATATTTAAACGAAAAAATTCTCTGACTTATGAAAAGGGGTTTTGATCATTCATATCTGGTTTTGTATAAAATCAATCTTAAAATATGTTTCTGCTGCAAATATAATGGTTTAGTATATGACTCATGGGTATTACCCCAAAAGACTATGCCTTATACTATTATAGGGTTGGAAGAAGGTCTAGTAAGGCCAGGTTGTAGGTGCCGGGTTGCTGAGGACTATAGAGATATTTTTATATACTATTTAATTATACACATTTTAAAACCTGTTTTCTGTCAAGCCGTTTTAAAACGTCGATAACGTCGATAAATATTCTTGTTCTTCTAACGATAGTTCTGGGGCCGTGATCACCATCCTGTTAGGATTTTCCGGAAATAGTATACAGTCATCTGTGACACCAACAATAGATTCTTCATCCGCTTGTCTAACTTGAATTAATCCAATTAAATTTCCTTCTTCTGCAAAGTTCAAACTATCTGAGTCGTTACGCACTTCTGTCGTCTCTTGATTCGTGGCGGAACACTGCTGTATGTTATTATCTACTGAAGGTGGTTTTGAGTTTTTTTTGCGATATTGTCGCTTTTGAGAAACCTTGTGTATAATTGATTGTTGTTCGTCGGGCGGAAATTTAAATAATAATCTGTTTATTAAATGTTGGAATTCGTGATGATAATCTTCTTGCAATAGGGTGAATTTGGATTGCATGATCAGAAATCTTAGAATGCGTGTAACAATCTTCTTTTGCTGGGGTGTATACACGCTCTCCATTTCAAAATGACGCGTTTGCAAGTTCACGATATATTTAAGTGAAATTAGTTATTTACTTTTAAATTTTTAAAGATGTCTAAAAGTCATTTGTTTACACTTTCAGTTGTATGATATATTTAAATGTGATTTAAATGTGATTTAAATGTGATTTAAATGTGATTTAAATGTGATTTAAATGTGATAACTACTTACTTTGAAAAATATATTTTTACTAAACTCTAAAAACAACTTGGGCGAGTTGAGTTGTTGAACTGACTGACTTCGAACCAAGAAACGATTCTAGACACTCTCTCGGGGACAAACCAGCCCGGAAATCCGGTTGCAGAACACGGAAACTCGCTCGGGGATCTTGTGTAAATAGTGACCGGCGACTCACACCGTGACCCAGTTGCGCAACACGCAATTGTACTCACACCGTGACCCAGTTGCGCAACACGCAATTGTACAACAGAACTACATTAGCCTTCGTAACCTCGAGAATTTTAAAATTCTCAAGGAAGTGGTATATAAACAAACACAGGAAGCCGCGGTGGCCTTTTGTTGTCCGCGTGCACGTATGTATTGTTGTTACAGTTTAGATGTGGCTAGTAATTTTATACTTTTTGTTTAGTGAAAATAATAGTTTTTCCTGGTAAGTTTTAAAATATAACTAAATATGGAGAAGATGAACAAATTAATTGCATTATTAGAGCAAAACAATAATGTGTACGGGAATTTATCGAATCTATCAACCGTAGAAGTGCTACATTTATACATCAAAGTAAGAAATGAATCTGTGCTGGAAATATTGAGAAACAAACTATTAAACTTCCCAACCGACAGTTGGAACATGATTTCTCTTTCAAATAATTTGAAAACGCCATTTTTGATGGAATTCCGACATAAAATTAACTGGGTAATTCTTTCTCAAAACATTAGGTTAACAGCTGATATTCTGTACAGGTTTCAAGATTATCTGGATTTGGACATTATTGTAAAAAGGGGCTATTTCATACCAGAAGATATAATTTTTAAAAAGTATACTGCAATCAACATACAACAACTTCTACGTATGCAGAATTTATCCGAAGACTTATTATTGTTTTTGATTTCGACGCCCAGTGAATTAGAGCTGTGTTATATTTCATATATTGATATAGAATCTTACTTAAACATATCATATTGGCCTTTAATTTGCCAAACACAAGATATGTCGGAGAGATTAATTTCTATAATTTACAATACCAGAGTTAAATATACAAGCAATTCATTAAAAAACCATTATTGGAATCTTATTCGTCGGTATCAAAAGATGAGTCTTCAAACTATGTCACGATTTGAAAAATACCTCAACCGCGATCAGCTGAAATGAACTCTAAAGTATAATGTGCTTGTGTTGTTACGTATGGTGTTCTGAGAATTATTTGTGATGTGGTCTTGTCGGTGGAAATTTAAGTGTTATGAATATTTATACGAAATATTTTATTACGTTGTAGCTCAAATCATTTTTAAGGGTATTTTTTATGATTGTATTTTAACTTGTAAAGTTGTTCCTGTTTAATAGTAAGATTTAAAGTTAAATTGTCCCACTTGTTGTATTATATTTTACACATTATCAAATGAGGAATAATAAACACAAATATACAACTAAAATGTGCCTAGCTCAACTCATATATCATAATTATTTTTAATTATTTTTGATATAATTTATTAGTATGTTCCAGAATGTATTTTAACAGATTTAAGTTTTAACATTCGCTCGCAAAGCATATAAATAGGCCAGAATTGGGTCAATTCACATACCAAAGTTTCGCTAAAATATGATCACTTTAAATAACTGAAAAGAGTATTTTTTAGTATTTTTTAGTATTTTTTATTTAAATTAAACAACAGATAATTTTAATCAAAATATTTGTTTACAAAAATTGAATTAATACAGTTCATATGATAACGGTTTTTAACAAGATCCAGTATAAAATACGATTGAATCAGTCGGCGTGGCGGGCCGATGCAGTTTAGTGTGAGAGAGTAAAGAGGTGTGCGAGTGAGACAGAAATATGGTGAAATCGGACCACTCCCGTTTCCACCTTTTGAGAGGCCTCCACGCATGCGTCATTTGTTACCAAAATTTGAAAGTGGGCTACGTGGAATGTTCGCATCCGGGGCGCGCGGGCGTTGCCAAACCGAGCGTTCTTGTCCAAGGTTGCCAAATCGCACGCCAGGTGCAAGGTTTCGGCCCGATAAAATATCACGGCCCCGTCCTACGGGTCTTAAAAGTCCCCATATTATTCATGTTGAGGAGTAGTATTAAAATGGAGAAGTAAAACCGTCTTGTGGGTTAATTCGCTAACTCAAAAACTTTAAAAAGCCGCGAGATTTTAGCACGACAACGTCCTCTTGGGTCAGTGTTCCTGTATCACTTATACCGATTCTGGGGTTTTAAAGTATTAAGATTTAGGCAGATTCGGGACTTGTACGATTCTACAATGAGTTAATTTTATTTAATTTTAGGGCTCTGGACTTGTAAAATTTTACAGCGATTTCCCAACACTTAGAAACCAACTATTGGGCTCTAAACATTTAATCTGGGGACTAACACCTATAAACATTCGCACTCGCCGCTATTTAACTAACAACTGATTCTAGTGTCTGTCTCATCAAGGCGACACAATTCAAAATGCAATTTTAAAATTGGGGTTTAAAATTATTATTATTTAGGCAGATTCGGGACTTGTACGATTCTACAATGAGTTAATTTTATTTAATTTTAGGGCTCTGGACTTGTAAAATTTTACAGCGATTTCCCAACACTTAGAAACCAACTATTGGGCTCTAAACATTTAATCTGGGGACTAACACCTATAAACATTCGCACTCGCCGCTATTTAACTAACAACTGATTCTAGTGTCTGTCTCATCAAGGCGACACAATTCAAAATGCAATTTTAAAATTGGGGTTTAAAATTATTATTATTTAGGCAGATTCGGGACTTGTACGATTCTACAATGAGTTAATTTTATTTAATTTTAGGGCTCTGGACTTGTAAAATTTTACAGTGATTTCCCAACACTTAGAAATCAACTATTGGGCTCTAAACTTTTAACCTGGGGACTAACACCTATAAACACTCGCACAAGTTCACTCGCCACTATTTAACTAACAACTGATTCTAGTGTCTGTCTTATCAAGGCGACACAATTCAAAATGCAATTTTGAAATTGGGGTTTTAAATTATTATTATTTAGGCAGATTCGGGACTTGTACGATTCTACAATGAGTTAATTTTGTTTAATTTTAGGGCTCTGGACTTGTAAAATTTTATAGTGATTTCCCAACAAACCAACTATTGGGCTCTAAACTTTTAACCTGGGGACTAACACCTATAAACACTCGCACAAGTTCACTCGCCACTATTTAACTAACAACTGATTCTAGTGTCTGTCTTATCAAGGCGACACAATTCAAAATTCAATTTTAAAATTATCTTTTGAAATATTATTATTTGCAAATGAAACATTCTCAGGGTTACCATGTGCCTAGAAACTACCACGCATCCGCGCCACAACGCCGCGAGATTTTAGCACGACAACACCCTCTTGGGTGAGTGTTCCTGTATTACTTATACCGATTCTGGGGTTTTAAATTATTAAGATTTAGGCAGATTCGGGACTTGTACGATTCTACAATGAGTTAATTTTATTTAATTTTAGGGCTCTGGACTTGTAAAATTTTACAGCGATTTCCCAACACTTAGAAACCAACACAGTGATTTCCCAACACTTAGAAACCAACTATTGGGCTCTAAACATTTAATCTGGAGACTAACACCTATAAACATTCGCACTCGCCGCTATTTAACTAACAACTGATTCTAGTGTCTGTCTCATCAAGGCAACACAATTAAAAATTCAATTTTAAAATTATCTTTTGAAATATTATTATTTGCAAATGAAACATTCTCAAGGTTACCATGTGCCCAGAACCCACCACACACCCGCGCCACAACGCCGCGAGATTTTAGCACGACAACACCCTCTTGGGTCAGTGTTTCCTAACATTTAGACCAAGACTTGGGTTAATTCTGTGAATCGGGATTTTTAAATTTTATCTTATTTTTCGGCTCGGCACTTGTGATTTTTTCAAACTTTTAATCTGGGGACTTTAAATTATTTTGAAATATTTTGAATTATGTGGATTTTTGACTCTCGGGACTTGTAATATTTAACGGGAATCGCGGAGTACTGACAAATATAAACATTCGCACTCGCCGCTATTTAACTAACAACTGATTCTAGTGTCTGTCTCATCAAGGCGACACAATTCAAAATTCAATTTTAAAATTATCTTTTGAAATATTATTATTTGCAAATGAGAATGTTGCAATTATCAAGACTAACCCGTGCCCAGAACCCACCACACACCCGCGCCACAACGCCGCGAGATTTTAGCACGACAACACCCTCTTGGGTCAGTGTTTCCTAACATTTAGACCAAGACTTGGGTTAATTCTGTGAATCGGGATTTTTAAATTTTATCTTATTTTTCGGCTCGGCACTTGTGATTTTTTCAAACTTTTAATCTGGGGACTTTAAATTATTTTGAAATATTTTGAATTATGTGGATTTTTGACTCTCGGGACTTGTAATATTTAACGGGAATCGCGGAGTACTGACAAATATAAACATTCGCACTCGCCGCTATTTAACTAACAACTGATTCTAGTGTCTGTCTCATCAAGGCGACACAATTCAAAATTCAATTTTAAAATTATCTTTTGAAATATTATTATTTGCAAATGAAACATTCTCAAGACTAACCCGTGCCCAGAACCCACCACACACCCGCGCCACAACGCCGCGAGATTTTAGCACGACAACACCCTCTTGGGTCAGTGTTTCCTAACATTTAGACCAAGACTTGGGTTAATTCTGTGAATCGGGATTTTTAAATTTTATCTTATTTTTCGGCTCGGCACTTGTGATTTTTTCAAACTTTTAATCTGGGGACTTTAAATTATTTTGAAATATTTTGAATTATGTGGATTTTTGACTCTCGGGACTTGTAATATTTAACGGGAATCGCGGAGTACTAACACCTATAAACATTCGCACTCGCCGCTATTTAACTAACAACTGATTCTAGTGTCTGTCTCATCAAGGCGACACAATTCAAAATTCAATTTTAAAATTATCTTTTGAAATATTATTATTTGCAAATGAGAATGTTGCAATTATCAAGACTAACCCGTGCCCAGAACCCACCACACACCCTCGCCACAACGCCGCGAGATTTTAGCACGACAACACCCTCTTGGGTCAGTGTTTCCTAACATTTAGACCAAGACTTGGGTTAATTCTGTGAATCGGGATTTTTAAATTTTATCTTATTTTTCGGCTCGGCACTTGTGATTTTTAACTAGTGTTAACCGACAAGTCTCCATGAGTACTATCCGAGTCAACAATGTTATTTCGCTAAATCAAAAACTAAGTTAAATTTAACTACAACAGTTAAAACTGTTTTGTTCAAAGTTCCATTTATGAATTGAATTCTAATTGCTTTAATTTTAATAATTTTAGATTATTGGTGATGTGATCGTTCCACTCAGACACAGTCCCCCGCCGCACGCAAACACCAACAGAATACGCTTCATTTCTACACACACCCGCGCGTATAAAATTCAAAGAAACGGTTTCAACAAATTCCCCCACCCCCGTCAACATTTGAAATAAATGCACAAATACTTTGCGAATTCTATTTTCTGAGGGTTTATAAGGGAACGGTTCTCCACACATACCAGTAGTTCCTGTAATGAACTCCTGCGTGTTCGGTAAAGTTGTTGTTTGTTTTTGAGTTGATTTGTGATAGGTAACTAGAACCATGGTGGAGAGAATTACATTTTACGAACTCAAAGCTATTTGCCAAAGTATGGGTATCAAGTCAACCCACCTAACTAGGAAAAAGATTTTGTGGAAGATTTTAAATTCTATTAAAAGCGCTGATGGTGTTACCGCCTTTATAGACAAACTTACGGATCCTTCTGACTTGTACAGTTTGTATACTTCATTGGAACAGGAGACGTTAGATAACAGCAGCCAATTTCTACACTTCACTAAATTGGAAAAAATTACGGAAAAAATTCATCAACTCCCAGTCAACCTTTGGAGAATACTATACCGGAGAGAACAGTTCACGCATGGGTTCATGTTGAAGTTTAAAGAAGTTTTAAATTTCAACGAAATTGTCATCCACCAAAGACTGACGA
Source organism: Allygus modestus (assembly GCA_963675035.1). Classification (NCBI taxonomy): domain Eukaryota; kingdom Metazoa; phylum Arthropoda; class Insecta; order Hemiptera; family Cicadellidae; genus Allygus; species Allygus modestus. The sequence continues at coordinate 354,339,593 of OY776112.1, forward strand.
CTAAAGATATAGAAAGTTTTCATTCAAAAATTAACTTTTCGCTTTTGGTTAAGTACCAAAATCTCTCTGAAGCAGTGTTGGTCACATTCAATCACAAGTTCGACTGGAATGCAGTTGTGGAACACCAAAATGTCCCGGAGTGGATTCTTAGACAGTTTTACCATAAGATTGATCCAATTGTCATAATAAAATCACAGAAGCTGACTCAAGATTTTATGTTGTGGATGATGGAGGGGGTCAATCCGCAGTGTAGATTTCACAATACAGACGAAGAAGAGTATTATAAAACAGTTCTGTGGCCATATCTCATAAAACACCAATCATTAAGTAAAAATGTATTATGCTACATTTACTTCTCGAAAGTGGGTAATCAAATCGATCTTTTAAAACTACTGTTTGGCTCACTAATAAGTAAACACCAAACTCTTGATTCTTTTCTTCTGGATACGTTTAAAAATATTTTGTGCTGGTGGTCTGTCTCAAAACATCAAACACTCAGAGATGAAGATATAATAAAATATTGCAAATTAATCGATTTTCAAACATATACGTCGCGAGGTTTACAAATTTCTGATTTTGTGAAGAGGAATCTGCCCAATCCATTTACAAAAGTAGAATCTGAAACCGATTGTCCGGTTTGCCTTGACACTAAAAAAAAAGATTGTATCAGTCTTAATGATTGTCAACACATATTTTGTACAACGTGTATATTTAAATGGCTTAAAGTAAATAAATCATGTCCTCTTTGTAGGATTAAAATTCACTTGCCAGGCTACTGTTGGGTATAAAATAGAACTCGCCGCACATATTTGCACATATTTGTACTCATTTGTAAAACTTGTGAAAAATAAATCATATTTAAAAATTTCAAATTGTGTTTTTATTTACATGACTTAAAACAGACCCGGTCTCTAGAGGTTAATCATTAGTCTATTTGAATGTTGTGCAGTGTGGTTTAAAGACAATCAGTATATTTTAATTAACATTGGCAATATTGAGGTTTTTTCGCGTGATATAATTTACCAGAAAACCCTTTGAAAAACGAGTCCATTAGACTTCTTCTTGGTTATAAAACTCATTTTGTCTCCTTTAGAAAAACATAAGAATTTGTTCAGTGTTTCAACATAAAATATTACAATACCTTAGGGGAAATCACCAAAAGTAACAATGTTAAATTCTTTTTGCTATTTCTGTATTTGAAGTCTTTGATAAATGGCTCTGTAAAGGTAATTTTGAATTTGTCAAACTTTAATTTAATTTTAAATGTATGGTTAAAAAAGAATATACCGGTTATAAATAGGATGTCAGCCCGATCCTGGGCATTAAGTCCAGGACCGCGAACCTTGTACAAGGACCAAGGCAACGGCGCAAAACATAGCCTCTCCTGGTCAAGTCAACCCCTACCGTGACGTGGTGTACGAGGCTTTACACATACGGGGCTCTGGCGAAGTAGGTTAAGTAGTATGTAGGAGTTTGTTAGGTTTGTTCTCTCTTAGTAATTTAATAATTGAGTGGTATAGGTAGTTTTAAGGCATGCATATGTTAGGTAGGTTACACAGAGGTTGGGTAAGTCCTCTCTTCGTAGTTATAAGTCCTGTCGAATGATTCTGGGAATTCCTTGCGGTGTTAACGAAGAATCATTCCCTTCCAGCACCTTTTCATTCCCAAAAACCCCTCCAAACCTCCTTTCCTTTATGGCTCTTTGCGCTGGCGGATACAATCCACGCAGAGGGTCTCCTTCCAATTTCCCAATTTCCCTCACACGTAGCTAATAAGTTAGATAGGGGGGCTTTTTAGTGGTAGGTAGTTTTAGGTAGTTTTAGGTAGTTTTTAGTCTGAGGAGGCGTTTTTATTAATGAGATAAGAGGGCCCAGCGGAGTACGCTGATTAACCTCGTCACAGCTTCTAGCGGAGTACACTGGACTGTGACATTTTTCAAAATTTAAAGGGCCCAGCGGAGTACGCTGATTAACCTCGTCACAGCTTCTAGCGGAGTACACTGGACTGTGACGTTTTTATATTTGAATAACATTAATAAAAACGTCTCGCGGACACTCATTCCCAAAAACCCCTCCAAACCTCCTTTCCTTTATGGCTCTTTGCGCTGGCGGATACAATCCACGCAGAGGGTCTCCTTCCAATTTCCCAATTTCCCTCACACGTAGCTAATAAGTTAGATGGGGGGGCTTTTTAGTGGTAGGTAGTTTTAAGGCATGCATATGTTAGGTAGGTTACACAGAGGTTGGGTAAGTCCTCTCTTCGTAGTTATAAGTCCTGTCGAATGATTCTGGGAATTCCTTGCGGTGTTAACGAAGAATCATTCCCTTCCAGCACCTTTTCATTCCCAAAAACCCCTCCAAACCTCCTTTCCTTTATGGCTCTTTGCGCTGGCGGATACAATCCACGCAGAGGGTCTCCTTCCAATTTCCCAATTGTCCCTCACACGTAGCTAGTAAGTTAGATAGGGGGGCTTTTTAGTGGTAGGTAGTTTTAGGTAGTTTTAGGTAGTTTTTAGTCTGAGGAGGCGTTTTTATTAATGAGATAAGAGGGCCCAGCGGAGTACGCTGATTAACCTCGTCACAGCTTCTAGCGGAGTACACTGGACTGTGACATTTTTCAAAATTTAAAGGACCCAGCGGAGTACGCTGACTTCCTTGTCACAGCTTCTAGCGGAGTACACTGGACTGTGACGTTTTTATATTTGAATAACATTAATAAAAACGTCTCGCGGACACTCATTCCCAAAAACCCCTCCAAACCTCCTTTCCTTTATGGCTCTTTGCGCTGGCGGATACAATCCACGCAGAGGGTCTCCTTCCAATTTCCCAATTTCCCTCACACGTAGCTAATAAGTTAGATGGGGGGGCTTTTTAGTGGTAGGTAGTTTTAAGGCATGCATATGTTAGGTAGGTTACACAGAGGTTGGGTAAGTCCTCTCTTCGTAGTTATAAGTCCTGTCGAATGATTCTGGGAATTCCTTGCGGTGTTAACGAAGAATCATTCCCTTCCAGCACCTTTTCATTCCCAAAAACCCCTCCAAACCTCCTTTCCTTTATGGCTCTTTGCGCTGGCGGATACAATCCACGCAGAGGGTCTCCTTCCAATTTCCCAATTGTCCCTCACACGTAGCTAGTAAGTTAGATAGGGGGGCTTTTTAGTGGTAGGTAGTTTTAGGTAGTTTTAGGTAGTTTTTAGTCTGAGGAGGCGTTTTTATTAATGAGATAAGAGGGCCCAGCGGAGTACGCTGATTAACCTCGTCACAGCTTCTAGCGGAGTACACTGGACTGTGACATTTTTCAAAATTTAAAGGACCCAGCGGAGTACGCTGACTTCCTTGTCACAGCTTCTAGCGGAGTACACTGGACTGTGACGTTTTTATATTTGAATAACATTAATAAAAACGTCTCGCGGACACGGTTAGAATATATTTAGTTAGTAAGTTAGGGACCCCATTAAGGACTGTGGATGCGGAACTTAAAGCTTCTCCCAGTCAAGTCAACCCCAACCTTGGCGCCGGTAGTGGGGCTTTAGACAAACGGGGCTCTGGCGAATATATATTATTTTTAGTATATTTATACATTTGCCACCCAGGATATCTAAGGGCATCACAGACTATTTATTGCATAGTTTCACGTCCCTGTGGTTTTAAATTTTTAAAGATAAAACATATACACATCATATAGTAGGAAGTATTATAGGCGGGATCGTGGATACAAGAAGAATGGGGCCACACCGTATCACCCCGGAGGGTTTGTGTGGCGAAGGGATCATTGAAGACTTCATTTCTATTTTATGTAAAAAAAATGAAGAACGCGCTGACGGATTGAAATTATATGCTTTCCCGACAGTGTTTTTCACGGCAATTGACCAGGGCGGTTTCCTGCGGGTGGAAAGGTGGACCAATAAAATAAAAATTTATGATTATGACATCTTACTGTTCCCAGTGCACATCCCCGCACCAATCCGGAAGGATGGGAAGCCCGGTGTATCCCACTGGTACCTGATTGCCGCCTTTTTAAAAGATGGGCTCGTGCGGAGCTACGACTCACTGGGAAATGAGTACCCAGATAGATTAAAAGAATGTTTAAAGTATATCGAGTGGGAAATGGGCCGGTTGGGTGTAAAAATCAACCGGGAAGAGTGGTCCTTAAAGGGGAATCCTAGTGGTCTTAAGCTTCAGACCAATACGGTTGACTGTGGTTTCTGTTTATGCTTATACGCTGGTTGTATTGCCAGGGGCATAAACCCCTCAACTGTCAAATTACCATCAAGCATGGACCTGAGGAAACTCATCTCCCGGGTATTGCGACAAGGGGGAGCAGAACCCCTCGATGAATTCCTTGAGGCCAACCGAGAAAACCTATTTCCAGGGCATACTCCAACCTACACCGAAGAGGAGTTGCAGAGAGCTATACATGGTATGATGGGGGATATGGTTGGAGCGTTTCTGCCAATTGATTATGCCGATACCCCCCCGACATCACCAGCCTACCCCAACGTGGAATTCGTGGTGGGCGGAGAAGATGTCTCTATGGATGTGAACACCGGGCGGGACGAGGGTACGGGAGCGACGGACATCATTGGGGATCAAGATAATAAGACCACGGGCTCTATAGAAGGGGAGGAGAGGATAGAAGCAACACCCGTCGCAGATGCAACACCCGTCGCAGAAGCAACACCTGTCGCAGAAGCAACACCTGTCGCATATGACCGTCCATCACTCTGCCCCCCACCCCCGTGTTTAATTCAACCTTCCAAAAACTCAACCAGCACCGGAATCTACCAGAACTCCGCCGGATATTCAGGGGAAAACGAACCACATCGACTCGTTAGAAACCCGCGGATAAAACGGAGGACAATACGTATAACGTTAAACGACGGAACAAGGAAGCGGGTCAATGTCCGAAAGTTGGGACTCCAGCCTGATTATTTATGATTGCAAGCACCCATTTTGCAAACATACAAATTGGTGCTTATATCAACTTATAAATTATCAAAATAATTTACGTAATTTACGAATACTGGCTCCTTGCTATAAAACAGTGACCAGCGCTCCCGAGCAATCAGTCTACCACCGACGGTTCTAAAATCTTAAAATGGACGGGATATTTGGTGAATATTTGAAGAAGGTGCAAGAAATCACAGCAGACAAGTCTCCAGGATTCTACAAACACGTTACAAATCCGTTTGATTCAGAATTATTGAAAACAACTCCAAGTACGGTTCGCGGGATTATTGTAGGCCTGACTGATTGTCCCACCGGACATGAAACGAGCAAGTCCAGAAGAGAAATGATACAGAAATTGTCAACGATATCTGAAAAAAGAAATATTCTTTGGATTCACATCCCGATAATCGCCGGTTTTGATAAACAGAAGATTCAACAGTTGATTGCAGTTTTTTCTACCGTCATTGGGCACGTTTTTAAAATAATAATGCGTGCAAGCGAAAAGGATTTTGAGATTCCGGTTCTATGTTTGGGAAAAAACTCGCACGGCTGTGTGATTGAAGCACTAAGATACGCCAATCGTCCAAAATTTATGATACTAAAGGATTATGCTGATACGCCCCAGGAATCACCAACCTACCCCAGCGTGGAATTCGTGTTGGACAAAAGAGAATTCTCTATAGATGTGAACACTGGGCGGGACGGGTCGGAAGTGTACGAGAGTACGGGAGCGACGGATGCAATTGGGGCCATTGGGGTCAGCGATCAAGATTCCAAGCCTGCGGCCGACCATACGCCCGACAAGACCACGGGCCCTATAGAAAAGAGAGAGGGGATAGAAGCAATTCCCGACACACAACCTCCGCGTTTAATTCATCAAGACCACCCAATGGAGCCGCTTTCCACCCCAGTGATCAACCCCCCAAAAACTCAACCAGCACCGGACTCTACCAGAACTCCGCCAGATATTCATCCAAAGGTCGCCCCACTACAACACCAACATCTGCCTCGACAGCACCAGCCTCGCCAAAGACGCTACAGAGCAAAAAGGAAGAGAATCTTCCTAATTGACGGCTCCTTCGTGAGAATTAGGGACGACCTCCAACCCAGATGATATAATTTACCACCCGATATATTGTTGAAAGTGGTCTGCTGGAAACTGAGGATACAACGAGGGATGAGAGCCTTATTTATGATTGCCTTATTTATCAATTTATAAATTATCAAGATAATTAATTTACGAATGCTGGCTCCTTGCTATAAAACAGTGACCAGCGTTCCTGAGCAATCAGTCTACCTCTAGATATCTTAAAAAAATGGACGGGATATTTAGTGCATATTTGAAGAAGGTGCAAGAAATCACAGCAGACAAGTCTCCGGGATTCTACAAACAAGTTATAAACGTGTTTGACACGGAATTATTAAAAACAACTCCAAGTTCGGTTCGCGGGATTGTCGTAGGCCTGATCAATTCTCCGTCAAGAAAAACTAAAGATTTGTACCTTAGCACCGGACATAAAACGAGCAAGTCTGAGTTAAGAAGAGAAATGATACATAACTTATCTACAATATCTGAAAAAAAAAATATTCTTTGGATTCGCATCCCGATGATTGCCAGTTTTGATAAACAGAAGACTCGAGAGTTGATTACAGCTTTTCATCCCGTCATTGGGCACATTTTTAAAATAATAATGCGTGCAAGTGCAAACGACTTTGAATCACCGATTCCTATTTTGTGTTTAGGACGAAATTCGCACAGCTGTGTGATTGAAGGATTAAGATACACCAATCGTCCGAAATTTATACTACTTCCTGCGGTTCACCCCAACAACATATCAGAGATGGAAGAGAAAATCTCTAAAACTACCTGCAAATACCAGCGTCTTCATCTGATTAGAAGAAAATATTATAATGTTGACATGTTTATTCAAGTATTTAAAATATTTGTGAATCTTGTATCATCAAGTATTTAGTCATATACAATTGTATCATATGTATCATATATATCACGTAATAAATAATTTAACCCTTATTGTTGTTTTTTTCTTTAAAATCTTCCAAACATTTGTAATAATCAAGAAGTTATTCAAATAACCAATTCTTTTGTTTTCTATTTTTGGAAACCATAAAATAAATTATTCTATTTGTGTCATTTGTATTGAAGGTGATTTCAATAATATTTTAATTACAAAGCGTTTTCACGGATACTGTGGTCTTGACATTTAACTTTTAAACCTTTTCAAGTTTAAGTACTCATTTAAATAAAAAACCTTTCAAGTTTAAATACTCAATTCAATGATTATTATATTATTCTGGCATTTGTTGTTCAATTTTATTATGAGCAGATTTTGCAGATTTGAGATTTACAAAACCACAAATGGGTTAAATTGTAGGAAATGCAAACCATTTTAGATTACCCATATTCAAAACTTTTTATTGAGACGTTTCTCGTCTTCGGGGTATTAAAGCATCCGCTTTATAGGGGCAAATTAGGGGGATTTTTTTCCCTCACAACTTAGTATTTTAGTATTTATAATTAAAGCAATTAAAAAAAATTAAATCTTTTGAAAAGAAGGGGGTCTATTTAACTCCCGAAGAGGCAATTTAAGTCAGTGTTGAGATTTACAGCATATGATCAACTATGGAGTATTGTTGCGAGCAGAGATGTTTTAAAATTCCTGGTGACCAGGTTGATGGGAGGGCTTGTAGGAAATGTCACCATTTTGGTTATTGCATTTGTAAATGTAAAAACTTCACAGCCTTCTCTACAGAATACAACACCACGCTCGGTGTGGAATACGGCGGCCGGGGAGATGGTGCATCTCTCAGAAAGAAGAAAGACTCGGATCGCGCTAGCCCGTGTTGTGGTATTAAAATGTACCATTCGCCAGTGTCTGTGGGATTAAATTATAATTTTACGAAAGAAACAAACACTCCCAGATTTCATTACGAGACCGAAAGACTTCATAGTTTTAAGGAGTGGCCAGTTACATTTTTAAGCCCCAAAGATTTATCCAAAGCTGGTTTTTATTATTTGCGTGTTAATGATTATGTTAGATGCGCTTATTGTGGGATTGAAATTGGGTTTTGGAAAAGGGGTGACATTCCTTTCTTAGAACATAAGAAATTTAACCCGTCCTGTATATTTATAGAGAAGTTTTACCCTTTAGAATGTAAATAAAACTAACATTCAAAGGGTGTAGCATTTTATTTTCTTAACCCAAAGTCAGTATTTGAGAATTAACAAGAAATGTGAAAACTTTGGCATGTAAAACAACATTTGAAATAGGGGCATAATACAAATTCCGAGGCTTTATAAAGGAACGGTTCCCCTAATATACCAGTAGTTGCCAAACTCCTGCACTAGTGTTTGGTCTAGTGTTTTGTTCAGAGTTTGTGATTCGGAACCGAAAAGAGCTCTATTTACCTCGCTGATTCCGATATCTAAGGACATCTCAATGGCTGACCACGCTTATATTATCGATTTTCAAGGATTCAAAGACAATAACAATAATTTTATTATTAAAGAAATTGCACTTACAAAAACCAGCGGCAATTGGTTTCTGAGACACTGGTTTGTAAAATCTCCGCACAATTTTGACAAACTATCTCCGGAATACAGAAGACAGGCGATCTTCAATGCAAACTATTACCACGGAATTCCATGGCAGGAGGGAACCACGTCCTTCAACTACGTCAAGAGAGAACTGGCCGCGCTGTTATCACAAAACACCGTCTACGTAAAAGGTCAAGAAAAACAAGTGTTCCTTCAAAGACTTTTTAAGAACGCCAAAGTTGTAAATTTGGACGACATCCCATCACTTAAAAAATTAAAATCTAAGTATCTAAATAATTTTTGTTATTATCATAGATTTAACGGTTTCATGTGTGCTCTTGAAAATATTTATAAGATTCAAACCTACTTGGAGCAAAGAGGGTATGAATAAAAATATTAAATGTCTATTGTGTTCTTTAATGCGTGCACCCAAACTTAATTATCTTGCATCAAGATTATAGTAATGATTATAAAAACTGTATTGGTAATTAATATTTTCAATAATTCTAGGAATCTCGTTATTAAATTGCCTTACATGTTTATATATCATTGCAATGTTAGTTATGGAGTGATAATTGGTTGGATAAATTCTCTTGTACAATACTATGTTTGTGGATTCACAGAATCAGCCCAAGCCTTAGAGTTTAGAACAAAAACTGTTAGGAAATGTACACCGGAGGTATTGTTTCTTTGACTATTGTTCATTTTCCAAACCAAACTCTCAAGCGCCTTTGCTTAAGGAAGGGGAAATGATTCTATTTTGACTAACCCCCCCCCAACCTTCCCCTCGGGTATCCCTTTGAATAACATAGTTACAAATGTAAATGCAATTTATTAATTTCTTTATAAGTAATAGATTATAAAATCCAAGGGACCGAAACTACACAATCGAGGACCCGGAGCTACCGGGTACATAAATATTTAAAAATGGAGGTTGTTTTTGTTGCATTTCTTGAATTTCCAATTTTGATATTGTCTCTGATTATACTTATTATATACTTTTTAGTATTTTTAATAAAAACAATTTTAAAATCTTTTGGAAAGAGATAGCAGATAGTCTATTTAGTCTCTGAAGAGGCCGAAGTCAGTTCAACAACTCAACTCGCCTAAGAAAGTCTTGATCCTAAGTTGTTTTTAGAGTTTAGTAAAAATATATTTTTCAAAGTAAGTAGTTATCACATTTAAATCGTAAAATATCAATGTGATGACAATGAAAATACTTTAATATATTAAAACTAATTATCCAGATTCAAGGGCGAGTAGCCTGGAAAGTATAAATATTAATTTAGAAAAAGACTATTGACTATAAAACTTACTTGGATCCGAGACCTAACCGGCCCTGGACCCCGGGCTCCCCCGCCCCAACACTACACCCTAAAACTCCATCTCACAGACACACTGTGTAAATTACAAAAAATCAAACTTGAGAAACGCAAATTTAATAACTCCTTCTAGCATTGGCGAGTACGTTTACGCTTGTGTTCCTCCATTGTCCAAGGCGCGGATAGACCCCCTTTCAGAGAGTATATTTATAGCCTTACACGTATCTTCTTCATCAACAATTCAAAGGGAGGAACGAAAAGTTCCTCCCTTCTTCGGGCAGGAGGAGTGGCAAAAGTGACCAAGGCAGAGTCAAAGTCTGCATTTGATTTTAAGTCCAATTTTATTTTTCGAACAGGTCTTCCGTCACAAAATAGATTTATAAAGATCCAACCAATATTTTGTTCACAACCCCCCCCCCCATTTCAACAGGTACAGCAAACAAATTGCAATAGCACATATCAGAGCTACGTAAGGACGTCAGAGAAAAATATCGTAAAACAATGCCCGAAGAAGGGAGGAACGAAAAGCCCCCCTCCCCTTGAATTTTCAATTTCATGCGGTATACATCAATGAGCCGGGGCTATATTCATTAATTTTAAAATCCAAATTGCCCATTGCTGAGAAGTATCAAGACTGTGTTTTTGAAGATGTCTTACCCTCCATTAGAAAATATGGAATGTATCAGTTAAAGAATGAAAACTCTCAACTCATGCGAGAAATTACAAACGTTATGAAAACTAACCAACAGCTCACTCAAATTAACTTAGAATTTAAAACTAAAAACGACACAATGTGTAAAGAGAACCAGTCACTGAATGAGTTTTTGACATGATCTCTGGTTGCTTTTCGTGGGTTAGAGTAGCCCAGGATTTGAGCAATCTCTTTTGCTTTGAACTAAGGAGTATTTTTACTGTCAAACAGGACAGCAACGGCCTGTTTATTAAATATATAAGAAGTTAAGTGAGACATTTTAAGTATTGTGCGAATCATTGTAGGATAGGTCTACCCCACTTTGGGGTAGACCTACTTCCGGTTGAGTTTTCTTATATTTTTCACTTACATGCGTTGAAAGAGCTTTATGTAACTTAGAGGGATACTCTTTCTTTTGAACCAAGGATTATTTTCGCTATCAAATAGGACGGAAAAGAAGTGGCTCAAATCCTGGGCTACTCTAACCCTAAAAAGGCTCTTCTAGCACATATCAGTGAAATATACAAATCAACTCAACCGGAAGTAGTTGGGACCCAAAATGGGTCCCAACTCAATTATCATGATTCTAAAGTAGTTTTTATATCAGAACCGGGTTTATACGAGTTGATTTTTTCCTCTAAACTACCAGTTGCTAAAACATTTAAATACTGGGTTTTTGTGGCGATACTTTTAGCGCTCTTTATTCTTAAACGTTAACTTCACTCTGCCTCGGTCACTTTTGCCACTGCTCCTGCCAAGGTAAGAACTAGGTACTATTTCACAATACTTTATATAAAATGTCTCAATTAACCTCTTATATATTTAATGATCAATCTGTTACTGTCCTGTTTGACAGAGAAAATAATCCTTGGTTTAAAGCAAAAGAGATTGCTAAAATCTTGGGCTACTCTAACCCAAGAAAAGCAATCAGAGATCACGTCAGAGAAAAATATCGTAAAACAATGCCCGAAGAAGGGAGGAACGAAAAGTTCCTCCCCTTGAATTTTCAATTTCATGCGGTATACATCAATGAGCCGGGGCTATATTCATTAATTTTAAAATCCAAATTGCCCATAGCTGAGAAGTTTCAAGACTGGGTTTTTGAAGAAGTCCTGCCTTCCATTAGAAAGTGTGGAATGTATAAAATCCAACAAGAAAATAATCAGTTGTTACAATCACTTACAAAGTCTCTGGAAAACAACCAAAAGCTAGCTCAAATTAACTCAGAATTTAAAACTAAAAACGACATATTGTGTAAAGAGAACCGGTCACTGAATGAGTTGTTGACGTCCTTACGTAGCTCTGATCTGTGCTATTACAAAATTTGTTTGCTGTACCCGTTGAAATGGAGGGGGAGGAAGTTTGGGAACAAAATATTGGTTGGATTTTTATAAATCTATTTTGTGAGGGAAGACCTGTTCGAAGGAAAGCCATTAAAATTGAACTTAAAATCAAATGCAGACTTTGACGGGATAGAAGTTGAATTTTTGAGCGGTAAGGCTATGCTAAATAGCGGATTCTCTAAAGAAATGGTTATAAAAAAGTAGCTAAATTCTCCACGATGAATTAGAATATAACATTTATTTTGACGATACTTTTAGCGCTCTTTATTCTTAAACGTTAACTTCACTCTACCTCGGTCACTTTTGAGGTAAGACCTTACGTTGCTCTGATCTGTTCTATTGCACGATACTTGATATAAAATGTCTAACTTAACCTCTTATATATTTAATAACCAGGCCGTTGCTGTACTGTTTGACGGAGAAAATAATCCTTGGTTCAAAGCAAAAGATGTTGCTCAAATCCTAAACTATCAAGATACAAAGCATGCAATCCGTACCCATGTTAGAGAAAAACACCGCAAAACTATACTGGAAGTACAAGGGGGGCGAAACGCCCCCCTTGTACTTTCATTCCCAAACAATCTTTCTAAACGAGCCCGGTCTTTATTCACTAATTTTAAAATCCAAATTACCCATTGCTGAGAAGTTTCAAGACTGGGTTTTTGAAGATGTCTTACCTTCCATTAGAAAATATGGAATGTATAAAATCAAACATGAAAATAATCAGTTAAAAAATCAAAACTCTCAACTCTTGGCTGAAATTACAAGGTCTCTGGAAAACAACCAAAAGCTAGCTCAAATTAACTCAGAATTTAAAACTAAAAACGACATATTGTGTAAAGAGAACCGGTCACTGAATGAGTTGTTGACGTCCTTACGTAGCTCTGATCTGTGCTATTACAAAATTTGTTTGCTGTACCCGTTGAAATGGAGGGGGAGGAAGTTTGGGAACAAAATATTGGTTGGATTTTTATAAATCTATTTTGTGAGGGAAGACCCGTTCGAAGGAAAGTCATTAAAATTGAACTTAAAATCAAATGCAGACTTTGACGGGATAGAAGTTGAATTTTTGAGCGGTAAGGCTATGCTAAATAGCGGATTCTCTAAAGAAATGGTTATAAAAAAAGTAGCTAAATTCTCCACGATGAATTAGAATATAACATTTATTTGACGATACTTTTAGCGCTCTTTATTCTTAAACGTTAACTTCACTCTACCTCGGTCACTTTTGAGGTAAGACCTTACGTTGCTCTGATCTGTTCTATTGCACGATACTTGATATAAAATGTCTAACTTAACCTCTTATATATTTAATAACCAGGCCGTTGCTGTACTGTTTGACGGAGAAAATAATCCTTGGTTCAAAGCAAAAGATGTTGCTCAAATCCTAAACTATCAAGATACAAAGCATGCAATCCGTACCCATGTTAGAGAAAAACACCGCAAAACTATACTGGAAGTACAAGGGGGGCGTTTCGCCCCCCTTGTACTTTCATTCCCAAACAATCTTTCTAAACGAGCCCGGTCTTTATTCACTAATTTTAAAATCCAAATTACCCATTGCTGAGAAGTTTCAAGACTGGGTTTTTGAAGATGTCTTACCTTCCATTAGAAAATATGGAATGTATAAAATCAAACATGAAAATAATCAGTTAAAAAATCAAAACTCTCAACTCTTGGCTGAAATTACAAGGTCTCTGGAAAACAACCAAAAGCTAGCTCAAATTAACTCAGAATTTAAAACTAAAAACGACATATTGTGTAAAGAGAACCGGTCACTGAATGAGTTGTTGACGTCCTTACGTAGCTCTGATCTGTGCTATTACAAAATTTGTTTGCTGTACCCGTTGAAATGGAGGGGGAGGAAGTTTGGGAACAAAATATTGGTTGGATTTTTATAAATCTATTTTGTGAGGGAAGACCCGTTCGAAGGAAAGTCATTAAAATTGAACTTAAAATCAAATGCAGACTTTGACGGGATAGAAGTTGAATTTTTGAGCGGTAAGGCTATGCTAAATAGCGGATTCTCTAAAGAAATGGTTATAAAAAAAGTAGCTAAATTCTCCACGATGAATTAGAATATAACATTTATTTTGACGATACTTTTAGCGCTCTTTATTCTTAAACGTTAACTTCACTCTGCCTCGGTCACTTTTGAGGTAAGACCTTACGTTGCTCTGATCTGTTCTATTGCACGATACTTGATATAAAATGTCTAACTTAACCTCTTATATATTTAATAACCAGGCCGTTGCTGTACTGTTTGACGGAGAAAATAATCCTTGGTTCAAAGCAAAAGATGTTGCTCAAATCCTAAACTATCAAGATACAAAGCATGCAATCCGTACCCATGTTAGAGAAAAACACCGCAAAACTATACTGGAAGTACAAGGGGGGCGTTTCGCCCCCCTTGTACTTTCATTCCCAAACAATCTTTCTAAACGAGCCCGGTCTTTATTCACTAATTTTAAAATCCAAATTACCCATTGCTGAGAAGTTTCAAGACTGGGTTTTTGAAGATGTCTTACCTTCCATTAGAAAATATGGAATGTATAAAATCAAACATGAAAATAATCAGTTAAAAAATCAAAACTCTCAACTCTTGGCTGAAATTACAAGGTCTCTGGAAAACAACCAAAAGCTAGCTCAAATTAACTCAGAATTTAAAACTAAAAACGACATATTGTGTAAAGAGAACCGGTCACTGAATGAGTTGTTGACGTCCTTACGTAGCTCTGATCTGTGCTATTACAAAATTTGTTTGCTGTACCCGTTGAAATGGAGGGGGAGGAAGTTTGGGAACAAAATATTGGTTGGATTTTTATAAATCTATTTTGTGAGGGAAGACCCGTTCGAAGGAAAGTCATTAAAATTGAACTTAAAATCAAATGCAGACTTTGACGGGATAGAAGTTGAATTTTTGAGCGGTAAGGCTATGCTAAATAGCGGATTCTCTAAAGAAATGGTTATAAAAAAAGTAGCTAAATTCTCCACGATGAATTAGAATATAACATTTATTTTGACGATACTTTTAGCGCTCTTTATTCTTAAACGTTAACTTCACTCTGCCTCGGTCACTTTTGAGGTAAGACCTTACGTTGCTCTGATCTGTTCTATTGCACGATACTTGATATAAAATGTCTAACTTAACCTCTTATATATTTAATGATCAATCTGTTACTGTACTGTTTGACAGTGAAAATAATCCTTGGTTCAAAGGAAAGGATGTTGTTAAAATCCTGGGCTATCAAGATTCAAAACAGGCATTGCGGATAAATGTTGATGAAGAAGTGTAAGGCTATAAATATACTCTCTAAAGGGGGGTGTATCGATACACCCCCCTTTAACTTCCAATATCAGTCTAACTTCATCAATGAATCTGGTTTGTATTCTCTTATTTTGCGCTCCTTGAAACCAGAAGCTAAAGCATTCAAAAGATGGGTTACAAGTGAACTCTTGCCTTCCATTAGAAAGTATGGAGTGTATAAAATCAAACATGAAAATAATCAGTTAAAAAATCAAAACTCTCAACTCTTGGCTGAAATTACAAGGTCTCTGGAAGACAACCAAAAGCTCACTCAAATTAACTCAGAATTTAAAACTAAAAACTACATATTGTGTAAAGAGAACCGGTCACTGAATGAGTTGTTGACATTCTCCACGATGAATTAGAATATAACATTTATTTTGACGATACTTTTAGCGCTCTTTATTCTTAAACGTTAACTTCACTCTGCCTCGGTCACTTTTGCCACTGCTCCTGCCGAGGTAAGAACTAGGTACTATTTCACAATACTTTATATAAAATGTCTCAATTAACCTCTTATATATTTAATGATCAATCTGTTACTGTCCTGTTTGACAGAGAAAATAATCCTTGGTTTAAAGCAAAAGAGATTGCTAAAATCCTAAACTATCAAGATACAAAGCATGCAATCCGTACCCATGTTAGAGAAAAACACCGCAAAACTATACTGGAAGTACAGGGGGGCGAAACGCCCCCCTTGTACTTTCATTCCCAAACAATCTTTCTAAACGAGCCTGGTCTTTATTCACTAATTTTAAAATCCAAATTGCCCATTGCTGAGAAGTTTCAAGACTGGGTTTTTGAAGAAGTCCTGCCTTCCATTAGAAAGTGTGGAATGTATAAAATCCAACAAGAAAATAATCAGTTGTTACAATCACTTACAAAGTCTCTGGAAAACAACCAAAAGCTAGCTCAAATTAACTCAGAATTTAAAACTAAAAACTACATATTGTGTAAAGAGAACCGGTCACTGAATGAGTTGTTGACTGAACAGGCACCGAGGGTTGCTGTGATGTCGGGCGGCGATGGACTAAAACATGTTTTATGTGTCCTTATTAAAGAAACTCTTCTGGAACTCTACGGGGTCTGCGAGTACAAATGTATTCGCATACAAAAAAGAAAATTTAACCAAGCTCTCAATAAAGCCAAAAATGAAGGTTTCGTACCTTGTTTCATCAAGTCTCCTGTTCCTAATGGGATTAATGTACTTAACAAAGCGAAAGAATTAATGAAGAGTAGTGGTATGCACTTTAACTCTGCATACAACAACATCCTAACTTCTCACAATTTTGTAAATATAGTTGAGCATGTCTTGGACAATGGAGGAATACAAGCGTAAACGCACTGGCCAATAGTATAAGGAGTTATCAAATATCCCAGAATTTGTGTTTCTCAAGTTTGATTTTTTGTAATTTACACATTTTTAAAATGTATGTCTTGATAATATAGCATCTGAAACAACTCATTACTTGTTATTATTTATCCTAAACCAAATTAAAATAAAAAACAAATGTTAAAAAAACGAATATTTGGTTTGATTTGTTTTAAAAATTATCGTTTGAACGAATTAATACAGATAACTTTTGCAAATCATATTAAAGGAAATTGCCCAATTTGTTTAGAGTATAACATCTTAACTCATATACAATGTGGACACGTTATATGCCACAAGTGTTCCAAATTAATAGGTGTAAAATGCGGGCTGTGTAGAGAGAGTGGATTGGTTTATTTATGAGAGTGAAGTTGGGTATTCACTGTGTTGGTTTTCAAAAGGTGAGTACTGGGACCATTCTACAAAATTTTCATAATACTTTCACGCTGGCATTCTGGTTTGACTGAGTTATCAAGTTGCGGGTTACCGATTTGGGATCACGCGATTGTTAACTTTGAGATCTGTTTTAAATCTTACCGCACCAAAGGTTTACAATTATATACAATTTTAATTTAAATACAATTTGATTATTTTCACCCCAGAGTGGGTATCACCCGATATCCACTGATATTACCTTAATCTGATTCGTCACCCCTTTGCCTTTTTGGTGGTGATTTAGTTGGTGGTGATTCTACGCGGACCCGTTTAACCCGCGGGAGTGTGATCCCTACTCGTTTAGTAGTTACAGCCTCATTATAATCTACTAATAATTTATTATATTTTTCTTCTAAACTATTGTGATCATTGTGTAACTCATTAAACTGTGTTTTTAATTTTTCAATCTCTGTTGCGCGATCTGTGTCACTAATTTCAAAGTCATATAATTTATTTTTAAGTTTGTCGTTTGTTTCTAATAACGACTCGTTAGTTTTTTTAAGAGTTTCAATTTCCCGCGAATAATTCAACCCCCGTTCTTCGCACTCATTCAGTTCTTGTGTTATTGAAGAATTGGTTTCTTTAAGAGTTTCAACCTGCGACTTAAGAGTACTGTAATTTTTAATTTTGTCCAAAATATTTTGCATCGATGTTTCATTTAGTTGCCCGCTGTTTTTTGAGATTTCAATTAAAAAATTTACCAAATTATCAAAAGAAATATTAGGACATAAGCTATTTAGCTTGGTCATTAAATGCTCATTGAGGAATTTTATTTTTTCATTGAAAGTGTCGCCATATACAAATTCTAAATTTGCTTGAACTTCTTTTAGTGAGGTAATTAGTGTCGTTATATCATTTAGTGAGAATTTTCCATCAAACGATTCACTATAAGTGCGGCTTAACGTATCAATCTGGCTTTGAAAATCTTGAAAATTTGTCACGCCGGTAAAGTCATATATTCGTTTTAAAAATCCGGAAACTTGATTTAATGAATTTACTCCAAACATATTGACTAGGGATTCCGCCTCTTCAAACACGTTAATCATAGTGTTGTTGAAACGTTCGTTGTATATTGATAGCTTACTATTTAAAACTGTTATGCTTGATTCTCCACAATTGTTGTATAACGTTTTAAGCTGCCGCGACGCCTGCACAATATTTAATGAACCAAAATCTGCTAAGTGTTGGGTCAGGATTCCTAAATCCTCTGCTCCAATCAAGGTTAGAGTGTCCACTTTAAACTGTATTAATTCATTATTGTTTTGTTTAGAATCAATATAATTTTGAATCGACTGAAAACAGGTCCATTCATTGTATACGTCTATTGATCCGGGAAGTTTTAAATGTGATGTAAAATATATTCGGGAATATAATTGAATATATTGTTCTGCCGACAGATTACCAACTTCGGTAATTTTGTTACTGGAAAGTAGTTGTTTGAATATTACCACGATTTGAAAATCCTGTTCAAGAAGTATTAGGTCACCTAGTTTTTTTATTCTTAACGTTTCATAAACCCGTTTTGTTATCAACGTTAGTTCACTAAACGAAGTTATTCCCACTAAATTAAATATCGATTCAATCTTAGATTTTATCTGTTCCAAATGCTGCCTCAAATCATCTTGACGGCTTGTTGAAAAATATGATCCAATTTCGTTTAAAACTACCAAGCTATCGTTAAACCTAGTGGCAAATTCTTTAAAATCGTCCAGGCTCGAATCAACGTTTAGATGTGTAAAAGATTTTAATGCTTCTAATTTATTTCGACAGTCTTCGTCTTGTGTGAAATCGATTTCCATGTTTTGCGGATGGAGCAGATTTAATAATTGTTGTACAATTTTAAATAACAGTTTCTCGTTCGAGTGTCTAGTCATTATAGGCGATGTGTCATGATAACCACGTATAGTGGTGACCATACTCTTTAGCCTGTTGGGAAACTTTATATCATTTAAACATTCTTGCAATTCTGTAGTGTAGGACGTCCATGTAAAGTAGCTATTTTGATTTGTCAACATGTAGAATATTGCATCGGTTATTATTGTAAACAAATCAATTTGGGGTACCTTCTTCGGTTCAATTAAGTAGAGGTTGTTGTATACATCTTTTAACAATTTACTAAACAAAGACTTGGCCTTTTTATTTTGTTTATCAAGAACGGCTTTTAATATAAGAGACTCGACCGTTTCACGCATTTTTATTTATGATTTTATGCGTTGATGGTAATATTGCTAGCGGCAAGTCTACTTTTACTGAAAGTCTTTGTGATTTATTAACAACACGAGGCTATAATGTTAAACTATTTACAGAACCTCTAGACAAGTGGCGGAATGTGGGGGGTTTAAATTTGTTGGAATTATTTTACAACGACTCCAAAAGATGGGCTCTAACATTTCAAATTAACGCGCTGTTAAGTGTTGCAGATATTGAAAAAAGTGCGGTAATACATTCTTTAAACAATTCAATTGTTATCATGGAGCGATCTTCGTTTAGCATTTTTGAAATATTTTGCAAGTACTTGAGGGAAAACGTGTTTAATTCAGCAGAATCTGCTATAATTGAGGATTTTAAAACTAAATATTCAAGTATAATAGATTATTATAATAAAATCCTCTACATTTACATCAGAACAACTTCTGATATTTGTTACAAGAGGTTAAAAGAAAGGGCGAGACCCGAAGAGATTGATTCAGTTGACCAATCGTATTTACAGTCTCTTGAAGATTTGTATGAAAAAAGTGTTACCACTCTTCGAGTGCCGCTAATTACAGTCAATGGAGAATACGATAAGAATTCGATTGAAGATGCCAAGAATATGTTTGATAACCAAAACACGGTAAATGAGATTTTAAATTACATCAGGCTGTACGGTTATTAAGATTTAGCTTTATATACAAAAATATAAACATTACAAGAAATATAATAAGGACAAGAGTTAGTGAAATATTTACTAATGGAATTACTATTATCAAAGTAATAAACACATATTTAATTATTTCTGGGCTTCGATCCGCAGTTTTAATGTGGGAAAATATCTTATTATAAGAAATGTCGATTTTTTCGGTTGATAAATCTTCCATATAACATTTTATTATATCAAGAAGGTTTTTTATGCCCCCATATTTCAAATCATATGCATTAGAAACTTTCTTTTTTAATTTTAACTTCATTACTTCCAAATTTAAAATTGTTTCGGGAGTGATAGTCTGTACTTTGATTTTATCATTAAAAGTTGTATCAAACTTATTCATCAAAGTATTAAACTCTAGGGAAGTCAGTGCTTTGTTTAACTTTAACGTATCCACAATATCTAATACCGTACCTAAAAAATATATTATAAACAATTCCCAGTTTCCAGCTACTCTTGCACATACAGTGAGAACTTTCAAAGTATTTAGTATTAACAAATCGGTGACTATATTGTTTATTTCTAGTAAAATTATACTTTTAGATATGTGCTGATTTAGGTTATTCGTAAACTTGTAAAGGTATTGAATAGACAGGTTACTAACATAAAGGGAGATTTCTGGCGTTGAACCCACTATAAAGTCTTTTGTAAATTCGACAAGTTTCCTTTCAACTTTGGAAATATTGTATTCCGAACTTTTTTTATTACAAGAGTACGGAGATATGACGTGATCAGTTATTTCATGATTGAATATCAAACTTGGGTGTAATAGTGAACGTATCAAAGTTTTACCAAACATATATTTTTCGAAAAAACTTTGCACGCTGGGAAGAAAACATTCGTTATTTTGAGCGTTAAATGATAAACCAAAATATTGACAGTACTCTGGCGACATAAAACATTTATTCAAATTCTGATCCCAAAGCAAGGGGGGGATGGATTTATCATCACTGGGCTTTAAACAAAATATTTTCTTAGGTAAGTTGATTAACCTACAACATTTTAAGTTCTTATCAAAATACACGTCCAGTGGCTCATTCGCTTTAAAACAATTATCTTGACAAAAGTCCACTTGAACCTTTTCGTTAAAATTTGATTTACATATTAAATTACCATCCAAATGGGGAAACTGGCAATGGGATCTTACAACACCCTCCACACAAAACGCTGCGATATTTTTGCATCCATTTTCATCAAATGAAAACGTATAATCGTTTGGATAATGTTTCAAGAAACTCTTTGTAGGGGGTCCACCATATTCTATATAATTCCATGGCTTTTTTGTAACTATCACGTTTTTAAAATAAAAATGATTTGCATTTTTTAAATTGATAATTTGATTACATATTGCTGTTCTTTGACAGTATTTAACAACCTTTTCCATTTTTTATATATTTACATAGTTTTGCATATATATGTAAGCAATTCCTACGTTAACTTCATAATAATGTCTTCCACCAGTCTTGAATACCAGGAATTGTTGGCCAATGACGTTTCCGGGCGCTTATTCAAATTTAATAACCGCCCATCGGCAAATGTAAAAAACGGATTGATATTCGGTTTTCAGCGATTTAACAGCAATACTATAAACGGTATTTATGTTGAAAATATGTCTTTTTTCGAAAGGAATTACGGGACAGATAGTTCCAGCGTGGTGAAATGTAATTTTCGGGGCCATGCTGATATTCAGAATGACAATTTAAGAGACGTGCTTACTCAAAAAATTAAATCCAGCTTATATGAAACTTTAAAAAAGCACCTTTTCACAGAAGATTGTAGATTGGTCCTCAGATTTGGAGGAATAAGCACCTGTGCGGGAAATCAGGATGGCTCTAAATATCAAAGCATACATTTGAAGTGCTCTCAGGCCAAGAAACTGTTTGAAGATGTTTATTCTACTCAACTGTGTGTTAATAAGCCAAATTCACTCTTAGTCCCCTGTTTGTATAACAATTTTGTACACGATCACAAAGACTTTAACAAAATAAAATATTACTGTGACGAGACTACGGGGAAATATACTATGTACAATCATGAGGAATCGAATGAACGAAAATTCACAATTAACCATTTTCCAAGAATCCACCCCGACGAGAACATCTACCTACTATACTCAAACAAGTTATCCGGTCTTGTAAACATCCTTATTACTGGCGTATACATCAAAGACGATTCTGTTCTGAGCGATACGATGAAATTGTGGTGCATTATCCAATCATCACACTTGCTGAGCAACGTTTCAGAAATATCAACCCCTTTTTCACTTGACCAGGAGGAAGACGCTGATGACATCTTAGATTAGTATTTTAATATAAATTGTTTTATGTCATGACAAACATCCAATATGTCAAATAAATGTTTACTCCTCTCTGGTTTCCAAACAAATCTAACCCCAGTAATATGTTGAGGAATTTGATTAATGTTGTTTGTTAATGTTGAGATATAGTTTAAAAGGCGACTTTCATATTTAATCATACACTCTGTACTATTAAATATTAAAGTAACAATCCATAGTAAATATTCCAAGCCACCTCTTGTTTCATACGTGAAATGTTTGTTCTCAGTAAATTTTTCTGTAAGATGTTTTTTCAGTTTTGTCATATTTGAAAATATAGCAGTGAATATTTGCTGTAAGTTTTTATGAAATTGGCACCATAAAACCGTTGAGTAAATTAAATTTTGTAAAACTTCTGTTAACATTTTATCCAACATTTTTATTCATTTTTATTATGAAAACACGATACAGCTAGGCCCATAATATGGTAAGTGTTGTTCATAGATTTAACGGTTTCGTGTGTGCCGCTGAACACGTCTTTAAACTTCAAACCCACAGCAAAATGGTATATGAATAAAAATATTCAACATCCGTTGTGTTCTTTAAAAAATGGGTTTGCGTGCACCCATTACGGGTAAATGTTTAATTCTTTTGTAAAACTGTTTGCAAACATAATTATCTTGCACGGTAATCTTTTTAATATTACTTACACATAAATCAATTATTAACCTTTCATAGTATTTATAAAACAAAACCCAAATATGTTTATTAATCATATTTATTACAATTGTCTCATAAAAAGAACAGTCACCGGTACTTAGAGACAATGGATTTATGTTTATGTAAACAGTATTATCCTCGACGAGTTTTTTTTTACTGCCGATTATTATATTTATATCATTTAAAATATTTGAAACCGCGATGGATTCATCAAGTTTATAGTTAAGATTATTAAAACTATATTGGTACTTAATATTTTCAATAATTCTAGGAATCTCTTTGTTAAAGTCGTTATTAAATTGTTGTATATGTTTATATATCATGGCACTGTTAGTCATGGAGTGACAATTGGTTGGATAAAATCTCTTTTATAAGTTCGTTTTTTACAATACTAGATTTGTCAAAGGGATACACAATTGCGTTAATATTCTCAAGATATAGTGAGTTGACTCCTACGAGAACTAAATGCACCGTGGAATCTGTTTTCTGTATCCCGCTTTTTTGGAAATCCTCTTTTGACATAAAGTACGAGTATGCAAGTTTTTTCAGCCAAGTTTTTAATTCATATTGATTTGAACCAAAATAGTTATCTAAAGCTATAGATGGATTGGTTATTTTTGAAACTGTTTCCACAATTAATATTATCATATTAAAAAATATTAAAAATGCAGTTAGCGATATTATTCTTATTATACTTAATAATTCACTTAATAATAGTGGGTTTGTTTGAATGTTCTGCTGCCAGAGTGTTTGTACTCTGTATTCTGACCGGAATGGAGTTGTTTATTTTATACAATCACATCAAGATTAACTATTATTTACTTAATAGAAAAACAAATTAACAATGCTTAGAGCCTTGGTAAAATCTCTCAGGGGGTCCTCTTCTCCAGAATTGAAAATATTAAGTCCAAACTTTAATGAAATTTTATCTAAAGAAAGTTTGAGTGAAAATAGCGTTAGACACTTTATTCTAGATCTTGAAAGTGGTAAAAGCTTTGATAGTGCTTTAAGAAAACTAATAACTGAAACAAACCTTTCAGATTCTGAAATTAAACTGTTTCAAAATGAGCTGACGAAATCTAAGGGCATCGCTGAAGTTATGGTTGTTCAAGATTATATAAATAAATCCGACATACTGGAGACTTTGAAACTGGACGTTTTACCCAAGGACGCTGATGAACTGAACGAATTAATAAAGACAAATGACGATTTAAAAAATAAAATACAAACATTTATAAAATTAGTAAATAAACATAAAATAAAGTTATCGTTAATTACCCTGACACTAGGTTCAGCGGGAAATTACTTATTCCAGGCGGCTAAAAATCTTTCCGGTTGTTATAGATATCAAATCACACCCTCTGGAAAATACAAATTGCTCTGTAAAGTCAACGATTGCGGTTTTAATATTGAAAAACATTCCTCAATTAATAAAGTATTCTGTGACGAACCTTGTCTACCGGATATTTGTGGTGAGAATTGTATGAAACGTACGACAGACAAATTTAAGTACGTCTGTGTTCAGTTACATTGGTATGACGTCGTCAGTGTTGTCACTAAACAATTTTCAAATACTTTAGGTAATTTTTTTATTCAGTCTTTAAAATATGTGTTTATATTCTTAATTGTGTTTAGTGTTTATACTTTCTCGGATAAATTGAGCTTATTTTACAGAATCGCTCTAGGATTAATAGTTTTATCAATTCTTGTTATAAAACTTATTTGATTTTTGAAATAATACGCGACTCACATCCGATAGTTTTTTATAGTTTTTTGATAGTTTTTTATAGTTGTTTAATAGTTGTTTATAGATATGATTTAACCGGGACATTGGGATAGTTAAAAGGTTTCATTAAAATTAAAAAAAAAATACACGGTTTTAAATTTAAAAAAATCACTTTTCACCTCTATATAAAGCGACTAATCAAGCATTTTGTTAGTGTTTAAAACATGTCAGACGCGTGTCTTTTCTACGTAAAACTTAGTGAATCCGCTCGGAGTCCCTTTAAAGGTAGCCGAAATAGTGTAGGATTTGATTTACACAGTCCAGCCAATTACGAACTACCACCGAAATCAATTATAACTATTCCTACAAATTTGGCATTTAAATTCCCACCATCAACGTATGGTAGACTGGCAATGAGGTCCAGCTTGGCGAAGTACGGCCTAGAAGTTCTAGGCGGGGTGATAGACCCAGACTTTAGGGGCAATGTTGTTGTCGTTTTGAAAAATTCAGGACCAAATCACATCATAATACGAGAGGGACAACGATTCGTTCAATTGATTTGTGAAAAGGTGGAATTTCCAGTTTTAAAACAGGCTTTGTCACTTGATTTCACCGAAAGAAACGAAAAAGGATTTGGATCGACTGGAAAATTTTAGGTTAATTTTAGGTTATTTTTGGTAAATTTTTTGGTAAATTTTTTGGTACCTCAACGGGCTCTAAATAGGCTCTCAAAAAGGTAAATTTAGGTCATAAAGGCTCTCATTTAGGTCATTGGACCTATTTGGACCTATTTGGACCTATTTGGACCTATTCGGACCTATCTGGATCTATCTGATCGTATTGAAATTTTTGTTTTCAATTATCTAAATTTACTTTTAAAATAAATTGTGAAGTATATTTGTTAATGGTATTAAAGAATATTTTAAATCTTAACACGTAAAAGTGCCATAATTGTTTTAAATATTCCAAATACCTAATAATGAATATAAATATATAACCCACGTTTGATAAAAATGTGAATCCGTTAATGTTTTGCAAACACAAATTGTATATATGTTTATAAAACATATCCACTTCTCTTATTGTATTGTCAATCGAATTTATATAATAATCAACCTCGAATAAATACAAGTTGTAAATTTTGTTTACATAATTTAATTCATCTACTATACTCTGAGGAGTTAAGTATTTTAAATTTCTGCTAATTAACTGTTCCAGACTTGAATTCATTGTTGTATTTTTAAATAAATCAAAACTTTATTTGAGTTGTGTGTTACAAGCTGTGTAATTAAAAATAAAGTTACAACTATGTATTTTTGTTATGTATTATGAGAAAATAAAAATATTCTATTCTGTTAAGACATTTTTGGAACGTTAAAATATAGAACAGACTAATATATAAAAGTTGTACACGAAGCTATTGTTTTTCAGGAGATTAATAATGCTGGGCCCACGTTGCTAAGTTGGACAATTGCTTACATTGTCCCCCCCCCCTCTTGCTCAGTTTTCCCACGTTGGATTAATTAAATAATTGAAGAGCTCTTTTGTTAATGCATCGACCTGAAAGACTTGATTGCTTTTTTATTCATATTCGTAAAACTACTTTAATCTGATTAATTATGATCTTTCAAAACACTGATTTATTGGTTTGTATACTAATTATACACGCTTTCGGGCCTGGGTAAGCCAATAGGAGAATGGCCGCCACTTTCCAATATGGCGCCCAACTTCATTTTTTCTTATGGCATACCCCGTATTTTATGGTGATTTCGGTTAGCAAATGAGAATCTAAGACTTTTTTATTCTTGAGTAATTTCTGATATACTCAACCGTGAGATAAAGGTAAATCATTTTTGTTTTTTTGTTTTTTAACTGTGCCACCATTGGGATCTTGTAAACTGTACATCATACAGTAAACTTTAAATGGGGAACATTCCCCCGTTTTTAAAGAGGTTTAAAAATAAGTAGATAAAACTTTTGTAAATGGCCGCCACTTTTCAATATGGCGGTCAACCCCATGTTTTCTTATGACACACCCTGTATTTTATGGTGATTTCGGTTAGCAAATGAGAATCTAAGAGTTTTTTATTCTAGAGTAATTTCTGATATACTCAACCGTTTATGAGATTCAGAGAGATAAAAATTTAATTCAAGCGGGCCTAGGTGTATTAGTTTCAAGTGAGCTAGTGGCTTATTCATATTTTACTTGTTGCTTATAATAAGAAAATAATTAAAATTATCTACAGGACACACATAAAAGATTTCTTTTAATTATAACAATTTCATTTTTGATACAAGAAATATATTTACAACGGGTGTTCAAAGTGGCCACCATCTGTATAAATACAAGCAGTTGCCCTTTTTAAAACACCATTCACGGCCTTATTGATTGTGTTGTGGTGAACTCCATCTGCAACAGTGTTGTATCGGGATTTGTACAAATTGTTTTTTAAATAACCCCAAACAAAGAAATCCATTGGTGTCGGGTCTGGGGACCTCGCTGGCCGTGGTAATGGGCCATTTGTACCAAGCCACTTTCCGGGAAAGTGAATGTTCAAGAACTGCACTACCACTTCACTGTTATGCGCCGGGGCACCGTCTTGTTGGTATATCAACCGGGTTCTTACATTTAAAGATACACCCTCAATTGAGTTCAACAAAATGTTCTCTAAAAACTGTAAATACATATGTCTTTTCAATTCCCCCCATAAAAGTGTAGTGCTATTGCTGCATTATTCAACACAACACACCAACAGTTTATCGAGAATCGAACTTGGTCGTGTCCTTCTCTCACTACTAACGGATTTACTTTAGCCCAACTGTTCTTCCTATTCCACATTCCCCTATTTGAAAAGTTAGTTTCATAAATCCATATAATGTTCGATAAAAACCCCGGTGTATTTACAGCCCCCCTAGCTAACCATCCACAAAACTTTAGCCTCCTATTTTCATCACCCGGCATCAAAGCTTGAACTTTCGCATACTTATAAGCGTGGTACTTGTTTGTTTTTAGTACTTTAAAAATTGAGGGGGTTTAAGTTTGCAAAATGGATGCAATGTAGTTACAAGTTATAAAGTTAAAGTTAAAGTTATGCATCGGGCAATTTTTCTCGCAGGAAGATGCGGTTGGTACCAATGCACAGCTGAAGAGTTGCGCTTTATGTTGGTATTAATTTTTAGAATTAAATATTGATTGGACAGGTTATATGATTTTCTGAAAACAGGTGTTTTTGGTTTTTTTGTGTTATGGCCAATTCAACCAATTCAACCAAATTGGTCGAACTATAAAATCGTGTTTATATGCATTGTATGATATAGTTACTAGTCAAATAATATGTTATTTTGAAGAGGAAGAAATGTAGAGTAATTTAGTTTTGCCGTTGGCGGCACTGTTCCTAGCAGAACACCTGTCAGATACTCAACAATTCGTCATATGTTTTGATCAGTTGTTCGCCATTGCGGTATTCGTATATGCATTTCTAAGCATTAGATGATTTATATCTGCGAATCATTTATGAATTAGGTATTATTTCAGAGTTTTAGTGTTAGTGAAGTGTTTGTGTGTATATAACAGTAATCTTTATGCATAAATATTACTGAAGTGTTAGAAATTTGTGTTATAAAGTGTTGTGTATCCTTTGTCTCGAGATAATGATGACTATATCCAGAACTTATTGGAGATGGACTTGAGTTCTCCCAACATTTGATTTAGAACCTTTTAGTGAGAATGAGGAGGCTGTAGACGAGCCCGAAGCTGTAGAGGAGCCTAATCCTGTTATTGATCAAAATGAAAAATCCCCCTCTTTTACAGAGATTATATTGTTATCCCCCTCTTTTATATATTTGATTGTTTATAAATACCTGTAGTAATAATAAATAGATATAATATGACATTATTTATGTTTATACAAATTACAAAGATCTCATTGAAAAATACTACTTTTCACAAATTTGCCAAGTCTGCGACTGTTTGTTTGTTGCTACATAACACATATACAAATAATACCTTTACCCTAGGTATTATACATTTATATTTAGGGAATTGAATGTACTACAACATGTTTATAATAGTTTAGGGGTAAACAATTTGGTAAAAGAGTTATATACTAAATATTGTGAAATATTGTGAAATATTTGTTTACAAAAAACGTAAAAATAGCGAAACATTCTTTTATTTACACGTATTTATAAATGATAATAATTTTTTACCATCAACTATATGACTTTTTTGGATTTCTTATTTCATTAGCTTTACAAATATGTGTATATATATATTAGTATATACATATATTATATGACTTATTTACAACACAGTATAACACTGTACAGTTTATGCTTTTTTCGGTTTTCCGTTTATTATTATATTATGCCCCCAATACTTAGAAAAGAAAATTCTTTTCCCAACATGTTATATATTTCTATGTAGGGAATTAGATTGTCTACAAAATGTATATAATGAATTTTCCATAAAAAATCCGTAGAAAAAATTTCACCGAGGCTGTTTTTGAAATTTATAAAAACAATTTATTTATTTATTTTTTCACTTTATCAAAAAATTATTTTCCTGAATCTTTATTATTTTAGTATATATAGATTTTCCTGTTCTTTCTGGTCAAAATGAATATGGGGTTGGCTGGGTTTACTTGTACGGCTGAATTTATACAAATTTTCAAAAAAAGGTCTGCAAAATCGCCAAATCTGCTTGGCCATTTCCCACTTCAACATTAGGCCACTGCTAGGGTTAAGAGAACTTGGTATGTAGATTTACCTGGTTCAGTTATATTGATAATTGCAAAAAATGATTATCTTCCTCGTTGCAGCAAACTTCCGTCCTCAACCCCAATGTTATTCTTATGGAGAATAAATAACATGCTATATATCACTTATTTATGGATGTATTTTTGTGAAACTTGGTAAATAGCTCTATTTCGTAGTGAGTCACATATATATGCATTAGAAATTCTCTGAGTACGCGGGGGGTATTTAACATATCAAACAATTTCTTAAGTAAATAGTTTGCGGATGAAACTTAGGTTCGTCAATCCCTATTTGCAAGTAGTACCTTGCAAATGTATATAATTAATTAAAGAAATTATAGAATAAAATTTAAAACATAATTACTCCCTTTACTCTAAAATAATAATTATTAAAGCAGAGACAAATCGAATCAAATCATTACGCTCCCACGGGATTGATAAAACAAACAATCGCTGATATCGGCCGGTACGAACTGTTCGGACCGATCGGTGCCAAGGTCACTGGCCGCTCCATTACCTCACCCCGTGGGCGAGAGTACTCGCACTTCAGAGTGGAGAGCCCCCAGTGCGTTGTGCAACATCGATAGAATCTGTGGAACATGTTGCACGTTGGGCAAGCGGCTTTCCCCCGAGTGATTGTCGATGCAGAGTGCGTATTGTCATCTGTTGCAACACTGGAGCCAGCTGTGATGGCCGGGGTGTTATGGCATGATGGCATCCGACATCCGACACAAAGGCAGCACGCGACTTCGGCTGTTTTCGTTAAGAAAATCAAACAATCCCCACGATCCAAGCATGCTGATAAAATAACTTACGGTCACCGACACGCCCATTACCCCGTGGGCCGATCAGAAGGAGGACATCTTCTGGGTCCATCTTCTGAGGACATCAGAGGACGCCGGACCTACAACAACAGGACGTGAGGTGTCACAGAGATGTTTGTATTTTTTTTGAAAAATAATATACAATAGACTAATTATGTGAGGTGGCAAACTACTTACAACAATGGTGGCAAAGCTTAACAATATTTTCAAGGCAGGATCGAACCAGGTACATAAGTACATCAGTACATCAGATAATATATGACTTAATACCACATAAAGCCGCATACCAAGTTTCATAAAAATATATTCATATATAAGCGATATATACAATTTTAATTATTCTCCATAAGAATAGCATTGGTGATGAGTACGTAGGTTTGCTGAAACAAGGAACAGAAACAATTGGTTTTTATGCTAATATAAATAGAATTCAACTAGGCGAAGCCACATACTAAGTTTCACAAAAATACATCCATAAATTATATATAGCATTTTGTTTATTCTCTATAAGAATAACATTGGGGTTGAGGACGCGGGTTTGCTGCAACGAGGAAGATAATCATTTCAAAACACCCAATCTTGGTTTTGAACATTTTATAGAGCTTAAAAAAACAAATGATTTAGTATTTTAAATTATTAACCTAGGTTAAGTGGTTGCCGAGAAAATCCAAAACACCTGCTCATAAAATCTCTCATGTTAATCTTATGGGAAAGGGGGTTTTGGATTTTCCTCTCTTCATTTTAATGTAAACTTCACATTTGCTTTTACCAATCAATTCAGCTCTAAAAAACAATCATTGTGATTCTATGTCAAACCGTTGCAGAGATATTCAAAGTGCTAAACACAGTACATTGTCCAATGTTATCCTTATAGAGATAAATCTCTATATCTCGATTATTTTTTAAACTTGGTATATGGCTTCATTTCGTTGTGGTCTATTGATAATTTTCCAAAAAAACCAATATTTTTCTCATGGTTCCCGTAGCAGCAAACCTGCATACTCAAAGCCCATGTTATTCTTATGGAGGATAAGAAAAATGTTATGCATCACTTAATCGTGAACATAAATTAATATAACTTGGTATGTAGCTTCATCTAGTCGAGTTACATTAATATTTGTATAAAAATCCATAATTTGTGTTCCTTGTTGCAGCAAAACTTCGTACTCAACCCCCCTTTATACTACACTATGTCCTGAAGGGTTTTTGAACATTTATAACTTTCTCTCCAGTAAACTACATCTGACAGTAAATGAAACATTATGCACATTTACCTGTAACCATATACTTGATGAGATATCTGACTGGTGTCTCGATAGTAAGGAACAGTACCGGGGAGAACAATATGTAGGCTGGATATGTAGGCTGCAAAACATAGTCAGATCAGTATGATGCAAATCCAAAATCGTGATCCTTCTCTTATAATCTGGATACCTTTTAACTATAAGAGAGCAAACGAAACCAAACTTTTGTTCATTTATATTTTTGTATAGCATTTTTGTTGATTCGTTATAAGAGAGTGATAAATAAAATTGTTCCAGAAAGTAATTGCAGAATTCCCGTAATTCTCGCCTGAAGGGTTGTTCAGCCTGTCACATATATTTGCAATATGTACGTGTTAAAATTTTTATGAACCCGGGGAAATTTGGGTAACAAATTTAACTCATGTTAAAATGTTTAAAATCTTAAAATCTACCCCATTACTGTAAAAAAATTGTAAAAGTGTTAACAAATCTTCATGTTATACACTTTACACTACCAAACATGATAAGTTATAATCTTTAAATTGAAACCAAAGAATTCTCGTTATAAATATAATTTATTTTACATTTTTAAAACATGTTTCAAAATGAACATTATAAAGCCTAGAGGTCTTTTACAACTTCCTTCTTGCAGCATCTTAATGACTTGTGACAGTCATAACAAGAATATTACTGTCAATAGATTTTATAGATTATCAACAAAATAGGAGCATAATATGATACATTAAAGGCATACTAGAAAATTAAATTTGTTTCAAGCCTTGTTCTATCAGCAGTTATCCCAACTAATATATTTGTGGTCAGCACAGATCGTGCATTCCAATGAAACCATTATTGAACTTGCCGATAAGAGTAACATGGACATAGCGTTTTCCTCCCATCTTAGGTAATAGGTACGTGGTAAACGACTGATGAAATTGATAACTGATTATCAACACAGTGCATGCTTCATATCACTAATTGAAACCATGTTTGGTGAATCGGGAGATATGATCATCATTAGAACCATTCTGCATTGAAAATTGTAGGACATGGTTAAGTCTATCCCCGCAGGCTTGCAACACATTGCCACTACATAATTGGCCGAAATATGCTCCCTTCCCACATTAATGATGCCAAATATTCCTACCTCTAAAGTGCATTTCTCGCTGATCAGATCAGATCTAAGATACAACATCTCGATTTGCTACACAAGTTTTCGCAAACAATGGCTTTTGTAAGATGGGTAGGAATAAAACGTTGAAAACTGTATTTCTACAGTTATGTTGAACATGTACATAATCATTTGATAATAAACCCAATTTAGGGGATAATTTTAATAATCCTAGGCAAATAAAATAAGAGAATACAAACCAGATTCATTGATGAAGTTAGACTGATATTGGAAGTTAAAGGGGGGTGTATCGATACACCCCCCTTTAGAGAGTATATTTATAGCCTTACACTTGTCTTCTTCATCAACATTTATCAATTTCATTACATTCCAAATTAACTATGCCCACGGATTTCGGAAACATTTGCTGTGCTCCAATTATGTACTAGATAATTTTTATTGTTTACTAAAAAAACCTTTTACTAAAAAAAAACTTCTTAAAGATATATGATACTGAAATATTACCACATCTATTTCCCCCCTTTTATTAGTTTATTAACAAACACTTTTATGAAAAATTCACACTAAAGTTAAGACAAAAGCATTTTATTTTTAGTGAAAATACAAAAAAATAATAGAACTTCAACGTTATTAGTTACACTGAGAAAATTCATAGAGTGGGAGAAAAATTTGTGGAGGAAGTGATGAACTTACGGCTAGCACATGCTTACATGTTTAGATTTACAATCACTTGACCAAACCATATCTGCAAAATAAAAATTGGAACTTTTAATACCAATGGGGGAAGTTGAGATTTTCCCGAATGTTGACAGATATATAAATCATAAAAACATTTTGGAGTTTTACCACGATACCACGATACCACTTTCAAATTTGGCACAGTGGGGTTCCCATATGATTCCAAAATCAGTGCTTTAAATACAGATTTATTTGTTATATATTTTTAAAATTTGCAAATAACAAATTATTTAAAAATCTTGTTTTGGACTGTTTTCCTTAAGTGCTAACTCAAATTCTTAATAGAATATAACTTATAACTGAACACTACCCCAGCCCATTCTTGGTTTAAGGAGTATAACGATAACGAAAGTGACAATTTATAGTTTAAATATGCAATATACCTTTAGCCAAGGATCTCTGCCTATTGCTTTTTCCTATGGATCCCACGAAAGAGCACTGAAACTATTGTAAATGCACCACTGTTCCAAAAAAATATGTGTTTTATTTTAAAACAGACATATCACATTTTTCTAGACATTCAAATGAGGAGATATAGTTTTAGTGTCTAGTAACCATAGGCATTTACAAGAGGCAGTGATTTTTGGCTTTAGGGATACACTTATATTTTAAGGCCTTAAGCATATGGAGTCAAATGGGATAAAAAGCTAAAAAAAATTTTAAGGTGTTATCATATATAAAACCCCTACAATGTAGCTGATCAATTGTTCACAAAACATAACTCCAAATGAATGAAGAAATAAGGAATGTAGAGCAAGCTGTTCACTTACGGACACCCGTTACACTTTTTTAACAAAAGTTAGTATTACAAAATGAACAAACCCTTTTTAAAAATAGTTTTACTGTAAAAGTGAGATTATGGGTTTCCCTAATGCTCTGGTATTATTGTTTGAATTTTAGTTTTATAATTTAAGGAGTAATTTGTGTAACGGGGGTTACATAATTTAATGTAACGTGTGTTACAATCAACACAACCCACAACCATTCAGTTTTTGGTATATTTATATTAATTTTAACTAGAATTTAAATACATAGCTCTATTGAGAGTTTATTAATTTTGGTAATAACACCTAAAAAAGTTAACAATAATATGTTATCTCTACTATTATAGTACGCTTCTTTTTTCTATATTTTAGGCTAACCAACAAGGAACAAAAAATTGTTAATATCAAATATAATATAGATTGATTGGTTCTTATTAGAGCCAGTTTAATAATTCAGATTCAATCATTCTTTTTGTATGTAATTTACAATTAAAGTGTCCAAAGTGTAACACTCGTTACAACGGAATCCCTGCATTGCTAGGTGGACAGTAAACAATACTACTCACCCTCTCTGCCGGGCCACTGGGGAGAGAGACCGGGAGCCGGTAGATGAACTAGACCCCTTCCTCTTGGGTGACCGAGACGAAGATCTGTGTTTACTCTTCTTCTTCTTCTTCTTTGATTGTGCACCAGCCTCTGGCACAACCCGGCCTTCCTTGGGGAGGGGGGGGACTGAAAACCAATCTTTCCATCAAACCGAGGAAGAGCAAGAGATAAAAATGTCCAAATGTGTTTTGGATAGTATTTACTGCTATCAGCCATTGCTAGTATTAACTATTATTATCTTCATTGTTTGTTGATTTTATCACAAAAGTATTTATTACATAAATATTCTTAAATGACATTAAAACACAATATCGTAGTTTTAAAATGTTAATAAACCTTTATTATACTTGTAATTTATTGCTTGTAATATTCATTCATGTAAACTGCTTCAAATTATTTAATTTTATTTATTTTTCAAAATTGATCTCATTCCAAATTCAATTTGATATAGTACAAGCGTTTAAAACAAGTGACGGTGTCTACAAGAACTTCAGAAACATATGGCTGTGACTGACATTATTGAGAACCGTGTGATACAATTTAAAAAATTTAGTTTTCCAAAATGCGGTGGCCAAGTGATAGCTTTTTTGTGGGCATCTACCCAGAATTAACATTTTCCCTATAAAAAAGTGTAGTGGAACAACTAATACACTCTTTTTGTTAGGTAAGAAGAGTCACTGGCTTAAAGCAATGAAATACGGGGTGAAGTTATATCATTAAATTACAACACTCGAGATAATAATTCACGCTTACCAAGTTGCTGTTTGGGGGGTTCCATGTTGTTAAACACACTAGAGGCGTGTCGCTGCAGCTGGAACTGCTTTAATGTAATTCCTAGGAAAATAACCAAACAAATAAAAAATATTAAATTAATATTGATACAATAAAATAATTAGAACTTAAAAAAACAAATACTTTAGTATTTTGAATCATTTTAGTGGTTGTAGAGAAAAGTAAAAAACGCGTCCATAAAGTTGTCCATGTTAATCTTATGGGAAAGGGGTTTTGGATTTTCCTCGTGACATCACAATAATTATTACAGATAATATTCACTTTATATGACTGCCTATTGTTTATTTTTTATATTTCAAATGAAATAACAATAATTCAAAACATTTGACCCGAATCACTATAACCACCAAATTTTAATTAAATATGTTTCTGAAAAACGTTTACTTTGTGTTTTTTGCGGTTTTCGGGGGAATTGTCCTTGAAAATAAAAAATAAACAACTGGAGATAAGTTATCATAGATTAGTACCTATAGCAAACATTACTACTGCTTTATCTGTATTCAATTTAATAATAGCAGAAATGGTGAAATGCCCCAGTAGTTTCCTCTTTCAAGCAACTTAAAATGCCTCTGAATTTGGAGTGGCAATGTTAGCCTGGCTATAGTTTTCATTCTAAAAAATACCCGTCAACGAAAGTGCGAGCCAAAGTATGACTTACATTGTGTTGAGAAAATCCTATTTAAATGTTGTAAAACGTAAAAACACGAGGTAAGCAAATATTGAAGGTTCTTCGTTCTGGAGTCACGGTCAATCCCCATGAGCGCTATGACCAATGACTACATATACAATAAGACAGGCAAGCCATATGGAAATAACTCAACGCCTGTTGAGAAGTCGGAGAGACTGCTTCAGCGACCCGCCGCCAGTTGGCGCTAGTGGCGACGGGCGTTGACTGTACTACTGATCTCTTGGCGCGGACTGTACGAGTACCCTCTCTCTCTCTCTCTCTATTTCGCCGTACCAGCGGCATGGCAGTGGGCAGTAAGCGTGTATGCATGAAATGGATACGGGCATTATTCGGGTGTATGTCAACAGGCAGATAACCTCCAATAAATATGAGTTCTGATGTTTACCTTCTGTGCCTAAGCTATCAAATCTGGCTATCCCTATAGAGTATAAGGATGGCGGGGTGGAAGTGTATATGTATATAACATAATTATTTTAGTTACAACAAAGGGTACCTAAATTAAACCTAAATTAAACCTAAATTAAACCTAAATTAAATACAAATAATGACTAATTATAGATACATCATTTAAAATTTATTAGCTCAAACAATGACGTTGCGTAAATTATTTATCCTCAGAATGTTGATTTGAATTATAAAGGAAAAAATAAGAATATTGTTTTAAATTAAGTTTTGATTTAAAATAAACATTCAAATCTCCTAAAATACAAATATCTAGACCCGGTCCTTTCGTGTAGTAGGCGTGGTATCGAGCTTATTGTACGTTTACAAATCCAGGATAATCTCCAATAGTTCCTATATAATGATGAAAACGGGGTTAAAATGTCCCATACGGCACTTGGAATGGCTGTTATGAGGTATTAATTTAATCAGGAAAAACATTTCTTTAAAAAATAAATAAATAATACACTATACTTGCATTAAAAATTTTGGACTTGGCCAGTTTACAACAGAAACCGAGTACCTATTTAATAAAAGTAAGCGACCAGATAAACCCATTCAGATAAACAACTATTAAAGTAATAAAACTGAAAATCATAAAAATGTTACATTTAAAGCCTACATGTACAGAATTGTATAAAAAGCAGAAAATTGATTACACCTGATTGACTTTAGTTGAATTGAACACACAAGCCACGTGGAACCACTACGAATCAGCTGTTTGGATTTCATCAGCTCAAACAAAAATGAATGTCCATAAGGAATACATGGGAGCTTTGAACCCCCGTGGGGCATAGCCCTATATGATTTTCACAACTTTTCACAACTTTTCATAACTTTAATGCCTATATCTTACTCAGGACTATCAAGTACCTCTCTGAAAATTTCAGCTCAATCGGTCCAGTAGTTTTCATGTGATGGAACAGAGTTACGCACAAACATCCATATTTTCACATTTAAAATATTAGTATGATTCAAGTTATATGGCTGTAACATCTGTTCGTGCTGTTTTACCAGTTACGTATTGACAACTATTATCCATACAGTAATTAAATTGATTTATATTCTTCCAAAACATATACAAAGAACCCTTCCAGGCACTTGAAAAACTTAAATTACAAGACGTTTAGACCTCGACTTGAATCAATCATTCAAGCAAGCAAAACAACACGAAAAACAATCCCATATGTTTTTTACGTTTCCCTTACGCACTTTCTATATAGTATTACATTTAATAATAAATAATAAAATACATGTTAATAGTAAATAATACTACATGTACATGTATTATATATTATAACATATGTACAAATCTTTGCTTAGTTCATTTTTTAATGTCTTAAAATACACTGAAGGAATTACAATGTGGAACAATTAATTAATCAAAAATCTAAATTCACCCGTCGAGTGGCAATAACGATTATAACAAACATATGATTACATCAGCACAACATTACATAAAGCTTTAACCCTTGGTGTTATAAGAAACAGAAAAGGTTTGGTCTAATGCAAGCTAGGGTAAGGTCGATTTAAGGGTAAGGGTAAGGGCTACTTAATAGGGGTTTGGGTCACCTAGAAATATAATAATAACGATAACAACCATTAAAGCAAATTTCATTTTTAGTTTATTTGAAATATAGTTTTTCTATTATAACTTTTTCATTACGATGAGGTTTTTATTTTGTACTCGGTGATTAAACTCATTTGGTGATGTAAATAATAAAACAGCATTTAATTTTCCTATTTACTTAACATGGAGTAAAAGTTTTGCTTTGCTTTATTCACATCCCCTTGGCTAACTAAAAAAAAGATACTTGTTAGAATTTAGTTTTATACTGTGTTCGAAAAATATACTAATCTGATTAATCCCATTTCCTTCTTAGTAATAAAAAAAACTCGTCTCAACAGTATACAAAACTGCTATCCAAAGTACCAGTCAATTAACCAGTCAACATATATAGAGAGATTTC
Organism: Allygus modestus; assembly: GCA_963675035.1. Classification (NCBI taxonomy): domain Eukaryota; kingdom Metazoa; phylum Arthropoda; class Insecta; order Hemiptera; family Cicadellidae; genus Allygus; species Allygus modestus. The sequence goes on from OY776112.1 coordinate 354,378,149, forward strand.
GGTATTGCATAAAATTAATAAAATTAACGTATCTTGTTTTTTATACCCACTTCAAAGGCATTTTCAGGGAAAGCGGCCCAAATCCATATCATAAGATTAAGAATTTCAGTAATGTATAATTATGTAATGATACATGATATGACCCGTATAATTTGGAATTAATTATGTTTATTATGAGAGTCTATTGGTCTAACACAGTGGTTATGTTATGATATTAGAGATCGTCGTGTTGAGAATCAATACAAAATCAATACAAATGGGATAAGCACAAATTGAAGTTTGCTCTCATACGGTGGTCCTAATGCCAACAATGCTTCCTGGCCAAACCATTTTGACCCGTAATCATTATTTTAGTGCACAAACCATGCGAACGTTTGTTTTTAACTCATTAATTTTTCAATGTAATAAAGCTATTTAATTCTGATCATGAACCAAAGATAATAATGGTGTATTGAACTAATTCAATAGGCGATATTTTGTGGTTGTGGTTGTATGAAATTACAAAGTAATCAGTCTATATATACATGCCTTGTAGAGTAATAGAAGCTGTTGACATAACACAGTTAAATATAGTGGATTATTTATAGTGGATGTTGTACTGTAAAACGTTGCATTCATAAGCCACATTCTCTGCGTTGTGAATTTTCTTGTAGTGTTTATGTTTTATTCTGATGAAAAAGCACATTGTCACAGTTTTGCAAAAGTCGATTATTAAATGTTAAAGTCAATTTTTAAGTATCTAATTATCTTTCAATATGTTTTAGAATTAATTTACATGTTATTATTAAGTTTGGATTTGTTCCAGCCATTTTAGTTTTTGTAAAGCCCAATTCGATGAATAAGTTTCATTTGTAAATAGATCAGAGGTCAAGAATTATGTTTTTAGCAGATGGCATTCCTGCAAGCCAGTTCTCGGTAACGTGCTGCACTCAAGTGGCCAAACTTTTAACTATTACAACGCTCATCAAGCAACAGCACATTGTAACGCCCATTTGATTGTACGGAGAATTGATAATTTTGAAATGTATTTAGTTTAGGAATTGTAATTTGAATTTTTGTTGTATATAAATGTTTAAAATAAGTGAAATTTAAAAGGCACGCAAAGAAGGTTTTTATCACTTCGTATGTATAACATAAGATTGTGTAAGTAATGGGTTTCGAGTCAAACTGTATAGTTATCGTACCTTATTCAGACTAGGATTCGTCATATTTAAATTTGTTAATTTATTTAAACTATATTAAAAGGAGTCCCACTCTAGAATCATTCTCTCTGCAGCCCAAGATAAATGAGTCAATCCCAACACGGGTGCTGCTTACCTTGTCTCAACTCAATGTCTCTGGGATTGCATTCATCCGCGTCTCAACAGTGCACTACTTAAGACCAATCAGACCCGCGAGTCTTACGGGGGGCCATTGAAACAACTGAATTTTCTATAGTATCATAATTTTAACACGTTGGAGGGTCATCACTTACTTGACCAAGTGACAAATTTCATGGTGGTACTTTAACCGTCTCTAGGTCCCCGTAACGGTACCTCTGACAACAAGCACTTTCAAGGGGTTTTCAAAAATATATTTCGATTTCTCTACGAAGGGTTTTAAAAACTTTAGGTTTAAGTTTGTACGTACAAAATTTATTTTCCTTTCCCATAAATTAAAATGCAATTTTTAAAATAATGTATATTATTTGAATAAACTGCTCATCAGTACAAGGGTGTAAAAAGTATATACATTGTATGTATACACCTAACACCCAAAGCCTATCATTCCATGGATCAAAGTAAATAAAATGAGACCCTAAATCATGTTTTCATTTACAGTAATTAAATATTGCTGTGGTAAATACGTTTATTTGTTTAGTTACACGCATAATTTCTTAAGTAGCGTGACACGTTTTGTTACAACTAAGCGGGATACAATAAACTACATTCGATACACTTAAACTGAACACTGGGCTTATGGTCTCATGGTTTTTATTTGATTTATTTATATTTTCTATCATTACAACCACTTAAAACTTAGTTCACTGTAAATTTATACTTAGATAAAAATAACTCAAATGTGTATAAACTGTAAGCCACATAAATGAATTTAAAAAAATACTATTAAGAAAAAACAAAAGTTTTCTTGTTTAGAATTTTCTGAAGAACTTCTGGTTTAATTTTCATATACGTTAACAGTGGTTCACAATATACGGCAAGTTTTGTGAAAACGTATTACAGGTGGTCACATTAGGAACTTCTATGGTAGTCCCGGGATTAAGTTTCACCCCGCGGGTCATGCTAATAGGAAATCACCTTCCTTAGGAAATTCGCTGTTAATCTAGCGGAACTAGGAATTGCGTTGTACAAAGTCTAATTAAAAAGCGTTGTCCATAAACAAATTAAACATTCACGTCCCAATTGTAATTTATCCAAGCTCTTTGTTAAATTTAAATGCTTATGTATAATTTTTGGGAATTTAAGTTATTTATTCCCTGTGATATTATGAGCGAAGAATGAACAAAAGTCATGTCATAATGAGTTTATTTTGAACTACATTCAGTAACAGACTCATTTCTATAAACCGGCATTTTGATATCACTCCTTCCAAATTACGACTGTGGTCACGGGTCTTTCCAGAAGGGTATCTTTCCTCCACTCGCTCGAGAAAGTAGTTTCTTCCTTCCTTCCGGTTGAATTGGATTAGAAATTTACCGTATACAGGCACGCAATAGTCTAGCAATGTTCGAAGCAAGGTCCATACACATTGTACGGGTTACTGAGTCGATTCATTTAAGGTTTTCTAGTTAACCGGAATAGACCTCGTTAAAGCAGCTGTAAGGTCACGTGATCACCAATCCAGTCTGCAGTGTTGCTGGAAACATTTATCGTACGCGTACCATATTTTCTACATAAAATAAACATTGTTTAACTGCTTAAATTCTATGATCAGCTGAGATTTTATGATACTAATATATTGTTTTGATTTGTTTGTATTATTAGATTAATGGATTAAGGGTTTAATTTGTCTTTCTACATGTCTAGTGACAATTTAAAAAAGCTGTACCATTATTATACTCTTGGTATGTGGCTTCACCCAAGAGTTATATTGATATTTGCATAAAACCCCATGTTATTCTTATGGAGAATAATTAAAATGTTAGCGCTTACTTATGATTGAATATTGTTTAAACTTAGTATGTGGCTTCGCCTAGTTAAATTATATTTATATTTGCATAAAAATCAATTATTTGTGTTCCCCGTCTCAGCAAATCTACTCATCACCAATGCTATTCTTATGGAGAATAATTAAAATTGTATGTATCGCTTATATATGAATATATTTTTATGAAACTTGGTATGCGGCTTTATATGGTATTCAAATATTATGCATTTGAAATTCGCTGAGTACGCGGGTTTGCTGCGACGGGGGTATTTATGTTTCTGGAAAAGCGTTATTGTTTCCCATTGGTACATTAATGCAAAATATACACAAAATGGTAAACTTTACATCAACAAATCAGTTTAATTGAACTGTGTGCAGCCATTCAATTTAATTTACTTCAATGAGTTACATAATATTAAAATTAAAATTATAAGCAATCAGTTTACGTTATTTTAAAAGCTTACCGTAAATATTTAATGTAAAATGTGTTTTGAATCTTCACAGAATAAGCTTTAATAAATATTTTTAGCAAGCGGAAGGGTCTTTTTCGCCCCCATGTTATTCTTGTGGAGAATAAGTAAAATGTAATGACTCCCTTAATTATGAACATAAATTAATAATCTTGGTATGTGGCTTCACCCAAGAGTTATATTGATATTTGCATAAAACCCCGTGTTATTCTTATGGAGAATAATTAAAATGTTAGCGCTTACTTATGATTGAATATTGATTAAACTTGGTATGCGGCTTTGCCTAGTTAAATTCGATTTATATTTGCATAAAAATCCATTGTTTGTGTTCCTTGTTTCAGCAAACCTACTCATTACCAATGCTATTCTTGTGGAAAATAATTAAAATTGTATATATCGCTTATATGTGAATATATTTTTATGAAACTTGGTATGCGGCTTTATATGGTATTCAAATATTATGCATTAGAAATTCGCTGAGTACGCAGGTTTGCTGCGACGGGGGTATTTTTATTTATTTTTTTATTGAAAATACAAACACATTGCTGACATTTTGACGACAGGACTTAATGTACTTAAATTATATCTAAGAAAAACTAATAATTTAAAAAAAAACACACAAGGGTACAACAAAAGAATTCAATTGTTGTACACTTCTTGTGAAAAAAACCTGAAAAAAATGCTGCAATGGTCAGGACTACGGCTGACTAGAGCATAACAAAGTCCCCTCAAATCCATCATTGGGGTGAATTTCCCCGACTTTCCCCGACTTTGGGCCTACTTCCCCGACTTTCCCCGACCAAAATTTGTTTCCCTGACTTTCCCTGACTTTCCCTGACATTCCCTGACTTTCCAGAATGTGGACGCCCCGTGTTTACTAACCATTGCTCTGCTGTATGTATCAAACTCTGTTTAACGATATAGAGACCGTGCATCAATTACGTCACGCTATACGTAGCACTTCTTGACCCCCTCTCCCCCCATTGTCACGCTCAGTCTCGCGCCTCCCCCTCTCCCCCCGTCACGACACACTAATTAGTTATCAACAGTTGGTACGGCATTTTATCACTCGTGTAACAGACAGTTTCGCAGGCTCTATGACGCGTAACGCAGCCATAACGCAGACTGTTCAAATTGCACTGATATTTATACAGGTTCAAAGAAAAATAATACGAGGAACATAGACGCGTTGGTTTGTGAATGACATAAATAATAACACTATAGAAACTACAAACTAAATTAATCCTTATTGAGAACAATTGTATCAACATTTTAACCTATAATGTATGTTTTATTTAATTTTCTTATTACCTTCTTAAAAATAAAAATAAAAGCTATAGAGCTCAAATATAGCCCAAATTAATGATTTAATGTAATTCAACCGATTTTACTAAAGCCCATCAGAAAGAATACAGTCGTTTTGTATAAGACTATAGCACAAACTGATTTCTTAAACACCCCCTTCCTCACACATTCTACACACATAATTCATATTTGCCTTAAAATACGCCCCAGATGCGTTGGCGTGGGGATTGGGAGAGATTAAGATTAAGCTTCAAGTAGTGAATAGAGTTTACAAACCAGAAACGGAAACAGTTAAATACAAATGCAATAATCATTTTATGGTGAAAACCTAAATTATTAAAAAATTAAGTAACCTTTCCAGTTTTGTTTTTGAAGTAGTCATTTTCTTTGGCTCCTTGAAAGTCAGCTTATTAAATGACTAATGGAAAATATTTTATAAGTGGTATATAAACCCTTCAAACCTAACTCCCTCCTGCCAGTTTCAGTAAAGGATTAGCGGATGCAAATGTGACATTTGGAGTATTTTGGTGTTAAAACTGGAAACCCAGGAAAGCACGTCACTGCTAATCATTAATAACGTATTCCACTTGTTTCGTTAATTTACAAATTTTCACCGGCCCTTGAACATGTTCTGTTGCTTGCAACCAACGGTTAAGTCATCTAACTGAAATATCTTACTCGTACTCGATTTATGAGTTCATGACAAACAGCTGGGAAAATTAAATTCTAGGTTTTATGTCGAAATAAATTCAGGATGTTGGTAGTCCTGAAGACTGCGGGCGAAAAATCTAGGGCAACTTAATATTGGTCTTATGCAAAATTTTGTAATCTGGACCTTGCAATGCAATAGTTACTCTCGATTGCAATAAAGAAGGTTTTATACGCCAGTAAAGAATAGTAAAGTTCGTCTTTACTTCTGGCCTAGGCCTGTTGTCGGAGTTTTAGGTCGCACTAGTGTCTCTAACACGATCTGTTGACTGGGACCAACGTCTTAACGTGTACGGTAGCAGTTTTGAGTTTCAACAATCAAATGAATGGCCAGTTACAACCAACTCAGCAGAATGTAAGGCGTGGGGGGTCATCACCATCTCCCCAGTCACCCAGCAGTGGAAAGTCCCCAGGAACCAATCTGTCCGCAACTCTCGCGGTTCTCATTTGCAAATTAAAAGCCGCTGAACCGGTCCTTGGAGGGCCAGCCGGGAGTCGGGCTAATTCGCGAACCGCGAACAAGAGAAAACAAGGAAACTAGATCACAACTGGTCCACGGTAATTGAATACAGCTGCAACCACGGCAGTGAAGGGAACAGTATTTGACCTTTTCATTTATTATTATCGAGACTCCATCGAGTATAATTAATCCACGTATAAAGATGGGAATTAGTGAGGCGAAAGTTTTAAGCCCCCTCTCGTCATCCTAGCATAAATATTTATTAAAGAAAATGTGTTTAGACTAAACACAGTACGTTGTCTTATGGGTTTTAGAAAAGTCTGCTACTCCTTTGTTAGAGTACTTTTATCATCCCCAGCAACCTCACGCCTACTTTAAAGCCCGACTGGACCTTCTTCTAACATTATAATGCCCAGCTTTGAAGGTAAATGAAACCAGGAGCATCAGAACAGCCAACAAATTCAGATTTCAATAAAAATTGGAATACAAGTATGTTTTTAGACTAATTTGGGGTTTTTAAATTTTTTATGTGGAAATTCACTTCCCTCACGTCAGCGTGCTGCGTGCGAACTCGTTTATTTATCAGATTGACATGTCTAATTACAAAAACAATTAATCCTGAAGTAATTTGCATTATACACTTAAAAGGCTTCACGTTTACAGATCAATATTGAACTGGTCATTAGTAGAGACCGGTTTAATTTATCACCGTTTGACCTTTTCAGTGAAACACTTTTTAGTTCCCAATTTTCGTTTTCTCGAGTTATTGAACAAATCAATTCATGATACTAAAATATATCATTCAAAATACCAGTCACGAAACAAAGCTAATAAGAAACTTAACTAATGATAATTATTGCCAAGGTATTCGCTTAAGGTTTGCAAGATTGTGACTTAGTAAAAAACTGACCCGCATGCCTAATGATGGACAGTCGTACCAAAACTCGTACACAAAGAAACAGACACCCCGACATATGAATTTCATTCTTGGCAGCTATTAATCGAAAACCTTAATCATAGGATTAATAACACGCTGATGAAAAGAATTAGTTTTGACACGTGAATGCAAAATGAATACGTGGTGTACCTCTCGAGATAAAAACTGCCATTGATTAAAACGATTAGAAAAATAATTGCCACCCGAGTGAATCTGTGAAGTGCTTACAATGTGTCTGGGTTCACTCGTATATATATATATAGAATGTGTATTTTCCTTATCCCCAAAAAGATTAAGTTTCAAGCTGAAATACTTGAGAAATGTACGCTACGTGGCTTCCCCTTGTTGAGTTATATTGATATTTGTATAAAACCCCATTTTTTTAGTTACTTGTAGCAGCAAACCTAGATACTCGGTCCCCGTGTTATTCTTATGGAGAATAATTAAAATGTTATATAGTGCTTACTTATGATTGAATATTGATTAAACTTGGTATGTGGCTTTGCCTAGTTAAATTCTATTTATATTTGCATAAAAACCAATTGTTTATGTTCCTCATTTCAGCAAATCTACTCATTACCAATGTTATTCTTATGGATAATAATTAAAATTGTATGTATCGCTTATATATGAATATATTTTTATGAAACTTGGTATGCGGCTTTATATGGTATTCAAATATTATGCATTAAAAATTCGCTGAGTACGCAGGTTTGCTGCTACGGGGGTATTTTATTTCCATTATGAGAGTTGACATTCAAGTAGGTTTTTTATTTATATAATGAACATATATTTATGCCTTTCGGTTATGTTAAGATATACTCCTAATATAAAACTATGATAATGTAATTTTTTAAATGCCACGTTTGGACAAATAGACTGTTTACAAAAATAGCTGTTTTATCGAAACATTATCTCTTATTAATTAAAAACAGAAAATGATAAACACATGGTATTTTGATCATTGCCCCACGTCAATTGGTTACTGAGATATTACAAGTGCTAAACACAGTACGTTGTCCAATGTTATTCTTATGGAGAAAACGACAAATTTTATATCTCGGTTATTTATGAACATAAACTGACGAAATTTATCGCTTCATCTGGTTGTGGTTTATTGCTGTTTGCACAACAAAAATGTTTCGCCCATGGTTCCTGTAGCAGCAAACCTAGGTTCTTGGTCCCCATGTTATTCTTATGGAAAATACTTAAAATGTTATATATCGCTTATTTATGAATGTATATGGATGAAACTTGGTATGTGGCTTCACCAAGATGAGTTCTAATGATATTTGCATAAAAACCCATTATTTTGTGTTCCTTGTTGCAGCAACAATACTCATCCCCAATGTTATTCTTATGGAGAATAACTAAAATCATATGTGGCTATATGATTGAATATTGATGAAACTTGGTATGTGGCTTCGCATGGTTTCTATTTATATTTGCATAAAAACCAATTGTTTATGTTCCTCATTTCAGCAACAATACTCATTACCAATGTTATTCTTATGGATAATAATTAAAATTGTATATATCGCTTATATGTGAATATATTTTTATGAAACTTGGTATGCGGCTTTATGTGGTATTCAAATATTATGCATTGGAAATTCGCTGAGTACGCAGGTTTGCTGCGACGGGGGTATTCCCGATTCCCCGGGATCAAGACCTTTAATTTGAGTCGTCTCCCACCATCCCACAATTTTGACTTAAAAATTTCGCTTATAGAATGATATATAAAGATTTTCTTTCTCGCAATTATTGTCTTGAAAACCTAAGTAAACAAATTACTACACACACTAATATACAAATTTATCCTATCCTTTAACACCTCGTAAAACGTTTTACCATCCAAAATTAATCATACGGTTCAAACCCCGTTACAAGCATGCAAAAGCATTTTACCCAACAGGCAGTTCAGATATACCACGACAAGTTTTAGTTTACTCTTGTAAAATGTTATTTTTGGCAAAGTATGTGTTCAAATATTAAGTTTATTTTTCGTTCATAAAAATAATAAACTCACGTTGGAAAAACGCGACTGCTCTTAAATGTTTACTCTTTTTTTCTATGGTATTTGAATTTTATTGAGAATCAATTTATTAAAACCATTGTTGATAAATCAATATAGCTTGCTCCATAAAGTTGAACCGGAGATTAATCTACGCTTCCCACCACCCGGTTGTGTACAGTCTGAGTGTACAATAATAGGCACTTTATTAGTTAACTGCTATGGCTGTACTCAGAGAGTAGGTTTTTATTCATAGGACTCTTATTAATCCATTGACCAAAAACATATTGGCTGAGTTATTTTGGTTGAAGTGATGACCTATAATAATTTAAGGTTTTCCAGATTTGTTTGAGCAAAATGTTTCCCAAGCGGAACTCGGAGAAGTGAAACGGAGCGGAACGTGGCTACATTTCCGTTAACGTGACCGCATTTCCGGTTTGACTTGCCTTCGTATCCTACATGAGACACACTTTCTCAAACCATTGGTTCGCCAGAGCATTTCAGATGGCAGCAAGAGAATTTTTGGTTGTATGCAGATTTGTTAAAATGCAAAAATGAAAAATCAATCTTTAAATTTTAATTATCTTAGTAATAATAATTTATGTCAAAGTGGGGAATATTCGTGCTACTCTGTGAGGAAATTTATTCTACATAAGGTTTCTTGCTAAGGTTTTTTTCACAGCATCATCGCTTATGAATCCTGTTAAGCGTTTTAATGTGTTATGTTATATATTCATTGGAAATTCGCTGAGTATGCAGGTTTGCTGTGACGGGGGTATTTTATTTGTTGTATTTGTGTTTTGGTACTACCCTCAACGGTTACATTCAGCTAAAAAGCCAAACTTGTGGGTTCTTAATCAATGGCGCGGGATGGATATGAATTTATATTTTTAGGAGATTTCAAATTTACACTCATCATAATTACTGAATATTAAATAAACAAATTGAAATGGGATTTGTTTAACGCTCCCGGATGAAACTTGGTGTGTGACTTCACTTAGATGAGTTCTATTGATATTTGCATAAAAACCCATTATTTTGTGTTCCTTGTTGCAGCAAACCTAGGTATTTGGTCCCACGTTATTCTTATGGAGAATAATAAGGGTGTTATATATCGCTTATTTATGAATGTATATGGATGAAACTTGGTATGTGACTTCACTTAGATGAGTTCTATTGATATTTGCATAAAAACCCATTATTTTGTGTTCCTTGTTGCAGCAAACCTGCGTAATCAGCCCATTCTTCTGGAGAATAATGAAATGCTATGTCCCCCCTAATTATGAACATAAATAAATAAAAACTGGTATACGACTTCAACTAGTTGAGTTATATTGATAGTAGCATAAAAACCCATTTATTGTGTTCCTTGTTGCAGCAACAATACTCAACCCCAATGTTATTCTTATTGAGAATAATTAAAATTGTATATATCGCTTATTTGTGAATACGTGTTTATGAAACTTGGTAATTGGCTTTATGTAGTACTAAGAAATTTATATCTCCATTGTAAATTCGCTGAGTATGCGGGTTTGCTGCGACGGGCGTATTTATTATTTTGAATCATCATCACAATTTGTACTCGGTTGCCGTCTGATGTTTGAATACAATATAAGTGTAAACCTATTTTTAAGTGTTGTAATACGTTTTTTATTACACCCGTGAGTAATGACAGCTACTATGCTAATGAAGAAGTTGTTTCTTGCTATAGTTTAATAGGTGTGGATGCCCCTTCTCAGAGAAATGCGGAGTGTCCAGATCATGAATGCATGCACAGGACTCGAACATAATCAGATACAGTCTGGAGACATGAGATATTCCAACTCATGAGTGCTATGTAGTCAGTAATCATGAGTGTTATAAGGACTGTTTAAGAAAGCCTACTTTTCAGATTATTTATTAATTATTCAGTCAAAAATAAATAATACTGTTTTTCAAACCATAAATTTGCGTTACAAATAGTTACTTTAAGAGTCTTCGGTAACACCGACTTATGAAACAGACCAGGTCTAGCATCTAATAATTTCGTATTTTAGCGGTGAAATCAACTTGAAAACGTACTATGCGTTTTATCTTAACAACGAACCAATGAACCAATTGCCAGCAGATTTTGTTCATACAAAAGATTGAATTAGATTTAGCTGAATGTAGTCGATTATACAGTTCCTGGTGTACTTGAGCTTCATCATCAAGTACAAATCAAGTACAAATCAAGGAGAGGAAGTTACTATATATTTCCAATACACTGCACAATAGAAAACCATCATTTGTAAGACCGAAAACTATACAATGCCTAAACCGGAATAATAGAACTCGAGAAACAATTGTTGTTTTGTGTCACCCAGGATAATAACAGTTTTAGTATAAAATCAGCCTAATAAACATACGATACTATCAATAAAACAACTTTAATTACATCATGTCTCCCATCTATAAAAACGGCTTTCAGCTTGTTAAACTGTATTGATACTGTACAACTACTCATTTGAAATCAAACAATAGTCAATGCCAGAAGGTTTTGGTGTTATGTATATAACAATTGAAGTTATGATTATAATAGTATAATAGAGGTATCTCAAACTTTAAACTCGCATCATAATGTTATATCTATAGGGATATTAATATAATAATTGCAAATTTACATATTACGTAGTAAAAAAAACTCAAATAAAACGCACGAACATACAACTCTTGAGTAATTATAAACGTTTAGCACGGATGAAACTTGGTATGTGACTTCACTAAGATGAGTTATATTGATATTTGCATAAAAACCCATTATTTTCTGTTCCTTGTTGCAGCAAACCTGCATACTCGTGCCCCATGTTATTCTGTAAACTGCCTCTTGTTATTCTGCGTTACGACGCCCAACAGGAGATTAACTAATAATACTATGACGTAACGGACCTTCCAGCCTTATTACTTACTAAGACTGATTCTTTAGCCATGACATTTCTAAATATTTCTAAATATTTCTAAATATTGACTTCCTCCCCTTAATAGTATATTTCTCTTATCAAAATATCTGAATAAATAACCCCAGTAACTCAAAAATGAATTATACTTCTAGATGTAAGGCAAAATGAATCACATACCAAAAAAGCTCTGGGCGTCTGGGCGCGCGTCGCAATCTCGTCAGTCAGTCTGGGCGCGGCCGTTGCTTGGTGTCCTCAGACGATCGGCTACTAACTAACTAGCGACGCGTCCGGCTTTTAAACCCCCGCTCGGAAACGGCCCCCCCCCGCCGCTATTACTGTAGGTCTCGCGGTAAGACTTAAGCCCGAGACCACGATAACCGTTTTAGGGTCCCGGGATGCCAAAAGCGGCATTTGTTCAAATTTATATATATGTGTGTGTCCGTTACCGCGATAACTTTTGAAAGAAGCGCCCGATTTTGATACAATTTGGCACAAGTGTTGAGAGTAACATTTATGACTTTGAGTTCAAAAACCAGATCGTTCACAGAGGAGAATGATTGGTTAATCCAAGTTTTAATCCAAGTTTTTTTATAAGTTAGTTCAACCAATTTCAGAGGTTGGACAACTATTTGTATGAGTTCAATTAACTAAGCTCAGAGAGTTAAAAAATATATGTTGGAACAAACAATTTTATAAGTTAAGTTAACCAATAAATTCATTGGTTAAAATAACTAATTTGTTTCAAAGTAGTTGGATTAATCACAAATGTAGTTGTTAAAACCTATATTGTCTAAGTTGACCAAACGGCTTGACTGGTTAAATTAACCAAATCCTCAATTTTCAAAGTAGTTTGTTACAACCCATATTCATTTAGTTGTTAGGCTCAATGCTTAACCCAGACAGTCCTAGAACCCCAGGCTTAACTTAGCTCTTGGAAGAATAGGCAAAGTTGCTGGGTTCTACGTTCCGTCTAGATCAAGGATTATGCATTCATGAGAAAGGGGGGCCTAACAGTTTTATGAGGACGAAATGAATGATTCAAAAGAAATTTTTTACAAAGACCTCCATGTACTAGGATTGTAAATTAATTAATTGTTTGGATCAAATAACTTTAATCATAAAAGGAAGCTGGTAATTATATGATAACTTACCTTCAAAACGTGGTATTAAATCGTCCAACCCCCAACTTATTAGAGTAGTTTACAACTAAGTTGACTCGAATAATTTTAAAATATTCATACAAGCGGTGGACTCATTTATATACTTTTAGGAGTAATATATTGCTGTCATGTCTATGCACACGTACCTCTCGGGTTAAAATAAATATATCTAACCTATATCAATTTCTGTGTCAGCTTACAATTATTAAGTTCTAAACAGAGTTTTTAATATTTCAATGATTAGCTATTAACATTTAAAATACGGCTGAAACATAATATGCTTATACCTTAATTTTAAAAACAGTATAACAGTATTATAACAGTATTATAACAGTATACCAGTATTTGGAAAAATAACAGTATACCTGCATACTCAGCCGCCATGTTATTCTTATGGAGAATAATTAAAATGTCATATTTTGTTTATTTGTGAATGTATATTGATGAAACTTGGTAGGTGGCCGTAACAGGCCACAGTAACTTTAATGAATAATTTGCAAACTAATTACTTTAATACTAAAAACATATTTAAGGTTTAATATGACGAATTAAAGTTGTGTCAGTTAAAAGCGTTTCCCCAATGCGATACTACATAGTATAATATATAAAAAATATATACAAAATTATAATTTTAGCGAATTTCCCCTATAGGGAAGAAGCTATTACCGTAGTCGGCATGGTAAGACCCGGGACCATGATAACTTTTCGTTTTGAGGTCCCCAGACCCCAAAACACCAGTCGTTCGAAACTGTGTGTATAATATATATATGTGTGTCCGTTAGCACGATAACTCTCGTGAAAATGATCCGAGTTTTATGAAATTTGGTATAAACGTGTAAAGCAACATTTATGATTTTAAGTTCGAAAACCAGCCAGATCGCTCTATCCAAAGGGGTATTTTGGGGGGGTTTTGTACCCCAACAATGGGTATTTTGAATTTTTGACATATCATTTTTGAAGTAGTCAAATATTAGTTTTCCCCATTCGATTCAGCTTAAAAAACACACAATTTGGTATTTCGATCATTCCTCTACGTCAATTGGTTACCGAGATATTTAAAGTGCTAAACACAGTACGTTGTCTAATGTTATTCTTATGGAGGAAAAGAAAATTTTTATATCTCGCTTATTTATGAACGTATACTGACGAAACTTGGTATACGGCTTAATCTGGTTGTGGACCATTGATATTTCCTCAAAAAAAATTTTTTTTGACAAAGGCTCCCGTAGCAGCAAACCTGCGTACTCAGCCCATTCTTATGGAGAATAATTAAATGCTATGTCTCCCTTAATTATGAACATAAATGAATAAAAACTGGTATACGACTTTACCTAGTTAATTTCTATTGATATTAGCATAGAAATCCATTTTTTCTATTCCTTGTTGCAGCAAACCTGCGTACTCAGCCCATTCTTATGGAGAATAATTAAATGCTATGTCTCCCTTAATTATGAACATAAATGAATAAAAACTGGTATACGACTTTACCTAGTTAAGTTCTATTGATATTAGCATAGAAATCCATTTTTTCTATTCCTTGTTGCAGCAAACCTGCGTACTCAGCCCATTCTTATGGAGAATAATTAAATGCTATGTCTCCCTTAATTATGAACATAAATGAATAAAAACTGGTATGCAGCAAACCTGCGTACTCAGCCCCATGTTATTCTTATGGAGGACAAGTAACGTGTTATCTCCCTTAATTATGAAAATAAAGCAATGAAATTTGGTATGTGGCTTTGCCTAGTTGTTATATTGATATTTGTATAAAACCCCAATTTTTGTGTCCCTTCCTTCAGCAAACCCGCATAATCGGTCGCCATGTTATTCTAATGGAGAATAATTAAAATGTCATATTTTGTTTATGAATGTATATTGATGAAACTTGGTATGTGGCTTTATTTGGTATTAAGATACATTTATATGCATTGGAAATTCCCTGAGTACGCAGGTTTGCTGCTGTATACTGTATTCGATTTTATTTAAACCCCGGTATAGTATAAATGTATAATGATACTGTATTACAAACTTAAGAAAACTAAGCAAATTAGATAAATACTTAAATTTGAGAATTAATAACTAATTGTCCACGTTTTCAAAATATATAGTCTTGTAATACACGTACTGTATTTACTATTGCATTCACAGACACACACACACACATATATATATAAACCCCCAATATTATTTTGTAAAAATATACAATCTTGAACGAATAATATGTTTGATTCCAGGATCTCCAAACGAAGCGTCTGGTTGTTATAAAACCACTTTCAAACAAGTTTTAATGCCAAAGTGACCCGCAGGTTTCGCGAAACCCAACACAAACCAAAACCCGCCACCTGCCACCTGCCGTCACCCGCGGGTTTCGCTTGGTGTTGAATCCAAGGTAGCCCACAAGTTAGAAATTCAACTGCTATCGGCCGTTTCAAAAACGTTGACCCCAAAAACATCATACAAACGGATACAAACGGATACAAACGGATACAAACGGATACAAACGGATACAAACGGATACAAACGGATACAATAAGGGGTTCACAGCCCATATAAAACTATTTTATACACATTAAAATATATAGATTATCACCTAGATGTTATATTGGCAAATATAAATGAACAATGAGTGTATACACGTTAGAATAATGTGAACTGTCCATTATCCTCCACAATATCTAGTGAATTTGTTCAATATATACCACCAACTAACCATTACCATAACCTTGTCATATTCATATTCCACCATTAGCCAATGTAAACCTTAATAACACCCTTTACACCCACCCATTCAATAACTAACCCCCCAACCACAGTGACTCGTTCACTGAATAGTTCACTGAATAGTTCAAACACCCATACCAGCCACCAGTTCACTAAGAAATTTCAATCACAAATATATTTTAACATAAATGTCAAAGAACCATGAAACCTTACACTTACATAACTACTAGTATATACCGTCTTTCTTCAGAAAGCGAAGTGATGGCCGCAACTCGTCCGGATCAACAACATCGATGACAACCAACAACGGGGAACTATTGTAAACATGAATTATTGTAAACATAACTTATTGTAAATAAAAATAAAGTAATATTTGTATTAGTACTACCTCGCACTCGTATCATTCGATTGCTTCATTCGATAATTTTCATTCGATATTTTATCGAATTAAAACTATCGAATCACAATCGGATTTTACGCGTGCGAGGTAGTACTTTTTTAAAATTACCTCCCCGTGACCTTGAACTTTGAACTTTAACTCATTTCGTCACAAAACCGCCTACGTCACTGGCTCAGCCCCAGATAACATCTTTCATGACTCAGCACTTCCGGTCACGTGACCGGATGACGTCACTTCCGGCGCAAAACCCGCAAACCCACACTACTAACGCTGCAGTTAAGTTTGTAATTACATTATAATGACCGTTGTGAAACAGAAGATTTATTTTAAATTTAGCATCTTCATTACCTCCTTCAAAATAGACATCCCGGCCTTTTCTGTCGTAGTTGTAGACGGTAATTTTGTATTTTTTAAGATGGGACTGGAATTTTTCTAGCTCGGGGATACCGGCGCCTTCCTCCGGCATTTCTACACAGGCTTTTGCTATGAGCTTATTAGCTCTGAAAGTTTGTCTTTTCCCCTTGTCCTGACGTATTGCTTTATACTGAGGATCATTTTTTGCATACGCTTTACCTACTACCAACGCTCTAGCCAAACATAAATTGTCTTTATTATTAATTACTACAATACCCTTCCTAGCATAACATTCTTCATCAAATGTATTATACAAGCCAGGTCTTTTGCGAGCTCCAGAACCTACAGGTACGTTAACTCGTGCTACATCTACTTTGAACGTGTCTGTAGACTTGATGGATTCTGAATTTGACTGAAGAATACCCCCGAAAATTTCCCAAAGGACATCACCGCTAACTTCAGAGACCGGTCTAAAATCTACGTACTCCGGTTCTGCACTTTTTAAATTTATCGATTGCATTTTAAACCCTAGATAATCAGTGGGTACAGAGAACACTTACGCAAGAGCAGCGCAGGGACACGTCCGACCAGTGTGACGTCTGAAATCAGCCTGAAGAACTAGAGCTTGTTGTAAGAGCTATATAGAGAACGGAACTGTTACTTTGTCACTGGTTAGTCTACTGGAACTGTTACTTTTGGAACGGTTACTGTTGGAACCGGTTACTGTTGGAACGAGTACTGCTGGAACTGTTACATTGTTGGAACTGTAACCATTTGGAACCGTTACTTTGTAGCAGTTTTCAATGTTATAACATGAACAAGATAGAGAAGGTAACTGTTACTATTGGAACGGTTACGTCTAGAACTGATACTTTAAAGTCACTGATCAAGTTCTCTAAAATAACAGGTACAAAGAAGTTTAGATCTACAAAAGAGCACGGTACCTCTGTATCACTACGCAAGTCAGAAAAACACTAACACACACTACGCAAGTCAAATCAGAACTACAAGTTATCGAAAGTTAACTCCAATGAAGGTTTCAAACACTACTGTAACCAAAAGAACAAGAATAGAAAGTGAGATTACTGTTACTCAGCACATAAAACACAACACTACTCTTGACACAAGAAAGTGAGGTTAGGTTTGGCGCCAATTTTTTTGGGCGCGTAAATGTTCTTCTTACTCTTTCCTCGCTCAGCGGCTCGGAAAAGTGAGGTTACTGTTAGTCAACACATACAAAAACTGTTCTAACCAAAACTGTTTTAAAGAACAAGAATAGAAGGTGAGGTTACTGAGGTGAATTTACAGTTCAAAAAGAACCAGGGCAAAAAAATAAGGTTACTGAGAGTGAGGTTATGTCAGTCAACACAACACTACTTTAGCCACAAGGAAGTGAGGGTATGTTTACTTCTTTACTGTAAACTATCAAATCAAACAATTAAACACAAAACAACACTACTCTAGCCAAGACAATAAACACAACACAGAAATAAAATTAAGTACACCATGCACGGAATATAATACAGTAAAGTTGGAGTGTAAAGAGTGAGGTTAGAAAAAGTGAGGTTACTTTAGCAGTTCAGATAATGCTAAAAATCACACGACACTACTCTTGAAACATGTAGTTAACTCTCAAAACTGATGTTACTGTACACTAGCAAGTCATACAACACTCTTAACATAGATAAGTCAGGCATGAACAAGACAAGTGCATGATACCGTGATATTACTGTTATGTTACTCAGCACATACAACGCACAACACTACTACAGTCAAATCAAACAAGAAACTGAGGTTACTGGGTGTGAGGTTATGTTAGTCAACACAACACTACTCTAAACAAATCAAACAATTAAATACAACGCAAAACACTACTCTAGCCAGGTCAAACAAGAAACTAAGGTTACTGTTATGTTATCAAAGACATATAAACACAGGACTACCAAGTAAAACATAAATGGCTAGGTTACTTAATAAAGAACAAGAATAGAAAGTGATATTACTGTCAGTCAACAAATACAAGTACGACACAGCCCTTGACACAAGGAAGTGAGGTTATGTTACAAGTAGGATAGGGTAAGCAAACGCTCAAGTTTATCTTTGCCAAGCGCAGCAAACGGAGCAACACGTCCGATCGCAATGAAAGCTGAGAGCAAAGAGAGAGAAAAATAGCGGTAATTGGGGGTAGTGGGGAGGTGGCTGATGTAATATGTTTATTTGTATCAGGAGGTGGTAGTCTGGTGCCAGGGCAGTGGCAGCATTTGGGGACAGATAGTGAACGTTGGCTGGGGGATAGGCGATAGTAGTGCGAACTTGTAGTGGGTGTGTCAACCTTGAGCAGGATGTGAATTAACATACCAGCCAATAAGGTTACTTAAAATATTCACGTTGCATCCGCCAGCTACAGTACGCTGAGAGAACAGGAGCTGTAGATAGATACACGGAAGTGAAGGACGCGAGAGTTAAATAATTACCAAAAATAGTAGATAATTAAACACAGAGGGTTAAAATAATTACCACAGAAAGCTAGATGATTAGCAACAGAAGGATACGAGGGTTAAATAATTACCAAAAATAGTAGATAATTAAACACAGAGGGCTAAATAATTACCACAGAAAGCTAGATGATTACCAACAGAAGGACACGAGGGTTAAATAATTACCAAAAATGGTAGATAATTAACCACATGGGAATGAAAAAGATAAATAATCAACGACAGAGGGTAGCAAAAGAACCACAGAGGGATGCAATTACACCCTAATTCCATTCCTCATAAGATCCCATGTTATTCTATTCTCCCATAAGACCAATGTTAATCTGTTCTCCATAAGAGTCCATGTTATTCTATTCTCCATAAGAGCCTATGTTGGGGCCAAAGTGCGGGGCCTTACTCCTGATATTCCTCTTTCTTTTAAAGATAAAATTGATTGATTTCTCCAGTTCTCCTCCCACACATTGGCAGTGCCACGTACCAGTCTCGGATGGCGATGAGCGAGTTGACAGCCAACAACATCATCTGTGCTCTGGAAGGTCGGCCGATGCCAGCAGAAGTCCTCTGATAGGAGCTGCACAACGACCTAATGGCGTAACCCTCGACAAACCAACTATGAATAAACGACTGCTTCGAATCCAATCAAAGTGCCACCAATGCAAACCTTATATAAGACTAGATCATTAGTCTGAGTCATAGTTATGCTTTAAATACAGATGGTATTTATGTAAAATATTTACCTCCTTACGTAGCTAAATTTATACTTTGTTAAGAATTTTATATCTATCGAGTTTGTTCACAAAATATATTATCGTTTGTAAATTGTTTATTGGTTTTTTTTAGTACCTGAAGGCTGAGTTTTGATCAGAGGAGAATCGTAGATTAATACTTCACCACACTCCTGTTGCTTTGGCAGCTCAGTGTTGCTTTGGCAGCCCAGTGTTGCTTTGGCAGCTCAGTATTGCTTTGGCAGCTCAGTGGTTGTTTTGGCAGCTCAGTGGTTGTTTTGGCAGCTCAGTGTTGCTTTGGCTGCTCAGTGTTGCTTTGGCTGCCCAGTGTTGCTTTGGCATCTCAGTGTTGCTTTGGCAGCTCAGTGGTTGTTTTGGCAGCTCAGTGTGGCTTTGGCTGCTCAGTGTTGCATTGACAGCTCAGTATTGCTTTGGCAGCTCAGTGTTGCTTTGGCTGCTCAGTGTTGCTTTGGCAACTCAGTGGTTGTTTTTGATCAACTGTTATGATTTTAAACACCATATGCCCAATTTTAAATTTTAAAATAATTTCTTGAGTAATGTAATACGTTTTGTAACAATTAGACAGGATAAAATAAAAGATGTCTCACAATACAAACAAATATATCTACACTTATACTGTACTTATATACAAGGCGGTAAATATTCAAAAGATGGTACAAGGCAATCGATTTCAATAATCAGTCAATAGTATAGCAGTTCGCCTTTTTTCTGTCATTGATCTGATTGGGACTGATAATGACCGTTATTTCTGGTTGTAATTGGCCGCCTAGTACCATATTTTTTTGTATATGTACTGTATTTTTTATGTAAGTAATACAAGTGTAAATATATTTTGTAGCGTTGCGAGACATCTTTTATTTTATCCTGAAAAATGATTACTAAAAAATTAGTGTTTTTTCCTACGGTTAATACACTATCATTTTTGTATACACTGCTGGCCCAGTAGGGCAGACAAACAGGAGATGCTTTCTCCTGACACCTAGTGGCAAGCAAATGTACTACTATGATAGGACACATTCCATGCCAACTAGATGGCTTAGCAATCAAATGTACTACTATGACAGAACACATTCCATGCCAACTAGATGGCTTAGCAATCAAATGTACTACTATGACAGAACACTTTCCATGCCAATTAAATGGCTTAGCAATCAAATATATTACTATGACAGGACATCCCATGCCAACTAGATGGCTTAGCAATCAAATGTACTACTATGACAGGACACATTCCATGCCAACTAGATGGCTTAGAAATTAAATGTACTACTATGACAGGACACATTCCATGCCAACTAGATGGCTTAGAAATCAAATGTAATACTATGACAGGACACATTCCATGCCAACTAGATGGCTTAGAAATTAAATGTACTACTATGACAGGACACATTCCATGCCAACTAGATGGCTTAGCAATCAAATGTACTACTATGACAGGACACATTCCATGCCAACTAGATGGCTTAGCAATCAAATGTACTACTATGACAGAACACTTTCCATGCCAACTAGATGGCTTAGCAATCAAATGTACTACTACGACAGGACACATTCCATGCCAACTAGATGACTTAGCAATCAAATGTACTACTATGACAGGACACATTCCATGCCAACTAGATGGCTTAGCAATCTAATGTACTACTATGACAGGACACATTCCATGCCAACTAGATGGCTTAGCAATCAAATATACTACTATGAAAGGACATATTCCATGCCATCTAGATGGCTTAGCAATCAAATGTACTACTATGACAGAACACTTTCCATGCCAACTAGATGGCTTAGCAATCAAATGTACTACTATGACAGAACACTTTCCATGCCAACTAGATGGCTTAGCAATCAAATGTACTACTATGACAGGACACATTCCATGCCAACTAGATGACTTAGCAATCAAATGTACTACTATGACAGGACACATTCCATGCCAACTAGATGGCTTAGAAATCTAATGTACTACTATGACAGGACACATTCCATGCCAACTAGATGGCTTAGCAATCAAATGTACTACTATGAAAGGACATATTCCATGCCAACTAGATGGTTTAGCAATCAAATGTAATACCATTGACTATAGATACTGAAGGAGACTTTCCATCGCCATTGTAGAATGTGTCCCGAGCAGTTTTCTAGAGCACTCAAGCGCCCCTGTTGGCTACCCGCGGTACCAATTCAAGGAAGGCTCAATGCAGTGGTGCTGTTAGCGGGAACGATTGGAAGATGCCCGCCACGCGCTCGTGGCGGTGGCGCGCATGCGTGAAACGGCTCTCACTCAAGGCCGCTCTGGGCTTGGACTTGGCCCACCGACTGTAGTAGGCCCGGGCCCGGTAAGCTCTGCGCTCGGCTTGAACTAGTATCTCTGCTGTTTGCGTTTGGCAGTCCTTACCGCACCGCACAAAGGATTTCAAACGGAATAGGCAACATGAACATTTTTTGTTTGGATGTAGGAAAATTAAAATTTTTCTTGGTCTGTTAGAAAAATAACTCAAGTTTAAAATACAATTATTATTAGTAGTAGTAGACCTAATATCTACAAATTAAAAAACACAACTTTTTTCACTCACTCCTTGAAGTTAATACCGTTAATACCCTGAAGTCACTCCCTGGACTTAGTCGCTGTGAAGCGAGAATTTAAATTGAGGCGCCAGGGCTCTGCCCCACGGGACGTCCAAGTTCCCATGTTATTCATATGGAGGAGAGTTTTATTTGGTTTATGTCATATGTGTTTTTTTAATTCAATAAACAGATGTTATGAGGATTGTATCCGCAAATTTTTTCGGGGGAGCAGCTCGTTATTATATTATTATCATTTTAAACTGACACACAAACCGTATAATAGGTCCTGCTAAAACCATTAATGAAACAAGGAGAACTATATCCCATCGTTATTAATTATGTTCTGCATTAACTTAAATTATTAATGCCGTAGAGCCTTTGCACTATTTTACCAGAAATATAATGCATGTGTCAAATTATCCAGTGGGTACTTTAATAGAAAAAATACAATTTATATAGTTTATACTAATATTTTGTAAATGAATAACCTCTGACTATAATCATTACAATCCTACATTAGTATATAATATATATTATATATGTATAATATATGTATTATTCTATATATTATATATATATTTATGGTTTGTACTGTAAATATAACATGTTTGTGATTTAAATGTAATTACAATATGTTGAAAATGCGTATTACAAAACGTTGTTCCGTAAAATTATATTAATTATTACAATAAATATGTGAGTATCGGACAGATTTTTTATTTATGTAGTGCCTATTTCTCTAATAAGACCACGTCACTAAACATGTCATCGAAATGTTTGCGAATTGTTAACAGGATAAATCCGGCATATTTTTTAGAATTGCATATTTAGCATGTCATGCAAATACTATACTTGCACTCCTATAAAACCGTTTTCTTACGCGTAGAGTGCCGCCGCGGCTCGCGGCTCCAGCGGCACCTTTGCCACGACTTTCCGTCTGGAGTGGAGGGGGTTACTACAGCAGCAAGGTATAGTGCCACCGACTTCTATTCGCTCCTCATCAGTGGATTCAACAGCTTAGCGAGTTACGGACACT
Organism: Allygus modestus; assembly: GCA_963675035.1. Classification (NCBI taxonomy): domain Eukaryota; kingdom Metazoa; phylum Arthropoda; class Insecta; order Hemiptera; family Cicadellidae; genus Allygus; species Allygus modestus. Next base: position 354,401,591 of record OY776112.1, read on the forward strand.
GCTTGATTGTTTTCCAGTTAGTTATTATTCGGTGCTTGTTTTTATTTTTGTAGTCTTTTGTTTGAGAAGTTTCTTTAGAAATAATACTACAATTAGGCCTACAACTGTTTATTGGTTGTTGAATATGGACTAGGTAAGTAGTTTTGGTTTAGTTTATTTATATTCTATTGAGCAATATTGGTAATATCTGCTTACATGTAACGATACAACTGATATCTAGCGCTGATATCACCCACACAAATGACGGTCAATGCAGCAAATACCACGCTGGTCATATTTGACAAAATGATTGGAAATTATACAAAAAAACAGCTATAAGGAAACGAATTTTAACCCGATGTAAACAGGCGATATTCAGATATCAAAATGATTGGATGAAATGCGGGTTTGAATGCTATGAACACAGGATGTTTATCATAAAGAAATTGATAACAGCTAAACTACAGTGTACGTTGCAGGAGCAGTCAAAAAAATGATACAACCTGGAGGAAAATACGGGGGGTTTTACCAAAAGGTTAAGATTTTGGAGGGAAAATAAATTTATTTCAAATCTGGTATGTTTTTTATATTTTTCTCCTGTTATCGTCAATACAATAATGCATTTGCGATTTGAATGTTAGCCGTAAATTAGGCTAATTGAACAGTAGTTATAATAGTATGTGAAGCAACGATTATTATTTATTTCATATTTTTAGCATACTGTACATTTGAAAGATTATTTTTAGTTATAGTCCTCCTTGAAATAATAATACATTTGTTCATAAAATACTAAAGACTACAAACGTGTTAATAATTTGTCTAAACCATGTAAGGATAAATTATTTTAACTACCTTTTGAGTAGATATAAAACAGTTTTTTCAACGGTATTATATAAAATCCTCCCGCTAAATGTCAAGCGTTGCTAAACTACTGTTTAAAAATATCTGATACTAATATAAGAAGCAACATATTGTGGAAAACATAAATAACTAGACTGGTTGATTTAAAACTAAAATACATTACTTGTGCGGTTTAATTTATCGCAAAGTTTTACTGGAAAAATATTTACTGAGGGCAATCCCCATATTTACATAGGTAAAATAAAATAAGGCTCACATTCCTAGTAAATTTATTTCACGTTAAGATCACACAATAATACTAGACTAGCAATCAGGAGGTGTAAGTGCAACCGTCGTCACCGAATCGCGCCGCGCCGACCACCGCTCTCCGCTACAATAAACGTAGAAACGAAGCCAGGTTGGCGCGGGCGGCCGCGTCTGTATCCAGAGATGTGAGGGGGTGGGGTAAGAGGTATGTAGCAGTGCGGGTCGAAGGGGGCAAGGGGGGGCAGTGCGACAGAGAGCGCGATAGTCGACTGCAGCAAACTCTGGCGGCAGGAAAACGAACTACGTGTTACCGACCGACTTTTGAGGCGGACAACCACGCCGTATCGATGGAACGTCTACTTCAGTATCTATAGTCAATGGTACTACTATGACAGGACACATTCCATGCCAACTAGATGGCTTAGCAATCAAATGTACTACTATGACAGGAAACATTCCATGCCAACTAGATGGCTTAGCAATCAAATGTACTACTATGACAGAACACATTCCATGCCAACTAGATGGCTTAGCAATCAAATGTACTACTATGACAGAACACATTCCATGCCAACTAGATGGCTTAGCAATCAAATGTACTACTACGACAAGACACATTCAATGTCAACTAGATGGCTTAGCAATCAAATGTACTACTATGACGACACATTCCATGCCAACTAGATGGCTTAGCAATCAAATGTACTACTATGACAGGACACATTCCATGCCAACTAGATGGCTTAGCAATCAAATGTACTACTACGACAAGACACATTCAATTTCAACTAGATGGCTTAGCAATCAAATGTACTACTATGACAGGACACATTCCATGCCAACTAGATGGCTTAGCAATCAAATGTACTACTACGACAAGACACATTCAATGTCAACTAGATGGCTTAGCAATCAAATGTACTACTACGACAAGACACATTCAATGTCAACTAGATGGCTTAGCAATCAAATGTACTACTATGACAGGACACATTCCATGCCAACTAGATGGCATAGCAATCAAATGTACTACTACGACAAGACACATTCAATGTCAACTAGATGGCTTAGCAATCAAATGTACTACTATGACAGAACACATTCCATGCCAACTAGATGGCTTAGCAATCAAATGTACTACTATGATAGAACACATTCCATGCCAACTAGATGGCTTAGCAATCAAATGTACTACTACGACAAGACACATTCAATGTCAACTAGATGGCTTAGCAATCAAATGTACTACTATGACAGGACACATTCCATGCCAACTAGATGGCTTAGCAATCAAATGTACTACTATGACAGGACACATTCCATGCCAACTAGATGGCTTAGCAATCAAATGTACTACTACGACAAGACACATTCAATGTCAACTAGATGGCTTAGCAATCAAATGTACTACTACGACAAGACACATTCAATGTCAACTAGATGGCTTAGCAATCAAATGTACTACTATGACAGGACACATTCAATGTCAACTAGATGGCTTAGCAATCAAATGTACTACTATGACAGAACACATTCCATGCCAACTAGATGGCTTAGCAATCAAATGTACTACTATGACCGAACACATTCAATGTCAACTAGATGGCTTAGCAATCAAATGTTCTACTACGACAAGACACATTCAATGTCAACTAGATGGCTTAGCAATCAAATGTACTACTATGACAGGACACATTCCATGCCAACTAGATGACTTAGCAATCAAATGTACTACTACGACAAGACACATTCAATGTCAACTAGATGGCTTAGCAATCAAATGTACTACTATGACAGAACACATTCCATGCCAACTAGATGGCTTAGCAATCAAATGTACTACTATGACAGAACACATTCCATGCCAACTAGAATCAAGAATCAAGATCTTTATTGGCCATTAAATAAAATAAAAATTTTACATTAGGCTTCGTCATTAAAACTAAACATAAAAATACAACAATAAGACAAGACATACAACATAAATAAGTTAAAACAACATAGGCCTAACAAATTTCTAAAAATATATTGGTCATATCACAGTTCATAAATTCCTCAACCGAGTAAAAAGCTTGAAATTTTAACCATGCAGACATTTTTGACTCAAACCTACCAGGTGGTAATTCTCTTATTACTAGTGGTAGCTTATTGAACAGTCTGATCTGCTGAAAACTAAAACTATTGAATGTCTTGGTTAATCTAATATTGGGCAGTACTAGATTATGCCTAAACCTGGTGTTATGGTCATGGATGAAATCATGAGAAACATAATCATTGATATTTTTTTTAACATAAACTAAGTTCTGCAAAATAAAAATACAAGCAAGGGGCATAATCTTAAAACTACTAAATGATTGCCTGCAAGATTCCTGAGGTTAAAGATTGGTCATTACTCTAATTGCTTTTTTTTGCCAAAGAAAGGCTTTATTTGCTGCACTAGAATTTCCCCATAAGCGGGCACCATAATTAAGATGTACATGAAACAGACCAAAATATGACATTAACAGAACTTCAAAATTTACACAGTGTTTCAATTTGCGCAGCAAAAGAATTACTCGTGAAAGTTTTTACAAACACTATTAACATGAGTTTCCCAAGAAAGCTTACTATCTAAAAAAATACCTAATAACTTAACAGGCATAAGAAAGTCATCATTTATTTCAAAGTTTTTTCTGTTTGTAAAAATTATACAATCAGTCTTGCTATCATTGATAATGAGTTTGTTGGCAAAATACCACTCTTTAGCTTGTTGAAGAGAATTGGTTAGTTTTAAGTTGAGGGCACAGTAATCAAAATCAGAACAGAGAAGGGTTGTATCATCTGCGTAAAGAAAAGACAAAGATGATATATTATTACTAAAATCATTAACGAAAACCAAAAACAGAAACGGGCCAAGCACAGAGCCTTGGGGGACACCTGCTACAATATTCTTAAAACTAGATGCCACATTATTAATACTGACCATTTGCACTCTATTCATGAGGTAACTTTCAATTAAACCTAACTCTTTCTTCCTTATACCATAATAATCAAGTTTTTTTTAAATAATTGAGTGGTTGACTACATCAAAAGCCTTGGTAAGATCTATGAGGGTAGAACCTATGACAAGCTTATTTTCTAATCCATTTAAAATTTCACTTACAATGCTTTCAACTGCCATTGAAGTAGAGTGACGAGGCCTAAATCCAAACTGATATTTATAAAATAAATTATTTATCTCGAAAAATTCATATAATTGCTTAAACATACAACTTTCAATTATTTTACTTAAAATAGGTATAATAGCTATGGGTCGATAATTTTCAGGCAACTCCTTTTGACCTTTTTTGAAAATAGGAGTGACCTTACTGCACTTGAGAGTCAGGAAAAACTCCAACCGTTAACACTGAGTTAATGAGACTGGTCAGAGGCAGTAATATGGCATCGACAATCTGTCTAAAAACATAATTAGAAAGACCGTAAATATCCTCACTTCGTGAAGAACTAAGGTTCATCACAACATATTTAACCAATTGTGGGTCCAATATCTTCCACTTAAAATCATTCTCAATAATATTTTGAGGTCTTGAGTACTTATGCAACATATTACAATAGTTGTCATCATTACCCTTAAAGACAGAATTAAGACTAACAGGTACATTAACAAAATGATCATTTAAAACTTCCGGACTTAAGGGGAGCAGCCCAATTTTAAACGCCCATATACCGCCATTATGGCGCAGGTACATTTTTCTCAAAAACTATTAAAGATACAACATTGAAATTTGGCACACTTTAAGATAGGACCTTTGTACACATTTAGACCAGAGGGATTTATTTTATTGTCATCTATTGTTTATTTATGATTTTTTTTTAAAATATTGTTAAAAAATATAAAAAATATAATTATAAAGCAGCACAAAATTTTTTTTTTAAGACTTAGAGGTAAAAGCTCTGGTCTATATGTGTACAATAATGGCCTAAGTGTGTGTTTAAAATTTCATTGCCATGGCAACAAAACTTCCAGAGAAAAATGTACCTAAAGTGTAAAAATATGAACTTTCGGGAAACGGCAAAAATCAATGGCGATTGGTTAGAAATCAATATGAAAATACCTTTCAGTGGCCTCCTGGACAGTAGGATGGATTGTCAGGGTCTTCATCTTCTTCAAACTGATCTTCTAGCTGTCTCCTTTTGAGGCTGGTTTGTTGTCTACACTTTTTTTGGAGTTCCTCGATTGCTTTCTCTGCTTTTTGAATCCTACGGGCATCAAGAAGCTTCATGGCACGCACACAGTTTTCCCCAGCAGGTAGGCCCATTAGCTTGAAAATCATGCATTTGGAGACATTTCCCTTGTTGTACTGGGCAATGGCATCATAAACCCCAAACTGTAAAGTAGAAATTCTTACAAAAACCTTCTTAGGTATACGGCTCCATATGATATTATTCAATGATTCACTCATATTTTGAGTGCCGCCGTGTGCACATTTTGCAAGCAGCACAGGGTTGGCTAGATCCTTGAAGATTGGTTTGATTTCATTAAGGACTGCTGCAGGAAGGTGGGTATGTTCTGAATGTTTATATTCAACCTTATCCTCCTTTGCTTTTTGGTACTTACACCATGATTCGCTTCCAGTCGGGCACAGCTCATGCATCGGTTCCTCGTCAGTTGAGCCTAAATGACAAAATTCGGCCCATATTCCTGTTTTCATGGCTTTCACTCCTTCTTGTGCATTTCTTCTTATGGCTATGCCATAGAAAATCTGGATTTTATCAATAGCATGACCAGTAAGCCTTCCTTTGCCACCAATTCTTTTGCCATCGGCGAGAATTTTGTGTGAGTTTTTTTTCTTATAGTCTCTCAATCGTTTGCCCATACGTTTCTGCACATGGCCCACGCATTCCATTTTGTCAATGTGAAAGTCTGGACCATATGGTTGATCTGCACATACTGTGGCATATCCTTTGCAGTCACCATCCCCTAAGTAGTACTTGTAACGTACATCGTAATTACACTTGGATCGTGCAAACATTTTCTTCACCCCCTCAACCTCCATTCCACCACTTGTGCCGGAGTAATTTGCAATGCAAGAGTCACTGTGGTTGTTGTCTAGCCTAGTTTTGCACATGCAGAATTTAGACATAATTTCTACATCTAAAACTTGGCCTGTAGTGATGCTTATCGCTGACACAACTCCATTGAGCGATGAAAATCCCCGTCGCTGCCACGTACCATCGAATGCACAGGCGATATCACGATCTCCATCATTTTGCTGCACTGCCTTTTCCACTGCTTCCTTCATCGACTCTACACACACCATTTTTGCTAGGGGTAGTAGCATTTTGTTGTATTTAGCAAACTTGGATGGTTTAGGCAAATTCATTACACCCGCGAACACTTCCCCAGTCTCTTGTCCGACTCCTATGCTACGCAGGGCATACACAAAACGAATATTTACATCGTACACTCGGTTTTCTACATCTTCTAAGCCTAGTTTTACTTTGGTGAGTTTGCTATTCCTCTCACTTACTTTCTTCTTACAGTCTATGTTTGTGCAGTTCAAATTTAGAGTGAAAGCGAGACCGATTCGTTTCTCTACGGACAAAGCCAAAGAACCGTTGCAGTACTTGCAAACTGCCAGCTCCGTAATTAATTTTTCTACCACTCCCAGGTCCAATATGTCATATTTTAAGCTATCATTGTCAAATTGATTATATTCATTAGGCCTATTACTGCTAAGTTTGACCTTAGAGGTACTTTCCACCTTAGAATCTGAGGAATTGCTTTGATCACTAGTAGGCCTAGGCCTAGGTTGCACAGAAGGCTTTTTGTTTTCATCACTTTTTGTCTGCCAGCCAAAGCTTTTCCTCTTCTTAAATACCTTACCCTGTCTTGGCATTGTAAATCACAAAACTAATATAACCACAGCACTATAATCCACAAAAGACTCACTATTAAATTACCACAACACTGCTTTACTTTGTTCAGAATGAAACATAAACATAAACATAACCAATGAACAAAACAACAACAATCTCACTGTCAAAACAGTCCACGGCTGATTCCAGTGCCTTACAAATATCGTTCTTCTTCTTCAGTTGACAGAAAGCAGTAATACTGTATTAAGTGCAATATTACAACTAGTTTATACGAAGTGCGCTGGCTCAGCAGTGGCGTTGTGTAAGCAAACATAAGTGTGCAAGCTTTCAAATTTTATTTTTTTTTGTTTCTAAGCCGAATTAAATCACCATTATGTTATATATCATTGTAAAGGGGAAATGTTGAGCTATCCAACGATGTATAAAGTTAAAAAAACCCAAAAAATTTATTTTAAATGTGTCTGCTCCCCTTAAAGGAATGGATTGTTTTTTACCTGAACCCATAAAACTACCTGCCTCGTTTCTCACTATTTGCCAGGCTGTTTTACATTTATTTTTAGATTTAGTGAGCAGAGTATCATTTGCAGTTTTTTTTTCGCTTCAGCAATAGCTTTATTGTACAATTTCTTGACCCTCATAAACCTATCCTTATCATCCAAACTTAAACTACTTTTCCATTTATCATAAAAAATCAGCATGTATGACATGATGAGCTCAATTTCAGGTGTGACCCAATTAAGTTTTAATTTTCTAATTTATTTTCTTTTGACATTAATTATTGGACAATGCAAATTAAAATAGTATGAAAGAATACTGATAAATGTAGAACAACTTTCATTCACATTCAAAGTATTATTTAAAAATGACCAGTCTACATTGCACATGAGGGTGTCCTTAAAATTATCTAACCTAACTGGGGAAAGAAGTCTCTTAGTTTTAACCTCAGGAACTCTTTCATGGGACATGTCACTATTCAAATTCAAATTTACGTTTATAAAAACACCAGCATGATCAGAAATAACGTCTTGTTTCAGTAAGGTACATATACATAAATCTTTATCAACGTTTGAAAACATAATGTCTAAACAGGCCTTATTTCTTGTCGGAAGACAATGATTACTATATAAATTCATTCATCTGAGGGTGTTTACAAAAAACCGTACCTCATAATCACAGTCAAACTTTAGAATGTCCACATTAAGATCACCAGTTAGAGCAAAATATTTACACTTTTTAAACATAAAAAAACATATTAACTTTTCAAGAATAACAATAAAACTATTAAAATCTGAATCGGGTGTTCTGTAAACATTTAAAATTACAAGATTAAAATCAGACAGAAAAATTGCCGAAGCCTCACACAGAGAATTGACACAGAAAGCTGAAACATCAATAGCATGGAACTTAAATCTTGAATCTATAATTATAGATGAACCACCACATTGTAACGGAGGCTTTCTAGAGTAGTATGACGCCGTTACAAAACCATTTGGGACAAATAAAGAAATTTCATCTTCGTGTAAAAAATGCTCACTAAGACAAACTATGCTGGTTTCACTTTCTTTTAAGATCATTTCTAGTTGACCTAGTTTTTTTCTTATTGAACGAATATTTAAGACCAACAATTTAAGACTAAAGCTAAAATTTGACTTAAAACTACTAGTAACTGAGTCTTTATTTAAGATGACACCTGATTTCATGGTGGTGAGGCTGGCTGTAGTAGATGGTAGTTTCCCGAACAAGCTCCCGTAATCTTCTCAACCGCAGGTGGCTCAGATGCAGAAGTGGCGTTTGGACTGCAGGGGTCTGATGTGCAGTCAGTCTCATTGCGCTGTTTTTGCTGGTCAGGGTTGCTGTGTTCACCTGCTGATGGTGACTGTGGCACTGGCATCCGGCTGTCGAGTGAACTCTGGGACGTTGTAACTGTTGTTTCAACCAGTAGCTCGCTGATTCTTTTCGCAAGCAATTTTTTCCCCATTTGGTTTAAGTGCATACCTTGCCTGGTGTGTAAGTCTCTCATAGCAGTGCTAGATTTTACCAGGGACACATTTGGATATTTTAGACATAAAGCTTCTAGCAATAAATTGGTTTTCCTTATTTCTGCATTAACACAGGACCAATCCTTTAAATCGTACCTAGTTGGTAAATCGATTATGATTATTCTAAAATTACTGTAGTTAGATGGCTTGGCAATCAAATGTACTACTACGACAAGAAACATTCAATGTCAACTAGATGGCTTAGCAATCAAATGTACTACTATGACAGGACACATTCCATGCCAACTAGATGGCTTAGCAATCAAATGTACTACTATGACAGGACACATTCCATGCCAACTAGATGGCTTAGCAATCAAATGTACTACTACAACACACATTCAATGTCAACTAGATGGCTTAGCAATCAAATGTACTACTATGACAGAACACATTCCATGCCAACTAGATGGCTTAGCAATCAAATGTACTACTATGACAGAACACATTCCATGCCAACTAGATGGCTTAGCAATCAAATGTACTACTATGACAGGACACATTCCATGCCAACTAGATGGCTTAGCAATCAAATGTACTACTATGACAGGACACATTCCATGCCAACTAGATGGCTTAGCAATCAAATGTACTACTACGACAAGACACATTCAATGTCAACTAGATGGCTTAGCAATCAAATGTACTACTACGACAAGACACATTCAATGTCAACTAGATGGCTTAGCAATCAAATGTACTACTATGACAGGACACATTCCATGCCAACTAGATGGCTTAGCAATCAAATGTACTACTACGACAAGACACATTCAATGTCAACTAGATGGCTTAGCAATCAAATGTACTACTATGACAGAACACATTCCATGCCAACTAGATGGCTTAGCAATCAAATGTACTACTATGACAGAACACATTCCATGCCAACTAGATGGCTTAGCAATCAAATGTACTACTACGACAAGACACATTCAATGTCAACTAGATGGCTTAGCAATCAAATGTACTACTATGACAGGACACATTCCATGCCAACTAGATGGCTTAGCAATCAAATGTACTACTATGACAGGACACATTCCATGCCAACTAGATGGCTTAGCAATCAAATGTACTACTACGACAAGACACATTCAATGTCAACTAGATGGCTTAGCAATCAAATGTACTACTACGACAAGACACATTCAATGTCAACTAGATGGCTTAGCAATCAAATGTACTACTATGACAGGACACATTCCATGCCAACTAGATGGCTTAGCAATCAAATGTACTACTATGACAGGACACATTCCATGCCAACTAGATGGCTTAGTAATCAAATGTACTACTACGACAAGACACATTCAATGTCAACTAGATGGCTTAGCAATCAAATGTACTACTATGACAGGACACATTCCATGCCAACTAGATGGCTTAGCAATCAAATGTACTACTATGACAGGACACATTCCATGCCAACTAGATGGCTTAGCAATCAAATGTACTACTATGACAGGACACATTCCTTGCCAACTAGATAGCTTAGCATTAAGTTCCTAATAATTTTACAGCTACTTCAACATTTACAGTATGCTCAAATTGTGCAGTCCCAACTTGGCTGGCATTGTTTTCTGCCCACTCATCACTAAATGAGAAAAATAGGTTTCACCTGAGATGTATGGTGTTTATTATTAATTATAGTTATATTTTTGTAAATTATTAAAAATCCATTTGCTATAACCTTTTTTCTTAATTAATTTAAATTAAAAATTCATGAAGGAAGGGAGACATGGAAGCAATCACAATATACAGTCTATCCAATAAGGTGGATTTTTTTCTGCCCCTGAAATAAAACAAAATTTGCATGTTGCATGTCATTCCAGTCGGGTCGTCAGAAACGTTTACCAACAAAATATTTCTCAGCGAAACTCCTGCCGACCCTATCATCGGTAAGGTGTTCCCCCATCCGTCTATATATTTTTTATTTTTTTGAAAAGTTATAACTAACTTACAGTTTTTAGTTTGAAATTCATTGTTGGTGATGGTGAGTTTAGTTAACCGAAGAAATTACTGCGGACATTTTCTATCACTGATTACTAAAACAATTAAGTTCAATTTATTCATCAGAGGTAACAAAATGTATACATTTAACAACTCCAAATGATGACAATAATAATGACAACTAGAGGAAATATAGCTCAAAATGAAGCAAAACTGTGTTTTGTTTGGGGATAAAATTTATCTCAAAATGTAATAAGGGAGGGCGAGTAGCGTTTTTTTTTAATCGAGTCGAGTATTAAACCAAACTACTCGAGTTAAGTTGAGTCAAGTCGAGTAGTTCTTTAAAAAGTAAAATAAACTCATTAAAATTTTTATTTATAATGTTTTTTTCAATATTAAACTTTAATTATAAACATAACATTTTATTGAATTATTAATATTATTATTTATTTTATTTTAACCTTTATTTTACTATGAATGGATATGATTTTAATGAAAAAATAATATATATATAACCACAACCATAACAAACAAAAGACAAGTATTACAAATATATATCAATACAAAGATTTTGGGTTAGTTTATCAAAACCAGAACATTTTAACGAGAAAGTGATTTTTTAACCCCCATCCAAACACTCCCTGTACCCCTCTCTTACTTATCTTAACTCGCAGGTATCCATAAATAACCCACGTGTCATTGTCTCCTTTCATATGAGCTAAAAAAAATGTAGACTAATTTTTCTCTATTTCAGTCACTTATTTTGTTAAACATTGGTTAGCGGCGTAAACGTGGGTAAACGGCGGGAGTAGTTATGGTATTGTCAAGTATTTGGGGTAAACGGCGGGAGTAATCAACTACTCGACTCGAATTTTCGAATAGTCTTTAATACTCGCTCGGCCTTCGAGTATTAGAAAATACTCGACAGGTACTCGAGTACTCGCCCACCCCTAATATGTAATGACCTATCAAAATTGTTCCTGTCCTAGCCTTTCCACACCCGCCTTGGACTTTACCTAAGACCTCAATATGTTTACAATAGGTAATGTGGTCTAACCTCAACGTCTGAGGCCTTGGTCTTGTTGCTGTGACTGCAGACTCCTCTTCCAATATCGTCCTACTAATTAACACTCTATTTACAAACATTGGACTATATATGAACAAAAACGTTTGAGGGCAGTAAATATTTGAAGAACTTGACCTTTTCCACCCTTTAAGCCCTTCCTCTAGCTAAGTTTACTCACCCTCTAATAATTTCTGTTCTGCAAGAAAATGTAATTCCTAGACTTTCATGATAACCCCTTTTTCAAGCAAAGCTTGGACCTCTTTCAATGAACATTCCTTCTATAAAATTGTATTCAGAAGTATATAATTTGCAAAAGGAGTGATTAATAAATAGCAAGACCTTGAAGACATTATGATGTTTATACTACATGTGTGTCCTACATCACAAAGTACTAAAAATTTGTCACCTTGAATCTAATTCTTTTCACCAATTTACCGAAATATATTTTTTTAATACCAGTATAAGATGTAAATTTAATACAGTTAGAGTTTACCTTATTTTGCATTTTCATTTCATATGATATTTTTGTAATAAATGACAGAAATTATTTCTAAACCAAAAGACGACCATTAATAAAAAGCAAGTAGGGCATATGAAAATAAAAAGAACAATGTTTTATCCAGTGAGGGGAGCCCTAGGATCGGAGTTATTAAAAACCTATCCAAATGTTACGGATCAAACACAATGAATTTGAGTCCTTAGGAAATTACATGACTGAATATTTACAGTTAGTTATCTAAATGAAATATAAATATGAACCAAATAACTGTGTTTGAAGGGCAATAAATGTAGGCCTAAGTAAGGATCTATCTCCCTGAAACTAATGTCTTAATTATCATGAGCTTTCATTACCTTTATATTTATTTTATATAATAATGTGAAAGTAGGATCCAGGGATGAATTTGTACATACTAACACTTACAACCAAGCAACTCATTACTTTATTGAAAATGTGAATAATATAAAATATGTACATGTATTTATTTACAAACATAAGTTATGGAGAGCTTGGACATGTAAAACTACTGAACATTAGTAACTGGCAAAATACCTATCACGTTTTTAAATGACAGTACAATTTAATCAAATATGCGTGTTTTGATAATTCTCAAACTGACCTAACGTTCACTCTTTTAATGAAAATGAGGGAACGTTTGTTTGAATGTTGACCGTTTAGGAAATTCGTTGCTGTTCGAATTTTTATATTTAGTTTGTTCAAGTCAAATCACGTTATGGTTGGTTACCCTATATCTTGTACGGTATTTATTGAAGGAGTCATTTTGATGTGTTTCGGTTTTTAAGTCCTTAACAATTTGATAAGGTGAACAACATGGAAGATCATTATTCTTCGGAGGAAGAGGAAGTTTACTCTGGATCACTTGCAGAGTCAGAAGTTTTTAAGAGAAAGCGCTTCCTCGGATCTAACTATAACTCGCCTGTTACTCCAAGACCACCAAGATTCAACCAAGTTTCAAGTGACATGCAAGGAGGCCTGCCTGATGTACTTGTCACCTCGACCCCAGTCAAGAGGCAGCTGTCAGCTGGAAGCAGGTCTAAAGTCAGTTTACTCAATCAGTCTACCCAACACAATTTGCCACTGGACGATTCTCTAGACGATGTAATAATCCTTGAAGCTTCTGTAAATTCAAATTCAGTTATAACTCTCTCTGATGACGAAAGTTTTGATAGGAATGAAGAAACATGCTCAAATAAGTCTGCTACAGCTGAGAATGTAAATGGATAAATGGAAGTATGGAAAAGACTTCCATTTGTAAAATTTCCAACATTTCACATGGTTCATCACTACCCAGTCTTCCAGATACACACCAGTCTCCAGGCAAAAATACAGATTTGTTTGAAGATATCAGCTTTGATGGTGAACAGCTTGGTAATATTACTGATATTTCTAATTTGAAAGAAAAAATTAATAAAGAAGATTTGCACATGTCAGTTGATGAAGTAGACTTCCAGCAACGACAATTTACAAATAACTTTGTTGCTCCAGAACTCTTTTCAAATCGTCAGAACTCTTTTAATGGCACACCTGCTTCTAAAATGTCTAAGGATAATAAAGGAGAAAACTCTCAAGTCATAAAAATGTAGAAAAGAGGCAAATGAGTTACACAAATCTGATTATCAGTAGGGGAAAGTGATGAAATATTACTCCAAGTCATCTAAACTGACTGATTGGCCCTCCCCCGAGCAAAGCTGGGCCCCCCAGGTACTGTTGTGTTAAAACGGATATGAGAAGGGTGTTACCACTCTAGTAGTCAGTAGTATTTTTTATTTACATTAGTCCTAAATTATCTGTTCTTGCCGTTGTGGATTTAAAACGGATATGGGAATGGTGTTACCATTCCATTAGTAAAATGTTTGGTTTATTAATTATCTGTTCTTGCTGTTGTGGAATTAAAACGGATAACAGAATAAGAGTGTTACCAATCCAGTACCTGCCTACATATCTTTAAAAATTCAGTCTTCGTTCATCCTCTTACGGGAAGAATGAGCGTACACCTAGTATTACCAAGCTGTTCACCATCAAAGCTGATATCTTCAAACAAATCGGTATTTTTGCCTGGAGACTGGTGTGTATCTGGAGGACTGGGTAGTGATGAACCATGTGAAATGTTGGAAATTTCACAAATGGAAGTCTTTTCCATACTTCCATTTACATTCTCAGCTGTAGCAGACTTATTTGAGCATGTTTCTTCATTCCTATCAAAACATTCATCATCAGAGAGAGTTATAACTGAATTTGAATTTACAGAAGCTTCAAGGATTATTACATCGTCAAGAGAATCGTCCAGTGGCAAATTGTGTTGGGTAGACTGATTGAGTAAACTGACTTTAGACCTGCTTCCAGCTTATAGCTGCCTCTTGTTCTTCACTGGTTACTTGTGCTTTTCTTTGAAAAACCGGTGGGCAGTCTCTGATATAAGACTGAATGGGAGAAATTATGTTTTTGTACTTGATTTTACTAGGAATACTGTTCACAGCACTTTGGTAAACAGGTAGTCCTGTTTACCAAAGTTCAGAGGGTTTGCTGAGACCACCAACATTAATGGTGAAACCTGATACTTTGAAAACTAGTAGTTATAAATTTGCCAAGCAGATTTCAAAGACAGGAAGTGAAAACCATTCTTCGAAACTTCCAAAGCCAGAAGTGTGTAAAATACCAGGACCGTCATCTGTAAACAGACATGTAAAATCGCCTTCAGCAAATGAAAGAAAGATCCCATACGAAAAAGAATAAACTACAACCTCCAGCAAGATTAGCAATCCAAAACAAAAAATGCAACCTCCAAAGCAGTTGCCCTCCTTGACTAAGAGTAAAATTCCATCACGTAGTTATTTGTCTGTTAATAAAACACCGGCTCAAAACGTGAACAAATCGCCAGCTAAAAGTGCTGTGAACAAAACCCCAGCTCAAAAAATTTTGAACAAATCACCAGCTAAAAGTGCTGTGAACAGTATTCCTAGTAAAAACAAGTACAAAAACATAATTTCTCCCATTCAGTCTTATATCAGAGACTGCCCACCGGTTTTTCAAAGAAAAGCACAAGTAACCAGTGAAGAACAAGAATGCCCAGAGAGACAGCAATCAATGCCCCAAAACGTTACTCCAGAAGTCGCCCCAGTGAAGTCGGCACCGAGAGCCATTCAGAAGCTCAGTTATGAAAATGTTCAGGGGCAAGAAAATGTTAACCCGAATGTCATAGACCCATCAAGAGACACATTACCGTGCAATCTACTTGAGCCATCTCTGAAAGAATTTTGGAAAGAGATAGAACAACCCCAGTCCCGCCTCCCAAAGATGGGGGAGAAACTGACAAAAATACTGGCTCCGAAAATCAAAGTCACAATTCATGAGGGCCGAGTAACTCAATCCCCAAAGTTAAAGGGGATTCTTGCCCCTAACAACGAAAACAATACATCTACTTCGTCTGATGTCGACAGTTTTGCCCTCTGAGGTGTGTAATGTGTCGGAAGGAAGAAGTGCAGATTCAAAAACTATTTAACCATATTATACTATATTTACTACATACATATTATATATACTATATTAAAAAAAAAAAAAAATCAAAATCAAAGAGATGGTTGTAATTTATTTTTGGTAATTCAGAAAATATCTTAACACGTTAGCTGCCTGGATGACACAAGTTGGCTCGTTCCTGAGCACTGTCACAGTCATAAGGTTACTATTGTTAGCTGCTATTCGAGTGTCTTTGACATTCAGCGGCAATCAAACATTGTACTTCAAAAACACATATTCCAAGCTAACTAGATAACAATGTTTGAAGACATTGTGATGTTTATAATACATGTGTGTCCTACATCACAAAGTACTAAAAATTTTTCACCTTGAATCTAATTCTTTTCACCAATTTAACGAAATATATTTTTTAATACCAGTATAAGATGTAAATTTAATAGAGTTAGAGTTTACCTTATTTTGCATTTTCATTTCATATGATATTTTTGTAATAAATAACAGAAATTATTTCTAAACCAAAAGACGACCATTTTAATTAATAATAAAAAGCAAGTAGGGCCTATGAAAATAAAAAGAACAATGTTTTATCCAGTGAGGGGAGCCCTAAGATCGGAGTTATTAAAAACCTATCCAAATGTTACGGATCAATGACAATTAGATCAAATCACACACACACACAAAATGGAAAGAATATTTTTGTTGCAATTTTGCCAGGGGGGGGGCGGAGCCCTAAGGTTGGTGAGGGTTTGTGTCCAACATTGGGAAATCATTCAAGAGATGTGGGTTTGAAAATAGAATTTAAAGAAACATTTTACGTCCAAATTAGGAGTCGGGAAGTGATAGAAGAAGCCAGTGGGGTAGAGCCCTGGGGGGAAAATGAA
This sequence comes from Allygus modestus, assembly GCA_963675035.1. Lineage (NCBI taxonomy): Eukaryota > Metazoa > Arthropoda > Insecta > Hemiptera > Cicadellidae > Allygus > Allygus modestus. Next base: position 354,418,469 of record OY776112.1, read on the forward strand.
CAAGAAAATAAAAACTCCACGAAAACTAGGTTAAAAATAGTTAAAAGGTAAACCACAACAAAAAGTAAATAAAAGACTGTGTCGTTAAGATCAGGTGATGTCTACACACGCAAAAATGCGGATACTGCCAACCGAACAAAATGAAATATACCAGAAATTCAAATTTCGGTGTCACTCAGATCGGGATGACAGTGATTTTTTTTAGTAAAATTTTGCTAAACAATTTTTCTGTCACCCTGATCTGAAGTGACACATTTTATACCATTTGTTATACTTATTTGTATAGATACATTACATAACTAAAATATTACGTGAGTATGTGGCTGGCAATAGCAGAACACACCGAAAATAGCCGTGGCAGCTAACGTGTTAATTAAATGAAACTACTGTACAGAGATGAATTGATGACTAGTGAGGCTACACTGACACGGTCAACCAATGAAACTACCAACTAGGTAATGGTGTATAACATCAGCTACGACAAAATAATGAAACAGAAAAACAAAACCAATCACTGTGGTACACAAAAGAAATCAAAGAATACCATCCTTGGCTGATTCTTCCTTTAAGTGGCCAAACAAATTGTCTCTGTACAGTATAATTTGTTAATCTTTGGTTGGAGGGCAAATTATTTTGCTAGTTTTGAGAAACTTTAACAAAATCGTGTAATGCAGAGGAAGAGGACCATCAACTTTCCTTCAACAGATTAACGGCTGCAAGGGTGTACCATATTTTATCCTCTAGTTCCTTCCACCTATTCGACTGGGACTCATGAAGTCGATCCAGGTACTCAAACAGCCTAGGGGCCGTTGCTACTGTATTCCCGTGAACTTTGAGAAACAGTGCCATGTAAGCCTGCCCTAGCTCAAAATCTTTATTCGAACTCAACAACTGACTCAGCACTTCCATGAACCTCAGCAGTAAACCCTCACCGTCTTCTCCCTCCATGTCTAGAGAATTCATTTCAAAATCTATAGCAGACGGACCTAGAGACTTTAGTTTTTCAACAATAAGACTGAAATCCTTACTGTCCTTTAGTAATTTCGCAAACGGAGTCAAATTTTGCTTCACACTTTTCAGAGATATTGTTTTGGTATTGTTCTCATTTTCCAATACGGAACTGAGATCGAATTCCATATTCAGGGACGGAAGAGTGGGGAGGAAGAATGGAGCGTTCTTAGGAGTTCTCGGAGGTTCCAAAGGTTTATTTCTCTTCTTAATAATGTCGATATCGAGAATATTCTGCCACCGAGAAGTGGCCAGTGTCGACAACGTAATAAGATTCTCTACTTGTTCTAATTGGTCATCTTTCTCTTCTTCACTCTCACTATCTTGTACACGGACAGTCTGGAAGGTGGTACCGGTTGAGGGTAGGCTGACCAGAGGCACGGCACGGTCGGGGGAGAGGGGCTTGAGAGACACCAGGCTCCACAACGTCTTGTTGGACCACAGGAAGATCCCGTTGTAGTCAACGTGCGATGTGGCGAGGAGCTCTCCCGTGGGCGACATCGTGACGGATGTGCAGGCTGCATCGACCTGGCAACACCGACTCCACTATATCATATCTATGTTTCACAATATTTTGTAATACAGGCCTACAACAAACAGATGATTAAGATATTTTAGATTTTCCATCAGTTAATCACTGTTTAAGATGTCGATGCAACTAGAGTGTATTTAAAGTGAATATGAATGAATGATGAGTGTAGATCAGGCGAGATGTCTTGGGTCTTGGGATGTCTTGTTACTGACTATGACCGAATGATTCTTTAGCCAGGTTCACTGATAGTTGTATTAGTAAAGCTTCAGGCTAATCCAAACTTATGCTCAAAAATGCATGAGATTGTAAAATTAAACCTATGAATAGTTTGTGCCTGAACAGTAAAGCCTTAAATTTAGTTATTTAAAATTAAATACCGGTACCTATATTTATAAATGGTTTGATTAGCGAAATTTTAAGTAGTGTTGATTATAAAAGATCAATGAATGTGTACACATTTTTTTGGCTCAAGTTGCCCTCTTTCTAAACGCAATGTATGATTCTAGTTTCTATCTTTGATCTATAAAATTGTTATTTGCACCAGTCCAATTACCGGCTGAATAATCTTGCAACTTTATACATCACCATCAATTATTTGAAATGTCATTTTAATGTGAACAAAAGATCTTTTTGGTTGTGAATATTAAAACCAGCCATACACACACACTTTCTAAGAGAGGATGAATGGAAATCAAATAATTTTAGAGTACCTAACTATAGCTAGAAAATGAGCACAGTTATTGTTTCTATGTTCAGGTATTATTCATTTAATGGGTGGGTGTCAAGATATTTGTTCTGTTGGTTCAATTTGTCTAAGACACATTTTTCGGCTTAAAGGTTCCTAAATGTAACTTAATGACACTGGCTTAGTATCTCTTCAGTGACAGTTTAACTCAACCTTTGATTCATCAAGGCTAATTCAGAGGGTTGAAAACAATCTTCTATATATATAATATGCTAAGCTGATTTTTGTGAACAGAACTCCTCAATTATTCCTCAACCGAATTTGACGATTAAGATGTCAAAAATTGGCCCAGATTCGTAGTTGTTCAAAGTGGTTTTCTATTTCCAATACTGTTTTGCTGAAGGGCACAGGACAAACTCAAAGTTCAATTGTTTCCCATAAATATAGCATGGAGAGTAGTTTGAATTCAGTTGCATTCTAAAACAGGTGATGATACAGTAAAATTACAGGTAGAACTGTAAGAACAGCTGATTGCTCGATTTTAGAGCAACAGGTCTACTAGTTTATTATAATAGTCCCATGCCTTTGGAAGGTTACTATTAGGCCTAAATATTCTTTTATCACATTCGCTATCACAATTATATGGAATTTGTCATTCACAGACCAGCGACGCAGCTGTGCGTCGAGTGGTTTCTCCCGGTAGACCACCGACGCATATTCGCGTCGGCTGGTCACATTGAAATAGACTGACGACGCGAATTTGCGTCAGTGTCCCATTGTTATTCAAACGTTTATTTCTTAGCAATGGTCTATTTTAAAGCCCTGATCTCTTTGTATCAGTCTGTAGGGATATCTGACGCACATGCGCGTTGCTTGGTCTGTGGGTATGACGATTGGTGACGTCAAATTACAATTGGCAGAACTTTTGTTTACATTGTCATTTTTGATGCATCACTGTACAACTGTCCACGTTGCTAACTTTACAGTTTTTTTGGACGTGCTTTATTGATGTTTGTTTGATTATTGTGCAGAACATTAACAATGAAACGGAATAGGCCTACAAATGGTCAAATTTACAACGACGCAAATGTGCGTTGCTCGATCTATTGAACAAAAATATATCTTTTACTACATCGTTTTTACTATTTTCCATTGTAGAGACTGACTGACGTATATATACAACATTTTTAAAATTGCTCAAAGTAAAATAAAAATAATTGTTATTGTTTACAAATGCATTTAGGTTATTATGAAGTGAATTAGTCCATTTAAACCCAATTTTTCTCGAAATCTCTTGTTGGTGTTTCCCCTGTACCTCCCGGTTTGTTTGCAATGTTCAGTTTATTTCTTTTGGTCAGTGGGAGTGACCGGACCGACGCAAATATGCGTTGCTCGGTAGCGAACGTAGTTAATCAAAAGTACAGAGGAACATGTAGGTTTCCATTTTAAACTAGGTACAGTCAATATTATCATACCTGGAAGCAATCAACCAGCTGGGCAGAAGGGATATCCCATGTCCGAATCGTGCAGTCCATTGAGGCAGAAATGATCCACCGAGAATCAGGACTGAACGTGACATCTGTCACCTGTCCCGTGTGTCCTTGGAAACGTCTTACGACAGTTGTTGTATCCAAATCAATAACTGACAGTGAGAAATCCTCCATGGATACACACAGTAAGGAGCTCTCTCTATGTGTTTGGAAGAAATTCACAGATTCCGCAAGACTCAGTGTGTTCATAGGTGGTTTTCCTTCAAAAATACATTTAGATCAATTAAAACAGTAAAACAGAAAATACTAACATGTTGACTGCTAAAACCCGCCCAATAGAGGTTCATCAGTGCGTGTTCGCTCAACTCCGTCCTCTGTTCAAACTCAAAAATGTAAATTTAGCGCTAATTACACTCTAATAGTTGTTTGACTGTTCATCTTCTTTGCTAGGAACTACTGTTTGCTTATATAATGCACATAGGTAAAAACACCATTTTTGATGATCATTAATTTAAATAAGTTAAAATGTAAAATCATTAAACGTTTTATTAATTAAATTACATCGAAGAATATAATGCGTCTAATCAAAAGGTTGAAGTTTGAACTCCATACAGCTCAACTTTTTACGTTTCGTCAGGGTTGCCAAAGCGTGGGTAATTACCCACTTGGTGGGCAATTCTAAGGACCGTGGGTAAAGTGGTGGGTAATCGCTGAAAGTGGGTAATTTACCCTAAGGACCTGATCAAGTTTTATTTTGAAAAACTTTAGTTTTATTTGGCCTTTTTGGGTCCTGCCAACGATCTGAACAATTATTTATAGTTTGGTGATATACCTCTACTGCAATAATACTACAAGTTAGTATTGTTGGACGTTCGGTTGTATTTTTTGTATAGCTATAATTAATGCTATCTTAAGGCGGTCCCACACTTCTCGCGAACAGGCCTGAACATTCGGAGTTCGGCTGAATGCTCGGGTGTGTTCGCGAGAAGTGTGGGACCGACTTTACTCAATGGACGTGAAACTTCGTTTCGGTTGAATTTGTCCATTGCTAAAATTTTCATAGTAATCCCTAGGCCTACCAATAATTAATTGCTTTCTAAATTGATACTTAGCCTTACAAAATAATGAATAATAATTTTAGTTTTAGTTTGTTTGGCCTAAATTAATTGTTGATAATAATATTATTATCATTAGTATAATACTTTCGCAAATATCAATATAAATGTGCTAAATTTTGTGTATTTGTAAGTTAAACCAAGTGGTAATTTTTGGTAACTTAATGGTGAGTAAGTTTTTCAGGGATGGTGGGTAATTTTTTCTGGGACAGTGGGTAAAAGACCCAAACCGGATTGGCAACACTGCGTTTTGTTAAATATAATTATAAATAAGCGAGGTATCAAATTAACTGTATTTATTCTCTATAAGAACACAACGAACATACGTATGTGGACGTGCATACATTTTAATATATGATATATGATTTTAATATTTGATACCAGTATATAATTATAAATAAGCGAGATATCAAATTAACTGTATTTATTCTCCATAAGAACGCAACGAACATAATTATGAGGATGTACGTACATTTTTTAGTATTGTACTATACTGAACAATATATTGTGTTTAACACTGAGAATATATCAGCCCAACGGATTGACGATGAACTAAAAATAGTCGTAACAAATCAGTTTTTGGCTATTTTCAGTGCTTTCAAAGTGGTTTGTTAATCTCAGCCAATCACTACGGATAAAACAGGCTTTTTACTGCACTTCTTTGCAGCAATAGTAAAAATATTGTTTGTGACAATTACTTAGAACGCAAGTTAGCGTACAATCTTACCAACACAGTTATTGAATATAAAACACATTACACCTCTGTGTGGCTCAACATTCATTGTACGTCACTTATAAACTTAAGACAGGTATCAGGCCCAATAAGAGAATCCTCTCTGATCCTAATAATGATCGACAGGTAAGACCAGTCAAAATCAATTAGCCTACCTTGTACCGTTTATTTTTGTGTCTGGTTTAGGCCTATGACATTATTATTTGAAAACCTCCACTCATTAAAGGAGTTTGATGTAGGCTAGGCTATGATAATGAGAGAATTTAAAATGGCTTTAGAATTTAAAGTCACTGAATTGACACCATTTATTGTACTATTGTGCATATCAGACAAAGATATTTTGATTTCATTTGTGTGTGTATACTGCTTTGTATGCAAGTATGGTACAGTTAGTGTAGGGTTCTGAATTCCTTATTGTTATACAACCCGTATTACCAGAAAATTTAAATATTAGACAGACCTACCTGCAGTTTTAAAGTACCAAAACTTGACAAGCCCATCTCTTCCTCCCGAAATGACTAACTGGTTAAGTGAGTCCGCAGCAACACCTCGTACAGGACCTGTGTGAGCCAATGGTGTGCCATAACTACACCGATGAATCCCAGACTGGACATTAAACCGTTCTATATTGCCGGAGCTGTATCCAATAATAACAAAATTGCCACAGTGAGTTAGACAGAGTGAAAGAGCTGTTAGATGCTGTCTAACGTTTTCTCCCTTTAGGTTGCTTGGGTAAAGCTGAAGCTCGCCCATTTTCTGTTTATGATATGACCATGTTGTGACAGCTGGTAGACCTAGGTGTGCTGCTGCTATATTATCCCATTCCTTCTCACGTGTTGTTTCTGCAGTAAACTGAACTATAGGTGGCATTTGTAGACGAACTGCATCTTGTTTCCCTTTCTTCTTGGCTAACTTACGATTGAAGGATGCTTTCCCCAGACTCCTATTGGCTGTTTCAGAAACTGTGTTGAACACTCTAAGTGATGAATCACCACCGGCAGAAAGTATACTTTGACCGTTATTGCCATGAAATCTGATAAAGGACGGGGGTGCTGCATGGCCTTCTCGTAAACGGAGCAACCTTACACCACCATCAGGCATATCAAAAATCCAAATCTTTACTGAGTTGTCAGGTGAAGAAGTAACCATCAAAGGTTCATTTGGAAAACAATATAACCCAGATATAGAACCATCGTGACCATTTAATAGCTGTGAAGTAACTTTCCTTTCTTTTAAATTCCAAAAAACTACATGACCTGCCATACTTCCTGAAGCCATAATTGGTTCCCCATCTGTTCGGAAAGATAATGATGTAACAGGTCCCCAATCTTGAGTAAACTCAATGACTGTCTGATCAAATTTAATATTGTGAAGGATGATTTTTCCATTTACTAATCCTACTGCGATTACATCGACAGCAGGAGCTTGTTCTATCACTGTTATCGGACTACCCCATCCAGTAAAAGTGTAAATAAGCTTAGATGTTTTGAGATTCCACAGTTGCATTGAACCTTGCTGGCTCCCAAGTAAAACCTTATTCAGATAAGTACTGGGATGGCATAGTGAAGATATTTGAAAAACGTTGTTATCGAAAGTCAGTTCGAGATAGGATTCTTCTGTTTTTATATTCCATACTTTTAAAACACTTGATTCATCCACAGATATCAAGTGGGGTCCAAAGGGCAATAACACATGAATAGGCTTTTGATGTCCTGAATATGTATGTTTCAACTCAGTACCTCTTCTCCAAGCGAACACATTATTTCCACAAGCTGTATATACATGGAATGTGTCTCCGGCCATACAAGTAATATCTTCATTGTGCAAATTACTAACAGCTAGCAGTTTCAAGTGTGTGCTTCCATAGGAGTGGAAAGATTTCCCTACACAAGTAACAATTACATTTTCTCTCCTTTTATGAATATATCTAACAACTGCAGGAATGTGGTTGCTAACATAACCTAAAGCTCTATGAGGTAAAAAGATTTTGCTCGAACCAGACATTTTCGAATGAATATCAGAACATATTTAGATCATATTTACACTTGTATAACGAAGAAAATGTTGAAAAGTACTGATGAAAATTAACTAGACAACTACAAATCACGTATAATTCCAGTAGAACATAACCTTAAATGAAACTTAACCTCATCAGACACTGAAAATGTTTCCAAACACGTGTTGTCGAGTTGTGGAAGCGGATTGGCCGGAATGTGGAATGTGGATTTGATTTCGAAGTGACTACGTACACGTCCAATGTAAAGGCAAGTTCACACCGCTACCGCTTAGGTTAGGTTACGTCACGTTACGTTAGGTTAGGTTAGGAGGTTTTATGGCTCTCAATCTGTTTTAAAAATCACAGGAAAAGTAACGTTCGGTGCATAATTTGGAACGGGCGTGAACACTAGTGGCTCACGTCGGACGTGTACGTAGCCTCTGCCCGTTATTTGACTTAGGCCCTTAGGCGCGCTGATGAGTTTTTTTGGTAAAAGTTTAGAAAAAGGTACCGTTGACATTTTCGAAAATTTTTATTTTTTCTGTATAAATTCGACCCTCCAGAACACGAAAATAACATTTGTTTTTGTCGGAAACATTGGTTTCAAGGGGAAAACTAACTTAAAATATCTTCAATTTGTGAACAGAACGATTGTGGACGAGTCTATTTATCGCTGCCGACTAACAGTCTGAGGGGAGGAAGGGTCGAGTTTGGGCGAGTCTATTATTGTCGTAGGGGTGAAAAATAGTTGACAGATCGTATTCATTGTTAGTGTTGTTCTTGTTGTTATGGAATGTGAATATTGTTTGGTGAAGTATTTTAATGCAGTAGCATACAACGAAGATAATATTTTAAGTTTTTTAAGCCAGCATTTAGTTGTTAGTAATATAACTATTTGCCCAAGGTGTGGTAATCGTGTGATAAGAAGTGGGTGGCAGTTCCGGTGTCGTAAAAAAATAGTAGAAAACAAAAAAAAAGGCCGTGAGTGTAACTGGAAAGGGAACTGCAGGAAGGGCTCTTTTTTCACAGATTCTAAGCTTCCGATCCCTGTCCTGTGGAAGCTTGTGAATCACTACCTCATCCACGACCCTCCCCGCCAGCCTTTTCTTAAAGAACAACTTGAACTGTCCAGTCGTACTATTGTAGACTGGTACAGCTTCATCAGGGAGGTGTACGTGGACGACGCTGTTTCAACGTCCCAAAAACTCGGCGGACCAGGCACGGTTGTCGAAATAGACGAAGCTAAATTTGGGAAAAGAAAGTATAACCGTGGCCGCCGGGTTAAAGGAAACTGGGTGTTGGGGGGCGTGGAAAGAGGTAGTAAAAACTGCTTTTTGCTCCCGGTCCCGGATCGGTCGCGGCGCACGCTAGTCCGGATCATAAGAAAGTGGGTGCTACCCGGTACGACGATAATAACGGACTGTTGGAAGTCGTACAACAGACTTTCGTGGTACAATTTCAACCACTTGACGGTGAACCACAGTAAAACCTTCGTTGATCCAGAAACCGGGGCACATACAAACACTGTGGAGCGCGGTTGGCGTGACATCCGCGACCGAATCCCGAAGTACGGTGTGAAATCGGAGCATTTTGGAGGATATTTGGCGGAGTGCATGTTTAAGAGGAAGTATAGTGCTTTGGAGCGACCCCACTTTTTCTACAGAGCTGCCGCCAAGTTGTACCCTCCAAAATACTAAGGTAAAATAAATAAACATAACCTATCCTAACGTAACGTAAACTTACCTAACCAAACCTAACCTAATCTAACTAAACCTAACCTAACAAAACCTAACCTAACTAAACCTAACCTCTAACCTAACTAAACCTAACCTAACTAAACCTAACCTAACCTCTAACCTAACTAAACCTAACCTAACATCTAACCTAACCTCTAACGTAACGTAAACTTACCTAACCAAACCTAACCTAACTAAAGCTAACCTAACAAAACCTAACCTAACTAAACCTAACCTAACTAAACCTAACCTAACTAAACCTAACCTAACTAAACCTAACCTAACATCTAACCTAACCTCTAACCTAACCTAACTAAACCTAACCTAACTAAACCTAACCTAACCTAATAAGGAGTATAATACCAGCGTACACTTAGTACAGGCATGGCTGGTTGGGGGGCTTGTCACGGGTACTTATTAGGTTAACTAGCGTTGGGTTAGGTTAGGTTTGTTAGGTTAAGTGTGGTTTGTTGGGTTTGTTTTTGTTTGTTTTGCCATCCAGGTACGGTGGCCTTCGGCCTTCGGCCTTTGGCAACCGTACCTGGATGGCAAAACAAACAAAAACAAACCCAACAAACCACACTTAACCTAACAAACCTAACCTAACCCAAGCTAGTTAACCTAATAAGTACCCGTGACAAGCCCCCCAACCAACCATGCCTGTACTAAGTGTACGCTCGAATGTCACGTACCATACGAAGATGTAGCGTTTTTTATTAACCATTCGTTTTCCGGTCAAGCTTCTTCGCCCAGCTCACTCCCTACAGGATGAGCTCATTCGCTCCGCGTTCACTTGCCTTCATGGTGACCTCATTCGCTACGCTCATTTACTTTCAGAATGAGCTCGTTCACGCTCATTTACTTCCAGAATGAGCTCGTTCACTTTGCTCACTCACCTCTCAACACTTAGTCACTTATAATGGGTAAGGGGTAAATAAAGCACGAAACATAACTTTTTATTACATACTTATTATCTATGACATTTCATTTATATGTTTATACTCTATGGACGTTTTCCTCAGTCACTTATAATGGGTAAGGGGTAAATAAAGCACGAAACATAACTTTTTATTACATACTTATTATCTATGACATTTCATTTATATGTTTATACTCTATGGACGTTTTCCTCATAGTCTGTAGAAACTAGAAACATTAATGTGGACGTGAACAGTAGCGGCTAACGTCGGACGTGTACGTAGCCTTTGAACAGTAGCGGCTGACGTCGGACGTGTACGTAGCCTTTAAGATGTTCTAATCTGTGGTTTGTAAGTAGCGTCTGCTTGCATCGAAAATAATAATTTTAAGTAATATTTTCTATAATTAATAATTGTTTCCGCGCAAAATAAATGTTATTTCTGGATTCTAGAGGTAAAAATCTTTAAGAAAAATGCAAATTTACCTCGATTTTAAAACGGTACCTTATACTAAACCTGTACCGTTTTTTTTAGTTGCCAATTGACCGGCTTAAGATTTATACCATGAAGTCTGGTTTGTTTTAGTTGTTATAATGTGAGCCTTTTGTAGGTGCGTTGGCTTATTTAATGTTATCACAAATTTATATTAAAGGCTTACAAAATATATTAATTTGCAATAAAAGTTTTATTTGATTAACACTTATAAATTAATCACCTCCTCTTCATCAATGATCAACCTCGGATGTATAAATACTAATCACTATATATTATGATTGTATTTATGTTACGCGTTGTTTTTTTTGTAGCACGTAAGCATCATGTATTATATGTCGAGATCAATTATTGCATGAAATGTTTAAAGATCAATAAAGTCTCGTAATTATGCCTCTTATGTCTCTTCAGCAATAAAGTAGTAAGGGTTGTTGAATAACCGCTTATTTTTCCTTAGTGGTGGGGCGTTGTATATTTTAATAGCTACAGCAGGAAACTAGCAATTCTGCATTGAACAGATAATATCTGTCATATTATGCTTGACCATTTCTCCTCATAAGAAGTGTCATATCAGTGCAGCAGTTGGATTTTCGTGTAAGGTGATCTAATGATGTTGGAAACATTGGAAAGCAGTGCGGTCGCGAGGCGCGGTGGCAGTGTTTCCACTTTGAGGGTAATTCCCCTTTTGAGGGGAAATTGACCCTTGGAGGGGAAAGAAAAGAGGAAACTCGAGTTGAGGGGAAAAAGAGGGGAAACTGTAATTTATAACTTATTTAAACCTTAAAATAGGTTAAACAAAATTAAAAACCCAAAATTAGTAACATTTTATAAAATATTAGGCTAATTATAATTAAATAAAAGTAGCTTATATTAATTGTAATAGAATGTTTGTAATCCATCAGATAGAATGCCTACTCGGTTACTACACATCTACAGACTCATAATTGTTCGATTACACTATTCTCAAAAGTGGCCATACAATTTTTAACATTAATTCCAATTCAAAATTTGTTATGGTCAGTGAGCTCTATTTATAACTGGGGAGACTACTGCTGGTTGGATTTTCGTGCCATCATCGGCAGCATTTTCCCTCTCATTACGAATATGGCACCTTGTACATATGGTGTTCGTTGTGTAGTAAAGAGGGGAAATATTGTGCTTCCAGCTGATTTTCTACGGCATGCTTTTTTGTTAGAAACGGCATGGCAGTAGTCTCTCCAGATTTATATAGCTCACTGGTTATGATCGGACCAACGAGGTATTTATTTACATCTCGTTGGGTCAGACTGACTGACAGATGGCAGACACTAGAGATGTGCGATCCAGTGACTTTATTGGATCAGTGACTTCAGTGACAGCGCCAAAGAAATATCAGTTACTTTTACCGGTGACTTGGCACCAGTTACTCCCGCAGTTCATCGTAACAACTCCAGCAATAAATTACCCCTTTTTGACACTGTTATTTATCAAAGTTAATCATGACCTTATAAGGAATCAACAGCTCACTTATTGGCATTAGAATTAAATATATTTCATAAAATAGGAACAACAAGTAATAACTAAAATTCTTAGTACAACTACAAATTCTCATTTATCTACGAAAACATTTAGGAGTATGACTAAAAAAATATTAATTACCTAGAAGTAAAATAATAAAGTTGTTACTAAATCATAAATAAAGAAAGCTTGTAAAAAGACTACTTAATTATAATTATACAAATAACAGTCATCGGAAAATTGTATTAACAGCGCTTTAGTTAGTAAACGCACAACAGCGACTTGCATGAACAATGCGGGCTCGTGTTGTCACTGAAGTCACTGGCGCTGGTTCGTAGTTCGTCCATCTCGTCTATGCCCAGCTCCAAGCTCCAGCGACAGCGCCAAGCACCAAACAGCGCCAAGCTCCAAACAGCGCCAGCGCCACAAACCTAGAGGCGATACCTCGAAACCACCAAACAGCGACAAGTGACAGTGACCAGTGCCAGCTCCAGCTCCCAGCTCCAGCGACAGCGCCACGACCTCGAAACAACCAAACAGCGACCGGTGACAGTGACCAGTGCCAGCGCCAGCGCCCAGCTCCAGCGACAGCGCCACGAACCTAGCGGGGATACATTGAAACAACCAAACAGTGACAGCGACTTTTGAGTGAGTGAATTCGTACTGTCACCGAAGTCACTGGAGCTGGTTAGAACAATTTCCTGGCACCAGCTCCTTTAGTGCCGAACAAATATTAGCGCCAAAGTCACCGGTACAGAAATATTTAACAACCCTAGCAGACACAATGTATTGCTTGCATCAGGTGTGGCAACTGCTAAACTACACACACACTGCTAACTGCACGGCCTAACGAACTATAAATTACTTTTAACTTTGTATTGTTAGTCATAATGACAAATTAGCACATAATAAGCTTGGCGGTTATTAATAGTAAATAGTCTATAATTACTTTTGGACTTAAGTCAAACCTTACCTTAAGTCAAACCTAGTAACCCAGGGGAAATAACAAGGTATTTTTAATTGAGGGGAAATTTTGGTGTCCGGAGGGGAAATTGCGTTGGCAAAAGGCTAAAGTGGAAACACTGCGGTGGTGTGCCAGTTTGTTGTTTGTTTAGTTTGACCGTTTGCCGACTAGACATAAACAAACATTTGTCAATTTAAAATTAAACAACAGTCTAGTTTTTTTATTTTTATTATAGTGTGTTTTTGTATGCAGATTCAAACATTTTAAAATTTGTACTTTTTACTGCTGTAATGAAACTGTTATAGTGTGTCATAGTGCGCGAACCCATCTTTCTAGGCCTAGGCCATACCACATAAAAACTGCAGCAGCGCCATTCAAGGTTAGTTGAACATCAAACATTTAATTTTACTGATTGCCATACGTTTTAATCACGAACATATAAAGATAGGCACATGCACCAAATGATGACGGACAAGTACGTTTTAATTTTTGTTTTGGCTTTGGTTGCTTTTGCCATTCCCATTCGGCCATATGTGTGTGAAACATACATATGGAAAAAATTTTCACGACAGTTTTTTTTTTATGAGTTATGGATGGACCATCTCCACTAAACTGTGACTTCACCACTCCAAGCTGGTTCTGAAAAAACAAAATGGCTGCCGCCAAAGTATGAACCTAACCTCAAAACTATTTTTTCGCACACCCCCGCTCCTGCGGGGGTACAGACACCCGCACTCTCACTGGGTTAGTGTTCCTGCCGTTATATGTAACTAACCTAAACAATAAATGATATTTGCCTGCTATTAGTGTTAATTGTAATAAATATTATTTAAAACATATTCTGTGTACTTCATTAATCCATTATGTGCCTAATAAACATCCCGCAAGTAGAAGAACGTTGCCTAAGGTTTCATCTAATGGCAATGACGTTGGTCCATCCATAACTCATAAAAAAAAAAAACTGTCGTGAAAATTTTTTATTTTATGATTGAAATTGAAATATAATAACATTATCTACCACCCCCTGTTCATAGAGTGCCTGATTAGTTGTTAGAAATAATTTTTAAAAATTGTTAAAACACTACCATTTTCACTGTGGAGATGGTCCATCCATAACTCATAAAAAAAAACTGTTGCGAAAAGTTTTTATTTTATGATTGAAATTGAAAGATAATAACATTATCTACCACCCCCTGTTCATAGAGTACCTGATTAGTTGTTAGAAATAATTTTTAAAAATTGTTAAAACACTACCATTTTCACTGTGAAGATGGTCCATCCATAACTCATAAAAAAAAAACTGTCGTGAAAATTTTTGATTTTATAATTGAAATTGAAAGATAATAACATTATCTACCACCCCCTGTTCATAGAGTGCCTGATTAGTTGTTAGAAATAATTTTTAAAAATTGTTAAAACACTACCATTTATTTTCACTGTGAAGATGGTCCATCCATAACTCATAAAAAAAAACTGTCGTGAAAATTTTTTATTTTATGATTGAAATTGAAAGATAATAACATTATCTACCACCCCCTGTTCATAGAGTGCCTGATTAGTTGTTAGAAATATTTTTTAAAAATTGTTAAAACACTACCATTTTCACTGTGAAGATGGTCCATCCATAACTCATAAAAAAAAAACTGTCGTGAAAGTTTTTTATTTTATGATTGAAATTGAAAGATAATAACATTATCTACCACCCCCTGTTCATAGAGTGCCTGATTAGTTGTTAGAAATAATTTTTAAAAATTGTTAAAACACTACCATTTTCACTGTGAAGATGGTCCATCCATAACTCATAAAAAAAAACTGTCATGAAAATTTTTTATTTTATGATTGAAATTGAAAGATAATAACATTATCTACCACCCCCTGTTCATAGAGTGCCTGATTAGTTGTTAGAAATAATTTTTAAAAATTGTTAAAACACTACCATTTTCACTGTGAAGATGGTCCATCCATAACTCCTTAAAAAAAAAACTGTCGTGAAAATTTTTTATTTTATGATTGAAATTGAAAGATAATAACATTATCTACCACCCCCTGTTCATAGAGTGCCTGATTAGTTGTTAGAAATATTTTTTAAAAATTGTTAAAACACTACCATTTTCACTGTGATGATGGTCCATCCATAACTCATAAAAAAAAAACTGTCGTGAAAATTTTTTATTTTATGATTGAAATTGAAAGATAATAACATTATCTACCACCCCCTGTTCATAGAGTGCCTGATTAGTTGTTAGAAATAATTTTTAAATATTGTTAAAACACTACCATTTTCACTGTGAAGATGGTCCATCCATAACTCATAAAAAAAAACTGTCGTGAAAATTTTTTATTTTATGATTGAAATTGAAAGATAATAACATTATCTACCACGCCCTGTTCATAGAGTGCCTGATTAGTTGTTAGAAATAATTTTTAAAAATTGTTAAAACACTACCATTTTCACTGTGAAGATGGTCCATCCATAACTCCTTAAAAAAAACTGTCGTGAAAATTGTTTATTTTATGATTGAAATTGAAAGATAATAACATTATCTACCACCCCCTGTTCATAGAGTGCCTGATTAGTTGTTAGAAATATTTCTTAAAAATTGTTAAAACACTACCATTTTCACTGTGATGATGGTCCATCCATAACTCATAAAAAAAAAACTGTCGTGAAAATTTTTTATTTTATGATTGAAATTGAAAGATAATAACATTATATACCACCCCCTGTTCATAGAGTGCCTGATTAGTTGTTAGAAATAATTTTTAAAAATTGTTAAAACACTACCATTTTCACTGTGAAGATTAGTAGTAGATAACACATTAGTAGTAGATAACATTATCTACCACCCCCTGTTAATAGAGTGCCTGATTAGTTGTTAGAAATAATTTTTAAAAATTGTTAAAACACTACCATTTTCACTGTGAAGATGGTCCATCCATAACTCATAAAAAAAAACTGTCGTGAAAATTTTTTATTTTATGATTGCAATTCAAAGATAATAACATTATCTACCATCCCCTGTTCATAGAGTGCCTGATTAGTTGTTAGAAATAATTTTTAAAAATTGTTAAAACACTACCATTTTCACTGTGAAGATGGTCCATCCATAACTCATAAAAAAAACTGTCGTGAAAATTGTTTATTTTATGATTGAAATTGAAAGATAATAACACCATCATTATCATTAACACCATCTTACACTGCTGATGTGCATCATGCACTTGGTAATTTGCACTTGGAGTGTACTACTAATATAAATGATTTTGAAGTTGATGAAAATACAACGAATGTTCGGGAGGAACAAGTACCTTATGCCGATAGTAAATCCTTGTACAGAAAAAGTCCATTCTTTAAGGACGTATGTGCCATGAACAGCTCTTTGTTTGTTAAACATGACATTGTAAAGTATGTGGATGGCAAAATCTGTGGCTATGAAGGTTACGAGGATTGTGACGACGAATGCGAATCTGAACATAGTTGCACAGAGCAAGTTACAGAAGGCGATGTTAAGAATCCTTATTACTGCCCATCTTTTGGAAAAATCATTGCTAAGAGATATGTTGCCTATCTACCAATGTGGTCCGGAATGTTATTGAAAGGCGATAAATACGACATGGCATTACATCGAATGAGCAATGCACCTGTTGAGAATTGGTTCGGTCAGGTTAAACACATGATACTCGATGGTCAAACAAATCTTAGAGCAAATAGATTTGTCAGAAAGGTTAGGAGTGTAATAAAAGCTCGTTGTAAAGAAATAACATTGAACATTCCCAAAGAGGGATGCTGTGGTCGAAAGAAACAAACAAAATTTGGGAAAAAACAACTGAAACTAACAACTAAAGAGAAATCAAAAGATCAAAGTGAGAAAAGGAAAAGAAAACCCCAAACAAATGAACCTGGCATGCTATTGTTGTCGGACGGCGATGTTGATGTAATCGAAGAATCGTGGGAGAAACCACCTAAAGCGGCACGTCGTAATTACTTTCAATCTCAGTACATTCAACAACACATTACAGAACCTTTCAGTATGGAGAAAGATGATCAACTGAAGATAAGTAAATTAGTGATGGACAATTTACTAATTAGTGATCCAAATTACTATACACAGTTGAGTCCTAAGATGAATTACCAAGTCTGTACAATTGTCAACCCTATTGGTTCAAAATGCTGTTTGAATATAGATGATATCGAACAACTAAGAGGTCAAACTTGGTTAGATAACACTATAATAGAAGCTGTTGGCTATATGATTCTGGAACAGGATACACAAGGCACTTGTGTAATTTTCCATGACAATATAGCAACATCAGCACTAGTCCGAGGAGAAACTGTCGCTCGCTCGCATTGGATGCTGGATGATTGCATCGGAAAAATTGGCGTTGCTAACAAACTATTCTTTCCTCTAAACCTTAATAACCAACATTGGGTTTTAGGTTATGCTAATGTCCAAGAACTAACATTTTATTTCTTAGACCCAGCAATAACAAGTGTTACAGTTGAGCGAATTGACATGATATTCGATAACTTTTTACATTTTTACTCAGGTATAACACAGACAAGCGAAAGTGATTTGAAATCAAAATGGAATCTGGGAAAATGCAATCACCCTGCCCAGACTGATGGTTACAACTGTGGTGTTTTTATTCTATACTTCATGGAACAACTCATCACGAAAAATCACATTGAGTATCAATTCGATGCGGACAGACATAGAATTACTTTATTCAAAATGTTGCTTCAATCGTCAACTAACATGAAAAATACATGTTACGTTTGTCAGAGAGATTTTCATGAAAACCCCAAAAAAGTACAGGATGAGTGTGCTGAGTGCACTACCTGCAAAAGATGGTTCCATGCAACGAAACGCTGCCTACCGTGTGATATGCCTACCTCTATTAAAATATTAGAAAAAATTGACCTATATTGTCTACTGTGCAGAAACTACTACAATAAATTTATAAAAAAATACTAAATTAAGAATATTTGCTAACTTAGCTGTCTTCATTATGTGAACAAGTAACAACGTAATCCTTTGTAATCAATTTAAATGCATTTAACATATTTCATGACTACATGATGAAAGAGGTAAAGGCCGGCTTTAGAGGAAGGGAAGGCAGTCAAACAAACACGAAATTTTACAATTCCTTACATTGTACAGCGTTATTGTGATTACTCTGTTTATTGAAACACAGTTTGTAAAAAAAGGCATTCTACGTATAAAATAACTATTATATATTTATACAAAATACCCATTTCAATGTTAGTGGAGAGGAAGATGGCGGCTATTGAGGTGGAGGAGGCCGCTAACAAAGATAAAAGCTGTAATTTATTTATTCCAAACACTGGTATTCAAGAATAATCATAAATCTGTGCTATACTAAGGCATTGTTTGCCGATGTCACTAAGAATTATGGGGGATAAGAAATCAGAAAAAATCAATATTACTTATATACAGGAGAGGAGTAGGGCGGCTGTAGGGGAGGAGGAGGCCGACAATAAAATCATTTAAATAAACATCTTTATAGTGAAAAATAGTCATTTAACAAATTTTACAAAAAACATTCAAAAAACAGAAAATCTATTTAATCAACAATTAAAAAAATTTCTAATAATGTTATTATCTTTCAATTTCAATCATAATGGACCGTCGCTACAGTGAAAATGGTAGTTTTTTAACAATTTTTAAAAATTATTTCTAACAACTAATCAGGCACTCTATGAACAGGGGGTGGTAGATAATGTTATTATCTTTGAATTTCAATCATAAAATAAAAAATTTTCACGACAGTTTTTTTTTATGAGTTATGGATGGACCATCTTCACAGTGAAAATGGTAGTGTTTTAACAATTTTTAAAAATTATTTCTAACAACTAATCAGGCACTCTATGAAGGGGGTGGTAGATAATGTTATTATCTTTCAATTTCAATCATAAAATAAAAAATTTTCACGACAGTTTTTTTTTTATGAGTTATGGATGGACCATCTTCACAGTGGAAATGGTAGTGTTTTAACAATTTTTAAAAATTATTTCTAACAACTAATCAGGCACTCTATGAACAGGGGGTGGTAGATAATGTTATTATCTTTGAATTTCAATCATAAAATAAAAAATTTTCACGACAGTTTTTTTTTAAGGAGTTATGGATGGACCATCTTCACAGTGAAAATGGTAGTGTTTTAACAATTTTTAAAAATTATTTCTAACAACTAATCAGGCACTCTATGAACAGGGGGTGGTAGATAATGTTATTATCTTTGAATTTCAATCATAAAATAAAAAATTTTCACGACAGTTTTTTTTTATGAGTTATGGATGGACCATCTTCACAGTGAAAATGGTAGTGTTTTAACAATTTTTAAAAATTATTTCTAACAACTAATCAGGCACTCTATGAACAGGGGGTGGTAGATAATGTTATTATCTTTCAATTTCAATCATAAAATAAAAAATTTTCACGACTTTTTTTTATGAGTTATGGATGGACCATCGTCATTGCCATTAGATGAAACCTTAGGCAACGTTCTTCTACTTGCGGGATGTTTATTAGGCACATAATGGATTAATGAAGTACACAGAATATGTTTTAAATAATATTTATTACAATTAACACTAATAGCAGGCAAATATCATTTATTGTTTAGGTTAGTTACATATAACGGCAGGAACACTAACCCAGTGAGAGTGCGGGTGTCTGTACCCCCGCAGGAGCGGGGGTGTGCGAAAAAATAGTTTTGAGGTTAGGTTCATACTTTGGCGGCAGCCATTTTGTTTTTTCAGAACCAGCTTGGAGTGGTGACGTCACAGTTTAAATACCCTGTAAAAATCATGGATATTTCCTGGACAGTTTCACACACATTTCGGCCATTCGCAACAATCATCATTCACACTCCAAGATCCAGTTTTGATATTCAGGCCATTCTGAGTTGAGTTTGTTCAGATTTTCATCACACTCATATCCAGAATTTTTCCACTATCCGGTTAGGCGTTTATAGGAGACTATACCTCTCCTGGTAGTATTATATTCCTTCGAAAATAGGTTTGTTATATAGAGGTTGATATAACACGTTTTTTATTTGTTTGTGTGGCGTGTAACTTATTATCTTGACATAGTGTTAGTGTACTGCGTAAGAAGATTTACTGTATTACATGTCATGGAGGGATGGGAGACATGAGAGACAGGCTCCCACCACTTCCTCCAGTCAAGAGAGGGGTGATTAAGTTAATTACCCGGTAATTAATAAGAGGTAATGCAGAACGGTGAAACCTAAAATCAAATATTGGGAGATAACTTAGATTCTTTACCCTTGGATTAATTGTTGTACTTCCAATACATTGGCAATCCTATAATATCAAAACACAAAATTAAAAATTTTCCAGAAGAATGCGTGAGACCGATTCACACGTGGGTGGTGTCAAAAGATAGAAAATAACCCCTAGGCCTATATTTGCACATTTTACCTTAAATTTTGGTATCTGGTTGATAACTATATTTAAAAACCGGGATTAAAAGTTTTCTTATGACAATTTAACATGGGGTAAAATTTCAACTTTTGCACCTATTCGATCAGTTCATTTGAGGTTTCCACTGAGCCGTTTTACCCGAAGTTTGTTTTAAATCAAAGATAAATAGGCTATCTCTATATTTACATAATCTACTTACATTTTTTAAATAATTTTATTTAGTACCTATTAGTGATGTGGGCCGGATAAATACCCAGCGTGTAGGTAAATAAAAAATAGTTATTTACCCGGGTACTTACCCCAAGCCCCGAGTAAATACCCAAAACGTGGGTATTTATGATTTTTATAACATTTAAGAGATTTTTACTAGGTTCATTGAAATTCCCATGCTGTAAAGATTGATTATAAAATCATCATAACATCTGTTTTGAAGAGTATAACATGGTTACCGTAAGCATTTAACTTCTGAACAAGATCGAGATTAATACCCAGGACTGGATATTTACTACTTTGATGGCCTTTTGGAGTGTTTAATAAATTTAAAATTTTTGAGGAAAAGAATGGAAATTCAATTAAATTTTAATTTTGTTCTGTATTTGTCAAATTATAAAATTAACTTAAATATTTTTAAATTTGTATAAAATGACTCGTAACTAACCCATTGGTGTAGACATATGAGCTGGTCTCGTGTTTTACTTGTAATTTGATTAACCTGTGAATTGGAGTATAAAATTGATGTTTTTAAATGGATTAATGGCGTATTTTAATTAAAATATTGCTTTCTTTCAGTTTAGAGAGTCGCATTGGCACACACACAGTAGACATAAGTAAAAATTAGCAAAATCAGTGTTGACCATGTGCAAGTCTCAAAGAATTAACCGATCCCGTCAACTTCCAAGCAAGCCTGCCACCGTTTGTTTTACTTGGGCCCTCCCATCAATGTTGCCACAGACCGGTTAACTCATTGAGAGTTGCACAACGGGTCAGTTTTGGTCGTGTACGGGAATCGGACCCACGAACATCGTATCACCACCTTGCCAAGGTGTTTCCACGACGTAGCCAACTCAGCTAACACGACCAAAGGCCTGGCGGCGATATTAAGGTTTTTCAGTCAGTCCGCGCCCCTAGCGGATAGAACCGTAGACGCACGCAGTCATTAGTTACATATTTTGCTACTAGAGTGCAGCACCAATCAATTCCCGTTATAGGCTACTGCAAATAGAGTAAAATTACTACCTCACTGGGTTAACCAGTTCCTTTATATAGTTTCGTGGTGATGTGGTTTGAACATTTGACAGGTATTTTTACCAAAATTGCCATGTTATTATTTATTTATTGGTAAAATAATTAATAATTGTGATGAATAAAATATCTTCAAATGTTATACATTGATAATAACACGGGTAGTAATGGTAGATGTGAATTACATTGGCGTTTTTATATAAAATATCATGAATAGGTATCCAATATACCTGGGTATTTATTACTTTTGGGAATTTAACCGGGTAAATACCCAGGGTATTCACCCCGAGTTTTAAATACCCGGGTATTTTACATCACTAGAACCTATAGCCTATAAACAAATAACTTGTTAAAACCTATTTTATCACTATTTTAAGTTGTTATAACCAGCTGATTATTAAAACACGTAAATTGTGTATCTAAGAACAGACAAAATAGTTACACATCACGCGGAATATCTTGGCCTGTGGCTTACTCCACTGCTGGAGTGACTGAGATAACCAGCTGGGCCACATCAAGCTTCAGTTTTACTGAACAGATGATGGAACCTTTATAACAGATGGCAATCTCGCTCTACTCCAACTGTTTGAACTGAAAACAGTTCCCACAGGCCAAGATATTCCGTGTGATATGTGCCTATAGTTTGCAGCAAATGGAATCAGCTGGCTTATAGAAAGTCATTAGTTGGCAGTATCTTTCAATGAAGCATCACTTATAGGTATTGCAATTACTGAAGTCGACTCATGCTGATTCATAGAAGAAGATAATACATTTTCTCATATATTGTAACTATTATGTTATTAATTGACACAATCTACAATGTATAACTTACATAACCCTTTAAGTAGTGAACTACTTTTTATTAATATTTAGTTTCGCTCCTTGAGCTGAGAGTAAACAATTGCGCTGATGTTCGTGGGTATTATATAGCCTATCCTTGGTTCCATGAGGGGCGCTTCATTCAACCCATCAAATGTCAAAACATTTGTTTTCTAAACAGAACATGAAAACAAGATGTAGGTTAATTTTTCAAAGGTTTCAGACCAGCCGACTGGATTTAATATAACCATAAACGATACAAAACGATACGATAAGCGTGATTACGCTGAATATTTTTTACAAGTCTTCACTTGACGATAATTATTTGTGATCGTGGCTCTGATCACGTTGGGGGTGCCAGGAAAACACCTTCAAGTTTGGCATATGAATTTTTCATTCGTTTACATATATTCCAAAACTAGCTTTTTAAACATAGAAAAGCAAATCCAGCTGCTTAAATTTGAGCCAATTGTTTTTCCATTTTGGGAATATCGAGCTTCATGATAGCTCATATACCGTCTTCTTAGTTTACATTGGGATGTCACTCCAGAAGTTTTTTTAAAACAGCTGATCTTTCTTCTGTGCTGTTTGTTATTGTCAACAGCTGTTTTTAAATGCTAAATTACATTTATTTATATTTTTACGTAAGATTAACATTGGAACTTTGAAAGCCCGGGAGTCAAAGCCATGAAGTTCGATGCCTTCCAACCCCCCAAAGGCACATCTAGACGCCAAGGGCTTTTAAGTAGCTAACAAATCAACCATAGGTAATTTTAAACCTAACGAGTTTCGCCGGTTCGGCAGCCCGTTTACGAAAATCACACTATTTTTTAATAAGATGATGATAAACAGATTTATTCCAAAGAGGAAAATTCTATTTGCTGGAATGCTGTAAACTATGAGGATGATCGTGAACTACCCTAGGAACTTATTTGTAAACATGTATTTAAGTAATCAGTTGATTAAATAAAATAGCTCCGTTAAATTACTTGACTTGGGAATTTGAAACATTTTGTCATAAGTCAATTTTTTTAGGTTTTATAAGTTATTTTTTCCATTCTGTTTCTTTTTAAAAGTGAAAAATATTATGGAGTTACGGAGTTGAAGTCGTAGGTTGGATTGAGATATTTATAAAAAACTTAAAAATATTTCATTGCCGGTAATTTTTTCCGTAGGATACTATCGAATACTCGCACTTAAAAATAATACTGTATCCGTCGAATTTTGACGGGTTACCAACTAGTAGTATATAAAAGAATAAAAACTAATATAGTCAAGCTTCTGACTCCCCTGTGAACAAGGAAGAATATAGTTTTTACTTTCTCCCCTTATACATAGTATATGGAGAAAGTATTGTTTTCGTCAAAATTTTTTAATTTGAGTTGTTAGTGGAAATATTAGTTTTGGAGCTCCCTAAACCCAAAAAAGTGATTTTTACGTGATATCTGTGTGTCTGTATGTCTGTCTGTATGGATGTGTACAGAGCTAGAGCCCTTTAGAACAAATGGTCCGATTTTCATGAAATTTGGTATGTAGGTACTAATCCACGATATCTCCAGGTGTTTTTTTCATTTTTTGGAATTTTTGATTTTAAGGGTAATTATCCCCCCAAAACCGCCAAAAAACATAAATACCCCCGTCGCAGCAAACCTGCATACTCAGCGAATTTCCAATAGAGATATAAATGTCTTAATACTACATAAAGTCACTTACTAAGTTTCATAAAAATATATTCACAAATAAGCAATATATACAATTTTAATTATTCCCCATAAGAATAACCTTGGGGCTGAGTACGCAGGTTTGCTGCATCAAGGAACACAAATAATGGAATTGTATGCTAATATCAATATAACTCAACTAGATGAAGTCATATACCAGTTTTTATTCATTTATGTTCATAATTAAGGGAGACATAGCATTTAATTATTATCCATAAGAATAACATGGGACTGAGTGCGCAGGTTTGCTGCTACAAGGGCCTTTGACAAACAAATTTTTTTTGGGAAAATACCAATGCACTACAACTAGATGAAGCCGTATACTAAGTTTCATCAGTGTACGTTCAAAAATAAGCAAGATATAAAATTTGTCTTTTCCTCCATAAGAATAAAATTAGACAACGTACTGTGTTTAGCACTTTCAATATCTCGGTAACAATTGACTTAGAGGAATGATCAAAATACCAAATTGTGTGTTTTTTTCAAGCTGAATACAATGGTAAAAACTAAAGTTTGACTATTTCCAAAATTATATGTGAAAAATTAAAAAAAAAAAACATTTTTGGGGTACAAAACCCCCCAAAAATACCCCTTCGGATATAGCGATCTGGCTGGTTTTCGAACTTAAAGTCATAAATGTTGCTTTACACATTTATACCAAATTTCATCAAAATCGGATAATTTTTACGAGAGTTATCGTGCTCACGAACACATATATATATATCTACAGTTTTGAACAAATGGTGTTTTTGGGGTCTGGGGACCTCAAAACGAAAAGTTATTATGGTCCCGGGCCTAGGTCCTACCATGCCGACTACGGTAATAGCTTCTTCCCTATATAGGGGAAATTCACTAAAAATCAAGATTTCTCAAAAACGGCTGTAACAATTTTTTTTAAACTTTAGTCTTTGTAGAACTTTAGTTTTCTATCAAAATGCCACCACCTTTAAAAATTTGGGTTTAGAAATTACAAGACTTAAAATTCAGTTTTTATGAATTTTCGTAAAAAATATAAGTAAAAAAAATATTACTATTCACCATTGAAGAGAGCTCAAAAACTAAATAATTAAGTATTTTGAATTACTATTCTGCGATTGCTGGTTGCAGAGAAAATTTAAATTTTCATTTTGCAGTAAACACAGTACGTTGTCCAATGTTATTCTTATGGGTAATACAAAAATTACTATTTCTTTCTTATTTACTGATGAATTTTGTTCAAACTTGAAATGCTTGTCAAGTTAGTATTGACCAACAGAGGAAGTTCAAAATATGCCGCTCCTTAATAACCCTGGGGGGGGGAATAGGGGGCATTTCCCCTCTTAAAACCACGTGTTTAGCGATGGATTCGGTAGTGCCTCCAAAAGAGGGACTTGGGTGGATGTTTTTGAAAACAACTTGTTTACAAGATTTGTTTGTACATTCGACCGTGCTTTGTATTCTATATTTAGTAAATAAAAAGTAATTTATTCATTAAAGTTGGGCTAAAAGGAAGAAAGTATGGGTCAGTTTTCTGATACCGTTTATTTATTTTTCCTAATAAGAGTAGACATTGCTGGGGACTCGGACCATTTTTCTGTTTCTAGTGCAGATATCTGAAGGAGTTTTGGAGAACTCAAGTAATCACCACACATTTTACAAAAAGTTACAACAATTTAATAGTAAATAACTGTACATCAACTTGTAGATACTATAAAAAGGTGTTTGAGTAGCTAGCTGGAAGACATTGATTTCACAATTATATAACTTACCTTCTCTCTCAAACTATTGATCATTAAGTTTCATCAGATACAAATAAATATTAATATTGTAAGTTTTGTACTTACAAAAAGCCCACTGTAATTTGTTCTTAATCAGAACAACATTGAATGAAAAATTATTATGAAAGCCAGGATTGTTGTGTTTAGTATTAGTACTCAGTACATCATCTAGAGATGTGACTATACTGTCTAAATAATCTTGTATCTAATAAAAATATAGTACAATACATTGAAAAACTGCTTTAAGGGGGAGTAGGCTAAGTACCGGTACAACACAATATCAACTCATTTAAGTGTAAGATATTTTAGGCTACTTGTAAAAGTGGCCCAATACATACATAAGTGCTCAATAGGACCCTAATTAATACAAATTAAGTTAGTCTAATGACAATAAAATGCTCCTTTTTTAAATTGCAGATAAAACTAGCTAGGCTACTTAGTTTGATCTGCAGTTGATAAAATTAATGATTTTTCTTAGACACTGAAACACTTATGGGAGTAAAAATGTTTGATTGTGACCTCAGCCTTTCTATCATTGCAGATGAGTGACAATTGGCTAAAATCACGCAAAAATACAGAAAGAATAAGAATAACATGGCAATTTTGCTAGGGGGCGGAGCCCTAAGGTTGAGGAGGGTTTGTATCCAGTGTTGGGAAATCATTCAAGAGATGTGTCTTTATAAAACAGATTGAAGGAACCATCCCCAGATTAGGTGGCAGGGAGTGGTGGAAGAAGCCAGTGGGGCAGAGACCTGAGGGGGAAAAACTGTTTAAGAAAGTAAAAACTCCAAGAAAACTGGGCTAAAAATAGATAAAAAGTACGCCACAACAACAAATAAACAAAGGATTATGTCGTTCGAGAGTCAGAAAGTTAATAGTAATATATTAATAGTTAATAGTCAAATGGTAACTTACAGTAATAGGCCTAATTAATTTTGTAAACATTCACAATATAGGTAGACATACTAGGTACATATAGTGATGTGGGCCGGGTAAATACCAAAACGTGGGTATTTATGATTTTTATAACATTTAGGGGATTTTCAATAGGTTCATTGAATTTCCCATGCTTTAAGGATAATAAAATAATCATAGCAACTTTTTTGAGGAGTATAACGTGGTTACCACAAGCAATTAACTTCTCAACAAGAACGAGATGAATTCCCAGAGCTGGGTACAGTGGGTATTTACTACTTTGATGGTCTTTTGGAGTCTTTAATAAATTTAAAATTTTGGAGGAAAAGAATTGAAGTTCAATTACATTGTACTTTTATTCTGTATTGGTCCAATTAATAAAATTATATATTTTTAAATTTGCATAGAATGTCTCGTATTTAACCAGTTCCTTCATAGTTCGCAGTGGTGTGGTTTATAAGATTGACAGGCCATTTTTCAAAAATGTCCATGTTATTATTTATTTATTGGTAAAATAATTAATAAATGTAATTAATAAAATATCCGAAAATGTTATGCATTGATAATAACAAGGGCAGTAAGGGTAGATATAAATTACATTGGTGTTTTAATGTAAATTATCATAGATACCCAAAACACTTGGGTGTTTATGAGTTTTGGGTATTTACCCCGAGTTTTAAATATCCCGGTATTTTACATCACTAGGTGCAATACTATAAGTTAACAATTTCTTTATTAGCATGATACGTGTTGTGTATCCTGTACTATAAGTTAACATACTGAAAAATTGCAATTTGTATCTTCAAACTATAATTTTGCCCTAGCCTGTAGAAAGCTCTAATTTCCAAAATTTGCCTCTTCTTCAGGCTTAAGTGTGTAACCCAGAAGCCGATTAAATTAAGTGTAAGCCATGCAATTAAGTGTGTGTTAAGTGTGTAATTAAGTGTTTTTTAAGCCTGATTAAATAAAGTAAAATTGTTTACAAACCAAGCCTTTAACAATATAAGTTCCATATTACTAGGGTTCCATACATGGAAACATTGTTTTAGCCTATATTACTTACACAAATTAAAAACTACGAATTGGCTTGCGTGTCTTCTTAATCATCTGAAGAAAACTAGGCTTTCCACAAAACTCGACAGTCGACAGTGTTTTTCGTTGTTTTTATTTGTAAAAATAGACAGTATTGATATACTTGGGGCTTTAAACGAAAAGTTTAGTGATGATGAAGGGTTGGTTAATGTTCCTGGAGAAATAGGCGGCAGTGATATCGAGGTAAATTATCCTTCCGACTGTAACGTCGCCAAGGCCATTTTGCTCATTTGCTAAAGCACGCAACAAAAGGTTATTATCTAAAACTTTGTTATTTGCTGCTTTACCTGATTATCCTTTTATATACTGTATTTAGTATCCTTATAAAATTTTAAACAAATTGGCTATTTTGAAAATTGTATATTCTAGAACTGTTTATAATTTGATAAAGCACAAACTTTAACATTTTTTATTACGTTTATTTTTATTTTTTTAATATCATTTAATTTTCTTATTATAATTTTAGTGAGGTGTTACCTATATAATATTGAAGCCCATGATTTTCTGGACAAGAAAAACTATACAATAATGCAGTTGGGAGTGTTTTTGAGTTTTTTTACATTTATTTGAATAAAACACTGCAATATCACCAAAAATAGGCAAACATTAAGACCATTATTAAAGACACTTGGAGGATTAACCAAGTATTTTGTTGAGATTGCGTTGGTCTTCTTTCCATCTGTCATTAGTGATTATGACTAATACATAGAAAAACTAATTGTTGAGCAACATTCAACATTTCAACATTTTTAAAGTTTTATTTCCTCTTAATTGATTTTCACTGGTGACTAAAATTATCAAATTACCGGTACTAATATAGCGGTTATGATATCGCTCATTTTCATGCACTCAGTACACTTGTAGACCTAATGGAAAAACTAGTATGACACTTTTTGACACTAGACATACCATATTGTACTTTCAAGCTAATGGTCTGTTACGGTCATATAAATAAAAGTGAAAACCGTATCCAGTGGACAATACGCAAGCCACATTTAACTGCAGTAAAATCAAGTCGGAAGTATAGAGTACGGGACGTACTCCCTCTGGCTTTGTATCTGGAACAGCGGCGTGGTGTCTCTGTCAGAAACCTTCTCGGTGCAGTTGAGCAACTCGCTCATGAAGGAGATGTAGGTTATCGCGAGCCTCAGCGTCTCGATCCTGGAGAGCCTCTTCTCATACGCGAAAGTCGGAACCTTCCGGCGGAGTTTGTCAAACGCCTCGTTGAGGTTGAACATTCTGCGTCGCTCGCGAATGTTGGCGGCGCGACGCTGGGCCATAGTCGCGACGCGGCGTCGCGTCTTCTTGTGGGGGCTGACACTGCTCGTCGAAGAGGCACTGCAACTGCGTTGGCCGAACCTTGGGAACGAATTTGGATTTGAGTAGGTCTATTTGAAATATTATCCTTAATGCTTATGCTCTCATTTATTGTATTCCAGAAACCCTTAGTGATAGTCTTGAAAATTAAGTTTTGCAGTTGTAGTAACACACTGGAAGATTTCTGTCCTAAAATGAAAATAGCGCCATTGCAGCAAACCTGCATACTCTGCGAATATAAAATGGTATCTCACTGTGACATTAAGCCACTTACCAAGTTTCATCAGAGTGTACCTATTCATAAATAGCGAGACATGACATTTTATTTATTCTCCATAAAATAAACATTAGGGCTAAATGTGCAGTTTTGCCACATCAAAGACAACAAAAATCTGTTTTTTATGCAAATATCAATGTATCACCACCAAATGAACCGACATAGGTACCAAGTTTTACCAATACATGTTCATAAACAAGCGAGATATCACATGTTTACTATTCTATATACAGAATAACATAAAAGCTGCTGAGTACGCAAGTTTACTGTGATATGGACAAAAAATGAGTTTTGTATGCATATATCAATAAACCGCAACCGTATGATGCTACATTCCAAGTTTCGTGAATTATAACGTAAACTTCAAAAAACCTGGCTCTAAGACTGTGAGATCCCGTGCGGAGAACAGGACATCACCTAGTTTCATATTAGTAAAACTTGGAATGTGGCTTCATACTAGGTGGTGTTCTGTTCTCCACAGTCATACAGCCAGATGTTGCGAATAGTTTACGTTATAATAAGTTGACTTCTTAAATAAAATAACTCCTTAGGATTAACATTGTAACCTTAAGATCCCATTAGGCGCTCTGCCTATCTATATAGAGCAAGAGCTTTCGATTGATACCAGACATGTCAAAAGAATAGTTTTAGAGGCCGTAAATTGCCGAACAAAAATCAATAAATTATTTTAATAGTAAGATGATATTGACATAACTTAGCATTCTAAATTGTTTGTTTTTTAAACTGAATTCAATGGTGGAAACTAATATTTGTTTATAAAGAATTATATGTAAAAAGTTAAAAGAACATTTGGAGTTCAAAACCCCCTTTGGATGGGTCGATCTGCCTAGTTTTTGAACTTAAAGTCACAAATGTAGCTTTACATGATTATACCAACAGTCATCAAGATCGGACCTTTTTTACGAGAGTTATTGCACTCATGGACACACACACACACACACACACACACACACACACACACACACACACACACACACACACACACACACACACACACACACACACACACACACACACACACACACACACATATACATATATATATATATACACACACACACATATATATATATATATATATATATATATATATATATATATGTGTACAGTTTTTAACAAATGAGAGTTTTTGGCATCTGGGGACCTCAAAAAGAAAAGCTACCATGGTCCCGGGCTTAGGTCTTACCTGGACACTTGACACCGTATATTTTGAAAATTACATATTTACCTTTACAAACATAACAGTTTGTACATTAGTCCCAAATATTAAGCCCGTAACTGCCTACTCCATTTTTTCATCCCAAATCCTTTTTAAAAACTGAACAAAATTTACAACCTTTCAAAAATAAATTAAGGCAATTTTTAACATGGAATGCTTTTTACAGTGTTGATGAATTTCTAGACCATTGTCAAAATTATAGTGAAATAAATATTTGCGTTTATATTAATTAAAAATTGACCAGTAACAATAGAAGTTAAACTAGGTTATTATTCTCTTTATTATTCTTTTAATTACTTTTAATTTAATTTAGTAATTGTCGTATTTGTACAAAATTATCTACAAATTGTACTTTGTATTTAATTTACGTGTTACCGACTGTAAAAAGTTGTAATGGCAATAAAATGAACTACCGGGTAGTTGTTCTGTTGCTCGAATCAGAGCAAGCCTGTACCCAATGAAACCCAATGAAAGGTTACTCCAGTTGTAAACAAACATAACCAAATATCTGATATTAAAACAGATGATATAACAACGTACTTCCAATCAACACCTAGTTTAGACTTCCGCCGTCGGATAGCGCCACTGTTCCGAAAATTCAGCCCTTTACTGTATTTAAGTGATGCTCTTTCTTAAAACTCTGAGACTTTTTGGAAAATCTACGTAAAAATGCCTTTAATTTGACACCTCAAACATTAAAATCCGTCCAGCCGATATCGAGTTATGACTGTGATGAAAAACCCCTAACGTATTAATATACAGGATTTGAAAAATGAATTTGAATTGAAGATAGTATTGTTTGTACTGCTGCTGGTTTATCCATTGTTTGTTCTTTATCTCGACTCTTGGAGGCTATTTTGAATTGTGTAATTATATCATACTAGCTGATAGCCGCCCCCGCAAACTATTACGGTTGTGTGTGCTGCATTCTGTGGTTAGCTTGTGCAACTACTACGAATCAAGATCAGCTGTTTGTATTTTCATCGGCTCAAACAAAATTTAATGTCCATAAGGAATAAATGGGAACTTTGTCGGGGTCTCTGGCGGAGCCCTAATCAGGATGAAAACCATTTAGTTTTCCTATTTTATGCCTAAAAAATTAGTGTTCAAAATTTCAGCTCTCTACCTACATGGGAAGGTGGAGAATTAGTGATGAGTGAGTCAGTCAGTCAGTCAGCCAGGGCTTTGCCTTTTGTAGATATAGAAGATATATAATATTTATAGAAGGCAGTAAGAGCACCCAATACCAAGCAGGATGTTTATAAGAGCGGATCTAAGGAACTGCCAATCTGATGCCAGGCGAGGCCAAAGGTAGATTCTACAAACTTCTTTATAATTTAGTCATCTTCTGGGCTCTGCCCCACAGGCCTTCAGAGCTTCACTGTACATTTTATGGAAGAATAAAAATCCTATATATTAATACGCTAGGGGTTTTTTCTTCACAGTCGTAACTCGATAACGGCTCTGGACTGATATTAACGTTTGAGGTGTCAAATTAAAGGTATTTATCCGCATATTTGTCAATGCGTCTCTGAATTTTCAGAAGGGCATCACTTAAAAACAGTAAAGGGCTGAATTTTTTGGAACAGTGGCGCTATCCGACAGCGGAAGTCTAAACTACGTGTTGATTGAAAGTACGTTATCTGCATTATTCTCAGATTTGATCGTCCGTTTTAATATAATATGTTTTGTTATGTTTGTTTACAACTGAAGTGACCTTTTTTTGGGTACAAACTTGATCAGATTCGAGAAACAGGACAAGTAGTAGATTGGATTGTGTTAACAGCTGCTGACGCATTAGCAAAACACAGCACAGCCAGCCAGAACAGATGTAAGATGCAATGTATACATTGACAGACATAACACACATATTATAAATAGGGATAATGACTATTTTTAATGGGGTACCTACAGCCTGGAGCAATCCTATGTTGTCAGAAGTGTGACGTGTTTCGCCGATTACTGTATCATCAGACGTACACTCTACACAGAACTAATAGTAATTACACATTGTAATCGCCTTGTGGTTCGTCAAACACATAAAGTTATATTGAACACGAACGACACATAATTTAACTATTATGTTATGGGTTATTTTAACGTTATTTATCTAACGTAATATGTTATTTACGTTAATGCAATACGTTATTTATGTTAGCGGTCATATTACGTAATTTAGCTATCTATGTATTATGTTGTAACGTGTTTAATGTTACATTATGTGTTTGACGAACCGCAAGGCGATTACAATGTGTAGTGAATAATTCTGTGTAGAGTGTACGTCTAATGATACCGTAATCGGCGAAACGCGTCACACTTCTGACAACATAGGATT
The DNA here is from genome assembly GCA_963675035.1 of Allygus modestus. NCBI lineage: Eukaryota > Metazoa > Arthropoda > Insecta > Hemiptera > Cicadellidae > Allygus > Allygus modestus. The sequence goes on from OY776112.1 coordinate 354,451,817, forward strand.
GCTCCAGGCTGTAGGTACACCATTCAAAATAAACACTCTCATCTATCTTATGGTATTTGCTTTTATGGTTCATCATCAAAAGCAAATATGGATAGAATTCTCAAGCAACAAAAAAAGCAGTTAGAACTATACTGACTACAATATTTCTAATAAACGGTATCAGGAAACTGACACAAACTTTCTCCCTTTTAGCCCAACTTTAATGAATAAATTACTTTTTATTTACTAAATATAGAATACAAAGCACGGTCGAATGTACACAAAATCTTGTAAACAAGTTGTTTTAAAGAACATCCACCCAAATCCCTGCTTTGGAGGCACTACAGAATCCATAGCTACACTCGTGGTTTTAAGAGGGGAAATGCCCCCTATTCCCCCCCAGGGTTATTAAGGGGCACCATATTTCGAATTTCCTCTGTTGGTCAATACTAACTTGACAAACATATCAAGTTTGAATGAAATTGATCAGTAAATAAGAGAGAAATAGTAATTTTTTTATTCCCCATAAGAATAACATGGGTACAACGTACTGCGTTTACCACAAAATGAAAATTTCAATTTTGTCCGAAACCAGCAATCGTAGAATAGTAATTAAAAATACCAAATTATTTAGTTTTTTGAGCTCTTTTTAATGGTGAATAGTAATATTTTTTTATGTTTATGTCTTTTTATGAAAAATCCAAAAAAACTGAATTTTTGATGTTTTAAGTCCTGTAATTTCTGAACCTGAATTTTTACAGGAATGCGGGTGGTGCCATTTTGTTGGAAAACTAAAGTTCTACAAACGACTAAAGTTTAATCAAAATCGTTAGAGCCGTTTTTGAGAAATTTGAATTTTTCATGTTTTTTGGCGGTTTTGGGGGGATAATTACCCTTAAAAATCAAAAATTCAAAAAAATGAAAAAACGCCTGGAGATATCGTGGATTAGTACCTACATGCCAAATTTTATAAAAATCGGCCCATTGGTTAAGGCTCTAGCTCTGTAAACATCCACACAGACACACACACACACACACACACACACACACACACACACACACACACGGACACACACACGGACACACACACACACGGACACACACACACACACACACACACGGACACACACACACGGACACACACACACACACACGGACACACACACACACACACGGACACACACACACACACACACACACACACACACACACACACACACACACACACACAGACAGACATCACGTAAAAACCACTTTTTTGGGTTCAGGGAGTACCAAAACGAATGTTTCCACTAACAACTCAAATTCGAAAATTTTGACGAAAACAATACTTTCTCCATATACTATGTATAAGGGGAGAAAGTAAAAATAGACTATTAGACTAAAATAAACAGAATAGATAGAATAACAGGATAAGCCCATGTATTCTCAAAGGATGCCAACCAAGACTTATTTACCTCTGTTGGATCATGCACTGAGCCCTGTGTGCCGAGGCAGGCCCGGACCAGAGCTCCGTGGAGCAAGGGAAACCAGGGATCAGCTCCGGATGGTAGCCCGGAGCCCCGTGGTGGTCCCAGAGGGCGGAGTACGCCAGCTCTCCATAGCCCGGTGCCGCGCTCACTTCACCCTAGGGAAACAGTGATGTGAATCATACTGGGATCAGCTCCAGATGGTAGCCCGGAGCCCCGTGGTAGTCCCAGAGGGCAGAGTACGCCAGCTCTCCATAGCCCGGTGCCGCGCTCACTTCACCTTAGGGAAACAGTGATGTGAATCATACTAGGATCAGCTCTAGATGGTAGCCCGGAGCCCGTGTTGTGGCAAAGCCATGAAAATTAATTTCCTTAACTGTATTTATCAACAAACATGTGATTCAAGAAACATATGTTGTTTAAATAGGAAAGACAAATTCTATTTTTCTTTTATTATTGTTTTAGAAAAGAGAAAACTGTACTGAACTTTAGTAACTCTGAAATGTAAAAATAAAACTTTATTCACGCTTCCACAATCTGATTTATTTTACTATGTGCAACTTACTGACGGACACAATGCACATACACTCTCTTTTCTACATGGTAGCAGAGCCTGAAACTGTCCACATTCAAACTAACTTTAACCTTTTACTTGCATGACTGACAACTTTAAAATAACTTCAAGACTCAACAAGAAAGCTGACTCCCTCACCAAACGACTTAAAACTACAATCGACGAGGCAAATTCACTACTTCATGGAGAGGATACTCCGAGGATTAAGCTCCAAGGAATCCTAGCCACATTGGAAAGCTACTCGGCAAGACTTGAAGTTATACTGGAACAATTGGACCCACTTGAGGATGGAAGAGTAATAGATCAACAGGAGAGTGAAGATACAAAAGATCCATTTGAATTTATATTAGACTGCGATGAGGTAAAAGCAAAATTGCAGGTAAGACTTCACTCTTCAGATAATAAGCCTTCGAGCAATATCAGCAATCATCCTTCTTGTTCATCTGAACAAAGAACTGAAAATAAACAATGTATTAGACTACCTAAACTTATCATCCCTACTTTTGATGGTAGCATTTTAAAATGGCAGGAATTCTGGGATTCTTTTGATTCCTCTATCCACAGCAACAACAATCTTACCTCTATTGACAAATTTAATTACTTAAATTCATTGCTTGTGGGAGAAGCCAAACTTTGCATCTCAGGCCTCCCATTAACATCTCTCAACTATGACACTGCTATTTCTTTATTAAAGAGAAGGTTTGCTAACAAGCCGATTATTGTCAACTCTCACTACAAAGCTCTGATAGACATTCCTCCTGTTAAAACTGATAGTACCAAAAGCCTGCGTTGTACTTTTGACTTGATTGAAAAACATTTACGATGTTTGCAATCACTGGGTGAAGATACCAACTCGAACTACTTTCTCACCCTTATTACTAGCAAGTTACCACTTAATGTTCTCCTAAAGGTTGAAGAACAAAATTTAGGGACTGAAATAGATGTCAAATTACTGTGTACCACAATTCAAAACATCCTGCTTTCAAGAGAAAAATCAGAAATGATTTTGGAAGTTTCCAACAGTAGGTCTAAGGCTGTTCTATCTTTACCCAATGACGGATTGGGTAAATATGTTGCAACTGAGGGTGAAAGAGAGCTGACCTCAACTGCCCAGGCTCTAACCACTGGTGATAGAGCCAACGACTTACTACGCTGCGTTTATTGTGAAGGTGATCACTGGAGTGATCAATGCACCAAGTTCAACACGGTAAGTGAGCGTAAAAATAAAATAAAGGGCTTGTGTTTCGTTTGTTTAAAAAAGGGACACAGTCTTAAGTATTGTAAAAATTCTAAGCCATGCGTCTATTGTAAACAAAGAAAAAATCATCACAGGAGTCTTTGTCCGAAACAGTTTCCAATGACTCCAGCCTCGACTGCAACTCAACTAAATTCAAAAGGGGAAATATCTTTAGTTTCCGCAAACGAACATGTAATTCTACAGACTGCAACTGTACAAGTTGTAAACAATGAAAGTAAACTAACACATACTGCTAGGCTTGTACTCGATACTGGCAGTCAAAGGTCTTATATGTCCAAGTCTTTGGCTTCAAAGTTACAACTAAAATCTGAAGAAGATCAGATTTTAAATGTATTCACTTTTGGAAATAAAAGTTCAAAAACTATAGAGACAAGTGTTGTTAGTGTTGGGATTCAACTTTTAGATGGGGATACCCTGGACATACATGCCAATGTGGTACCACTGGTCACTGGTCGCATAACCACGAGTGGGATACTAGATATGGAACAAATAAAACGTTTGTATCCTAACTTAACTTTTGCTCAGGGTCAAACCATGAGTTCTGACATCGATCTTCTCATTGGGAATGATTATTACTTAGACTTAATAACTAACAAGAAAGTTGAGGTAAACAATGGTCTTTATCTCATGAGTACCAAAATAGGTTGGATTGTCAGTGGGAGAACTAAAATCAAATCAAACGAAACTGAGTCATACTCTACTTCATTCCTAACTAAAATCCAGCCATCTAACTTGTTTAATTTCAAACCCTACTACAATGATCCAGATTCTCAACTAGTGGAACAACTCAACATTAAAGACCTTTGGAGCCTTGAAACTTTAGGTATTCATGACTGCCCCTTTGAAAATGATGATGATATTGCTTTAGAGCAGTTTAATAAATCTATTCAGTTGATAGATGGTAGGTATTCGGTTTCATGGCCCTGGAAAGAATATCCTCCAATTTTACCGGATAATTACTTCCTTTCACTAGCTCGTCTCAAATCACTTGCAAATCGGTTATCAAGTCATCCAGATTTATTTCAAAAATATGATAACATAATTAAGGAGCAGTTAAGAACCGGTATCATTGAACACGTTCCAGTGACTGACAATTCTGTTGTTAAGCACTACATTCCACATCATCCCGTTGTTAATGAAGCCAAGTCTACAACTAAAGTTAGAATCGTGTATGATGCTTCAGCTAAGTCAAAGAAATCAAATAATAGTTTAAATGACTGCCTATATCGTGGCCCGGTAATTCTGGAGGACCTATGCGGTCTGCTACTACGATTTCAACTCAACCCTATTGGTGTCGTAGCAGACATTGAAAAAGCATTTGTTCAACTAAACTTAAACAAATTGGATAGGGATGTTACTAGATTTTTATGGTTGAAAGATTTGTCAATGTCACCTAATCAAAACAATATTATGGAGTTAAGATTTTCTAGAGTTCCTTTTGGAGTAATTTCAAGTCCATTTTTACTGAGTGCCACTATAAAGCATCACCTGTCCCATAGTAACTTAATTGGAGAAACTGAGAAACTAAAAACTTCATTTTATGTAGATAATATGGTAACTGGGGTAAAAAGCGATCAAGAAGCTCTTAATCTGTTTAACTTTGTAACTGATTTATTCTCACAAGCGAGTATGAATCTCCAAGGATGGTGCTCAAATTCACAGGCCCTAAAAGAGAACATTCCACAGATTAAGCTTACTAAGGAAGATGAGTCTAATGTAAATGTCTTAGGCGTAAAATGGGACACTAATAGGGACACTTTATCCTTGAAACCAATAAGTTGCGAAGAAGGTATTTGTACAAAGAGATCTGCTTTGAAACTTGTGTCCTCGATATTTGACCCCACTGGTCTATTCAATCCTGTAATATTGAGGCAAAAGTTTTCATTCAAAATTTGTGGGAAGAAAACTTTGATTGGGATGTGACACTAACAAAAGAAAAATGTACTGAGTGGCAGGACATAAAGCAAGACCTTTTCGAGATTTCCAATGTTTCCATACCAAGGTATGTAGGTTTAGAATCAACTAGGATAGAATTACATTGTTTCACCGACGCTTCAAACATTTGCTATGCAACTACAGTTTATGTACGTGTACTTGTTAAAGAGGTTGTAAAATCTAAACTTATGTTCTCAAAGAGTCACTTAACTCCTAAAACGAGAAAAAATATTTCTATGCCTCGTTTGGAACTGCTAGGAGTTTTAATTGGATCACGTGCCTTAAACTTTGTTGAGAAAAATTTAGAGCAATCGGTATCAAGAAAGTTTCTTTGGACGGATTCTCAGTGTGTCTTACATTGGCTGAATACTACAAAGATATTACCTAAATTCACTGAACGAAGAATTTCTGAAATAAAGTCAAACAAAGAATTCATATTTAAATACGTTCCTTCAGAGGAAAATCCATCGGATGTGGCAACTCGTGGCATGACTATCAATGAACTAAGAAACTTTAAAATATGGTGGACAGGTCCTCAGTGGTTTAATTTGCCCGAAACTGAATGGCCAAACTGGAAATTTAATCCTTCTGAACGAATTGAAGAAGACGTCAAAGAAGAATTAACAGCACTTAATGAAACCTCTGAGAAAACTATCCTGGAATCTCCCCTTGGAATTGATATTAAACATTTTTCTAACCTTAACAGACTATTAAGGGTGACTGCATACTGCGAGAGATTCATTTTGAGATGCAAAAGACAACCAGGAGTTCCAACAACTACTAATGTGACAACTGAGGAACTCCAGTCAGCTAGAATAAAGTGGGAGAAACATGTCCAAAGAAAACACTTTTCTCAAACTATATCTAACATCAAGTCTCATAAAGATGATTCCCTTAAAATACAATTAAAACTGTTTCTTGACAATGATGGATTGCTTAGATGTTCTGGAAGACTACTGAATGCTGAACTTCCAATATCCCAAAAACACCCGAAACTTCTACCCAAAAATGAAGAATTCACAACTCTAGTGATTCAACACTTCCATAATGCACTATTTCATGTTGGAGTTCAACATACTTTGGCAGAAATAAGAAAGGAATACTGGATAGTGTGTGGTAGGTCTCAAGTCTACAAAACTATCAAGAAATGCCAAACTTGTATTAAGTGGGAGAGTGGACCTTATAAATTACCACCCATGCCTCCCCTTCCAAAAGAACGAGTTACAGAGCAGATGCCATTTACTTACACTGGGCTTGATTACTTCGGTCCATTATATATAAAAGATCATAATAGTAAAAATAAAGGCAATGTTAGAAAAGTTTATGGATGCATATTTACATGTCTTACAACCAGAGCCATTCATCTTGATCTGGTTAGTGATCTTACAACTGATGAATTCCTTCTGTGTCTCAAACGATTTGTAAGCAGAAGGGGAAAACCAAAACAGATTTTTCTGGACAATGCATCTCAGTTCAAAGTAGCAGCCACATTTCTTGAAGAAATTTGGGAAAAGAACTTGATTGATTCTGACGTTTTATCTTATATAAGTAATAGGGGATGTGAGTTTTGTTTCATTCCTGAACTCTCACCGTGGATGGGTGGTTTTTATGAGAGGCTAATATCCTTAGTCAAGAGGTGTTTGAGAAAGTCAGTTGGTCCAACAGTTCTAACTTTTTCTCAGTTGGAAACAACCTTGACTGAAATTGAGGCAGTGTTAAATTCAAGACCTCTGGTATATGTATCTTCCAGTGAAGCTAGCTTATCAGATTACATTATAACTCCAGGACATTTCTTAAATCTTCATGGTAAGAATGGAATTGGTTTGCCGGAGTGTGGCAAAGCCATGAAAATTAATTTCCTTAACTGTATTTATCAACAAACATGTGATTCAAGAAACATATGTTGTTTAAATAGGAAAGACAAATTCTATTTTTCTTTTATTATTGTTTTAAAAAAGAGAAAACTGTACTGAACTTTAGTAACTCTGAAATGTAAAAATAAAACTTTATTCACGCTTCCACAATCTGATTTATTTTACTATGTGCAACTTACTGACGGACACAATGCACATACACTCTCTTTTCTACACGTGTTGGTCCCAGAGGGCAGAGTATGCCAGCTCTCCATAGCCAGGTGCAGCGCTCACTTCACCCTAGGGAAACAGTGATGTGAATCATACTGGGATCAGCTCTAGATGGTAGCCCGGAGCCCGTGTTGGTCCCAGAGGGCAGAGTATGCCAGCTCTCCATAGCCAGGTGCAGCGCTCACTTCACCCTAGGGAAACAGTGATGTGAATCATACTGGGATCAGCTCTAGATGGTAGCCCGGAGCCCCGTGGTAGTCCCAGAGGGCGGAGTACGCCAGCTCTCCATAGCCCAGTGCCGCGCTCACTTCACCCTAGGGAAACAGTGATGTGAATCATACTGGGATCAGCTCTAGATGGTAGCCCGGAGCCCGTGTTGGTCCCAGAGGGCAGAGTATGCCAGCTCTCCATAGCCAGGTGCAGCGCTCACTTCACCCTAGGGAAACAGTGATGTGAATCATACTGGGATCAGCTCTAGATGGTAGCCCGGAGCCCGTGTTAGTCCCAGAGGGCAGAGTATGCCAGCTCTCCATAGCCAGGTGCAGCGCTCACTTCACCCTAGGGAAACAGTGATGTGAATCATACTGGGATCAGCTCTAGATGGTAGCCCGGAGCCCCGTGGTAGTCCCAGAGGGCGGAGTACGCCAGCTCTCCATAGCCCAGTGCCGCGCTCACTTCACCCTAGGGAAACAGTGATGTGAATCATACTGGGATCAGCTCTAGATGGTAGCCCGGAGCCCGTGTTGGTCCCAGAGGGCAGAGTATGCCAGCTCTCCATAGCCAGGTGCAGCGCTCACTTCACCCTAGGGAAACAGTGATGTGAATCATACTGGGATCAGCTCTAGATGGTAGCCCGGAGCCCGTGTTGGTCCCAGAGGGCAGAGTATGCCAGCTCTCCATAGCCAGGTGCAGCGCTCACTTCACCCTAGGGAAACAGTGATGTGAATCATACTGGGATCAGCTCTAGATGGTAGCCCGGAGCCCCGTGGTAGTCCCAGAGGGCGGAGTACGCCAGCTCTCCATAGCCCAGTGCCGCGCTCACTTCACCCTAGGGAAACAGTGATGTGAATCATACTGGGATCAGCTCTAGATGGTAGCCCGGAGCCCGTGTTGGTCCCAGAGGGCAGAGTATGCCAGCTCTCCATAGCCAGGTGCAGCGCTCACTTCACCCTAGGGAAACAGTGATGTGAATCATACTGGGATCAGCTCTAGATGGTAGCCCGGAGCCCGTGTTGGTCCCAGAGGGCAGAGTATGCCAGCTCTCCATAGCCCAGTGCCACGCTCACTTCACCCTAGGGAAACAGTGATGTGAATCATACTGGGATCAGCTCTAGATGGTAGCCCGGAGCCCGTGCTGGTCCCAGAGGGCAGAGTATGCCAGCTCTCCATAGCCAGGTGCAGCGCTCACTTCACCCTAGGGAAACAGTGATGTGAATCATACTGGGATCAGCTCTAGATGGTAGCCCGGAGCCCCGTGATGGTTCCAGAGGGTGGAGTACGCCAGCTCTCCATAGCCAGGTGCAGCGCTCACTTCAGCCTAGGGAAACAGTGATGTGAATCATACTGGGATCAGCTCTAGATGGTAGCCCGGAGCCCCGTGTTGGCCCCAGAGGGCGGAGTACGCCAGCTCTCCATAGCCAGGTGCCACGCTCACTTCACCCTAGGGAAACAGTGATGTGAATCATACTGGTATCAGCTCCGGATGGTAGCCCGGAGCACCGTGTTGGTCCCAGAGGGCGGAGTATGCCAGCTCTCCATAGCCAGGTGCAGCGCTCACTTCACCCTAGGGAAACAGTGATGTGAATCATACTGTAACTGAGCCTTGGATGTTTTTTGTTATTGGTTGTCCCTTCAACGTGGTGGTGTGTGAGTAGTCTTGATTAGCTTTGTCGCATACAACTGGAGTACTACTTCATTAATAAAGACATTCACCCATAAGAATAATATGACAACGTTAAGCCAGTGGGACGGAGCCCTAAGTTCACGTTTGGGTCATTCCGTGTCAAATCAACACAAAAAAGAGACATCTTTTACCTCACCATCTCAGAATATGATGTAATTTTGTATACAGGTCACCTTCATATAGACTAAGAAAAATACAAAATTTTTCAAAATCCATCAACTGGTTTGGGAGTTATCGCTATGTAAAATTTCCAAAAAACGCCCAAAAACGACGTGATACGACTTTTTTGAACTGTGATTGTGACTGCTATTAAATATAGTAAGCTGAAACAGGTGTCATTTTCTAGCATTTTTCATGCTCTTTCAGTTTAAATTTAAAAATTGGGGGTTAGGAGGAACTTCTTTTCCCCAAATCCATAATCCAAATTTTAATTTTGAATAACTCAAAATGCGCCCCTTCAAAAATGTTGAAAAAATTCTCAAGATATCTTTGTAATGGTTTTAACTGTTTTGGAAAGTTCATGATAGGCTTTCAATGGAAACATATAATAATCTATTTTTTCGTTTTTGAGAGGTTTGGCTGGCTATTACACACCTAACAGTGTTCTTTCACTTATGTCTTATTGCTGTAGTCCCATCAGTAATACTTCAGCTTTGTGGTTGCTTTTGAGAGGTTTGGCTGGCTATTACACACCTAACAGTGTTCTTTCACTTATGTCTTATTGCTGTAGTTCCATCAGTAATACTTCAGCTTTGTGGTTGCTTTGCATTCGTTTTTGAGAGGTTTGGCTGGCTATTACACACCTAACAGTGTTCTTTCACTTATGTCTTATTGCTGTAGTCCCATCAATAATACTTCAGCTTTGTGGTTGCTTTTGAGAGGTTTGGCTGGCTATTACACACCTAACAGTGTTCTTTCACTTATGTCTTATTGCTGTAGTCCCATCAATAATACTTTAGCTTTGTGGTTGCTTTGCATTCGTTTTTGAGAGGTTTGGCTGGCTATTACACACCTAACAGTGTTCTTTCACTTATGTCTTATTGCTGTAGTCCCATCAATAATACTTCAGCTTTGTGGTTGCTTTGCATTCGTTTTTGAGAGGTTTGGCTGGCTATTACACACCTAAGAGTGTTCTTTCACTTATGTCTTATTGCTGTAGTCCCATCAGTGATACTTCAGCTTTGTGGTTGCTTTCATTCTGTCAGTTTGTATGCATAAATAAGCCAAGTAGAGGTCAAACAATTATTCTCATCAATCCTAAATCCTAAATCAGAGCTTTGGATTTATGTTTTCCACAAGGCACTCTCTTCAAAATAAAATAATTACACTTTTGTTTTGTTTTGTAATAGTACTATCAGTATTTGTTTAGCGAATTTCCTCTATAGGGAAGAATCTATTACCATAGGTGTCGTGGTAAGACATAAGCCCGAGACCATGATAACTTTTCATTTTGAGGTCCCCCCAGATGCCAAAAACACCATCGTTCAAATTTTTATAATATATATTTATATATATATATATGTGTGTGTGTGTGTCCGTAAGCACAATAACTCTCGTATGACGAAACAAACCATCCGAAGGGGGGATTTTGTCGGGTTTTGTACCTCAAAAATGGGATTTTTGATGTTTCCACTTGTAATTTTTATTTAAATAAAATTTTAATTTTTACCATTGAATTCAGCATAAAAAACAAACAATTTGGTATTTTGATCATTGCTCTACGTCAATTGGTTATTGAGATATAGAAAGTGCTAAACACAGTACGTTGTCTAATGTTATTCTTATGGAGAAAAAGAAAAATTGTATATCTCGCTTATTTATGAACATAAACTGACGAAATCTAGTATATGGCTTCATCTGGCTGTGGTTCATTGTTGTTTGCACAAAAAACAATTTTTCGCCTATGGTTCCCTTAGCAGCAAACCTAGGTACTCGGTCCCCATGTTATTCTTATGGAAAATAATTAAAATGTTATATTTTGCCTATTTATGAATGTATATGGATGAAACTTGGTATGTGACTTCACTGAGATGAGTTATATTGATACTTGCAAAAAAACATTATTTTGTGTTCCTTGTTGCAGAAAACTTGCGTACTCATCGCCAATGTTATTCTTATTGAGAATAATTAATATTTTAAATATCGATTGCTTGTGAATATATTTCTTATGAATCCTGTTCAGTGTTTTGATGTGTTATGTTATTTATTCATTGGAAATTCGCTGAGTATGCAGGTTTGCTGCTAAGGGGGTATTTAGTTTTGCAATCAGTGCTTGACAAGTTAGTTTTGAGGTTCTTTAGTACTGATCCACCAGCTGACTCTGACTCATTTTCAGAGGAATCTTTGAGATTTAAAAAAACTGAGTTTTTATTACAGAACTAGTCTTTCTTACTTTATTTGACGAATAGTTTTTAGAATTAAACTTTTTCTTATCTAATGGCGATTCACCTACCCTACCTCATGCAGATGGGAACGAGAACTCGAGTCTAGGGGAAAGCATTCAGGATTGTGCTCAGAAGAAATTTTACTTGCTGCTAATCTTTTTCTGCTAATGTGACAAATTTTGGATACTTTTGAAATCTGTGTAAATTGTTTACAAATCTAATCTGTAACAGTCCTAAGTTGTTTTTTGACTCCTACTTTATGATTTTGTTTTTCAAACGGGTTGAAATATTTCTTGTTATACCTCTTTTTACCCATGTCTATTACCCAAAAACATAAAACTAGTGCAAATTCCAAACTTTAAGTTGAAATAAAACACTTCACAATCTATATAAATAAAATTAGAGCTTTGTCTGTACATTGTTTGGAATTTTGAAATTTTTCCATATTTTTACGTTTCATACCATATGAAAGCAGAAACGCGTCTTATCTCAATTTCTGTCCGTCTGTCTGCCTGTCGTTGACGTTCAAAACGGCATTTTACGCAGCCTTCTCCGGGAAAACGGGTGCACTGACATTGATAAAACTTTGTTTCTTTGTTATATGCATGCTTGAGAAAGTTTTAGACCACTTTAAACCGGCATATGCCTTTTGGAAAAATAATGGCGGCCGCTCAAAAACGTGATTTCGTTCGATTTTAGACACATTTTGTTCGCTTTTCAGAGGGAAACGGGTGAACTGATTTCGATGAAACTTTTTTCCGTGTTCCGTATGTGCATTAGAAGGTTTTAGTTTAATTGGATTTCTAGAAATCACCTTAGGACTCTGCCCTACGGGGTTTTAAAGATCCTATGTTATTCTTATGGACAAAGTATTTATTAATTAATTATATTGAACCAGATGATGACTTAATAGTTATATCTATTATAACTTAAAATATTGTAAACAGCTGTTTATCATTATGGAAATAAAAAACCTACTTGAATGGCAACTTTCATAATGAAAATAAAAAAAACTACTTGAATGGCAACTCAAACTCTTTTTTCGATAGGCGAGAATAGGGGGTATTGGGGAACTCTGCGCGCCCCCCCCAATCTTAATCACCCCCCCACCCTGATTTTATATTTTTTCCCCCTACCCGATATTTTTGTTCTTTGCCTCTCTAGATAGATATTTTATGTAGCCAACTACTGAGTGTCCCAACTTACAGTAAATTTGAAAATTATTGAGGGTTAAGGAGTTGTATTAGGTCCTTTTAAAAGTTGGGAACAGAACATTGGAAAACAGGTGGTCTAATAAATATCCTTCCTTCACTCTGTTCAATCGATGAATAACAGAAACTATTGATCGACAGTTTTTCCCCTGAGGTTCATAAACAGATTAATTTCGAAAGTGCCTTGTGCCATGCTCACGTCCACCAATGAAATATTGTAAAATTAATTCGGTTGTTATTCTTATTAAATTCATCTATTATTTAGACATACAACCCGTACGAAGGACGGGTACACAGCTACTTTTATATTCTCCACATCAACACTCCACCTTTATAAAATACATGTTACCACCACCAAGTCAACAGTATAACGCATAGGGAAAAGGCTTTAATAACTCTCTCGCTTTTCAAGAATACAAATTTTAGTTAATTGTTTGAGTTATTTAAACTAAAGTAAGTAAGCCTAGCTAAATAATTGTTAGTGATTGGAAAGTGAACTATTTTAGCATGACCCGCACGGTGAAACTTGAGCCCGGGGCCACCATATAATTTCCTAAAGTGATCCCCTGAACACGTTTTGGGGGGTCGTTCAAAATTTTATATATATATAGGCCTATGTGTGTGTGTTTGCACTCTAGCGGCCACATTTTTTGTCTGATTTACTTCAAATTTGGTAGGAACGTTCCTTTCTGTAATCAGTTGGACATGTTAGTTGGGTAAAACAATCGGAAAACTCTTAACCCCTTTTTTGGGGATTAATCTTTCAAATTTTGAGTTTTTGGGCCCAAAAAGGATCAGAAAAGCCCCGGACATAAAATTAATGCATTTAATAAGATGGGAATTAGTGAGGCGAAAGTTTTAAGCCCTCTCTCGACATTCTAGCATACATATTTACCGAGTTATTAAAGAAAATGTGTTTCGACTAAACACAGTATATTGTCTTATGGGGGTTTTACACTAGAAAAGCCTGTTATTCCTTTTTTAGAGTACTTTTATCATCCCCAGCAACCTCACACCTACTTTCAAGCCTGTCTGGACCTTCTCCTAACATTATAATGTGCAAAATTGTATTCCTAGCTTTGCAGGTAAATGAAACCAGGAGCATAAAAACAGCCATCAAATCACTGTTTTCAGATTTTAATAAAAATTTGAATAAATTTACACGGATTTTGAGTTTTAGAAGTTTTTATGTGGAAATTCACTTCCCTCATGTCAGCGTGCTGCGTGCGAACTCGATTATTATTTAATTCATTATTACACTAAGTACCTAAATGTTTTTGAATAAAATTTTAGAATTTTAAACATATTCTAACTAGTAATAAATGGAAAAGTATGAGACAACGTATAATATTTATAAACCCAATAATTTTTCTCTAAAAATCCTATTCATTGTTTTTTTTTCTAAAAAAACAAACGGAAATAATAACATGGCAACTTTGTCAGGTGGCTGAGCCCAAAGGTTGGGAGGATTATCCAACCTATTGAAAAAAAAATATATATAGTTTTAGCGAATTTCCCCTATAGGGAAGAAGCTATTACCTACCGTAATTCGGCATGGTAAGACCTAGGCCCGGGACCATGATAACTTTTCGTTTTGAGGTCCCCAGATGCCAAAAACACCATTCGTTCGAAACTGTATCAAAACTGTATATATATATATATATATATATATATATATATATATATATATGTGTGTGTGTGTGTGTGTGTGTGTGTGTGTGTGTGTGTGTGTGTGTGTGTGTGTGTGTGTGTTTGTGTGTGTGCCTGTCCGTGAGCACGATAACTCTAGTAAAAATAATCCGATTTTGACGAAATTGTGTATAAACGCGTAAAGCAGCATTTATGACTGTAAGTTCGAAAACCAGACAGATCGACCTATCCGAAGGGGTATTTTGGCAGGGTTTTGTACCCCAAAAATAGGTTTTTTGGGTTTCTTACATATAATTTTTGAAAAAAGTAAAATTTTAGTTTTCCATTGGAATCAACTTAAAAAGACGCACAATTTGGTGTTTTGATCATTGCTGTACGTCAAATGGTTACAGAGATATTGAAAGTGCTATACTCAGTATGTTGTCTAATGTTATTCTTATGGAGGAAAATACAATTTTTATATCTCGCTTATTTATGAACGTATACTGACGAAACTTAGTATATGGCTTCATCTGGTTGTAGTTTATTGATATTTGCTCAAAAAAATTTGTTGCCAAAGGCTCCCGTAGCAGCAAACCTGCGCACTCAGCTCCATTTTATTCTTATGGATAATAATTAAATGCTTTGTCTCCCTTAATTATGAACATAAATGAATAAAAACTAGTATATGACTTCACCTAGTTGAGTTATATTGATATTACCATAAAAACCTATTTTTTGTGTTCATTGATGCAGCAAACCTGCGTACTCAGCCCCAATGTTATTCTTATGGAGAATAATTAAAATTGTATATATCGCTTATTTGTGAATATATTTTTATGAAACTTGGTAAGTGGCTTTAAGTAGTATTAAGACATTTATATCTCCATTGGAAATTCGCTGAGTATGCAGGTTTTCTGCGACGGGGGTATTATTAAATGAAAGAATATAATTTCGGTACGGTATATAATAAGGGGCATAGGGAAGTGTTTGTTATTGGAGAATAACTCTATAAACTGACGGGTAGTGAAACTCTCACCAGAACGAACTGCTAAACGCTTTTTAAGTGATGTTAATTCACGATTGCGATAAGAAGACGCTCTTGACTTCCCTAGCATGCCAGTGGCGTTCGGTGCCAGTGTCAACTGTCGGCCTTTCTATTTTTACCAGTCGTCTGCAAGTGTATCTCTTGACAGTTCTGTGTTCTGTGCAGTTTATATTGTAACATCAAATCACTAAGTAAGTCTGCCAGAAAGTAACTAATAAGTCAGCTTTTTGGTTGGAAATGAGCATTTATCAGAAGTAATGACGATTGTGAAAATATCTCTCTTGTAGCTATTTAAGGTCGTTTCGGTTGAATCGTGACTGTACCTAGTTCTTCAGGCAGTTTTAACAATGGCTATTTAGTGGATTGGAGATTGGAGAGGGCTCGAATGAAAAGCCTTTGTCAAAGGTCTTGAAGGTAAATAACAATAAAGTTTGATTGTTATAAAAATATTTACAAAGTAAAATCCTACCCTATACTTTAATATGAGTTAGGTTCGCTTGCTTACTTGCTTGCAACTCTAATGTTAAAAAAAACCGGCTCCATCGATCAAACGATGTAATTAACTTACTTCAGACTTATTTTTATATAGTACGACAGGACTCTTTCCCAGGAAAATTAGTAATATGTAAAAAACTAATTTGAAAATTTAAAAAAGCATTGGGCTTATGGCGTTCCAAATCAAAACAAGAGTCATACCAGCTGTTTAATAATCAACCGATGAACTATACTCATGCAGTAGTCCAGTCAAATGGTGTTTATAATAGCCTAATCCAGGAACAAATTCCGGAAGTTATTTTCTCAATGGTTCAGTATGTTGTTTGGGATGCTGAATTCTAATTTCATGTTTTCGAGAAAGGACGGCTTCACTGAGAAAATCACAAAAAACCTTTAATATTCTGCACTTTTTTTACTTTTTTACGTATATATTGAAAACTATGCGTTTTGTCGGAAAGACCGTAGAGTACAAAATGAAAGAGGATAAAATTCCCTAGAATTTCATATATTAATTTAATTTCTACGATAAAGAATGTAGGACATAGAGCGTGCCGAAAAAGGGCGACCTTTAGGCCAGTCTGGCCAAAACGAGAGAAACGCCCTCTCACACACTCCTGTTCAGCGGCAACGTTCTAGTTTTACTAAGTCATGCTAAAAACCCACTTTTTGAACGAATTAATTGCATATTCGGCTTACTGCTGTAAAATTAAGACGTGAGTCAAATAATTACATTACCGGTATATCTCTTAATCAAATTACATTACGTAGATTTAATGAAGCGTAGCCTAATTGTCTGGTAAAATGTTTTTTCTTGGATTTAGTGACATGGCCTATTGTAAAACATATGTTGAATGGCTGCAATAAATCATTTGAATAATTCGAAAGTGGTAGTATCAGTTTGAATCAAAAAACGAGATCGCACGCAGCACGCTGACATGAGGGAAGTGAATTTCCGCATTAAAACCTTTAACAAAATCTAATAAATGGTTTAAAACAATACTGGTTAAATTTTTTTGGAAAATTGAAAAATGTTATTTTTTGGATGATCTGATGCTCCTGGTTATAATCAAACTGACTATTAGGATGGCAATGTTGTACATTATCAGGTTAGGACGAGGTATAGTCAGGATACACTTTGGTATTGGGGGTGATAAAACTACATAAAAATATGAAAAATAGCCTTTTCCAGTATAAAATCCCCATAAGACAACGTACTGTGTTAAGACAATTAACATTTTCTTTAATAACTCGGTAAATACTTGTGCTATATTGACGAAGGAGGGCTTAACATTTTGTCATTTTACGTACAATAATGTAATATACAATTATGTTACATTCGAAGCCGTTCTAACCCTTTTTGGGCCCAAAAACTCAAAATTTGAAAAATTAAAATCTCCAAAAAGGGGGTTAGAGTTGTCCGATTGTTATGCCCAACGAACTTGTCCAACCGTTTTCAAGTAAATCGGACAAAGATTGCGACCGCTAGAGCGCAAACACACACACACACACACACACACACACACACACACATACATATATATATATATATATATATATATATATAAAGTTTTTAGTGACCCCCCAAAACGTGTTCAGGGGGTCACGTTAGGAACTTCTATGATGGGCCCGGGCTTAAGTTTCACCGTGCGGGTCATGCTAATAATTCACTTTTCTATAGTAAATTCACTAAAAATTCTATTTATTTTTAGCGTAATAGATTTGTCAGCCGTATATAGCGAGAGGTTAGAACGTTATAGAAAGTTATACAGGGGTTAGAACTCCCAATATACATTCCTAAACAATTCTTAAATAATTACAATTTTAACTGAAAAATTGTTATTGTAATTTAGTTTATATTTAATTCTTTCTGATATTCATATTTAATATTCTTCATATGGTTGATAACTGTAAACTGTCTTTGTTGAAATGTATTTTTTTAAGATTTTTTATCATCGGGATTACACTAATTGCGAAAAACACAACTATTATTATTATTATTATTTTATATAGTAGTATTATTACTTATTCATATTGGATATTTCCCCTTAACTGGTAAGACTTAATAATATTGCAATTTTATTTACCTTTTTCGTCTCCAGTTGTAATTTATCGTATATCTACGACCAGGTCTCGACACAGTTTTGTGCCATGTTCACGTCGTTGGGTCGGTGTCGAGAATCAAGCTGCCATGATGCCGTCGAGTAGACGTCGGAATTTAAAAGTACGGTACATACAAAAGGAACAACACACGCTCATTTTACACATTCAAAACACAAATTTTCCACCGACGGATGGTCGGGCGGCCACAATGTTCTTTCAGTCACGCGTTCGTTAAGGGTGTTTGGCCGCTAGGCTAGTCTGGCGGTGAGGAGCAGTAGTTCTACAAGTCGCCACCGCGCGCCGCTAGGAAGACAACTCGGGCAGTGGTGTGAGTGTGTGTGATCTGGCTGGGGGGAGAGAGGAGCGCGTTCTCCTCATTTCCCCCCCTCCCCCCACGCAGCACTGTCTTTCCGTCTACTCGCTTCTTCGTCGGTCCGAGGCACACGGTACACAGCCCCATCGCCCCGGCCCGCGGCTCGACTGGTACAGTAGTAAACAGTAGTAGTAGGGTTGGGTTGCTTACTATTTTCCACTGATGTGCCTTTCAATGTCGCCAACAACTAATCTTAAATATATTTTTATTTTGAGCGTTCGCTTTATAGTTTTGATGAGTACATTTCTTGTAGCCTGTACAGATTTTATCATAAAAAATGTTTGACAAGGTTGTGAGCACATTTAAATACAGTGGAACTCGGATCGTTCGAATCTCAAAGGACCGCAGTAATAAAATTCGAACTATCAAACAAATTGAATTTTAATTATAGAGTTTCGAATTATCCTATCTTTACTGTATTAAAAACAAATAACATTATTTATTATAATAACCATTAATTATAAATATAATACCCCCGTCGCAGCAAACCTGCGTACTCAGCGAATTTCCAATGCATACATATGTGTTTCACTACCACATAAAGCCACTTACCATGTTTCATAAAAATACATAAATAAATAATTGATCTATAACATTTTTTTATTCTCCATAAAAATAACATTAGGGCTGAGTACGCAGATTTGCTGCAACAAGGAACACAAAATATGTGTTTTTATGCAATTATCAACATAACTCAACCAGGTGAAGCTACATACTAAGTTTTATTAATTTATGCTCATAGTTAAGGGAGATAAAAAACTTTACTTATTCTCCATAAGAATAACATTAGGGCTGAGTATGCAGGTTTGCTGCTCCTGGGATAATCAACAAAAAATCAATTGTTTGTGCAAATATCAATATACCAGTACAGTACTACGAGAAGTCACATACCAAGTTTCATCAATATACATTCATAAATAATCGAGATATCAAATTTTATTTATTCTCCATAAGGATAACATTGGACAACGTACTGTGTTTAGCACTTTGAATATCTCTGCAACGGTTGGACGCAGAATCACAATTTAAACACCGAAATGATTGTTTTGTATAGCTGAATTGATTTGTAAAAGCAAATGTGAAGTTTACGTTAAAATGAACTGACGAAAAGCCAAAAACCTTTTTCCCATAAGATTAACATGGGAGATTTTATGAGCACGTTTTTTGGATTTTCTCCGCAACCACTTAACTTAGGTTAATAATTCAAAATACTATATTATTTTTTTTAAGCTCTATAAAATGCTCAAAACCAAAATTGAGTGTTTTAAAAATTTTAGGGTGAAAAGTGCAAAAAACTGATTTTTGGAAAATTTAAAACCCCCATAAACCCTCCTTCCCATGGTCCGATTTTTCTGGTTTTCGAACTTAAAGTAATGAATGTCACTTTTGCAAATTTCATCGAAATTGGACGTTTTTTACTCAAGTTATCGTGTTAACGGACACATATATAGATATATATATTAGGGTTGGTGAAAAGTCCCGGGACGGCTTAATACTTTTTTAACCTTTACAGATGGAGCTATACAAGTTGGTACACTGTTACTGGGCATAAAACACTATTTTATTACAATTTAAATGAGCCGCTACCACCTCAGGGGGACGGCCCACAAGGAGTCGGAAGAAAATCTTAAATAGAAGCATAGGTTGATATGCACATCAAATTAAAGGTCTTTATTATTATAATACAATGCCGCAAATCCGACTTTAAACGGACAACCGAGCCCAAAATGACAGCTATTAAAAGATGGCTGAAATTTGAAATGTTGATAAGTAGCTGTGTGTAATCTAATGTAACACATTTAAATTTTGCATTAAAATGTAAAATTACATTAATATAATACATTTCAATTTAATTTGCAAAAATTTACTCTCCTAGCTAATAAATTACTAAACCGATTCAAAACTTCAGCACATAAAAATTTCAAATTCAAGCCATCTTTGAATAGCTGCCATTTTGGGCTCGGTTGTCCGTTTAAAGTCGGATTTGTGGCATTGTATTCTACTAATAAAGACCTTTAATATGATGTGAATATCAACCTATGCTTCTATTTAAGATTTTCTTCCGACTCCTTGTGAGCCATCCCCCTGAGGTGGTAGCGGCTCATTGAAATTTTAGTAAAATAGTGTTTTATGCTCAGTAACAGTGTACCAACTTGTATATTTCCATCTGTAACGGTTAAAAAAATATTAAGCCGTCCCGGGACTTTTCACCAACCCTGTGTATATATATATATATATATATATATATATATATATATATATATATATATAAATTTGAACGAATAGTGTTTTTGACATCTGGGTATATCAAAACAAAAAGTTATTATGGTCTCGGGCTTAAGTCTTACCATGAGACCTACGGTAATAGCTTCTTCCCTATAAGGGAAATTCGCTAAAATGGTTTTTAATTTTATGAATTACAATTTTACAAATATATTTAATCATAATACATTGATCTTGTTAATTTCTACAAATACTGTATTGAATAAATGTATAGGGTGTCCCGGAACTATTCCATAAAATCTTTTTCCATAAATATACAATTGTGGAATATTTTACTCCAATCACCAACATACTAACCTTTGTTAGATGTATTTTTTACCGCTATTGTTGGAGTTTAGTATCCGTTTGTTGTTAAAGCTAAAGAAGAATTTGTTATTTATTGTTACAAAGTAAAATTCAGGCACGATCAGGGGCGGATCCAGGGAGTCACATTGGGTGGGGGAAATACCCGTTTTTTTTTTTGGGGGGGGGGGCTATAGAATACCCCTCAGGGGTGGGGGGTCCGGGAGTCCTCCCCGGAAATTTGATAAACATTCCATATCAATAATAATTTGATCGGCTGTAAAGAATAGCCGAACGCGCTTTATTGACCAACACTTGTGTTATCGGCCTAAAAAGACGACTGTCTTGAATTCATGGACCAAAATCGTGGTCGCCGCAATTCATGGTCGCCGTAACTTTTAAACCAAAAACGACAAGTACGCATAAACTTAGTTAATCGGCCAAAGAAAACCGCAATAGTTTTCACTATCGGACTTTTGCCCGAACAAGACATCGGATCGAGCAAGGAGCAGGGCACGAAGGTAGCTAAATTCATTTTACAGCATATTACCATTGACTATATACATGAGTCATAAATACGACCGCAAACTTTGTTATCGGCCGAAAATTGAGTACACACCGTATTTTATGCCGGAAATGTACTTATTCGCTCAAAAACGGCAATCGGACCACATTTTCCCAGCGAAAAATGAAGCCGGATTCCGTTTTATAGGCCCGAACGACTACCGGAACGTATATTTTACAAATACAATCGGCGATTCGACCCCGTACCACCAATGAACGCCTATTTTTACTATTTACTGATTTATAAAACATATACACTCAAATAAAAAATATACACTGCTTGAAAAATAATTGGATTTTATGGTTCTCTTTATTTATTTACAAAAAATTTAAAAAATTTTAAATTAGAATATTTAAAATTTAGACAATTTTAAATTAAAATATTAAATTATTAGAATTATGTATTAAATTAAATATCAGAATTTACACTTCAGCTGAATACCTTATCTGGCTATAAATATTTGTGCCAAAGTTATGGGAGAGTGTTTAGGCCTACATTTTCTGGCTTTTTATGTCATATAATGTAATATGCATTAATTTTACATCCCGATCTCTTTTTACCGGTTTTGGGAGCCAAAAACACAACATTCGTAATTTTTATATCCTCCAAAAAAAGGAAGTTAGGGTCTTTCTGATTGCTTTGCAAAATGAACTTGTCCAACTGATTATAGAAAGGAATGTCTTCTCGAAATATGAAGTAAATCGTAAATTTACACTTTTCTATCACTTAGTTATATCAGTTATATACATCTTCAGAAGAAGCTGGATCTTTAGTTACATGACAGGTATTCTATAACTTGTTTCACACAACAATGTTTTACTGGCAACTTATTTTCTATATCTTGTATGCCTATATTTCTTACAAGGCATTTATTTCTACGGTTGCAGTAATACCATAATACTCTGAAAACTAAAAAACGTGGACACGCGGTGCTCGTAGTGTGCGAGTGGCGAGATTCGTGGAAGGTGTAAATAAATACATTGCTGTCACAGTTCTTGTTTAGTTTGAATGACGAACATACAGAGCTACGCGGTGCGACTGTGTACAAGCGTAGCACCTACTGTTGCGTTTGTTTGAAAGACATTTTTGAACAAACCGAACGTCTGACTGAAAAATGTTTGAAGTAAAACATGTAGATCAACTAATTTGCTACAACTTTGCAGCTGGAAGTTTCTTTCTACCCTAAAAATTAAAAAAGTTTACGCTTTATTACTTTTTATAGTCCCGATTTTATACGTAACAGCCCCCTTTTATAATAAATAAGGAGGTTATAAAGCGGCTAACATAAATGTAAAAATAACGTTCAATAATAAAATTGAAACTAAACCAATATTTAAAATTTTAAAAACGTAATATTTTCTTGAACCTATAATTTTTCTTGAATTATAAATGGACCGCGCTCTAAATGAGCGAAAACTGCGCCACCGAGACCGTCTGAAGGCATAAGAAACTCAATCCCAGAGGTATATTACTGAGGTTACATTTAATTAATATCAAATGCCCCCGTCACAGCAAACCTGCGTACTCAGCAAATTTCCAATGCATAATATATGTCTTAATACCACATAAAGCCGCATACCAAATTTCATAAAAATATATTCACAAATATACATTTGTAATTATTTTCCATAAGAATAACATTGGGGATAATTACGTAGGTTTGCTGAAACTAGGAACATAAACAATTGGTTTTTAAGCAAACATCAATATATCTCAACTAGGTGAGGGGGTATAAAACCCCCCCAAAATACCCCTTCGGATAGAGCGATCTGGCTGGTTTTCGAACTTAAAGTCATAAATGTTACTTTACACGTTTATACCAAATTTCAACAAAATCGGATTATTTTTACGAGAGTTATCGTGCTCACGGACACACACACACACACACACACACACATATATATATATATATATATATATGGTTTCGAACGAATGGTGTTTTGGGGTCTGGGGACCTCAAAACGAAAAGTTATCATGGTCCCGGGCCTAGGTCTTACCATGCCGACTACGGTAATAGCTTCTTCCCTAGAGGGGAAATTCGCTAAAACAGGTGAACCTGTCAATTTGCGGCAGGGCCGCAGAATCCGTTTTACCGGAATTATACGCGCGAAACCGAAGAAGTGGTGGGAGTGCAGAGGAGAGAGACAGAAAGAGAGAGAGAGAGAGAGTAACACAGGAAGCGCGCGGAGTACGGTATGACCTTGAGCGGCGACGCACCTCGCCCCTCGACGCGTGCGGGCACTGTAGGTGATCACCACTACACTTGCAGTGCAGCGTGCCGACCCTACATGGTGCTACTTTTACCAATAAGGAAGCAGAACTGTTATACATAGAAAAGATTTAAAAACGCCTATACAATATCAGATAAAACCCACATCTATTAAAACAAAACTCGTTTTTTATTTTTTAAATCTTAATTTTAAAATTAGGTGCAAAACAAAAAAAATTAAAAATTGTTTTTCAGATTTTTATTATTTTTATTTTAACGCATAAAGGAAGCAATCAGAAAGCAAAAAATGTATTTTTATTTAAAAAAATATCAACGGGTTGCTTTGCTTTTTGGTAACAAAATACCCAAAAATCGCCCCTTTAGTCCCTTGTAATATACCCCTGAATTTTTTTAAAATTTTTTAAACTTCATTTTCGTGTTTAGTACATTGTAACAAACACATTCATACATAAAAATCTGAAATTTATTTTTTGACCAAACACCCTTAACCGGTACCGGCGCGGGGAGGACATTCATGGCAGCTTGATTCTCGACACCGACCCAACTACGGGAACATGGCACAAAACTGTGTCGAGACCTGGTCGTAGATATACGATAAATTACAACTTGAGATGAAAAAGGTAAATAAAACCTAATATTACTTAACTTATAAACTATCAAAAATGCATATTATAGCATTAAAATTGAAGTGAAAGCCTTTAATAAAATTCACTTAATAAGGAAGGCTTTTTAATATGACTTTACTATTTAAATCCTTGATTATGCGTATTCGGTCACATCGTACACTTTGGACCTGTTCAACAACAATAGCAGCTTATTTTTCTGGCAACATTTGTACCTCCCAAAACCATGTACAACCTACGATGTACTTGACGTAACCAATATATTGTAGTGTTTCAAATATTCTTAAGAAGGTGTGCCTCGACTGTCTTTGGATGAGTACGGAAATCGCCTTTAATCTCATTGATAAATTCTTCACTGGTAAATTGACATTCGTCGTCCCTGTTTTCAAGAAAACTGATAATACCTAACATTGCTGCAGCTAACCTTTCTTTGTAGGGTTTGCCTGCATCTTGTGTTCCTGACTTTTGTCACCACAGAAAATTATATTGTGCTTCAGCAGCTACTAAGGCAATCAGTGGCTCTCGGAACTATAGCATGTCCAAAGACATCATTACGATGTGTCGCGAGTTCTGGAACGGTTTTTCTGACAGCTAGTTTATTCACATGGTAAACAATATTCCAATATTTTATTTTAAGGAAGACTATTTCGTTTACCATGGTCTGGTAGCATCTCCTTTGCACATACAAAACAATTGGTTTTCAAGCAAATTCTGATATACATTAGATGAACTAAGGCGATTCAGGGTTCTTTTAGGACTTCTTCACATAGGCATAAGCAACATATTTCTCATTTATAAACTGCTTCCTATAGGCAAGTAATACATGTGTCCATCGTATTATTCCATTTATTGGGATACTTTTAAATACAATAACCCTACCACACTGCAGATGTTATTTACTTGCTCATTAAAAGATTTCAACCTCAATTCTGTAACAAGAACTTGCCCCAAACCAAACCTTTCAACGTTTTATCGCAAATTGTATAACCCCGACAGTTGAAACATCTTTTGGAAAAAAACATTACAATAAAGACTGTACACTTATCAGCCATTATAGGAAATATTAGGAGGAATTAAACATAAACTAAATTATTTAAGCATGTTTTTTTAGGAAGTACATGTGCGGAGTTCAACCATAGCCTTGTAATCTAGCCTTTAAATCTATATAAGACTGAATGATCTATTTGTCAATTATATTACGTAATATAAATTTACCCTATAATTATTTGTTTTTTCAAACTTATATATTAAAAAAAAACCAACAACCAACCAGACCAAACACCAACCCAACTGAAGGACCAAACTAACCAATACAAACACTAACTTTTAACCAAAAAACCCTGTTCTCTGGGTTTGGCCTACCAGAACATTTCGCTTCACAAATCGAATTTCAGTAGTAAGCTGAATATGCAACTACTTCCTTCAAAGAGTGGATTTTTTAGCATGACTTGGTAAAACTAGAACGTTGCTACTTGCCACTAAACAGGAGTGTGTGAGAGGGCGTTTCTCTAGTCGTGGCCAGATTGGCCTAAAAATCGCCCTTGTTTAGCGCGCTATCTCCTACATTCCTTGTCGTAGAAATGCAATTAATATATGAAATTCTAGGGAATTTCGCCCTCTTTAATTTTGTACCCAACCGCCTTTCCGATAAAACGCATTGTTTTCACGATATAAGTAAACAAATTAATAAGTGCGGAATCTTTAAGGCGCACCACGCAATGGTATAGGAAAACTCAGGGACTGGCGATGGCGCAGCGGCCGCGCGGCGACCAAACGTTATACTTCATAACCTCGTGGAAACGTAAAACATGTGGTTAGAAGTTTGCAATAAACGCTATTGAAAAATACTCAGTTAAACACGTGTACAGCAATTTGTTGTGTCTTATTCCTATGAGTTCATATTGATAGTTATGTTATTAGTTATTCGCGGTATGTATTTGTTGTGATGGTGTTCATGTCAAGTATTGATTGGCTACTAGTTACGTTATTAGTTATTCGCGGTATGTATTTGTTGTGATGGTGTTCATGTCAAGTATTGATTGGCTACTAGTTACGTTATTAGTTATTCGCGGTATGTATTTGTTGTGATGGTGTTCATGTCAAGTATTGATTGGAAGTATTGATTGGCTACTAGTTACGTTATTAGCTATTCGCGGTATGTATTTGTTGTGATGGTGTTCATGTCAAGTATTGATTGGCTACTAGTTATGCTATTAGTTCTTCGCGCTATGTATTTGTTGTGATGGTGTTCATGCCAAGTATTGATTGGCTACTAGTTATGCTATTAGTTATTCGCGGTATGTATTTGTTGTGATGGTGTTCATGTCAGTGGTTATGTCAGTGGTTCAAGGAGTGGTTATGGTTGTCGGTGTAAACCTGGGTAAACGGCGGGAGTGGTTATGGTTATCGGTGTAAACCTGGGTAAACGGCGGGAGTGGTTACGGTTATCGGTGTAAACCTGGGTAAACGGCGGGAGTGGTTATGGTTATCGGTGTAAACCTGGGTAAACGGCGGGAGTGGTTATGGTTATCGGTGTAAACCTGGGTAAACGGCGGGAGTGGTTATGGTTATCGGTGTAAACCTGGGTAAACGGCGGGAGTGGTTATGGTTGTCGGTGTAAACCTGGGTAAACGGCGGGAGTGGTTATGGTTGTCGGTGTAAACCTGGGTAAACGGCGGGAGTGGTTATGGTTATCGGTGTAAACCTGGGTAAACGGCGGGAGTGGTTATGGTTATCGGTGTAAACCTAGGTAAACGGCGGGAGTGGTTATGGTTGTCGGTGTAAACCTGGGTAAACGGCGGGAGTGGTTATGGTTATCGGTGTAAACCTAGGTAAACGGCGGGAGTGGTTATGGTTATCGGTGTAAACCTGGGTAAACGGCGGGAGTGGTTATGGTTGTCGGTGTAAACCTGGGTAAACGGCGGGAGTGGTTATGGTTGTCGGTGTAAACCTGGGTAAACGGCGGGAGTGGTTATGGTTGTCGGTGTAAACCTGGGTAAACGGCGGGAGTGGTTATGGTTGTCGGTGTAAACCTGGGTAAACGGCGGGAGTGGTTATGGTTGTCGGTGTAAAACTGGGTAAACGGCGGGAGTGGTTATGGTTGTCGGTGTAAACCTGGGTAAACGGCGGGAGTGGTTATGGTTATCGGTGTAAACCTGGGTAAACGGCGGGAGTGGTTATGGTTGTCGGTGTAAACCTGGGTAAACGGCGGGAGTGGTTATGGTTGTCGGTGTAAACCTGGGTAAACGGCGGGAGTGGTTATGGTTATCGGTGTAAACCTGGGTAAACGGCGGGAGTGGTTATGGTTGTCGGTGTAAACCTGGGTAAACGGCGGGAGTGGTTATGGTTGTCGGTGTAAACCTGGGTAAACGGCGGGAGTGGTTATGGTTGTCGGTGTAAACCTGGGTAAACGGCGGGAGTGGTTATGGTTTTTGGCGTAATTCTGGGTAAACGGCGAGAGTGGTTGTTTTTTTTTGGCTTAAATATGGGTAAACGGCGGGAGTAGCTTATTTTAAACTACTTGACTCGATATTTGGAGTAGTCTCTAATACTCGCTCGGCCTTCGAGTATAATAAAATACTCGACAGGTACTCGAAAACTCGAGTACTCGCCCACCTCTACAGGCTCTAAACAGTTTTTTTTATTTTTTCACAAAAAAAGTCTTATCAATTTTTCTTATTTTTAAGTAATTTCCAAACTCGAGTTCGGAATAGGCGGATATTCGGAATAGCGGAACTCTACTGTATCAATATAAACTCATCGGAATAAGATACAAAATATTTTAACAATTTGCTATACACGTGTTTAACTGACTATTTAAATAACGTTTATACCAAATTTATAAAGTGTTTTACGTTTCTACGAGGTTATGAAATCAAATGTTCGGTCGCCGCGCCGCTCCGCCTCCGCCAGTCACTTTCTTTCGTAATCGGAATAAATATATCATTTTAGGGAATTTCCCCTATAGGGAAGAAGCTATTTCCGTAGGTCTCATGGTAAGACTTAAGCCCGAGACTATAACAACTTTTTGTTTTGAGGTCCCCAGATGTCAAAAACACTATTCGTTCAAACTTATATATATATTATATTGTTTAACGTGGAGACTCGCCAGGAACTTTGGAGTAGGCCTTAGTCATACTTATGGCATATACTTAGATATTAGAATAAAGGTCTTAGTGAGGAAGTCTGAGCGTGAATACTGGTTGTTCGACCAACCTTTCTTCTAGGGGGGGGGGGGAATTATATAAAGTCTAATATTTAAGCTTATTACAAAAACTAGACCCGCCCTCTCGTATACTTTAAGGGTGTTTGGTCAAAAAATAAATTTCAGATTTTTATGTATGAATGTGTTTGTTACAATGTACTAAACACGAAAATGAAGTTTAAAAAATTTTAAAAAAATTCAGGGGTATATTACAAGGGACTAAAGGGGCGATTTTTGGGTATTTTGTTACCAAAAAGCAAAGCAACCCGTTGATATTTTTTTAAATAAAAATACATTTTTTGCTTTCTGATTGCTTCCTTTATGCGTTAAAATAAAAATAATAAAAATCTGAAAAACAATTTTTAATTTTTTTTGTTTTGCACCTAATTTTAAAATTAAGATTTAAAAAATAAAAAACGAGTTTTGTTTTAATAGATGTGGGTTTTATCTGATATTGTATAGGCGTTTTTAAATCTTTTCTATGTATAACAGTTCTGCTTCCTTATTGGTAAAAGTAGCACCATGTAGGGTCGGCACGCTGCACTGCAAGTGTAGTGGTGATCACCTACAGTGCCCGCACGCGTCGAGGGGCGAGGTGCGTCGCCGCTCAAGGTCATACCGTACTCCGCGCGCTTCCTGTGTTACTCTCTCTCTCTCTCTCTTTCTGTCTCTCTCCTCTGCACTCCCACCACTTCTTCGGTTTCGCGCGTATAATTCCGGTAAAACGGATTCTGCGGCCCTGCCGCAAATTGACAGGTTCACCTGTTTTAGCGAATTTCCCCTCTAGGGAAGAAGCTATTACCGTAGTCGGCATGGTAAGACCTAGGCCCGGGACCATGATAACTTTTCGTTTTGAGGTCCCCAGACCCCAAAACACCATTCGTTCGAAACCATATATATATATATATATATATATGTGTGTGTGTGTGTGTGTGTGTGTGTCCGTGAGCACGATAACTCTCGTAAAAATAATCCGATTTTGTTGAAATTTGGTATAAACGTGTAAAGTAACATTTATGACTTTAAGTTCGAAAACCAGCCAGATCGCTCTATCCGAAGGGGTATTTTGGGGGGGTTTTATACCCCCTCACCTAGTTGAGATATATTGATGTTTGCTTAAAAACCAATTGTTTATGTTCCTAGTTTCAGCAAACCTACGTAATTATCCCCAATGTTATTCTTATGGAAAATAATTACAAATGTATATTTGTGAATATATTTTTATGAAATTTGGTATGCGGCTTTATGTGGTATTAAGACATATATTATGCATTGGAAATTTGCTGAGTACGCAGGTTTGCTGTGACGGGGGCATTTGATATTAATTAAATGTAACCTCAGTAATATACCTCTGGGATTGAGTTTCTTATGCCTTCAGACGGTCTCGGTGGCGCAGTTTTCGCTCATTTAGAGCGCGGTCCATTTATAATTCAAGAAAAATTATAGGTTCAAGAAAATATTACGTTTTTAAAATTTTAAATATTGGTTTAGTTTCAATTTTATTATTGAACGTTATTTTTACATTTATGTTAGCCGCTTTATAACCTCCTTATTTATTATAAAAGGGGGCTGTTACGTATAAAATCGGGACTATAAAAAGTAATAAAGCGTAAACTTTTTTAATTTTTAGGGTAGAAAGAAACTTCCAGCTGCAAAGTTGTAGCAAATTAGTTGATCTACATGTTTTACTTCAAACATTTTTCAGTCAGACGTTCGGTTTGTTCAAAAATGTCTTTCAAACAAACGCAACAGTAGGTGCTACGCTTGTACACAGTCGCACCGCGTAGCTCTGTATGTTCGTCATTCAAACTAAACAAGAACTGTGACAGCAATGTATTTATTTACACCTTCCACGAATCTCGCCACTCGCACACTACGAGCACCGCGTGTCCACGTTTTTTAGTTTTCAGAGTATTATGGTATTACTGCAACCGTAGCAATAAATGCCTTGTAAGAAATATAGGCATACAAGATATAGAAAATAAGTTGCCAGTAAAACATTGTTGTGTGAAACAAGTTATAGAATACCTGTCATGTAACTAAAGATCCAGCTTCTTCTGAAGATGTATATAACTGATATAACTAAGTGATAGAAAAGTGTAAATTTACGATTTACTTCATATTTCGAGAAGACATTCCTTTCTATAATCAGTTGGACAAGTTCATTTTGCAAAGCAATCAGAAAGACCCTAACTTCCTTTTTTTGGAGGATATAAAAATTACGAATGTTGTGTTTTTGGCTCCCAAAACCGGTAAAAAGAGATCGGGATGTAAAATTAATGCATATTACATTATATGACATAAAAAGCCAGAAAATGTAGGCCTAAACACTCTCCCATAACTTTGGCACAAATATTTATAGCCAGATAAGGTATTCAGCTGAAGTGTAAATTCTGATATTTAATTTAATACATAATTCTAATAATTTAATATTTTAATTTAAAATTGTCTAAATTTTAAATATTCTAATTTAAAATTTTTTAAATTTTTTGTAAATAAATAAAGAGAACCATAAAATCCAATTATTTTTCAAGCAGTGTATATTTTTTATTTGAGTGTATATGTTTTATAAATCAGTAAATAGTAAAAATAGGCGTTCATTGGTGGTACGGGGTCGAATCGCCGATTGTATTTGTAAAATATACGTTCCGGTAGTCGTTCGGGCCTATAAAACGGAATCCGGCTTCATTTTTCGCTGGGAAAATGTGGTCCGATTGCCGTTTTTGAGCGAATAAGTACATTTCCGGCATAAAATACGGTGTGTACTCAATTTTCGGCCGATAACAAAGTTTGCGGTCGTATTTATGACTCATGTATATAGTCAATGGTAATATGCTGTAAAATGAATTTAGCTACCTTCGTGCCCTGCTCCTTGCTCGATCCGATGTCTTGTTCGGGCAAAAGTCCGATAGTGAAAACTATTGCGGTTTTCTTTGGCCGATTAACTAAGTTTATGCGTACTTGTCGTTTTTGGTTTAAAAGTTACGGCGACCATGAATTGCGGCGACCACGATTTTGGTCCATGAATTCAAGACAGTCGTCTTTTTAGGCCGATAACACAAGTGTTGGTCAATAAAGCGCGTTCGGCTATTCTTTACAGCCGATCAAATTATTATTGATATGGAATGTTTATCAAATTTCCGGGGAGGACTCCCGGACCCCCCACCCCTGAGGGGTATTCTATAGCCCCCCCCCCCCCAAAAAAAAACGGGTATTTCCCCCACCCAATGTGACTCCCTGGATCCGCCCCTGATCGTGCCTGAATTTTACTTTGTAACAATAAATAACAAATTCTTCTTTAGCTTTAACAACAAACGGATACTAAACTCCAACAATAGCGGTAAAAAATACATCTAACAAAGGTTAGTATGTTGGTGATTGGAGTAAAATATTCCACAATTGTATATTTATGGAAAAAGATTTTATGGAATAGTTCCGGGACACCCTATACATTTATTCAATACAGTATTTGTAGAAATTAACAAGATCAATGTATTATGATTAAATATATTTGTAAAATTGTAATTCATAAAATTAAAAACCATTTTAGCGAATTTCCCTTATAGGGAAGAAGCTATTACCGTAGGTCTCATGGTAAGACTTAAGCCCGAGACCATAATAACTTTTTGTTTTGATATACCCAGATGTCAAAAACACTATTCGTTCAAATTTATATATATATATATATATATATATATACACAGGGTTGGTGAAAAGTCCCGGGACGGCTTAATATTTTTTTAACCGTTACAGATGGAAATATACAAGTTGGTACACTGTTACTGAGCATAAAACACTATTTTACTAAAATTTCAATGAGCCGCTACCACCTCAGGGGGATGGCTCACAAGGAGTCGGAAGAAAATCTTAAATAGAAGCATAGGTTGATATTCACATCATATTAAAGGTCTTTATTAGTAGAATACAATGCCACAAATCCGACTTTAAACGGACAACCGAGCCCAAAATGGCAGCTATTCAAAGATGGCTTGAATTTGAAATTTTTATGTGCTGAAGTTTTGAATCGGTTTAGTAATTTATTAGCTAGGAGAGTAAATTTTTGCAAATTAAATTGAAATGTATTATATTAATGTAATTTTACATTTTAATGCAAAATTTAAATGTGTTACATTAGATTACACACAGCTACTTATCAACATTTCAAATTTCAGCCATCTTTTAATAGCTGTCATTTTGGGCTCGGTTGTCCGTTTAAAGTCGGATTTGCGGCATTGTATTATAATAATAAAGACCTTTAATTTGATGTGCATATCAACCTATGCTTCTATTTAAGATTTTCTTCCGACTCCTTGTGGGCCGTCCCCCTGAGGTGGTAGCGGCTCATTTAAATTGTAATAAAATAGTGTTTTATGCCCAGTAACAGTGTACCAACTTGTATAGCTCCATCTGTAAAGGTTAAAAAAGTATTAAGCCGTCCCGGGACTTTTCACCAACCCTAATATATATATCTATATATGTGTCCGTTAACACGATAACTTGAGTAAAAAACGTCCAATTTCGATGAAATTTGCAAAAGTGACATTCATTACTTTAAGTTCGAAAACCAGAAAAATCGGACCATGGGAAGGAGGGTTTATGGGGGTTTTAAATTTTCCAAAAATCAGTTTTTTGCACTTTTCACCCTAAAATTTTTAAAACACTCAATTTTGGTTTTGAGCATTTTATAGAGCTTAAAAAAAATAATATAGTATTTTGAATTATTAACCTAAGTTAAGTGGTTGCGGAGAAAATCCAAAAAACGTGCTCATAAAATCTCCCATGTTAATCTTATGGGAAAAAGGTTTTTGGCTTTTCGTCAGTTCATTTTAACGTAAACTTCACATTTGCTTTTACAAATCAATTCAGCTATACAAAACAATCATTTCGGTGTTTAAATTGTGATTCTGCGTCCAACCGTTGCAGAGATATTCAAAGTGCTAAACACAGTACGTTGTCCAATGTTATCCTTATGGAGAATAAATAAAATTTGATATCTCGATTATTTATGAATGTATATTGATGAAACTTGGTATGTGACTTCTCGTAGTACTGTACTGGTATATTGATATTTGCACAAACAATTGATTTTTTGTTGATTATCCCAGGAGCAGCAAACCTGCATACTCAGCCCTAATGTTATTCTTATGGAGAATAAGTAAAGTTTTTTATCTCCCTTAACTATGAGCATAAATTAATAAAACTTAGTATGTAGCTTCACCTGGTTGAGTTATGTTGATAATTGCATAAAAACACATATTTTGTGTTCCTTGTTGCAGCAAATCTGCGTACTCAGCCCTAATGTTATTTTTATGGAGAATAAAAAAATGTTATAGATCAATTATTTATTTATGTATTTTTATGAAACATGGTAAGTGGCTTTATGTGGTAGTGAAACACATATGTATGCATTGGAAATTCGCTGAGTACGCAGGTTTGCTGCGACGGGGGTATTATATTTATAATTAATGGTTATTATAATAAATAATGTTATTTGTTTTTAATACAGTAAAGATAGGATAATTCGAAACTCTATAATT
The DNA here is from genome assembly GCA_963675035.1 of Allygus modestus. Classification (NCBI taxonomy): domain Eukaryota; kingdom Metazoa; phylum Arthropoda; class Insecta; order Hemiptera; family Cicadellidae; genus Allygus; species Allygus modestus. Next base: position 354,485,983 of record OY776112.1, read on the forward strand.
AAAATTCAATTTGTTTGATAGTTCGAATTTTATTACTGCGGTCCTTTGAGATTCGAACGATCCGAGTTCCACTGTATTTAAATGTGCTCACAACCTTGTCAAACATTTTTTATGATAAAATCTGTACAGGCTACAAGAAATGTACTCATCAAAACTATAAAGCGAACGCTCAAAATAAAAATATATTTAAGATTAGTTGTTGGCGACATTGAAAGGCACATCAGTGGAAAATAGTAAGCAACCCAACCCTACTACTACTGTTTACTACTGTACCAGTCGAGCCGCGGGCCGGGGCGATGGGGCTGTGTACCGTGTGCCTCGGACCGACGAAGAAGCGAGTAGACGGAAAGACAGTGCTGCGTGGGGGGAGGGGGGGAAATGAGGAGAACGCGCTCCTCTCTCCCCCCAGCCAGATCACACACACTCACACCACTGCCCGAGTTGTCTTCCTAGCGGCGCGCGGTGGCGACTTGTAGAACTACTGCTCCTCACCGCCAGACTAGCCTAGCGGCCAAACACCCTTAACCTGTACAAGGACTCAGAATTGTGTGAGTGGAAACATTTAACAGACATCTAGTGTTCGTCACATCCGAGACTAATTAACATGCAAATCCTATCCTACACTCTTATATGAGCAATGTTTGCTTGGTTGGTTGGTTGGTCGCTCAATTATCTCGAAAACGGCTCCGAGGATTTCCTTCAAATTTTGTAAATAACTAAGTTCTGGTATAAAAATATGTTCTAGACAGGTCTCGTCCCCAGTAAAAATCAAATAAACTTTAAAAACAAAATTGAAACGTTAAAAAATTAACATTGGACTTATGGAGTTAAAAATCAAAACAAAATAATTGTATCAGCTGTTCATAATCAATCAAAGAACTGTCAAAGTAATACTCATGTTGTTTATGATTATAACATGTGGTTTCGTAAGAGCAGAGATTAAAAGATTTGAGTGAAGATTTCATATGTAGAGTAGTAAAATAAATCAAAGGGACATGGAGCTATAAATAACAACTGGAGTTACCTTAAAAATGTAGAAAAGAGGCAAATGAGTTACACAAATCAGATTATCAATAGGGGGAAGTATCAATAGGGGGAAGTGGTGAAAAATCACTCCAGGTCATCTAAACAAACCGACTGGCCTTCCCCCGAGCAAAGCTCGGCCCCAGGTACTTGTACATTAAACATCGTACTTGCACAAAATGTTACTAAAATCGTATTATACTTGACTTGTGAGTCTCGTGGGCTATTATTGTGTGTGGCCTTTGACGTTTATTATAAACACCTAACATTTATCTTAGAGTTTTACTGTTTTTATCACAGTATATATTCGCCCTAGGATGTTAGCATAAAAGCCCAATTGTTGTGTTACTTGTTGCAGCAAACCTGCGTACTCAGCCCCAATGTTGTTCTTATGGAAAATAACAACCCATAAGGAATACTTTGAAAACTTTGCAAACTTGAAATGATAGTGATAAGAATAACGTTTCATCTGAAACAAAGGGACTCTTGCAAGTCTGTTTTACACAAGTATGGAATTCTAACTTTTCCCTCTATATATATTTGTCAGACAATCATTTTTCTAAACAAAATTACAAACTTTTTGTAAATAACCAATTAAAATTCACATATAATTTGAGAAACAGTAATAATTTGAATATTCCAGACCATTCTTTTGAGTTGTTTCAAAACAAAGCAAGATACTCGGCTATAAATGTATTCAACCTAAGAATAAATTAAGACATGGCTCGGCGAGGAAGGATTTGATCGTGTCCATTATTATTATATTAATGAAAAAGAAAATATTAACAAATAACAAACTCATTACTCGAGACAAATTGTGATAGTATAAAAAGTATTTTGATGACTTAAGGCCGAGTTGAAGTGGTTGAAATATACAAATTGAAGAAAGAGTGTATTAGTATGAAGACATGCAGAAAAAACCTTATTTCGCTTAACAAATTGACTCCAGGTAGTAGCAGATATAAAAGATACTTTTGACAGTATATTATAGACTAGGGCTCACCGTGCTGGGCGGAGGGTCCTGGCTCCACAGGGGGAGATGATGGTCGGGTACTGCCATGGGCCTACTGACGCCCGGGACACCACCCCCTGGACACCGCCGTCCCGGGGCAGCGTCCCGGCGCCCCATTGGCTGACGCCGCGACGCCATAGACCAATCACGTCCTGAGGACCCGCCTCTGCCACCCCCACGACCCACCCCCTCTTGGAGGAGGGTTCTTATTGAATTCCCAATAGATTCATGTTTTACGGGATTTAGTCTTGGTTGTTGTGCATTTTAATTTCTTCGTTTTTCTTTTTATAGCTCAGATAAACAAAATTTAAGGGGTAAAATTGATGTTACATTTTCGGTTCACATTTTCAGTAATGTACTGTAAAACCGAATATTAAATTATTTAATTTTTCGAATCGTCTTTTTGCTGATTTTAAAATGAAGATTTTAAAACTATTATCATCCTACTAGCTGTTATTAGCCCGTCAAAAATTACGGGCTTAAAACACGAATAAAATAGTTTTCATTAGTAATCAAATAAATGTAGTGGCTTCAAAATTGTTCTTTAAAACACTATAACTAAATATCTATGTTAGTTATTTAAAACGCTAATTTTGAAATGCATGTTCTGAAATGGGAAATCACCGTGCGAGATTGTAAGATGCTATTTGTAACAAAACATATTGCATATTAAAATATTCATTAGAATGTGTCCAAATTCTTTTTACGAAAGACTTATTACGCCTGCACAAAAAATAGCCCAAAAGAATAATTTGATGGTTTATTTTAAACTTTGTTGTTAGTATAGTTTTGGATATTGAATCAGATGCAGATTTATGTAACTTCAAGCCAAATTCTGTTTCTTAAAAACTGGAGTAAAATTGTATTAAATGTTTTTTTCTTTGGGCCAAAAGGTACACAGTCTAAATATTTACCAACACTTAAATTATATTTCGTCTGCTGACATACAAACTGTCTAAAGACAGACCAACAAAAAACACAAAATTAGCTAAAATGAATAAATGTGTATGTATTTAATGCTAATAGTGGGATAGGTCCATAGTCCTTAGTTTTCCTATCCCTTTTATCAAAATTTCTTACTAGAGTTTCATCTACCTTCACCCAATCGGTGTAGCTTTATCTATATAATCTACAATGTATCGTGTCGGAAAGATTCAATGGGGACTCAATGGTCAACTGGGTGAGCCTATAAGAGTGCCTAAAACGGAAATGGCTTAGAATATATATAGATTATGAATTTCAGCTTTGATCGCAAATTGTTTTCCCCATATAAAAGTAAACGCCCTGAGTCGCTCACTGACTCTCCGACTAGTCGATCCGCTGAACATGTTGTTTGTTGTACACTAATTTTTTGGTCTAAAATAGGTTAAAGTAAAGGTTTTGATTCGGATTTTACCGGAGGTCATCCGAGTTCCAGTGTTATTCTATGGACATTCCTATATTTGATATTTTATTTGAGCAGGAGATAACAAAAAACAAATGCTCATTATTCTAAATACAGTAGAGTCCCGCTATTCCGAACTAATTGGGACCGAACCCTGTTCGGTTTAGCGGGAATTCGGAATAAGCGGATTTCGTGAATAGTATCAACTTGCTATGGCTACGGTTATCCTCATAAATCTGGGTAAACGGCGGGAGAAGCTAATTTTGAAATACTCGACTCGAATTTTCGAGTAGTCTCTAATACTTGCTCGGCCTTCGAGTATTATAAAATACTGGACAGTTACTCGAAAACTCGAGTACTCGCCCACCCCTACAGACTATAAACAGCTTTTTATTATTTTTTTACAAAAAACCTACGTGTTCTCAATTTTCCCTATTTTAAAGTAATTTCCGAACTCGAGTTCGGAATTGGCGGAATTTCGGAGTGGCGGGGTTCGGAATAGCGGGACTCTACCGTAGTTAATAAGGTTAATCACAGAATATCACACACCCAAACTGAGTATTTTAATACTGAGTAGGCCTACTGTGTCGCTTAGTGTTATATCATTTGAGTTCCTATGACTATTGTCTGTGATTCGGTAGCATTTAAGCATCTATCTCATACTCGTGCTTATTAAAGAATGTTTGCGATCCAAAAACGCATTTATAACAACAACAAAAAAGGCTAAAAAAAGGATAAGGGCCAAAAAGGGTCCTAAGCCCCTGGGGAGGGGGCTAAGGGGGAAAATGCTTTTTAGGTGTTTTTTTTTGTTTTTTGTTGTTTTTTTTTTTACTTTGTAGTTACAAAGTAAAGTGCCATGCAACTTCTCTAAACAGACGTGCGAAACCACCTGAACCTGAGCAGACCCGGCACCTGTGTACGGTCTTACTGAATACCTACTCTGTACACAGCAGGTCCATAGGAGTTTGTTCAGCACCTGTCACCTCAGTGTCACAGAAACTATGCGTGTACCGTGTAACTTTCGTGAGTGATGATATCGCAATTTTGTGACAGTATGAAGTGGTTTCGCAAATGTATCGAAGAAAATTAAATATTTTAGTTTGTTTCCGTTGGTTATAATTTTCCACTGAGTCTGTAACTATTAAATACGTAAGAATTCCGTACGTTTGTGTCTAGATATGACCGTCTACGGGGAATTAGCACCTCGGAACCGGAGGTCTATTAAAGGTGATTCCTCTTCCTCCTCTTCGGGCGATTGTGGTAAGTCGATTTCTTAAATATAAAACTGTTCCTGGTTAAGACGGCCCCACACATTTGCCCCAAACAAGACATCGGACTGAGTAGGATTTGGGTCGAAGGGAGAAAATCCGGTAGTTGGTGAGGCCTCCGAACTAGACATAGAACAAGCCATCGGCCCAGACATCGGACCGAGCACTGAGCGATCTCGAGGCGGTTTTAGCGAATTTCCCCTATAGGGAAGAAGCTATTACCGTAGTCGGCATGGTAAGACCTAGGCCCGGGACCAAGATAACTTTTCGTTCTGATGACCCCAGACCCCAAAAACACCATTCGTTCGAAACTGTATATATATATATATATATGTATATATGTGGTCCGTGGGTGCGATAACTCTCGTAAAAAAGGTCCGATTTTGATGAAATTTGGTACAAACGTGTAAAGCAGCATTTATGACTAAGTTCGAAAACCAGACGGATCGACCTATCCGAAGGGGTATTTTGGGGGGGTTTTGTACCCCAAAAATGGGTTTTTTAAGTTTTTTACATACAGTTTTTGAAAAAGTAAAATATATTTGTTTCCATTGGAATCAGCTTAAAAAGACGCACAATTTGATGTTTTAATCATTGCTCTACGTCAATTTGTTACTGAGATATTGAAAGTGCTAAACACAGTACGTTGTCCAATGTTATTCTTATGGAGGATAAGAAAAATTGTATATCTCGCTTATTTATCAACTTATCCTGACGAAACTTGGTATATTGCTTCATTTCATTGTGGTCTGTTGATATTTGCACAAAAATCCATTTTTTGCCCGATAGATCCCGTAGCAGCAAACCTGCATACTCAGCCCCATGTTATTCTTATGGAGAATAATTAACGTGTTATCTCCTTTAATTATGAACATAAATTAATAGAACTTCGTATGTGGCTTTACCTAGTTGAGTTATAATGATATTTGTATAAAAGCCCATTTTTAGTGTTCCTTATTTCAGCAAACCTGCATACTCAGCCGCCATGTTATTCTTATGGAGAATAATTCAAATGTCATAAATCGTTTATTTATGAATGTATATTGATGAAACTTGGTATGTGGCTTTATGTGGTATTAAGATAAATTAATATACATTGGAAATTCGCTGAGTATGCAGGTTTGCTGCTACGGAGGTATTTTTAAGAAGGATCAAAGAAGGATCGATCCGACTCCTGTTTCGGGGTCTGGATCGGGGTTTGGTAGTGTCTGGTACCTCCGTTCGCTGCCGTTACATCGCTCGGGGTTCGGTAGTGTGTGGTACCTCCGTACGCTGCCGTTACACCGCTCGGGGTTCAGTAGTGTGTGGTACCTCCGTACGCTGCCGTTACACCGCTCGGGGTTCGGTAGTGTGTGGTACCTCCGTACGCTGCTGTTCCACCGCTCGGGGTACGGTAGTGTGTGGTACCTCCGTACGCTGCTGTTCCACCGCTCGGGGTACGGTAGAGTGTGGTACCTCCGTACGCTGCCGTTCCACCGCTCGGGGTTCGGTAGTGTGTGGTACCTCCGTACGCTGGTGTTCCACCGCTCGGGGCTCGGTAGTGTGTGGTACCTCCGTACGCTGCCGTTCCACCGGTCGGGGTACGGTAGTGTATGGTACCTCCGTACGCTGCTGTTCCACCGCTCGGGGTACGGTAGTGTGTGGTACCTCCGTACGCTGCCGTTCCACCGCTCGGGGTTCGGTAGTGTGTGGTACCTCCGTACGCTGCCGTTCCACCGCTCGGGGTTCGGTAGTGTGTGGTACCTCCGTACGCTGGTGTTCCACCGCTCGGGGCTCGGTAGTGTGTGGTACCTCCGTACGCTGCCGTTCCACCGGTCGGGGTACGGTAGTGTATGGTACCTCCGTACGCTGCTGTTCCACCGCTCGGGGTACGGTAGTGTGTGGTACCTCCGTACGCTGCCGTTCCACCGCTCGGGGTTCGGTAGTGTGTGGTACCTCCGTACGCTGCCATTCCACCGGTCGGGGTACGGTAGTGTGTGGAACCTCCGTACGCTGCCGTTCCACCGGTCGGGGTACGGTAGTGTGTGGAACCTCCGTACGCTGCTGTTCCACCGCTCGGGGTTCGGTAGTGTGTGGTACCTCCGTACGCTGCCGTTACACCGCTCGGGGTACGGTAGTGTGTGGTACCTCCGTACGCTGCCGTTCCACCGCTCGGGGTTCGGTAGTGTGTGGTACCTTCGTACGCTGCTGTTCCACCGCTCGGGGCTCGGTAGTGTGTGGTTCCTCCGTACGCTGCCGTTACATCGCTGGGGGTACGGTAGTGTGTGGTACCTCCGTACGCTGCCGTTACATCGCTCGGGGTTCGGTAGTGTGTGGTACCTCCGTACGCTGCCGTTCCACCGGTCGGGGTTTGGTAGTGTGTGGTACCTCCGTACGCTGCCGTTCCACCGGTCGGGGTACGGTAGTGTGTGGTACCTCCGTACGCTGCCGTTACATCGCTCGGGGTACGGTAGTGTGTGGTACCTCCGTACGCTGCCGTTACACCGCTCGGGGTTCGGTAGTGTGTGGTACCTCCGTACGCTGCCGTTACACCGCTCGGGGTACGGTAGTTTGTGGTACCTCCGTACGCTGCCGTTTCACTGGTCGGGGTTCGGTAGTGTGTGATACCTCCGTACGCTGCCGTTCCACCGGTCGGGGTTCGGTAGTGTGTGGTACCTCCGTACGCTGCCGTTCCACCGGTCGGGGTACGGTAGTGTGTGGTACCTCCGTACGCTGCCGTTCCACCGGTCGGGGTTCGGTAGTGTGTGGTACCTCCGTACGCTGCCGTTCCACCGGTCGGGGTTCGGTAGTGTGTGGTACCTCCGTACGCTGCCGTTCCACCGGTCGGGGTTCGGTAGTGTGTGGTACCTCCGTACGCTGCCGTTCCACCGGTCGGGGTACGGTAGTGTGTGGTACCTCCGTACGCTGCCGTTCCACCGGTCGGGGTACGGTAGTGTGTGGTACCTCCGTACGCTGCCGTTCCACCGGTCGGGGTTCGGTAGTGTGTGGTACCTCCGTACGCTGCCGTTCCACCGGTCGGGGTTCGGTAGTGTGTGGTACCTCCGTACGCTGCCGTTCCACCGGTCGGGGTACGGTAGTGTGTGGTACCTCCGTACGCTGCCGTTCCACCGGTCGGGGTTCGGTAGTGTGTGGTATCACCGTACCCTGCCGTTCCATCGCTCGGGGTTCGGTAGTGTGTGGTACCACCGAACGCTGCCGTTACACCGCTCGGGGTTCGGTAGTGTGTGGTACCACCGTACGCTGCCGTTCCACCGGTCGGAGTACGGTAGTGTGTGGTACCTCCGTACGCTGCCGTTCCGCCGGTTGGGGTACGGTAGTGTGTGGTACCTCCGTACGCTGCCGTTCCATCGCTCGGGGTACGGTAGTGTGTGGTACCTCCGTACGCTGCCGTTACATCGCTCGGGGTTCGGTAGTGTGTGGTACCTCCGTACGCTTCCGTTCCACCGCTCGGGGTACGGTAGTGTGTGGTACCTCCGTACGCTGCCGTTACACCGCTCGGGGTTCGGTAGTGTGTGGTACCTCCGTACGCTGCCGTTCCACCGGTCGGGGTACGGTAGTGTGTGGGACCTCCGTACGCTGCCGTTCCACCGGTCGGGGTTCGGTAGTGTGTGGTACCTCTGTACGCTGCCGTTCCACCGGTCGGGGTTCGGTAGTGTGTGGTACCTCCGTACGCTGCCGTTCCACCGGTCGGGGTACGGTAGTGTGTGGTACCTCCGTACGCTGCCGTTCCCCCGGTCGGGGTTCGGTAGTGTGTGGTACCTCCGTACGCTGCCGTTCCACCACTCGGGGTTCGGTAGTGTGTGGTACCTCCGTACGCTGCCGTTCCACCGCTCGGGTACGGTAGTGTGTGGTACCTCCGTACTCTGCCGTTACATCGCTCGGGGTACGGTAGTGTGTGGTACCTCCGTACGCTGCCGTTCCATCGCTCGGGGTACGGTAGTGTGTGGTACCTCCGTACGCTGCTGTTCCACCGCTCGGGGTTCGGTAGTGTGTGGTACCTCCGTACGCTGCCGTTCCACCACTCGGGGTTCGGTAGTGTGTGGTACCTCCGTACGCTGCCGTTCCACCGCTCGGGGTTTGGTAGTGTGTGGTACCTCCGTACGCTGCCGTTCCACCGGTCGGGGTACGGTAGTGTGTGGTACCTCCGTACGCTGCCGTTACATCGCTCGGGGTACGGTAGTGTGTGGTACCTCCGTACGCTGCCGTTACACCGCTCGGGGTTCGGTAGTGTGTGGTACCTCCGTACGCTGCCGTTACACCGCTCGGGGTACGGTAGTGTGTGGTACCTCCGTACGCTGCCGTTTCACTGGTCGGGGTTCGGTAGTGTGTGATACCTCCGTACGCTGCCGTTCCACCGGTCGGGGTTCGGTAGTGTGTGGTACCTCCGTACGCTGCCGTTCCACCGCTCGGGGTTCGGTAGTGTGTGGTACCTCCGTACGCTGCCGTTCCACCGCTCGGGGTACGGTAGTGTGTGGTACCTCCGTACGCTGCCGTTACATCGCTCGGGGTACGGTAGTGTGTGCTACCTCCGTACGCTGCCGCTCCACATTGCACCGCTCGTTGGTTTCCGCGCTCAATATGTCCGATCCGATGTTTTTATCGGGAAAAGTTGCCCTGCTCGATCCCATTTCTTGTTTGATGTCTTGTACGGGAAGAAGTCCGGTATTGTGTTGCCGCCTTTAAAGGGAGACTGCGGGATGCTTGGTATTTGATATGAAAACCCCGTGAAAATATGCAATATGCATTCGTTTTTAATTACAAACGCGTTTTACACCACCCCTTCTGATGTGCAGTATATTAATTTGAGAAATTAACCGCAGTAAATATTGTTTGATTTATACCAATAATTATTTTATACATTGATTGTTAGTTCAGTTACAAAATTGCGTAATAAAGGAATATAAGAAGATATAGGAGATAAGAATACTGTATGTAAGAAGGTCGGCGACAGGGAGACATTCTAGTCCAGTTGTGCCCGTTGTTTCTACCATTATGAAAGTTTATTGCCAAATCTCGTGGTATCATTTTTTTTATTTCTTGAGTCTTGTTAAATATTTAAAATTGAACATTTCAAACCACCGACATTTTTTGAAGTAGAATATTTCACATAAATAAAATGCTGGCATTTGATGACTATTTAAAACAAATATAAATTTGATTTATTTTCTTTTGTTTGTTCGATATTTGTGTTTATTTATGTCACCACGCCATTTCTCCCAGAGACTTCTCGTCAAAGTTCCCGTGATATCTTATGGCGGAGATATGATTTTATCAGATTATTGATGAACGAAGTGAATCACTGTATTGATGAAGAAGTTTCAGTGGCCGTGTGTGTGTGTGTGTGGGTGGATGTGTTATCGAAATACTAAATAACTGTAAAACATTTCTTAATGAAATTTTGAAGGAGTCATTTGGGATACCAAAGGGATGTTTTAACACAGCATTTGTATTTTATTTTGGATTCAACTACTGAATATCAAACATTAAAATTAGGTTTAATAATTATTAATAATCCAAAATAAAATACAAATGCTGTGTTAAAACATCCCTTTGGTATCCCAAATGACTCCTTCAAAATTTCATTAAGAAATGTTTTACAGTTATTTAGTATTTCGATAACACACCCACCCACACACACACACACGGCCACTGAAACTTCTTCATCAATACAGTGATTCACTTCGTTCATCAATTAATTATTAAACCTAATTTTAATGTTTGATATTCAGTAGTTGAATTGGTTTTCGTAGTAAGCTATTGACTATGGTTGTCTTTAAAATGTCAGCTGTGATTTATCTGTGTTTCACTTGAGGGATTTTTATCCCCTATATGGGATATTTTGACTGCTTGTGGGATAAAATGGGATTGTGGGATAAAGTGGGATTTTTTTGAAATCGGCATTACGTCTGCTAGTTTGCTTACAACTTACGACCAGAGCACCTTAGCAGTAGCACTTCTAGTGGATTTTCTCGCCGTACTGGCAGTTGCGGGGTTTCCCATTTTGTAACCTCGCTGTCCGCACCTATTATGATTTTATAAACGTCACAGAACGAACACTGAATCATGTCAATTTCGCTGGCCGAGCCATGTTGGAATTAACAACACTATTTGCCATTATTTAGTACCTACTTCGTACTCTTTAGTACTACCATTAAAAATATTAGTACCTCTCACGTAAATAAATTATTTAATTTAGTTAATTCACCGTATCATTTGACCTATGTCGCATTGCTCAAAATCCTTTGAGGTACTAAAATGTAAAATACCTATAGGTAATTAGTAGATCTAAATAAGCTCTATCTAACGGTATAAATATTGTACTAATACATTATTCAATAATCATATAATATTTAACATTAATTGTGTTGCAATGTTTAACAAATCAGTGGGAAAGTGTGGGATATGACGAGGGATACTATAAGGGAGAGTCTGGGATAAAGTGGGATTTTTTGTATCAGTGCGTGGCATATTTTTACCGTAGAGTGGAAACACTGCATATTTGTTTATAAATCACAAAAAATTTAAACACGTTTTCAACTATGAAGTTAGGTTATGTTTTGTTCCATACATTTTGTTATTTTGAAATAATTTAAAATGTGAGTGTTATGTAAATTGGTAGTGTTTTGTCGTGTTTAAAACAATACTTAGCCTATATCTATTTAGATTTATTATTAGTTTATTTTTTACTGGAAAACTTCGATGTAAAAGCTAAGTGTTTGGACTAGTGATGACAAATTAATACAATAGGTTTTGGAATTTTTGAATTACTCGGACAGTATAACTCTGTAACACGACTGACTGTGATTGATAATCAAGCGTGTTGTAGACCTATAGTAGTTTCTTTACATTGTGAACAAATTACTTGATGGCAGACTTACTAAACGACCATACGTGCAAACTATCTTTATTACATGTAATGTACCAAATAAGCCTCACTGTCACCTAATGACATGGGATTAAAGTTTTGTAATCTACCGGTCAGTAAAATAGTCTGGTTACAGTTTATATTTGTTTGCATTTTCTGTGGTTAATATTGATTTTCATACAAAATCAAGATGTCCAAAACTCCTTAGTCCCAACCGTCTACATTGTTCAACTAATTACGATGTAGACAGATTGCCCTCCTGAAAAATTGTCATTAATGTAGATGTTGGATTTTGCTCTTAAATATCTCGTGCTGCGATTTCAGTAGCTTGTGTATTTAAATCCAAACTAACATATATTAATGATGTAAACATTTTTAAATTTAAGGTATGAATTTTATAAGATACTGTTATATAAATAAATCATTGAATACATTTGTTTACATTAAATGGGTTTAAAACAAGTATACTTCTGTATTATTAACCCCCTGATTTTGGAACTGGAAATTAATAGGTGTAATAATAATTGGCAACTTTTCCCTCAGGTTATATATTTAAAACTCATCGAAAACCATCCGGTGTCAAAAATATATTAGTCATTGGCCGAGTCATAAAAAAGCGTGAACAGGAGCTAGGACCTGTGACCAAATAAACGCAATCAGTTCAATCTAATTTGCTAGGTACACACAGTGGTTTTAAGAGGTTAATTGCTCCACCTCACCCTCCAGGGTTAGATGGAAACGTATTCCGCATATTCTCTATTCATTGTTGCTAGATTAGGAAACCCCAGCATAGCTGTATAGGCACGTTTTCCACAAGCAGGAATTTTGCGCAGGTTACCAGAAGGTTAGGATATAGCAGGAAAGGAAAGGGTAGGATGGGACAGGCAGCCAAATTGGCCTTTCAGAGTACCAACTCCCGTGCCTTGTGACAACTGTGATCAGGCTCAATGTGGACCCGCTCTGCCCTCCAACTGGCCAACCCAACGGATGGGGTATCCATGTAAAACAGCCAGGGACCATACATTCTCAGGTTGGGGACCAACCCCTGAGTTTCCGCCCCGAGCCGCTGCAAGTGGAGGGACCAAAGGTGAAAGGGAAGTTTGTCATAATGGACATCCAAAAAACTTCATATGTAATGACAATTTCATTTGCTGTACCCAATGTCAGCATCCAAACTGGTATAGACCAGTTTTAAGGTTGTCCTAGGACGAATATTCTCTATTGGTCAATGCTAACCCACCAAGTTTTAATAAAATTAATCAGTATACAAGAGATATATGTTTTTTATTTCTTATAAGAATAACATCGGACAATATACGTAGTTTACTGCTGAATGGAAATTGAAATATGCTCCACAACCATTAGCCGAATAGCCTACTAACGAAATACTAATTTAACCGTCTGTGGATTGGAGTACTAATTTTTAATCTTTTAGAGCTTTTTATGGCAATGAGATAAAACTGTTGAAATCTGCTAAAAATATTTAAAGTTTATAAGAAAGGTAAAAAAACTGAAGTTTGGGATCTCTTAAGCCCTGTAATTTCTGAACCCAAATTTTTCTAAAAAATCAGGTGGTATATTTTATTAGAAACCTAATATAAACCACCAAATAAAAAATCCAAAGATTTCGAAAGCGGCTCCTCAAAACTGCTCCAGACCTATATACTACGTTGTTGGGTACCAAAATATTATGGATACCTCTTTGTTCTTCCCTCAGGGCTCTGCCTTTACTATCACTCCCAACTTTTAATTTTAACGTATGATTCGTTGGATTTATTTTGTTAAAGCAGCATCTCCTGAAAGATGTCCCCACGTTTGATACGCCACCCTACTCAACCATAGACCTCCACCGCACAAGAAAATTGTCTATGTTATTATTTACGCCTTTATTAGTAATTTTAGAAAATTTTCAATTATACAAAAAATTGTTGTTATTTTCTTTTAACTCCGACCTTAGAGCTCCGCCTCGCTGGCTTTAAAAGTTGCCTTGTTAAATTTATAGAGGAAAGATGATCCTTGGGTAAGCGTTCGGGAGTTCGGGTCAGCGTTCGGGTTGAGTACTACTAGCTGGTCAGACAGACATTATTCTGTCCTAATGTCACTGAATTTGTTTTATGTCAAAAATTCTCGTTCTTTTTCATGATGAGCTCGTTAGCTACGCTCACTTGCCTATGTTTATATAGAGCTTGCTTCGGTATTGAAAATGAGTTGCTATTCAAATAGATTTATTATTTCTATAATAAACATATGTTTATATGCTTTTCAAGTATGTTTAGATATCATCCTTATAACAGCTGTTTGATGAAACTAAATAACTAACATACAATCCCGACTTTGTTTTATGTATTTAGATAATGAAAATCACTTAATAATATCTTGCCATGACAACGTTAATATACACTAGGCAGAAATACGGATTTTAGCAATTCGAAATTTAAGTAATTGCACAACGCCATCTGTAGAGCCTGATATAAGTGTAGGTTATATTATATAAATCAAACAGGAAAGTTGGCCGGGCTGGTAAGGGCCCTCACTTGCATTTAGGGTGTAGACCAGAGCCTGTACAGACCTAAATTCAGCCCTGGCCGTCTGTATGCAGAACTTCAAGCATGCTAGAATCCAGAATCATTGTCCCTGTCTCGTGTACATTCTATGTGCCTAAGAGTAAAAATATGTTATAGTCAATCAATACAAATGCTGAATTATTTTGACTCAATCCTATCCTACACTATAATATGAGTAAGGTTTGCATGCTCGCTTGCTTGGTTGATTGCTTGCAACTCTGATCTCAAAAACGGCTCCAACGATTTTCTTGAAAAATAGCTAATGTGTCCTTCCAACTACTTGTGTTGTAAAACCTGATATCTGGGTTAAAAATAAGTTCTAGACATGTCCCATCCCCAAAAAAATCAAATAATGTAAAAAGCCGCTATGGAAAATTGAAAAAATCACATTGGGCTTTTAGAGATTAAAATAAAAGCAAAAGAGTCATAACAGCTGTTCAAAATCTTTCAGCGAACTCTCAAAGTTATACTCATATAGTTTAAGTACTACCTGGGGCTGAGATTTTCTAGGGAAAGGTCAATCTTGTTTATGACTTGGAGTTGTTTTTCACTATGTACCCTACTAAAGAGCATTTTTGAGGTCACAACAGTTGTTATTATAATGCACCTTTGAGTCATTCTGGATATGACCACTCTACATGTAATCTTCATTCAAAGGATTTATTATCTGATTTTATGGAACCACATGGAACTCATGTTGTTTATGATTATTAACATGTGGTTTCCTGAGAGCAGAGATTAAAAGATTTGAGAGAAGATTACATATATAGAGTAGTAAAATAAATCAAAGGGATGTTGAGCTATAAATAACAACTGGAGTGACCTTAAAAATGTAGAAAAGAGGCAAATCAGTTATACAAATCTGATTATCAGTAGGGGGAAGTGGTGAAATATGCTCCAAGTCATCTAAACAAACTGACTGGCCTTCCCCCGAGCAAAGTTCGGTACCCAGGTATCATATACTCTAATATGAGTAAGGTTTGCTTGTATGTTTGCTTGCTTGCGACACTGATCCCAAAAACGGCTCCAACGATTTCCTTCAAATGTTCAAAATAACTAATTTCTGGGATAAAAATAAGTTCTAGACAGGCCTCATTCCCAGGAAATATCAAATAATGTAAAAAACTAAAATGATAGGTTAAAAAAATTAATATTGGGCTTATGGAGTTTTAAATCAACACAAAAGAATTTTATCAGCTGTTCATAATCAACCAGGGAATTGTCAAAGTAATACTCATGTTTTTTATGATTATTAACATGTGGTTTCCTGAGAACAGAGATTAAAAGATTTGAGTGAAGATTATATATATAGAGTAGTAAAATAAATGAAAGGGACTTTGAGCTATAAATAACAACTGGAGGAACCTTAAAAATGTAGAAAAGAGGCAGATGAGTTATACAAATCTGATTATCAGTAGGGGAAAGTGATGAAATATTACTCCAAGTCATCTAAACTGATTGACTGGCCCTCCCCCGAGCAAAGCTGGGCCCCCCCAGGTACTCTCGTGTTAAAACGGATATGAGAAGGGTGTTACCACTCCAGTAGTCAGTAGTATTTTTTATTTACATTAGTCCTAAATTATCTGTTCTTGCCGTTGTGGAGTTAAAACGGATATGGGAATGGTGTTACCATTCCATTAGTAAAATATTTGGCTTATTAATTATCTTTTCTTGCTGTTGTGGAGTTAAAACGGATAACAGAAGAGTGTTACCAATCCAGTACCTGCCTACATATATTTAAAAATTCAGTCTTCGTTCATCCTCTTACGGGAAGAATGAGCGTACACCTAGTTAAAAGCACGTTTCATACGCAAACGTTTCTATTTCGGGAGTCTACAGTTCTGCGGGTGGTTTTTCACGTTTACTTGTATTATTTTATCCTGCCGATGCTAATGAAAATCTGTGGGGCTCCTTTACCCCATCCACGCTGCATCGTCTAGAACACTTCATTGACTGTTAGTGAATTATGCTTTACTTTTATCTAAAAGACAGTTGTCAAAAGAACGTGCAGGTGTTGAACTGACTCGTTCAACGGCTCACGTTAGCTTGACAGCGCCTTCCATTTTAGTTTATGTTGACGGCAGTACACGTGTGTATTGCAGGGTTTTATTCAAGTTTGCAGGCGCTGTTTTAATGTCTTAAGTGAGCACGCGACCTTGGACCGACCTTCCCCCCTGCCACCCTGGCGCCTGGTGGTAGCGTTATCTCTATTTTATCGCTCCATTCACTCTTATTTCCCGGAATTAACTGATTTACCAGTTTTCTTTAATTTCATTCATTATATTTGTATTAATGTCAGTTCTCTCTTTTGGATAGTAAATAAAATGTAGTATCTCGATTATTTATAATCGTATATTCATAAAACTTGATATGTGGCTTGACCTAGTTGTTGTCGATTGATATTTGCTCAAAAATCATTGTTTTATTAATTTTTCCATAGCAGCAAGTCTGCCTTAATGACTCTTATGGAGAATAAGTAAAGTTATAAATTTCCCTTAATTATGAACCCAAATTAATAAAACTTGGTAAGGAGCTTCACCTGGCTGTGTTATATTAATAATTGCATAAAACCCACATTTATTATCTTCCTTGTTGCAGAAAACCTGCTTACTCAGCCCTAATTATGGAGAATAAATAAAATGTTATACATCGCATATTTATATATGTATTTTATAAGACTAAGTAATTGACTTTATGTTGTAGTGAGTCACGGTTAGATCATGTTTCCGATACGATTTGAATAATCAATTCACTGAGTACGCAGGTTTGCTGTGACGGTAGTGATGTGGGCCGGGTAAATACCCAGCGGGTAGGTAAATAAAAACTGGGTATTTACCCGGGTACTTACCCCAAGCCCCGGGTAAATACCCAAGACGTGG
Organism: Allygus modestus; assembly: GCA_963675035.1. NCBI lineage: Eukaryota > Metazoa > Arthropoda > Insecta > Hemiptera > Cicadellidae > Allygus > Allygus modestus. The sequence continues at coordinate 354,502,978 of OY776112.1, forward strand.
GTATATATGATTTGTATAACATTTAGGGGATTTTTACTAGGTTCATTTAATTTCCCATGTTGTAAGGATTATTAAATTATCATAACAACTTTTTTGAAGAGTATTTATAACATGGTTACCACAAGCATTTAACTTCTGAACAAGAACGAGATAAATTCCCAGGACAGGGTAAAGTGGGTATTTACTACTTTGATGGTCTTTTGGAGTCTTTAATAATTATAAAATTTTGTAAGAAAAGAGTTGACATTCAATTACATTGTGATTTTGTTCTGTATTCATCCAATTATAAAATTACATATTTTTAAATTTGTACAGTATGTCTCGTATTTAACCAGTTCCTTCATAGTTTTGCGGTGGTGTCGTTCGTACGCTTGACAGGGCTTTTTACAAAAATTGCCATGTTATTTATTTATTGGTAAAATAATTAATAAATGTAATCAATAAAGTATCCTCAAATGCCATACATTGATAATAACAAGGGTAGTAAGGGTAAATGTGAATTACACTGGCGTTTTTACATAAAATATCGTAAATACCCAAAATACCCGGGTATTTATGAATTTTGGGTATTTACGCCGAGTTTCAAAACCCCGTGTATTATACATCACTATATGTGACGGTTCTGTTATTTTCTTAACAATGAAACTTAATGTTATTATTTGTAAACATTTACCCAATTACCTCAACGTAACCAAACCGTAAGATTTTCTTATCGTGAAATGTCGAAAATATGAAATGTCTTAGTATTTTGTGGAGTTTATCTCTCTAAAATGCTATAGAATCCGAAACACTCGTAGAGCCATCAGATGCTCTCCGACTCCTCGGTCCACACAATGTTCATTTGCCGACTCCTTCCTATCTTTTTCCAAAAAAAAAACAAAACAATACAAATTCAAAATGCCATTTTCGAGCACAATGTCCTTATTTTATGACGGTTCCATGTTGCCTGATCAACTGGGAGTGATCCACAAACTGCCTGTTTGCTTCTAGTGTAACCGCACCACCCGACCAAGCAAGCGCCTCCAATGTAAACGCAACCCCACGGAGCAGACGCGCATAGCACAGCGTCCGCACTAACATCTTCGACATCATAGTTGTCGAGAGTCACTCAGTTAGATGATGGTTGACAAATACGACTTGACTAACTTGAGCACGTTTATTCGTTCATTTCTTTATGAATCAACTCGAGGTTCAAATTATGTTAAATTTTAAACTTAAAACCGTTTTCTTCAATTCAAACCAATCAGACGATGATTTGTTTTAGAATAATTTGCAAAAATCATATTCCGGCTGGACTATAATATTAGCATTACGTCCCTGATCCTATAAAATCCGCATTAGCGCCCTAGCAGAGCGGGAACCGGGCAAAGTCAGGTGCAGCAACTGTTGAATAATGCATTCGGCGCGAAAACCAGCAGCTGGCTGTCGGATTACCGCCAAAATGATCAGAGATCAGCTGTTCCCAGTCAACACGAGATATCCCGTCCACCGTAGTACCACAACTTGCCACGCAGTGTACTTGTCCGATACATATGCGGCACATAATCACTACGAGGAATGCGACCAACTTGACTGCTCCCAAATGCAATTTACAACCAAAGATAAACACCTCCGTCGCAGCAAACCTGCGTACTCAGCCGAATTTCAGAAGTAGCTCTAAAATCCTAATCACCCCGTGAAGCCACACTCCAAGTCTGATCAAAACTACACAATTGTATCACATCAATAAGCAAGATAAAACATTTTATCGATCAGTTAGCCATGTACATATTGATACGCTAGGGTTTTTTTTCTTCACAGTCATAACTCGATAACGGCCGGATTTTAACGTTTGAGGTGCCAAGTTAAACATATAAACAAGCAAGAAAGGTATTTTTACGTAGTTTTGCCAATACGTCTCATCACTTAAGAGGGGGCTCCAGTCCTCTGTGTCTACCTGTTTTTCCCATAAGACCAATGTTAACTTTCAAAGTCCGTCCCTCCTCAACGGGTTGTCCGAAATGGATTATTTATGGTTCGTTTTAAAGATCAAAAATATATCTAGCGATTTTCGTAAGCAGAATTTCGTTATCATAAACAGTTTGAGCATAAAAAATCGTGAACATTGAATATTTTGGAATTTTATTGATCGATTATTATTTGCTATATCGAAATTCTGCTGACTGAAATCGCTAGGTATATTTTTGCCCTTTAAAATGAGCCATAAATCAACGATATCGAATAATCCGTTGAGGAGGAACGGGCTTTGAAAGTTAACATTGACCTTATGGGCGGAGCAGGTAGAAACGCGAAAAGTTTCGTGACTGGAGCGCCCTCTTAAACACAGTAAAGGGATGAAATTTCGGAACAGTGGCGCTATCCGATGGCGGAAGTCTACACTACGTGTTGATTGAAAGTACGTCGTTATCTTCCGTTTGAATATCAGATGTTTTGTTATGTTTGTTTACAACTGAAGAAACCTTTCGTTTGGTAAAAACTTGCTCGGATTCGAGCATCAGGGCAACTAGTTGACATTAACATTAACATGAGTTTTACCACAAAAATGAGTTGAATAAGACCACGAAAAGTGACGTTTTTGGGCAAAAATCAATGTTCCACAACCAAATGAAGTCATATACCGAGATTCATTAAAATATATTCATAAATAAGTGACATCATTTTATATATTTTCCATAAGAAAAACATCGGGCAACGTAGTACTGTGTAGCAACGGATGAGCGGAGAACGACAGTAACAACAAATTATAGTTTTTTTAGCTGAATTTATTGGTAAAAATAAATAGGAGGACATTCCTATTAAACTTGAGCTTTCTACGATCTAAGTGCAGCCAAAGATGGTTATTAAAATTCGCGTATAGTATAAGACCCTACAAGCTTTTACCTCTAAATGTGATTATAGACTCAGATCGAATGAAAGTGCGCGAAGGAACTCGCCTTCACAGAAAACACAATTTTGTTGCAAAGACAAAACAATAGTTGCAACAACAAAAATTTTGTTGAAATACGGACAACAACAATATTTGTTGAAATAACCAAATTATTTTTATGAATGTTATTTCGTTGTAGCAACAACATTTTTGTGTATTCTAACAAAAAAAATTGTTAAATGAGCAAAATGTTTGGTTGGTACAATGATTTAACCACAAATAATAAAGGTTCAGATATGATATTATATTACCATTTGCATTATTAGGTATTTTTCTATTTTAGCTTTAGAAAAATATCAGGACAAAATATTTTGTTGAGAAGACAACATATGTGAGCAATTCCATTTTGTTTTTACAGACAAATGGTTGTGTTACTACTAATAATATATTTTGTTTCCTCAACAAAATAAATATGACGAAAAATATTTGGTTGCAACAAAAATACACTTTTTTCTGTGTTCACATTCTTTAAAGGCGGGCGACCTTACAAATTCGTTGACGAGGCAAAATAAAACTTATTGTAGTTAGTGGATGAAATCAGCCTTGGACATTTTTGTATTTTATCAACAAGAGTTGTTGGTGGAGTCGGTCCTTCCGATGTAAGGTTTCTCGCGTAGCTTATTCATGTAATCATGTGTCACTGTCATAAGGCGTGTATTGTCGTTACAATTTATATGGATGGCTTTCTAAGATAAAAAATTGTTGTTCTGAAAAAATATTCCAATTCAATTATTTCTGTAGAGAGCTTATATTATATTGTTTTAACCACTGGTTTACGTTTGATTCCGAGATTGGGAGTAAATTATTGGAATACAATAACATAATAATCTGTGGTCCTGTTCGTGATCACTGCACCAACGGCGACGTGCGACGTGCGCCGTGCCACGTTGTTCGGCGTCGAGAGCTCAGCCATCGGGCCAAGCGCGTCCACTCGGCCTTGAGATTCGGTAGCAAGCCACACACGACTCGTGCGACGTGCGACGTGCGCCGTGCCACGTTGTTCGGCGTCGAGAGCTCAGCCATCAGGCCAAGCGCGTCCACTCGGCCTTGAGATTCGGTAGCAAGCCACACACGACTCGTGCGACGTGCGACGTGCGACGTGCGCCGTGCCACGTTGTTCGGCGTCGAGAGCTCAGCCATCAGGCCAAGCGCGTCCACTCGGCCTTGAGATTCGGTAGCAAGCCACACACGACTCATGATTGGCGACGTGCGACGTGCGCCGTGCCACGTTGTTCGGCGTCGAGAGCTCAGCCATCAGGCCAAGCGCGTCCACTCGGCCTTGAGATTCGGTAGCAAGCCACACACGACTCGTGCGACGTGCGACGTGCGACGTGCGCCGTGCCACGTTGTTCGGCGTCGAGAGCTCAGCCATCAGGCCAAGCGCGTCCACTCGGCCTTTAGATTCGGTAGCAAGCCACACACGACTCATGATTGGTGACGTGCGACGTGCGACGTGCGCCGTGCCACGTTGTTCGGTGTCGAGAACTCAGCCATCAGGCCAAGCGCGTCCACTCGGCCTTGAGATTCGGTAGCAAGCCACACACGACTCGTGCGACGTGCGACGTGCGACGTGCGCCGTGCCACGTTGTTCGGCGTCGAGAGCTCAGCCATCAGGCCAAGCGCGTCCACTCGGCCTTGAGATTCGGTAGCAAGCCACACACGACTCATGATTGGCGACGTGCGACGTGCGACGTGCGACGTGCGCCGTGCCACGTTGTTCGGCGTCGAGAGCTCAGCCATCAGGCCAAGCGCGTCCACTCGGCCTTGAGATTCGGTAGCAAGCCACACACGACTCATGATTCATAAGTACTCTAAACCTAAAACACTTAAGGGGGCCATACACATATTACGTAACGCATTTTTTGTCATTTCAGATCCTCCCTCCCCCACGTAACGGCACCATAACGCTTGACCATACCCCCCACCCCCCTAATTTGTTACGTAAATCGTAGTAGGCTTTTAAAACAGCTTCAACCTTTTAAACATCGTTTTATTAACAATTTGGAATATGGATTTCGATGAATCATTAAACTTTCTTTAAATGACTTAAACTAACTTCCATTGTTGTCATTTAATGACTTTATGTTGTTTAAATGACAAAACTTTGTAATCACTTTTTTCAAAGAAAATTTATACAAACAAACAAGACTGTTACAGTTCGGGGCACAGTGCTTGGCGCTTGGTTGGCGTATGCTCTGGAATGACTTTTCGCCTCTATATGGCTTAGTACCATTAGTGTTACAGAATAATTTTGTCAACAGAAACCAAAATTAAATTAAATAATTTTAAAATATTGGTTTTAGATATTTTCGTGTTTGTCTGCTTTTAATTATGAGAAGTTAGAGTTGGTTCTCGCCTTTCCCAGGCGTCAAGCACCGTGGCGCGAACTGTACTAATAATATAAACAACAAAATAAACTATTTCAATAGATACGGGAGTGCGCTAGCTCTTAGGGTTGTCACTCCTCACCTGATCGTCACATACAGTTCATTTTGGTGTCAAATTAAAGGCGTCGTCGTCCTCTAGTGAACGACAATTTTGAATTTCGATTATTTTGTTCAAATAAGTGAGAAACTGTACAGTAATACAATTGATAAATTTATAATAAAACCATAATGGTCAAATTATTAAGGAAATCGACATTTTAACTCATTCGAGAACCACTACACCTACACGAATGTTTTGTGACTATCGGGTGAGGAGTAACGGAGGTAAAAAGTTAACATTGGTCTTATGGAACCAAACTCCAAGATGGCGTCTGGCCACTTCCGGTGACGAAGACTCTTAAATTAATCGCAAAATGAACTGAGTATTTCTCTTAATCACATTTAAGTCCCACTCTAATATCCCGGACTTGTTCGCCGCCGCTTAGCATGACAAAGGCCCGTTTAGCGTCGGCGGTCCAAATATTTACATATTCGCGCCCCAGATGTACACGCACCCCAGCCAGCAATATGCTATTGTCATTGTGTCATATTGTCATATTGTGTCGCGGCCACGCGCCTCCTCTCCTCGCATTGTCCATCAGCCTCACTCGATTTTACGGCGATTTGACATTGGCTAATTTTGTTCACGATTTTCCGCTGTTCGTCCATGTCCAATTAATAACATTTTATATCCGGCTTATTTCCAAATGTATTTTAATAAAACTCAGTAAGTGGCTAATGTGGTTTTGATGTATTACAAATTATTGATATCTGCATCGCGCCTGCCGCAGAAAATCTGCATACTCAGGCCAAGGTTTTTACTGCGGGGAATAATCGCATACAGTTATATACAACGCTTATTAATGTTTACATTAAGTGAAAGATTTTTCAGAAAAAATATTCATTCCGCTTACAGAAAACATGCAAGAAAGGGGAATGAAATGCGTTTTTATAAATTGATTTAAAACCACCTCTACGTGGAAATCAAACAAGTCGTGTCAGATCCAGTAAGGCAGTTTTCCTCGAGAAGCGAACAAGATCAGGACCATAAGATTAACAGACATCTTTGAGATGGACATTTGAGTAAATCCGATATCTATTTTTCTGATGCGGAAAACGTCTAAAAATCTAAAAATGTATCTTCTATATCTATAAATACGAAAACCCGATCATCCTCTAGGCCAAACCTCTACACCAACAACTACGATATTTGGCACGTATTCTTTCCATAACGTAGGTAACCGCTAAGAAAGGATTTTACTAGATTCACATAGGGCTCCGCCCCACGGGGAGTCAAAGTTCCAATCTAGTGTTATTCTTATGGACATTTACTTTGGTTAGAGCGGTTGAAACTGCTAACAGCTGATCATTATTCGTAGTAGTTGCACGGGTTACCACGGAATGCAGCTCACAACACAAGTTTTATTCCCGGCTATAAACCGGGTACAATGGCAACTACTGTGTATATTTTATTCTCCGTCAGAATTACTTTGTGCAGGAAGTACAGCAACTAAACCTGTCGGGATCACCTTATTAGGGCTCCGCTGTCAAGTGTGAACGCGTGCGGGGGCGGGTGGTGGGGGTGGGGTCGGGGGGCGGAAGATCATTGGTTGCTAACGAGCGAGTCAGCCGCCAGTTTCAATAAGTCGCATTTCGCACGGCCGCCGTGGCTAAGCGCGTTTTGCACGGCGCGGTACAATATGCTGGGGAGCATCATCCCTGGCTCGCTCGCCGCTCGAGCGCGTCAATGGTTTAGTGGATTACGCGAGCGTCTTTGGACGACCGTGTGACGCGCACTGCTGTCGATAGTGTGACGCGCACTGCTGTCGATAGTGTGACGCACCCTGCTGTCGATAGTGTGACGCGCCCTGCTGTCGATAGTGTGACGCGCACTGCTGTCGATAGTGTGACGCGCACTGCTGTCGATAGTGTGACGTGCAGTGCTGTCGATAGTGTGACGCGCACTGCTGTCGATAGTGTAACGCGCACTGCTGTCGATAGTGTGACGCGCACTTCTGTCGATAGTGTGACGCACACTGCTGTCGATAGTGTGACGCGCACTGCTGTCGATAGTGTGACGCGCCCTGCTTTCGATAGTGTGACGCGCCCTGCTTTCAATAGTGTGACGCGCACTGCTGTTGATAGTGTGACACGCACTGCTTTCGATAGTGTGACGCGCACTGCTGTCGATAGTGTGACACGCACTGCTGTCGATAGTGTGACGCGCCCTGCTGTCGATAGTGTGACGCGCCCCGCTGTTAATAGTGTGACGCGCCCTGCTTTCGATAGTGTGACGCGCACTGCTGTCGATAGTGTGACGTGTCCTGCTGTCGATAGTGTGACGCGCCCTGCTTTGGATAGTGTGACGCGCACTGCTGTCAATAGTGTGACGCGCCCTGCTTTCAATAGTGTGACGCGCACTGCTGTCGATAGTGTGACGCGCCCAGCTGTCGATAGTGTGACGCGCCCTGCTGTCGATAGTGTGCCGCGCACTGCTGTCGATAGTGTGACGCGCACTGCTGTCAGTGTGACGCGCACTGCTGTCGATAGTGTGACGTGCAGTGCTGTCGATAGTGTGACGCGCACTGCTGTCAGTGTGACGCGCACTGCTGTCGATAGTGTGACGCGCACTGCTGTCGATAGTGTGACGCGCACTGCTGTCGATAGTGTGACGCGCCCTGCTGTCGATAGTGTGACGCGCCCTGCTGTCGATAGTATGACGCGCACTGCTGTCGATAGTGTGACGCGCACTGCTGTCGATAGTGTGACGCGCACTGCTGTCGATAGTGTGACGCGCCCTGCTTTCGATAGTTTGACGCGCCCTGCTTTCGATAGTGTGACGCGCCCTGCTTTCGATAGTGTGACGCGCACTGCTGTTGATAGTGTGACGCGCCCTGCTTTCGATAGTGTGACGCGCACTGCTGTCGATAGTGTGACGCGCCCTGCTGTCGATAGTGTGACGCGCCCCGCTGTCGATAGTGTGACGCGCCCTGCTTTCGATAGTGTGACGCGCACTGCTGTCGATAGTGTGACGTGTCCTGCTGTCGATAGTGTGACGCGCCCTGCTTTGGATAGTGTGACGCGCACTGCTGTCGATAGTGTGACGCGCCCTGCTTTCGATAGTGTGACGCGCACTGCTGTCGATAGTGTGACGCGCGCGAGTCATCTACGCCTTGTAGGTGTTTGCGCAATCGCCAAACACATGACGTTTCAAAAAATCATAGCGAGGTCAATTTTTTTTCTATCTGGAAGCAAGTGGTAGGACTGGAACAGCTAGAAATATCCTTTCTCGTCGTACACGATATAATGACAAAATATCTCTAAATAGACTTACGGTAAAATTAGAAATTAGTACCTTTTCACGTTAGCTATACTAGATATCACCGATAACAATTATCGATCGGCAAAACTCGATTTATATACATGAAACATATGATTGATATGTTGATTCCTTACTCTTTGGAAAGAGGGAAAAATGTAGTATCACTATTTGCCTGGTTGGTAGCCCTGGGCGGAATCTGAAGTCAGCATTGACAGCCGGCCGGAAAATCAGTCTGTTATTTCATAGATCAAGAATGGTTATTCACAGTAACCATCGCGACGCGTGTCTCAATGTAATCGAGTTTCCTTTCTTATAAAGTATGCGATAGCAATTTTGTTTATAAATATATTTATACCAAACTATATATTTATGTGTAGGGATATGACTAAAGAATCATAGTAATTCGCTCATTTTGAATTATTAGGTGTCAAAAAAACTTTAGCTTTGAATAGTAAAATAATTTGTAAACAAATATATAAAGTTTATAGTAAATGTATAATAATGATATGAATTTGATTGTTCCACTGTTCATTCTTATATCTTTATAATTCTACTATTATAACCTTCAAAAAATTACGTTTTATTTATTCATTTATTGTTATATATATTTTGTTTTGGCACTTGAAACTGCTTGCGCACAAAATGGCCATTTTCACTATTTCCGATTTATCCTGTATAATACATATGTAAAATTTCTATTTTTATGATTGTTATATATTTATACGTAGGGGAATAAATTCTACACATGGAGTATGTATTGATTTGACCTTACAAAATTCGCCATGTATGTAGTACAATTTTACTTTTGACGTTTCAACGAAAATAAAATCATTTTTTCCAATTTTTTCCATTTATTTCGAAAATGACCTTTCTGAAACTTTTTTATTTTGCCATTTTCAAATTAACCTTTCTTTTAAAAATAAAAAGAATATAAGGTTCAATAGGTTTCCGCATTATTCCTCGCATTGCTGTGAATTTTCCAAAACACCCTTGCAAATCCTGGTCAAACTGTGAATCACTGACGGCACACCTGGTCAAACTGTGAATCACTGACGACACACCTGGTCAAACTGTGAATCACTGACGGCACACCTGGTCAAAATTTGGCATCACATTTGGAGGGTTAAATCACTAAACAATCGATGACCCGAAACGTCAATCAGTTGTGTTAACCATAAGAAATAAAGACACGATCTCCTACAACTGGAATTTTGGATACCCACCCGACATACAGACATTCACTGTCATCCATTTAGACTGAATTCATAATAATAAGGTTGTAAATACTCGAGTCAGTTAGCATTGTTCCCCTTAGGCGCGGTTGAAAGAAAATATCTTTTACGCCTCTAATTGCCTAACACCAGCGAACTTGAAATACAGCCCGCCAAACGTAAGCTGGCACTTGGCTGCTAGGTAGAAAGGGAAGCCGTCTAGGTGTCACCCCGACAACCCGTCACCTTGGCATTTTGGCCACAGGCGACAACCTGTCACCTCATAAAAATATACCGATGCCATCAAGGTGTCACCCCGTCAAGTTGTCACCTCTTTTCTAGAGGTGATTGTTTGTCGTATGCAGAGACGACAACCTGTCACCTGGCACGCTTGCGTCAAGCTGTCACCCCGACAACCCGTGACCTTCTCTACTCCCAGGTGACGATCTGTCGTCGCCGTTCACGACAAACCGTCACCTCGCACGCTCGCGTCAAGGTGTCACCCCGACAACCTACCACCCCGCTCCATCTGTTTCCGTCTTCTTATAACGCAAAAATAGGCTTTCTCCACTTGGCTTATCAGCGCTACCATGCTTAAAACAAATAATAAACTTTTAAAAATTATAAATTATTCATGTTTAATCTTCTACCGTATTTAAAACTACATTAATTTAGAGGCACGGTCGTGTCTCGTCGCCAAGTCCACCAGTAGACGACGAGCAAACGACGACGCGACGTGAGTAACTATTAACACGAAGGAAAATGAGGCGATTTTTCGATCCACCAAAAAAGAAATTTAAAGCCCTAATTTGACCTAATTCAGTTTTGACACGTTAAAAACACCAAAATATACGACAGTTTGTATTAGAGTTTTAACTAGCAAAAAATTACAAGTTTCGTAAATTGTGATCGAATCTTCCACCTCTATGTTCAGAAAGCCTAGCGACTTTATTTCTCATCAAACCTAAATGAAATTTCAAAGTCATTCATATTTTTTCTCATAGAAGTGCCTTATGATACTATGAATAAAGATTAAAATCAAAATATATCAAAAGTAATCACTTTAAAATTTTTCATTTCAATTTTAGTTGACTTTTAAAACGTAAACAAAGAAGATGACACAAAGAGTAGGTTTCGCAAGTAAAAGGCTGAAAAAGCTGACACATCAGGATTCATATATTCTCTGTAACCCGTCCAAAGATCAAGTATGTTTTCAAATAAATTTATGATATGCCAGGAATTGTATCTTTGTGGCTACAAATAAAATTTTAGATTGGCTTCATTCGACTTTAAAATTTAAAAATCCTATTACTTTAAATGAACAATTTTCGTAACTTAGTTTCAGAAATCAATCCATGTATATTTATATATATATTTATCCTTGTATATTTATATGTTTCGCGGATCTAGGAAACGGCTCTAACGATTCTCATGATTTTTTTAACTTTTAACTGCAGTCATGCAGTTAAATTTTGTGTAAAAAACGCAATGTTTCGAGAAAATTGAATTTAAAAGTTGAAAAATTTATGATGTAGAACCTTATGGGTTGCCCTGTTGGTTACAAAATAACAAGGAAATAGTAAACAAAAGAATCATCAGGTGTTCATAAACAAGCCAAGTTGCATAATCTGATTTTCCCCCAAGCAACGGTCAACCAGGTACTAATAAATACTACTTGAACACATAATTTTTCACTTGTATAATAAAGATTAAGATACGGTATTATTCTCTGGGAGTCTAGAGTCTAGAAAAGAACGCTTTGCCAAAATATTTAAAAAAATTTTAAATTCTAACATTACATTTCATTTATATTTTTGAAATTCTACTATATTATAAATTTAAATCAACAACTATAGTAACCAGTACAGATATTCATAGCCATAATTACTAGACAAAGACACATAGACAAACTCCTCATAGATTGGAATTAGCCGCTACACTACCTCAAAATCTCGGGCCAAAATCGCTTAACAAATTACCAGAAAACTTATCATTAACCTCGGAAACAAAATTTAAAATTTAGTTAAAGAAATACCTTTTAAAGTTACAGAAATAACAGTTAAATAAAGATAGTTTCTTATACATTATAACCTTAACACGAGATTGATCTAACATAGTTTATTCTCAACTCCAAAAAAATTATATCTTAAAGAATAGCGTGTGAAGTCTTCATGATAGGTAGTCGTTTCATAGTCCTTATAAGCCATCTTAATAAACCTTCATAATAGCGTCTTAATTTTTTAACATACCAACTGATAAAACCAAATAAGCAATAACTGTAATAAAGCATATATGATGAAGTTTAACCTTATAATTTATTCTTTGGGGTTTCGTCTTAAAGGCAACAACAAGAAACTGGTTTATAACCTCAGTTTGAGCGTGGCGTAACCACGGGAAACTGCTAGTAGGCCTAATCGTATAACGGTTGGTCCAAAAATAGCGCTCACATTTTGTTTTGTGACAGCACAGTTATTTCGTTGGTTAGAGAGATGATTTTTGCGGTGAACGGTTCTTTAGATACTACCATTTTTTCATATCAGTGGTTTCAACTATTCAACTTTTCTCATGAAGGCGGCATAGAAAATAAATAGTATGTAAATTCTATGCGAAGTGTGATTTGCGGGGTTGATCAAATTCCCACGATAATCAATCACATCACTTTGAATCTAGCAATACGTAATGACAAACTCAACAACATTTCGTCAGATCCCATCTAGTAACGGAAAAATGCAATGATATAGACACGAATGAGTACGCGTGAGTACGCTTTGAAAAATGTCTTGCCTTATGCCTATAAACCAACTGCAGCTTGCACATGAAACACATTTTCATTATGGTCACCCCCCAGTGAAACTTATTTTTAACTACTAAGGGGATTGTGTTGAAATTTTTCGATGACGTTTTGACGAAATTTTAAAATCATTTCTATAATGACTACTTCTGCGGTATTGCGAAAGTTTTTTAACTACCTTAGAATTATTATAAACATGACAAACAGCATTGAAGCAAGCTGAAAAATACGTTTAGTAGAATTCACGCATTATAAATTTTAAAACCACTGATAGAACCATTCACCACAAAAATCATCAGCGGTTTTGTTGGACCAGACCAAATATAAAGTCTAAGAAGCTCTCTCTATTGCAGTGTTAAACGAATTGATTATGTGTGCAAATATGTAATTTTAGTTCAAAGGGAGGAGCCTATCGGGGTGGCGATTTGCTGTGGTGTCAAGTTGTCGGTTGCATCGACGTCAAACCGCCACCTCTCACGCTCGCGTCAAGGTGTAACCCCGACAAGGTGTCACCTCCTCTCTTTGGAGGTGACGATTAGACGCCTCCGTACACGACAACCCGTCACCTCGCACGCTCGCGTCAAGGTGTCACCCCGACAACCTGTCACCTCCTTCAAATGGTGACGGGTTTTCGGGGACGATGCGCGTCAAGTCGTCACCTCAAAACTTGTTTTAAAAGGTGACGGTTTGTCGGGGTGACAGGTTGACGGGGTGACACCTAGACGCGGTCCCGGTAGAAAACCTCAATTCGTCGTTCTGAAAACATCAGCTACTGGGGTATGGACAGTAGTCTATTTTATAGTGGCCATCATCCCCGTAGGTCACTGGGTCAGTGTATTCCAAAAGTATTTATAACTGCACCTCCACCCTCCCCTCACCCTCGGCTCGCGACCGGTCCACGTTTGGCGGGCTGACACCTGACACCTGTGACTGTGAACGAACAGCCTCATCAATCTGTGTTCATACCTGCACCTCCAACCTCCTCTCACCCTCGGCTCGCGACCGGTTCACGTTTGGTGGGCTGACACCTGACACCTGTGACTGTGAACGAACAGCCTCATCAGTCTGTGTTTATACCTGCATCTCCACCCTCCCCTCACCTTCGGCTCGCGACCGGTCCACGTTTGGCGGGCTGACACCTGACACCTGTGACTGTGAACGAACAGCCTCATCAATCTGTGTTCATACCTGCACCTCCGACCTCCTCTCACCCTCGGCTCGCGACCGGTCCACGTTTGGCGGGCTGACACCTGACACCTGTGACTGTGGACGAACAGCCTCATCAATCTGTGTTCATACCTGCACCTCCACCCTCCCCTCACCCTCGGCTCGCGACCGGTCCACGTTTGGCGGGCTGACACCTGACACCTGTGACTATGAACGAACAGCCTCACCAATCTGTGTTTATACCTGCACCTCCACCCTCCCCTCACCCTCGGCTCGCGACCGGTCCACGTTTGGCGGGCTGACACCTGACACCTGTGACTGTGAACGAACAGCCTCATCAATATGTGTTTACACCTGCACCTCCACCCTCCCCTCACCCTGGGCTCGCGACCGGTCCACGTTGGCGGGCTGACACCTGACACCTGTGACTGTGAACGAACAGCCTCGTCATTCCGTGTTTATACCTGCACCTCCACCCTCCCCTCACCCTCGGCTCGCGACCGGTCCACGTTTGGTGGGCTGACACCTGACACCTGTGACTGTGAACGAACAGCCTCATCATTCCGTGTTTATACCTGCACCTCCACCCTCCCCTCACCCTCGGCTCGCGACCGGTCCACGTTTGGCGGGCTGACACCTGACACCTGTGACTGTGAACGAACAGCCTCATCAATCTGTGTTTATACCTGCACCTCCACCCTCCCCTCACCCTCGGCTCGCGACCGGTCCACGTTTGGCGGGCTGACACCTGACACCTATGACTGTGAACGAACAGCCTCATCAATCTGTGTTTATACCTGCACCTCCACCCTCCCCTCACCCTCGGCTCGCGACCGGTCCACGTTGGCGGGCTGACACCTGGACCTGTGACTGTGAACGAACAGCCTCGTCAGTCTGTGTTTATTTTATACCTGCATCTCCACCCTCCCCTCACCCTCGGCTCGCGACAGGTCCACGTTTGGCGGGCTGACACCTGGACCTGTGACTGTGAACGAACAGCCTCGTCAGTCTGTGTTTATTTTATACCTGCACCTCCACCCTCCCCTCACCCTCGGCTCGCGACAGGTCCACGTTTGGAGGGCTGACACCTGACACCTGTGACTGTGAACGAACAGCCTTAACAATCTGTGTTTCTTTTAAATTGACTGGAAAATAACAATGGTCATTTCGGCCGTACTGCTCTGATTGAAATACATAAATAAAGGAAAGAGCACAGAAAGAGGTAGTTTTTGAGCCACTAAAAAAGTGTTATTCTAGGGAAAAACTCATTGTCTGTGAAAATTATGAACTGAATATTGATGGGCTCTGCGCTGTAATGTTTTAACTAACTGACTTGGTAATAAATTAACTCGTTACAACACCTTTTTTAATTTTTTACTTCAATCGATTCAATCTTTATTCGAAGCGCGGAAGAGGTTGAGTCGAAGCTACAGGTTACCTTAAATCTGAGGTAAGCTAAGAGTTTACCTGGTCGTTTTTTTGTAGTTGTTTGTTTACTATAAGCCAGGTACTGTTATAGGGTCCTGTGCGTTGCGACAGGGTCGTGTCGGCACAGTCTTCCTGCATGCTCAGAATCTCGATTCATAAGTTAAAGCTGATGAACATGATACAATTGTTATGGGAGTATTCATGTAAAACACAAAATCAGAACGTGGTTAATGTTCTTAAGTTTTAGTTGTTTTCTGATCCATCAATAATGAAACCAAGATTGAAACTTTTAAGGTGAGCAAAGCCATCTTAATCATGATGATTTTTCATGATGATCATCGTTATGATATTTAGCGCAAGATATATTGCTGAATACGTTTTTTGAATGTTCATAACATTGATTAATTGAGTTTTCTAATGTAAAAGAAAGAAACCGGTATTATTTTATCCTAAGCTTCTAAGTGATAAAATAAACTCGACGGATATTTAGTTTGTATGATTATTTTTTAAGGAAATGCAATTTGGAGTACTATAAGAGAATATCAAAGCCATTTAGAGCTTTTATTTTGTTTACATATGTTATAACAAACATTCTTAGTTTATTGTCAAAGAACTTTAAAAGCATACGGTGTAAACCAACAGCTGAGAAAAATTGATCCATGGAATAGGATTAGTGGAGTGGGGATGGTTTGTAATCATAAGGATACAGAATAAACATTGCATGTTAATGTTTTAGTTTATGCGGGCAAGGCTGAGACAAGCAGCTGTTTAGGCTAGTTAAATTTAAAATATTACTTTTACATTTAGGTATCTCTTTAGTTTTTCGAGTTTAGCTTCAATTAGACACTTGTGTTGGCAGCCATATTGAATGGGGCGGGAGAGGGAGAAGGGGAGCCACAAGCTGTTACTGTAATATACCTCCCCCGTATCATATCTAGCATTGATCTGCCCGCCTGTCTGCCGCACTGGCTGTCTTTTGACCTGTGTCAAATATAAATTAAATTAATGATTTATGGCAAGGGTGGGAAAAATGATATAGAGAATTAACTAGGCAAACGTAAAAATGTAGAAGAGGGGTTATATCTTAAGCGGTAAATTAAATGATCGTACTCACGAAATGGTTTACTTTACCCAAATGCAGGAAAATGTGTACACCTATGGCATTCGTTGCGACTAACCTCAAAACAACTTTGTACTTGACAACTTTGTACTTGACAACTTTGTACTTGACAACTTTGTATGGACAACTTTGTACTTGACATGGAGAATGCAGCAGGTAAAAATAGTCTGGTACACTATGTAACGTTGGCAATGTAAAATTAGGATTAATCGAGGTTGTATACTTTGGCCTTTGTATGTGTTAACACTTCATCCGGTACTTGACGAATCTGCCTGTCAAAGTCGATTTCAGTTCTAGGTGAAAGGCTTTTTTATAGATGACTAGCTGGTACCCGGCGCGTTGCTGCCGCTGAAGAGGCATTGAATTTGTTTTATGTCAAATACTCGTTCATTTTCAATATGAGCTCGTTCGCTTCGCTCACTCGCCTATCGAAAAAAAGAGTTTGAGTTGCCATTCAAGTCATTTTTTTTATTTCCATTATGAGAGTTGCCATTCAAGTAGGTTTTTATTTCCATAATGATAAACAGCTGTTTAAAACATTTTAAGTTATAGATATCTTCTATACCTATAAAAGGCAAAGCCCTCACTGACTCACTCATCAAGAATTCTCCACCTTCCCATGTAGGTAGAGAGCTGAAATGTTGTACACTGATTCTTTAGGTCAACTAAGCAGTTTACACGCCGGTATCTCCATAGGGCTCCGCCCCACTGACCTTCAAAGTTACCATGTTATTCTGATGGAAGAAAGATTTGTTTTGATGATATCAGATGACTAATTAAAAATATTGTAAACAGCTGTTGCTATTCTACACAAACAGTAAAACCACGGTAGAACGTTGATTTATAATTCTTTTGAACTGGAGTAAGCCAATAATGTTAAAAATGGGCGAGTGTCTTTCAAACTCTACATTACCACCTGTTTCTTTAAAAAATTTTACAAACAGCTGTTATTATTCATTGGTTTGTTTATGTTTATGATCTTTATTTTGTGTTGTGGTGTGACAGGTTAAAAGCTAATTTATTGAATTTGTTTATGTTTATGATCTTTATTTTGTGTTGTGGTGTGACAGGTTAAAAGCTAATTTTTGAATTTTATGATATTTTAGTTTTTTTTTGTTTTTGTCATGAATACACAATTTTAGTAATATTTTTATTTTTATTGGTTTCTTTTATATATTGAATTTTTGATATGGATACGAAATTAACACTATTTGGACAAACAGACTCACAGTAAATTCAAACGGGGCGAAGCCCGCGGGTAACTGCTAGTTATCTGATAAAATCAAAATAAATCTTTCTTCCATAAGATTAACGTTGAAACTTTGAAGTCCAGTGGGGCACAGCCCTAATGTCCTAGGACTTCGGTTAATAGCCTTTAACCTTCCCAGGGTTAACCTGTGTTACTATGCAAAATTTCAAAGCAATCGGATGAACGGTATGGCAGCGCATAAAATACGAACGGACAGACGAACAGACGTACAAACATTGATTTTTATATATTAGATAAATTCAAGCGCTCAATTGTTTACAAAATTGAATTAGCTTTGCCAGTTTCAACCCGAAAACCTAAATTTAAAACAACAATTTTCAAATTCTTTTAATCAAATGGGAAATCGGCCGTGCCAAATTTGATAGTATTAAGTTTTCGTATCAACACCCTAAACAGTAAACACCGTAGCATATTGCATGTGAACACGTTCGCTAGGTTTCGTACATGTGTAAGCATTGTGAAACGTCCAGAATTCTCTCGCACTTCGCCCCATTGGCCCTACAGTGACAGACTATCGTTTGATTTGGCGAGGTGGACATAACACGTCCAGTATTAGTCGCACTTCGCCCCATTGGCCCTACAGTGACAGACTATCGTTTGATTTGGCGAGGTGGACATAACACGTCCAGTATTAGTCGCACTTCGCCCCATTGGCCCTACAGTGACAGACTATCGTTTGATTTGGCGAGGTGGACATATCACGTCCAGTATTAGTCGCACTTCGCCCCATTGGCCCTACAGTGACAGACTATCGTTTGATTTGGCGAGGTGGACATAACACGTCCAGTATTAGTCGCACTTCGCCCCATTGGCCCTACAGTGACAGACTATCGTTTGATTTGGCGAGGTGGACATAACACGTCCAGTATTAGTCGCACTTCGCCCCATTGGCCCTACAGTGACAGACTATCGTTTGATTTGGCGAGGTGGACATAACACGTCCAGTATTAGTCGCACTTCGCCCCATTGGCCCTACAGTGACAGACTATCGTTTGATTTGGCGAGGTGGACATAACACGTCCAGTATTAGTCGCACTTCGCCCCATTGGCCCTACAGTGACAGACTATCGTTTGATTTGGCGAGGTGTACATAACACGTCCAGTATTAGTCGCACTTCGCCCCATTGGCCCTACAGTGACAGACTATCGTTTGATTTGGCGAGGTGGACATAACACGTCCAGTATTAGTCGCACTTCGCCCCATTGGCCCTACAGTGACAGACTATCGTTTGATTTGGCGAGGTGGACATAACACGTCCAGTATTAGTCGCACTTCGCCCCATTGGCCCTACAGTGACAGACTATCGTTTGATTTGGCGAGGTGGACATAACACGTCCAGTATTAGGTAGTCGTCAAACTTCGTCAGTATGTCTCCATATCTCCATGTCGTTCATTATTAATGACTGGGATTGTCAGGCCCATTTTAATTTCATTGCACAGATACTCGGTATCCATTTATTATTTTATAGTAATGTTTAGTATCATTTGCTTTCCCGCAGTGGCTTACAGCAGCAAACCTGTGTAATCAGTCCCCATGTTATTCTTATGGAGAATAATTAAAGTTGTATAAATCGCTTATTTAAAAATGGATACGGATGAAACTTGGTACGTGGCTTCACCTCCTACTTGTGGTCTGTTGATATTTGCCTTAAAACCTTAATACTTTGTGTTCCTTGTTGCAGCAAACCTGAGTACTCAATCCCCATGTTATTCTTATGGATAAAAATTGCCATTTTATATACGTCTCATTTGTATATATATATATATATATATATATGAAACTTGGTAAGTGTCTTTATATGGAATTTATATAAATATGAAATTCGCTGAGTATGGACCTGCAGCATAGAACTCTTATTGTCTAGTGATGGAAAAAATTACCTGATTAAAAACATGATATTTAGGCTACGTTTATCACGTATTCTGTCTACCACGTTGGATAGATGCATTAGTATTTACCGTTAAAGAATTGCTGTGCTATGTGGATTCTAACGTTTAAGATGCGCGCCTATTATTCAACGTAGAAATAGGTAGAAATTACTGCTATACCTTTCCTGTACAAGTTTCTAAAAGATAAATATGAAGATGTTTTATTTGTTGACAAACACAAAGTGAGTGGTGGTAAAGTCAGTGGTGGGAAGCCTTCGTGCTGCGATGATAGCAACCTCGGGCTATTGAGACTTTCAAGTGAGGTTGCACAGCGATGAGAATGGGTAAGATTTGACGTTATTTTATAGGCATTTTCTTATTAAACATAAAGATATATTATCAAGTAATTATATCATCCATAAATACGATTTTCCGTTTGTAAGTTATTTTAAACTGTCAACTGTTTTTACTTTTGCCGATATCGATTGTGATGGTTAAATAATAGAACATAGGTCATGAAAACGGTAAAATAATCCAGCCATTAAAAATCCCTTTCATTGTAATACCATAAGAAAGAGGTTCGTTTCGGAAATAAATGTTCGCTTGACACTCTTATGGTTTCCTAATGACAGAAATAATACTCGTAAATGCCATATAATTCAATAACTTTAATTTTGAGTCAAACTGGATTGGTTTTTAATTTGTTTAAAATAATTTCGGTGTCCTAAACCAGCAGTTGTCAACCTGGGGACTCGCGGAGAGGAAATGTGTCATGGCGGATATGTAGTCTATGTTGTACAACAATAACTTGTAATAACCACAAACAGCCAAACAGTTCAGATGTTTCCAATCAGTAGTTATATCTCAACCTGGGGACTCGCGGAGAGGAAATGTGTCATGGCGGATATGTAGTCTATGTTGTACAACAATAACTTGTAATAACCACAAACAGCCAAACATTTCAGATGTTTCCAATCAGTAGTTCTATCTCAACCTGGGGACTCGCGGAGAGGAAATGTGTCATGGCGGATATGTAGTCTATGTTGTACAACAATAACTTGTAATAACCACAAACAGCCAAACAGTTCAGATGTTTCCAATCAGTAGTTCTATCTCAACCTGGGGACTCGCGGAGAGGAAATGTGTCATGGCGGATATGTAGTCTACGTTGTACAACAATAACTTGTAATAACCACAAACAGCCAAACAGTTCAGATGTTTCCAATCAGTAGTTCTATCTCAACCTGGGGACTCGCGGAGAGGAAATGTGTCATGGCGGATATGTAGTCTATGTTGTACAACAATAACTTGTAATAACCACAAACAGCCAAACAGTTCAGATGTTTCCAATCAGTAGTTCTATCTCAACCTGGGGACTCGCGGAGAGGAAATGTGTCATGGCGGATATGTAGCCTACGCTGTACAACAATAACTTGTAATAACCACAAACAGCCAAACAGTTCAGATGTTTCCAATCAGTAGTTCTATCTCAACCTGGGGACTCGCGGAGAGGAAATGTGTCATGGCGGATATGTAGCCTATGCTGTACAACAATAACTTGTAATAACCACAAACAGCCAAACAGTTCAGATGTTTCCAATCAGTAGTTCTATCTCAACCTGGGGACTCGCGGAGAGGAAATGTGTCATGGCGGATATGTAGCCTATGCTGTACAACAATAACTTGTAATAACCACAAACAGCCAAACAGTTCAGATGTTTCCAATCAGTAGTTCTATCTCAACCTGGGGACTCGCGGAGAGGAAATGTGTCATGGCGGATATGTAGCCTACGCTGTACAACAATAACTTGTAATAACCACAAACAGCCAAACAGTTCAGATGTTTCCAATCAGTAGTTCTATCTCAACCTGGGGACTCGCGGAGAGGAAATGTGTCATGGCGGATATGTAGCCTATGCTGTACAACAATAACTTGTAATAACCACAAACAGCCAAACAGTTCAGATGTTTCCAATCAGTAGTTCTATCTCAACCTGGGGACTCGCGGAGAGGAAATGTGTCATGGCGGATATGTAGCCTACGCTGTACAACAATAACTTGTAATAACCACAAACAGCCAAACAGTTCAGATGTTTCCAATCAGTAGTTCTATCTCAACCTGGGGACTCGCGGAGAGGAAATGTGTCATGGCGGATATGTAGCCTATGCTGTACAACAATAACTTGTAATAACCACAAACAGCCAAACAGTTCAGATGTTTCCAATCAGTAGTTCTACATGTTCCAAAAGACGGGCTAGTACAACAGCGTGTATGTATCCTATTAAAATTTATGTTGGCAAAACATTGAAATCCAGTTTTCACGAAAAAACCTTTTATTAGCTTTTGGTTGGACCTTAATAGTAAAGACTAGTGGCTTGAAGCTGCCATAACCCCTAACCTTGCTCCAATACTCTGCCCTATCTGATTGGTGTACTCTTTTCATGCTGAGGAAAATAAATCAATATAAGTAGGAACATGTCAGTTCATAACTTAATCACACGTTTTTATGTAAACAAAGCAGACGTTTTTAAATTCCCATGATTTTCTTATGGGGGATGTTTTACGTTATTTCTCGTTTGCTGGTAGTTTTTAGAAAAAGTTCTATTTTTCCCCGAGTCCTTGGGATCAATACCTTTAATTTAAGCCCTCTCCCATCATCCTGCGACTACTACCAGGATTTTTAATTAAACATTTCGCTTACAGAATTATATATAAAGTTTAAGGTCTGTCTGACTTGGCAATATGTAAGATTTTTGCTGCATTTCTCATCCACTGAAACTCGTAGAAAGAGCTATTTCGTCGTAACATAATTCATAAACAAAACTAACTTCAAACGAGTTCGCACGCAGCACGCTGACGTGAGGGTAGTGAATTCCCACATAAAAACTAGTAAAACTCAAAATAAGTGTAAAAACATACATTTGTCAAATTTTTATTGAAATATGAAAACGTTGATTTTTTGGCTGTTCTGATACTCCTGGTTTCATTTACTTGCAAAGCTGGGAATACAATTTTGCACATTATAAGGTTAGGAGAAGGTCCAGACAGGCTTGAAAGTAGGCGTGAGGTTGTTGGGGATGATAAAAGTACTCTACCAAAGGAGTAGCAGGTTTTTCTAGTGTAAAACCCTCATAAGACAACGTACTGTGTTTAGTCGAAGCACATTTTCTTTAATAACTTTGTAAATATTTATGCTAGAATGACGAGAGAGGACTTAAAACTTTCGTCTCACTAATTTCCATCTTTTACGCGAGTTAATTTTACCTTTGGGGTTTCTCTGACCCTTTTTGGACCCAAAAACTCGAAATTTGAAAGATTAATCCCAAAAAAGGGGTTTGGAGTTTTACGATTGTTTTACCCAACGAACTTGTCCAACTGATTACAGAAAGGAATGTCCCTACCAAATTTGAAGTAAATCGGACAAAAAATGCGACCGCTAGAGTGCAAACACACACACACACATATATATATATATATATATATATATATATATATATATATATATATATAAAATTTTGAACGACCCCAAAACGTGTTCAGGGGGTCACGTTAGGAACTTCTATGTTGGTCCCGGGCTTAAGTTTCACCGTGCGGGTCATGCTAATAGTTCACTTTCCAAAGGAAATTCACTAACAATAATTACTAGTGGCTTACACATTGTAGGGGCTATAGCCCCTATCACAGCTAATCACTAGTTCATTTTGCTTATTAATAAAAAACACTGTAATGCTATTTCCATAAGAAAATCATTGGATTTTTGAAGTCCAGTGGGGCGTAGCCCACGTAATTTTAGACTTCTCTGATATTTTTCCCACCGTCCTTGGTCCTCAAGCTTTAAAATGAATCGTCATAACCTAATTCAACTTCTTCCTAGCTCGAGGTATTTCGTGGGGACCGATTCGCTTACGGAATTAAGTATTTAGATTGTGTAAAAAAAGGCAAGGTTAGGCCTCTTATTAGGAAATAAACATTTGACCTTCTTTAACATTTGTAAGTTAAAGGAGTGCTGAAAGTGTTAACAGTTTCACAACTCTTCTCAATAAATACAGTACTGTATAATAAAGCTAATAAACTGCAATTTAAAATTAGCTTTAAATTATATTCACCTCTTTAGCCTCATAGCTGTCATGGTGCTTACCTTACGGAAGAATTTACGTCGCCGCGGAAAATGTACTGTGAATGCATAGGGATAAGGAGCGTTGTTGGCATACAAGTATTTAGCTGTTCCCGTCCACAGTAATAAGGGTAGCAACAAACGGAGTCGGAAAGGAGACAAATTTAAATACTTTGTCTATGGGTGTTTTTTCGTTAGGAAAATCTGTATTTGACATTCAAAAAAAGATTTGGTTTTAAGAAAACATGTAAAATCAGGAAAAATTTCAAAAAAAAAAACTGAATGAATGTACTGTATCAATGTACAGTAAACACCTCTTGAACGTGTACTCTTTAATTGTGTCCATATGTCTGCTGTAGGTAGGGATGACAACGATAAATCGATATATCGGAACAATCGATATTTTACCCCTAAATGATTGAGTTGGATTTACCAATCCAAAATGGTAGTTTTTCTAAACAGGATAAATAAAATACGTCTTACAACACTATAAGTATATTTGCACTTATACTGTACTTGCATACAAGACGGTAAAATATACACAAAAGATGGTACAAATCGATCGCCTTGTACCATATTTTGTGTGTATTTTACCGTCTTGTATGTAAGTATAGTATAAGTGTAAATGTACTTATAGTGTTGTAAGACGTATTTTATTGATCCTGTTTAGTTGTAACAACACGTATCATGGTAATAAAGAAATTATTTATTAAAATGGGTTATCTTATATTTTAGCTTATTGATAATTTTCAAATCATGGACTTTACCGTTGGCAAAGAACTTCTGAATGTTTATTTACGTCTCAGTGCACTGCCAAAGACTTACCTCGATGTGCACTGCTAAGGGAACGCAATTCCTCCCGCCTTTGCAGATATAGTTGGCAACACTGATTTTCCTCTCCACTCCTCCACCGCCTGACTGTTACCACGTGAAGTTAGTTTTTTTTTCAACTGTCCTAACAAAACTGTCCAAAACTTAGCCCGTTTTGAACAGGTTTTTTCCAAAACACTATAGGAGTTGTTTTTACTTATTTATTTATTTTTTTAGTATGTTATTTCACAATATATGCTTTTGATATGGTTCTTTTATTTTGTTGAGTAAACTTCACATCAAGTGTTGTTTAATATTCAAATTTGATGTACAAATAAACGATATACAACACTATCTATACCACCACTCTTAATCGTATTTTTCCCACGATTTAATAATAGCCCTTTGAGATTTATACAGGTAATTATTTTGTATACACATTTTTTCATGCAGAATCCTTATTCTTTCAGCTAAAACTTCATTAAACAATTTGAACACCTTTCACTAAGGTTATTATAGTATAGTCACGATGATTACGTTGTTTAAAAGCCTATGAACACACTTCGATGTATCGGATATATCGATATTTTATGCCCGGTATATTTTTAAGCATCGATACTTTTATTTCGATATATCGAAAAATCGATACATCGATATGTTGAGAAATGTTGCCATCCATAGCTGTAGGGCGTAATCCTGCAACGTCTACAACGTCTGCAGTGCGCTGTGAGTCAGTGGCGGTGGTGGGAAGATGGCGCCCAACAAGTCTGCAACGTCTGCAGTGCGCTGTGAGTCAGTGGCGGTGGTGGAAAATGGCGCCCAACAAGTCTGCAACGTCTGCAGTGCGCTGTGAGTCAGTGGCGGTGGTGGGAAGATGGCGCCCAACAAGTCTGCAACGTCTGCAGTGTGCTGTGAGTCAGTGGTGGTGGTGGGAAGATGGCGCCCAACAAGTCTGCAACGTCTGCAGTGTGCTGTGAGTCAGTGGCGGTGGTGGGAAGATGGCGCCCAACAAGTCTGCAACGTCTGCAGTGCGCTGTGAGTCAGTGGCGGTGGTGGGAAGATGGCGCCCAACAAGTCTGCAACGTCTGCAGTGCGCTGTGAGTCAGTGGCGGTGGTGGGAAGATGGCGCCCAACAAGTCTGCAACGTCTGCAGTGCGCTGTGAGTCAGTGGCGGTGGTGGGAAGATGGCGCCCAACAAGTCTGCAACGTCTGCAGTGCGCTGTGAGTCAGTGGCGGTGGTGGGAAGATGGCGCCCAACAAGTCTGCAACGTCTGCAACGCGCTGTGAGTCAGTGGCGGTGGTGGGAATATGGCGCCCAACAAGTCTGCAACGCGCTGTGAGTCAGTGGCGGTGGTGGGAAGATGGCGCCCAACAAGTCTGCAACGTCTGCAACGCGCTGTGAGTCAGTGGCGGTGGTGGGAAGGTGGCGTCCAACAAGTCTGCAACGTCTGCAGTGCGCTGAGTCAGTGGCGGTGGTGGGAAGATGGCGTCCAACAAGTCTGCAACGTCTGCAGTGCGCTGTGAGTCAGTGGCGGTGGTGGGAAGATGGCGTCCAACAAGTCTGCAACGTCTGCAGTGCGCTGAGTCAGTGGCGGTGGTGGGAAGATGGCGTCCAACAAGTCTGCAACGTCTGCAGTGCGCTGAGTCAGTGGCGGTGGTGGGAAGATGGCGTCCAACAAGTCTGCAACGTCTGCGCTGTGAGTCAAGCCAAAATATCATATTCAAAATTTCGAAATCTCAAAAGTTACTCGTATAGCCGCCATTTTGTTTTTCACATAGGAAATTTTAATTCGAGAACGGCTAGTTATAATTTAATGAAATTTGATATTTAGCTTTATTCCCTAAAGACCTAATTACAGAAACAAATTTTTTTTTACAATCATTAATTTTAAAATGGCGGCTGCCTAAAAATTTCAAACTTAAATATCTTAAAACCCGCTCATAGTAAAAAAATTACATTAATTGCGTTTTATTTATAGAATTTAATTGCAAATCTAATGACACCAAAGTTACGGAAATCGGTTCATAAATAACGGAGAAAATCTATTTTTAAGATATTGCATTCTTGTCAATATCAACTGTTATCATGTGATATCGCTGCTAGTGAGCCACGTCGATCAGCTGTTTCAAGTATAATTCCACTAAACAGCTGATTGATCAGTGTATTGTTAAAATTATTACAGTTTCCTGTTACAATGTGTCTTTTTCCTGTATGTTGTTTATTGTTAATCAGTGTGCTGCTTTTTAATAGTAATTTGTGTTAACGTATTCAGTAATCATATTTATTGATAAATGGCTAATTATAGTGTTGCAGAGTATTGCGATATGCATTTTTATTATGGAGCTGCATTTAAAAATGCAAATGAAGCGAGAAGGTTATATAGCGACTATTTCCCCAATAGACAATGTCCTGCTGCCAAAACGTTCACTGCTGTCCACAACCGTCTCCACGCAACTGGTACGTTTCATGTGAGTATGGCAGATACTGGTGCTGCGAAGTCGGTGCGTACAGTTGAATTTGAGGAGGAAGTCCTTCGTAAATTTGAAGAAAATCCTCGAACAAGTACTCGAGCTGTGGGTAATGAGATGGGGGCAGGCAAAGACACCGTGTGGAGGGTACTCAATGGAGAGAATTAGTACCCATATCATCTCCAAAAGGTTCATGCCCTTGAACCTCAAGACTATCCTGGTTGGGTAGATTGCTCCAGGTGGTTCCTGCACAAACTGGTGGACGATCCAGATTTCTTGAAATCCGTTCTTTTTACAGACGAATCCAGTTTTAACCAGGATGGTATTTTCAATACCAGGAACAGCCATGTTTGGGCTCCTGAAAATCCACACGAAACTGTAATTTCCAGCAAGTAACACCGTTTCTCAGTTAATGTTTGGGCTGGAGTTTTTGGGGATAATTTAGTTGGCCCCTACATTCTCCCTAATAGGTTGAATTCCCCCACCTATCTTGTGTTCCTGAGGGACATACTCCGAGAACTTCTGGAGAACGTCCCCTTGGCAGACTTACAGAACATGTGGCTGCAACATGATGGTGCTCCTGCACACTTTGGGCAAATTGTAAGAGATTTCCTCAACCAAAATTACAATCAACAGTGGATTGGTCGCGGGGGACCGGTGTCGTGGCCTCCGCGATCACCTGATCTTACCCCCTAGATTTCTACGTTTGGGGAGAATGAAGGAACTTGTTTATTCAACACCTGTGGAAAATGAACTGGACCTGATCGGTAGAATTGTAGAGGCGGCTGCGGTCATCCAAGAGAAAAATGAATTTGAAGCTGTCCGGCAATCCATGACATCTAGGTTCACGATGTGCAATCGACTTGGCGGTGGGCATATTGAACATCGTTTGTAAATACTTTAGAATTGTAGTCATATCTCATGTAAATAAATCCATTTTTTTTGTAGTTTTAACGCATTTTTGATATTTTATGTTTTATTTGAAGCATTAGTGAACCCTGGGAATCGTAAGGGTATCAGTCAGGTGATTGGTGCAAATGAACTTAAGGGTGCGCCCTACCTGCCTTCCGCACGCTAAAGTAAGGGTTTTGCATCTCCCAGGTGATTGGTGCAAATGAACTTAAGGGTGCGCCCTACCTGCCTTCCGCACGCTAAAGTAAGGGTTTTGCATCTCCCACATTGTAGGCTCAATTTTTAACCAATTGAAAATAATGTGTTGTTATTTCATTCCCTAAATGTTCATCTATGTATCATACGATTTAAAAATCATGATTTTAATTCAAAATAAGTGGTAAGCTATTAGTAAAGTTTTCAAGTTAAGCTTTTTTCTAAAGTTTCCTAACGTCAGGAGAAACAATATTTTGGAAAAAAGGAACCGTACAATACCTAGATTGGAATCTCAAAAGTGTGAAACTGCAAATAGTTTGATAGAAATCTGAGAAATAACAGGTTGATTGAGGAGAACAAAAAGGTCTTCAAGCGTAAATATGCATGACCCTGCTTGGTGGTGGGGCGGCGTTAAACAACAATGTGCGGATCATTCAGTCTGGGGTAGGGCGCACCCTTAATAACAGCTGGTTAATGTTTTAATCAGCTGTTTAGTGGAATTATACTTGAAACAGCTGATCGACATGGCTCACTAGCAGCGATGTCACAAGATAACAGTTGATATTGACAAGAATGCAATATCTTAAAAATAGATTTTCTCCGTTATTTATGAACCGATTTCCGTAAATTTGGTGTCATTAGATTTGCAATTAAATTTTCTAAATAAAACGTAATTAATGTAATTTTTTTACTATGAGCGGTCTTTAAGATATTTACGTTTGAAATCTTTAGGCAGCCGCCATTTTGAAATTAATGATTGTAAAAAATATTTTGTTTTCTCTAATTAGGTCTTTAGGGAATAAAGCTAAATACCAAATTTCATTACATTATAACTAGCCGTTCTCGAATTAAAATTTCCTATGTGAAAAAACAAAATGGCGGCTATACAAGTAAATTTGAGTTTTCGAAATTTTGAATATGATAATTTGGCTTGTCTATGGTCCAGGAATAATACCAGAAAAGGTTGGTAGAGAGTTCAGAGACACCCTGTATATTAACTATAGGTACGTTTATATTTTAATCCAATTTCTTAGTCACTTGAAACAATCAGATTTTACCTGAAGTGGGTAAGTGATTTTTGTCAGATAATTATGCCTTTTTTATGATAATTGATCTTTTTTCTTTTTATTAAGAACAAATTTAGCTTGTTTTTATTTCAATATAATAATAAGTAAAATCATTAAAATAACAACATTGGAATTTTTTCAAGTAATATTTACTCGATTAATTTTAGATCGTTTACTAATTGTTAAGTGATTTCATTATGACTGTGTTTATTGAAAGTATAGTTTGTTTTATAGTTTTGTTTTATCAAGTAGGACTTATTCATAACTTGTCTTAGTAATAAGTTAATAATTTCATTCATCTGCAGCTGCAGCTACATTAAAAAATGTACTTCTACTTCTACTTTTTAGGTGGAAATATTTGTTATTGGATATTTGTTGAAAGAGTTTTTCTGACAATTTAAATACATATCTTAGTGTTAAAAACCAAGTCTTGAGTTACTTTATTAGTTTATTGCATACCCGAAGCCCTACCCGATGTGAGACCAAACGCAATAGTACTAATAGTGCAATACATATTTTTATCTTTCACCGTTGATCATTTTGTGCTATTTAAATAATTGTTCGGTATTTTCAATAAACAAAATTAATTTACTAATTATTGTCAACATATACAAAAGTCCACTTAATTGCATATTTTTCCAGGCTTTTTGTAAATTACGGCCATTCCCGGGATTGGTCCCGGCATCCCGGGATTGTTTTTTCCAATCCCGTAATCCCGGGATTGAAAACATCGTCCTGGATTGGATTCCCTAGATATTAACCGTCGAGGTTCAGAACCCGGACCTATCGCCAGTTTTGAAGTCAAAAGATGAGGTGGAGATAACCCAGGTGGAGTTGAAGTACCCCAGGTTTCAATTCCGTGACACTTGATTACAACTCGGACACTTCGTCCGTAATACTGGTTTATACGGAACAGTTAAACCACTTCACCTCGGCCATCGACCCTGTACATTCAGGACAGTTCTAGTCATCATCGAGTAAACCATTTTTTGGGGAGGTATTCAAGAATTATTAATTTTTGACCGTGTTTCATTAGAATGATGATACGTGTGAGGTCTTATGGCGACATTTTCCATAAAATAGTAATTAAGAAATGTAAACGTAAAATTAATCAGCTCACATATAAAGTTTGCGGAAACTATTTAGAAAGAAAGCATAACCATTTATATTTGTACTACTAGTGGTTTGAAGGGGTCAATGCCCCTAACCTTTCTCTAGTACTCTGTCCCAACTATTTTTTCTCTCTTTACTTACCGAAGAAAATAAAACGTTAAGTAGGAACACATTTCATTTCGTAAACAAAGCAGTCACTCATCACATGTTTCATGTAAACAAAGCAGACGTGTTTAAATCCCCATGCTTTTCCTATGGGGGATATTTTACGTTATTTCTCGTTTGCTGGTAACTGGTTTGCTGGTTTTGGAAATCCTGTTATTTTAGCGAATTTCCCCTATAGGGAAGAAGCTATTACCGTAGGTCTCATGGTAAGACTTCAGCCCGAGACCATGATAACTTTTTGTATTGAGGTCCCCAGATGTCAAAAACACTATTCGTTCAAATTTATATATAAGTATATATATATATATATATATATATATATATATATATATATATATATATATATATATATATATATATATGTGTGTGTGTGTGTGTGTGTGTGTGTCCGTGAATGCGATAACTTGAGTAAAAAACGTCCGATTTCGATGAAATTTGGCTCAAATGTTTAAACTGACATTTATGACTTTAAGTTCGAAAACCAGAAAAATCGGAACATGGGAAGGGGGGTTTATGGGGGTTTTAAATTTTCCAAAAATCAGTTTTTTGCATTTTTCACCCTAACATTTTTAAAAGACTTAATTTTGGTTTTGACCATGCTATAGAGCTTAAAAAACAAATAATATGGTATTTTGAATTATTAACCTAGGTTAAGTGGTTACGGAAAAAATCCAAAAAACATGCTCATAAAATCTCCCATGTTAATCTTATGGGAAAAAGGTTTTTGGCTTTTCCTCAGTTAATTTTACTTTAAACTACACATTTGCTTTTACCAATCACTTTAGCTCTACAAAACAATCATTATGGAGTTTAAATTGTGATTCTACGTCCAACCGTTGCAGAGATATTCAAAGTGCTAAACACAGTACGTTGTCCAATGTTATCCTTATGGAGAATAAATAAAATTTGATATCTCGATTATTTATGAATGTATATTGATGAAACTTGGTATGTGGCTTCACGTTGTACTGGTTTATTGATATTTGCACAAAAAATAAATGTTTTGTTGGTTGTCCACGTAGCAGCTAACCTGCATACTCAGCCCGAATGTTATTCTTATGGAGAATAAGTAAAGTTTTATATCTCCCTTAATTATGAACATAAATTAATAAAACATGGTAAGTAGCTTCACCTGGTTCAGTTATATTGATAATTGCATAAAAACTCATTTCTTATCTTCCTTGTTGTAGCAAACCTCCGTACTCAGTCCTAATGTTATTCTTATAGGGAATAAATAAAATGTTATAAATCACTTATTTTTTAATGTATTTTTGTCAAACTTGGTAAGTGGCTTTATGTAGTAGTGAGAAACATATAAATACATTGGAAATTCCCTGAGTACGCAGGTTTGCTGCGACGGGGGTATTTCCCTAGTCCCAGGGATCGAGACCTTCAATTTGAGCCGTCTCCCATCATCCTGCGACTTGCCAAAGTCCCACAATTTTGACTTAAAATTTTCGCTTACATAATTAGATATAACGATATCGTGATAAGAATGTTTTGCAACAATCAAAAATTGGAGTATTGTTTGGCCCAAATTATCTCTAAATAATGTTAAAATCACACAAAGTCCTCTTATATAAGGATCTGTTATGTGATTTATCTTATGTAAGAGCATGTTATGTAAAATTATGTTTAGTTTAATTTGTTTGTATTCCTAAATTACTAATTCGTTTTCATTACTTTACAACCTATTTGTTAACAAGGAGAATTATATGTCAAATCTAAAATCGAGAGCGTTTTCATAATCATATCCTAGATCCTAGATCAACTTTGTTAGGCTAAGTCAGTTGGGGTCAGACTCAGAATCAGTAATAATTTATTTCGTAAATAACAAGGTGTTTTATGAAACATGTCAGCTTCATATAACAAGTGAAGATAGTTAATTAATTTCTTTATTTCTTTATTGGTAAGTATCTTAATTGCCACAATTAAATTATGGTTAGGACTAAATTACATTAACAGAGTATGTAATGCTAATAATAACTGATAGAATTTTGATTATTTAAATCCTTGAATCTTGCAAAATAATCTTCGTCCAATCTTGAAACACAACATTTTGATTTTAAATTTATATTATATTTTCATTGTTGTTTTCATTTAAAAAATCTTCAATTTTGTATGGACATTTAACGATAAGGTATTGCTTTAATTTATTTTTGAATTGTCTTATGTTACTTAAAGATTTTATTTCTGAAGGAATTTTGTTGTAAATTTTGATTGATATATAGTCTGAGCATCTTTGTCGGAATGTTGAATTTGGATGTGGCAAGTCTATATGGTTGATATTTCTCGTGTTATAATTATGAATTTGTCTTCTGAAGGAAAATTTATCAAGGTTCAAATGTACAAAACTTGCTGCTTGTAATATAAAAATTGACGATAATGTTAGAATATTTAATTGTTTGAATAGTTGTTTGCACGATGTTCTTCTTGAGACTTGACAAAGTGTTCTTATAGCTTTTTTCTGCATTTTAAATACAATTTTGGCATTTGGGCTTGAACCCCATATAATTAGTCCATATGATATATGTGAATGGATATAAGCATAATATACCATTTTATTTATGTCTAGAGTGCAGCATTTAGAAAAACATTTTATCAAAAAGATTCCTGAACTGATTTTTTTGCAAATTTTATCAATGTGAGATAACCATGAAAGATTTGGTTGTAATGTTAATCCAAGAAATTTATACTCAGTTGCCAGTGGTATCGTAGAGTTGGCAAGTTGAACAAGTTGAATTATTACTGTAGTACCTAGACCGAGCGCCTTTCGTCGCTCCAATACAATAGCAAGTGATTAAGGAAACGGGGGCGGATTCCTAAGGCTGGAAAACGTTTCTACATACTAACAACGTGGTATGGCCCAGGATCAAATTTGAAGAGCCGTTCTAGAGCCTTTTAGATATCGTATTTTCAACATAAGTATAAATGCCACTTTCGAGGCCAATGGAAGCCCTGCGACTTGGGGAGGGGGAAATGTATTCAAAATATTGTTGGTCCTCTACCTACAACGTAGTATCAGTAGTAGGTGCGTGAGTAGTTTTGAGGAACCTCTACCTACAACGTAGTGTCAGTAGTAGGTGCGTGAGTAGTTTTGAGGAACCTCTACCTACAACGTAGTATCAGTAGTAGGTGTGTGAGTAGTTTTGAGGAACCTCTATCTACAACGTAGTGTCAGTAGTAGGTGCGTGAGTAGTTTTGAGGAACCTCTACCTACAACGTAGTGTCAGTAGTAGGTGTGTGAGTAGTTTTGAGGAACCTCTACCTACAACGTAGTGTCAGTAGTAGGTGTGTGAGTAGTTTTGAGGAACCTCTACCTACAACGTAGTGTCAGTAGTAGGTGCGTGAGTAGTTTTGAGGAACCTCTACCTACAACGTAGTATCAGTAGTAGGTGCGTGAGTAGTTTTGAGGAACCTCTACCTACAACGTAGTATCAGTAGTAGGTGTGTGAGTAGTTTTGAGGAACCTCTACCTACAACGTAGTGTCAGTAGTAGGTGCGTGAGTAGTTTTGAGGAACCTCTACCTACAACGTAGTGTCAGTAGTAGGTGCGTGAGTAGTTTTGAGGAACCTCTACCTACAACGTAGTGTCAGTAGTAGGTGTGTGAGTAGTTTTGAGGAACCTTTTTCGCAATCAGCTGGAGTTCTACATTATTAGTATAGATCTTTTATCCATAAGAATAACATGGCAATGTTTGGCAATGTTTTAGCCAGTGGGGTGGAGCCCTAAGTCTGGGGTTATAAAAAAGACATCCAAATGTTATAGATCAACAACTGGTTAAAATCAGTACCAAAATAGAAAGAATAACATAGCAAGCTTTGATAGAGGGCAGAGTCCTAAGGTTGCTGCGTGGGAGACTTATCTAACGTTGGGGCTTTTTAAAGAGATGCGGTTTTTAAAACAAGTCCAAATAACAATCACATTTCAAAATCGGAGGTCTGGAAGTGATAGAAAGTCAGTGGTGCGGAGCCCTGAGGTCGGGAAAAGTATCGGAAGTCGTTTTATCCTCCCAACAACCTGGTATGGTCCGGGAGCAGACTTAAAGACCCTTTTCGCAATAACCTGGAGTACTTTATTTTCCATAAGAATAACGTAGCAATTTTTTAGCCACTGGGGTGGAGCCCTAAGGTCGGGGCCATAAAAAACCTACACAAATGTTATGGATCAATGACAATTGGCTGGAATCCCGCAAAAACCCGGAAAGAATAACATGCAATTTTATTCAGGGGGCGGAGCCCTAAGTTTGGTGGGGGGGAAATATCCAAAGTTGGGGTATCGGTATCATTCAAGACATGCGGCTTTGTAAAACAAAACCAAAGAACCATCACACGTCCAAATTGGATGCCGGGAAGTGGTAGAAGAAGCCAGTGGGGCGGAGTCCTAAGGTCGGGGAAAAAATTATCCAAAGACTTTTATCCCCTAACAACGTGGTATGGTCCGGGAGCAGATTTGAAGAGCAGTTTTCGCGCCATTTAGGAAAAACCTTTTCTCCTTAAGAATAACATGGTAACTTTTGATGTCATTGGGGCGCAGCCCTGGGGTCTGAGGGAAAAACAAAAAAATACGTATCTAAATTATGTTAATCCTCTACAACGTGGTATGGTCCGGGAGCAGTTATGAGGTGACACGCACACACACACAACTACTGTACTTTGTTAGTATGGATGAGTCGCCTTCGGTCTCGCTGGAGTGTGGCTCCCCCCTCAATATGGCTGGAAACTGTGACTCTAATATTTACAGTTTGCGGATGCATTATTCTTATGCTATTTGCTATTATCATTCAAGGTGAGAATTATTGAAATTTCAGAAATTTACCCTATGTAAATAAAAAAAATAAAAACAAAAAAACATGTGATGGTTTAATGTCCTGTTGGAAATAAATCTTAGTTCTGAATAGTTTTGTTCATTATTGGTTGTTATTTCGTTGCTAACATGAAAACCCATAAGGCCCATTGTATTTTTTGAATGTTTGGTATTCTATATTGATTTTGTAATTTGTTTGGCAAATGTTAAAGGTTTTCCTAGATTTTCTGTATCAGAACTACCGATTTCCTAAGTGGTTGACGTAGGAAATTTAGAGCAAGGAGAACAATTAAGGCTGAAATCAGTCAGTCAGACCAAGCGGTTTTATAGTAGGGCCTAGGGGCCATACACATATTACGTAACGCATTTGTTCGTTATTTCAGACCCCCCTCCCCCATGTAACGCACCATAATCGTAGTAGGCTTTAAAACATCTTAAACCTTTCAACAACAGTTTTTATAACTTATTTCACAGCAAAATTTATACAAACAAACAAGACTGGGACTAATAACATAAGCAACAACATAAACTATCTCACCTAAATCGTTACAAATTTAATTTATAACTAATACAAATACAAAACACCTTAAACAACTTAAGATGTGGTCGGCAATGCTGTATCCAGTCATGATTTTACACTCTAAAACAACACAAAACACAGGTGTAAAGCAATACAGAACTTACTCAAAACACGTTATGTATTTATTTTTAGTGTAACTGTTATTAAAATACTATTGACAGAAGTATTTTTATATATTAAACTGTAACTTCAGATATCAATTTGATTATTTTTTTTTAATTTTGAACGATTTATAACGGTATAAAAAGATACGGGAGTGCACCAGCACTTGGGGTTAATATGTGTGAGTTACGTAACGCTGATCCAACCCCCCCTCCCCCATATAACGCAGCATAACGCTACGCCATACCCCCTCCCCCCTTAAGTGCGTTACGTAATATGTGCATGGCCCCCTATAAACAATTATCAATCTTGTTCTATGTTTATGCGCCTCTCAAGCGATGTTCAAACGGTGTTCTCAGTTTTGGGTTAAAACTATTGCCAACCAAACTCGTGAAATCCACCTCGTAACGAGCTAAACCTATAGTATCGCCGTCTTAATGTTTTTTTACAGAATTGTCTACTGGTTTGCTACTAGCTACTAGAT
This sequence comes from Allygus modestus, assembly GCA_963675035.1. NCBI lineage: Eukaryota > Metazoa > Arthropoda > Insecta > Hemiptera > Cicadellidae > Allygus > Allygus modestus. The sequence continues at coordinate 354,539,328 of OY776112.1, forward strand.
TTTAACATTTGTTTCCACATCGCTGCAGGTTAGGTATACCTTTACGCCGGCGCCGTGCTGCGTCTGAGGGATTGCGTTGTGTTGTGCAAAGAGCGTTAACACTAACACCCGAAGTACCGTAATGAACCCAATTATCGGACGGAAGAAGCCCCCGTCGCCGCGCCGCCGGTTACATAACCACGTTCTCCATCACCCAGCGCCATTCAAGTGCTCAAGTGTCTAGTTGTGATTTTCCCCACGAGAGCGCGCTGGCTCACCGGCGAACCAGCGATTTGGAGTCAAAGAACCGGACATTCCCCCAGGAGACCGTCTGCGTCTGTTGCTCGTGGACTCGTGGTGATACACCTTGTAGTGCAGTCAGTGCAGTGCAGTGCAGGTTCTTCTGAATGGATGTCGACGGCGGTTACTCCACATTTCGTGAGTACAGTAGTTTGTTATTTATCTCGATTCTTTCTTCAAATTATTGATTTAAACCGTTGACTGTAGACTTACATACCGTATGAATTTAAGCTGTATGTTTGGATGACTTTTCATTAGTTCTTGAATTAAGTTCGCAATCATTAAATTAAATGTAAACCTTTCATAATAGCATAACAACCCGTGGGTATTTGCAAGTCAACGGTTCAAACTGTACCTACCATAAAAAATGTCAAACAATCGGTGCATTTGATGAGATTTGTTGACAGTCATTGTAATAAGTTAGCATCTCTTCAGTTTATGTGCTCACATTTCCCATGTGTTTTTGCAGTATGCCACTAAACCTCCTGAATTAAACCCTCTTTAGTATAAGGATAAGCCGGTGTTTGTGTAGAAACTGCTGATGAAACGATTTAGGTTCGGATAGTTTCATTTATATTTCGTTTGATGTACTTTCACGTTAGGATGTGTGCCTGTTTACTCAAGAGAAGTTAAAGAAATTCGTTAAATTAATTAGTAAACATTCAAAGTCAAACATAATCCCCATTTAAATGTTATTTAATAGCAGATTTCACTGATTGTGCTGCTATTTTGGCTGTCAGTTTATTACCCTACGACGATAACTTAGTTGATAGTTATACATTTTACTTGTTAGTAAGCCAAGTTGTCATTAATAATCGATAAACAACGTGATGTAGCTTTTGATCGGTTCTACCCATTACGTAACGACTGTTGACACGATAAGCTGGAGTTGCTTCTGGTCGTTTTCCCGGCACGAGACTGTTGACACGATAAGCTGGAGTTGCTTCTGGTCGTTTTCCCGGCACGAGCCATGAAAAGTTTGGAAATAAAAAATATCTACGACGCCCAGAAGAAAATGTCTGAAGGACGCCCAGTTTTAGTGATAGCCATAAGCTGTGGAAAATGTGTTGGAGGACGTTTGTTTCAAGTCGGTTATATAAGTAAGCAGCGAGTTGCCTTATGTAAGACGGAAGCGAGAATGCATTTGATGACTTTTGGACACTCGATGTTGATAAGTGACTAATAAATGTTAGTTTCTTGAGTAAATAAATGTTGTACAATCACAAGCGTACATCAAGTGCACTCCCGGCGACGTTTTCAGATCAAACAATCAATTTACAACATTCATTGTAATTTTAATCAGTCCTGATTGGTTCTGTGAGGACGTTCCAATCCCTACAACAGGTGACACAGAAAGATTTATTGAAAGATACCGTTCCGTGGGCTGTTGGTAAATTATATGTTATGTATTCATTTAATTTCAACCATCGACTGATGCAGGTGTGATGTGATCATGTATTTGTAAAGTCATGATAAATCGAATGCAGTAATTTTGTGCTCTGTGAAAGCGAATGCCAAGTTCAACCGACATATCATTCTAAACGATGGAGCAATCAATAATCAAACGAGTTCGCACGCAGCACACTGACACGAGGGAAGTGAATATCCACATACAAAACTTTTAAAACTCAAAACCGATGTAAAAACATACATTTATTCCAATTTTATTGAAATCTGAAAACATGAATTTTTTGGCTGTTCTGATGCTCCTGGTTTCATTTACCTGCAATGCTATGAAAACAATTTTGCGCATTATAAGGTTATGAGAAGGTCCAGTTAGGCTTGAAAGTAGGCGCGAGGTTACTGGGAATGATACAAATACACCAGCAAATGAATAACATGCTTTTCTAATTTAAAAACCCCATAAGACAACGTACTGTGTTTAGCCGATATACATTTTCTTTAATAACTCGGTAAATATTTATGCTAGAATGACGAGAGAGGGCTTAAAACTTTCGCTTCACTAATTCCCATCTTAATACATGCATTAGCTTTACGCCCGGGGCTTTTCTGACCCTTTTTGGGCCCTAAAACTCGAAATTTGAAAGATTAATCCCCAAAAAATAGGTTTAGAGTTTTCCGATTGTTTTGCCCAACGAAATTGTCCAACTGATTATAGAAAGGAACGTCCCTACCAAATTTTAAATAAATCGGACAAAAAATGCGACCGCTAGAAGAGTGCATACACATATATAATTTTGAATGACCCCCAAAACGTGTTCAGGGGGTCACGTTAGGAACTTCTATGGTGGTCCGGGGTTTAAGTCTCACCGTGCGGGTCATGCTAATAGTTATCTTTTCCATAGGAAATTCACTAATAATGGGGGAATCAATGCTTTCACCAGTTTTGCTTTTATTGATCGAGTAATAATAAGTGAAGAACAGTTTCAGTGAATGCATTTCAGTGATAACGCTGTTGCAAGTGAAGATTGTTTGGCCAGTCCATGTCAGTGTATCGTTAATTGTTAGTCCTAAGTTCTTTACGGTATCACAGTAATGAACAGTAATTGTTCTGTCAACATCTATAGCACTATAGGAGGTGCATTGTTGATTTCAAAGTTCAATTTTGTTTTTAGTTTATTAAAACCAATAATTATTGGCTGAGTTTCAACGAATTTACCCTATAGGGTAGAAGCTATTACCGTAGGTCTCATGATAATACTTAAGCCCGAGATCATGATAACATTTTGTTTTGAGGTCCCCAGATGACAAAAACACTATTCAAACTTATATATAAACTGAACAAGCCCATCAAATCATCACTCGTTCAAAAGCACCTCATGCATGGTCTTAATCTTCGTTGATCATTCTTGCACCGCATCATTTTCATGTATAGTATTCAATTAAAACACAGATTTCTACAAGTATCTATCCAACATCTGTTCATCAAAAATCAGGAATATTTTTTGCGAAAAATTTCAAGAATCATGTGTTATTTTTACATTTTTAGGTTACAGTATTATTATTTGTTTTTGTAATGTAGTTTCGTCTGAAGATGGCATAAGCCGAAATATTACGAATTTATAAGTAAGTTGGTCATTCTATTTTAATATATATATATATATATATATATATATATATATATATATATATATATGTGCCCGTAAATGCGATAACTTGAGAAAAAACTTTCGTTTTCGATGAAATTTGGCTCAAATGTGTAGTGACATTTTTCTTTAAGTTCGAAAACCAGAAAAATCGGACTATGGGAAGGAGGGTTTATGGGGGTTTTAAATTTTCCAAAAATCAGTTTTTGCATTTTTCACCCTAACATTTTTAAAACACTTAATTTTGGTTTGGACCATGTTATAAGGCTTAAAAAAAATAATATTGAACTTTGAATTATTAACCTAGGTTAAGTGGTTGCGGAGTAAAATCTTAGGCTTTTTACGTACAATAAATTAATGTGCAATAAGTGTACATTTGGGGCTTTTCTGGCCCTATTTAGGCCCAAAAACTCAAAATTTGAAAACTTGAAATCCCCAAAAAAGGGGGTTAGAGTTTTCCGATTATTTTGCCCTACGAACTTGTCCAACTGATTATAAAAAGGAATGTTTCTACCAAATTTGAAGTAAATTGGACAAAAATTGCGGCCGCTAGAATGCGAACACACACACACACACACACACACACATATATACACATATATATATATATATATATAAAGTTTTTAGATACCCCTCAAAACGTGTTCCGGGGTCACGTTAGGAACCTAAGTCTCACCGTGCGGGTCATGCTAATAGTTCACTTTTCCATAGGTAAATTCACTAATAAGATTAGCAAGCCTAATCACATGATTGATTGTGGTGAATTATGTCTGTCTATGAAAAATCATCTCAATTGGTATTACCTTTACCTATTGCGTAGTGGTTAAAATACCCCGTTGCAGCAAACCTGCGTACTTAGCGATTTGCAATGCATAAATAGTGTCTCACTACCACATAAAGCTACTTATGCAATTGCATAACAATACATTCATAAATAAGTGATAAATAACATTTCATTTATTCTCCATAAGGGCTAGACAAGCCCTTTCATTTATATATATATATATTAGGGCTGAGTACCCATGTTTGCTACAACAAGATAGCTAGACAAGGTAGATAAGAAACGTGTTTATATGCAATTATCAAAATAACTCAACAAGGTGAACCTTCATACCAAGTTGTTTATTAATTTAGGTTCATAGCTAAGGGAGATATCAAACGTGAACTATTCTCCATAAGAGGGCTGAGCACTAGGGCTGAGTATGCAGGTTTGCTGCTTCGGGGAGTATAACAAATATATTTTTGTGCAAATATTAATAGACCACAACTAGGTGAACCCACATATTAAGTTTCATCAATATACATTCATAAATAATCGAGCTATTGTATTTTATTTATTCTCCATAAGAATAACATTTTACACTGTCTGTGTTTAGCACTTTGAATATCTCCTCAACGGTTGTTAGTAGAACAACAATTTTCATGCCAAAATGATTGTTTTTTAGAGCTGAACTTTATTGGGAAAAACAAATGTGAAGTTTTTAGTAAAATCAACTGAAAAAACTAAAAACATTTTTCCCTAAGATTACATAAGGGATTTTATGAATGCATTTTTGGATTTTTTCCGCATCGACTTGACTAGGTTAATGATTCAAATTACTAAATCATTTATTTTTGTAAGCTCTATAAAATGGTCCAAATAAAAATTGAGTGTTTTTAAAATTTTTAAGTAACTATGAAAAAACATAAATCCCCTTTTCCATGGTCCGATCTCTCTGGTTTTCGTACTTAAAGCTATAAATAATGTCACTTTACACATTAAAACAAAATTTCATCGAAGTCAGGCGTTTTTTACTAAAGTTTACGGACACATAGTATATAATACAAAACGAAAACCGTCTATTTTTCACCGTATCAAAATGGCGGCCATTTTTTTAAAGCTAAATATCTTAAAGACCTTAATAATCAGCAAAAACCTGTAAGAATCCAAAAAGTGTTGTCTTTTTTGTCCCAAAAATAATGGTATGAAGATTGTAACAATAAGATTATGAATAACTGAAAAATTGTGATGTTTATTAGTTAAAACATGTTTTTTTGCCATTTCTGGACTAAAACATCTTTATCACTTATATTTACATTCAATGGTAATAGTGAAGAAGACAAAAGCCGTTGTAAAATTAATGTGGTGCAATGAAATGGATGTTATCAATGTCGGTACCGCCGCCCAAGGCCGCGTTGATAACACGTCTTTGGAATGATATTGCACATGGACGTGAACAATCTGAAGCTCCCTAGGGTTGTGAGCCGACATTGGTTTTTCGTAATAAAACTTATATCGGAATTGTGTACTATTTGTGTACCTTTTTGTACCACCAAAATAACTGCTCCGTAATTAAAACTAAGTCGGCTCACTGGTCTATGTAAAAACACAAGTATCTTAAAATAGAAATCAAACTATGCCATATTATTGTACTATTTTTGTACTCTTTTGTACTACAGATTAAAAATTGTGTACCACTCAAATAAGACCTCTGTGATTGATATAAAAAAGTCGGCTCACAGGTCTGACTAAAAAAACACAAGTCCACTAAATAAAAAACTAATTATGGCTTATTTTTGTACTGTTTTTATACCTTTTTGTGTAGAACATTTTGTACCACTTTACATTAGAAGTTATAATCAATATATAAGTCGTGCAACAGGTTTAGCCCCATAACACAGGTTTCCTCAAATTAAAAACTTATTATGTGATAAAGTTGTCTTCTTTTTGTACTTGACTGTACCACTAAAATAATGGCTCTGTAGTAAAAACAAAGTCGGCTCACAGGGCTATGTAAAAAACACAAGTATCTTAAAATTTAACTAACGTTTATATGATGGCTCAACAAAGTTCTAAATGATAACAATATTTTAGTACGACGTATGACAAAATTTAGTGATTTAGCGGTTCCGTTCGTTGTTAAGAATATATTCAAATTATAAATGGTTTGTAATACAGAGTCATTATATGCAAACATAATACAAAAATAAGACATAATCAGTTTATTTTTTAATTTATAAAATTTTTTAGTATGGACCTGCAGTTCGACTTTCGTATTGATAAACTTCCAAAGAAAGGGTTTAAAAATGTGTTGTTGTAATATAAGAAGATCAAATCAAATCAAATCATTTATTCATCAGGCTTGGTTTACACAATGTTGAGCTTTGCTCGAGTAAACATATGATTTGTCATGTGGTACATAAGGAAACTATAGATAAATTAATTATTCTCATAACTAAATAATAGTAATACAGAATTAAAAAATTATTATTAGTCAATGAAGCATTCACAGCACAGTCAATAAATGTCACAAAAATAATCCTTTCTGTGTACTCGTTGAAATACTCATCAACTGAGTAGTAAACCTTGCCAAGGAGATGGCGTGTTAGTGACAATTTTGAATTCTTAGACTTTGTGGAAGTTTATCATACAGCTTTAGGGCGGCATAACAAATTCCCGTTTCATACAGAGCAAGTCTGTGGACTGGGTACTGCAAATTCTTGTGTCTCGGATAGTATTTGTGCTCAATTTGCTTTTCGTGGAAGCTTTCTTGATTTGACATGTATAAACAGAGAACTTCATACATGTATAAAGAATCAGAACTTTAAAATTGACAAAAAGGTTTTGCATGACTGTCTGTATTCCAAATTAAACATGACTCGAATGATTCTTTTTTGAATTTTTGAAATTTGTTCTCCGTCCACAGAATTCCCCCAAAACACCAATACATACAAGTGCAAGAATACATAGGCGATAAAAAATAGTACAAATAAAAGTCATTATTTGTTTTAAATTTAGTAGACTTGCGTTTTTAGAGTAGACCTGTGAACCAAAATTATATTAGATTAATAGCAGAGCCCTCATGTGCCGGGGAAAAAATTAATTTTGGAACAAAATTAGTATAGTAATATGACATATTTTGCATTCCATTTTAAGATACTTGTGTTTTTACATAGCCCTGTAAGCCGGCTTTGTTATTTTAGTGGTACAGTCAAGTACAAAAAGAGGACAACTTTATGTTTTTAATTTGAGGAAACTTGTGTTATGGGTTAAACCTGTTGTACGACTTATATATTGGTTATAACTTCCAAAGTAAAGTGGTACAAAATGTTCTTATACAAAAAGGTATAAAAACAGTACAACAAATATAAGCCTTATTTGGTTTATTATTCAGTGGACTTGAGTTTTTTAGTCAGACCTGTCAGCCGGCTTTTTTATATCAATCACAGAGGTCTTATTTGAGCGGTACAAAAATTTTAATCTGTGGTACAAGAGTACAAAAATAGTACAATAATATGGCATAGTTTGTTTTGCATTTTAAGGTACTTATGTTTTTTACTTATACCTGTAAGCCGACTTTGTTTTTATTACTGAGCCATTATTTTGGTGGTACAACAATTTCTTTTCGTGGTACAAAAAGGTACAAAAAGAGCACATAATTATGATATAATTAGTTTTTAATTTTAGAAAACTTGTTTTTTTGGGCTAGACCTGTAGTCCGACTTTGGTTATAACTTCCAAAGTGAAGGGCTAAACATTTTCTTTTTGCGGTACAAAAAGGTACAAAAACAGTACAAAAACAAGCCATAATTGGTTTTTTATTCAGTGGACTTGTGTTTTTTACTTTCTCCCCCTTATACGTAGTATATGGAGAAAGTATTGTTTTCGTCAGAATTTTCGAATTTGATATGTTAGTGGAAATATTCGTTTTGGTGCTCCCTGAACCCAAAAAAGTAGTTTTTACGTGATGTCTATCTGTGTGTGTGTGTGTGTGTGTGTGTGTGTGTGTGTGTGTGTGTGTGTGTGTGTGTGTGTGTGTGTGTGTGTGTGTGTGTGTGTGGATGTGTGTGTGTGTGTGGATGTGTGGATGTGTACAGAGCTAGAGCCCTAACCTATGGACCGATTTTGATGAAATTTGGTATGTAGGTACTAATCCACAATATCTCCAGGCATTTTTTACATTTTTTTGAATTTTTGATTTTTAAGGGTAATTATCCCCCGAAAACCGCCAAAAAACATGAAAAATCCAAATTTCTCAAAAACGGCTCTAACGATTTTGATTAAACTTTAGTCGTTTGTAGAACTTTAGTTCTCCAACAAAATGACACCACCCGCATTTCTGTAAAAATTCGGGTTCAGAAATTACAGGACTTAAAAAATCCAAAATTCAGTTTTTTTGGATTTTTCATAAAAAAAATATTAAAAAATATTACTATTCACCATTAAAAAGAGCTCTAAAAACTAAATAATTTAGTATTTTGAATTACTATTCTACGATTGCTGGTTTCGGAGAAAATTGAAATTTTCATTTAGCGGTAAACGCAGTACCTTGTCCAATGTTATTCTTATGGGGAATACAAAAATTACTATTTCTGTCTTATTTACTGATCAATTTCATTCAAACTTGATATGCTTGTCAATTTAGCATTGACCAACAGAGTTAATTCGAAATATGTTGCCCCTTAATAACCCTGGGGGGAATAGGGGGCATTTCCCCTCTTAAAACCACGAGTGTAGCAATGGATTCTGTAGTGCCTCCAAAGCAGGGATTTGGGTGGATGTTTTTTAAAACAACTTGTTTACAAGATTTTCTGTACATTCGACCATGTTTTGTATTCTATATTTAGTAAATAAAAAGTAATTTATTCATTAAAGTTGGGCTAAAAGGGAGAAAGTATGTGTCAGTTTCCTGATACCGTTTATTGGTTTAACCTGTGAGCCGACTTTTTTATATCAATCACAGAGGTCTTATTTGAGCGGTACAACATTTTTAATTTGTAACACAAAAGAGTACAAAAATAGTACAATAATATGGCATAGTTTCATTTCCATTTTAAGGTACTTGTGTTTTTACATAGACCTGTGAGCCGACTTTGTTTTAATTACTGAGCAGTTATTTTGGTGGTACAAAAATGTCTTTTGGTGGTACGAAAAGAGTACAAAATTACGATATAAATAGTTTTTAATTTTAGTAAACTTTGTTTTTGGCCTAGACCTGTAGTCCGACTTTTATATTGGTTATAGCTTCCAAAGTAAAGTGATACACAATTTTCTTTTTGCGGTACAAAAATAGTACAGAATTCTTATATAAGTTTTATTACGAAAAATCAATGTCGGCTCACAACCCTAGGGAGCTACAATCTGACAACAAGGATGGCCTCTCGCCCCTCGCCCACTATCAGCTGGCTATCGTTATCACCGGCAGCCTCGGCGTGGGACCAGGATAAGCCTGGGAACCCCTGCTTCTGTTAGCATTGTAGCATTCAAACAAATGTAGTATGTAGTTCGTTGTTATCTTGACGTCTTCATTAGTGTGTCGTTTGTGATCGTTTTGTAGGAACGCTTCGACTTTTATTTGTTTACAAAGATACGGTTTTTGTAACGAAAATTGTTTTAACCACGTCAATGTATTTTTTGTATTTAATTTACCTTCTTCATGTTTTACTCAATGAGGGGTTAAGTCGCGTCCAGAAATACGCACTTTAAATTTAACAAAACACATGCACAGTAAACAAATTATTTATTTCCGGCTAAGAAAAGAAGGTTGCTAAAGTCGTCACCCATAAAATCAGTCAGACAACTTGAAAACTAAATTTTGTTTACTTTTTTACAGTACAATTCACGGTGTCTTGTTTATTTCATATTTACTAGTATACCATAATCCGTAGTAGACTGCTGCTCGAATTCAATTGAATGTTCACATCGGTCATTTGAATGCATAACATTCGGCATGACGTGTTGTGCCTGTTGCCATTCAAGTCGTCATTTCATTTACACAATATCTAGTAATATGTTTCGCTGTTGTGCTTTGTTCGGGTTTTGTACCAAAACATAAAATCCAAGTAATTATCTTTTCTTCCTTAAGAAGTATATTAAAGCTTAATAAAAGGCTTTTGGGCGGAGTCCTGAGTTGTCCTGGTTGTTAATCGGTTTGTTCTTTGAATTAACACATTAATCGTAAAATCAGTTAACTAATTCCGTATATTAAAAGACCTACCCTTATAAAAGCTGCGTGTATATTTAATATACAGCGACAGTGTTATAATGTTGTGACGTTCCGGTAGTGTACAGGAGGTGTCGACGCTTCAACAATCCTCGCCAAGTGTATGTGTGTTGCAATATAATGCGTCAACTGACTAAACCTGCGCTTATACAGTTACTATAGTCGGATAATTAATGTAGACCTAATTGACCGGACAGAGGTTGCTCCTTTCTTGACCGCCTCATGTGTTGACTGCGCGCCTGTCCGTCACACGAGCACCTTAACCGATTGAATTGTGGCATGACAGTTGCTTGCTGTAAGGTAGGGTGACCAAACGTCCCGTAAAAACGGGATTTCCCCGTTTTAGCGAATTTCCCCTATAGGGAAGAAGCTATTACCGTAGGTGGCATGGTAAGACTTAAGCCCGAGACCATGACAATATTTTGTTTTGAGGTCCCCAGATGCCAAAAAAACACTATTCTTTCAAATTTATATATATATGTATATATATGTGTGTCCGTTACCGCGATAACTTTTGAAAGAAGCACCCGATTTTGATGAAATTTGGCACAAATGTGGAGATTAACATTTATGACTTTAAGTTCGAAAACCAGATCGATCGGTCTATGGGAAGGGGGTTTTATGGGGGTTTCAAATTTTCCAAAAACCAGTTTTTTGAACTTTTCACCCTAAAATTTTAAAAAAACACTAGATTTTGGTTATAGCCATTTTATAGAGCTTAAAAAAACAAACAATTTAGTATTTTGAATCATTAAGCTAGATTTAGTGGTTGTGGAGAAAAGTCAAAAAATGTGTTCATAAAATTTCCCATGTTAATCTTTTGGGAATACGGTTTTTAGATTTTCCTCAGATAATTTCACTAAAAACTCCACATTTCTTTCTACCAATCAGTTTAGCTCTACAAAACAATCATTTTGGCGTTTTAATTGTTGTTTAAGTCCAACCGTTGCAGTGATATTCAAAGTGCTAAACACAGTATGTTGTCCAATGTTATCCTTATGGAGAATAAATAAAATGTTATATTTCGATTATTTATGTATGTATATTGATGAAACTTGGTATGTGGCTTCAACTAGTTGTGGTATATTGATATTAGCACAAGAAAAGGTTTTTCTTGATTTTTCCCGGTAGCAGCAAACCTGCATACTCGCGCCCCCCCATGTTATTCATATGGATAATAAGTAAAGTTTTACATCTCCCTTAGTTATGAACCCAAATTAATAAAACTTTGTTTGCAGCTTCACCTGGTTGAGTTATATTGATAATTTCAAAAATATACATTTCCTATCTTCCTTGTTGCAGCAAACCTGCGTACTCAATTATAATGTTATTCTTATGGAGAATAAATAAAATACTATATATCACTTATTAATGAATGTATTTTTGTGAAACTTGGTGAGTGGCTCTAGGTAGTAATAATACCAATATATATATATGCATTGGAAATTCGCTGAATACGCAGGTTTGCTGTGACGGGGGTATTTCACGATCGTACCCGGAGTCCCGAAAAAGTCCCGGGACGCCTGAATGTCCCGTATTTACGTTGGGTACTAATAAGCACATTTTAAAATTACTAAAACTTCATAATTTATAATATAACTTCAAATAACATTGTTAATTTTGATGTATGTAGTCGTGTATTGTAGGTAGCCAGCGCCAGTAGCCGAGAAGCCAGTAGCCGAGTAGCCAGTAGCCAGAATTATATTCCTCAGAATTTAAATTAAATTACAAAAGCGAAGGTAAATTTAAAAAGATTTATAGGTCTCAAATTAACTCAAAGGAGCTTGTTTCAATGATTACGTCCCGAGAGAGGCCCCTCGGACCACCCTCTAGCTGTAGGGTATCGCCCCCAAGCCCTTCTTTGGTGTGTCCCGTTCTTTTCAAGAGAGGCCCCTCGGACCACCCTCTAGCTGTAGGGTATCGCCCCCAAGCCCTTCTTTGGTGTGTCCCGTTCTTTTCAAGAGAGGCCCCTCGGACCACCCTCTAGCTGTAGGGTATCGCCCCCAAGCCCTTCTTTGGTGTGTCCCGTTCTTTTCAAGAGAGGCCCCTCGGACCACCCTCTAGCTGTAGGGTATCGCCCCCAAGCCCTTCTTTGGTGTGTCCCGTTCTTTTCAAGAGAGGCCCCTCGGACCACCCTCTAGCTGTAGGGTATCGCCCCCAAGCCCTTCTTTGGTGTGTCCCGTTCTTTTCAAGAGAGGCCCCTCGGACCACCCTCTAGCTGTAGGGTATCGCCCCCAAGCCCTTCTTTGGTGTGTCCCGTTCTTTTCAAGAGAGGCCCCTCGGACCACCCTCTAGCTGTAGGGTATCGCCCCCAAGCCCTTCTTTGGTGTGTCCCGTTCTTTTCAAGTTTATGATTTGGTCACCCTAGTGTAAGGACACTTGCATTCACTGTCTAAAGTGAATACGAGTTTTTCCTGTCGCCGTTGCCATTGACCTCCTCTTGGAATACTCATTGTTTCGTTTCTCAAGGTCTCAGTTGTTCAACCCTCGAACGCAACAACGCAAGCTCTCCTCACATTTGTCGTTAGCAACAATAACTGTCGCGGACGTGGGCTGGCAGCTTAACACATGTGCCTGCAGTAAGTTAATGTTCAATATGCAGAACATACAAGTGAGGATGTTTCCTGAAGCCAGAACTACCGGTTCCTGATGAATGGTCTGATATTTGTATACTATTGTCCGGTTCCCCGCCTCCCATCAGTTCTCCTGGAGTCACAGCTGCTGTGTACTCTCATAGACTAAGCGTGCTCCTCAGGAGTATACTTGATCTATGGTACTACGCATTTTAATTTTGAACTATTACGAATACAGGATTTCTACGGTCAGGGATTGGAAATTCGGTCAGGGAAGGTCAGGGAACCAAGAGATAAAGCTTATTTTGTTACTTCTCGACCCCTCGTACTAAAGATATGAAAATAAATTTGCAGCTTTTAGACAATATTCATTACTATTCCACCTTAACACCATTTCACAAAATTAATTTTGTAATATTTGTTAAGTCTCAGAATAGGTTATGAGTGACAGTATCACTACAAGAATAACTTCCTTTGAAGACATCATATACAATTTATAAGATTTACGGGATGTAATAAAAGACGTCTTACAACACTTAAGATATACTTACACTCATACTGATTCACATACAGACGGTAAACATATATAAAAGATGGTACTAGGCTATCGATTTCGACCAGTCAAACTGGTCATCATCAGGCCCTCAATTAACTGATGAAACACACTCTATGACTAAATTTCCACATGTCGAATCAGCAGTTAGGTCTTGATGATTCATCGCGTCTGCTAACGAAACTCCACTGATAACAAAGGCGGTGACGACGTTTCGTCCAGGCTAAAGATAGAGCGATAAGCTAGTGGTGTCGTCATAGGCGGTTCTCCCACCCTCCCACCCCATCGCGGGCATCGTGTGGCATCTGGCATATGGCATCACCATCACCATCAGTCGAGCGTCGAGCGTGGAACGTGGAACGCAGTACGGGAGCGTGAGCGAACTTGTCAGTAGTGGTTGCCGGTGTTCAGCCTGCGTGGAGCGGTCGCTACAGCCACGGCGCATGCCTGCGTACACAGTAACCATGACGGACCCAGGTAAACCACAGCAGCACGGCCTAGTGTAGTGTAGTGTTGGAGTCGGTCGTCAGTGGCGATGTCTACAGGTCCGGCCCCCGCGCCCGCCGCCAACTCGGATGCAGGTTCTTTGAATTTGTCAAATACACAAAACACGCATTTAGATGATCTTGTCAAATGTATTGCACTTTTGTATTTTTCCAGTATTTTCCAAAAGACCGGAATCATGAACTGTACTAGACTTTACTTCCTTAGAACTAATTTTGTCCGCACGTTATATATTGATCCCTGACTTGAGTCCACCAAAAATATTGTACAGTACTTTTATAAAGGGGATCTAGAGGAGCTTTGTATATTTCATGTTTACGGTATTTTACAACTGTTAGTGGTTAGTAATTTTGTTTAATTCGTCTTCGTGCGTTTCGTTGTCACGACGCGACGGGACCATCCATCAGCTGGAACTCCTTAGATCTGTGTTCTCTGTCCACACAACAAAACTTTTATTGTTTGAAATTTGTACCCATGAAAATAGGCCTATCAAATATGTATTTATACTAATTGTCAGTTATATAAAACTCGCACTTTCCTTGTAAATGAATTTACTCTATTTTTCATGCGGTTATTCAAAGCGGCAACGACGGTAATGTAATGTGCAAGTTCGATCAATTATGTAAGCTAAAACTAAGCGGTCATGTGAGCAACTACGTGTGACATTGTTACCTAGTTTTAAACAATACGTGAGTTTAGAACTTTGTATGACTTATTAATATATATATTTTACTTTTTAGTACAAAAAACGTTAATCTATCCCGCGAATGCATTTGTTAAACTGTGAATAAGTAATATTTATTACGAATTTCTGTTTGGAGAAAGTTGTTTCGATACATATTAGCTGGTCAGTATTTGTAAAGCAATGTTTGTTTACATTTTAATTCCATTGATATGTTGATCACTTATGAGGTGTGTAAGACCACTCCTAGATAATACCTGTGCACCTCACATGTTTCTTATGAGGTGTGTAAGACCACTCGTAGATAGTACCTGTGCACCTCACATGTTTCTTATGAGGTGTGTAAGACCACTCGTAGATAATACCTGTGCACCTCACATATTTCTTATGAGGTGTGTAAGACCACTCGTAGATAGTACCTGTGCACCTCACATGTTTCTTATGAGGTGTGTAAGACCACTCGTAGATAGTACCTGTGCACCTCACATGTTTCATATGAGGTGTGTAAGACCACTCGTAGATAGTACCTGTGCACCTCAAATGTTTCTTATGAGGTGTGTAGACCACTCGTAGATAATACTTGTGCACCTCACATATTTCTTATGAGGTGTGTAAGACCACTCGTAGATAGTACCTGTGCACCTCACATGTTTCTTATGAGGTGTGTAAGACCACTCGTACATAGTACCTGTGCACCTCAGATGTTTCTTATGAGGTGTGTAAGACCACTCGTAGATAATACCTGTGCACCTCACATGTTTCTTATGAGGTGTGTAAGACCACTCGTAGATAGTACCTGTGCACCTCACATGTTTCTTATGAGGTGTGTAAGACCACTCGTAGATAGTACCTGTGCACCTCACATGTTTCTTATGAGGTGTGTAAGACCACTCGTAGATAGTACCTGTGCACCTCACATGTTTCTTATGAGGTGAGTAAGACCACTCGTAGATAGTGCCTGTGCACCTCACATGTTTCTTATGAGGTGAGTAAGACCACTCGTACATAGTACCTGTGCACCTCACATGTTTCTTATGAGGTGAGTAAGACCACTCGTAGATAGTACCTGTGCACCTCACATGTTTCTTATGAGGTGTGTAAGACCACTTGTAGATAGTACCTGTGCACCTCACATGTTTCTTATGAGGTGTGTAAGACCACTCGTACATAGTACCTGTGCACCTCACATGTTTCTTATGAGGTGTGTAAGACCACTCGTAGATAGTACCTGTGCACCTCACATGTTTCTTATGAAGTGTGTAAGACCACTCGTAGATAGTACCTGTGCACCTCACATGTTTCTTATGAGGTGAGTAAGACCACTCGTAGATAGTGCCTGTGCACCTCACATGTTTCTTATGAGGTGAGTAAGACCACTCGTACATAGTACCTGTGCACCTCACATGTTTCTTATGAGGTGAGTAAGACCACTCGTAGATAGTACCTGTGCACCTTACATGTTTCTTATGAGGTGAGTAAGACCACTCGTAGATAGTGCCTGTGCACCTCACATGTTTCTTATGAGGTGAGTAAGACCACTCGTACATAGTACCTGTGCACCTCACATGTTTCTTATGAGGTGAGTAAGACCACTCGTAGATAGTACCTGTGCACCTCACATGTTTCTTATGAGGTGTGTAAGACCACTCGTAGATAGTACCTGTGCACCTCACATGTTTCTTATGAGGTGTGTAAGACCACTCGTAGATAGTACCTGTGCACCTCACATGTTTCTTATGAGGTGTGTAAGACCACTCGTAGATAGTACCTGTGCACCTCACATGTTTCTTATGAGGTGTGTAAGACCACTCGTAGATAATACCTGTGCACCTCACATGTTTCTTATGAGGTGTGTAAGACCACTCGTAGATAGTACCTGTGCACCTCACATGTTTCTTATGAGGTGTGTAAGACCACTCGTAGATAGTACCTGTGCACCTCACATGTTTCTTATGAGGTGAGTAAGACCACTCGTAGATAGTACCTGTGCACCTCACATGTTTCTTATGAGGTGTGTAAGACCACTTGTAGATAGTATCTGTGCACCTCACATGTTTCTTATGAGGTGTGTAGACCACTCGTAGATAGTACCTGTGCACCTCACATGTTTCTTATGAGGTGTGTAAGACCACTCGTAGATAATACCTGTGCACCTAACATGTTTCTTATGAGGTGTGTAAGACCACTCGTAGATAATACCTGTGCACCTCACATGTTTCTTATGAGGTGTGTAAGACCACTCGTAGATAATACCTGTGCACCTCACATGTTTCTTATGAGGTGTGCAAGACCACTCGTAGATAGTACTTGTGCACCTCACATGTTTCTTATGAGGTGAGTAAGACCACTCGTAGATAGTGCCTGTGCACCTCACATGTTTCTTCGTCAATTATTTACTGTATTTGTAATTCGATTTTGATTACGTAGGCTACTAGTTTTTCATGGATACCCTTCAGTTCACAACAGATGGGTAGGTCATTCGATTAATAAATTTTGACTCTCGTATTATAGACTACCGATTCTAGCTCTTTGTTTTGTAGCATAATAAAAATGGATTTACGTGTAAAATATAACAACTTTTGCTGCAGTTCACGAAAAAATTATGGTAACCTAACTCCGCTGAGCGCTGTGTGGTGGCTCTTTGTTGTGCAACATATTACAAATTAATTAATTTTGATCTATACAAAATATAAAGTAAACTTTAACAACAAATCTAGACCTTAAAAGGTAAACGACAAAAATAAGACTCAAACCCGAACAAAATAATGTAACATCAAAATAATGCAGACTCCTAAAAGTAATCAGCAAAAGTAGGATTCGAACCCGGGACCGCATGATTGGAAGTCCGATACTGTATCAATTGATCCACAATCACATGGCGAACATTGGGAAAGTTGCAATTTAAGAAGCTGTGATCCCCTAGATACTAGTTGAGTAGTCGAATACGATAGTCGCGGAAGTCAATAATACGATATTTGATAGTTAATCGAATGACCTACCCATCTGTTGTGAACTAAAGGCTATCCGTTTTTCATTTACTTGCAGTTTCTATTAGGACTTTTGAGGTTCATGAAAATAGTTTCCCTTATGTTGTAGCCTATCAGCCTATGGATTCGGACCACATAATTCAGTAGTTTTTATTATCTGTCAAAACGTCGCACTTAACAACTATTTACCAACTGTCTGATGCCAACTTCGCGCCACAACCACGGCTACAACGTGCCCGTATCACCAAAAACAATCTCACCCTTGATTGAGGTCACTTACCCCGAAACGCGCGCCACGACCACGGCCACAACGTGCCCGTATCACCAACAACAATCTCACCCTTGATTTAAGTCACTTACCCCGGTTGCGCCTGCCACAACCACGGCCACAACGTGCCCGTATCACCAACAACAATATCACCCTTGATTGAGGTCACTTACCCCGGTTGCGCGCGCCACAACCACGGCCACAACGTGCCCGTATCACCAACAACAATATCACCCTTGATTGAGGTCACTTACCCCGGATGCGCGCGCCACGACCACGGCCACAACGTGCCCGTATCACCAACAACAATCTCACCCTTGATTGAGGTCACTTACCCCGGTTGCGCGCGCCACAACCACGGCCACAACGTGCCCGTATCACCAACAACAATCTCACCCTTGATTGAGGTCACTTACCCCGGTTGCGCGCGCCACAACCACGGCCACAACGTGCCCATGTCACCAACAACAATCTCACCCTTGATCGAGGTCACTGACCCCGGTTGCGCGCGCCACAACCACGGCCACAACGTGCGCATTATCACCAACAATCCCACCCTTGATTGACCCATGATTCACGTAATAGTTTGTGTCCCTTATTCCATTTGTTTAGTTTCGACACTCAAATTTATTGCATTTGTAGCTGGTGTTTCAATGCCTCATTCCGGGATGTTTTAATTTTGAATATTATTAACTATTTTGATTTGTAAAATAATATTTTATCAAGTTCATTTGTTAAAATTGTTCTTGCTTAAATACCATGCGTTAGGGGGTTGAGCAGATTTGTTCAAGTCCAAGTAAAAATTTTATCCGCAGATATTCGATTGTAAAAATGTATTTATTTGTAAAACTAATGTCCTGCAAGCTGCAAGCAATCTGTCATAGCCAAAATCCAGGCTATTTCTTTCAAGATACATAACACGCTGTAGAGACCTGAATAACTCAAATAGTTCATCAATTAGAAGTAATTATTTCAGAGTCGAACAACACGTTACATCGTCTCCCCAGTCGAACAACACGTTACATCGTCTCCCCAGTCGAACAACACGTTACATCGTCTCCCCAGTCGAACAACACGTTACATCGTCTCCCCAGTCGAACAACACGTTACATCGTCTCCCCAGTCGAACAACACGTTACATCGTCTCCCCAGTCGAACAACACGTTACATCGTCTCCCCAGTCGAACAACACGTTACATCGTCTCCCCAGTCGAACAACACGTTACATCGTCTCCCCAGTCGAACAACACGTTACATCGTCTCCCCAGTCGAACAACACGTTACATCGTCTCCCCAGTCGAACAACACGGTACATCGTCTCCCCAGTCGAACAACACGTTACATCGTCTCTCCAGTCGAACAACACGTTACATCGTCTCCCCAGTCGAACAACACGTTACATCGTCTCCCCAGTCGAACAACACGTTACATCGTCTCCCCAGTCGAACAACACGTTATATCGTCTCCCCAGTCGAACAACACGTTACATCGTCTCCCCAGTCGAACAACACGTTACATTGTCTCCCCAGTCGAACAACACATTACATCGTATCTCCAGTTGTCATTAGAACCCCTAGGTTTGTGTCCACATTTCCAATTCAGAAGTGTCCTCTTTCTGGATTGTTGGTTACTCTTGATTTAAAATGTTATTAATTGTATCGCTATGTTAATGCAGTATTTTGCTGATTAAAAGCACCCCTTGAACGTTGGCCCCGCGGAAACCCCATTTGACCAGTTTATGTAATTTAGTTCGAACATAGCGTGTCATAGGTTATCTAATCCGTCGCCTATATTATAGTATGTCATATAAACAGTTGGTTTTAGCATCAGCGCGTGCAGCTCTCCGCTATCTAAGGAGTTATAAATAACATAATCGCATCGGCGGGTTGGCGGTCGCTACACAACGACTCTCCCAACTTGTTTACCAACCTTGCCGCAAATCGATTGCAAACATAGATAACTCGGAAGAACGTTCGAGCGTTCGCTGAACCTGATCACAGAGACACATCCTTTGTCACCTGTTTTAGGCAGTTTTAGTGAATTTCCCCTGTAGGGAAGAAGCTATTACCACAGGTGGCATGGTAAGACTTAGGCCCGGGACCGTGATAACTTTTCGTTTTAAGGTCCCCATACCCCAAAAACACCATTCGTTTGAAACTGTATTATATGTATATATATAATATTTATATTGCATTCATTTGTTAGGGCTACTAATATAATAATAATCAAATGATATAAATATAAATATGTGTGTGTGTGTCCGTGAGAACGATAACCCTCGTAAAAATGAACCGATTTTTATGAAATTTTGTATAAACGTGTAAAGCAACATTTATGACTTTAAGATCGAAAACCAGCCAGATCGCTCCATTCAAAGGGGTATTTTGGGGGGTTTTGTACCCCAAAAATGGGTTTTTGAATTGTTTACATATAATTTTTGTAATAGTCAAATTTTAGTTTTTACCATTGGATTCAGCTTAAAAAAACACACACAATTTGGTATTTTGATCATTCCTCTACGTTAAATGGTTACCGAGATATTGAAAGTGCTAAACACAGTATGTTGTCTAATGTTATTCTTATGGAGGAAAATACTAATTTTATATCTCACTTATTTATGAATGTATACTGACGAAACGTGGTATACGGCTTCATTTGGCTGTGGTCTGTTGATATTTGCTCAAAAAAAAAACTTAGCCAAAGGCTCCCATAGTAGCAAACCTGCGGAATCACCCCCCATTTTCTTCTTATGGAGAATAATTAACATCTACTTATATAAAGCTAGACGGGTTCACTCACTCACTCACTCACTGACATAAACTATGAGGCACTTCCCGTAATCGAACCCCCCTCGACCCCTTACTTGAATTATAGCTCTTGACGACAAACTCCCAGAAAAATTACCAAAAGTTAACGTTTTTGGGGCGGGAAAAATTCCACTTTTTCTTTTTTTCACTTTGAGCGCGTTTTTTACGGAAACAGTAAGAGGTGGCAAAAAATTTTAAATACAAAAGTTGTAGAAAATCCAATTTCCAAATAACGTTTTTTCGTCAGATTTAAGATCCGACCATCCGTTTAGCTCCGATTCATCGGAGAAGAAGTCATTTTGAGTATTTTGGCCCATTTAAATGTGTACAGTTTTGGAAAGCTGTTTAATGAAAGCGCACTATCTTTGGCTAATACCACATGTTTGTATCAACTGATTAAAAAAAAAAAAACTGCCCGTGTAGGCGATACTAATTTGCTCACATGAGGTTTATATAAATCAGCTGTTACAAAACAAGGTGAGCACATTATCGCCTACACGGGAGGTCCAATATCGCGAATATTGTTTGTTTCGATATTGGAAAATGTAATCAACCGATTGTTTGTTCTATCGAATGATAAATTTGATGGTTCCACGGTAGCCCAGTGGATATGTTGTCAGGTGATTCAAGATCATGTGGTCACGGGTTTGAATCTTACTTTTGTTGCTTACTTTTTGAGGTCTGCAATTTATTTCTGTTTAATTTGACTTTATTTTGTTTTTACAAATTCATTTATTTCTAATTTGCACAACGAACAGCCACCATACATCGCTCTGCGGAGTTAGGTTAGGTTAGGTTACTATAATTCTGTCGTAAACTGAAGTCTAATTTGTTGTTTTTTTTTACACGTTATAACTCCAATTTAACATTGTAACCACAACTTTGTATTTATATCTGATTGACTTTGATTGAGTGAGCACTTTATTTTTTGCTTTTATTTACCTCGAAACAACCATCGTAGTCGAGAGTTCATTCGATAAAACTAACAAGCAGCCGGTTGGTAAAATGTTTCGATATGGGACCGCCTCTGTAGGTGTTAATGTGCTCACCAAAGGTCAATGTTGTGTAGTTTTTCTTTGGTTAATGAACTACAATAGTTGAGTTTGATTTAAACTTGAGTTGACTGAGGAAGGTAAGTGAGCGAAGCGAACTCCAAAAGGGGGTTTGGGGGCGAAGCCCCCAACGGCGATAAGCCTAGTTGTATATATATCGCTTATTTGTGAATATATTTTTATGAAACCTGGTAAGTGGCTTTATGTAGTATTAAGACATTTATGTATCTATTGTAAATTCGCGAGTATGCAGGTTTGCTGCGACGGGGGTAAATTTTACATTTCCATCGCCATGATAGCTTTTTAGGGTAAATTCTTTTTGTAAAATACTGATGATATGTAAATAATATAATAATTTTAAATGGTGATCTTTTAAAACCAATTTGAGGTATAATTTTTATATTGACATAATCAAGAAAAATACGCAGTAAAAGTAAATGTTATCATGTTAAGTGGCTATATGTTGATATTTTCATAGTTACCTACTCCATCATTCAGAACACCGTTTTATGTGGAATAATGTGTAGGTATCACTTAACCTGTCTAGCGTCAATCTCAAACTCAAACTTCGTCATCGAGTTATCGAGTGTATTTAGAGTTCAGTATCTCAATAGGCCTGGTGCTCGTAACGGGGAGTGGTCATGAAGTGTCATATATCTTTTCCGGTCTCATTTCTGGCTATGAAGGTCCTTGAATTACACAGTGAGGAAGTGACGTCAGTGAAATGTTTGTATCGTATTCATATCACCTCTTGCAGCGACTGAACCATTAGTTTATTTCTCAGTTTGTCGCAAATCAACCATTGCATTCTTTACAGCAGTTTGAGTGGGGCTCCAGTCACGGTTCTACCTGCTCCAATGACCCAACCCTGTAAGACCGTCCCTCCTCAACGGATTATCCGATATCGTTGTTTTATGGCTCAATTTAAAGAAAAACGAGTTAGCACGCAGCACGCTGACGTGAGGGAAGTGAACTTCCGCATTAAATCCTTGAGAAAAGTCGAATAAAGGGTTTAAAACGACACTGGTAACATTTTTTTAGTAAAGTAGACAAATTTTATTTTTTGGCTGTTCTGATGTTCCCGGTTATATATTGAAATTCGCTATAAGAAAGGCAATGGTGTACATTATAAGGTTAGGAGGAGGTATAGTCAGGATAACAAGTTGGAATAGGGGTATTGGGGGTGTTAAAACTACATCAAGATAAGAAAAACAGCCTTTTCCGGTGTAAAATCCCCATAAGACAACGTACTGTTTTAAGACAATTAACATTTTCTTTAATAACTCGGTAAATACTTATGCTAGAATTATGAGAGATGGCTTAAAAGTTTCGCCTCATTAGTCTCCATCTTTTCACATGCATTAGTTTTACATCCGGGGCTTTTCTGGCCCTTATTGGGCCCAAAAACTCAAAATTAGAAAACTTAAAATCCCCCAAAAAGGGGATTAGAGTTTTCCGACTGTTTTGCCCTACGAACTTGTCCAACGGATTATATATAGAAAGGAATGTCCCTACCAAATTTGAAGTAAATCGGACAACAATTGCGACCGCTACAGTGGGATCACACATATATATATATGTCAGAGTTGCCACCGACCGGGAAAACCAGGAAATCCAGGGATTATGCGTGAACTTTGGTGACCGGGAAAAAACTTTGGTTATCGGATTATGCGGGAATTTTGGGCCGAACCGGGAATTTCAGGTCGCGATCGTCGGCGATTGCGTAACGCTTTCTGAGTAGTAGGCGAAGTTAGCGAAACGTTCTCGATGGTCGACGAAGTTAGCGATGTGTGCCCGATGATACGTTCTCAATCGTCGGTGACGTTAGCGATACGTTTCCGTTAGTCGGCGACGCGACGATAGCGATACGTTCTCAATGATCGGTGACGTTATCGATGCGTTTCCGTTGGTCGGCGACGTTATCGATGCGTTCTCGATGATTGGCGTCATTAGCGATGCGTTCCCGATGGTCGGCGACGTTAGCGATGCGTTCCTGGTGATCTTCGACATTAGCGATGCGTTCCCATTCCCAATGGTCGGCGACGTTAGCGATGCGTTCCCGATGATCGGCGACGTTAGCGATGCGTTCCCGGTGATCGGCGACGTTAGCGATGCGTTCCCGGTGGTTGGTGACATTAGCGATGCGTTCCCGGTGATTGGCGACGTTAGCGATGCGTTCCCGATGATCGACGACATTAGCGGTGCGTTACCGGTGATCGGCGACGTTAGCGATGCGTTCCCGGTGATCGGCGACGTTAGCGATGCGTTCCCGGTGGTCGGCGACGTTAGCGATGCGTTCCCGGTGATCGGCGACGTTAGCGATGCGTTCCCGGTGATCGGCGACGTTAGCGATGCGTTCCCGATGATCGGCGACATTAGCGGTGCGTTCCCAATGGTCGACGACGTTAGCGATGCGTTCCCGATGATCGGCGACATTAGCGATGCGTTCCCAATGGTCGACGACGTTAGCGATGCGTTCCCGATGATCGGCGACGTTAGCGATGCGTTCCCGATGATCGGCGACATTAGAGATGCGTTCCCAATGGTCGACGACGTTAGCGATGCGTTCCCGATGATCGGCGACATTAGCGATGCGTTCCCGATGATCGGCGACGTTAGCGATGCGTTCCCAATGGTCGACGACGTTAGCGATGCGTTCCCGATGATCGGCGACGTTAGCGATGCGTTCCCAATGGTCGGCGACATTAGCGATGCGTTCGCAATGGTCGGTGACGTTAGTCATGTGAGTGTGAGAGCTATTTTTGAGGAAACTACGAAATGCAGTTGCGATTGTCGGTGGCATTTTTAATAAAGATCAATAAAATTAATTTGTATGTTGTTACAACCAGTGGGTAATAGTGGTGGCTCATGTATAATTAATTGTTGTCTGGTAAAAGTTCTCAATCGTTGATATGGAGCTCAGTTTCTAATATGTAGTCTTTGGAGGCGTTAGAAAATTTGATAAAGCATAATTGGCTGGGTAGTCAGGCGCGGATAAAGGAGGGAGGTCATGGGGGTCATGACTCACCCAAAACCTCAGACCTTCACGTATTTTACCCATTTTTCATCGTAAAGGTTATTATATTTTGACAATTTAGATATTTTTTTCATTCATGACCCCTACCTAAAACGATAGTCTATCTCCCCCTTGTGGGTAGTGTGTAAGTGGTCGCTTCGTAATCTGAGGTTTGTTGTCAGATTGATTATTGAAAATGTTTAAATTATATAGTAGGCTAACAAGATGAGGGTTTGGCCCTACTCCCTATCAAGAACATTGAAAAAAGCCTTTGTCGTCGATTGACACACAAAAAGTATTGGTATATACTATTTTCAGATTCTTATAATAGATAGTGTGATATCCCTGAATAGGCCTACTATATGTTTTTACTCTTGTGTTTAATTCAATCACATGTTTCTAGAATCATTTATCAATGTTATTGTTTATCAATTTATCTTTTAATTAAATAATCTTGTTTGCAAAATGTATTGATCTAATTACAATAAATGGTGACGAGGATGTTTAAAGGAATCCGTAATATTTTTTGAAAATTGTAGTATTTACTATTTTATATCTAAAACCTTCTAAATATGGCTGAAGATCTAATCACTAAATTAGTAGCGGGTCTACGGCAACCTCGACCACCTCAGCGGCAGTCTGCCAGCCGACACGATGGACACGGTTTTCAACTTCAACCGTACGACGAAAATGAAGAAGCATTTGATCATTTCATATCAAGATTAGAAAAGTTCTTTAAACTACGAAATATTACAGGAGTTGACGACGAAACGGATGAACGTAGAGTTAAGATACTCCTAGACTGCTTAAGCCCTAGAGTGTTGCAGACATTGACTGCACTGACAGCACCCCAGAAACCCAATGAAAGTAGTTATGATGAACTTATAGCCTTGCTTAAGGGACACCTCTGTCCAGAAGCTAGTGAACAACACCGCTTTGAGCTTCGACTTCAAGAAGGTGAGTCCATTGGACAGTATGTTTCTAGTCTGAGGCGAATAGCGAATGCATGCAACTTTGTATGTACTGCCTGCAGCTCGTCTACTATGGATGTTCACCTACGATCTCAACTTGTAAGAGAAGTCAGTGGCGGATCTATGGGGGGGGCTAAGGGGGTTTTAGCCCCCCATTGGGTCCGAACTTACACTGGATAAAAAATATATTTTTCGAGGTACTATTCCGCAAGAGAAACGTACAGTACTTTCATATATTTTAATTTTAATTCGTTCATTTTAAGTACCAAAATTAAAGTGACAATGTCAACATTACACCCGTTCCAAGTTAACTTGCAAAATAAATACGGCAAGCGGCAAATGCCCATGAATGAGCCCAACGCAGAGGCGTCGCAACAGCCTTGCAATCTATCCAGCGCTAGGCATTACCCTAAATAACCTGGGGTTTTCCCTAAACTTCCCTCCCCTCAGGTGCAAAATGGACCGTTCCACCCGATCATATGACTCACCTATTATCTCTTATCCCCATTCATTGCCTATTTGTGCAATTTTGGTCGTACCGGTTGTAGTTACGACCAAAAGTGTCGGAAGGGTCGTTGTATCGTCGTTACGTCTGGGTTTGCAAATGAGAGTATTTATTAGTTCTGTTGTTTGGGTCGTTGGGAGAGTGTTTATAAGTAGGTTTATCTGTATGTTTATTATGATTTGTTTGTTTTTTTACTTTCTCCCTCTATACATAGTATATGGAGAAAGTATTGTTTTCGTCAAAATTTTCGAATTTGAGTTGTTAGTGGAAATATTCGTTTTGGTGCTCCCTGAACCCAAAAAAGTGGTTTTTACGTGATGTCTGTCTGTGTGTGTGTGTGTGTGTGTGTGTGTGTGTCTGTGTGGATGTGTACAGAGCTAGAGCCCTAACCAATGGGCCGATTTTGATGAAATTTGGTATGTAGGTACTAATCCACGATATCTCCAGGTGTTTTTTCATTTTTTTGAATTTTTGATTTTTAAGGGTAATTATAACCCAAAAACCGCCAAAAAACATGAAAAATCAAAATTTCTCAAAAACGGCTCTAACGATTTTGATTAAACTTTAGTCGTTTGTAGAACTTTAGTTTTCCAACAAAATAACACCACTCGCATACCTGAAAAAATTCGGGTTCAGAAATTACAGGACTTAAAACATCCAAAATTCAGTTTTTTGGATTTTTCATAAAAATACATAAATATAAAAAAATATTACTATTCACCACTAAAAAGAGCTCAAAAAACTAAATAATTTAGCATTTTGAATTACTATTCTACGATTGCTGGTTTCGGAGAAAATTTAAATTTTCATTTAGCGGTAAACGCAGTACGTTGTCCAATGTTATTCTTATGGGGAATACAAAAATTACTATTTCTCTCTTATTTACTTATAAATTTCATTCAAACTTGATATGCTTGTCAATTTAGCATTGACCAACAGAGTTAATTCGAAATATGTTGCCCCTTAATATCCCTGGGGGGAAAAGGGGGCATTTCCCCTCTTAAAACCACGAGTGTAGCAATGGATCCTGTAGTGCCTCCAAAGCAGGGATTTAGGTGGATGTTTTTAAAACACTTGTTTACAAGATTTTCTGTACACTCGACCGTGCTTTGTATTCTATATTTAGTAAATAAAAAGTAATTTATTCATTAAAGTTGGGCTAAAAGGGAGAAAGTATGTGTCAGTTTCCTGATACCGTTTATTTTAGTTTTAAAATTCGTTTTGAGTACAAATGAAGCGTAGGTTAACCGATTATTTCAATAAAACTACTGAAGATAAAGCTGTGGATGGCATTGCCAGAACAAGTTGTAAAGTTCACCGTGTAGGCACAGAGTAGCAAGTCCAATTCTAAAATGCGAAGTTTGGAATATTATTTTTTCCACAGTGAAAGTAAACAGGATTTATCGTGCAAACAAAACAATCATATTTGGAGTAATGGGAGCGAGCTTCATCGAGACATGGTGATAATAATTTATACCTTATATACAAAATTGGTTTACAATGGGTTGTTTTATTAATTTGTTAATAATGCAGTCACTAAACAATGATCAGTTGTAATAGTTTTTATACCTAGAACAATAAAGCAGAGAAAAGTTAGAGAGAGAGAGAGAGAGAGAAAAAAGAGGGTATTTTGTATTTGTTTATTTCCGGCAATACAGAACAGATGGTTTATAAGAACTATCATTTTAAATTATTTCTTATAATGTACGTGCGACCTTATATGCTCTTACAGGAGTATTATTTTGACTCCCATTTTTAGTTTTCCGAGTTTTCTCTAGGCTCCCACATATAATTTCAAAGTGTCAATGGGAACACGTTCATTCTAAACTAGCTGCTATAGGCCCTAGTATTCCGCCACAAAAACACATCCTAGGATTTCCGGGATGTAGAATAGAGATAATATCCTTCCTCTATTCTATAGTCCTGGTAATGTTTTTTTATTTGTACAATAAAATAACATCTGCTTATAATTTAACTAGCCATTACCCGTAATGTAATTTTGTACGATTATTTTATTTTAACATCTTTAAGAACTTTGCTATGGTAAACGATGTCAGACCAACGATGCCATACTTGACTTGGAATACGTTTTGATATTATACCGTTTTAGATCTTGGCAACCGTCAACACTGTATTTTTGGGCATGAAAAAGTAGGACCAAAAGTGACGCTTTTCAATCGAGCTTCAAGTTTTAACGGCCGGCTGAGACCCTGGGCTGAGGCTGGAAAATGAGCGATCATTGAAACGCCTCCTTTGGCCCTTGTGATGAAGTATTTTCGTCAAACTGAAAACAATATTAATATAACAATTTCACAGAAACTAAATATCGTTAACTTTTTCACCATTAAAAGTTTGGGTACCTGGGGGGCGAGCTTTGCTCGGGGGAAGGACAGTCAGTTTGTTTAGATGACTCGGAGTAATATTTCACCACTTCCCCCTACTGATAACAGATTTGTATAACTCATTTGTCTCTTTTCTACATTTTTAAGGTCTCCCCAGTTGTTATTTATAGCTCAATGTCCCTTTGATTTATTTTACTCCTCTTTATATGTAATCTTCACTCAATTTTTTTAATCCCTGCTCTCAGGAAACCACATGTTAATAATCATAAACAACACGAGTATTACTTTGGCACTTCCCTGGTTGATTATGAACAGCTGTTACAATTCTTTTGTTTTGATTTGAAACTCCATAAGCCCAAAGTTAATTTTTTTAACTTTTAATTTTAGTTTGTTTACATTATTTGATTTTTCCTGGGGATGAGGCCTGCCTAGAACTTATTTTTATCCCAGAAATTAGTTATTTAGGACATTTGAAGGAAATCGTTAAAGCCGTTTTTGATATCAGTGTCGCAAGCAAGCAAGCAAACCTTACTCATATTAGAGTATAGGATTCCATCTTGATCTTTCTACTCTTAAACGAGCTGCTGTTACACGTACAAGTTTCTATTGTTTACAAGTTGAATAATTCGTTCAATCCTATAGTCTAATATGAGTAAGGTTTGCTTGTATGTTTGCTTGCTTGCTTGCACGTACGTATGGACCGCTGGGACGCACAATAGTTGTCAGCTGCTCTCCCCCTCGCGCAGCAAGAAGTGTTTCCAGCGGCCCTGTTTTCTACCTGATCTACCCCCGGAGCCAAAGGCGCACACGCTGTGGGAGACGTGGTGTCCTGATTACCAAAATTGCTAATATTGCGATTTTTATGTATAAACTATTTATGATATCAAAATTGTGCTTACTGAAATCTATAGGTAATTTTTGCTCTTTGAAATTTACGAAAAATTAACGATTTCGGATTATCCGTTGAGGAGGGACGGACATTTGGCTTGTGGGAGAAGCAGGACTGGAGTTGCCTCTCTCCCCGATATTACTGAACTGCTGATGATTCAGAGGTAATGAGAGTTGCTAGCGAACGGCACCGTAGCGTTGTAGCGTTGCAGCGTCGCGGTCGCGCGGTGTGGTCAATGTTCAAGGCCCAGTGTTCCCAGATGATTCAGAGGTAATGAGAGTTGCTAGCCACGGCACCGTAGCGTTGTAGCGTTGCAGCGTCGCGGTCGCGCGGTGTGGTCAATGTTCAAGGCCCAGTGTTCCCAGATGATTCAGAGGTAATGAGAGTTGCTAGCCACGGCACCGTAGCGTTGTAGCGTTGCAGCGTCGCGGTCGCGCGGTGTGGTCAATGTTCAAGGCCCAGTGTTCCCAGATGATTCAGAGGTAATGAGAGTTGCTAGCGAACGGCACCGTAGCGTTGTAGCGTTGCAGCGTCGCGGTCGCGCGGTGTGGTCAATGTTCAAGGCCGAGTGTTCCCAGATGATTCAGAGGTAATGAGAGTTGCTAGCGAACGGCGGCTCAGCCACGGCACCGTAGCGTTGTAGCGGTTCAGCGTCGCGGTCGCGCGGTGTGGTCAATGTTCAAGGCCCAGTGTTCCCAGATGATTCAGAGGTAATGAGAGTTGCTAGCGAACGGCGGCTCAGCCACGGCACCGTAGCGTTGTAGCGTTGCAGCGTCGCGGTCGCGCGGTGTGGTCAATGTTCAAGGCCCAGTGTTCCCAGATGATTCAGAGGTAATGAGAGTTGCTAGCGAACGGCGGCTCAGCCACGGCACCGTAGCGTTGTAGCGTTGCAGCGTCGCGGTCGCGCGGTGTGGTCAATGTTCAAGGCCCAGTGTTCCCAGATGATTCAGAGGTAATGAGAGTTGCTAGCGAACGGCGGCTCAGCCACGGCACCGTAGCGTTGTAGCGTTGCAGCTTCGCGGTCGCGCGGTGTGGTCAATGTTCAAGGCCCAGTGTTCCCAGATTTTTAAAACGAACTATAGTACCAGCACACAAAAACTATCGTACTTTAGGGTAAACATATCGTACCAGGCTATATCTTGGATATATCTATAAAAGGCACACACAACTGTCATAGTTTGTATAAATTATTTGCGGGGCGAAGCCTGTGGAAACAGCTAGTAATCTTATGTATTAATACGCTAGGGTTTTTTTCTTCACAGTCATAACTCGATAACGGCTGGATGGATTTTAACGTTTGAGGTGCCAAATTAAATGTGTTTTACGTAGATTTGCCGATACGTCTCATAATTCTAAGAAAGGGCATCACATAAACACAATTAACCCTTTGAGTGCCAGAGTTTTTCGGTCGTCATATCCCTAGAGTGCCAGAGTTTTTAACACAGTATATCCCAAAAGTGCCAGGCACAAAATCAACATTTTGCAAGGGTTTGCAAAAAAAATAATAACTTTTTTATTTGGTAAGATATTATTATGAAACTTTTTTTGTTTTGTAAGTTTAAAGTTTAGCTATAATATTATGCACATATATAATATTTAAAAAATAAAAAATAAAAAATTTGAATAAATATTTGTTTGTGGGAAATTTCTTTTAATTTTTTTTATTTGTTTCAGGTAAATAAACATTGTTCAAATATAAGATTTTCACCAAATAACTACTAGATTTATAGAGGACATGTTTCCCAAAATATTTCCTGAAAGTTTCATTAAATTTGGGCTTTAGACGGACAAGTTATTTCCATAAATGTAAAAAATATAAAAACGGCAAATTAGTACACAAGACAGTAGCCTAACTTTATTCAAGGGTTTAAGTTTTATTACAATTTTATTTCATAAAGCAGACTAACTAGGCCTCGTATATTTATGGAGTATATGTTTACCTGAACATATCCTGGAAATGTCCTGGAAGAAATAATAAAAAGTAATGGCGTAAGAAAAATTTTCTATAACAACGATTCACAAAATCAACATTTTGCAAGGGTTTTGTACATAAAATCAATAACTTTTTTATTTGGTAAGATATTATTATGAAACCTTTTTTGTTTTGTCAGTTTAAAGTTTAGCAATAATATTATGCACATATATAATATCTAAAAAATACAAAATAAAAAATTTGAATAGGGACATAATATTATACATGCGGGAAATTTTTTTTATTTTTTCAGATAAATAAACATTGTTCAAATATAAGATTTTCACCAAATAACTACTAGATTTATAGAGCTAGAAACTATCCTGGAAATCACCTGTAAGAAATAATAAAAAGTAATGACGTAAGAAAAATTTTCCATAACAACGATATATCGTTGCAATGTATTTTTCGGTAAGACCACCGACGACGATATATCGTTGTGAAGTATTTTTCGGATGTTCCGTGCACAACGATATATCGTTGCGTGGCACTCAAAGGGTTAAAGGGCTAAATTTTCGGAACAGTGGCGCTATCCGACGGCGCGGCGGAAGACTAACCTCCGTGTTGATTGAAAGTACGTTATCATCCGTTTTAATATCAGATGTTTTGTTATGTTTGTTTACAACTGAGGAAACCTTTCGTTGGGTAAAAACTTGCTCGGATTCGAGCAACAGGACAACTAGTGTATAATTCAAATACACTTAATTTAATTTGTTTTATTCCGAATTAAAAATGAGCCAGTGACTATTTATTTACAAGGGACAAGAAAAAACACTTACCCACATACTTAAATGCGAACACGTAACACGTGTAATCTCAAGTCTTGTATTACAGATGAGATCTACTGGTAATTTCATAAGAGCGCACGAAACTGTGGTCCTCCAAAATGTATCATAACTATGCATAGAGCAACGAAACTGGTTTACTACGTTTCCTCTAATCTGTCCTTAACATGACTCAGAGCAAAAGGGAAAATATTGTGAACTATAGTTCACTGTGGATTCTGAAAAATGTGCCCGTACTACAACTTATATAAGCCTTACAAATTTTGGTGGCTTTTGTTTAATGGTTATTATAAACCATTTTAGGTGGTTTCTACTTTTCATCAAAATTATCGTACTTTTACGATAATTGTCATTCCTCTGGGAACACTGTCAAGGCCTACGATTGTTCCAGCTGTAGAGGGGACTCGACTCGCTGTTTGGCAGCCGCGCCTTAGTGCGTGTTGTAATTCTGCCATCTATTACGCCATCGCTCTTGATCATGGTCGAGTCAAGTACAGAGAACAAATTGCTTGGAACAATGGAGGTCGAGCAGTTGTGTTGACACTGTGTCTGATTCAATTGACATTTCGACGGACGATTGCAAATTAAAGTGATTTTAAAGCTCGGAAAGTCATTTTATTTGTAAACTTCCTCGACGTTACAATTTGGAATTTAAAATTATGAATCATGCAAGTTACTTCTATTCCATGTATTCTCCCCCATTTGATTTAATATATAAAACTATTTGAAATTATTTTAATTTCAACTGTAGCACAGCAGAACTCATTCAATATACGGGCTTGAGGGTTTTATTCCCCGACTTGGCTGCAAATGGTTGATTTAAAAAAAAAATCAACTGGTAGGCCCCACCTCATTGTAAAATGTTTTGTCATATCACAGCAGTTTGTGGATAATTTATCATGTTTAGTTCCAAAGCAACTCGCAAAATTCTCTTTTGTATGTTATGTTGTAAATGACGCAATGCCGAGTTATTATTCGGTTAAATGTACTGCAGAACATTAAAAATAAACATTGGCGTCTTATTTTAGTTTGGTGTTGCAGTTAATAACCAGAAATGTACAACAATGGGTTGACGTCCCATGCCTCACACCTTTTATTAGTGAGTTTCCTATGGAAAGTGAACTATTAGCATGAAACTTAAGCCCGGGACCACCATAGAAGTTCCTATCATTGACCCCCTGAACACGTTTTGTGGTGTCGTTCAAAATTATATATATATGTAATGTAATATAATTATATATATATAATGTAATATAATATAAGCGGTCGCATCTTTTGTCCGATTTACATCAAATTTGGTAGGGACGTTCCTTTCTATAATCAGTTGGACAAGTTCGTTGGGCAAAACAATCGGAAAACTCTAAACCCCTTTTTTGGGGATTATTCTTTCAAATTTCGAGTATTTGGGCCCACAAAGGGTCAGAAAAGCCCCGGACGTACAATTAATGCATGCATTAAGATGGGAATTAGTGAAACGAAAGTTTTAAGCCCTCTCTCGTCATTCTAGCATAAATATTTACCGAATTATTAAAGAAAATGTATATCGGCTAAACACAGTACGTTGTCTTATGGGGTTTTTACATAGAAAAGCATGTTATTCATTTGTTGGTGTATTTGTTTCATCCCCATCAACCTCGCGCCTACTTTCAAGCCTCACTGGACCTTCTCCTAACCATATAATGCGCAAAATTGTATTCCTAACATTCCAGGTAGATTAAACCAGGAGCATCAGAACAGCAAAAAAATCAGCGTTTTCAGATTTCAATAAAATTGGCATAAATGTATGTTTTTACACTGGGTTTAAGTTTTAAAAGTTTTGTATGCGGAAATTCACTTCCCTCACGTCAGCGTGCTGCGTGAGAATTCGTTTTTAATTATGTGAGTTCACATTTAAATTAAATTTCAAATTGTGCCGCCATGCGCACTTTCTTTTATATATGTGCGTGAATCGTCTGATTCCGCTGGCAGCTATATCCAGTCACCAATTCCTTCTTCACTCGACGCAGTTTAAATCTAAAATCGCCCACTCCACGAGGAGCCGGCACCGAAAGTAGACGCAAAACTTCATCTTGTATCAGAGCTAAGTTTAGATTTTAAGTAGCGTATTTAAAATATCAACATGGATTAAGAAAACCATTTAGAGGACTCGAGGGGGTTTTCTGTGCCCCAAGATATCATTTCTTGAGTAACCCACAATTTGCAATGTAGCTACTATGCTTAATACTATGCTTAATCTATGGTAGTACGATCCGATCTTTGGGTAACTACAGCACCTTCCTACAAATTTGTGGTAGCCGTAATTATTTAATATTATTTCAATTTTGCTTCCTTCACCAACCTCAGCCACCAGTCAACTTGTTATCCATATTATTCGCATTGTTCCGTATAATCACCACCCCCTATTATTCACCACCATAATAACCATATACGCTACACAATCTATATATTTAATTCCGTAAGCGAGTCGGTCCCCACGAAATATTTCGAGCTAGGAAGAAGTTAAGTTAGGTTATGACGATTCATTTTAAAGTTTGAAAGCCAATGACGATGGGAAAAATATCAGAAATGTCAAAAATTACGTGGGCTACGCCCCACTGGACTTCAAAGATCCAATGATTTTCGTATGGACATATCTACAGTGTTTTTATTAATAAGCAAAATTAACTAATGATCAGCTGTGATTATCCACTTACACACAAACCATATGTTAGGGGGCTATAGCCCCTGTAAGCCACTAGTTCTAAATTAAAGTTAAAGAATCCAATGTCAGTCCGTCTGTCTGTTTGCGTATTGTACGCGGCAAGTACGACGCAGCCGGCTACGAACCACGACTGCATTAATGTGTTGACAACACAGTCAGACTGAAAACAATAACAGATTATATCTCTCTCGTTTAGATCGTGTGGAATGTTCTCTCGTCATTTAAAATGTAATGGTCTATTGAGATAGTTCTTAAAATTATAATTGTTCACTTTATTTCTATCCACTGTGATAATTAACTGATGACAAATACTGCACGGCAATATCTTAGAATAAAATCTTTTCTAGAACACGTATTTAGTTTATGTCCATGACTTGCTATGTCTTACAGTAGTTGCACGAGACGGGAATGTTGTCCTCAATCGTGTCAGGCCCAAATCTCAGCAATGCCGTTGTGGGCTAACATGCGCTGGCTTTATCAAATTTCCCTGCGTCAAATAATTCGTGAACAACTTTTCAGTCACATTTCATTGTGTTCCTAGTAAACCGCAAACCAATCAACTTGTCAAAAATCATTACCCCACTGAGCGCGTTCAATGGTTTTACCGCTTCTCCCATTCTAAGCGGGAATGCGTTGTCCTCTCATTGTCACCGATAGAGAAGGGGTGTGGTTGGCTTTATCGGTTCTAATGTTAAACTACCTGCATGCCCTCTCCAGGTCTCCAGTAATCAGTTGATACCTCCGTCTCCATGGTTACCTCTACCTGGCCAAGCCTTGGCGTCTTCATGGTTATCCGAAGGCCAGAGTAGCATTAGTCGATAGCTGATGTCATGGAGCGAGACATTATTTTCCGTTTTTTTTTTTAAGGCGATCTCTAGACCAAAAACAGGTAGTGGTGTGCGCGCTAGAGCGAGAAGTTGGTCTCTTCCTGCGCCCTGACACCAGAAGCGCAGTGAGACCTGCAGCGGTGTAATGGGCCGGTGGTGTCCGGGTGTCGGGTTGCCTTGGCCACCGCCGCTGTGGAGGCGTTCGAGCAGCAAATGGTAGCGGTGTGCGCGCTAGAGCGAGAAGTTGGTCTCCTCCTGCGCCCTGACACCAGAAGCGCAGTGAGACCTGCAGTGGTGTAATGGGCCGGTGGTGTCCGGGTGTCGGGTTGCCTTGGCCACCGCCGCTGTGGAGGCGTTCGAGCAGCAAATGGAAACCCAAGGGCGCTGGGCACCGATAAACATGATAATTATCGCCTTTCCGAGTCCGCTCTGACACCCATCGACCATTTGTACGATTGTACGTTGGTATTGATGTCTGAAGTATGTTCGAAAATATACTCTTCTATTTATTAGTTTTTTCTTCATTAGCGATCTGATGCGCCCAGTTCCCTTTCTCAGTATTTTTGAATGAAACTCATAATAGTGATGGACATAAATTTATTATAGACTAGATGTTACCCGCAGGCTTCGCCCGCAAACAAAATTATATGTCCATAATACATGGGAACTTTGAACCCCCGTGGGTCAAAGCCCTATAGAATTTTCCGCAACTTGAATATGCCTATATGCTAATAAATACTAGGCTATCATACCTTTCTGTCAAATTTGCGACGTTCTTCCTCTAGTATTTATTATGTATGCTAGTTTGACTTACTTTCTCAGGGTCGTTTTTTACAGAGTATATCTGCGTGGCTGAGTATAAATGAGACTCCGAAAATATAAAACAATAAATTTATTTAGTTACATTAGGTACTGGTAGGCCTCCTACTACTTTGACAAACAATTTAGATAGTTTACCCACCGTTCCTCCTCTAGTAAACAGAATGATTTGTTTACGTTTCCCGCCAATCTATGCAAACCAAGGCCCTCTTGAATTAATCAATTTAATGTGCATAATACTGCAGTACTATAACAAATATTTAAGTTATGCTATGTTTTATCCGCTACAAATTTCAGCTCAATCCAGTG
The DNA here is from genome assembly GCA_963675035.1 of Allygus modestus. Classification (NCBI taxonomy): domain Eukaryota; kingdom Metazoa; phylum Arthropoda; class Insecta; order Hemiptera; family Cicadellidae; genus Allygus; species Allygus modestus. Next base: position 354,576,199 of record OY776112.1, read on the forward strand.
GTTAGAGCGTGATTAAGCCACAAATATAAACAAACGTACAAACAAACTCAGAAACTTTCACATTTATAATATTAGTAGGATTTATTTGGACTTTACCTATCGCTTCTAGTGTTCAAAACTACACTACGATTCTTGCGGTGGGAAACATATCCCATTATCAAATGAACCCTATTTGTCTCTATATATCATCAATTGTACCAACTATTTTACCTGATCCCGAAACGTAGTGTAGTTTTTAAACACTATAAGCGATAGGTATCCAGTCAAAATAAATCAATATAATTTCCCTTTCTCATTTAATGGTAACTTTCCCTATGTTTCTATTATTTCTCGCCCCAAATCCTCAGGGGCTCCTTTATGACCGTATGTTGACAACCGTAACAGGTGTCGAAGCCCTACAATATGCGATCCGCTCCTACACCTTCTACACGTAGGTTTCTTGCAATGCTTAGTTTTTGGGATCACACCGAGTTTGTGTTATCTTGGCAAACAGATATAATGAGACCCAAAGTTATGACAGGTATTCGTTCCGTAATCACAGTTGTTACCTATTACCTTGAGGAATAGTAATCACGAAATCGATCCAAGGACGAGGTTTCCGACTTGCTTTATGCTTGGTCAAATATCATCAGGCGTAAGTCAAACTACTAGAGTTCTGACACTTCGTATGTGTTTATAACATAAATGACAGTATAAGTAAATGCTCAATGACGACTTCTTGCCGTAAACAGCGGACGGCGGACGGTAATAACGTGTTGTTATATTCTCACGTTATTTGTTATGTTGCCACTGCACTGTTAGTGTTTTACTTGTTATTTTGTTCTTCAATTTATTAGTGAATTTCCTATGGAAAAGTGAACTATTAGCATGACCCGCACGGTGAGACTTAATCCCGGGACCACCATAGAAGTTCCTAACTTAACCCCTTGAACACGTTTAGGTTCTCAAATTTTGGGTTTTTGGGCCCTAAAAGGATCAGAAAAGCCCCAAATGTACACTTATTGCACATTAACTTATTGTACGTAAAAAGCCAAAGATTTTAAGCCCTTCCTCATCATTCTAGCACAAGTGCTTACTTAAAGAAAATGTTAATTGTCAAAATGCAGTACGTTGTCTTAAGGGTATTTTACACTGAAAAGCTGATTTTTATATCTCAATATCGTTTTAGCACCCTCCTATACCCCTATACCAACTTGTTATCTTAACAATACCTCCTTCTATTTTTATAATGTTTAACATTGGCTGGCATCCATTAGTGATTTAAATATAACCAGGAGCATCAAAAAAGCCAAAAAATAAAATTTTCAATGTTAAAAAAATATAACCAGTGTTGGTTTGTTGAACCCTTAGTTGATATTTTTACCGTTTTAATGCGGAAATTCACTTTCCTCACGTCAGCGTGCTGCGTGCGATCTCGTTTATTTATTATTCGGCGGATGTAATACTTGTTAATTGTTATTTATGTTGATATTTTTTGAAAGATCGATACACAACAATGCATTCGAAAATGTAACGCTAAATTTAAGTATAAAATAAACCCACCTTAACAACCAGACTGCTGGTACATAGTTTAGTAGTCATGTTATTAGGATTGTTAGTGAATTTTAAATTACAGGATTATTGGATTGGCATTATGATACATACCTAAATGGTGTGACGTAGTAAGGCCGAATTTTGTTAACACATTTGTTAATTTTTTATACATATTACGTAACGCACTTAAGGTGGGTAGGGGGGTTGGCGTAGCGTTATGTGGGGGAAGGGGGTTGGAACAATGTTAAGTAACTCACACATATCAACCCTAAGAGGTGGCGGTCTCCCTTATCTATTAAGTCTGTTATAAATCTTTCAAAATTAAAAATAATCAAATTTATATCCATCACAAGTGGGATATATAAGTTAGTTATATAAAAAATACTTCCGTCATACTACTGAAATAACAGTTAGACTAAAGATAAATTCATGACGTATTTTGAGTAAGTTCTGTGTATTGCTTTAAACCTATGTTTCGTGTCGTTTTAGAGTGTAAAACCATGACTTGATGCAGTATTCCGCAATGACACCCACACCTTCAGTAGTTCAAGTCGTTTTGTGTTTGTATTAGTTATAAATTACATTTGTTACGTGTAACTGAGATAGTTTATTTTGTTGTTTATATTATTATTAACAGTCTTGATTGTTTATATACATTTTGCTTTGAAATAAGTTATTAAAAGATGTTGTTAAAAGAAAGACATTTAAAGCTTAATGATTCGTTGAAATCCATATTCCAAATAACGATATTTAAAAGGTTTAAGCTGTTTCAAAGCCTGCTACGATTGAGTTCGATGTTTAAAAGGTTTAAGCTGTTTCAAAGCCTACTACAATTGAGTTCGATGTTTAAAAGGTTTAAGCTGTTTCAAAGCCTACTACGATTGAGTTCGTTGTTTAAGAGGTTTAAGCTGTTTCAAAGCCTACTACGATTGAGTTCGATGTTTAAAAGGTTTAAGCTGTTTCAAAGCCTGCTACGATTGAGTTCTATGTTTAAAAGGTTTAAGCTGTTTCAAAATCTAATACGATTGAGTTCGATGTTTGGAAGGTTTAAGCTTTTTCAAAGCCTACTACGATTGAGTTCGATGTTTAAAAGGTTTAAGCTGTTTCAAAGCCTACTACGATTGAGTTCGTTGTTTAAGAGGTTTAAGCTGTTTCAAAGCCTACTACGATTGAGTTCGATGTTTAAAAGGTTTAAGCTGTTTCAAAGCCTGCTACGATTGAGTTCGATGTTTAAAAGGTTTAAGCTGTTTCAAAGCCTGCTACGATTGAGTTCGTTGTTTAAAAGGTTTAAGCTGTTTCAAAGCCTACTACGATTGAGTTCGATATTTAAAAGGTTTAAGCTGTTTCAAAGCCTACTACGATTGAGTTCGTTGTTTAAGAGGTTTAAGCTGTTTCAAAGCCTGCTACGATTGAGTTCGATGTTTAAAAGGTTTAAGCTGTTTCAAAGCCTGCTACGATTGAGTTCTATGTTTAAAAGGTTTAAGCTGTTTCAAAATCTAATACGATTGAGTTCGATGTTTAAAAGGTTTAAGCTTTTTCAAAGCCTACTACGATTAAGTTCGATGTTTAAAAGGTTTAAGCTGTTTCAAAGCCTGCTACGATTGAGTTCGATGTTTAAAAGGTTTAAGCTGTTTCAAAGCCTACTACGATTAAGTTCGATGTTTAAAAGGTTTAAGCTGTTTCAAAGCCTGCTACGATTGAGTTCGATGTTTAAAATGTTTAAGCTGTTTCAAAGCCTACTACGATTGAGTTCTATGTTTAAAAGGTTTAAGCTGTTTCAAAGCCTGCTACGATTGAGTTCGATGTTTAAAAGGTTTAAGCTGTTTCAAAGCCTGCTACGATTGAGTTCGTTGTTTAAGAGGTTTAAGCTGTTTCAAAGCCTACTACGATTGAGTTCGATGTTTAAAAGGTTTAAGCTGTTTCAAAGCCTACTACGGTTGAGTTCGATGTTTAAAAGGTTTAAGCTGTTTCAAAGCCTACTACGATTGAGTTCGTTGTTTAAGAGGTTTAAGCTGTTTCAAAGCCTACTACGATTGAGTTCGATGTTTAAAAGGTTTAAGCTGTTTCAAAATCTAATACGATTGAGTTCGATGTTTAAAAGGTTTAAGCTGTTTCAAAGCCTACTACGATTGAGTTCGATGTTTAAAAGGTTTAAGCTGTTTCAAAATCTAATACGATTGAGTTCGATGTTTAAAAGGTTTAAGCTGTTTCAAAGCCTACTACGATTGAGTTCGATGTTTAAAAGGTTTAAGCTGTTTCAAAATCTAATACGATTGAGTTCGATGTTTGGAAGGTTTAAGCTGTTTCAAAGCATACTACGATTGAGTTCGATGTTTAAAAGGTTTAAGCTGTTTCAAAATCTAATACGATTGAGTTCGATGTTTAAAAGGTTTAAGCTGTTTCAAAGCATACTACGATTGAGTTCGATTTTTAAAAGGTTTAAGCTGTTTCAAAATCTAATACGATTGAGTTGGATGTTTAAAAGGGTTAAGCTGTTTCAAAGCCTGTTACGATTGAGATACTAAGTTCCGACGTTAAGAAAATTCCGATTTGCCGGAAGAAAAGAAAAGTGGTGATCGCGGAAGTATGTGTTAATATCTAAGGGAATCCGGGTCAATATCCGCGGCGCCGGGAGTGCGCATGCGGCGCCGGGAGTGCGCGTGCGGGGCGGGAGTGCGCGTTTGTGTGTGGCCGGAAAGTATTTGTCGTCACATTTTCTGACACAGTTGTTGGGTTTTATCAGTAAGTGATTACCTTGTCTAGTATTCCTAATGGTGAGGGTGAGGCTATCGTCGTGTAATATCCACCACACCTCAGACCACCTCACCTCGTCGCACCTTGACGAGTCGCTGATGGGTCTGGGTAGCATATGGTAGCCCACCTGTCGCCTATTGTTTATTATCCTACAATCAGCGGCTATTTATATGAATTAGCCGCTGATGTTGTTGTGTGATCCGATTCTTACAAGCATTTGAAACCAATGTGGGATATTTGTGGAAGAATATAAATTTTTTTTATTTACCATTAAATTAAGTTATCCGTATTTTCAATATTAATAAATGCCCCCGTCGCAGCAAACCTGCGTACTCAGCGATTTTCCAATGTTTTAATACCAATAAAGCCGCATACCAAGTTTCATAAAAATATATTCTCAAATAAGCGATAAATACAATTTGAATTATTCTCCATAATAATAACATTGGGGATGAGTATGCAGGTTTGCTGCAACAAGGAGCACAGAATAAGGTTTCTATGCAAATATCAATAGAACTCATCTAATTAAAGTCACATAGCAAGTTTAATTCATATACATTTATAAATAAGCAATATATAACATTTTAATTATTCTCCATAAGAATAACTTGAGGACCGAGTACCTAGGTTTGCTGCTACGGGAACCATAAGTGAAAATTTTGTTTTTTGTGCAAACAACAAAGCACAGCCAGATGAATACAACCATATACCAAGATTCATCAGTTTATATTCATAAATAAGTGAGATATAACATTTTTATTTTTCTCCTTTAGAATAGCATTAGACAACGTACTTTGTTTAGCACTTGCAATATCTCAGTAACCAATTGACGTAGAGCAATGATCAAAATACCAAATTGTTTTGTTTTTTTTAAGCTGAATTCAATGGTATAGCTAAATATTTGATTTAAATAAAAATTACATGTGAAAACCCACAAAAAACATTTTTGGTGTACAAAACCCCCCTTTGGATGGTGTGATTCATCTGGTTTTCGAACTCGTTCTAATAAATGCTACTTTACACGTCTGTACCAAATTTCATCGAGATCGGACCTTTTTTTAGGTGAGTTATCGTCCTTACGGTCACATAAATAAATATATATATATATATCCACATATATACAAAATTTGAACGAATGGTGTTTTTGGCATCTGGGGGTCTCAAAATTAAAAGTTATCATGGTCTCTGACTTAAGTGTTACCATGCCAACTACGGTAATAGCTTCTTCCCTACAGGGGAAATTCGCTAAAAACTAGCAATTATATTACAGGCACAAAGGAAGACTATGATATAACAATGCTCTATAATCAAAAGGTAGGACTTAACAGTTTGAGATTCTAAGCCAGTAGATCATTTTATATTTATAGCTGTTGTAAGGACCTACCAATTACTGTTGTTTTTACTAGTGATGAATATAAATTCACAAATATCGGGTTTCCTAAGATTGTACTTAACATTAAGGACCACTATACAACATGAATTGTAAACTAATAAATATTACTCTTACAAATGAAACCGAATATTCAAAGGTGAATTTTTAAGTGTGGGTATTAAGTTGAAATTTTTTATGGTATTGTAGTAAGAAATAGTAATGGTCAACTTGGTTATTTTATGGTGTAACTTATTTTGTAACTTAAGTTTAATGATTTAGAGTTGGTATGTAGTTTTCCCTCACCTATAAAATGCAGGTACAATAAATATCTGATAGATAAGTTAGTTTCCATTTATGTTAAAATCATTAAAAGCACTTTGCCTGGAGATAAGATTAATTAATTGTGTCAGTTCCAATCGAAAATGGTAGTAGACAGTTTATAGTTTTATTGTATAATTATCTGCTTTATATGCCATGCTATATCTATTACTCCTATAGAATCAACAGCTAACATTTCAAATGTATTACTCAGGTTTTCCTCATCCTGTACACTATTTAGGACAGTAAAAGATTAAGTTTAGTCAAGCTATAAATGGCATAACTACTTTAAACTTAAATCAATTTCCATGTTTTTAGTACCACTAGTGGCTTGAAGGGGCCATAACCTTGCTCCAATACGCTGTATTAACTGATTTCTTTACTCTTTTCATGTTGACTAAGGAACACATGTCAGTTCATAAACAAAATAGACACTTAATCACATGTGTTTATGTAAACAAAGCAGACGTTTTAAAATCCCCATGCTTTTCTTATGGGGGATGTTTTACGTGATTTCTCGTTTGCTGGCATCTTTTTAGAAAAAAACTGCCATTTTTCCCGAGTCCCTGGGATCAAGACCTTTAATTTAAGCCCTCTACCATTGTCCTGCGATTTGCCAAACTCCCACAATTTTGTCTTAAAAGTGTTGCTTACAGAATTATATATAAAGACTCGCTTTGCTCGCTGTTCGCTCCAGTTGTTATTATTGGTCAATGACCCTTCAAGTATTTTTTATATAGTATACTATTTAGATTCATTATGGTTAAATCCACTCTAGATGTTTTCATTTTTCAGTAGTTCTATAATTTGTTTATACTCTACCATGTGAAAGTTGCTTTGACAGTTTACTGGATATTTGTTTACAGCTGTTACGATTTCTTTTGTTTTTATTTGAAACTCTATAAGCCCAATGTTAAAATATCCAATTTTCAAAATCAAAATTAGTGGTTTTAAAATTAAAAATTGTATATTTTGGCAATTTTACCGGGGGTTTCAAGGTACAAGCTACCTGCATGCTAAATATCACGTTTCTAGTTCGTCTGGAAATGGTCTAGAATTCTATGTCTGGTGTGTTACACAGCGTACACAGTGGAATGATTTTGTTAAAACATTGGAATTTAGGCTTTTAGACCTAAAAAATAGATTGGTGAAAACCTCCACCCCAGGAAAATTTATATTTTGTAATGTAATCGTAATCGAAAGTTCATTAACACAAACAAGCAACCGGTTGGTTAAATTTTTTTATATTTAAACGATAACCTCATCTCATTATAGGCGAAAAAGTGCTAACCTCACTTTTCATCCCAGACGAGAGCTTGAGCTTGTTGATGTAAACCCCTTCTTCAGTAGCAGCTGTCTCGCACGCTATTATCCAGTGTTGAAGGGAAATGCATTGAAAGTAAACTATTGAATATCTTACAGTAGGATGTTTATGGCTCTTAAGATTGAAATCGCTATTGGCATCCCATCATAACTGCTTACAAAACTAACAAGCAATGTCATAAGGAATCCAAGTGTATTTTCTTAATTATTGTGTTTAACATTATTATATATCAGAGTAACAATCATGATATTCTTTTTAATCTGGGTGATCAATACACTATTGTGGAAGGTACACTAGGAAGAGTAACAATCATGATATATTCTTTTGAATCTGGATGAACAATACACTGTTGTGGAAGATACACTAGGAAGAGTAACAATCATGATATATTCTTTTTAATCTGGATTATCAATACACTGTTGTGGAAGATACACTAGGAAGAGTAACAATCATGATATATTCTTTTTAATCTGGGTGATCAATACACTATTGTGGAAGATACACTAGGAATAGCAACAATCATGATATATTCTTTTTAATTTGGGTGATCAATACACTGTTGTGGAAGATACTTTAGGAAGAGTAACAATCATGATATATTCTTTTTAATCTGGATGATCAATACACTGTTGTGGAAGATACACTAGGAAGAGTAACAATCATGATATATTCTTTTTAATCTGGATTATCAATACACTGTTGTGGAAGATACACTAGGAAGAGTAACAATCATGATATATTCTTTTTAATCTGGGTGATCAATGCACTATTGTAGAAGATACACTAGGAAGAGTTACAATCATGATATATTCTTTTTAATCTGGGTGATCAATACACTGTTGTGGAAGATACACTAGGAAGAGTAACAGTCATGATATATTCTTTTTAATTTGGGTGATCAATACACTATTGTGGAAGATAAACTAGGAAAAGTAACAATTATGTTATATTCTTTTTAATCTGGGTGATCAATACACTATTGTGGAAAATACACTAGGAAGAGTAACAATCATGATATATTCTTTTTAATCTGGGTGATCAATATTCTATTGTGGAAGATACACTAGGAAGAGTAACAATCATGATATTCTTTTGAATCTGTGTGATCAATACACTATTGTGGAAGATACACTAGGAAGAGTAACAATCATGATATTCTTTTGAATCTGGGTGATCAATACACTATTGTGGAAGATACACTAGGAAGAGTAACAATCATGATATTCTTTTTAATCTGGGTGATCAATACACTATTGTGGAAGATACACTAGGAAGAGTAACAATCATGATATTCTTTTGAATCTTGGTGATCAATACACTGTTGTGGAAGATGCATTAGGAAGAGTAACAATCATGATATCCTTTTGAATCTGGGTGATCAATACACAGTTGTGGAAGATACACTAGGAAGAGTAACAATCATGATATTCTTTTTAATCTGGGTGATCAATACACTATTGTGGAAGATACACTAGGAAGAGTAACAATCATGATATTCTTTTGAATCTTGGTGATCAATACACTGTTGTGGAAGATGCACTAGGAAGAGTAACAATCATGATATTCTTTTGAATCTGGGTGATCAATACACAGTTGTGGAAGATACACTAGGAAGAGTAACAATCATGATATTATTTTGAATCTGTGTGATCAATACACTGTTGTGGAAGATACACTAGGACGATTAACAATCATGAAATTCTTTTGAATGTGGGTGATCAATACACTGTTGTGGAAGATACACTAGGAAGAGTAATAATCATGATATATTCTTTTGAATCTGAGTGATCAATACAGTATTGTGGAAGATACACTAGGAAGAGTAACAATCATGATATATTCTTTTGAATCTGGGTGATCAATACACTGTTGTGGAAGATACTTTAGGAAGAGTAACAATCATGATATATTCTTTTGAATCTGGGTGATCAATACACTGTTGTGGAAGATACACTAGGAAGAGTAACAATCATGATATATTTTTTTGAATCTGGGTGATCAATACACTACTGTGTAAGATACACTAGGAAGAGTAACAATCATGATATATTCTTTTGAATCTGGGTGATCAATACACTGTTATGGAAGATACACTAGGAAGAGTAACAATCATGATATATTCTTTTTAATCTGGATTATCAATACACTGTTGTGGAAGATACACTAGGAAGAGTAACAATCATGATATATTCTTTTTAATCTGGGTGATCAATACACTATTGTGGAAAATACACTAGGAATAGCTACAATCATGATATATTCTTTTTAATTTGGGTGATCAATACACTATTGTGGAAGATACACTAGGAAGCGTAACAATTATGATATATTCTTTTTAATCTGGGTGATCAATACACTATTGTGGAAGATACACTAGGAAGAGTAACAATCATGATATATTCTTTTTAATCTGGGTGATCAATGCACTATTGTAGAAGATACACTAGGAAGAGTTACAATCATGATATATTCTTTTTAATCTTGGTGATCAATACACTATTGTGGAAGGTACACTAGGAAGAGTAACAATCATGATATATTCTTTTTAATATGGGTGATCAATACACTGTTGTGGAAGATACACTAGGAAGAGTAACAATCATGATATATTCTTTTTAATCTGGGTGATCAATACACTATTGTGGAAGATACACTAGGAATAGCAACAATCATGATATATTCTTTTTAATTTGGGTGATCAATACACTATTGTGGAAGATAAACTAGGAAAAGTAACAATTATGTTATATTCTTTTTAATCTGGGTGATCAATACACTATTGTGGAAGATACACTAGGAAGAGTAACAATCATGATATATTCTTTTTAATCTGGGTGATCAATATTCTATTGTGGAAGATACACTAGGAAGAGTAACAATCATGATATTCTTTTGAATCTGTGTGATCAATACACTATTGTGGAAGATACACTAGGAAGAGTAACAATCATGATATTCTTTTGAATCTGGGTGATCAATACACTATTGTGGAAGATACACTAGGAAGAGTAACAATCATGATATTCTTTTTAATCTGGGTGATCAATACACTATTGTGGAAGATACACTAGGAAGAGTAACAATCATGATATTCTTTTGAATCTTGGTGATCAATACACTGTTGTGGAAGATGCACTAGGAAGAGTAACAATCATGATATTCTTTTGAATCTGGGTGATCAATACACAGTTGTGGAAGATACACTAGGAAGAGTAACAATCATGATATTCTTTTTAATCTGGGTGATCAATACACTATTGTGGAAGATACACTAGGAAGAGTAACAATCATGATATTCTTTTGAATCTTGGTGATCAATACACTGTTGTGGAAGATGCACTAGGAAGAGTAACAATCATGATATTCTTTTGAATCTGGGTGATCAATACACAGTTGTGGAAGATACACTAGGAAGAGTAACAATCATGATATTATTTTGAATCTGTGTGATCAATACACTGTTGTGGAAGATACACTAGGAAGATTAACAATCATGAAATTCTTTTGAATCTGGGTGATCAATACACTGTTGTGGAAGATACACTAGGAAGAGTAACAATCATGATATATTTTTTTGAATCTGGGTGATCAATACACTACTGTGTAAGATACACTAGGAAGAGTAACAATCATGATATATTCTTTTGAATCTGGGTGATCAATACACTGTTGTGGAAGATACTTTAGGAAGAGTAACAATCATGATATATTCTTTTGAATCTGGGTGATCAATACACTGTTGTGGAAGATACACTAGGAAGAGTAACAATCATGATATATTCTTTTTAATCTGGGTGATCAATACACTGTTGTGGAAGATACACTAGGAAGAGTAACAATCATGATATATTCTTTTGAATCTGAGTGATCAATACAGTATTGTGGAAGATACACTAGGAAGAGTAACAATCATGATATATTCTTTTGAATCTGGGTGATCAATACACTGTTGTGGAAGATACTTTAGGAAGAGTAACAATCATGATATATTCTTTTGAATCTGGGTGATCAATACACTGTTGTGGAAGATACACTAGGAAGAGTAACAATCATGATATATTTTTTTGAATCTGGGTGATCAATACACTACTGTGTAAGATACACTAGGAAGAGTAACAATCATGATATATTCTTTTGAATCTGGGTGATCAATACACTGTTGTGGAAGATACACTAGGAAGAGTAACAATCATGATATATTCTTTTGAATCTGAGTGATCAATACACTGTTGTGGAAGATACAGTGGGAAAGATCCGAACCAAATTAAAGTATAATAAACAAATAATCAAGAACCACTGAGAATAAATAGATGACTGAATGAATGTGACATAAATGAACAACGGCCTCGGTTGGCCTCGGTGAGATAGAAAAAAAGAGATAATCAGCAAACCTTCTGAATTCCTGTGCTTTAACTGTTTTATTAAACTGAGGAATCAGCACATTTGGTTAATGTTGTATTTGAAATAAGATTAGCATGGAACGATGGGACATGTCAAAAATCGTTAAAAATCATATTTTTCTGGTTAGTAGCAATTGCTGATTCCAAGTTGGATAGTTTTAAACAAAAGTTGTTCAACAGCAGACAAGAATTATTGGAGGAAATTACATAAACACATCATGCAAATTAATAATGTGGTTAAATTTATACCTATAAAACGCAAAGCCCTCAATCACTCATCACGGATTCTCCTACTAGAGAGTTGACATTTTGTACAATGCTTCTTTAGGCATGAAATAGGAAAACTAAATCGTTTTCATCCTGATCTGACCTTGGGGCCAGAGATCCCGACAAAGTTCCATGTACTCCTTGTGAACATTAATTTTTGTTTGAGCTGACGAAAATACAAACTGATCCTGATTTGTAGTAGTTCCATGGGCTAATCACAGAATGCTGTCACGACGGGTACAACTGTCATAGTTTTTATAAATCATTTGTGGGGCGAAGCCTACGGGTAACAGCTAATAAATGATAAACTACCTTTAGGTGAAGCTTGTACAAGATCTTAAACTGTTAAGACTGTACTAAATAATAAAATCGTACTATATGGGGAGTGGTGTTAATCTGACACCATTTTCTTCTACACACGTGCACTCGACATATGATAACAAAGATAGTGTGTTTGATATTTGTTAGTGTCACTGTGTCGTTTGTTACAGCTCGAGCAGGAGCCAAGATGGACGTTCCCGAGGATCTACGGGGTTTCAACCTCTTGTTCTTCGTAACTGAGGTAAGATTAGAACTGTGATGTTTCATACCTATAAACTTGAGTGGCAAAGAACACACCGTCAGAAGTATTAATAGATTGGATGACCCACACTAAGTGATTCAGACATTTTATCTTTGAGATTAATCCACTCGTTAATTTTACGATGCATAAGACATGTTTATGTGTGGGACGTGTAGTCACTTTTAAACATTCAATGTGTAGTCTTTGTAAATAATTAATACAAATTATTAAAATACTACAAACCCTTTTAGCGAATTTCCCCTATAGGGAACAAGCTATTACCGTAGGTGGCATGGTAAGACTTAAGCCCGAGACCATGATAACTTTTCGTTCTGAGGTCCCCAGATGCCAAAAACACTATTCGTTCAAATTTATATATATGTATATTTATATATATATATCTTTTATGTATGTATGTATATATATATATATATGTGTGTGTGTCCGTTACCGCGATAACTTTTGAAAGAAACACCCGATTTTGATGAAATTTGGTACAAATGTGGAGAGTAGAATTTATGACTTTAAGTTCGAAAACCAGATCGATCGCACTATGGGAAGGAGGTTTTATGGGGGTTTACAATTTTCCAATAATCGGTTTTTTGCAAATTTGACCCCAAAATGTTAAATACCCCCGTAGCAGCAAACCTGCGTACTCAGCGAATTTCCAATGCATATATATGTATATTAATACCACATAAAGCCACATACCAAGTTTCATCAATATACATTCATAAATAAACGATTTATGACATTTTAATTATTCTCCATAAGAATAACATGGCGGCTGAGTATGCAGGTTTGCTGAAGCAAGGAGCACAACAAATGGGGTTTTATACAAATATCAATATAACTCATGTAGGTAAAGCCATATACCAAATTTCATTAATTTATTTTCATAATGAAGGGTGATAACACGTTACTTATTCTCCATAAGAATAACATGGGGCTGAGTACACAGGTTTGCTGCTACGGGAGCCATTGGTAAAAAATTTTTTTTGAGCAAATATCAATGGTCCACAACCAGATGAAGTCGTATACCAAGTTTCGTCAGTATACGTTCATAAATAAGCGAGATATAACATTTTTATTTTCCTCCATAAGAATAACATTAGACAACGTACTGTGTTTAGCACTTTCAATATCTCGGTAACCAATTGACGTAGAGAAATGATCAAAATACCAAATTCTTTTGTTTTTTTAAGCTGAATCCAATGGTAAAAACTAAAATTTGACTATTTCCAAAATTATATGTAAAAAATTCGAAAAACTAATTTTTGGGGTACAAAACCCCCCCAAAATACCCCTTCGGATAGAGCGATGTGGCTGGTTTTCGAACTTAAAGTCATAAATGTTGCTTTACACGTTTATACCAAATTTCATCAAAATCGGATAATTTTTACGAGAGTTATCGTGCTCACGGACACATATATATATATATATATATATATATATATATATATACAGTTTCGAACGAATGGTGTTTTTGGGGTCTGGGGACCTCAAAACGAAAAGTTATCATGGTCCCGGGCCTAGGTCTTACGATGCCGACTACGGTAATAGCTTCTTCCCTATAGGGGAAATTCGCTAAAACATTCAATTTTGGTTATAGCCATTTTATAGAGCTTAACAAAACAAATAATTTAGTATTTTGAATCATTAACCTAGGTTAAGTGGTTGCAGAGAAAATCCAAAAAAACGTGTCCCATGTTAATCTTATGGGAAAAAGGTTTTTAGATTTTTCTCAGATAGTTTTACTAAGCTAATCTACGAGGCAAAAAATCTACTGAGATTTGTGACGCCCCATCAGTAAGTAAGTAAGTTTTACTAAAAACTTCACATTTCTGTTTATTAATGTGTTTAGCTCAACAAAATAAACATTTTGGTGTTTTAATCGTTGTTCTACGTCCAACCGTTGCAGAGATATTCAAAGTGCTAAACACAGTACGTTGTCCAATGTTATCCTTATGGAGAATAAATAAAATTCTATATCTCAATTATTTTTGAATGTATATTGATGAAACTTGGTATGTGGCTTCAACTAGTTGTGGTATATTGATATTAGCACAAAAAACAAGTTTTTTGTTGATAGTCCCCGTAGCAGCAAACCTGCATACTCGGCCCCCATGTTATTCATATGGAGAATAAGTAAAGTTGTATATCTCCCTTAATTATGAACCTACATTAAGAGAACTTGGTATGTAGCTTCACCTGGTTCAGTTGTATTGATAATTGCAAAAAAAAAACATTACTTTTCTTCCTCGTTGCAGCAAACCTGCGTCCTCAACCCTAATGTTATTCTTCTGGAGAATAAATAAAATACTATATATCACTTATTTATGGATGTATTTTTGTGAAACTTGGTAAATAGCTCTATGTAGTAGTGAGTCACATATATATGTATTGGAAATTCACTGAGTATGCAGGTTTGCTGCGACTTTGGTATTTGTTCGTGGCATTGTTTACAAACTTTTCAGTAAACATTATTTTGTCTGATAGAAGAAATTCCTCCAAAAGTGGAAAGTATAAATTTCTGTTTAGGGCTGCTAAGTTGAAACTAATAATGATGGTCCACATTGGCATTATTTCATCAAGAGAAGCTTTCTGGTATGAAGATTAATCATAGTTACACCATTGAATAGCCAAACCTTGTTTATTTAAAAATTGTAAAGGTTTGTTCAAACCTTGCATTTCAAAATCTTTGTTATCAGAAAATGTAATAAAGTCTTAGTAGGGATTTTATCCTTTGGATTTTAGGGTTTCAATGTTTATCTGATGTAGACAATGGTTTTGTATGATAAGGTGATTCCTTGTTATTGCTGGATTAGGAAACTCCAGCATTGTGCTAGGCACGTCTTCCACAAGTGGGAATTTTCCACAGGTTACCGGAAGGAAAGGATATATCAGGAAAGGAAAGGGTGGGATAGGACTGGCAGCCAAATTGACCTTTCAGAGGGCCAACTCCCGTACTCCTGTGACAGCTGTGATCAGGCTCAAACAGGCGGACCCGCTCTGCCCTCCGACTGGCCAACTCGACTGACAGGGTATCCGTGTACAACAGCCAGGGACCACATTCTCAGGTTGGGAACCAAACCCGGAGTTTCCGTCCCCAGCCGCTGCAAATGGAAGAACCAAAGGTGAAAGGGAAGCTCATCATAATGGACAGCCAAAAGACTTACCATATGTAATGACAACTTCATTTGCTGTACCCAATGTCAGCCTCAAAACTGGTATAGACAAGTTTTAAGGTTCTCCTGGGACAAGGTGATTCTTAAACTTGCGTCAATATCTTCCCGCTGTAATTGGGATTGTCATGTCTAGTAATATCATACTTGTAACATATTGGACGGGGGTACTTGGTTGTTGGGCTGGCTGTTGACTCTTACGCGTGAATAACAAGTTGGATACTGACTATGGTTGCTGAACTAAAGGTAGTAAATTAAGAGTAATATGAAGTAGTTTACTGCTATCAGTACCAAAAACATTTCTAGGAAGGTGTTGAAATTACCAAAAAGGTCGGGTCGTACTTAACCCAGAGCTGTGCAACACCCAGAGCTGTGTTACAGCCAGAGCCAGCTCTAATGAGCTGTTACATGAAAGGTTACCCTTAAAAAACCTTATTCGACAAAAAACTTGTGTGTATTCAACAGATTAAAGTGTACAACTACAGAGAACACTTGAAATCAACATTTATACTGCAATTAACTAAATGGGAGAGCTTAGCTATTGATATCAGGGTCTAACAATTAACAACATTTATACTGCAATTAACTAAATGGGAGAGCTTAGCTATTGATATCAGGGTCTAACAATTAATTTACGTTTACCCAGTAACACCGCATGTGGAATATAGTCTGAGCGGTAGACTCAGACAACTACTTAAGCTACATTTCAAATTTGTGGAACTACTTAAAAATTATATCTTGGGTCATCAAAACCCCCTCGAGGGCCCCTATATTAATTCTACTCAAAAAGTTTGATTTCCTATTGCACTTAAAATTTTAACTTAGCGGAAGGTTATTTAATAATCCGTATAACAATGTTCCCGGCGGCGTCTTTCTAAATAGGAAGATTCTAAGCTCGCTGAGGTGAGAGGGAATTGGCGATTGGATTGGCACGGCCAGCGGAATCAGATTAGTCACGCATATACATATATTAATATGCACATGGCGGCACATATTCAGAAAAAAATATGTTACCCTTTGAATGAACGCTTTAATATTGTTTTTTGGTATAGTCTCAGTTTTTTATTTTTCCCACAAGTATTATAGTTAGTGTAATGAGAAAAGGCACAGTTCCCCAGGTAGAGCATCCCGAGGCACAGTTCCCCAGGTAGAGCATCCCGAGGCACAGTTCCCCAGGTAGAGCATCCCGAGGCACAGTTCCCCAGGTAGAGCATCCCAAAGCACAGTTCCCCAGGTAGAGCATCCCGAGGGACAGTTCCCCAGGTAGAGCATCCCGAGGCACAGTTCCCCAGGTAGAGCATCCCGAGGCACAGTTCCCCAGGTAGAGCATCCCGAGGCACAGTTCCCCAGGTAGAGCATCCCGAGGCACAGTTCCCCAGGTAGAGCATCCCGAGGCACAGTTCCCCAGGTAGAGCATCCCGAGGCACAGTTCCCCAGGTAGAGCATCCCGAGGCACAGTTCCCCAGGTAGAGCATCCCGAGGCACAGTTCCCCAGGTAGAGCATCCCGAGGCACAGTTCCCCAGGTAGAGCATCCCGAGGCACAGTTCCCCAGGTAGAGCATCCCGAGGCACAGTTCCCAGGTAGAGCATCCCGAGGCACAGTTCCCCAGGTAGAGCATCCCGTCCTAATCCTTTGTTGAGAATTTATCCATGGGGCCTACAGCTCAAAATTATGGCTAATTTTTTCTGTCTAAAGTAAACGAATAAGACAAAATTTGAATCACAGTTCTGCGATGTCCCGTTCCTGACATAACAGGGAGTTTCAATTTATTAGAAATTCTAGGGGATGCCGGCTGTGCCAGGAGGCTGCTCCCAATAAAAGCTCTGGTTTGTCAACAAAGGATTAGGACAGGATGCTCTACCTGGGGACCCATGACACTAACTATAGATAATGTTTGCAGCTAATGAAGAAATCTGCTCCTGGTTCTATATCTGAATCGATGTTATTTACAAGGATGTGTGTGGTCAGGCGTTCTACTCCCTTCTACCCTCTGCCCCACTGTTGACAGGTGATCGGCCTGGTGGGGGTGGTTCTCATGGCCGTGTGGACCAGTGGCCCCCGCGGAGGGTTCGCCTGGCGGTCCAACCCCGGCCTGGAGTTCAACTGGCACCCCCTCCTCAACACCATCGGCATGATCTACCTCTTCGCTAACTGTAAGTGTGACCACAGTGACGCTCTGGTCGGGCTCTTATTATTTCAAAGCTCTTGCTCCAGCTATGCCTTCGGTGAGTCTGATAACCATCTGCCTCCAGGGCTTCGCCTCATATGCTTTCAAAGTTTTAATGTTATTTTTATGGAGTTATTTTATTTAGGTAGTCAGCTGATTATAGTGTAAACATTTCAAAACATCTGACTTTTTGCCAATGAGATTCTCTTTAAGTTTGAAAACCAGCCAGATCGCTTTATCCGAAGGGGTATTTTGGGGGGGTTTTGTACCCCAAAAATGGGTTTTTTGAATTGTTTACATATAATTTTTGAAATTGTCAAATTTTAGTGTTTACCATTGTATTCAGCTTAAAAAAACACACAATTTGGTATTTTGATCATTTCTCTACGTCAATTGGTTACCGAAATATTGAAAGTGCTAAACACAGTACGTTGTCTAATGTTATTCTTATGGAGGAAAAGAAAAATTTGTTATCTCGCTTATTTATGAACGTATACTGACGAAACTTGGTATACGGCTTCATCTGGTTGTGGACCATTGATATTTGCTCAAAAAAATAATTTTTTGCCAAAGGCTCCCGTAGCATCAAACCTGCGTACTCAGCCCCATGTTATTCTTATGGAGAATAAGTAACGTGTTATCTCCCTTAATTATGAAATTAAATTAATGAAATTTGGTATGTGGCTTTACCTAAATGAGTTATATTGATATTTGTATAAAACCCCATTTTTTGTTTTCCTTCCTTCAGCAAACCTGCATACTCAGCCGCCATGTTATTCTTATGGAGAATAATTAAAATGTCATAAATCGTTTATTTATGAATGTATATTGATGAAACTTGGTATGTGGCTTTATGTGGTATTAAGATACATATATATGCATTGGAAATTCGCTGAGTACGCAGGTTTGCTGCTACGGGGGTATTTTATAATGTAGAATATAAAAAATAGTCAGTGTACAGTGAACAGAATAGAGTCATAGTAAGTTGAAGAGTACCTTATTCTAATTATATAAATAGAAAGAAATAGTTTGTATTTTGTATGGAGTCCTCAAGGAAACTCTGATAAAGAGTATAATGCTTTGTTTGTTGATCAGATAATGGTTTAATTTCTTTTTTAAATAATTGTAATTTTGTTCTCTTTTAATTTCATTTGGTAATTGTGTAAAGAATTGTTTGCCCATATAGTTAGTTATAAAATTCCAAGTTGTGTTTTTCTAAAATTATTTTATTTCCTGTGTTGTATGTGTGATTAGCCTGAAACAAAGTATCATAATCATGTTCTTTAACATGTTTTATTGATTCAAAAATGAATTAGCTGTAAACAGTGAGAATTTTGAACTGTATAAATAGGTGTTTGACAGTGTCAGTGTTCTTTAGGCCAACCATAACTCTTATTGCCTTTTTTTGTTTGATTAGGATTTTATCTGGATTATGTTTTGAAGTGGCTCCATAAATACATATACCGTAGTGAACGTATGATTGGATTAGAGAGTGATGTATTGTTTTAGTGTCTCAATGTCACTTATTTGTGACATTTGCCACAGTGCAAAGATTCTTGATGCCATTTTACTTAATACGCTCGCTCTCCACGTATAAGAGTAAAATAATAATAATGTGATGACATAACAAGAGATTTTACTGTATTAAATAACTTAATTGGATGAATTAAATCTTTGGTTCTCTCAAAGGATTATTGTAAGAGACCATCATCATGTGGGATATCACTATGTTTGTTGTGTCCTCTATATTTGTAAAAACTAAAAAAAAACAGTTTCCAATCATTCCTTTTAGCTCTGCCCCATTGACCTTCTAAGTTACCATAATGTTATCTATGAAGGTTTTGCTGGTTAACACGTTCAGTGTGGCGTGCGGGATTTCTAGCGGTTGCAAAACAAGGAAACAAATGCCATTATCATGAATAAACATGATTAACGGAGTGAACGTGTTAATGTGATTTTTTAACACATTTTCACCACTGTCTGCGGCTCAAAACATACAATTTATTATCCATGGAAAGAAGAAGTTATGAGATTAACGTTTGATATGACAGGTTTTTTAATTTAAAGTTCTATTAGAAATTTTGTAATTGCTCACGCAGAGTTAAAGATATACTTGGCAAACTTAAAAACACAGTATATGAATTTTAAATTTTCGTTGAGCATTGAATTGTTTTGGTAAAATACCTCTAAAAGATCACCAGTTAAAGTTTGCAATGGAAAAATACAAGAAAAAATTGCATGGACTTGTTTATGTAAAATCTAGCAAAGTTGAATCACGCTTTTCAGCAGTGCCACGCTTATGAGATCAGTGTTGACCTTCCTGGAGTAATTAGAAATCCTGAGGTTAAGAACGTGTATACAACACAAGACTACAAGTTTTTGTTCGCAAAACTTGTCAGGTATTTATAACAAAAGTAGTGAATAATAATAAACTCCATTCACTATGTAGTGGAAATACCTCCAGTGGGTGAATCATTCGTTACATTTATTTTGGTTGATCATTATAAATAATTTAATCAAGTGAATTAAATATTACAATAATCGTTCAGTGATATCTTATCGTAGCAGGAATACCCAATTGGGTTAACAGAACAAACTTTTTTTCATCACTCTGTATTCGAAAATAGCCCATTACCATATATCTGAGATCTTCGAAAATCGTTGATTTCCATACACCAAAACAAATAATGATAAGCTGACTTTACCTGTCCTAAACAACTGAAGTTCCCGTTTTACTCAACAGGAGCACCAGTGTGATTTCGTTATTTTTGACGATTCTGTGTTCAAACAGCTGACTTTAACTAAAATGAATTGTAAAACCGTGTTGTGTTTACTTATACAAAATTACTAGACTATGAAATATCATATCATATTTGTTTAAGTGTAATGTGGTGCATCGTTAACTAATCGTCACAAAAGTCCTATTTCGTAACTACTAGTGAAATATACTGTTATATACCAAGAAGATTTTTTTAAACACTACCCTTAAGTTATTTTTAAATATTTTTTGACGAATAATATAAAAGAAATGGTCTTGATCTGTTTTTATAGGTCTACTTTCTTTCTGAAGGATACCTGACATTATCAAAACCAATTTTTTGCAGCTATTCCAGTGTACCGAGTGCTGTGCACGATCCGCAAGAAGACCCTGAAGCTGATCCACGCGGCCATCCACTTTGTGGTGATTGTGCTGGTGCTGATCGCGGGCCTGGCAGTGCTGGACTCTCACAACCTCGCCACTCCCATCCCCAATATTGATGTTGTCTGTGTTGCAGCTATTCTAGTGTACCGAGCACTGCGCACGATCCACAAGAACCCCTGACGCTGATCCACGCGGCCATCCACTTTGTGGTGATCGTGCTGGTGCTGATCGCGGGTCTGGCGGTGCTGGACTCTCACAACCTCACCACTCCCATCCCCAACATTGATGTTGTCTGTGTTGCAGCTATTCTAGTGTATCGAGCACTGCGCACGATCCACAAGAAGACCCTGAAGCTGATCCACGCGGCCATGCACTTTGTGGTGATTGTGCTAGTGCTGATAGCGGGTCTGGCGGTGCTGGACTCTTACAACCTCGCCACTCCTAACCCCAACATTGATGTTGTCTGTGTTGCAGCTCTTCTAGTGTACCGAGTGCTGCGCACGATCCGCAAGAAGACCCGGTAGCTGAGCCACTTTGTGGTGTCTGTGCTGGTGCTGATTGCGGGCCTGGCAGTGCTGGACTGGGTCTGGCGGTGCTGGACTCTCACAACCTCGCCATTCCTAACCCCAACATTGATGTTGTCTGTGTTGCAGCTATTCTAGTGTACCGAGCGCTGCGCACGATTCACTAGAAGACCCTGAAGCTGATCCACGTGGCCATCCACTTTGTGGTGATCGTGCTAGTGCTGATAGCGGGTCTGGCGGTGCTGGACTCTCACAACCTCGCCACTCCTAACCCCAACATTGATGTTGTCTGTGTTGCAGCTCTTCTAGAGTACCGAGTGCTGCGCATGATCCGCAAGAAGACCCGGTAGCTGAGCCACTTTGTGGTGACCGTGCTGGTGCTGATCGCGGGCCTGGCAGTGCTGGACTCTCACAACGTCGCCACTCCCCAACATTGATGTTGTCTGTGTTGCAGCTCTTCTAGTGTACCGAGTGCTGCGCACGATCCACAAGAAGACCCTGAAGCTGATCCACGCGGCCATCCATTTTGTGGTGATCGTGCTGGTGCTGATCGCGGGCCTGGCAGTGCTGTACTCTCACAACGTCGCCACTCCCCAACATTGATGTTGTCTGTGTTGCAGCTCTTCTAGTGTACCGAGTGCTGCGCACGATCCGCAAGAAGACCCTGAAGCTGATCCACGCGGCCATCCACTTTGTGGTGATCGTGCTGGTGCTGATCGCGGGTCTGGCGGTGCTGGACTCTCACAACCTCGCCACTCCTAACCCCAACATTGATGTTGTCTGTGTTGCAGCTCTTCTAGTGTACCGAGTGCTGCGCACGATCCGCAAGAAGACCCGGTAGCTGAGCCACTTTGTGGTGATCGTGCTGGTGCTGATCGCGGGTCTGGCGGTGCTGGACTCTCACAACCTCACCATTCCCATCCCCAACATTGATGTTGTCTGTTTTGCAGCTCTTCTAGTGTACCAAGTGCTGCGCACGATCCGCAAGAAGATCCTGAAGCTGATCCACGCGGCCATCCACTTTGTGGTGATCGTGCTGGTGCTGATCGCAGGTCTGACGGTGCTGGACTCTAACAACCTCACCATTCCCATCCCCAACATTGATGTTGTCTGTTTTGCAGCTATTCTAGTGTACCGAGTGCTGCGCACGATCCGCAAGAAAACCCTGAAGCTGATCCACGCGGCCATCCACTTTGTGGTGACCGTGCTGGTGCTGATTGCGGGCCTGGCAGTGCTGGACTGGGTCTGGCGGTGCTGGACTCTCACAACTTCGCCACTCCTAACCCCAACATTTATGTTGCCTGTGTTGCAGCTCTTCTAGTGTACCGAGCGCTGCGCACGATCCGCAAGAAGACCCTGAAGCTGATCCACGCAGCCATCCATTTTGTGGTGATCGTGCTGGTGCTGATCGCAGGCCTGGCGGTGCTGGACTCTCACAACCTCGCCACTCCCAACCCCATCCCCAACTTCTACTCTCTGCACAGCTGGCTCGGCATCGTCACCATCCTCATCTACGTGTTGCAGGTGGGACTTACTATTGTTAAATTACCAGATATTATGGTTACTGAGGGAACCATTCAAACATAAATAGTCTGCTTGGTGAGGGTAAACTCATCTAATCACAGTTGTACTTTCTTAATACAGTAAAAGCCCGATAGTCCGGCATCTATGGTTCGGCACTGTCAATAATTCGGCATCAGTCAATAAGGGTTCTAAACTTTTTTTACCACTGGACAAGTCTTTTGGATGCGTTCGGTAGGGTTGGGCGCGATCGGTAGAGTTGGCAGGCAACCGGCAGGAGTAACTGTACTGTATGTATTCAAAATATAATTCTGTACTCTATTTTCTAGCTGAAATAATGCTTTGTTTTTAACATCCATCACTGCCAAAATCAGAGACAGCAAAATAAAACAAGGAATAATGGCCACTTAAGAAACAAGTACAGTTATCAAACTCAAATTAATATTAATCTGTTTAATACAAGAAATACAATATAAAAAAGTAATAGACATAAGAATATATTACTGACCTTACCTTAGAGAATATATACCATGACGAACGTTCGTCTCAGCCCCCATCCAACCGAGTGCACAGCTTTCACTGTCTCCGACTCACAAGACTCATCACTGGCAACGCCTTGTCAGCAAGTGTCGGGTGTTCTGTGGTATATAACAACGTGTGTTGACAGTGGGTGTTCGGGTTCGCTGCGTTCCTCTACCCGGGGTTCCCCCAGAACCTGAGAGGCGCGATCATGCCCGTCCACACCTTCCTAGGGTTGCTGGCGTTCGTCCTAGCCATTGCCACTGCGTTCACCGGACTCACCGAGAAAGCACTCTTCTCTGTGTAAGTGTTTAATCCGTAACTGGGTTTTAAATTTTGTATACGTATATGAAAAGTTTGAATAAGTTGTATTCACGCAGAAATGCTTCATGTTATCGAATAAGATAGTCAACCATTTTTATAATCTGCAAAACATTATCTATAAATTACTCATACAACTTTGGGAAAATCCAATGATACTTTCCTGTAATACTTGTTTAGAATGAAGCAAATCTTTCTTCTTATTTAGAAAAATGTGAAAAAACAAACCATGAAAGAATCATAATTCACAAAATTGTGTCAAAAGCTTTCTTTTTATGGTATTAAAATTTCTACAAATTTAAAAATAAAATAAAAAAAGCTTTATTGTCATTCAACTAAGTACTGACAAGCATCAGGTTTTGGTACTAAGTATGAATTTAAACCGAGGCAATAAAACTCTTATAATACTAATAAAAAACACAATAATTATAATACGGTTGCATGAAAGTATAAAAGTTGTACTAAAATTAATCTAGGTGTAATAACATGACTTTTCGTAGGGTTGGGAACCAGAAAGTCTGTAAATAAAGAACTTTTTTCCCTAAAGACCTGAACTCACAGCGTGTAATACATGGTGGGCTACATGGTGGGCGGTTGTTGGTTAAGGCTATTGATGGAAGGGTTTGACTGGTGACTACGGTTGCTGAACTGAAGGAAGAAAGGGAATATGAAACAATAAACCGGCACCAAATACATTTGTAGGAAGGTGTTGTAATTACTCAAAGGCCGGATTGTACCTAACCCAGAGCTGTGTTACAGCCAGAGCTGTGTTACAGCCCAGAGCTGTGTTACAACCAGGGCTGTTACGAGCTGTGTTACAGCCAGAGCTGTGTTACACCCAGAGCTGTGTTCCAACCCAGAGCCGTGTTACAACCAGGGCTGTGTAACACCCAGAGCTGTGTTACACCCAGGGCTGTGTTACATCCAGAGATGTGTTACAACCAGGACTGTGTTTCGAGCTGTGTTACACCCAGGGCTGTGTTACAACCAGGGCTGTGTTACACCCAAAGCTGTGTTACAACCAGGGCTGTGTTACACCCAGAGCTGTGTTACAACCAGGGCTGTGTTATGGAGCTGTGTTACACCCAGAGCTATGTTACAACCAGGCTGTGTTACACCCAGAGCTGTGTTATAACCAGGGCTGTGTTACACCCAAAGCTGTGTGACAGCCAGAGCTGTGTTAAACCCAGAGCTGTGTTACAACCCAGAGCTGTGTAACACCCAGAGCTGTGTTACAACCCAGAGCTGTGTAACACCCAGAGCTGTGTTACACCCAGGGCTGTGTTACATCCAGAGATGTGTTACACCCAGGGCTGTGTTACAACCAGGGCTGTGTTACACCCAGAGCTGTGTTACATCCAGAGCTGTGTTACATCCAGAGCTGTGTTACACCCAGAGCTGTGTTACAACCAGGCTGTGTTACACCCAGGGCTGTGTTACAGCCAGAGATTTGTTACAGCCAGAGCTGTGTTACAGCCAGAGCTGTGTTACATCCAGAGCTGTGTTACACCCAGAGCTGTGTTACAGCCAGAGCTGTGTTACAACCAGGGTTGTGTTACACCCAGAGCTGCGTTACACCCAGAGCTGTATTACACCTAGAGCCGTGTTACAGCCAGAGCTGTGTTACACCCAGAGCTGTGTTACACCCAGAGTTGTGTTACACCCAGAGCCAGCTTTAATGAGCTGTTAAATGAAAGGCTACTCTACCTAAATAAACCACATTCGACAGGGAATTTTCCTGTATTCATCAGGTTGGAGTTTACAACTACTGGTTACAATTACGGAAAATAAGTTTGAACCAAACATTTATACTGCAGTTAACTAAATGGGGGAGTTTAGCTATTGATATCAGGAATTAACAGTTAATTTACATTTCATGGAAATTTGTTAGAAAGTTGCAGCCTTAAAAATCTCGTTTTGTTAAGAAAATTCAACCTTTTTGACAAAACAAAATATGTGCCGTCAATGTTTTATTCAAATAAATTAAAATTAAAATAGTCTGAGCCGGTAAGCTCAGACCACTAATTTGAGCTACATTCCAAATTTGTGGAACTACTTAAAAATGATATCCTGGGGCACAAAAACCCTTTTGAGGGCCCCTTATATTATATTCTATTTCATGGTAATATTTTAACTATTGCTACTTTAAACTTACCTGACGATAATTTAACAGTCCGGTGTATATAACGGTTCATCTTGAAGTGGGGGTGCTTCTAAACTCTAAACTCGCTAAGGAGAGAGAGAATTGGCAATTGGATTTTAGTGGCCAGTGGAATCAGATGATTTCCTGCATATATGTATGTATATGAAAGTATGCATGGCGGCACAAACGTTATAAAATAGGTCTCTTTGAACCATTTTTTCCACACAAAACAATGCATTTTAAACTATTGACTAGTTGTTTCATACCTTCTCTAAAAATCACCGTGTCCAGTGAACTACTATCTGTAAACTGTATGATTATTGGTATTGTAGAACCACCCTATGAACCTTAATATCACGAGTTTCTTGATAACAAGTGCATTTTGCTAATCCCATGCATCTGACTTAACACTCACTGTTAAAAATACTTCCACAGCACAACTGTTGTTCATTAAAATGGCTCAATATCATGGATATTGTCCGCTTCAAATCCCATCTACGGAATCTTTACAGCACGATTTCAGTTATTTTGCATGATACTCCCTATCCTAATCCCATCTCCCCCGATCCTTATAAATTAGTTATCTTTGCACAGAAACTGTGACAGATAGCACACTTGTTGTCAAAACAGTTTGATGATGAAAATGCTGAGTTTTTGTTTATTTCATTTGCCCAGGACATAACCCAGTGAGCTCCAAGGGCACCACCTAATAAGAGTGTTAATTACTGTGTAAGCAGTTGTACCGTTACGATAATGGTGTGACTTGGGGGTATGTTATTGTGTAATGAAAAGTCATCATAATCATCATCACAATCATTTTACCCCCCTCCCCCAACAGAAATTCTCAAATCACGCTTATGGTTGCAAGCTCTGTCTTAAAACTCTTATTATATGTTTACAATGAAATTCCTTTTTGGTAAATTATTTAGCTCTAAACATGTTTATGCTTCCAATAGTAAAATCAGAAACAATGCTTCTTAGTCTGGTCCGAATGTCATCAAATATTTTCAGGTTAGGCGAACTCTAACCAACTACCGGTACCAATAAATTTTGAAATATTGTTATTTTGAAACATTCTTGAATTACGAATATTTGTCTTTAGTTTGCAAGGATGAGTCTAATGGTGACAAGGATTAGGGTTAAGAAAGGGATTCAGCTAGTTTTATTATCGAAAAATCAAAAGCTCTGCCAGCTGTGATACTTACCGCTTTCTTCCTTTCTTCTACCCTCTGAAGAAATCCTGTAGAAGAACAAAATATCAGGGATAAAATGGTGTGCACTCGTTTGTCTTATATGCTGACTGAAATTAATTTCTCAGGTAACCTGGCGGGTCCTTTGTAAACTTTGAATACTAATCTGAAATAAGGATCTAAATCAATTAAAAGTGTTATTTTAGGAAAGGATACTCATCTTTTACTGGGGAGACGTATCTCATCAACTTCATGGGTCTCATCTTCTTGCTGTTTGGTGGCCTGGTGGTTTACCTTGCGACCGAGCCCAAGTACAAGCGGTATCCTCGTCCTGAAGACGGAGGTCTTCTGTCTGGATCTTCCGACTAAGCCGTCACCCTCCCTCTCACATCCCTCACCCTCCCTCACCCTCCCTCTCCTCTCTAATCACTTTTTATTTCCTTATTTTGTGTATTATATTACTTCTCCTTTTACATTTTAGTAGTTTTTAAGATAGTGTACTCGATGTTACTGTAAGTTATTGTATATCTGTTAAGTTATCAAAATAGTTTAGATTCGCTGTGATGTTAAACTGTTTACCTAAGTCTATGTCACCCACGGAAGATTTAAAGAACAATTGTCGGGTATGTATGTGATTTTATAAATATACACTTTATTTTTAAAATCAATTTCATGTCTTGCGTTTTAAATTCAGTAAACTTATTGTTCCTTTAATTTTGTTTTTTATTTTATCATGCATACTATTCATGGGTAACCTTTTGTTTTAAATGCAACCGTTCAATGTCAATTTATGTGGTTGTACAGGTACATATTTGGTGCTGTTTGTTGTTGAGAATGTGTGTTTTTAAACTAAGTTTTCACATAGTTTTAAATGTGGTACTCCATAAGGCTGATGTAGTTTGCTTTAGTAAATCTTATATCTTAGGGACCATTGTATCCTATTGTGACGGCAAATCAAATGTCTATTTACAAATTAAGTTTTATACAAGGAGCATTGAAAGCACAAAGAAAAACTAGGGGTTTGTAGAAATTAGTAAAGCAGATATTGTAGTAGCCAATATTAATCGTTACCAACATACAGGTGCTAGAGTTTGAAACAGTAATGTTAACATGCTACACTCTAAATGTCAATTCTTTATCTTTCACAATTCAATCAATATTTTTAATTTTCCTTTTATTCATATATTTCACTTTCCTATACCTAACAATTAAGTTCAATGACATATTCAATGTCGAATTGTCCTATGCTTCCCATTTTGTTTGCGTTGTCTTTAATTAATAATTTAACATCAATGTTATATATAATTATCCCTAGGACCATTTTGTTTTTAAAACTAAGGCCTAAATATATTTTTCCTAGAAGAAAGTGCTGCCTATTTAAAAAGATCTCTCTGCTGAAAATATGTATATTTTTTCTTCCTTTATATTTATAATTTGGGGACCTTTTCCACAAAACGAGCCTACAAATTTTAAACCTTAAATTTGAATGTTCTGTTTGGACAAAATTAGAATAACTTACTGTGTTTCAATGTCAACTGAAGAAGAATATGTATTTACCACTCCATTTTAGTTTAGCTTAAACACATTCTGTCAATATTAATCTTAAATAAAATGGTTTACTATATTTGTTGTACATGTACAGATATATTTATTGTGCAGTATTTACAAGTCTGAGTTATCCAAGAATAAATGTATATCAAAACAAGATTTGTTTCAATACCCTCTATAATCATTCTCCTTCCAAAATCAATAAATCTTATGACTGAGACTGTAGTGACCGCATGGAAAAAATCGGGTAATGTTTTTTAGATGACTTAAGGCTCCAGTGTGCGCTTAGAAAAGCAACCACATCATTGTGTAAAAATAGACAGGGATGATGTCCCAAGAATTGTGTTTATGGCTTTAACCAGCCGTTACCTGTCGCGGCTTCATCCGCATTCACTACAGATATACTGCGTTTGTAAGATATATGTAAACTGACTTAAGAATCGCGTCGTATTCCAAGGCAGCATTTTCAAGGGCGCCCCACGTATTCCTGGTGAACGTTTGCTGCCGCTGAGCAGCCCTTACAGCAGTAGCTCGTCTACGAGCTTCAGCTTCCTCGACAGTTTCTGAGGTCATAGCCGTCACCATCATCATCATTGTTGCGGATTAGGAAACCCCAGCATAGCTGCTAGGCACATCTTCCACAAGCGGGAATATTGCGCAGGTTACCGGAATTATAGGATACAGCAGGAAAGGAAAGGGTGGGATGGGACGGCAGCCAAACTGACCTTTCAGAAGGCCAACTCCCGTGCCCCGTGACAGCTGGGACGAGGCTCTCAAACACGGGGCCCGCATTCTGCCCTCCAACTGGTCAACTCAACTGACACAGTATCCATGTACAACAGCCAGGGACCATCCATTCTCAGGTTGGCAGGAGGGACCAAACCCGGAGATTCTGTCCCTAGCCGCTGTAAATGGAGGGACCAAAGGGGAAAGGGAAGTTTGTCATAATGTACAGCCAAAAGACTTACCATATGTAATGACAACTTCATTTGCTGTACCCATTGTCAGCCTCAAAGCTGGTATAGACCAGTTTTAAGTTAGTCCTGGGACGGTCATAGCCATTTCAGTTGTTCTCAAACTGGCCCACCGCTTAGTCACAATGCTGTTCTTCTGCTCTGTGTGCTGCCTGTGGTAGAGCTTGTTGAAGCCTTCTAATTTCCATTTGTGCTGAAGTTTCCTGACTTCTAACCACTTTATTAAATTGGGCTTTTTCGAACTTCAGGACAAATTTTATTTAAATTTCCCCGGCATTATTTATGATACAGGTATCCTCGTGGTTAAACGTGCAACAAAAGTGTAAACCAAAACGAAACATTACATAAAATCTTGTTGAAAATCTCAAATGCAGAATACCTGATCCAGTAAATTTTGGTGCCAATAAGATTACCATGGGAAATTTAGAGGCCAATGGGGCAAAGCCCTAAACAATTTTAAATCATGAATAGGCCTATTTATTACTTAAGGATATCAACTACCTTCATACCCCATATTATTAGCTCAATCGGTTCAGTAGTTGGAGCGTTATTGCGCCACAAGCTTTCAGCTTTATAACATTAGTATGATAATTAAGTTAACAACACACTCTCTTCAGAATGTAAAGTAATAAGGCAACGCTACTCTTGCTGTTTTTCTGACAATTTTAAAATGATGATATGAGGTTTTTGTGACATAATCATGTCGAAACTGCAGTAATCCAATGTCTACGTGCATGAACTGGACAGAACAGGTACTGTAAAACCTTATTCTATGTTCCAGTTCCAGTTCAGGGGCTAAACACAGAAATTTATAAATTAACGACATTTAGTTGATTAATTTTTATTTGTGTCTCTAACAACAGTACAAGAGGTTTTGAAAATGGCTACTTCATACCAAACACCCAAATTTTGTTAACACATTGACAGAAGAAGAAAGGTCAAAATAATTACAATAAATACATTTCATCAACAACCCAATAAACTTAGTTTCTAGTGTCAAATGAAGCAGTATGCATAACTTACATCTTTTTCAGTCAATGTCACACATCAGACTAATTAATACATGCACAATTAATATTTTATTATAAACTTTTTTAAAGCGTACAATATTCAGTAGCAGATAATAGTAACAAGTCAATAAGGTATTTCTCGTATTAAAGAATTCAACAGTTATCTGAGTACTTAGCGCATGAGTATTTAAGAACTTCATTGTAAGAAGCTATGTGACCAAGAGCACATATAGTATGCCACATATGTACTGATGTGATAAATATGTTTCAGTTAGATACGAGTGGCCATTCCAGTAGTTATTTGATTTATATTATAAAATTTACCTACTTAGTTTGAACTATATTTCATTTGAAGCTTGTAATGCATGTTCTTGCTGTTGTGCTGTGTTCTGTTAAATTTTTCAATAGCTATTAAAATATAAATTCAGTGGATAACTTCAGTGTTTGTTGCTATTCTATAAGATTAACACTAGAAATTTAAAAGACATTGGGTCTTATGTTTTTTAAAAGATCAAAAGACACAATAGAGGTTCAGCTAGAGAGAACTCAGCTTATGATTGACATCAAAAGACACAATAGAGGTTCAGCTAGAGAGAACTCAGCTTATGATTGACATCAAAAGACACAATAGGGGGTCAGCTAGATAGAGCTCAGCTTATGATTGACATCAAAAGACACAATAGAGGGTCAGCTAGAGAGAGCTCAGCTTATGATTGACATCAAAAGACACAATAGAGGGTCTGCTAGAGCTCAGCTCATGATTGACATCAAAAGACACAATAGAGGTTCAGCTAGAGAGAACTCAGCTTATGATTGACATCAAAATACACAATAGAGGGTCTGCTAGAGAGAGCTCAGCTTATGATTGACATCAAAAGACACAATAGAGGGTCAGCTAGAGAGAGCTCAGCTTATGATTGACATCAAAAGACACAATAGAGGGTCAGCTAGAAAGAACTCAGCTTATGATTGACATCAAAAGACACAATAGAGGGTCAGCTAGAGAGAGCTCAGCTTATGATTGACATCAAAAGACACAATAGGGGGTCAGCTAGAGAGAGCTCAGCTTATGATTGACATCAAAAGACACAATAGAGGGTCAGCTTATGATTGACATCATACTGTATAATAGTTTCAGAGGTTAAACATCACCAACAAAATTCAATAAATTATTTTAATAATATATACAAGTAAATCAATTGCTTGAATTTGAGCAAATATTTTTATTTTGTCATTACTCAACTCATATTAGTTTTTATCTTACTAAACATCATACTAATATTAGTACCTGGGGCCGAGCTTTGCTCGGGGAAAGGCCAGTCAGTTTGTTTAGATGACTTGGAGTAATATTTCACCACTTCCCCCGACTGATTATCAGATTTTTTAAACTCATTTGCCTCTTTTCTATATTTGTAAGGTCACTCCAGTTGTTATTTATAGCTCAATGTCCCTTTGATTTATTTTACTACTCTATATATGTAAAAATCACTCAAATCTTTTAATCTCTGCTCTCAGGAAACCACATATTAATAATCATAAATAAACGGTATCAGGAAACTGACACATACTTTCTCCCTTTTAGCCCAACTTTAATGAATAAATTACTTTTTATTTACTAAATATAGAATACAAAGCACGGTCGAATGTACAGAAAATCTTGTAAACAAGTTGTTTTAAAAAACATCCACCCAAATCCCTGTTTTGGAGGCACTAAAGGATCCATTGCTACACTCGTGGTTTTAAGAGGGGAAATGCCCTCTATTCCCCCCCCCCAGGGATATTAAGGGGCAACATATTTCGAATTAAATCTGTTGGTCAATGCTGAATTGAGAAGCATATCAAGTTTGAATTAAATAGATCAGTAAATAAGACAGAAATAGTAATTTTTGTATTCCCCATAAGAATAACATTGGACAACGTACTGCGTTTACCGCTAAATGAAAATTTCAATTTTCTCCGAAACCAGCAGTCGTAAAATAGTAATTCAAAATACTAAATTATTTAGTTTTTTGAGCTCTTTTTAATGGTGAATAGTAATATTTTTTTATATTTATGTATTTTTATGAAAAATCCAAAAAACTGAATTTTTGATGTTTTAAGTCCTGTAATTTCTGAACTCGAATTTTTACAGGAATGTGGGTGGTGTCATTTTGTTGGAAAACTAAAGTTCTACAAACGACTAAAGTTAAATCAAAATCGTTAGAGCCGTTTTTGAGAAATTTGAATTTTTCATGTTTTTTGGCGATTTTTGGGGGATAATTACCCTTAAAAATCAAAAATTCAAAAAAATGAAAAAAACGCCTGGAGATATCGAGGATTAGTACCTACATACCAAATTTCATAAAAATCGGCCCATTGGTTAGGGCTGTAGCTCTGTAAACATCCACACGGACACACACACACACAGACAGACATCACGTAAAAACCACTTTTTTGGGTTCAGGGAGCACCAAAACGAATATTTCCACTAACAACTCAAATTCGAAAATTTTGACGAAAACAATACTTTCTCCATGTATAAGGGGAGAAAGTAAAAACATGAGTATTACTGTGACAGTTACCTGGTTGATTATGAACAGCTGTTACAATTCTTTTGTTTTGATTTGAATCTCTATAAGCCCAATGTTAATTTTTTTAACTTTTCATTTTAGTTTTTTTTTACATTATTTCATTTTTCCTGGGGATGAGGCCTGTCTAGAACTGATTTTTATTCCAGAAATTAGTTATTTTGAACATTTGTAGGAAATCGTTGGAGCCGTTTTTGAGATCAGTGTTGCAAGCAAACAAGCAAGCAAACCTTTCCCATATTAGAGTATAGGATAACTGTGAAAGTATGGATATTTGTGCGTAACTCTGAAGTTCCATCACGTGAAAATTACCGGACCGATTGAGCTGAAATTTTGCAGGAATAGAGCCAATATACCAGAGATGGAAATGGCCCTACTTTTATGTTGAAACTCCACTAGGGCTATGCCCCACGGGGCTTCAAAGTTCCCATGTATTCCTTTTGGACATTCATTTTTGTTTGAGCTGATGAAAATACAAACAGCTGATCTTGATTCGTAGTAGTTCCACGGGCTAACCACAGATTGCAGCACATAAAACTATCATAGTTTTTAGCGAATTTCCCCTATAGGGAAGAAGCTATTACCGTAGGTCTCGTGGTAAGACTTAAGCCCGAGACCATGATAACTTTTCATTTCAAGGTCCCCAGATGCCAAAAACACCATTCGTTCAAATTTTTATATATGTATTTATATATATATTTATATATTTATATATATATATATATATATATATATATATATATATATGTGTTCGTAAGCACGATAACTCTCGTAAAAAAGGTCCGATCTTAATGAAATTTGGTACAAATGTGTAAAGCACCATTTATTTGAACGAGTTCGAAAACCAGACGAATTGCACCATCCAAAGGGGGGTTTTTGGGGGGTTTTGTACCTCAAAAATGGGTTTTTTGGGGTTTTTATATATAATTTTAATTTAAATCAAATTTTAATTTATGCCATTGAATTCAGCTTAAAAAAACAAACAATTTGGTATTTTGATCATTGCTCTACGTCAATTGGTTACAGTTCGGGCCACTGTGCTTGACGCCTGGAAAAGGCGAGAAACAACACACATTTCTCATAAATAAAAGCAGTCGATAACGAAAATAACCAAAACGAATGTTTTAAAATTAAAAACCTTAATTTTGCTTTCTGTTGACAAAATAATACTGTAACACTAACGGTACTTAGCCAAATAGAGGCGAAAAGTAATTCCAGAGCATACGCTAACCAGGCGCCAAGCACTGTGACCCGAACTGTACCGAGATATTGAAAGTGCTAAACACAGTACGTTGTCTAATGTTATTCTTATGGAGAAAAAGAAAAATTGTATATCTCGCTTATTTATGAACATAAACTGGCAAAATTTGGTATATGGCTTGATCTGGTTGTGGTTTATTGATGTTTGCACAAAAAAATTTTTCGCCTATGGTTCCTGTAACAGCAAACCTAGGTACTTGGTCCCCATGTTATTCTTATGGAAAATACTTAAAATGTTATATATCGCTTATTTATGAATGTATATGGATGAAACTTGGTATGTGACTTTACTAAGATGAGTTCTATTGATATTTGCATAAAAAACCATTATTTTGTGTGCCTTGTTGCAGTAAACCTACGTACTCATCCCCAATGTTATTCTTATGGAGAAAAATTAATAATTTAAATATCGCTTGGTTGTGAATAGATTTCTTATGAATCCTGTTAAGTGTTGTAATGTGTTATGTTTTATATTCATTGGAAATTCGCCGAGTATGCAGGTTTGCTGCGACGGGGGTATTAATTATTATGAATAATTCGTGGGGCGAAGACTGCGGGTAACAGCTAGTAGTGAAATAATTCCAGAAGTTATCTTGAAACAGCTGATCTTGCTCCTGCACTCTGCACTATGTTTCATTAGTATTAACAGCTGTTGAATATTCTGAATGTTCAAATAAATCTATTTCTTCTACCAATTATTAAGATTTGAATCTTGAACACCCAGGGGACGAAGTAATAAATGTAATTGATTTCCAAAACGCCAAACGGTGCATTTAGTCAAAAAAACCCAAGAGGGTTTTCAAATAACACATAAACCATGGTTTAAGACAAAATAGTTTCCCCAGTAGCCTGTTCTGTACAATTTCCTTATTCTTTATTTAATATGCAAATTAATACCGGTTAAATATATGTTTTTTAAAACATAAAAAAACATGATAATTAATCTATAAGTAGGAGAGAAAATACGATCAATTATTTAAACTAGTTTAGTCCATTCTATACAAGGGATTATCTCAGTCACAAGCCCACCAGATGAAGAAAGATCACGAAGGGTAATGAAAATAAGAGAATCTACCTCCCCAAACAGAATACCAACTTGTTATTTAAGGAATTATACAACAACTTCATTTAAAAACCCTGACGCTAAAAGGGTTGAGAAATAATTGTGGATTTTTATGATTATTGTTAAATAATCACAATTATTTCTCAACCCTTTTAGTGTCAGGGTTTTGAATCTGAATTGTTGTTTTGATTTTGTTAAATATTGAACGTCTGAATATTTAAAATATAAAAACCCTGCTTCCGGTGGACACACACGTAGTAAGGAAGTAAGTAGCAAAACACTTATCATATGAGCAACTAACAAAGAATTCACATATTGTCAGCTGGTCCTGAACCTCCTACGGTCTGCCCCCTCCCCTTCAATTCTGAACAGACAGAGTCACACGTAAACACCATAAAGTGAGACGGGATTCAAACCCTGACTCCAGTAAGTGCTACCCCCTCAACGCCTGAGACCAGCAGCAGTATTGGACCGGGTGTGCTACGCAAGTCATGCTGGACGTGTTAGTTCAGTTTGTGTCCACCAGGTTACACCACATGTCAGAGGCAGACCAGCTGCAGTATTGGACCGGGTGTGCTACGCAGTGGCGGATTTAGGGGGGGGGGGCTATAGGGGCTGTAGCCCAGGGCGGCAAGTTTTTAGGGGCGGCAAATTTAGAGAAAATTAATAAGTTGTTTACAAAAGAAATGTTGAAACGGGGAACATTTTGACGAAAACTGATTACAATGACGGTGTGCCGCCCTTTTAAAGGTAAAGGTAGTAACTGAGACTAATGTATGTAATGTAATGTAACCCTCACACTGCAGTTTCTCAAAGCAGTCATAATGCATTTGCCATTCATCCGTACTAGCATAGAAAAATACACCAGGTATATTTTTCTATGGTACTAGCGACAACACGATTACGCTACAGAGAAAGGGCGGCAAGCCACGAACTACATCAGGCACTGCGCCACTATATGACTACGTCGTCCAACCATAGATTAGACGTACTCCTTGTGGTATTCTTAATCTATGGTCCAACTCACGGACTTCCAAGTTTACCTATACATTCCCATAGCATTACAATTATTTGTTACACAATATCAATAATGACCAAGGCACACGGATGAGAAATATTGCAACAATTGAATTTGAGATGACAATAACAGACTACAATGATATTGTCGTTTCATTTTCATAAACTCAAGGTAACAAAGAAAGTTATTTCAGCCGTCCCGTCTTCCGTCTTATACTTACCATCAAAGGCTACCACACATAATCGTTCATTCTGGAGGATACTTTTTTAAACAAAACATCTGACCAAAGACAAATAAAGAATAACATAATTTGTAAGGAGAGGTTTTGATTGGTTGTTGCCATGGGAGCATAGTTGACAGAGGGTCAAAATGGTGGTCAGCATGTAGGCTGCAGTGATTTACTCCAGGCGAGACCTCTCTATATATTTTTTGGGTGGGACGGTGTCAAAATCTCCGATTTCATTAATTGAAAAACTGGGATAATTGAAGTCTTTAAATTAATATCTTGTCGCATTTTAGGCGAATCATGATGGTAAACTTAACTTTATAATCTTAAGACATATTTTATATGTAATTTTATTGTTTATCTCAAAGCAAAGTTATGATTTGAGTTAAATGAAAACACCCTTTATTATAGCTTTGGAAATAGTATTGAAAACAAGCCGCCTTGTATACGTCGAAAGACACCGTCCCACCAACAAGTTGACACCACAACAGGACAAAATACCAAATATGACGGCACGTTTTATGAAGGTTATTTGTCAGAGAGTAGTGACTCCTGTAGTATTATATTTTAATTCATTGGATCTACAACATCATGGAGGTGAAACTAGAAGAAGTGTTTGAAAATGTGTAGAGTTTTATGAAGATTAGGCCTAGGCTCACATCAATTAGTTTTATATTTTGATCGTCAAAAACATGTAAACAATTCTTTGTATAAAAGTATAAATTACAAAATGACTGAAAAACTGTATTGAAAAGCGCTAATTCAGGATTAAAATAGTCCGAATTTTGAGGCTAATGGTCCGAACGCTACAGTGTCATCATATCTTATTTATAGGTTATTTATTATAATTTTCAGTAGTCAATGCGTTGGTGTAAAAATTAATGTTTTGATTAAGTATAAGAAGGGATTTTTAGGCCTTTGTTGAAGGATTTTCTTGTTATTAAAAGTAGCACTAGCACTGCTTTACTGCTTTTAACACCATTTGTCTCTAGGGCTGATTTTCATTGGAGTAGGTTATATTGAATATTAAACTGTGTTAATGTGAATTAAGTCAATTATACATTATTTTACTGGATTTTTCAACTAGGAAATATTGAAATTTCTTAAACTTATTCATTCAGTTAATTCGTAACTTCTTTAGATACTATCACAAAATAACCAAACAAAATATATATAACATGTGGGTAAACCTGAGCGGCGAAAAGGACAAAGATTATATAGCGGGGGGGGGGGAGGGCGGCAAATTTCCTAATAGCCCTTAGGCGGCAATTGCCTAAATCCGCGACTGGTGCTACGCAAGTCATGCTGGACGTGTTAGTTCAGTTTGTATCCACCAAGTTACACTACATGTCAGAGGCAGACCAGCTGCAGTATTGGACCGGGTGTGCTACGCAAGTCATGCTGGACGTGTTAGTTCAGTTTGTGTCCACCAGGTTAAACCACATGTCAGAGGCAGACCAGCTGGAGTATTGGACCGGTAGTGCTACGCAAGTCATGCTGGACGTGTTAGTTCAGTTTGTGTCCACCAGGTTACACCACATGTCAGAGGCAGACCAGCTGCAGTATTGGACCGGGTGTGCTACGCAAGTCATGCTGGATGTGTTAGTTCAGTTTGTGTCCACCAGGTTACACCACATGTCAGAGGCAGACCAGCAGCAGTATTGGACCGGGTGTGCTACGCAAGTCATGCTGGATGTGTTAGTTCAGTTTGTGTCCACCAGGTTACACCACATGTCAGAGGCAGACCAGCTGCAGTATTGGACCGGGTGTGCTACGCAAGTCATGCTGGACGTGTTAGTTCAGTTTGTGTCCACCAGGTTACACCACATGTCAGAGGCAGACCAGCAGCAGTATTGGACCGGGTGTGCTACGCAAGTCATGCTGGACGTGTTAGTTCAGTTTGTGTCCACCAGATTACACCACATGTCAGAGGCAGACCAGCAGCAGTATTGGACCGGGTGTGCTACGCAAGTCATGCTGGACGTGTTAGTTCAGTTTGTGTCCACCAGGTTACACCACATGTCAGAGGCAGACCAGCTGCAGTATTGGACCGGGTGTGCTACGCAAGTCATGCTGGACGTGTTAGTTCAGTTTGTGTCCACATGTCAGAGGCAGACCAGCTGCAGTATTGGACCGGGTGTGCTACGCAAGTCATGCTGGACGTGTTAGTTTAGTTTGTGTCCACCAGGTTACACCACATGTCAGAGGCAGACCAGCAGCAGTATTGGACCGGGTGTGCTACGCAAGTCATGCTGGACGTGTTAGTTCAGTTTGTGTCCACCAGGTTACACCACATGTCAGAGGCAGACCAGCAGCAGTATTGGACCGGGTGTGCTACGCAAGTCATGCTGGACGTTTTAGTTCAGTTTGTGTCCACATGTCAGAGGTAGACCAGCTGCAGTATTGGACCGGGTGTGCTACGCAAGTCATGCTGGACGTGTTAGTTCAGTTTGTGTCCACCAGGTTACACCACATGTCAGAGGCAGACCAGCTGCAGTATTGGACCGGGTGTGCTACGCAAGTCATGCTGGACGTGTTAGTTCAGTTTTTGTCCACCAGGTTACACCACATGTGAGAGGCAGACCAGCAGCAGTATTGGACCGGGTGTGCTACGCAAGTCATGCTGGACGTGTTAGTTCAGTTTGTGTCCACCAGGTTACACCACATGTCAGAGGCAGACCAGCAGCAGTATTGGACCGGGTGTGCTATGCAAGTCATGCTGGACGTGTTAGTTCAGTTTGTGTCCACATGTCAGAGGCAGACCCAGTTGCTTACACAGCCATTAACAATGTTTTTAAGGGGCAGATTTAAAAACCAATATATAAAATCAAATTAAAAATTTATTTATTCAATAAATTGTACATGGTTCACATAACAGTCATTTATAGGATTTAATGTACATACATTCAATGTTTATACTCCAGTGTGTTTTATATCCCTTCTTAGCGCTCAAAGGTTAAAAATCAATGACTTTAAAATAAAGAACCCTAAACATGTTGTATTAAGTTTATATCCTTTTAATATCCCTTTTTACTATTTCAGTTTTCAAGTATCACAACTCAAATCTTGGCAATGTTCTTAATTATTTTCATAACTTGTTCAGCATTTTGCTTAGGTAAAAGAGGCAGCACAACCAATCAATGATTACCAGGGCCGTACTCAGGGGGGACAACTCCCCCCCTTGGGGCCCGGGCTCATCGGAGGGGGCCCGGGTGGTTGGGCCGGTGCCTTATTTAGGGCACTGTTATCTAAAAAAAAGTCACCAACTTGGATCCGGTCGGCAACAAGGGCCCACACCACCAGGCCTGCCCAGGGGCCCATGAAAGCTGAGTACAGCCCTGATGATTATTAAGTTTTTTTCTAGATTTTAAGGGCTGAGTGGTAAGAGATAGCTAGACAATTTTCAATACTTTATATATAGTTTTGTATTCAAATTAAAATAAAGACTAAAGGTATGATTGCCCACCATTCAATCTGTATGTTAAATGGTTAAGATAAATAGAGGTTTCCCAGAGTCAATTTTGCCCTTAACATTTAACCAGATTACTGTTAACAAATTTTGAAAGAATATACAACAAAAATTAACATTGTTAAATTTTAGGCACACTGTATTTTATTAACACATTCAAAAGTTGATTCACTCAAATCACATACAAAGTTTTAAGGAAAATTGATAGTTTTCTAGTTTACTTTCATTCTAGGAAGTAATAAGGAAATTGAAGTGATGATTAACTGTTATCTGTTATCAGCTGAGATTCTAGGTAACTCCTACATTAAGCACTACTCAAAACATCATAAATATCAAACCTGTTATTTTGGCGATGTGTTACCAAGAGCTTTTGATAAGTAGTGGTGTAAAAAGCTCGACGATAATATAAAGGAAAGAGAGAAAGAATGTGTCATTTTTCTGGTAGTTTATTTCTCTGGTAGCTGAAGAAATGGCATCGAA
Organism: Allygus modestus; assembly: GCA_963675035.1. Taxonomy (NCBI): domain Eukaryota; kingdom Metazoa; phylum Arthropoda; class Insecta; order Hemiptera; family Cicadellidae; genus Allygus; species Allygus modestus. The sequence goes on from OY776112.1 coordinate 354,617,057, forward strand.
GAATGAAGTGTACAGGATGACAGCTGGAGCTGCATTATCAGGTGGGTATTGCAATTTACCACTTGTTATTAAAAAGCTAAGATAAACATTATGTCGATAAACTAAAATGCACTCAAATACTTCATGAAAGTCTTATTATACGTTGCTTAAATGTTTACCTCAGTTATTGCTGTGTTTAAAATTTGATTGTTGTAAGTTTTTGTACAAGTATATTATAAATTTCTCAAAAAGGTTTAAATTAATCTAAAGTCAGGAGCGTCAAATTAGGCGGGTGGGGGATTTTGCATTGTTGCCATATGTGGTTATGGAATAAGATGTCTAGGTCGAAAATCGTGGGTTTTGGGGCTCGAACTGGCAACGCTGAGAGACCCATGATGAGATCTTGCGTCTGTAATTTGGCCATTAGTCCAGTAGATATGCACTTTTTACCTGAAAAGTATTCCGAAGTTGATGGAATTTTTACATGTTGTCTGGGGGTGCTCTGGGATGTATATCCTGAGTTTTCAACCTCTAGTACCCTGTGCTAACTTTGGGAGGGGCCAACAACTTCAAAATTTTAGGTATTTTTTATGTTTGTTGTGTAAAGTAAGCATTTTGTGTGTACCATAGTGCATTATAAAGTTGTTGAGTATAAAAGTTGCTAAATTTTGGTTGGTAAAACAATTTTTTAGACTAAATATTAAATGGGATACAGCCGACCAAAGTTTGAATTTTTTTTAATGTAAACAAATAGTTGAAAATTGAAGGTTTCTGCCCTATAACTATTTATTATTATCTTTGCCATGTAATTATTTCAATAACTCATCAATATCAACATCTTGGAATACCTATTACCCCCCATCCCCCTTCACTCACCAAATACTTTTGGTTGAAATTTGATCAAAATCGGTCCAGAAATTTTCATTATATCTCTGCATATATAAAAACAGACATTATGTATAAAACACTTTTTGTACTAAAAAAAATCCCAAAACGTATATGAAAAAAACAATTGAAATCTTGAACCTCTATAAACGTAGATCACGTAGTTTAAAATGAAGAATTACTAACCAAGAATTAAGGTAAAAGAAATGTAACATTTATTAAAAAACGTATAATTATAAATAACTAAGATAATTTCAGGATTTATACATATAAATAATTTGAAGCAGATAATGCACAGTGCACCAGGCTTTGAAAACTTTGGAGCGTTTAGGGGCAGCCGGACCTTCATTGTCGTCGTCCTCATTGTTTTCGGGGTCCATTGACCCGTCTTCATCATGTGCCTTTGGTGCAAAAGTAAGGGAGAGATCAGTGGAATCCTTACATTCGTCATTGGTGTCATTTTCGTTTGTGTCAGGTTGAGGGGAGTTTTCGCATGATGTGCCTACGCAGTGCTTGCATATTGCAGAGCACAACAGACCAGTCTTTTTACAGCTGCAGCTTGCAGAGGCACAACCAGTCGTGCACGTACAGCTGATAATGTGGAGCAGCATCCATCATTGTGGTGATGGGAACCACACCTCGTTTGGTTAGCTTCCATCCCCATGCAGAAGGCAATTTCTGATGGCACCCTTGGCTTCCCATCCACGCTTGTGTTTGCAGGTAAGTCCTGAATAAGTGGTACTATCCTGAGTTGGCGGTGGTACTCTCCGGTTGGTGGCAGTCTCGCAAGTTGACATTTCGGCTTTGCCACGGCTGTGGAAAAAATGTGGTACCTCAGGTCGTCGAGGCTCTCAAGTTCTATGGTCCCTCCATACAGTTTCACAAGGAATTTCTCTCCAACGTCAGTGATTTGAGTTGGAGTTGCCTCGGGGTCTTTAAAAATCGCCAGAATCTCAGAAAGGCTAGGGTTCTTACTATACATCTGCATAACCTTTTTCTTTCCAATTCTAAAGGGTGCTGAAGTGGTGTCACATCCACTTACCGCATGCAGGAAAAAAATATCCTGTGGTTCGTACTTGAACGAGTGGGATGAATACAGCACAGTTGGGCTGTTACCCTTTTTACTCTTCTGGAAATAGAGGTTCTTTTTTGAAGAACCTAAAGCATTGAGCGGCACAAGAAGATCTATTTCTTCCCCTGTTATGATGACACTATCATACATGTCAGCAGCTGAAACAGCAGTCTCCACAATCATTACATCGGCGTCTTCTACTGCCTGCTTCAAGTTGATTCCCTTGGATTCCATTTCACTCTTCAGCATGGTTATGAAGTTAATTTGTTGGTATCATTGGAAAGAAATTTCGCCTGCGAAATCGTGCTAATCGAAGTTTTCTTGGAAAAGACAAAATTGTTTGACGAGTGCAGCAAAGAACGCCGATAACGTTCAACTGCTTAGGTAGGACATCCCAACAGGATAACCATCAAAAACCACTATGGCATTGCTCCCGAAGTACCTTTGGACGTAATCCACATAGTTCTGGCAGACTACCTGAAATGTTGCTTCACTTGACTTTGTCCAAACAACCCTATGCAACAGTAACCCTTCATCAATTACATTGCATTTTCTGGTGCGAAGTATTTTTTTCCCAGTGTGAATTGTAATTTCTTCCACTCCTTCCTGCAAACGTTGATGTTCGAGCTGTCTTCCTTTTCCAGCAGAAGCATAGCAACTACAGACACTTTTTTACTACAGACACTTCACCAACTTCCAAACTTTCCTCACAAATAAAGCATAGACCCGCTGGGGTTTTGCGTTGAAATAGATGCCATGTCATCTGATAAATTGTCTATTGAACGGAAAACACTTGATGTAAGGAAGATGAGAGTACGTGATCTAAAACCATTTTATAATGAGTTTTTTTGTGAATTAGCTCTTGTTTTGTTGTTCAGTTGATCAGCTGATCTCAAGTAACCCTTTGTTTTGATAAACAAAAAGTGCAAAGACATGATATGTTTAGGGTTTTAAATCATTCAAATATTGTGTATACTATATTAAATGTAAACCATGTCAATTTTACTTTTCCTCTGCTATTATATAGAGAAAGGATAGTGATTGTTAAACAAATATGTATTTTTTAAATGTCCGTTTTGGGATTTTTTTAGTACACAACAGTGTTTTTTTACATAATGTCTGTTTGTATATTTACAGAAATATAATGAAAATTTCTGGACCGATTTTGATCAAATTTCCACCAAAAGTATTTGGTGAGTGAAGGGGGATGGGGGGGTAATAGGTATTCCAAGATGTTGATATTGATGAGTTATTGAAATAATTACATGGCGAAGATAGTAATAAATAGTTATAGGGCAGAAACCTTCAATTTTCAACTATTTGTTTACATTAAAAAAAATTCAAACTTTGGTCGGCTGTATCCCATTTAATATTTAGTCTAAAAAATTGTTTTACCAACCAAAATTTAGCAACTTTTATACTCAACAACTTTATAATGCACTATGGTACACACAAAATGCTTACTTTACACAACAAACATAAAAAATACCTAAAATGTTGAAGTTGTTGGCCCCTCCCAAAGTTAGCACAGGGTACTAGAGGTTGAAAACTCAGGATATACATCCCAGAGCACCCCCAGACAACATGTAAAAATTCCATCAACTTCGGAATACTTTTCAGCTATCCCCAATATTTTCCATTGTATCGACTGGACTACATGCATAAGTTTAAATTTATTAAGTCATATGTTTATGTCTTTGTTTATATTTTTGTTTTGAGAATAAGTAAATATTGAAGTTTATAACTGTGATAGTTATTTTAAATAGTTTCAAAGTATATAATTATTATAACTTACTATAACTGTAATATTGTTCTAGTAAATGTTTTATATTCAATCCTTTGTTTAATATGTGATTCTCTGATTATTTTGTTTCCTTGTTTGTGTGTAACATTTGTAAATTATACTGTTGGGTTCTACATGGAGTCTGTTGGGTTCAAATTCAGTCTGGACCATCGTGTGAACAGTTTCAAGTGGTTGATAAAACGCCAGTTAAAATACAACGTTTAGCTGGGATTATAAATAATGATTTAAATTATCAAACGAAGAGTGTTATTGCCAACGTTTTAACATTTGTACATAATAAATAATATGCAAAAATACACAATAGGTCTATTAGTTTAATATAGGTTTAATATAAGTATCTATAAATTTGTCTTAATACTTTGGGTTTACAGCCATCCATAGACGGTCGAACATTGCCGGACGCCGACGATTCCTTTGACCTTCGCCAGAAAACCGACACAAATTGTTTGCGTCAGGGCAAAATCCACCATGGACAGGTAAAATTCGTGTGATTTTTTTTTCGCGTAGGATAAATGCTCGCCCGTGTATATGGCACAAAGCAGGTGGTTTCAGCGAGATTGCTGTGGAAAACTACTTGACTAAAGCATCTGCCGAGGTGTTCAAATTCAAATAAAACCAATAAATCAATTGATAACTAACAACCTCCAATAGAAAATTAGATTACGATACTTTAAGATAGATAATTTTTATCAAACTTAAAACACAATAACAGAACCGCGGAATACAAAAGCATTAAAGTAAAAATGTATTAATCTGTAACGTAATATTAATTTGTCTGGAAAGGAGAAAATAATGACCTTGTGCATTTTGTAACAATAAAGTCAGATCTAATTATGTTACTAAGTACGGGTACCATTCAATCCCATTCTGATACAAATTAAGATTCATTAAATCTGACAATACTTGATGATGATGGTGGTAAATTGGTCATAAAGCCTGCTTCACTGGACCGGGCCCGGCATCGGAAGCGGAGACACACGCCGTGATTGCCATGGTGTACCATTGGGTTATACCCCTACGCAACCTGATGGTTTCCTCTGGTACTAGATCAATATGTTAATAATATAGAATTATTGACACAAAATTACAGTTGTAGTTTTATAAAACCAGCCAGCTGAGAAATAAAAACCAATAAGGGTTCTGTAAACAAGTGTTTCTGAAAAATCCCCCAAATGTTAGCTTGTAAAGCGGGCAACATTGCAAAATCTCCCACCCGCCTATTTTGATGCTCCTGACTATAGTCAACTTTAGCTTCTACATAGCTAGGAAATAGTGACAAGATTTATATATTTTAGACTTCATGATTTATGGTTTTAAAAGCTAGATTAAAATTTGGTTTGAGATAAACCATTACATGAAAGATTAATTCAATTATTTCTAATTTTATCTGACAATGTTATAAATTACTTACTAGCTGATGTCTCATTGTCCGCACCGGGATTTAGTAGGTATAGAGCAATATGTTGTAAATAGTATATTCCATGATAATTGTACTGTTAAAACTATTCATAGCGACCCGTTATAGGGGTGGCTCCAATTTGTAGAGCATCGCCCAGTAGATAAGACTTTATTTTTTGATTTATTTGGACTTTACCTATCACTTCTAGTGTTTAAAACTACACTACGTATCGGGAGGTAAGGAAACTTGTTAGTGCAAATAATATATTTGCAAATATTAAAACCAAAAACGAGTACAGCGATAGTGTCACACTATTACCCATTAATTAAACATTTTCGGAGTCCAAGGGGGGGGGCGCACCCCCCGCGCCCCCTGGCTGGATCCTCCACTGATTGTTACACAAAATACTTTGGTGGAAGCTTCTAATTGGTTTAAAAGCAATGGCTTCCTCTTAAGTGAGTCTAAAACTAAAAATATTCTTTTCACCCTTAAGATATTTGAAAATCATGATGCTCAGTGCAACGCAGTAAATAGTGCAAAATTGTTAGGAGTGTTCATCGACAAACATTTAAATTGGGATGACCATATCAATTACGTTTCCACTAGATTATCAAGAGACGTCTAGAAGAGACGTCTAGATATCTTCTCAGACGTTTCATTTTCTGTGTCAATCAAAGTTATGTCAAATCTGCTTATTTTGCATTTTTTCAATCCATAATGAGATATGGACTTGTTGTATGGGGCAATGCCAGTAAAATAAACAATATTCTAACCCTCCAAAAAAATCCATGAGTAATTACCAATTCACAACCACTAGAACACTGCAAACCTCTTTTTATTAGTTTAAAAATCCAAACAATAATAAATCTGTATGTGTTTGATCTTATAACGTATATTTTTCAAAATCCACCCTTAATAATGCCTAGTAGTAAAAACCACTCCCACAATACCAGAAATAAGAACTCCGCAAGTATATATTTTAATTGACTAAGCAAGACTCTTAATAGTCATTCTGTGATTGCACTGAGGCTCTACAATCACCTGGTACATCTGGTGCAAGGGTATAACAATAGAATGTTTCTTAATAAGTTTTATCAATGGCTATTGGAAAACCCCTTTTATTCATTGGATGAATTTTTCCGTATGAGGTCTGTAGTGTTTTGATTTTCCTATTACTGTGCAATACTCATGCAAACCAATAAACTGTACACTTTTGGTATTACCAATTCATCTTACCACTTGGAAATGTTATTATTATAGTAGTTTTAGTTAAGGGATAAGCTTTCTAAAAATATATTGTAATTTTTACCTGATATTGGACCTGGCTGTCAATGGAGCTGTGATGTGACTTTGTCAATGATCTGTGATTTGTGCGACAATAAATGATTTGATTTGATTTAATTGTTCAGCAATAGGCTTACTTCCATGTCACTAATATAAATTTCAAACGTAAATACAAAATATTTCCCAGTTCAAACAATAACAAAGCAATAAGCCAAAAAAAGTTAATTAATGTAATAAAAACTAACTGCCATTATTCCGTGAAAACAAATCACCTGGGACACACACGCACAACACTACTGTATTAGTATGAATCTGCATTTCACTCTAGCAATCAGTTATAATATCGTACGTAATCCCTGCATAAGGAGGTTTGCTCATAAAAACTTAAGATAGTGGGATTGAAAGTGATAGGTTACATAACTTATCCGTCGTCAATTCTGTAACACTGTTAGATGACCAGTTTTAGGACTGCTATCCCATTTTCATATCTACGTGTTGAATATAATCGTTGGAAACATACAGAATTGATGACGGATAAGGTACGTAACCTATTACTCCAAGTCGATTTTCAATCCAGGAAGCCAGGAAATAAATTATGAATAAATCAGACACCAGGGAGGCTACTTCAATCTCCACGGTATTAGGGGAATCTATGGAATCAAAATAGACTCTAATAAAATTATAAATTAAAATACATCGATACAAAATAAAACAGAATCAAACAAAAGCTCAAACTAATCATGAAAATGTAACTGCAGCTTGTCTTAAACAGAGTTGATGACTTTCCGAGCCCTGCGGTATAGGCAAAAGAAGGAGCTGAAGCTGATCCACGCTGGGTTTATTGTACTGAACGTGTTCCTCCTGGTCATCGGTTACTGGTCGATCCTTGACATTCACCGAGAGAGGCCAAGCTTCTACTCGTTTCATAGCTGGATGGCGATCCTCACAACCGTATTATACATCTCACAGGTATTCACAGTTGAATGTAAAGTCAAGCCTTGACACAAAAAATCCGAAAAGACTGAATAAAAAGTTTGTTATATCGAGGAATAAGTTACAATGAGGTTTGTTAAATTGATGTCAGGCCAGCTAAGATTTCGCTAGAGGTTCACTAACTTATTTATTAACCTCTTATGAAACAAACTAAATTGAATTTAACTTTGTTAAAAGGTTGTGATTTATTGTGCGTAGTATAATCTTCATAGAATACATAGAATATCTTCATTTTATCTCAACGCTTAACATCATCAGTACTGCACAACTCGTTATTTAGTGTACGCACTTCCCACGGCAACTGACGCGCTGACTGATGATTCCAGTTGAGACATGATTGATTTCTGGAATTTATGTTTGTTTACGTTTGTTACACTAGGGTTGAGACGTGGAAAGTTTTGTTATATAAAATAATATCAAAATGTTAGCAAAAATAAATTTACCTTTGTATAACACATTTTTTTGTAGAATCTCTACATAGTGAATTTTCTCTTTATATAACCACCACCCTAGCTGAAACCTCTTCTCCCACAATACCGTATGGCTAGGTGCAGGAGAGAATAGAGACAATAGTCTGTTTCTTATTTCAGCGAATTTCCCCTATAGGGAAGAAGCTATTACTGTAGGTGGCATGGTAAAACTTAAGCCCGAGACCATGATAACTTTTTGTTTTGAGGTCCCCAGATGCCAAAAACACTGTTCGTTCAAATTGATATATATATGTGTGTGTGTGTGTGTGTTCGTTACCGCGATAACTTTTGAAAGAAACGCCTGATTTTGAGGAAATTTTATACAAATGTGTGGAGTAACATTTATGACCTACTGGTATAAGTTTGAAAACCAGACGGATCGGACTATGGGAAGGGGGTTTTATGGGGGTTTTAAATTTTCTAAAAGTCAGTTTTTTGAATTTTTTCCCTTGTAACATTTTTATTTTTCAAATAATTCAACAGGTAAGGAAGTTGTATTTTATTCCTTGGGCATACAGGCCTGATCAACCTGTATAGTATCTTATCAGCTGGATAAGGAAACAAAGCTGCAGCTCCAGCCGGCCCAACAAAGAATTCGGCTCTACATTCCTGTTGAACTACAACAATTGCCTGACAGGCTGTACCTTGCTCCGCCCTCCCCCCTCAGTTTCTGAAGTTTAATACTGTGAGTGTAAGTTTGGCATCTACAAGGACCACATGTTCTCCAGTTCCTGCACGACATAAGCTCCCTCCTTGCTCATTTCTGGATTTTAGCTGAGGGATACCTGCGGGAGCTGTCTGTGCCTGCCTGTGCCTGTCTGTACGTGTCGGCTGTACTGTCTGTACCTGCTGCCTGTGCCGTGTACATGTGTATGCGCCTACCTGAGTGGACCTGCGTCTCCCGGCCGGTGACTTGTCACTGCACTGGAGTTGTCAGGAGGCTGCTGCCTTACCTCGCCTGGTGTCAACCGGAAGTAGCTACCTTGCCTTCTCGAGTGTCGACCGTCATTGGATGTGGTCTTACGTACCGATAAGTGGCTCTTTAATTATTATTTGAATGGAATTTCACTTACCTCTAAATTGTGAAATTTTAACTGGTACCAGTAATATTTATAAATTCAATTGGACTCAAAACTGTCTTTGAAAGTTTTCTTTGACTCGACGACCATCGGAGTGCCGGATTATTTCTTCGCTTTCGAGGGAAAACTTAAATGCGAATCATACCTCCGACTCCCATCAGGAATCAACAAGCGCATTGCGACTCTTGTGAAATATTTATTGGGTCAGACTAATTAATTAAAATATGTGTAATATATTCAACAATTTATTTATTTATTTGTAGATTTTTGTATGTTTAGTGTGTATTATATGTGTATGTGTAATCATTTCAGGGACTTAGTGGCCGGCCAAGGTATTTGAATTGGGAAAATCATTTGTTTAGTATTAAGATATTTTGTATTTGAATTTGGGTCATTGATAAAACCCCTGGACATTTGAGAAGGCCTCATGATGTAATAGTGTTTTCTTGTAATTTAAAATGGGCTGATATCTTGTTATAGTTATTGATTTTTGTCTTATTATAATAAATCAGGCTCTGTAAAATTCAGTTGTCTTCATTTATCAGCCAGCTTAATCTTGAGAAACTTAGAATATAATTGACAGTTACCAAAAGACATACTAATTGAAATATTTTGAATTCTCAAAAATAATCTATAGGCTAAATTCTTGATTTGTAGATTTAATGTTTTATAGAACCAAGTTATTTTTGAAAGTCAATGGTTTTAAATCTGGGTATGTTGAACATGTAATACTTTTTTTTGGTTATAATTTATAGTGTTATTTTGTTGTGATTGTTTATTGACGCTTTTCATATTGGTTGGTATTGATAAACTTACCTCAGCTAATTAAGAAATGGGTCTTTTCCTTGTTCTGACCCAGTGAACACAACCACGTCTGGAAACAAGGTGGCGCCCTCTTTAAATATTTAAATATAACAAAATACCTTAGTGATTTGGACCATTTTGCAAGACCATTTATCCCACCCCCTAGGCTGAGCAAACCGGGACCGCCACATTTGGCGCTCGCAACGTGGGGCCTTTAAAACCTTTTGAGTTCGTATCTACCAACTGCTGAAGAATTTAATATTTTACCAACAAACCTTTTTCTGTGAACTTGCAAATAAGCTGGTACCTATTTAAAATTTGTATTTCTTGTAGTGTTCTACTGCCCTCAATGTGATCGTAATTATAAATAATTTTTGAATTTTATTGGACGTTGTCTTGTGGTGTGTTGTCTACATTGTCTGTGCAAAAAAAAAAAAAAAAAAAAAAAAAAAAAATTATTATTAGAAAAATTGAGAACTTGATCAATTTATGAGCAGTTCTTTCTCTTTGTGGAATTTGGTGTCTGTCATTAACATGAATTCTCATCATTTGCGTCGGTCGGAGATAGAATATGAATTGAAGATTAGAGGCATTGCTATTGAGGGAAATGCTGATGAGTTGAGGAAAAAATTGAATTCTTGTTTTTCAAAGAATTTAAAGGCTGATGACAAAATTATTGCAAATCTAGACTCTTTTGAAGAAGTGGAAACTTGTGAAGAGAAATTTTCTGACCTAAATAAATTGGTGAGTGATTATGAAGGGAATACCGAAGATAATGAGTACAAGCGTATCCAAGCAAGGTTGTGGCATTGGTACTGGCGAGTGGAGAGAATCCCTATGCCTGCAACATCTGACACTGACCTGGAAGACAGACAAAGGAAATTGCTTGGCCAGATTAAGGACCTTTTAGATTCTTTTGCTGAACTCAAGGGTCCCTTGAAGAAATTGGAAGATATTGAAGATAAGTTAGAATCTGGAGCTGGAAATCTCATAAACATGGCTACTGATGACCTTCAAGATACTGAAAGGGAAGTTTCTACTAATCGCCCAGCGGCCCAGTCTTATCTTGATAAGGACTCCACTTTTCAACAGGATCACACTCTTCAGCAACATTTGATGATACCAAGTGGCTTAATAAGAACCAACACTCAGTCTTTACCTACTAAACAACATTCAATAAAGGTTCATAAAATTGATCGTCCTCAGTCTAAAATGGTACCCGTATACAAGTGGAATCTGAAGTATGATGGTGAAGGTAGTCAAAGCGTTGCATCTTTTATTGAGAGAGCGGAAGAACTTAGTATGGCTAGAGGTGTCTCATTTCAGGAACTTTATGAAAGTGCTGTGGATCTCTTTAGTGGAACTGCACTAATATGGTACCGCTCAGCTTGTCGAAGGATATTTTCTTGGGAGCAGCTTAAGGAAGAGTTGAAGATAGTTTTTCAGAGTGCTGATTATGATGATCGCCTGCAATTGGAAATTTTACATCGTACTCAAGGAGAAGCAGAGAGTTTGGATCTTTATCTTGCGGCAATGGATGGATTGTTTGGCCGACTTTCAACGCCTGTATCTGAAGAAACAAAACTTCAACGCATTTTGAGAAATGTAAATACCTTTCTACAAGATAAACTCTGCATGTTCAGCATCATGTCTCTTGATGATCTTCGACGCCTCGGTAGAAGAGCTGAAGTTGGGAGATTGCGCTCATCGACTCATCAACCACCTCCTCGACCAACTGGTGTTTTGGAACCTGACCTTGCCTGGACTTCAAGTCGCCGGAAGCCAACTCAGGGAAACATAGCCTACTTGAACACAAGTAGAGATCCTTCCTCATCTTATCATCACTCTGCTCGACCACTCAAGTGTTGGAACTGCAGGAAAGAAAATCACACTTTTAGAAACTGCCAAGAAGATAGGAAAATATTCTGCTTTGGATGTGGGGAAATCGGAGTTAAGAAGACCGCCTGTACTAAATGCAAGCCAAAAAACTTGTAGGTTTGGGGCTTTCCGCAAGCAATGGTGGATTGCTCCATAATAAATCTTTTGATGAATTACAAAACCAAAATACTACTTCTCAATTAGTTGCTGAACCTATAGAATTAAATTTTCTTCTGGATTCCCAGGAGTATGACCCTCGACCTTACCTTACCATTCGCATTTTTGGAACGCCCTACAAGGCATTGCTGGACTCAGGGGCATCTCACACAGTTATGGGTGGAGAACTCATGTGGGTCTTTGATAAATTTCCAGCAAGGCTAGAACATCTCTCTAATCAATATATTTTGACTGCTGATCAGAATAAACATCTTGTTGTAGGTAAAGTTACCCTGCCTCTTACTCTTGCACATAAAACCAAGTGTCTGACGATTTTGGTGGTTCCCTCTTTGGCTCAGGGAATAATTTTAGGAATTGATTTCTGGAACCAGATGCATATAGTCATGGATGCCTACAACAAAAGTTGGGAATTCTCGCATGAACTTAAGTCGACTGCCCATATCTTCTCCGTTGGACTGTTGGACGAGAACAACTTATCGGAATTCGAAAAGGAGACATTAAAGAATCTTCTGAGTAAACACCTTGGTGATAAACCAGCTGCTACTCTTGGAAGAACACACTTGGTAGAACACATCATAGACACTGGAGATGCTGCTCCAATAAAGCAGCGTTACTACCCAATGTCCCCCACCAGGTTGAAACAGGTTTATGAAGAACTTGACAAGATGTTGGAACAAGGCATAGTTTCACCATCTAAGAGTGCCTGGTCCTCCCCGATAATCTTGATCGATAAGCCGGATGGAGGAAAACGCTTTTGTGTCGACTTTCGCAAGGTTAATGCAGTAACCAGAAGAGACGCTTACCCACTTCCACATGTCACCTCAATTCTTGATCGATTAAGGGATGCACGATTTCTCTCAGCCTTAGACATTAAAAGTGCTTATTGGCAGATAGCCTTAGAGGAGTCTAGTAAGGAGAAGACTGCCTTTACAATCCAGGGCCGAGGATTATTTCATTTCAATGTGTTACCTTTTGGGTTACATAATGCCCCAGCAACATGGCAACGCCTGGTTGACACAGTTTTAGGTATGGACCTCGAACCATATGTTTTTGTCTATTTGGATGATGTTATTGTCGTTACTCAGACTTTCGAGAAGCACATTGAAATATTAGAAGAAATCTTTAAACGTCTGTCTGCTGCTAATCTTACCCTCAACCGAGACAAGTGTCACTTTTGTAAAATGGAACTACGTTATCTTGGCTATGTTGTTGACAGACAAGGATTACGGGTGGATCCAGATAAGGTCAATGCTATTCTTGAAATTCCTGTCCCTCGCACCGTCAAGGAGGTAAGACAGTTCTGTGGTACTGCCAGTTGGTATAGGAGATTCATACCAAATTTTGCTTCTCGTCTGTACCCCTTGACTTCATTGCTTAAGAAGAATCAACAATTCAAGTGGTCGGAAGCCGCCCAAGCAGCTTTTGATGACATACGAACAAGCCTAGTACAGTCCCCCATTCTTTCATGCCCGGATTTTGGGAAACAATTCACTATCTCTTGTGATGCTTCAGGTATCGGAATTGGATGTGTACTCTCACAAAACTCTGACAGTGGTGAAAAGGTTATTGCATATGCTAGTCGAACTTTGAGCAAGACTGAACAAAAATTCTCAGCAACAGAAAGGGAGTGTCTTGCTGTAATTTGGTCAGTTGAAAAATTCCGTCCATACATAGAAGGGACTCATTTTGAAGTAATTACTGATCACCACAGCCTCCTGTGGCTTCATAACTTAAAGGACCCACAAGGCAGATTAGCTCGATGGTCACTAAGGCTTCAACCTTTTGATTTTACCTTAGTTCATCGAAAAGGTAAAGAACATGTAGTTCCTGATATTTTATCTAGAAATCCTATGAAATCCATGCCAGCAGAACCAACTATTGACTCTCTCATTATTGACACACCGATAAAAGACAAGTGGTACTTGCGGATGATCGAGTCAACAAAGAAGAAGCCCGACCTCTACTCCTCCTGGAAGGTAGTTGACAACCAACTCTGGAAGTGCGTACCATCATCTACTTCAGTTGGTGATGAACGAGAAGATTGGAAACTTGTTGTACCTAAGGATCGGCGTATAGAAGTCTTCAAGGAATGTCACGACGCCCCAACTTCTGGACATTTGGGAACATACAAGACCTATCACAGACTTCTGAAGAATTATTACTGGCCTAAGATGAGAAAGGACACAGCAACTTATGTTTCTCGGTGTAAGATATGTCAGCAGTCAAAGGCTAATGCTTTGAAACCAGCAGGACTTATGGGAGCTCAACGAATAGTGGACCGACCCTGGCAGACTATCAGTCTGGATTTGATGGGCCCTTTTGTAAGGTCTTCAAGGGGATTCAAGTACCTCATGGTAGTTGTTGATTACTTCAGCAAATACTCATTGCTATATCCGTTGAGAGCTGCTACAGCGAGATTGGTGTCAAAACATCTGGAAGAAGATGTGTTCTTGGTGTATGGCGTTCCCAAACTTGTCATTTGCGATAATGGTTCGGAGTTCATTGGACAACCATTCAGAGACTTGCTCAAAGAGTATAAGGTGAAGACTATCTATACACCGAGCCATCATCCTCAAGCAAATCCTACGGAACGAGTAAACCGAACCATAGGAAACATGTTGAGATCCTACGTTGGTGACAACCACCGCAACTGGGATGCTAAGCTCCCACATATCGGCTGTGCCTTGCGAACTGCAGTTCATGAGACCACTGGTCATTCCCCAGCGTTTCTTGTTTTTGGTCATGAGATCAACTTATCGGGAGAGGGATCTGAAATACTTCCTGAAGAAGTCTTGCCTCAACTTACCGATACAGGTGAACATCTCCAGAAGCTGACCCGCATGAATGAAGTCTTCAGAGAGGTCAAGGAGCGGATGAAGAAGGCACATGAAAAGAACACTCAACGATACAACCTACGGAGAAGAGACCAGCAATTTGCCGAAGGTCAACGAGTATGGAAGCGAAACTTTGCTCAGGCGGATGCTGCCAACTTCAAGTCATCTAAGCTCTTTTCCAAATTTGTTGGGCCCTACCTAATCAAGAAGAAGATATCTCCAGTCACCTATCAACTTCAGACTGAAGATGGACAGCCTATGGGCACCTGGCATACAGCAGATTTGAAACCGTTCATTCAGTAACAGAAGAAAATTTGGGAAATTTTCTCAGAGGAGAGGGGGTGTTGTAACATTTTTATTTTTCAAATAATTCAACAGGTAAGGAAGTTGTATTTTATTCCTTGGGCATACAGGCCTGATCAACCTGTATAGTATCTTATCAGCTGGATAAGGAAACAAAGCTGCAGCTCCAGCCGGCCCAACAAAGAATTCGGCTCTACATTCCTGTTGAACTACAACAATTGCCTGACAGGCTGTACCTTGCTCCGCCCTCCCCCCTCAGTTTCTGAAGTTTAATACTGTGAGTGTAAGTTTGGCATCTACAAGGACCACATGTTCTCCAGTTCCTGCACGACATAAGCTCCCTCCTTGCTCATTTCTGGATTTTAGCTGAGGGATACCTGCGGGAGCTGTCTGTGCCTGCCTGTGCCTGTCTGTACGTGTCGGCTGTACTGTCTGTACCTGCTGCCTGTGCCGTGTACATGTGTATGCGCCTACCTGAGTGGACCTGCGTCTCCCGGCCGGTGACTTGTCACTGCACTGGAGTTGTCAGGAGGCTGCTGCCTTACCTCGCCTGGTGTCAACCGGAAGTAGCTACCTTGCCTTCTCGAGTGTCGACCGTCATTGGATGTGGTCTTACGTACCGATAAGTGGCTCTTTAATTATTATTTGAATGGAATTTCACTTACCTCTAAATTGTGAAATTTTAACTGGTACCAGTAATATTTATAAATTCAATTGGACTCAAAACTGTCTTTGAAAGTTTTCTTTGACTCGACGACCATCGGAGTGCCGGATTATTTCTTCGCTTTCGAGGGAAAACTTAAATGCGAATCATACCTCCGACTCCCATCAGGAATCAACAAGCGCATTGCGACTCTTGTGAAATATTTATTGGGTCAGACTAATTAATTAAAATATGTGTAATATATTCAACAATTTATTTATTTATTTGTAGATTTTTGTATGTTTAGTGTGTATTATATGTGTATGTGTAATCATTTCAGGGACTTAGTGGCCGGCCAAGGTATTTGAATTGGGAAAATCATTTGTTTAGTATTAAGATATTTTGTATTTGAATTTGGGTCATTGATAAAACCCCTGGACATTTGAGAAGGCCTCATGATGTAATAGTGTTTTCTTGTAATTTAAAATGGGCTGATATCTTGTTATAGTTATTGATTTTTGTCTTATTATAATAAATCAGGCTCTGTAAAATTCAGTTGTCTTCATTTATCAGCCAGCTTAATCTTGAGAAACTTAGAATATAATTGACAGTTACCAAAAGACATACTAATTGAAATATTTTGAATTCTCAAAAATAATCTATAGGCTAAATTCTTGATTTGTAGATTTAATGTTTTATAGAACCAAGTTATTTTTGAAAGTCAATGGTTTTAAATCTGGGTATGTTGAACATGTAATACTTTTTTTTGGTTATAATTTATAGTGTTATTTTGTTGTGATTGTTTATTGACGCTTTTCATATTGGTTGGTATTGATAAACTTACCTCAGCTAATTAAGAAATGGGTCTTTTCCTTGTTCTGACCCAGTGAACACAACCACGTCTGGAAACAAGGTGGCGCCCTCTTTAAATATTTAAATATAACAAAATACCTTAGTGATTTGGACCATTTTGCAAGACCATTTATCCCACCCCCTAGGCTGAGCAAACCGGGACCGCCATACCCTTTAAATTTTAAAAACACCTTTTGGTTATAGCCATTTTATAGAGCTTAAAAACAAATAATTTTGTATTTTGAATCATTAACCTAGGTTAAGTGGTTGTAGAGAAAAGTCAAAAAAGGCGTCCATAAAATTTCCTATGTTAATCTTATGGGAAAAAGGTTTTTGGATTTTCTTCAGATAATTTTATTAAAAACTTCACATTTATGTTTACCAATCAGTTTAGCTCTACAAAACAATAATTTTGGTGTTTTACTTGTTGTTCTACGTCCAACCGTTGCAGAGTTATTCAAAGTGCTAAACACAGTACGTTGTCCAATGTTATGAGGATAAATAAAATTTCAATCTCGATTATTTATGAATGTATATTGATGAAACTTGGTATGTGGCTTCAACTAGTTGTGGTATATTGATATTTGCACAAAAAAGGTTTTTTGTTGATTTCCCCGTAGCAGCAAACCTGCATACTCGGCCCCCATGTTATTCATATAGAGGATAAGTAAAGTTTTACATCTCCCTTAGTTTTGAACCTAAATTAATAAAACTTGGTATGTAGCTTCACCTGGTTGAGTTATATTGATAATTGCAAAAATACACATTTTGTATCTTCCTCGTTGCAGCAAACCTGCGTACTCAGCCCTAATGTTATTCTTATAGAGAATAAATAAAATGCTATATATCACTTATTTATGAATGTATTTTTGTGAAACATGGTAAGTGGCTCTATGTAGTAGTGATTCGCTGAGTACGCAGGTTTGCTGCGACGGGGGTATTTTCTCATAAAAGCAATTCAGTTGTACTGCACCTAAGGATGTTTCCTACCTCTGGTATTTTTGTTATTTGCACCAATGACCCTTATTATTATAGAGATCATAGTCCCTTGAAAAACATTTGCAAATTATGATTATTTTCAGTTAATAGGGAAGGATTGAAAATAACTTGAGAATAGTACAAAAATAATGGTTCAGATTGAAACAAATTATTAATTTATAAACTACCAGTTCTATGAATAATAAAAGTAACAGTGACTTTTGAGGAAACTTCCTTGTATTTTTTTGGCTTTTGTTTTTAATTAAACTGCAAGCAGGTTGAAAATATGCAAAACATTATCAGGATTTGAGCAGGTTTGATATGTTTCTTCTCTCTTTTTTAATTATTGTACGAGTGCAGGCGAATAAATTATTGATAATGTTACAATGACTTTTGACTGTAAACAATCGAAGGTTTTTGGCAGTACAGGAGCTTCTGTGCTCCTGTGTCTTATAGCTATGAGAGTAATTAATTTATACTATTGTATTGCAAGTTTAGCATTTCAATCCTACTAATCAAACTGTATTTCCATTCTTGTTAAAGGGTATTTTCGGGTGTGTATCGTTTTCATGGCCGGGGATCAAGTTAAGTCTCCGTGGCGCGTACATGCCGTACCACGTGTTCTTCGGCTTGACAACGTTTGTGATGGGTGTGACTACCTCTCTGCTGGGGCTGTTTGAGGAAATAAAAAAGATGTGAGTATGCCATTTTGTGCTGTATATACAAAACATATTTCTTACTTTCCATAAGCACATTTCAGCTAAGTACACAGGTATATATTCTATTGGTGTTAAGGCAACATGATTAAAACAGATAGTAAATATGTTTTTAGAACTGAGTTTTAAGCTTAAGTAGCAAAAAAGTAATAGTTTGTTTATTTATTTGTCTACCAAATAACAGAGAGTCAGTGGGGCAGAGCCCATGGTGCTGAGGGAGAAATCTTTTATCTGTGTAACCATCCTGAGGGAAATCCCTTTGATTTGACACCTCAACTGTAAAAATTGGTCATTATACAAATTTAACAGTCCACTCAACAAATTCCTCAGGGAATTAACTATTAAACATTAAGACAATTCACGTTCAGCTTGACAGTTATGACCGTGCAGATTGGGGGTTATGCCCATGCAGGTTGGGGGTTATGTCTATGCAGGTTGAGGGTTATGCCCATGCAGGTTGAGGGTTATGCCCGTGCAGGTTGGGGGTTATGCCCGTGCAGGTGCGGGTTATGTCTGTGCAGGTTGGGGGTTATGTCTATGCAGGTAGGGGGTTATGCCCGTGCAGGTGCGGGTTATGTCTGTGCAGGTTCAGGGTTATGTCTATGCAGGTTGGGGGTTATGCCCGTGCAGGTTGGGGGTTATGCCCCTGCAGGTTGGGGGTTATGCCTATGCAGGTTGGGGGTTATGCCTGTGCAAGTTGGGGGTTATGCCCGTGCAGGTTGGGGGTTATGCCTGTGCAGGTTGGGGGTTATGCCTGTGCAGGTTGGGGGTTATGTCTATGCAGGTTGGGGGTTATGCCCGTGCAGGTTGGGGGTTATGCCCGTGCAAGGTTGGGGGTTATGCCCGTGCAGGTTGAGGGTTATGCCTATGCAGGTTGGGGGTTATGTCTATGCAGGTTGAGGGTTATGCCCGTTCAGCTTGACGGTTACGCCCGTTCAGATTAGGGGTTATGCCCATGCAGGTTGGGGGTTATGCCTATGTAGGTTGGGGGTTATGATCGTGCAGGTTGGGGGTTATGCCCGTGCAGGTTGGGGGTTATGCCCGTGCCGGTTGGGGGTTATGCCTATGCAGGTTGAGGGTTATCCCATGCAGGTTGAGGGTTATGCCCGTGCAGGTTGGGGGTTATGTCTATGCAGGTTGAGGGTTATGGCCATGCAGGTTGAGGGTTATGCCCGTGCAGGTTGGGGGTTATGTCTATGCAGGTTGAGGGTTATGCCCGTTCAGCTTGACGGTTACGCCCGTGCAGATTAGGGGTTATGCCCATGCAGGTTGGGGGTTATGCCTATGCAGGTTGGGGGTTATGCCCTTGCAGGTTGGGGGTTATGCCCGTGCAGGTTGGAGGTTATGCCTATGCAGGTTGGGGGTTATGCCTATGCAGGTTGGAGATTATGCCCGTGCAGGTTGGGGGTTCTGCCTATGCAGGTTGGGGGTTATGCCTATGCAGGTTGGAGGTTATGCCCGTGCAGGTTGGGGGTTACGCCCATGCAGGTTGGAGGTTATTTCCGTGCAGGTTGGAGTTTATGCCCGTGCAGGTTGGGGGTTATACCCATGCAGGTTGAGGGTTATGCCCGTGCAGGTTGGGGGTTATGCCCGTGCAGGTTGGGGGTTATGCCAGTGCAGGTTGGAGGTTATTTCCGTGCAGGTTAGGGGTTATGCCTGTGCAGGTAGGAGGTTATGCCCGTGCAGGTTGGGGGTTATGCCCGTGCAGGTTGGAGGTTATGCCCGTGCAGGTTGGAGGTTATGCCCGTGCAGGTTGGGGGTTATGCCCGTGCAGGTTGGAGGTTATGCCCGTGCAGGTTGGAGGTTATGCCCGTGCAGGTTGGAGGTTATGCCCGTGCAGGTTGGAGGTTATGCCCGTGCAGGTTGGGGGTTATGCCCGTGCAGGTTGGAGGTTATGCCCGTGCAGGTTGGGGGTTATGCCCGTGCAGGTTGGAGGTTATGCACGTGCAGGTTGGAGGTTATGCCCGTGCAGGTTGGAGGTTATGCCCATGCAGGTAGGGGGTTATGCCCGTGCAGGTTGGAGGTTATGCCCGTGCAGGTTGGAGGTTATGCACGTGCAGGTTGGAGGTTATGCACATGCAGGTTTGAGGTTATGCCCGTGCAGGTAGGGGGTTATGCCCGTGCAGGTTGGGGGTTATGCCCGTGCAGGTTGGAGGTTATGCCAATGTAGGTTGGAGGTTATGTCAGTGCAGGTTGGGGGTTATGCCCGTGCAGGTTGGAGGTTATGCCCGTGCAGGTTGGGGGTTATGCCCGTGCAGGTTGGAGGTTATGCACGTGCAGGTTGGAGGTTATGCCCGTGCAGGTTGGGGGTTATGCACATGCAGGTTGGAGGTTATGCATATGCAGGTTGGAGGTTATGCCCGTGCAGGTAGGGGGTTATGCACGTGCAGGTTGGAGGTTATGCACGTGCAGGTTGGAGGTTATGCACATGCAGGTTGGAGGTTATGCCCGTGCAGGTAGGGGGTTATGCCCGTGCAGGTTGGGGGTTATGCCCGTGCAGGTTGGAGGTTATGCCCATGTAGGTTGGAGGTTATGTCAGTGCAGGTTGGGGGTTATAACCGTGCAGGTTGGAGGTTATGTCCGTGCAGGTTGGGGGTTATACCCGTTTAGGTTGGGGGTTATGCACATGCAGGTTGGAGGTTATGCCCGTGCAGGTAGGGGGTTATGCCCGTGCAGGTTGGGGGTTATGCACCTGCAGGTTGGAGGTTATGCCCGTGCAGGTTGGGGGCTATGCACGTGCAGGTTAGAGGTTATGCACGTGCAGGTTGGAGGTTATGCACATGCAGGTTGGGGGTTATACCCGTGCAGGTTGGGGGTTATGCACGTGCAGGTTGGAGGTTATGCCCTTGTAGGTTGGAGGTTATGCCCGTGCAAATTGGGGGTTATGCACGTGCAGGTTGGAGGTTATGCACGTGCAGGTTGGAGGTTATGCACTTGCAGGTTGGAAGTTATGCCCGTGCAGGTAGGGGGTTATGCCCGTGCAGGTTGGGGGTTATGCCCGTGCAGGTTGGAGGTTATGCCCATGTAGGTTGGAGGTTATGCCCGTGCAGGTTGGAGGTTATGTCCGTGCAGGTTGGAGGTTATGCCCGTGCAGGTTGGAGGTTATGTCCGTGCAGGTTGGAGGTTATGCCCGTTCAGGTTGGAGGTTATGCCCATGCAGGTTGGAGGTTATGCACGTGCAGGTTGGAGGTTATGCCCGTATAGGTTGGAGGTTATGCCCGTGCAGGTTGGAGTTTATGCCCGTGCAGGTTGGAGGTTATGCCCGTGCAGGTTGGAGGTTATGCCCGTGCAGGTTGGGGGTTATGCCCATGCAGGTTGGAGGTTATGCCCGTGCAGGTTGGAGGTTATGTCCGTGCAGGTTGGAGGTTATGCCCGTGCAGGTTGGGGGTTATGCCCGTGCAGGTTGGGGTTTATGCCCGTGCAGGTTGGAGGTTATGCCCGTGCAGGTTGGAGGTTATGCCCGTGCAGGTTGGAGGTTATGCCCGTGCAGGTTGGGGGTTATGCCCGTGCAGGTTGGAGGTTATGCCCGTGCAGGTTGGAGGTTATGCCCATGCAGGTTGGAGGTTATGCCCGTGCAGGTTGGGGGTTATGCACGTGCAGGTTGGGGGTTATGCCCATGCAGGTTGGAGGTTATGCCCGTGCAGGTTGGAGGTTATGTCCGTGCAGGTTGGAGGTTATGCCCGTGCAGGTTGGGGGTTATGCCCGTGCAGGTTGGGGTTTATGCCCGTGCAGGTTGGAGGTTATGCCCGTGCAGGTTGGAGGTTATGCCCATGCAGGTTGGAGGTTATGCCCGTGCAGGTTGGAGGTTATGCCCGTGCAGGTTGGAGGTTATGCCCGTGCAGGTTGGGGGTTATGCCCGTGCAGGTTGGAGGTTATGCCCGTGCAGGTTGGAGGTTATGCCCATGCAGGTTGGAGGTTATGCCCGTGCAGGTTGGGGGTTATGCACGTGCAGGTTGGGGGTTATGCACGTTCAGGATGGAGGTTATGCCCGTGCAAGTTGGGGGTTATGCCCGTGCAGGTTGGAGGTTATGCACGTGCAGGTTGGAGGTAATGCACGTGCAGGTTGGAGGATGCACATGCAGTTTGGAGTTTATGCACGTGCAGGTTGGAGGTTATGCACATGTAGGTTGGGGGTTATGCCCGTGCAGGTAGGGGGAGATGCCCGTGCAGGTTGGGGGTTATGCACGTGCAGGTTGGAGGTTGTGCCCGTGCAGGTTGGAGGTTATGCCCGTGCAGGTTGGAGGTTATGCAGTGCAGGTTGGGGGTTATGCCCGTGCAGGTTGGGGGTTATGCCCGTGCAGGTTGGAGGTTATGCCCGTGCAGGTTGGAGGTTATGCCCATGCAGGTTGGAGGTTATGCCCGTGCAGGTTGGGGGTTATGCACGTGCAGGTTGGGGGTTATGCACGTTCAGGATGGAGGTTATGCCCGTGCAAGTTGGGGGTTATGCCCGTGCAGGTTGGAGGTTATGCACGTGCAGGTTGGAGGTAATGCACGTGCAGGTTGGAGGATGCACATGCAGTTTGGAGTTTATGCACGTGCAGGTTGGAGGTTATGCACATGTAGGTTGGGGGTTATGCCCGTGCAGGTAGGGGGAGATGCCCGTGCAGGTTGAGGGTTATGCACGTGCAGGTTGGAGGTTGTGCCCGTGCAGGTTGGAGGTTATGCCCGTGCAGGTTGGAGGTTATGCAGTGCAGGTTGGGGGTTATGCACGTGCAGGTTGGAGGTTATGCACATGCAGGTTGGACGTTATGCCCGTGCAGGTAGGGGGTTATGCACGTGCAAGTTGGAGGTTATGCACATGTAGGTTGGGGGTTATGCCCGTGCAGGTAGGGGGTTATGCCCGTGCAGGTTGGGGGTTATGCGCGTGCAGGTTGGGGGTTATGCACGTGCAGGTTGGGGGTTATGCACGTTCAGGATGGAGGTTATGCCCGTGCAAGTTGGGGGTTATGCCCGTGCAGGTTGGAGGTTATGCACGTGCAGGTTGGAGGATGCACATGCAGGTTGGAGTTTATGCACGTGCAGGTTGGAGGTTATGCACATGTAGGTTGGGGGTTATGCCCGTGCAGGTAGGGGGTTATGCCCGTGCAGGTTGGGGGTTATGCACGTGCAGGTTGGAGGTTGTGCCCGTGCAGGTTGGAGGTTATGCCCGTGCAGGTTGGAGGTTATGCAGTGCAGGTTGGGGGTTATGCACGTGCAGGTTGGAGGTTATGCACATGCAGGTTGGACGTTATGCCCGTGCAGGTAGGGGGTTATGCACGTGCAGGTTGGAGGTTTTGCACGTACAGGTTGGAGGTTGTGTCCGTGAGGTTTGAGGTTATGCCCGTGCAGGTTGGAGGTTATGCAGTGCAGGTTGGGGGTAATGCACGTGCAGGTTGGAGGTTATGCACATGCAGGTTGGAGGTTATGCCCGTGCAGGTAGGGGGTTATGCACGTGCAGGTTGGAGGTTATGCACGTGCAGGTTGGAGGTTATGCACATGCAGGTTGGAGGTTATGCCCGTGCAGGTAGGGGGTTATGCCCGTGCAGGTTGGGGGTTATGCCCGTGCAGGTTGGAGGTTATGCCCATGTAGGTTCGAGGTTATGTCAGTGCAGGTTGGGGGTTATGCCCGTGCAGGTTGGAGGTTATGTCCGTGCAGGTTGGGGGTTATACCCGTTTAGGTTGGGGGTTATGCACATGCAGGTTGGAGGTTATGCCCGTGCAGGTAGGGGGTTATGCCCGTGCAGGTTGGGGGTTATGCACCTGCAGGTTGGAGGTTATGCCCGTGCAGGTTGGGGGTTATGCACGTGCAGGTTGGAGGTTATTCACGTGCAGGTTGGAGGTTATGCACATGCAGGTTGGGGGTTATGCCCGTGCAGGTTGGGGGTTATGCACGTGCAGGTTGGAGGTTATGCCCTTGTAGGTTGGAGGTTATGCCCGTGCAAATTGGGGGTTATGCACGTGCAGGTTGGAGGTTATGCACGTGCAGGTTGGAGGTTATGCACGTGCAGGTTGGAGGTTATGCCCGTGCAGGTAGGGGGTTATGCCCGTGCAGGTTGGGGGTTATGCCCGTGCAGGTTGGAGGTTATACCCATGTTTGTTGGAGGTTATGCCCGTGCAGGTTGGAGGTTATGTCCGTGCAGGTTGGAAGTTATGCCCGTGCAGGTTGGAGGTTATGTCCGTGCAGGTTGGAGGTTATGCCCGTTCAGGTTGGAGGTTATGCCCATGCAGGTTGGAGGTTATGCACGTGCAGAATGGAGGTTATGCCCGTATAGGTTGGAGGTTATGCCCGTGCAGGTTGGAGTTTATGCCCGTGCAGGTTGGAGGTTATGCCCGTGCAGGTTGGAGGTTATGCCCGTGCAGGTTGGAGGTTATGCCCGTGCAGGTTGGGGGTTATGCCCATGCAGGTTGGAGGTTATGCCCGTGCAGGTTGAAGGTTATGTCCGTGCAGGTTGGAGGTTATGCCCGTGCAGGTTGGGGGTTATGCTCGTGCAGGTTGGGGTTTATGCCCGTGCAGGTTGGAGGTTATGCCCGTGCAGGTTGGAGGTTATGCCCATGCAGGTTGGAGGTTATGCCCGTGCAGGTTGGAGGTTATGCCCGTGCAGGTTGGAGGTTATGCCCGTGCAGGTTGGGGGTTATGCCCGTGCAGGTTGGAGGTTATGCCCGTGCAGGTTGGAGGTTATGCCCGTGCAGGTTGGAGGTTATGCCCGTGCAGGTTGGGGGTTATGCACGTGCAGGTTGGGGGTTATGCACGTTCAGGATGGAGGTTATGCCCGTGCAAGTTGGGGGTTATGCCCGTGCAGGTTGGAGGTTATGCACGTGCAGGTTGGAGGTTATGCACGTGCAGGTTGGAGGATGCACATGCAGGTTGAAGTTTATGCACGTGCAGGTTGGAGGTTATGCACATGTAGGTTGGGGGTTATGCCCGTGCAGGTAGGGGGTTATGCCTGTGCAGGTTGGGGGTTATGCACGTGCAGGTTGGAGGTTGTGCCCGTGCAGGTTGGAGGTTATGCCCGTGCAGGTTGGAGGTTATGCAGTGCAGGTTGGGGGTTATGCACGTGCAGGTTGGAGGTTATGCACGTGCAGGTTGGACGTTATGCCCGTGCAGGTAGGGGGTTATGCACGTGCAGGTTGGAGGTTATGCACGTGCAGGTTGGAGGTTATGCACATGCAGGTTGGAGGTTATGCCCGTGCAGGTAGGGGGTTATGCCCGTGCAGGTTGGGGGTTATGCCCGTGCAGTTTGGAGGTTATGCCCATGTAGGTTGGAGGTTATGCCCGTGCAGGTTGGAGGTTATGCCCGTGCAGGTTGGAGGTCATGCCCGTGCAGGTTGGAGGTTATGCCCATGCAGGTTGGAGGTTATGCACGTGCAGGTTGGAGGTTATGCCCGTGCAGGTTGGAGGTTATGCCCGTGCAGGTTGGAGTTTATGCCCGTGCAGGTTGGAGTTTATGCCCGTGCAGGTTGGAGGTTATGCCCGTGCAGGTTGGGGGTTATGCCCATGCAGGTTAGAGGTTATGCCCTTGCAGGTTGGAGGTTATGTCCGTGCAGGTTGGAGGTTATGCCCGTGCAGGTTGGGGGTTATGCCCGTGCAGGTTGGGGTTTATGCCCGTGCAGGTTGGAGGTTATGCCCGTGCAGGTTGGAGGTTATGCCCATGCAGGTTGGAGGTTATGCCCATGCAGGTTGGAGGTTATGCCCGTGCAGGTTGGAGGTTATGCCCGTGCAGGTTTGGGGTTATGCCCGTGCAGGTTGGAGGTTATGCCCGTGCAGGTTGGAGGTTATGCCCGTGCAGGTTGGAGGTTATGCCCGTGCAGGTTGGGGGTTATGCCCATGCAGGTTGGAGGTTATCTCCGTGCAGGTTGGAGGTTATGCCCGTGCAGGTTGGAGGTTATGCCCATGCAGGTTGGAGGTTATGCCCATGCAGGATGGAGGTTATGTCCGTGCAGGTTAGAGGTTATGCCCGTGCAGGTTGGAGGTTATGTCCGTGCAGGTTGGAGGTTATGCCCGTGCAGGTTGGAGGTTATGCCCATACAGGTTGGAGGTTATGCACGTGCAGGTTGGAGGTTATGCCCGTGCAGGTTGGAGGTTATGCCCATGCAGGTTGGAGTTTATGCCCGTGCAGGTTGGAGGTTATGTCCGTGCAGGTTGGAGGTTATGCCCGTGCAGGTTGGGGGTTATGCCCGTGCAGGTTGGAGGTTATGCCCATGCAGGTTGGAGGTTATGCCCGTGCAGGTTGGAGGTTATGGCCGTGCAGGTTGGGGGTTATGCCCGTGCAGGTTGGGAGTTATGCCCGTGCAGGTTGGAGGTTATGCCCGTGCAGGTTGGAGGTTATGCCCGTGCAGGTTGGAGGTTATGCCCATGCAGGTTGGAGGTTATGCCCGTGCAGGTTGGAGGTTATGCCCGTGCAGGTTGGAGGTTATGCCCGTGCAGGTTGGGGGTTATGCCCGTTCAGGTTGGAGGTTATGCCCGTGCAGGTTGGAGGTTATGTCCGTGCAGGTTGGAGGTTATGCCCGTGCAGGTTGGGGGTTATGCCCGTGCAGGTTGAGGGTTATGCCCGTGCAGGTTGGAGGTTATGCCCGTGCAGGTTGGAGGTTATGCCCGTGCAGGTTGGAGGTTATGCCCGTGCAGGTTGGAGTTTATGCCCGTGCAGGTTGGAGGTTATGCCCGTGCAGGTTGGGGGTTATGCCCGTGCAGGTTGGAGGTTATGCCCGTGCAGGTTGGAGGTTATGCCCGTGCAGGTTGGAGGTTATGCCCGTGCAGGTTGGGGGTTATGCCCATGCAGGTTGGAGGTTATGCTTGTGCAGGTTGGAGGTTATGTCCGTGCAGGTTGGAGGTTATGCCCGTGCAGGTTGGAGGTTATGTCCGTGCAGGTTGGAGGTTATGCCCATGCAGGTTGGAGGTTATGTCCGTGCAGGTTGGAGGTTATGCCCGTGCAGGTTGGAGGTTATGCCCGTGCAGGTTGGGGGTTATGCCCATGCAGGTTGGAGGTTATGCCCGTGCAGGTTGGAGGTTATGCCCGTGCAGGTTCGGGGTTATGCCCATGCAGGTTGAGGTTATGCCCGTGCAGGTAGGGGGTTATGCCAGTGCAGGTTGGGAGTTATGCCCGTACAGGTTGGGGGTTATGCCCGTGCAGATTGGGGGTTATACCCATGCAGGTTGAGGGTTATGCCCATGCAGGTTGAGGTTTATGCCCGTGCAGGTTGGGGGTTTTGCCCATGCAGGTTGGGGGTTATGCCCGTGCAGGTAGGAGGTTATGCCCGTGCAGGTTGGGGGTTATGCCCGTGCAGGTTGAAGGTTATGCCCGTGCAGGTTGGGGGTTATGCCCGTGCAGGTTGAGGGTTATGTGCGGGTTGGGGGTTATGCCCGTGCGGGTTGGAGGTTATGCCCGTGCAGGTTAGGGGTTATGCCCGTGCAGGTTGGGGGTTATGCCCGTGCAGGTTGGAGGTTATGCCCGTGCAGGTTGGAGGTTATGCCCGTGCAGGTTGGAGGTTATGCTCGTGCAGGTTGGAGGTTATGCCCATGCAGGTTGGAGGTTATGCCCATGCAGGTTGGAGGTTATGCCTGTGCAGGTTGGAGGTTATGCCCGTGCAGGTTGGAGGTTATGCCCGTGCAGGTTGGGGGTTATGCCCGTTCAGGTTGGAGTTTATGCCCATGCAGGTTGGAGGTTATGTCCGTGCAGGTTGGAGGTTATGCCCGTGCAGGTTGGGGGTTATGCCCGTGCAGGTTGGGGGTTATGCCCGTGCAGATTGGGGGTTATACCCATGCAGGTTGGGGGTTATGCCCGTGCAGGTTGGAGGTTATGCCCGTGCAGGTTGGAGGTTATGCCCGTGCAGGTTGGAGGTTATGTCTGTGCAGGTTGGAGGTTATGCCCGTGCAGGTTGGAGGTTATGCCCGTGCAGGTTGGAGGTTATGCCCATGCAGGTTGGAGGTTATGCCCGTGAAGGTTGGAGGTTATGCCCGTGCAGGTTCGGGGTTATGCCCATGCAGGTTGAGGTTATGCCCGTGCAGGTAGGGGATTATGCCAGTGCAGGTTGGGAGTTATGCCCGTGCAGGTTGGGGGTTATGCCCGTGCAGATTGGGGGTTATACCCATGCAGGTTGAGGGTTATGCCCATGCAGGTTGAGGGTTATGCCCGTGCAGGTTGGGGGTTTTGCCCATGCAGGTTGGGGGTTATGCCCGTGCAGGTAGGAGGTTATGCCCGTGCAGGTTGGGGGTTATGCCCGTGCAGGTTGAAGGTTATGCCCGTGCAGGTTGGGGGTTATGCCCGTGCAGGTTGGAGGTTATGCCCGTGCAGGTTGGAGGTTATGCCCGTGCAGGTTGGAGGTTATGCCCGTGCAGGTTGGGGGTTATGCCAGTGCAGGTTGGGAGTTATGCCCGTGCAGGTTGGGGGTTATGCCCGTGCAGATTGGGGGTTATGCCCGTGCAGGTTGAGGGTTATGTGCGGGTTGGGGGTTATGCCCGTGCGGGTTGGAGGTTATGCCCGTGCAGGTTAGGGGTTATGCCCGTGCAGGTTGGGGGTTATGCCCGTGCAGGTTGGAGGTTATGCCCGTGCAGGTTGGAGGTTATGCTCGTGCAGGTTGGAGGTTATGCCCGTGCAGGTTGGAGGTTATGCCCGTGCAGGTTGGAGGTTATGCCCGTGCAGGTTGGGGGTTATGCCCGTTCAGGTTGGAGGTTATGCCCGTGCAGGTTGGAGGTTATGTCCGTGCAGGTTGGAGGTTATGCCCGTGCAGGTTGGGGGTTATGCCCGTGCAGGTTGGGGGTTATGCCCGTGCAGGTTGGAGGTTATGCCCGTGCAGGTTGGAGGTTATGCCCGTGCAGGTTGGAGGTTATGCCCGTGCAGGTTGGAGTTTATGCCCGTGCAGGTTGGAGGTTATGCCCGTGCATGTTGGGGGTTATGCCCGTGCAGGTTGGAGGTTATGCCCGTGCAGGTTGGAGGTTATGCCCGTGCAGGTTGTAGGTTATGTCTGTGCAGGTTGGAGGTTATGCCCGTGCACGTTGGAGGTTATGCCCGTGCAGGTTGGGGGTTATGCCCATGCAGGTTGGAGGTTATGCCCGTGCAGGTTGGAGGTTATGCCCGTGCAGGTTCGGGGTTATGCCCATGCAGGTTGAGGTTATGCCCGTGCAGGTAGGGGGTTATGCCAGTGCAGGTTGGGAGTTATGCCCGTGCAGGTTGGGGGTTATGCCCGTGCAGATTTGGGGTTATACCCATGCAGGTTGAGGGTTATGCCCATGCAGGTTGAGGGTTATGCCCGTGCAGGTTGGGGGTTTTGCCCATGCAGGTTGGGGGTTATGCCCGTGCAGGTAGGAGGTTATGCCCGTGCAGGTTGGGGGTTATGCCCGTGCAGGTTGAAGGTTATGCCCGTGCAGGTTGGGGGTTTTGCCCGTGCAGGTTGAGGGTTATGTGCGGGTTGGGGGTTATGCCCGTGCGGGTTGGAGGTTATGCCCGTGCAGGTAGGGGTTATGCCAGTGCAGGTTGGGGGTTATGCCCGTGCAGGTTGGAGTTTATGCCCGTGCAGGTTGGAGGTTATGCCCGTGCAGGTTGGGGGTTATGCCCGTGCAGGTTGGAGGTTATGCCCGTGCAGGTTGGAGGTTATGCCCGTGCAGGTTGGAGGTTATGCCCGTGCAGGTTGGGGGTTATGCCCATGCAGGTTGGAGGTTATGCTTGTGCAGGTTGGAGGTTATGTCCGTGCAGGTTGGAGGTTATGCCCGTGCAGGTTGGAGGTTATGTCCGTGCAGGTTGGAGGTTATGCCCTTGCAGGTTGGAGGTTAGGTCCGTGCAGGTTGGAGGTTATGCCCGTGCAGGTTGGGGGTTATGCCCGTGAAGGTTGAAGGTTATGCCCGTGCAGGTTGGGGGTTATGCCCGTGCAGGTTGGAGGTTATGCCCGTGCAGGTTGGAGGTTATGCCCGTGCAGGTTGGAGGTTATGCCCGTGCAGGTTGGGGGTTATGCCCATGCAGGTTGGAGGTTATGCTTGTGCAGGTTGCAGGTTATGTCCGTGCAGGTTGGAGGTTATGCCCGTGCAGGTTGGAGGTTATGTCCGTGCAGGTTGGAGGTTATGCCCGTGCAGGTTGGAGGTTATGTCCGTGCAGGTTGGAGGTTATGCCCGTGCAGGTTGGAGGTTATGCCCGTGCAGGTTGGGGGTTATGCCCATGCAGGTTGGAGGTTATGCCCGTGCAGGTTGGAGGTTATGCCCGTGCAGGTTCGGGGTTATGCCCATGCAGGTTGAGGTTATGCCAGTGCAGGTAGGGGGTTATGACAGTGCAGGTTGGGAGTTATGCCCGTGCAGGTTGGGGGTTATGCCCGTGCAGATTGGGGGTTATACCCATGCAGGTTGAGGGTTATGCCCATGCAGGTTGAGGGTTATGCCCGTGCAGGTTGGGGGTTTTGCCCATGCAGGTTGGGGGTTATGCCCGTGCAGGTAGGAGGTTATGCCCGTGCAGGTTGGGGGTTATGCCCGTGCAGGTTGAAGGTTATGCCCGTGCAGGTTGGGGGTTATGCCCGTGCAGGTTGAGGGTTATGTGCCGGTTGGGGGTTATGCCCGTGCGGGTTGGAGGTTATGCCCGTGCAGGTTAGGGGTTATGCCCGTGCAGGTTGGGGGTATTGCCCGTGCAGGTTGGAGGTTATGCCCGTGCAGATTGGGGGTTATACCCATGCAGGTTGAGGGTTATGCCCATGCAGGTTGAGGGTTATGCCCGTGCAGGTTGGGGGTTTTGCCCATGCAGGTTGGAGGTTATGCCCGTGCAGGTTCGGGGTTATGCCCATGCAGGTTGAGGTTATGCCCGTGCAGGTAGGGGGTTATGCCAGTGCAGGTTGGGAGTTATGCCCGTGCAGGTTGTGGGTTATGCCCGTGCAGATTGGGGGTTATACCCATGCAGGTTGGGGGTTATGCCCGTGCAGGTTGAAGGTTATGTGCCGGTTGGGGGTTATGCCCGTGCGGGTTGGAGGTTATGCCCGTGCAGGTTAGGGGTTATGCCCGTGCAGGTTGGGGGTATTGCCCGTGCAGGTTGAAGGTTATGCCCGTGCAGGTTGGGGGTTGTGCCCGTGCAGGTTGAGGGTTATGTGCCGGTTGGGGGTTATGCCCGTGCGGGTTGGAGGTTATGCCCGTGCAGGTTAGGGGTTATGCCCGTGCAGGTTGGGGGTATTGCCCGTGCAGGTTGGAGGTTATGCCCGTGCAGATTGGGGGTTATACCCATGCAGGTTGAGGGTTATGCCCATGCAGGTTGAGGGTTATGCCCGTGCAGGTTGGGGGTTTTGCCCATGCAGGTTGGAGGTTATGCCCGTGCAGGTTCGGGGTTATGCCCATGCAGGTTGAGGTTATGCCCATGCAGGTTGAGGGTTATGCCCGTGCAGGTTGGGGGTTTTGCCCATGCAGGTTGGGGGTTATGCCCGTGCAGGTAGGAGGTTATGCCCGTGCAGGTTGGGGGTTATGCCCGTGCAGGTTGAAGGTTATGCCCGTGCAGGTTGGGGGTTATGCCCGCGCAGGTTGAGGGTTATGTGCGGGTTGGGGGTTATGCCCGTGCGGGTTGGAGGTTATGCCCGTGCAGGTTAGGGGTTATGCCCGTGCAGGTTGGGGGTTATGCCCGTGCAGGTTGGAGGTTATGCCCGTGCAGGTTGGAGGTTATGCTCGTGCAGGTTGGAGGTTATGCCCATGCAGGTTGGAGGTTATGCCCGTGCAGGTTGGAGGTTATGCCCGTGCAGGTTGGGGGTTATGCCCGTTCAGGTTGGAGGTTATGCCCGTGCAGGTTGGGGGTTATGCCCATGCAGGTTGGAGGTTATGCTTGTGCAGGTTGGAGGTTATGTCCGTGCAGGTTGGAGGTTATGCCCGTGCATGTTGGAGGTTATGTCCGTGCAGGTTGGAGGTTATGCCCGTGCAGGTTGGAGGTTATGTCCGTGCAGGTTGGAGGTTATGCCCGTGCAGGTTGGAGGTTATGCCCGTGCAGGTTGGGGGTTATGCCCATGCAGGTTGAGGTTATGCCCATGCAGGTTGAGGGTTATGCCCGTGCAGGTTGGGGGTTTTGCCCATGCAGGTTGGGGGTTATGCCCGTGCAGGTAGGAGGTTATGCCCGTGCAGGTTGGGGGTTATGCCCGTGCAGGTTGAAGGTTATGCCCGTGCAGGTTGGGGGTTATGCCCGCGCAGGTTGAGGGTTATGTGCGGGTTGGGGGTTATGCCCGTGCGGGTTGGAGGTTATGCCCGTGCAGGTTAGGGGTTATGCCCGTGCAGGTTGGGGGTTATGCCCGTGCAGGTTGGAGGTTATGCCCGTGCAGGTTGGAGGTTATGCTCGTGCAGGTTGGAGGTTATGCCCATGCAGGTTGGAGGTTATGCCCGTGCAGGTTGGAGGTTATGCCCGTGCAGGTTGGAGTTTATGCCCGTGCAGGTTGGAGGTTAGGCCCGTGCATGTTGGGGGTTATGCCCGTGCAGGTTGGAGGTTATGCCCGTGCAGGTTGGAGGTTATGCCCGTGCAGGTTTGAGGTTATGTCTGTGCAGGTTGGAGGTTATGCCCGTGCAGGTTGGAGGTTATGCCCGTGCAGGTTGGGGGTTATGCCCATGCAGGTTGGGGGTTATGCCCGTGCAGGTTGAAGGTTATGTGCGGGTTGGGGGTTATTCCCGTGCGGGTTGGAGGTTATGCCCGTGCAGGTTAGGGGTTATGCCCGTGCAGGTTGGGGGTTATGCCCGTGCAGGTTGGAGGTTATGCCCGTGCAGGTTGGAGGTTATGCTCGTGCAGGTTGGAGGTTATGCCCATGCAGGTTGGAGGTTATGCCCGTGCAGGTTGGAGGTTATGCCCGTGCAGGTTTCGGGTTATGCCCGTTCAGGTTGGAGGTTATGCCCGTGCAGGTTGGAGGTTATGTCCGAGCAGGTTGGAGGTTATGCCCGTGCAGGTTGGGGGTTATGCCCGTGCAGGTTGGGGGTTATGCCCGTGCAGGTTGGAGGTTATGCCCGTGCAGGTTGGAGGTTATGCCCGTGCAGGTTGGAGGTTATGCCCGTGCAGGTTGGAGTGTATGCCCGTGCAGGTTGGAGGTTATGCCCGTGCATGTTGGGGGTTATGCCCGTGCAGGTTGGAGGTTATGCCCGTGCAGGTTGGAG
Organism: Allygus modestus; assembly: GCA_963675035.1. Classification (NCBI taxonomy): domain Eukaryota; kingdom Metazoa; phylum Arthropoda; class Insecta; order Hemiptera; family Cicadellidae; genus Allygus; species Allygus modestus. The sequence goes on from OY776112.1 coordinate 354,650,262, forward strand.
GTTATGCCCGTGCAGGTTGGAGGTTATGTCTGTGCAGGTTGGAGGTTATGCCCGTGCAGGTTGGAGGTTATGCCCGTGCAGGTTGGGGGTTATGCCCATGCAGGTTGGAGTTTATGCCCGTGCAGGTTGGAGGTTATGCCCGTGCAGGTTCGGGGTTATGCCCATGCAGGTTGAGGTTATGCCCGTGCAGGTAGGGGGTTATGCCAGTGCAGGTTGGGAGTTATGCCCGTGCAGGTTGGGGGTTATGCCCGTGCAGATTGGGGGTTATACCCATGCAGGTTGAGGGTTATGCCCATGCAGGTTGAGGGTTATGCCCGTGCAGGTTGGGGGTTTTGCCCATGCAGGTTGGGGGTTATGCCCGTGCAGGTAGGAGGTTATGCCCGTGCAGGTTGGGGGTTATGCCCGTGCAGGTTGAAGGTTATGCCCGTGCAGGTTGGGGGTTATGCCCGTGCAGGTTGAGGGTTATGTGCAGGTTGGGGGTTATGCCCGTGCGGGTTGGAGGTTATGCCCGTGCAGGTAGGGGTTATGCCAGTGCAGGTTGGGGGTTATGCCCGTGCAGGTGTGAGTTTATGCCCGTGCAGGTTGGAGGTTATGCCCGTGCAGGTTGGGGGTTATGCCCGTGCAGGTTGGAGGTTATGCCCGTGCAGGTTGGAGGTTATGCCCGTGCAGGTTCGAGGTTATGCCCGTGCAGGTTGGGGGTTATGCCCATGCAGGTTGGAGGTTATGCTTGTGCAGGTTGGAGGTTATGTCCGTGCAGGTTGGAGGTTATGCCCGTGCATGTTGGAGGTTATGTCCGTGCAGGTTGGAGGTTATGCCCGTGCAGGTTGGAGGTTATGTCCGTGCAGGTTGGAGGTTATGCCCGTGCAGGTTGGAGGTTATGCCCGTGCAGGTTGGGGGTTATGCCCATGCAGGTTGGAGGTTATGCCCGTGCAGGTTGGAGGTTATGCCCGTGCAGGTTCGGGGTTATGCCCATGCAGGTTGAGGTTATGCCCGTGCTGGTAGGGGGTTATGCCAGTGCAGGTTGGGAGTTATGCCCGTGCAGGTTGGGGGTTATGCCCGTGCAGATTGGGGGTTATACCCATGCAGGTTGAGGGTTATGCCCATGCAGGTTGAGGGTTATGCCCGTGCAGGTTGGGGGTTTTGCCCATGCAGGTTGGGGGTTATGCCCGTGCAGGTAGGAGGTTATGCCCGTGCAGGTTGGGGGTTATGCCCGTGCAGGTTGAAGGTTATGCCCGTGCAGGTTGGGGGTTATGCCCGTGCAGGTTGAGGGTTATGTGCGGGTTGGGGGTTATGCCCGTGCGGGTTGGAGGTTATGCCCGTGCAGGTTGGGGGTTATGCCCGTGCAGGTTGGGAGTTATGCCTGTGCAGGTTGGAGGTTATGCCCGTGCAGGTTGGAGGTTATGCCCGTGCAGGTTGGAGGTTATGCCCATACAGGTTGGAGGTTATGCCCATGCAGGTTGGAGGTTATGCCCGTGCAGGTTGGAGGTTATGCCCGTGCAGGTTGGAGGTTATTTCCGTGCAGGTTGGAGGTTATGCCCGTGCAGGTTGGAGGTTATGCCCGTGCAGGTTGGAGGTTATGCCCGTGCAGGTTGGGGGTTATGCCCATGCAGGTTGGAGGTTATGCTTGTGCAGGTTGGAGGTTATGTCCGTGCAGGTTGGAGGTTATGCCCGTGCAGGTTGGAGGTTATGTCCGTGCAGGTTGGAGGTTATGCCCGTGCAGGTTGGAGGTTATGTCCGTGCAGGTTGGAGGTTATGCCCGTACAGGTTGGAGGTTATGCCCGTGCAGGTTGGGGGTTATGCCCATGCAGGTTGGAGGTTATGCCCGTGCAGGTTGGAGGTCATGCCCGTGCAGGTTCGGGGTTATGCCCATGCAGGTTGAGGTTATGCCCGTGCAGGTAGGGGGTTATGCCAGTGCAGGTTGGGAGTTATGCCCGTGCAGGTTGGAGGTTATGCCCGTGCAGGTTGGAGGTTATGCACATGCAGGTTGGAGGTTATGCATATGCAGGTTGGAGGTTATGCCCGTGCAGGTAGGGGGTTATGCACGTGCAGGTTGGAGGTTATGCACGTGCAGGTTGGAGGTTATGCACATGCAGGTTGGAGGTTATGCCCGTGCAGGTAGGGGGTTATGCCCGTGCAGGTTGGGGGTTATGCCCGTGCAGGTTGGAGGTTATGCCCATGTAGGTTGGAGGTTATGTCAGTGCAGGTTGGGGGTTATAACCGTGCAGGTTGGAGGTTATGTCCGTGCAGGTTGGGGGTTATACCCGTTTAGGTTGGGGGTTATGCACATGCAGGTTGGAGGTTATGCCCGTGCAGGTAGGGGGTTATGCCCGTGCAGGTTGGGGGTTATGCACCTGCAGGTTGGAGGTTATGCCCGTGCAGGTTGGGGGCTATGCACGTGCAGGTTAGAGGTTATGCACGTGCAGGTTGGAGGTTATGCACATGCAGGTTGGGGGTTATACCCGTGCAGGTTGGGGGTTATGCACGTGCAGGTTGGAGGTTATGCCCTTGTAGGTTGGAGGTTATGCCCGTGCAAATTGGGGGTTATGCACGTGCAGGTTGGAGGTTATGCACGTGCAGGTTGGAGGTTATGCACTTGCAGGTTGGAAGTTATGCCCGTGCAGGTAGGGGGTTATGCCCGTGCAGGTTGGGGGTTATGCCCGTGCAGGTTGGAGGTTATGCCCATGTAGGTTGGAGGTTATGCCCGTGCAGGTTGGAGGTTATGTCCGTGCAGGTTGGAGGTTATGCCCGTGCAGGTTGGAGGTTATGTCCGTGCAGGTTGGAGGTTATGCCCGTTCAGGTTGGAGGTTATGCCCATGCAGGTTGGAGGTTATGCACGTGCAGGTTGGAGGTTATGCCCGTATAGGTTGGAGGTTATGCCCGTGCAGGTTGGAGTTTATGCCCGTGCAGGTTGGAGGTTATGCCCGTGCAGGTTGGAGGTTATGCCCGTGCAGGTTGGGGGTTATGCCCATGCAGGTTGGAGGTTATGCCCGTGCAGGTTGGAGGTTATGTCCGTGCAGGTTGGAGGTTATGCCCGTGCAGGTTGGGGGTTATGCCCGTGCAGGTTGGGGTTTATGCCCGTGCAGGTTGGAGGTTATGCCCGTGCAGGTTGGAGGTTATGCCCGTGCAGGTTGGAGGTTATGCCCGTGCAGGTTGGGGGTTATGCCCGTGCAGGTTGGAGGTTATGCCCGTGCAGGTTGGAGGTTATGCCCATGCAGGTTGGAGGTTATGCCCGTGCAGGTTGGGGGTTATGCACGTGCAGGTTGGGGGTTATGCCCATGCAGGTTGGAGGTTATGCCCGTGCAGGTTGGAGGTTATGTCCGTGCAGGTTGGAGGTTATGCCCGTGCAGGTTGGGGGTTATGCCCGTGCAGGTTGGGGTTTATGCCCGTGCAGGTTGGAGGTTATGCCCGTGCAGGTTGGAGGTTATGCCCATGCAGGTTGGAGGTTATGCCCGTGCAGGTTGGAGGTTATGCCCGTGCAGGTTGGAGGTTATGCCCGTGCAGGTTGGGGGTTATGCCCGTGCAGGTTGGAGGTTATGCCCGTGCAGGTTGGAGGTTATGCCCATGCAGGTTGGAGGTTATGCCCGTGCAGGTTGGGGGTTATGCACGTGCAGGTTGGGGGTTATGCACGTTCAGGATGGAGGTTATGCCCGTGCAAGTTGGGGGTTATGCCCGTGCAGGTTGGAGGTTATGCACGTGCAGGTTGGAGGTAATGCACGTGCAGGTTGGAGGATGCACATGCAGTTTGGAGTTTATGCACGTGCAGGTTGGAGGTTATGCACATGTAGGTTGGGGGTTATGCCCGTGCAGGTAGGGGGAGATGCCCGTGCAGGTTGGGGGTTATGCACGTGCAGGTTGGAGGTTGTGCCCGTGCAGGTTGGAGGTTATGCCCGTGCAGGTTGGAGGTTATGCAGTGCAGGTTGGGGGTTATGCCCGTGCAGGTTGGGGGTTATGCCCGTGCAGGTTGGAGGTTATGCCCGTGCAGGTTGGAGGTTATGCCCATGCAGGTTGGAGGTTATGCCCGTGCAGGTTGGGGGTTATGCACGTGCAGGTTGGGGGTTATGCACGTTCAGGATGGAGGTTATGCCCGTGCAAGTTGGGGGTTATGCCCGTGCAGGTTGGAGGTTATGCACGTGCAGGTTGGAGGTAATGCACGTGCAGGTTGGAGGATGCACATGCAGTTTGGAGTTTATGCACGTGCAGGTTGGAGGTTATGCACATGTAGGTTGGGGGTTATGCCCGTGCAGGTAGGGGGAGATGCCCGTGCAGGTTGAGGGTTATGCACGTGCAGGTTGGAGGTTGTGCCCGTGCAGGTTGGAGGTTATGCCCGTGCAGGTTGGAGGTTATGCAGTGCAGGTTGGGGGTTATGCACGTGCAGGTTGGAGGTTATGCACATGCAGGTTGGACGTTATGCCCGTGCAGGTAGGGGGTTATGCACGTGCAAGTTGGAGGTTATGCACATGTAGGTTGGGGGTTATGCCCGTGCAGGTAGGGGGTTATGCCCGTGCAGGTTGGGGGTTATGCGCGTGCAGGTTGGGGGTTATGCACGTGCAGGTTGGGGGTTATGCACGTTCAGGATGGAGGTTATGCCCGTGCAAGTTGGGGGTTATGCCCGTGCAGGTTGGAGGTTATGCACGTGCAGGTTGGAGGATGCACATGCAGGTTGGAGTTTATGCACGTGCAGGTTGGAGGTTATGCACATGTAGGTTGGGGGTTATGCCCGTGCAGGTAGGGGGTTATGCCCGTGCAGGTTGGGGGTTATGCACGTGCAGGTTGGAGGTTGTGCCCGTGCAGGTTGGAGGTTATGCCCGTGCAGGTTGGAGGTTATGCAGTGCAGGTTGGGGGTTATGCACGTGCAGGTTGGAGGTTATGCACATGCAGGTTGGACGTTATGCCCGTGCAGGTAGGGGGTTATGCACGTGCAGGTTGGAGGTTTTGCACGTACAGGTTGGAGGTTGTGTCCGTGAGGTTTGAGGTTATGCCCGTGCAGGTTGGAGGTTATGCAGTGCAGGTTGGGGGTAATGCACGTGCAGGTTGGAGGTTATGCACATGCAGGTTGGAGGTTATGCCCGTGCAGGTAGGGGGTTATGCACGTGCAGGTTGGAGGTTATGCACGTGCAGGTTGGAGGTTATGCACATGCAGGTTGGAGGTTATGCCCGTGCAGGTAGGGGGTTATGCCCGTGCAGGTTGGGGGTTATGCCCGTGCAGGTTGGAGGTTATGCCCATGTAGGTTCGAGGTTATGTCAGTGCAGGTTGGGGGTTATGCCCGTGCAGGTTGGAGGTTATGTCCGTGCAGGTTGGGGGTTATACCCGTTTAGGTTGGGGGTTATGCACATGCAGGTTGGAGGTTATGCCCGTGCAGGTAGGGGGTTATGCCCGTGCAGGTTGGGGGTTATGCACCTGCAGGTTGGAGGTTATGCCCGTGCAGGTTGGGGGTTATGCACGTGCAGGTTGGAGGTTATTCACGTGCAGGTTGGAGGTTATGCACATGCAGGTTGGGGGTTATGCCCGTGCAGGTTGGGGGTTATGCACGTGCAGGTTGGAGGTTATGCCCTTGTAGGTTGGAGGTTATGCCCGTGCAAATTGGGGGTTATGCACGTGCAGGTTGGAGGTTATGCACGTGCAGGTTGGAGGTTATGCACGTGCAGGTTGGAGGTTATGCCCGTGCAGGTAGGGGGTTATGCCCGTGCAGGTTGGGGGTTATGCCCGTGCAGGTTGGAGGTTATACCCATGTTTGTTGGAGGTTATGCCCGTGCAGGTTGGAGGTTATGTCCGTGCAGGTTGGAGGTTATGCCCGTGCAGGTTGGAGGTTATGTCCGTGCAGGTTGGAGGTTATGCCCGTTCAGGTTGGAGGTTATGCCCATGCAGGTTGGAGGTTATGCACGTGCAGAATGGAGGTTATGCCCGTATAGGTTGGAGGTTATGCCCGTGCAGGTTGGAGTTTATGCCCGTGCAGGTTGGAGGTTATGCCCGTGCAGGTTGGAGGTTATGCCCGTGCAGGTTGGAGGTTATGCCCGTGCAGGTTGGGGGTTATGCCCATGCAGGTTGGAGGTTATGCCCGTGCAGGTTGAAGGTTATGTCCGTGCAGGTTGGAGGTTATGCCCGTGCAGGTTGGGGGTTATGCTCGTGCAGGTTGGGGTTTATGCCCGTGCAGGTTGGAGGTTATGCCCGTGCAGGTTGGAGGTTATGCCCATGCAGGTTGGAGGTTATGCCCGTGCAGGTTGGAGGTTATGCCCGTGCAGGTTGGAGGTTATGCCCGTGCAGGTTGGGGGTTATGCCCGTGCAGGTTGGAGGTTATGCCCGTGCAGGTTGGAGGTTATGCCCGTGCAGGTTGGAGGTTATGCCCGTGCAGGTTGGGGGTTATGCACGTGCAGGTTGGGGGTTATGCACGTTCAGGATGGAGGTTATGCCCGTGCAAGTTGGGGGTTATGCCCGTGCAGGTTGGAGGTTATGCACGTGCAGGTTGGAGGTTATGCACGTGCAGGTTGGAGGATGCACATGCAGGTTGAAGTTTATGCACGTGCAGGTTGGAGGTTATGCACATGTAGGTTGGGGGTTATGCCCGTGCAGGTAGGGGGTTATGCCTGTGCAGGTTGGGGGTTATGCACGTGCAGGTTGGAGGTTGTGCCCGTGCAGGTTGGAGGTTATGCCCGTGCAGGTTGGAGGTTATGCAGTGCAGGTTGGGGGTTATGCACGTGCAGGTTGGAGGTTATGCACGTGCAGGTTGGACGTTATGCCCGTGCAGGTAGGGGGTTATGCACGTGCAGGTTGGAGGTTATGCACGTGCAGGTTGGAGGTTATGCACATGCAGGTTGGAGGTTATGCCCGTGCAGGTAGGGGGTTATGCCCGTGCAGGTTGGGGGTTATGCCCGTGCAGTTTGGAGGTTATGCCCATGTAGGTTGGAGGTTATGCCCGTGCAGGTTGGAGGTTATGCCCGTGCAGGTTGGAGGTCATGCCCGTGCAGGTTGGAGGTTATGCCCATGCAGGTTGGAGGTTATGCACGTGCAGGTTGGAGGTTATGCCCGTGCAGGTTGGAGGTTATGCCCGTGCAGGTTGGAGTTTATGCCCGTGCAGGTTGGAGTTTATGCCCGTGCAGGTTGGAGGTTATGCCCGTGCAGGTTGGGGGTTATGCCCATGCAGGTTAGAGGTTATGCCCTTGCAGGTTGGAGGTTATGTCCGTGCAGGTTGGAGGTTATGCCCGTGCAGGTTGGGGGTTATGCCCGTGCAGGTTGGGGTTTATGCCCGTGCAGGTTGGAGGTTATGCCCGTGCAGGTTGGAGGTTATGCCCATGCAGGTTGGAGGTTATGCCCATGCAGGTTGGAGGTTATGCCCGTGCAGGTTGGAGGTTATGCCCGTGCAGGTTTGGGGTTATGCCCGTGCAGGTTGGAGGTTATGCCCGTGCAGGTTGGAGGTTATGCCCGTGCAGGTTGGAGGTTATGCCCGTGCAGGTTGGGGGTTATGCCCATGCAGGTTGGAGGTTATCTCCGTGCAGGTTGGAGGTTATGCCCGTGCAGGTTGGAGGTTATGCCCATGCAGGTTGGAGGTTATGCCCGTGCAGGATGGAGGTTATGTCCGTGCAGGTTAGAGGTTATGCCCGTGCAGGTTGGAGGTTATGTCCGTGCAGGTTGGAGGTTATGCCCGTGCAGGTTGGAGGTTATGCCCATACAGGTTGGAGGTTATGCACGTGCAGGTTGGAGGTTATGCCCGTGCAGGTTGGAGGTTATGCCCATGCAGGTTGGAGTTTATGCCCGTGCAGGTTGGAGGTTATGTCCGTGCAGGTTGGAGGTTATGCCCGTGCAGGTTGGGGGTTATGCCCGTGCAGGTTGGAGGTTATGCCCATGCAGGTTGGAGGTTATGCCCGTGCAGGTTGGAGGTTATGGCCGTGCAGGTTGGGGGTTATGCCCGTGCAGGTTGGGAGTTATGCCCGTGCAGGTTGGAGGTTATGCCCGTGCAGGTTGGAGGTTATGCCCGTGCAGGTTGGAGGTTATGCCCATGCAGGTTGGAGGTTATGCCCGTGCAGGTTGGAGGTTATGCCCGTGCAGGTTGGAGGTTATGCCCGTGCAGGTTGGGGGTTATGCCCGTTCAGGTTGGAGGTTATGCCCGTGCAGGTTGGAGGTTATGTCCGTGCAGGTTGGAGGTTATGCCCGTGCAGGTTGGGGGTTATGCCCGTGCAGGTTGAGGGTTATGCCCGTGCAGGTTGGAGGTTATGCCCGTGCAGGTTGGAGGTTATGCCCGTGCAGGTTGGAGGTTATGCCCGTGCAGGTTGGAGTTTATGCCCGTGCAGGTTGGAGGTTATGCCCGTGCAGGTTGGGGGTTATGCCCGTGCAGGTTGGAGGTTATGCCCGTGCAGGTTGGAGGTTATGCCCGTGCAGGTTGGAGGTTATGCCCGTGCAGGTTGGGGGTTATGCCCATGCAGGTTGGAGGTTATGCTTGTGCAGGTTGGAGGTTATGTCCGTGCAGGTTGGAGGTTATGCCCGTGCAGGTTGGAGGTTATGTCCGTGCAGGTTGGAGGTTATGCCCATGCAGGTTGGAGGTTATGTCCGTGCAGGTTGGAGGTTATGCCCGTGCAGGTTGGAGGTTATGCCCGTGCAGGTTGGGGGTTATGCCCATGCAGGTTGGAGGTTATGCCCGTGCAGGTTGGAGGTTATGCCCGTGCAGGTTCGGGGTTATGCCCATGCAGGTTGAGGTTATGCCCGTGCAGGTAGGGGGTTATGCCAGTGCAGGTTGGGAGTTATGCCCGTACAGGTTGGGGGTTATGCCCGTGCAGATTGGGGGTTATACCCATGCAGGTTGAGGGTTATGCCCATGCAGGTTGAGGTTTATGCCCGTGCAGGTTGGGGGTTTTGCCCATGCAGGTTGGGGGTTATGCCCGTGCAGGTAGGAGGTTATGCCCGTGCAGGTTGGGGGTTATGCCCGTGCAGGTTGAAGGTTATGCCCGTGCAGGTTGGGGGTTATGCCCGTGCAGGTTGAGGGTTATGTGCGGGTTGGGGGTTATGCCCGTGCGGGTTGGAGGTTATGCCCGTGCAGGTTAGGGGTTATGCCCGTGCAGGTTGGGGGTTATGCCCGTGCAGGTTGGAGGTTATGCCCGTGCAGGTTGGAGGTTATGCCCGTGCAGGTTGGAGGTTATGCTCGTGCAGGTTGGAGGTTATGCCCATGCAGGTTGGAGGTTATGCCCATGCAGGTTGGAGGTTATGCCTGTGCAGGTTGGAGGTTATGCCCGTGCAGGTTGGAGGTTATGCCCGTGCAGGTTGGGGGTTATGCCCGTTCAGGTTGGAGTTTATGCCCATGCAGGTTGGAGGTTATGTCCGTGCAGGTTGGAGGTTATGCCCGTGCAGGTTGGGGGTTATGCCCGTGCAGGTTGGGGGTTATGCCCGTGCAGATTGGGGGTTATACCCATGCAGGTTGGGGGTTATGCCCGTGCAGGTTGGAGGTTATGCCCGTGCAGGTTGGAGGTTATGCCCGTGCAGGTTGGAGGTTATGTCTGTGCAGGTTGGAGGTTATGCCCGTGCAGGTTGGAGGTTATGCCCGTGCAGGTTGGAGGTTATGCCCATGCAGGTTGGAGGTTATGCCCGTGCAGGTTGGAGGTTATGCCCGTGCAGGTTCGGGGTTATGCCCATGCAGGTTGAGGTTATGCCCGTGCAGGTAGGGGATTATGCCAGTGCAGGTTGGGAGTTATGCCCGTGCAGGTTGGGGGTTATGCCCGTGCAGATTGGGGGTTATACCCATGCAGGTTGAGGGTTATGCCCATGCAGGTTGAGGGTTATGCCCGTGCAGGTTGGGGGTTTTGCCCATGCAGGTTGGGGGTTATGCCCGTGCAGGTAGGAGGTTATGCCCGTGCAGGTTGGGGGTTATGCCCGTGCAGGTTGAAGGTTATGCCCGTGCAGGTTGGGGGTTATGCCCGTGCAGGTTGGAGGTTATGCCCGTGCAGGTTGGAGGTTATGCCCGTGCAGGTTGGAGGTTATGCCCGTGCAGGTTGGGGGTTATGCCAGTGCAGGTTGGGAGTTATGCCCGTGCAGGTTGGGGGTTATGCCCGTGCAGATTGGGGGTTATGCCCGTGCAGGTTGAGGGTTATGTGCGGGTTGGGGGTTATGCCCGTGCGGGTTGGAGGTTATGCCCGTGCAGGTTAGGGGTTATGCCCGTGCAGGTTGGGGGTTATGCCCGTGCAGGTTGGAGGTTATGCCCGTGCAGGTTGGAGGTTATGCTCGTGCAGGTTGGAGGTTATGCCCGTGCAGGTTGGAGGTTATGCCCGTGCAGGTTGGAGGTTATGCCCGTGCAGGTTGGGGGTTATGCCCGTTCAGGTTGGAGGTTATGCCCGTGCAGGTTGGAGGTTATGTCCGTGCAGGTTGGAGGTTATGCCCGTGCAGGTTGGGGGTTATGCCCGTGCAGGTTGGGGGTTATGCCCGTGCAGGTTGGAGGTTATGCCCGTGCAGGTTGGAGGTTATGCCCGTGCAGGTTGGAGGTTATGCCCGTGCAGGTTGGAGTTTATGCCCGTGCAGGTTGGAGGTTATGCCCGTGCATGTTGGGGGTTATGCCCGTGCAGGTTGGAGGTTATGCCCGTGCAGGTTGGAGGTTATGCCCGTGCAGGTTGTAGGTTATGTCTGTGCAGGTTGGAGGTTATGCCCGTGCACGTTGGAGGTTATGCCCGTGCAGGTTGGGGGTTATGCCCATGCAGGTTGGAGGTTATGCCCGTGCAGGTTGGAGGTTATGCCCGTGCAGGTTCGGGGTTATGCCCATGCAGGTTGAGGTTATGCCCGTGCAGGTAGGGGGTTATGCCAGTGCAGGTTGGGAGTTATGCCCGTGCAGGTTGGGGGTTATGCCCGTGCAGATTGGGGGTTATACCCATGCAGGTTGAGGGTTATGCCCATGCAGGTTGAGGGTTATGCCCGTGCAGGTTGGGGGTTTTGCCCATGCAGGTTGGGGGTTATGCCCGTGCAGGTAGGAGGTTATGCCCGTGCAGGTTGGGGGTTATGCCCGTGCAGGTTGAAGGTTATGCCCGTGCAGGTTGGGGGTTTTGCCCGTGCAGGTTGAGGGTTATGTGCGGGTTGGGGGTTATGCCCGTGCGGGTTGGAGGTTATGCCCGTGCAGGTAGGGGTTATGCCAGTGCAGGTTGGGGGTTATGCCCGTGCAGGTTGGAGTTTATGCCCGTGCAGGTTGGAGGTTATGCCCGTGCAGGTTGGGGGTTATGCCCGTGCAGGTTGGAGGTTATGCCCGTGCAGGTTGGAGGTTATGCCCGTGCAGGTTGGAGGTTATGCCCGTGCAGGTTGGGGGTTATGCCCATGCAGGTTGGAGGTTATGCTTGTGCAGGTTGGAGGTTATGTCCGTGCAGGTTGGAGGTTATGCCCGTGCAGGTTGGAGGTTATGTCCGTGCAGGTTGGAGGTTATGCCCTTGCAGGTTGGAGGTTAGGTCCGTGCAGGTTGGAGGTTATGCCCGTGCAGGTTGGGGGTTATGCCCGTGAAGGTTGAAGGTTATGCCCGTGCAGGTTGGGGGTTATGCCCGTGCAGGTTGGAGGTTATGCCCGTGCAGGTTGGAGGTTATGCCCGTGCAGGTTGGAGGTTATGCCCGTGCAGGTTGGGGGTTATGCCCATGCAGGTTGGAGGTTATGCTTGTGCAGGTTGCAGGTTATGTCCGTGCAGGTTGGAGGTTATGCCCGTGCAGGTTGGAGGTTATGTCCGTGCAGGTTGGAGGTTATGCCCGTGCAGGTTGGAGGTTATGTCCGTGCAGGTTGGAGGTTATGCCCGTGCAGGTTGGAGGTTATGCCCGTGCAGGTTGGGGGTTATGCCCATGCAGGTTGGAGGTTATGCCCGTGCAGGTTGGAGGTTATGCCCGTGCAGGTTCGGGGTTATGCCCATGCAGGTTGAGGTTATGCCAGTGCAGGTAGGGGGTTATGACAGTGCAGGTTGGGAGTTATGCCCGTGCAGGTTGGGGGTTATGCCCGTGCAGATTGGGGGTTATACCCATGCAGGTTGAGGGTTATGCCCATGCAGGTTGAGGGTTATGCCCGTGCAGGTTGGGGGTTTTGCCCATGCAGGTTGGGGGTTATGCCCGTGCAGGTAGGAGGTTATGCCCGTGCAGGTTGGGGGTTATGCCCGTGCAGGTTGAAGGTTATGCCCGTGCAGGTTGGGGGTTATGCCCGTGCAGGTTGAGGGTTATGTGCCGGTTGGGGGTTATGCCCGTGCGGGTTGGAGGTTATGCCCGTGCAGGTTAGGGGTTATGCCCGTGCAGGTTGGGGGTATTGCCCGTGCAGGTTGGAGGTTATGCCCGTGCAGATTGGGGGTTATACCCATGCAGGTTGAGGGTTATGCCCATGCAGGTTGAGGGTTATGCCCGTGCAGGTTGGGGGTTTTGCCCATGCAGGTTGGAGGTTATGCCCGTGCAGGTTCGGGGTTATGCCCATGCAGGTTGAGGTTATGCCCGTGCAGGTAGGGGGTTATGCCAGTGCAGGTTGGGAGTTATGCCCGTGCAGGTTGTGGGTTATGCCCGTGCAGATTGGGGGTTATACCCATGCAGGTTGGGGGTTATGCCCGTGCAGGTTGAAGGTTATGTGCCGGTTGGGGGTTATGCCCGTGCGGGTTGGAGGTTATGCCCGTGCAGGTTAGGGGTTATGCCCGTGCAGGTTGGGGGTATTGCCCGTGCAGGTTGAAGGTTATGCCCGTGCAGGTTGGGGGTTGTGCCCGTGCAGGTTGAGGGTTATGTGCCGGTTGGGGGTTATGCCCGTGCGGGTTGGAGGTTATGCCCGTGCAGGTTAGGGGTTATGCCCGTGCAGGTTGGGGGTATTGCCCGTGCAGGTTGGAGGTTATGCCCGTGCAGATTGGGGGTTATACCCATGCAGGTTGAGGGTTATGCCCATGCAGGTTGAGGGTTATGCCCGTGCAGGTTGGGGGTTTTGCCCATGCAGGTTGGAGGTTATGCCCGTGCAGGTTCGGGGTTATGCCCATGCAGGTTGAGGTTATGCCCATGCAGGTTGAGGGTTATGCCCGTGCAGGTTGGGGGTTTTGCCCATGCAGGTTGGGGGTTATGCCCGTGCAGGTAGGAGGTTATGCCCGTGCAGGTTGGGGGTTATGCCCGTGCAGGTTGAAGGTTATGCCCGTGCAGGTTGGGGGTTATGCCCGCGCAGGTTGAGGGTTATGTGCGGGTTGGGGGTTATGCCCGTGCGGGTTGGAGGTTATGCCCGTGCAGGTTAGGGGTTATGCCCGTGCAGGTTGGGGGTTATGCCCGTGCAGGTTGGAGGTTTTGCCCGTGCAGGTTGGAGGTTATGCTCGTGCAGGTTGGAGGTTATGCCCATGCAGGTTGGAGGTTATGCCCGTGCAGGTTGGAGGTTATGCCCGTGCAGGTTGGGGGTTATGCCCGTTCAGGTTGGAGGTTATGCCCGTGCAGGTTGGGGGTTATGCCCATGCAGGTTGGAGGTTATGCTTGTGCAGGTTGGAGGTTATGTCCGTGCAGGTTGGAGGTTATGCCCGTGCATGTTGGAGGTTATGTCCGTGCAGGTTGGAGGTTATGCCCGTGCAGGTTGGAGGTTATGTCCGTGCAGGTTGGAGGTTATGCCCGTGCAGGTTGGAGGTTATGCCCGTGCAGGTTGGGGGTTATGCCCATGCAGGTTGAGGTTATGCCCATGCAGGTTGAGGGTTATGCCCGTGCAGGTTGGGGGTTTTGCCCATGCAGGTTGGGGGTTATGCCCGTGCAGGTAGGAGGTTATGCCCGTGCAGGTTGGGGGTTATGCCCGTGCAGGTTGAAGGTTATGCCCGTGCAGGTTGGGGGTTATGCCCGCGCAGGTTGAGGGTTATGTGCGGGTTGGGGGTTATGCCCGTGCGGGTTGGAGGTTATGCCCGTGCAGGTTAGGGGTTATGCCCGTGCAGGTTGGGGGTTATGCCCGTGCAGGTTGGAGGTTATGCCCGTGCAGGTTGGAGGTTATGCTCGTGCAGGTTGGAGGTTATGCCCATGCAGGTTGGAGGTTATGCCCGTGCAGGTTGGAGGTTATGCCCGTGCAGGTTGGGGGTTATGCCCGTTCAGGTTGGAGGTTATGCCCGTGCAGGTTGGAGGTTATGTCCGTGCAGGTTGGAGGTTATGCCCGTGCAGGTTGGGGGTTATGCCCGTGCAGGTTGGGGGTTATGCACGTGCAGGTTGGAGGTTATGCCCGTGCAGGTTGGAGGTTATGCCCGTGCAGGTTGGAGGTTATGCCCGTGCAGGTTGGAGTTTATGCCCGTGCAGGTTGGAGGTTAGGCCCGTGCATGTTGGGGGTTATGCCCGTGCAGGTTGGAGGTTATGCCCGTGCAGGTTGGAGGTTATGCCCGTGCAGGTTTGAGGTTATGTCTGTGCAGGTTGGAGGTTATGCCCGTGCAGGTTGGAGGTTATGCCCGTGCAGGTTGGGGGTTATGCCCATGCAGGTTGGGGGTTATGCCCGTGCAGGTTGAAGGTTATGTGCGGGTTGGGGGTTATTCCCGTGCGGGTTGGAGGTTATGCCCGTGCAGGTTAGGGGTTATGCCCGTGCAGGTTGGGGGTTATGCCCGTGCAGGTTGGAGGTTATGCCCGTGCAGGTTGGAGGTTATGCTCGTGCAGGTTGGAGGTTATGCCCATGCAGGTTGGAGGTTATGCCCGTGCAGGTTGGAGGTTATGCCCGTGCAGGTTTCGGGTTATGCCCGTTCAGGTTGGAGGTTATGCCCGTGCAGGTTGGAGGTTATGTCCGAGCAGGTTGGAGGTTATGCCCGTGCAGGTTGGGGGTTATGCCCGTGCAGGTTGGGGGTTATGCCCGTGCAGGTTGGAGGTTATGCCCGTGCAGGTTGGAGGTTATGCCCGTGCAGGTTGGAGGTTATGCCCGTGCAGGTTGGAGTGTATGCCCGTGCAGGTTGGAGGTTATGCCCGTGCATGTTGGGGGTTATGCCCGTGCAGGTTGGAGGTTATGCCCGTGCAGGTTGGAGGTTATGCCCGTGCAGGTTGGAGGTTATGTCTGTGCAGGTTGGAGGTTATGCCCGTGCAGGTTGGAGGTTATGCCCGTGCAGGTTGGGGGTTATGCCCATGCAGGTTGGAGTTTATGCCCGTGCAGGTTGGAGGTTATGCCCGTGCAGGTTCGGGGTTATGCCCATGCAGGTTGAGGTTATGCCCGTGCAGGTAGGGGGTTATGCCAGTGCAGGTTGGGAGTTATGCCCGTGCAGGTTGGGGGTTATGCCCGTGCAGATTGGGGGTTATACCCATGCAGGTTGAGGGTTATGCCCATGCAGGTTGAGGGTTATGCCCGTGCAGGTTGGGGGTTTTGCCCATGCAGGTTGGGGGTTATGCCCGTGCAGGTAGGAGGTTATGCCCGTGCAGGTTGGGGGTTATGCCCGTGCAGGTTGAAGGTTATGCCCGTGCAGGTTGGGGGTTATGCCCGTGCAGGTTGAGGGTTATGTGCAGGTTGGGGGTTATGCCCGTGCGGGTTGGAGGTTATGCCCGTGCAGGTAGGGGTTATGCCAGTGCAGGTTGGGGGTTATGCCCGTGCAGGTGTGAGTTTATGCCCGTGCAGGTTGGAGGTTATGCCCGTGCAGGTTGGGGGTTATGCCCGTGCAGGTTGGAGGTTATGCCCGTGCAGGTTGGAGGTTATGCCCGTGCAGGTTCGAGGTTATGCCCGTGCAGGTTGGGGGTTATGCCCATGCAGGTTGGAGGTTATGCTTGTGCAGGTTGGAGGTTATGTCCGTGCAGGTTGGAGGTTATGCCCGTGCATGTTGGAGGTTATGTCCGTGCAGGTTGGAGGTTATGCCCGTGCAGGTTGGAGGTTATGTCCGTGCAGGTTGGAGGTTATGCCCGTGCAGGTTGGAGGTTATGCCCGTGCAGGTTGGGGGTTATGCCCATGCAGGTTGGAGGTTATGCCCGTGCAGGTTGGAGGTTATGCCCGTGCAGGTTCGGGGTTATGCCCATGCAGGTTGAGGTTATGCCCGTGCTGGTAGGGGGTTATGCCAGTGCAGGTTGGGAGTTATGCCCGTGCAGGTTGGGGGTTATGCCCGTGCAGATTGGGGGTTATACCCATGCAGGTTGAGGGTTATGCCCATGCAGGTTGAGGGTTATGCCCGTGCAGGTTGGGGGTTTTGCCCATGCAGGTTGGGGGTTATGCCCGTGCAGGTAGGAGGTTATGCCCGTGCAGGTTGGGGGTTATGCCCGTGCAGGTTGAAGGTTATGCCCGTGCAGGTTGGGGGTTATGCCCGTGCAGGTTGAGGGTTATGTGCGGGTTGGGGGTTATGCCCGTGCGGGTTGGAGGTTATGCCCGTGCAGGTTGGGGGTTATGCCCGTGCAGGTTGGGAGTTATGCCTGTGCAGGTTGGAGGTTATGGCCGTGCAGGTTGGAGGTTATGCCCGTGCAGGTTGGAGGTTATGCCCATACAGGTTGGAGGTTATGCCCATGCAGGTTGGAGGTTATGCCCGTGCAGGTTGGAGGTTATGCCCGTGCAGGTTGGAGGTTATTTCCGTGCAGGTTGGAGGTTATGCCCGTGCAGGTTGGAGGTTATGCCCGTGCAGGTTGGAGGTTATGCCCGTGCAGGTTGGGGGTTATGCCCATGCAGGTTGGAGGTTATGCTTGTGCAGGTTGGAGGTTATGTCCGTGCAGGTTGGAGGTTATGCCCGTGCAGGTTGGAGGTTATGTCCGTGCAGGTTGGAGGTTATGCCCGTGCAGGTTGGAGGTTATGTCCGTGCAGGTTGGAGGTTATGCCCGTACAGGTTGGAGGTTATGCCCGTGCAGGTTGGGGGTTATGCCCATGCAGGTTGGAGGTTATGCCCGTGCAGGTTGGAGGTCATGCCCGTGCAGGTTCGGGGTTATGCCCATGCAGGTTGAGGTTATGCCCGTGCAGGTAGGGGGTTATGCCAGTGCAGGTTGGGAGTTATGCCCGTGCAGGTTGGGGGTTATGCCCATGCAGATTGGGGGTTATACCCATGCTGGTTGAGGGTTATGCCCATGCAGGTTGAGGGTTATGCCCGTGCAGGTTGGGGGTTTTGCCCATGCAGGTTGGGGGTTATGCCCGTGCAGGTAGGAGGTTATGCCCGTGCAGGTTGAGGGTTATGTGAGGGTTGGGGGTTATGCCCGTGCGGGTTGGAGGTTATGCCCGTGCAGGTAGGGGTTATGCCAGTGCAGGTTGGGGGTTATGCCCGTGCAGGTTGGGGGTTATGCCCATTCAGGTTGGGGGTTATGCCCATGCAGGTTGGGGGTTATGCCTGTGCAGGTTGAGGGTTATGCCCGTGAAGGTTGGGGGTTATGCCCATGCAGATTGGAGGTTATGCCCGTGCAGGTTGGGGTTTATGCCCGTGCAGGTGCGGGTTATGTCTGTGCAGGTTGGGGGTTATGCCCTTGCAGGTTGAGGGTTACGCCCGTGCAGGTTGGGGGTTATGCCTGTGCAGGTTAGGGGTTATGCCCGTGCAGGTTGGGGGTTATGCCCGTGCAGGTTGGAGGTTATGCCCGTGCAGGTTGGAGGTTATGCCCGTGCAGGTTGGAGGTTATGTCCGTGCAGGTTGGAGGTTATGCCCGTGCAGGTTGGAGGTTATGTCCGTGCAGGTTGGAGGTTATGCCCGTGCAGGTTGGAGGTTATGCCCGTGCAGGTTCGGGGTTATGCCCATGCAGGTTGAGGTTATGCCCGTGCAGGTAGGGGGTTATGCCAGTGCAGGTTGGGAGTTATGCCCGTGCAGGTTGGGGGTTATGCCCGTGCAGATTGGGGGTTATACCCATGCAGGTTGAGGGTTATGCCCATGCAGGTTGAGGGTTATGCCCGTGCAGGTTGGGGGTTTTGCCCATGCAGGTTGGGGGTTATGCCCGTGCAGGTAGGAGGTTATGCCCGTGCAGGTTGGGGGTTATGCCCGTGCAGGTTGAAGGTTATGCCCGTGCAGGTTGGGGGTTATGCCCGTGCAGGTTGAGGGTTATGTGCGGGTTGGGGGTTATGCCCGTGCGGGTTGGAGGTTATGCCCGTGCAGGTAGGGGTTATGCCAGTGCAGGTTGGGGGTTATGCCCGTGCAGGTTGGGGGTTATGCCCATGCAGGTTGGGGGTTATGCTCATGCAGGTTGGGGGTTATGCCTGTGCAGGTTGAGGGTTATGCCCGTGAAGGTTGGGGGTTATGCCCATGCAGATTGGAGGTTATGCCCGTGCAGGTTGGGGTTTATGCCCGTGCAGGTGCGGGTTACGTCTGTGCAGGTTGGGGGTTATGCCCATGCAGGTTGAGGGTTACGCCCGTGCAGGTTGGGGGTTATGCCTGTGCAGGTTAGGGGTTATGCCCGTGCAGGTTGGGGGTTATGCCCGTGCATGTTAGGGTTTATGCCCGTGCAGGTTGGAGGTTATGCCCATGCAGATTGAGGGTTATGCCCGTGCAGGCTAGAAGTTATGCCCGTGCAGGTTAGGAGTTATGCCCATGCAGATTGAGGGTTATGCCTGTGCAGGCTAGAAGTTATGCCTGTGCAGGCTAGAAGTTATGCCCGTGCAGGTTGGGGGTTTGCCCGTGCAAGTCGGGGTTTACGCCAATGTATTACATGCAGCTTTTTTTCTGTGGCTCCCACTTTGCAACCATATTCCTGTATTAGTTCTGTTACTATCTGACTAATTTCATTTTTTGTTCCAGCCCAAAATTCACTGGAGAGGCTATAATTATGAATACTTGTGGAATTCTCATTGTTGTTTTCACTGCTATGGTTGTTTTCCTGCAAACCAGGCGAGCATATAAAAGACAACCACTACCAGATGACTGATATAATTTTATACTTACCTATACTTTGCTGTACATTTTAATTATACGTGGAATGTATGTTTTGCCATAAATAAAATAATTCTACATTCCAACCTACATGCTACCCAAGTGAGGGTTTTTAACATTAGCAAGACCTCGTTGTCCTCGTTTAGCTAAAAACCTAATTAAGTTGTATAGCTAATTAACACGCAATATTAAAAAAAATTGTATTACTTTAACATATTATTTTATCTACGCCCCTATAGGATTTTTTTTTTACTAATTTTTCCCTCAGATTTTCAAAAGACCTTTTATTCAAACATGTTGTTGAGATGAATGAGTGCACACATAAAACAGAAAACAACAATATAAATCCACCTATACATTAAGATCGCCAAAGAATACTTCATTCTTCATGAACAAACTGAACAAAAAGACCTCCACCTAAGCTTTTAATTGTTATAATTTAAAAATCCAGGTAGTTTTCAAAGATTTAACTGCATCAATAAAGATTTTTTACTTTTTTATGATCTAGTAAGGTGATATACCATTTAAATATATATTAAATTCAACTTTATGCAGATATATTTATAAAAATTCAAGAAGCAGCCAAAGAACATCAACTCGCTCCATCTTAATCAAACTCCAAATAATTGATTTTCTGTGCAACCTCATACATCCGTTGATAGTCTAACAAACATCTAGACTTTCACATTTTATAATATGTTTTTACTTGTTTAACAATACATTTTGGAAGGATAACAGGTTTGAGAATTAATGTTACGAAAAAGGTCAACAAAACTCTCATGACATGTTATTACAAAATAAATACTCTTATTATATATTATAGTGATTACATATCACTTTCATTGTTTGGCCACTTGTAACCATTACAACATTCTTCACAGTTGTCATTGACTACACAACTGGGACAGAGACAACATCTAAAATGCAATTAATTGTGCTACCCTTCTTGTGAAGGAACCTCTAATAGATTTAGCTTGTTTATTTTAAGTCAATGACAAACTTATGTAAGTTTTTTTAAGAATTCAAAAAACAAACGTTATTTTTTTCTAGGTAAAACAACTGTAATTGGTCAGCTGGTAATCCAGAAAAATTACACTTTTGCAATTAGGTTTTTTTTCTTTCTTATATAGGAAGAGCTTTCAAAGAATTAATTCTAAATACAGTTTTTGTAGTTTTAAAACATTGTGGTGAAACACCATCTCAATAAATGTTGTTACATAACTCTTTATCCGCTTAGCCCTTTAAGTCACACATTCAAATCAACTTTCCTTCTTTTTATTTTTCATCAATACTTGAAATATTTTCAAAGTTTCCAATTCTTTGCACATTTCCGGCAAGGCGAGCCGGTAATACTGCGCTTTGAAAGGTATTAAAAGTGGATTGACATTGAAATCCAAGCTCGTCACACTTCCTTCATGCGAATCCTCGACCTTGCTGACATCAAAAGGATCTTCAGGATCAGGAAATATCAGGGGAAGATAAAGACAGAGTAGCAAAATGATGGGACTACATTTGGAGACGTGCTCCTTCAGTTCTAGTCTGCCCAAGCGCTCCGGACACCCCGTCTCTGCGAGGCTGCCGTTGAGAGTGTGGCGGTACATCTCCAGCAGTTCGTACATCCGCATGCGAGCTCCGTCGTCCGCACTGGTCCAGAACAAGTAGAGCAGGTCGATAGCGGGACTGCCGTACCTTCGCATCTGGTAGTCCACGAGTTTAACATCGGATATATACCCGGAACCGTCGCGCTTGAACAGAATGTTGTTCGTCCAACAGTCCCCGTGGTTGAGAACATTCACTTTATTCGTCGGTTTGAACACTTCCACAATCAAATCCCAAAACTCCTCACCCGTATCGAGCAAGATATCCCCGAATTTCTCGCAACCGCTAATGGTCTGTAGCACTTTCGCAACACCGTACAGTCTCATCAGTATTCTAGGCTTGAATGTGTTTGCGTACCTCGGATCGTGAGTGTACACGGTTTCGACTCCATTCCGCTCGATGACGTCCGGGTAGTGATGTTTCACTGTGATTGATGCAGCGTGAAATTTAGCAACAGCTACCAACGCCGCCTTGGTGTGCTTGTAATCCAGTTTTGTGACGGAGTCGCACATTTCGTAACCGGCATCCTTCAAATCTTCCATCACTATGCAGTCGGGTAGAGAACATTTGTACCTTTTAGGTGAAACTTGTAAATTAGCTACCTCACACATTTTTGGAATAACCTCGTTATACATTTGAACCTCATTTCGGACGAGGATATCTACATTGACGGTTTCATTTTCCAACGGCGCTTTTATCAGGAAGGACTTTTTAAAAGTATCATCGATTCCTAAAACACTGTATTCGACTTCAACTCTGGTGATGATACTCATGAAGTTACGACCACTGTCCACTCCTGGGCCTGTTACATAGCTATGGATGGTCACTTCACCATGGCTTTCTCTCAATTCTTCATTTAACTGCAGGATGTCTTTTATAAACTTCTCATTCAACCATGAAGTTGAGCTTTCCATGGTACCTGGAAAAATTAACAAGACTAATAAACCATCTTCAACAGCAAAACCTTATCAATGACTGCCAACATGGTTTCCTTAAGGGGAAGTCCACCACTTCTGCCATGATCAGCCTTATAGAAACTATAATAGACAAAACAAACAAAGGAGAATATATTAATGCCGTCTTTCTTGATTATAGCAAGGTCTTTGACTGCTTGGGGCATGTCCTCATCTCAAAGAAGCTATCTGCTCTAGGAGTTCAAGGCCACACTAATAACTGGTTCACAAGCTACCTTCGAGGAAGATCCCAAGTAGTCCAAGTCCAGCACAACAACATCGGCCTTACTAGCTCTTATAGATCAAACCCACAACCTATCTTAAGAGGAGTGCCACAGGGGTCTGTGCTTGGCCCACTGCTATTCATATTACTTACCAACGATTTTCCAAAATACATCCGAGACAAAAACACTACCTGCTTAATGTACGCTGACGACCCTACTCTCCTGGTAAGCAGCCACTTGGCCGAAGGACTGCAGACTAACTCTCTGTTAGTGTTGGAAAAGGCTCTCAAATACAGCATGGCAAATGACCTGACAAAACAACGCAGCTGCACTTCAGCAAGAAAAGAGAAATAATCCCAAACATCCCTGACATAGAAGTTCAAAACCAAACTAAATTCCTAAGACTCACAATTGACAGCCAATTAACATGGACAGAGCACGTAACCGACCTTACCAAAATAATTACTACTGGAATCTATGTATCAAGACGAATAAAATGGATAGGAAATTTAGATGCTGCAAAAATAGCCTACTACACTTTAGTAGAGTCCTACATCCGATATGGCTTGGCCGTATGGGACGGGACCTCAGCTGGGAATTCAAGCAGAGTTCTCCTCCTTCAGAAAAAGGCTATAAGAACTTTGGCAAATCTTGACCCTCGACAGAGCTGCAAAGATGCTTTCCAGACCCTGAAAATTCTCACTGTCCCGGCCCTTTACATTAAAGAAGTCATAATATACACTGACACTTTAACACTACAGACAGGAAGGATTACCCATTCCTATAACCCGCTGAGCCTCCAACTATGTACTGCCTCTGCACCGCACCGCCCAATATGAAAAGAAGCCTTCCTACATTGGTCGAAGCTGGTGAACCTCCTACCTAAAAACCTTCGGCAGTTGACGAGAAGTTCGCTGAAGAAAGAGCTCCATGACTTCCTCATAAGACGTCCAGTCTACAGCGTGGATGAGATTATTGCTATGATGAGAGAACCGAGCACACCAACCGAAAGCTAAGAAGACTTTAGATCTCCATTTGTGTTCTAAGACTCTATCACTTTTTTCACCATTGTGACGCTAATTCTGTTCTTGATGAACAATAAATAAAGTTATTTTCTATTGTCTAAATGATCTCTATATCGCTCACTGTAAGCCTAATTTTTTTAATTTTGAAGGGAGCAATAACATAAATTATCACAGAGCTGATCAGTTTACATCCGAAATCATCAACCTACAATAAACAACAACAAAACACTTTAGTTTTTTATTTAACATTCTCATATAAATTTGGAAGTTAATTTTGAATTTGATGATTTTTAAGATCATTTCATTAAAATAAATTTTGGAAAATGTAATATTTCAGTTTATCTTTTGCACTAAATAAATATCCCAGGGTTGAGACTGGTTTGAGTATTCTTTTACTTTTTACTTGACCAAATACGGTAGAATGGTAGAAATAAAACACAATGCAGACTTTGTAGATGCCAAGTTTGTAGAATGTTGATGAGTTTTATAAAATTTTTTTGGAAGAAAAGCACAAGCCAATAAAAACAGGATGTTACCAATCTCTCTCCAGAAACTTCAGGAACTTTTTCCTGAGGTCAAAGGAAATACAAATGTTTATATAAACCTAGGGTCTATATGTCTTGCTCCGTTTCCCGTCTATTCTGGTTTTAAATCAATACATCATCTTTGTTTAAAATTCATTGTTGGTGATGCCGAGTTTATGTTATTCAAGGAATTTTTGCAGACATTTTCCATCACTGATTAATAATACCCCCGTCGCAGCAAACCTGCATACTCAGCGAATTTCCAATGAATATATAACATAACACATTATAACACCTAACAGGATTCATAAGAAATGTATTCACAAATAAGCGATACTTAAAATATTAATTATTCCTCATAAGAATAACATTGGGGATGAGTACGCAGGTTTGCTGCAACAAGGCACACAAAATAATGGGTTTTATGCAAATATCAATAGAACTCATCTTAGTGAAGTCACATACCAAGTTTCATCCATATACATTCATAAATAAGCGATATATAACATATTAAGTATTTTCCATAAGAATAACATGGGGACCAAGTACCTAGGTTTGCTGCTACAGGAGCCATAGGCGAAAAATTGTTTTTCTGTGCAAACAACAATAAACCATAACCAGATCAAGCCATATACCAAATTTCGCCAGTTTATGTTCATAAATAAGTGAGATATACAATTTTTCTTTTTCTCCATAAGAATAACATTAGACAACGTACTGTGTTTAGCACTTTCAATATCTCGGTAACCAATTGACGTAGAGCAATGATCAAAACACCAAATTGTTTGTTTTTTTAAGCTGAATTCAATGGTATAAATTAAAATTTGATTTAAATTAAAATTAAATGTTAAAACCCCAAAAAACACATTTTTGGGGTACAAAACCCCCCAAAAACCCCCCTTCGGATGGTGCGATTCATCTGGTTTTCGAACTCGTTCAAATAAATGGTACTTTACACATTTGTACCAAATTTCATTAAGATCGGACCTTTTTTACGAGAGTTATCGTGCTTACGGACACACACACATATATATATATATAGATATAAATATATATATATACATATATAAATACCCCCGTAGCAGCAAACCTGCATACTCAGCGAATTTCCAATGCATATTAATTTATCTTAATACCACATAAAGCCACATACCAAGTTTCATCAATATACATTCATAAATAAACGATTTATGACATTTTAATTATTCTCCATAAGAATAACATGGCGGCTGAGTATGCAGGTTTGCTGAAATAAGGAACACTAAAAATGGGCTTTTATACAAATATCATTATAACTCAACTAGGTAAAGCCACATACCAAGTTCTATTAATTTATGTTCATAATTAAAGGCAAAGCCGTAGCCAGGAACATTTTTTGGGGGGGGGTTTGGGCTCCGCGGTTATAGGAAGTAACTTCCAAACTTTCATTTTAACGCAATTCTTAATATAATCTAATGTTAAAGTAAGATTTTTGAAGTTTTAAATATTTAAATAGTACTTATATATTATATATATACATATATATAGTTATTATTATTATTAAATAACCCAGAAAACACAGCAGTAATCGTATCAACTAAATTCTTCTTTCTTCTTTTTATTTCAAGCTTGCCAACTTAAAAAACATACTTTTGAACGTCCTTAAATGTCACTACTAACAAGCTATAACAACATAAAACGGATATTTTTCAACACAATAAATACCAGAGTTTCGTTGTCGGCATATTTTCACTCAGTCCTCAGTCTATAATGATAGAAGGTGGTTGGTACAAGAAAAAAAAACTAAAGTATATGGAAATGGAAAAATCAAGTTTTAATGATTACAGATGAACTAAACACGTTCTTGTAATAAAGATACTTCATTTACAAAACAAAGTTAAGCCTCCAGTTCGTTTTTTGGGAAAAACTATTAATTACATCTTCCGTCGGAATTTCACAAAGCTTTAGAAAGACTAACTGTCACTATGAAAAACTGTAAACTGCACAGTGCACACACGATCAGCCGAATACGTCCTGATGAGTGAATTGACAGGTTATGTCAAATTCCCGCTCATTCGTTCACACTCCCCCGCGATCCCTACGACGGCGTCCGCACAGCTGACTAACTACGACTTTCGTTATGACTTGAACGAACAAAATTAATTAAACAAATAAGTAAATTTGTATTTCCTTTGTTTTTATGTTTATTCCTTGTCATCATTAAATTTTCAAACAATTTGTTATGATAAAATTCTACACATTTTTTGTTGGTCTGTTTTTAGCGAATTTCCCCTATAGGGAAGAAGCTATTACCGTAGGTCTCATGGTAAGACTTAAGCCCGAGACCATGATAACTTTTCATTTTGAGGTCCCCAGATGCCAAAAACACCATTCGTTCAAATTTTTATATATGTATATATATATATATATATATATATATATATATATATATATATATATATATATATATATGTGTGTGTCCGTAAGCACGATAACTCTCGTAAAAAAGGTCCGATCTTAATGAAATTTGGTACAAATGTGCAAAGTACCATTTATTTGAACGAGTTCGAAAACCAGATGAATCGCACCATCCGAAGGGGGGTTTTTGGGGGGTTTTGTACCCCAAAAATGAGGTTTTTGGGGTTTCACATTTAATTTTAATTTATATCAAATTTTAATTTATACCATTGAATTCAGCTTAAAAAAACAAACAATTTGGTATTTTGATCATTGCTCTACGTCAATTGGTTACCGAGATATTGAAAGTGCTAAACACAGTACGTTGTCTAATGTTATTCTTATGGAGAAAAAGGAAAATTGTATATCTCGCTTATTTATGAACATAAACTGGCGAAATTTGGTATATGGCTTGATCTGGTTATGGTTTATTGTTGTTTGCACAAAAAAACAATTTTTCACCTATGGCTCCTGTAGCAGCAAACCTAGGTACTCGGTCCCCATGTTATTCTTATGGAAAATACTTAAAATGTTATATATCGCTTATTTATGAATGTATATGGATGAAACTTGGTATGTGACTTTACTAAGATGAGTTCTATTGATATTTGCATAAAAACCCATTATTTTGTGTGCCTTGTTGCAGCAAACCTGCGTACTCATCCCCAATGTTATTCTTATGGAGAATAATTAATATTTTAAATATCGCTTGTTTGTGAATACATTTCTTATGAATCCTGTTAAGTGTTATAATGTGTTATGTTATATATTCATTGGAAATTCGCTGAGTATGCAGGTTTGCTGCGACGGGGGTATTTATTATTTATCTCAAAATTTCGGGGGGGGTTTCGACCCCCTGACCCCCTCCATTGGCTACGGCCTTGATTAAAGGAGATAACACGTTAATTATTCTCCATAAGAATAACATGGGGCTGAGTATGCAGGTTTGCTGCTACGGGAACTATCGGGCAAAAAATAGATTTTTGTGCAAATATCAATAGACCACAACCAAATAAAGCCATATACCAAATTTTGCCAGTTTACGTTCATAAATAAGCGAGATATACAATTTTTCTTTTTCTCCATAAGAATAACATTAGACAACGTACTGTGTTTAGCACTTTCAATATCTCGGTAACCAATTGACGTAGAGCAATGATCAAAATACCAAATTGTTTGTTTTTTTAAGCTGAATTTAATGGTATAAATTAAAATTTGATTTAAATTAAAATTACATGTGAAAACCCCAAAAAACACATTTTTGGGGTACAAAACCCCCCTTCGGATGGTGCGATTCATCTGGTTTTCGAACTCGTTCAAATAAATGGTACTTTACACATTTGTACCAAATTTCATTAAGATCGGACCTTTTTTACGAGAGTTATCGTGCTTACAGACACACATATATATAAATATATATATATGTATATATATATATATATATACATATATACAAATTTGAACGAATGGTGTTTTTGGCATCTGGGGACCTCAAAATGAAAAGTTATCATGGTCTCGGGCTTAAGTCTTACCATGAGACCTACGGTAATAGCTTCTTCCCTATAGGGGAAATTCGCTAACAGAGAAATGCAAAAGCAGTTAAAACAAAATAAAACTACTATAAACACACAAGTCAACAGCCAAAACAATCAAACGCACAAACGAGACGACACTAGTACACAAGTGCCTGGACCCCCCCAACATACATTGCCAGGCCATAATCACGTGGCCTGGACCCCCCACCGCCCCGGGGCGCCGCTTCTGTCCTCAGTCTTGCCTGAGCTTTCGCCGTGTGCACTTGTGTACTGTGTTGTCTCGTTTGGGCGTTTGATTGTTTTGGTTGTTGACTCGTGTGTTTATTGTAGTTTTATTTTGTTTTGACTGCTTTTACAGTTCTCTGTTTTAGCTTTTCACTGTTTTTTCCAGCTTGCCTGGATTGTGCCACTAATTTTGATATGTTCTAGGTATTCTTTCCATACGAAGACGGGATCAGATTCCAGATCCCGAAGCGTCGTGAAACTTTGTTTTTACTAATAAGTGATGGAAAATGTCCACAAAAATTCCTTAAATAACCATACTTTAGGTACTGACTTGAAACTTTACACATATATTATACTTTTGAGGGCTAATTTTCTATTAAATTGGACGTTCATAGATTTTAAAATTTAAAAATGCTGGTTATTTATATTTTTAAAGCTTATCTTCTTAAAAATAGGTTATTAAAATAGCTTTTTATCTAGAGCCATTGAATTTTTTTAATCTCAAACCAGAAAATATGATACCAACATCTAAAAGATTACTCAACCCATTGCTGAGCAATTGCAATGTTTATGAGTTAAATAATGCAAATTACATATCTGTAACTATCTGAATTTATTAGTCAACTAAATTATCTCGAAAAAAACACTTTTTATGCTTGATTCCAGATCTACCCATGCAGGTACTGAGCGCCCATAAGCCATGTATGTAAAACAACAGTGATTGGAGAGGTACTTGAGAGTAAGGATGGGTCGCGGACAGTTGACACGACCCGTGTGACGACAAACATAAAATGTACCCAGCTGTAGTAGTATGGCTATCTCCCATTAGTTCAGTGCCATAGTGAACATAGAGTCGAGTATAACAATTATTGACTGTCCTGTTCATGACTGCAAAAACTGAAACCCCCGACACAATAAATGAAATATAACTACAGTATCCGACTACAGTATCCGACTACAATATCCGACTACAGCATCCGAATACAGTATCCGATGTCCTATTCTCTGCTCATGGATCTCACAGAAATGAACCACATGTTTTGAAAGTTGATCATTATACAGTGTGATTGAAAAGTCCCGGAACGGTGTAATATATTTTTTACCATTATAGATAAAGTAACGAGACTTGGTATATCAATAATAGCCATAAATTTCTACTCTTTTAAGCTATTATCACTTTTTTATCCCTTAAGGGGGACGGCCCACGAGGAGTCAGACCAAATTCTTAAATAGCAGCATAGGTCGAGTTTGGTATCAAATTGAAGGTCTTATTTAGTAGAACACATTGCCGCAAACCGGACCTCGAAAGGTCCACTCTCTCCGAAATGGCGGCGTTTTAAAGTTATTCGTCATTTATCCAAAGAGGGAAAACAGCTGATACTGTTGAAATAGGAAGTAAGTAGGTAGACCTTTATCTGCTACTAACGAAGATACATCCATAGAAGTATTACAAAGTTTCGTCGAAGAGCCACACACATCAACAAGAAGTGCAGCAACTTATCAAGGAATAAGCCAGTTTTCAGTGTTAAAAGTTTTAAAACAAAACCACTATCATCCTTATAAGGTAAGATTGGTCCAGGAGCTTTAGGAAGACGATTTTGACAGAAGAGTAAAATTTTGTGAGGCAATGATGGCTAGGTATGTACAAGAACCAAATTTCTTAGCAAAAGTTGTATTTTCAGACGAAGCTACCTTTACACTTCATGGGGATGTAAGTAGGCATAACTGTCGTTATTGGAGCGACTAAAATCCTCACTGGATGAGGGAAAGCCATACCCAGAAACCCCAAAAAGTTAACGTGTGGGCTGAGATAGTTGGCAATGATATTGTTGGACCTTTCCTAATCAATGGAAATTTGATTGGGGTTTCATATGAATTGATGTTGAGAGAAACCATTATACCGGCTTTACGTGCTGTGTTGGGTAGAAGTTATAACACAGTATGGTTTCAACAAGATGGTGCACCACCTCATTATGCTTTACCAGTACGAGCGCTGCTTGACAGAGAGTTTGGCAATCGTTGATAGGATGTAGGGGAGCAATAGAGTGGCCACCTAGATCACCTGATCTAAATCCTCTTGACTTATTTTTATGGGGTTATAAAAAAAGGGTTTTTATAACCAAGCCTGCCAACACAGAAGAACTAATTAACCGCATCACAGAAGAAACTCGTCAAATACCTCCTGAGATGATTCAAAAAGTTATTGAAGGCTTCTACCACAGATTGGGCTATTGCCAAGAAAAAATTGGACAACATTTTGAACACTTTCTGTAACTGTAAGTACTAAATTTTCAATTCCAATACATTAAATTAATTTTATCTTTATGTAAGAGAATGGCTGATTTGGATAAATGACGAATAACTTTAAAACGCCGCAATTTTGGTTAGAGTGGACCTTTCGAGGTCCGGTTTGCGGCAATGTGTTCTACTAAATAAGATCTTTAATTTGATACTAAACTCGACCTATGCTGCTGTTTAAGAATCAGGTCTAACTCCTCGTGGGCCGTCCCCCTTAAGGGATAAAAAAGTGATAATAGCTTAAAAGAGTAGAAATTTAAGGCTATTATTGATATACCAAGTCTCATTACTTTATCTATAATGGTAAAAAATTTATTACACCGTTCCGGGACTTTTCAATCACACTGTATATAAGTAATCACCTGAATAAGATTACCGTTGGAACTTGGAAATCCCACATTGGGCAGAACCCAGAAGGTGGACATTTTTCATACCCTTAAAAGGGACATCTAGAAGGTAAAAGCTTTTGATTTACTAGTAGCCTGTCGCGGCTTCGCTCGTGATCACAATGTAATATTATACTGACATTCCCATATAAATATTGTGTTACCGTTCCAAAGCCAACATGGCCTGCTGATTAACTGTGTTTACTCTATCCAGCTGATTGTTTAAAACTTATAGTTATTTCCCAATGTTAAGCTTATGGGAAAAAACTCAACTTTAAGGGGCCCCAGGGCCTCACTCACAAATTATTTCACTATAAAAAAGGTTTCCTGCACAACTTCATGTTAGGAAATGACACCAAAAACATGAAAATCGGTTCAGTAGTTTAGGAGGAGTAATTGTCACAAAAAACCTGCTCGCCTATTTAATAAGTATAGATATCAAAATTGTATGCAAAAACTAATTTTAAGGGTATAAAATTTCCAAACAAGATTTAAAAAATTCTTTTAACCCTTTCAGTGCTAAGAATTTATAATATTTCTTCCCAAAAAAGCTACAGTTTTTAACATCTTTCGTCCGAAGTGCTAGGACAGTCAGGAGGGCAGATTGTACTGCGAGGAAGTAAAAACTATACCAACAACTTAATTTTCAACCCAAAAGTCCTTTGGAGCGATGTATAGTATCTCAATTGTACGTGATATCGAATGGGATCATCTATGTTTTTTAGAGAACATTCAAATCAACCGCCATAACAATATAAACCCAGAATATCAAAATTAAGATAAATCGTTCCTCAGCACTGATTGAATGTAACTTAACACGCACAGCGAAATGTTGTTCCGTAGCACGCTTTTTAGAAGAAACATGGAGTACACATCAGGCGGAATATCTTGAGCTGTGGCTTACTCCACTGCCGGATTAAATCTCGCTCTACTCCAACCATTGCGCACGGATAGTGAAGCCGTGCCAGACTGCACTGTTGCGGGGGGAGGAGAGGCAGCCGCCACGCCACCGGGGCCGTGCGCCGCAACACCTGAATACCTGATCGAGCACAATAAATAAATAGTTTATTAGTGTGTAAACACATTCTTTTGGCAAGGAAAGTAAATAAAGTGAGCGCGGGTTCAAAGGTTGCTATAATTCTTCTAGTTCATTATGACTCGTATAAAACCCATATACCACTAGAATATGGTTAAATTTGGTATTAAAAGGTTCAGCAGTTAATAAGGGCGGGAGGAATCGTTAGATTAGCGAATTTCCCCTATAGAGAAGAAGCTATTACCGTAGGTGGCATGGTAAGACTTAAGTCCGAGACCATGATAACTTTTCGTTTTGAGGTCCCCAGATGCCAAAAACACTATTCGTTCAAATTTATATATATGTATCCATTACCGCGATAACTTTTTAAAGAAGCGCCCGATTTTGATGAAATTTGGCACAAGTGTGGAGAGTAACATTTATGACTTTAAGTTCGAAAACCAGATTGATCGGTCTATGGAAAGAGGGTTTTATGGGGGTTTAAAATTTTCCAAAAATTGGTTTTTTGAACCTTTTACCTTAAAATTTTAAAAGCACTAGATTTTGGTTGCAGCCATTTTATAGAGCTTAAAAAACCAAATAATTTAGTATTTTGAATCATTAAGCTAGGTTTAGTGGTTGTGGATAAAAGTCAAAAAATGTGTCCATAAAATTTCCCATGTTAATCTTAAGGGAATACGGTTTTTAGATTTTCCCCAGATAATTTCACTAAAACTCCATATTTCTTTCTACCAATCAGTTTAGCTCTACAAAACAATCATTTTGGCGTTTTAATTGTTGTTTTACGTCCAACCGTTGCAGTGATATTCAAAGTGCTAAACACAGTACGTTGTCCAATGTTATCCTTATGGAGAATAAATAAAATGTTATATTTAGATTATTTATTTATGTATATTGATGAAACTTGGTATATGGCTTTAACTAGTTGTGGTATATTGATATTAGTACAAAAAAATGGTTATTGTTAATTTTTCTCGGTAGCAGCTAACCTGCATACTCAGCCCCCATGTTATTCATATAGAGAATAAGTAAAGTTTTATATCTCCCTTAGTTATGAACCTAAATTAATAAAACTTGGTATGGAGCTTCACCTGGTTGAGTTGTATTGGTAATTGCAAAAAAATTTCTTATCTTCCTTGTTGCAGCAAACCTGTGTACTCAATTATAATGTTATTCTTATGGAGAATAAATAAAATACTATATATATCACTTATTAGTGAATGTATTTTTGTGAAACTCGGTAAGTGGCTATAGGTAGTAGTGATACCCATATATATTCAGCATTGGAAATTCGCTGAGTACGCAGGTTTGCTGCGATGGGGGTATTATTTATTTGGTTCCAAATTGGCCAGGAACCTATTTAAAGTCAGCTTGGGTTGAGAGTTTTCTACGTTCTTCCGAGTAATTATTACTTCTGTTAGACATAAACCACTCATAAATGGTTAGTATCGGTTATTACCTGATCGAGCACTAAATTAGGCACATGAATAAATAGTTTATCTGTGTATAAACACATTTTATTGGCAAGGAAACTAATTAAAGAGAGCGTGTGTTGAAAGATTTCTATAATTGTTCTAAGCCTATTATTACATTTAGAAAACATACACCACTCGAACATGGTTAAATTTGGTATTAAAAGTTTCAGCACTTAATTGGAAAAAAAACCCTTTAGTTTGTTTGGTTAAAAATCTATTATATAGGCCAGGAACTAATTTAAAGGAGGTGCGGGTCTAAAGATTTACATAACTACAGGATTCTTAGTTATATATTTTTTTTATTAAAAAAATAACACTCAAACATGGTTAAAATTGATTTTTAAAGTTTAAACAGTTGATAAGCAACATGAATTAGTAGTTTCTTCGGCCATAATAACTTTATATTGGGCAGAAACCATTCAAGTGAGCGCGGGTTGGGAGCTTTCAAAATATTTTTGTTATTATTATAATTTATACTTATGAAATACCAAACTAATATGCTTAAATTTGGAATTAGAAATTCAAGCAACTCATTAGAAACACAAATAAATAGGTTGTTTGGATAAACAAGTCAAATATTGTCTAAAAACGTAATTAAAGTGAGTGCATGTCAAGAGTTGTAAATAATCCTTTGAAGTTTCTATTCCACTTACTAAATAGTTATATGTTATATCAATACTATAATTCACATTTGTCTGTGGCTCCGTCCGCTGCTGTTTATCGAGCTGTAATGGCTCCCAAGCTACTAAAAGATATTTTTTAGGGGTAATCAAGGTCGGGGAAGCTGCATGTGTTGTTTGTTTTTCTTGAAAAGCAACCTTATTTGAGTTACAGTAGCTTAAAGTTTTATGTTTTTAGGCCATTTTAGCATGTATTAGCGGAGCCGGGAGTATTCAGCTGTGGATTTCTATTTCTACAAGCTTTGTTCCTGAAACAGCTGATTATTTCCTGCGTTCGCAATAGCGGCCGCCAATACCAGTTTGGTAATATTTGGTATCAACGTCTCGAGAATTTAATAAGTAATTTGAATCAAAAAGCCATTTGCCCAAAATCCAATTACCTTGGCAGGAATTCTAATTCAACTAAGCGCGAGACGCGTTTTTCCCTATCTTTCCCATGCTAAACAGAAGCGCTTTTGCCATCTTATTGACTCGCTTGCCATCTTATCGTTGTGAGGGGGCGTGCCTGGCTTCATCTGCCCTAATGTTAAAGCATTGGCATGACCTCTCCAGTAATACTACCTTCATGACTCCAACTGTTTAAACTGAAAACAGTTCCCACAGGTCAAGATATTCTGCGTCAAGTGTACAATCATAGGAATAATTCGGGGGTGGCAAGGGGGGGCCATTGCCCCCCCAAATAATTTGGAGGAAATATTTTTGTAATATATGAAAACAATAATACCGATCACAATAATTTTTCCCTCCAATCAAAATACTGAACTTACGCTTATGGGTACAATGTTTCAGGCAGAAGCACTGAAAGGGTTAATAGGATGATGAACTTCATTAATGTTTCAATTGTTATTGTTTATTAGTTCAATCATTACTTAGTTTGATACTAGATACTACATGCCAATTTATAACCATCATCATGAGCTGAGCATTGATTTAGTACCCTTCTAGTGAAAAACAGAGGCTATGATTCTGAACTATTCCCAGCTTGATCTTTTAGTATTTCTTGTCATGCAGTAGGCCTTCCCTTCATGACTTGTTGGCTCCCTTACTAAAATGGCTTTTTGGGGTCCTTTTTATTAACCATCAAAATCTTAGACTCCATGGTGATTACCTGGGTTTTACCACATTGTTATATGACCAAAGTCAATGTTTGTGGTTAATAATGGACAAAAAATCATCTGAATGTTAATTATAAGATCCATAAAAGTAAGGTAAAAAGTTTCATGAACATGACAACTGTTTTTAAAATAATCGTGATGCTGATACTAAATATAGATGTAATCACATTAACCTTAAGCATGATATAAATTGTATTTGTAGTGAATATACTTTTTACTATTTATTAAGATATTTTTAATGAAATGATAGTTGCTTATGTAATAACAACTCAATTGATTTTCCTACATACCTGTGGAGGTTTGGAAATAGCCTCGGAAGTTAATATAGTGTTAAGAGAAAATATGTTATACCATGACAATTAATGAGTATTAGAGCACCGAGACAGAAACTTGTAACGAGTAAAGATGCAGGGTCATGTTTATACTCGTTATCTCTAAGGTTATGTGCCTACCCAGATAAACCGCCTTAATGGTTGAAAAATTACCAACTTTATGATATGTTAATCTGTTTTATATAACCGTAGACTTTTGTGACACTTAATGATTATGAATTACCTTTAATCTAAGATCAGAGGGTTTTCTGAAATTATCTTAGTTTCTTATCAGACATTACTTTCACTGAATTCCCCCCCCCCATAGGGAAGAAGCTGTTGCTGTAATTGGCTTGGTAAGGCCCAAGAAATTGTAACTTTTCGTTTTGAGACCCCCAGACTCCAAGAACACCATCATTCAAATTTATATTTATCTAAGTATATTTCCAAAAGGAGGCATAACCACTTTAATAGAAAAGTTCCAATCTTTATGAAAATTTGTATAAACGTGAAAAGCAGCATCTATTTTCATGAGTTCAAAAACCAGACAGATCGCACCATTTTAAGGGGGCTTTGAAGCCCAAAAATGTTTTTATGTTTACTTTTTACACATTTTTATGTTCAAACCTTATACCTTATACCTTTTACCCATTCTTACTATCTTGTTATCTTTCATCATTATTATAATACCAGCTGTTGTTAGCCCGTCAAAACTTGCCGGTTTAAACATTTATGAAATATTGCTCATTATTAAAGGAATCAACTTTATAGCTTCAAAATTATTGATCCTTAACAATCTATATTTAAAACGTGAATTTTGAAATGCAAGTAATCACATAGAAATCCGCCGTGCCTTGTGTTGTGTAAAGGTGTTGTCGAAGCAAAACCTCAACAACTCGCAAACTAAAATAGTCATTAGAATTCCTAGATGTGTCAAACATCTGAAAATGTACAGAATTCTCTCAGAGCTTTGGTCTATTGGCCTTAACATTTTCAGTGTTTATCTAAGGCATACGATTAATTGATTTGGTCAGGTGATTATACACACGTGAATGTTACTGCACAGAATGAAGCCCAAACGAATGTTTTCGCCGATGTATTAACCTTTTGCTATAATAAATAATATATAATATAATCATAATTTAAATCAATGGTTGAACCCTAACCCTCCACCTGGCCAGGGGCATTGAATGTGTTTTGTTGAAATGGTCAGGGGCTTTCAAGCTCTTTTCAGCCACTACTGCGTCAGTCAATCAAATACATGTTGGGGCTTCTACTGGAAGACTAAAGACACATAGATGTGAAATATTTTTAATTGAGAAAGGCAGAAGACACTGGCAAATTTGAGAATCAGGTTAAAACCATATAGGAATCGTTATAACCAACTGTTTGGAGAATTGAATTTCCAGCTGTGAACCGCTAGAATGCAGCCCTGACGTCATACTTTCTGATACCCATTGTTTAACTAAGAAAAATCATTTACTTTCCATCATGAGTGGTAAAATATAATAATTTTACCACAAAATTGAAAGAAAGAAACCCGTAAAACATAAATAGAGAATATACTGTAGATTACAGGAATCTTAAATATAATTCCAACTTATTTTTCTGATTCTTTTATGCAGTATTATAACTCTATCCCCACTCAACATGGAATTTTGGTTGCTAATTGCTTAACAATTTTAAAACCTAATTTAAAACAAGAATATGTAGTTGTGAATTTAGATGCAAAGTAGTAACGTATGGAACGGTGAACAATATGATAAAATTATCAAAAATTACCCAAAAAAAGTGTTTTTGCAAATTGCAAACTTAAAACTGAATAAGTTTAATAAAATATTGTCTTTATTACATCATCCTTGGGCTAAGGGAAATCTTTTGACACCAACCTGGCCTCTCTAAGTTCAGTAGTTCAGTTTGAATAGGTGGTTATATGTCACCACTACACGCTATTATATAGGATTATAATACATAATTATCAGACACCTCAGAGCATCACAGTATAACCCTTTACGGAACATCCGAAAAATACTTCACAACGATAAATCGTCGTCGGTGGTCTTACCGAAAAATACATTGCAACGATATATCGTTATGGAAAATTTTTCTTACGTCATTACTTTTTATTATTTCTTTCAGGTGATTTCCAGGATATTTTCTAGCTCTATAAATCTAGTAGTTATTTGGTGAAAATCTTATATTTGAACAATGTTTATTTATCTGAAAAAAATATAACAAATTTCCCGCATGTATAATATGTACCTATTCAAATTTTTTATTTTTTAGATATTATATATGTGCATAATATTATAGCTAAACTTTAAACTTACAAAACAAAAAAAAGTTTCATAATAATATCTTACCAAATAAAAAATTTATTGATTTTATATACAAAACCCTTGCAAAATGTTGATTTTGTGTATCGTTGTTATAGAAAATTTTTCTTACGTCATTACTTTTTATTATTTCTTCCAGGACATTTCCAGGATATGTTCAGGTAAACATATACTCCATAAATATACGAGGCCTAGTTAGTTTGCTTTATGAAATAATATTGTAATAAAACTTAAACCCTTGAATAAAGTTAGGCTACTGTCTTGTGTACTAATTTACCGTTTTCATATTTTTTTACATTTATGGAAATAACTCGTCCGCCTACTGCCCAAATTTGATGAAACTTTCAGGAAATATTTTGGGAAACATGTCCTCTATAAATCTAGTAGTTATTTGGTGAAAATCTTATATTTGAACAATGTTTATTTACCTGAAACAAATAAAAAAAAAATTAAAAGAAATTTCCCACATGCATATATGTATTCAAATTTTTTATTTTTTATTTTTTAAATATTATATATGTGCATAATATTATAGCTAAACTTTAAACTTACAAAATAAAAAAAGTTTCATAATAATATCTTACCAAATAAAAAAGTTATTAATTTTTTTGCAAACCCTTGCAAAATGTTCATTTTGTGCCTGGCACTTTTTGGATATACTCTGTTAAAAATTCTGGCACTCTAGGGATATGACGACCGAAAAACTCTGGCACTCAAAGGGTTAACCTTCTTAGAACAATGTTTCAGGTAACTACGAAAAATCTGGTGAAATATTGTTAAAAAACTCCTAGGAGAGTTGACCTGCAGGCAACACTTACCATAACAAATACTCTTCCTTTTCCTTGACTAGTGTGTTTGACATACTAACTGAAATTACACTGACATGTAAATTATGCAAATTAGTCATAGGTAGGGGCTAACTACCTCTTTTACCTCAGTTTGTTCATTAGAGGATATTATACAAGTAATCTATATTATAAAAAAAGGATGTTGGTTTGTTCGTTTGTTTGTTTACATATATATATATATATATATATATATATATATATATATATATATATATATGAAGTTTATGGACTCGGACACCGTTGGACAGTGTGCCATGAAACTTGTTATATATATGTAAAATTTCATGGAGAAGGTTTTAAAGCCATCTATTTCTTCCTAATTCAATTGGGTTCCTCCCAAGAGGCCCAAAAGGGTTCCCATATAAACCTTATGGATATATATTGTTGTTTACATAAAAGCTAATGACATGTTTACTTGAACATCAGGTGATCTTGGTGATATTGGTTTTATTTGGTAATAGTCAAAGGCATGACAACGTCTGCCGGGCAATAAGTATTAAGTTTAACAAGGCAATCCTACCACTTATAGTAATACCTCATGACGGGTCGCGGGCTGCTAAAACAAGGTTTTTGTAAATACTATATATAAACCTGACTCATTTTGTTAATTGTTGTATATAGTATTATAATTTGTTGAAAGGCATTATTGGGAAGACGTTTTGTATATTTAATATGTTGCACCTTTATACTGAAACATTAAATTTACATATCAGATAACAGTTAACACAACTTCTGCTCCCCTCTATTTCAAATCGAGAAGTCGTTTTCACCTCTATCGTTTTGTAACAACTTCAGGGAATTCTGATTGGCATTGAGAGGGTGAATGAAACTCGCAATGCGATGCAAGACAATTACATGTTAAAAGAGCATGTTACACGATGCAAGTAATTGTTTTAATCCGCCCTCGTCGATTATTTTAACTAGGCTACTTCCTATAATGAGTAAAGATATGGTTTGGGTATTAGAGAATATTTAATCGGATTTCATCTTTAATTGTACTAATAATAATATTACACATAATTGAAGAAACAATGATTTGAGTTTTACATTGCTATTATCTACCTATATAAATAAACCAGAGTTCTTGTCTGTGTGTGGATGGCCGTATGGCTAAACTACAAGGAGTTAAGGCATGAATGTTAATTCCCATGTTTCCATCATGATAACAATAAACAAATTAATATCCAAAAGAACAATATTTGAACCACCGAGGTGACTGCGTGGACTGAAACCACGCTCTGATACCAATTCTGGGCCGTTTGGACCCTTTAGTAAAAATAGTTTAAACTTGTATTCTACTGTATGACCTTCTCGTTCATGGTATGAAGCTTTTTTATGAATCAGGGATCAATCACCTGTTCATTTAAAAGGGAACCAGCTTTTATTTCTTTGCAATTAATATCAGTATAATGTAACTTATCCTATAGTCTAGGTACTCTAATATACGAGCAATGTCTGCCTGTATTTTTGCCAAATTTTCTTGGAATCCAGCGGATAGATTTTGCTTGACTTTGTATTTAGGGGATTTTGAATCTAAAAACTCAATTGGTGAAAACCTCAACACCAGGAAAATTTACATTTTGTTAAAGAAATTTCTTTGAAAGGTAGACATTTTAACATTGAGCCAAAACATCTTTAAATGCAATTAATAAGTAATGTATTACTCATTGGTCCTTTCAAATGGAGTTTCAAATCAAAACAAATCAAATCACGACAGCTTTGAATAAATAACCAGCATAGAACTCTATTACTACACAACATAAACAATTGAAATCGTATCTTTTACTAAGGCCCTACTATAATCTCCAGGGACCTACTCAGCTTTCACGGGCCCCCTGATAGGCCAGGGCCCCGGGGCAGTTGTCCCCATGATGTAAACATCATGGTTGTCCCCCCTGAGTACGGCCTGATAATCTCAAAGAATTCTTTGAGGAACATAATAACAATTTAAATAATTTGGGATAAGCTCACAGACAGCCCGCACTGTACTGACTACTAACCACTCAACCGACAAGTCAAAAGAAAAGAACATGAGGAAGAAGAGGAGAACTGACGATTCCCTGATCTCTACGATCATGGAGAAGAGGACGTGGTAAAGGGTAAAAGGCGCCCTCAACAAGTGCCACCCCAGGCCCCAACTACGTCGGTCTTACCATGCCGACTACGGTAATAGCATAGATTATTACATTAAAGTATATGGTAATAGCTTCTTCCCTATAGGGGAAATTCGCTAAAAAAAAGCTTGAAGTTGAAGTTGTAGCAAGTTTATAATAAGAGAAGTATTGTGTATTGCCGTTGGCAGCCTGGCAACTTGTTTAACAGATGTCAGATTTTTTGTGATTTGTGATAGACCAAGTGACGTCTGTCCTGTTGCTGCTGTTCCCTATTTATTGGTTATATTCATATTCATAGGTCATAGACTGACGTCTGTTGGTTGTTGTGTTGTCTGTTTATTATGTCAGTACTCGGTGTTGTCGATGTGTGTATCGTGAGGATATAATTACGTTTTAATTGAGTGTCGCTAACATTGACCTTAAATTTGCATCTAATATTTATTTATCGCTTGTGTCAGTATTCGTTTGGTTTTTATTGACGCCGATTTTCGTAGTGCACTCCACAAAAACACTGTTTCCTCAGTGGACCGAGGAAAGAGTTCAATTTTCCAAATCTTTACTTTATCTTAATGTTCTTATTTTTGACTCTACATTGATAATCATGACAGTTCCTAGATCTGGACCTCAGGTGAAGTACGAATTATTAGAAGAAAATGCACGGTGAGTTTATTTAATAGCTTATGGGTTGTTATGGTTTGGGGCTTAACTTAGCAAAACCTATAGTGCTACTTTAAGTTTTTTTCTAACCTATCACTAATCCTATCACTCTATTGTGTCGAAATTTAATGTTAACAAGTTGTGTTAGATGTTATTGTTCAAGCTTTATCAACAGTCAGGGTAGGCCTAGTATGGGCTGAACTTTCTTCCCAAGTGGCCTTGAGCTGTAGGTGCCTAGGCATTTTTGCCTAAGGTTTAAGGCCTTAAAAGAATTGTGACTGACAAATTAAGACAGCAAACTAAGCACGCATAATAGAACATCTGTAAGGAGGTAATGCTGGTTATTAAATCGGTATTGTAATTGTCATGTAGGCCTACTCTTGATTATTATATTATCATTATTTAATTACTTCTTTATGCTAGGAAATCAACTCCAAACAGAAGGAATTTTTTAAAGTTCTGTTTGGCTATATTCATTTTTCTTAGTAAAATTAATAATTTTAGATGTGTACTTAATCCTTGCGTATTGTTTCATTTAATCATTTAAAAGTTGAATGGATTGTCAATTCCTTTTGATTGTTAGGTCAGATCAGGTTATCATTACGGGATGTAATAAAATACGTTATTGTTAAAGAGGTTATTGTTGTTAGGGATAGGTCTGTAATGTAAGTTACGTTCAGAAATACAGTAATGGTGCTCATTGCTTAGATTTACTTACCGGTACCCTATTTTAAACAGTTGGAGGTTGGCATCACTCCTGTCACCAACCCCAAACCTCCTCCCACACTCCAACACTCCTCTAGTCTGCTTATTTGAGGAGTCGAATAACTTAGGCCTACTTGGTAACAAGGCAATACCTTTTACTCTATCTGAAATTGAACATTTGTCTTCCGAAATTGTTGACTCAATGCCCTGATTCCGGAAATGATATTTTTAGGAGAAATTTGCTGGATTTTCCGCCATAAAAGTTATAATTTCCAGGATCAGAGTGTTACTGTAAGTAGGAAGTTACTAGAACATTTTGGTAAAAACAATTTTCAATTTCGGGGGAATACCGGGTAACTTATTGCAGACTTACCATTTAAATTTTGGCTTGTAAACATACTCAGTAGTAACATAGTGTGAAAAGACCTGTCCAACTGAGTTTTTATTTAATTCACTGTATGCCTACATTAAATTGTGCTTGAATGATCATTGTACAAATGGAAATTTCAGGCTTTGTTTTATTATGTATATAAATGCCTTTCACCTTAACCCTCTAGGTGTTGCATCAAAAAACCTGAAATGTTACGCCATTTTTTTAACTTTTGCAGAATTTTATATAAAATTCTATAAAAAAATAAAATTTTGATATATTGATAAACAAGTGTACATTTTCTTAGAGAGCAGAAAATGGGCTCTTTTAATATAAAATTTGTTGGCCTAAATGTATGGTATAACAGTCCGGCTTGGGTTCAAATCTAGACAACCCCAAAAAAAACAACTTATTTTTTATGTTACAAGACCCGTAGAATATATTTAGACAGCCATAATCAAAAATCCAAGATATACATTTTGTTCAAAATTTAATAAGGAAAAAGAAAATATACATATATATATATATGTATATATTATATATATATATATACATATATATATAATACACAACAACGTAACCTCACATTACAGCATTCCTATTGAAAACATAACTAAACAGCTGATTAAAAACAGCTGCAAATTTATTAGTTCGCAAAAGGGCGAACATTATAAGTTGCCATGAAGCCCAGACGTTACCGATCACTTTGGTATAATGGATGGTTCGAAACGACCGATCGTCAACGAGATATACACGCTAAACTGGATGTCTGCAAAATCGACTGAAATCAGTCGATTAACACTCGAGCGTCAAAAAAAGTCGACTGAAATCAGTCGATTGACACTTAGAGGGTTAATATAATGAAATAATAAGACAAGTTACAATGACAAATTATATATATATATATACTCTGTATCTTTGGTACATGAAATCAAATTATCAATTGCTCCGACATTAAAATTTACTCAGGTGCATGAGATTCCAAACAAGGGGGGTTGTTTGCCGCGAAGAACCTTTAAATAAAATTGTTTCCTTTTGACATGACAAATATACAAAATTTATCTGATTAAATGAAAAATTTGAATTTTTACGAATGTTGACCTGAAAGTGGGAGTACATATGCAATTATATTTAATAAGAAAAACACATATAAAAGTTCAATATGCTGGATCCTCGTCCTGAAGTTGGCTTCTTCTTCCAAAAAATAGTATTTTATGCAAATAATGACTTTACCGACCTGGTATTTTCCTTAAATGGTGTCCTTACTTCCTTAGTACTCATAATTGGACCTCCCATCGCCATATCTTTTTCTTAAATTCTTTATTAATTTTGCTGTGGAAATTTTTTATGCGTTGTATTACCTATACTTAGAAAGAAAGAAAACTCAACTCAAACTGTTTTTGTTTTTTAGCGAATTTCCCCTATAGGGAAGAAGCTATTACCGTAGGTCTCATGGTAAGATTTAAGCCCGAGACCATGACAAATTTTTTTTTTAGGTCCCCAGATGACTAAAACACTATTCGTTCAAATTTATATATATGTATATATATATCTATATATGTGTCCGTGAATGCGATAACTTGAGTAAAAAACGTCCGATTTCGATGAAATTTGGCTCAAATGTGTAAAGTGACATTTATGACTTTAAGTTCGAAAACCAGAAAAATCGGGCCATGGGAAGGGGGGTTTATGGGGGTTTTAAATTTTCCAAAAATCAGTTTTTTGCATTTTTTACCCTAAAATTTTTAAAACACTTAATTTTGGTTTAGACCATGTTATAGAACTTAAAAAAACAAATAATATGGTATTTTGAATTATTAAGCTAGGTTAAGTGGTTGCGGAGAAAATCCAAAAAAACCTGCTCATAAAATCTCCTATGTTAATCTTATGGGAAAAAGGTTTTTGGCTTTTCCTAAGTTAATTTTGATGTAAACTTCACATTTGCTTTTACCAATCAATTCAGCTCCACAAAACAATCATTTTGGTGTTTAAATTGTGATCTACGTCCAACCGTTGCAGAGATATTCAAAGTGCTAAACACAGTACGTTGTCTAATGTTA
Organism: Allygus modestus; assembly: GCA_963675035.1. Lineage (NCBI taxonomy): Eukaryota > Metazoa > Arthropoda > Insecta > Hemiptera > Cicadellidae > Allygus > Allygus modestus. The sequence goes on from OY776112.1 coordinate 354,693,863, forward strand.
TCCTTATGGAGAATAAATAAAATTTGATATCTCCATTATTAATGAATGTATATTGATGAAACTTGGCACGTGGGGTCACGTAGTACTGGTATATTGATATTTGCACAAAAAATTGATTTTTTGTTGATTATCCCCGTAGCAGCGAACCTGCGTACTCAGCCCCCATGTTATTCTTATGGAGAATAAGTAAAATGTAATGACTCCCTTAATTATGAACATAAATTAATACAACTTGGTATGTGGCTTCACCTTGTTGAGTTATATTGATATTTGCATAAAAACACATTTTTTTAGTTCCTTGTTGCAGCAAACCTGCTTACTCATCTCCCATGTTATTCTTATGGAGAATAATTAAAATGTTATATAGTGCTTACTTATGATTGAATATTGATTAAACTTGGTATGTGGCTTCACCTAGTTAAATTATATTTATATTTACATAAAAACCAATTGTTTGTGTTCCTTGTTTCAGCAAACCTATGTACTCATCACCAATGCTATTCTTATGGAGAATAATTAAAATTGTATACATCGCTTATATATGAATATATTTTTATGAAACTTGGTATGCGGCTTTATATGGCATTAAGACATATATTATGCATTGGAAATTCGCTGAGTACGCAGGTTTGCTGCGACGGGGGTATTTTGTTATTTTTTAATAAATATGATTCATATGTGGTATTGTTCACAGCTGTGGTACACTGATAGAAACTTGGTTCATAATTGCTTCATGTTATATACTATAAATAGGTCAACATCTTTAACGCGAAATATATCTTTACTAATTATAGAATTTAGAAAAGGAATAAATATCAATCTCAAAGGTTCCCTAAGCAGTTATAATTACCATAAAATATAAAACAATATGGATAAAGTAAAATTTATTGATCTATCACATATGAGTATAAAAATACCCCCGTCGCAGCAAATCTGCATACTCAGCGAATTTCCAATGCATATATATGTATCTTAATACCACATAAAGCCACATACCAAGATTCATCAATATACATTCATAAACAAACGATTTATGATATTTTAATTATTCTACATAAGAATAACATGGCGGCTGAGTATGCAGGTTTGCTGAAGCAAGGAACACAAAAAATGGGGTTTTATACAAATATCAATATAACTCATGTAGGTAAAGCCACATACCAAATTTCATTAATTTATTTTCATTATTAAGGGAGATAACACGTTACTTATTCTCCATAAGAATAACATGGGGCTGAGTATGCAGGTTTGCTGCTACGGGAGCCTTTGGAAAAAAATTGTTTTTTTGAGCAAATATCAATGGTCCACAACCAAATGAAGCCGTATACCAAGTTTCGTCAGTATACGTTCATAAATAAGCGAGATATAAAATTTTTCTTTTCCTCCATAAGAATAACATTAGACAACGTACTGTGTTTAGCACTTTTAATATCTCGGTAACCAATTGACGCAAAGAAATGATCAAAATACCAAATTGTGTGTTTTTTTAAGCTGAATCCAATGGAAAAAACTAAAATTTGACTATTTCCAAAATTATATGTAAAAAATTCGAAAAACCCATTTTTGGGGTACAAAACCCCCCCAAAATACCCCTTTGGATGGAGTGATCTGGCTGGTTTTCGAACTTAAAGTCATAAATGTTGCTTTACACGTTTATACCAAATTTCATCAAAATCGGATAATTTTTACGAGAGTTATCGTGCTCACGGACACATATATATATATATATATATATATATATATATATATATATATATATATATATACAGTTTCGAACGAATGGTGTTTTTGGGGTCTGGGGACCTCAAAACGAAAAGTTATCATGGTCCCGGGCCTAGGTCTTACCATGCTGACTACGGTAATAGCTTCTTCCCTATAGGGGAAATTCGCTAATAGTTGTAACTGGAAATACACACAGACAAATAAATTAGTTGAACAAGCAGACGATTCAAATCCATAGTAAGTCACAGCTGGTTATTCAATACTTTGTTTGAGCTGTCAAATCATTTGTTTACATATTGTACATGGATTCATATTCGCAGGGCCATCGGATTATTACAGTTTTATTATCAGCTTTGTTAACGTCCCGCTTCCCATTCTCCTATTAGAACTCATTCTTCTGATTACCATGTTCCGTATCGATTGTAGTCCCATAAACTGAAGGCGACATCATGGGATCGATCGTGTAACTGAAGGTTACGAGGTACGAGGAAGCTGATCCCCAGATGCTTACCGTAAGGAGGGAAGAGCCAATTAATAATTTATAAATATGCTCTATTACTATGTAAAACAGGTAATAAGTTAACCCTACCAATTTGTTTCTTGAAAATTATACACATTGTTAAAACATCTTGTGACAAGGAATTCTGTCTAAAGTTCATCACATTTTTTTATCCTGGATTTCTACCATGGATTATTGAAGTTTGCCTTGTAGCTGGGTTTCTCCAAACATTTTGAAATTTTGGTTCACTGCACCGAGTCTCCTATTTACTTTGAATCCATCCTCTTTGACCAAATGGTCAAGTTCGGGAAGTCATTATAAATTATAGCAGCAGACGGCTCACAATTTTGTATATAGGCATAACCCAGTTTAGTCAGGTCTAGGCTATAAATGTTTAGTAACCACCCCAAAATCAGGGGTTAACTCTTTCTTTTCTACAGTTGTTTTAAAGCTACAGGTTGTTTAATATTTTTTCCCTACAGTAAGTATTCAATGAATCCACAGTTTATACTCCGTGGTATGTTGAAAGTTAAACTTGTGATTCCATGTGTGTATGTTTGTTCTACCTTGTACCTAGCTATGCACAATGAGGTATAACTAGTGGCTTGAAGGGGCCGTAGCCCCTAACCTTACTTTAATTCACTGCCTTATCTGATTTTGGTACTCTACATGCTGAGGAAAATAAAACAATACCTAGCCTACAAGTAAGATCACACGTTTTAATATAAACAAAGCATACAATTTAAATAGGTACCAATGCTTTTCTTATGGGCGATGTCTTTTGTTATTTCTCGTTTGCTGGTAACTTTTTAGAAATATGCCTAACTTACTTCTATTTTTTCTTGAGTCCCTGGGATCAAGACCTTAAAAGTCATAATACAATTTTTTAATGCATTTTTTACTATACAATGGAATACATTTATTCACTAAACTTCCCCAACAATAAAAGAAGAAAATGACTTTAAAACATTTAAGATGAAAATTAAAATATACTTTTAATTGAAGCTTATTATAGGGCTAATTCAGAATAATTCCTGGAAAAAGACACACAATTTTAAGAAGAGAAGAAGAAATAGCGACGGATGAAAATAATCCATTGAAATTTATGCATTACCTATCAGATAAAATTAATCGAATATAAATATGTATTTGCTTATGAAATAATAAAACTTTTCCAAGGCAATAAAGTTATTATTATTAGTACCTATTAAATTTGAGCCGTCTCCCATCATCCTGCAATTTGCCAAACTCCCATAATTTTTACTTACAAATTTCACTTATAGAATTATATATAAAGATACCATACCGGTACATGAGTCAACCTTTGACAAGTGTGCCGATGTGAAAGCCGGTTATGTTGGCTGTGCTGATATTATAAGTCAGGGGTCTCCAACCTACGGCCCGCGGTTAGCTCTATATATAATATTGTAGAAATGATTGGAAGATTTATTCAATAATTTTGTTGGGTAAACTTAGATATGTTGGTGTAAATGAGCTGTTGACAGAAGAAATGTGAACATGTACAATTGCGTACGCAGTGAAGGTCACGGTTGCGTGCAGGGAAGTAGGGACAGGGTAGGAACCACTCAACTTGGCCAATTATTACTAGTTAGTTACAGAACCTTTAAAATCTTTTTCAAATATTGCTGATTTAGCAACTACGATATTTTTAGGCAAGTGTAACATAGGTACTAAGCCTTGAAAAATACGTTTAGATCAGTAAAAACTGTATCCAGTTTGTTCAGTCCAGTACAGTTTGTCAAAATTACTTAAAATGAACAAAATAACTAATTTAACAAAGTTAAAATAAATGAAACATCAAACTTAAAAAAAATGCTACAATAGCCTTACAACTCACCATTTAACACCTACATTTTACAGAATATCCGGGGAAGACCCCGGATTTTATTGGACCGCTTGATCTCCAACGATTTATCATCTGACCCTTAGGGTAAATAGGTCGGAGACCACTAGAGGGATAATATCAACACAGCCAACATAACAGAGTAAAAATGTGCGTTAAACCAAGCATGCTTTTTAAACCAAGAGTAGAAACTCTGACAGATTTCACATGGAGCTTATTGGTTACGCAGAAAATAACCAGTGTTGCCACTTTTATGATAAATCTGGACTGGTCGAGGATAATTTTATGGTACTGGTAATGCCATTTATAGGTTTTCCACCGAATATTATTATTGGGTCCCCATGGGTTTCATAAAGTCAAGGTCCTACTTAATGTGTGGTTTCAGATTGTAAAATTTCATAGCGTCAGTGTCAGTCTCAGTTATTTTAAATATAAAATAAAACTGTTATCGAAACTTCTAGTTTAAAAATGTAAAGGTATTATTATAAAACAATTTAAAAATGGAGGTGTTTCAAAACATAAAGGTTCAAAACATCAAGGTAGTATTTGCTATAATCGTAAACGCTGCATATGATTTCACTCCAAACCAAATCTGGATCCATTCCTTTCAAACGACTTGTAAATATTAATACAAGTGGACTGAAAGTGAGAGAGTTACTGATAACTCTTCCCAAAGTGGACGTTGTGACACTTAACGTTTTGACACTAGTTGTTTTTCATCTGATTTATTTATACACCTTTACGTTTCGTACCTTGACTTTCTGAAAGAGCTAAATAAAAAAAAATTATAAATAAGAACCTTGCGAATTGAAACAAACTACTAAATTTAAATAAAGTAGGACCTTGACGTTCTGAAAAAAGTCATTGAAAAATAAAAAGATTCTGGTTTATCATCTATCAGTTGTGTTCAGGAGGGATATACAAAGGCATTTTGGAGATTCGCCAGAAATACAATAAGACAGGATTCGACAGAATATATCACCTACTACACTAAAATGGCAAAGAATCTTGCTTTTGAGGCCAGCCAGCATGTGAATATTTGCTAGCTACTTCTCTTCCGTCTACTTGAGCACAGTGACCTTTACAGTCACTGAGGTGTTCGATGCACCAGGTGAACTTGATGCTTCTAAAAGCTGTGGCCCCGACCTCATTCCCTCGAGTGAACTCAGGTCTTACAGAATACTGAGTGATCCTCTACAGGTCCTCTTTGAGATGGAGATGGGTGAATGGTTTTACCTGATGTACTCAAGCTAGGTTATGTTTCAGTACCGTACATAAGTAAGGTAGATCCAAAGGAAGACATTACTAACTACCATTCAATAGCTATCCAGTCGGCTGTGGTCAAGGTTTTTTAAAACTGGTTGTAATAATACTAAATCCTCTTTTTCACAACACTAAATCACTTAAGCAACATGGTTTCCCTTGAGAAAAGTCTACGACTACTAATCTGGTAGTAATGAAAATTTAAATTGTCAAGGCTCTAAGCAGGCCAACAAGTGGATGCCATCTACCTTGACTTCTGGAAGGCTTTTGACAGAGTATGGCCAACCTGGAAGCTTGCAGTATCATCGATGAACTTCTCAATTGGTCTGAAAGATATCTGACTACAGATTGATGGTGAAGTGTTTTGGTTCCTTCTCTTCTGAGTTTGTCGTTATATTTGGAGTGCCTCAAGGTTCACAGTTGGGACCATACCTATTCAACACCTTCATAAAAGACATTGTTGATGTTAACGAGGTCGACTGTATGCTCTTCGCGGTTTGCGTAGTTTGTATTTTACTCAATTAATCCTTCATCATCTGGTCTATCAATAGGGGATAACTTTTGAAAATATGGGCTCCATCCCCAAAATTGCATTTTGGAGTTTGGACTGTCATGACTTATGAAACTAAATGAAGTTTTTATGCCGTAACATAAATTGTGTTTGAAATGTTTGTAATAATCTTTCATTAGTTTAGAAGTCATTAAACACGTTCCTTGCGGATGCGGTAGATCTAACGCATGGCTCAACATCGAAACATATAGGATTTTCATGTTTAAACATGTTTGCCAAATGGAATGTGTTAACCAGTCTTGTGAGGTTTATTTTCAAATAACTATTTTCTATTTTTAAATGCCCACCATTTCGGACAGGAATGTGATATTGCCTTCGAGGTTTGCGTCATTGTGTTTCCTATGTTGAAAAGCCCTTTAAAATGAATAATCAGTCAATAGGGCTAAAATTTGTTTAAACTTGGACAGCTTCGGGGGCAGAAGTAGATACGACATGTGCAGCAACAAGTAGGCCTATTTTGTTGTTACCAGAAGTCATGTGTAAAATAATTTTGTTTATCTGATTTAGTTTTAAACTTACTGAACCGGTCAGGGACTTTTGCGACAGTATGTAGGCCTATAATAAATAGGCCTATTGATAATTTATTTTCCTAGTTTGTGTTTCAGGACTGCAGTTAAGTCAAGCCACTTGTGGTCAGCAGTGTTGTTCGTCATATTAGTAATTTGTTCATCAGTAATAGGAGTAGGCCTATACTTAACATGGCAACATATTGTGTTTCAGGACTGCAGTTAAGTCAAGCCACTTGTGGTCAGCAGTGTTGTTCGTCATATTAGTAATTTGTTCATCAGTAATAGGAGTATACTTAACATGGCAACATATTGTGTTTCAGGACTGCAGTTAAGTCAAGCCACTTGTGGTCAGCAGTGTTGTTCGTCATATTAGTAATTTGTTCATCAGTAATAGGAGTATACTTAACATGGCAACATATGCTGAATTCAACGAAAGAAAAAGACAATATGGATTTTCTTATGTTTGGTCCAAAGAAAACATATGCAGGTATTATACTAAATTAATTAATTTACACTATTCGATTTAATAATTTGTCTTTGTTTTAAGTAATAAATTACTCTTTTATAATATATTTAGACTGTAAATGTAGCTTTTGAAAATAACTTGGGATGATCAGAGCAGATAAAGTAAGCTTGTTAAGCTATATATCAGAGCTCCGACTGTTTTGTTTTTGCTTCATGGCTTATCAAGCAGTGATAATTTATCACTATGCTGATTAGTTTTGTTATTTACAATCCTTGCAGTTGCAATTATTACTTTAATAGTTAGGCAGATTAAGAACAAATATTAATTGGATGTGAACATGCCGGACCAAAGCTCAAATTTTGGTTTACATGCTAGTTATGTCATGAGTAGGATTTCTCTCAATCCCACCATCTACTTAAGAAACATATGGAGTGAAGTAGACCATACCCATCCAGCATGAATAATGGGTGAACAATTTGGTCTAAAGTTATCAAACACAAAAAATCCCAACTAAAATGCATAAGGGCTCTCTTTTTCAAAACATTTTCATCAAAATCTATATAGAGTGCTCCAAAACTGAAAGTCACAGGTTTGAATCCCAACATTTTCGTATGTTATCATAAGGCGCGTTATACACAATTTTAAAGGTCTCGTTAAAAGAAACGGTTTGCCCAAACATAACACATTAAATGAAAGCGGCCATAGGGTTCACGTAAGTGTTTTGCAAATTCATGTATTTCATATGAGAAAATAATATTTTTTTTCTCATTGCATGAAAACGAAGAGGCACAAGGTTAGTGTAAATGAGAAAGTTGCTAGGATTTAACAAGACCTGTTCAATGGTATATGTTTTTAGACATTATCATTTGACTTAATAAATTTGTAAAGCATTTCCAAAAACAAATATTTATTGAAATATTGATTTTTGATTTCAATAAGCATGTCCTGTAGCATAGACTTTATCATGAGGAAGACATTTAGCCTATGAGTATTTATTGTTTTGAATTCTGTTTTTGTCTAAAAGTTTCTTTTAACGAGACCTTTAAAATGATGTATAATTTTCCCTATGTTCAAATTAGAACATTTTGATATTTGAACCCGTGTCCTCCAGTTTCGGAGCACTGTGTGCGGTACATAGATTTTAATGACAATATTTTTAATAGATTGCCCATATGTGTTTTAGTTAGGAAGAATTTCGTTTGATGGCTAGACAAAACCGTTCTCTTGTTATACTTGCTGGACAGGTATAGTCCGACTCACTCTGTATATATCAAGATGGCTGCCACTTGGATGATAGGTTTAAGTGGATCCTACCCAAAATTTGAAGCTTAGGGTATGGATAGTTAGTAAAAAAATGGTACTTTGTCCGGCATGTCCACATGTTTTCATTAATCTGCCTTAATATAAGTGTTAATTTACAATAACTTGTACGTATGCACTTACATTCTATGTATCTTTATCTATGTATTCACTTACAGTATAACACTCTCATGTTTGTAATTCAGGTTTAAGATTTGATCATGTTAGGGTATAGTCATTACATCTACTGATGCAGAAGAATCGCCATTGAGACTAGCTCGGATACGTACCATTTCTGATAAAACCCCATTTTTAGGGTACAAAACGCCCTCAAACTACCTTTTCGTACGTGGCTTCGGTTTGGTTTTCAAACTTAAAATTATAAATGTAGCTTAGGTTGCTTTATATGTTTGTACTAAATTTCATCCAAATTTGGTACAAACATATGTCTAGAACTGTCTACCTCCTGAGACGTCTCACACACTGTGTTGAAATCAACCATGTAAGAACAGCTTATTTTGCATACTTCCAGTCAATCATTAAATATGGTCTGCTACTGTGGGGCAACTGCTCGAGAGTTAGTGAAATCTTGCTGTTGCAAAAGAAAGCCATCCGAATTCTAACAAACTCTAATCCCATAGATCATTGTAGGCCACTTTTTATTCAGTCAAAAACTCAAACTGTAATAAATCTCTATTTATTTGAACTCATTACATACATAGTAAATAACCCACAGTTGTTAAAACTTCCTGAACATGTATACAGCACTAGAAACAAGGACAAAGTCTTAATAGATTATTGCAGGTTGAGTAAATCGCAAAACAGTCACGTTGTAATGTCCCTTAGGGTGTATAACAAATTAGTAGGTTGCATTAGTAAATATAATTCTAAGATTGTAAAAAATAAGTTTTATGACTGGCTCCTTCAAAACCCTTTTTATAATGTAAGTGAATTCCTTGGAAGCAATGTTGACTTTTAAGAGCTACATCCTATGTATTCTATAGGCCCAATGTCTTTATTGTATTGTACTGTTTATGTTAGCCTATTCTGTATAGCCTATATATATGTTAGCCTCATTTTGATTAAGTATTGACTTTGGCTGTCGCTGTAAGACTGACGTTGCTGATACATGTATTATTGTCCAATAGCAAATAAAGATTTATTATTTATTATTATTATTACAAAGGTTCTTACACCCACAGACACATATATATTTAAATGCAGTTGTAGTAGCTAGTTCGAAAAGAAGTTAAAGTGAAACTGAATTCTTTTTCGGTTTAATGGTTATAACGGTTTTCATTCCTGAGCATTACAAAGTTCTACCTGCAGCGACGCACTTCCAAGTGGAGTGAAGATGCGGGAATTTGGCCTCATTCCAACTGTACTACACCTGTTCTCGGGCATTCCTGGTTTTGATAACTGTTATGGCCACTTTTTTATCTAGTACTAGCTGTTCCCGCAGGCTTTGCCCCGCAAATAATCTTAATATATAAAAACTGACAGTTGTGTGTGCTGCATGCTGTGGTTATCCCGTAGAACTACTACGAATCAAGATCAGCTGTTTGTATTTTCATCAGCTCAAACTTAAAGTGAATGTCCATAAGAACACAGGATTGGAACTTTGACTCCCCTTTGGGGCGGATCCCCATGGGAGTTTCTTAAACCCTTTCTTAGTGATCACCTAAGACCCAAGAGGAAGGCATGTTCCAAATTTCATCGCAATCCGTTCTGTGGTTTTTGAGATTTTGTGATCAGTGAGTCAGTCAGTAGTATTTGGATTTTATATATTAAGATTAAGTAAAAGAGTTTTAACCATCCAAAATATAATTTGAATAACCGAGATGTTAGAATTTGAAATTTCATTGGTAAAATCTGTAACCTAAATCATAGTTGTATTTAGTTTAAGAAAATTACCAAATGACGTGTCATATGTTTATCTGTGGAAACTCACAACATATGTAAACTCTGTGTGACAAATAAAACATTTCATTTCATTTTCATTTAATTTAATTTGTTAACATTGTTTGTATAGAAAATGCCTCTGGAGCAGAGTGAATAATTCATATTAAATAAGATTTTGAATTATAGAATTTCAAATTAGCCTCATTCCATTGTCCTCAGCAGGCTACGAGCGATCGTCTCGTCACCGAGGGGAGGCGTACAGTGAGGCGATTCAGCGGATGCAGAACTCTCCCAACCTGAGCCTGCCGCAGTTGTCTGCGCGAGTGACGCCTCACGCAGAGCCTGCACAGTTCAAGCTGGTGTGCTACTACAGCCTGCCGCCCTCCAAGCACGCCTTCCACCCCCTCACCCCGGACAAGCTGGACCCTCAGCTCTGTACACACATCAACATCGCATTCGCCACTGTGGACAATGGGACCATCAACCCTTCCGTCGACACTGATATTAAGGTTTGCAAGTGTAACTAGGCTACCAACTTTCAAATTATTGAAGGGGATGTTAGGGTAAATTTGGATTGCATGAAGACTTCAGGATTATAATTGGAAAGCCTGTATTTTGTGTCATAGAGAAGTTCTAATTTTGGAATTTACTTTGAGTTGAATTGCTTTGACACATCTTACTTCTGTTGTCCCTCGAGAGATGGTGCTGGCTGTAATACCCTCGGTTAGTTTGATATGATCTGAATTTGATTTTAAAACAGTAAAGTACTCTGTATTTGTTATAATATAATTTATTTTATATAATACTAGCTGGTACCCGGCACGTTGCTGCTGCAGAAGAGGCATTGAATTTGTTTTAAATCAAATACTCGTTCATTTTCAATTTGAGCTTGTTCGCTTCGCTCACTCACCTATCGAAAAAAGAGTTTGAGTTGCCATTCAAGTAGTTTTTTTATTTCCATTATGACAGTTACCATTCAAGTAGGTTTTTTATTTCCATAATTATAAACAGCTGTAGAAATATCATCTGATAAAATCAAAAGAAATCTTTCTTCTATAAGATTAATGTTGAAACTTTGAAGTCCAGTGGGGCACAGCCCTAATGTCCTAGGACTTCGGTTAATGGCATATAACCTTCCCAGGGTTAACCTGTGTTACTATGCAAAATTTCGAAGCAATCGGATGAACGGTATGTTAGCGCATGAAATACAAACGGACGGACGTACAAACATTGATGATTTTTATATATTAGATTTTTTCTTTGCTGTCTATTGCAGTGGCATTACTTATTTACAAATATTTGATGACAACAGCCTTAACTTCTAAAAGTTATTTGGGTATCTTCTTTTTATTTAAGATCCCTACTGATCAAAGGCCCGGCTTTGTACAGAGATAACATTAGCAGTAAAATACTAATGAATAAGCTGAATAAACGTAAATGAGGAAATGTCGCAATATTCTGCTGAGCAAACTTGGTGTTGTTATTGTCTCTCTCTGGAGTAGTCTCTGATGTTTTCCATGTGGGTCTGGTGCATTACCCAAGTCAGACCTGTGTTGGTTTAGTGGCAGTCAGGTGCAAGGCAGAGTAGAGGTCCGAAGATATTCCAAACATTTTGTTCTTTTCGATCTTTTCTGGTGTTTTGTGCACTGTTTTTATGTTTTATAGCTAGTAATTGTTAGGCCTGAAAATCGTAATGCGAAACCTTTAAAATCCCACAACACTTGTCTGAGTCATTTAAGTCTAAAGGAATGACTAATGGATGACAATGTGCAACCAGAACAGGTGTGTGTGACATGCATTGTGTGTTATCTGACTCAACACTAAACCCGTTCATTACTCAATAAACTCATCACGACATATATGTTTGTAGTCTATTTGTCCCGAATACTAGCCTATTAGTTAATTATTGGTGACTAAAAGTTTGCTACAAAAACTCTTCTGGTACTTTTTCTGAGTCCGATTCCTTACTAAAAGTAACATGTGGGTTTTTATGTTCCATAATTATTTCTGATAAAAAATGTCTTACAGAGGACTAACGACGATTACCTCATTTAAAGTTAGGGTAATTAGTCATTACAAATTAAAACCTCCTGACATTTTTAACGATTTTTCTGAAAGATTAGTAGTGAAAGAGGGTATATACAAATTTGTTTTAAAATTAGCTAGCACAACCACCAACAAATTTATGCTGTGCTCTGCTTGACAAAAATATATATTTTTTCTAACTCAGTGAAAGTGCAAAGGCTACCAATATCTAAACAAGTAATTTTTGTATGGCTTATTGTGTAGGAAGATCTCTAATATAGAGATGATTCCCTTCATCTCAGAGATCTATTCAACATTGTTGAAGGTGAAGGTGGGTTCCAAATCACTAGCCAGTGACATTGTCACCTAGCTAATAGCCACTGCTGATGAAACGGATCAAGCCCGGGACATCACAGACCCCCCCCAACCACCACCAACACATTCTTCAGCAATAATGTTATAGATAGATGGACCTACAGCTGAAGGTGAGGTCCAAACCACTAGCCAGTGACATTGTCACCAAGCTAATAGCCACTGGTGATGGAGCGGATCAAGCCCGGGACCTCACAGACCCCCCCCAACCATCACCAACACATTCTTCAGCAATAATGTAATAGATAGATGGACCTACAGCTGAAGGTGAGGTCCAAACCACTAGCCAGTGACATTGTCACCAAGCTAATAGCCACTGGTGATGGAACGGATCAAGCTCGGGACCTCACAGACCCCCCCAACCACCACCAACACATTCTTCAGCAATAATGTTATAGATAGATGGACCTACAGCTGAAGGTGAGGTCCAAACCACTAGCCAGTGACATTATCACCAAGCTAATAGCCACTGGTGATGGAACGGATCAAGCCCGGGACCTCACAGACCCCCCCCCCCAACCACCACCAACACATTCTTCAGCAATAATGTTATAGATAGATGGACCTTCAGCTGAAGGTGAGGTCCAAACCACTAGCCAGTGACATTGTCACCAAGCTAATAGCCACTGGTGATGGAGCGGATCAAGCCCGGGACCTCACAGACCCCCCCAACCATCACCAACACATTCTTCAGCAATAATGTTATAGATAGATGGACCTACAGCTGAAGGTGAGGTCCAAACCACTAGCCAGTGACATTATCACCAAGCTAATAGCCACTGGTGATATAACGGATCAAGCCCGGGACCTCACAGACCCCCCCCCCCACCACCACCAACACATTCTTCAGCAATAATGTTATAGATAGATGGACCTTCAGCTGAAGGTGAGGTCCAAACCACTAGCCAGTGACATTATCACCAAGCTAATAGCCACTGGTGATGAAACGGATCAAGCCCGGGACCTCACAGACCCCCCCCAACCACCACCAACACATTCTTCAGCAATAATGTTATAGATAGATGGACCTACAGCTGAAGGTGAGGTCCAAACCACTAGCCAGTGATATTGTCACCAAGCTAATAGCCACTGGTGATGGAACGGATCAAGCCCGGGACCTCACAGACCCCCCCCCAACCACCACCAACACATTCTTCAGCAATAATGTTATAGATAGATGGACCTTCAGCTGAAGGTGAGGTCCAAACCACTAGCCAGTGACATTATCACCAAGCTAATAGCCACTGGTGATGAAACGGATCAAGCCCGGGACCTCACAGACCCCCCCCCGAACCACCACCAACACATTCTTCAGCAATAATGTTATAGATAGATGGACCTACAGCTGAAGGTGAGGTCCAAACCACTAGCCAGTGACATTGTCACCAAGCTAATAGCCACTGGTGATGAAACGGATCAAGCCCGGGACCTCACAGACCCCCCCCCCAACCACCACCAACACATTCTTCATTAATAATGTTATAGATAGATGGACCTGCAGCTGAAGGTGAGGTCCAAACCACTAGCCAGTGACATTATCACCAAGCTAATAGCCACTGGTGATGAAACGGATCAAGCCCGGGACCTCACAGACCCCCCCCCCCAACCACCACCAACACATTCTTCAGCAATAATGTTATAGATAGATGGACCTACAGCTGAAGGTGAGGTCCAAACCACTAGCCAGTGACATTATCACCAAGCTAATAGCCACTGGTGATGGAGCGGATCAAGCCCGGGACCTCACAGATCCCCCCCCCAACCACCACCAACACATTCTTCAGCAATAATGTTATAGACAGATGGACCTACAGCTGAAGGTGAGGTCCAAACCACTAGCCAGTGACATTATCACCAAGCTAGTAGCCACTGGTGATGGAATGGATCAAGCCCGGGACCTCACAGACCCCCCCCTACTAACACACCCCTCAGCAATAGTTCCTAAATTGCATTCACTAGCACATATGACAATAATGATGTATAACATGTGTTGCAACATAGCTATAATATTTGATAATAATTCAGGAGGGTCTTCTTACACATTCATTATAATTTAGCACAATCTACTTACATTTACAGTGATTAATCTTACTCGACGGTTTTTGCAGGATTACACAGCGATTGTGGCACTGAAGAAGAAGAATCCTGAGTTAAAAGTGATGTTGTCAGTGGAATGGTTCACCAGCACTGGCGAGTTTGCTTGGATCGTATCCTGTGCAGAGAACAGAACCAGGTTGGTACAAGTTCAAATCAGAGTCTGATGTACTACACACAATATATGGCGAAGTAACAAGTGTTCATCTTGGCCTGACAGGAACAATTTTAAAGAATTTCAATTTGTACCATAGGTTAGATTTGGAAAAGAAAGCAAATTATGAAATGAAAATAGTTTCTTAAGTTACTATAGCCTATATTGTAATGCGGGTGGTGTTATTAAAATGCTATTTAGATGCGGCTTTCACCCTCAATAAGTCTCATTGCTGCCATTTTGTAAGAAATGATTTAGAACTGCTATTTAGAACTTTCTATTTTGACAAACAGCATTTTATCACTTTGTGTTTTAAATCATGCACGAGGCTTAGGAGTTTATAGTTTCATTCCTCTTGAATACTTTTAAGGAGGGTAGAGCCTAAACTTGTGTGCTTGATTAAGGTATCATATGTTGTAATGTATGATAAGGTGTGTCATATGCATAGGTTTATCGACAATGCAGTTGAGTTCCTGGACCTGGTTGGTCTAGACGTGGACTGGGAGTTCCCCTCGTGGCCTACGGTGGTCCAGAACTAGACCAGCTGGTTGAGGTGTCATGTGTTGCGCAGGTTCATCATCACTGCAGTTGAGTTCCTGTATATGGTCGGTCTAGACGTGGACTGGGAGTTCCCCTCGTGGCCTACGGTAGTCCAGAACTAGACCAGCTGTTTGAGGTGTCATGTGTTGCGCAGGTTCAACAATGCAGTTTAGTTCCTGGACCTGGTCGGTCTAGAGTGGACTGGGAGTTCCCCTCGTGGCCTACGGTGGTCCAGAACTAGACCAGCTGTTTGAGGTGTCATGTGTTGCGCAGGTTCATCATCACTGCAGTTGAGTTCCTGTATATGGTCGGTCTAGACGTGGACTGGGAGTTCCCCTCGTGGCCTACGGTAGTCCAGAACTAGACCAGCTGGTTGAGGTGTCATGTGTTGCGCAGGTTCATCATCACTGCAGTTGAGTTCCTGTATATGGTCGGTCTAGACGTGGACTGGGAGTTCCCCTCGTGGCCTACGGTAGTCCAGAACTAGACCAGCTGTTTGAGGTGTCATGTGTTGCGTAGGTTCGTCAACAATGCAGTTTAGTTCCTGGACCTGGTCGGTCTAGAGTGGACTGGGAGTTCCCCTCGTGGCCTACGGTGGTCCAGAACTAGACCAGCTGTTTGAGGTGTCATGTGTTGCACAGTTTCATCATCACTGCAGTTGAGTTCCTGTATATGGTCGGTCTAGACGTGGACTGGGAGTTCCCCTCGTGGCCTACGGTAGTCCAGAACTAGACCAGCTGGTTGAGGTGTCATGTGTTGCGCAGGTTCATCATCACTGCAGTTGAGTTCCTGTATATGGTCGGTCTAGACGTGGACTGGGAGTTCCCCTCGTGGCCTACGGTAGTCCAGAACTAGACCAGCTGTTTGAGGTGTCATGTGTTGCGCAGGTTCGTCAACAATGCAGTTTAGTTCCTGGACCTGGTCGGTCTAGAGTGGACTGGGAGTTCCCCTCGTGGCCTACGGTGGTCCAGAACAAGACCAGCTGTTTGAGGTATCATGTGTTGCGCAGGTTCGTCAACAATGCAGTTTAGTTCCTGGACCTGGATGCTCTAGACGTAGACTGGGAGTTCCCCTCGTGGCCTACGGTGGTCCAGAACAAGACCAGCTGTTTAGCAAATCTGGGTACTCAGTGAATTTTCAATGCATATTATAACGCTTTATAAAGCCATGAGGTATCATGTGTTGCGCAGGTTCATCAACAATGCAGTTATGTTCCTGGACCTGGACGCTCTAGACGTGGACTGGGAGTTCCCCTCGTGGTCTACAGTGGGCCAGAACAAGACCAGCTGCTTGAGGTATCTTGTTTTGTGCAGTTTCGTCAACAATGCAGTTGAGTTCCTGGACCTGGACGGTCTAGACGTGGACTGGAGTTCCCCTCGTGGCCTACGGTGGTCCAGAACAAGACCAGCTGTTTGAGGTATGATGTGTTGTGCAGGTTCGTCAACAATGCAGTTGAGTTCCTGGACCAGCACGGCCTGGACGGTCTAGACGTGGACTGGGAGTTTCACTCGTGGCCTACGGTGGTCCAGAACAAGACCAGCTGTTTGAGGTATGATGTGTTGTGCAGGTTCGTCAACAATGCAGTTGAGTTCCTGGACCTGGACGGTCTAGACGTGGACTGGAGTTCCCCTCGTGGCCTACGGTGGTCCAGAACAAGACCAGCTGTTTGAGGTATGATGTGTTGTGCAGGTTCGTCAACAATGCATTTGAGTTCCTGGACCAGCACGGCCTGGACGGTCTAGACGTGGACTGGAGTTCCCCTCGTGGCCTATGGTGGTCCAGAACAAGACCAGCTGTTTGAGGTATGATGTGTTGTGCAGGTTCGTCAACAATGCAGTTGAGTTCCTGGACCAGCACGGCCTGGACGGTCTAGATGTGGACTGGGAGTTCCCCTCGTGGCCTACGGTGGTCCAGAACAAGACCAGCTGTTTGAGGTATGATGTGTTGTGCAGGTTTGTCAACAATGCAGTTGAGTTCCTGGACCAGCACGGCCTGGACGGTCTAGACGTGGACTGGGAGTTCCCCTCATGGCCTACGGTGGTCCAGAACAAGACCAGCTGTTTGAGGTATGATGTGTTGTGCAGGTTCTTCAACAATGCAGTTGAGTTCCTGGACCAGCACGGCCTGGACGGTCTAGACGTGGACTGGGAGTTTCACTCGTGGCCTACGGTGGTCCAGAACAAGACCAGCTGTTTGAGGTATGATGTGTTGTGCAGGTTCGTCAACAATGCAGTTGAGTTCCTGGACCAGCACGGCCTGGACGGTCTAGATGTGGACTGGGAGTTCCCCTCGTGGCCTACGGTGGTCCAGAACCAGACTAGCTGTTTCATGGAGCTGCTCAGGCTCCTGTCAGAGGGGTTCCACTCCAGAGACCCTCCTCTGATACTCAGTGTGGCGGCAGGAGCTCCCAAACCTATCATAGATCAGTCGTACAACATCACTGCGATGGCCAGGTGAGTTTGTTTACCTATAAATATCTAAGTATACATAAGTATCTAAGTATACATTCTGACATTTACTTGGTGAGGGTAAATCTGATATTAATTTAATAGTGATGATCCAGAAGTAGGAAATGAACTCTAAACCGAGAAACCGAGTACCGGTTTGATTCTAATTAATTGGTTGTACTTTGTTCACCCTAAACACAGTGTTGCAATCAGTATTTAAGTATGACTATTCTTTTTCATGATATTGGTATTTTAGACATCTTCAGCTGACAGATAATTTGAAATAATACAAGTAGTGGGATTTATCAACCACTTCTAACATAATTTCATGGTCCAGTTGTGGGTTATACATTACAAGTGGTACCGGTAATACAAATTTTTGACTAAAATAAATTAAACAGGTTTTCATCTTTAAGCCACAAAACATGGATTTTCCGTCATTAGCAGCTATTAAATGTAATTCAGTTTTCATTTAATGGATACTCTGCGGATTGGTCATAATTTTTTGACCATTTTATCTGGTCCAGCAGTTGCTCAAAACCTATTTTATTGAACGTCGATTTCGGCCAATATTGTATGACCCAGTTGTCAATTCCGGTGATATTTTGCAGTTTGATTGTTAATCATAGCCGATATTATGTGATTTAACTGTCAATTACGATCGATAAAACATGTTTTAACAGGCAACTTAACAGACATTAAGGCCGATATCACGTGATCTGGCAGCTAAGGGAAAAAACTCACTCAAACTTTTTTTTAAATTGCACTTCAAAAGGTTTCCTAACTCAAATTTCCCCAGAAAGTCTACATTTCCCGACCCTATATTGCGGGGTCGGACTTATGTGACACCTCTAGCTAGCAACACAAAAAACCCCTTCACAAGATTTGTCGTACAGGTACGTGGACTTTGTGAACGTGATGGCGTATGACTACCACATGTACCAGAGCTACCTGCCGCTGACAGGGGCCAACGCCCCCCTGTACGAGCGGTCCGCGGAGCAGGGCTACTTCACCACCCTCAACACTAACTGGACGGCAGCATACTGGCGGTACAAGGGCCTGCCGGCCGACAAGCTCGTCATGGGCATACCCACCTACGGCCACTCCTACACGTGAGTTTCCTTACTGGCGGTATCAAATATCAATGACTAAGTAAAGTAATTCTTCTCTTTCCTACAAAATAATTTGGTAAAGTGGAAATTCAGATAGTGGGGATTAAGATGCATATACCGTACAATTTGAAAAATAATCAAATAAAATATCTTGCTGTAAGAACAAGCGGTCTTTATTCTGGCAGAAAACTGTCACATATTGTAAATCGGTTTGAGTTGAGTAAGTGAAACTTATCTGATCAGTAAACCATTTTATCTGTACTGATAAGCTGTCTTTGATAAGTGTCGAGTGGGAAATAATTAGAGGAATGACATACCGATACAGCTATTCTATCAGTACCAATGTTCATTTTTAATATAAATGTAACTTACTCTATCACGTTTATGGATACTGTAGTTGTTTTAAAAATAATAATATGATAACTCAGTTTATTTTGGATATCAATGAATAGTAATTTATTATGTCTTTAAACAATACATAATTGCAACGGACTTTGTCAAGATTCTAATAAATATCACATTTTCAATAGGCTACTTTAAACTAAACAGTCTGGTTAGGCCTAGTTTTAATTTGATGTGGGAAATTCAGGATTCATAATTTGTTGTGTCGTCGTAATTTTTAACAAATTAGTCCTTAAAAATAGGTTTCTTGTACTGATTTGCATGGGAAATGAATAGCCGTCACCATAGGCTATTGACCTATGTGGTGAACTAAATACAACGAGGTACCGTAACGGCATTAGTGGACAAGCCAGAGGTGACCGCTCATGATCTTACAGGAGTCGGCTGAGACCGTGATCAAACCGGCCACGTCTGACTTGCTAGTCGGACACTTTACCTCTGAGCTACCGCACCCGGTATTCGATCAAATATACAATTTAAAACTAAAGCTATGGGTTTTTTCCTTCCTCCCTCTAATGTTATAGGTTACAGAGGAGGATATGATGAGGAAGATTATAGAGGTTATGTTAAACTGGGTCTTGGGACAAAAAGTACTCTGAGTTAAAAAGTAAATAGTTTGCTTTATACTCATTAAATCCTGTATAGTGTGCAGGATTGGAAGTAGAATGTTTTGAATTAATAAATTTGATAATATGAATAAAAAGTGATATGAAAATATTAACCCTTTGCACTTGAAAGCCAATCCCAGTGGCCAGTGTCCACTCCCAGTGGCCAGTGCCCACTCCCAGTGGCCAGTGCCCACTCCCAGTGGCCAGTGCCCACTCCCAGTGGCCAGTGCCCACTCCCAGTGGCCAGTGCCCACTCCATACTCCATAACAGCTTGTATCTATTCCCGTCTACATAGTCCTCTCAGGTCGTACGGCCAGTCTGAGTGACCACACCATTTTCTTTGCCAGGCTGGCAGCCATTTCAGCTTCTAATTATTTTTGTGTTTGTAGCCTCAAATGTGATTTTGGAGGGTTTATTGGATTGATATAAAAACTCTTTGTATACTTAAGTTTCATTTCATACTAGATGATTACACCGGTTTTACCCGGGTATAAAATGTAGTTGTAAATTACTAATGTCAGCTGTTTATTTGAATAACAGATAAATAGCAGGAAACTGTAACCGTACGGTCTCATTTGATTAAAATTGAAATTTTGGATGTCTCACGGGGAGTAGCCCTAGAGGATTTAGAGGAAACTGAGAGTCAGGTACAACAGCTGTAACCTAAAGGAACCCCGTACAGCGATCCACACACTGATAAGGACTCTGCTTTATTTATATAGATTTAATTTCTATTTTTTGCCAGTCCAAACATGTTTAACTATTTTTCAGTTACTTCTAATACAAATATGCAATGTTGGAGTCAATATCACTCTCATGTTCTGAAACGCTTTCAAAATCAGTCTAGCCATTTTCGAGCACATCCTGGATTTCATCAGAACATGAATTTTCATCCAGTTTAAATTAATAACACTAATAACCACAGTTAAAATTTATAAAACAAAGGATCACTGTGTGAACAAAACAGCACAACAAAAGAGGTTATTTGTTAGCCTTTGACAGAAGCGGAAAAAAACGTAAACACAGTTTAGAACTGCATGCTGAGACATTAGACATTACATAAGTTTATTTAGTTCGCCACCAGATTACAGCGCATACAGACAAGGTCAAATATATTTTAAGTCATTTGTTACTGTGGCCACTCACAGTGGCCAAGCGAACTTTCGTGGAATTTCATACTGGCCACTGAGAGTGGCATATGAGCTGTGAGGAATATTGCAGAAGAAACAAACTCCAGCCGATAGGGGCAACTGACAGTGGCCATACAACCTCAGAGGAACATTTTAAAAGACCCTACCCGAGCGCAAAGAGTCAGGTAATAAACACAGTATACTCACAGTATGAAGCTGTAAAAACACGTGTTTTGGAAGGTTTAGTTTAAATGGATCCAGCTGATTTAATATTAGTTTTGCAAAAAAAAAACGTTGAATTAATCATTTTGATTACAATTTTTCACAAATTCATTGTGTAATAAATTGAAAAATTATGTAAACTTATTAAAACTACAAACTACTTTATCTTCAGCAAGAACAAGACATAGGAAACAAGAAAAAACTACAATGAAGTTGGGCCAGCTGTCAGCAAGACACTGATAAGCAACAGCCAGTGATAAGGCAATGTAAACATAAACAAACTGAGATTGGATTTCCTTGTTCTGTAACTGTCAGTCACCAACAGTGTCAGCTGCTTCAATAGGTATTTTATTGACCTGACCAAAAGGCTAAAAATACTAAAGCACTAAATTCATTGAATTTATTGACTGGTTAAATTATATATTATTTAATTTTTAATTTTACTTATTCACTAAGAATTGGAATATATTTTGTTTTGCTCTACATAAAACAAAGTCGGGTTAGTATGCATGTTAGATAGTTAGTTTGCTTGTTACACCAAACAGCTGTTATAAGGATTATATCTATACATACTTGAAAGACATAATCATATGTTCATAATGGAAATAAAAAATCTACTTGAATGAAAAATCAAATTTGTAGTATTTGTAAATGACGGGTTCATAGACTACTATGATGTGTGCTCGTTGCAGGCTAGTGAACCAGGCCAGCCACAGGTGGGAGGCGCCCAGTAGCGGTGTGGGGTCAGTGGGCACTGATGTGTTCGTGGCCTACTATGACGTGTGCTTGTTGCAGGCTAGTGAACCAGGCCAACCACGGGTGGGAGGCGCCCAGTAGCGGTGTGGGGTCGGTGGGCACTGATGGGTTCATGGTCTACTATGACGTGTGCTCGTTGCAGGCTAGTGAACCAGGCCAACCACGGGTGGGAGGCGCCCACTAGCGGTGTGGGGTTGGTGGGCACTGATGGGTTCATGGTCTACTATGACGTGTGCTCGTTGCAGGCTGGTGAACCAGGCCAACCACGGGTGGGAGGCGCCCACTAGCGGTGTGGGGTCGGTGGGCACTGATGGGTTCGTGGCCTACTATGACGTGTGCTCGTTGCAGACTAGTGAACCAGGCCAACCACGGGTGGGAGGCGCCCACTAGCGGTGTGGGGTCGGTGGGCACTGATGGGTTCGTGGTCTACTATGACGTGTGCTCGTTGCAGGCTAGTGAACCAGGCCAACCACGGGTGGGAGGCGCCCAGTAGCGGTGTGGGGTCGGTGGGCACTGATGGGTTCGTGGCCTACTATGACGTGTGCTCGTTGCAGACTAGTGAACCAGGCCAACCACGGGTGGGAGGCGCCCAGTAGCGGTGTGGGGTCGGTGGGCACTGATGGGTTCATGGTCTACTATGACGTGTGCTTGTTGCAGGCTAGTGAACCAGGCCAACCACGGGTGGGAGGCGCCCAGTAGCAGTGTGGGGTCGGTGGGCACTGATGGGTTCGTGGCCTACTATGACGTGTGCTTGTTGCAGGCTAGTGAACCAGGCCAACCACATGTGGGAGGCGCCCAGTAGCGGTGTGGGGTCGGTGGGCACTTATGTGTTCGTGGCCTACTATGACGTGTGCTTGTTGCAGGCTAGTGAACCAGGCCAACCACGGGTGGGAGGTGCCCAGTAGCGGTGTGGGGTCGGTGGGCACTGATGTGTTCGTGGCCTACTATGACGTGTGCTTGTTGCAGGCTAGTGAACCAGGCCAACCACGGGTGGGAGGCGCCCAGTAGCGGTGTGGGGTCGGTGGGCACTGATGTGTTCGTGGTCTACTATGACGTGTGCTCGTTGCAGGCTAGTGAACCAGGCCAACTACGGGTGGGAGGCGCCCAGTAGCGGTGTGGGGTCGGTGGGCACTGATGGGTTCATGGTCTACTATGACGTGTGCTCGTTGCAGGCTAGTGAACCAGGCCAACCACGGGTGGGAGGCGCCCAGTAGCGGTGTGGGGTCGGTGGGCACTGATGGGTTCGTGGCCTACTATGACGTGTGCTTGTTGCAGGCTAGTGAACCAGGCCAACCACAGGTGGGAGGCGCCCAGTAGCGGTGTGGAGTCGGTGGGCACTGATGGGTTCGTGGCCTACTATGATGTGTGCTCGTTGCAGGCTAGTGAACCAGGCCAACCACAGGTGAGAGGCGCCCAGTAGCGGTGTGGAGTCGGTGGGCACTGATGGGGTCGTGGCCTACTATGATGTGTGCTCGTTGCAGGCTAGTGAACCAGGCCAACCACCGGTGGGAGGCGCCCAGTAGCGGTGTGGGGTCGGTGGGCACTGATGGGTTCGTGGCCTACTATGATGTGTGCTTGTTGCAGGCTAGTGAACCAGGCCAACCACGGGTGGGAGGCGCCCAGTAGCGGTGTGGGGTCGGTGGGCACTGATGGGTTCGTGGTCTACTATGACGTGTGCTCGTTGCAGGCTAGTGAACCAGGCCAACCACGGGTGGGAGGCACCCAGTAGCGGTGTGGGGTCGGTGGGCACTGATGGGTTCGTGGCCTACTATGACGTGTGCTTGTTGCAGGCTAGTAAACCAGGCCAACCATGGGTGGGAGGCGCCCAGTAGCGGTGTGGGGTCGGTGGGCACTGATGGGTTCGTGGCCTACTATGACGTGTGCTCGTTGCAGGCTAGTGAACCAGGCCAACCACAGGTGGGAGGCGCCCAGTAGCGGTGTGGGGTCGGTGGGCACTGATGGGTTCGTGGTCTACTATGACGTGTGCTCGTTGCAGGCTAGTGAACCAGGCCAACCACAGGTGGGAGGCGCCCAGTAGCGGTGTGGGGTCGGTGGGCACTGATGGGTTCATGGTCTACTATGATGTGTGCTTGTTGCAGGCTAGTGAACCAGGCCAACCACGGGTGGGAGGCGCCCAGTAGCGGTGTGGGGTCGGTGGGCACTGATGGGTTCGTGGTCTACTATGAAGTGTGCTCGTTGCAGGCTAGTGAACCAGGCCAACCACGGGTGGGAGGCGCCCAGTAGCGGTGTGGGGTCGGTGGGCACTGATGGGTTCGTGGTCTACTATGACGTGTGCTCGTTGCAGGCTAGTGAACCAGGCCAACCACGGGTGGGAGGCGCCCAGTAGCGGTGTGGGGTCGGTGGGCACTGATGGTTTCGTGGCCTACTATGACGTGTGCTCGTTCATGACCCAGCCTGGCGCCAAGTCTGTCTTCGACTTTGAGAGCAAAGTGCCGTACGCCTACAGGAGCAAGGAATGGATGTCATTTGACAATGAGCAGAGTGTCGCTTACAAGGTGGGAAACTTTCATGTGTTATCTTGAGGCCCAACAATTCCTATAATATACTATCAACCTTAACCCTCCAAGCGCTGAACGTCGCGATCGTGATCCATTTCCGCAACATGTAGTTTGCTTATGTTTCGATCACGATCCATTTTTCACGGTGTGATACATAGTTATTTCGAATCATTTCGAATTGAACGCCATATGATTTATTTATTTATTTATTTTATTTATTTATTACATCACATAACATCTATTATAGGGAATTTCCCTTAGACAGGTGAAAGTGTCAAAGTTTCCTTATACTAAAATACATAGACCTAACAATATATACAATACATTCGATGATCAATCAGAATGTAAATAAACAGTACAATTAAAACAAACAAAAGTCAACAGTCAACAAATAATGCTAAAAACCAAAATAAAATTTATAACTATAATGACAGGCTGTTAAGGTATTCATTGACACTATAAAAGTACTTTGTTTTAAAATACTTTGTCACTTCTGCTTTGAATTTTGTTATATTGGAAATGTTTTTGATACTCTGAGGGAGTTTATTATAAAATTTTCTACCAGTGTATAGAACTGATTTTTCAAAAGATGATGACTTGTGTGCTGGTATTTGTAGTAAGTGTTTATGTCTAGTGTGATAACCATGATAACCATGATTCTATATTTAATGTGTATGGCCTAATCAAATCATGTATAAAAAGTAGTCTTTTGGTGTTTTTGCAACCAATTACGAGGGTCATCCAGAAAGTAAAGAACGTTTGCTTGCTGCGTCTAGCAGAGCTCCCCCATCACCGCCATTGCGTGTGCGGCAGTCCACTCACCTCTCCTCCAAAGTCTGAGCCGAGTCTCGTTGCTGTGCGGTCGCACGTCTTATTTCTACAGCGATTCAAAATGGCGGCGGCAATCGAAAATCTCGCCAAATCTAAGATAAGCAGTGTCAATCGGTCTCTGAGTAAAAAAATCTCCATACCGAAGACATTTTTAGAACAACACCAAAGAAAGTTAATGATGAAAGTGCAAAAAAAAAATATTAAAATTGATGTAATGTGCTAAGATTTTTAGCAGCTGTTTTCCTCCAATCTTCCCTCAAGTCTTTCTGTCAAATCGTATTTTGCGAGCAATGACCTGCCACTCCGATCCTCGTCGTGCATAATGGATTTTATTTCATTAAACCTGTTGCACCATTTTTTCCCCTGAAAACTCGACTTGAAGACTTGTTTGCACTTTAACCACCAGTTCTATTTGGTGTTTTTCTAAAAAAACTGATGGTCTGGACATTTTTTAACTCAGAAACCGAATAAAACTGCTTATCCCATATTTGGCGGGATTTTCGATTGCCGCCGCCATTTTGAATCGCTGTAGAAATTAGACGTGTGACCGCACAGCAACGAGACTTGGCTCAGACTTTGGTGGAGAGGTGAGTGGACTGCCGCACACGCAATGGCGGTGATGGGGGAGCTGTGCTAGACGCAGCAAGCAAACGTTCTTTACTTTCTGGATGACCCTCGTATAAAATGTTGCGTCTTTCCACTGTAGATGCCTATTTGAGTATCGCTGTCGGTAGATAGATGCCTATTTGAGTATCGCTGTCGGGGTTTATGTCATTTTTTGATGAAAATACTTATTTGAGCCCAAACACAGTGTATATTTTTGCAATCTGTGAATAATTTTTGGCTATCTTGAAATTGTAAATTATGTGGTTTTTTTACACAATTTAAGGGAAATATTTTCAAAATCTGAGTTTTTTGAGTTTGAGAAAAATACCTCAGCACTAAAGAGAAAGATAGTCAGCACTTGGAGGGTTAAGAGTGAAATTTTGTACAATTTTGGCGAGTTGTGTTTTGCTGATAGGTTTATAATCAGCCCAAAGCTCACTCCTCACCTGTTTCTCGCCTGCGTCATTCATAAAATCTGTAAACATTTAATCTTACTTGACACCGTTTGTTGCACACGTTTCATAACTTCTGCAAGGTCACTTATTCACTGTTGCAGGCGGAGTTTGCCAAGGCGCAGGGCTTCGGAGGCGTGATGATGTTCTCGCTCAACACGGACGACTCCGAGGCAGTGTGCGACGGTCGCTCGCGGTTCCCCCTGACGCGGAGAGCGCGCGACGTGCTGTTGGACGACCAGTTGTGACAGGTGGAGCGCGGACTCAACACGGCACTGCATCTGGCCAGCGGGACCCAACTGTGATATCCATCCGCGTTTGACACTCGGCAGAATTGAGTTTGATGTTTCACTACAGAATTCATCCTGACAACAAAACGGTTGTTACTAATTACTTTGGAACTTCTTACTGGTGAAAATTGGAATGGAAAAAACAAAAACAATAACTGCTTTATGTGTTTTATCTTAAAGACCTTTCGAATTAAGTACGATTCGACTTATTACCTATCCGACCGATAAGTTAAAGTAATTCCTGACAGTCATCCATCAGCGGATCCGGTCAAAGGAAGTTAAAGAAGCTTGTAAAATATTTCATTCGGTACTTATTTGTTATCAGAGGCAAAAAAGTGTACTGTTTTACTTTTTTAAACTCACAATTTTGTTAATGTTTTCCAAAGGTATAAATTTAAAAGTATAGGCTAAATGTAAAAATATGGGTAGCACCGTAACAGGTAGGTTTCACATATAATTTGTCCTACAATTTGTATTTCGTATACAAACACATATTTGAACTGCATCTGAACACGATTAAAACCCATTTCATTGTTTTATTTTTAATGTTTGTGTAAATTTTGTATTATGAATTTATTAGCTATAAGTCTGTATTATATTTTACACAAGCTTTCTTTGTAATATAAATTAAATAACAAGCTTACCACTTGAAAATATTTTCTTCTAGAAGAAATGTTATTCTGCTTTTTGATTTTTTGTTTAGAGAAGTTGAGTTACCATCTGTAACTAAAAGTTTTACATGTACATGTCTTATCAGTTACCAATAACATGCTCATCAGATATTCTCAACCCTAAATATAAAGCTAAAGCAACCTATAGAAAAGCTAGTTGATAATTGTTTATTCTTTTGTTTAAGATATAAAGTATTCAACTTTTTATCCAGCATCATCCCATTTTTGTATACAGCATATTACTTATTTACAGTTGAACAATCTAAATAATTAAGTTCGTAGGGAACAATTTTGATCCAAGCATTAATGGTCTAAGCATCAGTGCTTAGAACAAATCAATAATTGGTAGATGGTGGCCATTAACTAAAATTGAGTTATGAAATTAATTAGTGTTGTAGACATTCAATAAGTAAAATACTACGTATTCAACAAGTTTTATTTCTAGATTATATAAAATTATTTTTACTAAATCATATGACTCATACAAATTACTTTGTGTAGAGTTATTGAATAACTTACATGAAAGTCGATTGAAACTTAAGAGGACATTGGAGACATAGGTGCTGCTAGTCAGGCGTTAAGGGCAGTGGGCGGCGCGACAGGTGCAGGCCTCACGCTTGAGGGATTTGATATGTGGAAGCTAGAGGCGTATGTGGACTGTTGGCGATTACAAATTGAACAACAACAAACAACGACAACGACAATGCACAAACAGCAAGAGCAGCAAGAGCATAGTTTACTAACAAGAATAAACTTTGATTTAACGGCAAGTCCAGAAGTACGTGAATAAGTATTATAGGGTGCGCTCGAGTGCTGTACTACTGTCCGACACCGTCTCGGTTGCGTACGGGAAATGCGCGGGGATGGCTCCGCCAATAGCGAGTATATTTCTCAACGTAGCAAGCAAGTCTGTGACGAGACAATACAGGAGCAGTGCGAGGGAGGGGGAACTTCTGTCTTCTGTCTTCAGTTTTACTCCATATTTCTTTAATCGATTGGCAATCTTTTGTACCCCAGTTCCTGTGAAGCTGAATGTTGCAAAATTACTTGATGTTTCTTTTATTCCATCTAACTTTGTTCTAAGCAGTTTCTCTTGGTTCTTAATGTATTTTTAAGTGTTGTAAGACGTCTTTTATTACATCCCGTAAGTAATAACAACACGTAATATACTAATTAAAAATTTGTTTGATTGTCAGTGTTTTGTAATTATATAATGTCTTTTTAAAATCGCTTACCCTACAGTAATTAAGCTACGGCTTTTACTACATAACATTTTCTTTTACATAGACAGTTTTTAGTGATTTTCTTTACCTAATAATAAAATTCGGGAAGGCCTCGCGGACAAGCCTCGCGTTGGCTAAGGACGGTACTGCGTAAGATGAAGCCAACTCAAAACTAACGGTCATTTAAATTGGATGTCCTAACAAGTGAAATATGATGAAAGTTGTAAGAAAAGTGTACCCTAGTTTTCATGTATATTCATGCAGAGAGCAATTTATGGTTTTAAAATTGTTTAAACTATAATAATGATTTAAGTGTTATTCCAGCAACCAAGTGCTACTGTGTTTACTGTAGACGTGCCTTTCAATGTTGTATATTGTGATATATAGTGTAATTATATTGTAATTTACGAATTGTTAGCTAAGTGTTTCAGCTAAGTTCTACTAATCCTAATATTAAAATATTACAGAAATATTAAAAACTAGTGGCTTGAAGGGGCCATAGCCCCTAACCTTGCTCCATTATTCTGTCTCAATTGAAATTTGAACTCTTTACACATGTCAGTTTGTAAACAAAGTAGTCACTTAGTCACATGTTTTAATGTAAACAAAGCAGACGTTTTTAAATCCCTATGCATTTCTTATGGGAGATGTAACGTTGGGTTTAAAATTTTGGGAATACTGCTATTTTTCCCGAGTCCCTGGGATCACGACCTTTAATT
Organism: Allygus modestus; assembly: GCA_963675035.1. Lineage (NCBI taxonomy): Eukaryota > Metazoa > Arthropoda > Insecta > Hemiptera > Cicadellidae > Allygus > Allygus modestus. Next base: position 354,723,132 of record OY776112.1, read on the forward strand.
TGAGCCCTCTCCCATCATCCTGTGATTTGCCAAACTCCCACAATTTTACCTTAAAAATGTTGCTTACAGAATTATATGTTAAGATTATTAAGGCTATAACTATGCATTTATGTATTCATAATGTATGATGATTTTACATTTGCTTTCTATAAAAGGTGTTTTACTTAAGTTCTCCCTGTCATCATTTTCACCATCCATCCAAATAAACCATTCATAAAGCTGAAAAGTTTATTCTTTTTAGAAAGAAACTATACTTACTGTACAAAGAAAATATACTTACTGTATAAAGAAACTATACTTAATGTATAACGAAACTATACTTACTGCATACCGTATGTCAACTCTTGACAATTTAACTGACATGTTATTTGTTAATGCTAGTTCATGAAATCTGTTGTTATTATTTAAATATTAGCTACTTAGACCCTTTTTATGGGGTTTCCTTCATGAAACTGGTTGAAATCCTGAATGTTCAAAGTTGTAGTGTTTGGTTGAGCTCAGGAAGTGAGTGACGCCTCGTACCAAAGTTGTGATGTTTGGTTGAGCTCACGATGTGAGTGACACCTCGTACCTAATTTCAGTGCTTGTACTGGGAACGAAAGTGATTCTTAAATATTCTCATAAATTTAATATTTTACCAAAACAAAACTGTATATTCAGTATGTTTTATTACAATGCAAACCAGTCCTTTATGGAAGCTATTTGAGTTAATTTTGAGTAGGCTAATGTTTACAGCAATATTTTATCAATACCTAGGCTGGGAATAACCTAATGGTAATTCAAAACTGAATATGAGCAGTATTGAGGCGGAAAGCAAAAAGGGGCTTCATCGTGGCAATTTTTGGTTTTTGATATTTTTGAATTGAGCTTTAAATAATAAACAATTGGGTGCAAACATCATATGTCTGAATTTTTTTTGTTTAAGTTACGGTTTTTTGAATTTTATACAGTCAAAATGGACATCTATATATTAATACGCTAAGGGTTTTTTCTTCACAGTCATAACTCGACAACGGCTGGACGGAATTTAATGTTTGAGGTGCCAAATTAAATAACCCCCAGCTTCAGTTTTCTTTTGATTTTGAGTCATTGTACATAGATTTGCCAATACATCTCAGAATTTGAGAATTTTAAGAAAGGGCATCACTTAAACACAGTAAAGAGCTGAATTTTCGGAACAGTGGCGCTATCTTCTGGAAGTCTAAACTACGTGTTGATTGAAAGTACGTTGTTATCATCCGTTTTAATATCAGATGTTTTGTTATGTTTGTTTACAACTGAAGTAACCTTTCGTTGGATACAAACTTGCTCGGATTCGAGCAATAGGACTGCTAGTTTTTATTAAAACACAATTGAAATATTCAAAGTAACACAACATCATTATTTATAACATTTAAGAAATGAAATTTGTATACAAATTACTTAAATCGTCCTCTAAAAAATGACAAAAAAGTCTCTCATAAACATCCATTTTCTTTATTTAAGTGGAACGTTTTCGACGCTTCGTCGAAGGTCCTGGGCCATTGAGAGTCGTCAGGGTTACTGCTGCCACAGTTGACAGGTTCAGGGCATAAAACATCTTTCAACAGTTCTTTGCAGTACTCTCGAATGTGTTTATTCAGAAATATACACAAATAGAGAAATATAGTGAGTATGTTTTATACTCTTCCCTTTTTTGTGTCATTCCTTCGGGAATTGGTCAGGTTGTAGTCTGTGTCCGACATGTGGTGTAACCTAGTAAACACAAACTGAACTACCTCGTCCAGCGCTCTACCTCCAAAAAACATTCTCATTTTACAATGAACTCGTATTAGTTCACTTTGTCGCCGCTACAGAGTAGCGTATCAGAGTAGTTTTTAGAGTATTGCCTAGTTATCTGATGTGTTTGAGAAAAGGGACCTGTTCGCGGCCCATAAGCGTGATCAGGTCTTTTCCCAACCTGAACATTGACTACTTTAATGGTTATTTTGAGTTTTACAACAGTTTTGTAATGGATTGCAACCGGTAAGGAACAAAATGAAGCTGTTTGTTCTAGTGATGGTCAAAACCAGAAATTTCAAATCTCGAAACCGAAACCAAAACTTAAAAAATCGAATCTCGAAACTCGAAAGTCAAATTCCAAAATCCTATTTACTTGCCTGGTTATGGTTATGAAAAATAAATCCAGTTACTCCAAATAAACCAGTTAACTTACTGCCATTCTCGAAGTATCCTAGAAAAATATTAGTTTCAGAACTACTAGTGAACCAATTATTTGTAGCTTAATTATAAACTTTGGTTAGAGTTGTTCTTTCACAAATAAAAAATCAATAATCCACAAAAGGTGAAGGTAGACGACCGATGACAGTAGGCTTTTGACCTTCACATTATTAATCAACACTCGGGTGTGATTTCTGTTAAAAAAACGACACAAAAAATCTCGGCAGTTTTGAGTTTTGATTCTCGAAACTCGCCGATCGAATCTCGAAACCGAAACTTTTCCAAAGTTTTGGTGGTTTTGACACATCACTAGTTTGTTCATATTAAACCGAAACTCGATATTTTTGACTTCATTCTATGAAACTGCTCGTACTAAATTTTCACTTTGTCGCCATTAGGCCCCTTTTTACTTTCCGCCTCACTATGAATCAACATTTTGATGTGAGGATTGTCAAATGTGATTGTATCTAAACAAATAATTAGACCAGGTGGTTCAAACTGAGCTTAGGATGATCTCAAATATGCCTGTTTGTGTGCTCATTTGTTTTTACCATCATTTATTTATTTTTGTTGTAATGATAATTGTGAGCTCATCCCCCAACACCTTAAAGCGTGTAGGCCTACTCTTAGTTAGAACATAAACCGTCATAAAAACATAAATAATTTTCAGCAATTCGGGTTTACAGCACTTAACTGTTACACTATCAATGTGTGTCCACTTTAATGGAAGGCTGTTTAGACGTGTATTGTTGTTACTCCATTGCATGTAAAAAGTATACGAGTTTGTTAGTTTTTAATTTCACAAATCTTTGAGCCGATATCCGTGGCTGCCAAGTCATACAAATTAGTTTGGTTTGTTATATACATTTTACACAAGGTTTTAAGTTAAAAGTAAACACGCTTGTATAGATGCAACATTTGTAATCAAAAACATGCTTTTATGTGTAATGTTAAGAAAAATAATTAGTTTTCTTATTTAAATGGTCGAGCTTATTTAGCAACAATGTACTGAAAACATTCCTTTTTTAACATGGTAGACTATTTTTTATTGTTCGTTAAGTTTTGTTGTCACTGTTTATACTTACAATATATTATTGTATTCTTATAAATTTTAAACCTACAACATATTATGATTTATTTTTGTTACATTATTGAGGGTTTGATTCATGAAGTATTTTATAATTTTATTGTACATTATCAATAAAATTTACAAAATGAGATTTTTAATTTTGTTTTAACCTTAACAACCATTCTTGGTGCACTGGTGAGATTTGTGGTATTTAAGAAATGATTGCCATCAGTTATTGGAGTAAACCAATTTTCTATCCCTCCCCTCCCCCTTTTGAGGTTTCTAAATTGTTTTTGCAATATTATAAATTTTTAACCCTCCGAGTGACCTTCGCCCGTTTTCGGGCGACTTTTATTGACCGCCGAGTGTCAGTTGCCCGATTTTGGGCGACTTTGCATGCCTCCAGCATTGTACAATATTTCTGTGTACGACTGAGCGATCCCAGGCATTTGAGCGTACCAACGCCATCAGCGGATTCTAGGCTTCATTTTGACTATACATGACCACCATTCATGCTATTTTTTTCTATCATCTGTGACGGAATTCTAAACGTCCGTGATTTTTTGTTGTTGTTAGGGTGATATAGGCTGTAATGCGGAGTTTTTAGGTTAGTTGAATTTTTAGACTTTTTATATAAAACTGTGCAAAACTCCAAACAAAAACAAAACTATTTTCTTATTCCTCATTAAATTTTGAACAGAATGTAAATCTTTGTGTTCTTATGTAGTGTCAATAAGTGGTTTTACGTATGTGGGTACTGAACAAAATTTTTTTCCCTATTTTCTGGAGTTGAACTGATGCCAAGCTACTATAACATTAGGTTAAAAAGTTAATTTTTCGATAGCCTATTTAATAAGCTTTAAGGAAATGTACAACTTTATACTTATTTGTCATAATTTATATATTTTTTGTCATAATTTATATATTTTATTAATGTTTTAATGTCTGCAAAATGGCCAAAAATGCTGTACATTAAGGAATTTTCTAATGGACACTCGGAGGGTTAAATTAAATTTGGCTTTGGTAACCTCATGATACACTTTCTTCAGAACATTTATTTAGTTTGGGACATCAACATAATTCTCTGATAAATAAAATATATTTTATGTTGCCCGTTTACGCTGATACTGTGTGGAGAATGTATCCAAAATGGCCGCTCTCTCCAATGCCTAAGAACTATTAATTTTTCACCAAGAACTAATAGGAGTTTGAAAAGAGAAAACAGCTTACTTCAAAATTTGTATGTATTGAGAAACTCTTGCTCATTATATACATACCATAAACAACATTTCAGGGTGTAGGTGTAAAAATTCTTCACTTTTACATTAGAATGTTTTGTTAATCAGAATAAGAAAAAAGTATGAATTTTTTCTTATAATAATAAATAAATTGGCAGTAAATTTTGCTAGTAAAACTCACATTATCCCTAAATAAATAAGCAACATACCGAACATTACAGAACAATTTGATTTTTTTACCAATAAAACTTACCCTTTTTTTAAGAAACCACCAAACATGTAAGAGGCGATTTTGACATTTAACAACAATCTGCACAAGCTTGCAATGCCCTCTTTCTAAATGAAGTAACACAAATAGTATTTGTATTGATTTAATATAAATAATATTCATTTCAACCTGCAAAACATTGCATTACAAAATTGTAAACACTTGACAAAAATCCAAATTGATGATCTTCATGCTCTCTATGAGCTAGGTCTTTGTACTTTATAAAAACAAAACTTAAAATTGAGAAAATATAAAAATACAAGATATCTTCGCCCAGAATATGGAAACAAATTAAATAAATGTTATTGCTTCATTTACTTAGAGAACTCAAATTATAAATATAATGGAAACACCATTGTAACACTAATGTTTTAAGATTTGATTGTTTACATTTGAGATGTAAAATGGCACCAACACTTCCTTAAATACAGAAAAATAATACTATCTTAGTAGACTAGTTGCCGTTTTAAGGCGTTTTGCCATTCACAAAAATTTAAATATTGATCCTAGTGCTGATATTTATTTTAAGTCAATTTAAATTCAAAAGTGTGATTTTAATTTTAAGTACAAAATTACTGGTTTTGAAATCAGAATGCCCATTGATGAGGACGGCCACCTTTTTAGTTAAAAAAAAACTATTAAAAATACATTTTTCTACGAGTAAGATTCACGCAAAGAAGAAAAACTTTAATGCCCATAGAGTTTTTTAACACAGGACAAGTACAAGCCATGTCACTAGACGACTAGTTTGGGTTGAAAATCAAAATATCACTTACTAATCCAAAAACAAGAACCAGACAAAACCATAATTATACTTAAAAGATGTATCAACTATAAAAACAACTCAATAGTTTATTTCTAGTTTAAATCTTGCTCAATTAAAAATGTTGTTGATCTATAAATACAATTAATCCCTACAAACAACAAAGTTTCTGCAACAAAACAAATGCTTTTTACTTTGCAGAAGTGCACTATTACTGTAAAAAAGTTTTAAATATAAAAAAATATGAAAAATAACTGCATTTTTAAAAGCAATACACATAACACTTTAAGGTAAATTTGCTATTAAAACTACACTATCATTGGATTTAAAGTGGAAAAATAAGAAAAATGTTTAGCAATTAATTTACATAAAAGGCATGACTGTAAATACAGGTCATTACATATTTCTAAACATTACAATAAAATTTAAAAAAACTAAGGTCACCTATGGTTTTCATGTTACTTTTTCAGATCAGAAATTTCATATTTTTTAACATTATTAAGTTACAAATATGTAAATGCAAAGTAATTTTTCACTTTTCTAAGTTGAAAAATAAAAACAGTAGAACCTCTCAATATTTATGTAAGGACATGGGCATCACAGTAGAAAAATAAAACTGCTGTTGCTGCAAAAAAAACCCATATTTCAAACAAAAGCGTAATGGTTTCAGTTCACGGTGCTTGGCACCTGAGAAAGGTGAGAAACATCTGTTTTAAGATTAAATAAGTGATTTACTGCTTTCTGCTGACAAAAGTAGACTGTAACAATACTAAGCCAAGTAGAGGCAAAAATCCATTCTAGAGCAAACGCTAACCAGATGCCAAGCACCGTGAACCGAGCTGTACCACTGAAGGGCAAACATGCTTTGTTTATTATAAATATTGCAGCATTTTAATAATCGTATTTAGAAATCTGTATTCCATATTGCAGCAGTAAAAGAATAAACAGGAATTATAAGAGTTCCTTACAACAGATTTGAAACCACGATTTTAAATTTACTTACTGCCAAGAGAAAAAGTAGTAAAGAGTTGTTTTTGAAAGTTGGGCTTTCATAGCAGAGATACGGGGACTAAGGAGTTGGTTACGCCAATGTTAGTTTTGAGGGTTCTACTTCTCCAGCATTTCCACTTGCTAATAATAAAAGGAAACCCAAATAACATTATAAATCAAAATCGTTCATATGTTAGAATGAGAATAAATCTAGACTTTCATGCTAAATGCCATTTGGGATCATAATCAATAAAGTGAAATGTTTATTTTTAGCAAAAAAAGGTTGAAATTACCTGCAATACTAACAAATGGTCCAAGTTCGGATCATTACAGTAGTGCAGTAACTACTGCTAAATGGTCTAGGTTTGGATTATTACATTAGTGCAGGTAACTACTGCCAAATGGTCCAAGTTCGGATCATTACAGTAGTACAGGTAACTACTGCCAAATGGTCTAAGTTTGGATCACTACAGTAGTGCAGGTAACTACTGCCAAATGGTCCAAGTTTGGATCATTACAGTAGTACAGGTAACTACTGCCAAATGGTCTAGGTTTGGATCATTACAGTAGTACAGGTAACTACTGCCAAATGGTCTAGGTTTGGATTATTACAGTAGTGCAGGTAACTACTGCCAAATGGTCCAAGTTTGGATCATTACAGTAGTGCAGGTAACTACTGCCAAATGGTCTAGGTTTGGATCATTACAGTAGTACAGGTAACTACTGCCAAATGGTCCAAGTTTGGATCATTACAGTAGTGCAGGTAACTACTGCCAAATGTCCAAGTTTGGATCATTACAGTAGTACAGGTAACTACTGCCAAATGGTCTAAGTTTGGATTATTACAGTAGTGCAGGTAACTACTGCCAAATGGTCCAAGTTTGGATCATTACAGTAGTGCAGGTAACTACTGCCAAATGGTCCAAGTTTGGATCATTACAGTAGTACAGGTAACTACTGCCAAATGATCCAAGTTTGGATCATTACAGTAGTGCAGGTAACTACTGCCAAATGGTCTAGGTTTGGATTATTACAGTAGCGCAGGTAACTACTACTGCCAAATGGTCAAAGTTTGGATCATTACAGTAGTGCAGGTAACTACAGCCAAATGGACTAGGTTTGGATCACAGTAGTGCAGGTAACTACTGCCAAATGGTCCAAGTTTGGATCATTACAGTGGCACAGGAACTACTACCAAATGGTCTAGGTTTGGATCACAGTAGTGCAGGTAACTACTGCCAAATGGTCGAGGTTTGGATCACAGTAGTGCAGGTAACTACTGCCAAATGGTCCAAGTTTGGATCATTACAGTAGTGCAGGTAACAACTGCCAAATGGTCTAGGTTTGGATCATTACAGTAGTACAGGTAACTACTGCCAAACGGTCCAAGTTTGGATCATTACAGTAGTGCAGGTAACTACTGCCAAATGGTCCAAGTTTGGATCATTACAGTAGTGCAGGTAACTACTGCCAAATGGTCCAAGTTTGGATCATTACAGTAGTGCAGGTAATTACAACCGTTTTTATCGCTAATATAAAGAGATCCAAAGGCTAACCTACGATGACATTGGTTTGTGCTACAAGGCCTGTGTAAACAAATGTGAAATGACTTAAACTGATCTCGAGTACATTTCTTACATTTGCTATCGTTTTAAGATTAAATTTAAACAATCTAAAAGGTGTCAGGTGACTAAAGATGACAGCTATTTATAGATAATGTCCACAAACTAATACTTTGAAATTAAGCATTATAGTAAAGTAAGAAATAAAATAATTTAATGGAGTCAAATACAAGAGTCTTAATAGTCAACGACAAGGGAAACTAGGCATATAACCGGGAATTATAGTAACTTAGAATTAAAAAAAGAAATTATGAATATAAATAATGAATATTAAACAATTTTATCTTTGGTATTCCTTAAAAGTAAAACAAAAACCAATAACGATAAATTTAAGATAAGGTAGAATTTGCAATAGCATGTTTCTAGTTACAAGAAAACAAAGAAATTAAACAAAACTGAACAGATTTACATACAATGTACATCCACCCTTTACAATTTTATACGCAATACTCATGCATCAACAAAATATTTCTACATATATAACGCCATATTTTCTTCCAAAATATCAACATTCTTTCTTTCACCAACTATTAGAGTGATTACTGAGCAACCGACCGTACTGATTTGTTTATATACTGACTTGATAACAAAATAATCCTCTGAAGTGGGTGAAAATTGTCTCTGACACGAAAATAAATACAAGACGCTGTAATCGGACTAAAGCTATGATAAATAAATACAAGTGTTGGAGTCCTAGTTGAGGGAGGGGGTCGCCCCGGAGAGCCATCGCACCTCGATGCTGGGCCACTTGGTCTGGAGACACGTCAGCATCGGGTTGCTGTCCAGAACACACTTCATGTTGCACTCGAGCAGCACAGCACTGCCCTCCTGGTACACCACCTGTGGCCGACCCAGTCATGTACTATAAATACAAGTGTCGGAGTCCTAGTAGTTGAGGGGGGGGGGGTCGCCCCCGAGCCATCGCACCTCGATGCTAGGCCACTTGGTCTGGAGACAAGTCAGCACCAGGTTGCTGTCCACAACACACTTCATGTTGCACTCGAGCAGCACAGCACTGCCCTCCTGGTACACCACCTGTGGCCGACCCAGTCATGTACTATCAATACAAGTGCCGGAGTCGAAGTTGAGGGAGGGGGTCGCCCCCGAGAGCCATCGCACCTTGATGCTAGGCCACTTGGTCTGGAGACACGTCAGCATTGGGTTGCTGTCCAGAACAAACTTCATGTTGTACTCAAGCAGCACAGCACTGCCCTCCTGGTACACCACCTGTGGCCGACCCAGTCATGTACTATTAATACAAGTGCCGGAGTCGAAGTTGAGGGAGGGGGTCATCCCCGAGAGCCATCGCACCTTGATGCTAGGCCACTTGGTCTGGAGACACGTCAGCATCGGGTTGCTGTCCAGAACACACTTCATGTTGTACTCAAGCAGCACAGCACTGCCCTCCTGTTACACCACCTGTGGCCGACACAGTCATGTACCATCAATACAAGTGTCGGAGTCCTAGTTGAAGGAGGGGGTCGCCCCGAGAGCCATCGCACCTCGATGCTAGGCCACTTGGTCTGCAGACACGTCAGCATCGGGTTGCTGTCCAGAACACACTTCATGTTGCACTCGAGCAGCACAGCACTGCCCTCCTGGTACACCACCTGTGGCCGACCCAGTCATGTACTATAAATACAAGTGTCGGAGTCCTAGTTGAGGGAGGGGGTCGCCCCCGAGAGCCATCGCACCTCGATGCTGGGCCACTTGGTCTGCAGACACGTCAGCATCGGGTTGCTATCCAGAACACACTTCATGTTGCACTCGAGCAGCACAGCACTGCCCTCTTGGTACACCACCTGTGGCCGACCCAGTCATGTACTATAAATACAAGTGTCGGAGTCCTAGTTGAGGGAGGGGGTAGCCCCGAGAGCCATCGCACCTCGATGCTGGGCCACTTGGTCTTGAGACACGTCAGCATCGGGTTGCTGTCCAGAACACACTTCACGTTGCACTCGAGCAGCACAGCACTGCCCTCCTGGTACACCACCTGTGGCCGACACAGTCATGTACCATCAATACAAGTGTCAAAGTCCTAGCTGAGGGAGGGGGTCGCCCCCGAGAGCCATTGCACCTCGATGCTAGGCCACTTGGTCTGGAGACACGTCAGCATCAGGTTGCTGTCCAGAACACACTTCATGTTGCACTCGAGCAGCACATCACTGCCCTCCTGGTACACCACCTGTGGCCGACCCAGTCATGTACTATAAATACAAGTGTCGGAGTCCTAGTTGAGGGAGGGGGTCGCCCCGAGAGCCATCGCACCTCGATGCTAGGCCACTTGGTCTGCAGACACGTCAGTATCGGGTTGCTGTCCAGAACACACTTCATGTTGCACTCGAGCAGCACAGCACTGCCCTCCTGGTACACAACCTGTGGCCGACCCAGTCATGGACTATAAATACAAGTGTCGAAGTCCTAGCTGAGGGAGGGGGTCGCCCCCCAAGAGCCATCGCACCTCGATTATAGGCCACTTGGTCTGGAGACACATCAGCATCGGGTTGCTCTCCAGAACACACTTCATGTTGCACTCGAGCAGCACAGCACTGCCCTCCTGGTACACCACCTGTGGCCGACACAGTCATGTACCATCAATACAACTGTCAGAGCCCTAGTTGAGGGAGGGGGTCGCCCCCGAGAGCCATTGCACCTTGATGCTAGGCCACTTGGTCTGGAGACACGTCAGCATCGGGTTGCTGTCCAGAACACACTTCATGTTGCACTCGAGCAGCACAGCACTGCCCTCCTGGTACTCCACCTGTAGCCGACACAGTCATGTACCATCAATACAAGTGTCGGAGTTCTAGTTGAGGGAGGGGGTCGCCCCTGAGTGCCATCGCACCTCGATGCTAGGCCACTTGGTCTGGAGACACGTCAGCATCGAGTTTCTGTCCAGAACACACTTCATGTTGCACTCGAGCAGAACAGCACTGCCCTCCTGGTACACCACCTCTGGCCGACACAGTCATGTACCATCAATACAAGTTTCGGAGTCCTAGCTGAGGGAGGGGGTCGCCCTCGAGAGCCATTGCACCTCGATGCTGGGCCCCTTGGTCTTGAGACACATCAGCATCGGGTTGCTGTCCAGAACACACTTCATGTTGCACTCGAGCAGCACAACACTGCCCTCCTGGTACACCACCTTTGGCCGACACAGTCATGTACCATCAATACAAGTGTCGGAGTCCTAGCTGAGGGAGGGGGTCGCCCTCGAGAGCCATTGCACCTTGATGCTGGGCCACTTGGTCTTGAGACATGTTAGCATCGGGTTGCAGTCCAGAACACACTTCATGTTGCACTCGAGCAGAACAGCACTGCCCTCCTGGTACACCACCTGTGGCCGACCCAGTCATGTACTATAAATACAAGTGTCGGAGTCCTAGTTGAGGGAGGGGGTCGCCCCCGAGAGCCATTGCACCTCGATGCTGGGCCACTTGGTCTGGAGACACGTCAGCATCGGGTTGCTGTCCAGAACACACTTCATGTTGCACTCGAGCAGAACAGCACTGCCCTCCTGGTACACCACCTGTGGCCGTTACAGTCATGTACGAAAATCACTTGACACACTCGCTACCGACTGTTCCCGCCCCACCTATGAGCCATTGCAATTTTTCCTGGGACAGGGGTCCTACATAGAGCCGCCGGAGCAATTGAAAACACATGTGCCCCAGAGTGCCCAGCTTTGAAAATTGCACAACATCGTAACGACGTTGTTACTTTTACATCTTATTATTTTCTATCGGTCTGTCAGCAAATATGGTGTTTAAGTGAGGTGCTCGGTTTCTGTATTCTACGATCAGCGAGTTCGCTGCTCACCGAGACATGGACAGTTGGCATTCATATTATATAGGTCAAAACAGACTTAATGAAAGGAAGGCTATTTGATCAAACTGAACAACTGAGTTCAGCTGAACTAAGACCAACGATGACAGAAACTTTAGTGTGATAATCACTCATTAAAATAGGGAACTTTAAAGCTACAGATACAGCTATGCAACTCCTCTTGGGGATTAGTAATAAGTACGCAGTTTGTTGTAGATTTCCAGCCTGAGTATTAGAGCTTCCCGAGCTAGTGGCATTGAATAGAAGAAACATGAGTTGCTGCAAGTTCAAATTACAGAAAGAGTCCAGGTTGTTTGTCTACAGGGTCCATAGATACTTTGTACAAGTTTGCTGAGTCGATTTATTTAAGGTTTTCTAGAGACCTCGTAAAAACAGCTGTAAGGTTACGTGATCACCAATCCAATCTGCAGTGTTGCTGGAAACACGATATTTATCATACGCGTACCATATTTTCTACATCATTGTAATTAAAATTAACATTGTTTAACTGCTTACATTCTATAATCAGCTGTTGTTCTATGATACTAATATGTTGTTTTGATTTATTTGTTTTATTAGATTAATGGATTAAGGGCTTAAATTTTCTTTCTGCATGTCTAGTGACAATTTAAAAATAGCTCTACCATTATTATACCCTGAAAGGTTGGCAACACTTTATAGTATGTTATTGATTCATGCATCAGCTGGACGCCCTCGTAAGACATCTTTGCTGCGAACATTACTTGTATGTAAATAAGCACACCTGGTCTGAAAGCTCTACGAACCTCGGTTTGTCTATGCGACTGTGGAGTTTAATTTTCCTCACTTGCAAACTACCAGTCTGTTATCAGTGAACATACCTTGTTGTTGGGACACGAGCGTGGCAGGCCATTATAGTGGTGGAGGGTGAACGTGTCAGGCACTGATATCGTCTCCTCAGGGAAGAACTCGTCCATGAAAGCACTAAGCAGTATAATGCCCAGGTTGTCTGGGTCCAGCTTCTTCTTCATTATTTCTACACTATTGAAATCACAATGTTTGAATCTACATGTTTTTTTAGTTTAACTCAAAATAAACTTGGCTTGAGGATTTAATTTAAATCCGAAAATGTTCTTTTAAACTGCCTTATATCTGAGTGAAGAAACAGTGTATTTGAATAGAAATAGAAATAGAGTGAACAGACTGTACAATGGCATTCTGTGGTAAACCAGAGAAACTTTAATACATCTTGTCAAATAACATCCTCAACTCCATTACACAGACACTGGAACTTCAAAAGGCCACAATAAGGTGAAGCCCTTATGTGGTTTAAGATTTTTTTATCAGTTTTAATAGATGCAGGAATTCAACTGTTTAGCATGACTGAGATTGTTTTTATGACCTGCTACTATAAACCTAAATATACGAAAATTGTTATCTCAAAATTGTTGTCAAGAATAAAATGACAAATTTATACGTTTACACTAGATGAAATAGGATATATCGTTACGAGTGTTAGTGCTTTTTAGCGAATTTCCCCATAGGCAAGAAGCTATTACTGTGGTCGGCATGGTAAGAACTAGGAACCATGATAACTTTTTGTTTTGAGGTCCCCAGCCAAAAATACCATCCGTTCAAAAAAATATATATATATATATATGTGTCCATGGGTGCGATAAATATCGTAAAAATAGTCCGATTTAGATGAAATTTGGTACAAACATATAAAGCAACATTTATGACTTTAAGTATAAAAACCAGCCAGATGTCTCCATCCAAATGGGTATTTTGAGGGGTTTTGTACCCTAAAAATGGGGTTTTTGAGTTTTTTTACATATAATATTGTAGTAAATCAAATTTTACTTTTCATTATTGAATTCAGCTTAGAAAAAAAAAACAATCTGGTGTTTTGATCATTGCTCTAGGTAAATTTGTTACACAGATATTGGAAGTGCTAAACACAGTACGTTGTCCAATGTTATTCTAATGGAGAATAAGACAAATTGTTTATTTCACTTATTTATCAACTTATCCTGACGAAACTTGGCATCTTGCTTCATATCGTTGTTGTCTAGTGATATTTGCACAAAAACGATTTTCCCGTAGCAGCAAACCTGCATACTCAGTCCCCATGTTATTTGTGAGGAACTTTCCCTGCAAGAGACAAAACCAGCCGTGGTTAACATTTAAGTTTCTTGGGGAGAGCAAGCTCACATAAATAAAAGTTTTCGGATTCGCTCAGAACGGTTTTGGGTTTTGTTCCTAGGTCCTAACAATCTATACGCCTTCCTCGATAGAATAACCTTAGCGAAACGGCCTCTAAAATAACTGAAAGATTGCAGGGTACTCCGTCGAACTATCAGTCGTCGTTTTCGTCGCTGTCCGTATTTCAGCATGTGACACGAAAAAAAAATTGTCAAGTCGAGTAAGGTCTGAGCACCCAGGTATCGAGGTGGGTTAGAACCTCATGCGTCGATGAAGGTCTGAGCACCCTGGCATAGCCGAGCTGGGTTCAAATCAAATCAAATAATTCTTTATTCGTCAACTGTACAATTGTTACAGATGAATAGTGTCAAAATCGTTTATTTTTAAAAATATACTTATAAACTACTTATTTAATTTACATGTCATTATTTATCGTAGCTAATTCTTCAAAGGAGTATAGGGGATACTCAATCAAAAACTGCTTTAGTTTTTTGACAAATTCTGAAAGATTTTGGACTGTCTTTATGTCATCTGGAATGTGCTTAACAAATTGTATGCCTCTATAATTAACTTTTTTTTTAAACAACTCAAGTCTATGGGAATCAAAAGTTAAATAACTTCTTGTGTTGTATTGTCGATTTCTAGCTTCCATCTGAGGGATGTTGTGTTCTTTTACATATTTCACAGTGTTAAACACATGCTGAGAAATAACTGTAAGAATCTCTAGTTCCTTAAATTTTGTCTTAACCGAGTCTTTATTTCTAAGTCCAAGGATAATTCTAATAGCTTTTTTGCATTTGTAAAATGGATTTCAAGTTCTTTTTTGAGGTTGCTCCATAAATGCTAACCCTATGTTTTGCACAATGAGTCTATGAGAACAAAGTATAAAACCTTTAAGGTTTTAAAATTACAAATTTTGGACATTCTTCGAAGTGCATATATTCCAGATGCTATTTTATTTAGAATTTTCTCGGTATGTCTATCCCAACTTAAATTTTCATCTATGATCATACCTAAAAATGTTGTACTGCTTTCTCGTAGTATCTCATCTTCATCTATTTCAATCATTGGATTAATTTTTGTTTTTGATTGTCTAGTAGAGAATGATAAAAAATTTGTTTTTCTTGAATTTATTAGGAGATTTTTAGATTCAAAGAACTGTTTAACTAATGTTAAGTTGATGTATGATGCAATTTCAACTGATTCTTTACTTTTCCCTGAAATTATTAAATTTGTATCATCGGCATACAAACAGACTGAGCTGTTGGTCCCCCATGCTACTCCAGGAAGACCTTTGAGGTAGCAAAGGAACAGTAAGGGCCCCAGAATGGAACCTTGGGGGACCCCATACTTCACCGTTCGTAGTGCCGATGTCACATAATTTATATATTTGTACTTTTTAGCGAATTACCCCTATAGGGAAGAAGCTATTACCGTAGTCGGCATGGTAAGACCTAGGCCCAGGACCATGATAACTTTTCGTTTTGAAGTCCCCAGACCCCAAAAACACCATTCGTTCGAAACTGTATATATATATATATATATATGTCCGTGAGCACGATAACTCTCGTAAAAATTATCCGATTTTGATGAAATTTGGTATAAACGTGTAAAGCAGCATTTATGACTTTAAGTTCGAAAACCAGCCAGATCGCTCTATCCGAAGGGGTATTTTGGGGGGGTTTTGTACCCCAAAAATGGGTTTTTCAATTTTTTTACAAATAATTTTGGAAATAGTCAAATTTTAGTTTTTCCCATTGGATTCAGCTTAAAAAAACACACAATTTGGTATTTTGACAATTTCTCTACGTCAATTGGTTACCGAGATATTGAAAGTGCTAAACACAGTACGTTGTCTAATGTTATTCTTATGGAGGAAAATAAAAATTTTATATCTCGCTTATTTATGAACGTATACTGACGAAACTTGGTATACGGCTTCATCTGGTTGAGGACCATTGATATTTGCTCAAAAAAACTATATTTTACCAAAGGCTCCCGTAGCAGCAAACCTGCGTACTCAGCCCCATGTTATTCTTATGGAGAATAAGTAACGTGTTATCTCCCTTCATTATGAAAATAAATTAATGAAATTTGGTATGTGGCTTTACCTACATGAGTTATATTGATATTTGTATAAAACCCCATTTTTTGTGTTCCTTGCTTCAGCAAACCTGCATACTCAGCCGCCATGTTATTCTTATGGAGAATAATTAAAATGTCATAAATCGTTTATTTATGAATGTATATTGATGAAACTTGATATGTGGTTTTATGTGGTATTAACATACATATATATGCATTGGAAATTCACTGAGTACGCAGGTTTGCTGCTACGGGGGTATTTTCTATTACTTGTGTTACTTCTACACATTGTTTCCTTTCATGGAGGTAAGACTCAAACCAAGTGAGATCTTTCCCTTTTATGTGGTGGGATTTTAATGATTCAATCAACATTTTATGAGATACACTGTCAAAGGCTCTAGTTAAATCCAAGAAAACACCTACAACTTTTTCCCCATTATCAATTTTGTCAATTATATTTTGAACAAATTCAATGCCAGCTGTTGTGACTGACCTGCCTGGCCTGAAGCCATGTTGTTGTGGATCTAACAAATTTGTCAGTTCTAAAAAATTTAATAATTGGTTATAGACAACCTTTTCATACAATTTAGAAAAAGTTGGCAGAATAGAAATTGGTCTATAACAAGACACATTTTTTTGGTC
Organism: Allygus modestus; assembly: GCA_963675035.1. Classification (NCBI taxonomy): domain Eukaryota; kingdom Metazoa; phylum Arthropoda; class Insecta; order Hemiptera; family Cicadellidae; genus Allygus; species Allygus modestus. The sequence continues at coordinate 354,740,017 of OY776112.1, forward strand.
CCCTTTTTTAAAGATTGGCTTGACTTTTGCAATCTTAAGTTGGTCAGGAAATATACCACTTATAAGCGAAGAGTTTATGAGATGAACTAGAGGTTTTAAGATTAGGTCTTTAACATTTTTTATCAATGTTATAGGGATTTCGTCCACTCCAGATGATAATTTGTTTTTAAATGATATTATTATCTTATCCAGTTGTTCCTCAGTTATTTGTTCAAAACAGAAAGGTCCCTTAGGTGAAGATTCTTTATCATACTCCTTTGAAAATGACGGTGGGTTTGAACTAATATTAGGTATTATCTCCTCATCAACGACATCAATAAAAAAATCATTAAATTTATTACCTACTTCTACTGGATCTATTATAACTTTATTTTGTTCAAAAATACCTATTTCCATTTGAGAGTCGCTACAGATACCAATCTCCTGATTTAATAATTTCCATGTGGTTTTAGTAGCATTATCAGATTGATTTATTTTATTATCAAAATATTCTTTTTTCAATTTAACTATGTCCTTTTTAAGTTCTTTTTTCTTTACTTTCAAAATGGATTTTTTGTTATCATCATGCATTAAACGGCAGGCATGACTTAACTCTATAATACTCGCTTTTTTGTTCTTTATATCTTGTGTAATCCATTTATTACTATTAAATTTTAATGTATTCCATTCTTTAGGACAACTTATATTTAAATAGTACATAAATAAATTATTAAACACTGAAAATTTTGAGGCTACTGGAGCCAGATATAGCTCCAACCACGACTCCTGAGATAAGTGATGTAAAAGTGTTTCAATATTCTGCTTACTAAATTTCCTGCACAACTTTTTAGTTCTAGTCTGTCTCCAAATTTTTGTGCTAACATTTTGTATCTTAAATAGTTGAGCGTCATGGTCAGACGTTGCAGTTATTAATCCAATAACTTTTACATTTTTATTTAGGTGGATGTTTGTAATAATATTGTCAATCGCAGTCTCTGTGGTATCTGTGACTCTAGTCGGAAAATTTATCAAGTAATGTAAATTGAACATACCTAAAATATTACAAAATCTCTTATAAACTAATTTATTTTCTAATACATTAATGTTAAAATCTCCTACTATTACAATATTTTTATACTTTTTTGTTAAAATTTCCAGATAGGTTAGAACCTCATAAGCGTGTCATAAAATCAATAGGGCGGCACACCGGGAAGATCTAGCGAATTTGGTCGACGGAGTCCTCAACAAAAGTCTTCAATAACTTCGGATTTCATTTTCTAAAATATTCCGTTAAATGTAACATAACGCCGTAGCACACCCAAGCGTCAAAAGAGAGCGCAGGGCCTATCGACGTACGGGAACCGTATAATCCGATAAATAATAGGAGGACTAATACCACCAGACCGGCTAATCCCGGACAGCGGGTATTCGCGGACAGGGGGTATTTCCGGACAACGCATACATAGTTATTCATAGGTGTCCGGGTAGGAACTGTTTTGTGGTGCGAAAATAATTTACTAATTCCGCATTCCCGCTAAGTCATGTACTATATACCGTATATCAGGATATGAATAAAATATACAAATGTATATCAAACTATTAATATATATATAAGTTGTTCTTTACCTGTAGTTACGCAGCATATATCATGTAGGCACTGCAGACGCCAAGATTCGTATTTTAAGTTCTGTTAAACGCTCGGAGTCTTATAACTGCCTTCCGACCGACATGTCAAATCCCCGTAGAAATTGTAAGTAAAAACTTGGATTTACTTTGAATTATATAATTGTCTTAAACTGTTTGAATATTAAAATGTCACTATTTTATTCCTTGTCATGTTCTTATAATTTGTTTTGTTGAGAAATATTGTATAATTGTAAAATCATTTAATTAAATATTTGGTTGTGCTTGTTATATTTTGTTCAATTGAAAAGCACATGTAAAGTTGTAACGTAAATTGATTTTAGATGCATTGTTATAAATATTAGTAATTAATACGTTTGGATATTTGTTTTATTTCCAGACGGGGATCAATCATGGTAATCGAGGGTATTCTATCATTCAGGTTATCGGAATGGCAGTCGCGAAATAATAACAAGTAAGATCGACCCATGTATTATATAGTTTAAGAGGGGTATATAAAGAATCTGATGTAATATGAAAGAAGAAATGTATTATTTTAATTTCAAAAATAAATCCCAGGAGGGATAATTAAAGTCAACTGATTGCTTCACAATGCTCATTATTTCGCTACCATTGGTCAAAGGTTATGGTTATCAAACTAGGCCAAACCAGATCAAATAACTCCTAAATTAATATTGTGCTACCCATAATTGGCAATAATAAAAAAGGGTACATAATTTTTGCACAACTCTGCTTTTTGAAATGCTGAAATAACTAGCATAATTTTTGCGAAACTCTGCTAGTTATTTTGAATCTGCTGATTAAAATGCTGAAATAGCATGACATAATGTTTGGCCTATTGAACCTATTGAACATAACCTCAAAATCACAGGTACAACTCAACTAAATTACAAGGTTTTACAAATTACTTCAAGAAAACAAAATTACTGGACAAATAAAACTGCAAGAATCATTATTAAAATGCTGAAATAGCATAAATTTAATTTACTTGTAATATTTATTTAAGTCCATGATTTATTGAAGAATTTCATTGATATAAAATATGTGATAAAAAGGACTAGTGTTTATCTAAATCAAACTTCAAAATTTCAGTGTATGAAAAGTGTATTAATCTACAAGAACTGTGTATTATATATTTTATTTTGTTGTATAATAAGTGAACAATATGTCATCAAAATATAACCTAAATTACTTAAGCAAGGATGAATTACACTATGAACTAACTATAAGGGCACAGGAAATAACTAATGATAGTGTTGATTTTATGAGGAAACTATTAAGGGATTGTTTGTATGTAAAACCTGAAGTTAATAATTTAACAGGGAAGTATACTTTGCAAAATGAAATAGATTGTGTGAGTCAAAAATTTGAAATATTGGGAGCATTAATTGAACAATGTAGTGAAAATCAAAGTAAATTGAAAATAGCTAAAATTAAGGCTAAATCAAATCACTTGCAAGATAGGGTAAACAACTTGTTAAAATGTAAAATAGATCCTCAAGAAAAACGAAAACTAGAAGAAATAAATAGTAAACTAACATCTACCTTAGAAAACTTTAAATCCATTGAAAACTCTGTGAACTCTGATGAAATGGCCGCATTTGAAAAAGATTTTAACACATCACTCATCGAAGAAGAAGAACTTTTAGGTAAAACTGAAGAACATCAAATAGTGAGCACAAATCCTATTACTTCTACGCCTACTCAACCGCCACCTGAACCTAACCTAACTGCTGCTACTAAAAGACCACAATTAACTCATCCTGCCACAGTAATACATGAAAATATGCCTTCAACCTCCACTGCTACACCATTAGTAACTGCCCATAATACACAACCTACAAGTATTTTTGGAAAGTTAACCAACCCATTAGAGGTATATTTACAAAAATTCACTCCCTGTAATGGACTTGAGATAAGTCCCCTGTTACAATTTTTGAGGAATATTGTAGATATCCAAAATGAAACTGCGTTAACTGAAAATGAACTGTTTGAAATTTTGCCCATATATTCTACACCACCCTTGATAAATAAAATACTTGAGCACAAACGAACTTCAAAATCATTGGACTCTTTACATACTGATGTATTACAAACTTTCATTCCCATAACTCAAAGAGAAAAACTTAAGCAAGAACTTATATTCAGACCTCAAAACCACAATGAACCTTTATCTATATACATCAATGAAGTAAAAATTAATCATCAGATTTTGAAAAGTAATTTAACTGAAGAACAACTTGTGACATTTATAAAACATGGAATACACCCAGATATAAGAAACAAATTAATATTTGAGAAAAAACCCACAAACATTTTCAGATTTGGACCAGTTGTGTATCAACGTGAATAACATTGGTTATAATGATTTAGTAAGAAATCAAGGTTGTCTAAACGTACCTAAGGATAATTATCTGCCCCCAGCAACAAAGCCCAGTCATTATAAGGTTAATGAAAATTATAGGCCTAGACCTGCAATAAATTTGAGAAATTCGAATGTACCACAGCCTAAGCCAAAACTTTGTTATCATTGTAATCGACCTGGACAGTTCGCAGAACAATGTTATAGAAAACGGGAACATAACTTTAGAAGATAATCGCAAAGCTATGAATTCAAGAAAGCAAAATAATATATTGAAGACCTGAAGCAATGAAAATTTGTAGCAAAATGCAGCAAAAGGAAGCAAGAATATGTACTCAGAACACAATTTTTACATTTTCAAGCATTCACCTTGAACAATCTGTTGTAATATTTTTAATTTTAAGTGAAATTTATTTTTGATTTGAAGGGTAATAATTTGAGTAATATGTTTAAACCGAAATGAGGAATATTGAGGTATTTAATGATTTGGTAATGAGTTCAAATGTAAAGTAATGATTTCAAGTAGTTAAAAAAATGTGATTGAATAATAAATAAATTTATCTGTTAGTTGTTAGTAGGGTGAAAGATGACTGTTGTATGTAAGTATGTAAAATTGAGTGTAAGTTTGGGATCCCGCGTATAAATGAGTATGAATTTAGCTGAATGTTGTACGAGTGTTAGTATTAGGTAGTTTTAAGCGCACATTTTTTTTTGAGTTGACACATTGTAACACGACGCACACACACATAAAACACACACTATAAATCACACTTTAACACACACACACGAAGACTATTAAGGCACACGAGAACGACACACGACACACATCACAGAAACACGGAAAATTGTAGACTAACAGCGAACAGGAAATATATTGAAAAGAGAAAGTTATTTGAGGAAGTGTACCGTTATGCGTCAATATCTCTCATTTAGAATATGTTTGTTTAGATTATAAGGGGAATTAAAATGTGAGAATAGTTTGAAAAATAGTAAAATGTAAATAAATGAATTTAGATGATGTCAATTTGTAGGAAAATGTATTAGAATGATTTGTTATTGTGAATAAAATTAGTAATTTGACAGGAAAATGAGTAATGTGCAGACGGAAGTTGTTGTGAGCGCATTCTGGCGGAATAGTTGGAACTAGGTGAAGCGAGTTCTTAATTTTGCCGTCAGAGCTCAGCAGTTGTACAATATGTCAAAATATTATTGGTGAACTGTCAAAATGATTTGTTTATGTTTTGATTATAGTTAAGGTTAAATATTTTGAATGAAAATTATTGCGGAATTGTTTAAGGGAATGTAATTGTATAGTGATGTCTAGGTATTTGAATTCATATGATATCCATTTGTATATTTTAAATGTGTAGGGGGATATTTTATACCGTATATCAGGATATGAATAAAATATACAAATGTATATCAAACTATTAATATATATATAAGTTGTTCTTTACCTGTAGTTACGCAGCATATATCATGTAGGCACTGCAGACGCCAAGATTCGTATTTTAAGTTCTGTTAAACGCTCGGAGTCTTATAACTGCCTTCCGACCGACATGTCAAATCCCCGTAGAAATTGTAAGTAAAAACTTGGATTTACTTTGAATTATATAATTGTCTTAAACTGTTTGAATATTAAAATGTCACTATTTTATTCCTTGTCATGTTCTTATAATTTGTTTTGTTGAGAAATATTGTATAATTGTAAAATCATTTAATTAAATATTTGGTTGTGCTTGTTATATTTTGTTCAATTGAAAAGCACATGTAAAGTTGTAACGTAAATTGATTTTAGATGCATTGTTATAAATATTAGTAATTAATACGTTTGGATATTTGTTTTATTTCCAGACGGGGATCAATCATGGTAATCGAGGGTATTCTATCATTCAGGTTATCGGAATGGCAGTCGCGAAATAATAACAAGTAAGATCGACCCATGTATTATATAGTTTAAGAGGGGTATATAAAGAATCTGATGTAATATGAAAGAAGAAATGTATTATTTTAATTTCAAAAATAAATCCCAGGAGGGATAATTAAAGTCAACTGATTGCTTCACAATGCTCACTATTTCGCTACCATTGGTTAAAGGTTATGGTTATCAAACTAGGCCAAACCAGATCAAATAACTCCTAAATTAATATTGTGCTACCCATAATTGGCAATAATAAAAAAGGGTACAACTAGTCCCATGACATAAAAATCAACAAAGGACCGGATGCATCACTGCTAATCCATTATATCTTCCACCCCTACGCCGGGGTTTATTCCAGAATCCATGTAAATTAAAGAATTAAATTCGATAAAGATCCTAATGAAGCACGAAAACTGGAAAAAAATAACGATTTGATATCCTGGTAAAATATTTTTCACAGATGCACTAGGCAATTGCACTTCGCCCCGGGCACTCCAGTCAGCCTGGTGTTCATGGCTAATCTAACCTAACTACCCTGACGGTACATCGCCTAAGCCCCGGTCAGATACACCCTATGGCCGAGGGTTTAACACTAAGTCCATCGTATCGCCATAATTTTATTATAAAATCACCGTTATTAGCTAAGAATTACTAAGTCAGCGCGAGGCCAGCATGTTCTAATAAATTACAGAAAATAAACACCACACAATGTGTAGGCATAACCGCCAACTAAATCAAATTAACCGCAAAGCTCGTGAATAAACTACCAACAGAAATAATACGCACGGTCGATCATTCTCTAGATTTCTAAGCCATTTCATAAACCTTCGTAATTCTATTTTATACCCGGATACTTAGTGCCGTTGTCTTCGCCCAGTAGATTCTCAAGTCGGCTAGCAATCAGATAGCAAACGGAGCCTCACCCTAGGGTTTAAATGATATTCACCCATAGGTTTACGCTACATAAAATCCCAAAAACTGTACCTCGTTCATGAAATAAAATAAAAATCCTAACTCGTGTTATCGTTGCAACAGCGATCAGGGCCCCTATGTCGACACATTAACCGTAACTGTGAGTGCACTAAAACTAAATGGGTTAAACGTCTACACATGCACATGGTAAAATTGCTAAATACATAGCGTTCCCTCCTACAAGCAGTGCTACCATGAGGCTAGTGTGAAATAACATGCTCTAACACCCAGCACAAGTGCAACTATCAAAAGCAATAATAATCTTAAAATACAAGCAACAATTAGTAAATGGTTAATTTATACTGCAAATCGATTATTAATAATACACAAGGAAACAATACTCAGTGCAACGATTAGGCCCAACAGTCTAGCCGCCACACGGGCCGCAGGCATGGACCCGTGCATTTCCAGAGTCACCCGTATGCCAAGGCGCACTCGGGTTTATCACTCGGCCGCCTTAAAATAGCAGCCTAAACTCATAATTATTATAATAAACAACATTTAGCTACTTGGCAGTGGTAATTGCAATAATTAACCTAAAAACATGTCCTTACTTAACGGCAGAATAAATAAATCATTTCATACTTAATGGCAGAATAAATGAATCAGTTCATAATCTTCACTTTAACCCTGGAATTGGGTTCGCTAACAAGCTGGCTCATAACTCCTAATAATCACCCACACGCCCAGGCGCACTCGGGTTTATCAAATAAAATATCACTCTGAACAATAAAATAAACTCATAAACTCTCCGTACCACCAAATAATATTGATGGAATTTCTAACTCATAAATAAATATTCCAGCCTTTGCTTTTCTAAATCATGCTCCTGAGCATCGAGCCTGTGCAGGCTTGCAGCGAACCTGCTCACAACATGTTCAAAACTCAGGGTTCAGTCACCCCAGAACGCTAAATTTAATAAAAACGACCTTCAAAATAATTAATACAATAAACTACAATCACTGCCAATGTTATTTGCACTTCTAGGTAATAAAATCAAATTGAAATACGGATAATCACTTCGTCTGAGCTCGTGAAAAACCAGGCCTAGCCTGTCATTTTTGCATGCAATTTCGCTATCATATAAAACAATTTTAAAATCTCTGCAATGATAATTCATTTCTGTTCTAAAACATCTTTATATGTATCCTACGGTTTATAGTTCCATCTATCAATTAAATTTACTTTACTTACTAAATTACTCATTCTCACTACCGCACACGAAAATTTCACTCTGTTACTGTAGGTCCGTTGCCGATAAAATCCGGTGAAGGAATGACTTGCACTCCTCCCTCCGAGAGGTAATTCGCCAGACATAGTCTGGGTTGGAGGCTATCTCGCATCAGCTGTTCCAAGTTTCCAAAGTGGAGCCCCCTCTCTCACCCAGGAGGAAGAAAGTTACGTCACCCTCAAGTTGTAAACTCGACTGCTAAGGAGGGTTATGTTTATGTAACTAACGTAAATATAAGTTTATGCGTCACTCTACCGAAGTTATAATGGTCATAATATCCGTCAGCGGCCGTTTTATAGTCCACTATAACATCTTTACTTCTTTCGTCGCCGTTTATAACAGGTTCAGACGCGAGGTCAATCACCCGGCAAACTCTACCTTCATGGTAAACATAGGCTTTGATCGATTGAAAATCGCCGATAGACTCTAAGTGCATAGTGGTGAGTTGAAGACTTCATCGGATAGGTTTACTGAATTAATAAAACGTATTTCACCCAGTTACCTACTTGAAATCCTTGGCCCTTAACCCATAACCTACATTTGAAGGTTGGCCTAGACTCGGCTGCAGCCTAGGGCTAGCATAAATCTTTACCCCCTCTCAAAATAAGCTCATCACATATTCTTATGGAGAAAATGTTAATCTCCGTTAAAGATGAACGTAAATTAATAAAACTTGGTATGTAGCTTTACCTAGTTCAGTTATATTGATGTTTGTATAAAAAACCATTTTTTGTGTTCCTTGTTTCAGCAAACCCGCGTAAAAAGCCGCCATGTTATTCTTATGAAGAATAATTAAAATGTCATAAATTGTTTATTAATGATTGTATATTGATTAAACTTGGTATGTGGATTTATGTGGTATTAAGATACAAATACATGCATTGGAAATTCGCTGAGTACGCAGGTTTACTGCTACGGGGGCATTTTATTTTATCACTTTTGGGAGAGTTGACATCGGCACCAAAGCCTTTCTCGTACCCCAAAGGTACACACATAAACTGGGTTTAAAAACAAAAGAAATTTGGAGCTGAAAAGTGAGGCAGCAGAATAGCACAGACTTAGTAAAAGAAATTTGCCTAGCTTTAAAATACAACTGTATTACTAAGACAACAAGAAAAAAATGATAAACACACTGGAATGATAAACACCTAAGATGACTTTTTTACCCTACATAATAGTTGTTTTGAAAAAAATCTTTTCAAACCGTCCCAACAGAAAATCCATAGGTAACTGTGCACAATAACTGCCTCGCCTAGAAGCGGTTGTACTTACTACTCGGGGTCGGAGACGAGGTTCAGCACACTGAGCACGTCCTGCAGAAGGTCCGCCGAGATGAAGTTGTTGCCCTCGGGGTCGAAGCTCTTGAACACTCGCCGCGCCACCTTGGCAACATAAACAATGTATTTGTCAACACTTCAATTTTTAAATTTTTGAAGTAGGCCTTTCTAAGAAATACAACAGTTATCTTACCAAAATATTATAGTACAATTAATTGTGTTTTGCAAAGTATATAAAATCACTAACATGAAATATAAGACCTACTTGTTTAGCCTAAACCGTTTGTGTACTGTTCAGTTGTGTAAATCATTTATAAATCAGAACATAACATTATTTTAGAAACATCATTAGTGGGGGTGTGCGAGTACTCGAAACTTTGAGTTTTCGGCAGAGTATTTTAATACTCGAACTCGACTCGAAGTTTTGAAAACTACTCGAAAGTTCGAGAGAGTATTTCCCGCCGATTTCCGGACGATCACTAATGATTGCAATAGGCCATAACCCGTAGTAACGGCCGCGAAAGGCAATCGCATCACGTAAAATCGGCCAAAACATTACGACCGCGAACAATAGCGACCGGCCTAAACGCATAGTAACAGCCGCAAAAGGCGATCGCATCACGTAAAATCGCCCGAAAATGACGACTGCGAACGATTGCGACCGGCCAAAATGCGTAATAACGGCCGTAAAAGGTCAAATTCAATTCAAATTTAAATTCTTTATTTGCCATACTAATTTTTTTAAAAATCATTGACAATGTCATATATCAGGTGAAACCTACGTCATGCAAGCCATAGTACAAGCACTTACATTAAAAATATTGCAATTTCAAAATACACTGCTAAATAAAAGTTACCTTCAAAGAAATACATGAATATTATGAGATTAAATTAATTAATAATAATATCAAGTAAAAGAAAAATTATCTAAGTACCATTTCAAAAATATGAAACAGTATTAGAAACAAGAATATGGGACTCTGAATACATGAAATGTCATGAATTGCCTTAACATGAAATCTTTCTGATATTTAAAAATTTTTCTAGGCTGTAAAAAGGGTTGTTCAATAACCAGTTATATAGTTTATTTTTATACTGATTTTGGGTATACTGGTCAATCAGGTGCTTTAAAGCGTTGTATACCTTTAGTGATAAAACCACATGACTGTTTTGGGATTTACCCAAGCGGAAAAAGGGAATGTCTGCCTTATTCTTGTTTCGTGTATTGTGGTCATGTTTACTGGTATTAAATTTAAAATACTCGGGATGTTTTAGAATATAAATTGTGAGGTCAAACAGATACAAATTTATTACAGTCTGGATTTGAAAATTAATAAAAATGGGCTTACAATGTTCTCTGAAATGAGCTTTAGCAATAATTCTCATCACTTTCTTTTGTAGTATTAAGATGTCCTGAATTCTGGTGCAGTTTCCCCAGAGAACAAGACCAGACCATATCTCAGAATCGATTCAAAATAAGCAAAATATGCACTTTTTAGATAGTTTTCTGGGATAACATTACTGAGACGCCTCATGAGAAGGCAATCGCATCACGTAAAATCGGCCAAAAATGACGATCAGACTGCGTAATTTTGACCATAACTAACGATTTCGTCATCTAATATTGATTATAAGCAATGTCTGGACCAGGTGAAATTGGCCAAATGATAACCGGACCCTGTTTTGGCCGGGAACGAATGCCAAACTGTGTTTTATTTGTCAATACGCAATCTAGTTTGATTGTACTGGCCAAAACTTTGTATTGCTACTCATATATTAGTTAGAAACCATGTTTATGTTATCAAATCTAGGGTGGTATCCAAATCCTATTACACTATTTTAAACTACCAACTGATGGGAAATACTCGCTCGAAAATACTCAAAACTCAAAAATAATTGGCACTACTCGACTCGACTCGATTAAAAAAAATCACTACTCGCACACCCCTAATCATTAGTTGTATAGGCTAGTGTTGGTATATTTAAAATATAAAACCTTACCAGGCCCAAACATAACTCTCATCCGCCACCCGAGAAAATTTAAAAAAACCTAACTAGTTCCATCCAATTTGCTTAAATGACCTGTGACCAGCAATCCGCCAAAAAATGGAATGCAGGCCTATTACACTTGACACTTTCAGTGCTATCCCTCAAAAAGACATGGTGTTTTCTGCCCGACTTACCACCTTACACCAAGACACCAGAAAACGCTTAAAAATTCCAGAAATGGCTTGACCCATTCTTCACTGATAAGGAATTCTTATAGTGGAGAAACTAAACAGATATTCTTAAAGCAACACCATATGATTTTTGTTAATTTTTTCTTTAGTTTTGTTACTGTATAAACAATTTTTGTATTTTTTCTGATGCCGACACCATTCTCTATGATTGTGTGAATAATTAATTTTGTTCTTGTCTTTGTGAAGAAGAGAATAAGTAAGTAATCAATATGTAAACAAATCCAAAAAAAGACGCTTCATCACACTTGCTCACAATCAATTTTTAAGTGGCAACTCATTGTGTTTTTTTTTAGTGTGTTCTCATTGAGTGTGTTTGTTTGGAGTGTGTTCTCATTGTGTGTGTTTTTTTTAGTGTGTTCACATTGTGTGTTTTTTTATAGTTTACTCATTCAATGTTTTCATTGCCAAAAAGTAACTGACTTTTCTTGATGGTGTCCTATTTGAAACATTCTATAGCATATAAGTTGAGGTAGGCAGAACCTCACCTCCGTGGGGGTCTCCGCACTGACCAACTGCTTTTCGAAGGAGAATAGCACGGTGAGGTGGGTCTCGCTACCCAACACCCACACGGGGTTCATGGGGTTCTTGAGGAACGACCCCACCTCGCAATACCTGAGGTGCTCCAGAAGCGCCAGGAAACCCACCGCGCTCTGCTTGTCTATCCCCCGTAGTTCTGCAACAGGACTACAATCAGTACAACACCAACACGGGGGTTCATGGGGTTCTTGAGAAACGACCCCACCTCACAATACCTGAGGTGCTCCAGCAGTGCCAGGAAACCCACCGCACTCTGCTTGTCTATCCCCTGCAGTTGTACAACAGGACAACAGTCAGTACAACACCCACATGGGGTTCATGGGGTTCTTGAGAAACGACCCCACCTCGCAATACCTGAGGTGCTCCAGCAGCGCCAGGAAACCCACCGCACTCTGCTTGTCTATCCCCCGCAGCTTTGCAACAGGACTACAGTCGGTACAACACCCACACGGGGTTCTTGAGAAACGACCCCACCTCGCAATACCTGAGGTGCTCCAGCAGCGCCAGGAAACCCACCGCGCTCTGCTTGTCTATCCCCCGCAGCTTTGCAACAGGACTACAGTCAGTACAACACCCACACGGGGTTCTTGAGAAACGACCTCACTTCGCAATACCTGAGGTGCTCCAGCAGCGCCAGGAAACCCACCACGCTCTGATTGTCTATCCCCCGCAGCTTTGCAACAGGACTACAGTCGGTACAACACCCACACGGGGTTCTTGAGAAACGACCCCACCTCGCAATACCTGAGGTGCTCCAGCAGCGCCAGGAAACCCACCACGCTCTCCTTGTCTATCCCCCACAGCTTTGCAACACGACTACAGTCGGTACAACACCCACACGGGGTTCTTGAGAAACGACCTCACCTCGCAATACCTGAGGTGCTCCAGCAGCGCCAGGAAACCCACCGCCCTCTGCTTGTCTATCCCCCGCAGCTTTGCAACAGGACTACAGTCGGTACAACACCCACCCGGGGTTCTTGAGAAACGACCCTACCTCGCAATACCTGAGGTGCTCCAGCAGCGCCAGGAAACCCACCACGCTCTCCTTGTCTATCCCCCACAGCTTTGCAACACGACTACAGTCGGTACAACACCCACACGGGGTTCTTGAGAAACGACCTCACCTCGCAATACCTGAGGTGCTCCAGCAGCGCCAGGAAACCCACCGCCCTCTGCTTGTCTATCCCCCGCAGCTTTGCAACAGGACTACAGTCGGTACAACACCCACCCGGGGTTCTTGAGAAACGACCCCACCTCGCAATACCTGAGGTGCTCCAGCAGAGCCAGGAAACCCACCACGCTCTGCTTGTCTATCCCCCGCAGCTTTGCAACAGGACTACAGTCAGTACAACACCCACACGGGGTTCTTGAGAAACGACCCCACCTCGCAATACCTGAGGTGCTCCAGCAGCTCTACAACAGGACTACAGTCAGTACAACACCCACACGGGGTTCATAGGGTTTTTGAGAAAAGACCCCACCTCGCAATACCTGAGGTGCTCCAGCAGTGCCAGGAAACCCGCCGCACTCTGCTTGTCTATCCCCCGCAGCTTTGCAACAGGACTACAGTCGGTACAACACCCACACGGGGTTCTTGAGAAACGACCCCACCTCGCAATACCTGAGGTGCTCCAGCAGCGCCAGGAAACCCACCAAGCTCTGCTTGTCTATCCCCCGCAGCTCTACAACAGGACTACAGTCGGTACAACACCCACACGGGGTTCATGGGGTTCTTGAGAAACTATCCCACCTCGCAATACCTGAGGTGCTCCAGAAGCGCCAGGAAACCCACCACGCTCTGCTTGTCTATCCCCCGCAGCTCTACAACAGGACTACAGTCAGTACAACACCCACACGGGGTTCATGGGGTTCTTGAGAAACTATCCCACCTCGCAATACCTGAGGTGCTCCAGCAGCGCCAGGAAACCCACCACGCTCTGCTTGTCTATCCCCCGCAGCTCTACAACAGGACTACAGTCAGTACAACACCCACACGGGGTTCATGGGGTTCTTGAGAAACTATCCCACCTCGCAATACCTGAGGTGCTCCAGAAGCGCCAGGAAACCCACCACGCTCTGCTTGTCTATCCCCTGCAGCTCTACAACAGGACTACAGTCAGTACAACACCCACACGAGGTTCATGGGGTTCTTGAGAAACTATCCCACCTCGCAATACCTGAGGTGCTCCAGAAGCGCCAGGAAACCCACCACGCTCTGCTTGTCTATCCCCCGCAGCTCTACAACAGGACTACAGTCAGTACAACACCCACACGGGGTTCATGGGGTTCTTGAGAAACTATCCCACCTCGCAATACCTGAGGTGCTCCAGCAGCGCCAGGAAACCCACCACGCTCTGCCTGTCTATCCCCCGCAGCTCTACAACAGGACTACAGTCAGTACAACACCCACACGGGGTTCATGGAGTTCTTGAGAAACGACCCCACCTCGCAATACCTGAGGTGCTCCAGCAGCGTCAGGAAACCCACCGCACTCTGCTTGTCTATCCTCCATAGTTCTGCAACAGGGCTACAGTCAGTACAACACCCACACGGGGTTCTTGAGAAATGACCCCACCTCGCAATACCTGAGGTGCTCCAGCAGCGCCAGGAAACCCACCGCACTCTGCTTGTCTATCCCCTGCAGCTTTGCAACAGGACTACAGTCAGTACAACAACCACACGGGGTTCATGGGGTTCTTGAGAAACGACCCCACCTCGCAATACCTGAGGTGCTCCAGCAGCGCCAGGAAACCTACCGCGCTCTGCTTGTCTATCCCCTGCAGCTCTGCAACAGGACTCCGGTTGGTACAAAATTATAGCTGTACCGCCTCGTGGGATGTTTCAATAACCAAAACAACATTTTCAAGCAATACTATTTGATACAAAAAAATTATGAACAATTGGATCAAAATAATTTAGTTTAAAAGTTGGTTAAGCGATGAACAGTTATAATTTTAAAAAGTCTTTATTTGACAGGGAGAGGCATGCGCTACGCGTGTTAATTACTACGGGGCGATTCTTCTCCGCTGGATCAATCGCATTCAAGCTCAGCGCATGTCACGGTAGTCTCGCTGTTCACTTGGCCATTCAAAACTAAGAGGCACCAAGTTTGTGCGCTCTGCGCTGAGCTGGAGTAAAACGGCTTAGGTCTGCAAGTTCCAGGCCGGTGTGATCGTCTCAACCACCACTTATGGACGACTTCTAGGCGCATCCGAGTTGAAATTAACTTGGAGTAAAATATTCTAGAACTGGTTGTTAATTTATATTTTGTACAAGCCAACATCTCAAAATAAAATATGAATATCAAGAATACCGCTCCATACTTCCATTTATTAGTTTTGGTGACGGTACAAATTTAATTGATAGGAATGACAAACTGTAATTATTTAATTACAGTGTTACAATTAAGGCGTTTATCGGTCTAGGGATTCTGGGCGTCACATAGCCATAAAAAACAGAATCATCTTTACCAATAATATAGGTTGGTTTGTTGACCAAGGACAGTAGTGAAAGCAAGCAGAGATTTTTGTTCAGTAAGACAACACTCATACCTGTCCATTTCATTACTATCAGCTTAGGGCCACACAGCTTTAATTTTACTGATAGTTACAATAGTTGTACAGTATAGGTTTGGTCCTACACTATCTGCTGAGGTGAAATATCACTTGTACAACATGTAGCCAATAAACATTTCTGCCAAGCATTGTTAAGATAGTAAATCAGTTTACCGCTATCAATTGGAAAATAAATGCAACAAGAGTACTAATAATATCCTTCAAAGCCTTATTTGGTTTGGTATTTGGTTGGTGGTACTTTATGTTATGTTTTGTTGGATTTCTGGAGGTTTTTGCATGTTGAAATGCTGGTTCCTATCTTCTAAGGGTGGAACTATTGAAGATTTTTTATTATTGATTTGAGTGCTTCAGTAGTGAAAAGGTTCTGTATACAATTGTTAACCGTGGGTTGCGGCTTGTCGAGTTACTGTTTTTTTCTTTGATTTTACATAATTTGATTGTCCGATCATCCTTTTTCCCAGTGTCTCGTAAGTAGGCCCTACCACTGAGTGTTTTCATGGGTACAGTTGCTACAGGCCTGTTCACAGTGCTCCGCATGTATGGTAGGTAGTGCGAGAGAGATAGTGAATACCTCCCACCACTATACCCATCCTACGGTCGCGTACAATCAACTAAAAATGTTGCATGGACTGTAACGACTTCTGATATTTTTACGTATAATCTGCTTTGTTTACATTTTAGACCGGATGTATGAAATAATACCGAGCCGTTATAAATGAACGCTTATTGACGATATAACTAAGATCGGTCATTCGGATTAATGCTATTCACGTTTGACCTTTATGCCGAGTCTAGGGGAGCGAAGACGATCACGAGAATGTAGATGCGTATTTCGCTTCTGCTCGTGCAATTCCAGCTGATTACTTAGTATCGCTAAACGACTTGCCACTCTGCCGCATATCGCTCTCCCGAGTCCCGAGCGACTCGACGAACAGCACAAATGTAACGGTAGGCTGACTGTACTAAGACTTGGTGGAGGGGGACAGCTAGACACTCACTGAGGCCCCCGACGTCCTGGTCGTGGTTCCACACGTGTGCGACCGCCCGGCCCGTGATCATCAGGTTGATGAGGCATTGGCTGCCGTAGCCGTACTCCCCGTCTATCATCGGCTCCCCGACATCCGTCACCTCGGAGTGAAGCTGCTCCAGGCCCTCCACAACAACAACACATTACTGATAACAGGACGTTAGACAAATAAGCTAACTATAATAAATGTATCAGGAAACTGACACATACTTTATCCCTTTAAGCAACAACTTTAATGAACAAAATACTTTTTATTTACTAAATATAGAATATAAAGTACGGTAGAATGTACAGAAAATCTTCTAAAAAAGTTGTTTTCAGAAATATCCACCCAAATCCTCTTTTTAAAGGCACTACAGAATCCTTTGCTACACACAGTGGTTTTAAGAGGGGAAATGCCCCCTCATCCCACCAGGACAGTGGCAACATGTTTCGAATATCCTCTGTTGGTCAATGCTAACTTTACCTGCATATCAAGTTTTAACAAAACAGCGAATAAGAGAGAAATGGTAATTTTTGTATTTCACTTAAGAATAATATTGGACAACGTACTGCATTTACCACTAAATTTAAATTTAAATTTTCTCCGCAACCAGTAGGCTAATTGTAGAATAATCAGTCAAAATACTAAATTATTTAGTTTTTTTAATGGTGATAAGTAATCTTTTTTTACATTTTTTTATAATTAAAAAAACAGAGTTTTGAATGTTTATGCAAATTCAAAATATCCTTTATTCATTTATATACAATGTATACACAAATGGCGTTATGGTCCTGTAATTTCTGAACCGTGTTGGAAACCTAAAGCTTACCAAACCACCAAAGTTTAATCAAAATCGTTAGAGCCGTTTTTGAGAAATTTGGATTTTTCTTATTTTTTTGCGGTTTTTGGGGGAAAATTACGCTTAAAAATTAAAAATTTAAAAAACGCTTGGAGATAAGGTGGATTAGTACCTACTTACCAAATGTCATTAAAATCGGAAAACTGGTGTCGTCTCTATCTCTGTACGCATCCACACAGTCAGACATACACACCACACACACAGACAGACAGACATCATGTAAAAATCACTTCTTGGGGGTCAGGGAGCACCAAAACAAATACTTCCACTAACAACTCAAAATCAACAATTTTGATAAAAACAATACTTTCTCCTTATACTATGTATAGGGGGAGAAAGTAAAAAGTGAGTAAATATTTAGTACGTCATAGAATTCAATGATTATAATCCCAAACTGGATATAATCGACATAATTATAAAGGCCATTTGTCAAACCTCAGCCAAAGGGAGCAGATGTTTCTCAGTTTTTACAATTGTTTAATTATGTTTCAAATTAAGAACATTTTTTAATAGGATTTTATGGTTATTATTTTTTACATTCTCTAAGAAACGTACAATTTTGATGACTATGTTATTACCTAGTTATGCTGTATAGCATAATACAATAAAAAGAGTAGTGTTGACATTCTTACTTTGGTGTACATAACGGAATAAAGAAACAACAGAACACCGAAGGTTTCCCTCAGCATCTGTATCCTCTCCAGGTAGAAGGCTTCCACTTCATCACAACTGTCTACACTGTACACTCTGCAACCCAACAGAAACATGTCACATAGACTGGCTTGTAAAGGATGTCTGTCCCCCATTGCAGCAAACCTGCATGCTCGAATGGTACCTCACTACGTCATGAAGCTACTTACCAACTTTCATCAATGCATATTCATAAATAAGCGAGATATGACATTTTATTTATTCCCCATGATAAAAACATTAGGACTGAGTATGCAGGTTTGCTGCATCAAGGACCAAAAAATTGGGTTTTTATGCAAATTCCAATGGATCAACACCAGATGAAGCGACATACCAAGTTTTATCAATATAGCCTATGTTCATAAACAAGCGAGATATCACAAGTTTCTTATTCTCTATAAGAATAACATTATAGCTGCTGGGTACGCGGGTTTGCTGCCATGGGGACCACAAACAAATGGGTTTAGTATGTAAATTGGAGCCATCACTTGCACTCCATGTTTATATACTAATACAAGATTAAGTGCAAATACTCTACTCTGTAGTCCATACATAGTAAATTACATCATTAAATTAGTGTTGTGAGACGTAGTTTTATTTTGTCCTGCAATTAATTAATGGAATTTTTTTGGTAAAAAGACCAAGATTTGGACTGTTCCCTATCAAAACATTAAAAATGCTATTTCATACGCACAAAACATCATAGGCTAAGTATTTTCTCTAAATTACCAATTTCTATGTTTACTGCGATCAAATTAACTTTAGTTTGTACGTAGTAAGAACTATCACTTGTGCACAAACTAAAACAATTTGATTGTAAGCAACTTGTACCTGAGTTGTGAGTGAAAGTAGGTGTGGTCTAGTTTTGGTTCGGTTCCTCTAGACTCCGCACTGCTGACGTTTTGATCAGCCGTCTCGCTGTTGGGGGCCTGCTCTTGATCACTCATGTGCACCAAGCGGTACTTGTGTCCTCCGTACGCCTGGCAAAGGATCTCGCAAGCGGCACGAATCAACAGCCTGTTCACCCTCTCCGCCTCTGCCTGCGATCCAACAGGCAGTGTAGTAGTGACTTCAATGAAGCCATTCCAAAACATTTTCAGAAAAGTTGTGTGAGAGATGGAAATAACCATGCAAGTGGTTCAGCTTTGATCGGGGTAGCAAATACCGAGTAGTGGGAAAAGTCAGGAATAACGAGTTGTGGGGAGAGCCCGTAATACTGAGTAGCGGGGAGAGTCAGAAACACCGAGTAGGGAGAGTCAGTAATACCGAGTAGGGAGAGTCAGTAATACTGTTTAGTCGGTAGAATCAGAAATACCGATTAGTCAGGAGGGTCAGTAATACAGAGTAGGGAGAGTCAGTAATACCGAGAAGGGAGAGTCAGTAATACCGAATAGGGAAAGTCAGTAATACCAAGAAGGGAAAGTCAGTAATACCGAGTAGGGAGAGTCAGTAATACCGAGTAGGGAGAGTCAGTAATACCAAGTAGGGAGAGTCAGTAATACCAAGTAGGGAGAGTCAGTAATACCAAGTAGGGAGAGTCAGTAATACCAAGTAGGGAGTCAGTAATACCAAGTAGGGAGAGTCAGTAATACCGATTAGTCGGGAGAGTCAGAAATACCGAGTAGTCAGGAGAGTGAGAAATACCGAGTAGGGAGAGTCAGTAATACCGAGTAGGGAGTCAGTAATACCTAGTAGGGGCAGTAATACCGAGTAGGGAGTCAGTAATACCGAGTAGGGGGTCAGAAATACCGAGTAGGGAGAGTCAGTAATACCGAGTAGTCGGGAGAGTCAGAAATACCAAGTAGTCGGGAGAGTGAGAAATACCGAGTAGTCGGGAGACTCAGTAATACCAATTAGGGAGAGTCAGTAATACCAAGTAAGGAGAGTCAGAAATACCGAGTAGTCGTAAGAGTCAGTAATACCAAGTAGGGAAAGTCAGTAATACCAAGTAGGGAGAGTCAGTAATACTGAGTAATCGGGAGAGTCAGAAATACCAAATAGTCAGGAGAGTCAGATATACCGAGTAGGGAAAGTCAATAATACCAATTAGGGAGAGTCAGTAATACCAAGTAGGGAGAGTCAGTAATACCGAGCAGCAGGGAGTCTCAGTAATACAGAGTAGTTGAGAGAGCCAGTAATAACGAGTAGTGGGGAGAGTCCGTAATACAGAGTAGGGAGAGTCAGTAATACTGAGTAGTGAGGAAGGTCATAAATAACAAGTAGTGGGGAGAGTCAGAAATACCGAGTAGGGAGAGTCAGTAATACCAAGTAGGGAGAGTCAGTAAAACCAAGTAGGGAGAGTCAGTAATACCAAGTAGGGAGAGTCAGTAAAACCAAGTAGGGAGAGTCAGTAATACCGAGTAGGGAGTCAGTAATACCGAGTAGGGAGTCAGTAATACCGAGTAGGGAGTCAGTAATACCGAGTAGGGAGAGTCAGTAATACCGAGTAGTCGGGAGAGTCAGAAATACCGAGTAGTCGGGAGAGTCAGAAATGCCAATTAGGGAGAGTCAGTAATACCAAGTAGGGAGAGTCAGAAATATCGAGTAGTCGTGAGAGTCAGTAATACCAAGTAGGGAAAGTCAGTAATACCAAGTAGGGAGAGTCAGTAATACCATGTAGGGAGAGTCAGTAATACCGAGTAGTCGGGAGAGTCAGTAATACCGAGTAGCTGGAGAGTCAGAAATACCGAGTAGTCGGGAGAGTCAGTAATACCAAGTATTGAGAGTCAGTAATACCAAGTAGGGAGAGTCAGTAATACCAAGTAGGGAGAGTCAGTAATACCAAGTAGGGAGAGTCAGTAATACCGAGTAGTTGGGAGAGTCAGAAATACCGAATAGTTGGGAGAGTCTGAAATACCGAGTAGTCAGGAGAGTCAGAAATACCGAGTAGGAAAAGTCAATAATACCAATTAGGGAGAGTCAATAATACCAATTAGGGAGAGTCAGTAATACCAAGTAGGGAGAGTCAGTAATATCAAGTAGGGAAAGTCAATAATACCAATTAGGGAGAGTCAGTAATACCAAGTAGGGAGAGTCAGTAATACCGAGCAGCAGGGAGTCTCAGTAATACCGAGTAGTGGCGAGAGTCAGTAATATCGAGTAGTGGGGAGAATCCATAATACAGAGTAGGGAGAGTCAGTAATACTGAGTAGAGGGGAAGGTCATAAATAATAAGTAGTGGGGAGAGTCAGAAATACCGAGTAGTTAGAAGATTCAGTAATACCAAGTAGTACGGAGAGCCCGTAATACCGAGTAGTGGGGAGAGTCAGTAATACCGAGTAGAGGGGAGAGTCAGAAATATCAATTAGTGGGGAGAGTCAGTAATAAAGAGTACTGGGTAGAGTCGGTAATAGGCCTACCGAGTAGTGGGGAGAGTTAGAAATACTGAGTAACGAGGAGAGTCAGAAATACCGAGTAGTGGAAAGAGCCCGTAATACAGAGTAGTGGGGAGAGTCAGTAATAAAGAGTAGTGGGTAGAGTCCATAATAGGCCTACCAAGTAGTGGGGAGAGTCAGTAATACTGAGTAGCGAGGAGAGTCAAAAATACTGAGTAGTTTGGAAGAATCAGTAATACCGAGTAGTGGGGAGAGTCAGTAATACCGAGTAGTGGGAAGAGCCCGTAATACAGAGTAGTGGGGAGAGTCAGTAATACCAAGTAGAGGGGAGAGTCAGAAATATCAATTAGTGGGGAGAGTCAGTAATAAAGAGTAGCTGGTAGTCGGTAATAGGCCTACCGAGTAGTGGGGAGAGTCAGAAATACTGAGTAGCGGGGAGAGTCAGTAATACCGAGTAGCGGGGAGAGTCAGTAGTACCAAGTAGTGGGGAGAGCCCGTAATACAGAGTAGTGGGGATAGTCAGTAATACCAAGTAGAGGGGGGAGTCAGAAATATCAATTAGTGGGGAGAGTCAGTAATAAAGAGTAGCTGGTAGTCAGTAATAGGCCTACCCAGTAGTGGGGAGAGTCAAAAATACTGAGTAGCGGGGAGAGTCAGTAATAACGAGTAGTGGGGAGAGTCAGTAATACCGAGCAGCAGGGAGAGTCCGTAATTCAGAGTAGGGAGAGTCAGTAATACTGAGTAGTGGGGAAGGTTATGAATACCGAGTAGGTGGGCGAGTCAGTAATACTGAGTAGTGCGGAGAGTCAGTAATAGCAAGTAGTGGGGAGAGTTCCTAATACCGAATAGTGGGGAGAGTCAGAAATACCGAGTAGAGGGGAGAGTTAGAAATATCAATTAGTGGGGAGAGTCAGTAATAAAGTGTAGCTGGTAGAGTCGGTAATAGGCCTACCGAGTAGTGGGGAGAGTCAGAAATACTGAGTAGCGAGGAGAGTCAGTAGTAATGAGTAGCGGGGAGAGTCAGTAATACAGAGTAGGGAGAGTCAGTAATACAGAGTAGGGAGAGTCAGTAATACTGAGTAGTGGGAAAGGTCATAAATACCGAGTAGGTGGGCGAGTCAGTAATACCGAGTAGTGGGGAGAGTCAGTAATACAAAGTAGTGGGGAGAGTCAGTAATACTGAGTAGTGGGGAGAGCTTGTAATACAGAGTAGTGGGTAGAGTCCGTAATACCGAGTAGTAGGGAGAGTCAGTAATACCGAGTAGGGGGGAGAGTCATTAACACAACATAACATTAAAAACATTATCTGCCAAAACATTACTTTAGTTTATATTAGGGATGAGTCGATTCCAATTGTCGATTCTCGGTTCCACCGATGCTCAGGCTTAGAATCGAAATCGAGAATCTTTGGTCCAAAGTCGATTCCAGTTCTATCGATTCCAGGCCATCGGTACCGTACCAAAAAAACAACTTAGCGTGGGGAAAGAAACAGAGATAAACTAAACAACGTTTAACAAATTAAGTGGTTGAAATAAGACTCCTCCCGCCAACTAATCAATTCCTTTCCAGTCCCAAAATAACTCTCAACTAACACGATATAGGAGAATTGACAGGAGTTCTATTTATGGATGTACGTGAACGGAGAAAACAGATAAGGAAGCAAAGCTAGTGGCCTAGGTCAGTCGCCGAGCGACCCGATATATTTTGCCCCATTCTTAATGGCTGGTCTATTGTTCGGCATCCGGTCAAGGGTCCTGGTAATTTATTCAAGAATTTCTAGTACAAAATGCTAAAACTGAAATTAATTGTCATACAAAGACAAATGACGGCTCATTTTTGATGTTGTTTTATGTTGATTTCCTTCTTTCCCGACATTTTATTTCTTTCTATTCAAATTCCCCATTTTGCCAACTTTTTTGACTGCTAGACATCCTAAAATTTATTGTTATTCAATTTATTTAAAGTAGAAATTTAAAATTACAGTATATATAAAAACGTTGATATACAATCATTCAAAATAACTATATTTTAAAAACAAATTTTCCAATTTTTTACAAATTTAAACCTATTTCAACAAATATCATGGAAGATTTATGTAACTTAAAGCATACAAATTATCTGAAAAACAACATGCAATTCAACTTAATTTTTTTATTATTTATTTTTGAAAGTTTATTTTATTTTATTAATGAAAAATAATCATCAACCGATTGCCTCCTTTTATTAAATACAAATCCATTACTGGATTTAAACTTATTGTCTTTAAATAATTTTTAAAACATTACTTTGCTATTTCACCTGTTATTGGGAATCAATGGAATTGGAATCGAGAATCGATTTGTAGGAATCAGAACCTGAATCAGAATCGAAAAAAATTGGAATCGACTCATTTAATAAACAAACGGTATCAGGAAACTGACACATACTTTCTCCCTTTTAGCCCAACTTTAATGAATAAATTACTTTTTATTTACTAAATATAGAATACAAAGCATGGTTGAATATACAGAAAATCTTGATGATATTCCAATTCCAACTTAATGATATCATCCCCAACATTAGAACAAACAGAAGTGACCGCTTTTGTGGAACTCGGAAATTTGGGTAGCTACTTGCTAAACCAAAATTTAATATTAAATCATAAAAAAACAAATTTTATTAAATTTAAAACAGCACAAAATAAAGTTCACCCTGAACCAATAATAATGTATGACTCACAACTAATTGAACAAAAAACTAGTACAAATTTTCTGGGTCTAACAATAGATCAACATTTAGATTGGAATGAGCATGTCAGCAGAATATTAACAAAAATTAATTCTGGAATTTATGCCCTTACAAAAATGTCCTTTTATTGTAATGTTACAACACTAAGGGATATTTATTTTGCTTATATCCATTCTTTCATTTCATTCGGTATTTGTCTATTTGGAGCAACCAAAAAAGTTAATTTGGATAACATATTAAAACAGCAGAAGAGAGCAGTAAGAATAATGCTTAAACTAAACCATGATGATTCAGCCAAAGAACACTTAAAACAGTTAAAAATACTTACTGTATATGGGCAATACATTTTCGATTCTATTTTATTGGTCAAAAATAAAATGGCAAATGAAGTTTCTAACCAACCTGTGCATCATTATAATACAAGAAAAAAGAATGCGGTTATGCAGAATCATCATAGATTAAAATTGTATGAGAAAAGGCCCTCATACGCTGGGGAAAAATTTCTAAAAAGTATCCCAGAACAAATAAGAAATGAAAATACCCCCGTCGCAGCAAACCTGCGGACTCAGCGAATTTCCAATGCATAATATTTGTCTGAATACCACATAAAGCCGCAAACCAATTTTCATAAAAATATATTCACATATAAGCGATTTTAATTATTCTCCATAAGAATAACATTGGTAATGAGTATGTAGGTTTGCTGAAACAAGGAACAGAAACAATTGTTTTTTATGCAAATATAAATAGAATTTATCTAGGCGAAGCCACATACTAAGTTTCATCGATCTTCAATCATAAATAAGCGATATATGACATTCTAGTTATTCTCCATAAGAATAACATGGGGGCTGAGGAAGCAGGTTTGCTGCAACCAGGAAATAAAAAAATGGGTTTTTATGCAAATATCAATATAACTCAACAAGGTAAAGCCACATACCAAGTTGTATTAATTTATGTTCATTATTAAGGGAGTCAGTACATTTTACTTATTCTCCATAAGAATAACATGGGGGCTGAGTACGCAGGTTTGCTGCTACGGGAATAATCAACAAAAAATCAATTTTTTGTGCAAATATCAATATACCAGTACTACTTGAAGCCACATACCAAGTTTCATCAACATACATTAATAAATAATCGAGATATTAAATTTTATTTATTCTCCATAAGGATAACATTGGACAACGTACTGTGTTTAGCACTTCGAATATCTCTGCAACGGTTGGGCGTAGAATCACAATTTAAACACCAAAATGATTGTTTTGTGGAACTGAACAGATTGGTAAAAACAAATGTGAAGTTTACATTAAAATAAACTGAGGAAAAGCCAAAAACCTTTTTCCCATAAGATTAACATGGGAGATTTTATGAGCAGGTTTTTTTGGATTTTCTCCGCAACCACTTAACCTAGGTTAATAATTAAAAATACTAAATTATTTGTTTTTTAAGCTCTATAACTTGGTCAAAACCAAAATTAAGTTTTTTTAAAATTTTAGGGTAAAAAATGCAAAAAACTGATTTTTGGAAAATTTAAAACCCCCATAAACCCCCTTTCCCATGGTCCGATTTTTCTGGTTTTCGAACTTAAAGTCATGAATGTCATTTTAGACATTTGAGCCAAATTTCATCAAAATCGGACGTTTTTTACTCAAGTTATCGTGTTAACGGACACACACATATATATATATATATATATATATATATATATATATATATATATAGATATATATATACATATATAAAAATTTTAACGAATGGTGTTTTTGGCATCTGGGGACCTCAAAACAAAAAGTTATCATGGTCTCGGGCTTAAGTCTTACCATGAGACCTACGGTAATAGCTTCTTCCCTATTGGGGAAATTCGCTAAAAATCACATTAAATTTAGAAAACAACTAAAAGAATATTTAATTGAAGCGGCCATTTACTCTTTAGAGGAATTCTTCCATCTCCCTCTAAAGGGATTTAGTCTACATTAAGTCACGTATAAAATACAATTGTTTAAAGTGGAAGTTGAAATCCTTGATTAGCTCCTGCTGTACTTAATTAAGATGGTGATGCGATTGTTTGTTTATTAATTGTACCATTTTCGACGCTGTTCAAATGTTGTACTCTGTACTTCTTCATGAATAAAGATGATTGACTATTGACTATTGACTATTGACTTGTAAACAAGTTGTTTTAAAAAACATCCACCCAAATCCCTGCTTTAGAGGCACTACAGAATCCATTGCTACACTCGTGGTTTTAAAAGGGAAAATGCCCCCTATTCCCCCCCTCAGGGTTATTAAGGGGCAACATATTTTGAATTTCCTCTGTTGGTCAATGCTAACTTGACAAGCATATCAAGTTTGAATGAAATTTTCAGTAAATAAGAGAAATAGTAATTTTTGTATTCCCCATAAGAATAACATGGGTACAACTTACTGCGTTTACCGCAAAATGGAAATTTCAATTTTCTCTGAAACCAGCAATCGTAGAATAGTAATTCAAAATACTAAATTATTTAGTTTCTTGAGCTCTTTTTAATGGTGAATAGTAATATTTTTTTTACATTTAAGCCTTTTTATGAAAAATCCAAAAAACTGAACTTTTGATATTTTAAGTCCTGTAATTTCTGAATCTGAATTTTTACAGGAATGCGGGTGGTGTCATTTTGTTGGAAAACTAAAGTTCTACAAATGACTAAAGTTTAATCAAAATCGTTAAAGCCGTTTTTGAGAAATTTGGATGTTTCATGTTTTTTGGCGGTTTTTGGGGGATAATTACCCTTAAAAATCAAAAATTCAAAAAATAAAATAACGCCTGGAGATATCGTGGATTAGTACATACATATCAAATTTCATCAAAATCGGCCCACTGGTTAGGGCTGTAGCTCTGTACACACACACACACACACACACACACACACACACACACACACACACACACACACACACACACACACACACACACACACACACACACACACACACACACACACACACACACACACACACACACACACACACACACACACACACACACACACACACACACACACACACACACACACACACACACACACACACACACACACACACACACACACACACACACACACACACACACACACACACACACACACACACACACACACACACACACACACACACACACACACACACACACACACACACACACACACACACACACACACACACACACACACACACACACACACACACACACACACACACACACACACACACACACACACACACACACACACACACACACACACACACACACACACACACACACACACACACACACACACACACACACACACACACACACACACACACACACACACACACACACACACACACACACACACACACACACACACACACACACACACACACACACACACACACACACACACACACACACACACACACACACACACACACACACACACACACACACACACACACACACACACACACACACACACACACACACACACACACACACACACACACACACACACACACACACACACACACACACACACACACACACACACACACACACACACACACACACACACACACACACACACACACACACACACACACACACACACACACACACACACACACACACACACACACACACACACACACACACACACACACACACACACACACACACACACACACACACACACACACACACACACACACACACACACACACACACACACACACACACACACACACACACACACACACACACACACACACACACACACACACACACACACACACACACACACACACACACACACACACACACACACACACACACACACACACACACACACACACACACACACACACACACACACACACACACACACACACACACACACACACACACACACACACACACACACACACACACACACACACACACACACACACACACACACACACACACACACACACACACACACACACACACACACACACACACACACACACACACACACACACACACACACACACACACACACACACACACACACACACACACACACACACACACACACACACACACACACACACACACACACACACACACACACACACACACACACACACACACACACACACACACACACACACACACACACACACACACACACACACACACACACACACACACACACACACACACACACACACACACACACACACACACACACACACACACACACACACACACACACACACACACACACACACACACACACACACACACACACACACACACACACACACACACACACACACACACACACACACACACACACACACACACACACGGACACAAACACGGACACAGACAGACATCACGTAAAACCACTTTTTTGGGTTCAGGGAGCACCAAAACGAATATTTCCACTAACAACTCAAGTTGAAAATTTTGATGAAAACAATACTTTCTCTATATACTATGTATAGAGGGAGAAAGTAAAATACCCCCGTCGCAGCAAACCTGCATACTCAGCGAATTTCCAATGAATATAACACATTAAAACACTTAACAGCATTCATAAGACATGTATTCACAAACAAGCGATATTTAAAATATTAATTATTCTCCATAAGAATAACATTGGGGATGAGTTCACAGGTTTGCTGCAACAAGGCACACAAAGTAATGGGTTTTTATGCAAATATCAATAGAACTCATTTTAGTGAAGTCACATACCAAGTTTCATCCATATACATTCATAAATAAGCGATATATAACATTTTAAGTATTTTCCATAAGAATAACATGGGGGACCAAGTACCTAGGTTTGCTGCTACAGGAACCATAGGCAAAAAATTGTTTTTTTGTGCAAACAACAATAAACCACAACCAGATCAAGCCATATACCAAATTTCGCCAGTTTATGTTCATAAATAAGCGAGATATACAATTTTTCTTTTTCTCCATAAGAATAACATTAGACAACGTACTGTGTTTAGCACTTTCAATATCTCGGTAACCAATTGACGTAGAGCAATGATCAAAATACCAAATTGTTTGTTTTTTTAAGCTGAATTCAATGGTATAAATTAAAATTTTATTTAAATTAAAATTACATGTTAAAACCTCAAAAAACACATTTTTGGGGTACAAAACCCCCCAAAAACCCCCCTTTGGATGGTGCGATTCATCTGGTTTTCGAACTCGTTCAAATAAATGGAGCTTTACACATTTGTACTAAATTTCATTAAGATAGCACCTTTTTTACGAGAGTTATCGTGCTTACGGACACACACACACATATATATTTATATAAATTTGAACAAATGGTGTTTTTGGCATCTGGGGACCTCAAAATGAAAAGTTATCATGGTCTCGGGCTTAAGTCTTACCATGAGACCTACGGTAATAGCTTCTTCCCTATAGGGGAAATTCGCTAAAAGGAAGTTATTGCAATTACAGTATTTGAAATACAATAAAACCTTTCTTTAAAACCGGCTAAAAGGATGACTTTAGGCTTTAAATTAAATTTTCTAAATGAGAACACAAGTAAATTATTGGATCTATCAGTGACATAGCCTGGTTTTAAATTTGTATTCAGTTCTCCCTGCAGTTTGTATTTACTTTTTTTCTACTTATTTATTATCTTAGTGAATTTAAATGGACATTCTTTTTGTGTCTGATTCGTGGAAGTAATCACTGAAACTAATCTGCACATGTAAGAGCTAGGAGGTTAAGGTGGGCAAGCCATGCTAGGGAACCACCAGGAAGACCTACGAGAAGATGGTGGGACAGGACCATAGCTGACATAGCCCGCCTGGGACGCAGCAGATCAAGACAGGGTTTGAATGGCCATGGAAGTAAGAGTAAGAGTACAGTAATCACTGAAACTAATCTGCACATGTAAGAGCTAGGAGGTTAAGGTGGGCAAGCCATGCTAGGGAACCACCAGGAAGACCTACGAGAAGATGGTGGGACAGGACCATAGCTGACATAGCCCGCCTGGGACGCAGCAGATCAAGACAGGGTTTGAATGGCCATGGAAGTAAGAGTAAGAGTACAGTAATCGCTGAAAATAATAATTGATAACTGAATTCATTAATTCAATTCTTTCATTACTATTCAAATGGTAGAGAGAATAAGGATAATAAGAAGTCAATTTATGTTCCATGAAAAGAAATGCAAATTAATTTTGAGGATTAGTAACGAGTTCTCTCGATTCCTACTTTCTAAAGGAAAACTAAGTTGGCCCATGTCCATTGAAACAAATACTGACAAATACTTACGCCATTGACTATAGATACTGAAGGAGACAAACCATCGCCATTATAGAATGTGTCCCTAGCAGTTTTCTAGCGCCCCTGTTGGCTTCCCGCGGTACCAACAGAGGAAGGCTCAATGCAGTGGCGCTGCTGGCGGGAACGATTGGAAGATGCCCGCCACGCGCTCGTTGCGGTGGCGCGCGTGCGTGAGACGGCTCTCACTCAAGGCCGCTCTGGGCTCTGGGCTTGGACTTGGCCCACCGACTGTAGGCCCGGTATGCTCGGCTTGAACGCTTGAACTAGTATCGCTGCTGTTTACGTTTGGCAGGCCTTACCGCACCGCACAAAGGATTTGCCATGGATAACTAACGGAATAGGCAACATGAACATTTTTTGTATGGATGTAAGAAAATTATAATTTTACTTGGGCTGTTATAAAAAAACAACTCAAGTTTAAAATACAATTATTATTATTATTATTAGTAGTAGTAGTAGACCTATTATCTACATATTTTTAAAAAATCCGGCTTTTTGTTTACTCACTTCCTGAAGTTAATACTTAACCAATTTTTATGATTCTTTTTTATTTAAAAGATAATTTCAAGTTCTTAGTCGCTGTGAAGCGATAATTTAGATTTAGGCCCCAGAGGGCTCTGCCCCACGAGACGTCCAAGTTCCCATGTTATTCATATGGAGTAGAGTTTTATTTGGTTTATGCCATATGTGTTTTTTCTTAATTCAATAAACAGCTGTTATAAGGATCGTATCCGCAAATTTTTGCGGGGGAGCAGCTCGTTATTATTAGTGAATTTCCTATGGAAAAGTGAACTATTAGCATGACCCGCACGGTGAGACTTAAGCCCGGGACCACCAGAAAAGTTCCTAACGTGACCCCCTGAACACGTTTTGAGGGGTCTCTAAAAACTTTATATTTGAGATAACTCTAGCGGTCGCAGTTTTTGACCGATTTACTTAAAATTTTGTGGTGACATTCCTTTTTATAATCAGTTGGACAAGTTCGTTGGGCAAAACAATCGGAAAACTCTAACCCCCTTTTTAGGGGATCTAAGTTTTCAAATTTTGAGTTTTCGGGCTAAAAAAAGGGTCAGAAAAGCCCCAAACGAACACATATTGCACATTAACTTATTGTAAGTAAAAAGCCAAGGATTTTAAACCCTCCCTCATCATTCTAGCACAAGTACTTACCGAGTTATTAAAGACAATGTTAATTGTCAAAATACAGTACGTTGTCTTATGGGAATTTAACACTGGGCTATCTTAATATCGTTTTATCACACCCCATACCCCTCTACCAACTTCTAATCC
Source organism: Allygus modestus (assembly GCA_963675035.1). Classification (NCBI taxonomy): domain Eukaryota; kingdom Metazoa; phylum Arthropoda; class Insecta; order Hemiptera; family Cicadellidae; genus Allygus; species Allygus modestus. The sequence goes on from OY776112.1 coordinate 354,771,993, forward strand.
CGGTTATCCCGATAATACCTCCTTCTAACTTTATAATTTACAACATTGGCATCCTATTAGTGAATTTAAATATAACCAGGAGCATCAAAACAGCCAAAAAAACAATTTTTTCAATTTAAAAAAAATGTAACCAGTATTGGTTTAAACCCGTTATTTAATCTTTTAAGGTTTTAATGCGGAAATTCACTTCCCTCACGTCAGCGTGCTGCGTGCGATCTCGTATTATTAGTGAATTTCCTATGGAAAAGTGAACTATTAGCATGACTCGCACGGTGAAACTTAAGCCTGGAACCACCATAGAAGTTCCTAACGTTACCCCTGAACACGTTTTGGGGTGTAACTAATACACAGGGTGTTACAAAAATGCGTAGCGCACTATGCAGAACCGGATTCTACATACAAAAACGAGTCGAAAATGTACAGTAACATTTTTGCGATTTCGGATTAGTTATTCGTAATCCGCCATTTTGTATTTTTTTGAAAATAATTAATAATTCAAAAACCCTTCGAGATATTTTTTTGAAATTTGGTATAAACTTTAAGTTTCTGGTTTTTAACATTTTCCAAAAACAATTTTTATTTAACTTATCAAATTTCAAAATGGCGGCCATTTAAATATTTCAAAGTCAAATTCCATGAAAAATAGCAACTAAAACAAAATTTTATAAGACATAAAATTTAAAGCACTTTGTAATACAAATCTAATGACATTTTTACTGTAAAAATCGATTAATAAATAAAAAAGATATGGTAATTTTTTTATAATGAATTTCAAAATGGCGGCCATATACAAATTTCAAAGTCATATTCCTGGAAAACTAGCAACTAAAACAAAATTATACACCACATAACATTTAAAGGACTTGGTCAAATGCACTAGGGAATTTGACTTTGAAAATGTTATGTGGCCGCCATTTTGAAATTTATTATAAAAAATTGCCACAACATTTTTGTTTATTAACCGATTTTTACAGTAAAAATGTCATTGGATTTGGTTTACAAAGTGTTTTAAATTGTATGTCTTGTAAAATTTTGTTTCAGTTGCTAGTTTTCATGGAATTTGACTTTGAAATATTTAAATGGCCGCCATTTTGAAATTTGATGTTTAATAAAAAATATTTTTGGAAAATGTTAAAAACCAGAAACTTAAAGTTTATACCAAGTTAAAAAAAAACTCGAAGGGTTTTTGAATTATTAATTATTATCAAAAAATACAAAATGGCGGATTACGCCTAAACTTAGCCGAAATCGAACAAATTTTACTCTACATTTTCAACTTGTTTTTGTATGTAGAATATGGTTCTGCATAGCGCGCTACGCATTTTTGTGACACCCTGTATATACAGGGTGAGGCAGACCACCCGTCCAGCTTGTATAACGGGAGAACGGTTTGGTCTAAAGTCATCAAACAAAATTCTTCCTGACTAAACCGCATATGGGCTATCTATTGAAAATATTTTCATCAAAATCCATGTACAGAATGTTCCAAAACTAAAGGTCACGGGTTCGAGTCTCAAAATTTTCTTATATAAACATAGTGAATATTATAATGATTTTTAAGGCTTTGTTAAAATAAACATTTTGGCGAAAACAGAATTCACTTAACTTTATCCGTTTCAAAATGGCGGCCATTTTCGTGTAAAATATTGACATTTACGGAATACCCTGTATTTTCTAAACCACTACTCATATCTTTGTTCCGACTTAAATGTCTTACTCGTGATAAACTCAGCTTTACTCTGGCATTCTACATGACAGGTTTTTTTGAGAAAATCTATATATAAAAAAAAATTATTTTGAAAAAGCCTATATGCCCAAAATTCAAAAAAGTCATATGATAGCATATGTCAAAAAGCGTGCCATTGAAAAGGTCTTGTAAATCCTAGCAACTTTCTAATTTACACCAACCTTGTATCTCTTTTAGTTTAATCAAAATCGTTAAAGCCGTTTTTGAGAAATTTGGATGTTTCATGTTTTTTGGCGGTTTTTGGGGGATAATTACCCTTAAAAATCAAAAATTCAAAAAATAAAATAACGCCTGGAGATATCGTGGATTAGTACATACATATCAAATTTCATCAAAATCGGCCCACTGGTTAGGGCTGTAGCTCTGTACACACACACACACACACACACACACACACACACACACACACACACACACACACACACACACACACACACACACACACACACACACACACACACACACACACACACACACACACACACACACACACACACACACACACACACACACACACACACACACACACACACACACACACACACGGACGGACACACGGACACACACACAAACAGACACACACACACACACACACACACACACACACACACACACACACACACACACACACACACATACACACACACACACACACACACACGGACACAAACAGACACACACACACACACACACACACACACGGACACAAACACGGACACAGACAGACATCACGTAAAACCACTTTTTTGGGTTCAGGGAGCACCAAAACGAATATTTCCACTAACAACTCAAGTTGAAAATTTTGATGAAAACAATACTTTCTCTATATACTATGTATAGAGGGAGAAAGTAAAATACCCCCGTCGCAGCAAACCTGCATACTCAGCGAATTTCCAATGAATATAACACATTAAAACACTTAACAGCATTCATAAGACATGTATTCACAAACAAGCGATATTTAAAATATTAATTATTCTCCATAAGAATAACATTGGGGATGAGTTCGCAGGTTTGCTGCAACAAGGCACACAAAGTAATGGGTTTTTATGCAAATATCAATAGAACTCATTTTAGTGAAGTCACATACCAAGTTTCATCCATATACATTCATAAATAAGCGATATATAACATTTTAAGTATTTTCCATAAGAATAACATGGGGGACCAAGTACCTAGGTTTGCTGCTACAGGAACCATAGGCAAAAAATTGTTTTTTTGTGCAAACAACAATAAACCACAACCAGATCAAGCCATATACCAAATTTCGCCAGTTTATGTTCATAAATAAGCGAGATATACAATTTTTCTTTTTCTCCATAAGAATAACATTAGACAACGTACTGTGTTTAGCACTTTCAATATCTCGGTAACCAATTGACGTAGAGCAATGATCAAAATACCAAATTGTTTGTTTTTTTAAGCTGAATTCAATGGTATAAATTAAAATTTTATTTAAATTAAAATTACATGTTAAAACCTCAAAAAACACATTTTTGGGGTACAAAACCCCCCAAAAACCCCCCTTTGGATGGTGCGATTCATCTGGTTTTCGAACTCGTTCAAATAAATGGAGCTTTACACATTTGTACTAAATTTCATTAAGATAGCACCTTTTTTACGAGAGTTATCGTGCTTACGGACACACACACACATATATATTTATATAAATTTGAACAAATGGTGTTTTTGGCATCTGGGGACCTCAAAATGAAAAGTTATCATGGTCTCGGGCTTAAGTCTTACCATGAGACCTACGGTAATAGCTTCTTCCCTATAGGGGAAATTCGCTAAAAGGAAGTTATTGCAATTACAGTATTTGAAATACAATAAAACCTTTCTTTAAAACCGGCTAAAAGGATGACTTTAGGCTTTAAATTAAATTTTCTAAATGAGAACACAAGTAAATTATTGGATCTATCAGTGACATAGCCTGGTTTTAAATTTGTATTCAGTTCTCCCTGCAGTTTGTATTTACTTTTTTTCTACTTATTTATTATCTTAGTGAATTTAAATGGACATTCTTTTTGTGTCTGATTCGTGGAAGTAATCACTGAAACTAATCTGCACATGTAAGAGCTAGGAGGTTAAGGTGGGCAAGCCATGCTAGGGAACCACCAGGAAGACCTACGAGAAGATGGTGGGACAGGACCATAGCTGACATAGCCCGCCTGGGACGCAGCAGATCAAGACAGGGTTTGAATGGCCATGGAAGTAAGAGTAAGAGTACAGTAATCACTGAAACTAATCTGCACATGTAAGAGCTAGGAGGTTAAGGTGGGCAAGCCATGCTAGGGAACCACCAGGAAGACCTACGAGAAGATGGTGGGACAGGACCATAGCTGACATAGCCCGCCTGGGACGCAGCAGATCAAGACAGGGTTTGAATGGCCATGGAAGTAAGAGTAAGAGTACAGTAATCGCTGAAAATAATAATTGATAACTGAATTCATTAATTCAATTCTTTCATTACTATTCAAATGGTAGAGAGAATAAGGATAATAAGAAGTCAATTTATGTTCCATGAAAAGAAATGCAAATTAATTTTGAGGATTAGTAACGAGTTCTATCGATTCCTACTTTCTAAAGGAAAACTAAGTTGGCCTATGTCCATTGAAACAAATACTGACAAATACTTACGCCATTGACTATAGATACTGAAGGAGACAAACCATCGCCATTATAGAATGTGTCCCTAGCAGTTTTCTAGCGCCCCTGTTGGCTTCCCGCGGTACCAACAGAGGAAGGCTCAATGCAGTGGCGCTGCTGGCGGGAACGATTGGAAGATGCCCGCCACGCGCTCGTTGCGGTGGCGTGCGTGCGTGAGACGGCTCTCACTCAAGGCCGCTCTGGGCTCTGGGCTTGGACTTGGCCCACCGACTGTAGGCCCGGTATGCTCGGCTTGAACGCTTGAACTAGTATCGCTGCTGTTTACGTTTGGCAGGCCTTACCGCACCGCACAAAGGATTTGCCATGGATAACTAACGGAATAGGCAACATGAACATTTTTTGTATGGATGTAAGAAAATTATAATTTTACTTGGGCTGTTATAAAAAAACAACTCAAGTTTAAAATACAATTATTATTATTATTAGTAGTAGTAGTAGTAGACCTATTATCTACATATTCTTAAAAAAACCGGCTTTTTGTTTACTCACTTCCTGAAGTTAATACTTAACCAATTTTTATGATTCTTTTTTATTTAAAAGATAATTTCAAGTTCTTAGTCGCTGTGAAGCGATAATTTAGATTTAGGCCCCAGAGGGCTCTGCCCCACGAGACGTCCAAGTTCCCATGTTATTCATATGGAGTAGAGTTTTATTTGGTTTATGCCATATGTGTTTTTTCTTAATTCAATAAACAGCTGTTATAAGGATCGTATCCGCAAATTTTTGCGGGGGAGCAGCTCGTTATTATTAGTGAATTTCCTATGGAAAAGTGAACTATTAGCATGACCCGCACGGTGAGACTTAAGCCCGGGACCACCAGAAAAGTTCCTAACGTGACCCCCTGAACACGTTTTGAGGGGTCTCTAAAAACTTTATATTTGAGATAACTCTAGCGGTCGCAGTTTTTGACCGATTTACTTAAAATTTTGTGGTGACATTCCTTTTTATAATCAGTTGGACAAGTTCGTTGGGCAAAACAATCGGAAAACTCTAACCCCCTTTTTAGGGGATCTAAGTTTTCAAATTTTGAGTTTTCGGGCTAAAAAAAGGGTCAGAAAAGCCCCAAACGAACACATATTGCACATTAACTTATTGTAAGTAAAAAGCCAAGGATTTTAAACCCTCCCTCATCATTCTAGCACAAGTACTTACCGAGTTATTAAAGACAATGTTAATTGTCACAATACAGTACGTTGTCTTATGGGAATTTAACACTGGGCTATCTTAATATCGTTTTATCACACCCCATACCCCTCTACCAACTTCTAATCCCGGTTATCCCGATAATACCTCCTTCTAACTTTATAATTTACAACATTGGCATCCTATTAGTGAATTTAAATATAACCAGAAGCATCAAAACAGCCAAAAAAACAATTTTTTCAATTTAAAAAAAATGTAACCAGTATTGGTTTAAACCCGTTATTTAATCTTTTAAGGTTTTAATGCGGAAATTCACTTCCCTCACGTCAGCGTGCTGCGTGCGATCTCGTATTATTAGTGAATTTCCTATGGAAAAGTGAACTATTAGCATGACTCGCACGGTGAAACTTAAGCCCGGAACCACCATAGAAGTTCCTAACGTTACCCCTGAACACGTTTTGGGGTGTAACTAATACACAGGGTGTTACAAAAATGCGTAGCGCACTATGCAGAACCGGATTCTACATACAAAAACGAGTCGAAAATGTACAGTAACATTTTTGCGATTTCGGATTAGTTATTCGTAATCCGCCATTTTGTATTTTTTTGAAAATAATTAATAATTCAAAAACCCTTCGAGATATTTTTTTGAAATTTGGTATAAACTTTAAGTTTCTGGTTTTTAACATTTTCCAAAAACAATTTTTATTTAACTTATCAAATTTCAAAATGGCGGCCATTTAAATATTTCAAAGTCAAATTCCATGAAAAATAGCAACTAAAACAAAATTTTATAAGACATAAAATTTAAAGCACTTTGTAATACAAATCTAATGACATTTTTACTGTAAAAATCGATTAATAAATAAAAAAGTTATGGTAATTTTTTTATAATGAATTTCAAAATGGCGGCCATATACAAATTTCAAAGTCATATTCCTGGAAAACTAGCAACTAAAACAAAATTATACACCACATAACATTTAAAGGACTTGGTCAAATGCACTAGGGAATTTGACTTTGAAAATGTTATGTGGCCGCCATTTTGAAATTTATTATAAAAAATTGCCACAACATTTTTGTTTATTAACCGATTTTTACAGTAAAAATGTCATTGGATTTGGTTTACAAAGTGTTTTAAATTGTATGTCTTGTAAAATTTTGTTTCAGTTGCTAGTTTTCATGGAATTTGACTTTGAAATATTTAAATGGCCGCCATTTTGAAATTTGATGTTTAATAAAAAATATTTTTGGAAAATGTTAAAAACCAGAAACTTAAAGTTTATACCAAGTTAAAAAAAAACTCGAAGGGTTTTTGAATTATTAATTATTATCAAAAAATACAAAATGGCGGATTACGCCTAAACTTAGCCGAAATCGAACAAATTTTACTCTACATTTTCAACTTGTTTTTGTATGTAGAATATGGTTCTGCATAGCGCGCTACGCATTTTTGTGACACCCTGTATATACAGGGTGAGTCAGACCACCCGTCCAGCTTGTATAACGGGAGAACGGTTTGGTCTAAAGTCATCAAACAAAATTCTTCCTGACTAAACCGCATATGGGCTATCTATTGAAAATATTTTCATCAAAATCCATGTACAGAATGTTCCAAAACTAAAGGTCACGGGTTCGAGTCTCAAAATTTTCTTATATAAACATAGTGAATATTATAATGATTTTTAAGGCTTTGTTAAAATAAACATTTTGGCGAAAACAGAATTCACTTAACTTTATCCGTTTCAAAATGGCGGCCATTTTCGTGTAAAATATTGACATTTACGGAATACCCTGTATTTTCTAAACCACTACTCATATCTTTGTTCCGACTTAAATGTCTTACTCGTGATAAACTCAGCTTTACTCTGGCATTCTACATGACAGGTTTTTTTGAGAAAATCTATATATAAAAAAAAATTATTTTGAAAAAGCCTATATGCCCAAAATTCAAAAAAGTCATATGATAGCATATGTCAAAAAGCGTGCCATTGAAAAGGTCTTGTAAATCCTAGCAACTTTCTAATTTACACCAACCTTGTATCTCTTTTAGTTTTTCTGCAATCAGCAAAAAACCTTAATTTCCAGCATGTAATTGTAAATAGCATATAAAACGAATGTGGCCACAGAATACATGCAAGTGTTATGCAATTTAACATGCATTTCATATGGGAAAATAAAGTTTTCTGTTGATTGCATAACGTACTGTGTTTACTCAATCTTTATTTTCTTTAATAACTCAGTAAATATTGGTGCTAGAATGATGAGGGAGGGCTTAAAATTTCTGCCTTTTTAATTCCTATAACTTAATATGCCTTACTTTTACATTAGGGGCTTTTCTGACCTTTTTTGGGCAACAGTTACATCAAATGAAGGGAACATATCCAATTATAGTTAAATAATTTTCGGAACTCGATATTCATTCCAGAACAGTTAGAAACATTCAGAATAATTAATACAGTGTCTTAGAGAAACTTATAAAATACCAATGATGTGTTATATTGAGCCAGGGGAGCCTACCAGAGAATAATTGCAACCTTGTATTACCGCTCAAGGGCGTACCGACGTCGAACTCGGCGCTCACATGACTGCTTGCATCTACTGTCTTCTGCCTAACTGGGCACATTCCCGACACAGGGTTTTTATACACCAGTACTCTTCACCACAACATCCCAATTGATTCGACCAATAGCGACTTATTAAGCACGATCACCAAATATGGCAAGACTGAGGCCAACCCATGGTTTGGTGTTCCACAGTCACCCTATGATTTTGCACAACGATTTTGCTATGATTTGTGCTTTACGTCTTACTTTTGGAGAACATGAGCATAGCGTACTAAAATGTAATTTAAATTTGAATTCAAACCAGTTAAGCTTAGCATTGGTATCACAGTCAACTAGGACAGTAAAAGAACTTATCAAATAGAATGAATTTTGAAACCTAGATTTGAGGCCCACAACACATGTTTGTGATTTAAATGTCATTACGAAATGTTGTAATTTTGTATTACAAAACGTTGTTCTGTAAAATTATATTAAGTATTACAATAAATATGTTTGTATCGGACAGATTTTTTATTAATATAGTGCCTATTTCTCTAATAAGACCACGTCACTAAATCTGTCATTGAAATGATTGCGAATTGTTAACGGGATAAATCCAGCATATTTTTTTGAATTTCATATTTAGTATGTCATGAAAATACTATACTTGTACGGTACTCCAAATAAAAACATTTTTATGCGCGTAGAGTGCCGTCCCGTCCGAGGCGCTGATATCACCCACACAAATGACGGTCTATGCAGCAAATACCACGCTGGTCATATTTGACAAAATGATTGTAAACATCATACAAAAAATAGGTATAAGGAAACTTATTTTAACCCGATGTAAACAGGCGATCTTCAGATATCAAAATGACTTGATGAAGTGCGGCTTTGAATGCTATGAACATAGAATTTTTATCATTAAGAAATTGATCACAGCTAAACTCCAGTGTACGTTGCAGGAGCAATCAAAGGAAATGAGACAACCTGGACGAAAATACCGGGGGTTTTACCAAAAGATTAAGCTCTTGGAGGGCAAATAAATTTATTTCAAATCTGGTATGTTTTTTATATTTTTCACCTGTCATCATCAATACAATAATGCATTTGTGAATTGAATTTTAGCCTAAATTAGGCTAATTGAACAGTAGTTATAATAGTTTGTGAAACAACGATTATTTATTTCATATTTTTAGCATACAGTACATTTGAAAGATGATTTTGGTTCTAGTCCTCTTTGAAATAATAATACATTTGTTCATAAAATACTAAAGACTACAAACGCGTTAATACTTTCTTTAAATGATGTGATGTAAGGAGAAACTATTTTAACTACATATTGAGTAGATATAAAACAGTTTTTTGAACGGTATTATATAAAATCCTCCCACTAAATGTCAAGCGTTGCTAAACTACTGTTTTAAAGATCACACAATAATACTAGACTAGCAATCAGGAGGTGCAACCGTCGGCGTCGTCACCGAGTCGCGCCGCGCTGACCACCGCTCTCCGCTACAATAAACGAAGAAACGAAGCCAGGTTGGCGCGGGCGGCCGGGTCTGTGTCTGTATCCAGTGATGTGAGGGGGTGGGGTAAGAGAGCAAGAGAGGTATGTAGCGGTGAGGGTCGCGGGGTGAAGGGGGCAGGGGGGGCAGTGCGAGAGAGAGAGCGCGCGATAGTCGACTGCAGCAAACTCTGGCGGCAGGAAAAGGAACTACGTGTTACCGACCGACTTAGTATACCTTTGAGGCGGACAACCGCGCCGTATCGATGGAACGTCTACTTCAGTATCCATAGTCAATGCTTACGCCTATAGTAAAATTACAATACAATTTAAATAAAAGCAGTTAAATGTAAGGAATATAAAACAGAGGTACTTGATAGCACTGACCTCTCTCCAATTACTTGTCCACGTTTCAGACACCAGAGACTTGATGATGAATGCTTGCACTGGAGCCAACACGGCGCACGGGCCGCCCTCCCACTGGACTAGGGCGGTTGGCTCATCGGCGCTGAAGTGGAATCCTAGAAAAGAGGACCTTAATGTAATAATGTATAATACCCCCGTCCAATGCATCTACATCTTAATACCACATAAAGCCGCTTACCGAGTTTCATACAAGTATATTTACGACTATGTAATTATTCCCTATAAGAATAACATTGGGGATGAGTACGTAGGTTTGCTGAAACAAGGAATGTTTTTACAAACAATAGGTGAAGCCACATAGCAAGTTTTATCAATATAGGCTACACTCATAAATAAGATAAATAAGTTTCCACAGGCTCTTAACATTTTAATTATTTTCCATTTAAGAATAACGTGGGAGCTGAGTATGCAGGTTTGCTGCAACAACGAACACAAAAAATATGTTTTTGTGCAAATATCAATATAAGTTAACTCAACTAGGTGAAGCTACATACCGAATTTCGTAACAGCTGTTTAGTATAACTAACTAAAGGCAGTCCCACACTTCTCGCGAACACGCCCGAACATTCGGAGTATTCGCGAGAAGTGTGGGAGCTGCACACTTTTGAATACATACAGGAACATTCGGGAGAATGTTCGGCCGAATGTTCAGGCCTTTCGCGAGAAGTGTGGGACCACCTTAACATACTAACCCGACTTGGTTTTAAATATTTAGGTTGGTGATTGAAAATATTGATTCTAAGAACTATAGTTTAGTAACAGTTGTGTTTGTATTACAAAAATTATAAACACAAGTTACTATATTTAGAACAAGAATCATCACGTTAGTATTGTATTATTAATTCCCAAAAAGGTTATAGGCCTACCTACCCATTACAATTAGGTAGTTATGTTTTATTTACATTTATCTTAGCTAAAATAAACCATAATTCTTTTTAAAATCGGCAAATCAATCATAGCAATCCTGGTATTTAATCAGGTTGTTTTAATTGTTATTCACTCTGATCTATAGCACTGATTTAAGTTTCTGTATTTATTAATATACTTTGACAAAGTTCACAGTAACCTAGTTCATTGCAATTACAGCTAGGCCTACCGGGTACCTACTTCACATCAATTTTCAAAATAAAAATGGAAAAAATAACAATATAATCGATAAATCAATATTATTGATTAATTTATTTCTGTGGAATGAAACAATCTACTTGATATATCGATAATTTTAATCAATCTTTTCAATCTAATGAATATGGGACGTAAACTAAATGCAGCTGTTTGGATTAGTTTGGATCTGCTAACGTTTAATACAAAATGCCACTAGCAACAATAAGCAAAAAGAAGAAAGGAATATCTTGTTGGTTTTCAAGTGCCTGCTATTTAATAATCAAGATGCATTATTATTTGTCCGACTCGCCTTTAAACAGTGCAGGGTAAACTGTGTATGTCAACAAACCAAATGATTTTTTACATCCAATTTCAGCACATCCAAAGATTCAGAATACTTAATTTAAGTTCCCCGAATGAACAGTTCACAGTTAGCCCAATAAGCAGGGATAAACTAACTTAAACTGAGCTAAGAATTAAATCAAATTCATCTTTATTCCAATCATTCTAGATTTCTAACCATTTCAGAACGCTGCAAAAATTACCAAACTGAGAATATCATTGAACTTTAAAGTTAAAACGACTAACTTCCAAAACAGGCCCTAAATACATCTTCCTATACTTAGGTACCTACCGGTATTACAAAATAACAATATGCGACAGCGGTTAAGGTTAACCGTGTCACCAAGGAGGTTTATTATATAAGTTAACTGGAGGAAACATTGCTTCACTATTTTTGTCGAAAAAGCGAGCCAGTGATTTTGTCAGGTTGGTACACTGGTGAGGCAAATTTCTCGTTCTTTGAACTTCGGTATCCAAATTGGTTGTTTTATTTCTATAAGTGAATCTACTCATACAAATCACTGGAACAAAAGTAATAAAGTTGGAACAAATTAATTTTATTTATGCATCTACTGCACTCTTATCTTGAAATATGATAAATTATGAGCAAATAAACAAATACAAGTTGATTAATGTTCAAATCATGAGCAGGTATTTGTTTGAGTCACTTTGTCGACTCGTTCGATTTCAGCGAGTAGTTCTTCTCCTCACCAAAATTTGGCAAAGAACAGCTCGCAATTTTGTTCATCGGTGTCGTCTCTAGATCTCGTCGTGTGTGACCGACTCCGCACAAGATAAAAATAACAATACCAAGCTCTAAATGTCAAAGTAGGCTCAGCGAGGGTACAGTTTTATAAGCGGCCACCAACTAATCGGTTGAGATATACCGATCTTAAACATTCTATATATCGAATCTCATTTTGAATCGATCTTTAACCTAAATAACACAACACCCAAACATTCTAGTTCTCATAGCGTGTGTTGAACAAGTCTCTGAAAACTGGGATTAAGAGCGATGATGTCAATTACAAAAAATATATTTTAATGAAAAATTTAACAAGTAGGGCCTAACAAAAACTAAAATTAAAAAATACAACATATAATAAAGAAAGGTATAACCAAGCTAAAACTTAGTTATCTTTGCCAGGGTTCCGTCCATTCAATTCATGAAAGCAGCCCACAATGTTTACCCTGGCAAAGATAACTTAAGAGTTAGCTTAGTTATACGTTTCTTCATTATTAGCGAATTTCCCCTATAGGGAAGAAGCTATTACCGTAGGTCTCATGGTAAGACTTAAGCCTGAGACCATGATAACTTTTCATTTTGAGGTCCCCAGATGCAAAAACACCATTCGTTCAAATTTGTATATATGTACATATATATATATATATATATATATATATATATATATATATGTGTCCGTAAGCACGATAACTCTCGTAAAAAAGGTCCGATCTTAATGAAATTTGGTACAAATATGTAAAGTACTATTTATTTGAACGAGTTCGAAAACCAGACGAATCGCATCATCCGAAGGGGGGTTTTGTACCCCAAAAATGTGTTTTTTGGGGTTTCCACATATAATTTGTATTTAAATGAAATTTTAATTTTTACCATTGAATTCAGCATATAAAAAAACAATTTGGTATTTTGATCATTGCTCTACGTCAATTGGTTACTGAGATATTGAAAGTGCTTAACACACTACGTTGTCTAATGTTATTCTTATGGAGAAAGAAAAATTATGTATTTCGCTTATTTATGAACATAAACTGACGAAATTTGGTATATGACTTCATCTGGTTATGGTTTATTATTGATTGTACAAAAAAATTTCGCCTATGGTTCCCGTTGCAGCAAACCTAGGTACTTGATCCCCATGTTATTCTTATGGAAAAAATTAAAAGGTTATATATCGCTTATTTATGAATGTATATGGATGAAACTTGGTAAGTATGTGACTTCACTAAGATGAGTTCTATTGATATATTGCATAAAAACCCATTATTTTGTGTTCCTTGTTGCAGCAAACCTGCGTACTCATCCCCAATGTTATTCTTATGGAGAATAATTAATATTTTAAATATCGCTTGTTTGTGAATATATTTCTTATGAATCCTGTTAAGTGTTTTAATGTGTTATGTTATATTTTCATTTGAAATTCGCTGAGTATGCAGGTTTGCTGCGACGGGGGTATTTTTTGTATTGCAGTTTTTCATTTGTTTGTTATTTGTTAAATGTTTCATTAAAAAAATATTTGTAACTGGCATCGCATATTATTACTGACAAAATATCAAGTGTTCCGATTCGATATATTGAATGTTTAAGATCGATATATCGCATCCGATTAGTTGGAGGAAGCTTATAAAACTGAACCCTTCAGTGATTTGCATCCGTATAATATAAGATAGGCCTAGATTCAGTGAATTTAGTAGTTAGTACCTAGCCTCTTGAATACTGTAAGATGTACCTATTTCTGATTAAGTTTTTGGACTGGGTAGACTTTTATTAGCGGAACGATATAAAATACCAAAAGAAATTATTTAATACGGTATATCGATAAGATCAATATTTATATCGATTTCAAAATATTTTATCTTTTGTATGTTAGTTATTACGTCATGTTTGTTTTGTTTAATTTGTCGGTAATTATGATACAATTATGTCGGTATACATGACCCCAACAAAATCGACGTAAATTTGCATTTTTCTTGTAGATCTTGACCTAAAATACACCCGTCGCAGCAAACCTGCATACTCAGCGAATTTCCAATGAATATATAACATAACACTTAACAGGATTCATAAGAAATGTATTCACAAACAAGCGATATTTAAAATATTAATTATTCTCCATAAGAATAACATTGGGGATGAGTTCGCAGGTTTGCTGCAACAAGGCACACAAAGTAATGGGTTTTTATGCAAATATCAATAGAACTCATTTTAGTGAAGTCACATACCAAGTTTCATCCATATACATTCATAAATAAGCGATATATAACATTTTAAGTATTTTCCATAAGAATAACATGGGGGACCAAGTACCTAGGTTTGCTGCTACAGGAACCATAGGCGAAAAATTGTTTTTTTGTGCAAACAACAATAAACCATAACCAGATCAAGCCATATACCAAATTTTGCCAGTTTATGTTCATAAATAAGCGAGATATACAATTTTTCTTTTTCTCCATGAGAATAACATTAGACAACGTACTGTGTTTAGCACTTTCAATATCTCGGTAACCAATTGACGTAGAGCAATGATCAAAATACCAAATTGTTTGTTTTTTTTTAAGCTGAATTCAATGGTGTAAATTAAAATTTGATTTAAATTAAAATTACATGTGAAAACCCCAAAAAACACATTTTTGGGGTACAAAACCCCCCAAAAACCCCCCTTCGGATGGTGCGATTCATCTGGTTTTCGAACTTGTTCAAATAAATGGTACTTTACACATTTGTACCAAATTTCATTAAGATCGGATCTTTTTTACGAGAGTTATCGTGCTTACGGACACATATATATATATATATAAATATATATATATAAATATATATATATAAATATATATATATATACACATATATAAAAATTTGAACGAATGGTGTTTTTGGCATCTGGGGACCTCAAAATGAAAAGTTATCATGGTCTCGGGCTTAAGTCTTACCATGAGACCTACGGTAATAGCTTCTTCCCTATAGGGGAAATTCGCTAAAACACGATAAAAGTAATATTTTTACGCGGAAAGACCGTTGTAATGGTGAAAATAGCAAAACAAACTTGGTTTAATGGTGAAAATAGTAAAACAAACTTGGACGATTCCAATTTCTTCTGCCGACTAGTGGTTTGAGGGGAGGAACGTTCGAATTACAGGATGGAACTGTCTGGAAGAGACTTCTAAGAACTTGTTAAAAAAGAAAACACAAGAAAACAATAGAGATAATTACAATATGTTCATAAAATAACTAAACGTCAGTAAAAAGAATAAATAACAACTTTTAAGATGAAAACTAAAATTACGAACTGAAATAAACTCTATTAACGTCCATTTTGTTTTTTCTACTTGGAGCAGGTTTGCCAACGCGAAGCCTTGACTATAGCTCGACTGCACCTGTATTGTTTGGTATTATGATTAAGAGCCTATTGTTGTTGATTAAAATAAACAGATGTTTTAAATTAAAATAAACAGATTATTACCAAAACACATGTTTTATGTTAATTTTAAGTAAACAGAATGAATCCTGTTTAGTTGTGACCTATGAATGGCGGAACTTTGTGACTATTGTGAAGTAAACTATTTTAAAAGTATTTCTTTCTCTGAAGAACAAATTTTGGAATTTCTTATTAACCACGGAATTGTAAGTAAATTGACTAAGTGCCCGTGGTGTGACAACTGGGTCATTTTGAAGCAAGGGAATTGGCAATTCCGTTGCTTCAATAAAACAACACAGCGGAAGCAGAAGGCTGTAAAGTGCGGTTGGAGGGGATCTTGTCGGGCGGGTTCTTTTTTTGAAAAGTCAAAATTACCAGTAAGCACCCTCTGGAAAATAGTAACTCACTTTCTTTTCTTTGGCCCCCCTCGGCAAGAGTTTTTACAAAGAAACCTAGGGGTGCACAGTCACACAGTGGTAGACTGGTATAGTTTTATTAGGGAAGTATTACATAATAGGGGTATTAGGGAAGTGTACATCGACTACTGTGTCACTAATTCAACACGTTTTGGAGGGCCAGGAGAAGTTGTTGAAATTGACGAAGCAAAATTTGGAAAACGTAAATATAACCGGGGAAGAAGAGTAAAGGGGAATTGGGTTTTAGGGGGCGTTGAACGGGGGTCAAACCTCTCATTTTACATCCCAGTAAAAGACCGAAGCAGACGAACCCTAATTCGGCTGATTCGTCAGTGGGTAAGGCCAGGTACAACCATCATTACAGATTGCTGGAAATCTTACCAAAGACTCAGCAGCTACAATTTCCACCACCTGACTGTAAACCACAGCAGGGAATTTGTTGACCCTACAACTGGCGCCCACACCAACAAGGTGGAGAGAAGCTGGAGAGACGTGAGAGACCACATCCCGAAGTACGGGGTGAAATCCCAACATTTCGTTGGGTATTTGGCAGAGTACCAGTTCAAAAGGAGATTTGTCGACACAGACCGGATTCACCACTTTTACCTGGCTGCTGCCAAATTGTACCATCCAAAATATTAAGGTAACGCACTACTAAACCTCGCTCTAGGTTTTTAATAATGAAATTAATCAAATTATGTATGAATGCTTTTGAATTTCAACTACCATATTAATTTTTACAGACTCTCAACTTTCCACCCTGGCCCGCGACACACCACCGCAACTTAGCCCACCAATCCCCCGTAATTTGCCGCTCTTCTTCTCTTTTGGTAAGATTGATGATAAAGTTATTCTTTATTTTGTATAAACTTGGATTGTATAGGGTAAAAGTCATCCCATCAGTTGTATAGGGTAAAAGCTATACAACGTACTATTTTTGTTGTATAAAGTATTATCTGAGTTGCTGAGAGAAAGCACTTGCATCAATATCACATTTTATTGTGCGAGAGTAGTTTTTTTTTAGCCATTGTGATATAATTAAACTGAACCCAACTTAACCTAATCAAAACTAATCACCCCTAACCTAACCTAAACTAACCTAACCTTAACTAACCTACCCTAAACTAACCTAACCTACCCTAAACTAACCTAACCTAAACTAACCTAACCTTAACTAACCTACCCTAAACTAACCTAACCTACCCTAAACTAACCTAACCTATCCTAAACTAACCTAACCTACCGTAAACTAACCTAACCTAACTTAACCTACCCTAAACTACCTAACCTATCGTAAACTAACCTAACCTAACCTAACCTAAACGAACCTAACCTTAACTAACCTACCCTAAACTAACCTAACGTACCCTAAACTAACCTAACCTAAACTACCTAACCTACCGTAAACTAACCTAACCTAAACTAACCTAACCTACCCTAAACTAACCTAACCTACCCTAACCTAACCTACCCTAAACTAACCTAACCTAAACTAACCTAACCTACCCTAAACTAACCTAACCTAAACTGACCTAACCTACCCTAAACTAAACTAACCTAAACTAAACTAACGTAACCTAACCTAACCTAATCAGGAGTATAATACCAGCAACCACTTAGTACAGGCATTCGGCCTTCGGCAACCGTACCTGGATGGCAAAACAAACAAAAACAAACCCAACAAACCACACTTAACCTAACAAACCTAACCTAACCCAAGCTAGTTAACCTAATAAGTACCCGTGACAAGCCCACCAACCAACCATGCCTGTACTAAGTGTACGCTCGAATGTCACGTACCATACGAAGATGTAGCGTTTTTTATTAACCATTCGTTTTCGAGTCAAGCTTCTTCGCCCAGCTCACTCCCTACAGGATGAGCTCATTCGCTCCGCGTTCACTTGCCTCCATGGTGACCTCATTCGCTCCGCGTTCACTTGCCTCCATGGTGACCTCATTCGCTACGCTCATTTACTTTCAGAATGAGCTCGTTCACTTTGCTCACTCACCTCTCAACACTTAGTCACTTATAACGGGTAAGGGGAAAATAAAGCACGAAACATAACTTTTTATTACATACTTATTATCTATGACATTTCATTTATATGTTGTATACTCTATGGACGTTTTCCTCGTAGTCTGTAGAAACTAGAAACATTAGCTAACGTCGGACGTGTACGTAGCCTTTGAACAGTAACGGCTGACGTCGGACATGTACATAGCCTTTAAGATGTTCTAATCTGTGGTTTGTAAGTAGCGTCTGCTTGCATCGAAAATAATAACTTTAAGTAATATTTTCGATAATTAATAATTGTTTCCGCGCAAAATAAATGTTATTTCTGGATTCTAGAGGTAAAAATCTTTAAGAAAAATGCAAATTTAACTGGTTATAGTTGGAGTCATGTATACTACATTAGAACCAATTTGTCTTTCAATTAAACAGAAAATAAAAAACAAATAAACAAACATGACAGTGACATGACATGATAATGTTGTTCCTGGCAATACATTTTGAAGTAATAGTGGAATCAACATTTGTTAACACGTTCACTGCTAAAGGAAATTAACAAATCGAATCGTAACGCTAAAAAATGTTATTACATTAAAACATACTTTTATGTGTTGTGATTCATAAAATATGGCGTACAAGTTCATCGGAAGTCTATATGACGTCATATTGTGACGTCATACTCATGGGTCAGTACTGACCCCTCAGCACCCAGAGTAAGAACACATATCCAAACTTGACAGACTAACCTAAACTAACCTAACCTAACCTAAACGAACCTAACCTTAACTAACCTACCCTAAACTAACCTAACGTACCCTAAACTAACCTAACCTAAACTACCTAACCTACCGTAAACTAACCTAACCTAAACTAACCTAACCTACCCTAAACTAACCTAACCTACCCTAACCTAACCTACCCTAAACTAACCTAACCTACCCTAAACTAACCTAACCTAAACTGACCTAACCTACCCTAAACTAAACTAACCTAAACTAAACTAACGTAACCTAACCTAACCTAATCAGGAGTATAATACCAGCAACCACTTAGTACAGGCATTCGGCCTTCGGCAACCGTACCTGGATGGCAAAACAAACAAAAACAAACCCAACAAACCACACTTAACCTAACAAACCTAACCTAACCCAAGCTAGTTAACCTAATAAGTACCCGTGACAAGCCCACCAACCAACCATGCCTGTACTAAGTGTACGCTCGAATGTCACGTACCATACGAAGATGTAGCGTTTTTTATTAACCATTCGTTTTCGAGTCAAGCTTCTTCGCCCAGCTCACTCCCTACAGGATGAGCTCATTCGCTCCGCGTTCACTTGCCTCCATGGTGACCTCATTCGCTCCGCGTTCACTTGCCTCCATGGTGACCTCATTCGCTACGCTCATTTACTTTCAGAATGAGCTCGTTCACTTTGCTCACTCACCTCTCAACACTTAGTCACTTATAACGGGTAAGGGGAAAATAAAGCACGAAACATAACTTTTTATTACATACTTATTATCTATGACATTTCATTTATATGTTGTATACTCTATGGACGTTTTCCTCGTAGTCTGTAGAAACTAGAAACATTAGCTAACGTCGGACGTGTACGTAGCCTTTGAACAGTCGGCTGACGTCGGACGTGTACATAGCCTTTAAGATGTTCTAATCTGTGGTTTGTAAGTAGCGTCTGCTTGCATCGAAAATAATAACTTTAAGTAATATTTTCGATAATTAATAATTGTTTCCGCGCAAAATAAATGTTATTTCTGGATTCTAGAGGTAAAAATCTTTAAGAAAAATGCAAATTTAACTGGTTATAGTTGGAGTCATGTATACTACATTAGAACCAATTTGTCTTTCAATTAAACAGAAAATAAAAAACAAATAAACAAACATGACAGTGACATGACATGATAATGTTGTTCCTGGCAATACATTTTGAAGTAATAGTGGAATCAACATTTGTTAACACGTTCACTGCTAAAGGAAATTAACAAATCGAATCGTAACGCTAAAAAATGTTATTACATTAAAACATACTTTTATGTGTTGTGATTCATAAAATATGGCGTACAAGTTCATCGGAAGTCTATATGACGTCATATTGTGACGTCATACTCATGGGTCAGTACTGACCCCTCAGCACCCAGAGTAAGAACACATATCCAAACTTTACTAAATTCACTATAAATGTCACTAAAATGATATTTATATGTGGTGGTCCATAAAAACATATATAAACGTTTATTGGAAATATGAGTTTTATTGGAAAATATAAGTAAATATGACGTCATATTGTGAAGTTATACTCATGGGTCAGTACTGACCCCTCACCACCCAAAGTCAGAACATAGATCCAGACGTCACAAAATTCACTAGAAATGTCACTAAAATGATGAGTTCTTGAAAATTAATTATAATCTTACTTGTTACAAATGTATATACAATATTTACAACACCAACCACCCTGACCTTGAATGTGTATCAGAACTGACCCAGCCGCGTGAGCGTTAGGGCGACGTGACGCGGGTACGATCCGAACAGAGGTTAGAACACGATGTACACTACACGCTAATGCAGTATAGGTCCGCCTCCGCCTGACGCTAGGCTCACACTGAGCAATAGACTGATGCACTGTAGCGTGGGTCAGTACTGATCCTGCCGCATGAGCGATGCGATCGCCATGGGTCAGTACTGACCCACCCGCAGCGAATGTGTAAACTGAACAAATTTCAAGAAACCTAATCTGAACATGACATAACCGAAACCATAACCGAATAACCTATATAATTGTTATACCATAATGAACAATTTCATTCGGTATTTTATATCGTTCCGCTTATGAAAGTCTACCCTTTAGTCCTAACATCATACTGATTAAGAACAAAATAAATTAAACTTAGGCTAATTCAAATGCTTACCCTGGGTCCATCTTTGGAAAACATCATCTTTCACATTAGTGCCCCACATAAGTTTAATTATTTCTTTCAGTTCATCATTGGTTTCATTTTCTGAAACGTTTGCTGCCATTGGAATTAAGACCACATTAACATAATATAATCAAGCACCATTTAAAATTACAATAGCCAATTTAAAACTGCAAACTGCTCCCTACATAACCTAATATCCCCAAAACTTATTAGATTACCAACAATACCATCCCTGTGACCAACCCCATAAAACGACAAACGACGGATTGACGGATTTCAATGTTCTTATTCTCTTCGTTTTTATCTGCAGTCAGATTAAAATAACTCACAGTATCTAGAATAATTATACGGTAGATATTACACGCAGCTTTGATATTCGTCTGCTGATGGTTAGGCACCAGTGGCGTCACATTGTTTACATTTTTGTTTTGTTTACATTCCAAATCAACAGAATTATAATGTACGCGTCAAAGTAAAAACAACAGCAACCAATAGTCCAGTTTTAATAGATGTGAGCTTTGTTGTGTTACAAACAACTCATGGGCACCACCATAGACTAACTACAGTAGTTAGTCTATGTAAGTACGTTGTTATCTTGCGTTTTAATATAAGATGTTTGTTATGTTTGTTTACAACTGAAGAAACCTTTTGTTGGGTACAAACTCGCTCGGATTCGAGCAACAGGACAACTAGTTATTTTTACTGTAACAAAGTGTATTGATCAAGAATTTTACTCATGAAATGAAAAGTTGTCAGCTTGATCGATACTAGTCCTAGGAAGGGACACTAAACGAGCGGCCGGTATAATCCTATGCTATCGTATGTGTGTTTGTGTGCGTGTGTTGGAACCTTATTTTTTCCAGCCAAAGTGGAGAATTAATTCTCTACGGTAATGGTGATATAAGGAGGGGGGTATTTAATTTAGTATAATAGGAGGATGAGCCATCGACAACCCTGCCCCCCCTCCAATCGAAATGCTGAAATTACGCCTATGTTACTATTGTAGATTATAGGAAGACAGTGATATCAGTAATTTACGGAAGGTATATTGTATAGTACATTATCACATAGATCCACAGTTTGAGGATTGTTAGCTTTTGGAATAAGGTCAAGCAGGCGCAAATAACATGTGGCGGACTGCGCAGAATCGAGATTAGAAATAAAGGTCACGTGATCATTTTTCGTCGTCTTCTTCGTTCTACTCTCTTCATCGTCATGTTCAACGCTGTAACGAGGTCGGCTGCCGGGGTTTTAAAGGGCCTAAAACCCTTGAAAACTCCCCAACTTCTTCAAAATGAGGCAACAACCATTCTTGGAGCCCTCAGCGGGACATGTGAGTACGATTATTTTCATTAAATTATATTATATTCCTTCTTTTCTTGATATGGTTGAGCGGCGTTCGCCATCTCAAGTCAAGGGTAAAGGGGTCGTCCGTAAAAATAATGTAGATTTCGATTAATGTTTGATCTTGTTAGTGGTTTTTAATGTTACTGTTTCACGTTTGGGAGGTTTTCTGCTTTAATCAAAGTATGAGTATAGATTTAACATTTAATGTTGGCTCATTAAATGAAAATTGTCAATAACGTCTGCTGCTTTACCTTGTCCTCCATTATCTTTTCATAGGTTCTATTATTTGATATAAATAAGTTCAACCTCACAACCTTGGCAATTATTATATCATGAAGGCCTACATCAGTTGTAGCCTATTTTAAAAGTGGGTTTTCTCTCAAATCTTAATTGTAGATTAATAAAGATGGGCCTATTCCTATCTTTACTCTGTTCTCATTTTATAAGTTAGCCCAGTTTATACTACAATTTTAAATGTTGAATTTATCAACTCCCCAAATGCTGGAATTGGCGATTGTGATGCTAACTTAATCTGTAGTATGTAGGCCTACAGTGTTAAGATTGTGACGTTGTTCCCGTGATTGCATCAATTGATGCTGTGGGGGACATTGATGTTTCGAATAATTTGAATTCTTTACCCACATGATTCTTAATGGAATTTAATTAACCCTCCGTCTGGCATTCCTCACGGAGAGATGAATGCAAAGTGGTTTCTGCACTAGCTGGCAATTTTCTCCCCGAGACGATTTGGAGTCTTTTTTTTCAACTGCACAAAAAGCATTGAAAAAGCACATTGAATCGGATAATTGTTATGCTAATCGAAAGATAACATTCTGAAATTTCATTTTATTACAAAAATGAACCTTAACGCAGCAGTAGATCAATGTAATCGAGAGTTAATGAAGTTGATCATGCCTTGTATGTGTTGATTAATCACTTAACACAGTAAGTTTCTAAAAATCATAGCAAAGTCAATTTTGTTTCTAGCCAGAAACGAGTGGTAAACTTACCACTGGAATCAGGGTGAAATTCCCTTTCTGGTGGTATTCAGTATTATGCCGAGTTATATTCTGACAGGCTTGTGGCAAAATCATAAAATCGTCATATTTTACATCTTCGACAACATGGCAAGATCATCTCTCCAAGTTGATATACAAAACACATAGGCCTATTATACTTAGTGTAAATTCATATTGCATGTATGTTCTTGTATCAATTTGAAGAGGAAAGAACATTGAATATATTTTCCGTAAGATTGGCAGCCTGTCTCACCAATCGAAAAAACTTGCATGACGTAATTGTTTGGTGCCATCAGCTGATTTGTGAGGTTGTTTATTTAATGTAAGTGAATCTATAATCCGTGTTTTTGCTGTAAATCCACTGTGTTTTTTTTAAATATATGTAGTGAAGTGTAATGTTTGTCTGAATAGTAGTATTTTTCGCATTATTATGCGTAAATATTAGTAAAAGTGATAAATTGCGTGTGAATTATAAGTCTAGGCTCTCTCAAATACAACTTGCCTCAAAAACGCGATAACAATTTTATTTTTATCCATAACTATATAATTTATTTTCTTGTAGGGAAATAACTACTGAACCATATTAAATAGCTCATTTAGGTGTTATCAAAACATTATCTCACTTTGAATAACAACAATTTTGTTTTAAAACAAATAATTTTCCAATTGCATATATACTTAATAAAGTTTTGAAAACAATGTTTAGACTATCCATTCTTAACTTATATTAGTGTCTTTATAATTTTATAACTTTAAAATAAAATAAGGTTTTATTATATTACATAGGCTATTGTTAGAGGTTTTCTTTTGGCATTCAAAACTGGTCGCATACAAATAGCCGTTTTGCACTTTTCCCAAACTATTCCAAGTTAATTCATTTATAATTTTTTTGTCTATGACTTTTATATATTTCTACGTGAGGGAATTGGGTAACCAACATTTGGTACATTCATGATTTTTACCTAAACAAATTATTTTGCTTACAGTAAGGTTTTACTTTTACTTTCTCCCCCTATACATAGTATATGGAGAAATATGGGAAATTACAGGACTTAACTTAAAACATCCAAAATTCAATTTTTTGGATTTTTTATAAAAAATCATAAATGTTAAAAAAGATTACTATTCACCATTAAAAAGAGCTCAAAAAACTAATTAAATTAGTATTTTAAATTACTATTCTACGATTGCTAGTTACGGAGAAATTTGAAATTTTCATTTAGCGGTAAACACAGTACGTTGTCCAATGTTATTCTTATGGGGAATACAAATATAACTATTTCTCTCTTATTTACTGATCAATTTCATTAAAATTTGATATGCAGGTCAAGTTAGCATTGACCAACAGAGGATGTTCGAAATGTGTTGCTATTTAACCCTGGGGTGGCAAGGGGGCATTTCCCCTCTCAAAACCACTGTGTGTAGCAACGGACTCTATAGTGCCTCCCAAAAAGGGATTTGGGTGGATATTTCTGAAAACAACTATTTTAGACAATTTTCTGTACATTTATCTATACTTCATATTCTATATTTAGTAAATAACAAATATTTTTGTCATTAAAGTTTGGCTAAAAGGGAGAAAGTATGTGTCAGTTTCCTGATACTGTTTATTTAAATTTACTACCAAAAATTCCAAGTTTTAACATTTTTTTCCATTTTATTTTGAAAACCAACCCTTCTGAATTTAATTTAACTTATTTTACAATTTTCTTATCCCCCTGTCTTTAGTGAACAAAACAAATATGCATATTGATGTTTACTTCAAAATTTAATTTTTATACAATTTTCTGAAAAATAGTGTGCTAAATCACCAAAATGACCCTGCCACTACAGAAAACACTTAAAAAATTTGGCTGCCAGGCGGTGCTAAATCACCAAAATGACCCTGCCACTACAGAAAACACTTACAAAAATTTGGCTGCCAGGCGGAGGGTTAAACTAGGAATGAAGTAGAAGTGTTTTTAACCTGCTAACTAGTAAAGATTATGATCTCGATCCAATTATGCTACGCATATTCCTATACTGCTAAGGTCGCGATCGCGACCCTTTTATTCACGGTGCGATACATCGATACATAAATCAGCGCCATATGATTCTATATGGAATTTGCAATCGAATGATGTATCGAAAGTGGTCTTCAGGTGTTTTTTATGAATTTTGTAACCGATTATGAAATTTTGCACCATTACATTGTTGGCGCCATTTACAGTGTTGTGGTCATAGTTTATGCCGTGTGTTTGTGAAAATGAGTACATATTTTAACCCTAACAAAACATATATCTTTACAATCTGTGAATCATGCAGCTGATTTTGGCTACGGTAACTTACCTATATGGAAATTGTAAACTAGGCCTGAGTGTTTATGTTTTAACCACTATGACACGTAAAGAAAATAAATATTTGTTGAAATTTGAGTTTTCCTCTGTTGTGTAAGTGTGTCTTAACTTATGTATTCAGTAACAAGTCAGGTACATATAGGCTAGTTGTTTTAGATTCCTCTTTTCTTGTTGATCAAATTAAGTTATATATAATCATCCGTGGTTTTAGCCCCTGAGCTGTAGATATTGTATACGACTAAATTACTTATGTACCGCGAGTATGTATAAATTATGTATGTTACCGCGATAACTTTTGAAAGAAGCGCCCGATTTTGATTAAAATTGGCACAAATATGGAGAGTAACATTTATGACTAAGTTTGAAAACCAGATCGATCGGTATATGGGAAGGGGGTTTTATGGGGGTTTAAAATTGTCCAAAAATAAGTTTTTTGAACTTATTACCCTAAAATTAAAAAAACACTAGATTTTGGTTATAGCCATTTTATAAAGCTTAAAAAAAACAATTTGGTATTTTGAATCATCAAGCTAGGTTTAGTGGTTGTGGAGAAATGTGTCCATAAAATTTCCCATATCAATCTTATGGGAATACGGTTTTTGGATTTTACTCAGATAATTTCACTAAAAACTCTACATTTTTTCCTACCAATCAGTTTAGCTCTACAAAATAATCATTTTGGCGTTATAATTGTTGTTTTACGCCCAACCGTTGCAGTGATATTGAAAGTGCTAAACACAGTACGTTGTCCAATGTTATCCTTATGGAGAATAAATAAAATGTTATATTTTGATTATTTATGTATATGTATATTGATGAAACTTGGTATGTGGCTTCAACTAGTTGTGGCATATTGATAGTAGCACAAAAAAAAAATGGTTTTTGTTGATTTTTACCGGTAGCAGCAAACCTGCATACTCGGGCCCCATGTTATTCATATGGAGAATAAGTAAAGTTTTATATCTCCCTTAGTTATGAACCTAAATTAATAAAACTTGGTATGTAGCTTCACCTGGTTGAGTTATATTGATAATTGGCTCTAGGTAGTAGTGATACCCATATATATGCATTGGAAATACACTGAGGACGCAGGTTTGCTGTGATGGGAGTATTTGTTCCTTGTTGCAGCAAATCTGCTTACTCAGCCCCCATGTTTTTCTTATGGAGAATAATTAAAATGTTATATAGCGCTTATTTATGATTGAATATTGATGAAACTTGGTATGTGGCTTCGCCTAGTTAAATTCTATTTATATTTGCATGAAAAACAATTTTTTTGTGTTCCTTGTTTCAGCAGACCTACGTAATCATCACCAATGTTATTCTTATGGAGAATAATTAAAATTGTATATATCGCTTATATGTGAATATATTTTTATGAAACTTGGTATGCGGCCTTATGTAGTATTAAGACATATATTATGCATTAGAAATTCACTGAGTATGCAGGTTTGCTCGTCGGGGGTTTTTTTGTATCAGGTAATCTTGACGGATATATTGGTCAAAAGCCCTGGAAGGGTTGGGTAACTCTTATGGTCACTTATAATATGTTTTTGAAACACACTATAGCCTGTGTAGGCATACAGCTTTCAAAACATTGCACTATGCATTTTTTGCATCTATAGACATGTGTTGGACTGATATGCAATGAGACTATATCTTATGTAGGCCTAAGATAAAAACAAAGTTACTCTTCATTACTAAACTTTGAAACTTGATTCAAATCAGGTACTAAGGAAAAAACTATACATTGCAACCAAACTACATATAAAACAACACTATTGAATTAAACTGCAGGTTGTTGACTGAATGAGTACTGGAAAATAGCTATGGTAATATTGTGACGATTGTTGATTGACAATGTCAAAGCAAAGTATTTTAAATTAAATAATAAAACTGGTTTAGGGTAAGTCAAAATAAAGATTTCCTCTCCTTAATATTATTGCGGGACAGGAGTGTGTAGCAAAACGGAAATGTTGTGCGAGTTCATTGTGGCAAAATATATTGTGATAAAGTGACACAGCGCGGCATCGCATTTAAAGCCGTACCGTGCCACACCAGTCACTTGCATACACACAATCACCAGACACCTAGGAAGAAACAAAGTTTCACAGCGCGGCATCGCATTTAAAGCCGTACCCTGCCACACCAGTCACTTGCATACACACAATCACCAGACACCTACTATAGAAGCAAAGTGACACAGCGCAGCATCGCATTTAAAGCCGTACCGTGCCACACCAGTCACTTGCATACACACAATCACCAGACACATACTATAGAAGCAAAGTGACACAGCGCAGCATCGCATTTAAAGCCGTACCGTGCCACACCAGTCACTTGCATACACACAATCATCAGACACCTACTATAGAAGCAAAGTGACACAGCGCAGCATCGCATTTAAAGCCGTACCGTGCCACACCAGTCACTTGCATACACACAATCACCAGACACCTACTATAGAAGCAAAGTGACACAGCGCAGCATCACATTTAAAGCCGTACCGTGCCACACCAGTCACTTGCATACACACAATCACCAGACACCTACTATAGAAGCAAAGTGACACAGCACAGCATCGCATTTAAAGCCGTACCGTGCCACACCAGTCACTTGCATACACACAATCACCAGACACCTACTATAGAAGCAAAGTGACACAGCGCAGCATCACATTTAAAGCCGTACCGTGCCACACCAGTCGCTTGCATACACACAATCACCAGACACCTACTATAGAAGCAAAGTGACACAGCGCAGCATCGCATTTAAAGCCGTACCGTGCCACACCAGTCACTTGCATACACACAATCACCAGAAACCTACTATAGAAGCAAAGTGACACAGCGCGACATCGCATTTAAAGCCGTACCGTGCCACACCAGTCACTTGCTTACACAAAATCACCAGACACCTACTATAGAAGCAAAGTGACACAGCGCGGCATCGCATTTAAAGCCGTACCGTGCCACACCAGTCACTTGCATACACACAATCACCAGACACCTACTATAGAAGCAAAGTGACACAGCGCGGCATCGCATTTAAAGCCGTACCGTGCCACACCAGTCACTTGCATACACACAATCACCAGACACTTACTATAGAAGCAAAGTGACACAGCGCAGCATCACATTTAAAGCCGTACCGTGCCACACCTGTCACTTGCATACACACAATCACCAGGCACCTAGGAAGATACAAAGTTTCACAGCGCGGCATCGCATTTAAAGCCGTACCCTGCCACACCAGTCACTTGCATACACACAATCACCAGACACCTACTATAGAAGCAACTAGTCATTGGAGGTCAAAGTTATCTTTACAAAAACATTAGTAAACCAAGTATAAAGTAATAATTATATTAGAACAATTCGTAAGATACAGTAGGCCTATACTAATTAATAACAGTATTTAGGATCCCGGGATTGAACCTCCCCCCTACAGGATGTCAACATTGACTTTTAGTCAAGGGCCAATCCTACTTCTGACATCCACAGGTCTGTTAACAGTATGTTCAGTTAGTATTTATGTTTTTAAGCAGTATTATTTTATGTATTTTTTGGGGGGCGGAATTTCTTGACGTTGTATGGGCAGGCTTTGAATAATAAAACCTACTCTCACTCAGCCTGCGTTTAACTGCTGCTATAGCATGCTGTTACTGATAGAAGGACGCCATAGTACAATAGTACTGCCCAGTTTTCTGGCCTCGATCGTGATGTAACCCGTCATGTGGTGTTGCAGCCTATGCAACGGCGGCCGCCAAGCCTGCGGCGGGCACTGGCTCCAAGGGCAGGATCGTGGCTGTGATCGGTGCCGTCGTAGACGTGCAGTTCGATGACCAACTCCCTCCCATCCTCAATGCTCTCGAGGTCAAGAACAGGAGCCCCCGATTGGTGTTGGAGGTCGCCCAGCACTTGGGTCAGTTATATAATAGTTATCAATTATCATAGTCAGTCTCCCTTAATTATGAACATAAAACTTGGTATGCGACTTCGACTGGTTAAGTTATATTGATAATTGTATAAAAACACATATTTTGTGTTCCTTGTTGCAGCAAACCTGCGTCCTTAGCTTTCAATGTTATTCTTATGAGAATTAAATACAATTCTATATATCACTTATTTATTTGTGTATTTTTATGAAACTTGGTGAGTGGCTTTATGTGGTAGTGAGAAACATATACATGTATTGGAAATTCGCTGAGTACGCAGGTTTGCTGCGATGGGGGTATTTCTTTTTGTTACCTTAAGAGCAGTACAGTATGTTTGTATACAAACTCAAGGCAAACAAAGAAATCATCCTTCTCACTATTTTATTTTTAAAACTAAACACGGACATTATTATAATGAAGTAGTTTTCACTGTGAGAACATTATTTTAACCAATCCTCATTCGTCTGATATAATTTAACTGTAATTATTATAAAACGAGTAAAGCCTGAACGTTTCAATTTTTTTGTATTAAATTTTAACTGAATGATCAATTAGGCCTACCGTTAAATAACTGCCTTTCACTGAGTAATGAGTGGACCTGAATATTCATAAAAATTATAAATATATTTAGGCCTATTAATTTGTTGTTGTCATATGTTAGGGTTCTACAGGCCTGCTCAGTATTGAATGATTTTTTTCTCCTATATCCTATAGGCTATACCGTACTAGTAATTAGGTCTTGTGAATAATGAAAATATACTTTCGGCAATATAATATAGTAAATCTCAGTACAGTCAACTCCCGATTATGCGGGAGCGGGTAAATCGGGTTGCGGTTAACACGTTCACTGCGTCACGAGGTCCCGAGGTCTTGTACCATAACCTATATTTGGTGCGCTTGCATAATATGATATTCTTCCCTCAGATACGGTGACGATAACTCTATGTAAATTGACATAGAGAATATAGAGAAATAAGATATTGTACCCATGTAAAATAGATTATAATTTGAAATCACACAAAGCAAAATTATGCATTTTCTTTTATAGTGTAATAATTAAACTTGTCTTTAAAAGTAGAGGAATCTACATTTTGTTGAGTGGTAGAACTGCAGCTGGTATAAAGTTCAAATAAGCTGTTTGTCAGATTCTGGTTACTGGAAAAAGTGGACTGGAAATGAGTGGTTGCTGTAGAAATTGTAAGTCTGATTGAATTGTTAATAATTAATTAATTGAGAATTTAAAGCAAATAAAATGTATTTCTGTATTTTGTTATTTTGATTGTTTTGAATTTAAAGATGTAATTTAATTGATTTTGAGCTATTTTAACTGTTGTAGGAAAATGTAAGGTTGTAGACAAACCTGTTTTATTTGGTTCAAGCAAAAGCACATTGTTACTAAAATGTTCAAGGATCTTCCATCCAATGTTTTATGTATTTTTAATTTAATAGGGAATAGTAATTAGTCTTGTTTTTATTGTTTGCAGAATTGACATTTAGAATAGTCCAGAAAATCCAGTCA
Organism: Allygus modestus; assembly: GCA_963675035.1. NCBI lineage: Eukaryota > Metazoa > Arthropoda > Insecta > Hemiptera > Cicadellidae > Allygus > Allygus modestus. Next base: position 354,803,154 of record OY776112.1, read on the forward strand.
AAACCAGTAACAGTAAGACCAAACCATATTATAATTATTGGTGAAGGGTTATATTCATGAAAAAGTATATGTCCATGATTTGTATATAATAATGCAAATTTTGTTTGGAAGATTATTTAATATACACCAAAGTTTAATTTCACGTTCTACCTGTATAATTTTCCCCTTTCTACCCAGCTTTTATTAAAACCCCCTAAATTCAAATAATATGATATCCTCTATTGGCATTTGAGGGTACAATATATATTGTACATAAAGCTTGTTGATTGCTGGATCGATTGGCAACCGTGACAACAAACGAGATCTATAGATCTCGTAACACACTCAAAGTAATAAATGATTACTTTTATACAACACGAGACCCCCGGACCTCGCAACGAAGCTTAGTTGCTCAGAGCGCCGCTTGGAGCTCTTGAGTACGTTCCGTTCACAAAATTGTGCCAAAAGTTGTTTGTTGTTATTGCAATAACCTAAATTGATTTGTGGTGCGTTTTTCTCATAAATGTGCAGTACGAGATCTTGGTGCCTTGTACTATTGTGTCATATTCAAATTCTGGGCATGCTGTCTGTAGATTGGCAACAGTGTACTAGTTCACAAAATACACCATAGAGTGCTCTGTTTCTATTTGTTTCAATGTTATGATGCAGAAGCCATAATAAAATATTTTATTATACAAAATATAGCATCAACCATATTTCTATTCAGAGTAATTTATATGGTAATTGGCGGTATATAAGATGGTCTGCGCAACGAGGTCTCAAGGTCTCGTATCGGACAGCCGTAATCACACCAAACAAGAACCATAAGTTTCGTAACCCACCACCGCAATCACATACAAATATGCTGTAACGCAGTGAACGTGATCGGGGGTCACTAAAGGTTTATTTTATATATCCCCTTCTAAACATAAATAGAACAAGAATAACAATTTAAGAATAGCATCAATATTTGTATTATACTTATAACAACTACATAGCCAGCATACTTAATAAGCAAAATGGAACAAGATTAACTTCTAAGAGATGTAGAACACTGTTCTATTGAATAAATCACTCAATTAATTAAATATTCCTTTAAAATATTTTTTAGTTTGTTTAATCTTTTATAATTTTTAATGTAATCTGGGATGTATTTTAAAAATTTGGTCTCCATATACAAAGGCTTTTCCTAAAAAAACTTAAGCCTATGCCTGGATTACTTAATTTCTGTTTCTGGTATTTTAAGGATGTGTTGGTAATTTTTAATTAGTTTTCAACATTTGACTCTCGGCTATTAATATTGTTTCAAAAATGTACTGTCCAAAAACAGTCGGTATTTAATAAAGTTTTTAAAATGCTGTTTAACCGAATCGTCACGTTACAACTTAAGCATAACGCTAATATCTCTCTTTTGTTGTTTTAAAATTGTACCCATATATACTTTTTTTGCCGAGCCATGAATACTTAAACAAAAAGAAGTATGGGAGCGAACATAAGCAAAATATGTATTCTTTAAAGTGGGTAAATTGCAATAAAATCTCATTTTCGACAACGTGTAAATTCCAGAGTTAATTTGACTCGTGATGTTGTGCATGTAATGAGATGGTGATTGCGTATTGTGCAGGAGAGAACACGGTGCGGACCATCGCCATGGATGGTACCGAGGGGCTGGTCCGAGGCCACGAGGTGCTGGACACCGGCTTCCCCATCAGGATCCCCGTGGGCGCCGAGACTCTGGGCAGGATCATCAACGTCATCGGTAATCCTGAGCTCACGTTGCGACATTGCCAACAGTTTGCTTTATCTTTGATAATTTAGTTGGCTATACAATTTCTGACGAAGATGAGGGATATATGTACTTAGTTAGCCTAAATAAATAATTAATAGGAAAATTTCAAACCGTTCATATTTGGAAAAAAAACACGTTATTGTTCATGAATAGTGATCAAAGTAATTGTTTTAGGAAACCTGATTTGCTATTCAACTCCATACTGTAAATATTTTATATGCAAGTGTATAGTTTTATCATCCCCCTCCCCCTTGCACCTCAGCCTCTCATTAGGCCTATCTAGTATTGGCTTGATCAATATTATCAATATTAGGTTTTTAAAGTCCATATTATCTGCACAGATTTTCCTGAAAAACCCTCGAGACTTGTTTGATGATTTTCATAAAGTCGTATGAGGCTTGATGAATAATTTTAGAAAAAATGTAAACCCCGAGATTCTTGTTGTTGGTATCACTGTATCGAATCGTTGGTATGCACAGGTGAGCCCATCGACGAGAGGGGCCCCATCAACACTGACAAGTACGCTGCCATCCACGCTGACGCGCCTGAGTTTGTCGACATGAGTGTCGAACAGGAGATCCTGGTCACCGGTATTAAGGTCGTCGACCTCCTTGCCCCCTACGCCAAGGGAGGAAAGATCGGTAAGTGTTGTGGGAAACTGTTTGTTAAGAATTACCTATTTTTATTATGCTAAATGAAATATCCGGCCTCCTAGAGCTTTGCTCGTTTACCTGATTTCAGTTATGAAATAAAATCACAAAACTAACTTGTAATAGTTCAAAATGTGTTTAATTTTCCAGATTTATTTAAATCGTTTGAACACGTTGAAGGTCCCCTAAAGAAGGGAGATTTGTTAAAACTAATGCTTCAGATTTGAATACCGACATAGTTAGTTCGAGATTCTAGTTGATGGGATTAACAAACTTTATAAAAGTTTCTCATGCGGTTTAAAAATTATAAATACATTTTCAAGATATGGAAGTCCTTTTTTCCAACATCCAGATAGCTTATTACCAATCACAATTTCTTAGCTGGAAAAATGTTACCGAGTTAAACATAAAATTAAGCTCATATAGAATGATCAAACCCTGTGAAACCTGTTCAACTGTCAAGAATGATTGTTCATTTGTTACAATTTAATTTGTTTGTTTCTTGGTAAAGATAATCCAATCTTCATGGTATGTATTTGTCCAGTGACAATAGACCGAGGATGAATCTGGATGGAGATTCAAAATACAGTAGACTCTCAGAAATCCGGATTACACTTATCCGGACCGATGATCTTGATTTTATTTTTATTTTTGTGTTGCAAATAAAAACGAAAAACGCAACTTGACAGTTTAGCGCCTTCAGTTTTCACGTGATTATCCCACACTACACAAATGTCATGTAGTTTGCATGGTCAGGTGCACCAGCCCGACCTCGGATGGTCCAAGTCCTCACCTAGCCCATCTGTGCCGTTATCAATGTTTGTTATTGTTTATGTATCCGGTGCGCTGCTCGTGATGAGTAGCTAATCAGTGGTTGATAATCCAATCTGTCTACTGCAGAGTGGTTACAACTAGTGATGTAAAATGCCCGGGTATTTGAAACTCGGGGTGAATACCCAAAGTTCATAAATACTAGGGTATTTTGGGAATTAATGATATTTTACGTAAAAACGCCAATGTAATTTATATCTACCCTCACTACCCTTGTTATTATCAATCTATAACATTTGAGGATATTTTATTGATTCCATTTATTAATTGTTTTACCAATAAATAAATAATAACATGGAAACTGTTGAAAAATACCTGTCAAGCTTACAAACCACACCACCACCAAACTATGAAGGAACTGGTTAAATAAGATACATTCTATACAAATTTAAAAATATGCAGTTTTATAATTGGACAAATACAAAACAAAATCACAATGTAATTGAATGTCACCTCTTTTTTCCAAAATTTTAAATTTATTATGCACTCCAAAATACCATTGAAGTAGTAAATACCCAGTCCTGGGTATTTATCTCCCATCTTGTTCAGAAGTTAAATGTGTGTGGTAACCATGTTATACTCTTCAAAACAGTTGTTATGATAATTCTATAATATTTACAGCATGGGAATTCCGATGAACCTAGTTAAAATCCCCTAAATGTTATGAAAAAAATAAACACCCACGTTTTGGGTATTTACCTGTGGCTTGGGGTAAATGTCCATTTTTTATTTACCTACCCGCTGGGTATTTACCCGACCCACATCACTAGTTACAACTAGAGTTTGTCGCAGGTCTGTTTGGAGGAGCCGGTGTGGGCAAGACTGTGCTGATCATGGAGCTGATCAACAACGTGGCCAAGGCTCACGGTGGTTACTCGGTGTTCGCCGGGGTGGGGGAGAGGACCCGAGAGGGCAACGACCTGTACCATGAAATGATTGAGTCTGGAGTCATTTCCCTCAAGGACAAGACCTCCAAGGTTTGAAACTAGAATGTCTGGTTAGAATGTGTTTGGTTAATTTGTTGAGAAGTTTGATAATGAAGGTGTAAAATTGTGTTTGGTAGGTTGATGCTATAAAAGTTGTGGGGATTAGCGTTGGGGTTAGCTTCCCCAATGGTTGATCATATGAAAGTTGTGGGGATTAGCGTCGGGGTTAGCTTCCCCAATGGTTGATCATATGAAAGTTGTGGGGATTAGCTTCCCCAATGGTTGATCATATGAAAGTTGTGGGGATTAGCGTCGGGGTTAGCTTCCCCAATGGTTGATGATATGAAAGTTGTGGAGATTAGCGTCGGGGTTAGCTTCCCCAATGGTTGATGATATGAAAGTTGTGGGGATTAGCGTCGGGGTTAGCTTCCCCAATGGTTGATGATATGAAAGTTGTGTGGATTAGCGTCGGGGTTAGCTTCCTCAATAGTTGATGATATGAAAGTTGTGGGGATTAGCGTCGGGGTTAGCTTCCCCAATAAAGTCTGGTGTATCGGAAAAGTACTGATAAACTTTTTAAATATTCATCAGTTCCGTTATATAGGAGGCTCAGAAAGATTGCCCAGAGAAAACGTCAAAACCGTTAGGGATCTTCTAGGTACAGTAGAACCTCGATAGTTCGACACTTTGTGGACTAAAGGGGTGTCGAACTATCGAAATGTTGAACTATACGGAGTATATGGAGCAATTTAACACGTGGAGTATTATGAGCAAAAAACAATAGCGTATCACGAAAGAATCAAAAACGTGTTTAATTCCTACAGCGTCTCAAGCGAACTGACTTGTCCTACTTACTGGGATGGGCGGGGAAAGGGGTGGATAGGACGGGGTAGGGGTAGGAAGAATAAGTTATTTATAGAAAAGGCGGTAGTGCACGTTCGCGAAAACAATAAGCGGGCTCCCATCACTGACCGGCGAACCCGTCAAGGACACAATCGGTCACCGCTACTGTCATGTCATGTCGTCACGGGCCATGTCAAAGTATGCAGACTGTCGAACTATCGAGTGTCGGAACTATCGAAGTTCTACTGTATAACAAATCGGACGAAGCTGTAGTTATTTTAATTATTGGCTGATAATTTGTGAAAGAAAATATTTAGACGGGTAATAATTAGCTATTAGACATAGAAGGCTATCAATATACTGGGCCACTGTGAATTTATGTTGAATCCCTTGAAAGATTATTGAACAGATCAACCTTAGATAGTAACAAGACCAGGGTTTGGACCATACCCTATTAAAACGTTAAAAAATGCCACTGGCGAAGATACAAAAAAAGAAAAAAAATCACTTGTTTAAAAAGTATTTTTGAGCATTTTTTAAAATTTATTCAACAATAACTTTGTACAAATTTAAAAAAGTAACACTTTATGTAGTAAAGTAATTCAAATCGATTAGCAATTAAACTAGGAAGTTTTCCTTTAGGCATGTGTCAGTTCCAATTCTCGGATTTATTGTAAAAACAGAGATGAACTCGAGAACCGATCGATAATACTCGGTTTTGGTTCCACTGTGTCCAAATGACAGTAAGGCATAACACTTGGCCGTGATTAACAATCCCACCACATAATCTTGGTACGCAACAATCTATTTTGAGTGAAAATGACGATTGTGCTGCAGTATAAAAGTCCCACCCAAAAAAAGGGAATATTTTGTTCTAAACCTTGCAGGTTCTGACTATTCTACAAATGATTTACCAGGCCTAATCTAAATAATTAATAGTATTCTCATCACTAGGGCCAAAAATGACACTTTTCGGTTGGAAAATGAGCGAGGATCTAAAACCCACTTTTGACCAATGTGATGAACTACATATTTTTTCATACTGCACAATATATAACTAACTAACTATATATATATATAGCTAACTAGGTATTTCTCAAAACTAAACTGTTACAACTCGTTTACCTTTAAAAGTTTGCTCCCAAAATGGGTTCCATCTTGTTCTCACTATTTAAAACAAACAGCTGTTACAGATGTATTCAACTATTGTCTGTTACGTTTGTGTTAGTGATAGGTTAGGCTAACTATAACGATCGATGTGTCAAACGCTGTGGACTATCTTTAAACCGACAACAATACAACAACGAATTACAACAGATTTTATTGATTACTACCCTCGATACAATCGATTACTAACAATCAACATACACAAGTTTGCAGTTTTTCTAAATTTATATAACAATGAAAACAAACAGCTGATGACCTCGACGCCAGCTTATTCTTTTTTGCCATTAGGCTAAAAAACTACTTTTGCCTAGCAATGTATGTATTGAAAATAGCTGTTTTCGAACCAGTATGACGAAATAGTATATTACATCTAGGGGTGTGGGAGTACTCGAAACTTTGAGTTTTCGGCCGAGTATTTTAATACTCGATCTCGACTCGGAAGTTTTGAAAACTACTCAAAAGTTCGAGTGAGTATTTCCCGCCGATTTCTGGACGATCGCTAACGATTGCGACCGGCCAGAACGCGTAGTAACGGCCGCAAAAGTCAATCGTATCACGTAAAATCGGCCGAAAATGACGACCGCGAACGATTACAACCGGCCAAAACGTTTAGTAACGGCCGCAAAAAGCAATTGAATCACGTAAAATCAGCCGAAAATGACGATCGGACTGCGTAATTTCGGCCGTAACTAACAAGTTTTGTTTGTCAATACATAATCCAGTTTGATTGTACTGGCCAAAACCTTGTACTGTTACTCATGTATTAGTTATAAACCATGTTTAGATTATCAAATCTAGGGTGGTATCCAAATCCCATTACACTATTTTAAACTACCAACTGATGGGAAATACTCGCTCGGAAATACTCAAAACTCGAAAATAATTGGCACTACTCGACTCGACTAAAAAATCACTGCTCGCACACCCCTAGTGATAATAGTATCGTCACTAGCAGCCTACCAAAAGTGGGCTTCTCCGGTATGCGATTTGGTTTTTTGTTTTTGTGCGAGGCGATAGCCAAGCGCGGAAATTCAATCAAGTACCTGAATAACACTTAAGGTACGAGTTATGAACGATACTTTTCATCGCATTGTAAATAATAATAATAATAATGAAATATCTTTTTCAAACATTTGTATCAGGTTTACTGAGTAATATTTCTCGGAATGACAACAATAGTCAAGGGTGTGCAGTATTCAGACCTTAAAAACCATTTATTTTGCTTTGATAAATTCACACATGTCTTATGGTATAGCTATATATGGCGGAACCAATTATAAAAACTTGGACAAGATTCTTCGTCAACAAAAAAAGCACTCCGAATTATTTTTAACATTAAAAATCGACAATCAGTAAAGCCATATTTTTCTAAATTAGGTGTTATGACTGTCTATGACCTGTACATATTTGAAACAATATTACATGTGAAAAAATTAAATCTTCAAACCAATGATACAAATTTTCACAATTATAATTTAAGAAATAACAGGCAGGTAGAAAAACATAAAGTTTTTTGAGAGGAAAACTAGTTTTATTGGCACTAAGTTTTTATTTAGTTTGCCTAAAACTATAACAAACTAGCAGTTACCCGGCGTGCGTTGCTGCGCCCAAATTAAGTTGTTTACAGAAATAAAGCTATTTTAACAGTTTTTTAATATAATAAAAAAGTCAATGGAATAGAAAGTAAGTATATTAATTTTATTGTAAGGCCAAAGGATAAACAATGTTTTTGTCTTTTGATTTGGTGTATAAATGTACAAATTTTCAGGCGTACCAACTCATGAGCCAACTCGTACAACTTGTGGATAAAAAAAAGAAATATTTTAAGTTAAGTTAAAATAAAAAAGTTAATATAAATTCAAGTAACACAATTCATTCAAGTAACACAATTCAAAAGATAATAAACCAGCCAGTGTTTACATTTCTTTGTTTACATTGTGTTGTTTACATTTAAACAAATGACAGTTTAAAGAAACTTTAATTTTTTAAATTACAGCTATTAATTTTGTAAACTCTAAATTTCTAAAACCTGACACTGCACCCTTGTATGCCTTCTGAAGGTCCAGTCAGGCTTGAAAGTAGGCGTGAGGTTGCTGGGGATTATAAAAGCACTCTAATAAAGGAGTTACAGGTTTTTCTAGTGTAAAACCCCTATAAGACAACGTACTGTGTTTAGTCGAAACACATTTTCTTTAATAACTCGGTAAATATTTATGCTAGAATGACAAGAGAGGGCTTAACACTTTCGCCTCACTAATTCCCATCTTTTTACATGCATTAATTTTGCTTTCGGGTCTTTCCTGACCTTTTTTGGGCCCAAAAACTCAAAATTTGAAATATTAATCCCCAAAAAAGGAGTTTGGAGTCTTCCGTCTGTTTTGCCCTACGAACTTGTCCAACTGGTGGTCCCGGGCTTAAGTTTCACCGTGCGGGTCATGCTAATAGTTCACTTTCCAAAGGAAATTCACCAATAACTAATACCCTAATAGAAGAAGTTGGCCAAACTACTTTCTTAGGCCTAAACATCGATAGCAGTCTCAGTTGGAACTCCCATGTAGAAAAAGTACTCGCAAAAATGAGTTTGTGTCTTATGCTCTCAGAATGGTCTAGTACTGTATGATTAATTCACATTTAGCACATACTATTTGTATCTATGGATCGAAACCTGCTAATCGAGAGCTGGCAATTATGACAGTCTTTAATCTTTATGTTTATGAAATAATGCTCTATGTGAAGCAAAATTATAATGACTGTCAAACTGGTACTTCAATTTATCACTATAACGCCAGAAACAGTGGACAGATTAGATTAGGTAAGCACCGATTGGCAATATATATATATATATATATATATTAGGGGTGTGCGAGTACTCGAAACTTCGAGTTTTCGGCCAAGTATTTTAATACTCGAACCCGACTCGAAGTTTTGAAAACTACTCGAAAGTTCGAGCGAGTATTTCCCGCCGATTTCCAGACGATCGCTAACGATTGCGACCGGCCAAAACGCGTAGTAACAGCCGCAAAAGGCAATCGCATAACGTAAAATCGGCCGAAAATGACAACCGCGAACAATTGCAACTGGCCAAAACGCGTCGTAACGGCTGCAAAAGGCGATCACATCATGTAAAATCGGCCGAAAATGACGATCGGACCGCGTAATTTCGGCCATAACTAACGATTTCGTCATCTAATATTGATAATAAGCAATGTCTGGACCAGGTGAGATTGGCCAAATGACAACCGGACCCTGTTTTATCGGCCGGAAACGAATGCCAAACCGTATTTTGTTTGTCAATACTTAATCCAGTTTGATTGTACTGGCCAACAATTTTTATCGCTACTCATATATTAGTTAGAAACCATGTTTCTGTTATCAAATCTAGGGTGGTATCCAAATCCCATTATTCTATTTTAAACTATCAACTGATGGTAAATATTCGCTCGAAAATACTCTAAACTCGAAAATAATTGGCACTACTCGACTCGACTCGATTAAAAAAATTACTACTCGCACACCCCTAATACATATATATATTTATATATATATATATATATATATAAAACCCATTATATCGAGTCAACATTTTTTAACAATATTTTTGCCATTATTGACCCAAATGGAGACCTTCCCGAATTTAAAAAGCAGTTCAAAATCGATTTAAACAGGGAGCCCTTTACTTATCGAGTGAGTTCTTAGGTGAAAGAAAATAGTTACATGTAATCAAAATGTTACCATAAGTGAAATTAAGCCATATCATAAATGTATGTAGTTATAACTATGACGCCATTCCATGTACAAAATGTATAGGCTATATAGTTATCGAATAACAATTTTTTGATTATTGACTATCGAAAATAGCTATTTTCATGACTGTGTGTGTGTTTGGTCTAGGTGGCGCTGGTGTACGGCCAGATGAACGAGCCGCCCGGCGCACGAGCCCGCGTGGCCCTGACCGGCCTGACGGTGGCCGAGTACTTCCGCGACCAGGAGGGCCAGGACGTGCTGCTGTTCATCGACAACATCTTCCGCTTCACCCAGGCGGGTTCCGAGGTGTCGGCCCTGCTGGGGCGCATCCCCTCCGCCGTGGGGTACCAGCCCACCCTGGCGACGGACATGGGCACCATGCAGGAGCGCATCACCACCACCAAGAAGGGCTCCATCACCTCAGTGCAGGTACAACTTGCCATCTATTCCTTATGAACATTCATTTTTGTTTGAGCTAATGAAAATACAAACAGCTGATCTTGATTCGTAGTAGTTCCACAGGCTAACCACAGATTGCAGCACACATAACTGTCATAGTTTGTATAAATAATTTACAGGGCGATGCTTGTGGGTAACATCTAGTATTATAAATGTGAAAGTTTGTTTAGATATTTGTGGCTCAATCACACTCTAACCACTGGACTGATTGAGCTGAAATTTGGCAGAGAGGTACTTGATAGTCGTGAGTAACATATAGGTAGGGGTGGGTGAGTCGTGTTTTTTTTAATCGAGTCGAGTATTGAACCAAACTACTCGTATTGAGTCGAGTCGAGTAGTTCTTTAAAAAGTAAAAAAAACTCATTTAAATTTTTTTTTATTGAAAACAATTTTTGTACATATTAAACTTTAATTATAAAAATAACATTTTATTGAATTATTAATGTTATTTATTTGATTTTAACCTTAATTTTACCATAAATGAATAATGATTTAAATGAAATATATATATATATATATATATATATATATATATATATATATATATATATATATACATATTGTTTTCAACAACCATATCAAACAAAAGACAAGTATTACAAATATATATCCATACAACAATTTTGGGTTAGTTTATCAACACCAGAACATTTTAACAAGAATGTGATTTTTTTACCCTGACCCAAACATCTCCTATGCCCCTCTCTTACTTATATTAACTCACAGGTATCCATAAATAACCCACCTGTCATTGTCTCCTTTCATGCGAGCTAAAAATAAATGTTAGACTTATTTTTCTTTATTTTAGTCACTTATTTTGTTAAATATTGGTTAGCGGCGTAAACGTGGGTAAACGGCGGAAGTAGCTTTGCATTTTCAACTATTTGGGGTAAATGGCGGGAGTAATCAACTACTCGACTCAAATTTTCGAGTATTCTCTAATACTCGCTCGGCCTTCGAGTATTAGAAAATACTCGACAGGTACTCGAAATCTCGAGTACTCGCCCACCCCTACATATAGGCATATTAAAGTTGCGAAAATCCTATAGGGCTTTGTCCCACGGGGGTTCTAAGTTCCCATGTATTCCTTATGAACATTCATTTTTGTTTGAGCTGATGAAAATACAAACAGCTGATCTTGATTTGTAGTAGTTCCACGAGCTAACCACGTAATGCAGCACACACAACTGGCGAAGCCTGCGGATAACAGATAGTAGATATTTAAATATAATCAATTCCACAACGTAGGACAAAATAATAAAAATTCACCCTTAAAAAATACATGGTTCACATTTTAAATATTCAACAAAGATTTATTGAATTTCTATCTGAAATAACCTTTTATTCTATTGAAGAATATTTATTTGAATAGGCTTGATAGAATTCGAGGAGTTACTCTCAGTTTAAATATATTTTCCTTTAAATACTGTACAACACGTGATGAGTTTCAAATATGTTATCTGTTATTTATTTTAGATGTTTCAATAAGTAAGGGTGTTAATGAAAATTACTATGTCACAGACATAGAAAAGTAATTTCGGATTTAGGTTCACATTTGATGTTAAAAAGGTTGATTCAGAGTTTCTATATATTATAAGTTATTGACCTTTTTTTCTAAATTTGTTATTTTTTGTACAGTAACTTGATATTAATTAGTATGGTTAGAATTAAGAAAAAGTACCTGCCTATTAAAATGTAAGCCTAAAAATTAGAAAAATAAAGTAAAATGCAAAACTAAAAGTAAAGTGGCTTGACTCTACTGTCCGTACCATCAACAATTTCTATAGCGTAGGGTACTCAAGGTCCCAACTACAATGTTCGTAAAAATAGGTTGGCCAGTGTTAAATAAGTTTGTATCAAAATCAAAAAGGGAAAATTTATAACTTTGGTCAACGTTTAAGACATTTTACTACATTCTTAAAAACTTATTTTTGAGATATTTAAAAATAACTAATAAATTAAAATTAACATTTATTAATCCTAACCTCCTTTCCTTTATACCAACTTTGAGATCTGATTGTCTCTGAAGCACTACAATAGCACGTTGTCCACAGGCCATCTACGTGCCAGCTGACGACTTGACAGATCCCGCCCCAGCCACCACCTTCGCTCACTTGGATGCCACGACTGTGCTGTCCCGCGCCATCGCCGAGCTCGGTATCTACCCTGCTGTGGACCCTCTGGACTCGACCTCCCGTATCATGGACCCCAACATAATCGGTGCCGAGCACTACAACATTGCTCGTGGTGTCCAGAAAATCTTACAGGTAATTTGGCCTTAACCTTAGAGTTGCAAGTAATGGAGCTTCTGGTGCCTATATCCATGCCCACATTATTTATGCAATAAAAACATTGCACGTTGACACGGTTGCAAAAACATTAGAAACATCCTGAATTAGTGTAGGCTATTGTGAGCTCAGCACCATCATCATCATCATCAGAAGGGGCGGACTTGAGTCCCAAGGCACATCAGCCGCAGTGGGCTTATTGCGCACCCTCGAAATAGAGATGAGAGTTGGGTTTAGGACTCCTCCAGGTTCAAAAGCCTGATAAACTGCATCATCTATTGATGAGCAGCTCCTCAGGAGGCAGGTATCCACCCCTTACCTCGTTAAGCTCATCGCAATCAAAGAGCAGATGATCTGCAGTCTCCTCAGACATTTCCTGCATACAGGGTACAGGGTTACCATTGAAGATGCCCATGCGCAGGAGGTGACCGTGGCCTGTAGCCATACCTGTGAGCGCTTGAGGTGTTTCCTCAGATGACCATGGCCCATAGACCATGTGAGCGCTTCATGTCCAGCCTGCTGAGACTCAGGAACTTCCTGGCGACCTGCTGGGATGGTCTATGGAGGTTCTGCTTGCTTACTCTGTGGAGAGGGAGCTTTGCCATCTCCTCCTGTGACAGTCCCGAGCCCAAGTGCTGATGACCTGTGAAGCACCTGCCATCTCATTACCCACAATCCCTGAGTGCCCAGGCACCCAACAGAGAGTGACCATGTTGTATCTGCCAGCGCAAGACACTGTTTTGTAACGGTCTCAGACAACCCAGCCCACAACCTGAACAACAAGAGTCCAACACCCTCAGAGCAGCCCGGCTATGAGAAAAGATGCTGATTAAGAGGCCCTCTTGACTCCTCAGAATCTCCCCAGCACACTCCATGATGGCGGTGATCTCCGTCTGGAACACGCTGGGAAAAGTACCCATTGGCACTCCGAGACTGACACCGTCCTGCACTCCGTGGATGCCAGCTCCTGAACTGCTCATTGACTTGGAACCATCAGTAAACCATCCTCGGCCTCTAAGTGGGAGCGGACAGACTCCTTCGCTCCAGTCATCCCTGTTGGGAGTGCAAACATAGAACTACCTGCTGAAGGTGAAAGTTTTGGGAAGGTGATCAGAGAGCATGTCCAAGACCTCACTCTGAAGCACTGAATTATCCTGGTGTGGCCAAGTAGTTTGCCAGGCAGCACACAGAGGTTCTCACACTGGAGACGGTACACACCCAATCTAGCCACCATCTTGATATGAATGTCTATAATTGGAAGCTCCTGCCAATTTTTTGATCCTGCGGCACAACAACCATGAGATATCCGCCGATCAATAGTGTGTTGCCGTACAATTTAGAGTAGTAAAACCAAAGCAATGAAATGCAGAAAAATAATAGTTCATAGTGGCCTAGGAAATGCAGGAGGAATCATTTAGGACATCCTGAAATTTGTTGAACGAAATATATAAATTAAAACCTAAGTAACAAAAAAACTTATTAGTAGTTCAGAGTAATCGAGGGAATATAGGTGAAACATAAAGTCTGAGAACTTGTACCAAGTAAGGTGACCGTAACGACGATGTAATCACCTTTTTCACAGATTACAGTACTAACAACCACTCATCCATTTAAAGTACATTCTGTACAAAACTGTCTTTTACAATGTTGTAGCCGGTTTTAAATCACGTTTTCGGCTATAACTCGGTAAAAGTTTTATTGTATATTTGTTGCCTAAGCTCTTTACTTCATTTTTCACTAAAAGATAACAGCTAATTGTTATTATCAGTTGTGAGTTTTATCCCCTCTTGAAAATTCATATTGTTGCTGCAAAATTGCTGGACCCTTGGTTGTAATGTTAATGTTTTAGAATACAAATTGGCAAAGGTTTTAATACAACAAAGTGGTCATATCTAAATGTACAACTTAATCAAATGCGGTTTTCCAGGACTACAAGTCGCTGCAGGACATCATCGCTATCCTGGGTATGGACGAGTTGTCTGAGGAGGACAAGCTGACAGTCGCTCGAGCCCGCAAGATCCAGAGGTTCCTGTCACAGCCCTTCCAGGTGGCCGAGGTCTTCACTGGCCACGCTGGCAAGCTGGTGCCCCTCGAGGAGACCATTAAGGTAAGATATGCAGTGGGAAGGGCGACAAGCTGACGGTCGCTCGAGCCCGCAAGATCCAGAGGTTCCTGTCACAGCCCTTCCAGGTGGCCGAGGTCTTCACTGGCCACGCTGGCAAGCTGGTGCCCCTCGAGGAGACCATTAAGGTATGTAGTGGGAAGGGCGACAAGCTGACAGTCGCTCGAGCCCACAAGATCCAGAGGTTCCTGTCACAGCCCTTCCAGGTGGCCGAGGTCTTCACTGGCCACGCTGGCAAGCTGGTGCCCCTCGAGGAGACCATTAAGGTAAGATATGCAGTGGGAAGGGCGACAAGCTGACAGTCGCTCGAGCCCGCAAGACTCAGAAGTTCCTGTCGCAGCCTTTCCAGGTGGCCGAGGTCTTCACTGGCCACGCTGGCAAGCTGGTGCCCCTCGAGGAGACCATTAAGGTAAGATATGCAGTGGGAAGGGCGACAAGCTGACAGTCGCTCGAGCCCGCAAGATCCAGAGGTTCCTGTCACAGCCCTTCCAGTTGGCCGAGGTCTTCACTGGCCACGCTGGCAAGCTGGTGCCCCTCGAGGAGACCATTAAGGTATGTAGTGGGAAGGGGGACAAGCTGACAGTCGCTCGAGCCCGCAAGATCCAGAGGTTCCTGTCACAGCCCTTCCAGGTGGCCGAGGTCTTCACTGGCCACGCTGGCAAGCTGGTGCCCCTCGAGGAGACCATTAAGGTATGTTGTGGGAAGGGCGACAAGCTGACAGTCGCTCGAGCCCGCAAGATCCAGACGTTCCTGTCACAGCCCTTCCAGGTGGCCGAGGTCTTCACTGGCCACGCTGGCAAGCTGGTGCCCCTCGAGGAGACCATTAAGGTAAGATATACAGTGGGAAGGGCGACAAGCTGACAGTCGCTCGAGCCCGCAAGATCCAGAGGTTCCTGTCACAGCCCTTCCAGGTGGCCGAGGTCTTCACTGGCCACGCTGGCAAGCTGGTGCCCCTCGAGGAGACCATTAAGGTATGTAGTGGGAAGGGCGACAAGCTGACAGTCGCTCGAGCCCACAAGATCCAGAGGTTCCTGTCACAGCCCTTCCAGGTGGCCGAGGTCTTCACTGGCCACGCTGGCAAGCTGGTGCCCCTCGAGGAGACCATTAAGGTAAGATATGCAGTGGGAAGGGCGACAAGCTGACAGTCGCTCGAGCCCGCAAGACTCAGAAGTTCCTGTCGCAGCCTTTCCAGGTGGCCGAGGTCTTCACTGGCCACGCTGGCAAGCTGGTGCCCCTCGAGGAGACCATTAAGGTAAGATATGCAGTGGGAAGGGCGACAAGCTGACAGTCGCTCGAGCCCGCAAGATCCAGAGGTTCCTGTCACAGCCCTTCCAGTTGGCCGAGGTCTTCACTGGCCACGCTGGCAAGCTGGTGCCCCTCGAGGAGACCATTAAGGTATGTAGTGGGAAGGGGGACAAGCTGACAGTCGCTCGAGCCCGCAAGATCCAGAGGTTCCTGTCACAGCCCTTCCAGGTGGCCGAGGTCTTCACTGGCCACGCTGGCAAGCTGGTGCCCCTCGAGGAGGCCATTTAAGGTATGTTGTGGGAAGGGCGACAAGCTGACAGTCGCTCGAGCCCGCAAGATCCAGACGTTCCTGTCACAGCCCTTCCAGGTGGCCGAGGTCTTCACTGGCCACGCTGGCAAGCTGGTGCCCCTCGAGGAGACCATTAAGGTAAGATATACAGTGGGAAGGGCGACAAGCTGACAGTCGCTCGAGCCCGCAAGATCCAGAGGTTCCTGTCACAGCCCTTCCAGGTGGCCGAGGTCTTCACTGGCCACGCTGGCAAGCTGGTGCCCCTCGAGGAGACCATTAAGGTATGTAGTGGGAAGGGCGACAAGCTGACAGTCGCTCGAGCCCACAAGATCCAGAGGTTCCTGTCACAGCCCTTCCAGGTGGCCGAGGTCTTCACTGGCCACGCTGGCAAGCTGGTGCCCCTCGAGGAGACCATTAAGGTAAGATATGCAGTGGGAAGGGCGACAAGCTGACAGTCGCTCGAGCCCGCAAGACTCAGAAGTTCCTGTCGCAGCCTTTCCAGGTGGCCGAGGTCTTCACTGGCCACGCTGGCAAGCTGGTGCCCCTCGAGGAGACCATTAAGGTAAGATATGCAGTGGGAAGGGCGACAAGCTGACAGTCGCTCGAGCCCGCAAGATCCAGAGGTTCCTGTCACAGCCCTTCCAGTTGGCCGAGGTCTTCACTGGCCACGCTGGCAAGCTGGTGCCCCTCGAGGAGACCATTAAGGTATGTAGTGGGAAGGGGGACAAGCTGACAGTCGCTCGAGCCCGCAAGATCCAGAGGTTCCTGTCACAGCCCTTCCAGGTGGCCGAGGTCTTCACTGGCCACGCTGGCAAGCTGGTGCCCCTCGAGGAGACCATTAAGGTATGTTGTGGGAAGGGCGACAAGCTGACAGTCGCTCGAGCCCGCAAGATCCAGAGGTTCCTGTCACAGCCCTTCCAGGTGGCCGAGGTCTTCACTGGCCACGCTGGCAAGCTGGTGCCCCTCGAGGAGACCATTAAGGTAAGATATACAGTGGGAAGGGCGACAAGCTGACAGTCGCTCGAGCCCTCAAGACTCAGAGGTTCCTGTCGCAGCCCTTCCAGGTGGCCGAGGTCTTCACTGGCCACGCTGGCAAGCTGGGGTGCCCCTCGAGGAGACCATTAAGGTAAGATATGCAGTGGGAAGGGCGACAAGCTGACAGTCGCTCGAGCCCGCCAGACTCAGAAGTTCCTGTCACAGCCCTTCCAGGTGGCCGAGGTCTTCACTGGCCACGCTGGCAAGCTGGTGCCCCTCGAGGAGACCATTAAGGTAAGATATGCAGTGGGAAGGGCGACAAGCTGACAGTCGCTCAAGCCCGCAAGACTCAGAGGTTCCTGTCGCAGCCTTTCCAGGTGGCCGAGGTCTTCACTGGCCACGCTGGCAAGCTGGTGCCCCTCGAGGAGACCATTAAGGTAAGATATGCAGTGGGAAGGGCGACAAGCTGACAGTCGCTCGAGCCCGCAAGACTCAGAGGTTCCTGTCGCAGCCTTTCCAGGTGGCCGAGGTCTTCACTGGCCACGCTGGCAAGCTGATGCCCCTCGAGGAGACCATTAAGGTATGTAGTGGGAAGGGGGACGTTTCTGTATCCCATATTTAAACTGAGTTGTATTCTATGTTTATAAGTTCCTTTTCATAATGAAGACATAGCTAAAAATCCTTTGTTTTGACTGCTATTTCCCTGTTTTATCGAATTTCCCCTATAGGGAAGAAGCTATTACCATAGGTCTCATGGTAAGACTTTAGCCCGAGACCATGATAAATTTTTGTTTTGAGGTCCCCAGATGCCAAAAACACTATTTGTTCAATTTTATATATATGTATATATTTATATATCTATCTTCTATATATATATATATATATATATGTCCGTGAATGTGATAACTTGAGTAAAAAACGCCCGATTTCGATGATATTTGGCTTAAATGTGTAAAATGACATTCATGACTTTAAGTTCGAAAACCAGAAAAATCGAACCATGGGAAAGGGGGTTTATGGGGGTTTTAAATTTTCCAATGGGGTACTCATCACCAATGTTATTCTTATGGAGAATAATTAAAATTGTATATATCGCTTATATGTGAATATATTTTTATGAAACTTGGTATACGGTTTTATGTGGTTTTAAGACATATATTATGCATTGGAAATTCGCTGAGTACACAGGTTTGCTGCGACGGGGGTATTTTTAATGTTTCTTAATGATTTTACTCTTTCAATATTACAGTAATTATTCAAACAGACAAACATTATATTTTAATATTTAAAATATAACAATAAAATAAACTGCCCTATAATCTCGTGCAGTAACAAATCACTTATTTTGTGCTTAATATTTTGTTTGTCTACGTCAGAAGCATTAAGAGTCAAGCGGGTGTTGTGGAACCCGAGACACGTCGAACCAAAGTCTTAAGACGCTAACCATTAGACAAATGAAATGGCCCATGTTTTGCGCTTAGGCCTATGATAAAACGTGACTTTCCCATGTATGTTTTGCCCACACAAGATATGTTTTACCGAATGCCTACCGTTGTTTGCAGGGATTCTCCAAGATCTTGGCTGGAGAGTACGATCATCTCCCCGAAGTTGCCTTCTACATGGTTGGGCCCATCGAGGAGGTTGTGGCCAAGGCTGAGACACTAGCAAAGTCCACTTAAGTTAAGACTTAGTCCGCATTATGCTTACTGAAGACTCTTCAGCATCTGTTATTTTCACCATGTGAATGTTATTCAGGAAGAGAGTAGACCAGAAGAAACTAACTGCTGTTGTCTGTAATTCCATTAAAATTATTGTCGAATTATACACCTTGAAATTTACTTTTAAGTCGAACCATGATTTTGTTGTATATTTCATAAGCAATTACTGAATGAAATGTATTACTGTATTTGTTACTTTATATGTTATTAAACTTGAAAACAACCTTCCATCGTGCTTTTTTCTTTTATATTTTGAAGTGAGTGTACAAAATATGATGCAGAGTTATTTAGATGTCTTGCAATGGATTCATGCTAAACCCTTCCCAAACGGTGAACTTCTACTTCATTCCACTGTGCTTAGGCTAACTATTTGATGGTTGGTGTAATATAGGCCTAACATATACATTTTAGCGAATTTCCCCTATAGGGAAGAAGCTATTATCGTAGGTCTCATGGTAAGACTTAAGCCCAAGACCATGACAATTTTTTGTTTCGAGGTCCCCAGATGACAAAAACACTGTTCGTTCAAATTTATATATATGTATATATATATCTCTCTATATATGTGTCCGTGAATGCGATAACTTGAGTAAAAAACGCCCGATTTCGATGAAATTTGGCTCAAATGTGTAAAATGACATTCATGACTTTAAGTTCGAAAACCAGAAAAATCGAACCATGGGAAAGGGGGTTTATGGGGGTTTTAAATTTTCCAAAAATCTTTTTTTGCATTTTTCACCCTAAATTTTGTTATAAGCTTGATTTTAGTTTTGACCATGTTGTAGAGCTTAAAAAAAAAAAATAATATAGTATTTTGAATTATTAACCTAGGTTAAGTTGTTGCGGAGAAAATAAGAATAATTTATTTTCTCCAAAAATATTACTTTTTTGTACACTTTCCAATTTTGCACATAAAAAATAATAGTCTACAAATGCCCATTCTTCTAGCAAAAAAATTAAAAGTCCACAAAATGTCCATATTCAGACTGACTTAAAAATACAACAATACAGATTAATGCATAGATTATTAAGACTAAAAAATAAAAGGTTGTACATTTTTGTTGTGCATAAAAATCCAAATTAAAATCCAAAAAACCTACTCATAAAATCTTCCATGTTAATCTTATGGGAAAAAGGTTTATGGCTTTTCCTAAGGTTATTTTAATGTAAACTTCACATTTGCTTTTACCAATCTTTCAGTTCCACAAAACAATCATTTTGGTTTTTAAATTGTGATTCTACGCCCAACCGTTGCTGAGATATTCTAAGTGCTAAACACAGTACGTTGTCCAATGTTATCCTTATGGAGAATAAATAAAATTTGATATCTCGATTATTTATGAATGTATGTTGATGAAACTTGGTATGTGGCTTCACCTAGTACTGGTATATTGATATTTGCACAACAAATTGATTTTTTGTTGATTATTCTGTAGCGGCAAACCTGCGTACTCAGCCCCCATGTTATTCTTATGGAGAATAAGTAAAATGTAATGACTCCCTTAATTATGAACATAAATTAATAAAAGTTGGTATCTAGCTTCACTTGGTCGAGTTATATTGATAATTGCATAAAAACCCATTTTCCCCCTTGTTACAGCAAACCTGCTTACTCAGCCCCATGTTATTCTTATGGAGAATAACTAAAATGTTATGTAGTGCTTATTTATGATTGGATATTGATGAAACTTGGTATGTGGTTTCGCCTAGTTAAATTATATTTATATTTGCATAAAAACCAAATGTTTGTGTTCCTTGTTTCACCAAACCTACGTACTCATTACCAATGTTATTCTTATGGAGAATAATTAAAATCGCTTATATTTGAATATATTTTTATGAAACTTGATATGCGGCTTTATGTGGTATTAAGACAAATATTATGCATTGGAAATTCGCAGGTAGGTTTGCTGCGATGGGGGTATTTTCTACTTTTGATAATTAACATATTTTCACTCTCATAAATATAGTATTTTTTATTACAATTTTTTAGTTTATGTTTTGATTTCAGTGAAAATGTATTGCTAAAATAAACTGTAAATAACAGAGAAACAATATGTAGGTAGTGGTGACGTATATGTAGGTAGTGGTGACGTATATGTAGGTAATGGTGACGTATATGTAGGTAGTGGTGACGTATATGTAGGTAGTGGTGACGTATATGTAGGTCACGAAAGGGTTAGTTAGCAGAAAATGATTGCTTACTGTTATTAAGATAAATTAAAGGCTGGTCACTTGTAGAGATCAACAAGTTTATCATAAAAGTGGAGAACTTGCTCATGGCGGTCACCCATTCAGCTAACACTGGTTGTTTCTTTTTTGAAAAATTCAATAATTAGAGCACTATTAAAATATTAGTGATGCTAAGAAACGAATGAAACCAACCAAAAAGACTTGACAAAAACAGAAAAGAAATTTTATTGAAAAAATAAATATATCACCTATACGTTTTTAATCTTATATCTGTACACATTCCTAGAACGCTTTCTTTAAGAAAGGAAATGAGAATTGTCAATATTAAGGTCCGGATGGAGAAGGTGGTTTATAGTTTGGGTTTTGGCTCAAACACTCCTTCTCGAGGTCATCAGGCAACACATTTTTGGAAAGCTGGGTGAGTTCATCGAGAGGACAAAAGTCACCGCATCCTGGCACCCTCAGCTGGAACGGTTCGTGGTCGGTCGAATTTCTTAAAAATACCTGAAAGAAGTCGTAATATTTAATTACACTGCATCACGCAGACCAACTAAATGAAATGAATTATTTTAAACAGAACATTTGTTTCTTGGCTTTGGGGCAGTGAACTCCAAGTGATGGTTGGACTGTCCCCTCGAGCAGAAGAGAAGACAATTGAGGGTGTGGTTTACAGGGCTGTCAACCAAGACCAAACTGCACGCAGGTGGACAGCATAACACCCGAGTGATTTTCTCATGGCAACACTGACAGTGTGTGAACCCTTATTATTGTAGACACAGTGATTCTCATAACTTAACACGTTCAACCCGATAGAAAATGATAAGTCATTTTTGAACTCCTAGAAATCCCGATGTGCGCCCCCAGTGGAGGACGGCAAACTTTCTAAAACTCCGACGTGTACCACCCGTGGTGCACTGTTTCCATTTGATTTGATGCCTTTTTAAAGTGCATTCGTAAAATAAAAAAATCTTGTAATGTGATGAAGACAACATGGAATATTATTAACGCAGAAACAAAGGCTAATGATGCAGTAGGACATATTGCCTTGGTTAACAACGGTAGGTTAATTACACGACCTAAAAGGGTATGTGATACTTTTAACAATTTCTTTATTAATGCAGTTGATAATTTAATAGCACCGAATATTTCAAAACAAAATCAAATTCAAAATATCTCACAAAAATTACCTGTAAATAAAT
Source organism: Allygus modestus (assembly GCA_963675035.1). Taxonomy (NCBI): domain Eukaryota; kingdom Metazoa; phylum Arthropoda; class Insecta; order Hemiptera; family Cicadellidae; genus Allygus; species Allygus modestus. The sequence goes on from OY776112.1 coordinate 354,825,571, forward strand.
TGTCACACAAAAAGTTCCATTTTGAGCAGGTCAATCCAAATCAAATAGATCAAATAATTTCGTCTTTTCAAAATAAATTTTCCGCGGGGAGCGATGAAGTTCCTATTATCATCTTAAAAAAAACTAAAACCTATCTTGTACATCCCCTCGCACATCTAATTAATTCCTCTCTTATATCCGGAGTATTTCCCAAACAACTAAAAATTGCTAAAGTAGTACCTGTCTATAAAAAAGGCGATGGAACACAGGATGAGAGCTACAGACCAGTGTCGCTACTGACATCTGTCTCTAAAGTCTATGAGAGAGTGGTGTACAAACAGGTGCTAAATTATTTAGAGGCTAACAATCTTTTGGATGGACAGCAACATGGTTTCCGACAAGGAAGATGAACAATCACGGCAATGATTAACTTTGTTGGAAATATAATCAATGAAGTTGATAAATGTAATAATTACTAATAATAACGCTTTTGGCAGTTTCATTCTTACTTATGTTTTTTATTTTTACCTAGACGTTTCGATGCCACTTTGGACATCTTCATCGGTAGGAAGGTTATATAAACAAAACAAAAATTAAAAACAAACAGTGAATCATATGATAGCTTACTACTACATCTAATTTAAGTACATTAGTCAAACATTTAAATATATAAATATGGTGATCCATGGGGTGTATTTTTAATTTATTTATTTTTTGAAAATTGGAAGCCAAGACTTAGAGAGCTTATATCCATCTTCCCTATTTATATTTTCCTTGTGTTTAATTATTTCTATGGATTCTCTAATTTTTCTTTTAAAATAATCTTCTTCTTTATGCAATAATTTTACATTGTCAAACTCCATGCTGTGTCCGGTTTCATGTGTGTGTTCTGCTCTTTATATGCTATGTTACAGGGTTACCTCTGGTAACTCCTAGTGATGGGAACAAGCTTTGCTTGTATGCGGATGATACAAATTTAATTGTATCCGGTTCTAGTTTAGAAACCATTGAACAATCTTCGAATGACACTTTAAATTTTATCAACAGCTTTTTTAACACACAAAATTTATTACTCAATCCAACTAAAACAAATTTAATTTCATTTAAAACCAAACAATCCAAATCAAAAATTGTGCCAAATATTAGTATTAATGAGCACAAACTTAATCTATCTAGCCACTCTAAATCTCTTGGTTTAATAATTGAAGAAAATTTAAGTTGGGACCTACATGTTGATTCGGTACTCAGTAAAATGGCATCTGGTCTGTATACGATGAGGAAAATGTCTAAAAGTTGTAGTCTCGAAACTTTGAAACAAATATATTTTGCTCTAATCCACTCACATATCTCATATGGAATTAGTATTTACGGATCGACAATTAAAAACAATTTGGACAAAATTCTAAAACTACAAAAATAAGCTATTAGAATAATGTTAAATCTAAAATGGAAAGACTCAGTAAAGGCCATATTTGCTGAGCTTAAAATTCTGACTGTTTATAATCTTTACATTTTTGAAACAATTATTTTAACCCTGCGGTTGGGTTTAAGAAATGTAGCAAGTCATAACTACAACACAAGACATCATCTCAAAATTGAGAAACACAGCCAAGAATTTTTTAAGAAAAAAACTTTGCATATGGTTTCTAAACTCTTAAAATCCAGTAGAAATAAGAAACATAACAAATGATACAGAATTCAAGAAAGCACTAAAGGCATACCTCACAAATCATCCTGTTAACTCAATTGAGGAGTTCTATTGTCTAGATGCAGCAGGGTAGTTTTGCTTGAATAAATATTTTTTTCTATTTTCCCTCAGGTTTTATTTTTGTTTGTACTTTTCTTTAGTAAAACTGTTCTGTAGATTCAACTGTTAAGTTGTAGCTTAGATTAGTTTCTTAGTTTTAGTTGCAGTACAGTGATAGTACCTGTATGACACTACTCAATCTGTAAACTTGTACAGTTAATGAATAAAGATGTTTGAATTGAATTGAATCGTACAGCCATTCCAATCACCTGCCTCACGCTCCCACAACACCTTAGCACTGACAAGCCCACCTTAAGTTATAAGAATCACTGTGTCTTCTCCTCCCCTCGCCTATTGACAACTCCCCCTCCCTACCATCACACTCTTTGTACAGCCATTCCAATCACCTGCCTCACGCTCCCACAACACCTTAGCACTGACAAGCCAACCTTAAGTTATAAGAATCACTGTGTCTTCTCCTCCCCTCGCCTATTGACAACTCCCCCTCCCTACCATCACACTCTTTGTACAGCCATTCCAATCACCTGCCTCACGCTCCCACAACACCTTAGCACTGACAAGCCAACCTTAAGTTATAAGAATCACTGTGTCTTCTCCTCCCCTCGGCTATTGACAACTCCCCATCCCTACCATCACACTCTTTGTACAGCCATTCCAATCACCTGCCTCACGCTCCCACAACACCTTAGCACTGACAAGCCAACCTTAAGTTATAAGAATCACTGTGTCTTCTCCTCCCCTCGCCTATTGACAACTCCCCATCCCTACCATCACACTCTTTGTACAGCCATTCCAATCACCTGCCTCACGCTCCCACAACACCTTAGCACTGACAAGCCAACCTTAAGTTATAAGAATCACTGTGACTTCTCCTCCCCTCGCCTATTGACAACTCCCCCTCCCTACCATCACACTCTTTGTACAGCCATTCCAATCACCTGCCTCACGCTCCCACAACACCTTAGCACTGACAAGCCAACCTTAAGTTATAAGAATCACTGTGTCTTCTCCTCCCCACAGCTATTGACAACTCCCCCTCCCTACCATCACACTCTTCGTACACATTCCAATCACCTGCCTCACGCTCCCAGAACACCTTAGCACTGACAAGCCCACCTTAAGTTATAAGAATCACTGTGCCTTCTCCTCCCCTCGGCTATTGACAACTCCCCCTCCCTACCATCACACTCTTCGTACACATTCCAATCACCTGCCTCACGCTCCCACAACACCTTAGCACTGACAAGCCAACCTTAAGTTATAAGAATCACTGTGTCTTCTCCTCCCCTCGGCTATTGACAACTCCCCATCCCTACCATCACACTCTTTGTACAGCCATTCCAATCACCTGCCTCACGCTCCCACAACACCTTAGCACTGACAAGCCAACCTTAAGTTATAAGAATCACTGTGTCTTCTCCTCCCCTCGCCTATTGACAACTCCCCATCCCTACCATCACACTCTTTGTACAGCCATTCCAATCACCTGCCTCACGCTCCCACAACACCTTAGCACTGACAAGCCAACCTTAAGTTATAAGAATCACTGTGTCTTCTCCTCCCCTCGCCTATTGACAACTCCCCCTCCCTACCATCACACTCTTTGTACAGCCATTCCAATCACCTGCCTCACGCTCCCACAACACCTTAGCACTGACAAGCCAACCTTAAGTTATAAGAATCACTGTGTCTTCTCCTCCCCACAGCTATTGACAACTCCCCCTCCCTACCATCACACTCTTCGTACACATTCCAATCACCTGCCTCACGCTCCCAGAACACCTTAGCACTGACAAGCCCACCTTAAGTTATAAGAATCACTGTGCCTTCTCCTCCCCTCGGCTATTGACAACTCCCCCTCCCTACCATCACACTCTTCGTACACATTCCAATCACCTGCCTCACGCTCCCACAACACCTTAGCACTGACAAGCCAACCTTAAGTTATAAGAATCACTGTGTCTTCTCCTCCCCACAGCTATTGACAACTCCCCCTCCCTACCATCACACTCTTCGTACACATTCCAATCACCTGCCTCACGCTCCCAGAACACCTTAGCACTGACAAGCCCACCTTAAGTTATAAGAATCACTGTGCCTTCTCCTCCCCTCGGCTATTGACAACTCCCCCTCCCTACCATCACACTCTTCGTACACATTCCAATCACCTGCCTCACGCTCCCAGAACACCTTAGCACTGACAAGCCCACCTTAAGTTATAAGAATCACTGTGCCTTCTCCTCCCCTCGGCTATTGACAACTCCCCCTCCCTACCATCACACTCTTCGTACAGCCATTCCAATCACCTGCCTCACGCTCCCAGAACACCTTAGCACTGACAAGCCCACCTTAAGTTATAAGAATCACTGTGCCTTCTCCTCCCCTCGGCTATTGACAACTCCCCCTCCCTACCATCACACTCTTTGTACAGTCATTCCAATCACCTGCCTCACGCTCCCAGAACACCTTAGCACTGACAAGCCCACCTTAAGTTATAAGAATCACTGTGCCTTCTCCTCCCCTCGGCTATTGACAACTCCCCCTCCCTACCATCACACTCTTTGTACAGTCATTCCAATCACCTGCCTCACGCTCCCACAACACCTTAGCACTGACAAGCCCACCTTAAGTTATAAGAATCACTGTGCCTTCTCCTCCCCTCGGCTATTGACAACTCCCCCTCCCTACCATCACACTCTTCGTACAGCCATTCCAATCACCTGCCTCACGCTCCCACAACACCTTAGCTCTGACAAGCCCAGCTTAAGTTATAAGAATCACTGTGTCTTCTCCTCCCCTCAGCTATTGACAACTCCCCCTCCCTACCATCACACTCTTCGTACAGTCATTCCAATCACCTGCCTCTCGCTCCCACATCACCTTAGCACTGACAAGCCCACCTTAAGTTATAAGAATCACTGTGTCTACTCCTCCTCCCGGCTATGGACAACTCCCCCTCCCTACCATCACACTCATTGTACAGCCATTCCAATCACCTGCCTCACGCTCCCACAACACATTAGCACTGACAAGCCCACCTTAAGTTATAAGAATCACTGTGTCTACTCCTCCCCTCAGCTATTGACAACTCCCCCTCCCTACCATCACACTCATCGTACAGCCATTCCAACAAAGAAAAGTATGATGTACGAAGATTGTGATGGTAGGGAGGGGGAGTTGTCAATAGCCGAGGGGAGGAGAAGACACAGTCATTCTTATAACTTAAGATGGGCTTGTCAGTGCTAATGTTTTGTGGGAGCGTGAGGCAGGTGATTGGAATGGCTGTACGAAGAGTGTGATGGTAGGGAGGGGGAGATGTCCATAGCGGGGGGGAGGAGTAGACACAGTGATTCTTATAACTATGTTATGTTTATGTGTTGTTGAAGGGACGGATTCAGAGATCCAAAGATTCAAAGATCCTCACACGTCAACCGAAGCTTATTGTGTGTCCCTAGTACGTTAGTATGGCAAACCAGTGCCCGTACCCTTTACGAGATCCAGGAGTTTTTTACCAATACTAGCGTCCCTTTCATCACCTGGTTGCTTACAACCAAACAGAGCCCTTCTCCTTGCCCCGAGTCTCTCGCAGTCCAGTATGATGTGCTTGGCAGTCTCTTCAGACTGATTGCAGAGCCTACACACCTGACTTTCATTTCTGAGTCCGAGAGTGTGGAGATGTTTCCTGAAATGGCCATGTCCAGTTATCAGAGCAATCAACTGCTTAACCCGACCTCTGCCCAACCTCACCAACCAGTTAGTGAAGTAAGAGCTAGTATCTGCTAGCAGCCTTTTGCCAAGTGCTTGACCAGTATGACCTTGCCATTGCTGGCGATGTAAGTCCCTGGACCATTTGTTTATTGTGTGAAAAGCAGTTGTTTTGCTTATGCCACAGCTTGGCTCTGGACCAAAGAATGGCATACCGGAACCTCTTTTAGCAATCTTATCCGCACACTCATTGCCACCTATGCCTACATGGCCAGGTACCCAACCAAGATGCACCGAGTTGCGTGTCGCGAGTTTGCAGAGAGTGTTGTAACATTCCCACACCAATTTTGACTTGATTTCGTTGGAGTCAAGAGCCTTGAGGGCAGCCTGACAATCTGACAAGATTACTATATGCCTGTCGCAATAGCGTCTGGCAATGCCGAGATTGGCACAAACCATGATGCCACAAATTTCTGCTTGAAAAATAGTACAGTGTTGTCCCAGACTTGCACAGAGTTCTGTTCTAGGTGATTCACTGTTCACCCCGTAGCCAGATTTTCCTTCAATGAGAGAGCCGTCCGTGTACCAGACAAGGCTGCCCTTCCTGGAATAGGGCCCTTCCTCAGATGTCCACTCTTCTCTGGAGCAGAATCCAACAGAAAAAGGTTTAGTGAAAACCATCTCCGTACTCATGACATCTGATGTCATATCAAGCACAGGGTTTTGAGCAACAGCTTTGGTGATGGTGCAATGGCCTGTTCCAGACAGGCCTTCCCTCCATTGGCCTGCGACTTTTAATCGATAGGCTGATTTCCGTGCTTCTGCCTTGATGAAGATATCCAAAGGCAGTAATCCAAGAGCAACTTCGAGAGCTGCTGACGGGCTACTCCTGAAAGCTCCAGTGACTAGAAGTGTGCCCAACCTTTGTAAACGTGTGAGTTTGGCTATGGCTGTAGTCTGGTTCACCTTTGTCCACCAGACTAGTGATCCATATGTGACTTGAGGCCTTATTACTGCCCTGTACAGCCACAGCGCTATGTGAGGCTTGATCCCCCACGTGGAGCCTACAAATCTCCTGGACGTCATGAGCGCCCATTTCGCCTTATGCAGTGTATTATTCAAATGATCATTCCAAGTCAGCTTAGAATCAATTGTCAGCCCTAGGTATTTGACTGTACCTGATACTTCAAGCCGTGTTGGTCCAAGTCTCAGCCTGGAAAGAGATTCCAGGTTCTTTTTCCTTGTGAACGGAACAACTACTGTCTTTGAGGGGTTTATGCTTAGACCCTCTCCAAGACACCAGACATTGACATATTGAAGATTGACATTCATGACATCAGCAACAATATTCGTAAACCTTCCCTGTACCATTAGGACTATGTCGTCTGCATAGCCCTGGACAAAGACGCCTCTGCTAGTGAGCTCACGAAGGAGACCGTCCACCACCAGGTTCCACAGAAGAGGCGAAAGTACACCTCCCTGCGGACAACCCCTCGTGGGTGCGATCACTATCGATTCACCTTGAAGATCGGCTCTAATCCGCCTGGAGCAGAGCACGGTCTCAATCCACCTACATACAGCAGACTCAAGACCACGCCCACGCACCGCCCGGACCATGGCCGTATAAGTGACATTGTCAAATGCACCTTCAATGTCCATGAAGGTGCATAGAGCGATTTCCTTAGCAGCAAGGCTGTCCTCCACCCTGCTAACAAGTTGATGCAGGGCAGTTTCGCAGGACTTACCAGACTGATAGGCATGCTGGTTTCGATGGAGAGGAGTACCTGAAAGCACTCCCTTTCTTAGATGTCTTTCTACCAGTCTCTCCAGCGTCTTCAAGAGAAACGATGAGAGACTGATAGGCCGAAATGATTTTGCAGTTGAGTAGTCTGCTCTTCCTCTCTTGGGAATGAAGACCACCCTACTGAGGCGCCAGGCTTGAGGAATGTACCCATAAGCCAGACTTGCTCTGAAGCCATGACTGTACAAAGAGTGTGATGGTAGGGAGGGGGAGTTGTCCATAGCCGTGGGGAGGAGAAGACACAGTGATTCTTATAACTTAAGGTGGGCTTGTCAATGCTAAGGTGATGTGGGAGCGTGAGGCAGGTGATTGGAATGGCTGTACGATGAATGTGATGGTAGGGAGGGGGAGTTGTCCATAGAGGGGGGTGAGGAGTAGACACAGTGATTCTTATAACTTAAGGTGGGCTTGTCAGTGCTAAGGTCTTGTGGGAGCGTGAGGCAGGTGATTGGAATGGCTGTACAATGAGTGTGATGGTAGGGAGGGGGAGTTGTCCATAGCTGTGGGGAGGAGAATACACTGTGATTCTTATAACTTAAGGTGGGCTTGTCAGTGCTAAGGTCTTGTGGGAGCGTGAGGCAGGTGATTGGAATGACTGTACGAAGAGTGTGATGGTAGGGATGGGGAGTTGTCAATAGCCGGGGGGAGGAGTAGACACAGTGATTCTTATAACTTAAGGTGGGCTTGTCAGTGCTAAGGTGTTCTGGGAGCGTGAGGCTGGTGATTGGAATGGCTGTACAATGAGTGTGGTGGTAGGGAGGGGGAGTTGTCAATAGCCGGGGGGAGGAGTAGACACAGTGATTCTTATAACTTAAGTCGGGCTTGTCAGTGCTAAGGTGTTGTGGGAGCGTGAGGCAGGTGATTGGAATGACTGTACAAAGAGTGTGATGGTAGGGAGGGGGAGTTGTCCATAGCCGAGGGGAGGAGTAGACACAGTGATTCTTATAACTTAAGGTGGGCTTGTCAGTGCTAAGGTGTTTTGGGAGCGTGAGGCACGTGATTGGAATGGCTGTACGATGAGTGTGGTGTGATGGTAGGGAGGGGGAGTTGTCAATAGCCGTGGGGAGGAGAAGACACAGTGATTCTTATAACTTATGCTGGGCTTGTCAGTGCTAAGGTGTTGTGGGAGCGTGAGGCAGGTGATTGGAATGTGTATGAAGAGTGTGATGGTAGGGGAGGGGGAGTTGTCAATAGGCGAGGGGAGGAGAAGACACAGTGATTCTTATAACTTAAGGTGGGCTTGTCAGAGCTAAGGTGTTGTGGGAGCGTGAGGCAGGTGATTGGAATGGCTGTACGAAGAGTGTGATGGTAGGGAGGGGGAGTTTTCAATAGCCGGGAGGAGGAGTAGACACAGTGATTCTTATAACTTAAGGTGGGCTTGTCAGAGCTAAGGTGTTGTGGGAGCGTGAGGCAGGTGATTGGAATGTGTATGAAGAGTGTGATGGTAGGGAGGGGGAGTTGTCAATAGCCGAGGGGAGGAGTAGACACAGTGATTCTTATAACTTAAGGTGGGCTTGTCAGTGCTAAGGTGTTGTGGGAGCGTGAGGCAGGTGATTGGAATGTGTATGAAGAGTGTGATGGTAGGGGAGGGGGAGTTGTCAATAGGCGAGGGGAGGAGAAGACACAGTGATTCTTATAACTTAAGGTGGGCTTGTCAGTGCTAAGGTGTTGTGGGAGCGTGAGGCAGGTGATTGGAATGGCTGTACGAAGAGTGTGATGGTAGGGAGGGGGAGTTGTCAATAGCCGGGAGGAGGAGTAGACACAGTGATTCTTATAACTTAAGGTGGGCTTGTCAGAGCTAAGGTGTTGTGGGAGCGTGAGGCAGGTGATTGGAATGTGTATGAAGAGTGTGATGGTAGGGGAGGGGGAGTTGTCAATAGGCGAGGGGAGGAGAAGACACAGTGATTCTTATAACTTAAGGTGGGCTTGTCAGTGCTAAGGTGTTGTGGGAGCGTGAGGCAGGTGATTGGAATGGCTGTACGAAGAGTGTGATGGTAGGGAGGGGGAGTTGTCAATAGCCGGGAGGAGGAGTAGACACAGTGATTCTTATAACTTAAGGTGGGCTTGTCAGAGCTAAGGTGTTGTGGGAGCGTGAGGCAGGTGATTGGAATGTGTATGAAGAGTGTGATGGTAGGGAGGGGGAGTTGTCAATAGGCGAGGGGAGGAGAAGACACAGTGATTCTTATAACTTAAGGTGGGCTTGTCAGTGCTAAGGTGTTGTGGGAGCGTGAGGCAGGTTGGTTGTAAAGTAATGTGAATAGATAAGGATTTTGTAAAATTTATATTATTGTTAATAATTTATTTTTGTTCATTAATTTTTGCAAGGTCATCATGACCACATGCCTCACCACTGCAGGTAATCTCAATGATATCCATTAGTTTGGAGTGAAAAAATTTGGATTATACAAATATGTGATATCACTCACTCTCTCTTTGTAGTTGATCCTTACTCCCTTTGCACATGCTCTTGTAACATTGTTAAATCATAAACATTTCTATACATTTTAATTAAATACTCACTATTGGATTGCAAATTTGCAAATTATGTTCAAATGTAATACCTTCACTCCATGCACTCCGTCTATCTGATGAAGCTCGATCATTGTCATGATATTGTACACTGGGATTTGTTCATCCCAAACCTTCATAGCCATCAGAACATTTGCCACTGTCGAGTCGTGACCGGCGTACAACAACATTTTACCTCCACTGGGGTCTTTTTTCTTTTCCTCCATGTCATTTAGTATTTTTTTCAACAGTGGACCTGAAAAGAAGTGAATAGTCATTACCAATTAAGTGGAGTGAGTTTGATGTATGGATATGAAGTTGTCTCAAACATTTACAAACCACTGGCCCTAGAAGGATGAAAACAAAATATTCCCCCTAGAAATAACGGAAACATATTATTAACTTTTTTTATTTAGGCAACTTTTTTATTAGCATATTACGTGTTGTTATTACTTACGGGATGTAATAAAAGACGTCTTACAACACTTAAGATATATTTACACTTATACTGATTCACATACAGACGGTAAACATATATAAAAGATGGTACTCTAGTACCATCTTTTATATATGTTTACCGTCTGTATGTGAATCAGTATAAGTGTAAATATATCTTAAGTGTTGTAAGACGTCTTTTATTACATCCCGTTTTTATTAGGCTACAGAATATTTAAAAATTGAGGGTTCGATTTGAATTTCCATGTTGAACACAATTTTAAAGCTCTATAACTGAAAAAACTCAGTTTTATTGTGTTATATATGACAGTATTTTAAAACAAAAGTACCTGGGGGCCGAGCTTTGCTCGGGAAAGGCTATTCAGTTTGTTTAGATGACTTGGAGTAATATTTCACCACTTACCCCTATGATAATCAGATTTGTATAACTCATTTGCCTCTTTTCTACATTTTTAAGGTCACTCCAGTTGTTATTTATAGCTCAATGTCCCTTTGATTTATTTTACTACGCTATTTATGTAATCTTCACTCAAATATTTTAATCTCTGCTCTCAGGAAACCACATGTTATAATCCTATACTCTAATATGAGTAAGGTTTGCTTGCTTACTTGCTTGCTTGCTTGCTTGCATGCTTGCTTGCTTGCGACACGGATCTCAAAAACGGCTCCAACGATTTCCTTCAAATGTTCGAAATAACTAATTTTTGGGATAAAAATAAGTTCTAGACAGGCCTCATTTCCAGAAAAAATCAAATTATGTAAAAAAACTAAACTGAAAAGTTAAAAAAATTAATATTGGGCTTATGGAGTTTCAAATCAAAACAAAAGAATTGTATCAGCTGTTCATAATCAACCAGGGAACTGTCAAAGGGACTTGTGTTGTTTATGATTATTAACATGTGGTTTCCTGAGAGCAGAGATTAGAAGATTTGAGTAACAGCTGTTGTGAGTATTGCAGAAAGGAAAGCTGAATTTTACTCCTACTAATTTACATTTTCTAAGAGTGTTTTTCGTTTTGTTTTAATTCTATTTTGTGTGATTTAGACTCTTTTAACACCCCTTGTTTAATTGTACAGTTTCATTTGACTTTTAACCTGTATCATCATTGTGAAATGTGTTAAAACTTCGATGTTCAAACATAAACATAACCCTCGCACTTTACGTCAAATGACATCTCTAAAACGTAACAGTCAACAAGTATCCATCGGAACCATGCTACCCAGCCATTGCGGGTCTGAAGATGAATTTGTGACACCAAATAAGAAAAAGATAGCTACCAGTCGTGTTGTTCAGCCAAGGAGGTATGTTCTTGATGCTGATCAACTTTTTCAGCAGAATAAATATCAATATCTATCCGAGCATAGCTACGCGTCAACGGCTAACGTGGAACCTATCAACGATGACATGGATGAGTGCAGCTCTATCAATATCCTTAAGCAAGAGAAACTTCCCCTAATATTTATTCACGATGTCAAGGACATCCAGCAAAATGTTAAAAACGAGTTTTCCACAGAATTGAAAGGGCGCTCCTTGAAAGTAAATCTACAAACTATCGATGACTTCCGAAAACTAACTGCTTTCTACGATCAATCACATGTCAAATACCACACTTTTCAAACCTGGTACGATAAGAAACTCGAAGTGATAATTAGGAACGTTCCCTGCTCTCTGTCTGAAGAAGAAATAACAACCGAACTTACGTCAAGCGGTTTTCCGGTTCACAAAGTTGTTCGCCTACTAAACAAAAACAAGCAGTCTATCCCCCTTTGCGCTGTTTCCTTGGAAAATAATGAAAAGGCCAACGATATATTTAAATTGGACAAGCTTTGCTTCACTATAGTAAGGGTCGAACTTAAAAGAAAATCACGTAAAATCCCCCAGTGCACCCGTTGCCAACGTTACGGGCATACGAAAAACTTTTGCAAACTCGACCCAAGGTGCGTTAAATATGCAGCGGAGCATCATTCCTCCGTCTGTCCTAACAAAACGATTGACGATCCAATCTGTGTTAATTGCGGGGGACGTCATACAGCAAATTACAGAGGCTGTAAGTCTTATCAAGATATTAAAGAAAAGTCATTAAAGAAAACCAATCCTCATTTGAACTCGAGAACTGTAAATCCTGTTAGTGCTCCAGACGACAAAAATAGTTCAAGTAAACAGCCCGCCATTCTTGATGTAAGTTCCCCATCACTTTTCCCTGCTTTGAATGATAATAACGACTGTAGTCAATCTACTGCTCCCAAGAAAGTTAAAACTCCTTATGCAAAAGTTGCTGCTAAAATACATTCAGAAACTATGCCTTCTGAATCACAAGACGAGAGTAACTGTAGTTCATTCTTATCGCAAAATTTGGAGAAAATTATCTTGGATATCGTTAAATCCTTTATGCCTGTTGTGAAAAAAATTATAAGTAATGTTATTAGCTCAATTCTTGCCAATGGATCAGTTTAATCAACCTTATATAAATAACTTAACACTCCTAAATTGGAACGCAAATGACCTTCGAGAAAAAAGGGAGTCTTTTATCTCATTCCTGGCCAGACAGAATATTGACGTTGCATGTGTTACTGAGACTCATTTAATAAATACTGAACGCTTTAAAGTCGGTGGCTATTTATGTTTTAGGGAAGATCGCCAGGACCCTGTGGGGTCAGGTGGGGTTGCAATTTTTATTAAAAGACAAATTGCTCATCACCAGTTATTTTTACCACGATTTCTCACTTTAGAAGCTGTTGGGGTAAATTTATTTCTTAGAAGTGGAATTTCCCTTCGTGTGTTTTCGGTGTATAAATCCCCAAATAGACGTATACACCCGCAAGATTTACAAAATCTCTTTTCTGTTAACTGTTCAACCGTTGTCTTGGGTGATCTCAACTGCAAAAATCGCATTTGGGGCTGCCGAGCAACAAATCCTAACGGGAACCGACTGTTTCGGTATATGGAAGAGACTAACATAATTGTTTCTGCTCCTGATGAGCCTACCCATTATCCATTCCAGCAAATTTACGATCCAGATATTTTGGATATTGTTCTCCATAAGAATTTCACGGCTCCTGTACAGCAACAAGTCTTACCAGAACTGGACTCTGACCATTCACCGGTGGTGATAAGTTTCTATACTCACCCTCAAATAGATCTAGGACCTCCAAGATTAGTTATTGGAAAAATAGATTGGGATCTCTTCTATTCAAAATTGGACGAAAGTCTTGTATTGGATGAAAACTTACAAGGACCACCTGAAATTGACGATGCTGTCCAAAGGTTCATTTCTTGCATACAGAATTCTGTGAGAGCATCAATTCCTTGTCCTTTCAGGCAAAAATCTTATGGCTACCTACATCCGCCTTTGAGTATATTGCAACTTATAAGGGAAAAGAATAGAGTGAGACGACACTGGCAGAGGCTCAGACTGCCGATTATCAAAAGGCAATGGAACGAACTTTCTAGACGAGTAAAACACGAATTGGCACAATACAGGATAGTAAAATATAAGGATTACGTCGCTGATATTCATCCTAATGATCCAAATATGTGGAAAGCTACCAAACGCATTTTGCGTAATCGTCCGTTAATTCCTACTTTAACTCAGAACAATACTGTTTATGAAAGCGATCCGCAGAAGTGTAATTTACTCGCCGATTTCTTTGAGTCTGCATTTACTCCGAACGAAGTAATGGATGAAGATATTGCTGGGATCGTGCAGGAATCTGTTACTTCCACTTTTTTGTCTGCTGAATTACCGGTTAAGTATGTCACAAAGTCGGAACTGAAAAACATAATCACAAAATTGCCAAAACGCAAATCACCTGGCCACGATCTTATTCCGAACTTGATTTTAGCAAATTTTACTGATAAGGCTTTTGTAGTTTTAACTCGAATAATAAATGCCTGTTTATCAAAAGGTTATTTTTCATCAACTTGGAAGCATACAGAAGTAATAATATTTCACAAATCCAATAAACCACAAGATTCCCCTTCTAGTTATAGGCCAATCAGTCTCTTGCCAACCTTATCAAAAGTTTTCAAAAAAGTTATTTCAAAGAAAATTCTGAATTATGTTGATGAATGTGAAGTAATTCCCCCCAATCAATTTGGATTCCGCCTGAAACATTCCACTGTACATCAAATTCAACGCATCTCCGAAACAATCGTACACGGGTTTGAAAGGAAAAGCCATTCTGCTGCTGCATTTCTAGACATAGCACAGGCGTTTGATACAGTCTGGCATGAGGGTCTGATTTTCAAAATGGTTGAACATGGATTCCCTCGGTACTTACTGAACATTATAAAATCTTTTTTGAGTAATAGGACTTTTTGTGTTCGAATTAACTCCTCTGCTTCTTCAATTCAGCCGGTTAGAGCCGGAGTACCGCAGGGATCCATACTAGGACCTCTGCTCTTCAACATATATTTATCACATATGCCAGAACCTGAAGATGCAACATTAGCACTATACGCTGATGACATAGCTATTATTTGTCAGAGCTCAAACATTGATGAAGCTGTGCAATCCCTTCAGGCATCAATCGATATCCTAGTTCATTGGTTTGAACAATGGCGATTCAAACTAAACCCCGGAAAGTGTGAAACAAAAATATTCTCTTTAAAGAAGTACAATCTACCTCACCAAATCCACCTACATGGGGTTTTCATTCAGTGGTACCCAGATGACCAAGCTGTCAAATATCTCGGTGTATGGTTGGATAAAAAATTAAACTGGAATACACATGTAAATAAGAGATTAACTCAAGGTTATGCTCGATTAGCGCAACTATTTCCATTACTAAATAGAAATTCATCGTTGAAAGCTGAATGCTCTGTTTTGGTCTACAAATCTATTCTGAGACCGTTAATTTTATATGCCTCTCCTGTTTGGGGTTTATCCCTTTCGCAGAAGAAACTTCAACGAATCCACGTGTTTCAGAACAAAATTTTGAGAATCGCAATAAATGCGCCCTGGTTTCTGCGAAATAAACATATACATGAAGAACTTGCAGTATGCCTAGTTAAAGACTTTATTACGAATTGTAGCCGGAATTTCATAAATGCGCTTGGAACTGTTCCCGGTGCACAGACTTTCAACATTGGACAACCTACTCATAACAGAAGACTAAAGGCCAGACTTTTCCAAGATATCATTGATATACTGGTCTAATGGTTAAAATTCTTGTTCTTATCTTTTATTTTATTTTCTCTTTCTTCCATGAACACTTGCTCATTATTTTAGTGTTATGTTTATTTTGTTTTTGTTCCCTGGTGACTCCAGTTTAGAGCGAACCAACTACTGTTATTAATATGTTAAAGCTATATTGTTATGTATTCTGTGTATGATGTAAACATTGAACCGGAAATAAATCTATTAGTAAAAAAAAAAAAGAAGATTTGAGTGAAGATTACATATATACGGGTAGTAAAATAAATCAAAGGGACATTGACTTATAAATAACAACTGGAGTGACCTTAAAAATGCAGGAAAGAGGCAAATTAAGAGGGAAAGAGTTGGGGGAAAGTAGTTTTTATTACTTTCTCCCCCTATACATAGTATATGGAGAAAGTATTGTTTTCGTCAAAATTTTTGAATTTGAGTTGTTAGTGGAAATATTCGTTTTGGTGCTCCCTGAACCCAAAAAAGTGGTTTTTACGTGATGTCTGTCTGTGTGTGTGTGTGTGTGTGTGTGTGTGTGTGTGTGTGTGTGTGTGTGTGTGTGTGTGTGTGTGTGTGTGTGTGTGTGTGTGTGTGTGTGTGTGTGTGTGTGTGTGTGTGTGTGTGTGTGTGTGTGTGTGTGTGTGTGTGTGTGTGTGTGTGTGTGTGTGTGTGTGTGTGTGTGTGTGTGTGTGTGTGTGTGTGTGTGTGTGTGTGTGTGTGTGTGTGTGTGTGTGTGTGTGTGTGTGTGTGTGTGTGTGTGTGTGTGTGTGTGTGTGTGTGTGTGTGTGTGTGTGTGTGTGTGTGTGTGTGTGTGTGTGTGTGTGTGTGTGTGTGTGTGTGTGTGTGTGTGTGTGTGTGGATGTGTACAGAGCTAGAGCCAATGGGCCGATTTTTATGAAATTTGGTATTTAGGTACTAATCCACGATATCTCCAGGCGTTTTTTTAATTTTTTGGAATTTTTGAATTTTAAGGATCACCCAAAAACCGCCAAAAAACATGAAAAATCTAAATTTCTTAAAAACGGCTTTAACGATTTTGATTAAACTTTAGTCGTTTGTGGAACTTTAGTTCTCAAACAAAATGACACCACCCGCATTTCTGTAAAAATTCGGGTTCAGAAATTACAGGACTTAAAACATCAAAAATTCAATTTTTTTAATTTTTCATAGAAAAACATAAATATAAAAAAATTTTATATTCACCATTAAAAAGAGCTCAAAAAAATAAATAATTTAGTAGTTTTAATTACTATTCTACGATTGCTGGTTGCGGAGAAAATTGAAATTTTAATTTTGCGGTAAACGCAGTACGTTGTCCAATGTTATTCTTATGGGGAATACAAAAATTACTATTTCTCTCTTATTTACTGATCAATATCATTCAAACTTGATATGCTTGTCTAGTTAGCATTGACCAACAGAGGAAATTCGAAATATGTTGCCCCTTAATAACCCTGGGGGGGAATAGGGGGTATTTCCCCTCTTAAAACCACGAGTGTAGCAATGGATTCTGTAGGGCCTCCAAAGCAGGGATTTGGGTGGATTTTTTGTAAAACAACTTGTTTACAAGATGTTCTGTACATTTGACCGTGCTTTGTATTCTATATTTAGGTAATTAAAAATAAACTATTTATTAGTTGGGCTAAAAGGGAGAAAGTATGTGTCAGTTTCCTGATACCGTTTATTTTATTTTGGCCCTGTAAGTACAGTAGTTGTTTTACCTCCTTTAAGTTTTTTCAGTTGATCATTGAAAGCATTGAGAGTGAAACTATAAGCAGTCACTTTAGCCATCTTCTCTGGGAAATACTCCTTCGTCCATTCTGGCAGCGTTAGGTTGAATTGAACCTGTTGTAAAAACAAACAAAAAAATGTTCATTTGTTGGTTCTATATCTTCTATATAATAATAGGCGAAGGCAATTTTTGTGGTACTGATTTCTCAGATATGCGGCGGCGTAGAATTATGAAACTTGGCACATTTATTTAGTACTATTAGGAGATTTGTCGAATATAAATAATGTTTTGTTTGGGTGTGTAAGCCTATGCCGTTTTGCCTTTCAAAGTTTTCATGTTATCCTTATGGAAACATGTGTTCTGCTTTTCGTATTAGTTTATGCTTTTCATTATTTCATTAACAGCTGTTGTGTTATTAGAGAGGAAAAGTGAACTATTAGCATGACTTGCACGGTGAAACTTAAGCCCGGGACCCCCATAGAAGTTCCTAACGTGACCCCCTGAACACATTTTTGGGGGTCTTTCAAAATTGTATATACATTATTGTCTCTATCTAAAATCCTCGACATTGAGATCTTGAAAATGGTTTATTTTGCCTACATTTATTCTAATTTAATATATGGTATAATTTGTTGGGGTGATTCTCGAACTAGTTCTACGATATTTAAGATTCAAAAGAGTGTAGTTCGTACTATGACACATTCTAGTCATATTGCCTCTTCTAAGCCCATTTTCAAAACGCTTGATTTACTTCCATTCCCATGCATTTTCATTTTACACCCTTCTCTTTGTTAAAGATAATTTTCATACATTTTCACTTTTCCTACTAGTTAGAGTTAAGAAATATTTGTTTTATAACAATTGATGACATGTCACCTACCATTAAGGCAATATCTTCTGTATGGTGTATTTTGTGACTATAAATGATCTAGCTGTTCGGGCAGGCTTCGCCCCGCAAATAATTTATAAAAACTATGACAGTTGTGTGTGCTGCATTCTGTGGTTAGCCAGTGGAACTACTATGAATCAAGGTCAACTGTTTGTATTTTCATTAGCTCAAACAAAAATGAATGTCCATAAGAAATACATGGGAACTTTATCGGGATCTCTGGCGGAGCGCTAAGGTCAGATCAGCATGAAAACCATTTAGTTTTCCTATTTTATGCCTAAAGAAGCAGTGTACAAAATGTCAGCTCTCTACCTTCATGGGAAGGTGGAGGATTAGTGATGAGTGAGTTAGTCAGTCAGTCAGCCAGGGCTTTGCCTTTTATATCTATAGATAAATGTGTATATATATTTGAGTTTTCACGCTAGCGGTTACATTTTTTGTCCAATTTACTTCAAATTTGGTAGTAACATTCCTTTCTGCAATCAGTTGGATAAGCTCATTGGGCAAAAAATCGGAAAACTATAACCTTCTTTTTTGGGATTTTAAATTTTGAGTTTTTGGGCCTAAAAACCCCCTAATATAAAAGTTATACATATTAAATTACAGGAATTAAAAAGGCGGAGATTTTAAGCCCTCCCTCATCATTCTAGCACCAAAATTTACTGTTATTAAATAAAATTAGGATTGAGTAAACACAGTACGTTGTCTTATGGGGATTTTACATTGGAAATGGCTGTTTTCATATCTTGATGTAGTTCTAACACTTGTAATACCCCCATACCTGTTTTTGATCCTGATGGTACCTCCTCCTAAGCATATA
This sequence comes from Allygus modestus, assembly GCA_963675035.1. NCBI lineage: Eukaryota > Metazoa > Arthropoda > Insecta > Hemiptera > Cicadellidae > Allygus > Allygus modestus. Next base: position 354,844,378 of record OY776112.1, read on the forward strand.
ATGCACAACATTGCCATTCTAATACTGGATTTAAATAGAACCAGGTGTATCAGACCAGCCAAAAAATCTAATATTTTCCATTATGATAAAATTGAAACAAATTGTTGTTTAAACCCGTTTTTTGATTTTTTAAAGTTTTTAATGTGGAAATTTACCTAACGTGTGTGCGAACTCGTTTAAATAAATACATAGCACAACAGCAAGAACAGATGATTCACATATATACAAATATTTACTGACTACTGGAATAGTAACACCCTTTTCTATTTTTGTTTTAACTCCACATTTAAACAAATTAAATCTGTTTGTGAGGGAAGTGGATAAGGGACGGGGAGAGGATTAGATGGAGGGGATTCAGGGAAAAATAAAAATTCTACTAATTACTGTAATGGTAACACCCTTCTGCTATCTGTTTTTACTCCACATTAAAAAAATACCTGGGGGTGAGGGTGTGGGAGGAAAAGAGAGATGAGCGCACCAGAACCCACTAGATATACAAAAATAGCTGAGGGTGAGGGTGTGGGAGGAAGAGAGAGATGAGCGCACCAGAACTCACTAGATATAAAAAAATAGCTGGGGGTGAAGGTGTGGGAGGAAGAGAGAGATGAGCGCACCAGAACCCACTAGATATAAAAAAATAGCTGGGGGTGAGGGTGTGGGAGGAAGAGAGAGATGAGCGCACCAGAACTCACTAGATATAAAAAAATAGCTGGGGGTGAGGGTGTGGGAGGAAGAGAGAGATGAGCGCACCAGAACTCACTAGATATAAAAAAATAGCTGGGGGTGAGGGTGTGGGAGGAAGATAGAGATGAGCGCACCAGAACCCACTAGATATAAAAAAATAGCTGGGGGTGAGGGTGTGGGAGGAAGAGAGAGATGAGCGCACCAGAACTCACTAGATATAAAAAAATAGCTGGGGGTGAGGGTGTGGGAGGAAGAGAGAGATGAGCGCACCAGAATCCACTAAATATAAATACCCCCCGTCGCAGCAAACCTGCGTACTCAGCGAATTTCCAATGCATTGATATGTTTCTCACTAGTACATAAAGCCACTCACCAAGTTTGACAAAAAAACATTCATAAATAAGTGATTTATTACATTTTATTTATTCCCCATAAGAATAACATTAGGACTGAGTACGCAGGTTTGCTGCAACGAGGAAGATAAGAAATGAGTTTTTATGCAATTATCAATGTAACTGAACCAGGTGAAGCTACTTACCATGTTTTATTAATTTATGTTCATAATTAAGGGAGATATAAAACTTTACTTATTCTCCATAAGAATAACATTTGGGCTGAGTATGCAGGTTAGCTGCTACGGGGACAATCAACAAAACATTTATTTTTTGTGCAATTATCAATATACCAGTACAACATGAAGCCACATACCAAATTTCATCAATATACATTCATAAATAATCAAGATATCAAATTTTATTTATTCTCCATAAGGATAACATTGGACAACGTACTGTGTTTAGCACTTTGAATATCTCTGCAACAGTTTGACGTAGAATCACAATTTAAACACCAAAATGATTGTTTTGTGGAGCTGAAGTGATTGGTAAAAGAAAATGTGAAGTTTAAAGTAAAATTAACTGAGGAAAAGCCAAAAACCTTTTTCCCATAAGATTAACATGGGAGATTTTATGAGCATGTTTTTTGGATTTTTTCCGCAACCACTTAACCTAGGTTAATAATTCAAAATACCATATTATTTGTTTTTTTAAGCTCTATAACATGGTCTAAACCTAAATTAAGTGTTTTAAAAAGTTTAGGGTAAAAAATGCAAAAAACTGATTTTTGGAAAATTTAAAACCCCCATAAACCCCCTTTCCAATAGTCCGATTTTTCTGGTTTTCGAACTTAAAGTCATGAATGTCAGTTTACACATTTGGGCCAAATTTCATCGAAATCGGACGTTTTTTACTCAAGTTATCGCATTCACGGACACATATATATATATATATATATATATATATATATATAGATATATATATACATATATATAAATTTGAACGAATAGTGTTTTGGACATCTGGGGACCTCAAAACAAAAAGTTATCATGGTCTCGGGCTTAAGTCTTACCATGAGACCTACGGTAATAGCTTCTTCCCTATAGGGGAAATTCGCTAATTCCCTATAGGGGAAATTCGCTAAAAAATAGCTGGGGGTGAGGGTGTGGGAGGAAGAGAGAGATTAGCGGACCAGAACTCACTAGATAAAAAAAATAACTGGGGGTGAGGGTTTGGGAGGAAGAGAGAGATGAGCACACCAGAACCCAGTAGATATAAAAAAATAGCTGGGGGTGAGGGTGTGGGAGGAAGAGAGAGATGAGCGCACCAGAACCCACTAGATATAAAAAAATACCTGGGGGTGAGGGTGTGGGAGGAAGAGAGAGATGAGCGCACCAGAACTCACTAGATATAAAAAAATAGCTGGGGGTGAGGGTGTGGGAGGAAGAGAGAGATGAGCGCACCAGAATCCACTAAATATAAAAAAATAGCTGGGGGTGAGGGTGTGGGAGGAAGAGAGAGATGAGCACACCAGAACTCACTAGATATAAAAAAATAGCTGGGGGTGAGGGTGTGGGAGGAGGAGAGAGATGAGCGCACCAGAACCCACTAGATATAAAAAAATACCTGGGGGTGAGGGTGTGGGAGGAAGAGAGAGATGAGCGCACCAGAACCAGCGATCTCTATAACTACAACTGGATCGCGCGCTCTGTGCTGGGTTTTCGGTCCGGCCGCTCGGCTTTCCCCCCACCACTTAACGGGTGCACTGTCGCTCCCCTATACATTACCTCTTACGGCGTTACCGCGCTCGCGCTCACAAAAACCGCTATATGTTCGCTCATAGTTGCTTGATTTTCAATTAATTTACACAGTTGCAATCTGTAAGAAATTGCGGAGATTATGATATAGATTTTATATCAAAATAATTTGGTTATAAACTATATTCGGCAGCCATTTATTTGCATTTTGAAAGCTGCTATCTTCGCATATTTAGCGAATTTCCCCTATAGGGAAGAATTTAGCGAATTTCCCCTATAGGGAAGAAGCTATTACCGTAGGTCTCATGGTAAGACTTAAGCCCGAGACCATGATAACTTTTTGTTTTGAGGTCCCCAGATGTCCAAAACACTATTCGTTCAAATTTATATATATGTATATATATATATCTATATATATATATCTATATATATATATATCTCTATATATATATATCTCTATATATATATATATATCTATATATGTGTCCGTGAATGCGATAACTTGAGTAAAAAACGTCCGATTTCGATGAAATTTGGCTCAAATGTGTAAACTGACATTTATGACTTTAAGTTCGAAAACCAGAAAAATCGGACTATGGGAAGGGGGGTTTATGGGGGTTTTAAATTTTCCAAAAATCAGTTTTTTGCATTTTTTACCCTAAAATTTTTAAAACACTTAACTTAGGTTTAGACCATGTTATAGAGCTTAAAAAACAAATAATATGGTATTTTGAATTATTAACCTAGGTTAAGTGGTTGCGGAAAAAATCTAAAAAACATGCTCATAAAATCTCCCATGTTAATCTTATGGGAAAAAGGTTTTTGGCTTTTCCTCAGTTAATTTTACTTTAAACTTCACATTTTCTTTTACCAATCACTTCAGCTCCACAAAAAAATCATTTTGGTGTTTAAATTGTGATTCTACGTCAAACCGTTGCAGAGATATTCAAAGTGCTAAACACAGTACGTTGTCCAATGTTATCCTTATGGAGAATAAATAAAATTTGATATCTTGATTATTTATGAATGTATATTGATGAAATTTGGTATGTGGCTTCATGTTGTACTGGTTTATTGATAATTGCACAAAAAATAAATGTTTTGTTGATTGTCCCCGTAGCAGCTAACCTGCATACTCAGCCCTAATGTTATTCTTATGGAGAATAAGTAAAGTTTTCTATCTCCCTTAATTATGAACATAAATTAATAAAACATGGTAAGTAGCTTCACCTGGTTCAGTTACATTGATAATTGCATAAAAACTCATTTCTTATCTTCCTCGTTGCCACAAACCTGCGTACTCAGTCCTAATGTTATTCTTATGGGGAATAAATAAAATGTAATAAATCACTTATTTATGAATGTATTTTTGTCAAACTTGGTGAGTGGCTTTATGTACTAGTGAGAAACATATCAATGCATTGGAAATTCGCTGAGTACGCAGGTTTGCTGCGACGGGGGGTATTTTATTGATTTAATTTAGTTTACGCACTTATTGTGGTTTGAGTATGAAGTAATAACAATCAGGTTATTCAGTTTCAAAAGGTATATTAATTATGTTACCAAGAAAATACATATGGCAAGCGTGAACATGGTGATTAAATATATTTGTTTGGTTGAAGTATTAAACTAAATGAGTGCTAAAAGGCTTGGAATAGGTCATAAAAATAAGCATAACATACACTAATCAAACTATTTACTCGAAAAAAAAAATATTTTCGTAGTATTAGTATTCACTTAATAGTTCTATGTATTCTTAAACAATACTAACTAGTGTAGTTTTTGCCGAAGGCCAGCCGAACTTGGGTTTTGATTTAGTGTTCTCAATTTTGATTGGTGGTGTAGATTTATTTTAAAGAACAAATATACAATCCTTTTGATTAATTTTACCTCATGTGATTAAACATTTAGAATGTTCTACCATTTGTTGGACAAAAATAAATACCTCATGTTGACACCTACAAAATCCTCTTGCCTTACTTATAGTAAAACAGCATAAATAACTGAAATAACGTAGGTACTGTGCACAGTAGTAACCTTTTAAGGGCGTGCTCATACTTTACCCAGACGTAAAACTTTGCACGCTCACAAATAAATTGATATATACGCAACATTAAAAGTTGCTTTGTGGAGGAGTTTTTGATTTATTGTGTGAACAGAGAATCTTAATCTAAATGCGTTTATAGCCACTATGAGTATTTAAACGTTGCGGTCTTTTTGAATTTATTAGCATGTATCATAAGCATGTGTTCTTTGTCATCTTGCATGTACTGTGCACTTCGTAAATTGGCTGCTTGCCATTGGGAAATCAAATAAATAAATGTAAAATAACTAAACGCTTAAAAATTGTAACCAAATTACTAATGGGGTGAGCATTGGAAATAAATAGGCCTACATATTATAATCTCAACTAACTTGCAAAAACCAAATGAGATCGTCTACGGTATGTCGTGCATTCTGGTTTCCAGCGTTTAAAGTTGCTGCATTGCATTCAGGGGTTGTGTGTACTTTAAAGTTGACTGTTGAATTGAATCTGAGTGAACTTTAATAATCGTGCTTCTGTTACCAATAGCAACTGATATTACAACTATTGTTAAACAATCAAAATTTATAACAAAATTAAGATAAAACATTAGTCTGGGCGGAGCCCTGGGTATCACTTAGTGGTGTAACAAATAGATTACGACCGATTCTCAGACCTACCAAATATACATACAAAATGTCATAACAATCGGTCAAGCTGTTTCGGAGGAGTTTGGTCACAAACACTGTGACACGATAATTTTTATATATTAGATTTACGGATTAATATTAAAATAAAAATTAATATGTCTTATAATATTACGTTGTTATACCTTGATACTTAAATTCCTGTTTGCCAATCGAATGGTAGAACAATTCTCATATTAGGCCTATGTCTTCAGAAACCAACTAATATGTAGATCACGTTAAATATAAACAAAAGTTATAACGGTATAAAAGGCAGAAGTTTAATTAAATAATGACTTTGCGTTTAGAGTTTAGACTCATAACACTAATATAGTATTGAAAAAGCAATGCAACTTACCAGTGAATTGATAACGACTTGTCTTTAACATTACTAAGGAAGGGTGGGGGTTGGAGACAGACGAGTCGAGACTTGAATTCCCTTCTTTGAGTGTTTTTGTTTACCCACTTGCTACGCGGGCTGATATTTGTAAACATCTCTTTCTAGATACATACAGCAGATATGTTTTAATAACGTAAAACTATACCAAAACCTCCTCAATTTCATGAGGAGTACAATGGTGAAACCCGCAATTAAATCGAGTTAGTATCAACAAAGTTACGCCAGTTAATATAAATGAAAAAACGGTAGCCCCGTATAAAGTGTATGGCCGCGGTGGCGCGGCTCACCCGTTAGGTGGTGGGGGGAGCGCTTATAAAAGGCCGGACCGATACGAGCCTAGTTCTGAGCATTACAGCGCGCGATCCAGTTGTAGTTATAGAGATCGCTGACCAGAACCCACTAGATATAAAAAAATAGCTGGGGGTGAGGGTGTGGGAGAAAGAGAGGGATGAGCGCACCAGAACTCACTAGATATAAAAAAATAGCTGGGGGTGAGGGTGTGGGAGGAAGATAGAGATGAGCGCACCAGAACCCACTAGATATAAAAAATAGCTGGGGGTGAGGGTGTGGGAGGAAGAGAGAGATGAGCGCACCAGAACCCACTAGATATAAAAAAATAGCTGGGGGTGAGGGTGTGGGAGGAAGAGAGAGATGAGCGCACCAGAACCCAGTAGATATAAAAAAATAGCTGGGGGTGAGGGTGTGGGAGGAAGAGAGAGATGAGCGCACCAGAACCCACTAGATATAGAAAAATAGCTGGGGGTGAGGGTGTGGGAGGAAGATAGAGATGAGTGCACCAGAACCCACTAGATATAAAAAAATAGCTGGGGGTGAGGGTGTGGGAGGAAGATAGAGATGAGCACACCAGAACCCACTCGATATAAAAATATAGCTGGGGGTGAGGGTGTGGGAGGAAGAGAGAGATGAGCGCACCAGAACCCACTAGATATAAAAAAATAGCTGGGGGTGAGGGTGTGGGAGGAAGAGAGAGATGAGCGCACCAGAACCCACCAGATATAAAAAAATAGCTGGGGGTGAGGGTGTGGGAGGAAGAGAGAGATGAGCACACCAGAACCCACTCGATATAAAAAAATACCTGAGGGTGAGGGTGTGGGAGGAAGAGAGAGATGAGCGCACCAGAACCCACTAGATATAAAAAAATAGCTGGGGGTGAGGGTGTGGGAGGAAGAGAGAGATGAGCATACCAGAACCCACTAGATATAAAAAAATAGCTGGGGGTGAGCTTGTGGGAGGAAGAGAGGGATGAGCGCACCAGAACCAACTAGATATAAAAAAATAGCTGGGGGGAGGGTGTGGGAGGAGGAGAGAAATGAGCGCAACAGAACCCACTAGATATAAAAAAATAGCTGGGGGTGAGGGTGTGGGAGGAGGAGAGAGATGAGCGCACCAAAACCCACCAGATATAAAAAAAAAGCTGGGGGTGAGGGTATGGGAGGAAGATAGAGATGAGCACACCAGAACCCACTCGATATAAAAAAATAGCTGGGGGTGAGGGTGTGGGAGGAAGAGAGAGATGAGCACACTAGAACAAACTAGATATAAAAAAATAGCTGGGGGTGAGGGTGTGGGAGGAGGAGAGAGATGAGCGCACCAGAACCCACTAGATATAAAAAAATAGCTGTGGGTGAGGGTGTGGGAGGAAGATAGAGATGAGCACACCAGAACCCACTAGATATAAAAAAATAGCTGGGGGTTAGGGTGTGGGAGGAAGATAGAGATGAGGGCACCAGAACCCACTAGATATAAACAAATAGCTGGGGGTGAGGGTGTGGGAGGAAGAGAGAGATGAGCACACCAGAACCCACTATATATAAAAAAAGCTGGGGGTGAGGGTGTGGGAGGAAGAGAGAGATGAGCGCACCAGAATCCACTAGATATAAAAAAATAACTGGGGGTGAGGGTGTGGGAGGAAGAGAGAGATGAGCGCACCAGAACTCACTAGATAAAAAAAATAGCTGGGGGTGAGGGTTTGGGAGGAAGAGAGAGATGAGCACACCAGAACCCACTAGATATAAAAAAATAGCTGGGGGTGAGGGTGTGGGAGGAAGAGAGAGATGAGCGCACCAGAACCCACTAGATATAAAAAAATACATGGGGGTGAGGGTGTGGGAGGAAGAGAGAGATGAGCGAACCAGAACTCACTAGATATAAAAAAATAGCTGGGGGTGAGGGTGTGGGAGGAAGAGAGAGATGAGCGCACCAGAACCCACTAGATATAAAAAAATAGCTGGGGGTGAGGGTGTGGGTGGAAGTGAGAGATGAGCGGACCAGAACCCACTAGATATAAAAAAATAGCTGGGGGTGAGGGTGTGGGAGGAAGAGAGAGATGAGCGCACCAGAACCCACTAGATATAAAAAAATAGCTGGGGGTGAGGGTGTGGTAGGAAGATAGAGGTGAGCGCACCGGAACCCACTAGATATAAAAAAATAGCTGGTGGTGAGGGTGTGGGAGGAAGAGAGAGATGAGCGCACCAGAACTCACTAGATATAAAAAAATAGCTGGGGGTGAGGGTGTGGGAGGAAGATAGAGATGAGCGCACCAGAACCCACTAGATATAAAAAAATAGCTAAGGCTGAGGGTGTGGGAGGAAGAGAGGGATGAGCGCACCAGAACCCACTAGATATAAAAAAATAGCTGGGGGTGAAGGTGTGGGAGGAAGAGAGAGATGAGCGCGCCAGAACCCACTAGATATAAAAAAATAGCTGGGGGTGAGGGTGTGGGAGGAAGAGAGAGATGAGCGCACCAGAAGCCACTAGATATAAAAAAATAGCTGGGGGTGAGGGTGTTGGAGGAAGATAGAGATGAGCGCACCAGAACCCACTAGATATAAAAAAAATAGCTGGGGGTGAGGGTGTGGGAGGAAGATAGAGATGAGCGCACCGGAACCCACTAGATATAAAAAAATAGCTGGGGGTGAGGGTGTGGGAGGAAGAGAGATGAGCGCACCAGAACCCACTAGATGTACAAAAATAGCTGGGGGTGAGGGTGTGGGAGTAAGAGAGAGATGAGCGCATCAGAACCCATTAGATATAAAAAAATAGTTGGTGGTGAGGGTGTGGGAGGAAGAGAGAGATGAGCGCACCAGAACCCACTAGATATAAAAAAATAGCTGGGGGTGAGGGTGTGGGAGGAAGATAGAGAGGAGCGCACCAGAACCCACTAGATATAAAAAATAGCTGGGGGTGAGGGTGTGGGAGGAAGAGAGAAATGAGCGCACCAGAACCTACTAGATATAAAAAAATAGCTGGGGGTGAGGGTGTGGGAGGAAGAGAGGGATGATCGCACCAGAACCCACTAGATATAACAAAATAGCTGGGGGTGAGGGTTTGGGAGGAAGAGAGAGATGAGCGCACCAGAACCAACTAGATATAAAAAAATAGCTGGTGGTGAGGGTGTTTGAGGAAGAGAGAGATAAGCGCACCAGAACCCACTAGATATAAAAAAATTGCTGGTGGTGAGGGTGTGGGAGGAAGAGAGAGATGAGCGCACCAGAACCCACTAGATATAAAAAAAGTGGAGGATTAGTGATGAGTGAGTTAGTCAGTCAGTCAGCCAGGGCTTTGCCTTTTATATCTATAGATAAATGTGTATATATATTTGAGTTTTCACGCTAGCGGTTACATTTTTCGTCCAATTTACTTCAAAATTTGGTAGTAACATTCCTTTCTGCAATCAGTTGGATATGCTCATTGGGAAAAAAATCGGAAAACTATAACCTTCTTTTTTGGGATTTTAAATTTTGAGTTTTTGGGCCTAAAAACCCCCTAATATAAAAGTTATACATATTAAATTAGAGGAATTAAAAAGGCGGAGATTTTAAGCCCCCCCTCATCATTCTAGCACCAATATTTACTGTTATTAAATAAAATTAGGATTGAGTAAACACAGTACGTTGTCTTATGGGGATTTTACATTGGAAATGGCTGTTTTCATATCTTGATGTAGTTCTAACACTTGTAATACCCCCATACCTGTTTTTGATCCTGATGGTACCTCCTCCTAAGCATATAATGCACAACATTGCCATTCCAATACTGGATTTGAATAGAACCAGGTGTATCAGACCAGCCAAAAATCTAATATTTTCCATTATGATAAAATTGAAACAAATTGTTTTTAAACCCGTTTTTTGATTTTTTAAAGTTTTTAATGTGGAAATTTACCTAACGTGTGTGCGAACTCGTTTAAATAAATACATAGCACAACAGCAAGAACAGATGATTCACATATATACAAATATTTACTGACTACTGGAATAGTAACACCCTTTTCTTTTTTTGTTTTAACTCCACATTTAAACAAATTAAATCTGTTTTTGAGGGAAGTGGATAAGGGACGGGGAGAGGATTAGATGGAGGGGATTCAGGGAAAATAAAAATTCTACTTATTACTGGAATGGTAACACCCTTCTGCTATCTGTTTTTACTCCACATTAAAAAAATACCTGGGGGTGAGGGTATGGGAGGAAAAGAGAGAAGGAGCGCACCAGAACCCACTAGATATACAAAAATAGCTGGGGGTGAGGGTGTGGGAGGAAGAGAGAGATGAGCGCACCAGAACTCACTAGATATAAAAAAATAGCTGGGGGTGAGGGTGTGGGAGGAAGAGAGAGATGAGCGCACCAGAACTCACTAGATATAAAAAAATAGCTGGGGGTGAGGGTGTGGGAGGAAGAGAGAGATGAGCGCACCAGAATCCACTAAATATAAAAAAATAGCTGGGGGTGAGGGTGTGGGAGGAAGAGAGAGATGAGCGCACCAGAACTCACTAGATATAAAAAAATAGCTGGGGGTGAGGGTGTGGGAGGAGGAGAGAGATGAGCGCACCAGAACCCACTAGATATAAAAAAATACCTGAGGGTGAGGGTGTGGGAGTAAGAGAGAGATGAGCGCACCAGAACCCACTAGATATAAAAAAATAGCTGGGGGTGAGGGTGTGGGAGGAAGAGAGAGATGAGCGCACCAGAACCCACTAGATATAAAAAAATAGCTTGGGGTGAAGGTTTGGGAGGAAGAGAGAGATGAGCGCACCAGAACCCACTAGATATAAAAAATTGCTGGGGGTGAGGGTGTGGGAGGAAGAGAGAGATGAGCGCACCAGAAGCCACTAGATATAAAAAATAGCTGGGGGTGAAGGTGTGGGAGGAAGATAGAGATGAGCGCTCCAGAACCCACTAGATATAAAAAAAATAGCTGGGGGTGAGGGTGTGGGAGGAATATAGAGATGAGGGCACCGGAACCCACTAGATATAAAAAAATAGCTGGAGGTGAGGGTGTGGGAGGAAGAGAGATGAGCGCACCAGAACCCACTAGATATACAAAAATAGCTGGGGGTGAGGGTGTGGGAGTAAGAGAGAGATGAGCGCATCAGAACCCACTAGATATAAAAAAATAGCTGGTGGTGAGGGTGTGGGAGGAAGAGAGAGATGAGCGCACCAGAACCCACTAGATATAAACAAATAGCTGGGGGTGAGGGTGTGGGAGGAAGATAGAGAGGAGCGCACCAGAACCCACTAGATATAAAAAAATAGCTGGGGGTGAGGGTGTGGGAGGAAGAGAGAGATGAGCGCACCAGAACCCACTAGATATAAAAAAATAGCTGGGGGTGAGGGTGTGGGAGGAAGAGAGGGATGAGCGCACCAGAACCCACTAGATATAAAAAAAAATAGCTGGGGGTGAGGGTGTGGGAGGAAGAGAGAGATGAGCGCACCAGAACCCACTAGATATAAAAAAATAGCTGGTGGTGAGGGTGTGGGAGGAAGAGAGAGATGAGCGCACCAGAACCCACTAGATATAAAAAAATAGCTGGTTGTGAGGGTGTGGGAGGAAGAGAGAGATGAGCGCACCAGAACCCACTAGATATAAAAAAAGTGGAGGATTAGTGATGAGTGAGTTAGTCAGTCAGTCAGCCAGGGCTTTGCCTTTTATATCTATAGATAAATGTGTATATATATTTGAGTTTTCACGCTAGCGGTTACATTTTTTGTCCAATTTACTTCAAATTTGGTAGTAACATTCCTTTCTGCAATCAGTTGGATATGCTCATTGGGAAAAAAATCGGAAAACTATAACCTTCTTTTTTGGGATTTTAAATTTTGAGTTTTTGGGCCTAAAAACCCCCTAATATAAAAGTTATACATATTAAATTAGAGGAATTAAAAAGGCGGAGATTTTAAGCCCCCCCTCATCATTCTAGCACCAATCTTTACTGTTATTAAATAAAATTAGGATTGAGTAAACACAGTACGTTGTCTTATGGGGATTTTACATTGGAAATGGCTGTTTTCATATCTTGATGTAGTTCTAACACTTGTAATACCCCCATACCTGTTTTTGATCCTGATGGTACGTCCTCCTAAGCATATAATGCACAACATTGCCATTCCAATACTGGATTTAAATAGAACCAGGTGTATCAGACCAGCCAAAAAATCTAATATTTTCCATTATGATAAAATTGAAACAAATTGTTGTTTAAACCCGTTTTTTGATTTTTTAAAGTTTTTAATGTGGAAATTTATCTAACGTGTGTGCGAACCCGTTTAAATAAATACATAGCACAACAGCAAGAACAGATGATTCACATATATACAAATATTTACTGACTACTGGAATAGTAACACCCTTTTCTTTTTTTGTTTTAACTCCACATTTAAACAAATTAAATCTGTTTGTGAGGGAAGTGGATAAGGGACGGGGAGAGAATTAGATGGAGGGGATTCAGGGAAAAATAAAAATTCTACTAATTACTGGAATGGTAACACCCTTCTGCTATCTGTTTCTACTCCACATTAAAAAAATACCTGGGGGTGAGGGTGTGGGAGGAAAAGAGAGATGAGCGTACCAGAACCCACTAGATATACAAAAATAGCTGGGGGTGAGGGTGTGGGAGGAAGAGAGAGATGAGCGCACCAGAACTCACTAGATATAAAAAAATAGCTGGGGGTGAGGGTGTGGGAGGAAGAGAGAGATGAGCGCACCAGAATCCACTAAATATAAAAAAATAGCTGGGGGTGAGGGTGTGGGAGGAAGAGAGAGATGAGCGCACCAGAACTCACTAGATATAAAAAAATACCTGAGGGTGAGGGTGTGGGAGTAAGAGAGAGATGAGCGCACCAGAACCCACTAGATATAAAAAAATAGCTGGGGGTGAGGGTGTGGGAGGAAGAGAGAGATGAGCGCACCAGAACCCACTAGATATAAAAAATAGCTTGGGGTGAAGGTTTGGGAGGAAGAGAGAGATGAGCGCACTAGAACCCACTAGATATAAAAAATTGCTGGGGGTGAGGGTGTGGGAGGAAGAGAGAGATGAGCGCACCAGAACCCACTAGATATAAAAAAATAGCTTGGGGTGAAGGTTTGGGAGGAAGAGAGAGATGAGCGCACCAGAACCCACTAGATATAAAAAATTGCTGGGGGTGAGGGTGTGGGAGGAAGAGAGAGATGAGCGCACCAGAAGCCACTAGATATAAAAAATAGCTGGGGGTGAGGGTGTGGGAGGAAGGTAGAGATGAGCGCACCAGAACCCACTAGATATAAAAAAAAATAGCTGGGGGTGAGGGTGTGGGAGGAATATAGAGATGAGGGCACCGGAACCCACTAGATATAAAAAAATAGCTGGGGGTGAGGGTGTGGGAGGAAGATAGATGAGCGCACCAGAACCCACTAGATATACAAAAATAGCTGGGGGTGAGGGTGTGGGAGTAAGAGAGAGATGAGCGCATCAGAACCCACTAGATATAAAAAAATAGCTGGTGGTGAGGGTGTGGGAGGAAGAGAGAGATGAGCGCACCAGAACCCACTAGATATAAACAAATAGCTGGGGGTGAGGGTGTGGGAGGAAGATAGAGAGGAGCGCACCAGAACCCACTAGATATAAAAAATAGCTGGGGGTGAGGGTGTGGGAGGAAGAGAGAGATGAGCGCACCAGAACCCACTAGATATAAAAAAATAGCTGGGGGTGAGGGTGTGGGAGGAAGAGAGGGATGAGCGCACCAGAACCCACTAGATATAAAAAAAATAGCTGTGGGTGAGGGTGTGGGAGGAAGAGAGAGATGAGCGCACCAGAACCCACTAGATATAAAAAAATAGCTGGTGGTGAGGGTGTGGGAGGAAGAGAGAGATAAGCGCACCAGAACCCACTAGATATAAAAAAATAGCTGGTTGTGAGGGTGTGGGAGGAAGAGAGAGATGAGCGCACCAGAACCCACTATTTAAAAAAAAGTGGAGGATTAGTGATGAGTGAGTTAGTCAGTCAGTCAGCCAGGGCTTTGCCTTTTATATCTATAGATAAATGTGTATATATATTTGAGTTTTCACGCTAGCGGTTACATTTTTTGTCCAATTTACTTCAAATTTGGTAGTAACATTCCTTTCTGCAATCAGTTGGATATGCTCATTGGGAAAAAAATCGGAAAACTATAACCTTCTTTTTTGGGATTTTAAATTTTGAGTTTTTGGGCCTAAAAACCCCCTAATATAAAAGTTATACATATTAAATTAGAGGAATTAAAAAGGCGGAGATTTTAAGCCCCCCCTCATCATTCTAGCACCAATATTTACTGTTATTAAATAAAATTAGGATTGAGTAAACACAGTACGTTGTCTTATGGGGATTTTACATTGGAAATGGCTGTTTTCATATCTTGATGTAGTTCTAACACTTGTAATACCCCCATACCTGTTTTTGATCCTGATGATACGTCCTCCTAAGCATATAATGCACAACATTGCCATTCCAATACTGGATTTAAATAGAACCAGGTGTATCAGACCAGCCAAAAAATCTAATATTTTCCATTATGATAAAATTGAAACAAATTGTTGTTTAAACCCGTTTTTTGATTTTTTAAAGTTTTTAATGTGGAAATTTATCTAACGTGTGTGCGAACCCGTTTAAATAAATACATAGCACAACAGCAAGAACAGATGATTCACATATATACAAATATTTACTGACTACTGGAATAGTAACACCCTTTTCTTTTTTTGTTTTAACTCCACATTTAAACAAATTAAATCTGTTTGTGAGGGAAGTGGATAAGGGACGGGGAGAGAATTAGATGGAGGGGATTCAGGGAAAAATAAAAATTCTACTAATTACTGGAATGGTAACACCCTTCTGCTATCTGTTTCTACTCCACATTAAAAAAATACCTGGGGGTGAGGGTGTGGGAGGAAAAGAGAGATGAGCGTACCAGAACCCACTAGATATACAAAAATAGCTGGGGGTGAGGGTGTGGGAGGAAGAGAGAGATGAGCGCACCAGAACCAACTAGATATAAAAAAATAGCTGGTGGTGAGGGTGTTTGAGGAAGAGAGAGATAAGCGCACCAGAACCCACTAGATATAAAAAAATAGCTGGTTGTGAGGGTGTGGGAGGAAGAGAGAGATGAGCGCACCAGAACCCACTAGATATAAAAAAAGTGGAGGATTAGTGATGAGTGAGTTAGTCAGTCAGTCAGCCAGGGCTTTGCCTTTTATATCTATAGATAAATGTGTATATATATTTGAGTTTTCACGCTAGCGGTTACATTTTTTGTCCAATTTACTTCAAATTTGGTAGTAACATTCCTTTCTGCAATCAGTTGGATATGCTCATTGGGAAAAAAATCGGAAAACTATAACCTTCTTTTTTGGGATTTTAAATTTTGAGTTTTTGGGCCTAAAAACCCCCTAATATAAAAGTTATACATATTAAATTAGAGGAATTAAAAAGGCGGAGATTTTAAGCCCCCCCTCATCATTCTAGCACCAATATTTACTGTTATTAAATAAAATTAGGATTGAGTAAACACAGTACGTTGTCTTATGGGGATTTTACATTGGAAATGGCTGTTTTCATATCTTGATGTAGTTCTAACACTTGTAATACCCCCATACCTGTTTTTGATCCTGATGGTACGTCCTCCTAAGCATATAATGCACAACATTGCCATTCCAATACTGGATTTAAATAGAACCAGGTGTATCAGACCAGCCAAAAAATCTAATATTTTCCATTATGATAAAATTGAAACAAATTGTTGTTTAAACCCGTTTTTTGATTTTTTAAAGTTTTTAATGTGGAAATTTACCTAACGTGTGTGCGAACCCGTTTAAATAAATACATAGCACAACAGCAAGAACAGATGATTCACATATATACAAATATTTACTGACTACTGGAATAGTAACACCCTTTTCTTTTTTTGTTTTAACTCCACATTTAAACAAATTAAATCTGTTTGTGAGGGAAGTGGTTAAGGGACGGGGAGAGAATTAGATGGAGGGGATTCAGGGAAAAATAAAAATTCTACTAATTACTGGAATGGTAACACCCTTCTTCTATCTGTTTCTACTCCACATTAAAAAAATACCTGGGGGTGAGGGTGTGGGAGGAAAAGAGAGATGAGCGTACCAGAACCCACTAGATATAAAAAAATAGCTGGGGGTGAGGGTGTGGGAGGAAGAGAGAGATGAGCGCACCAGAACCCACTAGATATAAAAATAGCTGGGGGTGAGGGTGTGGGAGGAAGATAGAGATGAGCACACCAGAACCCACTAGATATAAAAAAATAGCTGGGGGTGAGGGTGTGGGAGGAAGAGAGAGATGAGCGCACCAGAACCCACTAGATATAAAAAATAGCTGGGGGTTAGGGTGTGGGAGGAAGATAGAGATGAGCACACCAGAACCCACTAGATATAAAAAAATAGCTGGTGGTGAGGGTGTGGGAGGAAGAGAGAGATGAGCGCACCGGAACCCACCAGATATAAAAAAATACCTGGGGGTGAGGGTGTGGGAGGAAGAGAGAGATGAGTGCACCAGAACTCACTAGATATAAAAAAATAGCTGGGGGTGAGGGTGTGGGTGGAAGAGAGAGATGAGCGCACCATAACCCACTAGATATAAAAAAAATAGCTGGGGGTTAGGGTGTGGGAGGAAGAGAGGGATGAGCGCACCAGAACCCACTAGATATAAAAAAATAGCTGGGGGTGCGAGTGTGGGAGGAAGAGAGAGATGAGCGCACCAGAACCTACTAGATATAAAAAAATAGCTGGGGGTGAGGGTGTGGGAGGAAGATAGAGATGAGCGCACCGGAACCCACCAGATATAAAAAAATACCTGGGGGTGAGGGTGTGGGAGGAAGAGAGAGATGAGCGCACCAGAACTCACTAGATATAAAAAAATAGCTGGGGGTGAGGGTGTGGGTGGAAGAGAGAGATGAGCGCACCAGAACCCACTAGATATAAAAAAATAGCTGGGGGTGAGGGTGTGGGAGAAAGAGAGAGATGAGCGCACCAGAACTCACTAGATATAAAAAAATAGCTGGGGGTGAGGGTGTGGGAGGAGGAGAGAGATGAGCGCACCAGAACCCACTAGATATAAAAAAATAGCTGCGGGTGAGGGTGTGGGAGGAAGATAGAGATGAGCACACCAGAACCCCCTAGATTTAACCCTCTAAGTGTCAATCGACTGATTTCAGTCGACTATTTTTGACGCTCGAGTGTCAATCGACTGATTTCAGTCGACTTTGCAGACATCCAGTTTAGCGTGTATATCTCGTTGACGATCGGTCGTTTCGAACCATCCGTTATACCAAAGTGATCGGCAACATCTGGGCTTCATGACAACTAATAATGTTCGCCCTTTTGCGAACTAATAATTTTGCAGCCGTTTTTAATCAGCTGTTTAGTTATGTTTTCAATAGGAATGCTGTAATGTGAGGTTACGTTGTTGTGTATTATATATATATATATATATCTATATATATACATATATAATATATACATATGTATATATGTATATTTTCTTTTTCCTTATTAAATTTTGAACAAAATGTATATCTTGGATTTTTGATTATGGCTGTCTAAATATATTCTACGGGTCTCGTAACATAAAAAATAATTTTTTTTTTGGGGTTGTTTAGATTTGAACCCAAGCCGGACTGTTATACCATACATTTAGGCCAACAAATTTTATTTTAAAAGATAGCCCATTTTCTGCTCTCTAAGAAAATGTATACTTGTTTACCAATATATCAACATTTTATTTTTTTATAGCATTTTATATAAAATTCTGCAAAAGTTAAAAAAATGGCGGGACATTTCTGGTTTTTTGATGTGACACCTAGAGGGATAAAAAAATAGCTGGGGGTGAGGGTGTGGGAGGAAGAGAGAGATGAGCGCACCAGAACCTACTAGATATAAAAAAATAGCTGGGGGTGAGGGTGTGGGAGGAAGAGAGAGATGAGCGCACCAGAACCCACTAGGTATAAAAAAATAGCTGGGGGTGAGGGTGTGGGAGGAAGATAGAGATGAGCAGACCAGAACCCACTAGATATAAAAAAATAGCTGGGGGTGAGGATGTGGGTGGAAGAGAGAGATAAGCGCACCAGAACCCACTAGATATAAAAAAATAGCTGGGGTGAGGGTGTGGGAGGAAGATAGAGATGAGCACACCAGAACCCACTAGATATAAAAAAATAGCTGGTGGTGAGGGTGTGGGAGGAAGAGAGAGATGAGCGCACCGGAACCCACCAGATATAAAAAAATACCTGGGGGTGAGGGTGTGGGAGGAAGATAGAGATGAGCGCACCAGAACCCACTAGATATAAAAAAATAGCTGGGGCTGAGGGTGTGGGAGGAAGAGAGAGATGAGCGCACCACAACCCACTAGATATAAAAAAATAGCTGGGGGTGAGGGTGTGGGAGTAAGAGAGAGATGAGCGCACCAGAACCCACTAGATATTAAAAAAAATAGCTGGGGGTGTGGGTGTGGGAGGAAGATAGAGATGAGCGCACCAGAACCCACTAGATATAAAAAAATAGCTGGGGTCGAGGGTGTGGGAGGAAGAGAGAGATGAGCGCACCAGAACCCACTAGATATAAAAAAATAGCTGGGGGTGAGGGTGTGGGAGGAAGAGAGGGATGAGCGCACCAGAACTCACTAGATATAAAAAAATAGCGGGGGGTGAGGGTGTGGGAGGAAGAGAGAGATGAGCACACCAGAACCCACTAGATATAAAAAAATAGCTGGTGGTGAGGGTGTGGGAGGAAGAGAGAGATGAGTGCACCAGAACCCACTAGATATAAAAAAATAGCTGGGGGTGAGGGTGTTGGAGTAAGAGAGAGATGAGCGCAACAGAACCCACTAGATATAAAAAAATAGCTGGTGGTGAGGGTGTGGGAGGAAGATAGAGATGAGCGCACCAGAACCCACTAGATATAAAAAAATAGCTGGGGGTGAGGGTGTGGGAGGAAGATAGAGATGAGCGCACCAGAACCCACTAGATATAAAAAAATAGCTGGGGGTGAGGGTGTGGGAGGAAGATAGAGATGAGGGCACCAGAACCCACTAGATATAAAAAAATAGCTGGGGGTGAGCTTGTGGGAGGAAGATAGAGATGAGCGCAACAGAACCCACTAGATATAAAAAAATAGCTGGGGGTGAGGGTGTGGGAGTAAGATAGAGATGAGCGCACCAGAACCCACTAGATATAAAAAAGTAGCTGGGGGTGCGGGAGTAGGAGTAAGAGAGAGATGAGCGCACCAGAATCCACTAGATATAAAAAAATAGCTGGTGGTGAGGGTGTGGGAGGAAGATAGAGATGAGCGCACCAGAACCCACTAGATATAAAAAATACCCCCGTCGCAGCAAACCTGCGTACTCAGCGAATTTCCAATGAATATATATGTTTCTCACTACCACATAAAGGCACTTACCAAGTTTTATAAAAATAAATTACTAACTAAATGATCTATAGCATTTTATTTATTCTCCATAAGAATAACATAGGACTGAGTATGCAGGTTTGCTGCAACAAGGAGCACAAAATATGTGTTTTATGCAATTATCAATTTAACTCAACCAGGTGAAGCTACATACTAAGTTTTATTAATTTATGTTAATAATTAAGGGAGATATAAAACTTTACTTATTCTCCATAAGAATAACATTAGGGCTGAGTATGCAGGTTAGCTGCTACGGGGACAACCAACAAAATATTTGTTTTTTGTTCAAATATCAATATACCAGTACAACATGAAGCCACATACCAAGTTTCATCAATATACATTCATAAATAATCGAGATATCAAATTTTGTTTATTCTCCATAAGGATAACATTGGACAACGTACTGTGTTTAGTACTTTGAATATCTCTGCAACGGTTGGACGTAGAATCACAATTTAAACACCAAAATGATTGTTTTGTGGAGCTGAAGTGATTGGTAAAAGCAAATGTGAAGTTTAAAGTAAAACTAACTGAGGAAAAGCCAAAAACCTTTTTCCCATAAGATTAACATGGGAGATTTTATGAGCATGTTTTTTTGGATTTTTTCCGCAACCACTTAACCTAGGTTAATAATTCAAAATACCATATTATTTGTTTTTTTAAGCTCTATAACATGGTCAAAACCAAAATTAACTGTTTCAAAAATTTTAGGGTGAAAAATGCAAAAAACTGATTTTTGGAAAATTTAAAACCCCCATAAACCCCCCTTCGCATAGTCCGATTTTTCTGGTTTTCGAACTTAAAGTCATAAATGTCACTTTACACATTTGAGCCAAATTTCATCAAAATCGGACGTTTTTTACTCAAGTTATCGCATTCACGGACACACATATATATATATATATATATACATATATATAAATTTGAACGAATAGTGTTTTAGTCATCTTGGGGCCTTAAAAAAAAAATTTGTCATGGTCTCGGGCTTAAGTCTTACCATGAGACCTACGGTAATAGCTTCTTCCCTATAGGGGAAATTCGCTAATTCCCTATAGGGGAAATTCGCTAATAGCTGGGGGTGAGCTTGTGGGAGGAAGATAGAGATGAGTGCACCAGAACCCACTAGGTATATAAAATATTTTGTTTAATATTCGTCAAACAATATTTGATCGAGTTTTGACCAGTGGGTGGTCTCTAGTACAAACAATAGGTTTAGAATACAAAAATATCCCATGTTTTGAGATTTTTCCCAGAGCTTGAGAATCCAAATCAGTGCTCTTTGTTTTTATGACGTTGGACTCACATCGCTTCCCTAAAAAATCAAAATAGTTAACGCTGCATAAAAATAACACAGACAATAGGTAAAAATTTGCCTGTAAACAATCTTCATTTTAAATCATCTCCTTACCTCTGTAAATAAAATTCTGTGCATAAAATCAGGAAACTACAGGGGAAAACTGTTATCGGAAATATTTACTTTGAGATAAAAATTCAATACGAAACCTCAGCCAACATGGTGCTGTAGAGAGACTGAACATCGTCAGGGTCGTTCACAGAGAGGCCAGAGTGCAGGGAGAGGGCCTTGTACAAATCCGACAGTGAGTCCAGGTAACTCTTGACCTCTCCCTCGCTCTTGACTCTGTCTCGTTCTTCGTGATACCTGGGACAAGGGATCCTCACCAGCAGCAACTAAAGGATAGAATGCCAATTAATAAAAAGTCATAAAGTTTATGAGTTTTTACTGAAACTGTCTCTTTTATTGATTAAAAATGTATAATGGCTTCTTCTGAAAAATGATTTGTGGAGAAATATCGACGACTTTTGATCCTGTGACTTTAAAAGGGTATCGGGGGCTCGGATGTTCTATTGACACATCGATGGTTTCCTTCGATCCTCCATCCGATAACAATATAACGTTCCAAAGCACTATTGGGATTAAAATTAAATTGTTTAATGATAATGATTTTTCCTTGTGCACTACACTCTCCTTATTCCTGGCACATTTGGGTTGAAATATGTAAAAAAGTATTTTGAGCTCGGTACTCAAATAATTGAAAAGAGAAGGATAAGCCCAAACTTTCCGATATATCTGAGGTGAAACTAAGAAAGCAAGAGGTAGTGTTATCTTAAATATTTGTATAATTATTACTATTGTAATAATATTAACCCTTATGGGTTGTCGGTATAAGTAGTTAGGGAGTATTGTTAATCAAAACAATTGCGGTAGTTGTTCATAACAACTTGGGACTACTTTAATAACAAATCTTGGTCTTTTCTCATTAATAATAAAACAAAATTTATCTTTTTGACTGATAATAAAATAAAAGATAATAATTATATGCAAATAAATTTATAAAATAGGGGAGTCCTAATAAATAAAATCTTGCACTACACGTCAGTTGAAACATCCCACCCCTATTTTCACAGTACATCTTCAATCTACTGTATCTATCATTTCACAATGTCACCTGTCTTTGTGTAGTTCAGTTCAAAGTTTACATTGTTATGAAATGTTACGTAAATTTCCAGTTAATAATACAATATGGATTAGTTCTTTGGGGAAACTCTGGAAGATACAATGAAATCCTTATATTACAGAACCAAGCTCTTAGAATTATTATGAAACAATGAAGCAATAGAACACATTAAACCTGTATTCATATAATCTAACATCTTGACTTTAGTGAACCTGTATATATTAGAGCTTGTTAAGTATGTATTGAACCACATCGATGAGTTAATCCTAAGAATTAATGTTCATGGTCACAATACTAGAAATAAGAATGCAAAATTAACTATGAATATGTTCGACTGTCTAAATCACTCAAAAGTCACGTTGCAGCATAGGCATAACAGAGTCAGGCATAGATTAATAAACCAGTCCAATAAAATAAGTTTAGCCAAGTTTTATAACTGGCTTCTGGGAAACCCTTTTTATTTTTAGAATAATTTTTGACTTTTTATATTAGGCCCTTTTTTATGATGGTGTTCAATAAATTGATTTTTATGGTACTGTTTTTGTTTCAAAGTTATTTGTTAAATGTTTTGTATATTTTAGTCCAACTGCTATTGTTTTTAAAAGTTAACTGTTATTTTGTTAAAATATTTTATCCCGTTAACTGTCTGTTTTCATCATGTTCAATTTACTTGTAAGTTCATCAAACTCACTGCCTATTGAAGTTAGACTAACATCGTGCCAAAATTGTTTATTTTATTTCATTTTATTTGTTGAATTCTTTATTATTTTGTGGCTAAGTGGCTCAGAGCTTATTAATATAGTTAACTGTACTCTCTTGACAATACAGTTAGCAAACATGTATCAAATGACAATAAAGCATATTCTATTCTATTCTATATTCTAATCTGTGTGACTCTATTCTATATTATCATGATCAACGGACAGAGTCGTGGTCCAGCGGCTGCGCGTGGACCGCCACCGGCTGCCAGTCCAGGTGGGGGTGCCACCGCTGCGGGGGGTGGGGAGAGGGGGGGAACAGCCCCGCCGCCACCAGCTGAGCGCTTATCAGGGTCCGCTCCACCTCCGTGCTCTGCACCCGAGCCGCCGCGGAGGGGAAGCTGTCCCCGAGGAAGCTGCCATAGCGACCGCGCAGGAACCCGCCCGTCTCATACTGCTGCCGCTTGCCTTCCTTGGGGCCAAAACGAGTACTTTTAGGTTATAAATATTAATATGTTTTTGATCGATTAGGTGTGTCGAGGTCTACGTTTTGGTTTTCCAGGACTTCCGCCGAAACCACCCTCAGTGTCCCGTTGTTCTGAGAATGCTTATCGGTTGTCGGGACATATCAAATTGTCCCAATTACATATATGTTGATAAAACTGGAGGGTAAAACCTTCAGCCCTACTTTTGGAAAATTCCTCCATTCACAGTCTGCTACACTGCAGCAAAACTATTCAACCCCAAGGAAACTAAAACCCTAAGTCATCACTTCAGGGCTGGTGTTCCGGTCTGGCCAACAATTCAAAAATATGGCAAATCTCAGTGTTTCTTATAGTTTTTCTTCGTGTTGGTAACTGTGATCACTAGAATATAACATTTTACAAGTGCGTTACCGTTCAGGTCACGGTGCTTGGCACCTGAGAAAGGCGAGAACCTACTGACATTTTTCGCAATTAAAAGCAGACATTAACAAAAATAACGAAAACAAATGTTTTAAAATTAAATAAGCGATTTTTGCTTTCTGTTGACAAAAGCCAAATAGAGACGAAAAGTCATTCCAGAGCAAATGCTAACCAGATGCCAAGCACTGTGACCCGAACTGTAACAGATATTATCTTTTTCCCCGGAGATGTTAAGTGAAAAATATCTAATAAAAACAGAAATTATCTTTTCCCCCGGAGATGTTAAGTGAAAAATATCTAATAATTATTGGGTCATTTATTTACAGATTATAAACA
Source organism: Allygus modestus (assembly GCA_963675035.1). Classification (NCBI taxonomy): domain Eukaryota; kingdom Metazoa; phylum Arthropoda; class Insecta; order Hemiptera; family Cicadellidae; genus Allygus; species Allygus modestus. The sequence goes on from OY776112.1 coordinate 354,868,416, forward strand.
TTCTAAACACATCGATACATGATATATATTGCTAAATCAAGTATAGTTTACTAGTGGGCCTGTTGCTCGAAACCCAGCTAAGGTGTTCCATCCTGCATCTGATTAGATGAGTTTGTCTTGCCATTCCAGTAGTTTGGGTTCTCAACTCATAATTTGTTATGCTTAGTTTAAATATATTATAACCACTTTTATTGAAAAAGTTAAAGCTTGAACTACTTTTATAAAGTTATTTTTAACACCAAGTCGAGATTACACAGTAAATGTTTACTACAAAAGCTCTCACATTGGTCAGCTGCCCCCAGCCATAAGGGTGGAAGTCATGGTGGAGATGGGGGTCGGAGGGGTAAGTGTCTGCTGGTGTCCTTTGGCCATGCCGGAACACCTGCAAAAATACATTTCACTATATATTGTTTACCAACATTTTACAAAGCCCTTCATCAAATAGACCTACATTTTAGAAAGTATATTATAGGTAATTTTACCGGTACTATAAGGAGATGAATTGATATATATTGATGTTTATCAGCTGGTAAACAAGGGGTTGAGGGTTTGACTCCCTCCACTATAACCACTCACACACTGTGTATTGGCATATTCAATCAGGAAAATGTCACATTGAAACGTAACGGTTTGCATAGATATAAACATATTGAAGAAGGTGATTTTGAATGGCTAATGCTCTCCACCCCTAATGTACTCTAATGCCTTAAGCCCTTGTGCTGGGTACAGTAAAATTAGAGCCTCACAGGTAGCCCCTCCATGCTAACCTCTGTTTACAAAACAACCCCATTGTAGCATGCTCAGAGTGTGGCCAACCCTCACTGTCCAGCGATTCTTATCATTTCGCACTCTCGCTCAATAAGCTAATAATTGAACCATTGCACTCTCATTAACAAACAACGGCTCATTTGTTTCGTCACAGTTAGACGAATACAACAAAGCTTGAATGACAATTCTACCATGTTCCATGATTGAATTAAATATTTGTTTGATGATTCAGTATTTGTATTAATGTAACTGTTTACCTTGATCTATAAAATTTATTGAATTAGTACAATAAATTGAACAATTTTGAGTGGATCAGCTTTAATAGCGAGTTTATAACAACAATATACCGCCAATGGTATATATAATATCATACACCTCTCTCTCTCCCCCCCTTGAGAAGCATATCTATCTCTTTATAACAATTAGAGACCGCCAATGGTATAAATAATATCATACACCTCTCTCTCTCTCTCCCCCCCCCTTGATAACCATATCTATCTCTTTATAACAACTAGAGACCGCCAATGGTATACATAATATCATACACCTCTCTCTCTATCTCCCCCCCCTTGAGAAGCATATCTATCTCTTTATAACAACTAGAGACCGCCAATGGTATACATAATATCATACACCTCTCTCTCTCTCTCCCACCCTTGAGAAGCATATCTATCTCTTTATAACAACTAGAGACCGCCAATGGTATACATACTATCATACACCTCTCTCTCTCTCTCTCCCCCCCTTGAGAAGCATATCCATCTCTTTATAACAACTAGGGACCGCCAATGGTATACATAATTTCATACACCTCTCTCTCTCTCCCCCCCTTGAGAAGAATATCTATCTCTTTATAAAAACTAGCGACCGCCAATGGTATACATAATTTCATACACCTCTCTCTCTCTCCCCCCCCCCGTAAGAAGCATATCTATCTCTTTATAACAACTAGAGACCGCCAATGGTATATATAATATCATACACCTCTCTCTCTCTCCCCCCCATGAGAAGAATATCTATCTCTTTATAACAACTAGAGACCGCCAATGGTATACATAATATCATACACCTCTCTCTCTCTCTCCCCCCCTTGAGAAGCATATCTATCTCTTTATAACAACTATAGACCGCCAATGGTATACATAATATCATACACCTCTCTCTCTCTCTCCCCCCCCTTGAGAAGCATATCTATCTCTTTATAACAACTAGAGACCGCCAATGGTATACATAATATCATACACCTCTCTCTCTCTCTCCCCCCCTTGAGAAGCATATCTATCACTTTATAACAACTAGAGACCGCCAATGGTATACATAATATCATACACCTCTCTCTCTCTCCCCCCCCCTTGAGAAGCATATCTATCTCTTTATAACAACTAGAGACCGCCAATGGTATACGTAATATCATACACTTCTCTCTCTCTCCCCCCCTTGAGAAGCATATCTATCTCTTTATAACAACTAGAGACCGCCAATGGTATACATAATATTATACACCTCTCTCTCTCTCTCCCCCCCTTGAGAAGCATATCTATCTCTTTATAACAACTAGAGACCGCCAATGGTATACATAATATCATACACCTCTCTCTCTCTCTCTCTCCCCCTACAGAAGCATATCTATCTCATTATAACAACTAGAGACCACCAATGGTATACATAATATCATACACCTCTCTCTCTCTCTCCCCCCCCACTTAAGAAGCATATCTATCTCTTTATAACAACTAGAGACCGCCAATGGTATACATAATATCATACACCTCTCTCTCTCTCTCTCTCTCCCCCCTTGAGAAGTATATCTATCTCTTTTTAACAACTAGAGACCGCCAATGGTATACATAATATCATACACCTCTCAATCTCTCTCTCCCCCCCTTGAGAAGCATATCTATCTCTTTATAACAACTAGAGACCGCCAATGTTATACATAATATCATACACCTCTCTCTCTATCTCCCCCCCTTGAGAAGCATATCTATCTCTTTATAACAACTAGAGACCGCCAATGGTATACATAATATCATACACCTCTCTCTCTCTCTCCCACCCTTGAGAAGCATATCTATCTCTTTATAACAACTAGAGACCGCCAATGGTATACATAATATCATACACCTCTCTCTCTCTCCCCCCCCCTTGAGAAGCATATCTATCTCTTTATAACAACTAGAGACCGCCAAAGGTATACATAATTTCATACACCTCTCTCTCTCCCCCCCCCTTGAGAAGCATATCTATCTCTTTATAACAGCTAGAGACCGCCAATGGTATATATAATATCATACACCTCTCTCTCTATCTCTCCCCCCCTTGAGAAGCATATCCATCTCTTTATAACAACTAGAGACCGCCAATGGTATACATAATTTCATACACCTCTCTCTCTCTCCCCCCCCATGAGAAGAATATCTATCTCTTTATAACAACTAGCGACCGCCAATGGTATACATAATTTCATACACCTCTCTCTCTCTCCCCCCCGTGAGAAGCATATCTATCTCTTTATAACAACTAGAGACCGCCAATGGTATATATAATATCATACACTTCTCTCTCTCTCCCCCCCATGAGAAGAATATCTATCTCTTTATAACAACTAGAGACCACCAATGGTATACATAATATCATACACCTCTCTCTCTCTCTCCCCCCCTTGAGAAGCATATCTATCTCTTTATAACAACTAGAGACCGCCAATGATATACATAATATCATACACCTCTCTCTCTCTCTCCCCCCCCTTGAGAAGCATATCTATCTCTTTATAACAACTAGAGACCGCCAATGGTATACATAATATCATACACCTCTCTCTCTGTCTCCCCCCCCTTGAGAAGCATATCTATCTCTTTATAACAACTAGAGACCGCCAATGGTATACGTAATATCATACACCTCTCTCTCTCTCCCCCCTTGAGAAGAATATCTATCTCTTTATAACAACTAGAGACCGCCAATGGTAAACATAATATCATACACCTCTCTCTCTCTCTCCCCCCCTTGAGAAGCATATCTATCTCTTTATAACAACTAGAGACCGCCAATGGTATACATAATATAATACACCTCTCTCTCTCTCTCTCTCTCCCCCTACAGAAGCATATCTATCTCTTTATAACAACTAGAGACCACCAATGGTATACATAATATCATACACCTCTCTCTCTCTCTCTCCCCCCCACTTAAGAAGCATATCTATCTCTTTATAACAACTAGAGACCGCCAATGGTATACATAATATCATATACCTCTCTCTCTCTCTCTCTCTCCCCCCCCTTGAGAAGCATATCTATCTCTTTTTAACAACTAGAGACCGCCAATGGTATATATAATATCATACACCTCTCTCTCTTTCCCCCCCTTGAGAAGCATATCTATCTTTTTATAACAACTAGAGACCGCCAATGGTATACATAATATCATACACCTCTCTCTCTCTCCCGCCCCTTGAGAAGCATATCTATCTCTTTATAACAACTAGAGACCGCCAATGGTATACATAATATCATACACCTCTCTCTCTCCCCCCCCTTGAGAAGCATATCTATCTCTTTATAACAACTAGAGACCGCCAATGGTATACATAATATCATACACCTCTCTCTCTCTCTCTCCCCCCCTTGAGAAGCATATCTATCTCTTTATAACAACTAGAGACCGCCAATGGTATACATAATATCATACACCTCTCTCTCTCTCTCCCCCCCCTTGAGAAGCATATCTATCATTTTATAACAACAAGAGACCGCCAATGGTATACATTATATCATACACCCCTCTCTCTCTACCCCCCCATGAGAAGCATATCTATCTCTTTATAACAACTAGAGACCGCCAATGGTATACATAATATTATACACCTCTCTCTCTCTCTCCCCCCCCTTGAGAAGCACATCTATCTCTTTTTAACAACTAGAGACCGCCAATGGTATACATAATATCATACACCTATCTCTCTCTCTCCCCCCCTTGAGAATCATATCTATCTCTTTATAACAACTAGAGACAGCCAATGGTATACTTAATATCAAACACCTCAATCTCTCTCTCTCTCTCTCCCCATTGAGAAGCATATCTATCTCTTTATAACAACTAGAGACCGCCAATGGTATACATAAATTCATACACCTTTCTCTCTCCCCCCCTTGAGAAGCATATCTATCTCTTTATAACAACTAGAGACCGCCAATGGTATACATAATATCATACACCTCTCTCTCTCTCCCCCCCTTTAGAAGCATATCTATCTCTTTATAACAACTAGAGACCGCTAATGGTATACATAATATCATACACCTCTCTCTCTCTCCCCCCTTGAGAAGAATATCTATCTCTTTATAACAACTAGAGACCGCCAATGGTATACATAATATCATACACCTCTCTCTCTCTCTCCCCCCCTTGAGAAGCATATCTATCTCTTTAAACAACTCGAGACCGCCAATGGTATACATAATATCATACACCTCTCTCTCTCTCCCCCCTTGAGAAGCATATCTATCTCTTTATAACAACTAGAGACCGCTAATGGTATAAATAATATCATACACCTCTCTCTCTCTCCCCCCCTTGAGAAGCATATCTATCTCTTTATAACAACTAGAGACCGCCAATGGTATATATAATATCATACACTTCTCTCTCTCTCCCCCCCATGAGAAGAATATCTATCTCTTTATAACAACTAGAGACCACCAATGGTATACATAATATCATACACCTCTCTCTCTCTCTCCCCCCCTTGAGAAGCATATCTATCTCTTTATAACAACTAGAGACCGCCAATGATATACATAATATCATACACCTCTCTCTCTCTCTCCCCCCCCTTGAGAAGCATATCTATCTCTTTATAACAACTAGAGACCGCCAATGGTATACATAATATCATACACCTCTCTCTCTGTCTCCCCCCCCTTGAGAAGCATATCTATCTCTTTATAACAACTAGAGACCGCCAATGGTATACGTAATATCATACACCTCTCTCTCTCTCCCCCCTTGAGAAGAATATCTATCTCTTTATAACAACTAGAGACCGCCAATGGTAAACATAATATCATACACCTCTCTCTCTCTCTCCCCCCCTTGAGAAGCATATCTATCTCTTTATAACAACTAGAGACCGCCAATGGTATACATAATATAATACACCTCTCTCTCTCTCTCTCTCTCCCCCTACAGAAGCATATCTATCTCTTTATAACAACTAGAGACCACCAATGGTATACATAATATCATACACCTCTCTCTCTCTCTCTCCCCCCCACTTAAGAAGCATATCTATCTCTTTATAACAACTAGAGACCGCCAATGGTATACATAATATCATATACCTCTCTCTCTCTCTCTCTCTCCCCCCCCTTGAGAAGCATATCTATCTCTTTTTAACAACTAGAGACCGCCAATGGTATATATAATATCATACACCTCTCTCTCTTTCCCCCCCTTGAGAAGCATATCTATCTTTTTATAACAACTAGAGACCGCCAATGGTATACATAATATCATACACCTCTCTCTCTCTCCCGCCCCTTGAGAAGCATATCTATCTCTTTATAACAACTAGAGACCGCCAATGGTATACATAATATCATACACCTCTCTCTCTCCCCCCCCTTGAGAAGCATATCTATCTCTTTATAACAACTAGAGACCGCCAATGGTATACATAATATCATACACCTCTCTCTCTCTCTCTCCCCCCCTTGAGAAGCATATCTATCTCTTTATAACAACTAGAGACCGCCAATGGTATACATAATATCATACACCTCTCTCTCTCTCTCCCCCCCCTTGAGAAGCATATCTATCATTTTATAACAACAAGAGACCGCCAATGGTATACATTATATCATACACCCCTCTCTCTCTACCCCCCCATGAGAAGCATATCTATCTCTTTATAACAACTAGAGACCGCCAATGGTATACATAATATTATACACCTCTCTCTCTCTCTCCCCCCCCTTGAGAAGCACATCTATCTCTTTTTAACAACTAGAGACCGCCAATGGTATACATAATATCATACACCTATCTCTCTCTCTCCCCCCCTTGAGAATCATATCTATCTCTTTATAACAACTAGAGACAGCCAATGGTATACATAATATCAAACACCTCAATCTCTCTCTCTCTCTCTCCCCATTGAGAAGCATATCTATCTCTTTATAACAACTAGAGACCGCCAATGGTATACATAAATTCATACACCTTTCTCTCTCCCCCCCTTGAGAAGCATATCTATCTCTTTATAACAACTAGAGACCGCCAATGGTATACATAATATCATACACCTCTCTCTCTCTCCCCCCCTTTAGAAGCATATCTATCTCTTTATAACAACTAGAGACCGCTAATGGTATACATAATATCATACACCTCTCTCTCTCTCCCCCCTTGAGAAGAATATCTATCTCTTTATAACAACTAGAGACCGCCAATGGTATACATAATATCATACACCTCTCTCTCTCTCTCCCCCCCTTGAGAAGCATATCTATCTCTTTAAACAACTCGAGACCGCCAATGGTATACATAATATCATACACCTCTCTCTCTCTCCCCCCTTGAGAAGCATATCTATCTCTTTATAACAACTAGAGACCGCTAATGGTATAAATAATATCATACACCTCTCTCTCTCTCCCCCCCTTGAGAAGCATATCTATCTCTTTATAACAACTAGAGACCGCCAATGGTATACATTATATCATACACCTCTCTCTCTCTCCCCCCCTTGAGAAGCATATCTATCTCTTTATAACAACTAGAGACCGCCAATGGTATACATAATATCATACACCTCTCTCTCTCTCTCCCCCCCCCTTGAGAAGCATATCTATCTCTTTATAACAACTAGAGACCGCCAATGGTATACATAATTTCATACACCTCTCTCTCTCCCCCCCCTTGAGAAGCATATCTATCTCTTTATAACAACTAGAGACCGCCAATGGTATACATAATATCATACACCTCTCTCTCTCTCCCCCCCCTTGAGAAGCATATCTATCTCTTTATAACAACTAGAGACCGCCAATGGTATACATAATATCATACACCTCTCTCTCTCTCTCCCCCTTGAGAAGCATATCTATCTCTTTATAACAACTAGAGACCGCCAATAGTATACATAATATCATACACCTCTCTCTCTCTCCCCCCCTTGAAAAGCATATCTATCTCTTAATAACAACTAGAGACTTCCAATGGTATACATAATTTCATACACCTCTCTCTCTCTCCCCCCTTGAGAAGCATATCTATCTCTTTATAACAACTAGAGACCGCCAATTGTATACATAATATCATACACCTCTCTCTCTCTCTCCCACCCTTGAGAAGCATATCTATCTCTTTATAACAACTAGAGACAGCCAATGGTATACATAATATCAAACACCTCAATCTCTCTCTCTCTCTCCCCCCATTGAGAAGCATATCTATCTCTTTATAACAACTAGAGACCGCCAATGGTATACATAAATTCATACACCTTTCTCTCTCCCCCCCTTGAGAAGCATATCTATCTCTTTATAACAACTAGAGACCGCCAATGGTATACATAATATCATACACCTCTCTCTCTCCCCCCCTTTAGAAGCATATCTATCTCTTTATAACAACTAGAGACCGCTAATAGTATACATAATATCATACACCTCTCTCTCTCTCCCCCCTTGAGAAGAATATCTATCTCTTTATAACAACTAGAGACCGCCAATGGTATACATAATATCATACACCTCTCTCTCTCTCTCCCCCCCTTGAGAAGCATATCTATCTCTTTAAACAACTCGAGACCGCCAATGGTATACATAATATCATACACCTCTCTCTCTCTCCCCCCCTTGAGAAGCATATCTATCTCTTTATAACAACTAGAGACCGCCAAAGGTATACATAATATCATACACCTCTCTCTCTCTCCCCCCCTTGAGAAGCATATCTATCTCTTTATAACAACAAGAGACCGCCAATGGTATACATATTATCATACACCTCTCTCTCTCTCTCCCCCCCATGAGAAGCATATCTATCTCTTTATAACAACTAGAGACCGCCAATGGTATACATAATATCATACACCTCTCTCTCTCTCTCCCCCCCCTTGAGAAGCATATCTATCACTTTATAATAACTAGAGACCGCCAATGGTATACATAATTTCATACACCTCTCTCTCTCCGCCCCCTTGAGAAGAATATCTATCTCTTTATAACAACTAGAGACCGCCAATGGTATACATAATATCATACACCTCTCTCTCTCTCTCTCCCCCCCCTTGAGAAGCATATATATCTCTTTATAACAACTAGAGACCGCCAATGGTATACGTAATATCATAAACCTCTCTCTCTCTCCCCCCCTTGAGAAGCATATCTATCTCTTTATAACAACTAGAGACCGCCAATGGTATACATAATATCATACACCTCTCTCTCTCTCTCCCCCCTTGAGAAGCATATCTATCTCTTTATAACAACTAGAGACCGCCAATGGTATACATAATATCATACACCTCTCTCTCTCTCTCTCTCTCTCCCCCTACAGAAGCATATCGATCTCTTTATAACAACTAGAGACCACCAATGGTATACATAATATCATACACCTCTTTCTCTCTCTCCCCCCCACTTAAGAAGCATATCTATCTCTTTATAACAACTAGAGACCGCCAATGGTATACATAATATCATACACCTCTCTCTCTCCCCCCCCCTTGAGAAGCATATCTATTTCTTTTTAACAACTAGAGACCGCCAATGGTATACATAATATCATACACCTCTCAATCTCTCTCTCCCCCCCTTGAGAAGCATATCTATCTCTTTATAACAACTAGAGACCGCCAATGTTATACATAATATCATACACCTCTCTCTCTCTCTCCCCCCTTGAGAAGCATATCTATCTCTTTATAACAACTAGAGACCGCTAATGGTATACATAATATCATACACCTCTCTCTCTCCCCCCCCTTCAGAAGCATATCTATCTCTTTACATAAACTAGAGACTGCCAATGGTATACATAATATCATACACCTCTCTCTCTCTCTCTCCCCCCCCCTTGAGAAGCATATCTATCTCTTTATAACAACTAGAGACCGTCAATGGTATACATAATTTCATACACCTCTCTCTCTCTCTCATCCCCCCTTGAGAAGCATATCTATCTCTTTATAACAACTAGATACCGCCAATGGTATACATAATATCATACACTTCTCTCACTCTCTCCCCCCCTTGAGAAGCATATCTATCTCTTTATAACAACTAGAGACCGCCAATGGTATACATAATTTCATACACCTCTCTCTCTCCCCCCCCTTGAGAAGCATATCTATCTCTTTATAACAACTAGAGACCGCCAATGGTATATATAATATCATACACCTCTCTCTCTTTCCCCCCCTTGAGAAGCATATCTATCTCTTTATAACAACTAGAGACCGCCAATGGTATACATAATATCATACACCTCTCTCTCTCTCTCTCTCCCCCCTTGAGAAGCATATCTATCTCTTTATAACAACTAGAGACCGCCAATGGTATACATAATATCATACACCTCTCTCTCTCCCCCCCCTTGAGAAGCATATCTATCTCTTTATAACAACTAGAGACCGCCAATGGTATACATAATATCATACACCTCTCTCTCTCTCTCTCCCCCCCCTTGAGAAGCATATCTATCTCTTTATAACAACTAGAGACCGCCAATGGTATACATAATATCATACACCTCTCTCTCTCTCTCTCTCTCCCCCCCTTGAGAAGCATATCTATCTCTTTATAACAACTAGAGACCGCCAATGGTATACATAATATCATACACCTCTCTCTCTCTCTCTCTCCCCCCACAGAAGCATATCTATCTCTTTATAACAACTAGAGACCACCAATGGTATACATAATATCATACACCTCTTTCTCTCTCTCCCCCCCACTTAAGAAGCATATCTATCTCTTTATAACAACTAGAGACCGCCAATGGTATACATAATATCATACACCTCTCTCTCTCTCCCCCCCTTGAGAAGCATATCTATTTCTTTTTAACAACTAGAGACCGCCAATGGTATACATAATATCATACACCTCTCAATCTCTCTCTCCCCCCCTTGAGAAGCATATCTATCTCTTTATAACAACTAGAGACCGCCAATGTTATACATAATATCATACACCTCTCTCTCTCTCTCCCCCCTTGAGAAGCATATCTATCTCTTTATAACAACTAGAGACCGCTAATGGTATACATAATATCATACACCTCTCTCTCTCCCCCCCCTTCAGAAGCATATCTATCTCTTTACATAAACTAGAGACCGCCAATGGTATACATAATATCATACACCTCTCTCTCTCTCTCTCTCCCCCCCCCTTGAGAAGCATATCTATCTCTTTATAACAACTAGAGACCGTCAATGGTATACATAATTTCATACACCTCTCTCTCTCTCTCATCCCCCCTTGAGAAGCATATCTATCTCTTTATAACAACTAGATACCGCCAATGGTATACATAATATCATACACTTCTCTCACTCTCTCCCCCCCTTGAGAAGCATATCTATCTCTTTATAACAACTAGAGACCGCCAATGGTATACATAATTTCATACACCTCTCTCTCTCCCCCCCCTTGAGAAGCATATCTATCTCTTTATAACAACTAGAGACCGCCAATGGTATATATAATATCATACACCTCTCTCTCTTTCCCCCCCTTGAGAAGCATATCTATCTCTTTATAACAACTAGAGACCGCCAATGGTATACATAATATCATACACCTCTCTCTCTCTCTCTCTCTCTCTCCCCCCTTGAGAAGCATATCTATCTCTTTATAACAACTAGAGACCGCCAATGGTATACATAATATCATACACCTCTCTCTCTCCCCCCCCTTGAGAAGCATATCTATCTCTTTATAACAACTAGAGACCGCCAATGGTATACATAATATCATACACCTCTCTCTCTCTCTCTCCCCCCCCCTTGAGAAGCATATCTATCTCTTTATAACAACTAGAGACCGCCAATGGTATACATAATATCATACACCTCTCTCTCTCTCTCCCCCCCCTTGAGAAGCATATCTATCACTTTATAACAACTAGAGACCGCCAATGGTATACATTATATCATACACCCCTCTCTCTCTCCCCCCCCCTGAGAAGCATATCTATCTCTTTATAACAACTAGAGACCGCCAATGGTATACATAATATCATACACCTCTCTCTCTCTCTCTCCCCCCTTGAGAAGCATATCTATCTCTTTATAACAACTAGAGACCGCCAATGGTATACATAATATCATACACCTCTCTCTCTCTCTCTCTCTCTCTCCCCCCTTGAGAAGCATATCTATCTCTTTATAACAACTAGAGACCGCCAATGGTATACATAATATTATACAACTCTCTCTCTCTCTCCCCCCCCTTGAGAAGCATATCTATCTCTTTTTAACAACTAGAGACCGCCAATGGTATACATAATATCATACACCTCTCTCTCTCTCTCCCCCCCTTGAGAAGCATATCTATCTCTTTAGAACAACTAGAGACCGCCAATGGTATACATAATATCATACACCTCTCTCTCTCTCTCCCCCCCTTGAGAAGCATATCTATCTCTTTATAACAACTAGAGACCGCTAATGGTATAAATAATATCATACACCTCTCTCTCTCTCCCCCCTTGAGAAGAATATCTATCTCTTTATAACAACTAGAGACCGCCAATGGTATACATAATATCATACACCTCTCTCTCTCTCTCCCCCCCTTGAGAAGCATATCTATCTCTTTAAACAACTCGAGACCGCCAATGGTATACATAATATCATACTCCTCTCTCTCTCTCTCTCCCCCTTGAGAAGCATATCTATCTCTTTATAACAACTAGAGACCGCCAATGGTATACATAATATCATACACCTCTCTCTCTCTCCCCCCCCTTGAGAAGCATATCTATCTCTTTTTAACAACTAGAGACCGCCAATGGTATACATAATATCATACACCTCTCTCTCTCTCTCCCCCCATGAGAAGCATATCTATCTCTTTATGACAACTAAAGACCGCCAATGGTATACATAATATCATACACCTCTCTCTCTCTCCCCCCCCTTGAGAAGCATATCTATCACTTTATAACAACTAGAGACCGCCAATGGTATATATAATATCATACACCTCTCTCTCTCTCTCTCCCCCCCTTGAGAAGCATATCTATTTCTTTATAACAACTAGAGACCGCCAATGGTATACATAATATCATACACCTCTCTCTCTCTCTCCCCCCCTTGAGAAGCATATCTATCTCTTTATAACAACTAGAGACCGCCAATGGTATACATAATTTCATACACCTCTCTCTCTCCCCCCCCTTGTGAAGCATATCTATCTCTTTATAACAACTAGAGACCGCCAATGGTATAAATAATATCATACACCTCTCTCTCTCTCCCCCCCCTTGAGAAGCATATCTATCTCTTTATAACAACTAGAGACCGCCAATAGTATACATAATATCATACACCTCTCTCTCTCTCCCCCCCTTGAAAAGCATATCTATCTCTTAATAACAACTAGAGACTGCCAATGGTATACATAATTTCATACACCTCTCTCTCTCTCCCCCCTTGAGAAGCATATCTATCTCTTTATAACAACTAGAGACCGCCAATTGTATACATAATATCATACACCTCTCTCTCTCTCTCCCCCCCTTGAGAAGCATATCTATCTCTTTATAACAACTAGAGACAGCCAATGGTATACATAATATCAAACACCTATATCTCTCTCTCTCTCTCCCCCCATTGAGAAGCATATCTATCTCTTTATAACAACTAGAGACCGCCAATGGTATACATAAATTCATACACCTTTCTCTCTCCCCCCCTTGAGAAGCATATCTATCTCTTTATAACAACTAGAGACCGCCAATGGTATACATAATATCATAAACCTCTCTCTCTCCCCCCCTTTAGAAGCATATCTATCTCTATATAACAACTAGAGACCGCCAATGGTATACATAATATCATACACCTCTCTCTCTCTCTCCCCCCCCATGAGAAGCATATCTATCTCTTTATAACAACTAGAGACCGCCAATGGTATACATAATTTCATACACCTCTCTCTCTCCTCCCCCCTTGAGAAGCATATCTATCACTTTATAACAACTAGAGACCGCCAATGGTATACATAATATCATACACCTCTCTCTCTCTCCCCCTCCCCCTTGAGAAGCATATCTATCTCTTTATAAAAACTAGAGACCGCCAATGGTATACATAATATCATACACCTCTCTCTCTCTCCCCCCCCCTTGAGAAGCATATCTATCTCTTTATAACAACAAGAGACCGCCAATGGTATACATAATATCATACACCTCTCTCTCTCTCTCTCCCCCCCTTGAGAAGAATATCTATCTCTTTATAACAACTAGAGACCGCCAATGGTATACATAATATCATACACCTCTCTCTCTCTCTCTCTCTCTCTCTCTCCCTTGAGAAGCATATCTATCTCTTTATAACAACTAGAGACCGCCAATGGTATACATAATATCATACACCTCTCTCTCTCTCCCCCCCCCTTGAGAAGCATATCTATCTCTTTATAACAACTAGAGACCGCCAATGGTATACATAATATCATACACCTCTCTCTCTCTCCCCCCCCTTGAGAAGCATATCTTTCTCTTTATAACAACTAGTAACCGCCAATGGTATACATAATATTATACACCTCTCTCTCTCTCTCCCCCCCTTCGGAAGCATATCTATCTCTTTATAACAACTAGAGACTGCCAATGGTATAAATAATATCATACACCTCTCTCTCTCTCCCCCCCCTTGAGAAGCATATCTATCTCTTTATAACAACTAGAGACCGCCAATAGTATACATAATATCATACACCTCTCTCTCTCTCCCCCCCTTGAAAAGCATATCTATCTCTTAATAACAACTAGAGACTGCCAATGGTATACATAATTTCATACACCTCTCTCTCTCTCCCCCCTTGAGAAGCATATCTATCTCTTTATAACAACTAGAGACCGCCAATTGTATACATAATATCATACACCTCTCTCTCTCTCTCCCCCCCTTGAGAAGCATATCTATCTCTTTATAACAACTAGAGACAGCCAATGGTATACATAATATCAAACACCTATATCTCTCTCTCTCTCTCCCCCCATTGAGAAGCATATCTATCTCTTTATAACAACTAGAGACCGCCAATGGTATACATAAATTCATACACCTTTCTCTCTCCCCCCCTTGAGAAGCATATCTATCTCTTTATAACAACTAGAGACCGCCAATGGTATACATAATATCATAAACCTCTCTCTCTCCCCCCCTTTAGAAGCATATCTATCTCTATATAACAACTAGAGACCGCCAATGGTATACATAATATCATACACCTCTCTCTCTCTCTCCCCCCCCATGAGAAGCATATCTATCTCTTTATAACAACTAGAGACCGCCAATGGTATACATAATTTCATACACCTCTCTCTCTCCTCCCCCCTTGAGAAGCATATCTATCACTTTATAACAACTAGAGACCGCCAATGGTATACATAATATCATACACCTCTCTCTCTCTCCCCCTCCCCCTTGAGAAGCATATCTATCTCTTTATAAAAACTAGAGCCCGCCAATGGTATACATAATATCATACACCTCTCTCTCTCTCCCCCCCCCTTGAGAAGCATATCTATCTCTTTATAACAACAAGAGACCGCCAATGGTATACATAATATCATACACCTCTCTCTCTCTCTCTCCCCCCCTTGAGAAGAATATCTATCTCTTTATAACAACTAGAGACCGCCAATGGTAAACATAATATCATACACCTCTCTCTCTCTCTCTCTCTCTCTCTCTCTCTCTCTCCCTTGAGAAGCATATCTATCTCTTTATAACAACTAGAGACCGCCAATGGTATACATAATATCATACACCTCTCTCTCTCTCCCCCCCCCTTGAGAAGCATATCTATCTCTTTATAACAACTAGAGACCGCCAATGGTATACATAATATCATACACCTCTCTCTCTCTCCCCCCCCTTGAGAAGCATATCTTTCTCTTTATAACAACTAGTAACCGCCAATGGTATACATAATATTATACACCTCTCTCTCTCTCTCTCCCCCCCTTCGGAAGCATATCTATCTCTTTATAACAACTAGAGACTGCCAATGGTATACATAATATCATACACCTCTCTCTCTCTCTCCCCCCTTGAGAAGCATATCTATCTCTTTATAACAACTAGAGACCGCCAATGGTATACATAATATCATACACCTCTCTCTCTCTCTCTCCCCCTTGAGAAGCATATCTATCTCTTTATAACAACTAGAGACCGACAATGGTATACATAATATCATACACCTCTCTCTCTCTCTCTCTCTCTCCCCCCTTGAGAAGCATATCTATCTCTTTATAACAACTAGAGACCGCCAATGGTATACATAATATCGTACACCTCTCTCTCTCTCTCTCCCCCCCTTGAGAAGCATATCTATCTCTTTATAAAAACTAGAGCCCGCCAATGGTATACATAATATCATACACCTCTCTCTCTCTCCCCCCCTTGAGAATTATATCTATGTCTTTATAACAACTAGAGACCGCCAATGGTATACATAATATCATACATCTCTCTCTCTCTCTCCCCCCCCTTGAGAAGCATATCTATCACTTTATAGCAACTAGAGACCGCCAATGGTATACATAATATTATACACCTCTCTCTCTCTCCCCCCCTGAGAAGCATATCTATCTCTTTATAACAACTAGAGACCGCCAATGGTATACATAATATCATACACCTCTCTCTCTCTCTCCCCCCCCCTTGAGAAGCATATCTATCTCTTTATAACAACTAGAGACCGCCAATGGTATACTTAATTTCATACACCTCTCTCTCTCTCCCCCCCCTTGAGAAGCATATCTATCTCTTTATAACAACTAGAGACCGCCAATGGTATACATAATATCATACACTTCTCTCTCTCCCCCCCCTTGAGAAGCATATCTATCACTTTATAACAACTAGAGACCGCCAATGGTATACATAATTTCATACACCTCTCTCTCTCCCCCCCCTTGAGAAGCATATCTATCTCTTTATAACAACTAGAGACCGTCTATGGTATACATAATTTCATACACCTCTCTCTCTCTCCCCCCCCTTGAGAAGCATATCTATCTCTTTATAACAACTAGAGACCGCCAATGGTATATATAATATCATACACCTCTCTCTCTCTCCCCCCCTTGAGAAGAATATCTATCACTTTATAACAACTAGAGACCGCCAATGGTATACATAATATCATACACCTCTCTCTCTCTATCTCCCCCCTTGAGAAGCATATCTTTCTCTTTATAACAACTAGAGACCGCCAATGGTATACATAATATCATCCACCTCTCTCTCTCTCTCCCCCCCTTGAGAAGATTATCTATCTCTTTATAAGAACTAGAGAACGCCAATGGTATACATAATATCATACACCTCTCTCTCTCTCCCCCCCACTTGAGAAGCATATCTATCTCTTTAAATAACTCTAGACCGCCAATGGTATACATAATATCATACACCTCTCTTTCTCTCTCTCTCTCTCTCCCCCCCACTTGAGAAGCATATATATCTCTTTATAACAACTAGAGACCGCCAATGGTATTCATAATATCATACACCTCTCTCTCTCTCCTCCCCCTTGAGAAGCATATCTATCTCTTTATAACAATTAGAGACCGCCAATGGTATACATAATATCATACACCTCTCTCTCTCTCTCCCCCCCAAGAGAAGCATATCTATCTCTTTATAACAACTAGAGACCGCCAATGGTACATATAATATCATACACCTCTCTCTCTCTCTCCCCCCCTTGAGAAGCATATCTATCTCTTTATAACAACTAGAGACCGCCAGTGGTATACATAATATCATACAACTCTCTCTCTCTCTCTCCCCCCCTTGAGAAGCATATCTATCTCTTTATAACAACTAGAGACCGCCAATGGTATACATAATTTCATACACCTCTCTCTCTCCTCCCCCCTTGAGAAGCAAATCTATCTCTTTATAACAACTAGAGACCGCCAATGGTATACATAATATCATACACCTCTCTCTCTCCCCCCCCTTGAGAAGCATATCTATCTCTTTATAACAACTAGAGACCGCCAATGGTATACATAATATCATACACCTCAATCTCTCTCTCTCTCTCGCCCCATTGAGAAGCATATCTATCTCTTTATAACAACTAGAGACCGCCAATGGTATACATAAATTCATACACCTTTCTCTCTCCCCCCCTTGAGAAGCATATCTATCTCTTTATAACAACTAGAGACCGCCAATGGTATACATAATATCATACACCTCTCTCTATCCCCCCCTTTAGAAGCATATCTATCTCTTTATAACAACTAGAGACCGCCAATGGTATACATAATATCATACACCTCTCTCTCTCTCCCCCCCCCATGAGAAGCATATCTATCTCTTTATAACAACTAGAGACCGCCAATGGTATACATAATTTCATACACCTCTCTCTCTCCTCCCCCCTTGAGAAGCATATCTATCACTTTATAACAACTAGACCACCAATGGTATATATAATATCATACAACTCTCTCTCTCTCTCTCTCTCCCCCCCTTGAGAAGCATATCTATCTCTTTATAACAACTAGAGACCGCTAATGGTATACATAATATCATACACCTCTCTCTCTCTCCCCCACTTGAGAAGAATATCTATCTCTTTATAACAACTAGAGACCGCCAATGGTATACATAATATCATACACCTCTCTCTCTCTCTCCCCCACTTGAGAAGCATATCTATCTCTTTAAACAACTCGAGACCGCCAATGGTATACATAATATCATACACCTCTCTCTCTCTCTCTCTCTCCCCCCCCATGAGAAGCATATCTATCTCTTTATAACAACTAGAGACCGCCAATGGTATACATAATTTCATACACCTCTCTCTCTCTCCCCCCACTTGAGAAGCATATCTATCTCTTTATAACAACTAGAGACCGCCAATGGTATACATAATATCATACACCTCTCTCTCTCTCTCCCCCCCCTTGAGAAGCATATCTATCTCTTTATAACAACTAGAGACCGGCAATGGTATATATAATATCATACACCTTTCTCTCTCTCCCCCCCTTGAGAAGCATATCTATCTCTTTATAACAACTAGAGACCGCCAATGGTATACATAATTTCATACACCTCTCTCTCTCTCTCCCCCCTTGAGAAGCATATCTATCTCTTTATAACAACAAGAGACCGCCAATGGTATACATAATATCATACACCTCTCTCTCTCTCTCCCCCCTTGAGAAGAATATCTTTCTCTATATAACAACTAGAGACCGCCAATGGTATACATAATATCGTACACCTCTCTCTCTCTCTCTCTCTCTCTCTCTCTCTCTCTCTCTCTCTCTCTCTCTCCCTTGAGAAGCATATCTATCTCTTTATAACAACTAGAGACCGCCAATGGTATACATAATATCATACACCTCTCTCTCTCTCTCCCCCCCTTGAGAAGCATATCTATCTCTTTATAACAACTAGAGACCGCCAATGGTATACATAATTTCATACACCTCTCTCTCTCTCCCCCCTCTTGAGAAGCATATCTATCTCTTTATAACAACTAGAGACCGCCAATGGTATACATAATATCATACACTTCTCTCTCTCTCCCCCCTTGAGAAGCATATCTATCTCTTTATAACAACTAGAGACCGCCAATGGTATACATAATATCATACACCTCTCTTTCTCTCCCCCCCTTGAGAAGAATATCTATCTCTTTATAACAACTAGAGACCGCCAATGGTATACATAATATCATACACCTCTCTCTCTCTCTCCCCCCCCTTGAGAAGCATATCTTTCTCTTTATAACAACTAGAGACCGCCAATGGTATACATAATATCATCCACCTCTCTCTCTCTCTCCCCCCCTTGAGAAGCATATCTATCTCTTTATAAGAACTAGAGAACGCCAATGGTATACATAATATCATACACCTCTCTCTCTCTCCCCCCCACTTGAGAAGCATATCTATCTCTTTAAATAACTCTAGACCGCCAATGGTATACATAATATCATACACCTCTCTTTCTCTCTCTCTCTCTCCCCCCCACTTGAGAAGAGTATATATCTCTTTATAACAACTAGAGACCGCCAATGGTATTCATAATATCATACACCTCTCTCTCTCTCCTCCCCCTTGAGAAGCATATCTATCTCTTTATAACAATTAGAGACCGCCAATGGTATACATAATATCATACACCTCTCTCTCTCTCTCCCCCCCAAGAGAAGCATATCTATCTCTTTATAACAACTAGAGACCGCCAATGGTACATATAATATCATACAACTCTCTCTCTCTCTCTCCCCCCCTTGAGAAGCATATCTATCTCTTTATAACAACTAGAGACCGCCAGTGGTATACATAATATCATACAACTCTCTCTCTCTCTCTCCCCCCTTGAGAAGCATATCTATCTCTTTATAACAACTAGAGACCGCCAATGGTATACATAATATCATACACCTCTCTCTCTCTCTCCCCCCCCTTGAGAAGCATATCTATCTCTTTATAACAACTAGAGACTACCAATGGTATACATAATATCATACACCTCTCTCTCTCTCCCCCCCTTGAGAAGCATATCTATCTCTTTATAACAACTAGAGACCGCCAATGGTATACGTAATATCATACACCTCTCTCTCTCTCCCCCCCTTGAGAAGCATATCTATCTCTTTATAACAACTAGAGACCGCCAATGGTATACATAATAGCATACACTTCTCTCTCTCTCTCTCTCTCTCTCTCTCTCTCCCCCCATTGAGAAGCATATCTATCTCTTTATAACAACTAGAGACCGCCAATGGTATACATAATATCATACACATCTCTCTCTCTCTCCCTCCTTGAAAAGCATATCTATCTCTTTATAACAACTAGAGACCGCCAATGGTATACATAATTTCATACACCTCTCTCTCTCCCCCCCCTTGAGAAGCATATCTATCTCTTTATAATAACTAGAGACCGCCAATGGTATATATAATATCATACACCTCTCTCTCTCTCTCCCCCCTTGAGAAGCATATCTATCTCTTTATAACAACTAGAGACCGCTAATGGTATAAATAATATCATACACCTCTCTCTCTCTCCCCCCTTGAGAAGAATATCTATCTATTTATAACAACTAGAGACCGCCAATGGTATACATAATATCATACACCTCTCTCTCTCT
Source organism: Allygus modestus (assembly GCA_963675035.1). Taxonomy (NCBI): domain Eukaryota; kingdom Metazoa; phylum Arthropoda; class Insecta; order Hemiptera; family Cicadellidae; genus Allygus; species Allygus modestus. Next base: position 354,889,576 of record OY776112.1, read on the forward strand.
CCCCCCCTTGAGAAGCATATCTATCTCTTTAAACAACTCGAGACCGCCAATGGTATACATAATATCATACTCCTCTCTCTCTCTCTCTCTCTCTCTCTCTCTCTCTCTCTCTCTCCCCCCCTTGAGAAGCATATCTATCTCTTTATAACAACTAGAGACCGCCAATGGTATACATAATATCATACACCTCTCTCTCTCTCCCCCCCCTTGAGAAGCATATCTATCTCTTTATAACAACTAGAGACCGCCAATGGTATACATAATATCATACACCTCTCTCTCTCTCCCCCCCCTTGAGAAGCATATCTATCACTTTATAACAACTAGAGACCGCCAATGGTATATATAATATCATACACCTCTCTCTCTCTCTCTCCCCCCCTTGAGAAGCATATCTATTTCTTTATAACAACTAGAGACCGCCAATGGTATACATAATATCATACACCTCTCTCTCTCTCCCCCCCCTTGAGAAGCATATCTATCTCTTTATAACAACTAGAGACCGCCAATGGTATACATAATTTCATACACCTCTCTCTCTCTCCCCCCACTTGAGAAGCATATCTATCTTTTTATAACAACTAGAGACCGCCAATGGTATACATAATATCATACACCTCTCTCTCTCTCCCCCCCCTTGAGAAGCATATCTATCTCTTTATAACAACTAGAGACCGGCAATGGTATATATAATATCATACACCTTTCTCTCTCTCCCCCCCTTGAGAAGCATATCTATCTCTTTATAACAACTAGAGACCGCCAATGGTATACATAATTTCATACACCTCTCTCTCTCTCTCCCCCCTTGAGAAGCATATCTATCTCTTTATAACAACAAGAGACCGCCAATGGTATACATAATATCATACACCTCTCTCTCTCTCTCCCCCCTTGAGAAGAATATCTTTCTCTATATAACAACTAGAGACCGCCAATGGTATACATAATATCGTACACCTCTCTCTCTCTCTCTCTCTCTCTCTCTCTCTCTCTCTCTCTCTCTCTCTCTCCCTTGAGAAGCATATCTATCTCTTTATAACAACTAGAGACCGCCAATGGTATACATAATATCATACACCTCTCTCTCTCTCTCCCCCCCTTGAGAAGCATATCTATCTCTTTATAACAACTAGAGACCGCCAATGGTATACATAATTTCATACACCTCTCTCTCTCTCCCCCCTCTTGAGAAGCATATCTATCTCTTTATAACAACTAGAGACCGCCAATGGTATACATAATATCATACACTTCTCTCTCTCTCCCCCCTTGAGAAGCATATCTATCTCTTTATAACAACTAGAGACCGCCAATGGTATACATAATATCATACACCTCTCTTTCTCTCCCCCCCTTGAGAAGAATATCTATCTCTTTATAACAACTAGAGACCGCCAATGGTATACATAATATCATACACCTCTCTCTCTCTCTCCCCCCCCCTTGAGAAGCATATCTTTCTCTTTATAACAACTAGAGACCGCCAATGGTATACATAATATCATCCACCTCTCTCTCTCTCTCCCCCCCTTGAGAAGCATATCTATCTCTTTATAAGAACTAGAGAACGCCAATGGTATACATAATATCATACACCTCTCTCTCTCTCCCCCCCACTTGAGAAGCATATCTATCTCTTTAAATAACTCTAGACCGCCAATGGTATACATAATATCATACACCTCTCTTTCTCTCTCTCTCTCTCCCCCCCACTTGAGAAGAGTATATATCTCTTTATAACAACTAGAGACCGCCAATGGTATTCATAATATCATACACCTCTCTCTCTCTCCTCCCCCTTGAGAAGCATATCTATCTCTTTATAACAATTAGAGACCGCCAATGGTATACATAATATCATACACCTCTCTCTCTCTCTCCCCCCCAAGAGAAGCATATCTATCTCTTTATAACAACTAGAGACCGCCAATGGTACATATAATATCATACAACTCTCTCTCTCTCTCTCCCCCCCTTGAGAAGCATATCTATCTCTTTATAACAACTAGAGACCGCCAGTGGTATACATAATATCATACAACTCTCTCTCTCTCTCTCCCCCCTTGAGAAGCATATCTATCTCTTTATAACAACTAGAGACCGCCAATGGTATACATAATATCATACACCTCTCTCTCTCTCTCCCCCCCCCTTGAGAAGCATATCTATCTCTTTATAACAACTAGAGACTACCAATGGTATACATAATATCATACACCTCTCTCTCTCTCCCCCCCTTGAGAAGCATATCTATCTCTTTATAACAACTAGAGACCGCCAATGGTATACGTAATATCATACACCTCTCTCTCTCTCCCCCCCTTGAGAAGCATATCTATCTCTTTATAACAACTAGAGACCGCCAATGGTATACATAATAGCATACACCTCTCTCTCTCTCTCTCTCTCTCTCCCCCCATTGAGAAGCATATCTATCTCTTTATAACAACTAGAGACCGCCAATGGTATACATAATATCATACACATCTCTCTCTCTCTCCCTCCTTGAGAAGCATATCTATCTCTTTATAACAACTAGAGACCGCCAATGGTATACATAATTTCATACACCTCTCTCTCTCCCCCCCCTTGAGAAGCATATCTATCTCTTTATAATAACTAGAGACCGCCAATGGTATATATAATATCATACACCTCTCTCTCTCTCTCCCCCCTTGAGAAGCATATCTATCTCTTTATAACAACTAGAGACCGCTAATGGTATAAATAATATCATACACCTCTCTCTCTCTCCCCCCTTGAGAAGAATATCTATCTCTTTATAACAACTAGAGACCGCCAATGGTATACATAATATCATACACCTCTCTCTCTCTCCCCCCTTGAGAAGCATATCTATCTCTTTAAACAACTCGAGACCGCCAATGGTATACATAATATCATACTCCTCTCTCTCTCTCTCTCTCTCTCCTCTCTCTCTCCCCCCCTTGAGAAGCATATCTATCTCTTTATAACAACTAGAGACCGCCAATGGTATACATAATATCATACACCTCTCTCTCTCTCCCCCCCCTTGAGAAGCATATTTATCTCTTTATAACAACTAGAGACCGCCAATGGTATACATAATATCATACACCTCTCTCTCTCTCCCCCCCCCTTGAGAAGCATATCTATCACTTTATAACAACTAGAGACCGCCAATGGTATATATAATATCATACACCTCTCTCTCTCTCTCTCTCCCCCCCTTGAGAAGCATATCTATTTCTTTATAACAACTAGAGACCGCCAATGGTATACATAATATCATACACCTCTCTCTCTCTCCCCCCTTGAGAAGCATATCTATCTCTTTATAACAATTAGAGACAGCCAATGGTATACATAATATCAAACACCTATATCTCTCTCTCTCTCTCCCCCCATTGAGAAGCATATCTATCTCTTTATAACAACTAGAGACCGCCAATGGTATACATAAATTCATACACCTTTCTCTCTCCCCCCCTTGAGAAGCATATCTATCTCTTTATAACAACTAGAGACCGCCAATGGTATACATAATATCATAAACCTCTCTCTCTCCCCCCCTTTAGAAGCATATCTATCTCTATATAACAACTAGAGACCGCCAATGGTATACATAATATCATACACCTCTCTCTCTCTCTCCCCCCCCATGAGAAGCATATCTATCTCTTTATAACAACTAGAGACCGCCAATGGTATACATAATTTCATACACCTCTCTCTCTCCTCCCCCCTTGAGAAGCATATCTATCACTTTATAACAACTAGAGACCGCCAATGGTATACATAATATCATACACCTCTCTCTCTCTCCCCCCCCCTTGAGAAGCATATCTATCTCTTTATAACAACTAGAGACCGGCAATGGTATATATAATATCATACACATTTCTCTCTCTCCCACCCTTGAGAAGCATATCTATCTCTTTATAACAACTAGAGACCGCCAATGGTATACATAATTTCATACACCTCTCTCTCTCTCTCCCCCTTGAGAAGCATATCTATCTCTTTATAAAAACTAGAGACCGCCAATGGTATACATAATATCATACACCTCTCTCTCTCCCCCCCCCCCTTGAGAAGCATATCTATCTCTTTATAACAACAAGAGACCGCCAATGGTATACATAATATCATACACCTCTCTCTCTCTCTCTCTCCCCCCCTTGAGAAGAATATCTATCTCTTTATAACAACTAGAGACCGCCAATGGTATACATAATATCATACACCTCTCTCTCTCTCTCTCTCTCTCTCTCTCTCTCTCTCTCTCTCCCTTGAGAAGCATATCTATCTCTTTATAACAACTAGAGACCGCCAATGGTATACATAATATCATACATCTCTCTCTCTCCCCCCCCCCTTGAGAAGCATATCTATCTCTTTATAACAACTAGAGACCGCCAATGGTATACATAATATCATACACCTCTCTCTCTCTCCCCCCCCTTGAGAAGCATATCTTTCTCTTTATAACAACTAGTAACCGCCAATGGTATACATAATATTATACACCTCTCTCTCTCTCTCCCCCCTTCGGAAGCATATCTAATTATTTATAACAACTAGAGACTGCCAATGGTATACATAATATCATACACCTCTCTCTCTCTCTCCCCCCTTGAGAAGCATATCTATCTCTTTATAACAACTAGAGACCGCCAATGGTATACATAATATCATACACCTCTCTCTCTCTCCCCCCCCTTGAGAAGCATATCTATCTCTTTATAACAACTAGAGACCGACAATGGTATACATAATATCATACACCTCTCTCTCTCTCTCTCTCTCTCCCCCCTTGAGAAGCATATCTATCTCTTTATAACAACTAGAGACCCCCAATGGTATACATAATATCGTACACCTCTCTCTCTCTCTCTCCCCCCCTTGAGAAGCATATCTATCTCTTTATAAAAACTAGAGCCCGCCAATGGTATACATAATATCATACACCTCTCTCTCTCTCCCCCCCTTGAGAATTATATCTATGTCTTTATAACAACTAGAGACCGCCAATGGTATACATAATATCATACATCTCTCTCTCTCTCTCTCCCCCCCTTGAGAAGCATATCTATCACTTTATAGCAACTAGAGACCGCCAATGGTATACATAATATTATACACCTCTCTCTCTCTCCCCCCCTGAGAAGCATATCTATCTCTTTATAACAACTAGAGACCGCCAATGGTATACATAATATCATAAACCTCTCTCTCTCTCTCTCCCCCCCTTGAGAAGCATATCTATCTCTTTATAACAACTAGAGACCGCCAATGGTATACATAATTTCATACACCTCTCTCTCTCTCCCCCCCCTTGAGAAGCATATCTATCTCTTTATAACAACTAGAGACCGCCAATGGTATACATAATATCATACACTTCTCTCTCTCCCCCCCCTTGAGAAGCATATCTATCACTTTATAACAACTAGAGACCGCCAATGGTATACATAATTTCATACACCTCTCTCTCTCCCCCCCCTTGAGAAGCATATCTATCTCTTTATAACAACTAGAGACCGTCTATGGTATACATAATTTCATACACCTCTCTCTCTCTCTCCCCCCCCTTGAGAAGCATATCTATCTCTTTATAACAACTAGAGACCGCCAATGGTATATATAATATCATACACCTCTCTCTCTCTCCCCCCCTTGAGAAGAATATCTATCACTTTATAACAACTAGAGACCGCCAATGGTATACATAATATCATACACCTCTCTCTCTCTCTCTCTCCCCCCTTGAGAAGCATATCTTTCTCTTTATAACAACTAGAGACCGCCAATGGTATACATAATATCATCCACCTCTCTCTCTCTCTCCCCCCCTTGAGAAGCATATCTATCTCTTTATAAGAACTAGAGAACGCCAATGGTATACATAATATCATACACCTCTCTCTCTCTCTCCCCCACTTGAGAAGCATATCTATCTCTTTAAATAGCTCTAGACCGCCAATGGTATACATAATATCATACACCTCTCTTTCTCTCTCTCTCTCTCCCCCCCACTTGAGAAGCATATATATCTCTCTATAACAACTAGAGACCGCCAATGGTATTCATAATATCATACACCTCTCTCTCTCTCCTCCCCCTTGAGAAGCATATCTATCTCTTTATAACAATTAGAGACCGCCAATGGTATACATAATATCATACACCTCTCTCTCTCTCTCCCCCCCAAGAGAAGCATATCTATCTCTTTATAACAACTAGAGACCGCCAATGGTACATATAATATCATACACCTCTCTCTCTCTCTCCCCCCTTGAGAAGCATATCTATCTCTTTATAACAACTAGAGACCGCCAGTGGTATACATAATATCATACAACTCTCTCTCTCTCTCTCCCCCCCTTGAGAAGCATATCTATCTCTTTATAACAACTAGAGACCGCCAATGGTATACATAATTTCATACACCTCTCTCTCTCCTCCCCCCTTGAGAAGCAAATCTATCTCTTTATAACAACTAGAGACCGCCAATGGTATACATAATATCATACACCTCTCTCTCTCCCCCCCCTTGAGAAGCATATCTATCTCTTTATAACAACTAGAGACCGCCAATGGTATACATAATATCATACACCTCAATCTCTCTCTCTCTCTCGCCCCATTGAGAAGCATATCTATCTCTTTATAACAACTAGAGACCGCCAATGGTATACATAAATTCATACACCTTTCTCTCTCCCCCCCTTGAGAAGCATATCTATCTCTTTATAACAACTAGAGACCGCCAATGGTATACATAATATCATACACCTCTCTCTATCCCCCCCTTTAGAAGCATATCTATCTCTTTATAACAACTAGAGACCGCCAATGGTATACATAATATCATACACCTCTCTCTCTCTCTCCCCCCCATGAGAAGCATATCTATCTCTTTATAACAACTAGAGACCGCCAATGGTATACATAATTTCATACACCTCTCTCTCTCCTCCCCCCTTGAGAAGCATATCTATCACTTTATAACAACTAGACCACCAATGGTATATATAATATCATACAACTCTCTCTCTCTCTCTCTCTCCCCCCCTTGAGAAGCATATCTATCTCTTTATAACAACTAGAGACCGCTAATGGTATACATAATATCATACACCTCTCTCTCTCTCCCCCACTTGAGAAGAATATCTATCTCTTTATAACAACTAGAGACCGCCAATGGTATACATAATATCATACACCTCTCTCTCTCTCTCCCCCACTTGAGAAGCATATCTATCTCTTTAAACAACTCGAGACCGCCAATGGTATACATAATATCATACACCTCTCTCTCTCTCTCTCTCTCCCCCCCCATGAGAAGCATATCTATCTCTTTATAACAACTAGAGACCGCCAATGGTATACATAATTTCATACACCTCTCTCTCTCTCCCCCCACTTGAGAAGCATATCTATCTCTTTATAACAACTAGAGACCGCCAATGGTATACATAATATCATACACCTCTCTCTCTCTCCCCCCCCTTGAGAAGCATATCTATCTCTTTATAACAACTAGAGACCGGCAATGGTATATATAATATCATACACCTTTCTCTCTCTCCCCCCCTTGAGAAGCATATCTATCTCTTTATAACAACTAGAGACCGCCAATGGTATACATAATTTCATACACCTCTCTCTCTCTCTCCCCCCTTGAGAAGCATATCTATCTCTTTATAACAACAAGAGACCGCCAATGGTATACATAATATCATACACCTCTCTCTCTCTCTCCCCCCTTGAGAAGAATATCTTTCTCTATATAACAACTAGAGACCGCCAATGGTATACATAATATCGTACACCTCTCTCTCTCTCTCTCTCTCTCCCTCTCTCTCTCTCTCTCCCTTGAGAAGCATATCTATCTCTTTATAACAACTAGAGACCGCCAATGGTATACATAATATCATACACCTCTCTCTCTCTCTCCCCCCCTTGAGAAGCATATCTATCTCTTTATAACAACTAGAGACCGCCAATGGTATACATAATTTCATACACCTCTCTCTCTCTCCCCCCTCTTGAGAAGCATATCTATCTCTTTATAACAACTAGAGACCGCCAATGGTATACATAATATCATACACTTCTCTCTCTCTCCCCCCTTGAGAAGCATATCTATCTCTTTCTAACAACTAGAGACCGCCAATGGTATACATAATATCATACACCTCTCTCTCTCTCCCCCCCTTGAGAAGAATATCTATCTCTTTATAACAACTAGAGACCGCCAATGGTATACATAATATCATACACCTCTCTCTCTCTCTCCCCCCCTTGAGAAGCATATCTTTCTCTTTATAACAACTAGAGACCGCCAATGGTATACATAATATCATCCACCTCTCTCTCTCTCTCCCCCCCTTGAGAAGCATATCTATCTCTTTATAAGAACTAGAGAACGCCAATGGTATACATAATATCATACACCTCTCTCTCTCTCCCCCCCACTTGAGAAGCATATCTATCTCTTTAAATAACTCTAGACCGCCAATGGTATACATAATATCATACACCTCTCTTTCTCTCTCTCTCTCCCCCCCACTTGAGAAGAGTATATATCTCTTTATAACAACTAGAGACCGCCAATGGTATTCATAATATCATACACCTCTCTCTCTCTCCTCCCCCTTGAGAAGCATATCTATCTCTTTATAACAATTAGAGACCGCCAATGGTATACATAATATCATACACCTCTCTCTCTCTCTCCCCCCCAAGAGAAGCATATCTATCTCTTTATAACAACTAGAGACCGCCAATGGTACATATAATATCATACAACTCTCTCTCTCTCTCTCCCCCCCTTGAGAAGCATATCTATCTCTTTATAACAACTAGAGACCGCCAGTGGTATACATAATATCATACAACTCTCTCTCTCTCTCTCCCCCCTTGAGAAGCATATCTATCTCTTTATAACAACTAGAGACCGCCAATGGTATACATAATATCATACACCTCTCTCTCTCTCTCCCCCCCCCTTGAGAAGCATATCTATCTCTTTATAACAACTAGAGACTACCAATGGTATACATAATATCATACACCTCTCTCTCTCTCCCCCCCTTGAGAAGCATATCTATCTCTTTATAACAACTAGAGACCGCCAATGGTATACGTAATATCATACACCTCTCTCTCTCTCCCCCCCTTGAGAAGCATATCTATCTCTTTATAACAACTAGAGACCGCCAATGGTATACATAATAGCATACACCTCTCTCTCTCTCTCTCTCTCTCTCTCTCTCTCTCCCCCCATTGAGAAGCATATCTATCTCTTTATAACAACTAGAGACCGCCAATGGTATACATAATATCATACACATCTCTCTCTCTCTCCCTCCTTGAGAAGCATATCTATCTCTTTATAACAACTAGAGACCGCCAATGGTATACATAATTTCATACACCTCTCTCTCTCCCCCCCCTTGAGAAGCATATCTATCTCTTTATAATAACTAGAGACCGCCAATGGTATATATAATATCATACACCTCTCTCTCTCTCTCCCCCCTTGAGAAGCATATCTATCTCTTTATAACAACTAGAGACCGCTAATGGTATAAATAATATCATACACCTCTCTCTCTCTCCCCCCTTGAGAAGAATATCTATCTCTTTATAACAACTAGAGACCGCCAATGGTATACATAATATCATACACCTCTCTCTCTCTCCCCCCCTTGAGAAGCATATCTATCTCTTTAAACAACTCGAGACCGCCAATGGTATACATAATATCATACTCCTCTCTCTCTCTCTCTCTCTCTCTCTCTCTCTCCCCCCCTTGAGAAGCATATCTATCTCTTTATAACAACTAGAGACCGCCAATGGTATACATAATATCATACACCTCTCTCTCTCTCCCCCCCTTGAGAAGCATATCTATCTCTTTATAACAACTAGAGACCGTTAATGGTATACATAATATCATACACCTCTCTCTCTCCCCCCCCCCTTGAGAAGCATATCTATCACTTTATAACAACTAGAGACTGCCAATGGTATATATAATATCATACACCTCTCTCTCTCTCTCTCCCCCCCTTGAGAAGCATATCTATTTCTTTATAACAACGAGAGACCGTTAATGGTATACATAATATCATACACCTCTCTCTCTCTCTCCCCCCCTTGAGAAGCATATCTATCTCTTTATAACAACTAGAGACCGCCAATGGTATACATAATTTCATACACCTCTCTCTCTCCCCCCCCCCTTGAGAAGCATATCTATCTCTTTATAACAACTAGAGACCGCCAATGGTATAAATAATATCATACACCTCTCTCTCTCTCCCCCCCCTTGAGAAGCATATCTATCTCTTTATAACAACTAGAGACCGCCAATAGTATACATAATATCATACACCTCTCTCTCTCTCCCCCCCTTGAAAAGCATATCTATCTCTTAATAACAACTAGAGACTGCCAATGGTATACATAATTTCATACACCTCTCTCTCTCTCCCCCCTTGAGAAGCATATCTATCTCTTTATAACAACTAGAGACCGCCAATTGTATACATAATATCATACACCTCTCTCTCTCTCTCCCCCCCTTGAGAAGCATATCTATCTCTTTATAACAACTAGAGACAGCCAATGGTATACATAATATCAAACACCTATATCTCTCTCTCTCTCTCCCCCCATTGAGAAGCATATCTATCTCTTTATAACAACTAGAGACCGCCAATGGTATACATAAATTCATACACCTTTCTCTCTCCCCCCTTGAGAAGCATATCTATCTCTTTATAACAACTAGAGACCGCCAATGGTATACATAATATCATAAACCTCTCTCTCTCCCCCCCTTTAGAAGCATATCTATCTCTATATAACAACTAGAGACCGCCAATGGTATACATAATATCATACACCTCTCTCTCTCTCTCCCCCCCCATGAGAAGCATATCTATCTCTTTATAACAACTAGAGACCGCCAATGGTATACATAATTTCATACACCTCTCTCTCTCCTCCCCCCTTGAGAAGCATATCTATCACTTTATAACAACTAGAGACCGCCAATGGTATACATAATATCATACACCTCTCTCTCTCTCCCCCTCCCCCCTGAGAAGCATATCTATCTCTTTATAACAACTAGAGACCGGCAATGGTATATATAATATCATACACCTTTCTCTCTCTCCCCCCCTTGAGAAGCATATCTATCTCTTTATAACAACTAGAGACCGCCAATGGTATACATAATTTCATACACCTCTCTCTCTCTCTCTCCCCCTTGAGAAGCATATCTATCTCTTTATAAAAACTAGAGACCGCCAATGGTATACATAATATCATACACCTCTCTCTCTCTCCCCCCCCTTGAGAAGCATATCTATCTCTTTATAACAACAAGAGACCGCTAATGGTATACATAATATCATACACCTCTCTCTCTCTCTCTCCCCCCTTGAGAAGAATATCTATCTCTTTATAACAACTAGAGACCGCCAATGGTATACATAATATCATACACCTCTCTCTCTCTCTCCCCCCCTTGAGAAGCATATCTATCTCTTTATAACAACTAGAGACCGACAATGGTATACATAATATCATACACCTCTCTCTCTCTCTCTCTCTCTCCCCCCTTGAGAAGCATATCTATCTCTTTATAACAACTAGAGACCGCCAATGGTATACATAATATCGTACACCTCTCTCTCTCTCTCTCCCCCCCTTGAGAAGCATATCTATCTCTTTATAAAAACTAGAGCCCGCCAATGGTATACATAATATCATACACCTCTCTCTCTCTCCCCCCCTTGAGAATTATATCTATGTCTTTATAACAACTAGAGACCGCCAATGGTATACATAATATCATACATCTCTCTCTCTCTCTCCCCCCCCTTGAGAAGCATATCTATCACTTTATAGCAACTAGAGACCGCCAATGGTATACATAATATTATACACCTCTCTCTCTCTCCCCCCCTGAGAAGCATATCTATCTCTTTATAACAACTAGAGACCGCCAATGGTATACATAATATCATACACCTCTCTCTCTCTCTCTCCCCCCCTTGAGAAGCATATCTATCTCTTTATAACAACTAGAGACCGCCAATGGTATACATAATTTCATACACCTCTCTCTCTCTCCCCCCCCTTGAGAAGCATATCTATCTCTTTATAACAACTAGAGACCGCCAATGGTATACATATTATCATACACTTCTCTCTCTCCCCCCCCTTGAGAAGCATATCTATCACTTTATAACAACTAGAGAACGCCAATGGTATACATAATATCATACACCTCTCTCTCTCTCTCCCCCACTTGAGAAGCATATCTATCTCTTTAAATAACTCTAGACCGCCAATGGTATACATAATATCATACACCTCTCTTTCTCTCTCTCTCTCTCCCCCCCACTTGAGAAGCATATATATCTCTTTATAACAACTAGAGACCGCCAATGGTATTCATAATATCATACACCTCTCTCTCTCTCCTCCCCCTTGAGAAGCATATCTATCTCTTTATAACAATTAGAGACCGCCAATGGTATACATAATATCATACACCTCTCTCTCTCTCTCCCCCCCAAGAGAAGCATATCTATCTCTTTATAACAACTAGAGACCGCCAATGGTACATATAATATCATACACCTCTCTCTCTCTCTCCCCCCCTTGAGAAGCATATCTATCTCTTTATAACAACTAGAGACCGCCAGTGGTATACATAATATCATACAACTCTCTCTCTCTCTCTCCCCCCCTTGAGAAGCATATCTATCTCTTTATAACAACTAGAGACCGCCAATGGTATACATAATTTCATACACCTCTCTCTCTCCTCCCCCCTTGAGAAGCAAATCTATCTCTTTATAACAACTAGAGACCGCCAATGGTATACATAATATCATACACCTCTCTCTCTCCCCCCCCTTGAGAAGCATATCTATCTCTTTATAACAACTAGAGACCGCCAATGGTATACATAATATCATACACCTCAATCTCTCTCTCTCTCTCTCGCCCCATTGAGAAGCATATCTATCTCTATATAACAACTAGAGACCGCCAATGGTATACATAATATCATACACCTCTCTCTCTCTCTCCCCCCCCATGAGAAGCATATCTATCTCTTTATAACAACTAGAGACCGCCAATGGTATACATAATTTCATACACCTCTCTCTCTCCTCCCTCCTTGAGAAGCATATCTATCACTTTATAACAACTAGAGACCGCCAATGGTATACATAATATCATACACCTCTCTCTCTCTCCCCCTCCCCCCTGAGAAGCATATCTATCTCTTTATAACAACTAGAGACCGGCAATGGTATATATAATATCATACACCTTTCTCTCTCTCCCCCCCTTGAGAAGCATATCTATCTCTTTATAACAACTAGAGACCGCCAATGGTATACATAATTTCATACACCTCTCTCTCTCTCTCTCCCCCTTGAGAAGCATATCTATCTCTTTATAAAAACTAGAGACCGCCAATGGTATACATAATATCATACACCTCTCTCTCTCTCCCCCCCCCTTGAGAAGCATATCTATCTCTTTATAACAACAAGAGACCGCTAATGGTATACATAATATCATACACCTCTCTCTCTCTCTCTCCCCCCTTGAGAAGAATATCTATCTCTTTATAACAACTAGAGACCGCCAATGGTATACATAATATCATACACCTCTCTCTCTCTCTCCCCCCCTTGAGAAGCATATCTATCTCTTTATAACAACTAGAGACCGACAATGGTATACATAATATCATACACCTCTCTCTCTCTCTCTCTCTCTCCCCCCTTGAGAAGCATATCTATCTCTTTATAACAACTAGAGACCGCCAATGGTATACATAATATCGTACACCTCTCTCTCTCTCTCTCCCCCCCTTGAGAAGCATATCTATCTCTTTATAAAAACTAGAGCCCGCCAATGGTATACATAATATCATACACCTCTCTCTCTCTCCCCCCCTTGAGAATTATATCTATGTCTTTATAACAACTAGAGACCGCCAATGGTATACATAATATCATACATCTCTCTCTCTCTCTCCCCCCCCTTGAGAAGCATATCTATCACTTTATAGCAACTAGAGACCGCCAATGGTATACATAATATTATACACCTCTCTCTCTCTCCCCCCCTGAGAAGCATATCTATCTCTTTATAACAACTAGAGACCGCCAATGGTATACATAATATCATACACCTCTCTCTCTCTCTCTCCCCCCCTTGAGAAGCATATCTATCTCTTTATAACAACTAGAGACCGCCAATGGTATACATAATTTCATACACCTCTCTCTCTCTCCCCCCCCTTGAGAAGCATATCTATCTCTTTATAACAACTAGAGACCGCCAATGGTATACATATTATCATACACTTCTCTCTCTCCCCCCCCCTTGAGAAGCATATCTATCACTTTATAACAACTAGAGAACGCCAATGGTATACATAATATCATACACCTCTCTCTCTCTCTCCCCCACTTGAGAAGCATATCTATCTCTTTAAATAACTCTAGACCGCCAATGGTATACATAATATCATACACCTCTCTTTCTCTCTCTCTCTCTCCCCCCCACTTGAGAAGCATATATATCTCTTTATAACAACTAGAGACCGCCAATGGTATTCATAATATCATACACCTCTCTCTCTCTCCTCCCCCTTGAGAAGCATATCTATCTCTTTATAACAATTAGAGACCGCCAATGGTATACATAATATCATACACCTCTCTCTCTCTCTCCCCCCCAAGAGAAGCATATCTATCTCTTTATAACAACTAGAGACCGCCAATGGTACATATAATATCATACACCTCTCTCTCTCTCTCCCCCCCTTGAGAAGCATATCTATCTCTTTATAACAACTAGAGACCGCCAGTGGTATACATAATATCATACAACTCTCTCTCTCTCTCTCCCCCCCTTGAGAAGCATATCTATCTCTTTATAACAACTAGAGACCGCCAATGGTATACATAATTTCATACACCTCTCTCTCTCCTCCCCCCTTGAGAAGCAAATCTATCTCTTTATAACAACTAGAGACCGCCAATGGTATACATAATATCATACACCTCTCTCTCTCCCCCCCCTTGAGAAGCATATCTATCTCTTTATAACAACTAGAGACCGCCAATGGTATACATAATATCATACACCTCAATCTCTCTCTCTCTCTCGCCCCATTGAGAAGCATATCTATCTCTTTATAACAACTAGAGACCGCCAATGGTATACATAAATTCATACACCTTTCTCTCTCCCCCCCTTGAGAAGCATATCTATCTCTTTATAACAACTAGAGACCGCCAATGGTATACATAATATCATACACCTCTCTCTATCCCCCCCTTTAGAAGCATATCTATCTCTTTATAACAACTAGAGACCGCCAATGGTATACATAATATCATACACCTCTCTCTCTCTCTCCCCCCCATGAGAAGCATATCTATCTCTTTATAACAACTAGAGACCGCCAATGGTATACATAATTTCATACACCTCTCTCTCTCCTCCCCCCTTGAGAAGCATATCTATCACTTTATAACAACAAGACCACCAATGGTATATATAATATCATACAACTCTCTCTCTCTCTCTCTCTCCCCCCCTTGAGAAGCATATCTATCTCTTTATAACAACTAGAGACCGCTAATGGTATACATAATATCATACACCTCTCTCTCTCTCCCCCACTTGAGAAGAATATCTATCTCTTTATAACAACTAGAGACCGCCAATGGTATACATAATATCATACACCTCTCTCTCTCTCTCCCCCACTTGAGAAGCATATCTATCTCTTTAAACAACTCGAGACCGCCAATGGTATACATAATATCATACACCTCTCTCTCTCTCTCTCTCTCCCCCCCCATGAGAAGCATATCTATCTCTTTATAACAACTAGAGACCGCCAATGGTATACATAATTTCATACACCTCTCTCTCTCTCCCCCCACTTGAGAAGCATATCTATCTCTTTATAACAACTAGAGACCGCCAATGGTATACATAATATCATACACCTCTCTCTCTCTCCCCCCCCTTGAGAAGCATATCTATCTCTTTATAACAACTAGAGACCGGCAATGGTATATATAATATCATACACCTTTCTCTCTCTCCCCCCCTTGAGAAGCATATCTATCTCTTTATAACAACTAGAGACCGCCAATGGTATACATAATTTCATACACCTCTCTCTCTCTCTCCCCCCTTGAGAAGCATATCTATCTCTTTATAACAACAAGAGACCGCCAATGGTATACATAATATCATACACCTCTCTCTCTCTCTCCCCCCTTGAGAAGAATATCTTTCTCTATATAACAACTAGAGACCGCCAATGGTATACATAATATCGTACACCTCTCTCTCTCTCTCTCTCTCTCTCTCTCTCTCTCTCTCTCTCCCTTGAGAAGCATATCTATCTCTTTATAACAACTAGAGACCGCCAATGGTATACATAATATCATACACCTCTCTCTCTCTCTCCCCCCCTTGAGAAGCATATCTATCTCTTTATAACAACTAGAGACCGCCAATGGTATACATAATTTCATACACCTCTCTCTCTCTCCCCCCTCTTGAGAAGCATATCTATCTCTTTATAACAACTAGAGACCGCCAATGGTATACATAATATCATACACTTCTCTCTCTCTCCCCCCTTGAGAAGCATATCTATCTCTTTATAACAACTAGAGACCGCCAATGGTATACATAATATCATACACCTCTCTCTCTCTCTCCCCCCCTTGAGAAGAATATCTATCTCTTTATAACAACTAGAGACCGCCAATGGTATACATAATATCATACACCTCTCTCTCTCTCTCCCCCCCCTTGAGAATTATATCTTTCTCTTTATAACAACTAGAGACCGCCAATGGTATACATAATATCATCCACCTCTCTCTCTCTCTCCCCCCCTTGAGAAGCATATCTATCTCTTTATAAGAACTAGAGAACGCCAATGGTATACATAATATCATACACCTCTCTCTCTCTCCCCCCCACTTGAGAAGCATATCTATCTCTTTAAATAACTCTAGACCGCCAATGGTATACATAATATCATACACCTCTCTTTCTCTCTCTCTCTCTCCCCCCCACTTGAGAAGAGTATATATCTCTTTATAACAACTAGAGACCGCCAATGGTATTCATAATATCATACACCTCTCTCTCTCTCCTCCCCCTTGAGAAGCATATCTATCTCTTTATAACAATTAGAGACCGCCAATGGTATACATAATATCATACACCTCTCTCTCTCTCTCCCCCCCAAGAGAAGCATATCTATCTCTTTATAACAACTAGAGACCGCCAATGGTACATATAATATCATACAACTCTCTCTCTCTCTCTCTCCCCCCCTTGAGAAGCATATCTATCTCTTTATAACAACTAGAGACCGCCAGTGGTATACATAATATCATACAACTCTCTCTCTCTCTCTCCCCCCTTGAGAAGCATATCTATCTCTTTATAACAACTAGACACCGCCAATGGTATACATAATATCATACACCTCTCTCTCTCTCTCCCCCCCCTTGAGAAGCATATCTATCTCTTTATAACAACTAGAGACTACCAATGGTATACATAATATCATACACCTCTCTCTCTCTCCCCCCCTTGAGAAGCATATCTATCTCTTTATAACAACTAGAGACCGCCAATGGTATACGTAATATCATACACCTCTCTCTCTCTCCCCCCCTTGAGAAGCATATCTATCTCTTTATAACAACTAGAGACCGCCAATGGTATACATAATAGCATACACCTCTCTCTCTCTCTCTCTCTCTCTCTCTCTCTCTCTCTCTCTCCCCCCATTGAGAAGCATATCTATCTCTTTATAACAACTAGAGACCGCCAATGGTATACATAATATCATACACATCTCTCTCTCTCTCCCTCCTTGAGAAGCATATCTATCTCTTTATAACAACTAGAGACCGCCAATGGTATACATAATTTCATACACCTCTCTCTCTCCCCCCCCTTGAGAAGCATATCTATCTCTTTATAATAACTAGAGACCGCCAATGGTATATATAATATCATACACCTCTCTCTCTCTCTCCCCCCTTGAGAAGCATATCTATCTCTTTATAACAACTAGAGACCGCTAATGGTATAAATAATATCATACACCTCTCTCTCTCTCCCCCCTTGAGAAGAATATCTATCTCTTTATAACAACTAGAGACCGCCAATGGTATACATAATATCATACACCTCTCTCTCTCTCCCCCCCTTGAGAAGCATATCTATCTCTTTAAACAACTCGAGACCGCCAATGGTATACATAATATCATACTCCTCTCTCTCTCTCTCTCTCTCTCTCTCTCTCTCTCTCTCCCCCCCTTGAGAAGCATATCTATCTCTTTATAACAACTAGAGACCGCCAATGGTATACATAATATCATACACCTCTCTCTCTCTCCCCCCCCTTGAGAAGCATATCTATCTCTTTATAACAACTAGAGACCGCCAATAGTATACATAATATCATACACCTCTCTCTCTGTCTCCCCCCCTTGAAAAGCATATCTATCTCTTAATAACAACTAGAGACTGCCAATGGTATACATAATTTTCATACACCTCTCTCTCTCTCCCCCCTTGAGAAGCATATCTATCTCTTTATAACAACTAGAGACCGCCAATTGTATACATAATATCATACACCTCTCTCTCTCTCTCCCCCCCTTGAGAAGCATATCTATCTCTTTATAACAACTAGAGACAGCCAATGGTATACATAACATCAAACACCTCAATCTCTCTCTCTCTCTCCCCCCATTGAGAAGCATATCTATCTCTTTATAACAAATAGTGACCGCCAATATAATACATAAATTCATACACCTTTCTCTCTCCCCCCCTTGAGAAGCATATCTATCTCTTTATAACAACTAGAGACCGCCAATGGTATACATAATATCATACACCTCTCTCTCTCCCCCCCTCTAGAAGCATATCTATCTCTTTATAACAACTAGAGACCGCCAATGGTATACATAATATCATACACCTCTCTCTCTCTCTCCCCCCCATGAGAAGCATATCTATCTCTTTATAACAACTAGAGACCGCCAATGGTATACGTAATTTCATACACCTCTCTCTCTCCTCCCCCCTTGAGAAGCATATCTATCACTTTATAACAACTAGAGACCGCCAATGGTATATATAATATCATACACCTCTCTCTCTCTCTCTCTCTCTCTCCCCCTTGAGAAGCATATCTATCTCTTTATAACAACTAGAGACCGCTAATGGTATACATAATATCATACACCTCTCTCTCTCTCCCCCACTTGAGAAGAATATCTATCTCTTTATAACAACTAGAGACCGCCAATGGTATACATAATATCATACACCTCTCTCTCTCTCTCCCCCACTTGAGAAGCATATCTATCTCTTTAAACAACTCGAGACCGCCAATGGTATACATAATATCATACACCTCTCTCTCTCTCTCTCTCTCCCCCCCATGAGAAGCATATCTATCTCTTTATAACAACTAGAGACCGCCAATGGTATACATAATTTCATACACCTCTCTCTCTCTCCCCCCACTTGAGAAGCATATCTATCTCTTTATAACAACTAGAGACCGCCAATGGTATACATAATATCATACACCTCTCTCTCTCTCCCCCCCCCTTGAGAAGCATATCTATCTCTTTATAACAACTAGAGACCGGCAATGGTATATATAATATCATACACCTTTCTCTCTCTCCCCCCCTTGAGAAGCATATCTATCTCTTTATAACAACTAGAGACCGCCAATGGTATACATAATTTCATACACCTCTCTCTCTCTCCCCCCCTTGAGAATTATATCAATGTCTTTATAACAACTAGAGACCGCCAATGGTATACATAATATCATACATCTCTCTCTCTCTCTCTCTCCCCCCTTGAGAAGAATATCTATCACTTTATAGCAACTAGAGACCGCCAATGGTATACATAATATCATACACCTCTCTCTCTCTCCCCCCCTGAGAAGCATATCTATCTCTTTATAACAACTAGAGACCGCCAATGGTATACATAATATCATACACCTCTCTCTCTCTCTCCCCCCCTTGAGAAGCATATCTATCTCTTTATAACAACTAGAGACCGCCAATGGTATACATAATTTCATACACCTCTCTCTCTCTCCCCCCTCTTGAGAAGCATATCTATCTCTTTATAACAACTAGAGACCGCCAATGGTATACATAATATCATACACTTCTCTCTCTCTCCCCCCTTGAGAAGCATATCTATCTCTTTATAACAACTAGAGACCGCCAATGGTATACATAATTTCATACACCTCTCTCTCTCTCCCCCCTTGAGAAGCATATCTATCTCTTTATAACAACTAGAGACCGTCTATGGTATACATAATTTCATACACCTCTCTCTCTCTCCCCCCCCCCTTGAGAAGCATATCTATCTCTTTATAACAACTAGAGACCGCCAATGGTATATATAATATCATACACCTCTCTCTCTCTCTCCCCCTTGAGAAGAATATCTATCTCTTTATAACAACTAGAGACCGCCAATGGTATACATAATATCATACACCTCTCTCTGTCTCTCTCCCCCCTTGAGAAGCATATCTTTCTCTTTATAACAACTAGAGACCGCCAATGGTATACATAATATCATCCACCTCTCTCTCTCTCCCCCCCCCTTGAGAAGCATATCTATCTCTTTATAAGAACTAGAGAACGCCAATGGTATACATAATATCATACACCTCTCTCTCTCTCTCCCCCCCAAGAGAAGCATATCTCTCTCTTTATAACAACTAGAGACCGCCAATGGTACATCTAATATCATACACCTCTCTCTCTCTCTCTCTCTCCCCCCCTTGAGAAGCATATCTATCTCTTTATAACAACTAGAGACCGCCAGTGGTATACATAATATCATACAACTCTCTCTCTCTCTCTCCCCCCTTGAGAAGCATATCTATCTCTTTATAACAACTAGACACCGCCAATGGTATACATAATATCATACACCTCTCTCTCTCTCTCCCCCCCCTTGAGAAGCATATCTATCTCTTTATAACAACTAGAGACTACCAATGGTATACATAATATCATACACCTCTCTCTCTCTCCCCCCCTTGAGAAGCATATCTATCTCTTTATAACAACTAGAGACCACCAATGGTATACATAATATCATACACCTCTCTCTCTCTCTCCCCCCCCTTGAGAATTATATCTTTCTCTTTATAACAACTAGAGACCGCCAATGGTATACATAATATCATCCACCTCTCTCTCTCTCTCCCCCCCTTGAGAAGCATATCTATCTCTTTATAAGAACTAGAGAACGCCAATGGTATACATAATATCATACACCTCTCTCTCTCTCCCCCCCACTTGAGAAGCATATCTATCTCTTTAAATAACTCTAGACCGCCAATGGTATACATAATATCATACACCTCTCTTTCTCTCTCTCTCTCTCCCCCCCACTTGAGAAGAGTATATATCTCTTTATAACAACTAGAGACCGCCAATGGTATTCATAATATCATACACCTCTCTCTCTCTCCTCCCCCTTGAGAAGCATATCTATCTCTTTATAACAATTAGAGACCGCCAATGGTATACATAATATCATACACCTCTCTCTCTCTCTCCCCCCCAAGAGAAGCATATCTATCTCTTTATAACAACTAGAGACCGCCAATGGTACATATAATATCATACAACTCTCTCTCTCTCTCTCTCCCCCCCTTGAGAAGCATATCTATCTCTTTATAACAACTAGAGACCGCCAGTGGTATACATAATATCATACAACTCTCTCTCTCTCTCTCCCCCCTTGAGAAGCATATCTATCTCTTTATAACAACTAGACACCGCCAATGGTATACATAATATCATACACCTCTCTCTCTCTCTCCCCCCCCTTGAGAAGCATATCTATCTCTTTATAACAACTAGAGACTACCAATGGTATACATAATATCATACACCTCTCTCTCTCTCCCCCCCTTGAGAAGCATATCTATCTCTTTATAACAACTAGAGACCGCCAATGGTATACGTAATATCATACACCTCTCTCTCTCTCCCCCCCTTGAGAAGCATATCTATCTCTTTATAACAACTAGAGACCGCCAATGGTATACATAATAGCATACACCTCTCTCTCTCTCTCTCTCTCTCTCTCTCTCTCTCTCTCTCTCTCTCTCTCCCCCCATTGAGAAGCATATCTATCTCTTTATAACAACTAGAGACCGCCAATGGTATACATAATATCATACACATCTCTCTCTCTCTCCCTCCTTGAGAAGCATATCTATCTCTTTATAACAACTAGAGACCGCCAATGGTATACATAATTTCATACACCTCTCTCTCTCCCCCCCCTTGAGAAGCATATCTATCTCTTTATAATAACTAGAGACCGCCAATGGTATATATAATATCATACACCTCTCTCTCTCTCTCCCCCCTTGAGAAGCATATCTATCTCTTTATAACAACTAGAGACCGCTAATGGTATAAATAATATCATACACCTCTCTCTCTCTCCCCCCTTGAGAAGAATATCTATCTCTTTATAACAACTAGAGACCGCCAATGGTATACATAATATCATACACCTCTCTCTCTCTCCCCCCCTTGAGAAGCATATCTATCTCTTTAAACAACTCGAGACCGCCAATGGTATACATAATATCATACTCCTCTCTCTCTCTCTCTCTCTCTCTCTCTCTCTCTCTCCCCCCCTTGAGAAGCATATCTATCTCTTTATAACAACTAGAGACCGCCAATGGTATACATAATATCATACACCTCTCTCTCTCTCCCCCCCCTTGAGAAGCATATCTATCTCTTTATAACAACTAGAGACCGCCAATAGTATACATAATATCATACACCTCTCTCTCTGTCTCCCCCCCTTGAAAAGCATATCTATCTCTTAATAACAACTAGAGACTGCCAATGGTATACATAATTTTCATACACCTCTCTCTCTCTCCCCCCTTGAGAAGCATATCTATCTCTTTATAACAACTAGAGACCGCCAATTGTATACATAATATCATACACCTCTCTCTCTCTCCCCCCCCCTTGAGAAGCATATCTATCTCTTTATAACAACTAGAGACAGCCAATGGTATACATAACATCAAACACCTCAATCTCTCTCTCTCTCTCCCCCCATTGAGAAGCATATCTATCTCTTTATAACAAATAGTGACCGCCAATATAATACATAAATTCATACACCTTTCTCTCTCCCCCCCTTGAGAAGCATATCTATCTCTTTATAACAACTAGAGACCGCCAATGGTATACATAATATCATACACCTCTCTCTCTCCCCCCCTCTAGAAGCATATCTATCTCTTTATAACAACTAGAGACCGCCAATGGTATACATAATATCATACACCTCTCTCTCTCTCTCCCCCCCCATGAGAAGCATATCTATCTCTTTATAACAACTAGAGACCGCCAATGGTATACGTAATTTCATACACCTCTCTCTCTCCTCCCCCCTTGAGAAGCATATCTATCACTTTATAACAACTAGAGACCGCCAATGGTATATATAATATCATACACCTCTCTCTCTCTCTCTCTCTCTCCCCCTTGAGAAGCATATCTATCTCTTTATAACAACTAGAGACCGCTAATGGTATACATAATATCATACACCTCTCTCTCTCTCCCCCACTTGAGAAGAATATCTATCTCTTTATAACAACTAGAGACCGCCAATGGTATACATAATATCATACACCTCTCTCTCTCTCTCCCCCACTTGAGAAGCATATCTATCTCTTTAAACAACTCGAGACCGCCAATGGTATACATAATATCATACACCTCTCTCTCTCTCTCTCTCTCCCCCCCATGAGAAGCATATCTATCTCTTTATAACAACTAGAGACCGCCAATGGTATACATAATTTCATACACCTCTCTCTCTCTCCCCCCACTTGAGAAGCATATCTATCTCTTTATAACAACTAGAGACCGCCAATGGTATACATAATATCATACACCTCTCTCTCTCTCCCCCCCCCTTGAGAAGCATATCTATCTCTTTATAACAACTAGAGACCGGCAATGGTATATATAATATCATACACCTTTCTCTCTCTCCCCCCCTTGAGAAGCATATCTATCTCTTTATAACAACTAGAGACCGCCAATGGTATACATAATTTCATACACCTCTCTCTCTCTCCCCCCCTTGAGAATTATATCTATGTCTTTATAACAACTAGAGACCGCCAATGGTATACATAATATCATACATCTCTCTCTCTCTCTCTCTCCCCCCTTGAGAAGAATATCTATCACTTTATAGCAACTAGAGACCGCCAATGGTATACATAATATCATACACCTCTCTCTCTCTCCCCCCCTGAGAAGCATATCTATCTCTTTATAACAACTAGAGACCGCCAATGGTATACATAATATCATACACCTCTCTCTCTCTCTCCCCCCCTTGAGAAGCATATCTATCTCTTTATAACAACTAGAGACCGCCAATGGTATACATAATTTCATACACCTCTCTCTCTCTCCCCCCTCTTGAGAAGCATATCTATCTCTTTATAACAACTAGAGACCGCCAATGGTATACATAATATCATACACTTCTCTCTCTCTCCCCCCTTGAGAAGCATATCTATCTCTTTATAACAACTAGAGACCGCCAATGGTATACATAATTTCATACACCTCTCTCTCTCCCCCCCCTTGAGAAGCATATCTATCTCTTTATAACAACTAGAGACCGTCTATGGTATACATAATTTCATACACCTCTCTCTCTCTCCCCCCCCCCTTGAGAAGCATATCTATCTCTTTATAACAACTAGAGACCGCCAATGGTATATATAATATCATACACCTCTCTCTCTCTCTCCCCCTTGAGAAGAATATCTATCTCTTTATAACAACTAGAGACCGCCAATGGTATACATAATATCATACACCTCTCTCTGTCTCTCTCCCCCCTTGAGAAGCATATCTTTCTCTTTATAACAACTAGAGACCGCCAATGGTATACATAATATCATCCACCTCTCTCTCTCTCCCCCCCCCTTGAGAAGCATATCTATCTCTTTATAAGAACTAGAGAACGCCAATGGTATACATAATATCATACACCTCTCTCTCTCTCTCCCCCCCAAGAGAAGCATATCTCTCTCTTTATAACAACTAGAGACCGCCAATGGTACATCTAATATCATACACCTCTCTCTCTCTCTCTCTCTCCCCCCCTTGAGAAGCATATCTATCTCTTTATAACAACTAGAGACCGCCAGTGGTATACATAATATCATACAACTCTCTCTCTCTCTCTCCCCCCTTGAGAAGCATATCTATCTCTTTATAACAACTAGAGACCACCAATGGTATACATAATATCATACACCTCTCTCTCTCTCTCCCCCCCCTTGAGAAACATATCTATCTCTTTATAACAACTAGAGACTACCAATGGTATACATAATATCATACACCTCTCTCTCTCTCCCCCCCTTGAGAAGCATATCTATCTCTTTATAACAACTAGAGACCGCCAATGGTATACGTAATATCATACACCTCTCTCTCTCTCCCCCCCTTGAGAAGCATATCTATCTCTTTATAACAACTAGAGACCGCCAATGGTATACATAATAGCATACACCTCTCTCTCTCTCTCTCTCTCTCCCCCCATTGAGAAGCATATCTATCTCTTTATAACAACTAGAGACCGCCAATGGTATACATAATATACACATCTCTCTCTCTCTCCCTCCTTGAGAAGCATATCTATCTCTTTATAACAACTAGAGACCGCCAATGGTATACATAATTTCATACACCTCTCTCTCTCCCCCCCTTGAGAAGCATATCTATCGCTTTATAATAACTAGAGACCGCCAATGGTATATATAATATCATCCACCTCTCTCTCTCTCTCCCCCCTTGAGAAGCATATCTATCTCTTTATAACAACTAGAGACCGCTAATGGTATAAATAATATCATACACCTCTCTCTCTCTCCCCCCTTGAGAAGATTATCTATCTCTTTATAACAACTAGAGACCGCCAATGGTATACATAATATCAAACACCTCTCTCTCTCTCCCCCCCTTGAGAAGCATATCTATCTCTTTAAACAACTCGAGACCGCCAATGGTATACATAATATCATACTCCTCTCTCTCTCTCTCTCTCTCTCTCCCCCCTTGAGAAGCATATCTATCTCTTTATAACAACTAGAGACCGCCAATGGTATACATAATATCATACACCTCTCTCTCTCTCCCCCCCCTTGAGAAGCATATCTATCTCTTTATAACAACTAGAGACCGCCAATAGTATACATAATATCATACACCTCTCTCTCTCTCCCCCCCTTGAAAAGCATATCTATCTCTTAATAACAACTAGAGACTGCCAATGGTATACATAATTTCATACACCTCTCTCTCTCTCCCCCCTTGAGAAGCATATCTATCTCTTTATAACAACTAGAGACCGCCAATTGTATACATAATATCATACACCTCTCTCTCTCTCTCTCCCCCCCTTGAGAAGCATATCTATCTCTTTATAACAACTAGAGACAGCCAATGGTATACATAATATCAAACACCTCAATCTCTCTCTCTCTCTCCCCCCATTGAGAAGCATATCTATCTCTTTATAACAAATAGTGACCGCCAATGGTATACATAAATTCATACACCTTTCTCTCTCCCCCCCTTGAGAAGCATATCTATCTCTTTATAACAACTAGAGACCGCCAATGGTATACATAATATCATACACCTCTCTCTCTCCCCCCCTTTAGAAGCATATCTATCTCTTTATAACAACTAGAGACCGCCAATGGTATACATAATATCATACACCTCTCTCTCTCTCTCCCCCCCCATGAGAAGCATATCTATCTCTTTATAACAACTAGAGACCGCCAATGGTATACGTAATTTCATACACCTCTCTCTCTCCTCCCCCCTTGAGAAGCATATCTATCACTTTATAACAACTAGAGACCGCCAATGGTATATATAATATCATACACCTCTCTCTCTCTCTCTCTCCCCCTTGAGAAGCATATCTATCTCTTTATAACAACTAGAGACCGCTAATGGTATACATAATATCATACACCTCTCTCTCTCTCCCCCACTTGAGAAGAATATCTATCTCTTTATAACAACTAGAGACCGCCAATGGTATACATAATATCATACACCTCTCTCTCTCTCTCCCCCACTTGAGAAGCATATCTATCTCTTTAAACAACTCGAGACCGCCAATGGTATACATAATATCATACACCTCTCTCTCTCTCTCTCTCTCCCCCCCCATGAGAAGCATATCTATCTCTTTATAACAACTAGAACCGCCAATGGTATA
This sequence comes from Allygus modestus, assembly GCA_963675035.1. NCBI lineage: Eukaryota > Metazoa > Arthropoda > Insecta > Hemiptera > Cicadellidae > Allygus > Allygus modestus. The sequence continues at coordinate 354,917,059 of OY776112.1, forward strand.
CATAATTTCATACACCTCACTCTCTCTCCCCCCACTTGAGAAGCATATCTATCTCTTTATAACAACTAGAGACCGCCAATGGTATACATAATATCATACACCTCTCTCTCTCTCCTCCCCCCCTTGAGAAGCATATCTATCTCTTTATAACAACTAGAGACCGGCAATGGTATATATAATATCATACACCTTTCTCTCTCTCCCCCCCTTGAGAAGCATATCTATCTCTTTATAACAACTAGAGACCGCCAATGGTATACATAATTTCATACACCTCTCTCTCTCTCCCCCCCCCTTGAGAAGCATATCTATCTCTTCTTAACAACTAGAGACCGCCAATGGTATACATAATATCATACACCTCTCTCTCTCTCTCCCCCCTTGAGAAGCATATCTATCTCTTTATAACAACAAGAGACCGCCAATGGTATACATAATATCATACACCTCTCTCTCTCTCTCTCCCCCCCTTGAGAAGAATATCTATCTCTTTATAACAACTAGAGACCGCCAATGGTATACATAATATCATACACCTCTCTCTCTCTCTCTCTCTCTCTCTCTCTCCCTTGAGAAGCATATCTATCTCTTTATAACAACTAGAGACCGCCAATGGTATACATAATATCATACACCTCTCTCTCTCTCTCTCTCCCCCCCTTGAGAAGAATATCTATCTCTTTATAACAACTAGAGACCGCCAATGGTATACATAATATCGTACACCTCTCTCTCTCTCTCTCTCCCCCCCTTGAGAAGCATATCTATCTCTTAATAACAACTAGAGCCCGTCAATGGTATACATAATATCATACACCTCTCTCTCTCTCCCCCCTTGAGAATTATATCTATGTCTTTATAACAACTAGAGACCGCCAATGGTATACATAATATCATACATCTCTCTCTCTCTCTCTCTCCCCCCCCTTGAGAAGCATATCTATCACTTTATAGCAACTAGAGACCGCCAATGGTATACATAATATCATACACCTCTCTCTCTCTCCCCCCCTGAGAAGCATATCTATCTCTTTATAACAACTAGAGACCGCCAATGGTATACATAATATCATACACCTCTTTCTCTCTCTCTCCCCCCCATGAGAAGCATATCTATCTCTTTATAACAACTAGAGACCGCCAATGGTATACATAATTTCATACACCTCTCTCTCTCTCCCCCCACTTGAGAAGCATATCTATCTCTTTATAAATACTAGAGACCGCCAATGGTATACATAATATCATACACCTCTCTCTCTCTCCCCCCCCTTGAGAAGCATATCTATCTCTTTATAACAACTAGAGACCGGCAATGGTATATATAATATCATACACCTTTCTCTCTCTCCCCCCCTTGAGAAGCATATCTATCTCTTTATAACAACTAGAGACCGCCAATGGTATACATAATTTCATACACCTCTCTCTCTCTCTCCCCCCCTTGAGAAGCATATCTATCTCTTTATAACAACTAGAGACCGCCAATGGTATACATAATATCATACACCTCTCTCTCTCTCTCCCCCCTTGAGAAGCATATCTATCTCTTTATAACAACTAGAGACCGCCAATGGTATACATAATATCATACACCTCTCTCTCTCTCCCCCCCCTTGAGAAGCATATCTATCTCTTTATAACAACTAGAGACCGCCAATAGTATACATAATATCATACACCTCTCTCTCTGTCTCCCCCCCTTGAAAAGCATATCTATCTCTTAATAACAACTAGAGACTGCCAATGGTATACATAATTTTCATACACCTCTCTCTCTCTCCCCCCTTGAGAAGCATATCTATCTCTTTATAACAACTAGAGACCGCCAATTGTATACATAATATCATACACCTCTCTCTCTCTCCCCCCCCTTGAGAAGCATATCTATCTCTTTATAACAACTAGAGACCGCCAATAGTATACATAATATCATACACCTCTCTCTCTGTCTCCCCCCCTTGAAAAGCATATCTATCTCTTAATAACAACTAGAGACTGCCAATGGTATACATAATTTTCATACACCTCTCTCTCTCTCCCCCCTTGAGAAGCATATCTATCTCTTTATAACAACTAGAGACCGCCAATTGTATACATAATATCATACACCTCTCTCTCTCTCCCCCCCCCTTGAGAAGCATATCTATCTCTTTATAACAACTAGAGACAGCCAATGGTATACATAACATCAAACACCTCAATCTCTCTCTCTCTCTCTCCCCCCATTGAGAAGCATATCCATCTCTTTATAACAAATAGTGACCACCAATATAATACATAAATTCATACACCTTTCTCTCTCCCCCCCTTGAGAAGCATATCTATCTCTTTATAACAACTAGAGACCGCCAATGGTATACATAATATCATACACCTCTCTCTCTCCCCCCCTCTAGAAGCATATCTATCTCTTTATAACAACTAGAGACCGCCAATGGTATACATAATATCATACACCTCTCTCTCTCTCTCCCCCCCCATGAGAAGCATATCTATCTCTTTATAACAACTAGAGACCGCCAATGGTATACGTAATTTCATACACCTCTCTCTCTCCTCCCCCCTTGAGAAGCATATCTATCACTTTATAACAACTAGAGACCACCAATGGTATATATAATATCATACACCTCTCTCTCTCTCTCTCTCTCTCCCCCTTGAGAAGCATATCTATCTCTTTATAACAACTAGAGACCGCTAATGGTATACATAATATCATACACCTCTCTCTCTCTCCCCCACTTGAGAAGAATATCTATCTCTTTATAACAACTAGAGACCGCCAATGGTATACATAATATCATACACCTCTCTCTCTCTCTCCCCCACTTGAGAAGCATATCTATCTCTTTAAACAACTCGAGACCGCCAATGGTATACATAATATCATACACCTCTCTCTCTCTCTCTCTCTCCCCCCCATGAGAAGCATATCTATCTCTTTATAACAACTAGAGACCGCCAATGGTATACATAATTTCATACACCTCTCTCTCTCTCCCCCCACTTGAGAAGCATATCTATCTCTTTATAACAACTAGAGACCGCCAATGGTATACATAATATCATACACCTCTCTCTCTCTCCCCCCCCCTTGAGAAGCATATCTATCTCTTTATAACAACTAGAGACCGGCAATGGTATATATAATATCATACACTTTTCTCTCTCTCCCCCCCTTGAGAAGCATATCTATCTCTTTATAACAACTAGAGACCGCCAATGGTATACATAATTTCATACACCTCTCTCTCTCTCCCCCCCTTGAGAATTATATCTATGTCTTTATAACAACTAGAGACCGCCAATGGTATACATAATATCATACATCTCTCTCTCTCTCTCTCTCTCCCCCCTTGAGAAGCATATCTATCACTTTATAGCAACTAGAGACCACCAATGGTATACATAATATCATACACCTCTCTCTCTCTCCCCCCCTGAGAAGCATATCTATCTCTTTATAACAACTAGAGACCGCCAATGGTATACATAATATCATACACCTCTCTCTCTCTCTCCCCCCCTTGAGAAGCATATCTATCTCTTTATAACAACTAGAGACCGCCAATGGTATACATAATTTCATACACCTCTCTCTCTCTCCCCCCTCTTGAGAAGCATATCTATCTCTTTATAACAACTAGAGACCGCCAATGGTATACATAATATCATACACTTCTCTCTCTCTCCCCCCTTGAGAAGCATATCTATCTCTTTATAACAACTAGAGACCGCCAATGGTATACATAATTTCATACACCTCTCTCTCTCCCCCCCCTTGAGAAGCATATCTATCTCTTTATAACAACTAGAGACCGTCTATGGTATACATAATTTCATACATCTCTCTCTCTCTCCCCCCCCCTTGAGAAGCATATCTATCTCTTTATAACAACTAGAGACCGCCAATGGTATATATAATATCATACACCTCTCTCTCTCTCCCCCCCTTGAGAAGAATATCTATCTCTTTATAACAACTAGAGACCGCCAATGGTATACATAATATCATACACCTCTCTCTCTCTCTCTCCCCCCTTGAGAAGCATATCTTTCTCTTTATAACAACTAGAGACCGCCAATGGTATACATAATATCATCCACCTCTCTCTCTCTCTCCCCCCCTTGAGAAGCATATCTATCTCTTTATAAGAACTAGAGAACGCCAATGGTATACATAATATCATACACCTCTCTCTCTCTCTCCCCCCCAAGAGAAGCATATCTATCTCTTTATAACAACTAGAGACCGCCAATGGTACATATAATATAATACACCTCTCTCTCTCTCTCTCTCCCCCCCTTGAGAAGCATATCTATCTCTTTATAACAACTAGAGACCGCCAGTGGTATACATAATATCATACAACTCTCTCTCTCTCTCTCCCCCCTTGAGAAGCATATCTATCTCTTTATAACAACTAGAGACCACCAATGGTATACATAATATCATACACCTCTCTCTCTCTCTCCCCCCCCCTTGAGAAGCATATCTATCTCTTTATAAAAACTAGAGACTACCAATGGTATACATAATATCATACACCTCTCTCTCTCTCCCCCCCCTTGAGAAGCATATCTATCTCTTTATAACAACTAGAGACCGCCAATAGTATACATAATATCATACACCTCTCTCTCTGTCTCCCCCCCTTGAAAAGCATATCTATCTCTTAATAACAACTAGAGACTGCCAATGGTATACATAATTTTCATACACCTCTCTCTCTCTCCCCCCTTGAGAAGCATATCTATCTCTTTATAACAACTAGAGACCGCCAATTGTATACATAATATCATACACCTCTCTCTCTCTCCCCCCCCTTGAGAAGCATATCTATCTCTTTATAACAACTAGAGACCGCCAATAGTATACATAATATCATACACCTCTCTCTCTGTCTCCCCCCCTTGAAAAGCATATCTATCTCTTAATAACAACTAGAGACTGCCAATGGTATACATAATTTTCATACACCTCTCTCTCTCTCCCCCCTTGAGAAGCATATCTATCTCTTTATAACAACTAGAGACCGCCAATTGTATACATAATATCATACACCTCTCTCTCTCTCTCCCCCCCTTGAGAAGCATATCTATCTCTTTATAACAACTAGAGACAGCCAATGGTATACATAACATCAAACACCTCAATCTCTCTCTCTCTCTCTCCCCCCATTGAGAAGCATATCTATCTCTTTATAACAAATAGTGACCGCCAATATAATACATAAATTCATACACCTTTCTCTCTCCCCCCCTTGAGAAGCATATCTATCTCTTTATAACAACTAGAGACCGCCAATGGTATACATAATATCATACACCTCTCTCTCTCCCCCCCTCTAGAAGCATATCTATCTCTTTATAACAACTAGAGACCGCCAATGGTATACATAATATCATACACCTCTCTCTCTCTCTCCCCCCCCCATGAGAAGCATATCTATCTCTTTATAACAACTAGAGACCGCCAATGGTATACGTAATTTCATACACCTCTCTCTCTCCTCCCCCCTTGAGAAGCATATCTATCACTATATAACAACAAGAGACCGCCAATGGTATATATAATATCATACACCTCTCTCTCTCTCTCTCTCTCTCTCCCCCTTGAGAAGCATATCTATCTCTTTATAACAACTAGAGACCGCTAATGGTATACATAATATCATACACCTCTCTCTCTCTCCCCCACTTGAGAAGAATATCTATCTCTTTATAACAACTAGAGACCGCCAATGGTATACATAATATCATACACCTCTCTCTCTCTCTCCCCCACTTGAGAAGCATATCTATCTCTTTAAACAACTCGAGACCGCCAATGGTATACATAATATCATACACCTCTCTCTCTCTCTCTCTCTCCCCCCCCATGAGAAGCATATCTATCTCTTTATAACAACTAGAGACCGCCAATGGTATACATAATTTCATACACCTCTCTCTCTCTCCCCCCACTTGAGAAGCATATCTATCTCTTTATAACAACTAGAGACCGCCAATGGTATACATAATATCATACACCTCTCTCTCTCTCCCCCCCCCTTGAGAAGCATATCTATCTCTTTATAACAACTAGAGACCGGCAATGGTATATATAATATCATACACTTTTCTCTCTCTCCCCCCCTTGAGAAGCATATCTATCTCTTTATAACAACTAGAGACCGCCAATGGTATACATAATTTCATACACCTCTCTCTCTCTCCCCCCCTTGAGAATTATATCTATGTCTTTATAACAACTAGAGACCGCCAATGGTATACATAATATCATACATCTCTCTCTCTCTCTCTCTCCCCCCTTGAGAAGCATATCTATCACTTTATAGCAACTAGAGACCACCAATGGTATACATAATATCATACACCTCTCTCTCTCTCCCCCCCTGAGAAGCATATCTATCTCTTTATAACAACTAGAGACCGCCAATGGTATACATAATATCATACACCTCTCTCTCTCTCTCCCCCCCTTGAGAAGCATATCTATCTCTTTATAACAACTAGAGACCGCCAATGGTATACATAATTTCATACACCTCTCTCTCTCTCCCCCCTCTTGAGAAGCATATCTATCTCTTTATAACAACTAGAGACCGCCAATGGTATACATAATATCATACACTTCTCTCTCTCTCCCCCCTTGAGAAGCATATCTATCTCTTTATAACAACTAGAGACCGCCAATGGTATACATAATTTCATACACCTCTCTCTCTCCCCCCCCTTGAGAAGCATATCTATCTCTTTATAACAACTAGAGACCGTCTATGGTATACATAATTTCATACATCTCTCTCTCTCTCCCCCCCCCTTGAGAAGCATATCTATCTCTTTATAACAACTAGAGACCGCCAATGGTATATATAATATCATACACCTCTCTCTCTCTCCCCCCCTTGAGAAGAATATCTATCTCTTTATAACAACTAGAGACCGCCAATGGTATACATAATATCATACACCTCTCTCTCTCTCTCTCCCCCCTTGAGAAGCATATCTTTCTCTTTATAACAACTAGAGACCGCCAATGGTATACATAATATCATCCACCTCTCTCTCTCTCTCCCCCCCTTGAGAAGCATATCTATCTCTTTATAAGAACTAGAGAACGCCAATGGTATACATAATATCATACACCTCTCTCTCTCTCTCCCCCCCAAGAGAAGCATATCTATCTCTTTATAACAACTAGAGACCGCCAATGGTACATATAATATCATACACCTCTCTCTCTCTCTCTCTCCCCCCCTTGAGAAGCATATCTATCTCTTTATAACAACTAGAGACCGCCAGTGGTATACATAATATCATACAACTCTCTCTCTCTCTCTCCCCCTTGAGAAGCATATCTATCTCTTTATAACAACTAGAGACCACCAATGGTATACATAATATCATACACCTCTCTCTCTCTCTCCCCCCCCCTTGAGAAGCATATCTATCTCTTTATAAAAACTAGAGACTACCAATGGTATACATAATATCATACACCTCTCTCTCTCTCCCCCCCTTGAGAAGCATATCTATCTCTTTATAACAACTAGAGACCGCCAATGGTATACGTAATATCATACACCTCTCTCTCTCTCCCCCCCTTGAGAAGCATATCTATCTCTTTATAACAACTAGAGACCGCCAATGGTATACATAATAGCATACACCTCTCTCTCTCTCTCTCTCTCTCTCTCTCTCTCTCCCCCCATTGAGAAGCATATCTATCTCTTTATAACAACTAGAGACCGCCAATGGTATACATATTATACACATCTCTCTCTCTCTCCCTCCTTGAGAAGCATATCTATCTCTTTATAACAACTAGAGACCGCCAATGGTATACATAATTTCATACACCTCTCTCTCTCCCCCCCCTTGAGAAGCATATCTATCGCTTTATAATAACTAGAGACCGCCAATGGTATATATAATATCATACACCTCTCTCTCTCTCTCCCCCCTTGAGAAGCATATCTATCTCTTTATAACAACTAGAGACCGCTAATGGTATAAATAATATCATACACCTCTCTCTCTCTCCCCCCTTGAGAAGATTATCTATCTCTTTATAACAACTAAAGACCGCCAATGGTATACATAATATCATACACCTCTCTCTCTCTCTCCCCCCCTTGAGAAGCATATCTATCTCTTTAAACAACTCGAGACCGCCAATGGTATACATAATATCATACTCCTCTCTCTCTCTCTCTCTCTCTCTCCCCCCCTTGAGAAGCATATCTATCTCTTTATAACAACTAGAGACCGCCAATGGTATACATAATATCATACACCTCTCTCTCTCTCCCCCCCCTTGAGAAGCATATCTATCTCTTTATAACAACTAGAGACCGCCAATAGTATACATAATATCATACACCTCTCTCTCTCTCCCCCCCTGAAAAGCATATCTATCTCTTAATAACAACTAGAGACTGCCAATGGTATACATAATTTCATACACCTCTCTCTCTCTCCCCCCTTGAGAAGCATATCTATCTCTTTATAACAACTAGAGACCGCCAATTGTATACATAATATCATACACCTCTCTCTCTCTCTCTCCCCCCTTGAGAAGCATATCTATCTCTTTATAACAACTAGAGACAGCCAATGGTATACATAATATCAAACACCTCAATCTCTCTCTCTCTCTCCCCCCATTGAGAAGCATATCTATCTCTTTATAACAAATAGTGACAGCCAATGGTATACATAAATTCATACACCTTTCTCTCTCCCCCCCTTGAGAAGCATATCTATCTCTTTATAACAACTAGAGACCGCCAATGGTATACATAATATCATACACCTCTCTCTCTCCCCCCCTTTAGAAGCATATCTATCTCTTTATAACAACTAGAGACCGCCAATGGTATACATAATATCATACACCTCTCTCTCTCTCTCCCCCCCCATGAGAAGCATATCTATCTCTTTATAACAACTAGAGACCGCTAATGGTATACGTAATTTCATACACCTCTCTCTCTCCTCCCCCCTTGAGAAGCATATCTATCACTTTATAACAACTAGAGACCGCCAATGGTATATATAATATCATACACCTCTCTCTCTCTCTCTCTCTCCCCCTTGAGAAGCATATCTATCTCTTTATAACAACTAGAGACCGATAATGGTATACATAATATCATACACCTCTCTCTCTCTCCCCCACTTGAGAAGAATATCTATCTCTTTATAACAACTAGAGACCGCCAATGGTATACATAATATCATACACCTCTCTCTCTCTCTCCCCCACTTGAGAAGCATATCTATCTCTTTATAACAACTAGAGACCGATAATGGTATACATAATATCATACACCTCTCTCTCTCTCCCCCACTTGAGAAGAATATCTATCTCTTTATAACAACTAGAACCGCCAATGGTATACATAATTTCATACACCTCACTCTCTCTCCCCCCACTTGAGAAGCATATCTATCTCTTTATAACAACTAGAGACCGCCAATGGTATACATAATATCATACACCTCTCTCTCTCTCCTCCCCCCCTTGAGAAGCATATCTATCTCTTTATAACAACTAGAGACCGGCAATGGTATATATAATATCATACACCTTTCTCTCTCTCCCCCCCTTGAGAAGCATATCTATCTCTTTATAACAACTAGAGACCGCCAATGGTATACATAATTTCATACACCTCTCTCTCTCTCCCCCCCCCTTGAGAAGCATATCTATCTCTTCTTAACAACTAGAGACCGCCAATGGTATACATAATATCATACACCTCTCTCTCTCTCTCCCACCTTGAGAAGCATATCTATCTCTTTATAACAACAAGAGACCGCCAATGGTATACATAATATCATACACCTCTCTCTCTCTCTCTCCCCCCCTTGAGAAGAATATCTATCTCTTTATAACAACTAGAGACCGCCAATGGTATACATAATATCATACACCTCTCTCTCTCTCTCTCTCTCTCTCTCTCTCTCTCTCTCTCTCTCCTTGAGAAGCATATCTATCTCTTTATAACAACTAGAGACCGCTAATGGTATAAATAATATCATACACCTCTCTCTCTCTCCCCCCTTGAGAAGATTATCTATCTCTTTATAACAACTAAAGACCGCCAATAGTATACATAATATCATACACCTCTCTCTCTCTCCCCCCCTTGAGAAGCATATCTATCTCTTTAAACAACTCGAGACCGCCAATGGTATACATAATATCATACTCCTCTCTCTCTCTCTCTCTCTCTCTCCCCCCCTTGAGAAGCATATCTATCTCTTTATAACAACTAGAGACCGCCAATGGTATACATAATATCATACACCTCTCTCTCTCTCCCCCCCTTGAGAAGCATATCTATCTCTTTATAACAACTAGAGACCGCCAATAGTATACATAATATCATACACCTCTCTCTCTCTCCCCCCCTTGAAAAGCATATCTATCTCTTAATAACAACTAGAGACTGCCAATGGTATACATAATTTCATACACCTCTCTCTCTCTCCCCCCTTGAGAAGCATATCTATCTCTTTATAACAACTAGAGACCGCCAATTGTATACATAATATCATACACCTCTCTCTCTCTCTCTCCCCCCCTTGAGAAGCATATCTATCTCTTTATAACAACTAGAGACAGCCAATGGTATACATAATATCAAACACCTCAATCTCTCTCTCTCTCTCCCCCCATTGAGAAGCATATCTATCTCTTTATAACAAATAGTGACCGCCAATGGTATACATAAATTCATACACCTTTCTCTCTCCCCCCCTTGAGAAGCATATCTATCTCTTTATAACAACTAGAGACCGCCAATGGTATACATAATATCATACACCTCTCTCTCTCCCCCCCTTTAGAAGCATATCTATCTCTTTATAACAACTAGAGACCGCCAATGGTATACATAATATCATACACCTCTCTCTCTCTCTCCCCCCCCATGAGAAGCATATCTATCTCTTTATAACAACTAGAGACCGCTAATGGTATACGTAATTTCATACACCTCTCTCTCTCCTCCCCCCTTGAGAAGCATATCTATCACTTTATAACAACTAGAGACCGCCAATGGTATATATAATATCATACACCACTCTCTCTCTCTCTCTCTCCCCCTTGAGAAGCATATCTATCTCTTTATAACAACTAGAGACCGCTAATGGTATACATAATATCATACACCTCTCTCTCTCTCCCCCACTTGAGAAGAATATCTATCTCTTTATAACAACTAGAGACCGCCAATGGTATACATAATATCATACACCTCTCTCTCTCTCTCCCCCACTTGAGAAGCATATCTATCTCTTTAAACAACTCGAGACCGCCAATGGTATACATAATATCATACACCTCTCTCTCTCTCTCTCTCTCCCCCCCCCCATGAGAACTATATCTATCTCTTTATAACAACTAGAACCGCCAATGGTATACATAATTTCATACACCTCACTCTCTCTCCCCCCACTTGAGAAGCATATCTATCTCTTTATAACAACTAGAGACCGCCAATGGTATACATAATATCATACACCTCTCTCTCTCTCCTCCCCCCCTTGAGAAGCATATCTATCTCTTTATAACAACTAGAGACCGGCAATGGTATATATAATATCATACACCTTTCTCTCTCTCCCCCCCTTGAGAAGCATATCTATCTCTTTATAACAACTAGAGACCGCCAATGGTATACATAATTTCATACACCTCTCTCTCTCTCCCCCCCCCTTGAGAAGCATATCTATCTCTTCTTAACAACTAGAGACCGCCAATGGTATACATAATATCATACACCTCTCTCTCTCTCTCCCACCTTGAGAAGCATATCTATCTCTTTATAACAACAAGAGACCGCCAATGGTATACATAATATCATACACCTCTCTCTCTCTCTCTCCCCCCCTTGAGAAGAATATCTATCTCTTTATAACAACTAGAGACCGCCAATGGTATACATAATATCATACACCTCTCTCTCTCTCTCTCTCTCCCCCCCTTGAGAAGAATATCTATCTCTTTATAACAACTAGAGACCGCCAATGGTATACATAATATCGTACACCTCTCTCTCTCTCTCTCTCCCCCCCTTGAGAAGCATATCTATCTCTTAATAACAACTAGAGCCCGTCAATGGTATACATAATATCATACACCTCTCTCTCTCTCCCCCCCTTGAGAATTATATCTATGTCTTTATAACAACTAGAGACCGCCAATGGTATACATAATATCATACATCTCTCTCTCTCTCTCTCCCCCCCCTTGAGAAGCATATCTATCACTTTATAGCAACTAGAGACCGCCAATGGTATACATAATATCATACACCTCTCTCTCTCTCCCCCCCTGAGAAGCATATCTATCTCTTTATAACAACTAGAGACCGCCAATGGTATACATAATATCATACACCTCTTTCTCTCTCTCTCCCCCCCATGAGAAGCATATCTATCTCTTTATAACAACTAGAGACCGCCAATGGTATACATAATTTCATACACCTCTCTCTCTCTCCCCCCACTTGAGAAGCATATCTATCTCTTTATAAATACTAGAGACCGCCAATGGTATACATAATATCATACACCTCTCTCTCTCTCCCCCCCCTTGAGAAGCATATCTATCTCTTTATAACAACTAGAGACCGCCAATGGTATACATAATTTCATACACCTCTCTCTCTCTCTCCCCCCCTTGAGAAGCATATCTATCTCTTTATAACAACTAGAGACCGCCAATGGTATACATAATATCATACACCTCTCTCTCTCTCTCCCCCCTTGAGAAGCATATCTATCTCTTTATAACAACAAGAGACCGCCAATGGTATACATAATATCATACACCTCTCTCTCTCTCTCTCTCTCCCCCCCCCCTTGAGAAGAATATCTATCTCTTTATAACAACTAGAGACCGCCAATGGTATACATAATATCATACACCTCTCTCTCTCTCTCTCTCTCTCTCTCTCTCTCTCTCTCTCTCTCTCTCTCCCTTGAGAAGCATATCTATCTCTTTATAACAACTAGAGACCACCAATGGTATACATAATATCATACACCTCTCTCTCTCCCCCCCCTTGAGAAGCATATCTATCTCTTTATAACAACTAGAGACCGCCAATGGTATACATAATATCATACACCTCTCTCTCTCTCCCATCCTTGAGAAGCATATCTTTCTCTTTATAACAACTAGTAACCGCCAATGGTATACATAATATTATACACCTCTCTCTCTCTCTCTCTCTCCCCCCTTGAGAAGCATATCTATCTATTTATAACAACTAGAGACCGCCAATGGTATACATAATATCGTACACCTCTCTCTCTCTCTCTCTCTCCCCCCCTTGAGAAGCATATCTATCTCTTTATAACAACTAGAGCCCGCCAATGGTATACATAATATCATACACCTCTCTCTCTCTCTCCCCCCCTTGAGAATTATATCTATGTCTTTATAACAACTTGAGACCGCCAATGGTATACATAATATCATACATCTCTCTCTCTCTCTCTCCCCCCCCTTGAGAAGCATATCTATCACTTTATAGCAACTAGAGACCGCCAATGGTATACATAATATCATACACCTCTCTCTCTCTCCCCCCCTGAGAAGCATATCTATCTCTTTATAACAACTAGAGACCGCCAATGGTATACATAATATCATACACCTCTCTCTCTCTCTCTCCCCCCTTGAGAAGCATATCTATCTCTTTATAACAACTAGAGACCGCCAATGGTATACATAATTTCATACACCTCTCTCTCTCTCCCCCCCCTTGAGAAGCATATCTATCTCTTTATAACAACTAGAGACCGCCAATGGTATACATAATATCATACACTTCTCTCTCTCTCCCCCCCTTGAGAAGCATATCTATCTCTTTATAACAACTAGAGACCGCCAATGGTATACATAATTTCATACACCTCTCTCTCTCCCCCTCTTGAGAAGCATATCTATCTCTTTATAACAACTAGAGACCGTCTATGGTATACATAATTTCATACACCTCTCTCTCTCTCCCCCCCCCCTTGAGAAGCATATCTATCTCTTTATAACAACTAGAGACCGCCAATGGTATATATAATATCATACACCTCTCTCTCTCTCCCCCCCCTTGAGAAGAATATATATCTCTTTATAACAACTAGAGACCGCCAATGGTATACATAATATCATACACCTCTCTCTCTCTCTCCCCCCCTTGAGAAGCATATCTTTCTCTTTATAACAACTAGAGACCGCCAATGGTATACATAATATCATCCACCTCTCTCTCTCTCCCCCCCCTTGAGAAGCATATCTATCTCTTTATAAGAACTAGAGAACGCCAATGGTATACATAATATCATACACCTCTCTCTCTCTCTCCCCCACTTGAGAAGCATATCTATCTCTTTAAATAACTCTAGACCGCCAATGGTATACATAATATCATACACCTCTCTTTCTCTCTCTCTCTCCCCCCACTTGAGAAGCATATATATCTCTTTATAACAACTAGAGACCGCCAATGGTATTCATAATATCATACACCTCTCTCTCTCTCTCTCTCTCTCTCTCTCCCCCCCTTGAGAAGCATATCTATCTCTTTATAACAACTACAGACCGCCAATGGTATACATAATATCATACACCTCTCTCTCTCTCCCCCCCTTTAGAAGCATATCTATCTCTTTATAACAACTAGAGACCGCCAATGGTATACATAATATCATACACCTCTCTCTCTCTCTCTCCCCCCATGAGAAGCATATCTATCTCTTTATGACAACTAAAGACCGCCAATGGTATACATAATATCATACACCTCTCTCTCTCTCCTCCCCCCCTTGAGAAGCATATCTATCACTTTATAACAACTAGAGACCGCCAATGGTATATATAATATCATACACCTCTCTCTCTCTCTCTCCCCCCCTTGAGAAGCATATCTATCTCTTTATAACAACTAGAGACCGCCAATGGTATACATAATATCATACACCTCTCTCTCTCTCTCTCTCTCCCCCCCTTGAGAAGCATATCTATCTCTTTATAACAACTAGAGACCGCCAATGGTATACATAATATCATACACTTCTCTCTCTCTCCCCCCCTTGAGAAGCATATCTATCTCTTTATAACAACTAGAGACCGCCAATGGTATACATAATTTCATACACCTCTCTCTCTCCCCCCCTTGAGAAGCATATCTATCTCTTTATAACAACTAGAGACCGTCTATGGTATACATAATTTCATACACCTCTCTCTCTCTCCCCCCCCTTGAGAAGCATATCTATCTCTTTATAACAACTAGAGACCGCCAATGGTATATATAATATCATACACTTCTCTCTCTCCCCCCCCTTGAGAAGAATATCTATCTCTTTATAACAACTAGAGACCGCCAATGGTATACATAATATCATACACCTCTCTCTCTCTCTCTCCCCCCTTGAGAAGCATATCTTTCTCTTTATAACAACTAGAGACCGCCAATGGTATACATAATATCATCCACCTCTCTCTCGCTCTCCCCCCCTTGAGAAGCATATCTATCTCTTTATAAGAACTAGAGAACGCCAATGGTATACATAATATCATACACCTCTCTCTCTCTCTCCCCCACTTGAGAAGCATATCTATCTCTTTAAATAACTCTAGACCGCAAATGGTATACATAATATCATACACCTCTCTTTCTCTCTCTCTCTCTCCCCCCCACTTTAGAAGCATATATATCTCTTTATAACAACTAGAGACCGCCAATGGTATTCATAATATCATACACCTCTCTCTCTCTCCTCCCCCTTGAGAAGCATATCTATCTCTTTATAACAATTAGAGACCGCCAATGGTATACATAATATCATACACCTCTCTCTCTCTCCCCCCCCCAAGAGAAGCATATCTATCTCTTTATAACAACTAGAGACCGCCAATGGTACATATAATATCATACACCTCTCTCTCTCTCTCCCCCCCTTGAGAAGCATATCTATCTCTTTATAACAACTAGAGACCGCCAGTGGTATACATAATATCATACAACTCTCTTTCTCTCTCTCCCCCCCTTGAGAAGCATATCTATCTCTTTATAACGACTAGAGACCGCCAGTGGTATACATAATATCATACAACTCTCTTTCTCTCTCTCCCCCCCTTGAGAAGCATATCTATCTCTTTATAACGACTAGAGACCGCCAATGGTATACATAATTTCATACACCTCTCTCTCTCCTCACCCCTTGAGAAGCAAATCTATCTCTTTATAACAACTAGAGACCGTCTATGGTATACATAATTTCATACACCTCTCTCTCTCCCCCCCCCTTGAGAAGCATATCTATCTCTTAATAACAACTAGAGACCGCCAATGGTATACATAATATCATACACCTCAATCTCTCTCTCTCTCTCCCCCCATTGAGAAGCATATCTATCTCTTTATAACAACTAGAGACCGCCAATGGTATACATAAATTCATACACCTTTCTCTCTCCCCCCCTTGAGAAGCATATCTATCTCATTATAACAATTAGAGACCGCCAATGGTATACATAATATCATACACCTCTCTCTCTCCCCCCCTTTAGAAGCATATCTATCTCTTTATAACAACTAGAGACCGCCAATGGTATACATAATATCATACACCTCTCTCTCTCTCTCCCCCCCATGAGAAGCATATCTATCTCTTTATAACAACTAGAGACCGCCAATGGTATACATAATTTCATACACCTCTCTCTCTCCTCCCCCCTTGAGAAGCATATCTATCACTTTATAACAACTAGAGACCGCCAATGGTATATATAATATCATACACCTCTCTCTCTCTCTCTCTCTCCCCCTTGAGAAGCATATCTGTGGGGTTGTTAAAATGAATTGCCAGATAATGTCAGATAGAAGTGATTTTTATTTGAACTCTGGTTGAATGTCAATATAAACAAAAGAATAGTAATAAATTGACAGCTGATCTTACAATAAATTAAAATGTGCAGCTGGGTCGCCACACAAGCCCCCTACGGAGAAACGGAGTTGCTCCTCGGGATTCGGAACTTGACGTGCCGTCCGTAGCGTGTGAGGTAACGAGGTTCCAAAGAAGCAGAAGGCAGCGAGGCGTCAGCCTCCGATGGATGGGATGGTATGTCAGTTGCAGGAGGTGGCATCGGAGTGGTGTGACCGTGTTCAGGTTTGTCACACAAGAGGAAGGCGGGCTTTACTCTGTCCAAAGTGACTCGAACATCAACGCCATTTTGTCGGATGGTAATAGTTTTCGTATCACGTCGGGGTCACCAATTGTGGGGTTGTTAAAATAAATTGCCAGATAATGTCAGATAGAAGTGATTTTTATTTGAACTCTGGTTGAATGTCAATATAAACAAAAGAATAGTAATAAATTGACAGCTGATCTTACAATAAATTAAAATGTGCAGCTGGGTCGCCACATATCTATCTCTTTATAACAACTAGAGACCGCTAATGGTATACATAATATCATACACCTCTCTCTCTCTCCCCCACTTGAGAAGAATATCTATCTCTTTATAACAACTAGAGACCGCCAATGGTATACATAATATCATACACCTCTCTCTCTCTCTCCCCCACTTGAGAAGCATATCTATCTCTTTAAACAACTCGAGACCGCCAATGGTATACATAATATCATACACCTCTCTCTCTCTCTCTCTCCCCCCCCATGAGAAGCATATCTATCTCTTTATAACAACTAGAGACCGCCAATGGTATACATAATTTCATACACCTCTCTCTCTCTCCCCCCACTTGAGAAGCATATCTATCTCTTTATAACAACTAGAGACCGCCAATGGTATACATAATTTCATACACCTCTCTCTCTCTACCCCCCTTGAGAAGCATATCTATCTCTTTATAACAACTAGAGACCGCCAATGGTATACATAATATCATACACTTCTCTCTCTCTCCCCCTCTTGAGAAGCATATCTATCTCTTTATAACAACTAGAGACCGCCAATGGTATACATAATTTCATACACCTCTCTCTCTCCCCCTCTTGAGAAGCATATCTATCTCTTTATAACAACTAGAGACCGTCTATGGTATACATAATTTCATACACCTCTCTCTCTCTCCCCCCCCTTGAGAAGCATATCTATCTCTTTATAACAACTAGAGACCGCCAATGGTATACAAAATATCATACACCTCTCTCTCTCTCTCTCTCTCTCCCCCCCATGAGAATCATATCTATCTCTTTATAACAACTAGAGACCGCCAATGGTATACATAATTTCATACACCTCTCTCTCTCTCCCCCCTTGAGAAGCATATCTATCTCTTTATAACAACTAGAGACCGCCAATTGTATACATAATATCATACACCTCTCTCTCTCTCTCTCCCCCCCTTGAGAAGCATATCTATCTCTTTATAACAACTAGAGACAGCCAATGGTATACATAATATCAAACACCTCAATCTCTCTCTCTCTCTCCCCCCATTGAGAAGCATATCTATCTCTTTATAACAAATAGTGACCGCCAATGGTATACATAAATTCATACACCTTTCTCTCTCCCCCCCTTGAGAAGCATATCTATCTCTTTATAACAACTAGAGACCGCCAATGGTATACATAATATCATACACCTCTCTCTCTCCCCCCCTTTAGAAGCATATCTATCTCTTTATAACAACTAGAGACTGCCAATGGTATACATAATATCATACACCTCTCTCTCTCTCTCCCCCCCCATGAGAAGCATATCTATCTCTTTATAACAACTAGAGACCGCCAATGGTATACGTAATTTCATACACCTCTCTCTTTCCTCCCCCCTTGAGAAGCATATCTATCACTTTATAACAACTAGAGACCGCCAATGGTATATATAATATCATACACCTCTCTCTCTCTCTCTCTCTCCCCCTTGAGAAGCATATCTATCTCTTTATAACAACTAGAGACCGCTAATGGTATACATAATATCATACACCTCTCTCTCTCTCCCCCACTTGAGAAGAATATCTATCTCTTTATAACAACTAGAGACCGCCAATGGTATACATAATATCATACACCTCTCTCTCTCTCTCCCCCACTTGAGAAGCATATCTATCTCTTTAAACAACTCGAGACCGCCAATGGTATACATAATATCATACACCTCTCTCTCTCTCTCTCTCTCCCCCCCCCCCATGAGAAGCATATCTATCTCTTTATAACAACTAGAACCGCCAATGGTATACATAATATCATACACCTCTCTCTCTCTCCTCCCCCCCTTGAGAAGCATATCTATCTCTTTATAACAACTAGAGACCGGCAATGGTATATATAATATCATACACCTTTCTCTCTCTCCCCCCCTTGAGAAGCATATCTATCTCTTTATAACAACTAGAGACCGCCAATGGTATACATAATTTCATACACCTCTCTCTCTCTCCCCCCCCCCTTGAGAAGCATATCTATCTCTTCTTAACAACTAGAGACCGCCAATGGTATACATAATATCATACACCTCTCTCTCTCTCTCCCCCCTTGAGAAGCATATCTATCTCTTTATAACAACAAGAGACCGCCAATGGTATACATAATATCATACACCTCTCTCTCTCTCTCTCCCCCCCTTGAGAAGAATATCTATCTCTTTATAACTGTAAGAAATTATTTTATCTATATTTTAACTTATTTTATGGCTTATATTTTATTATCTCCCGGTTTTGTATCAAAAATAATAATTATACAAATGTTAATCTGTAATAGAGACCGCCAATGGTATACATAATATCATACACCTCTCTCTCTCTCTCTCTCTCTCTCCCTTGAGAAGCATATCTATCTCTTTATAACAACTAGAGACCGCCAATGGTATACATAATATCATACACCTCTCTCTCTCTCTCTCTCCCCCCCTTGAGAAGAATATCTATCTCTTTATAACAACTAGAGACCGCCAATGGTATACATAATATCGTACACCTCTCTCTCTCTCTCTCTCCCCCCCTTGAGAAGCATATCTATCTCTTAATAACAACTAGAGCCCGTCAATGGTATACATAATATCATACACCTCTCTCTCTCTCCCCCCCTTGAGAATTATATCTATGTCTTTATAACAACTAGAGACCGCCAATGGTATACATAATATCATACATCTCTCTCTCTCTCTCCCCCCCCCTTGAGAAGCATATCTATCACTTTATAGCAACTAGAGACCGCCAATGGTATACATAATATCATACACCTCTCTCTCTCTCCCCCCCTGAGAAGCATATCTATCTCTTTATAACAACTAGAGACCGCCAATGGTATACATAATATCATACACCTCTTTCTCTCTCTCTCCCCCCCATGAGAAGCATATCTATCTCTTTATAACAACTAGAGACCGCCAATGGTATACATAATTTCATACACCTCTCTCTCTCTCCCCCCACTTGAAAAGCATATCTATCTCTTTATAAATACTAGAGACCGCCAATGGTATACATAATATCATACACCTCTCTCTCTCTCCCCCCCTTGAGAAGCATATCTATCTCTTTATAACAACTAGAGACCGCCAATGGTATACATAATTTCATACACCTCTCTCTCTCTCTCCCCCCCTTGAGAAGCATATCTATCTCTTTATAACAACTAGAGACCGCCAATGGTATACATAATATCATACACCTCTCTCTCTCTCTCCCCCCTTGAGAAGCATATCTATCTCTTTATAACAACAAGAGACCGCCAATGGTATACATAATATCATACACCTCTCTCTCTCTCTCTCTCTCCCCCCCCCCTTGAGAAGAATATCTATCTCTTTATAACAACTAGAGACCGCCAATGGTATACATAATATCATACACCTCTCTCTCTCTCTCTCTCTCTCTCTCTCTCTCTCTCTCTCTCTCTCTCTCTCTCTCTCTCTCTCTCTCTCTCTCCCTTGAGAAGCATATCTATCTCTTTATAACAACTAGAGACCACCAATGGTATACATAATATCATACACCTCTCTCTCTCCCCCCCCTTGAGAAGCATATCTATCTCTTTATAACAACTAGAGACCGCCAATGGTATACATAATATCATACACCTCTCTCTCTCTCCCATCCTTGAGAAGCATATCTTTCTCTTTATAACAACTAGTAACCGCCAATGGTATACATAATATTATACACCTCTCTCTCTCTCTCTCTCCCCCCTTGAGAAGCATATCTATCTCTTTATAACAACTAGAGACCGCCAATGGTATACATAATATCGTAAACCTCTCTCTCTCTCTCTCTCTCCCCCCCTTGAGAAGCATATCTATCTCTTTATAACAACTAGAGCCCGCCAATGGTATACATAATATCATACACCTCTCTCTCTCTCTCCCCCCCTTGAGAATTATATCTATGTCTTTATAACAACTTGAGACCGCCAATGGTATACATAATATCATACATCTCTCTCTCTCTCTCTCTCCCCCCCCTTGAGAAGCATATCTATCACTTTATAGCAACTAGAGACCGCCAATGGTATACATAATATCATACACCTCTCTCTCTCTCCCCCCCTGAGAAGCATATCTATCTCTTTATAACAACTAGAGACCGCCAATGGTATACATAATATCATACACCTCTCTCTCTCTCTCTCCCCCCTTGAGAAGCATATCTATCTCTTTATAACAACTAGAGACCGCCAATGGTATACATAATTTCATACACCTCTCTCTCTCTACCCCCCTTGAGAAGCATATCTATCTCTTTATAACAACTAGAGACCGCCAATGGTATACATAATATCATACACTTCTCTCTCTCTCCCCCTCTTGAGAAGCATATCTATCTCTTTATAACAACTAGAGACCGCCAATGGTATACATAATTTCATACACCTCTCTCTCTCCCCCTCTTGAGAAGCATATCTATCTCTTTATAACAACTAGAGACCGTCTATGGTATACATAATTTCATACACCTCTCTCTCTCCCCCCCCCCTTGAGAAGCATATCTATCTCTTTATAACAACTAGAGACCGCCAATGGTATATATAATATCATACACCTCTCTCTCTCTCCCCCCCCCTTGAGAAGAATATATATCTCTTTATAACAACTAGAGACCGCCAATGGTATACATAATATCATACACCTCTCTCTCTCTCTCCCCCCCTTGAGAAGCATATCTTTCTCTTTATAACAACTAGAGACCGCCAATGGTATACATAATATCATCCACCTCTCTCTCTCTCCCCCCCTTTAGAAGCATATCTATCTCTTTATAACAACTAGAGACCGTCTATGGTATACATAATTTCATACACCTCTCTCTCTCTCCCCCCCCTTGAGAAGCATATCTATCTCTTTATAACAACTAGAGACCGCCAATGGTATATATAATATCATACACCTCTCTCTCTCTCCCCCCCCCTTGAGAAGAATATATATCTCTTTATAACAACTAGAGACCGCCAATGGTATACATAATTTCATACACCTCTCTCTCTCTCCCCCCCCTTGAGAAGCATATCTATCTCTTTATAACAACTAGAGACCGCCAATGGTATATATAATATCATACACTTCTCTCTCTCTCCCCCCCCTTGAGAAGAATATCTATCTCTTTATAACAACTAGAGACCGCTAATGGTATACATAATATCATACACCTCTCTCTCTCTCCCCCACTTGAGAAGAATATCTATCTCTTTATAACAACTAGAGACCGCCAATGGTATACATAATATCATACACCTCTCTCTCTCTCTCCCCCACTTGAGAAGCATATCTATCTCTTTAAACAACTCGAGACCGCCAATGGTATACAAAATATCATACACCTCTCTCTCTCTCTCTCTCCCCCCCCATGAGAATCATATCTATCTCTTTATAACAACTAGAGACCGCCAATGGTATACATAATTTCATACACCTCTCTCTCTCTCCCCCCTTGAGAAGCATATCTATCTCTTTATAACAACTAGAGACCGCCAATTGTATACATAATATCATACACCTCTCTCTCTCTCTCTCCCCCCCTTGAGAAGCATATCTATCTCTTTATAACAACTAGAGACAGCCAATGGTATACATAATATCAAACACCTCAATCTCTCTCTCTCTCTCCCCCCATTGAGAAGCATATCTATCTCTTTATAACAAATAGTGACCGCCAATGGTATACATAAATTCATACACCTTTCTCTCTCCCCCCCTTGAGAAGCATATCTATCTCTTTATAACAACTAGAGACCGCCAATGGTATACATAATATCATACACCTCTCTCTCTCCCCCCCTTTAGAAGCATATCTATCTCTTTATAACAACTAGAGACCGCCAATGGTATACATAATATCATACACCTCTCTCTCTCTCTCCCCCCCCATGAGAAGCATATCTATCTCTTTATAACAACTAGAGACCGCCAATGGTATACGTAATTTCATACACCTCTCTCTCTCCTCCCCCCTTGAGAAGCATATATATCACTTTATAACAACTAGAGACCGCCAATGGTATATATAATATCATACACCTCTCTCTCTCTCTCTCTCTCCCCCTTGAGAAGCATATCTATCTCTTTATAACAACTAGAGACCGCTAATGGTATACATAATATCATACACCTCTCTCTCTCTCCCCCACTTGAGAAGAATATCTATCTCTTTATAACAACTAGAGACCGCCAATGGTATACATAATATCATACACCTCTCTCTCTCTCTCCCCCACTTGAGAAGCATATCTATCTCTTTAAACAACTCGAGACCGCCAATGGTATACATAATATCATACACCTCTCTCTCTCTCTCTCTCCCCCCCCATGAGAAGCATATCTATCTCTTTATAACAACTAGAACCGCCAATGGTATACATAATTTCATACACCTCACTCTCTCTCCCCCCACTTGAGAAGCATATCTATCTCTTTATAACAACTAGAGACCGCCAATGGTATACATAATATCATACACCTCTCTCTCTCTCCTCCCCCCCCTTGAGAAGCATATCTATCTCTTTATAACAACTAGAGACCGGCAATGGTATATATAATATCATACACCTTTCTCTCTCTCCCCCCCTTGAGAAGCATATCTATCTCTTTATAACAACTAGAGACCGCCAATGGTATACATAATTTCATACACCTCTCTCTCTCTCCCCCCCCCTTGAGAAGCATATCTATCTCTTCTTAACAACTAGAGACCGCCAATGGTATACATAATATCATACACCTCTCTCTCTCTCTCTCCCCTTGAGAAGCATATCTATCTCTTTATAACAACAAGAGACCGCCAATGGTATACATAATATCATACACCTCTCTCTCTCTCTCTCCCCCCCTTGAGAAGAATATCTATCTCTTTATAACAACTAGAGACCGCCAATGGTATACATAATATCATACACCTCTCTCTCTCTCTCTCTCTCTCTCTCTCTCTCTCTCTCTCTCTCTCCCTTGAGAAGCATATCTATCTCTTTATAACAACTAGAGACCGCCAATGGTATACATAATATCATACACCTCTCTCTCTCTCTCTCTCCCCCCCTTGAGAAGAATATCTATCTCTTTATAACAACTAGAGACCGCCAATGGTATACATAATATCGTACACCTCTCTCTCTCTCTCTCTCCCCCCCTTGAGAAGCATATCTATCTCTTAATAACAACTAGAGCCCGTCAATGGTATACATAATATCATACACCTCTCTCTCTCTCCCCCCCTTGAGAATTATATCTATGTCTTTATAACAACTAGAGACCGCCAATGGTATACATAATATCATACATCTCTCTCTCTCTCTCTCCCCCCCCCTTGAGAAGCATATCTATCACTTTATAGCAACTAGAGACCGCCAATGGTATACATAATATCATACACCTCTCTCTCTCTCCCCCCCTGAGAAGCATATCTATCTCTTTATAACAACTAGAGACCGCCAATGGTATACATAATATCATACACCTCTTTCTCTCTCTCTCCCCCCCATGAGAAGCATATCTATCTCTTTATAACAACTAGAGACCGCCAATGGTATACATAATTTCATACACCTCTCTCTCTCTCCCCCCACTTGAGAAGCATATCTATCTCTTTATAAATACTAGAGACCGCCAATGGTATACATAATATCATACACCTCTCTCTCTCTCCCCCCCCTTGAGAAGCATATCTATCTCTTTATAACAACTAGAGACCGCCAATGGTATACATAATTTCATACACCTCTCTCTCTCTCCCCCCCCCTTGAGAAGCATATCTATCTCTTTATAACAACTAGAGACCGCCAATGGTATAAATAATATCATACACCTCTCTCTCTCTCTCCCCCCTTGAGAAGCATATCTATCTCTTTATAACAACAAGAGACCGCCAATGGTATACATAATATCATACACCTCTCTCTCTCTCTCTCCCCCCCCCTTGAGAAGAATATCTATCTCTTTATAACAACTAGAGACCGCCAATGGTATACATAATATCATACACCTCTCTCTCTCTCTCTCTCTCTCTCTCTCTCTCTCTCTCTCTCCCTTGAGAAGCATATTTATCTCTATATAACAACTAGAGACCACCAATGGCATACATAATATCATACACCTCTCTCTCTCCCCCCCCTTGAGAAGCATATCTATCTCTTTATAACAACTAGAGACCGCCAATGGTATACATAATATCATATACCTCTCTCTCTCTCCCATCCTTGAGAAGCATATCTTTCTCTTTATAACAACTAGTAACCGCCAATGGTATACATAATATTATACACCTCTCTCTCTCTCTCTCTCCCCCCTTGAGAAGCATATCTATCTCTTTATAACAACTAGAGACCGCCAATGGTATACATAATATCGTACACCTCTCTCTCTCTCTCTCTCCCCCCCTTGAGAAGCATATCTATCTCTTTATAACAACTAGAGCCCGCCAATGGTATACATAATATCATACACCTCTCTCTCTCTCTCCCCCCCTTGAGAATTATATCTATGTCTTTATAACAACTTGAGACCGCCAATGGTATACATAATATCATACATCTCTCTCTCTCTCTCTCCCCCCCTTGAGAAGCATATCTATCACTTTATAGCAACTAGAGACCGCCAATGGTATACATAATATCATACACCTCTCTCTCTCTCCCCCCCTGAGAAGCATATCTATCTCTTTATAACAACTAGAGACCGCCAATGGTATACATAATATCATACACCTCTCTCTCTCTCTCTCCCCCCTTGAGAAGCATATCTATCTCTTTATAACAACTAGAGACCGCCAATGGTATACATAATTTCATACACCTCTCTCTCTCTCCCCCCCCTTGAGAAGCATATCTATCTCTTTATAACAACTAGAGACCGCCAATGGTATACATAATATCATACACTTCTCTCTCTCTCCCCCCCTTGAGAAGCATATCTATCTCTTTATAACAACTAGAGACCGCCAATGGTATACATAATTTCATACACCTCTCTCTCTCCCCCTCTTGAGAAGCATATCTATCTCTTTATAACAACTAGAGACCGTCTATGGTATACATAATTTCATACACCTCTCTCTCTCTCCCCCCCTTTGAGAAGCATATCTATCTCTTTATAACAACTAGAGACTGCCAATGGTATATATAATATCATACACCTCTCTCTCTCTCCCCCCCTTGAGAAGAATATATATCTCTTTATAACAACTAGAGACCGCCAATGGTATACATAATATCATACACCTCTCTCTCTCTCCCCCCCCCTTGAGAAGCATATCTTTCTCTTTATAACAACTAGAGACCGCCAATGGTATACATAATATCATCCACCTCTCTCTCTCTCCCCCCCCTTGAGAAGCATATCTATCTCTTTATAAGAACTAGAGAACGCCAATGGTATACATAATATCATACACCTCTCTCTCTCTCCCCCCCACTTGAGAAGCATATCTATCTCTTTAAATAACTCTAGACCGCCAATGGTATACATAATATCATACACCTCTCTTTCTCTCTCTCTCTCCCCCCACTTGAGAAGCATATATATCTCTTTATAACAACTAGAGACCGCCAATGGTATTCATAATATCATACACCTCTCTCTCTCTCTCTCTCTCTCTCTCCCCCCCTTGAGAAGCATATCTATCTCTTTATAACAACTAGAGACCGCCAATGGTATACATAATATCATACACCTCTCTCTCTCTCCCCCCCTTTAGAAGCATATCTATCTCTTTATAACAACTAGAGACCGCCAATGGTATACATAATATCATACACCTCTCTCTCTCTCTCTCCCCCCATGAGAAGCATATCTATCTCTTTATGACAACTAAAGACCGCCAATGGTATACATAATATCATACACCTCTCTCTCTCTCCTCCCCCCCTTGAGAAGCATATCTATCACTTTATAACAACTAGAGACCGCCAATGGTATATATAATATCATACACCTCTCTCTCTCTCTCTCCCCCCCCTTGAGAAGCATATCTATCTCTTTATAACAACTAGAGACCGCCAATGGTATACATAATATCATACACCTCTCTCTCTCTCTCTCCCCCCCCTTGAGAAGCATATCTATCTCTTTATAACAACTAGAGACCGCCAATGGTATACATAATATCATACACTTCTCTCTCTCTCCCCCCCTTGAGAAGCATATCTATCTCTTTATAACAACTAGAGACCGCCAATGGTATACATAATTTCATACACCTCTCTCTCTCCCCCCCCTTGAGAAGCATATCTATCTCTTTATAACAACTAGAGACCGTCTATGGTATACATAATTTCATACACCTCTCTCTCTCTCCCCCCCCTTGAGAAGCATATCTATCTCTTTATAACAACTAGAGACCGCCAATGGTATATATAATATCATACACTTCTCTCTCTCCCCCCCCTTGAGAAGAATATCTATCTCTTTATAACAACTAGAGACCGCCAATGGTATACATAATATCATACACCTCTCTCTCTCTCTCTCCCCCCTTGAGAAGCATATCTTTCTCTTTATAACAACTAGAGACCGCCAATGGTATACATAATATCATCCACCTCTCTCTCGCTCTCCCCCCCTTGAGAAGCATATCTATCTCTTTATAAGAACTAGAGAACGCCAATGGTATACATAATATCATACACCTCTCTCTCCCTCTCCCCCACTTGAGAAGCATATCTATCTCTTTAAATAACTCTAGACCGCAAATGGTATACATAATATCATACACCTCTCTTTCTCTCTCTCTCTCTCCCCCCCACTTTAGAAGCATATATATCTCTTTATAACAACTAGAGACCGCCAATGGTATTCATAATATCATACACCTCTCTCTCTCTCCTCCCCCTTGAGAAGCATATCTATCTCTTTATAACAATTAGAGACCGCCAATGGTATACATAATATCATACACCTCTCTCTCTCTCCCCCCCCCCAAGAGAAGCATATCTATCTCTTTATAACAACTAGAGACCGCCAATGGTACATATAATATCATACACCTCTCTCTCTCTCTCCCCTCCTTGAGAAGCATATCTATCTCTTTATAACAACTAGAGACCGCCAGTGGTATACATAATATCATACAACTCTCTTTCTCTCTCTCCCCCCCTTGAGAAGCATATCTATCTCTTTATAACGACTAGAGACCGCCAGTGGTATACATAATATCATACAACTCTCTTTCTCTCTCTCCCCCCCTTGAGAAGCATATCTATCTCTTTATAACGACTAGAGACCGCCAATGGTATACATAATTTCATACACCTCTCTCTCTCCTCACCCCTTGAGAAGCAAATTTATCTCTTTATAATAACTAGAGACCGTCTATGGTATACATAATTTCATACACCTCTCTCTCTCCCCCCCCCCTTGAGAAGCATATCTATCTCTTAATAACAACTAGAGACCGCCAATGGTATACATAATATCATACACCTCAATCTCTCTCTCTCTCTCCCCCCATTGAGAAGCATATCTATCTCTTTATAACAACTAGAGACCGCCAATGGTATACATAAATTCATACACCTTTCTCTCTCCCCCCCTTGAGAAGCATATCTATCTCTTTATAACAACTAGAGACCGCCAATGGTATACATAATATCATACACCTCTCTCTCTCCCCCCCTTTAGAAGCATATCTATCTCTTTATAACAACTAGAGACCGCCAATGGTATACATAATATCATACACCTCTCTCTCTCTCTCCCCCCCATGAGAAGCATATCTATCTCTTTATAACAACTAGAGACCGCCAATGGTATACATAATTTCATACACCTCTCTCTCTCCTCCCCCCTTGAGAAGCATATCTATCACTTTATAACAACTAGAGACCGCCAATGGTATATATAATATCATACACCTCTCTCTCTCTCTCTCTCTCCCCCTTGAGAAGCATATCTGTGGGGTTGTTAAAATGAATTGCCAGATAATGTCAGATAGAAGTGATTTTTATTTGAACTCTGGTTGAATGTCAATATAAACAAAAGAATAGTAATAAATTGACAGCTGATCTTACAATAAATTAAAATGTGCAGCTGGGTCGCCACACAAGCCCCCTACGGAGAAACGGAGTTGCTCCTCGGGATTCGGAACTTGACGTGCCGTCCGTAGCGTGTGAGGTAACGAGGTTCCAAAGAAGCAGAAGGCAGCGAGGCGTCAGCCTCCGATGGATGGGATGGTATGTCAGTCGCAGGAGGTGGCATCGGAGTGGTGTGACCGTGTTCAGGTTAGTCACACAAGAGGAAGGCGGGCTTTACTCTGTCCAAAGTGACTCGAACATCAACGCCATTTTGTCGGATGGTAATAGTTTTCGTATCACGTCGGGGTCACCAATTGTGGGGTTGTTAAAATAAATTGCCAGATAATGTCAGATAGAAGTGATTTTTATTTGAACTCTGGTTGAATGTTAATATAAACAAAAGAATAGTAATAAATTGACAGCTGATCTTACAATAAATTAAAATGTGCAGCTGGGTCGCCACATATCTATCTCTTTATAACAACTAGAGACCGCTAATGGTATACATAATATCATACACCTCTCTCTCTCTCCCCCACTTGAGAAGAATATCTATCTCTTTATAACAACTAGAGACCGCCAATGGTATACATAATATCATACACCTCTCTCTCCCCCACTTGAGAAGCATATCTATCTCTTTAAACAACTCGAGACCGCCAATGGTATACAAAATATCATACACCTCTCTCTCTCTCTCTCTCTCCCCCCCTTGAGAAGAATATCTATCTCTTTATAACAACTAGAGACCGCCAATGGTATACATAATATCATACACCTCTCTCTCTCTCTCTCTCTCTCTCTCTCTCTCTCTCTCTCTCTCTCTCCCTTGAGAAGCATATCTATCTCTTTATAACAACTAGAGACCGCCAATGGTATACATAATATCATACACCTCTCTCTCTCTCTCTCTCCCCCCCTTGAGAAGAATATCTATCTCTTTATAACAACTAGAGACCGCCAATGGTATACATAATATCGTACACCTCTCTCTCTCTCTCTCTCCCCCCCTTGAGAAGCATATCTATCTCTTAATAACAACTAGAGCCCGTCAATGGTATACATAATATCATACACCTCTCTCTCTCTCCCCCCCTTGAGAATTATATCTATGTCTTTATAACAACTAGAGACCGCCAATGGTATACATAATATCATACATCTCTCTCTCTCTCTCTCTCCCCCCCCTTGAGAAGCATATCTATCACTTTATAGCAACTAGAGACCGCCAATGGTATACATAATATCATACACCTCTCTCTCTCTCCCCCCCTGAGAAGCATATCTATCTCTTTATAACAACTAGAGACCGCCAATGGTATACATAATATCATACACCTCTTTCTCTCTCTCTCCCCCCCATGAGAAGCATATCTATCTCTTTATAACAACTAGAGACCGCCAATGGTATACATAATTTCATACACCTCTCTCTCTCTCCCCCCACTTGAGAAGCATATCTATCTCTTTATAAATACTAGAGACCGCCAATGGTATACATAATATCATACACCTCTCTCTCTCTCCCCCCCCCTTGAGAAGCATATCTATCTCTTTATAACAACTAGAGACCGCCAATGGTATACATAATTTCATACACCTCTCTCTCTCTCTCCCCCCCTTGAGAAGCATATCTATCTCTTTATAACAACTAGAGACCGCCAATGGTATACATAATATCATACACCTCTCTCTCTCTCTCCCCCCTTGAGAAGCATATCTATCTCTTTATAACAACAAGAGACCGCCAATGGTATACATAATATCATACACCTCTCTCTCTCTCTCTCCCCCCCCCTTGAGAAGAATATCTATCTCTTTATAACAACTAGAGACCGCCAATGGTATACATAATATCATACACCTCTCTCTCTCTCTCTCTCTCTCTCTCTCTCTCTCTCTCTCTCTCCCTTGAGAAGCATATTTATCTCTATATAACAACTAGAGACCACCAATGGCATACATAATATCATACACCTCTCTCTTTCCCCCCCCTTGAGAAGCATATCTATCTCTTTATAACAACTAGAGACCGCCAATGGTATACATAATATCATATACCTCTCTCTCTCTCCCATCCTTGAGAAGCATATCTTTCTCTTTATAACAACTAGTAACCGCCAATGGTATACATAATATTATACACCTCTCTCTCTCTCTCTCTCCCCCCTTGAGAAGCATATCTATCTCTTTATAACAACTAGAGACCGCCAATGGTATACATAATATCGTACACCTCTCTCTCTCTCTCTCTCCCCCCCTTGAGAAGCATATCTATCTCTTTATAACAACTAGAGCCTGCCAATGGTATACATAATATCATACACCTCTCTCTCTCTCTCCCCCCCTTGAGAATTATATCTATGTCTTTATAACAACTTGAGACCGCCAATGGTATACATAATATCATACATCTCTCTCTCTCTCTCTCCCCCCCCTTGAGAAGCATATCTATCACTTTATAGCAACTAGAGACCGCCAATGGTATACATAATATCATACACCTCTCTCTCTCTCCCCCCCTGAGAAGCATATCTATCTCTTTATAACAACTAGAGACCGCCAATGGTATACATAATATCATACACCTCTCTCTCTCTCTCTCCCCCCTTGAGAAGCATATCTATCTCTTTATAACAACTAGAGACCGCCAATGGTATACATAATTTCATACACCTCTCTCTCTCTCCCCCCCCTTGAGAAGCATATCTATCTCTTTATAACAACTAGAGACCGCCAATGGTATACATAATATCATACACTTCTCTCTCTCTCCCCCCCTTGAGAAGCATATCTATCTCTTTATAACAACTAGAGACCGCCAATGGTATACATAATTTCATACACCTCTCTCTCTCCCCCTCTTGAGAAGCATATCTATCTCTTTATAACAACTAGAGACCGTCTATGGTATACATAATTTCATACACCTCTCTCTCTCTCCCCCCCCTTGAGAAGCATATCTATCTCTTTATAACAACTAGAGACCGCCAATGGTATATATAATATCATACACCTCTCTCTCTCTCCCCCCCTTGAGAAGAATATATATCTCTTTATAACAACTAGAGACCGCCAATGGTATACATAATATCATACACCTCTCTCTCTCTCCCCCCCCCTTGAGAAGCATATCTTTCTCTTTATAACAACTAGAGACCGCCAATGGTATACATAATATCATCCACCTCTCTCTCTCTCCCCCCCCTTGAGAAGCATATCTATCTCTTTATAAGAACTAGAGAACGCCAATGGTATACATAATATCATACACCTCTCTCTCTCTCCCCCCCACTTGAGAAGCATATCTATCTCTTTAAATAACTCTAGACCGCCAATGGTATACATAATATCATACACCTCTCTTTCTCTCTCTCTCTCCCCCCACTTGAGAAGCATATATATCTCTTTATAACAACTAGAGACCGCCAATGGTATTCATAATATCATACACCTCTCTCTCTCTCTCTCTCTCTCTCTCTCCCCCCCTTGAGAAGCATATCTATCTCTTTATAACAACTAGAGACCGCCAATGGTATACATAATATCATACACCTCTCTCTCTCTCCCCCCCTTTAGAAGCATATCTATCTCTTTATAACAACTAGAGACCGCCAATGGTATACATAATATCATACACCTCTCTCTCTCTCTCTCCCCCCATGAGAAGCATATCTATCTCTTTATGACAACTAAAGACCGCCAATGGTATACATAATATCATACACCTCTCTCTCTCTCCTCCCCCCCTTGAGAAGCATATCTATCACTTTATAACAACTAGAGACCGCCAATGGTATATATAATATCATACACCTCTCTCTCTCTCTCTCCCCCCCCTTGAGAAGCATATCTATCTCTTTATAACAACTAGAGACCGCCAATGGTATACAGAATATCATACACCTCTCTCTCTCTCCCCCCCTTGAGAAGCATATCTATCTCTTTATAACAACTAGAGACCGCCAATGGTATACATAATATCATACACTTCTCTCTCTCTCCCCCCCTTGAGAAGCATATCTATCTCTTTATAACAACTAGAGACCGCCAATGGTATACATAATTTCATACACCTCTCTCTCTCCCCCCCCTTGAGAAGCATATCTATCTCTTTATAACAACTAGAGACCGTCTATGGTATACATAATTTCATACACCTCTCTCTCTCTCCCCCCCCTTGAGAAGCATATCTATCTCTTTATAACAACTAGAGACCGCCAATGGTATATATAATATCATACACTTCTCTCTCTCCCCCCCCTTGAGAAGAATATCTATCTCTTTATAACAACTAGAGACCGCCAATGGTATACATAATATCATACACCTCTCTCTCTCTCTCTCCCCCCTTGAGAAGCATATCTTTCTCTTTATAACAACTAGAGACCGCCAATGGTATACATAATATCATCCACCTCTCTCTCGCTCTCCCCCCCTTGAGAAGCATATCTATCTCTTTATAAGAACTAGAGAACGCCAATGGTATACATAATATCATACACCTCTCTCTCCCTCTCCCCCACTTGAGAAGCATATCTATCTCTTTAAATAACTCTAGACCGCAAATGGTATACATAATATCATACACCTCTCTTTCTCTCTCTCTCTCTCCCCCCCACTTTAGAAGCATATATATCTCTTTATAACAACTAGAGACCGCCAATGGTATTCATAATATCATACACCTCTCTCTCTCTCCTCCCCCTTGAGAAGCATATCTATCTCTTTATAACAATTAGAGACCGCCAATGGTATACATAATATCATACACCTCTCTCTCTCTCCCCCCCCCCAAGAGAAGCATATCTATCTCTTTATAACAACTAGAGACCGCCAATGGTACATATAATATCATACACCTCTCTCTCTCTCTCCCCTCCTTGAGAAGCATATCTATCTCTTTATAACAACTAGAGACCGCCAGTGGTATACATAATATCATACAACTCTCTTTCTCTCTCTCCCCCCCTTGAGAAGCATATCTATCTCTTTATAACGACTAGAGACCGCCAGTGGTATACATAATATCATACAACTCTCTTTCTCTCTCTCCCCCCCTTGAGAAGCATATCTATCTCTTTATAACGACTAGAGACCGCCAATGGTATACATAATTTCATACACCTCTCTCTCTCCTCACCCCTTGAGAAGCAAATTTATCTCTTTATAATAACTAGAGACCGTCTATGGTATACATAATTTCATACACCTCTCTCTCTCCCCCCCCCCTTGAGAAGCATATCTATCTCTTAATAACAACTAGAGACCGCCAATGGTATACATAATATCATACACCTCAATCTCTCTCTCTCTCTCCCCCCATTGAGAAGCATATCTATCTCTTTATAACAACTAGAGACCGCCAATGGTATACATAAATTCATACACCTTTCTCTCTCCCCCCCTTGAGAAGCATATCTATCTCTTTATAACAACTAGAGACCGCCAATGGTATACATAATATCATACACCTCTCTCTCTCCCCCCCTTTAGAAGCATATCTATCTCTTTATAACAACTAGAGACCGCCAATGGTATACATAATATCATACACCTCTCTCTCTCTCTCCCCCCCATGAGAAGCATATCTATCTCTTTATAACAACTAGAGACCGCCAATGGTATACATAATTTCATACACCTCTCTCTCTCCTCCCCCCTTGAGAAGCATATCTATCACTTTATAACAACTAGAGACCGCCAATGGTATATATAATATCATACACCTCTCTCTCTCTCTCTCTCTCCCCCTTGAGAAGCATATCTGTGGGGTTGTTAAAATGAATTGCCAGATAATGTCAGATAGAAGTGATTTTTATTTGAACTCTGGTTGAATGTCAATATAAACAAAAGAATAGTAATAAATTGACAGCTGATCTTACAATAAATTAAAATGTGCAGCTGGGTCGCCACACAAGCCCCCTACGGAGAAACGGAGTTGCTCCTCGGGATTCGGAACTTGACGTGCCGTCCGTAGCGTGTGAGGTAACGAGGTTCCAAAGAAGCAGAAGGCAGCGAGGCGTCAGCCTCCGATGGATGGGATGGTATGTCAGTCGCAGGAGGTGGCATCGGAGTGGTGTGACCGTGTTCAGGTTAGTCACACAAGAGGAAGGCAGGCTTTACTCTGTCCAAAGTGACTCGAACATCAACGCCATTTTGTCGGATGGTAATAGTTTTCGTATCACGTCGGGGTCACCAATTGTGGGGTTGTTAAAATAAATTGCCAGATAATGTCAGATAGAAGTGATTTTTATTTGAACTCTGGTTGAATGTTAATATAAACAAAAGAATAGTAATAAATTGACAGCTGATCTTACAATAAATTAAAATGTGCAGCTGGGTCGCCACATATCTATCTCTTTATAACAACTAGAGACCGCTAATGGTATACATAATATCATACACCTCTCTCTCTCTCCCCCACTTGAGAAGAATATCTATCTCTTTATAACAACTAGAGACCGCCAATGGTATACATAATATCATACACCTCTCTCTCCCCCACTTGAGAAGCATATCTATCTCTTTAAACAACTCGAGACCGCCAATGGTATACAAAATATCATACACCTCTCTCTCTCTCTCTCTCTCCCCCCCCATGAGAATCATATCTATCTCTTTATAACAACTAGAGACCGCCAATTGTATACATAATTTCATACACCTCTCTCTCTCTCCCCCCACTTGATAAGCATATCTATCTCTTTATAACAACTAGAGACCGCCAATGGTATACATAATATCATACACCTCTCTCTCTCCCCCCCCCTTGAGAAGCATATCTATCTCTTTATAACAACTAGAGACCGGCAATGGTATATATAATATCATACACCTTTCTCTCTCTCCCCCCCTTGAGAAGCATATCTATCTCTTTATAACAACTAGAGACCGCCAATGGTATACATAATTTCATACACCTCTCTCTCTCTCTCCCCCCCTTGAGAAGCATATCTATGTCTTTATAACAACTAGAGACCACCAATGGTATACATAATATCATACACCTCTCTCTCTCTCTCCCCCCCTTGAGAAGCATATCTATCTCTTTATAACAACAAGAGACCGCCAATGGTATACATAATATCATACACCTCTCTCTCTCTCTCTCCCCCCCTTGAGAAGAATATCCATCTCTTTATAACAACTAGAGACCGCCAATGGTATACATAATATCATACACCTCTCTCTCTCTCTCTCTCTCTCTCTCTCTCTCTCTCTCTCCCTTGAGAAGCATATCTATCTCTTTATAACAACTAGAGACCGCCAATGGTATACATAATATCATACACCTCTCTCTCTCTCCCCCCCCTTGAGAAGCATATCTATCTCTTTATAACAACTAGAGACCGCCAATGGTATACATAATATCATACACCTCTCTCTCTCTCCCCCCCTTGAGAAGCATATCTTTCTCTTTATAAAAACTAGTAACCGCCAATGGTATACATAATATTATACACCTCTCTCTCTCTCTCCCCCCCTTCGGAAGCATATCTATCTCTTTATAACAACTAGAGACCGCCAATGGTATACATAATATCATACACCTCTCTCTCTCTCTCCCCATCTTGAGAAGCATATCTATCTCTTTATAACAACTAGAGACCGACAATGGTATACATAATATCATACACCTCTCTCTCTCTCTCTCTCTCTCCCCCCTTGAGAAGCATATCTATCTCTTTATAACAACTAGAGACCGCCAATGGTATACATAATATCGTACACCTCTCTCTCTCTCTCTCCCCCCTTGAGAAGCATATCTATCTCTTTATAACAACTAGAGCCCGCCAATGGTATACATAATATCATACACCTCTCTCTCTCTCCCCCCCTTGAAAATTATATCTATGTCTTTATAACAACTAGAGACCGCCAATGGTATACATAATATCATACATCTCTCTCTCTCTCCCCCCCTTGAGAAGCATATCTATCACTTTATAGCAACTAGAGACCGCCAATGGTATACATAATATCATACACCTCTCTCTCTCTCCCCCCCTTAGAAGCATATCTATCTCTTTATAACAACTAGAGACCGCCAATGGTATACATAATATCATACACCTCTCTCTCTCTCTCTCCCCCCCTTGAGAAGCATATCTATCTCTTTATAACAACTAGAGACCGCCAATGGTATACATAATTTCATACACCTCTCTCTCTCTCCCCCCCCCTTGAGAAGCATATCTATCTCTTTATAACAACTAGAGACCGCCAATGGTATACAAAATATCATACACTTCTCTCTCTCTCCCCCCCTTGAGAAGCATATCTATCTCTTTATAACAACTAGAGACCGCCAATGGTATACATAATTTCATACACCTCTCTCTCTCCCCCCCCTTGAGAAGCATATCTATCTCTTTATAACAACTAGAGACCGTCTATGGTATACATAATTTCATACACCTCTCTCTCTCTCCCCCCCTTGAGAAGCATATCTATCTCTTTATAACAACTAGAGACCGCCAAAGGTATATATAATATCATACACCTCTCTCTCTCTCCCCTCCTTGAGAAGAATATCTATCTCTTTATAACAACTAGAGACCGCCAATGGTATACATAATATCATACACCTCTCTCTCTCTCTCTCCCCCCTTGAGAAACATATCTTTCTCTTTATAACAACTAGAGACCGCCAATGGTATACATAATATCATCCACCTCTCTCTCTCTCTCTCCCCCCCTTGAGAAGCATATCTATCTCTTTATAAGAACTAGAGAACGCCAATGGTATACATAATATCATACACCTCTCTCTCTCTCTCCCCCACTTGAGAAGCATATCTATCTCTTTAAATAACTCTAGACCGCCAATGGTATACATAATATCATACACCTCTCTTTCTCTCTCTCTCTCTCCCCCCCACTTGAGAAGCATATATATCTCTTTATAACAACTAGAGACCGCCAATGGTATTCATAATATCATACACCTCTCTCTCTCTCCTCCCCCTTGAGAAGCATATCTATCTCTTTATAACAATTAGAGACCGCCAATGGTATACATAATATCATACACCTCTCTCTCTCTCTCCCCCCCAAGAGATGCATATCTATCTCTTTATAACAACTAGAGACCGCTAATGGTACATATAATATCATACATCTCTCTCTCTCTCTCCCCCCCATGAGAAGCATATCTATCTCTTTATAACAACTAGAGACCGCCAATGGTATATATAATATCATACACCTCTCTCTCTCTCTCTCTCTCTCCCCCTTGAGAAGCATATCTGTGGGGTTGTTAAAATGAATTGCCAGATAATGTCAGATAGAAGTGATTTTTATTTGAACTCTGGTTGAATGTCAATATAAACAAAAGAATAGTAATAATTGACAGCTGATCTTACAATAAATTAAAATGTGCAGCTGGGTCGCCACACAAGCCCCCTACGGAGAAACGGAGTTGCTCCTCGGGATTCGGAACTTGACGTGCCGTCCGTAGCGTGTGAGGTAACGAGGTTCCAAAGAAGCAGAAGGCAGCGAGGCGTCAGCCTCCGATGGATGGGATGGTATGTCAAACGCAGGAGGTGGCATCGGAGTGGTGTGACCGTGTTCAGGTTTAACACACAAGAGGAAGGCGGGCTTTACTCTGTCCAAAGTGACTCGAACATCAACGCCATTTTGTCGGATGGTAATAGTTTTCGTATCACGTCGGGGTCACCAATTGTGGGGTTGTTAAAATGAATTGCCAGATAATGTCAGATAGAAGTGATTTTTATTTGAACTCTGGTTGAATGTCAATATAAACAAAAAAATAGTAATAAATTGACAGCTGATCTTACAATAAATTAAAATGTGCAGCTGGGTCGCCACATATCTATCTCTTTATAACAACTAGAGACCGCTAATGGTATACATAATATCATACACCTCTCTCTCTCTCCCCCACTTGAGAAGAATATCTATCTCTTTATAACAACTAGAGACCGCCAATGGTATACATAATATCATACACCTCTCTCTCTCTCCCCCCCACTTGAGAAGCATATCTATCTCTTTAAACAACTCGAGACCGCCAATGGTATACATAATATCATACACCTCTCTCTCTCTCTCTCTCCCCCCCCATGAGAAGCATATCTATCTCTTTATAACAACTAGAGACCGCCAATGGTATACATAATTTCATACACCTCTCTCTCTCTCCCCCCACTTGAGAAGCATATCTATCTCTTTATAACAACTAGAGACCGCCAATGGTATACATAATATCATACACCTCTTTCTCTCCCCCCCCCTTGAGAAGCATATCTATCTCTTTATAACAACTAGAGACCGGCAATGGTATATATAATATCATACACCTTTCTCTCTCTCCCCCCCTTGAGAAGCATATCTATCTCTTTATAACAACTAGAGACCGCCAATGGTATACATAATTTCATACACCTCTCTCTCTCTCTCCCCCCCTTGAGAAGCATATCTATCTCTTTATAACAACTAGAGACCGCCAATGGTATACATAATATCATACACCTCTCTCTCTCTCTCCCCCCTTGAGAAGCATATCTATCTCTTTATAACAACAAGAGACCGCCAATGGTATACATAATGTCATACACCTCTCTCTCTCTCTCTCTCCCCCCCTTGAGAAGAATATCTATCTCTTTATAACAACTAGAGACCGCCAATGGTATACATAATATCATACACCTCTCTCTCTCTCTCTCTCTCCCCCCCTTGAGAAGCATATCTATCTCTTTATAACAACTAGAGCCCGCCAATGGTATACATAATATCATACACCTCTCTCTCTCTCCCCCCCTTGAGAATTATATCTATGTCTTTATAACAACTAGAGACCGCCAATGGTATACATAATATCATACATCTCTCTCTCTCTCTCTCCCCCCCCTTGAGAAGCATATCTATCACTTTATAGCAACTAAAGACCGCCACTGGTATACATAATATCATACACCTCTCTCTCTCTCCCCCCCTGAGAAGCATATCTATCTCTTTATAACAACTAGAGACCGCCAATGGTATACATAATATCATACACCTCTCTCTCTCTCTCTCCCCCCCTTGAGAAGCATATCTATCTCTTTATAACAACTAGAGACCGCCAATGGTATACATAATTTCATACACCTCTCTCTCTCTCCCCCCCCTTGAGAAGCATATCTATCTCTTTATAACAACTAGAGACCGCCAATGGTATACATAATATCATACACTTCTCTCTCTCTCCCCCCCTTGAGAAGCATATCTATCTCTTTATAACAACTAGAGACCGCCAATGGTATACATAATTTCATACACCTCTCTCTCTCCCCCCCCTTGAGAAGCATATCTATCTCTTTATAACAACTAGAGACCGTCTATGGTATACATAATTTCATACACCTCTCTCTCTCTCCCCCCCCTTGAGAAGCATATCTATCTCTTTATAACAACTAGAGACCCCCAATGGTATATATAATATCATACACCTCTCTCTCTCTCCCCCCCTTGAGAAGAATATCTATCTCTTTATAAAAACTAGAGACCGCCAATGGTATACATAATATCATACACCTCTCTCTCTCTCTCCC
Organism: Allygus modestus; assembly: GCA_963675035.1. Classification (NCBI taxonomy): domain Eukaryota; kingdom Metazoa; phylum Arthropoda; class Insecta; order Hemiptera; family Cicadellidae; genus Allygus; species Allygus modestus. Next base: position 354,958,113 of record OY776112.1, read on the forward strand.
CCCTTGAGAAGCATATCTTTCTCTTTATAACAACTAGAGACCGCCAATGGTATACATAATATAATCCACCTCTCTCTCTCTCTCCCCCCTTGAGAAGCATATCTATCTCTTTATAAGAACTAGAGAACGCCAATGGTATACATAATATCATACACCTCTCTCTCTCTCTCCCCCACTTGAGAAGCATATCTATCTCTTTAAATAACTCTAGACCGCCAATGGTATACATAATAACATACACCTCTCTTTCTCTCTCTCTCTCTCCCCCCCACTTGAGAAGCATATATATCTCTTTATAACAACTAGAGACCGCCAATGGTATTCATAATATCATACAGCTCTCTCTCTCTCTCCCCCTTGAGAAGCATATCTATCTCTTTATAACAATTAGAGACCGCCAATGGTATACATAATATCATACACCTCTCTCTCTCTCTCCCCCCCAAGAGAAGCATATCTATCTCTTTATAACAACTAGAGACCGCCAATGGTACATATAATATCATACACCTCTCTCTCTCTCTCCCCCCCTTGAGAAGCATATCTATCTCTTTATAACAACTAGAGACCGCCAGTGGTATACATAATATCATACAACTCTCTCTCTCTCTCTCCCCCACTTGAGAAGCATATCTATCTCTTTATAACAACTAGAGACCGCCAATGGTATACATAATATCATACACCTCTCTCTCTCCTCCCCCCTTGAGAAGCAAATCTATCTCTTTATAACAACTAGAGACCGCCAATGGTATACATAATATCATACACCTCTCTCTCTCCCCCCCCTTGAGAAGCATATCTATCTCTTTATAACAACTAGAGACTACCAATGGTATACATAATTTCATACACCTCTCTCTCTCTCCCCCCTTGAGAAGCATATCTATCTCTTTATAACAACTAGAGACCGCCAATGGTATACGTATTATCATACACCTCTCTCTCTCTCCCCCCCCTTGAGAAGCATATCTATCTCTTTATAACAACTAGAGACCGCCAATGGTATACATAATAGCATACACCTCTCTCTCTCTCTCTCTCTCTCTCCCCCCATTGAGAAGCATATTTATCTCTTTATAACAACTAGAGACCGCCAATGGTATACATAATATCATACACATCTCTCTCTCTCTCCCACCTTGAGAAGCATATCTATCTCTTTATAACAACTAGAGACCGCCAATGGTATACATAATTTCATACACCTCTCTCTCTCCCCCCCCTTGAGAAGCATATCTATCTCTTTATAACAACTAGAAACCGCCAATGGTATATATAATATCATACACCTCTCTCTCTCTCCCCCCCTTGAGAAGCATATCTATCTCTTTATAACAACTAGAGACCGCCAATGGTTTACATAATATCATACACCTTTCTCTCTCTCTCTCCCCTTGAGAAGCATATCTATCTCTTTATAACAACTAGAGACCGCCAATGGTATACATAATATCATACACCTCTCTCTCTCTCCCCCCCTTCGGAAGCATATCTATCTCGTTATAACAACTAGAGACCGCCAATGGTATACATAATATCATACACCTCTCTCTCTCTCTCTCTCTCTCCCCCCCTTGAGAAGCATATCTATCTCTTTATAACAACTAGAGACCGCCAATGGTATACATAATTTCATCCACCTCTCTCTCTCTCTCCCCCCCCTTGAGAAGCATATCTATCTCTTTATAACAACTAGAGACCGCCAATGGTAGATATAATATCATACACCTCTCTCTCTCTCCCCCCCCTTGAGAAGCATATCTATCTCTTTATAAAAACTAGAGACCGCCAATGGTATACATAATATCATACACCTCGCTCTCTGTCTCTCTCCCCCCCCTTGAGAAGCATATCTATCTCTTTATAACAACTAGAGACCGCCAATGGTATACATAATATCATACACCTCTCTCTCTCTCTCCCACCCTTGAGAAGCATATCTATCTCTTTATAACAACTAGAGACCGCCAATGGTATACATAATATCATACACCTCCTTCTCTCCCCCCCTTGAGAAGCATATCTATCTCTTTATAACAACTAGAGACCGCCAATGGTAAACATAATATCATACACCTCTCTCTCTCTCTCCTCCCCCTTGAGAAGCATATCTATCTCTTTATAACAACTAGAGACCGCCAATGGTATACATAATATCATACACCTCTCTCTCTCTCTCCCCCCTTGAGAAGCATATCTATCACTTTATAACAACTAGAGACCGCCAATGGTATATATAATATCATACACCTCTCTCTATCTCTCCCCCCTTGAGAAGCATATCTATCTCTTTATAACAACTAGAGACCGCCAATGGTATACATAATTTCATACACCTCTCTCTCTCCTCCCCCTTGAGAAGCATATCTATCTCTTTATAACAACAAGAGACCGCCAATGGTATACATAATATCATACACCTCTCTCTCTCCCCCCCCTTGAGAAGCATATCTATCTCTTTATAACAACTAGAGACCGCCAATGGTATACATAATATCATACACCTCTCTCTCTCTCCCCCCCCCTTGAGAAGCATATCTATCTCTTTATAACAACTAGAGACTGCCAATGGTATACATAATTTTTATACACCTCTCTCTCTCTCTCTCCCCTCCTTGAGAAGCATATCTATCTCTTTATAACAACTAGAAACCGCCAATGGTATACGTAATATCATACACCTCTCTCTCTCTCCCCCCCCTTGAGAAGCATATCTATCTCTTTATAACAACTAGAGACCGCCAATGGTATACATAATATCATACACCTCTCTCTCTCTCTCTCTCCCCATTGAGAAGCATATCAATCTCTTTATAACAACTAGAGACCGCCAATGGCATACATAATATCATACACATCTCTCTCTCTCTCTCCCTCCTTGAGAAGCATATCTATCTCTTTATAACATCTAGAGACCGCCAATGGTATACATAATTTCATACACCTCTCTCTCTCCCCCCCCTTGAGAAGCATATCTATCTCTTTATAACAACTAGAGACCGCCAATGGTATATATAATATCATACACCTCTCTCTCTTCCCCCCCTTGAGAAGCATATCTATCTCTTTATAACAACTAGAGACCGCCAATGGTATATATAATATCATACACCTCTCTCTCTCTCCCCCCCTTGAGAAGCATATCTATCTCTTTATAACAACTAGAGACCGCCAATGGTATACATAATATCATACACCTCGCTCTCTGTCTCTCTCCCTCCCTTGAGAAGCATATCTATCTCTTTATAACAACTAGAGACCGCCAATGGTATACATAATATCATACACCTCTCTCTCTCTCCCCCCCCCTTGAGAAGCATATCTATCTCTTTATAACAACTAGAGACCGCCAATGGTATACATAATATCATACACCTCTCTCTCTTCGCCCCTTGAGAAGCATATCTATCTCTTTATAACAACTAGAGACCGCCAATGGTATACATAATATCATACACCTCTCTCTCTCTCTCCCCCCCCTTGAGAAGCATATCTATCTCTTTATAACAACTTGAGACCGCCAATGGTTTACATAATATCATACACCTCTCTCTCTCTCTCCCCCTTGAGAAGCATATCTATCACTTTATAACAACTAGAGACCGCCAATGGTATATATAATATCATACACCTAACTCTCTCTCTCCCCCCCTTGAGAAGCATATCTATCTCTTTATAACAACTAGAGACCGCCAATGGTATACATAATATCATAAACCTCTCTCTCTCTCTCTTCCCCCCCTTGAGAAGCATATTTATCTCTTTAAAACAACTAGAGACCGCCAATGGTATACATGATATCATATACCTCACTCTCTCTCTCTCCCCCCTTGAGAAGCATATCTATCTCCTTATAACAACTAGAGAAAGCCAATGGTATACATAATATCATAACCTCTCTCTCTCTCTCTCCCCCCCCCCTGAGTAGCATATCTATCTCTTTATAACAACTAGAGACCGCTAATGGTATAAATAATATCATACACCTCTCTCTCAGATCTCTCTCCCCCCCTTGAGAAGCATATCTATCTCTTTATAACAACTAGAGACCGCCAATGGTATACATAATATCATAAACCTCTCTCTCTCTCTCCCCCCCTTGAGAAGCATATCTATCTCTTTAAAACAACTAGAGACCGCCAATGGTATACATAATATCATACACCTCACTCTCTCTCTCTCTCCCCCCTTGAGAAGCATATCTATCTCTTTATAACAACATGAGACAGCCAATGGTATACATAATATCATACACCTCTCTCTCTCTCACCCCTCCTTGAGAAACATATCTATCTCTTTATAACGACTAGAGACCGCCAATGGTATACATGATATCATACACCTCTCTCTCTCTCTCTCTCCCCCCCCTTGAGTAGCATATTTATCTCTTTAAAACAACTAGAGACCGCCAATGGTATACATAATATCATACACCTCTCTCTCAGATCTCTCTCCCCCCCTTGAGAACCATTTCTATCTCTTTATAACAACTAGAGACCGCCAATGGTATACATAATTTCATACACCTCTCTCTCTCTCCCCCCACTTGAGAAGCATATCTATCTCTTTATAACAACTAGAGACCGCCAATGGTATACATAATATCATACACCTCTTTCTCTCCCCCCCCCTTGAGAAGCATATCTATCTCTTTATAACAACTAGAGACCGGCAATGGTATATATAATATCATACACCTTTCTCTCTCTCCCCCCCTTGAGAAGCATATCTATCTCTTTATAACAACTAGAGACCGCCAATGGTATACATAATTTCATACACCTCTCTCTCTCTCTCCCCCCCTTGAGAAGCATATCTATCTCTTTATAACAACTAGAGACCGCCAATGGTATACATAATATCATACACCTCTCTCTCTCTCTCCCCCCTTGAGAAGCATATCTATCTCTTTATAACAACAAGAGACCGCCAATGGTATACATAATGTCATACACCTCTCTCTCTCTCTCTCTCCCCCCCTTGAGAAGAATATCTATCTCTTTATAACAACTAGAGACCGCCAATGGTATACATAATATCATACACCTCTCTCTCTCTCTCTCTCTCCCCCCCTTGAGAAGCATATCTATCTCTTTATAACAACTAGAGCCCGCCAATGGTATACATAATATCATACACCTCTCTCTCTCTCCCCCCCTTGAGAATTATATCTATGTCTTTATAACAACTAGAGACCGCCAATGGTATACATAATATCATACATCTCTCTCTCTCTCTCTCCCCCCCCTTGAGAAGCATATCTATCACTTTATAGCAACTAAAGACCGCCACTGGTATACATAATATCATACACCTCTCTCTCTCTCCCCCCCTGAGAAGCATATCTATCTCTTTATAACAACTAGAGACCGCCAATGGTATACATAATATCATACACCTCTCTCTCTCTCTCTCCCCCCCTTGAGAAGCATATCTATCTCTTTATAACAACTAGAGACCGCCAATGGTATACATAATTTCATACACCTCTCTCTCTCTCCCCCCCCTTGAGAAGCATATCTATCTCTTTATAACAACTAGAGACCGCCAATGGTATACATAATATCATACACTTCTCTCTCTCTCCCCCCCTTGAGAAGCATATCTATCTCTTTATAACAACTAGAGACCGCCAATGGTATACATAATTTCATACACCTCTCTCTCTCCCCCCCCTTGAGAAGCATATCTATCTCTTTATAACAACTAGAGACCGTCTATGGTATACATAATTTCATACACCTCTCTCTCTCTCCCCCCCCTTGAGAAGCATATCTATCTCTTTATAACAACTAGAGACCCCCAATGGTATATATAATATCATACACCTCTCTCTCTCTCCCCCCCTTGAGAAGAATATCTATCTCTTTATAAAAACTAGAGACCGCCAATGGTATACATAATATCATACACCTCTCTCTCTCTCTCCCCCCTTGAGAAGCATATCTTTCTCTTTATAACAACTAGAGACCGCCAATGGTATACATAATATAATCCACCTCTCTCTCTCTCTCCCCCCTTGAGAAGCATATCTATCTCTTTATAAGAACTAGAGAACGCCAATGGTATACATAATATCATACACCTCTCTCTCTCTCTCCCCCACTTGAGAAGCATATCTATCTCTTTAAATAACTCTAGACCGCCAATGGTATACATAATAACATACACCTCTCTTTCTCTCTCTCTCTCTCCCCCCCACTTGAGAAGCATATATATCTCTTTATAACAACTAGAGACCGCCAATGGTATTCATAATATCATACAGCTCTCTCTCTCTCTCCCCCTTGAGAAGCATATCTATCTCTTTATAACAATTAGAGACCGCCAATGGTATACATAATATCATACACCTCTCTCTCTCTCTCCCCCCCAAGAGAAGCATATCTATCTCTTTATAACAACTAGAGACCGCCAATGGTACATATAATATCATACACCTCTCTCTCTCTCTCCCCCCCTTGAGAAGCATATCTATCTCTTTATAACAACTAGAGACCGCCAGTGGTATACATAATATCATACAACTCTCTCTCTCTCTCTCCCCCACTTGAGAAGCATATCTATCTCTTTATAACAACTAGAGACCGCCAATGGTATACATAATATCATACACCTCTCTCTCTCCTCCCCCCTTGAGAAGCAAATCTATCTCTTTATAACAACTAGAGACCGCCAATGGTATACATAATATCATACACCTCTCTCTCTCCCCCCCCTTGAGAAGCATATCTATCTCTTTATAACAACTAGAGACTACCAATGGTATACATAATTTCATACACCTCTCTCTCTCTCCCCCCTTGAGAAGCATATCTATCTCTTTATAACAACTAGAGACCGCCAATGGTATACGTATTATCATACACCTCTCTCTCTCTCCCCCCCCTTGAGAAGCATATCTATCTCTTTATAACAACTAGAGACCGCCAATGGTATACATAATAGCATACACCTCTCTCTCTCTCTCTCTCTCTCTCCCCCCATTGAGAAGCATATTTATCTCTTTATAACAACTAGAGACCGCCAATGGTATACATAATATCATACACATCTCTCTCTCTCTCCCACCTTGAGAAGCATATCTATCTCTTTATAACAACTAGAGACCGCCAATGGTATACATAATTTCATACACCTCTCTCTCTCCCCCCCCTTGAGAAGCATATCTATCTCTTTATAACAACTAGAAACCGCCAATGGTATATATAATATCATACACCTCTCTCTCTCTCCCCCCCTTGAGAAGCATATCTATCTCTTTATAACAACTAGAGACCGCCAATGGTTTACATAATATCATACACCTTTCTCTCTCTCTCTCCCCTTGAGAAGCATATCTATCTCTTTATAACAACTAGAGACCGCCAATGGTATACATAATATCATACACCTCTCTCTCTCTCCCCCCCTTCGGAAGCATATCTATCTCGTTATAACAACTAGAGACCGCCAATGGTATACATAATATCATACACCTCTCTCTCTCTCTCTCTCTCTCCCCCCCTTGAGAAGCATATCTATCTCTTTATAACAACTAGAGACCGCCAATGGTATACATAATTTCATCCACCTCTCTCTCTCTCTCCCCCCCTTGAGAAGCATATCTATCTCTTTATAACAACTAGAGACCGCCAATGGTAGATATAATATCATACACCTCTCTCTCTCTCCCCCCCCTTGAGAAGCATATCTATCTCTTTATAAAAACTAGAGACCGCCAATGGTATACATAATATCATACACCTCGCTCTCTGTCTCTCTCCCCCCCCTTGAGAAGCATATCTATCTCTTTATAACAACTAGAGACCGCCAATGGTATACATAATATCATACACCTCTCTCTCTCTCTCCCACCCTTGAGAAGCATATCTATCTCTTTATAACAACTAGAGACCGCCAATGGTATACATAATATCATACACCTCCTTCTCTCCCCCCCTTGAGAAGCATATCTATCTCTTTATAACAACTAGAGACCGCCAATGGTAAACATAATATCATACACCTCTCTCTCTCTCTCCTCCCCCTTGAGAAGCATATCTATCTCTTTATAACAACTAGAGACCGCCAATGGTATACATAATATCATACACCTCTCTCTCTCTCTCCCCCCTTGAGAAGCATATCTATCACTTTATAACAACTAGAGACCGCCAATGGTATATATAATATCATACACCTCTCTCTATCTCTCCCCCCTTGAGAAGCATATCTATCTCTTTATAACAACTAGAGACCGCCAATGGTATACATAATTTCATACACCTCTCTCTCTCCTCCCCCTTGAGAAGCATATCTATCTCTTTATAACAACAAGAGACCGCCAATGGTATACATAATATCATACACCTCTCTCTCTCCCCCCCCTTGAGAAGCATATCTATCTCTTTATAACAACTAGAGACCGCCAATGGTATACATAATATCATACACCTCTCTCTCTCTCCCCCCCCCTTGAGAAGCATATCTATCTCTTTATAACAACTAGAGACTGCCAATGGTATACATAATTTTTATACACCTCTCTCTCTCTCTCTCCCCTCCTTGAGAAGCATATCTATCTCTTTATAACAACTAGAAACCGCCAATGGTATACGTAATATCATACACCTCTCTCTCTCTCCCCCCCCTTGAGAAGCATATCTATCTCTTTATAACAACTAGAGACCGCCAATGGTATACATAATATCATACACCTCTCTCTCTCTCTCTCTCCCCATTGAGAAGCATATCAATCTCTTTATAACAACTAGAGACCGCCAATGGCATACATAATATCATACACATCTCTCTCTCTCTCTCCCTCCTTGAGAAGCATATATATCTCTTTATAACATCTAGAGACCGCCAATGGTATACATAATTTCATACACCTCTCTCTCTCCCCCCCCTTGAGAAGCATATCTATCTCTTTATAACAACTAGAGACCGCCAATGGTATATATAATATCATACACCTCTCTCTCTTCCCCCCCTTGAGAAGCATATCTATCTCTTTATAACAACTAGAGACCGCCAATGGTATATATAATATCATACACCTCTCTCTCTCTCCCCCCCTTGAGAAGCATATCTATCTCTTTATAACAACTAGAGACCGCCAATGGTATACATAATATCATACACCTCGCTCTCTGTCTCTCTCCCTCCCTTGAGAAGCATATCTATCTCTTTATAACAACTAGAGACCGCCAATGGTATACATAATATCATACACCTCTCTCTCTCTCCCCCCCCCTTGAGAAGCATATCTATCTCTTTATAACAACTAGAGACCGCCAATGGTATACATAATATCATACACCTCTCTCTCTTCGCCCCTTGAGAAGCATATCTATCTCTTTATAACAACTAGAGACCGCCAATGGTATACATAATATCATACACCTCTCTCTCTCTCTCCCCCCCCTTGAGAAGCATATCTATCTCTTTATAACAACTTGAGACCGCCAATGGTTTACATAATATCATACACCTCTCTCTCTCTCTCCCCCTTGAGAAGCATATCTATCACTTTATAACAACTAGAGACCGCCAATGGTATATATAATATCATACACCTAACTCTCTCTCTCCCCCCCTTGAGAAGCATATCTATCTCTTTATAACAACTAGAGACCGCCAATGGTATACATAATATCATAAACCTCTCTCTCTCTCTCTTCCCCCCCTTGAGAAGCATATTTATCTCTTTAAAACAACTAGAGACCGCCAATGGTATACATGATATCATATACCTCACTCTCTCTCTCTCCCCCCTTGAGAAGCATATCTATCTCCTTATAACAACTAGAGAAAGCCAATGGTATACATAATATCATAACCTCTCTCTCTCTCTCTCCCCCCCCCCTGAGTAGCATATCTATCTCTTTATAACAACTAGAGACCGCTAATGGTATAAATAATATCATACACCTCTCTCTCAGATCTCTCTCCCCCCCTTGAGAAGCATATCTATCTCTTTATAACAACTAGAGACCGCCAATGGTATACATAATATCATAAACCTCTCTCTCTCTCTCCCCCCCTTGAGAAGCATATCTATCTCTTTAAAACAACTAGAGACCGCCAATGGTATACATAATATCATACACCTCACTCTCTCTCTCTCTCCCCCCTTGAGAAGCATATCTATCTCTTTATAACAACATGAGACAGCCAATGGTATACATAATATCATACACCTCTCTCTCTCTCACCCCTCCTTGAGAAACATATCTATCTCTTTATAACGACTAGAGACCGCCAATGGTATACATGATATCATACACCTCTCTCTCTCTCTCTCTCCCCCCCCTTGAGTAGCATATTTATCTCTTTAAAACAACTAGAGACCGCCAATGGTATACATAATATCATACACCTCTCTCTCAGATCTCTCTCCCCCCCTTGAGAACCATTTCTATCTCTTTATAACAACTAGAGACCGCCAATGGTATACATAATATCATACACCTCTCTCTCTCCCCCCCCCTTGAGAAGCATATCTATCTCTTTATAACAACTAGAGACCGTTAATGGTATACATAATATCATACACCTCTATCTCTCTCTCTCCCCCTCTTGAGAAGCATATCTATCTCTGTATAACAACTAGAGACCGCCAATGGTATTCATAATATCATACACCTCTCTCTCTCTCTCTTCCCTTGAGAAGCATATCTATCTCTTTATAACAACTAGAGACCGCCAAGGGTATACATAATATCATACACCTCTCTCTCTCTCTCCCCCCCCTTGAGAAGCATATCTATCTCTTTATAACAACTAGAGACCGCCAATGGTATACATAATTTCATACACCTCTCTCTCTCTCCCCCCCCTTGAGAAGCATATCTATCTCTTTATAACAACTAGAGACCGCCAATGGTATACATAATATCATACACTTCTCTCTCTCTCCCCCCCTTGAGAAGCATATCTATCTCTTGATAACAACTAGAGACCGCCAATGGTATACATAATTTCATACACCTCTCTCTCTCCCCCCCCTTGAGAAGCATATCTATCTCTTTATAACAACTAGAGACCGCCTATGGTATACATAATTTCATACACCTCTCTCTCTCTCCCCTCCCTTGAGAAGCATATCTATCTCTTTATAACAACTAGAGACCGCCAATGGTATATATAATATCATACACCTCTCTCTCTCCCCCCCTTGAGAAGAATATCTATCTCTTTATAACAACTAGAGACCGCCAATGGTATACATAATATCATACACCTCTCTCTCTCTCTCTCCCCCCTTGAGAAGCATATCTTTCTCTTTATAACAACTAGAGACCGCCAATGGTATACATAATATCATCCACCTCTCTCTCTCTCTCTCCCCCCCTTGAGAAGCATATCTATCTCTTTATAAGAACTAGAGAACGCCAATGGTATACATAATATCATACACCTCTCTCTCTCTCCCCCACTTGAGAAGCATATCTATCTCTTTAAATAACTCTAGACCGCCAATGGTATACATAATATCATACACCTCTCTTTCTCTCTCTCTCTCTCCCCCCCACTTGAGAAGCATATATATCTCTTTATAACAACTAGAGACCGCCAATGGTATTCATAATATCATACACCTCTCTCTCTCTCCTCCCCCTTGAGAAGCATATCTATCTCTTTATAACAATTAGAGACCGCCAATGGTATACATAATATCATACACCTCTCTCTCTCTCTCCCCCCCAAGAGAAGCATATCTATCTCTTTATAACAACTAGAGACCGCCAATGGTACATATAATATCATACACCTCTCTCTCTCTCTCCCCCCCTTGAGAAGCATATCTATCTCTTTATAACAACTAGAGACCGCCAGTGGTATACATAATATCATACAACTCTCTCTCTCTCTCTCCCCCACTTGAGAAGCATATCTATCTCTTTATAACAACTAGAGACCGCCAATGGTATACATAATATCATACACCTCTCTCTCTCCTCCCCCCTTGAGAAGCAAATCTATCTCTTTATAACAACTAGAGACCGCCAATGGTATACATAATATCATACACCTCTCTCTCTCCCCCCCCTTGAGAAGCATATCTATCTCTTTATAACAACTAGAGACTACCAATGGTATACATAATTTCATACACCTCTCTCTCTCTCCCCCCTTGAGAAGCATATCTATCTCTTTATAACAACTAGAGACCGCCAATGGTATACGTATTATCATACACCTCTCTCTCTCTCCCCCCCCTTTAGAAGCATATCTATCTCTTTATAACAACTAGAGACCGCCAATGGTATACATAATAGCATACACCTCTCTCTCTCTCTCTCTCTCTCTCCCCCCATTGAGAAGCATATTTATCTCTTTGTAACAACTAGAGACCGCCAATGGTATACATAATATCATACACATCTCTCTCTCTCTCCCACCTTGAGAAGCATATCTATCTCTTTATAACAACTAGAGACCGCCAATGGTATACATAATTTCATACACCTCTCTCTCTCCCCCCCCTTGAGAAGCATATCTATCTCTTTATAACAACTAGAGACCGCCAATGGTATATATAATATCATACACCTCTCTCTCTCTCCCCCCCTTGAGAAGCATATCTATCTCTTTATAACAACTAGAGACCGCCAATGGTTTACATAATATCATACACCTTTCTCTCTCTCTCTCCCCTTGAGAAGCATATCTATCTCTTTATAACAACTAGAGACCGCCAATGGTATACATAATATCATACACCTCTCTCTCTCTCCCCCCCTTCGGAAGCATATCTATCTCCTTATAACAACTAGAGACCGCCAATGGTATACATAATATCATACACCTCTCTCTCTCTCTCTCTCTCTCTCCCCCCCTTGAGAAGCATATCTATCTCTTTATAACAACTAGAGACCGCCAATGGTATACATAATTTCATACACCTCTCTCTCTCTCTCCCCCCCCTTGAGAAGCATATCTATCTCTTTATAACAACTAGAGACCGCCAATGGTAGATATAATATCATACACCTCTCTCTCTCTCCCCCCCCTTGAGAAGCATATCTATCTCTTTATAAAAACTAGAGACCGCCAATGGTATACATAATATCATACACCTCGCTCTCTGTCTCTCTCCCCCCCCTTGAGAAGCATATCTATCTCTTTATAACAACTAGAGACCGCCAATGGTATACATAATATCATACACCTCTCTCTCTCTCTCCCACCCTTGAGAAGCATATCTATCTCTTTATAACAACTAGAGACCGCCAATGGTATACATAATATCATACACCTCCTTCTCTCCCCCCCTTGAGAAGCATATCTATCTCTTTATAACAACTAGAGACCGCCAATGGTAAACATAATATCATACACCTCTCTCTCTCTCTCCTCCCCCTTGAGAAGCATATCTATCTCTTTATAACAACTAGAGACCGCCAATGGTATACATAATATCATACACCTCTCTCTCTCTCTCCCCCCTTGAGAAGCATATCTATCACTTTATAACAACTAGAGACCGCCAATGGTATATATAATATCATACACCTCTCTCTCTCTCTCCCCCCTTGAGAAGCATATCTATCTCTTTATAACAACTAGAGACCGCCAATGGTATACATAATTTCATACACCTCTCTCTCTCCTCCCCCTTGAGAAGCATATCTATCTCTTTATAACAACAAGAGACCGCCAATGGTATACATAATATCATACACCTCTCTCTCTCCCCCCCCTTGAGAAGCATATCTATCTCTTTATAACAACTAGAGACCGCCAATGGTATACATAATATCATACACCTCTCTCTCTCTCCCCCCCCTTGAGAAGCATATCTATCTCTTTATAACAACTAGAGACTGCCAATGGTATACATAATTTTTATACACCTCTCTCTCTCTCTCTCCCCTCCTTGAGAAGCATATCTATCTCTTTATAACAACTAGAAACCGCCAATGGTATACGTAATATCATACACCTCTCTCTCTCTCCCCCCCCTTGAGAAGCATATCTATCTCTTTATAACAACTAGAGACCGCCAATGGTATACATAATATCATACACCTCTCTCTCTCTCTCTCTCCCCCCATTGAGAAGCATATCAATCTCTTTATAACAACTAGAGACCGCCAATGGCATACATAATATCATACACATCTCTCTCTCTCTCTCCCTCCTTGAGAAGCATATCTATCTCTTTATAACATCTAGAGACCGCCAATGGTATACATAATTTCATACACCTCTCTCTCTCCCCCCCCTTGAGAAGCATATCTATCTCTTTATAACAACTAGAGACCGCCAATGGTATATATAATATCATACACCTCTCTCTCTTCCCCCCCTTGAGAAGCATATCTATCTCTTTATAACAACTAGAGACCGCCAATGGTATATATAATATCATACACCTCTCTCTCTCTCCCCCCCTTGAGAAGCATATCTATCTCTTTATAACAACTAGAGACCGCCAATGGTATACATAATATCATACACCTCGCTCTCTGTCTCTCTCCCTCCCTTGAGAAGCATATCTATCTCTTTATAACAACTAGAGACCGCCAATGGTATACATAATATCATACACCTCTCTCTCTCTCCCCCCCCTTGAGAAGCATATCTATCTCTTTATAACAACTAGAGACCGCCAATGGTATACATAATATCATACACCTCTCTCTCTTCCCCCCTTGAGAAGCATATCTATCTCTTTATAACAACTAGAGACCGCCAATGGTATACATAATATCATACACCTCTCTCTCTCTCTCCCCCCCCTTGAGAAGCATATCTATCTCTTTATAACAACTTGAGACCGCCAATGGTTTACATAATATCATACACCTCTCTCTCTCTCTCCCCCTTTAGAAGCATATCTATCACTTTATAACAACTAGAGACCGCCAATGGTATATATAATATCATACACCTAACTCTCTCTCTCCCCCCCTTGAGAAGCATATCTATCTCTTTATAACAACTAGAGACCGCCAATGGTATACATAATATCATAAACCTCTCTCTCTCTCTCTTCCCCCCCTTGAGAAGCATATTTATCTCTTTAAAACAACTAGAGACCGCCAATGGTATACATGATATCATATACCTCACTCTCTCTCTCTCCCCCCTTGAGAAGCATATCTATCTCCTTATAACAACTAGAGAAAGCCAATGGTATACATAATATCATAACCTCTCTCTCTCTCTCTCCCCCCCCCTGAGTAGCATATCTATCTCTTTATAACAACTAGAGACCGCTAATGGTATAAATAATATCATACACCTCTCTCTCAGATCTCTCTCCCCCCCTTGAGAAGCATATCTATCTCTTTATAACAACTAGAGACCGCCAATGGTATACATAATATCATAAACCTCTCTCTCTCTCTCCCCCCCTTGAGAAGCATATCTATCTCTTTAAAACAACTAGAGACCGCCAATGGTATACATAATATCATACACCTCACTCTCTCTCTCTCTCCCCCCTTGAGAAGCATATCTATCTCTTTATAACAACATGAGACAGCCAATGGTATACATAATATCATACACCTCTCTCTCTCTCACCCCTCCTTGAGAAGCATATCTATCTCTTTATAACGACTAGAGACCGCCAATGGTATACATGATATCATACACCTCTCTCTCTCTCTCTCTCCCCCCCCTTGAGTAGCATATTTATCTCTTTAAAACAACTAGAGACCGCCAATGGTATATATAATATCATACACCTCTCTCTCTCTCCCCCCCTTGAGAAGCATATCTATCTCTTTATAACAACTAGAGACCGCCAATGGTATACATAATATCATACACCTCGCTCTCTGTCTCTCTCCCTCCCTTGAGAAGCATATCTATCTCTTTATAACAACTAGAGACCGCCAATGGTATACATAATATCATACACCTCTCTCTCTCTCCCCCCCCCTTGAGAAGCATATCTATCTCTTTATAACAACTAGAGACCGCCAATGGTATACATAATATCATACACCTCTCTCTCTTCGCCCCTTGAGAAGCATATCTATCTCTTTATAACAACTAGAGACCGCCAATGGTATACATAATATCATACACCTCTCTCTCTCTCTCCCCCCCCTTGAGAAGCATATCTATCTCTTTATAACAACTTGAGACCGCCAATGGTTTACATAATATCATACACCTCTCTCTCTCTCTCCCCCTTGAGAAGCATATCTATCACTTTATAACAACTAGAGACCGCCAATGGTATATATAATATCATACACCTAACTCTCTCTCTCCCCCCCTTGAGAAGCATATCTATCTCTTTATAACAACTAGAGACCGCCAATGGTATACATAATATCATAAACCTCTCTCTCTCTCTCTTCCCCCCCTTGAGAAGCATATTTATCTCTTTAAAACAACTAGAGACCGCCAATGGTATACATGATATCATATACCTCACTCTCTCTCTCTCCCCCCTTGAGAAGCATATCTATCTCCTTATAACAACTAGAGAAAGCCAATGGTATACATAATATCATAACCTCTCTCTCTCTCTCTCCCCCCCCCCTGAGTAGCATATCTATCTCTTTATAACAACTAGAGACCGCTAATGGTATAAATAATATCATACACCTCTCTCTCAGATCTCTCTCCCCCCCTTGAGAAGCATATCTATCTCTTTATAACAACTAGAGACCGCCAATGGTATACATAATATCATAAACCTCTCTCTCTCTCTCCCCCCCTTGAGAAGCATATCTATCTCTTTAAAACAACTAGAGACCGCCAATGGTATACATAATATCATACACCTCACTCTCTCTCTCTCTCCCCCCTTGAGAAGCATATCTATCTCTTTATAACAACATGAGACAGCCAATGGTATACATAATATCATACACCTCTCTCTCTCTCACCCCTCCTTGAGAAGCATATCTATCTCTTTATAACGACTAGAGACCGCCAATGGTATACATGATATCATACACCTCTCTCTCTCTCTCTCTCCCCCCCCTTGAGTAGCATATTTATCTCTTTAAAACAACTAGAGACCGCCAATGGTATACATAATATCATACACCTCTCTCTCAGATCTCTCTCCCCCCCTTGAGAACCATTTCTATCTCTTTATAACAACTAGAGACCGCCAATGGTATACATAATATCATACACCTCTCTCTCTCCCCCCCCCTTGAGAAGCATATCTATCTCTTTATAACAACTAGAGACCGTTAATGGTATACATAATATCATACACCTCTATCTCTCTCTCTCCCCCTCTTGAGAAGCATATCTATCTCTGTATAACAACTAGAGACCGCCAATGGTATTCATAATATCATACACCTCTCTCTCTCTCTCTTCCCTTGAGAAGCATATCTATCTCTTTATAACAACTAGAGACCGCCAAGGGTATACATAATATCATACACCTCTCTCTCTCTCTCCCCCCCCTTGAGAAGCATATCTATCTCTTTATAACAACTAGAGACCGCCAATGGTATACATAATTTCATACACCTCTCTCTCTCTCCCCCCCCTTGAGAAGCATATCTATCTCTTTATAACAACTAGAGACCGCCAATGGTATACATAATATCATACACTTCTCTCTCTCTCCCCCCCTTGAGAAGCATATCTATCTCTTGATAACAACTAGAGACCGCCAATGGTATACATAATTTCATACACCTCTCTCTCTCCCCCCCCTTGAGAAGCATATCTATCTCTTTATAACAACTAGAGACCGCCTATGGTATACATAATTTCATACACCTCTCTCTCTCTCCCCTCCCTTGAGAAGCATATCTATCTCTTTATAACAACTAGAGACCGCCAATGGTATATATAATATCATACACCTCTCTCTCTCCCCCCCTTGAGAAGAATATCTATCTCTTTATAACAACTAGAGACCGCCAATGGTATACATAATATCATACACCTCTCTCTCTCTCTCTCCCCCCTTGAGAAGCATATCTTTCTCTTTATAACAACTAGAGACCGCCAATGGTATACATAATATCATCCACCTCTCTCTCTCTCTCTCCCCCCCTTGAGAAGCATATCTATCTCTTTATAAGAACTAGAGAACGCCAATGGTATACATAATATCATACACCTCTCTCTCTCTCCCCCACTTGAGAAGCATATCTATCTCTTTAAATAACTCTAGACCGCCAATGGTATACATAATATCATACACCTCTCTTTCTCTCTCTCTCTCTCCCCCCCACTTGAGAAGCATATATATCTCTTTATAACAACTAGAGACCGCCAATGGTATTCATAATATCATACACCTCTCTCTCTCTCCTCCCCCTTGAGAAGCATATCTATCTCTTTATAACAATTAGAGACCGCCAATGGTATACATAATATCATACACCTCTCTCTCTCTCTCCCCCCCAAGAGAAGCATATCTATCTCTTTATAACAACTAGAGACCGCCAATGGTACATATAATATCATACACCTCTCTCTCTCTCTCCCCCCCTTGAGAAGCATATCTATCTCTTTATAACAACTAGAGACCGCCAGTGGTATACATAATATCATACAACTCTCTCTCTCTCTCTCCCCCACTTGAGAAGCATATCTATCTCTTTATAACAACTAGAGACCGCCAATGGTATACATAATATCATACACCTCTCTCTCTCCTCCCCCCTTGAGAAGCAAATCTATCTCTTTATAACAACTAGAGACCGCCAATGGTATACATAATATCATACACCTCTCTCTCTCCCCCCCCTTGAGAAGCATATCTATCTCTTTATAACAACTAGAGACTACCAATGGTATACATAATTTCATACACCTCTCTCTCTCTCCCCCCTTGAGAAGCATATCTATCTCTTTATAACAACTAGAGACCGCCAATGGTATACGTATTATCATACACCTCTCTCTCTCTCCCCCCCCTTGAGAAGCATATCTATCTCTTTATAACAACTAGAGACCGCCAATGGTATACATAATAGCATACACCTCTCTCTCTCTCTCTCTCTCTCTCCCCCCATTGAGAAGCATATTTATCTCTTTGTAACAACTAGAGACCGCCAATGGTATACATAATATCATACACATCTCTCTCTCTCTCCCACCTTGAGAAGCATATCTATCTCTTTATAACAACTAGAGACCGCCAATGGTATACATAATTTCATACACCTCTCTCTCTCCCCCCCCTTGAGAAGCATATCTATCTCTTTATAACAACTAGAGACCGCCAATGGTATATATAATATCATATACCTCTCTCTCTCTCCCCCCCTTGAGAAGCATATCTATCTCTTTATAACAACTAGAGACCGCCAATGGTTTACATAATATCATACACCTTTCTCTCTCTCTCTCCCCTTGAGAAGCATATCTATCTCTTTATAACAACTAGAGACCGCCAATGGTATACATAATATCATACACCTCTCTCTCTCTCCCCCCCTTCGGAAGCATATCTATCTCCTTATAACAACTAGAGACCGCCAATGGTATACATAATATCATACACCTCTCTCTCTCTCTCTCTCTCTCTCCCCCCTTGAGAAGCATATCTATCTCTTTATAACAACTAGAGACCGCCAATGGTATACATAATTTCATACACCTCTCTCTCTCTCTCCCCCCCCTTGAGAAGCATATCTATCTCTTTATAACAACTAGAGACCGCCAATGGTAGATATAATATCATACACCTCTCTCTCTCTCCCCCCCCTTGAGAAGCATATCTATCTCTTTATAAAAACTAGAGACCGCCAATGGTATACATAATATCATACACCTCGCTCTCTGTCTCTCTCCCCCCCCTTGAGAAGCATATCTATCTCTTTATAACAACTAGAGACCGCCAATGGTATACATAATATCATACACCTCTCTCTCTCTCTCCCACCCTTGAGAAGCATATCTATCTCTTTATAACAACTAGAGACCGCCAATGGTATACATAATATCATACACCTCCTTCTCTCCCCCCCTTGAGAAGCATATCTATCTCTTTATAACAACTAGAGACCGCCAATGGTAAACATAATATCATACACCTCTCTCTCTCTCTCCTCCCCCTTGAGAAGCATATCTATCTCTTTATAACAACTAGAGACCGCCAATGGTATACATAATATCATACACCTCTCTCTCTCTCTCCCCCCTTGAGAAGCATATCTATCACTTTATAACAACTAGAGACCGCCAATGGTATATATAATATCATACACCTCTCTCTCTCTCTCCCCCCTTGAGAAGCATATCTATCTCTTTATAACAACTAGAGACCGCCAATGGTATACATAATTTCATACACCTCTCTCTCTCCTCCCCCTTGAGAAGCATATCTATCTCTTTATAACAACAAGAGACCGCCAATGGTATACATAATATCATACACCTCTCTCTCTCCCCCCCCTTGAGAAGCATATCTATCTCTTTATAACAACTAGAGACCGCCAATGGTATACATAATATCATACACCTCTCTCTCTCTCCCCCCCCCTTGAGAAGCATATCTATCTCTTTATAACAACTAGAGACTGCCAATGGTATACATAATTTTTATACACCTCTCTCTCTCTCTCTCCCCTCCTTGAGAAGCATATCTATCTCTTTATAACAACTAGAAACCGCCAATGGTATACGTAATATCATACACCTCTCTCTCTCTCCCCCCCCTTGAGAAGCATATCTATCTCTTTATAACAACTAGAGACCGCCAATGGTATACATAATATCATACACCTCTCTCTCTCTCTCTCTCCCCCCATTGAGAAGCATATCAATCTCTTTATAACAACTAGAGACCGCCAATGGCATACATAATATCATACACATCTCTCTCTCTCTCTCCCTCCTTGAGAAGCATATCTATCTCTTTATAACATCTAGAGACCGCCAATGGTATACATAATTTCATACACCTCTCTCTCTCCCCCCCCTTGAGAAGCATATCTATCTCTTTATAACAACTAGAGACCGCCAATGGTATATATAATATCATACACCTCTCTCTCTTCCCCCCCTTGAGAAGCATATCTATCTCTTTATAACAACTAGAGACCGCCAATGGTATATATAATATCATACACCTCTCTCTCTCTCCCCCCCTTGAGAAGCATATCTATCTCTTTATAACAACTAGAGACCGCCAATGGTATACATAATATCATACACCTCGCTCTCTGTCTCTCTCCCTCCCTTGAGAAGCATATCTATCTCTTTATAACAACTAGAGACCGCCAATGGTATACATAATATCATACACCTCTCTCTCTCTCCCCCCCCTTGAGAAGCATATCTATCTCTTTATAACAACTAGAGACCGCCAATGGTATACATAATATCATACACCTCTCTCTCTTCCCCCCTTGAGAAGCATATCTATCTCTTTATAACAACTAGAGACCGCCAATGGTATACATAATATCATACACCTCTCTCTCTCTCTCCCCCCCCTTGAGAAGCATATCTATCTCTTTATAACAACTTGAGACCGCCAATGGTTTACATAATATCATACACCTCTCTCTCTCTCTCCCCCTTGAGAAGCATATCTATCACTTTATAACAACTAGAGACCGCCAATGGTATATATAATATCATACACCTAACTCTCTCTCTCCCCCCCTTGAGAAGCATATCTATCTCTTTATAACAACTAGAGACCGCCAATGGTATACATAATATCATAAACCTCTCTCTCTCTCTCTTCCCCCCCTTGAGAAGCATATTTATCTCTTTAAAACAACTAGAGACCGCCAATGGTATACATGATATCATATACCTCACTCTCTCTCTCTCCCCCCTTGAGAAGCATATCTATCTCCTTATAACAACTAGAGAAAGCCAATGGTATACATAATATCATAACCTCTCTCTCTCTCTCTCCCCCCCCCCTGAGTAGCATATCTATCTCTTTATAACAACTAGAGACCGCTAATGGTATAAATAATATCATACACCTCTCTCTCAGATCTCTCTCCCCCCCTTGAGAAGCATATCTATCTCTTTATAACAACTAGAGACCGCCAATGGTATACATAATATCATAAACCTCTCTCTCTCTCTCCCCCCCTTGAGAAGCATATCTATCTCTTTAAAACAACTAGAGACCGCCAATGGTATACATAATATCATACACCTCACTCTCTCTCTCTCTCCCCCCTTGAGAAGCATATCTATCTCTTTATAACAACATGAGACAGCCAATGGTATACATAATATCATACACCTCTCTCTCTCTCACCCCTCCTTGAGAAGCATATCTATCTCTTTATAACGACTAGAGACCGCCAATGGTATACATGATATCATACACCTCTCTCTCTCTCTCTCTCCCCCCCCTTGAGTAGCATATTTATCTCTTTAAAACAACTAGAGACCGCCAATGGTATACATAATATCATACACCTCTCTCTCAGATCTCTCTCCCCCCCTTGAGAACCATTTCTATCTCTTTATAACAACTAGAGACCGCCAATGGTATACATAATATCATACACCTCTCTCTCTCCCCCCCCCCTTGAGAAGCATATCTATCTCTTTATAACAACTAGAGACCGTTAATGGTATACATAATATCATACACCTCTATCTCTCTCTCTCCCCCTCTTGAGAAGCATATCTATCTCTGTATAACAACTAGAGACCGCCAATGGTATTCATAATATCATACACCTCTCTCTCTCTCTCTTCCCTTGAGAAGCATATCTATCTCTTTATAACAACTAGAGACCGCCAAGGGTATACATAATATCATACACCTCTCTCTCTCTCTCCCCCCCTTGAGAAGCATATCTATCTCTTTATAACAACTAGAGACCGCCAATGGTATACATAATTTCATACACCTCTCTCTCTCTCCCCCCCCTTGAGAAGCATATCTATCTCTTTATAACAACTAGAGACCGCCAATGGTATACATAATATCATACACTTCTCTCTCTCTCCCCCCCTTGAGAAGCATATCTATCTCTTGATAACAACTAGAGACCGCCAATGGTATACATAATTTCATACACCTCTCTCTCTCCCCCCCCTTGAGAAGCATATCTATCTCTTTATAACAACTAGAGACCGCCTATGGTATACATAATTTCATACACCTCTCTCTCTCTCCCCTCCCTTGAGAAGCATATCTATCTCTTTATAACAACTAGAGACCGCCAATGGTATATATAATATCATACACCTCTCTCTCTCCCCCCCTTGAGAAGAATATCTATCTCTTTATAACAACTAGAGACCGCCAATGGTATACATAATATCATACACCTCTCTCTCTCTCTCTCTCCCCCCTTGAGAAGCATATCTTTCTCTTTATAACAACTAGAGACCGCCAATGGTATACATAATATCATCCACCTCTCTCTCTCTCTCCCCCCCTTGAGAAGCATATCTATCTCTTTATAAGAACTAGAGAACGCCAATGGTATACATAATATCATACACCTCTCTCTCTCTCCCCCACTTGAGAAGCATATCTATCTCTTTAAATAACTCTAGACCGCCAATGGTATACATAATATCATACACCTCTCTTTCTCTCTCTCTCTCTCCCCCCCACTTGAGAAGCATATATATCTCTTTATAACAACTAGAGACCGCCAATGGTATTCATAATATCATACACCTCTCTCTCTCTCTCTCCCCCCCTTGAGAAGCATATCTATCTCTTTATAACAACTAGAGACCGCGAATGGTATACATAATTTCATACACCTCTCTCTCTCCTCCCCCCTTGAGAAGCAAATCTATCTCTTTATAACAACTAGAGACCGCCAATGGTACATATAATATCATACACCTCTCTCTCTCTCTCCCCCCCTTGAGAAGCATATCTATCTCTTTATAACAACTAGAGACCGCCAGTGGTATACATAATATCATACAACTCTCTCTCTCTCTCTCCCCCCCTTGAGAAGCATATCTATCTCTTTATAACAACTAGAGACCGCGAATGGTATACATAATTTCATACACCTCTCTCTCTCCTCCCCCCTTGAGAAGCAAATCTATCTCTTTATAACAACTAGAGACCGCCAATGGTATACATAATATCATACACCTCTCTCTCTCCCCCCCCTTGAGAAGCATATCTATCTTTTTAAAACAACTAGAGACCGCCAATGGTATACATAATATCATACACCTCTCTCTCTCTCTCCCCCCCCCTTGAGAAGCATATCTATCTCTTTATAACAACTAGAGACTACCAATGGTATACATAATTTCATACACCTCTCTCTCTCTCCCCCCCTTGAGAAGCATATCTATCTCTTTATAACAACTAGAGACCGCCAATGGTATACGTAATATCATACACCTCTCTCTCTCTCCCCCCCCTTGAGAAGCATATCTATCTCTTTATAACAACTAGAGACCGCCAATGGTATACATAATAGCATACACCTCTCTCTCTCTCTCTCTCTCTCTCCCCCCATTGAGAAGCATATCTATCTCTTTATAACAACTAGAGACCGCCAATGGTATACATAATTTCATACACCTCTCTCTCCCCCCCCCCTTGAGAAGCATATCTATCTCTTTATAACAACTAGAGACCGCCAATGGTATACATAATATCATACACCTTTCTCTCTCTCTCTCCCCTTGAGAAGCATATCTATCTCTTTTTAAAACAACTAGAGACCGCCAATGGTATACATAATATCATACAACTCTCTCTCTCTCTCCCCCTTCGGAAGCATATCTATCTCGTTATAACAACTAGAGACCGCCAATGGTATACATAATATCATACACCTCTCTCTCTCTCTCTCTCTCTCTCTCTCTCTCTCCCCCCCCCTTGAGAAGCATATCTATCTCTTTATAACAACTAGAGACCGCCAATGGTATACATAATTTCATACACCTCTCTCTCTCTCTCCCCCCCCTTGAGAAGCATATCTATCTCTTTATAACAACTAGAGACCGCCAATGGTATATATAATATCATACACCTCTCTCTCTCTCCCCCCCCTTGAGAAGCATATCTATCTCTTTATAACAACTAAAGACCGCCAATGGTATACATAATATCATACACCTCGCTCTCTGTCTCTCTCCCCCCCTTGAGAAGCATATCTATCTCTTTATAACAACTAGAGACCGCCAATGGTATACATAATATCATACACGTCTCTCTCTCTCTCCCCCCTTGAGAAGCATATCTATCTCTTTATAACAACTAGAGACCGCCAATGGTATACATAATATCATACACCTCTCTCTCTCCCCCCCTTGAGAAGCATATCTATCTCTTTATAACAACTAGAGACCGCCAATGGTAAACATAATATCATACACCTCTCTCTCTCTCTCCTCCCCCTTGAGAGGCATATCTATCTCTTTATAACAACTAGAGACCGCCAATGGTATACATAATATCATACACCTCTCTCTCTCTCTCCCCCCTTGAGAAGCATATCTATCACTTTATAACAACTAGAGACCGCCAATGGTATATATAATATCATACACCTCTCTCTCTCTCTCCCCCCTTGAGAAGCATATCTATCTCTTTATAACAACTAGAGACTGCCAATGGTATACATAATATCATACACCTCTCTCTCTCTCTCTCCCCCCCCTTGAGAAGCATATCTATCTCTTTATAACAACTAAGGACCGCCAATGGTATACATAATTTCATACACCTCTCTCTCTCCTCCCCCCTTGAGAAGCATATCTATCTCTTTATAACAACTAGAGACCGCCAATGGTATACATAATATCATACACCTCTCTCTCTCCCCCCCCCCTTGAGAAGCATATCTATCTCTTTATAACAACTAGAGACCGCCAATGGTATACATAATATCATACACCTCTCTCTCTCTCCCCCCCCCCTTGAGAAGCATATCTATCTCTTTATAACAACTAGAGACTGCCAATGGTATACATAATTTTTATACACCTCTCTCTCTCTCTCCCCCCCTTGAGAAGCATATCTATCTCTTTATAACAACTAGAAACCGCCAATGGTATACGTAATATCATACACCTCTCTCTCTCTCCCCCCCTTGAGAAGCATATCTATCTCTTTATAACAACTAGAGACCGCCAATGGTATACATAATATCATACACCTCTCTCTCTCTCTCTCTCTCTCTCTCTCTCTCTCTCTCTCCCCCCATTGAGAAGCATATCTATCTCTTTATAACAACTAGAGACCGCCAATGGTATACATAATATCATACACATCTCTCTCTCTCTCCCTCCTTGAGAAGCATATCTATCTCTTTATAACAACTAGAGACCGCCAATGGTATACATAATTTCATACACCTCTCTCTCTCCCCCCCCCCTTGAGAAGCATATATATCTCTTTATAACAACTAGAGACCGCCAATGGTATATATAATATCATACACCTCTCTCTCTTTCCCCCCCTTGAGAAGCATATCTATCTCTTTATAACAACTAGAGACCGCCAATGGTATACATAATATCATACACCTTTCTCTCTCTCTCTCCCTTGAGAAGCATATCTATCTCTTTATAACAACTAGAGACCGCCAATGGTATACATAATATCATACACCTCTCTCTCTCTCTCCCCCCTTCGGAAGCATATCTATCTCTTTATAACAACTAGAGACCGCCAATGGTATACATAATATCATACCCCTCTCTCTCTCTCTCTACCCCCCTTGAGAAGCATATCTATCTCTTTATAACAACTAGAGACCGCCAAAGGTATACATAATTTCATACACCTCTCTCTCTCTCTCTCCCCCCCTTGAGAAGCATATCTATCTCTTTATAACAACTAGAGACCGCCAATGGTATATATAATATCATACACCTCTCTCTCTCTCACCCCCTTGAGAAGCATATCTATCTCTTTATAACAACTAGAGACCGCCAATGGTATACATAATATCATACACCTCGCTCTCTGTCTCTCTCCCCCCCTTGAGAATCATATCTATCTCTTTATAACAACTAGAGACCGCCAATGGTATACATAATATCATACACCTCTCTCTCTCTCTCCCCCCCTTGAGAAGCATATCTATCTCTTTATAACAACTAGAGACCGCCAATGGTATACATAATATCATACACCTCTCTCTCTCTCTCTCCCCCCCTTGAGAAGCATATCTATCTCTTTATAACAACTAGAGACCGCCAATGGTATACGTAATATCATACACCTCTCTCTCTCTCTCCCCCCTTGAGAAGCATATCAATCACTTTATAACAACTAGAGACCGCCAATGGTATATATAATATCATACACCTCTCTCTCTCTCTCCCCCCCCTTGAGAAGCATATCTATCTCTTTATAACAACTAGAGACCGCCAATGGTATACATAATATCATAAACCTCTCTCTCTCTCTCTCCCCCCCCTTGAGAAGCATATTTATCTCTTTAAAACAACTAGAGACCGCCAATGGTATACATGATATCATACACCTCACTCTCTCTCTCTCCCCCCTTGAGAAGCATATCTATCTCTTTATAACAACTAGAGAAAGCCAATGGTATACATAATATCATAACCTCTCTCTCTCTCCCCTCCTTGAGAAGCATATCTATCTCTTTATAACGACTAGAGACCGCCAATGGTATACATGATATCATACACCTCTCTCTCTCTCTCTCTCTCTCTCCCCCCCCTTGAGTAGCATATCTATCTCTTTATAACAACTAGAGACCGCTATAATGGTATACATAATATCATACACCTCTCTCTCAGATCTCTCTCCCCCCTTGAGAAGCATATCTATCTCTTTATAACAACTAGAGACCGCCAATGGTATACATAATATCATAAACCTCTCTCTCTCTATCCCCCCCTTGAGAAGCATATCTATCTCTTTAAAACAACTAGAGACCGCCAATGGTATACATAATATCATACACCTCACTCTCTCTCTCTCCCCCCCTTGAGAAGCATATCTATCTCTTTATAACAACTAGAGACAGCCAATGGTATACATAATTTCATACACCTCTCTCTCTCTCTCCCCCCCTTGAGAAGCATATCTATCTCTTTATAACGACTAGAGACCGCCAATGGTATACATGATATCATACACCTCTCTCTCTCTCTCTCTCCCCCCCCTTGAGTAGCATATTTATCTCTTTAAAACAACTAGAGACCGCCAATGGTATACATAATATCATACACCTCTCTCTCAGATCTCTCTCCCCCCTTGAGAACCATTTCTATCTCTTTATAACAACTAGAGACCGCCAATGGTATACATAATATCATACACCTCTCTCTCTCCCCCCCCCTTGAGAAGCATATCTATCTCTTTATAACATCTAGAGACCGTTAATGGTATACATAATATCATACACCTCTATCTCTCTCTCTCCCCCTCTTGAGAAGCATATCTATCTCTTTAAAACAACTAGAGACCGCCAATGGTATACATAATATCATACACCTCACTCTCTCTCTCTCTCCCCCTTGAGAAGCATATCTATCTCTTTATAACAACAAGAGATTGCCAATGGTATACATAATATCATACACCTCTCTCTCTCCCCCCCCTTGAGAAGCATATCTATCTCTTTATAACAACTAGAGATTGCCAATGGTATACATAATATCATACACCTCTCTCTCTCCCCCCCCCTTGAGAAGCATATCTATCTCTTTATAACAACTAGAGATTGCCAATGGTATACATAATATCATACACCTCTCTCTCTCTCCCCCCCCTTGAGAAGCATATCTATCTCTTTATAACAACAAGAGATTGCCAATGGTATACATAATATCATACACCTCTCTCTCTCCCCCCCCCTTGAGAAGCATATCTATCTCTTTATAACAACTAGAGATTGCCAATGGTATATATAATTTCATACACCTCTCTCTCTCCCCCCCCCCTTGAGAAGCATATCTATCTCTTTATAACAACTAGAGATTGCCAATGGTATACATAATATCATACACCTCTCTCTCTCTCTCTCCCCCTTGAGAAGCATATCTATCTCTTTATAACAACAAGAGATTGCCAATGGTATATATAATATCACACACCTCTCTCTCTCTCTCTCCCCCTTGAGAAGCATATCTATCTCTTTATAACAACAAGAGATTGCCAATGGTATACATAATATCATACACCTCTCTCTCTCCCCCCCCTTGAGAAGCATATCTATCTCTTTATAACAACTAGAGACCGCCAATGGTATACATAATATCATACACCTCTATCTCTCTCTCTCCCCCTCTTGAGAAGCATATCTATCTCTGTATAACAACTAGAGATTGCCAATGGTATACATAATATCATACACCTCTCTCTCTCTCTCTCCCCCTTGAGAAGCATATCTATCTCTTTATAACAAATAGAGATTGCCAATGGTATACATAATATCATACACCTCTCTCTCTCTCTCTCCCCCTTGAGAAGCATATCTATCTCTTTATAACAACTAGAGACCGCCAATGGTATACACAATTGATGAACGAAGTGAATCACTGTATTGATGAAGAAGTTTCAGTGGCCGTGTGTGGGTGTGTGTGTGTGTATGTGTGTGTGTGGTTGGGTGTGTTATCGAAATACTAAATAACTGTAAAACATTTTTTAATGAAATTTTGAAGGAGTCATTTGGGATACCAAAGTGATGTTTTAACACAGCATTTGTATTTTATTTTGGATTATTAATAATTATTAAAACTAATTTTAATGTTTGATATTCAGTAGTTGAATTGGTTTTCGTAGTAAGCTATTGACTATGGTTGTCTTTAAAATGTCAGCTGGGATTTATCTGTGTTTCACTTTAGGGATTTTTATCCCCTATATGGGATATTTTGACTGCTTGTGGGATAAAATGGGATTGTGGGATAAAGTGGGATTTTTTAAAATCGGCATTACGTCTGCTAGTTTGCTTACAACTTACGACCAGAGCACCTTAGCAGTAGCACTTCTAGTGGATTTTCTCGCCGTACTGGCAGTTGCGGGGTTTCCCATTTTTTAACCTCGCTGTCCGCACCTATTATGATTTTATAAACGTCACAGAACGAAGACTGAATCATGTCAATTTCATGGCCGAGCCATGTTGGAATTAACAAGCAAACTATTTGCCATTATTTAGTACCTACTTCGTACTCTTTAGTACTACCATTAAAAATATTAGTACCTCTCACGTAAATAAATTATTTAATTTAGTTAATTCACCGTATCATTTAACCTATGTCGCATTGCTCAAAATCCTTTGAGGTACTAAAATGTGAAATACCTATAGGTAATTAGTAGATCTAAATAAGCTCTATCTAACGGTATAAATATTGTACTCTTACATTATTCAATAATCATATAATATTTAACATTAATTGTGTTGCAATGTTTAACAAATCAGTGGGAAAGTGTGGGATATGACGAGGGATTCTATAAGGGAGAGTCTGGGATAAAGTGGGATTTTTGTATCAGTGCGTGGCATATTTTTACCGTAGAGTGGAAACACTGCATATTTGTTTATAAATCACAAAAAATGTAAACACGTTTTCAACTATGAAGTTAGGTTATGTTTTGTTCCATACATTTTGTTATTTTGAAATAATTTAAAATGTGAGTGTTATGTAAATTGATAGTGTTTTGTCGTGTTTAAAACAATACTTAGCCTATATCTATTTAGATTCATTATTAGTTTATTTTTTCCTGGAAAAGTTCGATGTAAAAGCTAAGTGTTTGGACTAGTGATGATAAATTAATACAATAGGTTTTGGAATTTTTGAATCACTCGGACAGTATAACTCTGTAACACGACTGACTGTGATTGATAATCAAGCGTGTTGTAGTCCTATAGTAGTTTCTTTACATTGTGAACAAATTACTTGATGGCAGACTTACTAAACGATCATACGTGCAAACTATCTTTATTACATGTAATGTACCAAATAAGCCTCACTGTCACCTAATGACATGGGATTAAAGTTTTGTAATCTACCGGTCAGTAAAATAGTCTGGTTACAGTTTATATTTGTTTGCATTTTCTGTGGTTAATATTGATTTTCATAAAAAATCAAGATGTCCAAAACTCCTTAGTCCCAACCGTCTACATTGTTCAACTAATTACGATGTAGACAGATTGCCCTCCTGAAAAATTGTCATTAATGTAGATGTTGGATTTTGCTCTTAAATATCTCGTGCTGCGATTTCAGTAGCTTGTGTATTTAAATCCAAACTAACATATATTAATGATGTAAACATTTTTAAATTTAAGGTATGAATTTTATAAGATACTGTTATATAAATAAATCATTGAATACATTTGTTTACATTAAATGGGTTTAAAACAAGTATATTTCTGTATGTTTAACCCCCTGATTTTGGAGCTGGAAATTAATAGGTGTAATAATAATTGGCAACTTTTCCCACAGGTTATATATTTAAAACTCGTCGAAAACCATCCGGTGTCAAAAATATATTAGTCATTGGCCGAGTCATAAAAAAGCGTGAACAGGAGCTATGACCTGTGACCAAATAAACGCAATCAGTTTAATCTAATTTGCTAGGTACACACAGTGGTTTAAAGAGGTTAATTGCTCCACCTCAACCTCCAAGGTTAGATGGAAACGTATTCCGCAATTCTCTATTCATTGTTGCTAGATTAGGAAACCCCAGCATAGCTGCTATAGGCACGTTTTCCACAAGCGGGAATTTTGCGCAGGTTACCAGAAGGTTAGGATATAGCAGGAAAGGAAAGGGTGGGATGGGACAGGCAGCCAAATTGGCCTTTCAGAGTACCAACTCCCGTGCCTTGTGACAGCTGTGATCAGGCTCAATGTGGACCCGCTCTGCCCTCCAACTGGCCAACTCAACGGATGGGGTATCCATGTACAACAGCCAGGGACCATACATTCTCAGGTTGGGGACCAACCCCTGAGTTTCCGCCCCGAGCCGCTGCAAGTGGAGGGACCAAAGGTGAAAGGGAAGTTTGTCATAATGGACATCCAAAAAACTTCATATGTAATGACAATTTCATTTGCTGTACCCAATGTCAGCATCCAAACTGGTATAGACCAGTTTTAAGGTTGTCCTAGGACGAATATTCTCTATTGGTCAATGCTAACCCACCAAGTTTTAATAAAATTAATCAGTATACAAGAGATATATGTTTTTTATTTCTTATAAGAATCGGACAATATACTTAGTTTACTGCTGAATGGAAATTGAAATATTCTCCATAACCATTAGCCGAATAGCCTACTAACGAAATACTAATTTAACCGTGTGTGGATTGGAGTACTAATTTTTCATCTTTTAGAGCTTTTTATGGCAATGAGATAAAACTGTTGAAACCTGCTAAAAATATTTAAAGTTTATGGTACTAAGAAAGGTAAAAAACTGAAGTTTGGGATCTCTTAAGCCCTGTAATTTCTGAACCCAAATTTTTCTAAAAAATCAGGTGGTATATTTTATTAGAAACCTAATATAAACCACCAAATAAAAAATCCAAAGATTTCGAAAGCGGCTCCTCAAAACTGCTATATACTACGTTGTTGGGTACCAAAATATTATGGATACCTCTTTGTTCTTCCCTCAGGGCTCTGCCTTTACTATCACTCCCAACTTTTAATTTTAACGTATGATTCGTTGGATTTATTTTGTTAAAGCAGCATCTCCTGAAAGATGTCCCCACGTTTGATACGCCGCCCTACTCAACCATAGACCTCCACCGCACAGGAAAATTTTCTATGTTATTATTTACGCCTTTTTTAGTAATTTTAGAAAATTTTCAATTATACAAAAAATTGTTGTTATTTTCTTTTAACCCCGACCTTAGAGCTCCGCCTCGATGGCTTTAAAAGTTGCCTTGTTAAATTTATGGAGGAAAGATGATCCTTGGGTAAGCGTTCGGGAGTTCGGGTCAGCGTTCGGGTTGAGTACTACTAGCTGGTCAGACAGACATTATTCTGTCCTAACGTCACTGAATTTGTTTTATGTCAAAAATTCTCGTTCTTTTTCATGATGAGCTCGTTAGCTGCGCTCACTTGCCTATGTTTACATAGAGCTTGCTTCGGTATTGAAAATAAGTTGCTATTCAAATAGATTTATTATTTCTATAATAAACATATGTTTATATGCTTTTCAAGTTTGTTTAGATATCATCCTTATAACAGCTGTTTGATGAAACTAAATAACTAACATACAATCCCGACTTTGTTTTATGTATTTTTAGATAATGAAAATCACTTAATAATATCTTGCCATGACAACGTTAATATACACTAGGCAGAAATACGGATTTTAGCAATTCGAAATTTAAGTAATTGCACAACGCCATCTGTAGAGCCTGATATAAGCGTAGGTTATATTATATAAATCAAACAGGAAAGTTGGCCGGGCTGGTAAGGGCCCTCACTTGCATTTAGGGTGTAGACCAGAGCCTGTACAGACCTAAATTCAGCCCTGGCCGTCTGTATGCAGAACTTCAAACATGCTAGAATCCAGAATCATTGTCCTTGTCTCGTGTACATTCTATGTGCCTAAGAGTAAAAATATGTTATAGTCAATCAATACAAATGCTGAATTATTTTTACTCAATCCTATCCTACACTATAATATGAGTAAGGTTTGCATGCTCGCTTGCTTGGTTGATTGCTTGCAACTCTGATCTCAAAAACGGCTCCAACGATTTTCTTGAAAAATAACTAATGTGTCCTTCCAACTAATTGTGTTGTAAAACCTGATATCTGGGTTAAAAATAAGTTCTAGACATGTCCCATCCCCAAAAAAATCAAATAATGTAAAAAGCCGCTATGGAAAATGGAAAAAATCACATTGGGCTTTTAGAGATTAAAATAAAAGCAAAAGAGTCATAACAGCTGTTCAAAATCTTTCAGCAAACTCTCAAAGTTATACTCATATAGTTTAAGTACTACCTGGGGCTGAGATTTGCTAGGGAAAGGTCAATCTTGTTTATGACTTGGAGTTGTTTTTCACTATGTACCCTACTAACGAGCATTTTTGAGGTCACAACAGTTGTTATTATAATGCACCTTTGAGTCATTCTGGATATGACCACTCTACATGTAATCTTCATTCAAAGGATTTATTATCTGATTTTATGGAACCACATGGAACTCATGTTGTTTATGATTATTAACATGTGGTTTCCTGAGAGCAGAGATTAAAAGATTTGAGAGAAGATTACATATATAGAGTAATAATAATAATAATAATAATAAAAAGCTTTATTTTCACATATCAAAAGAAACATTACATAGTCAGTCAACAGCTGCACAACAATGGTCAACAATGACCGTCTGTTGGGTTGGCATAATTATAACGTCCATGCTCGTAATAAAATAGCTTTTTTCTACACTCCTGAAAACCCGATAACAAAATAAAAAACAAAAAAATATACATATGTTTAACCTATTTAAAACAAAGGAAGAGTCATTTGTACAAAGAACAGGCAGCAGTACTAAACAAATGGAAACCAAAAACAAACAAAAATGTTTTACAAAAGGCAAATTAGAAGCCTCCAACGTTCAAATGAACCAAATACCTTTATAATTTAATGCCCTGAATGGACCATTTGTTCCAAAAATATAGATTTTTCACTACAATTTTGCGCTGATATTTATGCATCTACATTTGTACAGAATCTATGACAGAAATAAAAATAGTTTTAGAAATTAAAGCATATACATACACAAATATATATTACTATTTGTACATAAATAATAATAAATGCGAAGAAAATTCACCTAACCTATGTTAAATTCTTGCACAAGTTCCCACCTATATCCCCAAGCCAATTTTAAATAAACGCCTAACTTTCGCCAATCCCTCCCATTTAAATAACCTTTAAATTCTTCAAAATCCAATTCATTTTTACCCATGCAATTGTTTCTGATATGCCTCAATATTGGGCACCGAGCAACAAAGTGAAAAACTGTTTCATCTTCTTGTAAATTACATAAAGTACATAAATAGTTTTGGCTATTCATCCACGGTTTATAATTTAAATTGATCAACTCCCCTCGGCACTTTATGATCCAGGAAATTATTTTAATGTCAAATTCATTATTTATGAAGCCTCTGGCCCCAAGGTCATAATCAAGCAATAGATTTTGCCTGTGATAAAAGGACGTGCGCGCTCTACCTACACATTCCGCATGCCAGGCTGCCCGCAGTGCGTTAGTCACTCTTATCAACTGCGACTCCACAACACCCGCTCTGTCCCCGTCCACTGCTTCCTGATTGAAATCTATAGACAAACCTACCTGACCTGCCAATCGTTTCCATTCTCGATGCCAATACACATTTTTATTTACAATTTCACTAAGCAAAACTCTCGGAAGCCGTTCCCTTGGCAAGCGTAATACTTTCGTAATATAGTTAATATTCATTTTGAGAGTGAACAAATGTAGCTTTTCAAAACCTGATTCAAGATAAATCGTATAGTTATGAGTGTTGTATGGGAGTCGAAAAATTCTTTTAATAAAAATCCTTTGAACAGCTTCTAATTTATCGTTTTCCAAAAAAAAACCAAATTTGACCTGCGTAACAAAGAATTGCCCGAATAATTACATTATAACACGAAAATTTTGTACTCAATGGAACTTTGCTATTACTAAGCAGTTTGTCCCACACAGAATTAACTGCTAATTTTGCAACCATGCTTTTTTCCCCAAGATGTCGGTCCCATGATAAGGTTGGTGTTAATAAAACCCCCAGATACTTGTATTCATTTACTACCTCAATTGGCTTATTTTTATACCACCACCTTTGATTGTTTTTCAACTTTCCCCCTTTTCTAAACACCATTATTTTTGATTTATTTAAATTTACTTGAAGATTCCACAAATCACAATAGACTTCCAGTCGCGTTATCATTTGTTGCAGAACCGTTGCAGTAGGAGCCAGCATCGCAATATCGTCAGCATACATTAATACATTAATTTTTTTTCCACCAAATATACAACCACCTTCTAGCATGTCCGGCAAATCATTTATGAATAAGGAAAATAAAGTGGGCGAACAAATGCATCCTTGTTTTAAACCAATTTTAGTGTCAAAACTTTCCGTCACACCCTCAGTACACCAAACTCGAACGTTGGTGCCATCATATAAATCTGTTAAAATATTTATCATTTTGGATGGAACGCCTAAACACGATAATTTAAAA
This sequence comes from Allygus modestus, assembly GCA_963675035.1. NCBI lineage: Eukaryota > Metazoa > Arthropoda > Insecta > Hemiptera > Cicadellidae > Allygus > Allygus modestus. The sequence goes on from OY776112.1 coordinate 354,994,157, forward strand.
AATAACGCCCATCAGTCTATTGTGTCGAATGCAGAGCTAAAATCAACAAAAAAACAAAATAAATTTTGTTTTTTCTCAGCCAGCCTAAGTTGAACCATAGTGGTCAAGTTGAAAATATTATCCACCGTGGAATACTGTTTCCTAAATCCCGCTTATATTCAGTAATGACATTATTTTCCTTTACCCAGTCCCCAATTCTCCTATTAAGCAGACTTGAAAAAACTTTTCCGATACAATCAATAAAAGACAAACCCCTGTAGTTTGCAACTGAATTCACGTCACCTTTTTTAAATAGCGGAAAAATTATAGATCTTCGCTACCTCACCTTTTTCGTACATAACATTATAAATAGTTAAGAGTTTACTTAAAAATAAATCTGATGCGTTTTTAAAAAATTCATAAGGCACTCGGTCAAACCCAGGAGCTTTGTTATTTTTAACTGTAGACAAAACCGCCTTCAGTTCATTCATAGTGAATTCAGTGTCCATCGCCTCGTTCCTTATCAACGGGGCCGCATAACTGACGCCAGCTGATACCAAAGGCGGGTTCAATAAATTTTGAAAGTGCCGTAAAAAGTCCTCACCTTTAATATTGCCAATTAATGTTTTGGGTTACATATATAGAGTAGTAAAATAAATCAAAGGGATATTGAGCTATAAATAACAACTGGAGTGACCTTAAAAATGTAGAAAAGAGGCAAATGAGTTATACAAATCTGATTATCAGTAGGGGGAAGTGGTGAAATATGCTCCAAGTCATCTAAACAAACTGACTGGCCTTCCCCCGAGCAAAGTTCGGCCCCCAGGTATCATATACTCTAATATGAGTAAGGTTTGCTTGTATGTTTGCTTGCTTGCGACACTGATCTCAAATACGGCTCCAACGATTTCCTTCAAATGTTCAAAATAACTAATTTCTGGGATAAAAATAAGTTCTAGACAGGCCTCATTCCCAGGAAATATCATTCAATGTAAAAAAACTAAAATGATAGGTTAAAAAAATTAACATTGGGCTTATGGAGTTTTAAATCAACACAAAATAATTTTATCAGCTGTTTATAATCAACCAGGGAATTGTCAAAGTATTTTTTTTTCTTTTTTCTTTTCTATCTTTTATTAGAGGCTTTGTATGAAATTACATGAAGCCTTAAGAGCTACGAACATAAATTATTATATTACAGTTCAAGTCCAAAATTTAATTGATTTCATCCGGTTTATGGTCACTTAAATAATTTTCTCGATTTTATATAAAAATTCTAAGACGTAACACTATAATTTTGAAAACACACTGAATTAATTTCAATTATATAAAGAGTTCTTATGTATGAAGTCCAAATATTATAATTCAAGTCCAAAACTTAATCAATTTCATCCGGTATATGGTCACTTAAATAATTTTCTTGATTTTGTGTAAAAATTCTAAGATGTAACACCATAATTTTGAGTTTTCTTCTTTAAGAATGTCATGTAAATCAGGAGGTATATGACAGTTACATCTTCTCAACATTTCATAGAGATAATTTCGATGTACTGAGTAGGCAGTGCAGTCCTTAAATATGTGTAGAATACTTTCGTGAGTTCCATCATTACATTTGAGACATTGTGGGGAGTCAATAGTAATACTCATGTTTTTTATGATTATTAACATGTGGTTTCCTGAGAACAGAGATTAAAAGATTTGAGTGAAGATTATATATATAGAGTAGTAAAATAAATGAAAGGGACATTGAGCTATAAATAACAAATGGAGGAACCTTAATAAAAATGTAGAAAAGAGGCAAATGAGTTATACAAATCTGATTATCAGTAGGGGAAAGTGATGAAATATTACTCCAAGTCATCTAAACTGACTGACTGGCCCTCCCCCGAGCAAAGCTGGGCCCCCCAGGTACTGTCGAGTTAAAACGGATATGAGAAACGTGTTACCACTCCAGTAGTCAGTAGTATTTCTTATTTACATTAGTCCTAAATTATCTGTTCTTGCCGTTGTGGAGTTAAAACGGATATGGGAATGTTGTTACCATTCCATTAGTAAAATGTTTGGCTTATTAATTATCTTTTCTTGCTGTTGTGGCGTTAAAACGGATAACAGAAGAGTGTTACCAATCCAGTACCTGCCTACATATCTTTAAAAATTCAGTCTTCGTTCATCCTCTTACGGGAAGAATGAGCGTACACCTAGTATCATACACCTCTCTCTCTCTCTCCCCCCCTTGAGAAGCATATCTATCTCTTTATAACAACTAGAGACCGCCAATGGTATACATAATATCATACACCTCTCTCTCTCTCCCCCCCCCAAGAAAAGCATATCTATCTCTTTATAACAACAAGAGACCGCCAATGGTATACATAATATCATACACCTCTCTCTCTCTCTCTCTCTCTCTCTCCCCCCCTTGAGAAGCATATCTATCTTTTTATAACAACTAGAGACCGCCAATGGTATATATAATATAGTACACCTCTCTCTCTCTCTCCCCCCCCTTGAGAAGCATATCTATATATATAACAACTAGAGACCACCAATGGTATACATAATATCATACACCTCTCTCTCTCCCCCCCTTGAGAAGCATATCTATCTCTTTATAACAACTAGAAACCGCCAATGGTATAAATAATATCATACACCTCACTCTCTCTCTCCCCCCCACTTGAGAAGCATATCTATCTCTTTATAACAACTAGAGACCGCCAATGGTATACATAATTTCATAAACCTCTCTCTCTCTCCCCCCCCTTGAGAAGCATATCTATCTCTTTATAACAACTAGAGACCGCCAATGGTATATATAATATCATACACCTCTCTCTCTCTCTCCCCCCCTTGAGAAGCATATCTACCTCTTTATAACAACTAGAGACCGCCAATGGTATACATAATATCATACACCTCTCTCTCTATCTCTCTCCCCCTTGAGAAGCATATCTATCTCTTTATAACAACTAGAGACCGCCAATGGTATACATAATATCATACACCTCTCTCTCTCCCCCCCCTTTGAGAAGCATATATATCTCTTTATAACAACTAGAGACAGCCAATGGTATACATAATATCATACACCTCTATCTCTCCCCCCCCCCCTTTGAGAAGCATATCTATCTCTTTATAACAACTAGAGACCGCCAATGGTATATATAATATCATAAACCTCTCTCTCTCTCCCCCCTTGAGAAGCATATCTATCTCTTTATAACAACTAGAGACCGCCAATGGTATACATAATATCAAACACCTCTCTCTCTCTGTCTCCCCCCTTGAGAAGCATATCTATCTCTTTATAACAACTAGAGACCGCCAATGGTATACATAATATTATACACCTCTCTCTCTCCCCCCCCTTTGAGAAGCATATCTATCTCTTTATAACAACTAGAGACCGCCAATGGTATATATAATATCATAAACCTCTCTCTCTCTCCCCCCCTTGAGAAGCATATCTATCTCTTTATAACAACTAGAGACCGCCAATGGTATACATAATATCAAACACCTCTCTCTCTCTCTCCCCCCTTGAGAAGCATATCTATCTCTTTATAACAACTAGAGACCGCCAATGGTATACATAATATCATACACCTCTCTCTCTCTCTCCCCCCCCTTGAGAAGCATATCTATCTCTTTATAACAACTAGAGACCGCCAATGGTACACAGAATATCATACACCTCTCTCTCTCTCCCCCCCTTGAGAAGCATATCTATCTCTTTATAACAACTAGAGTTCGCCAATGGTATACATAATATCATACACCTCTCTCTCTCTCCCCCCCTTGAGAAGCATATCTATCTCTTTATAACAACTAGAGACCGCCAATGGTATAAATAATAATATCATACAACTTTCTCTCTCTCTCTCTCCCCCCCTTGAGAAGCATATCTAACTCTTTATAACAACTAGAGACCGCCAATGGTATACATAATTTCATAAACCTCTCTCTCTCTCCCCCCCTTGAGAAGCATATCTATCTCTTTATAACAACTAGAGACCGCCAATGGTATATGTAATATCATACACCTCTCTCTCTCTCTCCCCCCCTTGAGAAGCATATCTACCTCTTTATAACAACTAGAGACCGCCAATGGTATACATAATATCATACACCTCTCTCTCTATCTCTCTCCCCCTTGAGAAGCATATCTATCTCTTTATAACAACTAGAGACCGCCAATGGTATACATAATATCATACACCTCTCTCTCTCCCCCCCCCTTTGAGAAGCATATATATCTCTTTATAACAACTAGAGACAGCCAATGGTATACATAATATCATACACCTCTCTCTCTCCCCCCCCTTTGAGAAGCATATCTATCTCTTTATAACAACTAGAGACCGCCAATGGTATATATAATATCATAAACCTCTCTCTCTCTCCCCCCCTTGAGAAGCATATCTATCTCTTTATAACAACTAGAGACCGCCAATGGTATACATAATATCAAACACCTCTCTATCTCTGTCTCCCCCCTTGAGAAGCATATCTATCTCTTTATAACAACTAGAGACCGCCAATGGTATACATAATATTATACACCTCTCTCTCTCCCCCCCCTTTGAGAAGCATATCTATCTCTTTATAACAACTAGAGACCGCCAATGGTATATATAATATCATAAACCTCTCTCTCTCTCCCCCCCTTGAGAAGCATATCTATCTCTTTATAACAAATAGAGACCGCCAATGGTATACATAATATCAAACACCTCTCTCTCTCTCTCCCCCCTTGAGAAGCATATCTATCTCTTTATAACAACTAGAGACCGCCAATGGTATACATAATATCATACACCTCTCTCTCTCTCTCCCCCCCCTTGAGAAGCATATCTATCTCTTTATAACAACTAGAGACCGCCAATGGTAAACAGAATATCATACACCTCTCTCTCTCTCCCCCCCTTGAGAAGCATATCTATCTCTTTATAACAACTAGTGTTCGCCAATGGTATACATAATATCATACACCTCTCTCTCTCTCCCCCCCTTGAGAAGCATATCTATCTCTTTATAACAACTAGAGACCACCAATGGTATAAAAAATAATATCATACAACTTTCTCTCTCTCTCTCTCCCCCCCTTGAGAAGCATATCTATCTCTTTATAACAACTAGAGACTGCCAATGGTATACATAATATCATACACCTCTCTCTCTCTCTCTCTCTCTCTACCCCTTGAGAAGCATATCTTTCTCTTTATAACAACTAGAGACCGCCAATGGTATACATAATATCAAACACCTCTCTCTCTCTTCCCCCCCTTGGGAAGCATATCTATCTCTTTATAACAACTAGAGACCGCCAATGGTATACATAATATCATACACCTCTCTCTCTCTCCCCCCCTTGAGAAGCATATCTATCTATTTATAACAACTAGAGACCGCCAATGGTATACATAATATCATACACCTCTCTCTCTCTCCCCCCCCTTGAGAAGCATATCTATCTCTTTATAACAACTAGAGACCGCCAATGGTATATATAATATCATACACCTCTCTCTCTCTCCCCCCCCCTTGAGAAGCATATCTATCTCATCATAAAAACTAGAGACCGCCAATGGTATACATAATATCATACACCTCTCTCTGTCTCCCCCCCTTGAGAAGCATATCTATCTCTTTATAACAACTAGAGACTGACAATGGTATACATAATATCATACACCTCTCTCTGTCTCCCCCCTTGAGAAGCATATCTATCTCTTTATAACAACTAGAAACCGCCAATGGTATACATAATATCATACACCTCTCTCTCTCTCCCCCCCTTGAGAAGCATATCTATCTCTTTATAACAACTAGAGACTGACAATGGTATACATAATATCATACACCTCTCTCTGTCTCCCCCCCTTGAGAAGCATATCTATCTCTTTATAACAACTAGAGACTGACAATGGTATACATAATATCATACACCTCTCTCTGTCTCCCCCCCTTGAGAAGCATATCTATCTCTTTATAACAACTAGAGACTGACAATGGTATACATAATATCATACACCTCTCTCTGTCTCCCCCCCTTGAGAAGCATATCTATCTCTTTATAACAACTAGAGACCGCCAATGGTATACATAATATTATACACCTCTGTCTCTCTCCCCCCCTTGAGAAGCATATCTATCTCTTTATAACAACTAGAGACCGCCAATGATATACATAATATCATACACCTCTCTCTCTCTCCCCCTTGAGAAGCATATCTATCTCTTTATAACAACTAGAGACCGCCAATGCTATACAGTATATAATATCATACACCTCTCTCTCTCCCTCTCCCCCCTTGAGAAGCATATCTATCTCTTTATAACAACAAGAGACCGCCAATGGTATGCATAATATCATACACCTCTCTCTCTCTCTCTCTCCCCCCCTTGAGAAGCATATCTATCTCTTTATAACAACTAGAGACCACCAATGGTTTACATAATATCATACACCTCTCTCTCTCTCCCCCCCTTGAGAAGCATATCTATCGCTTTATAACAACTAGACACAACCAATGGTATACAAAATATCATACACCTCTCTCTCTCTCCCCCCCTTGAGAAGCATATCTATCTCTTTATAACAACAAGAGACCGCCAATGGTATACATAATATCATACACCTCTCTCTCTCTCGCCCCCTTGAGAAGCATATCTATCGCTTTATAACAACTAGACACAACCAATGGTATACAAAATATCATACACCTCTCTCTCTCTCCCCCCCTTGAGAAGCATATCTATCTCTTTATAACAACTAGAGACCACCAATGGTATACATAATATCATACACCTCTCTCTCTCCCCCCCCCAAGAAAAGCATATCTATCTCTTTATAACAACAAGAGACCGCCAATGGTATACATAATATCATACACCTCTCTCTCTCGCCCCCTTGAGAAGCATATCTATCGCTTTATAACAACTAGACACAACCAATGGTATACAAAATATCATACACCTCTCTCTCTCTCCCCCCCTTGAGAAGCATATCTATCTCTTTATAACAACTAGAGACCACCAATGGTATACATAATATCATACACCTCTCTCTCTCTCCCCCCCTTGAGAAGCATATCTATATCTATATAACAACTAGAGACTGACAATGGTATACATAATATCATACACCTCTCTCTGTCTCCCCCCTTGAGAAGCATATCTATCTCTTTATAACAACTAGAAACCGCCAATGGTATACATAATATCATACACCTCTCTCTCTCTCCCCCCCTTGAGAAGCATATCTATCTCTTTATAACAACTAGAGACTGACAATGGTATACATAATATCATACACCTCTCTCTGTCTCCCCCCCTTGAGAAGCATATCTATCTCTTTATAACAACTAGAGACTGACAATGGTATACATAATATCATACACCTCTCTCTGTCTCCCCCCCTTGAGAAGCATATCTATCACTTTATAACAACTAGAGACTGACAATGGTATACATAATATCATACACCTCTCTCTGTCTCCCCCCCTTGAGAAGCATATCTATCTCTTTATAACAACTAGAGACCGCCAATGGTATACATAATATTATACACCTCTCTCTCTCTCCCCCCCTTGAGAAGCATATCTATCTCTTTATAACAAGTAGAGACCGCCAATGATATACATAATATCATACACCTCTCTCTCTCTCCCCCTTGAGAAGCATATCTATCTCTTTATAACAACTAGAGACCGCCAATGCTATACAGTATATAATATCATACACCTCTCTCTCTCCCTCTCCCCCCTTGAGAAGCATATCTATCTCTTTATAACAACAAGAGACCGCCAATGGTATGCATAATATCATACACCTCTCTCTCTCTCTCTCTCCCCCCCTTGAGAAGCATATCTATCTCTTTATAACAACTAGAGACCACCAATGGTATACATAATATCATACACCTCTCTCTCTCTCCCCCCCTTGAGAAGCATATCTATCGCTTTATAACAACTAGACACAACCAATGGTATACAAAATATCATACACCTCTCTCTCTCTCCCCCCCTTGAGAAGCATATCTATCTCTTTATAACAACAAGAGACCGCCAATGGTATACAAAATATCATACACCTCTCTCTCTCTCGCCCCCTTGAGAAGCATATCTATCGCTTTATAACAACTAGACACAACCAATGGTATACAAAATATCATACACCTCTCTCTCTCTCCCCCCCTTGAGAAGCATATCTATCTCTTTATAACAACTAGAGACCACCAATGGTATACATAATATCATACACCTCTCTCTCTCCCCCCCCCAAGAAAAGCATATCTATCTCTTTATAACAACAAGAGACCGCCAATGGTATACATAATATCATACACCTCTCTCTCTCTCGCCCCCTTGAGAAGCATATCTATCGCTTTACAACAACTAGACACAACCAATGGTATACAAAATATCATACACCTCTCTCTCTCTCCCCCCCTTGAGAAGCATATCTATCTCTTTATAACAACTAGAGACCACCAATGGTATACATAATATCATACACCTCTCTCTCTCTCTCCCCTTTGAGAAGCATATCTATATCTATATAACAACTAGAGACCGCATATGGTATACATAATATCATACACCTCTCTTTCTCTCTCTCCCCCTTGAGAAGCATATCTATCTCTTTAGAACAACTAGAGACCACCAATGTTATACATAATATCATACACCTCTCTCTCTCTCTCTCTCCCCCCCTTGAGAAGCATATCTATCTTTTTATAACAACTAGAGACCGCCAATGGTATATATAATATCATACACCTCTCTCTCTCTCTCCCCCCCCTTGAGAAGCATATCTATATATATAACAACTAGAGACCACCAATGGTATACATAATATCATACACCTCTCTCTCTCTCCCCCCCCTTGAGAAGCATATCTATCTCTTTATAACAACTAGAAACCACCAATGGTATACATAATATCATACACCTCACTCTCTCTCTCCCCCCCACTTGAGAAGCATATCTATCTCTTTATAACAACTAGAGACCGCCAATGGTATATATAATATCATACACTTCTCTCTCTCTCTCCCCCCCTTGAGAAGCATATCTACCTCTTTATAACAACTAGAGACCGCCAATGGTATACATAATATCATACACCTCTCTCTCTATCTCTCTCCCCCTTGAGAAGCATATCTATCTCTTTATAACAACTAGAGACCGCCAATGGTATACATAATATCATACACCTCTCTCTCTCCCCCCCCCTTTGAGAAGCATATATATCTCTTTATAACAACTAGAGACAGCCAATGGTATACATAATATCATACACCTCTCTCTCTCCCCCCCCCCTTTGAGAAGCATATCTATCTCTTTATAACAACTAGAGACCGCCAGTGGAATATATAATATCATAAACCTCTCTCTCTCTCCCCCCCTTGATAAGCATATCTATCTCTTTATAACAACTAGAGACCGCCAATGGTATACATAATATCAAACACCTCTCTCTCTCTGTCTCCCCCCTTGAGAAGCATATCTATCTCTTTATAACAACTAGAGACCGCCAATGCTATACATAATATTATACACCTCTCTCTCTCCCCCCCCCTTTGAGAAGCATATCTATCTCTTTATAACAACTAGAGACCGCCAATGGTATATATAATATCATAAACCTCTCTCTCTCTCCCCCCCTTGAGAAGCATATTTATCTCTTTATAACAACTAGAGACCGCCAATGGTATACATAATATCAAACACCTCTCTCTCTCTCTCCCCCCTTGAGAAGCATATCTATCTCTTTATAACAACTAGAGACCGCCAATGGTATACATAATATCAAACACCTCTCTCTCTCTCTCTCCCCCCTTGAGAAGCATATTTATCTCTTTATAACAACTAGAGACCGCCCATGGTATACATAATATCATACACCTCTCTCTCTCCCCCCCCTTTTTGAGAAGCATATATATCTCTTTATAACAACTAGAGACAGCCAATGGTATACATAATATCATACAACTCTCTCTCTCCCCCCGCCCCTTTGAGAAGCATATCTATCTCTTTATAACAACTAGAGACCGCCAATGGTATATATAATATCATAAACCTCTCTCTCTCTCCCCCCCTTGAGAAGCATATCTATCTCTTTATAACAACTAGAGACCGCCAATGGTATATATAATATCATAAACCTCTCTCTCTCTCCCCCCCTTGAGAAGCATATCTATCTCTTTATAACAACTAGAGAAGTCGCCAATGGTATACAGAATATCATACACCTCTCTCTCTCTCCCCCCCTTGAGAAGCATATCTATCTCTTTATAACAACTAGAGTTCGCCAATGGTATACATAATATCATACACCTCTCTCTCTCTCCCCCCTTGAGAAGCATATCTATCTCTTTATAACAACTAGAGACCGCCAATGGTATACATAATATCATACAACTTTCTCTCTCTCTCTCTCCCCCCCTTGAGAAGCATATCTATCTCTTTATAACAACTAGAGACTGCCAATGGTATACATAATATCATACACCTCTCTCTCTCTCTCTCTACCCCTTGAGAAGAATATCTTTCTCTTTATAACAACTAGAGACCGCCAATGGTATACATAATATCATACACCTCTCTCTCTCTCCCCCCCCCTTGGGAAGCATATCTATCTCTTTATAACAACTAGAGACCGCCAATGGTATACATAATATCATACACCTCTCTCTCTCTCTCCCCCCTTGAGAAGCATATCTATCTCTTTATAACAACTAGAGACTGACAATGGTATACATAATATCATACACCTCTCTCTCTCTCTCTCCCCCTTGAGAAACATATCTATCTATTTATAACAACTAGAGACCGCCAATGGTATACATAATATCATACACCTCTCTCTCTCTCCCCCCCCTTGAGAAGCATATCTATCTCTTTATAACAACTAGAGACCGCCAATGGTATATATAATATCATACACCTCTCTCTCTCTCACCCCCCTTGAGAAGCATATCTATCTCATTATAAAAACTAGAGACCGCCAATGGTATACATAATATCATACACCTCTCTCTGTCTCCCCCCCTTGAGAAGCATATCTATCTCTTTATAACAACTAGAAACCGCCAATGGTATACATAATATCATACACCTCTCTCTCTCTCCCCCCCTTGAGAAGCATATCTATCTCTTTATAACAACTAGAGACTGACAATGGTACACATAATATCATACACCTCTCTCTGTCTCCCCCCCTTGAGAAGCATATATATCTCTTTATAACAACTAGAGACTGACAATGGTATACATAATATCATACACCTCTCTCTGTCTCCCCCCCTTGAGAAGCATATCTATCTCTTTATAACAACTAGAGACCGCCAATGGTATACATAATATTATAAACCTCTCTCTCTCTCCCCCCCTTGAGAAGCATATCTATCTCTTTATAACAACTAGAGACCGCCAATGGTATACATAATATCATACACCTCTCTCTCTCTCCCCCTTGAGAAGCATATCTATCTCTTTATAACAACTAGAGACCGCCAATGGTATACATAATAACATACACCTCTCTCTCTCTCCCCCCATCGAGAAGCATATCTAACTCTTTATAACAACTAGAGACCGCCAATGGTATACAGTATATAATATCATACACCTCTCTCTGTCTCCCCCCCTTGAGAAGCATATCTATCTCTTTATAACAACTAGAGACTGACAATGGTATACATAATATCATACACCTCTCTCTGTCTCCCCCCCTTGAGAAGCATATCTATCACTTTATAACAACTAGAGACTGACAATGGTATACATAATATCATACACCTCTCTCTGTCTCCCCCCCTTGAGAAGCATATCTATCTCTTTATAACAACTAGAGACCGCCAATGGTATACATAATATTATACACCTCTCTCTCTCTCCCCCCCTTGAGAAGCATATCTATCTCTTTATAACAACTAGAGACCGCCAATGATATACATAATATCATACACCTCTCTCTCTCTCCCCCTTGAGAAGCATATCTATCTCTTTATAACAACTAGAGACCGCCAATGCTATACAGTATATAATATCATACACCTCTCTCTCTCCCTCTCCCCCCTTGAGAAGCATATCTATCTCTTTATAACAACAAGAGACCGCCAATGGTATGCATAATATCATACACCTCTCTCTCTCTCTCTCTCCCCCCCTTGAGAAGCATATCTATCTCTTTATAACAACTAGAGACCACCAATGGTATACATAATATCATACACCTCTCTCTCTCTCCCCCCCTTGAGAAGCATATCTATCGCTTTATAACAACTAGACACAACCAATGGTATACAAAATATCATACACCTCTCTCTCTCTCCCCCCCTTGAGAAGCATATCTATCTCTTTATAACAACAAGAGACCGCCAATGGTATACAAAATATCATACACCTCTCTCTCTCTCGCCCCCTTGAGAAGCATATCTATCGCTTTATAACAACTAGACACAACCAATGGTATACAAAATATCATACACCTCTCTCTCTCTCCCCCCCTTGAGAAGCATATCTATCTCTTTATAACAACTAGAGACCACCAATGGTATACATAATATCATACACCTCTCTCTCTCCCCCCCCCAAGAAAAGCATATCTATCTCTTTATAACAACAAGAGACCGCCAATGGTATACATAATATCATACACCTCTCTCTCTCTCGCCCCCTTGAGAAGCATATCTATCGCTTTACAACAACTAGACACAACCAATGGTATACAAAATATCATACACCTCTCTCTCTCTCCCCCCCTTGAGAAGCATATCTATCTCTTTATAACAACTAGAGACCACCAATGGTATACATAATATCATACACCTCTCTCTCTCTCTCCCCTTTGAGAAGCATATCTATATCTATATAACAACTAGAGACCGCATATGGTATACATAATATCATACACCTCTCTTTCTCTCTCTCCCCCTTGAGAAGCATATCTATCTCTTTAGAACAACTAGAGACCACCAATGTTATACATAATATCATACACCTCTCTCTCTCTCTCTCTCCCCCCCTTGAGAAGCATATCTATCTTTTTATAACAACTAGAGACCGCCAATGGTATATATAATATCATACACCTCTCTCTCTCTCTCCCCCCCCTTGAGAAGCATATCTATATATATAACAACTAGAGACCACCAATGGTATACATAATATCATACACCTCTCTCTCTCTCCCCCCCCCTTGAGAAGCATATCTATCTCTTTATAACAACTAGAAACCACCAATGGTATACATAATATCATACACCTCACTCTCTCTCTCCCCCCCACTTGAGAAGCATATCTATCTCTTTATAACAACTAGAGACCGCCAATGGTATATATAATATCATACACTTCTCTCTCTCTCTCCCCCCCTTGAGAAGCATATCTACCTCTTTATAACAACTAGAGACCGCCAATGGTATACATAATATCATACACCTCTCTCTCTATCTCTCTCCCCCTTGAGAAGCATATCTATCTCTTTATAACAACTAGAGACCGCCAATGGTATACATAATATCATACACCTCTCTCTCTCCCCCCCCCTTTGAGAAGCATATATATCTCTTTATAACAACTAGAGACAGCCAATGGTATACATAATATCATACACCTCTCTCTCTCCCCCCCCCCTTTGAGAAGCATATCTATCTCTTTATAACAACTAGAGACCGCCAGTGGTATATATAATATCATAAACCTCTCTCTCTCTCCCCCCCTTGATAAGCATATCTATCTCTTTATAACAACTAGAGACCGCCAATGGTATACATAATATCAAACACCTCTCTCTCTCTGTCTCCCCCCTTGAGAAGCATATCTATCTCTTTATAACAACTAGAGACCGCCAATGCTATACATAATATTATACACCTCTCTCTCTCCCCCCCCCTTTGAGAAGCATATCTATCTCTTTATAACAACTAGAGACCGCCAATGGTATATATAATATCATAAACCTCTCTCTCTCTCCCCCCCTTGAGAAGCATATTTATCTCTTTATAACAACTAGAGACCGCCAATGGTATACATAATATCAAACACCTCTCTCTCTCTCTCCCCCCTTGAGAAGCATATCTATCTCTTTATAACAACTAGAGACCGCCAATGGTATACATAATATCAAACACCTCTCTCTCTCTCTCTCCCCCCTTGAGAAGCATATTTATCTCTTTATAACAACTAGAGACCGCCCATGGTATACATAATATCATACACCTCTCTCTCTCCCCCCCCTTTTTGAGAAGCATATATATCTCTTTATAACAACTAGAGACAGCCAATGGTATACATAATATCATACAACTCTCTCTCTCCCCGCCCCTTTGAGAAGCATATCTATCTCTTTATAACAACTAGAGACCGCCAATGGTATATATAATATCATAAACCTCTCTCTCTCTCCCCCCCTTGAGAAGCATATCTATCTCTTTATAACAACTAGAGACCGCCAATGGTATATATAATATCATAAACCTCTCTCTCTCTCCCCCCCTTGAGAAGCATATCTATCTCTTTATAACAACTAGAGAAGTCGCCAATGGTATACAGAATATCATACACCTCTCTCTCTCTCCCCCCCTTGAGAAGCATATCTATCTCTTTATAACAACTAGAGTTCGCCAATGGTATACATAATATCATACACCTCTCTCTCTCTCCCCCCTTGAGAAGCATATCTATCTCTTTATAACAACTAGAGACCGCCAATGGTATACATAATATCATACAACTTTCTCTCTCTCTCTCTCCCCCCCTTGAGAAGCATATCTATCTCTTTATAACAACTAGAGACTGCCAATGGTATACATAATATCATACACCTCTCTCTCTCTCTCTCTACCCCTTGAGAAGAATATCTTTCTCTTTATAACAACTAGAGACCGCCAATGGTATACATAATATCATACACCTCTCTCTCTCTCCCCCCCCTTGGGAAGCATATCTATCTCTTTATAACAACTAGAGACCGCCAATGGTATACATAATATCATACACCTCTCTCTCTCTCTCCCCCCTTGAGAAGCATATCTATCTCTTTATAACAACTAGAGACTGACAATGGTATACATAATATCATACACCTCTCTCTCTCTCTCTCCCCCTTGAGAAACATATCTATCTATTTATAACAACTAGAGACCGCCAATGGTATACATAATATCATACACCTCTCTCTCTCTCCCCCCCCTTGAGAAGCATATCTATCTCTTTATAACAACTAGAGACCGCCAATGGTATATATAATATCATACACCTCTCTCTCTCTCACCCCCCTTGAGAAGCATATCTATCTCATTATAAAAACTAGAGACCGCCAATGGTATACATAATATCATACACCTCTCTCTGTCTCCCCCCCTTGAGAAGCATATCTATCTCTTTATAACAACTAGAAACCGCCAATGGTATACATAATATCATACACCTCTCTCTCTCTCCCCCCCTTGAGAAGCATATCTATCTCTTTATAACAACTAGAGACTGACAATGGTACACATAATATCATACACCTCTCTCTGTCTCCCCCCCTTGAGAAGCATATATATCTCTTTATAACAACTAGAGACTGACAATGGTATACATAATATCATACACCTCTCTCTGTCTCCCCCCCTTGAGAAGCATATCTATCTCTTTATAACAACTAGAGACCGCCAATGGTATACATAATATTATAAACCTCTCTCTCTCTCCCCCCCTTGAGAAGCATATCTATCTCTTTATAACAACTAGAGACCGCCAATGGTATACATAATATCATACACCTCTCTCTCTCTCCCCCTTGAGAAGCATATCTATCTCTTTATAACAACTAGAGACCGCCAATGGTATACATAATAACATACACCTCTCTCTCTCTCCCCCCATCGAGAAGCATATCTAACTCTTTATAACAACTAGAGACCGCCAATGGTATACAGTATATAATATCATACACCTGTCTCTCTCTCTCTCCCCCCCTTGAGAAGCATATCTATCTCTTAATAACAACTAGAGACTGACAATGGTATACATAATATCATACACCTCTCTCTCTCTCTCTCTCCCCCTTGAGAAGCATATCTATCTATTTATAACAATTAGAGACCGCCAATGGTATACATAATATCATACACCTCTCTCTCTCTCCCCCCCCCTTGAGAAGCATATCTATCTCTTTATAACAACTAGAGACCGTCAATAGTATATATAATATCATACACCTCTCTCTCTCTCTCCCCCCCCCCTTGAGAAGCATATCTATCTCATTATAAAAACTAGAGACCGCCAATGGTATACATAATATCATACACCTCTCTTTGTCTCCCCCCCTTGAGAAGCATATCTATCTCTTTATAACAACTAGAGACTGACAATGGTATACATAATATCATACACCTCTCTCTGTCTCCCCCCCTTGAGAAGCATATCTATCTCTTTATAACAACTAGAGACCGCCAATGGTATACATAATATTATACACCTCTCTCTCTCTCCCCCCCTTGAGAAGCATATCTATCTCTTTATAACAACTAGAGACTGACAATGGAATACATAATATCATACACCTCTCTCTGTCTCCCCCCCTTGAGAAGCATATCTATCTCTTTATAACAACTAGAGACTGACAATGGTATACATAATATCATACACCTCTCTCTGTCTCCCCCCCTTGAGAAGCATATCTATCTCTTTATAACAACTAGAGACCGCCAATGGTATACATAATATTATACACCTCTCTCTCTCTCCCCCCCTTGAGAAGCATATCTATCTCTTTATAACAACTAGAGACCGCCAATGATATACATAATATCATACACCTCTCTCTCTCTCCCCCTTGAGAAGCATATCTATCTCTTTATAACAACTAGAGACCGCCAATGCTATACAGTATATAATATCATACACCTCTCTCTCTCCCTCTCCCCCCTTGAGAAGCATATCTATCTCTTTATAACAACTAGAGACCGCCAATGGTATACATAATATCATACACCTCTCTCTCTCTCTCTCTCTCTCCCCCCCCCTTGAGAAGCATATCTATCTCTTTATAACAACTAGAGACCACCAATGGTATACATAATATCATACACATCTCTCTCTCTCTCTCCCCCCCTTGAGAAGCATATCTATATCTATATAACAACTAGAGACCGCCAATGGTATACATAATAACATAAACCTCTCTCTCCCTCTCCCCCTTGAGAAGCATATCTATCTCTTTATAACAACTAGAGACCGCCAATGGTATATATAATATCATACACCTCTCTGTCTCTCTCTCCCCCTTGAGAAGCATATCTAGCTCTTTATAACAACTAGAGACCGCCAATGGTATACATAATATCATACACCTCTATCTCTCTCCCCCCCCTCGAGAAGCATATCTATCTCTTTATAACAACTAGAGACCGCCAATAGTATATATAATATCATACACCTCTCTCTCTCTCTCCTCCCTTGAGAAGCATATCTATCTCTTTATAACAACTAGAGACCGCCAATGGTATACATAATATCATACACCTCTCTCTCTCTCCCCCCCATTGAGAAGCATATCTAACTCTTTATAACAACTAGAGACCGCCAATGGTATACAGTATATAATATCATACACATGTCTCTCTCTCTCTCCACCCCCTTGAGAAGCATATCTATCTCTTTATAACAACTAGAGACCGCCAACGGTATCTATAATATCATACACCTCTCTCTCTCTCCCCCCTTGAGAAGCATATCTATCTCTTTATAACAACTAGAGACGGCCAATGGTATACATAATATCATACACCTCTCTCTCTCTCCCCCCCTTGAGAAGCATATCTATCTCTTTATAACAACTAGAGACTGTCAATGGGATACATATTATCATACACCTCTCTCTCTCTATCTCTTTATAACAACTAGAGACCGCCTGGTATACATAATATCATACACCTCTCTCTCTCTCTCTCTCCCCCCTTGAGATGCATATCTATCTCTTTATAACAACTAGAGACCGCCAATGGTTTATATAATATCATACACCCCTCTCTCTCTATCCCCCCCTTGAGAAGCATATCTATCTCTTTATAACAACTAGAGACCGCCAATGGTATACATAACATCATACACCTCTCTCTCTCTCCCTCTTGAGAAGCATATCTATCTCTTTATAACAACTAGAGATCGCCAATGGTATACAGTATATAATATCATACACCTCTCTCTCTCTCCCCCCCTTAAGAAGCATATCTATCTCTTTATAACAACTTGAGACCGCCAATGGTATACATAATATCATACACCTCTCTCTCCCCCCCCCCTTGAGAAGCATATCTATCTCTTTATAACAACTAGAGACCGCCAATGGTATACATAATATCATACACCTCTTACTCTCTCCTCCCCTTGAGAAGCATATCTATCTCTTTATAACAACTAGAGACCGCCAATGGTATACATAATATTATACACCTCTCTCTCTCTCTCTCCCCCTTGAGAAGCATATCTATCTCTTTATAACAACTAGAGACCGCCAATGGTATACAGTATATAATATCATACACCTCTCCCTCTCTCCCCCCCTTTAGAAGCATATCTATCTCTTTATAACAACTAGAGACCGCCAATGGTATATATAATATCATACACCTCTCTCTCTCTCTCTCTCCCCCCTTGAGAAGTATATCTATCTCTTTATAACAACTAGAGACCGCCAATGGTATATATAATATCATACACCTCTCTCTCTCTCCCCCCCCTTGAGAAGCATATCTATCTCTTTATAACAACTAGAGACCGCCAATGGTATACATAATATCATACACCTCTCTCTCTCTCTCCCCCTTGAGAAGTATATCTATCTCTTTATAACAACTAGAGACCGCCAATGGTATATATAATATCATACACCTCTCTCTCTCTCTCCCCCCTTGAGAAGCATATCTATCTCTTTATAACAACTAGAGACCGCCAATGGTATATATAGTATCATACACCTCTCTCTCTCTCTCTCTCCCCCTTGAGAAGCATATCTTTCTCTTTATAACAACTAGAGACCGCCAATGGTATACAGTATATAATATCATACACCTCTCTCTCTCCCTCTCCCCCCTTGAGAAGCATATCTATCTCTTTATAACAACTAGAGACCGCCAATGGTATACATAATATCATACACCTCTCTCTCTCTCTCTCCCCCCCCCCTTGAGAAGCATATCTATCTCTTTATAACAACTGGAGACCGGCAATGGTATACATAATATCATTCGCCTGTCTCTCTCTCCCCCCCTTGAGAAGCATATCTATCTCTTTATAACAACTAGAGACCGCCAATGGTATACATAATATCATACACCTCTCTCTCTCTCTCTCTCTCCCCCCTTGAGAAGCATATCTATCTCTTTATAACAACTAGAGACCGCCAATGGTATATATAATATCATACGCCTGTCTCTCTCTCCCCCCCTTGAGAAGCATATCTATCTCTTTATAACAACTGGAGACCGGCAATGGTATACATAATATCATACGCCTGCCTCTCTCTCCCCCCCTTGAGAAGCATATCTATCTCTTTATAACAACTAGAGACCGCCAATGGTATACATAATATCATACACCTCTCTCTCTCTCTCTCTCTCTCTCTCTCCCCCCTTGAGAAGCATATCTATCTCTTTATAACAACTTGAGACCGCCAATGGTATATATAATATCATACACCTCTCTCTTTTTCCCCCCCTTGAGAAGCATATCTATCTCTTTATAACAACTAGACACCGCCTATGGTATACAGTATATAATATCATACACCTCTCTCTCTCTCCCCCCCCTTGAGAAGCATATCTATCTCTCTCTTCTACCCCCCCCCCCCCCTCCGAGAAGGGTATTACTATTCCAGTAGTCAGTAATATTCCTATTTATGAATCATATGTTCTTACATATTTATTTGAATAACGCAGCTGTTTATTAAATGAAAAGCATAACTAAAAGTAGAACGCATGTTCCTATAAGGATAACATGTAAACTTTGAAAGCCAAAAGGACATAGCCCTACACACCCAAACACAAAATTATTTATTCGATACATCTCCTAATAGTACTAAATAAGTGTGCCAAGTTTCATAATCCTACGATGCCACATATCCGAGAAATCGGTACCACAAAAATTGCCTTAGCCTATTATATAGGTTAGTAGCGAGGTGAGAGCCAAATAACTATTACTATTACCAGTTCTGCTGCTGCACCCGCGGTACGATAAGGAGCTAAAGGGGACGATACTCTTCCAGGCAGAGGACAAATTACCCACCAACTGGGGCGCAGGAATTTCTGATGCGGTTGTCGCTAAACACAGGCGGGCTGGACACGGGGCCCCCATAACAACAACCTTTGGGTGTTTTGTCCCATCAAGGAGTTTCTTGTAACTTACAGTTTTCATTTACACTATCATTAGTTCCTCCGTACAATAACAAGCAGCCATTTACTTCCATTTTATCTACTACATGATCAAACCCATCAATGACGTTATTCGAGGTCGTATTCGATTGTGATGATAAATGTGATGATCACATTTACCATCACAATGTGAGAGAGCTCTTGAGCAGACGCAAACATACATAAGTCTGTGGATTGGCGATTTTCTCTGGTAAAGCGGCCACTCTAATAATAACTTCATTATAGTTTATAACATATTGTAGTTTATTATATTAATAAATTTCTTTATTGATGTAGGACAATATATGCTTAGAATGCGTCAGTAATGTCCAGGGTTGAGTTTCGTTGAAACAACGCAACATTATCAAGTTGCAAAAACAGATTAAAGGGGAGTACGTAGCGAACGGAAATATGATTTCAAATTCGGTATTTTAAAGGTTGCCGATTCAAGTTCCGATTTCCCTTTATGTTCCGATAAGGGGTTTCAGTTTAGTACATGTTGTAAAGTTCCAAAGGACAAAATCGTCCGAAGAAAAGATTAACCCCACTTTATGGAAATTCAGTGGCGTAACTGATTTGTTTGGGACCCCCCATCTAACATATTCGTACAGTTTCAACTTATCCCTATCCATTTCCTAGATTTTGGGATAAGGAGGTTTCCTAACCTCCAGTTACATAACGTCGGTTCCAACATTGTTTACTTTTAGCCACAATTGTGATTTAAAAACGCCAATATGTTATTATTTAAGCTATAATGTTTTAAATAAAGCTTCGTCTCGTCTATGAAGTGTAAAATACCTAATAGTTAATTCAACAAGTGTCAAAACATAAAGCTTTGTAACGTTCTGAGCCCAGGACCTAGATCTGCAACTCGCTCATCCTGTTCCTATCAAAATGTGGAAAAGGTATTTGGAGTGGATTCAGATTCAGTCTGGAATAAAATCCAATTAGTTAAAACTAGCAGAGTACCCGTCCTTCGTACGGGTTGTATATAAATGGTAGGTTAACTAAAAAAAATAACAACCCACATCATTTTACAATATTAAAATTACATTTTACACTTTTAAAGTAGAATTAAATTAATGTTAACGAAATATACTATGGCAGATAGTTCGGGTACTGTTGCCAAGTCGAGGAACTTTGTCGGGTAGTGAACGGTGTGTTTTTTTCAATTCCAAATCGGTAAACGTAACACTTTGGATTTGCTTTTAGAAATAAAAGAACTCAAGTACAAACAAATATTAAGCCTGTTTAATTTAACACTTTAAATACTTTGATACATTTAATCTTTACATTCCAATAAATTAATAGTAATGTAACGTAACATTAAGCTTTAAAAACATTGACAAACCACTTTTAAAATCACCATTTTTGCCAGGTGCTGTTTTCATTATAATTGTAAATAAACAATTTAAACTTGGAAAATCATATGTTTTAAAAACATATGACTACTTGATTTTACTTAAATAAATGTAAATCAATATATATGCAACTGTTCTAGCAGTGGTCATAGTTAAATGAACGGTGTTAAATATTGTATATGTTCGTTCCTCCCTTTGGAGTAGACCTACATTTGCGTTGATCTCCGTTGCTTGTTCACCGGTGGACGTGAGGATGGCACAATCACAGAGCCAGGCACTTCCCAGATTAAACTGTTTATGAACCTCGGTGTAACAAACTGTCAATCAGTAAATCCTATGATTCATCGATTGTGCCGAGTGAAGGATAGATGTTTGTGAGACTTTATTTGTTTTTCAATGTCCCAATCTCAACTTTTAAAAGGGCATAAGAAAACTGCTCAACCCCTTAATCTTTTCCAAAATACATATTCATATTTACTGTTAAGTTCAGACGCTCAGTGGTCGGCTACATAAAATATATTTTTAGAGAGGCGTAGACTCGTCCACTCATGCACACTTACGACAAAGGGTCTGTGTAAAATCTCCAGAGAACAACACCGTGACTCCCCATGATGTTGTTTCTTATTCCCTTTAAGGCATCAAATTTCAACTCTCCTGGTTGAGAAGTTGGTGTGTTATGACTAACACGCTTATATTAAAGGCCATTGGGCCAGAGTCCTTAAGTATATTTGTATCTGGAGTAGGTAAATGTCTGCACTGTAAAGTGATCACTATGTCAGTGAATGCATGAGTCTGACAAATATAGATTTAGATCATATATCCACTGTTTATACTTATGTTATTTATTACCAATCTTCACTCAACGTTTTAAAAAATAACAACAACACCTGTTTATAGAATAACTATGTCATCATCTGGTTCAATATAAATAAATGCTTTGTCCATAAGAGTAGCATAGGATCTTTAAAACCCTATGGGGCAGTGTCCTAAGGTAATTTAAACAATCCAATTAGCCTAAAACCTTCTAACGCAAATATAGAACATAAAAAAAGTTGCTTAAAAAAGGTAACCCGTTTTCCTGTGAAAAGCGAACAAAACATGACCAAAACCGCACAAAATCACGTTTTTGGGCGGCCGCCATTATTTTTTTAAAAGGCGTATGTCAGTTTAAAGTGCCCTAAAACCTGCTCACGCATATATAGAACAAAGAAACAAAGTTTCATTAATGTCAGTTCTTATTTTATTATTTAACCTATACGTTGGTTGCCAAATTCTTATTTGATTTTCTAATTACTTATAATTCTAAATTGGTAACTTTTAACTAATTGTTTGCTCGGATGTGCTCAGGAAAAGTGGATATAAACAGTGATGCTATCGGGATCTGAGGGCAATGGCTGCCATGTGCTAAGCCTAGCTTCTCTTTACAAAAATCAGTGTTATTACTTACAAAATTCCCTAGGCTATTTAAATATAGCTCACAAATGATCTTCTTTGACTTGATAATAAATATACTTGTACTTGTGGTCTCCTTTACTTTATTGTAGTGAGTAGAATGTATTTGGTATTTATTCTGGATGTCAACAAAAGGTAGGTGTACAATTTCTAAGATTTCTTTAACTATTTGAATAAAATACAAAGTTACAGAGGAACAATACAATATTTATTTATCTATTAGTACAATTAGGTTTCAAAAGGTTCTCAATTAAAGGGATTTACAATAATATACAACTCAGGGGGAACAGTTACAATGTGTGGCCTAGCCTAGAAGGTAAAAGACAAATAAACTTGTAGGCCTAAAACTAAATGTTCATATTTTGGGTTCTAAATGGGGTTTCTTTACAAATGAGGGCTCTTTTTCTCAGGGGGGAAGTATCGTGCTGACTTGAATAACGTTTGGATGATATTTGAAAGAATATTAAGTCTAATTAAGCTGATGTGTTGAAAAGTTACAACAATGGAAATTTTGGTTGTTGTCCAAAAGGAGAGTCCAATGGTTTCACTGACTTTATGAATGGTTAAAATACTCAAAATTAAATTTGGAAAGATAGTTCAATATAAAAATACTCTCTTGAGGTTACTTTAACTTTCAGAACATTAGGCTTGTTCTATTTAAATGTCTGCATTCTTTCCAGTCCCTAAATAGAATACAATGGAAGGAGTTTACCAATCTGCTTACAAATGTTCTTCGCTCAAATACCAGTTTTTGGGGGAAATCAAATAAAAAGGAGTGAATTTAAAGATGGTATTAATTGAGCAGTAAGTCCCTAATAAAATGAGCACCAAGCAATGCAAAACTTAGGCCATACTGGGAAATTTAAAATAGGAACTGTGTCCTTCACAGATTCTAGGTCTTAACACTATGGCATCTGGAGCAAGAAGAAAGATCTAGTGGAGATGAGGTCTGGAAGCATGGTCCATTGTTGAGAAGCACATGTTCACACAATTGTTAACACTGGTCACTGTAATTTAGATTCCTTAAGGACTATTTTTGAAAAGTATATTATATTAAATTTTAATGTTATTGCAATCCTCTCACATAACTTATATCTAAAATATTATTATTAACAAACATATTAAATTAAGTGAGTAGGCTATTATATGGGGATAGGCTATGAATAATTATTGGTGATTAAATTAATGAAATACATATTATTATACAATTGCACAGATAAATAAACATTAAATACATAGAGGGGAATGGTTTTCTGAGGAGTGATGATAATGATGATTATTATTAGGCATAGACATGGGACAATTAACACATATAACACATTTAGGGGAAATTAATTAATTAGTACATTTATAGGGAAACTTAAATATAAAATAACACATAATAGGAAAATTATTACTAAATGATGAATGAATGACATGTAATACTATACAGTGCACCTGTTTTCCCGTGAAAAGCGAACAAAAACCCGTCCTTGAGCGATACCGACAGACAGACAGACATAAATTAAGATAAGACTTGTTTTGGTTTCCCTAGGGTGTAAAACGTGAAAATATGCAAAAATTTCATAATTCCAAGCAATGTACAGACAAAACTCTAATTTTATTTATATAGATTAATTATACGATGTATTGAAATATATATATATATATATATATATATATATATATATATATATATATATATATATACTTGACGTACCCGTTCTTCGCACAGGGGTTTTCTCTACCCGTTCTTTAGTCAATGCAATCTGCATTTTAGTTAGCTTGAAACAGCTGACCTTGCTTCTGCTCCTGCTCTTTAAGCTGTCAAATGCAAGTATCCACAGCTGTTCGCATTACAGTTTCTGAATGTTTACTTTCTTCTGAAATGTAAACATTGAAACTTAAGACGTTCATGGGGCGTAGCCCGAGGGGATTTTAAGAAAGTGAATAGGCCTATGTGTTGCATGGGTTCAAGATCTACCTATGTGTAAAGTTTCAGCCCAGTCGGTTCAATAGTTTTTGTGTTCACCCGGAACATCAGACAGACAGACAGAAACCACCTCTTCTTTATAATATTACTAGCTGATGTACCCGTTCTTCGCACAGGTGTTTTCTTTACCCGTTCTTTAGTCAATGCAATTTGCATTTTAGATAGCTTGAAACAGCTGTTCTTACTTCTGCTCTTTAAGCTGTCAAATGTAAGTGCCCTCAGCTGCTCGCATTACAGTTTCTGAATGTTTACTTTCTTATGAAATGTAAAAATTGAAACTTAGAACGTTCACGGGGCGTAGCCCGAGGGGATTTTAAGGAAGTGAATAGGCCTATGTGTTGCATGGCTTCAAGATCTACCTTTGTGTAAAGTTTCAGCCCAGTCGGTTAAGTAGTTTTTGCGTTCACCCGGAACATCAGACAGACAGACAGAAACCACCTCTTCTTTATAATATTACTAGCTGATGTACCCGTCCTTCGTACGGGTTGTACATAAATGGCAGATTAACTAAAAATATTAACAACCCACATCATTTTACAATATTAAAATTACATTTTACACTTTTAAAGTAGAATTAAAGTTAACGAAATATACTATGGCAGATAGTTCGGGTACTGCTGCCAAGTCGAGGAACTCTGTCGGGTAGTGAACGGTGTGGTTTTTGCGACTCCAAATCGGTACACGTAACACTTTGGATTCGATTTTATAAATAAAAGAACTCAAGTACCTACAACAAAATATTAACCCTGTTTAATTTAACATTTTAAATACTTTGATACATTAATCTTTACATTCCAATAAATTAATAGTAATGTAACGAAACATTAAACTTTAAAAACATTGACAAACCACTTTTAAAATCACCATTCTTGCCAGGTCCTGTTTTCAATATAATTGTAAATAAACAATTTAAACTTGGAAAAATCATATGTTTTAAAAACATATGACTACTTGATTTTATTTTAGTAAATGTAAATCAATATATACGAACTGTTCTAACAGTGGTCATGGTTAAATGAACGGTATTAAATATTGTATATGTTCGTTCCTCCCTTGGAATAGACCTACATTTGTGTTTATCTCCGTTTCTTGTTCATTGGTGGATGTGAGGATGGCACAATCACAGAGCCAGTCACTTTCCAGATTAAACTGTTTATGAACCTCGGTGTAACAAACTGTTATCAATAAATCCTGTGATTCATCGATAGTACCGAGTGAAGGATAGATGTTTCTGAGACCTTAATTTGTTTTTCAATGTCCCAATCTCAACTTTTAAAAGCGCATAAGAAAACTGATCAACCCCTTAATCTTCTCTAAAATACATTTTCATATTTACTGTTAAGTTCAGACGCTCAGTGGTTGGCTACATAAAATATATTTTTAGAGAGGTGTAGACTCGTCCACTCATGTCTCACTTACGACAAAGGGTCTGTATGAGATCTCCAGAGAACAACACCGTGACTCCCCATGATGTTGTTTCTTATTTCCTTTAAGGCATCAAATTTCAGCTCTACTGGTTGAGTAGTTTGTGTGTTATGACTAACGCGCTTATATTAAAGGCCATTGGGCCAGAGTCCTTGAGTATATTTGTGTCTGGAGTAGGTAAATGTCTGCACTGACCTATCAGCTACATTCCTACCAAATTTCAGATCCATCAGTCCAAGAGTATGTGCAAGATTGTTAAAATATTGTATTTTGAAATTCCGGGGGGCGAAGCACATAAACATTTTCGTAACAGGAATAGGCTGCGTTTTTTTCTGATGAATTAGTTATGTTCCTACCGAAATGTAACTTACAAAGGTCCAGAAAGTACTAATACTCATACAATAAAAGTACATAATAAAAGTACAATAAAAGTAAATTAGCGAAGAACCCTATAGGACTTTTTTAAACGTATTCTTATTGTGAATCTGCAGCATAAGGGGAACCACCATACAACATTTTATCTTCAATAGACATTGTCGTTTCTTAGATAAAGTGATCACTATGTCAGTGAGTGCATGAGTCTGACAAAAATAGATTTAGATCATATATCCACTTATGTTATTTATTACCAATCTTCACTCAACGTTTTAAAAAAGAACTAATAAACCTATTTATAGAATAACTATGGCATCATCTGGTTCAATATAAATAAATGCTTTGTCCATAAGAATAGCATAGGATCTTAAAAACCCTATGGGGCAGTGTCCTAAGGTAATTTAAAACAATCCAATTAGCCTAAAACCTTCTAACGCATATATAGAACATAGAAAAAAGTTGCATAAAAATCGGTGCACCCGTTTTCCTGTGAAAAGCGAACAAAACATGACCAAAACCGCACAAAATCACGTTTTTGAGCGGCCGTCATTATTTAAAAAAAGGCGTATGCCAGTTTATAGTGCCCTAAAACCTTCTCACGCATATATAGAACAAAGAAACAAAGTTTCATTAATGTCACTGCACCCATTTTCCAGTAAAAAGCGAACAAAAACCCGTCTTTGAGCGTTACCGGCAGACAGACAGACATAAATTGAGATAAGATTTCTTTTGGTTTCCCTAGGGTGTAAAACGTGAAAATATGCAAAAATTTCATAATTCCAAGCAATGTACAGACAAAACTCTAATTTTATTTATATAGATTAATTATACGGTATATTGAAATAAATATATATATACTTGATGTACACGTTCTTCGCACAGGGGTTTTCCTTACCCGTTCTATAGTCAATGCAAATTTCATTTTAGTTAGCTTGAAACAGCTGTTGTTCTTGCTTCTGCTCTTTAAGCTGTCAAATTTAATTGCCCTCAGCTGAGCAAAGTTTGTTGTCATTTTTGCTAGTTATATTTTTTTTAAATATTCGTGTTATTTGCTTTGTTTGGTGTGATTAATCAGTTTAAAATGTAGTTTTCGAAATCCAGAACGTTTGGTAAATATTTATTTTGGACTATTCATTTTATTTTTACTTAAGTTTTGACTTTTGTACCGTTGTTAAATCTTGCCTTGCACCGTTGTCATGGCAACAAAGACAACACAAACTACTACTATAGAAAACTCTATACACATGGAACACTCCCACGAGCCAAGTGCCTTGGATACAACTTGGACTAATGTTGTATCCCATAGGAAAAGAAGCAATAGTAATAACTCTTCATCTAGCTCTAGGCCCAATAAGATAGTTAATAACAATGTATCGAAAACAAACTCAGTCTAACCAGTGCTCGTTTCAAACAGGTTCCAACCTCTTTCTAACACCGATAGCGATCAAACAAAAAAACAAAAAGTTCCCCCAATAATACTCAAAACCCATGTAAATTACATGGAGCTTTGTAAACTATTGTTCCAATTAGTTGGCAGTGACCAGTTCAACTGCTCTTCGTCTTTAAAGAGCATTACCATACACCCATTATCTTCTGACGCCTACAGGAAAATTGTTCATTTCCTTCGCGAAAACAAGGCCGAATTCCACACTTTTCAACTTCCAGAAGACAAAGTCTTTCGTGTAGTTATTCGTGGTCTTCATAGCTCCATTGAGCCTGAAACAATCAAAAGTGAATTATCATCCAAAGGATTTAATGTTCAAAATGTAACTAATGTCTGGTCTAAGGACAAAACTCGCCTTCCATTGTTTTTTGTCGATCTTGACCAATCCCAATCAAATGACCACATTTTCGACCTTTCTACTCTCCTTCACTCAAAGATCCAAATCGAAGAACCTAGACCAAAACGACTTGTAGTGCAATGCATGCGCTGCCAACAATTGGGACATTCAAAGAAATATTGCAATCGAACCCCTAAATGTGTCAAGTGCGCTAAGGATCACGAATCCGCAACTTGTACGAAACCCAATAACACACCCGCAACCTGTGCACTTTGTGGCGATAACCACCCTGCTAACTATAGGGGTTGTTCAGTTCACAGGGAACTACAGAACAGACGCTCATCCAAATCTACGTTATCAAAAGAAGAAACCCCTTCTCGCCACCCCCACCCGACTCCTGATCTATCACCCTCATCATTTCCTCAACTTCCGAAACCAAAATCACAGCCTTTCCATCAAATTCAAACGACCAACGAGCACTTACTCCCAATGCTTTACACTCAAATGAAGAACATAACTACGCCAAACGACTTAAAACCACTATTCACAACACTTCCAATCAAACTGACATTGTAACACAATTAACGTCAATACTTACAGAATTCAAAGCCCTTTTTTCACCATTACTAACCATGATGACTCAACTTATGCAAGCTCTTATCACCAAAAATGACAAATAACCTATCAAATATTTTTCTTACAGTCCTGCTGTGGAATGCAAATGGTTTATACCAACACGCACAAGAACTAGAGTTACTTTTACATGAGAAACGTATAGACGTCGCTTTAATAAGTGAAACTCATTTTACTACAAACTCTAGATTTTACATTCCAGGTTACAACATATACAGAGCTGATCGCCCTGACAATCGGGCATATGGCGGTACAGCGGTTCTTGTCCGAAACAGTCTCAAACACTTTGTTCACCCATCCATCAATCCAACAAATTTCCTTCAGTCAGCAGCATCAACCGTAGTTTTTAATAACATTGAAATAACCTTTTCGGCTGTTTACTGCCCCCCTAGATTTGCAATAAATTCGAATGATTTTACAGAACTATTTTCAAACCTAGGTTCTCATTTCATCTGTGGGGGAGACTATAACGCCAAACATGTACAATGGGGTTCAAGGTTAAATAACCCGAGAGGCCGCCAACTGCTTCATTCTGTCGTTTCTAACAACCTGAACTATCATTCACCTGGCACACCTACTTATTGGCCAACAGCTGTAAATAAAGCACCTGATCTACTTGATTTTTTCATTTCAAAGGGTGTAAGCCAATTTCATAAATCCCTCAACTGCCTTGACAACTCTCCTTCTGACCACTCTCAAATTCTGTTAACAATTTCATGCGCCCCTCTAGAAAAAATTGAAAAACTATCTCTAACAAATGGGATAATGAACTGGGAGCTATTTCGAAACACACTTATGTCCACAGTAAACATAAACCTCCCACTGAAAACTGGCGGGGATGTGGAAGTAGCAGTAGACCACTTAACCAAGTCCATCCAACAAGCCGCCTGGAGTTCGTCAACTCCGAAACCTCCTAAGAAACGATCTGGTCCTTGCTACCCCCAATATATATGTGAGCTGATAAGACTAAAACGAACAGCTAGAAGGAAATGGCACCAAAGTAGACTTCCATCTGATAAAACCGCCCTCAACCGCTGCACAAATCAATTGAAACAAGCAATTAGGGAATTAAAAACTTCTACATTCGAAAATAAACTAGGTAATCTTTCCCCTTCAGATGGCTCCTTATGGAAGACAACGAAGAAAATTCTACATTACACTTCTACATCTTCCCCAATCAGGCGACCGGACAATTCATGGGCAAAATCAGTCAAAGAAAAAGCAGATCTCTTTGCTGAACACCTTTCTGGTGTTTTTAGTCCCCACGAAGAACACAATCGAAGATTCTCCACCGAAGTAGAAACATCTATTGAAATTCCCTTGCCCATGTCCTTACCACCTTCTCGAATTACAGCAAATGATGTCAAACGGGCCATTTTTAAACTACCCCCAAGAAAATCACCTGGATATGATTTAATCACAAGTGAAATTTTACGTGAAATACCCGGTCCCTGTATCATCTTACTGACACAAATATTTAATGCAATATTACGGACAACTCATTACCCCATTCAATGGAAACTATCCCAAATAATTCTAATCCAAAAACCGGAGAAACCAGCAGACCAAGTCTCATCATACAGACCTATTAGCTTACTCCCTGTTGTTTCAAAATTGTTCGAAAGAATCCTCTTAACACGTTTACAATCTGCAATTGAGGATTGTAATGGATTGCCAAATCACCAATTCGGGTTTAGATCTCTGCATTCTACAGTGCAGCAACTTCATAGAGTGGTCGATACAATTGCGTCTGGACTTGAAAGCAAAAAATATACGAGTGCTGTTTTTCTAGACATAAGTGCCGCCTTCGATAAGGTGTGGTATCCTGGTCTACTATCAAAATTAAGAATTCTTCCACCCACTTACTATTTGATTCTCCGTTCTTATTTAGAAGATAGATTTTTTATGGTGAAACAAGGGTCAGATTTCTCAGATTACAAGCCAATATTAGCCGGTGTTCCTCAGGGCTCCTTATTATCTCCTCTTCTTTACAGTATCTACACAGCTGATCTCCCTGAAACTGGAAATACAAAGATCGCCACATTTGCTGATGACACTGCCATTCTAAGTTCATCAGAAGACCCCATTGAAGCTAGTAACAATCTCCAAAATCACATTAACGTCCTAAGTAATTGGTTAAAAAATTGGAGAATAAAAGTTAATGCAACAAAGTCGTCACATGTCACATTCACACTAAGGAAAGGTGTATGCCCTCCTGTACACATTGACAACAACAGAATCCCTCAAAGTAACGAAACACGTTATCTTGGTCTCCATCTAGACAAGCGATTAACATGGAAGACACACGTAACAAAAAAGATAACTGCTCTCAAATCAAGAGGTAAGCAACTTTATCGACTACTCAATTTCAATTCAAAATTACCTACTACATCAAAATTACTATTGTACAAAACTCTTCTAAAACCAATATGGGCTTATGGTATTCAAATTTTTGGTTCAGCAAAATTTTGTCACTTAAAGAAAATTCAAACCTTTCAATCTAAAATGCTTCGCTTAATTTCTGGTGTTCCCTACTATGTAAGTAACAAGACACTTCATACAGACTTTAAATTGAAATTTGTTCACGAAACAGCAAAAGAATGCTATCAACTATTCTTCAACAAACTTGATGGTCACTCAAATCCTTTGATTCAAGAACTCCACACACCGACACTTCCTGGCATCCTTCAGAGAAGATTAAAAAGAAACTGGAGCCGAGATCTTCTAAGATGACTGTAGGCACAGAAGAGCAAAACAAAACAATACGTGTCAGAAGAAACCTTTGAAAACCAGTTCAAAAAAGGAAGACTACTGAGCCTACTTTTTAATATTATTTGTTCATGTTTTTGTTAGAATAATTATTAGCACATTTGCTCGTTGTATGTAATTTTACAGTTGCAAATAAAGAATGAAAGACAAAAAAAAAAATTGCCCTCAGCTGTTCGCATTACAGTTTCTGAATGTTTACTTTCTTCTGAAATGTAAACATTGAAACTTGGGACGTTCATGGGGCGTAGCCCGAGGGGATTTTAAGGAAGTGAATAGGCCTATGTGTTGCGTGGGTTCAAGATCTACCTATGTGTAAAGTTTCAGCCCAGTCGGTTCAGTAGTTTTTGTGTTCACCCGGAACATCAGACAGACAGACAGACAGACAGACAGACAGAAACCACCTCTTATTTATAATATTATAGATAGATAGATAGATAGATATAATACAGGAGTCACTACTCTCTGACAAATAACCTTCAACAAGCGTGCTGTTGTATTTGGTATTTTGTTCTGTTGTGATGTCAACTTGTTGGTGGGACGCTGTCATTCCACGTACAGGACGGCTGTTATCAACACAATTTCCAAAGCCACATTACAAGGGTGTTTTAATTTAACTGAAATCATAACTTTGCTTCGAGATGAACAATCAAATTCCAACTAAACTTTGTCTCAACATTATAAAGTTAAGTTTAACATTAAGTTTCAACTATAATTCGACAAGATATTAATTGATGAACGAAGTGAATCACTGTATTGATGAAGAAGTTTCTGTGGCCGTGTGTGGGTGTGTGTGTGTGTGTGTGTGGGTGTGTTATCGAAATACTAAATAACTGTAAAACATTTCTTAATGAAATTTTGAAGGAGTCATTTGGGTTACCAAAGGGATGTTTTAACACAGCACTTGTATTTTATTTTGGATTATTAATAATTATTAAAACTAATTTTAATGTTTGATATTCAGTAGTTGGATTGGTTTTCGTAGTAAGCTATTGACTATGGTTGTCTTTAAAATGTCAGCTGGGATTTATCTGTGTTTCACTTGAGGGATTTTTATCCCCTATATGGGATATTTTGACTGCTTGTGGGATAAAATGGGATTGTGGGATAAAGTGGGATTTTTTGAAATCGGCATTACGTCTGCTAGTTTGCTTACAACTTACGACCAGAGCACCTTAGCAGTAGCACTTCTAGTGGATTTTCTCGCCGTACTGGCAGTTGCGGGATTTCCCATTTTTTAACCTCGCTGTCCGCACCTATTATGATTTTATAAACGTCACAGAACGAACACTGAATCATGTCAATTTCGCTGGCCGAGCCATGTTGGAATTAACAAGCAAACTATTTGCAATTATTTAGTACCTACTTCGTACTCTTTAGTACAACCATTAAAAATATTAGTACCTCTCACGTAAATAAATTATTTAATTTAGTTAATTCACCGTATCATTTAACCTATGTCGCATTGCTCTAAATCCTTTGAGGTACTAAAATGTAAAATACCTATAGGTAATTAGTAGATCTAAATAAGCTCTATCTAACGGTATAAATATTGTACTAATATATTATTCAATAATCATATAATATTTAACATTAATTGTGTTGCAATGTTTAACAAATCAGTGGGAAAGTGTGGGATATGACGAGGGATACTATAAGGGAGAGTCTGGGATAAAGTGGGATTTTTGTATCAGTGCGTGGCATATTTTTACCGTAGAGTGGAAACACTGCACATTCGTTTTTAAATCACTCAAATGTAAACATATTACAACTATGGATTTGGTTATGTTTTGTTCCATCAATTTTTTAATTTCGAAATAGTTTAAAATGTGAGTGTTATGTAAAGTAATAGTGTTTTGTCGTGTTTAAAACAATGCTTGTATCTATTTAGATTTATTATCAGTTTATTTTTTACTGGAAAACTTCCATGTAAAAGCTAAGTGTTTGGACTAGTGATGATAAATTAATACAATAGGTTTTGGAATTTTTGAATTACTGGGACAGTATAACTCTGTAACACGACTGACTGTGATTGATAATCAAGCGTGTTGTAGACCTATAGTAGTTTCTTTACATTGTGAACAAATTACTTGATGGCAGACTTACTAAACGATCATACGTGCAAACTATCTTTATTACATGTAATGTACCAAACAAGCCTCACTGTCACCTAATGACGTGGGATTAAAGTTTTGTAATCTACTGGTCAGTAAAATAGTCTGGTTACAGTTTATATTTGTTTGCATTTTCTGTGGTTAATATTGATTTTCATAAACAATCAAGATGTCCAAAACTCCGTAATCCCAACCGTCTACATTGTTCAACTAATTACGATGTAGACAGATTGCCCTCCTGAAAAATTGTCATTAATGTAGATGTTGGATTTTGCTTTTAAACCTCTCGTGCTGCGATTTCAGTAGCTTGTGTATTTAAATTCAAACTAACATATATTAATGATGTAAACATTTTTAAATTTAAGGTATGAATTTTATAAGATACTGTTATATAAATAAATCATTGAATACCTTTTTTTACATTAAATGGGTTTAAAACAAGTATATTTCTGTATGTTTAACCCCCTGATTTTGGAGCTGGAAATTAATAGGTCTAATAATAATTGGCAACTTTTCCCTCAGGTTATATATTTAAAACTCGTCGAAAACCATCCGGTGCCAAAAATATATTAGTCATTGGCCGAGTCATAAAAAAGCGTGAACAGGAGCTAGGACCTGTGACCAAATAAACGCAATCAGTTTAATCTAATTTGCTAGGTACACACAGTGGTTTTAAGAGGTTAATTGCTCCACCTCACCCTCCAGGGTTAGATGGAAACGTATTCCGCATATTCTCTATTCATTGTTGCTAGATTAGGAAACCCCAGCATAGCTGCTATAGGCACGTTTTCCACAAGCGGGAATTTTGCGCAGGTTACCAGAAGGTTAGGATATAGCAGGAAAGGAAAGGGTGGGATGGGTCAGGCAGCCAAATTGGCCTTTCAGAGTACCAACTCCCGTGCCTTGTGACAGCTGTGATCAGGCTCAATGTGGACCCGCTCTGCCCTCCAACTGGCCAACTCAACGGATGGGGTATCCATGTACAACAGCCAGGGACCATACATTCTCAGGTTGGGGACCAACCCCTGAGTTTCCGCCCCGAGCCGCTGCAAGTGGAGGGACCAAAGGTGAAAGGGAAGTTTGTCATAATGGACATCCAAAAAACTTCATATGTAATGACAATTTCATTTGCTGTACCCAATGTCAGCATCC
The DNA here is from genome assembly GCA_963675035.1 of Allygus modestus. Lineage (NCBI taxonomy): Eukaryota > Metazoa > Arthropoda > Insecta > Hemiptera > Cicadellidae > Allygus > Allygus modestus. The sequence goes on from OY776112.1 coordinate 355,029,577, forward strand.
AAACTGGTATAGACCAGTTTTAAGGTTGTCCTAGGACGAATATTCTCTATTGGTCAATGCTAACCCACCAAGTTTTAATAAAATTAATCAGTATACAAGAGATATATGTTAGCGAATTTCCCCTATAGGGAAGAAGCTATTACCGTAGTCGGCATGGTAAGACCTAGGCCCGGGACCATGATAACTTTTCGTTTTGAGGTCCCCAGACCCCAGAAATACCATTCGTTCGAAACTGTATATATATATATATATATATATATATATATATATATATATATATATATATATATATATATATATATATATATATGTGTCCGTGAGCACGATAACTCTCGTAAAAATTATCCGATTTTGATGAAATTTCGTATAAACGTGTAAAGCAACATTTATGACTTTAAGTTCGAAAACCAGCCAGATCGCTCTATCCGAAGGGGTATTTTGGGGGGGTTTTGTACCCCAAAAATGGGTTTTTTGAATTTTTTACATATAATTTTGGAAATAGTCAGATTTTATTTTTTCCCATTGGATTCAGCTTAAAAAACACACAATTTGGTATTTTGATCATTTCTCTACGTCAATTGGTTACCGAGATATTGAAAGTGCTAAACACAGTACGTTGTCTAATGTTATTCTTATGGAGGAAAATAAAAATTTTATATCTCGCTTATTTATGAACATATACTGACGAAACTTGGTATACGGCTTTATCTGGTTGTGGACCATTGATATTTCCTCAAAAAAACAATTTTTTGACAAAGGCTCCCATAGCAGCAAACCTGCGTACTCAGCCCCATGTTATCCTTATGGAGAATAAGTAACGTGTTATCTCCCTTAATTATGAAAATAAATTAATGAAATTTGGTAAGTGACTTCACCTAGTTGAGTTATATTGATATAAGCATAAAACCCCATTTTTTTGTGTTCCTTGCTTCAGCAAACCTGGATACTCAGCCGCCATGTTATTCTTATGGAGAATAATTAAAATGTCATAAATTGTTTATTTATGAATGTATATTGATGAAACTTGGTATGTAGCTTTATGTGGCATTAAGATAAATATATATGCATTGGAAATTCGCTAAGTATGCAGGTTTGCTGCTACGGGGGTATTTTTTATTTCTTATAAGAATAACATCGGACAATATACTTAGTTTACTGCTGAATGGAAATTGAAATATTCTCCATAACCATTAGCCGAATAGCCTACTAACGAAATACTAATTTAACCGTGTGTGGATTGGAGTACTAATTTTTCATCTTTTAGAGCTTTTTATGGCAATGAGATAAAACTGTTGAAACCTGCTAAAAATATTTAAAGTTTATGGTACTAAGAAAGGTAAAAAAACTGAAGTTTGGGATCTCTTAAGCCCTGTAATTTCTGAACCCAAATTTTTCTAAAAAATCAGGTGGTATATTTTATTAGAAACCTAATATAAACCCCCAAATAAAAAATCCAAAGATTTCGAAATCGGCTCCTCAAAACTGCTCCAGACCTATATACGACGTTGTTGGGTACCAAAATATTATGGATACCTCTTTGTTCTTTCCTCAGGGCTTTTCCTTTACTATCACTCCCAACTTTTAATTTTAACGTATGATTCGTTGGATTTATTTTGTTAAAGCAGCATCTCCTGAAAGATGTCACCACGTTTGATACGCCGCCCTACCCAACCATAGACCTCCACCGCACAGGAAAATTTTCTATGTTATTATTTACGCCTTTTTTAGTAATTTTAGAAAATTTTCAATTATACAAAAAATTGTTGTTATTTTCTTTTAACCCCGACCTTAGAGCTCCGCCTCGCTGGCTTTAAAAGTTGCCTTGTCAAATTTATGGAGGAAAGATGATCCTTGGGTAAGCGTTCGGGAGTTCGGGTCAGCGTTCGGGTTGAGTACTACTAGCTGGTCAGACAGACATTATTCTATCCTAACGTTACTGAATTTGATTTATGTCAAAGATTCTCGTTCTTTTTCAAGATGAGCTCGTTAGCTACGCTCACTTGCCTATGTTTATATAGAGCTTGCTTCGGTATTGAAAATGAGTTGCTATTCAAATAGATTTATTATTTCTATAATAAACATATATTTATATGCTTTTCAAGTATGTTTAGATATCATCCTTATAACAGCTGTTTGATGAAACTAAATAACTAACATACAATCCCGACTTTGTTTTATGTATTTAGATAATGCAAATCACTTAATAATATCTTGCCATGACAACGTTAATATACACTAGGCAGCAATACGGATTTTAGCAATTTGAAATTTAAGTAATTGCACAACGCCATCTGTAGAGTCTGATATAAGCGTAGGTTATATTATATAAATCAAACAGGAAAGTTGGCCGGGCTGGTAAGGGCCCGCACTAGCATTTAGGGTGTAGACCAGAGCCTGTACAGACCTAAATTCAGCCCTGGCCGTCTGTATGCAGAACTTCAAACATGCTAGAATCCAGAATCATTGTCCCTGTCTCGTGTACATTCTATGTGTCTAAGAGTAAAAATATGTTATAGTCAATCAATACAAATGCTGAATTATTTTTACTCAATCCTATCCTACACTATAATATGGGTAAGGTTTGCATGCTCGCTTGCTTGGTTGATTGCTTGCAACTCTTATCTCAAAAACGGCTCCAACGATTTTCTTGAAAAATAACTAATGTGTCCTTCCAACTACTTGTGTTGTAAAACCTGATATCTGGGTTAAAAATAAGTTCTAGACATGTCCCATCCCCAAAAAAATCAAATAATGTAAAAAGCCGCTATGGAAAATTGAAAAAATCACATTGGGCTTTTGGAGATTAAAATAAAAGCAAAAGAGTCATAACAGCTGTTCAAAATCTTTCAGCGAACTCTCAAAGTTATACTCATATAGTTTAAGTACTACCTGCGGCTGAGCTTTGCTAGGGAAAGGTCAATCTTGTTTATGACTTGGAGTTGTTTTCACCATGTACCCTACTAACGAGCATTTTTGAGGTCACAACATTTGTTATTATAATGCACCTTTGAGTCATTCTGGATATGACCACTCTACATGTAATCTTCATTCAAAGGATTTATTATCTGATTTTATGGAACCACATGGAACTCATGTTGTTTATGATTATTAACCTGTGGTTTCCTTTTTTTTTTTTTTTTTTTGTAACATATTTTTATTTACAATCTGTTCAGCAGAAAGAACAATAAGTAAATATTATAAAATTAAATCACATGAGTTAGAAACAAACCAGTGTTCGCACTAACATAGGGAAAAAATAAAAATAAAACATAGTTTTCACTGGAATCGAGTACTGAGATCAAGAATGTGGTGTCTCTGAAGGCGAAATGTAGATTGACTGTTGTCTAATAGATTGACTGCAAGGTGGTTAGGATGGACTTCTAGTTTTGTTTGATGTTTTTTGCTGTACCTCGTAATTTCTTCTTTCACAGTTAGAATTTTGGTGTCATTATGGATTACTCTGTTTGTGATAAACCATGGAGCTTGTAGAATCATCCTTAAGGTCTTTGACTGATATCTCTGTATGATCTCAATGTTAGAATTAGATGCAGTTCCCCATAACTGTATTCCATATGTCCACACAGGTTTTAGAATAATTTTATACAAGAGTAATTTGTTTTCACAGGATAATTTTGAACGATTGCCAAGAAGCCAAGCCAATTTTCTAGTTTTTAGATTAAGTTGTAATCTTTTATTCCAAACATGTGTGCGCCACGTGAGGCGCCTATCTAAGTGGATTCCAAGATACTTTACTTCGTCCGCTTGAGGCAGTGCAACGTTATTTAACGTTACAGCAGGGCAAGTGGGAGTTCTCATAGTAAAAGTAACATGGAGAGATTTGTTTTCGTTTACTTTTATCTTCCAGTCGGAAAGCCACTGAGATATATCGTCTAATGCTGTTTGTAAGTTTGAGGATGCCTGTACAGGATCAAGATCTGAGGATAAAAGTGCGGTATCATCCGCAAACGTCGCAACAGTGATTCTTGGCGTTTGAGGAAGGTCATATGTAAACAAAATATATAGTACAGGTCCAAGAACGCTGCCTTGGGGTACCCCAGACTCAATTCCATGTAGATCGGTGGTGTAATCTTCATATTTGATTTGAAAATACCTGTTAGAGAGGTAGGATTTTATAACTCCAAAGTAAGTATGAGGCAGTAAAGATTTTATCTTAAATAACAGACCAGCATGCCAAACCTTATCAAAGGCCTGTGCCACATCTAAGAATGCAGCTGAACAGAACCTTTTATTTTCAAGATCTTCTTTAATTACATTAGATATCCTGTGAATTTGCTCTACAGTGGAATGCCTGCGTTGAAAACCAAATTGATGAGATGGTACAATGTCATTTTCATCTATTAATAATTGAAGCCGTTGTAAAAAGAGTTTCTCAAAAACCTTGGAGATGACTGGCAGGAGACTGATAGGGCGATAAGACGAAACTTGTTGTAAAGGTTTGCCCGGTTTTGGAATTACAACAATCTGAGAGACTTTCCACTGCGATGGAAAATATTCTAATCGCAAAATTGCATTGAAAATTACAGTGAGTAATACCATACCTTTCCTTGGCAATTCTTTCAATACTGTTCCAGTGATTAAATCATATCCTGGGGCTTTTTTGGCATTTAAATCATATTTTATAACTTTATTGGCATCAGTTAGAGTAAATGGCCTGATTGGCATATCTAGTTGATTTGGAGAAGCATTGAATTCAAGAATGTCCTCTTCTATGTTGGAGTTCAAATGATGTGGCTTGAACACCTCTTTAAAATATGAAGCAAAGGTTTCAGCCTTATCTTTACAGTCTTTCGCCCAAGTACCATCGTTTTTTAATATCGGAGGAATACATATTTGGGGGCGTTTCAAATACTTTGTCGCTTTCCAAAGAGAGTAATCACTTGCTTCAGTTGGCGAAAGCTTTGATGTATATTCCTGAAACCTCTCGTTTTTAATATTTTTGAGCAATCTTTTTAGTTGTTGTGCGGCCCGATTCAGATTATTTTTGTCCCTTTGCATCCTTGAATTTTGCCATATCCTGCGAAGTCGACGTTTTTCCGCAATTTTTCTATTTATCTCCACCGGATATTTCATTTGAGGAACGATTTCTCTTGTACAGATTGAAGTTGCTCGCCAAGCAGAATTTTGAATCACATTATTTAAGTGTTCAACGGCGGTGTCCAGGTCCTCCGGGGATTTAAGAGGGATTCTTAGGTTGATGTTTTGATCAATAAGCTCACGAAAATGATCCCAATCAGTATCTTTATTGCATAGTAAGGGAGGAGCTGGTCTCAAAATAACAGACGAAGCCAGCGTTAAAATAACAGGCGAGTGGTCAGAAGAAAGATCGAGGGATTGTTCTACATGTAAATTATTCCTGGGTAAACACTTTGTTACAAAGAAGTCTAGAAGATCAGGAATCTTTTGTCGGTCAGAGGGCCAGTAGGTTGGTTCACCTGTTGATAGGTAATCAAGGTTTTTTTCGTGAAGAGAACGTAAAAGCTGGCGACCCCTAGGATTCGTTAGACGGGATCCCCACGTAGGATGCTTGGCATTATAATCACCACCAGAAATAAATCTACAACCTAAGGTGGAAAAGAAATCGTTGAACTGCTGGTGAGTTATGTTGTGCCTAGGTGGACAGTAAACAGCACTAATAGAGAGTGGGCCTGTGGGAAAATCTACTACAACAGAGGTGCCTTGAATATAGTCAAACTGGTATTTTGGTAGTTCGTGATGTTTAATATGACTTTTAATTAAAACGGCACTACCAGCATGAGCTCTATTGTCAGGGTGATTAGTGGTATACAAGGTGAAACAAGAATTTCTGAAAAAACTCAAATCTGTAAAATGTGTTTCAGAAACGAGAACAATATCCAAATTATGTTTAGCAATAAACAGTTTTAATTCTTGGCAATGTTGTGCTAAACCGTTGGCATTCCATAAGGCTATTTTTAGGAATCGATTCATGAATTAGTTGAGCTTTTGGAGAACAGTGGTAAGTAGGTTTAGCAAAGCACCTATCTGTTGAGATTGTTGCATGAAAAGTTTCTCAAACCTATCAAAAAATGATGTTATTGTTTGTGTTAAGTTATAATTTGAGGCTACATCACGGTTTGAGTTATCTGTTGTGTGCATATCAGCAGCACTAGAAGGATTAGATACTTCATTATTACTTACTTCAGCATTACTGGTTGCTGCAGCATAGGACAACCCCGGTCGACGATAACTGGGAGAAGTAGGCCGTTCTTTCGGAATGATGGTTTTTTCCCTCAATGGAGGAAATGTGCGGCTTTGGATATCCTTAAAAACGGCACATCCCTTATAATTCGCCGGGTGATCCCCCTCACACAAGGCACACACTGCAGGACTAGAATTGTCCTTTGTACATTTGGTAGTTTCGTGATCCTTTCCACATTTGACACATCGAAAGGGATGTCTACAGTAGCTTTTCGTATGTCCATACTGCTGACATCGCTTACATTGAACAATATCCTTCTTCTTATAAGGGGCCTCAAAGGTTACTTTAGCATGCAACAAATATTGTACAGCGAAGATATCCTTATTGTTAGAACTTGGCTCCAGATCGATGAAAAACATGGATAGTGGTTGTTTAGTTGATTTATGAAGAACATTGGTAATATTCCTTACGGTGTGACCTAGTTGACTTAGAGCCTCCTTCACATCGTCCGTGTCAACGGAGTAGTGCATATGTTTCAAAACTACCCTGTAAGCACGATCCTGTTTGAGTTGATACGTATGAAAACTAATATTAACTTCATTTAGTTTTTTAACAAGTTTCCTATAAATATCAGCAGAATTAGGGAGAACTTTCACTGAGTTTTGATTTATGCATTTATAAGTAAAATCGCCAGTTGCAACAACTGATTCAAATGATCGGATCATGGCTGGAACGTTACCTACATTAGGTATAAATATAGGAGGAGGCTTCGGTTTTCTATTTCGGACGATTTGGACATCGTCCTCCATGTCTTCATTTACTGAGTTTAGGACCTCAAAACTGTTTTGGGTCTCGATAACACTCGATGGACAAGGATCTTGTTTGGACTTTTTTTGTCCTCTAGTGGATAACTCTCCGAGAGTCTTACGTTTAGGAATAGTTTGCCAGTTATAGGTACTGGCTGCGTCGGTCGTTGCTGAGAAGGAAGGCCGGTTGATGTCCTCAGTTCGTCCTTCCAATGCAGAACTGTCTTCAATTGCATAATTATGCTCTTTAAGATGAACAGAGGTACTAAGCTGATTAGCACCTTCTGCTGTGTTTTCGTTTATCATATTATTTACCAGTGTCTAGAGGGTAAACACAAACAAACCAAGTAGGTTATGAATGCAATAAATTGTGATTAAATCTTCTACATTTGATCACCACGACACAAAAACTATTGTAAATAACAAAAGAAACTGTTTTCAACAAATTGCAATTAGACTTACACAAAATTAATAGTTTGAGTCAATTATTTTTCCGAAATATCGAAGAGAAAAAAATGTTGAGTTTTAAATAAGAACTACATAAACAACATACTGTGGTTTCCTGAGAGCAGAGATTAAAAGATTTGAGAGAAGATTACATATATAGAGTAGTAAAATAAATCAAAGGGATATTGAGCTATAAATAACAACTGGAGTGACCTTAAAATGTAGAAAAGAGGCAAATGAGTTATACAAATCTGATTATCAGTAGGGGAAAGTGGTGAAATATGCTCCAAGTCATCTACAAAAACTGACTGGCCTTCCCCCGAGCAAAGTTCGGCCCCCAGGTATCATATACTCTAATATGAGTAAGGTTTGCTTGTATGTTTGCTTGCTTGCGACACTGATCTCAAAAACGGCTCCAACGCTTTCCTTCAAATGTTCAAAATAACTAATTTCTGGGATAAAAATAAGTTCTAGCATTGATTATACATCCTACGGAATAGATAAACCTAGCTTACGAGCTGGCGTGCCTTGGCATTGCTGCGCTGGCCCCGAGTTTGACTGAGATCCCGCCAGAGCGCAACCAGTCGGCTCTTCCCCTCTTTCACCCCTCGCTCTCCCTGCTCTCCGATCGCTCCCTCCAGGCCAGTCAGTTAGTGATGTGACTAGCAGTGATTTTACACTCACAGGTCAAACTGTGATTGCTACTAACAAACCACTGTGATTTTTAACTGTGATTGTGATTTATAACTGTGATTGTGATTTTCATCAGCTGTTGTGTTGGGTGGGAGCTTGCGAAATGATTTGTGAACTGTGAACGGGTGGTTGCTCAGGTTGTTGTGCTACCCGTGTCATTACAAGGAGTTTTTTAGTATATTGATTAGGTTAATGCGATCCTACAGCTTAGGGATAAGTGAATACGTTTATGTAATAATCGAGTTACAATTTTATACTGTTTTCTTAGCAAAGTATTAATATTCGTGACTACTTATGAAGGGTTTGGGAAAATAACACTTAGTCAAATAAAAAATTGTTATTTATTGGATGTATGAACAATAAACGGTATCAGGAAACTGACACGTACTTTCTCCCTTTTAGCCCAACTTAAATGAATACATTTCTTTTTATTTAATAATTATAAAATACAAAGCACGGTCGAATGTACAGAAAATCTTGTAAACAAGTTGTTTTCAAAAACGTCTACCCAAATCCATGTTTTGGAGGCACTACAGAATCCATTGCTACACATGTGTTTTTAAGAGGGGAAATGCCCCCTATTCCCCCCAAGGGTTATTAAGGGGCAACATGTTTCGAATTTCCTCTGTTGATCAATAGTAACTTGACAAGCATATCAAGTTTGAACGAAATTGGTCAGTAAATAAGAGAGAAATAGTAATTTTTGTATTCCCCATAAGAATAACATTGGACAACGTACTGTGTTTACGCAACATGAACATTTAAATTTTCTCCGCAACCAGCAATCGTAGAATAGTAATTCAGAATACTAAATTATTTAGTTTTTTGAGCTCTTTTTAATGTTGAATAGTAATATTTTTTGTATTTTTTTATGAAAGTCCAAAAAACTGAATTGCTAATGTTTTAAGTCCTGTAATTTATGAACCCGAATTTTTACAGAAATGCGGGTGGTGTAATTTTGTTGGAAAAATAAAGCTCTACAAATGACTAAAGTTTAAAAACCCGTTAGAGCCGTTTTTGAGAATGTTAATTTTCATGTTTTTTGGTGGTTTTTGGGGGATAATTACCCTTAAAAATCAAAAATTCTAAAAAAATAAAATACTCCTGGAGATATCGTGGATTAGTACCTACATACCAAATTTCATAAAAATCGGACCATTGGTTAGGGCTCTAGCTCTGTACACATCTAGACAGATAGACAGACAGACATCACGTAAAAATAACTTTTTTGGGTTCAGGGAGCACTAAAACGAATATTTTCACTAACAAATCAAATTCGAAAATTTTGACGAAAACATACTTTTTCCATATACTATGTATAAGGGGAGAAAGTAAAAATAGCTACATGTTCGATTACATATATATTGATATTTACAATTAAAAAATCCAACCATAATATCAACATCAAATTAAAATAACATACAAAACATAATTAACAATAAACTGGTTGACCCGTCCTCGCTAGACTCTCAGACTCATAGTATCAGATAATCACAGTCACAATCGAATCACAGTCACAGTCGAGAGTGTGATTGTGATTTGAGTGACCCGTCCTCGCTAGACGCTCAGACTCAGTATCAGATAATCACAGTCACAGTCGAGAGTGTGATTGTGATTTGAGTGACCCGTCCTCGCTAAAGACGCTCTGACTCAGTATCAGATAATCACAGTCACAGTCGAGAGTGTGATTGTGATTTGAGTGACCCGTCCTCGCTAGACGCTCAGACTCAGTATCAGATAATCACAGTCACAGTCGAATCACAGTCACAGTCGAGAGTGTGATTGTGATTTGAGTGACTCGTGGCTGTGCGACGAGGAAATGACTCACGCAGAGCACTGAGAGCAGTCCGCCTACAACGAATCGAATCACAGTTAGACCTGCTAGTCCGGCTCGGTCAGTAACAGGTCGACCTGTGATTTCAGAATCACAGTGATTAAATCACAGGTTCGCAAATCACACCCCATCACTACAGTCAGTCACTCCAGTCAGTGTCTCAGCGACTGCCGAGCGGTTTCTCGTGAAAACACAGCACCCGCCGACTTTCCCCCCTCCCTCCCCACAGCACTCCAGGCCGAATTGAGTCGCCGCGGCCTTTGAGAAACACTAGCAGAGATGTCCGTTGACATTCTGTCTTTGCATCTGTTGGTTTCGCTCATCACTTGATACGTTGTGTATGTCAACAATATACATGAGTAACACTCTAATAGTGTAATTAAATCAATTATGTGTCTAAAATTATTGGTACACTATGCCTAAAAATGTTGCGTTCAGGATGTTGAAGTAATTATGACTCAATACAACCTGACACCATATTTTGACTAGCTTAACACCGCACAGTGTGTTAATAAAACTGTTACCAGAATAACTAAGTTTAAGATATTTTACGACAAATCTAATGGTTTTGAATTTTTTTAAACCGAGTAATAAACAACTGAGCTGATGCAATTCTTGTTATTTATTAGGCCTAGATGTTCAATTGTGGAGAAACCAAAGACAAGCTTTGTCCGGTTAATGTCTGGTCCATGTAAATTGCATCAGCTCGGTTATTTATTACTAGATTGCAATTAGTTAAGTATCATTAGACTTTTCTCAAATTGCCCTAAAAGAAGATATACTGGTTAATATTTTGTAAAATGACTTATTTTCGAGTCATTTGCGATATAAAATTTAAAATGGCCGCCATATTGAAATTATCACAGATAATTCCTTCATAACGTTCGTGTTGATAGATCCTATCTCCGTAAACAGTTGACTTAAGTTTGGTTGAATTCGGTTATATGGTTTTAAAAATATGAACTTTAAAGTGAAAAACACTTACGGACTAACAAACGGAAAACTAAGTATGGGAGACCCATGTTCATATGGCTAAATGTGTTTATATTAACCCAAGGAACAACGCTATATACCTTTGTCCAGGAGAGTTACGGGACACTCTGTATAAGTTAAAAAACAACTTATACTTACTACCTGGTTTCTTATTTATAGTTTTTTTAGTCTAAAGTTCATCGTCCGTGAAAATCTTCATCTGAAGTTTACTGATGATGATTTTACTTGGACTCTGAAAACGAGGTTGAACAGGAAGAAGCTATGGTTACTTTCGTAAACGGAGTAGTTTTTTTTAAGCAGAGGACTGTTTCCGGTTATGACAAGATCCGAACTTATAAGAAACCTGTTAAGCACATCTCTGTCGCAGTTAAGTCTAGAGAACTTTCGAGCATAGATTTCCTGATATTGTCTTATATGCTTATTGTGAGCTTCAGTACGTAATTCTTTTTGTTCTTGCATTAAATCGAATAGCTACCGTCTAGTAAAAATGGCATTTGCCGTTCCTGTAATTAAAAAAGTTTCTGAGTCATTAAGTGTATGGTTTCTTGGTTTTAGCATGTTATTGCTTTAAGGAATTTAGAATACAGATTAGCAAATAGTAGCAGAAATTATTATCAGGATTTTCAAAAGAACACTTTGAACAGCTGTCAAAAATTAAATTAGTGCCGGGAAACCTTGGGAAACCCAATTTTCGGAAACAACTTTCGGAAACCCCACTGTGAACCGATTGAAAAATTAGTAAAACCACGAAAATAAAACACGAATATTTAAATTTTGTCCAACATTTTGGAAATTTGACGCTGATTATGGAATTGATCGTTTTTTCCGCGGAAAAGTCGTTAAAACCCCGGAAAATCGGAAATTAATTGTTTTCTGGAAATACTGTCAAGTGGGTATTCAAAATGTGCAGAATTTCACCCTGAACACGTACATGCGATTATTTTCCAAATCACACTTTTTATCCACGTAAAAGTCTTCAAAACTTTAGAAAATCGGAAAATAACTTTGTAATTGTAATACTGTCATGTGGGTATTCAAAATGTGCGGAATTTCACCTTGAACACGATCGTGCAGTTATTTTCCCGATCACATTTATTTCTCCGCGGAAAAACGTCGGAAAATCGAAAAAACGTTGTTCTTATAATACTCTCATGTGGGTATTCAAAATTGTGCGTAAATACACCTTGAATACGTACGTGCAATTACTTTCCCGATTACACGTTTTTCCGCGGAATAGTCGTTAAAACCCCGGAAAAGCGAAAAATATTATTTTTCTTATAATTCTGTCATGTGGGTATTCTGACTGTGCGGAATTTGACCCTGATTACGGAATTTATATTTCTGAGCCTGTATGCCCTAAACATTATTAATGTTTTAATGATGGCAAGTGGGCATTTTAGGTGTATGAGAAATTTTCATCTGGGGAAATCAGATATTTTTCAAAACTAGTCATAATATACAGGGTGAGTTAGACCACCCGTCCAGCGTGTATAACGGGAGAACGGTTTGGTCTAAAGTCATCAAAAACAATTATTCCTCACTAAAACGCATATGGGCTATCTATTAAAAATATTTTCATCAAAATCTATGTACGGAATGTTCCAAAACTGTAGGTCACGGATTCAAATCTCAACATTTTCTTATGTGAAAATAGGGCCAACATACATTATACATTATTTAAAAGGCCTTTTTTATACATTATTTTAAAGGTCTCGTTAAAATAAACATTTGGCGAAAACAGAATTCACTTATCTTTATCCGTTTCAAAATGGCAGATATTTTTGTGTAAAATATTGACATTTGCGGAATACTCTGAATTTTTTAAACCATTACTCGTACCTTTTTTCTGACTTAAACGGGCCGCCATTTTGAAACGGGTAAAGATAAGTGAATTCTGTTTTCACCAAAATGTTTATTTTAACGAGACCTTTAAAATGACGTATAATATTTCCTATGTTTACATAAGAAATGTTTGGGTTGCGAACCCTTGACCTTCAGTTTTGGAACATTCCGTACTTAGATTTTGATGAAAATATTTTTAATAGATAGCCCATATGCGTTTTAGTGGGGAATAATTTTGTTTGATGACTTTAGACCAAACCGTTCTCTCGTTATACATGCTGGTGGACGGGTGGTCTGACTCATCCTGTATATACTAACATAAATAATCGGACAGCTTTGACATATTTATTTTGTCATATAAGTAGGGGAACATATGTTTGCAGAAAGTAAAATTTATAATATTGGAGAAATACTTTTATTTTTTAATAACTTTTCTCTTAACCGTAGTGAGTTTATTTTTTATAAAATTGTTATTATTTAAGAATTTTAAAGTTTCTTATTAAAAAAAGAAGACTTTGCGGGTAATATTTCAATCAAAATGAACCAAAGAACGCTCTTAACCTTTGAAAGGATTAATTTACTTGCTATTACTTCGGTTTACATTTGCGAAACCACAATTTTTGCGCGTTATGTCACTTGAACAGTGAAGGGATTAAAAGTGTGGCCGTAGCTACTGCTAGCTAATTCGTCGTCGACTCGGCTGTCCTCTCAACGCCCAAGGCATTACTCGCCGGCCTCGCCGCGCCACGCAGCACAATCATATCTGACAGGAGGGGTAGAAGAGGGGACGGTAGTTGATGGATTCGCCGCTTGAGCGCTTCAGTACGGTAGCTGACGACGCTCCAACTAGGAGAGCTTCTACCGTTAGCCAACAGAATGCGCTCGAGGAGCTCGCCAAGGTCGGCTTCAAAAAACGACATTACTAAGTTTATCTATTCCGTAGGATGTATAATCATAGACTAACTATAGTATAGACCCGGCACGCAATGCAAAAAAGCATAGCACTTTTTATTCGTCAGGACAGTGCTGCGCCGTGGACGGAATAGGAACTACGTTGGTTAATGCGGTCGGTAAAGTAAGGTGATTGACATTGGTTTTACTTTTGAAGACTATTAAAATACATTTAATAACTCATTATATTCGTTAGAAATTACTGGAATCAGGATTTTAACCAACAACTGGTATTCGTAAATTAAAAATGATTCCTATTTCGTTATGTTATATTAGACTGTGATTTTGATTATACCAATTCGTGGTTAGTTTGATGTTATGTTCTTTCGGCTGTTATGGAAATATTCAAGAAATCCGATTTGTGAGCGTTTCCTAAATGTAAATAAAGGTAAATAACCTAATTTATAATAGTTGTTAATTAGTTTTAATACTTATTTGTATTGACAATATTCAACTAGACCCTGTATTTGATGCATTGTTCTATGGCTCAACTTTCACTTACTTTCTAGGTTATGTTGCAGCTCATCATTTAGGACTGTACAACCTCTTTACCATTTTTACTTTCCTACTTTTTATTTTTTATAATCTCATACAGCAGCCAAAAATTTAATTTAATCAAGTTATTTCAAGCTGAACATGTTCATATTCATAATTAAGAATCCAATTTTGACTGTCAGTCAGACATTTGTATAAGATGGGCCTATATTAAAACTCAAAGAACACATGTTCAGTCCATGCTTACCATGAAATACAAATCTTCAGGCTTCTTTCACAACTATAACAGCTAATTGGCTACAATTAAGACTAGTTAAAATAGATTACCAGTACTAGTTAGGCCTATATATAATTTGAGTGGATACAACCGTTATAAATAGGCCTAAATACAAAGTTAAGGGTAGGCCTAAGGTTAGGGGGTAGTGATGAAATGTTATAGATTTCTGTGGAGTACCAATTGTTGTACAGATCATTGTGGAGGTTAAGTTAGCCTATGTTATGTTACACGACTTACACGACTAACCTAAACCTATTTTAAGCTAGGCCTGACTGTCGCAGCGCAGTGTTGCATGTATTTCAACTGTAACAACTCTTGTGTTTCAACTGTAACAGCCTTTAACTTCTGTAAATTTATTAAGCTGTTGTGACTAAGTTAATGTAGTAAAATTGAACATAAGTGTAATTTCTGTATTTTGATTGGAGGGGCAAACATGGTTGACACATATGCAGTGTTGTGGAGTAGCGAGCTACATTTTTAGTAACGTCGGCTGTAGTTCCGCTACTTTGGAAAAAAGTAGTGTTAGCTGTAGCGCCCTACAGTTTTAGAGAAAATGTAACGGATTATGTAGTTAATTTTTTCGCTACTTTTACAATTTTTATGTAAGTTTAATTATGTTATGATGGGTTCATAAAAAATTAAGACTAAAATCAATTAAATAAGCTACCGGTACCGGTATGTATTTGTGAAAATTCATGACTAAAAAACTAGATATGGGTGTATGGGATAATTAATACATAATCTAAGAACGTAAGAACCAGACTGCGAAAGTAGCTAAAGATGTAGCTTAGCTACTTTTTACTGGTAGCCACAGCGAGCACTAATGTTCCCTACAAATGTACAGTTCATTAATACTTTTTAATCTATTTCAGATGAAACTTGTATCGAAACACTTTCACTCGTCGCAAGTAAGCCTTGCAGACACCAGTAGTTACCCCAAGTTGGATGATGACTGCCCAGCGTTGATCAATTTCAAAGGTACCTATTTTGATAAGGGGATGAATAAGTTTAAGTTATGGGAGTGGGAGAATCAGGATTATACAAAAGTATATGTTTATTTGAAGTAGGCTAATAGTCAGATTATTTGTGCGATGCTGATAATTTTTATAAGAAACCTAATAACTTACATCGGTATTGGTATATTAAAGTTAGTTATATTATAGACAGACTCTTCTGAATAGCCTAGTTATAATATGAACGTGATTACAATATTTTTTAATCAGGATATTGTAGGTAGTGTTTTTTCTTTGTACAATTCCCCGATTGTCTGGTATAAGTGAAGATGACATAAATGATAATTAGGTACCGGTAGGCCTACGTCAGTTATTTTCAGTAATTTTTCTTTAAATTATAACTTAACAGCGCTCTGTTGGGTTAGGTTAGAAAACCTAACCTATCTTAGGGCGTTGTAGTGGCTTATATTTATTTATACTACAAAACGCTCAGTGGTCGATATTCAACCAAATATTTGTTCAATATAAAGTTGACGAATATATGAAACAAATGTTTAATATCTAGTGGGTTATGTTGGACTCATCTCTCTCTCCCTCACTCTCCTCTCTCTCTTTCACTCTCCTCCCCCTCCCAGGGGTGGATCTAGGAATTTCTTGTGGGGTGGCGCACTTGATTATTTTAATTATCTATGGACATCATTTTTGCTATAAATCAAATAAAAATGGAGCTGTTTAGTGAACATGATAAGGGTTTCAAATAAAACCAATAAATGTACTTACCGCAGCACCGGCTTATGGACTTGCGCCGAGCATCCCTAAGGTAACGCACCACAGCACCGACCCATTGCCTTTGGCTGTCCTAGGGACACACACCGCAGCACCAGCCTAAGGGCTTTGGCTGAGCTTCCCCTAAGGTCACGCATCACAGCACCGGCCTAATGTCTTCGGCTGCCCTAGAGGCACTCACACCGCAGTACTGGCCTAGTGTCTATTTGGCTTAAATTTTCAAATATTGAAAACAGATGCGAGTACAGCGACAGACTGCGTCACACTATTACCCATTAATTAAACATTTTCTTCTGAGTCCAAGGGGGGGGGGCGTGAGCCCCCTGGCTGGATCCGCCACTGCCCCCTCCCCCATCCTCACCTACTGGTAATTTTTATAACGTGGAGTTAAAACGCATAGCAGAAGGGCATTACCATTCCAGTAATCAGTAGCCTTATTATGCCCCAAACCCCTCCACCTCATCATCTCCCCGTCCCTCTACCTCCCACCCTCAGAAACAGGTTTAATTGTTTAAATGTCAAGTTAAAACCGAGAAGGAGTTAAGAGAAGGGTGTTACAATACCAGTACTCACTAATACTTTTTGAGTCATATGTTCTTGCGTTGTACTACTTATATTGGTTTTGACCATGTTATAGAGCTTAAAAAAACAAATAATATAGTATTTTGAATTATCAACCTAGGTTAAGTGGTTGCAGAGAAAATCCAAAAAAACCTGCTCATAAAATCGCCCATGTAAATCTTATTGGAAAAAGGTTTTTGGCTTTTCCTCCGTTTATTTTAATGTAAACTTCACATTTGCTTTTACCAATCTGTTCAGTTCCACAAAACAATCATTTTGGTGTTTAAATTGTGATTCTACGCCCAACCGTTGCTGAGATATTCAAAGTGCTAAACACAGTACGTTGTCCAATGTTATCCTTATGGAGAATAAATACAATTTGATATCTCGATTATTTATGAATGTATGTTGATGAAACTTGGTATGTGGCTTCACATAGTACTGGTATATTGCTATTTGCACAAAAAATTGATTTTTTGTTGATTATTCCCATAGCAGCAAACCTGCATACACAGCCCCCATGTTATTCTTATGGAGAATAAGTAAAATGTAATGACTCCCTTAATTATGAACAAAAATTAATAAAACTTGGTATGTAGCTTCACTTGGTTGAGTTATATTGATAATTGCGTAAAAACCCATTTTTAGCGAATTTCCCCTATAGGGAAGAAGCTATTACCGTAGTCGGCATGGCAAGACCTAGGCCCGGGACCATGATAACTTTTCGTTTTGAGGTCCCCAGACCCCAAAAACACCATTCGTTCGAAACTGTATATATATATATATATATATATATATATGTGTGTGTGTCCGTGAGCACGATAACTCTCGTAAAAATTATCCGATTTTGATGAAATTTGGTATAAACGTGTAAAGCAACATTTATGACTTTAAGTTCGAAAACCAGCCAGATTGCTCTATCCGAAAGGGTATTTTGGGGGGGGTTTGTACCCCAAAAATGAGTTTTTTGAATTTTTTACATATAATTTTGGAAATAGTCAAATTTTAGTTTTCACCATTGGATTCAGCTTAAAAAAACACACAATTTGGTATTTTGATCATTTCTCTACGTCAATTGGTTACCGAGATATTGAAAGTGCTAAACACAGTACGTTGTCTAATGTTATTCTTATGGAGGAATATAAAAATTTTATATCTCGCTTATTTATGAACGTATACTGACGAAACTTGGTATACGACTTTATCTGGTTGTGGACCATTGATATTTGCTCAAAAAAACAATTTTTTACCAATGGCTCCCGTAGCAGCAAACCTGCGTACTCAGCCCCATGTTATTCTTATGGAGAATAAGTAACGTGTTATCTCCCTTCATTATGAAAATAAATTAATGAAATTTG
This sequence comes from Allygus modestus, assembly GCA_963675035.1. Taxonomy (NCBI): domain Eukaryota; kingdom Metazoa; phylum Arthropoda; class Insecta; order Hemiptera; family Cicadellidae; genus Allygus; species Allygus modestus. The sequence continues at coordinate 355,047,751 of OY776112.1, forward strand.
GTATATGGCTTTACCTACATGAGTTATATTGATATTTGTATAAAACCCCATTTGTTGTGCTCCTTGCTTCAGCAAACCTGCATACTCAGCCGCCATGTTATTCTTATGGAGAATAATTAAAATGTCATAAATCGTTTATTTATGAATGTATATTGATGAAACTTGGTATGTGGCTTTATGTGGTATTAATATACATATATATGCATTGGAAATTCGCTGAGTACGCAGGTTTGCTGCTACGGGGGTATTTGTTCCTCGTTGCAGCAAACCTGCTTACTCAGCCCCCATGTTATTCTTATGGAGAATAACTAAAATGTTATATGGCGCTTATTTATGATTGAATATTGATGAAACTTGGTATGTGGCTTCGCCTAGTTAAATTATATTTATATTTGCATAAAAACCAATTGTTTATGTTCCTTGTTTCAGCAAACCTACGTACTCATTACCAATGTTATTCTTATGGATAATAATTAAAATCGCTTATATGTGAATATATTTTTATGAAACTTGGTATGCGGCTTTATGTGGTATTAAGGCAAATATTTTGCATTTGAAATTCGCTGAGGACGCAGGTTTGCTGCGACGGGGGTATTTATTTATGAGTCATCTGTTCTTGCGATGTACTACATATTTATTAGAATAACGCACCTGTTTATTAAAAGAATACCCCTGTCGCAGCAAACCTGCATACTCAGCGAATTTCCAATTGAAATATAAATGTCATAATACTACATGAAGCCACATACCAAGTTTCATAAAAATATATTCACAAATAAGTGATATATCAAATTTTAATTATTCTCCATAAAAATGGGTTTTTATGCTAATATCAATATAACTCAACTAGGTGAAGTCGTATACCAGTTTGTATTCATTTATGTTCATAGTTAAGGGAGGCAGAGCATTTAATTATTCTCCATAAGAATGGGCTGAGTACGTAGGTTTGCTGCTAAGGGAGCCTTTGGCAAAAATTTTTTTTAGCAAATATCAATAGACCACAACGAGATGAAGCTGTATACCAAGTTTCGTCAGTATACGTTCATAAATAAGCGAGATATAACAATTTTCTTTTTCTCCATAAGAATAATTTTAGACAACGTACTGTGTTTAGCACTTTCAATATCTCTGTAACCAATTGACGTAGAGGAATGATCAAAATACCAAATTGTGTGTTTTTTTAGCTGAATCCAATGGTGAAAACTAAAATTTGACTATTTCAAAAATTATATGTAAAAAGTTCAAAACCCCATTTTTGGGGTAAAAAAAACCCCAAAAGGAATGTTATTTCTCGTTGTGGTCTATTGATATTTGTACAACAAAATACAATTTTTTACTGATGGTTCCTGTAGCAGTAAACCTACGTTCTCAGCCCCAATGTCATTCTTATGGAGAATAAGTAATGTGTGGACAAACCCATTGTTAAAACACTGTGATTGTTTATTTTAGCGAATTTCCCCTATAGGGAAGAAGCTATTACCGTAGGTCTCATGGTAAGACTTAAGCCCGAGACCATGATAACTTTTCATTTCAAGGTCCCCAGATGCCAAAAACACCATTCGTTCAAATTTTTATATATGTATATATATAGATCTGTTTCATAAGATCAAGTTGATCAAGAGTGTAGATATTGACATGGTGAGTTGATCCGTTAACTCATGTGGCTCTGACACACCCCAAGTTGATCAAGATCAACTTTCTGATTGATAATATCTGCGACGTGAACTATAAATTTAAATGTCCATATATAAACCTTCACTCTATATCTTTAGAAAATAGTCTTAAGTTGTACAGGCCACTTTTGGACAATAAGTTACACATGTCTTTGTAATTTCTCAGAGAAGCTATATATTAATTATACGTTTGAGAAAGAGGAAATCTCCCAATCTATAGCAATTAATTTATTACAAATGAAATTGCAATGTGTTATTTTCTCCCCCTTAAGTAAACAGAGTAAGTTAAAGTATATGGAGGAAGTATTTTTTTCCTAAGCATTTTAAAATTTCAGTTATTGGTAGAAATATTTGTTATAATTTCAATTTCAATTTATTTATTTCAATGATAGAAAACAGATAATGCTCCCGAAGAAGTGGATTTTGTGGTTGTCTGTCTATATAAATGTATATATTCACTGAAAACTTACACATGTATGTGGCTCTCTGACTGATATAAACGTATTACTTGTAGTACACTATAAGTTTGGAACAACTACGCATGCATGTGGCTCCTATTCTATATAAACGTATCTTATGTTGGTTTATATATTAACAGAATACTTTTTATTAATGATAATATCGCAAGTCCTGCTCTTACGCTACCGAAACAAATATTCTATCGATAATATCATTCCACTTGTGGGAAACCGTATTTTTTCGTCCTGAAAATTAAAGGTAGTACTGATATAATTTATTACCAGTATTTGTACACATATAATTCGGGATTAATGTCTTTAGTTAAATAACTTCTAAATCGAAAAATTATGTAAGTAAATTAATTTGGCACTGCGCTATGCCGGTGACAGTCGATGTTTTGACCAAATACAGTACAGTATGAAGTGTGAAGCCAAGAGGGCTTGTCAAATAGTGATGTGTCGAGTCGAGTACTTTTATGACTAGAGTGACTCGACTCGTTTACTACCGCCAACTCGAGTTTTGAGTTGAGTCAGACTCGACTCGTCGACTCGTCCTGCAACTACCACGTGGAGTAGGTGGGAGAGTCGGAGAGTTGAGTGAGTGGTGATCCGCCGACTCCCTGCATACAGTAATAAATTACTTGTTCGACGTTACTTGGCGTTTCAAGGATGTATATATGTCTTTACTCATATTGTTATATGTAAAAAAATCGTAAACTAACGAGTAAACTACTTTGCTTGATTAGGTGGGAAATATATAAATGGAGTAGAACAAAATTACAACAAATATTAGCTTTAGTAAATAAAAGTCTTTTAGTTTACATTAAATTACAAGTACAAATAACTTTTACAAAGTAAGCCGTTTACTTCTTGCGCTGGGTACCGAACCATCCATTTAGGAATAAAATGTCATCTAGTTTATTCGGATTCAATCTATTTCTCCGATCATTCGTCATAAGTCCTGATTTTTGTAGATTATGCGTTCGGAAGGCTCGGATGTTGCGGGAATACAAAGGTATTTGTGAGCCATTTTGGTCAAACTTGGATATATAATCTTCCTTTCGTCCCAAATAGCTAGAGGGTTCTTTTTCCTCTCCAAGTATGGCATGGTTAGATACTGGTTGTCAGCTACCAGTGCTGAGAAAGTTGACGCTTGAGCATTGGCTACCTATAAAAATACACATTAAAATTACAACCAAGTTAAAATTAAGATTTATTACTTCTAGGGCCGGTTTTAAGCATAGGATACATAGGTGCGTTCCTAAGGGCCCGCACCACACGGAACCAAATACAAAATCCTCATTCAAGCAAAAGGTCTGCAATCTATAGTAAGACTGTAATAAGGGCCTGCACCACTGATTTAGCCTAGAGGTCTAAAGACCCTAAATACGGCATGATTACTTCAATAAAGCTTGTAATTAATATAGGAAATCATACTAATATTATAAATTTGAAAGTTTGGATGTTTGTGCGTAACTCTGAAGTTCCATCACGTGAAGACTACTAGACCGATTGAGCTTAAATTTTGCATAGAGGTACTTGATAGTCCTGAGTAACATATAGGCATATTAAAGTTGTGAAGATCCTATAGGGCTATGCCCCACGGGGGTTCAAATTTCCCATGTATTCCTTATGGATATTCATTTTTGTTTGAGCTGATGAAAATACAAACAACTGATCTTGATTCGTAGTAGTTCCACAGGCTAACCACAGAATGAAGCAACAAAACTATCATAGTTTTTATAAATAATTCGGGGCGAAGCCTGCGAGTAACAGCTAGTATATCAATAAAAGAAGGAATATGAAATATTAACTAGCTTATCTCTGCTCCTTTTGTATCCAAGCACACTCACAGGTCATATCCATCACTTGGTATTTATTCAGCCCTATTTATTAGTGGTCTTTGGACTGCTGTTTCATAATGGCTGAAAACTCGTCAACCACAATAAAAATAATCATACTTACTTATTTGATTTTACATAATTGTAAGTGTGATCCTCTTTTAAATGTATGCGATCAGAAGAGCGTTTATAAACCGTTAGAATAAAATTTAGATTTTGATATAAAATTTGTATTTTAGAAGGAGATTGGACAAATCAGTTGATGTTCTTATATTGGCACATTTTAAACATATCTTATAATCATATTAAACTTTAGTTTAAAAAAATCTAAAATTAATGTTACCAGGGCCGGATTTAAGCATAGGCTAGGCATGCCCGCACGCTTAGGTGCCCGTGGCACACAAAAACCACATATCAAACAGAGTAAAACAAACTCACTTCACTTATATTCGCCTTAAAATACGCCCTAGTTGCGTTTGCGTCTTGGACTATAATTTAATGATTTAATGACATAGGCCTAGTCAAAATGGTCAGCAGCCTGAGTGGAAAACTGTTAGGGGCACCACAGGTTGAACCTAGGCCTAAATCCGGCCCTGACTTTAATAGTTGTAAAATATCTCTATAGTTGTAAAAGCGTACTACTTACCCACTGTTGGGCAATTTCTGCGTTTGAATCTAAACCAAACCCATCCTTTTTGAACCAGGGATCAAGAAATGTTTCCTTTGCAGCGGTTCTATTTTTGTCTTATAGGCTACACATTGACGTGCCTGAAAACGACGGAGGTGAGCAACTCTTTCAAGTGTAGCCCGCTTCTGTTTTCATAATTTTAATTCGTAAAACATTTTAAAGCCCTCTAACCAAAGGAATCAGGCTGAAAATTTTGGATAGAGCTCCTCACTTAAAACCACCATCATTTTTTCATACGGTCCTACAAGAGATGCACAGTCATCTAAGAGATCCTATTGAGAGGATTCTAGGTTCGAAACGTTCTTATGTATTTGATTCAATTAACTAGCAAAACTTCTTGGTTTATTACTTCAGCATTCTTTACATTTACTTCTGGTTGAGTTACCAACTTGAATAATTCTTTAGAGTCTCTGACGATTGAAGTTTTTTTTATGTTTTCTCTTTGACCAAACTTGCCCCAGAATGAATTTAACATTTATTTGGTTACTGATCTAAGTCCCCCGTTTTTAGCAATTTTATCTTTATCCTCCTCTGTCTTACACCAGCTAGGATAGATAGCCTGAAGCTTCCTGCTTTACTTTCAAAAATGTATTTATAAAATCTGTAAACAAATCTCCGTTTTCATATGCGGCGACTTCGTACTCCCACAACTCGTACATGTCCAAAATCACATAGCCCTTTTCTACAGCTTTTCTAATCTCATCCATTTTCCAGGTCCCAACTAACGCTCTTTCCTCACTCTCATGAAAACATTCCCCTTGGTTTAAAGTCTCCCCACAAGTTCTACACAATACAAACATCTATTTCTTATTCATTGTAGCGGGAAGTACGGGATGATAAAAGTTGTAAGGAGGTAGAATCTTATATTTCAACAATCCCTCTACTTCAAGACCTCTCTCTCGACACTCGTTTCCAACGTAAATGATAGGGTGTCCAACGGGTTACTTACAATATTTATTTACAAACGGATAAAGGGAGCAAACATCAACATACTGTATCGTTTCTTTCTCTTCACATTTATGATATGTTTTATTATTACCTGTCCTACCTCCAAAAAAGGAATCTCTAGGATTGAGTGGAAGTGTGTTTAGAATGGATAGTTGGTTCAAGTGATTTAGTTTATTATTTTTCTTCAATTTATTAAATTCACATTTCCACATCTCTACAACCTCATAACTATTCAGTTTGTAAATTTTGGACTTGGTTCTTTCGTTCCGGGGATGGAAACTGTCTGAAGGATCGTGCTGCAGAGGTTCTTCTCTGCTGTATGGAAAACATTTTGGACACCCGTGTCAATAACACCCGTGAAACTCAAATTCTCTCACTGTCAAACCTATCAACTTTCATTTCAATAAATTTTACTTCTTTACCTCGGCCCGCGTGCTCAATCCTCAATCCACGTATCTCCTCTTCCCATGTCAACCATTGTAAAGCAACTGATCATTGATTGTTTGTCAGTCTGTACCCGTTTTAGGAATCAAACCTATTGTGTTTGGTTTTAGAAATTTACGGCGAAAAGCTAAGTTACATGCACTGGCGATTGTCATAGCTTCGAGGAACGGGTCTACGTTATATTGTTCAAGAAGCAAGGCTCTAAATTTTATACACGCTTGAGCTAAAATCTCCACGTCTGAAATACAATACTCCAAAATTTATTTTTTTAAATCAAACACATATTCTTCAACGTCTCGTTCATCGTAGCTTTGGTTCAATGTCTCAAAGTCTTTGAAGCATTTTTCAAACATTGACTCTGGGGAATAATACCTTTTGTCAGGCATCAGGCCTACATAATTTTGATTTGCCAGAGTGTTAAAAAGATGCAGGAAATAACCTTTCTTTTTCTCGGGAGGCAGGTCAAAGGCTTTAGGGAGAGCAGCGAGGGCCATTGAGAAGTAGCTAATTGAGTCAACAAATCTTACGTTAGCTACTTCAATCAAAATAGCTTTAGTTCCCCGAGGAGTTATTTTTGGTATGAATTTAGTTTCTTCCATGGTGTACTGTAGAATAAATTGGAAATCAAAACCTTGCCCGTAGTGGGCAATCACACATACATCTTTAAATTTCTTTCGAACTTCCATTACCGTACATAGTCCATGAATTGCTTTACTGGTTCTTTTTCAAAGACTCTTTGCCTCTCAGAACAATTTGGACACTCACCCGTTGATACATTTAAAACAGTACTGTTGTGAGACGCACAAGATAACTTTATGAACTTTTTTATCAGGATCTGAGGGAAGAGACTCATCCTATCTTGTTTCAAAGTCAAAAATATGAAAAGAAAATCTTGGTATTTCGGAGTTCTCCTATCTACCCTCATGAAACACTGATGTGCGGGATCTTTGAACGCATCAGAGAGTTTACAATAAACGTCTCCACGTACATGAGCTGTCTTACGTTTTAATGTAAAGATTATTTTCTTACAATCGCGGCCGAGTTTTATAGATTTACATACTTGCCCATGATGGGCATATAAACACCGCTCATTTTTGAAGAAGCGGTTGCAAAGACGGCATGTGATGCCTTTTACCCTCGTAACGTCAATTCCAAACGTGTCGCTAGATGTAATATAATCAGAGTTACTTTGAATGATGCCCCCAAAAATATCCCAAAGAACATCACCACTAACTTCAGAGACAGTTCTCAAAGCTACGTTCCCCGGTTCAGCACTTTTTAAACTTATAGACTGTAATTTAAATCCAAAATAGTTGGTAGGTACAGCGTCGGCTTTAGCTTTTTCAACAATTTGATCAAAATCTTTACGAATCCAATCAAACTCAGAGATACCTCTTGGCGGTTTAGTGAATTTGAAAACAGTTTCCAACCTGTACAACCTGAAGTGTTTAACATAGGTTTCAGAGGTACCAATTACATTTACTGGGTTTTGAGAACTCTTTTTAATGTTAGAAACTTCCATCCTTTAACAGAGAATTAAATACTGAAAACTGAGAAAACAATCTAAACTGTAATATACAAATTTCTTACGCTTAAAAAGATCAAATACATCAACCAGAGCCAAGCTCACAGATATAATTAAATTAAAATTGAGAGCGCAGAATCAACAAGACAATGATAATTTGTACAAGATAACACTTAACGATTACACAGAAGCAGCATAAAACACGCCTGATCAGTGTTACGACTGGAGCAGATTGAGGTAATAGAGCCTCAGTTTAGAGGTAAATAGTATGTAGGAGAGCACTGTACGTATGTATAACTATACAAGTCAAAAAATACTAACACAAAAACTACACAAGTCAAAGCAGAGCTACAGGTTCAGTTATGATGAAAGTTAAGGTAATAGAGGTAGCAAACAATACTCTAGCTGAGAACTGCTCTAACCATGTGAGTCTACTGTATTAAAGAACAAGAATAGAAAGTGAGATTTTCGGTGTAAGGATATGTTAGTCAGGTATAGCCAGGTCACTAAGCACGCAAAATTACTACAATACAGGAGAATTAAAATTACTACAATACAAGAACTCTAAAAATAATTATAATCAAATGTAAGTTTATATTTGCACAAGTGCAAAATCAACAACCGGAGTAGCGCAGGGACTTCTGACTAGTGCGAACGCAAGGGGTAGAGTGAAGTTAACGCTTGCGAATAAAGAGCGCTAAAAGTAACTACCAATCAGAACACAGAACGCGAATTACAACCAATAGAATGCATTTTTATCGCGACCAATTACAGATTTGTATTTTAAATGGTCACGACTCGTCAAATTCACTAGACTGCGAGACAAGAAGCTGGAGTTAGATTTGCAGAAGGGATTGAAGGATTTAGAAGGATGTGAGGTTTAGCTGATTAACAACAGAAGGACGTGAGGGTTAGATATGTGGAAGGAAACGTAGGTCAAATAATTACCACAGAAGGCTAGATGGTTAACAACAACAGGACACGAGGGTTAAATAGTTAACCACAGAGGGTAGATGATTGAACATAAAAGGATGTAAGAGATAGATATTTTCCACAGAGGGTAGCAGAACAACCGCAGAGGGTAGTAATTACACCCCAATTCTATTCTCCATAAGAGTCTATGTTATTCTATTCCCCCCATAAGAGCCTATGTTATTCTATTCTCCATAAGAGTCCATGCTATTTTATCCTCCATAAGAGCCCGTGTTGGGGCCAAGGTGGCCGCCCTTACTACTATGAATCTAAGAAATTTATCCAGAAAACCAGGTGAAGCCATTTAGTTAGAGATTATAGAGCTTATAAAAACTTATAAATCACAAAATTTTAATCAAAATCAGTATAGCCGTTTTTGAGAAATTGTTTTTGTATAATTTGTTAGTGGTTTCAAAACATTTTAAAACCCCTTTTAGTATAAAACAATGACAACGCCTGGAGATGTTGTGGATTAGTTTCTACATTGCAAATCGTATTTAATTCAGGGCTTTGGTGTGGTCCCTGGGTTTGTTTGGTCAGACTGACATAACTTCAAAAACCAATTTTTCGGGTTTAGAGAACACCAAAACAAATAATTCTACAACTAACTGAAATTTGAAAATATTAATGAGAGCAATACTTTTTTGCATATACTATGTACATGGTGAGGAAGCCAATACAGATAGAGAGTTCAGGAAAATTCCATTCAAAGACCTTCGAGCATGGCTCAGTTATTTATCGTAGGCCGCGGCTAATTCCCATTTCAATCTATTTCTCAGCTTTCCAAACATCATGTGTAAGAAATTTGGCGATAAGAATATATCAAACATCAAAGGAACAAGCGATGGCTTTTATTTAGCTACAGAGCAACAAGTCCATGCAATTTTTTAAAGAATGTATATACCAACTGATGATCGGTTTATCAGTCAGAGAGCCACATACAAGTGTAAGTTTTCAGTGAATATATAAACCAACAAAAGATAAGTTGATATAGATTAGAGAGCCACAGGCATATCCGATTGTTCCAAAACTATAGTGTACCACAAGTAATAAGTTTATATCAGTCTGAGAGCCACATACATGTGTAAGTTTTCAGTGAATATATAAACCAATAAAAGGTAAGTTTTTTTAGATTAGAGAGCCACATGCATGTGTAATTGTTCCAAACTTATAATGTACCACAAATAATACGTTTATATACAACAGAGACCAACAAGTAGATTGTAATTTTCGGGGATCAACTCAATCTTAATTAATATATATATATATATATATATATATATATATATATATATATATATATATATATATATATATGTGTCCGTAAGCACGATAACTCTCGTAAAAAAGCTCCGATCTTAATGAAATTTGGTACAAATGTGTAAAGTACCATTTATTTGAACGAGTTCGAAAACCAGACGAATCGCATCATCCAAAGGGGGGTTTTTGGGGGGTTTTGTACCCCAAAAATGGGTTTTTTGGGGTTTTCACATGTAATTTTTATTTTAATCAAATTGCAATTTTTACCATTAAAATCAGCTTAAAAAAACAAACAATTTGGTATTTTGATCATTGCTCTACGTCAATTGGTTACTGAGATATTGAAAGTGCTAAACACAGTACGTTGTCTAATGTTATTCTTATGGAGAAAAAGAAAAATTGTATATCTTGCTTATTTATGAACATAAACTGACAAAATTTGGTATATGACTTCATCTGGTTGTAGTTTATTATTGTTTGCTCAAAAAAACAATTTTTCGCCTATGATTCCCGTTTCAGCAAACCTAGGTACTCGGTCCCCATGTTATTCTTATGGAAAATATTTAAAATATTATATATCGCTTATTTATGAATGTATATGGATGAAACTTGGTATGTGACTTCACTTAGATGAGTTCTATTGATATTTGCATAAAAACCCATTATTTTGTATTCCTTGTTGCAGCAAACCTGCGTACTCATCCCCAATGTTGTTCTTATGGAGAATAATTAATATTTTAAATATCGCTTGTTTGTGATTATATTTCTTATGAATTCTGTTAAGTGGCTTAATGTGTTATGTTATATATTCATTGGAAATTCGCTGAGTATGCAGGTTTGCTGCGACGGGGGTATTTTATTAATTTACTATACCACACATATTTTTGTTACAGAACAATCTATGCTGAACACATCAGTGGCGAGGAAGAAATGTAGTTAATGGGAGATAATTTTGAAAGAGGGTTAAGACTGATATTATAGATTAAAGATTTGTTACAGTTTATATTTGTCAATAAAACGTTTTAATTTTTAATCGGATTTATTTTTTATCCAGTATTTTTAATGCATACATATTTTGCATAAAGGTTTTTATAAATTATATGAGAAATACAGTTTTTATTTTTTAACGATTTTAAAGGAGTTTTAGTAAACTAATTGTAAAATGTCAGCTTGTTAATTTTGCACAACAAATTTAAGAATAAATCACCAGTTATATGTTGAGAATGAAATTTTACAACATAACCAACAAAACAAATTAGTTGGTTCAATACCAACAAAATTAACTTTGGTTGAAAAAGCACAGCCAGTTTGTATGACAATGTTTGGCCAGGTCCTTTTTTCAAAAGTCTATTGTACTTTGCCACATAATGAAGTGTTACATCAAATAATTGATTTAATATAGCTGTTACATTCTTAGTTCACGATTATGTTTAATCTATAACGATAGTGTGAGTACCGTACTTTGTCTTGTATTTGGGATATTTGAAACAAGTCTCACCTTTAATCACCCTAAATGGTGTTATAAACCATTTATGGACCATTCCTCAACCATATTTGAATGTTGTAAGTTTATTCCAGGTTGTTAGTGCCAACAACATAATAGTTAATGCTGAACAAACATTATAAAAGTCCACAGACTATTCTCATAAAGTATCCATTTACAACATTCTATGACCATTCTCAGCAAAACATACATGCTTATGTATAACATACATATTTTTGTATTTAATTTATTTTCAATCATCCTATAATTCACAGAATCGAACAAACACAGTACGTTGTCTTATGGGGGTTTTACATTAGAAAAGCATGTTATTCATTTGTTGGTGTACTTTTATCAACCCCAACAACAGTTTGTTGTGTCTACTGGTTTCATTCAATCATTATGGTTTGTTAGTGTTATGTCTGTATTATTTGTGTGCTATCATTTCCAATACTTTTCTTCTATAAGTGTTTCGGCTTAGTCCAGTTTGTTTTTAAAATATGCAGTATATCATTTATGTAGTGTAATTATAACCAATCTGTTATAATGGACAGCGAAATTTTGCCATGTTTTGTAAATATATTGTTGTGTAAATGAATATATATTGTGTGAATGTTGTGTAAACAATGTGTATTGTTTTGCAAATATTTCACATTCAGTTATTGCACAAGGGGTTTGGATTAGTTTTTCAGGTAGTACAATTTTGTATTGTCTATCAGCCTATTATTAACCGTATATAGTCACCTACCATAACGAAAAGGTTGTTTTCCTTTTCCTGCAACGAGTCTTCAGTGAACCTATTTGTGATTTGTGGTTTGTATAGTTACACAGCTAAAATGAAACAAATGTTCCTCAGTTTATAAGCAACGCCGGCGATTATCAGGACAAAAATATTTAATCGTTGTCGATATATGGTAACGGTATGTTATGCTAGTTGTCGTTGATTTTTTTAACAGGGTTTAAACTAGTGAAATATTATAGTGACAGGTTGGATTAAGTCATAATCACTTCTACAACATAGGGCAAAGTATTAGACAAAGATTCATCAAAATCAGTGCAACTGCTTTCCCGTGAAATATGAACAAAACACGTCCTTGAGCGTTACCGAAGGACAGACAGACGGATAGAAATTGAGAAAAGACTTGTTTTGGCTCCCATTGGGTGTAAAACGCGAAAATATGCAAAAATGTCATAATTCCAAGCAATGTACAGACAAAACTTTATTTTTTGTATATAGATATCCTCTCTGTCTACTTATGTAATTTATTACCAATCTTCTATCAAAGTTTTAAATAAGAACTACACAGCATCTGTTTATAGAATAACTATTCTTAAGTCATCATCTGGTTCAATATAAATAAATGCTTTGCCCATAAGAAGAACATAGGATCTTTAAAACCCCGTGGGACAGAGTTCTAAGGTGATTTCCAAAATATCAATTAAACCTAAAAACTTCTAACGTACATATAGAACATAGAAAAAATGTTTAATCGAAATCAGTGCAGCCGTTTCCCTGTGAAAAGCGAACAAAACGTGACCTTAATCGCACGAAATCACGTTTTTGAGCGGCCGCCATTCTTTTTCCAAAAGGCGTATGACAGTTTAAAGTAGACTAAAACCTTCTCACGCATATATAGATCAATGAAACAAAGTTTCATTCATGTCAGTGCACCCGTTTTCCCGTGAAAAGCGAACAAAAACCCGTCCTTGAGCGTTACCAAAGACAGACAGACGGACAGACAGACAGACAGATAGATGGACAGAAATTTAGATAAGACTTGTTTTGGCTTCTTTAGGGTGTAAAACGTGAAAATATGCAAAAATGTTATAATTCCAAGCAATGTACAGACAATACTCTAATTAAACTAGTCCGATATAGTTTAATTATATATATATATATATATATATATATATATATATATATATATATATATATATATATATATATATTATTAAACTATATAAATACAAATTTTATTATAAACTATATATTATTAAACTATATCGGACTTTATTAGAGTAAGTTCTGACATACATCAAGGATAAGGTACAACTAAATTTGTTTAGTGGCAGTTCAAAGACAGTCGCAGCCCGATGTCGCGGCCGCAGTTTCCCGCGCCGGCCGCGCCTCGAGCCCTCCCAAAGATATGACGTGGCGCCAAAACTGGTGGAGGAGCAGTACGGCCTGTATCTAGTAGGGCATTGGCTGCGCCTTGCCTTTGATCTCAGCGGCCTCCACCCAACCCCAAAAGAGCGATTGCGAGATGCACCATTCGAAACGTTTCGATTGTTGTAGCCATTCGAAATGTTACCAAATATTTAGTATGCATTCGCTGATCATAATTGAAATGCATCATGTTTATAATACTTAATAATAAGTAAATAAGAATGATATAGATTGGGAAGTCAATAAACGCTAGTAAATTTTCGAAATCAAAATCAAAATCCATTCGATTGCGTCATCGGAAACATTCGAAACGCAACCATTCAACAACCGAATCCTCTCGTAATCGTGCATCAATACTTCGGAATCACTCGTTTGTCTCCGTCTCTCTTCGTGGCGGTGCGGCCTTCGGAACCGCTCGTTTATTTCCGTCTCTCTTCGTGAACTACGTTACCATCATCGATGCTAACGCCACCATACCAGGGCTACCCTGAACTACGTCGGGAGCCAGATTAAAAGTGCTACGCAAAGGCCCGTAAGGTGCAATGTCTATACTGTAGTTAGTCTATGGTATAATCAATGGTTCTAGACAGGCCTCATTCCCAGGAAATATCAAATAATGTAAAAAAACTAAAATGATAGGTTACAAAAATTAACATTGGGCTTATGGAGTTTTAAATCAACACAAAAGAATTTTATCAGCTGTTCATAATCAACCAGGGAACTGTCAAAGTATTTTTTTTTTATCTTTTATTATAGGCTTTGTATTAAATTACATGAAGCCTTAAGAGCTACGAACATAAATTATTAGACTACAGTTCAAGTCCAAAATTTAATTGATTTCATCCGGTTACTTATGGTCACTTAAATAATTTTCTCGATTTTATGTAAAAATTCTAAGACGTAACACTATAATTTTGAAAACACACTGAATTAATTTCAATTATATAAAGAGTTCTGATGTATGAAGTCCAAATATTACAATTCAAGTCCAAAAACTTAATCAATTTCATCAGGTATATGGTCACTTAAATAATTTTCTTGATTTTGTGTAAAAATTCTAAAATTTAATACCATAATTTTGAGTTTTCTTCTTTAAGAATGTCATGTAAATCAGGAGGTATATGACAGTTACATCTTCTCAACACTTCATAGAGATAATTTCGATGTACTGAGTAGGCAGTGCAGTCCTTAAATATGTGTAGAATACTTTCATGAGTTCCATCATTACATTTTAGGCATTGTGGGGAGTCAATTCTTTGAAGTAAGAAAAGTCGGTCTGCTGTAAAACAGTGTCCAAAACGAAGTCTGAAGATCATAGTGGTGTCACGTCCACTGAATTTGGTTGATTCAAACCATGGGATGTTCGGATAGTTACTTTGAGTCTTTTTATACCATTCACCTTTGTTTGTAGATTGCCATATTTCATTAGATTTAGCTCTTATTTTATTCTTTATATCAAAACAAATATCGGAATATCGCAAAGGGAACTTATTATCTACAACTAAGGCATCATCGTGAGCTGCACACTTTGCTAGGGAATCCGCCTTTTCATTACCAGGAACTCCAACATGGCCAGGAATCCATTGTATCACAATTTCTTTTGAACATTTAATAATTTCTTTTGCAATTGCTGAAGTTAGGTTATCATTGTTAAAGCCACGTAGAGCATTTTCAATGTTGTAAAGGGACACAAGAGAATCTGTTGCAATAGCAAATTTGCTCTCATTTAACTGTGATATATATTCTAAAGATTTTAAAATGGCAAATAATTCTGCTGAGACAATTGATGATATAGAGGGAATTTTTATTTTTATTTCCATGTCAGCTGCAGGATCATATATACCAACACCAACATTGGGTCCAATTTTGGATCCATCTGTATATATTATCCTATGACCGTTCCATTTGTGGTGTAAAATGTATAATGATGATTGTAGCAATACAGTATCGTTTACATGCTGTTTACTAGATTGAGTACCTGAAACAAGAACTTTAGAAAAATGGATATTTGGGTTTATCATACATAGAGGTTTATGAAATTGGAAAATTGAATGACCATAGGGTTCGTCGTCGGCTTCACCAATATAATTTTTAATTTTGTCAAAAGCTTGTATAATTGTTGGTGTACGTTTTTTATCCCAAAATGGATGGTGATGGGTGAGCATGCTTAGTTCTTGGAGTTTTAAAAAAGCAGGATGAGATGTATTTAAATGAATTTTCAGAGCTAATTTTTCCGATAACAATTGTCTTCTCAAATTTAGTGTCATTGTGGCAGTTTCAGCATGTAATGCCTGAATGGGTGTTGTCTTAATAGCTCCAGTACATATCCTTAATGCGCTATTTTGTACAACATCCAATTTTTGTTCATATGTCCTATTTAAATGTCCAAAAATAAAACTGCAATAATCCAATTTTGGTCGTATTAAAGCTTTGTAGATTCTTAGAAGAAACTTTGGATGCGCTCCTTTCGTCCCAAAAGCTAAGCATTTTAAGACGTCTAAGTCTTTTCTACACCTGATGATTGTTTCATCAATATGTTTATGGAATTTAAGTTTTGTATCAATCCAAACACCGAGAATTTTGTGACAGTTCACTTTTTGAATAACTTCACCAAATATGTTACAAGTATATTCAGTCAATCCCCTTTTTCTCGTGAAAACAAGTAATTTACACTTTTTGGGATTAAATGTGAGACCTGATTTGAAATTTAATGTGTTAGCTATGTTTGTTAAATTTACTTGCAATTTTCGAGCTGCTAATGTAGATGATTTGTTAGATACATAAACGAGAAAGTCATCTGCATATTGCAGGGACGTTACTCCTGGAGACAAATGTTTATTCACATCCGCAATATACAAAGAAAATAGCAAAGGACTTAGCACACTTCCTTGAGGAATACCTTTATAGGCTGTCCTTGATAGTTCCCTGTCTCCAAATTGAAAAGAAATAGTTCTCTCTGAGAGCCAATTAAAACAGTATTTTATAAAAACATAAGGAACGTTCATAGTAAACATTTTTGATATCAAAGTTGTTATAAGTACATTGTCATAAGCTTTAGACAAATCTAAAGATGCTGCAATAACAGTTTCATTCCTTGTTGTTGCTATTTGGATATCGGAAACAAATGTAATTATATGATCATAACATCCACTATCCTTTCTGAATCCGAATTGGGTTTGTGGAATTAGATTGAAGTGTTCAGTAAACCACTCCAACCTATTTTTGACTAAAGTGTTCATGATTTTAGCTAAGCATGAAATCTTTGCAATAGGTCTGTAGGATTCAGCTACACCTTTGTCACATTGAGGTTTGATAAGAGGTACGATGACATGGTTCTTCCAACATTTAGGAATTGTATCTCCTTCAGACTTCCAAATTCTTTTGTATATTTGTAACAGAAATTCCAAAGCATTTTGAGGCAAATTCCTTATCATTGAATATGATATACCGTCTGCCCCTGGGGCTGTGTCCTTCTTTTTACTAGCCAAAGCAATCTCCATTTCCTTCATAGTAAAGGGTTCTGTCATCCTAGTATCATCAACAGTCGAAATTGGACAGTTAATTTCACTGATTTCTGGGACATGGGCCGGAACTAAAATGTCCATGAAGCTATTAGCCAATTCGATATCTTGTTTCATGAGATGGTTGTCATGAATAACATTACCTTTAAAACTTTTTACTATTCTCCATGCTTCAGAGGAGTTTTTATTTTGTAATTCATTAGACAACTTCTCCCACGATTGTGTTTTTGTTCTCTTAATAACATGTTTCGCTTCTCTGGCACATTTTTTGTAAACATTATAATTTTGTGGTGTCATATTTAAACGGAACAGTTTGAAACTCAATCTCCTCTGAGCTACTGCTTTTGAGCATTCAACATTCCACCATGGTTTGTGTTGAAATCCAGATATATTATGTTTTGGTCCATATTTTATGTGAGGAATAGACGAGTCCCCTGCATTATTAATTATATTATGAAATTATTCTAATTGTTCATCCTCTAATATATTTTCTTCATTTCTAATTTCGTTCAGGTTTCTCGTTATAATAGAAGTATAACGTTCCCAATTAGCATTTTTTAAATTTCTACGAGGAATTTTGTTAATGTTACTGTAGGATATGTTATTAGTTGGTTTTGCATAGTTGAATGTAATGAGTATAGGAAAATGATTGCTTCCAACTGCATCCGCTAGAACTGACCAATTATTTAACATGTTATGTAGCTGTGGTGAAACAAAAGAAAGGTAAATAGCGCTAGAACTTCTAAAAGGGGAAGGTACGGTGGTGTGCGTTCCATCATTAATCGTGATGAAATTTGAGAAACTCAGTGCATTTACAATGTCTTTGCCCCTAGAACACGACTTTCTGTTTCCCCACAAGGTATGATGGGCGTTAAAATCCCCTATCACTAAACTCAAATCATCATCGTTTTTTAAAACACAATTTTCCCATATATCAGCCCTAGCATTACCCTTACCACAGTAGTAATTAAATATGCTAATAAATTTATTAAATCCTCTTGGTCGGATCTTAATTGCAAGGCCTTCAATGGTGTCATTGTTGTATCCAGGATCAATATGTTCCCATTCAATAGAGGAATGAACAAAGAAAGCTAATCCACCTTATTCATCTTCCCTGTCTTGTCTTATAATACTGTAGTCACTTAGTTTATAGTTAAATTGTTCTTTAAACCAAGTTTCCTGTACAGCTGCAACGTGAATCTTATTTTTAAGGAAGAATTCAGGAAACTCAGCCCATTTAGATGATAAGGACTGAGCATTCCACTGTATGAGTCTAAGTTCAGTGTATGTCATCGCAATAACTAAGATAATCAACATGAAGAAAGAAAGTTTGAAACACATATATTACAAAGTTTGTATTCAATTTAATCCGGCCCTAAATGACATGTCTTCTAATATTGAACTGCATACTTTTTGTATTATGTTGGTTATAGTCGAGTTAATATACTCACTACCTTGCGGAATTGTTTCTTTCAAGTTTTCCATGAGGTCGGTGGTCCACTTGGTGTGCTTAATTTTAAACAAAGCCTCTTCAAACAGTTGTTTTAAATTTTCATCCGAGTGTTTCTGATTGTCTTGGCTTACCTTTTCACAGGCAATAGAGGTTACCGCAGGCTTAGAGATAGCATTTATACCTCCTTTACTAAACCCTTCATCATCTGTTTTATTAAATTTACTAAACTTTTCGGTGATACTTTGTTGACGAAATGGCGACTTATTTTTACGAAATGGCCTTTTAGGCTTTAACCAAACATGTGATTTTGATGACGATTCCGCTACATCTTCTTGGTTTTGCAATTGGGTCAATGCATTATACCTGTTATGTATTAAGGAATAGTTATGTTCATGGGGTGGTACTGAATAATTTGACATTTGCTGCAACTGTGTCTTCCTTGCATATGAGGTTTGTGTTGGAATACCCACATTGTTCTGAGACATGTGTGTCTTGGGGAAGTACTTTGAAGCAGTCATAAAGTTTTCTCTCATCTGTGTCATTCTTTGTCTTATATGTTGTTGCCGTAAAAATTCTGGGCATATTCTTGAAGCACAATCGTGATCCCCTTTGCAATGTAAACAAGATGGACTTGCACTGCATTCCGTTCCATGAAAAGGTTTTAGACAAACTTTACAAATTCTTTCATTTCTACAGTTTCGCGACGAGTGCCCGTAACGGTAACACCGGTAACATTGTTGGACGGGATATGCATATTCCCTCACTGGAAGCACAACATAATTAAGCTTAATTTCTGTTGGGATTTTGTCTCCCTGAAAAGTCACTTTAACCCAATTCGTCTTAATCGGACCCTCTGAGGTAAACTTAGTAAGTCTGAAGGCATCTGCTATCGGTAAGGGGCTTACGGAATCCTCTACAATTTCTTCAACATCAATGTCCGGCTCAATGTTAATCAACCCGACAACTTCCACACGATTCGATGGTATAAACAAATTGAACTCGGGAAAGTGAAAAGATGATACTAACCTGTTGGCCGTTGTGTGTGATTTACAGTTAATTACAAGATTATTTCCAGCTCTGGTAATACCATTAACTTCAAAACGGAGTTTTTCAATCATTTTCCCAACTTTAAATGGGTTTATCTTTTTTTTGTCTTGAGAAGATACAATAACTTCATACGGACCAGAGTGAAACACGTCATACAATCTTATTTTAGATGGTTTATCTCTTTTTGAGGGGGGATAAGTTGAATTTTTGTTTCTTGTTTCCATATTTTGAGTCATAGAACTACTATTATTGTCCATTGTCACCTCTTCATGATATCTCTTACGACTGTTCAAATCTTCTAATTGTCTTTGATTAATACTTACTTGTGTTTGATGTTGAAATCCTAGAGGAACGTTATTAGTTGTAGGTAAAGGAGGGAAGTCATTATTTGTAATAGTTTTAGTTTGTTCCAACTGCCTATCAAACATAATTTGGTTCCCACCAACATTGGTATCCCCATCATTTTCATCACCTTCATTTAATTCCATCATATTGACAGAATTATGGCCGTACGGCCCAAAACCAAGGTTCTGTATACTATACAAAACTAATTTATGAAAAACAGAATAGATAACAGATTAACCAAACAGTCACAATAAAATGAAAAAATGTTTAAAGATAAACTATTTCCATTATTATTTCACATGTCTTGATAAAATGTTTCCAATTATTTGAAAACTATATCAACAAAACTGTAAAGAGAAAAATTAGGTTAAAAAACAACGTAAACACACAACCACACAGCAGGATTGTTGACTCACGACTTGACTGTCAAAGTAATACTCATGTTTTTTATGATTATTAACATGTGGTTTCCTGAGTACAGAGATTAAAAGATTTGATTATTAGAGTGGTAAAATAAATGAAAGGGACATTTAACTATAAATAACAACTGGAGGAACCTTAAAAATGTAGAAAAGAGGCAAATGAGTTATACAAATCTGATTATAAGTAGGGGAAAGTGATGAAATATTACTCCAAGTCATCTAAACTGACTGACTGGCCCTCCCCCGAGCAAAGCTGGGCCCCCCAGGTACTGTCGTGTTAAAACAGATATGAGAAGGGTGTTACCACTCCAGTAGTCGGTAGTATTTTTATTTACATTAGTCCTAAATTATCTGTTCTTGCCGTTGTGGAGTTAAAACAGTTATGGGAATGGTGTTACCATTCCATTAGTAAAATGTATGGTTTATTAATTATCTGTTCTTGCTGTTGTGGAGTTAAAACGGATAACAGAAGAGTGTTACCAATCCAGTACCTGCCTACATATCTTTAAAAATTCAGTCTTCGTTCATCCTCTTACGGGAAGAATGAGCGTACACCTAGTATTTAAAGACTTTGAATTGCACAGTTATTACATTGAACCAAATGGGAAATTTTGACATCGTCCCGCCCGGCCAGATCTACTGAAATACTTGTATAACAGATTTCACAACGGCATTTGACTGAAAAATTGGATTTTACAACGGCACGCTTTTTAAACCAAGAGTAGGGACGTTTTAGCGAATTTCGCATATAGGGAAGAAGCTGTTACCTTAGTCGGCATGGTAAGACCTAGGCCTGGGACCATGATAACTTTTCGTTTTGAGGTCCCCAGATGCCAAAAACACCAGTCGTTCAAAACTGTATATATATATATATATATATATGTATATATATGTGTGTGTGTGTGTGTGTGTGTGTGTGTCCATGAGCACGATAACTCTCGTAAAAGTAATCCGATTTTGACGAAATTTGGTATAAACGTGTAAAGCAGCATTTATGACTTTAAGTTCGAAAACTAGACAGATCGACCTATCCGAGGGGTTATTTGGGGGGGGGCGGGTTTGTACCCCAAAAATGGGTTTTTGAGTTTTTTCTTATAATTTTTGGAAAAGCCAAAGTTTTTCCATTGTAATCAGCTTAAATACCCCCGTCGCAGCAAACCTGTGTACTCAGCGAATTTCCAATGAATATATATGTATCAATAACACATTAAGCCTCTTACCAGAATTCATAAGAAATATATTCATAAATAAGCGATATTTAAAATATTCATTATTCTCCATTAGAATAACATTAGGGATGAGTACGCAGGTTTGCTGCAACAAGGAACAAAAAATAATGGGTTTTTATGCAAATATCAATAGAACTCAGCTAAGTGAAGTCACATACCAAGTTTCATCCATATACATTCATAAATAAGCGATATATAACAACTTTATTATTCTCCTTAAGAATAACATGGGGACCGAGTACCTAGGTTTGCTGCTACGGAAACCATAGGCGAAAAATTAGTTTTTTGTTCAAACAACAACAAACTACAACCAGATGAAGCGATATACCAAGTTTCGTCAGTTTATGTTCATAAATAACCGAGATATAAAATTTTTCTTTTTCTCCATTAGAATAACATTGGACAACGTACTCTGTTTAGCACTTTCAATATCTCAGTAACCAATTGACGTAGAGCAATGATCAAAATACCAAATTGTTTGTTTTTTTAAGCTGAATTCAATGGTATAAATTAAAATTTTATTTAAATGATAATTACATGTGAAAACTAAAAAAAAAAAACATTTTTGGGGTACAAAACCCCCCCAAAACCCCCCTTCGGATGGTGTGATTTGTCTGGTTTTCGAACTCGTTCAAATAAATGGTACTTTACATATTTGTACCAAATTTTATTAAAATCGGACCTTTTTTACGAGAGTTATCGTGCTTACGGACACACACACACACACACACACACACACACACACACACACACACACACACACACACACACACACACACATATCTATATATATATATATATATACATACATACATATATACAAATTTGAACGAATGGTGTTTTTGGCATCTGGGGACCTCAAAACGAAAAGTTATCATGGTCTCGGGCTTAAGTCTTACCATGAGACCTACGGTAATAGCTTTTTCCCTATAGGGGAAATTCGCTACAAGACGCACAATTTTGTCTTTTGATCATTGCTCTACGTCAAATAGTTACAGAGATATTGAAAGTGCTAAACACAGTACGTTGTCCAATGTTACTCTTATGGAGAATAAGAAAAATTGTATATCTCGCTTATTTATCAACTCGTCCTGATGAAACCTGGTATATTGCTTCTTATTGTTGTGGTCTATTGATATTTGCACTAAAAACCATTTGTAGGCCGATAGTTCCCGTGTACCTGCGTACTCAGCCCCATGTTATTCTTATGGAGAATAAATAACGTATTATCTCCCTTAATAATGAACATAAATTAATAAAATTTGGTATGTGGCTTTACCTACTTGAGTTATATTGATATTTGTATAAACCCCATTTTTGTTCCTTGTTTCAGCAAACCTGCATACTCAGCCACCATGTTATTCTTAAGGCTATTAAAATGTCATAAATAGTTTATTTATGAATGTATATTGATGAAACTTGGTATGTGGTATTAAGATACATATATATGCATTGGAAATTCGCTGAGTACGCAAGTTTTCTGCTACTGGGGTATTTGATTATACATCAAGCATCCGTAGAGCTTTCAGCACAGGTATGACTATTTCCACGGTAACTAGATTCTAGTTACCGTGACTATTTCCATAAGTGTAATGTTCGCAGCAACGATGTCTTGCGATATCGTCCAGCTGATGCATAAATCAACAACATAGTATAAGTGTTTAAGTATTACCAACCTTACAGGGGATAGTAATGGTACCGGTATTTTTAAATTGTCACTGGACATGCAGAAACAAAGTTTAAACCCATAATCCATTAATATAATAATAAAAATAAATCAAATCAATAATTAGTTTATAACAGCAGATAAAATTATGTAATTAGTTAAACAATGTTTAGTTTAATCCTATACTCTAATATGAGTAAGGTTTGCGTGAGTCCGTGCTTGCTTCAGTGGCGGATTTAGAGGGGGGCTATAGGGGCTGTAGCCCAGGGTGGCAAATTTTTAGGGGCGGCAAATTTACAGAAAATTAATAAGTTGTTTACAAATGAAATGTTGAAACGGGGGACATTTTGACGAAAGCGGATGACAATGACGGTGTGCAGCCCTTTTAAAGGTAAAGGTAGTAATCAGAGACTATAATGTATTACCCTTGCAGTTCCTCACACTGCAGTTCCTCAAAACAGTCATAATGCATTGTCACTCTCCGTACTAGTGACACGACGATAACGCTACAGAGAAAGGGCGACAAGCCACGAACTACAGGTAATTCAAGGCAGAGGCTACGTACACGTCCGACGTTAGCCGCTACTGTTCACGTCTGTTCCAAATTGTGCACCGTACGTTAATTTTCCTGTGATTTTTCAAACAAATTGAGAGCCAGAAAACCTCCTAACCTAATCCAACGTAACGTAACGTAACCTAACCTAACCTAACGTAATGTAACCTAACCTAAGTGGTAGCGAAGTGAATTTGCCCTTACATTGGACGTGTACGTAGTCATTTCGTTAATTCAACTTCTCCCCTCCGCTCATCAGGCACTGCGCCACTATGACTATGTCCAACTCACGGACTTCCAAGTTTATCCGTACATTATTCCCATAGCATTAAAATTAATTGTTACACAATATCAATAATGTCTAAGGCACACGGCTGAGAAATGATGCAACAATCGAATTTGAGATGACAATAAACAAATTTAGACTGCAATGATATTTTTAATCTCAAGGTAACAAAGAAAGTTATTTCAGCCGTCGTATAGACTTACCATATCAAAGGCTACCACACATATTCGTTCATTCTGGAGGATATTGTTTTTATCAAAACATCTGACCAAAGACAAATAAAAGATATAATTTGTGAAGAGTGGATGTCATTGGTTGTTGCCACGAGAGCATGGTTGTCAGAGGGTCAAAATTGCAGTGTTTTACTCCAGACGAGACCACTATACGTGTTTATATATTTTGGGTGGGACGGGGTCACAATCTCCCATTTCATTAAATGAAAAATTGTGATGCTCGAAGTCTTTAAGTTAATATCTTGTCGCATTTTAGGCGAATCATGATGTTAAACTTAACTTTATAATCTTGAGACATATTTTAGATGTAATTATTTTATCGTTTATCTCGGAGCAAAGTTATGATTTGAGCAAAGCCATATGAAAACACCCTTGTAATATGGCTTTGGAAATAGTGTTGAAAACAAGCCGCCTTGTACATCGAATGACACTGTCCCATCAACAAGTTAACACCATAACAGGACAAAATACCAAATATGACGGCACGCTTTTTGAAGGTTATTTCTCTGACAGTAGTGACTCCTGTAGGTATTAAATTTTAATTAATTGAATCTACATCATGGAAGTGCAACTATAAGTAGTGTTTGAAAATGTGTAGAGTTTTATGAAGATTAGATCTACATAAATTAATTTTATATTTTGATCGTCTAAAACATATAAACAATTCTTTGTATACAGGTATAAATTACAAAACGAGTTCGCACGCAGCACGCTGACGTGAGGGAACTGAATTTCCACATAACAACTTTTAAAACTCAAAATCAGTGTAAAAACATACATTTGTCCAATTTTTATTGAAATCTGAAAACATTGATTTTTTTGGCTGTTCTGATACTCTTGGTTTCATTTACTTGCATTGCTGGGAATACAATTTTGCCCATTATAAGATTAGGAGAAGGTCCAGACAGACTTGAAAGTAGGCGTGATGTTGCTGGGGCTGATAAGAGTACTCTAACTAAGGAATAACAGGCTTTTATAGTGTAAAACCCCCATAAGACAACGTACTGTGTTTAGTCGATACACATTTTCTTTAATAACTCGGTAAATATTTATGCTAGAATGACGAGAGAGGACTTAAAACTTTCGCCTCTCTAATTCCCATCTTTTTACTTGCATTTATTTTACATCTGGGGCTTTTATGACCATTTTTGGGCCTAAAAACTCGAAATTTTAAAGATTAATCCCCCAAAAAAAGGGTTGAGAGTTTTCCGATTGTTTTGCCCAACGAACTTGTCCAACTGATAACAGAAAGGAACGTCCCTACCAAATTTGAAGTAAATCGGACAAAAATTGCAACCGCTAGAGTGCAAACACATACATACATATATATATATACAATTTTGAACGACCCCCCAAAACGAGTTCAGGGGGTCACGTTAGGAACTTCTATGGTGGTCCCGGGCTTAAGTTTCACCGTGCGGGTCAAGCTAATAGTTCACTTTCCAAATGAAATTCACTAATGACTGAAAAACTGTATTGAAAAGAGCTAATTTAGGATTAAAATAGTCATAATCTTGAGGCTAATGGTTCCAATTACGAATTTTAAGGCTACAGTGTCATCATATCTTATTTATAGGTTATTTATTTATTTATTATAATTTTCAGTAGTCAATGCGTTGGTGTAAAAATTAATGATCAATGAAGTATAAGAAGAGATTTTTAGGCCTTATTTGTTGAAGGATTTTCTTGTTATTAAAATTAGCACAATAATAACAATAACAATACTTTATTGAAATAACAACTACAAATGTTGTGTATCTATGTTGGAAAAAACAGAAATTTAGAAATTGTTTAAACTACGTAGTAATAATGTTACAATTAATAAATAAATAATATAAATATTATAAAAGATAAAATAACAAGAATATAGTCTCAGAAATGGCAGAGCCTTTTAAAATGCCTTTTAAATATTAATTTCAATCAGGTTATACATATTATTAATTATTTCATAATAGAGAATGGTCCATGTATTCAGAAACATGATAACATGTTTTTTGCATTAAAAATTGTTTCAGTTCTTTTTTAGCGAATTTCCCCTACAGGGAAGAAGTTATTACCGTAGGTGGCATGGTAAGACTTAAGCCCGAGACCATGATAACTTTTCGTTTTGAGGTCCCCAGATGCCAAAAACACTATTCGTTCAAATTTATATATATGTATATATATACATCTATATATATATATATATATATATATGTGTGTGTGTGTGTGTGTGTGTGTGTGTGT
Source organism: Allygus modestus (assembly GCA_963675035.1). NCBI lineage: Eukaryota > Metazoa > Arthropoda > Insecta > Hemiptera > Cicadellidae > Allygus > Allygus modestus. The sequence goes on from OY776112.1 coordinate 355,074,191, forward strand.
GTGTGTGTGTGTCCGTTACCACGATAACTTTTGAAAGAAACACCCGATTTTGATGAAATTTGGCACAAATGTGGAGAGTAGCATTTATGACTTTAAGTTCGAAAACCAGATCGATCGCACTATGGGAAGGGGGTTTTATGGGGGTTTACAGTTTTCCAAAAATCTGTTTTTTGCAAATTTGAGCCCAAAATGTTAAAAACGCTCAATTTTGATTATAGCCACTTTATAGAGCTTAAAAAAACAAATAATTTAGTATTTTGAATCATTAACCAAGGTTAAGTGGTTGTGGAGAAAATCCAAAAAAACGTGTCCCATGTTAATCTTATGGGAAAAAGGTTTTTAGGTTTTCTCAGATAGTTTTATTAAAAACTTCACATTTCTGTTTATTAATGTGTTTAGCTCAACAAAACAAACATTTTGGTGTTTTAATCGTTGTTCTACGTCCAACCGTTGCAGAGATACTATAAGTGCTAAACACAGTACGTTGTCCAATGTTATCCTTATGGAGAATAAATCAAATTCTATATCTTAATTATTTATGAATGTATATTGATGAAACTTGGTATGTGGCTTCAACTCGTTATGGTATATTGAGATTAGCACAAAAAACCAAGTTTTTTGTTGATAGTCCCCGTAGCAGCAAACCTGCATACTCGGCCCCCATGTTATTCATATGGAGAATAAGTGAAGTTGTATAACTCCCTTAATTATGAACCTACATTAAGCGAACTTGGTATGTAGCTTCACCTGGTTCAGTTGTATTGATAATTGCAAAAATAACACATTACTTATCTTCCTCGTTGCAGTAAACCTGCGTCCTCAACCCTAATGTTATTCTTAGGTAGAATAAATAAATTGCTATATATCACTTATTTATGGATGCATTTTTGTGAAACTTGGTAAATAGCTCTATGTGGTAGTGAGTCACATATATATATGCATTGGAAATTCGCTGAGTACGCAGGTTTACTGCGACGGGGGTATTATTTAAATTTATTTGAGTTGTTTTCACTACTGTTGTTAGTCTATGCCATGATTCGCCATTCAAAGTGAATTATTTACATCACAGAATTTCCACTACACAGTTCAAAAACATTACTGACACTAGGCACAGTGCTAACAACCATTTTATTAACAAAATGGTGAAACATTTGATAATTAGCTCACTTCAAAGTTTATTTTAAAGTAGTTACAATTGAGGAAAATTGAAATAATAAAACTTATTGCAGTTTTAGGCAAATAAACCCCAGTTTTAAAGTGTTTTAAATATTATTAGAAATAGGCCCTAAGCACAATTTTTGAAAGATATTTTCACTAAGCTACAAATAAATAAATTCTTAAAGTTTACTAACAAAATTATTGCTGTTTTGCAAATTAAATATAACAATTTAATCCCACCATGTGAGCTTTTAACTCGGCCCGCGGGCCCGGCAGTCGTGATTCGAAGTTTTACTGCAATAGTTTGAACTCAAGTTGTGATTTGTATTTACAATCAACTGTATTAATCAGTGTACACGTTTATGACATAGGTAGATAAGCAACCAGAAAACCATCCATAGCTTAACCATCCTGAAAAGTGTTATTTCGAATACTGTAAAACATCCCAACTATATTCCCCTCCCCCTTCCCCCTTCCACATCACCACCACCGACCGTCTTCTTGCCTTGGGGTTTGCCGAGGCCGAGTGTCGCTGGGCCGTCTTCTACTATAGTAGAGTCGGCCTTGTTTGACCCGGAAATAAATACTGTATGACAACGTACTGCGTTTACCGCTAAATGAAAATTTCAATTTTCTCCGAAACCTGCAATCGTAGAATAGTAATTCAAAATACTAAATTATTTAGTTTTTTGAGCTCTTTTTAATGGTGAATAGTAATATTTTTGTATATTTATGTATTTTTATGAAAAATAAAAAAAAAACTGAATTTTTGATGATTTAAGTCCTGTAATTTCTGAACCCGAATTTTTACAGGTATGCGGGTAGTGTCATTTTATTGTAAAACTAAAGTTCTACAAACGAATAAAGTTTAATCAAGATCGTTAGAGCAGTTTTTGAGAAATTTTGATTTTTCATGTTTTTTGGCGGTTTTATGGGAGATAATTACCCTTAAAAATAAAAAATTCAAAAAATAAAAAACACCTGGAGATATCGTGGATTAGTACCTACAAACCAAATTTCATAAAAATCGGGCCATTGGTTAGGGCTCTAGCTAGCTCTCTACACATCCACACAGACACACATCCACACATCCACACAGACACACACACACACACACACACACACACACACACACACACACACACACACACACACACACACACACACACACACACACACACACACACACACACACACACACACACACACACACACACACACACACACACACACACACACACACACACACACACACACACACACACACACACACACACACACACACACACAGACACACAGACAGACAGATATCACGTAAAAACCACTTTTTTGGGTTCAGGGAGCACCAAAATGAATATTTCCACTAACAACTCAAATTCGAAAATTTTGACGAAAACAATACTTTCTCCATATACTATGTATAGAGGGAGAAAGTAAAAAACAGATAACTTTTAAAAGTGGAATATTTTGACGATGAAATATTGATAAGTTCACGAACTATGAGTTTATTTTGTAAAGACCAACATTTAAATCAGAGTCACATAATACAGAAGTGCCATTTGTTACTGCAGGTTGATTAATACTTGTTATTTCAATTATTTTTCAAAGGAGATATGGATTGCAATGACACCTGTTATTTTCTTAAAGTAGCTCCACTTTTATTAGTTATTAGTATTTCATTTTGTATGCTGACTTTTTTTATATATTATCAGCTCATCAGCTGTCTTTCCTGAATCTCATGTATTTTCCATACCAATTGAGCGGTATAGGTATTAAATAAAACCTAATTAAAATCTCAAATTACAAAATCTACAAGTAAAACTAAAAATATGTCATTAAAATAATTGTTTAAACTTCTTTCGACCCACGCACCGCAAGTGACTGTAATTTTTATATTTTTGTACTGAACAATAGCAGATAAGAAGTGATAAAACACAGTTTAGTCAAGGTCGCCCGCTTTTTAGCAGCCAGCCACGAGTTCGAATCATACATAATAACACACAAGCTGACTTTTAACAATAGACGGCTTGTTACTTACCACGTTGACCAACCTTAAAGACCCAGAGTACCCAAGTGACCCCACGCCGCTGGCGCTGCACACAGCTGACAACACAAACACACACGAAACCCGCCACATACTTTGATCTTTTAACTCTTGACTGCGCCTTGATACGCCTCTCTATACCGCCATGTTGAGACTGACCTTCCTTTCGTCGCGATTTCCTCCCGCAAACTCAGAACTGGTAGGACAGGCTCCGCGCATCCTGATACAGGATATGTGATTTGAATATCAATTAACATCACGTTATCATTACCGTCCTTCTATTCCAGCATATCTGATCGATCTGATATTAGACTTTTCTAAGTGTATTATGGTGTTCTACTCCAGTAAGAATTATCTTTGGTTAATATAAGGGCGAAGATGTTATTCACTGTCGCCATCTTATAGCCATTAAACTGTTATTTTCGTTGTATTATTTTAAAGAACTGGTCATCATTGGCAACGAACAATTACCGAAGAATAAGATAAATTGTAATTTAGATTAGGTTCATTTTTCGTTTTGCCTCATTTTGTTGTTTATGGTAACAACTCGCCTGATTTCAATACCTACTATAGGGGCCACACACATTTTACGTAACGCACTTAAGGGGGGGGGGGTATGGCGTAGCATTAGGTGGGGGAGGAGGGGTTTGGATCAACGTTACGTAACTCACACATATTAACCCCAAGAGCTGGCGCACTCCCGTACCTATTGATACTGTTATAAATCTTTCAAAATTAAAAAAATAATCAAATTCATATCTAAATAAAGGTTACATTTTAGCGAATTTCCCCTATAGGAAAGAAGCTATTACTGTAGGTCTCATGGTAAGACTTAAGCCCGAGACCATGATAATTTTTTGTTTTGAGGTCCCCAGATGCCAAAAACACTATTCGTTCAAATTTATATTTATGTATATATATATATATATATATATATATATATATATATATTTATGTGTCCGTGAATGTGATAACTTGAATAAAAAACGTCCGATTTTGATGAAATTTGGCTCAAATGTGTAAAGTGACATTCATGACTTTAAGTTTGAAAACCAGAAAAATCTGACCATGGGAAGGGGGGTTTATGGGGGTTTTAAATTTTCCAAAAATCAGTTTTTTGCATTTTCACCCTAAAATTTAAAAAAAACTTAATTTTGGTTCTGACCATGTTATAGAGCTTAAAAAAACAAATAATATGGTATTTTGAATTATTATCCTTGATTAAGTGGTTGCGGAGAAAATCCAAAAAAACCTGCCCATAAAATCTCCCATGTTAATCTTATGGGAAAAAGGTTTTTGGCTTTTCCTCACTTCATTTCAATGTAAACTTCACATTTGCTTTTACCAATCATTTCAGCTCCACAAAACAATCATTTTGATGTTTAAATTGTGATTTTACACTCCACCGTTGCAGAGATATTCAAAGTGCTAAACACAGTACGTTGTCCAATGTTATCCTTATGGAGAATAAATAAAATTTGATATCTCGATTATTTATCAATGTATATTGATGAGACTTGGTATGTGGCTTCACGTAGTTCTGGTATATTGATATTTGTACAAAAAATAATTTTTTGTTGATTATTCCCGTAGCAGCAAACCTGCGTACTCAGCCCCCATGTTATTCTTATGGAGAATAAGTAAAATGTAATGACTCCCTTAATTATGAACATAAATTAATAAAACTTGATATGTGGCTTCAACTTATTGAGTTATATTGATATGTGCATAAAAACCCATTTTTTTGTTCCTTGTTGCAGCAAACCTGCTTACTCAGCCCCCATGTTTTTCTTATGGAGAATAATTAAAATGTTATACAGCGCTTATTTTTGATTGAATATTGATGAACTTGGTATGTGACTTCGCCTAGTTAAATTATATTTATATTTGCATAAAAACAGTTGTTTGTGTTCCTTGTTTCAGCAAACCTACGTAATCATCACCAATGTTATTCTTATGGAGAATAATTAAAATTGTATATATCGCTTATCTATACCTATAAAAGGCAAAGCCCTCACTGACTCACTCATCAAGAATTCTCCACCTTTCCATGTAGGTAGAGAGCTGAAATTTTGTACACTGATTCTTTAGGTCTTAAATAGGACAACTAAGCAGTTTACACGCCGGTATCTCCATAGGGCTCCGCCCCACAGACCTTCAAAATTACCATGTTATTCTTATGGAAGAAAGATTTGTTTTGATGATATCAGATGACTAATTTTTGTAAACAGCTGTTGCTATTCTACACAAACAGTAAAACCACGGTAGAACGTTGATTTATAATTTTTTTGAACTGGAGTAAACCAATAATGTTAAAAATACACCCGTCGCAGCAAACCTGCATACTCAGCGAATTTCCAATGAATATATAACATAACACTTAACAGGATTCATAAGAAATGTATTCACAAACAAGCGATATTTAAAATATTAATTATTCTCCATAAGAATAACATTGGGGATGAGTACGCAGGTTTTCTGCAACAAGGCACGCAAAATAATGGGTTTTTATGCAAATATCAATAGAACTCATCTTAGTGAAGTCACATACCAAGTTTCATCCATATACATTCATAAATAAGCGATATATAACATTTTAGCGAATTTCCCCTATAGGGAAGAAGCTATTACCGTAGGTCTCATGGTAAGACTTAAGCCCGAGACCATGATAACTTTTCATTTTGAGGTCCCCAGATGCCAAAAACACCATTCGTTCAAATTTTTATATATGTATATATATATATATATATATATATATATATATATATATATATATATATATATATATGTGTCCGTAAGCACGATAACTCTCGTAAAAAAGGTCTGATCTTAATGAAATTTGGTACAAATGTATAAAGTACCATTTATTTGAACGAGTTCGAAAACCAGATGAATCGCACCATCCGAAGGGGGGTTTTTGGGGGGTTTTGTACCCCAAAAATGTGTTTTTTGGGGTTTTCACATGTAATTTTAATTTAAATCAAATTTTAATTTATACCATTGAATTCAGCTTAAAAAAACAAACAATTTGGTATTTTGATCATTGCTCTACGTCAGTTGGTTACCGAGATATTGAAAGTGCTAAACACAGTACGTTGTCTAATGTTATTCTTATGGAGGAAAAGAAAAATTGTATATCTCGCTTATTTATGAACATAAACTGACAAAATTTGGTATATGGCTTCATCTGGTTGTGGTTTATTGTTGTTTGCACAAAAAAACAATTTTTCGCCTATGGGTCCCGTAGCAGCAAACCTAGGTACTCGGTCCCCATGTTATTCTTATGGAAAATAATTAAAATGTTATATATCGCTTATTTATGAATGTATATGGATGAAACTTGGCATGTGACTTCACTTAGCTGAGTTCTATTGATATTTGCATAAAAACCCATTATTTTGTTGCCTTGTTGCAGCAAACCTGCGTACTCATCCCCAATGTTATTCTTATAGAGAATAATTAATATTTTAAATATCGCTTGTTTGTGAATATATTTCTTATGAATCCCTGTTAAGTGGATTAATGTGTTATGTTATAATTCATTGGAAATTCGCTGAGTATGCAGGTTTGCTGCGACGGGGGTATTAAGTATTTTCCATAAGAATAACATGGGGACCAAGTACCTAGGTTTGCTGCTACAGGAACCATAGGCGAAAATTTTTTTTGTGCAAACAACAATAAACCATAACCAGATCAAGCCATATACCAAATTTTGCCAGTTTATGTTCGTAAATAAGCGAGATATACAATTTTTCTTTTCCTCCATAAGAATAACATTAGACAACGTACTGTGTTTAGCACTTTCAATATCTCGGTAACCAATTGACGTAGAGCAATGATCAAAGTACCAAATTGTTTGTTTTTTTAAGCTAAATTCAATGGTATCAATTAAAATTTGATTTAAATTAAAATTACATGGGAAAACCCCAAAAAACACATTTTTGGGGTACAAAACCCCCCTTCGGATGGTGCGATTCATCTGGTTTTCGAACTTGTTCAAATAAATGGTACTTTACACATTTGTACCAAATTTCATTAAGATCGGACCTTTTTTACGAGAGTTATCGTGCTTACGGACACATATATATATAAATATATATAAATATATATATATATATATATACATATATAACAATTTGAACGAATGGTGTTTTTGGCATCTGGGGACCTCAAAATGAAAAGTTATCATGGTCTCGGGCTTAAGTCTTACCATGAGACCTACGGTAATAGCTTCTTCCCTATAGGGGAAATTCGCTAATAGGCGTGTGTCTTGCAAACTCTACATTACCATCTGTTTCTTTAACATTTTTTACAAACAGCTGTTATTATTCATTGGTTTGTTTATGTTTATGATCTTTATTTTGTGTTGTGGTGTGACAGGTTTTTTTTTATCTTTTATTAGAGGCTTTGTATTAAATTACATGAAGCCTTAAGAGCTACGAACATAAATTATTAGACTACAGTTCAAGTCCAAAATTTAATTGATTTCATCCGGTTTATGATCACTTAAATAATTTTCTCGATGTTATGTAAAAATTCTAAGACGTAACACTATAATTTTGAAAACACACTGAATTAATTTCAATTATATAAAGATTTCTGATGTATGAAGTCCAAATATTACAATTCAAGTCCAAAAACTTAATCAATTTCATCAGGTATATGGTCACTTAAATAATTTTCTTGATTTTGTGTAAAAATTCTAAAATGTAATACCATAATTTTGAGTTTTCTTCTTTAAGAATGTCATGTAAATCAGAATAAAAGCTAATTTATTGAATTTGTTTATCAAAACAGCTGTAGCGGATCGTTCCAGCTGTAACTGGTTTTGGAAGCAATCCCGCGGGTTGTTCAGCTACCAACATAAGGTTATAATTTGAAACATTACAAATTTAACCGTGTTTATGTTTCATAACATTTACTAATATGAATTTTTGTACCGAACAAACATTTTTTGTTGTTGATGTTAATGTAAAAATTAAGTTAGTCTAAAACATCCCTCAATATCCCACAGGACGTTAAAATATTCCTAAAAAGGGATAAAAATCCCTCAAGCAGGTGCCAAGGTGGAGCGCGCCGCCGTGGCAGTGGTAGACGCAGACCGCTGCACTGCTAGTGTGGAGGGGGGAGCGCAGTGACCTTGAGACCGACCTTCCCCCCTGCCACCCTGGCGCCTGAGCTGGTGTTATCTTATCGCTCATTCATTCTAATTTCCTGGTATTTAACAATTTATCTATCCTCTGGAATGCCATTCATTTTGTTTCTTTAAATGCCATTACTGTATTAGCGAATCTCCCGTATTTGGAAAGTAGCCATTACCGTAGTCGGCATGATTAAGACCTAAGCCCAGGACCGCGATAACTTTTCGCTTTGAGGTCCGTAGAAGCCAAAAACACCTTATATATAGCATGATAACTCTCGTAAAAATGATCCAATTTTGATTAAATATGGTACAAACGTCTAAAGCAACATTAATGACTTGGAAGTTCGAAAACCAGACAGATTGACCTACCGAATAGGTATTTAGGGGGGGGGGTTTGTACCCCAAAAAGGTCTTTTTTTCGCAAAATCTTTGAAAAAGTCAAATTTTAGCGAATTTCCTCTATAGGGAAGAAGCTATTACCGTAGTCGGCATGGTAAGACCTAGGCCCAGGACCATGATAACTTTTCATTTTGAGGTCCCCAGACCCCAAAAACACCATTCGTTCAAAACTGTATATATATATATATATATATATATATATATATATGGGTCCGTGAGCACGATAACTCTCGTAAAAATGATCCGATTTTAATGAAATTTGGTATAAACGTGTAAAGCAACATTTATGACTTTAAGTTCGAAAACCAGCCAGATCGCTCTATCCGAAGGGGTATTTTGGGGGGGTTTTGTACCCCAAAAATAGGTTTTTTGAATTTCTACATGTAATTTTTGAATTTTTTAGTTTTTATCATTGGATTCAGCTTAAAAAAACACACAATTTGGTATTTTCATCATTTCTCTACGTCAATTGGTTACCGAGATATTGAAAGTGCTAAACACAGTACGTTGTCTAATGTTATTTTTATGGAGGAAAAGAAAAATTGTATATCTCGCTTATTTATGAACGTATACTGACGAAACTTGGTATATGGCTTCATCTGGTTGTAGTATATTGATATTTGCTCAAAAAATTATTTTTTGCTAAAGGTACCCGTAGCAGCAAACCTGCGTACTCAGCCCCATGTTATTCTTATGGATAATAATTAAATGCCACGTCTCCCTTAATTATGAACATAAATTAATCAAATCTGGTATATGACTTCACCTAGTTGAGTTATATTGATATAAGCATAAAAACCCATTTTTTGTGTTCCTTATTGCAGCAAACCTGCGTACTCAGCCCCAATGTTATTCTTATGGAGAATAATTAAAATTGTGTATATCGCTTATTTGTGAATATACTTTTATAAAACTTGGTAAGTGGCTTTATGTAGTATTAAGACATATTTATATATCTATTGGAAATTCGCTGAGTACGCAGGTTTGCTGCTACGGGGGTATTAGTTTTCACCATTGGATTCAGCTTTAAAAACATCAGATACAATTTGATGTTTTGATCATTGCTCAACGTCAATAGGGTCCAGAGATATTGAAAGTGTTAAACGCAGAAAGTACTAAACACAGTAAATAATGTACGTTGTCTAGCGTTATTCTTATAGAGAATAAGAACAATTTTATATCTCACTTATTTATAAAGTATATCAACGAAAATTGGTATATGGCTACATCTGGTTATGGTCTATTAATATTTGCACAAAAGAAATGTTACCGATGGTTCCCGTAGCAGCAAACCTGTCTACTCAGCCCCCGTGTTATTCTTATGAATAAAAAGTAATATATTATGTCTTCCTTAGTTATGAACATAAATAATTAATAAAACTTGGTATGGGGGAAACTAGTTGAGTTCTGTTGATATTTGTGTTCCTTGTTACAGCAAACCTGCGTACTCAGTTACCATGTTATTCTTATGGAGAATAATTAAAATGTTGAATATATGACTGTATATTAAAGAAAATTCGTAAGCGGCTTTATGCGCTATTAATATATGCATTGGAAATTCGCTGAGTACGCAGGTTTGCTGCCACGGAGGTATTTTGTATTTACATTAGTTATAAATTAAATTTCATACGTTTTAGCTGAGATAGTTTATTTATTTGTTTACTAAACGAACCTCTCTTTCCCTCACTTTGTCACTTTTTTGTAACGGCATCACAGTGTAATGGCCAGCAGCTAGGTGATACCGAGGAGAAGGTTTTTCTTTAGAGAGATTTGCAAAATTCCTCCTAGGTTACGCCCCACTGGGTCTTAAAGTTCACATGTAATTGTAATGGAAGAACTATATTATTGGGTTTATGTCACATGTTTTAACCGACTTCATTTTTAGCGAATTTCCCCTATAGGGAAGAAGCTATTACCGTAGGTGGCATGGTAAGACTTAAGCCCGAGACCATGATAACTTTTTGTTTTGAGGTCCCCAGATGCCAAAAACACTATTCGTTCAAATTTATATATATGTGTGTGTCCGTTACCACGATAACTTTTGAAAGAAACACCCGATTTTGATGAAATTTGGCACAAATGTGGAGAGTAGAATTTATGACTTTAAGTTCGAAAACCAGATCGATCGCGCTATGGGAATGGGGTTTTATGGGGGTTTAAAATTGTCCAAAAATCAATTTTTTGCAAATTTGACCCCAAAATGTTAAAAACACTCAATTTTGGCTATAGCCATTTTATAGAGCTTAAAAAACCAATAATTTAGTATTTTGAATCATTAACCTAGGTTAAGTGGTTGCGGAGAAAATCCAAAAAAACGTGTCGCAAGTTAATCTTATGGGAAAAAGGTTTTTAGATTTTTCCCAGATAGTTTTACTAAAAACTTCACATTTCTGTTTATTAATGTGTTTAGCTTAACAAAACAAACATGTTGGTGTTTTAATCGTTGTTCTACGTCCAACCGTTGCAGAGATATTCAAAGTGCTAAACACAGTACGTTGTCCAATGTTATCCTTATGGATAATAAATAAAATTCTATATCTCGATTATTTATGAATGTATATTGATGAAACTTGGCATGTGGCTTCAACTAGTTGTGGTATACTGATATTAGCACAAAAAAAGTTTTTTGTTGATTGTCCCCGTAGCAGCAAACCTGCATACTCGGCCCCCATGTTATTCATAAGGAGAATAAGTAAAGTTGTATAACTCCCTTAATTATGAACCTACATTAAGAGAACTTGGTATGTAGCTTCACCTGGTTCAGTTGTATTGATAATTAAAAAAAAACACATTATTTATCTTCCTCGTTGCAGCAAACCTGCGTCCTCAACCCTAATGTTATTCTTATGGAGAATAAATAAAATGCTATATATCACTTATTTACGGATGTATTTTTGTGAAACTTGGTAAATAGCTCTATGTAGTAGTGAGTCACATATATATGCATTGTAAATTCGCTGAGTACGCAGGTTTGCTGCGACGGGGGTATTTTGTTTACATTATTTTAAGTTTGTTTACTAAATGTAGCGTTCTTCCCCGTAGATCTTCTTTGTCCGCGCTTTTATGTTGTAACTGTCGCTTCGCTCAATTATGCGTCTAAAGTGTAACGGCAGTCCATCCTAGTATTATTAGTAACAGTCTTGTTTGTCTGTATATATTTTGCTTTGAAATAATTTATAACTAATAAAACTATGTTTGAAAGGTTTAAGGTGTTTTAAAGCCTACCACGATTGATTTACGTAACAACATTGGGGGTGGAGGGGTGGTCAAGCGTTTTGGTGCGTTACATGAGGGAGGGGGGTCTGAAATGACGACAAAATGCGTTACGTAGTCTAATATGTGCATGGCCCTCTAGTTATAATAATTTTCACAATCAAAATAGGCAGTAAACCTTCCTATATATTTGTTAATAGCCACATTTTGCTCATAAGGAGTAAGAGTTCAAATCTGAAGTAATTGCATATGCAAATTGTACTTTAATTTTAAGATGTCTACAGTGCAGCAAACCTGACTTGAAACGGAACACCGAGTCAGAAGTAGGGGGTATTAGTCGGTACTGCGTGCGGCGGGTGTGCAGGTGACATAATGGTGAGCTCCCCCCCCCTACTGTCAGAAATGTCAACCTTATTTTGACGAAGAAATTATTATTATTACATTGTTATAAGATACTTTTATTCATTATATCCTATTTATAACTCGTCCTCTTTATAGTATACTATATGGGTGATCTGGGATCATAGATTTTAAAAATATATATGATTGTTAAGTCGATCGAGGTCATCAAAAGTAAATCCATAGTTTGCCACCTACAATTGCAGCCGCGCCACCTACGGCCATAGGGAAGTTTGTAAGTCATTTTTAATCTCACCAGCTGACAATTAATTATAATACATAGTGTCTTTTTCATTTGTCACAGATAAATGTTGATAAACACGCTGTTTTCTGTTTAGTAAAAAATTTTTGATTTGTTTGAAGATATGCAGTAGAAATTTACCAGGACATTTTCAGGTACCGGTTGTTTTTTTATTTTTTGTGTTTGGAATATTGGCTTATATCGTAGTGCCTGTTATTATAAGCTACCATAGAATTTGGGTATCAAAAACTCAACCGGTTCTACATATTATTTGAAGTAAATTATAGGAATTGATATTAGCTTTTCATATTGTTTTTCGTATGGTTTTCGTCGTTGAAACTGTAGAGACCAATCAGTTCTGTGCACAATAGGCCTGGCTCAAATAACGATGGAGTGTTTGGATTTAACTAGGGGTTCCCATATTAAAATTATGATGATTTGCAGATCACAATCCCGACCTGCAGATATCCCCCGTGCCCCCCCCCCCCCCCCCCCGGCAGGAGACAGGACGGTCGAGGGCGTGGCTTAGAGGGCTGTCGACCAATCCTATAGACGTGAGAATTGCCAACTGCACACCGGATGGACGGCATAATACTCGAGTGATATTTTCCTATGAGAAAAAGACAACATGACAGCGTCGAGCCCTGTTATTGGCTGGAGCCTAACTGTCTTCTTTCCTGCTCCGTAATGTCAGGGTTTATTCAGTTCCCTTCAAAAATATTAAACTAATGTTACACACTGGCGAAGACAGACACAAAAAACAAAGGCTATATATAAAGTACTATATATAAAGGCTATCCACACTTCTCCCGAATACGCCCGAACTCCGAATGTTCAGAGTATTCGTGAGAAGTGTGTCTTGGAGCTGCGCGAACTTTTGAATACGGGACGGAATGTTGGGCCGAATGTGAGAATTGTGTGAAATTGTGCCTGTTCGCGAGAAGTGTTTAAACAAATGTGTGGGGCAACCTTAACTTTGAGCTAAATGAGGAGTAGGAAAGACCAGAATGTATGTCCTATGCATTGTGCGTTGTGATGAGTAGGAAGGGGGACCAGCTGGCCGTATTGTTGCCACAGCCCCCCTCCTACTCACCATCCCTCACAAGGTTAAACTATCTCAAGTAGGCCCCTACTCGTAACCGAACTGGCACCCGCGCCGCTGTTAGGCCCGTATTGTGTAATAAGCAGCGACGGTGTCGCTCGTAACGTCGGATGCGTGTGCTTGCCTCTATTTACGATCACGCCATCACGCACTCTAATATTACCGCTGTCTCTCTAGTTAGTGAATACTCAATGGTTAAACATATGATGAAACCTATTTTGGCTTTTTAACCGGTTTTCCAGTCCTCATCTTTAGTTTTTTAGAGTTTGTTTTTCAACATTTCCTGGATTGTGCCACTAATTTTGGTATATATTTATACAGTGTTTATACAGTGTCCTACAAAAATAGTAAACTAATGTTACACCCTGCGAAGATAGACACGAAAAACAAAGGCAGATTACTATACTATGTATAACGGCGTTCCAAGATACATATAACATTGTTCGGCATGTTCTTATACTAATAGTTCGATCGGGTTGAATTAAGTTTAATTCACAAAAATAACTACTGTATGAGCCCATATAACTTTACTTCATAATTCCCAGGGACTTTTTTCCAAGTTAACTATGTTTTTATTTCGTTATCAACTCTGATGTTTGATGTGTATAATTAAAGAGGCTTTCTTCTAGATAATTCGGAAGGAATAGATTTTACACTGCACCTCAGTGCTCCGCCTCACTCACCCTCAATATCTTGTTCTAAGTGTAGACTGTTAAGGTTTTGTTTAAGTTTGCTCAATTGCATTTTATGTGTGTATAATATGAGATCTCGATATAGGCCTACCGCCTACTCGTTAAATGCCAGCACCAGCGCTCCTTTTTCTGGAACAAACTTGCCTATAAAAATAGTCTGAAAAAATTCAAAATGTTGCCATATAATACATCAATTATAAATTATTTCGCAGTGTATATACTTCCAAGTAGAATTTGTAACCCCATACTAATAGTCTATAATCAAATGAATTTATGTTTGTCTCTCAGACTATACTGGACCGATAAAGCTGAAGTTTTGTAGGAAGACATAGCTAAAAACATGTGCCCAAAGGAACAACAAATATGCCCACTCCCACTTGGAAACCCTGTAGTAATCTGCCCCATCGGTACCCAGAATTATATTAGTCTTGTAAACATTTACCTTCATCGGATCATAAGATTATTCAAGCAGTAAGGAGACATTATTCAAACAGTAAGGAGACAATATTGTAGATAATTCAAAAGTTTAACTATAAATTGCAGCGCACACAACTGCTGTATCTATAGGCTTTCAAAATTAAAAACCACATTCGAACAAGATTATAGAGAAAACAAATAATGGAAACCCAGGTGTACCGAAAGGTGGGAACTGTGGAAAATACAAAGACAATAGGACAACAAACCCGTACCGCACTGCGAACCAAATCTTGTCAGCTGATCAGATTTTCTTTTGTTTACATTTTCGCTCCTTTCAAAACAAACTATTCACTTTATTTATCTTTAATTTTATTCAAATTTCAGAAAAGTGGTACATTTTTAGCCCGTAGGTCTATTTTTCGTCATTAGCCGGCACGATAAGTTTTAAAAATGAGGGGTAAATCATGGAATTTGATAAAGGAATAAGGAAGATCCCGCAGACTGACAGAAAACAGGCTAGATAAATAATATATAAGATTACCGATCCTCGTAAGCCGCAAAGCCTGTTTTAACTCCTCGAAGGGGCCTCGGAGCGGTGCCCCGGCAGAAGTGCTTGGTTAGGTATAAAACACATCATAAAACAGCTGTTTTGTGTTATTTTATGTTATGCGCCTTATTTTAGCGTTCGTTGTAGTAACCAACAGCTGATTGATTGTTGCTTTGGACCAAGCTAACTTACCTAAGCTTACCTCAATATTGTGGACGAAAGTGCATGTTTGTTTGTTGAGAAAAATTGTTGTATGTAATTTGTGTGTCTGTATCGCTTTTGGGAAATTGCCGCGCTCTGCTTCGTGCGGTACAAGTTTTCTCTCGAGCTATAAAGACCTACTTTAAGCTCATAAATACCAGTAACTATTTTGGTAAGTATATCCGCTGTTTTTAGATCATAGTTTTATTATTTTGATCCCGATGTTGACGGTCTCCGCCTCGTCACTGCAAATCTTTTAGCCCTCTGTACCAATCCGATTGTTACGCCCATTCTCGTGTTCGCGGGTGGTTCGACATATAATCAAGATATACACACCCGAGGCCGCTGGCTTTGTTTGAATACTGTTTGTCCGTGTATTCGACGATTTTTCCACCAGTACGTAAAGGAAAAATAATTTGTTTTAATTTATGTACTACACTATTTGAAATGTTTTATTTACCGAGTATGAATTAGGGCATGGTAGCGAAAATAAATTCGTAACAAGCTTTTTGGTATTTTAAGCATTGCATTTTTAGGGATACTTATTGTTATCCCCTCTTAAAATCATCAATATCCGTTCGTAGTTCATACGTCTTTAATGCCGTTTTACCGAAGTTTCTAAATAAATATTCTTAACCCATTTAATTACAACCACATCTACAAACAAGAGCGTTGCACGATTGAAAAACCGGGCCGTCTTAAGACTAGTGTTAATTAATTTTAACAATGGGCTTTTGGGCGGGCTGGTTTTTACTCGTAAACGCACCATTCACACGTAATTAAAGC
Organism: Allygus modestus; assembly: GCA_963675035.1. Taxonomy (NCBI): domain Eukaryota; kingdom Metazoa; phylum Arthropoda; class Insecta; order Hemiptera; family Cicadellidae; genus Allygus; species Allygus modestus. Next base: position 355,090,533 of record OY776112.1, read on the forward strand.
AGGTGTGTTCTGTGGTGAACCTACAATGATCTCTCTCTGCTAAAGAACATATTTCATATGTTTAAGTAACCATCAAATAAAAATAAAACTTTTGCATAACAATAACATGGGAACTTTGAATCCCATTGGAGTGAAGCTCTTAGAATAAATGTATGTTTTCACGCGTTATGGCAAATCTAGACATAAAGGATATGATTATTAATATTATTATTTTTTCATATAAAAATTAATCATGAAAATCGACCAGATAAAACAACCCGACTGTCCCAAATTTGCCTAATAATTAAATATATAGAGATGACGATCGTTCTTTTTGTTCTCTGTGCAATAAGCTTCATTATTAGTCGTACAAATTATTTAACATCTGTTAAAATAAACAAAACAACAAAGACGTTGCTATAACAAAATTCCAATTTTCAACTCAAAAAAACTATCGTGTAAAAACTCCTGTATATTATCAAATAAGAAGTTATTGAAATTGTAAAATAATTATTACTGTATTTATTCTTTAGGATTCGGTCAATACAAAATGACGAACGTTCAAGCCAGTGAATTTAGAAACGAATTGTTGGAAAATTCTTCGACATGTCAACCAACGACCATGCGACCTAGGAGTTTGTACTCGTACAGCGACGACCCAAACTTCTGCTTCCAGGTATAGTGGCGGAATAATGTAGAACGAAATATTTATTTTAATTTTCTATGTAATATTTCAATATTTTTTCATGTACTTTCAAATTATGAATAATGTTCTTCGAGCCTTTATTGCAAGTGCTTCAGTAAATAAATTATTCTACTCAACTTTCTACATACAAATTCAACATGCACATGCCATTATAATTTAGAATCTAAATGAATTCCAAGAAGCTTTACGTTATCTCTAGGATTAACCAAACTACTGTTTAAAGAGAAAATCATGTGTTGAGCCTTTTCAACATTCATAAATAACAAGTTTGCCTTATACCAGACATTTGCCTGTTCAATTATAGTGCTTAGATATACAAGCAATTAAACTTCAGATGATGAGTAACTCTGCCTTTTGAGACGAGTTACTTATTACAAGGCAAACACCTGTTCCGACACGGCCCGGCCCAACTTTGAATGTGTAAATTTATAGGCGCCCGCATTTAACGACACGCACTACGCTTAACATAAAAGTCCAGCAGGATAATCGTGTAGTTTTTGCAGGCGTTATTTGTGACTACGACGGCGATGCACAACTCCGAGAACAGTATTTGAAAAGTCAGATAAACGAATGTAATTAAAGGAGCAAATAAAAAAATATATATTTGTTCACCACCATTTATTTATATTTATAGGCTAACACTTGTACTAAATAACTTCACTCAGCACAGCACTTTTAACTAAATTAAAATCAGCAATCAGCAATAGGCCTACAACCGTATTGAAATTTAAACTCATCTCATACTCCAAATATAACCTTGGACATTTACATAAGCGCGCAGCACAGTGACAATAACTTGATGTACACAACAGAAAGCGTTCGATAGGCTTAAAAGTATCCTAGCGCCTCCCGGGATCAGCCCAAAACAAACTGGAATAAGTTTTACACCTAAAACCTGCAACTTATACGATCCTGTTCAGGAACTAGGTAGAACTGGGGTTATAAAACACATTTTTGTAGTAACATTTTTAAAAGAGGAGATTTCTTGTTGCGGAAACTCCCCAGAGCTATCTTTTTGCCCTAAACATCTGCTAACCTTCAGGGAAATCCGGTGATATGGAAACCCTAAGTCTATAATTCATAGTCTTAACAATGTGTACCCATTTATTAAGTTAAAACTTGTTAACTTGATAGTTTGTATAGCTAACTAGTTTATCCCAATAATACCCCCGTAGCAGCAAACCTGCATACTCAGCGAATTTCCAATGCATATATATGTATCTTAATACCACATAAAGCCAAGTTTCATCAATATACATTCATAAGTAAACGATTCATGACATTTTTATTATCCTCCATAAGAACAACATGGCGGCTGAGTATGCAGGTTTGCTGAAGCAAGGAACACAAAAAATGGGGTTTTATACAAATATCAATATAACTCAAGAAGGTAAATCCACATAACAAATTTTATTAATTTAGGTTCATAATTAAGGGAGATAACACGTTACTTATTCTCCATAAGAATAACATGGGGGCTGAGTACGCAGGTTTGCTGCTACGGGAACTATCGGCCAAAATATGTTTTTTAGTGCAAGTATCAATAGACCACGACGATATGAAGCAATATACCAAGTTTCATCAGGATAAGTTGATAAATAAGCGAGATAGGCCTATACAATTGTTCTTATTCTCCATAAGAATAACATTGGACAACGTACTGTGTTTAGCACTTTCAATATCTCTGTTACCATTTGAGGTAGATCAATGATCAAAACATAAAATTTTGCGTCTTTTTAAGCTAATTCCAATGGAAAAACTAAAATTTGACTTTTTCAAAAATTATATGAAAAAACTCAAAAAAGATTTTTGGGGTACAAAACCCCCCAAACTACCCCTTCCGATGGGTCGATCTGGCTGGTTTTCGAACTTAAAGTCATAAATGCTGCTTTACACGTTTATACCAAATTTCGTCAAAATCGGATAATTTTTACGAGAGTTAACGTGCTCACAGACATAGACATATTTACATATATATATATATATATATACAGTTTTGAACGAATGGTGTTTTTGGCATCTGGGGACCTCAAAACGAAAAGGAATCATGGTCCCGGGCCTAGGTCTTACCATGCCGACTACGGTAATAGCTTCTTCCCTATAGGGGAAATTCGCTAAAACAATTTATAATAGAAGTATTTGTAAAAAAAAAATACTTTAACTACCTATACCTACAAAATGTGTTTACAAATAAATATTATATAATAATTGTCTAAGCTCATTTAGTTTGGCCAAGCAGTTTCAGACATCTTTGATGGGCTGGACTGAAGGCACCCAGAGGTATTTCTAAGTGTGCAATAAAATATAGATTCTTAACAGAAACTTGATTACAACGTGAGTATCCTATACTCTAATATGAGTAACGTTTGCTTGCTTGCTTGCAACTCTGATCTCTAAAACGGCTCCAACGATTTCTTCAAATGTTGGAAATAACTAATTTCTAGTATAAAAATAAATTCTAGACGGGCCTCATCCCCAAGAAAATTCAAATAATGTAACAAAACGAAAATGAAAAGTTAAAAAAAATTAACATTAGGCTTATGGAGTTTAAAATCAAAACAAAAAAAGTGTAACAGCTGTTTTATAATCAATCAATGAACTGTCAAAGTAATACTCATGTTGTTTATGATTATTAACATGTGGTTTCCTGAGAGCAGAGATTAAAATATTTGAGTAAAGATTACATCTATAAAGTGGTAAAATAAATCAAAGGGACATTGAGCTATAATACCCCCGTCGCAGCAATCCTGCATACTCAGCCAATTTCTAATGGAAATATAAATGTCTTAATACAGTAGAACCTCGATAGTTCGACACTTTGTGGACTAAAGGGGTGTCGAACTATCGAAATGTCGAACTATAGGGAGTATATGAAACATTTTAACACAGGGAGTATTATGAGCAAAAAACAATAGCGTACCACGAAGGAATCAAAAACGTGTTTAACTCCCGCAGCGTCTCCAGCGAACTGACTTAACTTACTTACTGGGAAGGGCGGGGAAAGGGGTGGTTAGGACGGGGTAGGAAGGATATGTTATTTATAGAAAAGGCGGTAGCGCACGTTCACAAAAACAATAAGTGGGCTCCCATCACTAACCCGTCAAGGACACTATCGGTCGCCGCTACTGTCATGTCACATGTCGTCACGGCCCGTGTCGAAGTATACAGACTGTCGAACTATCAAGTGTCGAACTATCAAAGTTCTACTGTACTACCATTGACTATAAATACTATAGTCAATGATACTACATAAAGCCTCTGACAAAGTTTCATAAAAATATATTCACAAATAAGCGGTATATACAATTTTAATTATTCTCCATAAGAATAACATTGTGGCTGAGAACCCAGGTTTGCTGCAAAAAGGAACAAAAAAAGGGCTTTTATGCTAATATCAAAATAACTCAACTAGGTGAATTCGTATACCAGTTTTATTAATTTATGCTCATAATTAAGGGAGACATAGCATTTTATTATTCTCCATAAGAATAACATTGGGGCTGAGTTCGCAGGTTTGCTACTAAGGGGGTTTTTGCAAAAATTTGTTTTTTGAGCAAATACCAATAGACCACAACCAGATGAAGCCTTAAACCAAGTTTCTTCAGTATACGTTCATAAATAAGCGAGATATAAAAGTTTTCCTTTCCACCATAAGAATAACATTAGACAACGTACTGTGTTTAGCACTTTCAATATCTTGGTAACTAATTGACGTAGAGGAATGATCAAAATACCAAATTGTGTGTTTTTTTAAGCTGAATCCAATAGTGAAAACCAATATTTGACTTTTTCAAAAATTGTATGTAAAAATTCAAAAAAAACATTTTTGGGATACAAAACCCCCCCAAAATACCCCTTCGGATGGAGCGATCTGGCTGGTTTACAAACTTAAAGTCATAAATGTTGCTTAACACGTTTTTACCAAATTTGATCAAAATCAGATAATTTTTACGAGAGTTATCGTGCTTACGGACACACACGCATACACACACACACACACACGCATACACACACACACACACACACACACACACACACACACACACACACACACACACACACACACACACACACACACACACACACACACACACACACACACACACACACACACACACACACACACACACACATATAAAGTTTCGAACGAATGGTAATTTTGGGGTCAGGGGACCTGAAAAATTTAAAGTTATCATGGTCCCGGGCCTAGGTCTTACCATGCCGGCTACAGCAATAGTTTCTTCCCTATAGCCCTAAAAATTCCCTATAGCAATAGCTTCTTCCCTATAAATTCGCTAAAACTGGAGTGACCTTAAAAATGGAGAAAAGAGGCAAATGAGCTATAAAAGCGTCTGTGCTATTGTTGGCACTTGTAAAGGTTTTCGACTAATATTTTCCCATGGTAACTGTGAGCTTGCTGTTGCAGAGGTATGGGGCGGAGTACAAGTACGAGCCGTCAGTGGCTACCAATGTGGACCAATGGAGCGCCAGCAACGTCACTTCCGGCTACTCATCGAGCTCGCTGTGGCGGCCACCTTCCCGCTACAACCTCCGGTCCCACCCCTCCCTCCCCTACATTCCCAGCGATGACACCTTCTCTTATATGGTACTCTACAATACTTTCAACTGTATGATTTAGCCTCCACCCGTACAACCACCACTAACACTAACACTTGGTGACCGCCATTAGATGCCGTAGACATCGGAGAGGGCGGCTATGTCGGATCGTTAATCCATAAGAACATCACAATGTTAAACGGAAATTGTGTTGTCTCGTTTATTTCTGCTGATCAGAAAATCATAGACTTTAAGGCATTGTCCTTGATAAAAAGCCTCTTAAAGACAAATTTGGATTTTGAGCAACTTTTTGTTTTGATAAATAAATTTAAACAAAAATTATAAAAACAAAATTCGCTAATTTGATAATTTTACCATTTTCCAAACAGATTTGGGGGAATAATTATTTCTCAGATAAAATCTGAACTTTTGTCAAGTTTTAAACAAAGATTATTACCATATCTGAGCAAAAAGGGAAGAAATGAGGTTTTAGTGGAAACAAGTAGAACGCATATCCAAAGCGATATTGTCACTCAGAAAACCCATTAGGGACTACCGCCTCTGGCATGCACACACTTGTTTGGGGGCAATTAGGACAAATTTGTGCAACGGCCACACTCTTTTCAAAATCTTGATACCACAGAGGGTGAGAAAGCAGGGTTTGTAATAAAGAACAAAAATCCAACCCAGACCCCAGTCTAAATTATTTAGTTCAGCCCTACTTTTAGGAACCGCAGTGTGACCAAACCTCGGTCAGTGGTAGTGTTCAGTGTTCCGTGTGCAATGTCGGGTGGCATACCCAGCAGAACCGACATCAGTTCAACTGGCGAGTTGTTTAGCAAAGATATTATGTAATGCAATATTATATCTATATATTGTTGTGACCTCAGGACTCGTGGAGGGACAGTGACATTGTGGAGAACTTGTACAGTGGCGCCGTGATCGCGACACAGCACGGGACCATGTCCATCAGGCTACACAGCAGGATGCGGGTGGACATGACCATAGACAGGGCCATCCGAATCACCAACCTCAAGGTCAGTCCAATCCACCTCAGATTTCAACTAAGGTGTTTTAAGTGATCTAAAGTTAAAGAAACGAGAGATCCTAATGTATATTAATTTGTTTAAAAGGTCCTTCCTCGGAGTTCTGATATCCTCTTACAGCCTCAAATTTGTTCAGGTTGTGTCACTATGTCATCGGTGATACTTGATGATCTTTGATTGCGATGTTGTATCATTGTTTTTTTGTTTCTGACATTAAGCTCTAAAACACAATCAATACTATTCACTGTGATAGTAATATAAGCATAAACCGATCTTTGAGGGCGAATTAACCTGCCTTTCAGAATGTAGACAGCAAAAACTGAAAACCTCAATGCAAAACTACAAATCAGGCAAATCTTTTTGTTTAAATTTACCTAATTTAAGAAATAAAGAAGTTCTTAAAAAAATCATCTCAGTTAAATACAGCAGACTCTCGGAAATCCAGACTAATGTGGCAGACAGCCGGGCCAGATTTTGAAAAATCCGGATTTCCTGGAGGAGGGAATGAATCATTAATTCCGCCTTTATAGTAAACAATTATAATAATATGCGTTTACGTTTATGTGCTAATACAAGAGTGAGCTTCTAGAAGAAAGTGATGAGTCATCGACAGGAATGGAGTACTATCTGAATGGAGTAGTGTACTGGAAACGATATCAATAACAAACATAATAAAGGTCTCGGACCATCTGAGGTCGGGTTAGAGGGCCTGGCGATGCAAACTACATGACATTTATCTGTGTAATGCAGGATAATTAAGTGAAAAATGAAGGCGCTAAACCGTGAAGTTCCGTTGTTTCGTTTTTACAACAACAAAAATGTAAAAATAATCAAGATCCGTTGTTTTGTTTTTACTAGCAAAAAAAAGTAAAAATAATCAAGATCGTCCAGATAACCATAAGCCCGGAAAACCGAAAGTCCGGATAAGTGTGATCTGGATTTCTGAGAGTCTACTATATAAGGATACGTTTGTAAGAATGAAAAACACTGAATGTTAAAATGAAAGCGTCTACATTAACGTAATGTTATTTACATAAACCTTCTTGATGAACTCTATTCACAGATTTTGTACTTAGTTAATAATACAATGCAGTACAGTCAAATAAATTACAAAAATTTATTGATATATTACAGTTGTTAAAACCCCACATGTTGAATATTTAAAATAAATCTTGTTTGTCGTTCTGCAGACTTAATATGGCTCTCTATCCTGATTATGATAGAGTGTATTATAACAGGTGATAAATCACCTGTACAGTATTTGTAAAGCAAATTTGAAATGGTAACGGTTGATTCATTGATTCATATTGATTCATATTTCCATATTATCGAAGTCATATAAATTATAAATAAGAACAAAGATGGTTTTAGCGAATTTACCCTAAAGGGAAGAAGCTATTACTGTAGGTCTCATGGTAAGACTTAAGCCCGAGACTATGATAACTTTTTGTTTTAAGGTCCCCTGATGTCCAAAACACTATTCGTTCAAATTTATATTTATGTATATATATACATATCTATATCTATATCTATATCTATATATGTGTCCGTGAATGCGATAACTTGAGTAAAAAATGTTCGATTTCGATTAAATTTGGCTCAAATGTGTAAACTGACATTTATGACTTTAAGTTCGAAAACCAGAAAAATCGGACCATGGGAAAGGGGGTTTATGGGGATTTTAAATTTTCAAAAAATCAGTTTTTTGCATTTTTCACCCTAAAATTGTTAAAGCACTTAATTTTGGTTATAGCCATGTTATAGAGCTTAAAAATACAAATAATATGGTATTTTGAATTATTAACCTAGGTTAAGTGGTTGCGGAAAAAATCCAAAAAACATGCTCATAAAATCTCCCATGTTAATCTTATGGGAAAAAGGTTTTTGGCTTTTCCTCAGTTAATTTTACTTTAAACTTCACATTTGCCACTTCTTCACCAATCACTTCAGCTCCACAAAGCAATCATTTTGGTGTTTAAATTGTGATTCTACGTCCAACCGTTGCAGAGGTATTCAAAGTGCTAAACTCAGTACGTTGTCCAATGTTATCCTTATGGAGAATAAATAAAATTTGATAAATCGATTATTTATGTATGTATATTGATGAAACTTGGTATGTGGCTTCACGTTGTACTGGTATATTGATATTTGCACAAAAAATAAATGTTTTGTTGGTTGTCCCCGTAGCAGCTAACCTGCATACTCAGCCCTAATGTTATTCTTAAGGAGAATAAGTAAAGTTTTATATCTCCCTTAATTATGAACATAAATTAATAAAACATGGTAAGTAGCTTCACCTGGTTCAGTTATATTGATAATTGCATAAAAACTCATTTCTTATCTTCCTCGTTGCAGCAAACCTGTGTACTCAGTCCTAATGTTATTCTTATTGGGAATAAATAAAATGTTATAAATCACTTATTTATGAATGTATTTTTGTCAAACTTGGTAAGTGGCTTTATATAGTAGTGAGAAACATATAAATGCATTGGAAATTCGCTGAGTACGCAGGTTTGCTGCGACGGGGGGTATTAAATGTTAAAGCAGGAGATTTTTTCAAATTATTTAAAGCAACACATTTTTGTTCCTCGACCTGTGGGCCATGTACTTATACAATGTTCAACCGCTTACACCACAGATTAGAAAATATTGCCAAACTAAAGGTATAGAGAAATAATTAGAAGACCGTGTGTCTAACAGTAGAATCAAGGGGTACTGCTTGAGATCCTTGTATATGTTAATCTATCGGAACGTTTGTTCTGCTCCCCTGCAGAGCAACATCGTGATGTCGCTAAGTGCGTCTGGTGCTTCGTCCGCTCTGTTGCATCCCAATGGCCGTATATACCAGTACGGCAGCCGGGTCGAGATCCAGGCCCATGACATTCACGGAAACAACAAGTAAGCTACTTAGAAAAACTCGGCTTAGAAAAAGGAAAGTAATTACAGTATCACGTTAATAAATAAGTTTGCTTTTGGACATACATAAATTAGAGTTTAGAATATTAAATATCAGATATAACGTTGACTAATAAGGCATGAAAGAAGGATAAAATATTCGATTAACTTTTGTTTCTAGCATTTACGGAATTTATTTACTATATCGAGAGAACATATACCGACTGCTCACCAACTGTTTAGTCTCTTAGCTAGTCTCAAAAGCTAATGATGCTTTTGAAAAACATTCTACAGTTTTATTCAGTGAACCCACTGAATCACACTGAGACACTGTATATAGAATCTTGGAAGTGCTCGCAAAGTCGCAGTTTACTATTCTGTTTGTCAGGTTCACATGAATCCCGAGGTTGCACGGTAAAACTTTTGTAAGATGCGCTCCAAACCAACATGTTACTAGTTACAAATTTATTTTTCGAGAGTTGATAGAATAATCTTGAAATGAACCACGTTTGGATTTTATTGAATGTAAAAAATAACATAATTTTTGTAGTGTTCATAGCATTCATTGTTGGTGAAGGTGGATTTTTTACGTTGTATAAGAAGTTATAGAGGACACTAACCATCACTGATATGAGAGTCGTAAGCACTGACAGATTGTGGTGTCATTTCAGCAAAGTACCCACATATAACCAATTATTCACTCAGCGATTGTGGTGTCATTTCAGCAAAGTACCCACATATAACCAATTATTCACTCAGCGATTGTGGTGTCATTTCAGAAAAGTACCCGCTTATCACCAATTATTCACTCAGCGATTGTGGTGTAATTTCAGCAAAGTACCCACATATAACCAATTATTCACTCAGCGATTGTGGTGTCATTTCAGCAAAGTACCCAGATATAACCAATTATTCACTCAGTGATTGTGGTGTCATTTCAGCAAAGTACCTGCATATAACCAATTATTCACTCAGCGATTGTGGTGTCATTTCAGCAAAGTACCCACATATAACCAATTATTCACTCAGCGATTGTGGTGTCATTTCAGCAAAGTACCTGCTTATCACCAAATATTCACTCAGCGTCAAATAAATATCAAAATGTAGACATTGATTCATAAAATGATATTCCCAAATGTTCATTTATTGTAAAATTGATTTTCAAGAGTTAAATTCTATATTCAATTAATATTAAAATTCTATAAGAATATTTTAAATACAGTAAAAAATACAGTAAACATATTTGTATACAAATTTAAAAACCTTTTTTATAAAAAGCACGATACCTTCAAAAGTAAAAATAACTCGTTCCTTTACTTTTGGCATCATCATCAAATATCGGATGCACCATGGATTTGAACTCGTGACTTACTTTTAGCATCATCATCAAATATCGGGAGCACCGTGGATTTTAACTCGTGACTACAGATGCCACAACGCTTAAGACCTCTCGACCACGATATAGTAAAACTTAATCAGGGATGAAGTCCAGATTATAAGTTCCTAAAAAAATGTAGCTTAGTTCTATGCTGAAGGATGTATGCTTATTGAATTACACTTTAGTATACGATAATATATCAAAATATTGAAACCGAAGTCAGTTAATTGCTACAACACATGGTTCCTTACAGATACGCCAAGATGTGGTACAAGGGTGTGAGTTTCACGTCGGAGAAGTGTGCGCTGGTCTACCTTGTTGACTCTGCTGGTACCAGGACCACGACAGACACCTTCTCTGATATGTCACAAGACTTCTCTCTCGCTGTCTTCTATAACGAGAGTCGTCACGGCGTCGGTTACCAACAGGAAGCTATGCACCTGCTTCAAAACGCTCAGTATTTTGTTGACGAGAAGAAAGTGCAAAATTGGATTATAAATAACGTCAGAATATCGCAGACACCTGATGGATTGCTTCGGTAAATATGATTTGCCATTGTGTTTAAATCGGTAGTACCGCAGAGATGATAGTATCAGAGGGTACTCGGGGGTTGAACGGGGCTGAATGTCCACTGACCCCCGGTGTCTGAGTGTCAGTTGAAATTTATGTATGATAAACATGTTTAGTGAAATCTGCCAAAAATATAAAATCCCGCTTCAAACAGATAGTACATAAGATTTGATTATATCATATCGATTCATTACATTTCTTGTGGCGATTCACCAAAACAAAAGAATCCGAACTATCTCCGAAATAGCTTATGTGATTTTCAAGTGTGGAATATAAGGATTTTGTAGATTTTTCTAGGCCCTCTGTATACGATGCCAACGATATAAATGTATAATTACTTACAGTGTATATGAAAGGCCTTTGATTATTTACTTCCTATTAAAGAAAAGTGTATCCCTAATGTGTAAATACATCAAAGGTACAATTAAACTAAATACAGCTGTGCCGCTAATGAGCGACCTTCTACACGCATCAAAGGTGTGAGTTAAGACAGATCCCACCAACTCTCGGTGCTCCACTTATCACATATCACACACAAAGCACAAGCTTGATTTATAAAAGTTTATTTAGTTGTATTGTAATACTGTTAATGTGCATGGTGAATTTCCCTACTGCATTCTCAAATCCATAATTTCTTACAATTAAGAGTCGGTTCACATAATGTTTAGGAAAGAAAATCTTTATGAAAACAATATATCTTTATATCTTTATGGAAAGATGGAGAGGGAAGTGAAAATCGATGAACAAGTAAAATAAGGAATACAAATGAAACTTAGACCCCAGATAATTTTATTCGGAACATCATGCAGTCATGAACATATTTGTCAAATTATTGATTTAAACACGTTTTTTAAATAATTTAGTCGAAGGATTAGCTGTTTAAAAATCAAATAGGTATTTAATTAGAAGTGGATTAGGTGACTGCTCAATTGTATAAAATATAAATTAACTTTTCAGAATACTTCAAAAACCCACATTTCCTGCAGACATATATTTAACTGTACAACAAATTTATGTTTGCAGAATCGCCCGTAACAGCAACAAGTACCAGCTGCGGACTTCCCCCACCAACGGCTCGGCCACGATCACGACGCCGTTCGTCCACACGACCGCCTCGCTCGGCCAGACGTCCCACTTGTTTGTGCGGCGAGGCGAACGCAGGATGCATTACGACGGCATCAGCTTCATTGTCCGCAACGCCGGCCATTCCGCGGGCTTTGACGATAAGAACATGCTCAAAGTCTTTTGAAACTGTGATCGAACCGATCCGATTGCAGGCAAAGTGCTCTGTAGACTGTTTTAGAGTAAGAATGAACCGGTATTATGACACTGAAGGTTTTTTACCATCTCCTGTTACGATCGTAAATTTATTCATGGAGGAGTAACAGATCAATTTGGCAAAAATTAAATTTTTGTTGATCGCATATAGTTTCCTAGCGATTTAATATTGTTGCTAATCGATTTGCGCAATTGTTAAATTTTGCTTTGAAAACTCTTGTTGTGAAAATTTTGTTTGTTTTGACAAATTATACTAATTTTGATCCTTTGTTTGATATATGTTTGTTTGTTTGGCAATTAATATTTTTTCAGTTCTATCGGATTTAATTATTGTTTGTTGAGAGTTGAATCCTAAATTGTTTTAACGTTTGTTTTTAGTTTTGAAATTTCAGATTTTACTATTATGTTGGTTTATGATTTAAGATTTGTTCATAAAAATTGTTCAGATGTGACAGACAAATTATTGTAATAAAATATTACATATATCTCGAAGTATTTTTGCTCGTAACTCATACCCTTAGATCATTCTTGACAGCTTTACTCATTATAACATATAAAATGTGTGCATACTGTGTTACCCCCTGGTAACATATTTGTATTGGAACCAGGATTTAAGCATTCTTACATGATTTATAGCTGAGTAAAATTAGTCATTCAGGGCAAGTAATCAAGTCGATTACCTGGATTGGAGCAGAGTAGCAAAGCTCAGAGAGGGCTGCAAGCCTGGATTGCAAATCTCATAATATAATTTGAACCGATGGAAACTCTCTCAGAAAGCTAGTTATAGTTGCATTTATCATTGCAAGTAACAGTTATTAGTTATCTTGTATTTTCTGATTTTATTACATAGTTTTATGCATTTTTTTAAACATTAATAAAGTGTACAGTGAGTTAAAGATGCTGCTTAAAGTATGTCAACAATAGTATATTTCACACCAAGGGCCGAAAGTGGGGTTTTGCTGGCCCGAGATCTTGTTTTATGACCGAGACGAAGTCGAGGTCATAAATCGTTCGAGGGCTATGCAAAACCCTTTCGGCAGAGGTACAAACGCTATTTTTCACCATACTACAGTTATTAACGGGAGCTAAATGTGATCGTTCATAAAACACGAGCGGCCTCATGCAATCTCGGACTAAAAACGGTTAACCAATAAACAAATCATCAATAGTACAATATTTTGAATTTTATTGTAATTTGTTCCAGTGTTTCAACCAAAGAACATGAAATAGTATGCACGTATTAACCAGGTACCGTTGTGTACGCTTGAAAACAAGTTGGCAACACTGGCTAAATAGACCAGCTGACTTTCGGCCCTTGGGCGGAAAAACACTACTTTCGGTATTCAACTGACGTTCAGAAAACAGATGATTACAGCGTAGTGTGGTGACAAGATAATAGCTTTACCCCAATAGAGTATCTGTTCAGTACTATACCTCCACATAGCTATTCATTTGAAATTATATGTGGCCATCGAGATTATATGTGGCCTTCTTAATTACAAAACCATAGTTTTAAATTTAAATCCCATGCTGACCAGACTCTGCGTACGCCTGTGCAAAAGATGTACAAAATAACTAATAGCTGATTAAATTACAGCCATAAGAATAAACTGCATGCAGTCATAGATTCAAAATCCTCCTTATGTCTCTATGACACAGCTAACCATGCGTCAATCTTCTAACCAGTGAGCTCTATACAATCTGGAGAGACTACTGCCATGCAGTTTCTGACAAAAAAGCGTGCCGTAGAAAATCAGCTAGAAGCACATCAATATTTCCCCTCTTTAGTAACGAGATAACCAACGAACACCATGTACAAGGTGCCAAGTTCGTCGTGGAGTGTTGGTACTGTAGAGGGGAAAAATGCTGCCGATGATGGCACAAAAATGAAACCAGCAGCAGTCTCTCCAGTTATACGTAGAGCTCACTGCTTTCAACTTACCTCATGTCAGGATTAGGTAGACTGAGGTGTATAATCACAATAAGGTGCAGCTTTGAAATTTGGCACAAACTTGTAAAGCATCATTTATGACTAAGTTCGAAAACCAGCCAGATCGCTCTATCCAAAGGGGGGTTTGGGGGGGTTTCGTACCCCAAAAATGGGTTTTTTGAGTTTTTTACATATAATATTTTAGTAAATCCAATTTTAGTTTTCACTATTAAATTCAGCTTAAAAACAAAACAAAAAATTTGGTGTTTTGATTGCTCTACGTCAATTGTTTACCGAGATATTGAAAGTACTAAACACAGTACGTTGTCCAATGTTATACTTAAGGAGAATAAGAAAAATTGTATATCTCGCTTATTTATTAACTTGTCCTGATGAAACTTGGTATATTGCTTCATATCATTGTGGTTTATTGATATTTGCACTAAAAAACATTTGTTTGCCGATAGTTCCCGTAGCAGCAAACCTGCGTACTCAGCCCCCATGTTATTCTTAAGGAGAATAAGTAACGTGTTATCTCCCTTAATTATGAACATAAATTAATAAAATTTGGTATGTGGCTTTACCTACTTGAGTTATATTGATATTTGTATAAAACCCCATTTTTTTGTTCCTTCCTTCAGCAAACCTGCATACTCAGCCGCCATGTTATTCTTATAGAGAATAATTAAAAAGGTCATAAATCGTTTATTTATGAATATATATTGATGAAACCTGGTATTTGGTTTTATGTGGTATTAAGATACATATATATGCATTGGAAATTCGCTGAGTACGCAGGTTTGCTGCTACGGGGGTATTTTATTCTATGCCATAAGTCTTAAACTCAGATATGCAATAACAAGCAATAATAATTTATGTTCCTTCTAAATTTTCTTCTGGTGAATAAAACGTTTAAACTTAAAACGAGTTCGCACGCAGCACGCTGACTTGAGGGAAGTGAATTTCCACCTACAAAACTTTTAAAACTCAAACCCTATGTAAAAGTATACATTTATGCCAATTTTATTCAAATCTGAAAACATTGATTTTTAGGCTGTTCTGATGCTCCTGGTTTAATTTACCTGCAATGTTAGGAATACAATTTTGCGCATTATAAGGTTAGGAGATGAAGGTTCAGTTAGGTTTAAAAGTAGGCGCGAGGTTGCTGGGGATGAAACAAATAAACCAACAAATGAATAACATGCTTTTCTAATGTAAAAACCCCATAAGACAACATATACTGTGTTTAGCCGATATAAATTTTCTTTAATAACTCGGTAAATATTTATGCTAGAATGACGAGAAAGGGCCTAAAACTTTCGCTTCACTAATTCCCATCTTAATGCATGCATTAATTGTACGTCAGGATCTTTTCTGACCCTTTTTGGGCCCAAAAACTCAAAATTTGAAAGAATAATCCCAAAAAAGGGTTTAGAGTTTTCCGATTGTTTTGCCCAACGAACTTGTCCAACTGATTATAGAAAGGAATTATATATATAATTTTGAACTACCCCCCAAAAAATGTTCAGGGGGTCACATTAGGAACTTCTATGGCGGTCCCGGGCTTACATTTCACCATGCGGGTCATGCTAATAGTTCACTTTCCATAGGAAACTCACTAAAAAGAATCAATATCTCAGATTGAGGAAAGTAATATATTATTATAGCCTCATATATTGAGGAGATAAATTAAATACCGTAATTTAAGGCTGTGTTGACTGGAGTGTACATGTGGTGTTATGGGTTCAACACTGTCATCGGTGTTGACTCCCCATCAATATGTATCAAGGTTATCCTTAACCGTTACATTGCAAGCTGATAAATATAACACTATACAAAGAATTCATAATCTGATGCATATTTTTACTAAATGGCTTTTTATGGACTTTGGCTATTTGACCAAAGTCAAATACTACTCTTTTTTGGGGAGCAAAAATTTGTTTAGTTAGATGACCACCACAAAATTAATCCATATAATTCATAACTCAAGAAAAATAAGCATGATATATTGTAATTCGCATTTACAAATTTGTTGTGCCTATAATTATTCAAAGAACACAAAGTGGCTGAATTAAAGAGTTTTGAGTCTTTTTCAGTTTGTAACTGCCGATTTAGGTGTGTGAATCATTTTCATTCCCAGATGTAGTTGATTGAATTTTGAGTTCTGATTGGAATTGTAGCAGAATTTAAAAATAATCCTTTTAAAAATAATTCTAACTATCAGGGTGCAAAATGTATTCATCATATGCCATCAGCAGTAAAGAAATAGTGATTTTTTCTGCTTCTGGATCAAAAGTGGTTTTATTCCATTGAAGATTTTCTCAGCATAGTTCAGTTTACATTGAAGGGGAGGATCACACCCAACTTCTATGGCAAGGGGAGGATCACACCCAACTACTATGGCAAGGGGAGGGATCACATCCAACTACTATGGCAAAGGGAGGATCACACCAAACTACTATGGCAAGGGGAGGATCACACCCAACTACTATGACAAGGGGAGGGATCACACACAACTACTATGGCAAAGGGAGGATCACACCCAACTACTATGGCAAAGGGAGAATCACACCCAACTACTATGGCAAGGGGAGGATCACACCCAACTACTATGGCAAGGGGAGGGATCACACCCAACTACTATGGCAAAGGGAGGATCACACCCAACTACTATGGCAAGGGGAGGGATCACACCCAACTACTATGGCAAGGGGAGGGATCACACCCAACTACTATGGCAAAGGGAGGATCACACCCATCCAACTACTATGGCAAGGGGAGGGATCACACCCAACTACTATGGCAAGGGGAGGGATCACACCCAACTACTATGGCAAAGGGGGATCACACCCAACTACCATGGCAAGGGGAGGGATCACACCCAACCCGCTTGAGCTCTGATTCTGTCCAATATTGCATGCAACCTTGCATGCCTCTTGTAATCTTAAGTTTTGTTTCCACTATGTCTCTGATTCTGTCCAATATTGCATGCGACCTTGCATGCCTATTGTAATCTTAAAGGTCGTTTCCACTATGTCTCTGATTCTGTCCAGTATTGCATGCAACCTAGCATGCCTCTTGTAATCTTAAGTTTCGTTTCCACTATGTCTCTGATTCTGTCCAATATTGCATGCAACCTTGCATGCCTCTTGTAATCTTAAGTTTTGTTTCCACCATGTCTCTGATTCTGTCCAATATTGCATGCAACCTTGCATGCCTCTTGTAATCTTAAGTTTCGTTTCCACTATGTCTCTGATTCTGTCCAAGATCGCATGCAACCTTGCATGCCTCTTGTAATCTTAAGTTTCGTTTCCACTATGTCTCTGATTCTGTCCAATATTGCATGCGACCTTGCATGCCTATTGTAATCTTAACGTTAGTTTCCACTATGTCTCTGATTCTGTCCAGTATTGCATGCAACCTTGCATGCCTCTTGTAATCTTAAGTTTCGTTTCCACTATGTCTCTGATTCTATTCAATATTGCATGCAACCTTGCATGCCTCTTGTAATCTTAAGTTTCGTTTCCACTATGGCTCTGATTCTGTCCAATATTGCATGCCTATTGTAATCTTAAGTTTCGTTTCCACATGTCTCTGATTCTGTCCAATATTGCATGCGACCTTGCATGCCTATTTAATCTTAACGTTCGTTTCCACTATGTCTCTGATTCTGTCCAATATTGCATGCGACCTTGCATGCCTATTGTAATCTTAAGTTTCGTTTCCACTATGTCTCTGATTCTGTCCAATATTGCATGCGACCTTGCATGCCTATTGTAATCTTAACGTTCGTTTCCACTATGTCTCTGATTCTGTCCAATATTGCATGCAACCTTGCATGCCTCTTGTAATATTAAGTTTCGTTTCCACTATGTCTCTGATTCTGTCCAATATTGCATGCAACCTTGCATGCCTCTTGTAATCTTAAGTTTCGTTTCCACTATGTCTCTGATTCTGTCCAATATCGCATGCGACCTTGCATGCCTATTGTAATCTTAAGTTTCGTTTCCACTATGTCTCCGATTCTGTCCAATATTGCATGCGACCTTGCATGCCTATTGTAATCTTAAGTTTCGTTTCCACTATGTCTCTGATTCTGTCCAATTTTGCATGCAACCTTGCATGCCTCTTGTAATCTTAAGGTTTGTTTCCACTATGGCTCTGATTCCGTCCAATATTGCATGCCTCTTTTAATCTTAAGTTTCGTTTCCACTATGTCTCTGATTCTGTCCAATATTGCGTGAGACCTTGCATGCCTATTGTAATCTTAAGTTTCGTTTCCACTATGTCTCTGATTCTGTCCAATATTGCATGCCACCTTGCATGCCTATTGTAATCTTAACGTTCGTTTCCACTATGTCTCTGATTCTGTTCAATATTGCATGCGACCTTGCATGCCTATTGAAATCTTAACGTTCGTTTCCACTATGTCTCTTTTTCTGTCCAATATTGCATGCGACCTTGCATGCCCCTTATAATCTTAAGTTTCATTTCCACTATGTCTCTGATTCAGTCCAATATTGCATGCGACCTTGCATGCCTATTATAATCTTAAGTTTCGTTTCTACTATGTCTCTGATTCTGTCCAATATTGTATGCAACCTTGCATGCCTCTTGTAATCTTAAGTTTCGTTTCCACTATGTCTCTGATTCTGTCCAATATCGCATGCGACCTTGCATGCCTCTTGTAATCTTAAGTTTCGTTTCCACTATGCCTCTGATTCTGTCCAATATTGCATGCGACCTTGCATGCCTATTATAATCTTAACCCTTTGCGATTGGAAGGCCAGCAGGAGTGGCCACAACGCAGTCGGCAGCCAGTCGGAATTCTTTCCGTACTAACTTGGTTCCGACGGTCGGGCGGCCAGCTGTACTGGCCACGTCCCACTACGCGTCACCTCGGCATTTATCATGGCGGCTCGCTCCCCGCAGCTCGGAATTATTTTCACTGAAACCTTCAATGTTAGCATAGGGGATTTAAATTTTAATAAAACGTCTCTCAATTCGTCTTATCTTTAACGATCGTTTATTATTACTTAGTTAAATATACGGGGGGGAAAAAACATAACCCCATTCTTACTAATAAATGCTTATACGGGATAATACAATTTTATTGTAGGCCTAATTATAATATTAGTGTAGGCCTATACGTAAACGTACAAGTGTTCTTATAATCATGTACATTAAAACTTAAACTTAATTAAAAATACAAATAAATACAAATCTCTCGAGAAAATCACCAAAACACAGTTAAAATCACATAAAACTGAACCAAAACAATGATGATTATGACAGCACTTGTGCCAGAACAACAGGTGTTTATTTTAGTTGTTTACACCACAAATTCTTACGATATAATGTTGCAAGCCTGCTGATCGTTTAGTTTAACAATTCCTCACTAGGTTGCAGCACTCTTCAGGCATTATACCACAGTTGGAATATTACAAACGAAAACATTGTTGTCGGCCAGTCCTGCTGGACGCCCGAGCGTTCGTTGGATTTCATGTAGGCCAGCACCGCTGGCCGTCCGATCGCAAAGGACTTCTGCTGTGGAAAAAAATCTGACTTCCGCGCGCTAATGGCGGCGGCCAGAGTAAAGCTGGCCGCGCGACCGCTGAGGAATAGCGGCAAATATGCATTCCGATCGCAAAGGGTTAAGTTTCGTTCCCACTATGGCTCTGATTCTGTCCAATATTGCATGCAACCTTGCATGCCTCTTGTAATCTTAAGGTTTGTTTCCACTATGGCTCTGATTCTGTCCAATATTGCATGCCTCTTGTAATCTTAAGTTTTGTTTCGACTATGTCTCTGATTCTGTCCAATATTGCATGCGACCTTGCATGCCTATTGCAATCTTAAGTTTTGTTTCCACTATGTCTCTGATTCTGTCCAATATTGCATGCGACCTTGCATGCCTATTGTAATCTTAAGTTTTATTTCCACTATGTCTCTGATTCTGTCCAATATTGCATGCGACCTTGCATGCCTATTGTAATCTTAACGTTCGTTTCCACTATGTCTCTGATTCTGTCCAATATTGCATGCAACCTTGCATGCCTATTGTAATCTTAAGTTTCGTTTCCACTATGTCTCTGATTCTGTCCAATATTGCATGCGACCTTGCATGCCTATTGTAATCTTAACGTTCGTTTCCACTATGTCTCTGATTCTGTCCAATATTGCATGCGACCTTGCATGCCTCTTGTAATCTTAAGGTTCGTTTCCACTATGTCTCTGATTCTGTCCAGTATTGCATGCAATCTTGCAAGCCTCTTGTCTCTTGACCCATTAGCTATTCCTCTGTGTTTCCACTATCCATTCACCAATTGCAGTCAGTTTGAGAATGTTTCCAGAGCGTACCATTATAATTTTTAGTCTGAAAAAGATGAAAAAGATCCTGATTTTTTTATTAGTGATTACTATAGGAATCAAGATTAGTATGTGGTAGAGTATTGTATCTCTTTGTTTCCTGTGAATTTTATAATCCTGGTTATTCGCCACAACAATGTATTTTTCTGATAGTCTTTGATAATGTTGATTGTTTTATCATTACTCCACTCCATAATGAATAAACTAGGAAAATTAATTAAATTTTGAACTAAGATCGAGGATAAAATATTTTCTAGTCTGAAAGGTAATATACTAGTCAGGCACGAATGTTGCAAGATGCTCTCAGTCGGTCTCAGGGAGCACAAGCGCCTACTTGCGTCTACCCGTGCAACTACTTATATGGGGCATGTGGCATTGTACGCACCATCGTCTGTCTCCTGGCACAAGACGCATGAAAAAAGCCATAGTGAAAACGAACCTTAACTAGTATGTTGAAAAAATAATTAGAGAATTGTGTAAAATCAGTAAAATGAATTTTGCTCCTGCTGTTTTATAATCTATCTATATACTTATTTAATAGGCGAGCAGGTTTTTTGTGACAATCACTCCTCATAAACTACTGAACCAATTTTCATGTTTTTGGTGTCATTGGAAAGAGCCTAACGTGAAGTTGTGCAGGAAACTTTTTTTATAGAGAAATAATTTTTGAGTGAGGCCCTGGGGCCCCTTAAAGTTGAGTTTTTTCCCATAAGCTTAACACTGGGAAATAACTATAAGTTTTAAGCAATCAGCTGGATAGAGTAAACACAGTTAATCAGTAAGCCATGTTGGCTTTGGAACGGTAACATATAATATTTATACGGGAATGCCAGGATAATATTACGTTGTGAATACGAGCGAAGCCGCGACAAGCTACAAGTCTATCTATATACTTATTTAATAGGCGAGCAGGTTTTTTGTGACAATCACTCCTCCTAAACTACTGAGCCGATTTTCATGTTTTTGGTGTCATTGGAAAGAGCCTAACTTGAAGTTGTGCAGGAAACCTTTTTTATAGAGAAATAGTTTGTGAGTGAGGCCCTGGGGCTCCTTAAAGTTGAGTTTTTTCCTATAAGCTTAACATTGGGAATTAACTATAAGTTTTAAACAATCAGCTGGATAGAGTAAACACAGTTAATCAGCAGGCCACGTTGGCTTTAGAACGGTAACACAATATTTATACATTTATATAATGTCAGTATAATATTACGTTGTGATCGCGAACAAAGCCGCGACAGGCTACTAGTACTTATTTAATAGGCGAGCAGATTTTTTGTAACAATCACTCCTCCTAAACTACTGAACCGATTTTCATGTTTTTGGTGTCATTGGAAAGAGCCTAACGTGAAGTTATGCAGGAAACTTTGTTTATAGAGAAATAATTTGTGAGTGAGGCCCTGGGGCCCCTTAAAGTTGAGTTTTTCCCATAAGCTTAACATTGGGAAATAACTATAAGTTTAAAGTTTTAAGCACTCAGCTGGATAGAGTAAAAACAGTTAATCAGCAGGCCATGTTGGCTTTGGAACGGTAACACAACATTTATACAGGAATGTCAGTATAATATTACGTTGTGATGGCGAGCGAAGCCGCGACTGGCTACTAGTTTGTATAAATTTAAAGACTTTGAAGCTTTTGCTTCGCCGAGGTTCTTTCTACGGGGAAATCTGGTTTTGTTACTAGATAGAAACTTAATGAAATTTGGTTACAGGCCAACTTAAAACAAGAAAAAAGAGTGCGTTCAAAATTTATGTATTGTCTTGTTTCTTAGAGGATTCCTTTAGCGTTTTAGCGAATTTCCCCTATAGGGAAGAAGCTATTACCGTAGGTGTTACCATGCCACCTACGGTAATAGCTCGGACTTAAGCCCGAGACCATGATAACTTTTTGTTTTGAGGTCCCCAGATGCCAAAAACACTATTCGTTCAAATTTATATATATATATATATTTATTTATATATATATATATATATTATATATATATATATATATATATATATATATATATATGTGTGTCCGTTACCGCGATAACTTTTGAAAGAAGCGCTCAATTTTTATGAAATTTGGCACAAATGTGGAGAGTAATATTTATGACTTTAAGTTCGAAAACCAGATCGATCGGTCTATGGGAAGGGAGTTTTATGGGGGTTTAAATTTTTCCAAAAATCAGTCTTTTGAACTTTTTACCCTAAAATTTTGAAAAAAATAGATTTCGGTTATAACCATTTTGTAGAGCTCAAAAAAACAAAAATACCCCCGTCGCAGCAAACCTGCGTACTCAGCGAATTTCCAAAGTTTAATATATGTCTTAATACCACATAAAGCCGCAAACCAAGTTTCATAAAAATATATTCACATATACGCGATTTTAATTATTCTCCATAAGAATAACATTGGTAATGAGTACGTAGGTTTGCTGAAACAAGGAACAGAAACAATTGGTTTTAATGCAAATATAAATAGAATTTAACTAGGCGAAGCCACATACTAAGTTTCATCAATATTCAATCATAAATAAGCGCTATATAACATTCTAGTTATTCTCCATAAAAATAACATGGGGGTTGAGAAATCAGGTTTGCTGCAACCAGGGGCGGATCTAGGAATTTGTTGAGGGGGGGGGCGCACTTGAGATTTTTGTTTCCTCACTAAACGATAACGTCCTGCAGCAACTGGAGCAGTGTTGCCACTTTTAGGGGAATTACCCTTTTTTAGGGTAATTTTACTGGTTTTAGGGTAATGGATTTTTTAGGATAATTTTAGGGTAAAATCTAGAGCCCCTTTATAATTTAAATTTTGATGTTTTGGCAATGTAAAATGGGTTTTCCAGGAATTCAAACATTTACATGAAGTGCAGGGTAAATTAAAAGTATTATAAAAGAGATATAACTATAGCATATACATCCTCCATCCTATTCACTATTCGACTAAAGATGCATTCTTTGTTTAAAATTCATTATTGGTTATTGGATTCACTGAATCAGTGATGGAAAATGTCCGCAATAATCTCTTAAACAGCATAAAGAAGCATGTAATCACAAAGTTTATTTTTCGAACAGATAAAATTGAGGCACATTATGTTATGTGTCCAAAATACGCCACAACATTATACACTAAACAGTAAAAATATATCTGGTACATTTGGTTAAATATAGGTTGTTAGATTTACAGCGCTGTTGTAGAAAATATGTTTACTGAAGGTTGTCTCTATTTGACACATAATTTGTATGAAGGAACTAAATTGTATTTTATGCCTGTGATATCCCCACGGTGAGCCAGGTGAGCGCACATAAAAACACAAGGCACAACATGTGTAAATTTATGTGATGTGCCGTATTGCAATGAAAAATATTGATCTAATCAAATTGTAATAAGATAACAAACATATTCTCTCGGCATTATTATTAAGAAAAAAAACCTTAACAAATTTGTACAACTTAAATAAGTTTATAAAACAATAAAGTACTCCCAACAACTGTTAATAACATGTATCAGCAAGTTTCTATTATCAGCGATACCGGCACATTAAGTATAGCGCTGAATAAAAATGTTACAAAAGAATATTTATTTGAATTTATTAATGCATATTTCGTTTTATGTGTGATATAGGTGCCAAAGACGAGTATGAAATGCCATGTTACCGTACGTTTTTGCCTTAATCATGTTTTAAAACCAATCTCGAGTGTATTTTGAGCTTTTCAAGAAGATAATCAACTCTTAGGGTAATTTACAAAAAAATAGGGTAATTTCATCACACGTTTAGGGTAAAATTTCATCTACCTGGTGGCAACACTGAACCGGAGGCAGTTGTTATTACCATAGACTATCTATAGTACTGTAGTTAGTCTATGTTATTACTCGCTAAATTCAATTCACTCATGATGCTAACAAAGAAAACATCTCATTGTAACACTTATTTCATAATGAAATGTGTAATATTTACGAATTCCATTATACAATAAGCAGTAGGTACATAAATATACACATTTTATACCAAATGATTTACTTACACGCACTACTCAAGGCTAAACCGATGCGCACAAAATGACTAAGGTAGAACGCAAAGGTTTCAGAAAAGAAGAATATTGATGAAGACTGCAGGGCCGGTGCTGCGGTGTGTGCCACTAGGGCAGCCTAAGGCAATAGGCCGGTGCTGTGGTGCGTTACCTAAGGGATGCTCGACCCTAGCCCCTAGGCCGGTGCTGCGGTGTGTGCCACTAGGGCAGCCTAAGGCAATAGGCTAGTGCTGTGGTGCGTTACCTAAGGGATGCTCAGCCCTAGGCCGGTGCTGCGGTGTGTGCTCTTAGGGCAGCCAAGGGCAATAGGTTGGTGCTGTGGTGCGTTACCTTAGGGATGCTCGGTCCAAGCCCCTAGGCCGGTCCTGCGGTGTGTTCCCCTCGGGCAGACAAAGGCAATAGGCCGGTGATGTGGTGCGTTAACTTAGGGATGGTCGGCCCAAGTCCCTAGGGTGGTGCTGCGCTCTATTCTCTATGGCGGACTAAGACAATATGCCTGTCCTGTGGTGTTTTACCCTAGGGGATGCTCAGCCCTGGCCGGTGCCTTTACCTTACAGATAAGTTGTGTTTGTCGGATTTTAGGAGCTCAGTGACTCTAATTTTATGTATCAATCGGCAATTGTTTATCTTATAACATTTTGGATGCAGTAAGTTACTTGACACACAAAAAGGACGTATCATTCTATGGTGACTTGCTTCCTTACTGTCCTACTACCGGGGCTCACTATCTTGGCCTACACATTCCATGATGATTGTACTGTTAAAACTATTCGTAGTGACCCGTTATAGGGGAGGCTCCATGTTGTAGAGCATCGCCCAGTAGGTAATACGTGTTGGTGCAAATAATGTTTTTGCAAATATTGAAAAAAAGAGTACAGTGACAGACAGCGTCACACTATTACCCATTAATTAAACATTTTCTGAGTCCAAGGGGGGGGGCGCGCGCCCCCCGGCTGGATCCGCCACTGGCTGCAACAAGGAACAGAAAAATGGGGTTTTATATAATTATCAATATAACTCAACCAAGTGAAGCTACATACCAAGTTTTATTAATTTATGTTCTTAATTAAGGGAGTCATTACATTTTACTTATTCTCCATAAGAATAACATGGGGGCTGAGTACGCAGGTTTGCTGCTACGGGAATAATCAACAAAAAATCAATTTTGTGTGCAAATATCAATATACCAGTACTACGTGAAGCCACATACCAAGTTTCATCAACATACATTCATAAATAATCGAGATATCAAATTTTATTTATTCTCCATAAGGATAACATTGGACAACGTACTGTGTTTAGCACTTTGAATATCTCTGCAACGGTTAGGCGTAGAATCACAATTTAAACACCAAAATGATTGTTTTGTGGAACTGAACAGATTGGTAAAAGCAAATGTGAAGTTTACATTAAAATAAAGTGAGGAAAAATCAAAAACCTTTTTCCCATAAGATTAACATGGGAGATTTTATGAGCAGGTATTTTTGGATTTTCTCCGCAACCACTTAACCTAGGTTATTAATTCAAAATACTAAATTATTTGTTTTGTTAAGCTCTATAACATGGTAAAAACCAAAATTAAGTTTTTTAAAAATTGTGGGGTGAAAAATGCAAAAAACTGATTTTTGGAAAATTTAAAACCCCCATAAACCCCCCTTCCCATGGTCCGATTTTTCTGGTTTTCGAATTTAAAGTCATGAATGTCATTTTACACATTTGAGCCAAATTTCATCAAAATCGGACGTTTTTTACACAAGTTATCGTGTTAACGGACACATATACAGATATATATATATATATATATATATATAAATTTGAACGAATAGTGTTTTTGGCATCTGGGGACCTCAAAAAAAAAGTTATCATGGTCTCGGGCTTAAGTCTTACCATGAGACCTATGGTAATAGCTTCTTCCCTATAGGGGAAATTCGCTAAAATTAGTATCTTGAATCATTAAGCTAAGTTTAGTGGTTGTGGAGAAAAGTAAAAATACCCCCGTAGCAGCAAACCTGCGTACTCAGCGAATTTCCAATGCATCTATATGTATCTTAATACCACATAAAGCCACATATCAAGTTTCATCAATATACATTCATAAATAAACTACTTATGACATTTTAATTATTCTCCATAAGAATAACATGGCGGCTGAGTATGCAGGTTTGCTGAAGCAAGGAACACAAAAAATGGGGTTTTATACAAATATCAATATAACTCATGTAGGTAAAGCCACATACCAAATTTCATTAATTTATTTTCATAATGAAGGCAGATAACACGTTACTAATTCTCCATAAGAATAACATGGGGCTGAGTACGCAGGTTTGCTGCTACGGGAGCCTTTGGTAAAAAATAGTTTTTTTGAGCAAATATCAATGGTCCACAACCAGATGAAGCCGTATACCAAGTTTCGTCAGTATATGTTCACAAATAAGCGAGATATAAAATTTTTATTTTCCTCCATAAGAATAACATTAGACAACGTACTGTGTTTAGCACTTTCAATATCTCGGTAACCAATTGACGTAGAGAAATGATCAAAATACCAAATTGTGTGTTTTTTTAAGCTGAATCCAATGGGAAAAACTAAAGTTTGACTATTTCCAAAATTATATGTAAATAATTTGAAAAACCCATTTTTGGGGTACAAAACCCCCCCAAAATACCCCTTTGGATAGAGCGATCTGATTGGTTTTCGAACTTAGTCATAAATGTTGCTTTACACGTTTATACCAAATTTCATCAAAATCGGATAACTTTTACGAGAGTTATCGTGCTCACGGACACATATATATGTATATATATATATACAGTTTCGAACGAATGGTGATTTTGGGGTCTGGGGACCTCAAAACGAAAAGTTATCATGGTCCCGGGCCTAGGTTTTACCATGCCGACTACGGTAATAGCTTCTTCCCTATAGGGGAAATTCGCTAAAATGTGTCCATAAAATTTCCCATGTTAATCTTATGGGAATATGGTTTTAGCGAATTTCCCCTATAGGGAAGAAGCTATTACCATAGGTCTCATGGTAACACTTAAGCCCGAGACCATGATAACTTTTTGTTTTAAGGTCCCAAGATGCTAAAAACACTATTCGTTCAAATTTATATATATATATATCTATAAGGGTTGGTGAAAAGTCCCGGGACGGCTTAATATTTTTTTAACCGTTACAGATGGAGCTATACAAGTTGGTACACTGTTACTGGGCATAAAACACTATTTTACTACAATTTCAATGAGCCGCAACCATCTCAAGGGGACGGCTCACAAGGAGTCGGAAGAAAATCTTAAATAGAAGCATAGGTTGATATGCACATCAAATTAAAGGTCTTTATTATTAGAATACAATGCCGCAAATCCGACTTTAAACGGACAACCGAGCCCAAAATGGTAGCTATTCAAAGATGGCTTGAATTTGAAATTTTGATGTGCTGAAGTTTTGAATCGGTTTAGTAATTTATTAGCTAGGAGAGTAAATTTTTGCAAATTAAATTGAAATGTATTACATTAATGTAATTTTACATTTTAATGCAAAATTTAAATGTGTTACATTAGGTTACACGCTGCTACTTATCAACATTTCAAATTCAAGCCATATTTTAATAGCTGTCATTTTGGGCTCGGTTGTCCGTTTAAAGTCGGATTTGCGGCATTGTATTCTAATAATAAAGACCTTTAATTTGATGTGCATATCAACCTATGCTTCTATTTAAGATTTTCTTCAGACTCCTTGTGGGCCGTTCCCCTGAGGTGGTAGCGGCTCATTGAAATTGTAGTAAAATAGTGTTTTATGCCCAGTAACAGTGTACCAACTTGTATAGCTCTATCTGTAACGCTTAAAAAAATATTAAGCCGTCCTGGGACTTTTCACCAATCCTGTATATCTATATATGTGTCCGTTAACACGATAACTTGAGTAAAATACCCCCGTAGCAGCAAACCTGCGTACTCAGCGAATTTCCAATGCATATATATGTATCTTAATACTACATAAAGCCAAATACCAAGTTTCATCAATATAAATTCATAAATAAACGATTTATGACATTTTAATTATTCTCCATAAGAATAACATGGCGGCTGAGTATGCAGGTTTGCTGAAGCAAGGAACACAAAAAATGGGGTTTCACACAAATATCAATATAACTCATGTAGGTAAAGCCACATACCAAATTTCATTAATTTATTTTCATAATGAAGGCAGATAACACGTTACTTATTCTCCATAAGAATAACATGGGGCTGAGTATGCAGGTTTGCTGCTACGGGAGCCTTTAGTAAAAAATTGTTTTTTTCAGCAAATATCAATGGTCCACAACCAGATGAAGCCGTATACCAAGTTTCGTCAGTATACGTTCATAAATAAGCGAGATATAAAATTTTTATTTTCCTCCATAAGAATAACATTAGACAACGTACTGTGTTTAGCACTTTCAATATCTCGGTAACCAATTGACGTAGAGAAATTATCAAAATACCAAATTGTGTGTTTTCTTAAGCTGAATCCAATGGGAAAAACTAAAGTTTGACTATTTCCAAAATTATATGTAAAAAATTCGAAAAACCCATTTTTGGTGTACAAAACCCCCCCAAAATACCCCTTCGGGTAAAGCGATCTGGCTGGTTTTCGAACTTAAAGTCATAAATGTTGCTTTACACGTTTATACCAAATTTCATCAAAATCGGATAATTTTTACGAGAGTTATCGTGCTTACGGACACATATATACATATATATATATATATATATACAGTTTCGAACGAATGGTGTTTTTGGGGTCTAGGGACCTCAAAACGAAAAGTTATCATGGTCCCGGGCGTAGGTCTTACCATGCCGACTACGGTAATAGCTTCTTCCCTATAGGGAAAATTCGCTAAAACGTCAGATTTTGATGAAATTTGGCTCAAATGTGTAAAATGACATTCATGACTTTAAGTTCGAAAACCAGAAAAATCGGACCGTGGGAAGGGGGGTTTATGGGGGTTTTAAATTTTCCAAAAATCAGTTTTTTGCATGTTTCACCCTACAATTTTTTAAAAACTTAATTTTGGTTTTGACCATGTTGTAGAGATTAAAAAAACAAATAATATGGTATTTTGAATTATTAACCTATGTTAAGTGGTTGCGGAGAAAATCCAAAAAACATACTCATAAAATCTCCCATGTTAATCTTATGGGAAAAAGGTTTTTGGCTTTTCCTCAGTTTATTTGAATGTAAAATTCACATTTGCTTTTACCAATCTGTTCAGTTCCACAAAACAATCATTTTGGTGTTTAAATTGTGATTCTACGCCCAACCGTTGCTGAGATATTCAAAGTGCTAAACACAGTACATTGTCCAATGTTATCCTTATGGAGGATAAATAAAATTTGATATCTCGATTATTTATGAATGTATAATGATGAAACTTGGTATGTGGCTTCACGTAGTACTGGTATATTGATATTTGCACAACAAATTGATTTTTTATTGATTATTCCCGTAGCAGCAAACCTGCGTACTCAGCCCCCATGTTATTCTTATGGAGAGTAAGTAAAATGTAATGACTCCCTTAATTATGAACATAAATTAATAATACCCCCGTTGCAGCAAACCTGCATACTCAGCGAATTTCCAATGAATATATAACATAACACAATAAAAAACTTAACAGGATTCATAAGAAATGTATTCACAAACAAGCGATATTTAAAATATTAATTATTCTCCATAAGAATAACATTGGGGATGAGTACGCAGGTTTGCTGCAACAAGGCACACAAAATTATGGGTTTTTATGCAAATATCAATAGAAGTCATCTTAGTGAAGTCACATACCAAGTTTCATCCATATACATTCATAAATAAGCGATATATAACATTTTAAACATTTTCCATAAGAATAACATGGGGACCAAGTACCTAGGTTTGCTGCTACAGGACCCATAAGCGAAAAAATGTTTTTTTTATCTAACAACAATAAGCCACAACCAGATCAAGCCATATACCAAATTTCGCCAGTTTATGTTCATAAATAAACGAGATATGCAATTTTTCTTTTTCTCCATAAGAATAACATTAGACAACGTACTGTGTTTAGCACTTTCAATATCTCGGTAACCAATTGACGTAGAGCAATGATCAAAATACCAAATTATTTGTTTTTTTAAGCTGAATTCAATGGTATAAAATAAAATTTGATTTAAATTAAAATTACATGTGAAAACCCCAAAAAACACATTTTTGGGGTACAAAACCCCCCAAAAACCCCCCTTCGGATGGTGCGATTCATCTGGTTTTCGAACTCGTTCAAATAAATGGTACTTTAAACATTTGTACAAAATTTCATTAAGATCGGACCTTTTTTACGAGAGTTATCGTGCTTACGGACACATATATATATATATAAATATATATATAAATATATATATATATATATACATATATAAAAATTTGAACGAATGGTGTTTTTGGCATCTGGGGACCTCAAAATGAAAAGTTATCATGGTCTCGGGCTTAAGTCTTACCATGAGACCTACGGTAATAGCTTCTTCCCTATAGGGGAAATTCGCTAAAACTTGGTATGTAGCTTCACTTGGTTGAGTTATATTAATAATTGCATAAAAACCCATTTTTTCGCTTGTTGCAGCAAACCTGCTTACTCAGCCCCCATGTTATTCTTATGGAGAATAACTAAAATGTTATATAGTGCTTATATATGATTTAATATTGATGAAACTTGGTATGTGGCTTCGCCTAGTTAAATTATATTTATATTTGCATAAAAACCAATTTTGTGTTTTCCTTGTTTCAGCAAACCTACGTACTCATTACCAATGTTATTCTTATGGAGAATAATTAAAATCACTTATATGTGAATATATTTTTATGAAACTTGGTATGCGGCTTTATGTGATATTAAGACAAATATTATGCATTGGAAATTCGCTGAGTATGCAGGGTTGCTGCGACGGGGGTATTTAGATTTTCCTCAGATAATTTCACTAAAAACTCCACATTTCTTTCTACCAATCAGTTTAGCTCTACAAAACAATCATTTTGGCATTTTAATTGTTGTTTTACGTCCAACCGTTGCAGTGATATTCAAAGTGCTAAACACAGTGTGTTGTCCAATGTTATCCTTATAGAGAATAAATAAAATGTTATATTTCGATTATTTATGTATGTATGAAACTTGGTATGTGGCTTCAACTAGTTGTCGTATATTGATAATAGTACAAAAAAAGTTCTTTGTTGATTTTTCCCGGTAGCAGCAAACCTGCATACTCGGCCCCCATGTTATTCATATAGAGAATAAGTAAAGTTTTATATCTCCCTTAGTTATGAACCTAAATTAATAAAACTTGGTATGTAGCTTCACCTGGTTGAGTTATATTGATAATTGCAAAAAAACACCCTAACTTATCTTCCTTGTTGCAGCAAACCTGCGTACTCATTTATAATGTTATTCTTATGGAGAATAAATAAAATGCTATATATAACTTATTAATGAATGTATTTTTGTGAAACTTGGTAAGTGGCTCTAGGTAGTAGTGATACCGAATTTGCATTGGAAATTCGCCGAGTACGCAGGTTTGCTGCGACGGGGGCATTTAGATTAAATTGAGTTTTGAATTGCCCGCTCAAACTGTGGTAGTTAACACCCTTATTTTTAACGTTTATAAAGAAGGAAAAATACTAATATTCCTTTCATACTTAATTTAAGTCGCGTTAAAATACAAAATAAAATACATACAATTTATAAAAAGCTTCCTAAAAGTTTTGCGTATTATTAATTAATAGTTGTTATTGTAGGAATAGCTTACACTCTTTTTGAGTCTTGCAGTCAATCTGTAAAGAGAATGGTGGGTTGTGGGTTGTAGTTGTTTTTAGTCCGTGGTCGCCTAAAGTGTAAGTGTCACAATTTATATTTACATGTCGTTTATCGCTTGATATCATGGAAGAAACCAAAGTGATCTATCATATCGATGAAGAGGAAACTCCTTACTTAGTAAAACTACCAATTGCTCCCGAGAGAGTCACATTAGCGGACTTTAAAAATGTCCTCAACAGGCCGAACTACAAGTATTTCTTCAAGTCAATGGACGATGATTTTGGGTGAGTACTATATTATTTGGATATTACCATGGTTCTTTTTATCTGTTCTCTTATTACTATAGTAACGTTTTTGCGTTAATTTTCTATAATAGTTATGGTTATTGTAACATTGTACCGAACAATCCCTCTTCTACCTAGAATAAGTTACAAGACCTGAACTTACTGTACACTTGGGCAGAGAGCCAAGTCTTAAAATTCGGGTCTAGGCCCATATTTGACAAAAATATAGCCTAATTAAAGATTACATTTTGGATTTTCATACTAGGCCTAATGGATAAGATTAGTGATATGGAAAGGACCTACGACTGAGCAAATAGGCCTACCAGGGTATAACTTAGGCCTAGCCCAATTAGGCTATAGGCCACTTTAGGCAACTGTACAATAGGCACAGTACTTAGGCCTGCTTGTGTTTTTTTTTTTTAATAAAGCTCTGATTTCTGATTTGTATTTATGAACTTGTAACTTGCTAGGTTTTGAAATATTGATGGAAAAATAGGCCTAGACCTATCAGTTAAAAATGACTAGCCTACCGGACCATGCCTAATACCAACTATAAATCATAGTATATGCAGCCTCTGGATTGTTTATTTATATTATTTCTAGGCTTACCTTAACAATCGAAACAATTTTAATCCAAATCGATTTCAGGTCCGCAGACTCATCATCAGTGGATGTATTTTAGGAAACCAAGTGTTTTAAAGCTGTCGACCTCGTGATATCAAGCCATCAACAAGCAAAATTTGAGGTTAGGTTGGAAGCTCCCATAAAATGAGTCTAAATGTCTATCCATGGTCTAAAATTGTGTTTATGTATATATGTGTGAAATCTAGACGAAATCCAGTCAAGGATGATAACTTTTAAAATACTTGGTTTCCTATACCTATATCCACTGATGATGAGTCTATTGACCTGAAATCGATTTGGATTTAAACTTTTTGGATTGTTAAGGTAAGCCTAGAAATAATACAACTGTAAAAAACGATTTAGTCAATAATCACGTAATATCGATAAGAAGACAACCAGACCAAGCAATATTGACCAAATAACAACCGGACCTGTTTTATTGGCAAATGGGAATTGTAGGCTATGCTACCTAGGCTTCACCTAGTACACATTAATTTAAATTGTTTCACTCAACCATTGCCTGTTTTTGGTTGTATTTTGCTCACTGTTGTTTAGTTAAACCTGGAAAGTTAGAATAGAAAAATTAAGGTAGGCCCCTAGTCACTAAATAAAAGCTGTGTACCTGGTTTAAAGTAAAAATTTCACCTGGTTTCAATATCTTTCTTCTACTAACTTACACAAACATCAAAAGTTTACTGATCCCCATTGAACAATTTAGTAAGGTACCAATGTCTTAAATCAGGCCTTATGTTGTTCGAGCACACCACATAACTAGAGAAATTTGTTGACAGTCATACTGTCGTAAGGTTTCATTCTACATTCTTCCAAGGATAAGCCTTAGCCTCAACTTAAATCTTCACATGACAAGCTCCCTTCAAAGAAGAGAACATGGCTGCAGTTTAGTTTACGGCCCACATTCATTCGATTGAAAATACGGTACCCTATCGAAATACCGATTAGATTATTTAATTTGATTGTTCAAGAAAATCGATTACGTATCAATTACATTGTTATATTCTTCATTGATTTTACTTAGGCTACATTAATGTTTTTTTTTGGCAAAAGTTAAGTAGGCCCTACCGTAGCTTATTGCAATATGAACAGGCTACCGTGAAATTTGTCTCAACGTATTAATACCCTAAATACTGAAACTTGCTTTAAATGGATGCAAGAAAAAGGTTTACTTCTCGTTAAATTGTTTGGTTTATTTATTCATCTCTGTTTTGTTTAATTTGATTTACTTATTCATCTCTGTTTTGTTTAATTTGGTTTACTTTTATTAAATATTCTTTTTCATGTTATTAGTCATGAAATTTGTATTTATAAATATAATTTGTGTGATATAAAAACAGCTGATAATAACCGATACTTCTTAATATCAATATTTTCAATCGCCAGTAGAAAAAAAATCGAAATTTCAATCAAATGAATGTGGTCCGTAAACTAAACTGCAGCCGAGAACATTTTTGAATGTTTCGATCGGTTCTATGCTGCAAATAGAGCAGTCACTCAGGACTACGTGGGATATGTTTATGTAAAAATATATGTATGGATAAAGAGCTCCTGGCAACCCCTAAAGATTAACCCTCCGAGTAACATTCGATAATTAGTTGTCAAATTCATGTGCCTTGTTTACAAGTTCGGTCAATTTTTTTATAACTGCATATAAAGCATTGTAAAAGCGCTTTGAATGGTTTTGGAATTGAATAAACCAATCGAAAGATGAGGTTCTCAAATTTAATTTAATTACATAAATGAACCTTAATATATTAGCAGTAGATCGAGTAAATTGTTAGACCGGACTGCATGTGTGAGTTCACGGCGCCTCGCGGGCGTAGGGGCGTAGAGTGTGTAAGGGGTTTAAGTAGGGGTGTAGGGGTGCGAGGGTCGCTAAATCCTCTGGGGCGCATGGCTGGCCAGACAAACCATGGCAGAGCTCCTAAAATTGACTGCTATACATTCATGACCGTTCATGAATCATCACTTAATCTCAAAATTGCTTATAGCCTATAACAAAGTAACTTAAATACCCCCGTCGCAGCAAACCTGCGTACTCAGCGAATTTCCAATGAATATATATGTCTTAATATTACATTAAGCCTCTTACCAGAATTCATAAGAAATATATTCATAAATAAGCGATATTTAAAATATTCATT
Organism: Allygus modestus; assembly: GCA_963675035.1. Taxonomy (NCBI): domain Eukaryota; kingdom Metazoa; phylum Arthropoda; class Insecta; order Hemiptera; family Cicadellidae; genus Allygus; species Allygus modestus. The sequence continues at coordinate 355,126,141 of OY776112.1, forward strand.
ATTCTCCATAAGAATAACATTAGGGATGAGTAAGTTATGCAGGTTTGCTGCAAAAAGGAACAAAAAATAATAGATTTTTATACAAATATCAATAGAACTCATCTAAGTCAAGTCACATACCAAGTTTCATCCATTTACATTCATAAATAACATATATATAACATTTTTATTATTCTCCATAAGAATAACATGGGGACCGAGTACCTAGGTTTGCTGCTTCGGGAACCATAAGCGAAAAATTGGTTTTTTGTTCAAACATCAACAAACCACAACCAGATGAAGCGATATACCAAGTTTCGTCAGTTTATGTTCATAAATAACCGAGATATAAAATTTGTCTTTTTCTCCATAAGAATAACATTGGACAACGTACTGTGTTTAGCACTTTCAATATCTCAGTAACCAATTGACGTAGAGCAATGATCAAAATACCAAATTGTTTGTTTTTTAAAGCTGAATTCAATGGTATAAATTAAAATTTGATTTAAATAAAATTTACATGTGAAAACCCCAAAAAACCTGGGTACAAAACCCCCCAAAAACCCCCCTTCGGATGGTGCCATTTGTCTGGTTTTCGAACTCGTTCAAATAAATGGTACTTTACATATTTGTACCAAGTTTTATTAAGACCGGACTTTTTTTACGAGAGTTATCGTGCTTACGGACACACACATATATATATATATATAAATTTGAACGAATGGTGTTTTTGGCATCTGGGGACCTCAAAATGAAAAGTTATCATGGTCTCGGGCTTAAGTCTTACCATGAGACCTACGGTAATAGCTTCTTCCCTATAGGGGAAATTCGCTAAAAATTTGAACGAATGGTGTTTATGGCATCTGGGGACCTCAAAACGAAAAGTTATCATGGTCCCGGGCTTAAGTCTTACCATGAGACCTACGGTAATAGCTTTTTCCCTATGGGGGAAATTCGCTAAAAGGGTCTAATAAAATATGAAACAACTGTCAGGCCTACATTAAAAGACAACTTTCCAAAGATTTGTTTTATTTTAATAAACATTGTTTAGCAATGCAATTAAATAAAGTAGGTAATGGATCCAAGATCCAAGATCTTTGTCGTGTCACTGCAGAGGAAGACCTTTGATATATAACATTTATTAGCCAATTATTACTTTGGCCTTATTCTTGTCATAGAAAGAAGACACTATGAGATATACACATAATTCTCTTATGTGGCCTGATAATGATCGATGTGAAGCTTCGATATTTATTGCTTTATATACCATATTTTATATTCAATGTCTTGTACATGAGGATGGCATTAGTAAAAGGTATCCAACCATGTCTCTAATAGTTTTGTAAGATGTTATCTATCTTTTTTAAAACTCCTGCGCTTTTTATTCACTCACTTGCTAAAGTTAATACAGTACTTAACTGATGTTGATGGTCCTTTTTTTTATTTAACCCATTGAGGTAGTAATTTTATTCTATTTGTAGTAGCCTATAACGGGAATTGATTGGTGCTGCACTCTAGTAGCAAAATATGTAACTAATGACCGCGGGCGTCTACGGTTCTATCCGCTAGGGGCGCGGACTGACTGAAAACACTTAATATCGCCGCCAGGCCTTTGGTCGTGTTAGCTGAGTTGGCTACGTCGTGGAAACACCTTGGCCAGGTGGCGATACGATGTTCGTGGGTTCGATTCCCGCACACGACCAAAACTGACCAGTTGTGCAACTCTCAATGAGTTAACCAGTCTGTGGCAACGTTGGTGGGAGGGCCCAAGTAAAATAAACGGTGGCAGGCTTGCTTGGAAGTTGACGGGAGAGGTTAATTCTTTGAGACTTGCACATGGTCAACACTGATTTTGCTAATTTTTACTTATGTCTACTGTGTGTGTGCCAATGCGACTCTCTAACCTGAAAGAAAACAATATTTTAATTAAAATATGCCATTAATCCATTTAAAAACACCAATTTTATACTCCAATTCACACGTTAATAAAATTACAAGTAAGGAACGAGACCTGCTCGTATGTCTACGCCAATGGGTTAAAAGCTAATTTCAAGTTCTAAGTCTCTGTGAAGCTAAATATTTGATTTACACTTTTATTTTGGTTACATTCCGAGTTTAAAAATCACATCATTATGTTTTTTCTTTATTCAAAAAACAGCTTTTTCCTACGTCTGCCCGAGAAAGTGGTTGTTTTCACACTCAATATACGTTGCAAAACAGGTGATTCCCATATTCATTTCACGTTGCGCACTCATTTGTACTTTGTGCCCTCTCGATTTCCTTTGCGTACTCCAGTGTTTCAACTTAAGAACACAAAAATAGTCAAAAACAGTATGCAGATAACGTTATGCATGAATTATGTTGGCAACACTGGATAATAAACATAACCTGAATATATTGAAGTTTAATTAAAGTTTGTTTATATAAAAAATAGCCATAAATTATTAGTAGGCTTAGTTATGTTACTATTACTTCAATGAGGTATAAGCTAAGTATATATTTAAGTTAATTTTTAATAGTGGCAGCCTTCTTCTAAAATAACCGAATAAATATAATTGAAACGCTTTATTCTACATGTAGGAAATATATCATATAAGCTATCATTAATATTATACATATCATATTGTATAATCAATATTTGGCAGAGGTAGGACAAATTTAATATGCAGCTCGTGCGCAAAGTGACTTTGCTGCACTTGAGAGAAACTATTCCGCAGCATATCTCTCGTGTGCAGCAAAGTGACACTTTGTGCACTTCTTGCATAAATAACTATTAAGGATTATATCTGCAAAATATATCGGGGGAGCAGCTCGTCTTAATATATAAAATCTAAATACTACTGACTGACGGACCTATCACGAAATCTCCATAACTATAAGGCCTACAGAGTTGCAATTTGACATATAGATTCCTCTTTGGCCTTAAATGCTTGCTAAGAAACGGTATTACGAAATTCCCCCTGTGTTCCGTCCCGCTGGGTCCCATTGTTCCATGTATTCCTTATGGACATTCACTTTTGTTTGAGCTGATAAAAATTCAAACAGGTGATCTTGATTCGTATTAGTTCCACCACAGATTGAAGCACTCACAAGTATCGTAGTTTACGCGGGCGGATCTGCAATGGGTCGGCTAGTTTAATATATTTGTAGCATCTACCTTCTTAAGCTCATTCGCACTTATAAAGTGCCTGTTTATTTACTTTTAAAGGCTTTAGAGTGAAGTAAGGTAACTTGAGTGTACGCACGGGACAAGTGGATTTTTGGGCTATAAAACAGCTATAAATTATAAACAAAATGTTATCTAAATATTTTCCTTTGGTTTCATATGTGTTCTTTTAGAATTTTTAGTCATAAATATACATTTGTGATAATTTATGTATGGTATGAAAACTTGGTTTTAGAACACCTCAGCATTTACTCATTGCGAAAGTACCTTCTCCGATAAAAAAAATCGTATAAAATCAATTAATTGATATAGAGTAGGCCTACCTAATAGCAATTTTACCCTAATACTGTTTTCTAAGAGGAATCCCAAAATGTGTTTTATTTTATGATGACATCAATATTTAATACCATAGTCAAGTAGGGCGTACACATTCCCCATACTAAACGGCTGTTGGGGCAAGTGTACACCCCCTATAAAAGGTAGAAAATATTGTGGTTTAAAGTAAGTATATTTTATTTGAAAACAATAAGTTTAATTTATTTATGCTATATTTTACTTTTTTATACTACTTTTTTAGTTGCTTGATTTTTTTTAGAAGGGGAGAGTTGATATTCAAAACTGACATATAAAAGTAAATAGGCCTGTTCCACGGAGATACGTAAATAGTATCAAAATAATGAATAAAACATTAATGTAGAGTAGGCTGTATATGCAGCCTGTAGAACTGTAGTGACAATGTTGTGTGCAATTGTAGTGATAGGCCTACATGATTAACTTGTGGATTCTCCTGAAGATTAGATTTAGATAATATGACAATTTATTGATATCAGACGTTAGATAAACTAATTATCTATCAACTTCAATCATCAAAAAGGCTAAAGTGAAAGCCTTCACGTAAATTAGTTAAATGGCTTTTGAATGGAACTTCGCCACTGCCTAGGGGTTATTTTTCAATAATTGCAAATAATTCATAAAGCCGCTGACTGATACAGCTATTGATGTAGGCCCTCTATCCAATGTTAGATAAACTTGTAATCAATTATTTTCAATCATCAAATATAGTAAAAGCCCTCACATTAAGACATTACGGCTAATGGATGAAGGGACATCATCATACATCGTCATTCACTCCTCTGCTACTTGTGGGACTTGTTGGCTACAGGCTACATAATGGGTTTGTAGCCTCCACAGAATATACACTTTCTCATATGCACTCCTTTGAACAGGCCTATTTTACAATGTATACCTTTTCCATCATTAGACCTACCGTCGGTAAGTAAATTTTCCCAAACTGATGACAAATCAGAGTAAATTTTGTGTAAGATGAAAACAATTGTATCCCCTTTTCAAAACTGATTTCAATTACCAAATAAAACATAATACTCTAAACATTGCTTTCGAACTGCAGTAGATGCTCACTAATCCGGCACGTTCGGGTTATTGGTAGTGCCGGATTACTGAGCGCCGTCTAAAAATAGCCGTTATTGCGAGAATAGCGAAAATACCGCTAAAATAGAGAGTTAAAAGGAAATCATTGGTTAGCGGGCTATTATTCCGTGTTTTATTGTGTTTTCTCTGATTTCGGCACTAAAACTAAACCAACAGAAAATAGATATACAGTTTTATATTTTAATTCATACAGTACAGTTACTTCTACCGATTTCCCGCAAACTCTACCAAGCACGCCCGAATTCTACCAATACGCCCAAAAGGGTACAATAAATCGTTGTTTGAACGCTTTGACCGATGCCGGATTATTGAAAGTGCCGGAACATCGGAGGCCAGATTAGTGGGCTTTTTACTGTACGTGAAAAAAATAACTAGTACTGAATCTAACTGCACTGTGGTTGACTCATTGATCACCGAAAAATAACACTGATATGTAGTGAGACAATTGACAATGTAAAAATTAAATATTTAAAAGTAAACGATAAAACTGTTTCGAGGGAAGCCAAAATAAAGATTTTTGGCTTCCCAAAAATATGCTGTAATATGCTGCGGAAAAGGAGTACGTAGCAAATAGCAAATCTTGCGCAAGTGCATTTCGGCGAAATATATTGTGATTTTAAGGATGTGGTGCGGTACTGCGTAGGGCCGTGCAGTGCAACGGCAACGTACGCACAATCAAAAAGGCTAAAGTGAAAGCCTTCACGTAAATTAGTTAAATGGCTTTTGAATGGAACTTCGCCACTGCCTAGGGGTTATTTTTCAATAATTGCAAATAATTCATAAAGCCGCTGACTGATACGGCTATTGATGTAGGCCCTCTATCCAATGTTAGATAAACTTGTAATCAATTATTTTCAATCATCAAATATAGTAAAAGCCCTCACATTAAGACATTACGGCTAATGGATGAAGGGACATCATCATACATCGTCATTCACTCCTCTGCTACTTGTGGGACTTGTTGGCTACAGGCTACATAATGGGTTTGTAGCCTCCACAGAATATACACTTTCTCATATGCACTCCTTTGAACAGGCCTATTTTACAATGTATACCTTTTCCATCATTTTTTTTTTTTTTTTTTTTTTTACGTAGGAGGAACGCTTTATGCGCGAACCCAAAGGAACAGTGTGGGACTCCCTCTTACGAGGTATACCCACTAAACCTCCTACGGAGCCGCGGGGGGAAAACCAGGCCGGAACCCTTATCGGACAACTTCGGCACTGGCCCGCGTGTCTTGCGCCAGACGGGTCACGTCACCGTTTCGGGAAACTTAGAGGTCACCTAAGCATCCCTCGTCTCGCTTTCCCCGAAGAACGGATTGCACGAAGAGCGCAACCGCTCTCCAGGAGTCTTCATTTCGAAGCATCGTCCCCACCACGACGTCCGGGGACAGATCGCCGACAGCAGAGACGAGCCTCCTCCTGTCTTCAGCGAAACGACTGCACCGGAAGAAAGTATGATGAGCATCATCCACCTCCTCCGGGCAGTAACTACACTGAGGTGACCTCACCTTCCCCATACGGAATAGGTATTCCCTGAAGTACCCGTGGCCCGTCAGGAATTGACACAAGAAAAAGTCAATTTCCCCAAATGCACGGCTCAACCACGGGCTTATGTCTCTGATGAGACGAAACGTCCATCGCCCTTCCAGTCCACCGTTCCAACGCTCTTGCCAAACTCGCAGAGTTTCGAGTCTGGCTTCCACAGCAGCTTGGTCTCTTCCGAGATCAGGAGCACGGCGAAAGATGTTCTGCCTCTCAGCGGCGAGCAGATCAAGGGGAAACACTCCAGCCACAACCATTACAGCCAGTCCAGACACAGTGCGATACGCACAGGCAACCCTAAGAGCCGCCCTGCGCTGAACGGAGAGAATTCTCTTGCTGTGTTTTTTGACTCTCATGGCACCCGCCCACACTTCTGCGCCGTACAGGAGAGTGGCGTTGACGGTGGACATGAGAAGTCGCCTCTTGCTGGACCTCGGGCCTCCGACATTCCCCATCAATCTGCTGAGCGACAGAACAACCCTCGTCGCCTTGTTGCAAACCGCCTGGATGTGCTCCCACCATATGAGGCGGCGGTCAAGCACCACTCCCAGATACTTCGCCGCAGTCTTCGTCTGGACCTCCACGTCACCAACAGTCATAGGGATTACTGATTGGATCCTCCGTCGCATGAGCATGACGATCTCGGTCTTGGCGACCGCCAGCTCAAGTCCATGACCGCTCATCCATCTGTTGACCCGAAACATCACCTGGTTGAGGCGAAGTTGGGCTAACTCCGGATTCCGAGCCGTGATGACTGCGGCTACATCATCTGCGTAGCCCACGAGATAGGCTTGTGGTGGCATCTCGAGGCGAAGCACTCCGTCATATGCCACGTTCCAAAGGTCAGGGCCAAGGATCGACCCTTGCGCCGCGCCGGCGGTGACCACTTTGGAACGGACCCCTGCTTCTGTGCTATATAGCAGCCTGCGCTCCTTCAGGTAGTCCTGTACCACGACCAAGAGATAGTCGGGTACCCTGAAGTCCCGCTGCAACGCCTCGAGCATGTCCACCCAACGGGCCGAGTTAAAAGCGTTTTTAACGTCCAGGGTGACCAGCAGCACGATCGGCCTGGCCTGATGGCAGGCCGTGTCAGCCCGCTGGACGGCGCCCAGGACTTCAGCCACGGCATTCAAGGTTGAGTGGCCCTTCCGAAAGCCGTGCTGCCGGGGGGACAAGTCCCCAGCGGCTTCGACGGCCGACCTCAACCTGGGTTTCAGCAACCTCTCAAAGAGTTTACCCGCCGTGTCCAACATACAGAGTGGTCTGTATGCCGACGGGGACTCCGGGTCACCTTTGCCTTTGCTGATGAGCGCCAGTCTAGCTGTCTTCCAGCGTGACGGAAACACACCCGCCGCCAAACACGCGTTAAACATGCGCAGCAGCAGATGTGGGTGACTTCCCGCCACAACCTTCAGAGCCTCAACCGGAATGCCATCAGGGCCTGGAGCTCTGTTGTTGTGCATGGCAGACGACGCTGCCACGAGCTCCTGTTCCGTGAACAAAGGAACATCAAGCACCGGCCCCGTTACTCTTTCCTCTCGCCTCTCAGGGTGACTTGGGAAGAGAGCATCGACGATGGCCGTGATCGTGCCTGCAGGCATAGACGCACTGCTGGCCCCCATTCCCCCGAGCTTTCTCGTGACGAGCTTGTACCCTTTTCCCCATGGATCGGAGTCCACGTCCCGGCACAGCTCCTTCCAGCAGCGAGCCTTGCTCAGGCGAATTGCACTGGCAAGAGCTTTTTTCGCAGTCTTGTGCTCTGCCGACCTGGCCAAAGCCTCCGGTCGGTTTCGAGTTCTCTGCGCTCTTCTGCGAAGCATCAGTGCCGTTCTCCTGAGCTCCGCGATTTCGTCCGTCCACCAGTACACGTGGCGACGACCCCGGACAGGTTTTTTCCGAGGCATCGACGAGTCGCATGCACGCTCGATCAGCTGCATTGTGGAACCCACGAGAGCTTCGACCCGATCTCGATCAGCGGAGTCAAAGCGCTCCGTCAAACCGGCCTCGGGGCTACGACTGAGCCGCTCGACGAATTTTCCCCTGTCCAGTTTGGCCTGATTCCAGCCAATTGGGTTTCGGGTACTGCATCGACGAGACAACTCGTTTTCTTCCAGATTGAAGGAGATGAATTCGTGGTCACTGGCCGTGTACACGTCCATCACCCCCCACTCCGCTACCAGAGGAAGCAACCCTGCCGATACCAGCGTGACATCTGGTATGGAGTCACCAAAACCAGGTCTGCGGTATGTCGGCGTGTCCCCTCTGTTTGCCACTTCCAGGTCGAGCCTCGAGGCCATCTCCAAGATTCGTCTCCCCCGGGCGTTAGTGACTGGCATGCCCCACTCAACGGCACGCGCATTGAAGTCCCCAGCCACTATTACGCCCCCCGAGACACCCTGAAGACTGTCTTCCAGCGCCTCCAGCCTCTCCCGGTACTCCTCGGCAGAATAGTTGGGAGAGAGGTAGACACTGTATACATTGACTCGCCGAAGTCTCACCCAGACGTAACCGTCACCGGATCCGTGACCCAACACCTGTATCCCCCGACTGTCCGAAATCCAGAGAGCCGCGGTGCCAAGCTGGTCATAAAACCAAGATGGACTGGTTTTGATCCGGTAGGGCTCGCTGACGATCACGATCTGGGTTTTGACCTCACAAGCAAGCTGCTCAAGAATGGCGTCAGCTGCTCGCCTCAGCATTTACTCATTGCGAAAGTACCTTCTCCGATAAAAAAAATCGTATAAAATCAATTAATTGATATAGAGTAGGCCTACCTAATAGCAATTTTTACCCTAATACTGTTTTCTAAGAGGAATCCCAAAATGTGTTTTATTTTATGATGACATCAATATTTAATACCATAGTCAAGTAGGGCGTACACATTCCCCATACTAAACGGCTGTTGGGGCAAGTGTACACCCCCCATAAAAGGTAGAAAATATTGTGGTTTAAAGTAAGTATATTTTATTTGAAAACAATAAGTTTAATTTATTTATGCTATATTTTACTTTTTTATACTACTTTTTTAGTTGCTTGATTTTTTTTAGAAGGGGAGAGTTGATATTCAAAACTGACATATAAAAGTAAATAGGCCTGTTCCACGGAGATACGTAAATAGTATCAAAATAATGAATAAAACATTAATGTAGAGTAGGCTGTATATGCAGCCTGTAGAACTGTAGTGACAATGTTGTGTGCAATTGTAGTGATAGGCCTACATGATTAACTTGTGGATTCTCCTGAAGATTAGATTTAGATAATATGACAATTTATTGATATCAGACGTTAGATAAACTAATTATCTATCAACTTCAATCATCAAAAAGGCTAAAGTGAAAGCCTTCACGTAAATTAGTTAAATGGCTTTTGAATGGAACTTCGCCACTGCCTAGGGGTTATTTTTCAATAATTGCAAATAATTCATAAAGCCGCTGACTGATACAGCTATTGATGTAGGCCCTCTATCCAATGTTAGATAAACTTGTAATCAATTATTTTCAATCATCAAATATAGTAAAAGCCCTCACATTAAGACATTACGGCTAATGGATGAAGGGACATCATCATACATCGTCATTCACTCCTCCGCTACTTGTGGGACTTGTTGGCTACAGGCTACATAATGGGTTTGTAGCCTCCACAGAATATACACTTTCTCATATGCACTCCTTTGAACAGGCCTATTTTACAATGTATACCTTTTCCATCATTAGACGTACCGTCGGTAAGTAAATTTTCCCAAACTGATGACAAATCAGAGTAAATTTTGTGTAAGATGAAAACAATTGTATCCCCTTTTCAAAACTGATTTCAATTACCAAATAAAACATAATACTCTAAACATTGCTTTCGAACTGCAGTAGATGCTCACTAATCCGGCACGTTCGGGTTATTGGTAGTGCCGGATTACTGAGCGCCGTCTAAAAATAGCCGTTATTGCGAGAATAGCGAAAATACCGCTAAAATAGAGAGTTAAAAGGAAATCATTGGTTAGCGGGCTATTATTCCGTGTTTTATTGTGTTTTCTCTGATTTCGGCACTAAAACTAAACCAACAGAAAATAGATATACAGTTTTATATTTTAATTCATACAGTACAGTTACTTCTACCGATTTCCCGCAAACTCTACCAAGCACGCCCGAATTCTACCAATACGCCCAAAAGGGTACAATAAATCGTTGTTTGAACGCTTTGACCGATGCCGGATTATTGAAAGTGCCGGAACATCGGAGGCCAGATTAGTGGGCTTTTTACTGTACGTGAAAAAAATAACTAGTACTGAATCTAACTGCACTGTGGTTGACTCATTGATCACCGAAAAATAACACTGATATGTAGTGAGACAATTGACAATGTAAAAATTAAATATTTAAAAGTAAACGATAAAACTGTTTCGAGGGAAGCCAAAATAAAGATTTTTGGCTTCCCAAAAATATGCTGTAATATGCTGCGGAAAAGGAGTACGTAGCAAATAGCAAATCTTGCGCAAGTGCATTTCGGCGAAATATGTTGTGATTTTAAGGATGTGGTGCGGTACTGCGTAGGGCCGTGCAGTGCAACGGCAACGTACGCACAATCAAAAAGGCTAAAGTGAAAGCCTTCACGTAAATTAGTTAAATGGCTTTTGAATGGAACTTCGCCACTGCCTAGGGGTTATTTTTCAATAATTGCAAATAATTCATAAAGCCGCTGACTGATACGGCTATTGATGTAGGCCCTCTATCCAATGTTAGATAAACTTGTAATCAATTATTTTCAATCATCAAATATAGTAAAAGCCCTCACATTAAGACATTACGGCTAATGGATGAAGGGACATCATCATACATCGTCATTCACTCCTCTGCTACTTGTGGGACTTGTTGGCTACAGGCTACATAATGGGTTTGTAGCCTCCACAGAATAATATACACTTTCTCATATGCACTCCTTTGAACAGGCCTATTTTACAATGTATACCTTTTCCATCATTTTTTTTTTTTTTTTTTTTTTTTTACGTAGGAGGAACGCTTTATGCGCGAACCCAAAGGAACAGTGTGGGACTCCCTCTTACGAGGTATACCCACTAAACCTCCTACGGAGCCGCGGGGGGAAAACCAGGCCGGAACCCTTATCGGACAACTTCGGCACTGGCCCGCGTGTCTTGCGCCAGACGGGTCACGTCACCGTTTCGGGAAACTTAGAGGTCACCTAAGCATCCCTCGTCTCGCTTTCCCCGAAGAACGGATTGCACGAAGAGCGCAACCGCTCTCCAGGAGTCTTCATTTCGAAGCATCGTCCCCACCACGACGTCCGGGGACAGATCGCCGACAGCAGAGACGAGCCTCCTCCTGTCTTCAGCGAAACGACTGCACCGGAAGAAAGTATGATGAGCATCATCCACCTCCTCCGGGCAGTAACTACACTGAGGTGACCTCACCTTCCCCATACGGAATAGGTATTCCCTGAAGTACCCGTGGCCCGTCAGGAATTGACACAAGAAAAAGTCAATTTCCCCAAATGCACGGCTCAACCACGGGCTTATGTCTCTGATGAGACGAAACGTCCATCGCCCTTCCAGTCCACCGTTCCAACGCTCTTGCCAAACTCGCAGAGTTTCGAGTCTGGCTTCCACAGCAGCTTGGTCTCTTCCGAGATCAGGAGCACGGCGAAAGATGTTCTGCCTCTCAGCGGCGAGCAGATCAAGGGGAAACACTCCAGCCACAACCATTACAGCCAGTCCAGACACAGTGCGATACGCACAGGCAACCCTAAGAGCCGCCCTGCGCTGAACGGAGAGAATTCTCTTGCTGTGTTTTTTGACTCTCATGGCACCCGCCCACACTTCTGCGCCGTACAGGAGAGTGGCGTTGACGGTGGACATGAGAAGTCGCCTCTTGCTGGACCTCGGGCCTCCGACATTCCCCATCAATCTGCTGAGCGACAGAACAACCCTCGTCGCCTTGTTGCAAACCGCCTGGATGTGCTCCCACCATGTGAGGCGGCGGTCAAGCACCACTCCCAGATACTTCGCCGCAGTCTTCGTCTGGACCTCCACGTCACCAACAGTCATAGGGATTACTGATTGGATCCTCCGTCGCGTGAGCATGACGATCTCGGTCTTGGCGACCGCCAGCTCAAGTCCATGACCGCTCATCCATCTGTTGACCCGAAACATCACCTGGTTGAGGCGAAGTTGGGCTAACTCCGGATTCCGAGCCGTGATGACTGCGGCTACATCATCTGCGTAGCCCACGAGATAGGCTTGTGGTGGCATCTCGAGGCGAAGCACTCCGTCATATGCCACGTTCCAAAGGTCAGGGCCAAGGATCGACCCTTGCGCCGCGCCGGCGGTGACCACTTTGGAACGGACCCCTGCTGTGCTATATAGCAGCCTGCGCTCCTTCAGGTAGTCCTGTACCACGACCAAGAGATAGTCGGGTACCCTGAAGTCCCGCTGCAACGCCTCGAGCATGTCCACCCAACGGGCCGAGTTAAAAGCGTTTTTAACGTCCAGGGTGACCAGCAGCACGATCGGCCTGGCCTGATGGCAGGCCGTGTCAGCCCGCTGGACGGCGCCCAGGACTTCAGCCACGGCATTCAAGGTTGAGTGGCCCTTCCGAAAGCCGTGCTGCCGGGGGGACAAGTCCCCAGCGGCTTCGACGGCCGACCTCAACCTGGGTTTCAGCAACCTCTCAAAGAGTTTACCCGCCGTGTCCAACATACAGAGTGGTCTGTATGCCGACGGGGACTCCGGGTCACCTTTGCCTTTGCTGATGAGCGCCAGTCTAGCTGTCTTCCAGCGTGACGGGAACACACCCGCCGCCAAACACGCGTTAAACATGCGCAGCAGCAGATGTGGGTGACTTCCCGCCACAACCTTCAGAGCCTCAACCGGAATGCCATCAGGGCCTGGAGCTCTGTTGTTGTGCATGGCAGACGACGCTGCCATGAGCTCCTGTTCCGTGAACAAAGGAACATCAAGCACCGGCCCCGTTACTCTTTCCTCTCGCCTCTCAGGGTGACTTGGGAAGAGAGCATCGACGATGGCCGTGATCGTGCCTGCAGGCATAGACGCACTGCTGGCCCCCATTCCCCCGAGCTTTCTCGTGACGAGCTTGTACCCTTTTCCCCATGGATCGGAGTCCACGTCCCGGCACAGCTCCTTCCAGCAGCGAGCCTTGCTCAGGCGAATTGCACTGGCAAGAGCTTTTTTCGCAGTCTTGTGCTCTGCCGACCTGGCCAAAGCCTCCGGTCGGTTTCGAGTTCTCTGCGCTCTTCTGCGAAGCATCAGTGCCGTTCTCCTGAGCTCCGCGATTTCGTCCGTCCACCAGTACACGTGGCGACGACCCCGGACAGGTTTTTTCCGAGGCATCGACGAGTCGCATGCACGCTCGATCAGCTGCATTGTGGAACCCACGAGAGCTTCGACCCGATCTCGATCAGCGGAGTCAAAGCGCTCCGTCAAACCGGCCTCGGGGCTACGACTGAGCCGCTCGACGAATTTTCCCCTGTCCAGTTTGGCCTGATTCCAGCCAATTGGGTTTCGGGTACTGCATCGACGAGACAACTCGTTTTCTTCCAGATTGAAGGAGATGAATTCGTGGTCACTGGCCGTGTACACGTCCATCACCCCCCACTCCGCTACCAGAGGAAGCAACCCTGCCGATACCAGCGTGACATCTGGTATGGAGTCACCAAAACCAGGTCTGCGGTATGTCGGCGTGTCCCCTCTGTTTGCCACTTCCAGGTCGAGCCTCGAGGCCATCTCCAAGATTCGTCTCCCCCGGGCGTTAGTGACTGGCATGCCCCACTCAACGGCACGCGCATTGAAGTCCCCAGCCACTATTACGCCCCCCGAGACACCCTGAAGACTGTCTTCCAGCGCCTCCAGCCTCTCCCGGTACTCCTCGGCAGAATAGTTGGGAGAGAGGTAGACACTGTATACATTGACTCGCCGAAGTCTCACCCAGACGTAACCGTCACCGGATCCGTGACCCAACACCTGTATCCCCCGACTGTCCGAAATCCAGAGAGCCGCGGTGCCAAGCTGGTCATAAAACCAAGATGGACTGGTTTTGATCCGGTAGGGCTCGCTGACGATCACGATCTGGGCTTTGACCTCACAAGCAAGCTGCTCAAGAATGGCGTCAGCTGCTCGCCTCAGCATTTACTCATTGCGAAAGTACCTTCTCCGATAAAAAAATCGTATAAAATCAATTAATTGATATAGAGTAGGCCTACCTAATAGCAATTTTTACCCTAATACTGTTTTCTAAGAGGAATCCCAAAATGTGTTTTATTTTATGATGACATCAATATTTAATACCATAGTCAAGTAGGGCGTACACATTCCCCATACTAAACGGCTGTTGGGGCAAGTGTACACCCCCCATAAAAGGTAGAAAATATTGTGGTTTAAAGTAAGTATATTTTATTTGAAAACAATAAGTTTAATTTATTTATGCTATATTTTACTTTTTTATACTACTTTTTTAGTTGCTTGATTTTTTTTAGAAGGGGAGAGTTGATATTCAAAACTGACATATAAAAGTAAATAGGCCTGTTCCACGGAGATACGTAAATAGTATCAAAATAATGAATAAAACATTAATGTAGAGTAGGCTGTATATGCAGCCTGTAGAACTGTAGTGACAATGTTGTGTGCAATTGTAGTGATAGGCCTACATGATTAACTTGTGGATTCTCCTGAAGATTAGATTTAGATAATATGACAATTTATTGATATCAGACGTTAGATAAACTAATTATCTATCAACTTCAATCATCAAAAAGGCTAAAGTGAAAGCCTTCACGTAAATTAGTTAAATGGCTTTTGAATGGAACTTCGCCACTGCCTAGGGGTTATTTTTCAATAATTGCAAATAATTCATAAAGCCGCTGACTGATACAGCTATTGATGTAGGCCCTCTATCCAATGTTAGATAAACTTGTAATCAATTATTTTCAATCATCAAATATAGTAAAAGCCCTCACATTAAGACATTACGGCTAATGGATGAAGGGACATCATCATACATCGTCATTCACTCCTCTGCTACTTGTGGGACTTGTTGGCTACAGGCTACATAATGGGTTTGTAGCCTCCACAGAATATACACTTTCTCATATGCACTCCTTTGAACAGGCCTATTTTACAATGTATACCTTTTCCATCATTAGACGTACCGTCGGTAAGTAAATTTTCCCAAACTGATGACAAATCAGAGTAAATTTTGTGTAAGATGAAAACAATTGTATCCCCTTTTCAAAACTGATTTCAATTACCAAATAAAACATAATACTCTAAACATTGCTTTCGAACTGCAGTAGATGCTCACTAATCCGGCACGTTCGGGTTATTGGTAGTGCCGGATTACTGAGCGCCGTCTAAAAATAGCCGTTATTGCGAGAATAGCGAAAATACCGCTAAAATAGAGAGTTAAAAGGAAATCATTGGTTAGCGGGCTATTATTCCGTGTTTTATTGTGTTTTCTCTGATTTCGGCACTAAAACTAAACCAACAGAAAATAGATATACAGTTTTATATTTTAATTCATACAGTACAGTTACTTCTACCGATTTCCCGCAAACTCTACCAAGCACGCCCGAATTCTACCAATACGCCCAAAAGGGTACAATAAATCGTTGTTTGAACGCTTTGACCGATGCCGGATTATTGAAAGTGCCGGAACATCGGAGGCCAGATTAGTGGGCTTTTTACTGTACGTGAAAAAAATAACTAGTACTGAATCGAACTGCACTGTGGTTGACTCATTGATCACCGAAAAATAACACTGATATGTAGTGAGACAATTGACAATGTAAAAATTAAATATTTAAAAGTAAACGATAAAACTGTTTCGAGGGAAGCCAAAATAAAGATTTTTGGCTTCCCAAAAATATGCTGTAATATGCTGCGGAAAAGGAGTACGTAGCAAATAGCAAATCTTGCGCAAGTGCATTTCGGCGAAATATATTGTGATTTTAAGGATGTGGTGCGGTACTGCGTAGGGCCGTGCAGTGCAACGGCAACGTACGCACAATCACCAGATACCTACAATAGAAAAAAACAAATCATTGAAAGCTAGCTTTATTTTTAAATAATTTCTTAAGTAGCATAATACGTGTTGTTACAATTAACAGGATAGGTAACATTTTATCCTGCTTCATTAATAAAAAGTAGTAAACCAAGTATAAAGTAATAAGTATAATTATATTATAACAATTTTTAATATACTAATTAATAACCGCAAATTTATATGAATTAAACAATTAATTAGAACAATTGTAGTTTTTGCAATCTTGTCAATCCCGGGATTATGGTCATTTATCCCGGGATTTTGGGGTATCAAAAATTGAACGGGATCCCGGAATTGAAACCCCTAATCTGAAAATATTTTTGGATTATCCAGGAACCAAAAGTTAAACTGTGAAAATCCATTTAGGTAAATAATTGTAATAAGTGTATGTGCACTGTACAGTTGTATGATTCATTTAAACTAGACTTGTTTTGCCTAGGTCTATTACACTACTGTACACTGTCTCAGAATGTTAATAAAACATAGTTTATATAATTTTTGTAGGCTACGTTAATTTAATTCATATTATCTTTCAACTTATACATACAAGTTGGTTTATGTCCAAAAATTGTGTTCGGAATAAAAGGATTTTCGAATTATCGGGTTTCACATTATCAAGGTTCTTGTGTACTTTCATGGTTGACCATTTACCATTAGTTGCAAGTATTTCAAGGGAGATAGGGCTTTTTTCAACCATCAGTGCTAAAACTTATTTTTTTTTCAGAGTTGTCAAAGAAGAAATAATAGATGATGACGCTCATTTACCCTGTTTCAATGGAAGAGTTGTTTCCTGGGTAAGTTGGAGTTTTGATTTTCTTTTAGCGAATTTCCCCTATAGGGAAGAAGCTATTACCGTAGGTCTCATGGTAAGAGTTAAGCCTGAGACCATGATAATTTTTTGTTTTGAGGTCCCCAGATGACTAAAACACTATTCGTTCAAATTTATATATATGTATATATATATCTATATATATATATATATCTATATATATATATATATATATACATATATATATATATCTATATATGTGTCCGTGAATGCGATAACTTGAGTAAAAAACGTCAGATTTCGATGAAATTTGGCTCCAATGTGTAAAATGACATTCATGACTTTAAGTTCGAAAATCAGAAAAATCGGACCATGGGAAGGGGGGTTTATGGGGGTTTTAAATTTTCCAAAAATCAGTTTTTTACACTTTTCACCCTGAAATTTTTAACTCACACAATTTTTGTTCCAACCATGTTATAGAGCTTAAAAAAACAAATAATATAGTATTTTGAATCATTAACCTAGGTTAAGTGGTTGCGGAGAAAATCCAAAAAAAGTGTTCATAAAATCCCCCATGTTAATCTTATGGAAAAATGGTTTTTAGCTTTTCCTTAATTAATTTTACTGTAAACTTCACATTTGCTTTTGCCAATCAGTTTAGCTCTACAAAACAATCATTTTGGTGTTTAAACTGTGATTCTACGTCCAACCGTTGCCGAGATATTCAAAGTGCTAAACACAGTACGTTGTCCAATGTTATCTTTATGGAGAATATTTAAAATTTGATATCTCGATTATTTATGAACATATATTGATGAAACTTGGTATGTGGCTTCACCTAGTACTGGTATATTGATATTTGCACAACAAATTGATTTTTTGTTGATTATCCTCTTAGCAGAAAACCTGCATTCTCATCCCTAATGTTATTCTTATGGAGAATACGTAAAGCTTTATATCTCCCTTAATTATGAACATAAATCATTAAAACTTGGTATGTAGCTTCACCTGGTTGAGTTATATTGATAATTGCAAAAAACCCATATTTTTATCTTCCTCGTTGCAGCAAACCTGCGTTCTCAGCCCTAATGTTATTCTTATAGAGAATAAATAAAATGCTATATATCACTTATTTATTTAAGTATTTTTATGAAACTTGGTAAGTGGCTTTATGTGGTAGTAAGAAATATATTCATGGAAATTCGCTGAGTACGCAGGTTTGCTGCGACGGGGGTATTTTTAGTATAGGACCTTCTTGAAGTCAGAAACCCTGCAATGTCTGCTTAGTCCTTAATTAAAACAACTTACATTATAAGCTATTAACCCTCCGCCTGGCAACCCATTTTTTGTCAGTGTTTTCTGTAGTGGCAGGGTAATTTTGGCGATTTTGCAGACTATTTTTCAGAAAACCATATAAAATTCAATTTTGAAGTAAACATATCAATATGCATATTCGTTTTGTTCACAAAAGAAAGGAGAATTTGGAAATGGTATAATAAGATAAATTTATAAAGGTGGTTTGAAGATAAAATGAAAATTTTGAAAAAAAATTGAAATTTATTTTATAAATTTTGAAAGTAAAACCTTGCTGTAAGCAAACCAATTTTTTTTAGGTAAAAATGATAAATGTATCAAATGTTGCTTATCTAATTCCCTACGTAGAAATGTATAAATGTCATAGAATAAATAAATAAATGTATGAATTACATTGAATGGTTTGGGAAAAGTGCAAAATGGCTATTTGTACGGGACCAGTTTTGTATGTCAAAAGAAAACCTCTGACAATATATAAATTTAATAAAACCTTATTTTATTTGAAGGTTATAAACTTATAAAGACAATAATATAAGAATAACTAGTCTAAAAATTGTTTTTCAAAACTTTATTATAATACGAAATTGGAAAAATTGTTTGTAGAAAAAAAATTTGTTTATTCAAAGTGAGATAATGTTTTTATAACACCTAATTCACTCAATCAAGCTATGTAATATGATTCAGTAGTTATTTCCCTACAAGAAAATATATAGTTTTGTATAAAAACACATTGAAATAACATTGATATCGCGAACTTTATGAGAAAGAAACATTTTGTTTGTCAGGTAAAAAGTCCAGTCCGATTGATGGGTTTCACCAGATTTGCAGGGGTGTTTTGAACAATTCACTGCAAAGCAATAAATAATTTAATCCTACTGAACCTTGTATTCGTTTTACTCGTAAGAAAACGGAGATCTCAGAAATGGTAAAAGATACCATTTGCGGTAGGCTAATTCTCAAAGTAATAGCTAATAAATAACAAAAAATTGTTTTGTGAAATTTCAAAAGTAAAATATAATTATACATATGACGAATTTTGTAAGAAATCATAAATAGGGTTCATCATAATCATCATCAGAAAATGTTCCTAGTTCGCTCAATATGCCTGGATCATCCTCCATTTCTTCTTGGAGCAGCAATTCTATGTGTTTATCCATCTGCAAATGAGGCCTGGCCTATGTTTTACATGCGCAACCACTTTTAGTAATATTTATCGCATAAATAATGCGATAAATATAACTAATTCACACACATACAACACTACACTACACACATTTCATAACTAACAACTTGATTTAGAGCAAATAACACGGATGCAATCGGATAATAATTGACTTACAATGTGGAGCTAAACATGCGAACCGCACAGAAATAGAGATTTGTTGAACCACAAACATAGAGTTCATATGAGTCATACGCGCTTTTGTTAGGCGATACAGGCTGCCAACTTATAGAACGAAATTCTGTGTTCTTTCCTCATAACAGTGATATAAGAACATACATGTAATATTGAATTGTATATGTTGTTACATGTGTTTTGCTATTCGTCTGAAACAGACGATGTTGCCAGTCGACGAAGACGTAAAATATGACGAGTTTATAATTTTTCCACAAGTCTGTCTGAATATAACTCGGCATTATACTGAATACCACCAGAATGGGAATTCCACCCAGGCTCCAGTGGTGCCACTCGTTTCTGGCTAGAAACAAAAATAACCTCGCTATGATTTTTTGTAACTTACCGTGTTTGGAGATTTCTCAACACATACAAGGCGGAATTGACTTCGCGCGTAATTTTGGTTCAAATGTAACTCACGATTACATCGATCAACTGCTGCTATAAGGTTCATTTATGTAATAAAATGAAAGTTCAAAATGTTATCTTTCGAATGGTATAACAATTATCCGATTCAAGGCACTTGTTCAATGCTTTTTGAGCAGTTAAAAAAAATAACCCAAATCGTCTAAAATAGACAATTGCCAGTACAGAAAACACTTTGCATTCGTCTATTCTAGACGAATGCCAGGCGGAGGGTTAACACTTTGACTGCGTGTTCCCGCACGCGGCAACTGTTGCAATAGGCGCGGCCACATTTTCAATTCCCGGCTAACGAATGACAAAATCATTTTACGGTGCTGAACTGCGTTACAACACAACTGGACGTAGTTCTACAAAGCGCCAACAGGTCGCAGCACAATCCAGATAGCAGTAGTCAACCAGGGTCACCATTTAGAGGGACTAAGTGGGACGAAAACGAATGCAGGGAAGTCCCGTGATGGCCGGGATATTGGGGGAAATTTACTACCAACTTACACCAAAATAAAGCTCGCATCCTGTGCGTCACACGCAAAAAATATCGTCTTCCTCCGGCCCAGCCTGAGCTCACACTGAGTCATTGTTTCTAAGCGGACTTGGTGGGAAGCCGGTGTCCCACGCGCATGGGCCACGGGACCGCGATGGGATGCTGGCGTCCCATGCGCAGTCAAAGTGTTAACTGTGTTAGTTCAAACAAGCTTGGCCATCAAGTCATGTAATTTCATAACAATGTTTAAATCATGTCCCTTAAGTTTTACAAATATCTAAATTTTTAGTAGATAGTCTACTCATCTCGATAGAATTTGTTATCTGTCATCTCGAATTGGTGAACTAACAAGAATCAAGAGTTTCAAAGATTTCCATAAGGATTTAAATAATAATCCTTTATTAAAGGTAAAGAGAAGAGATGGTTCACAAACTAAGTCTGGGTAAAAGTGATTAATTATCATTTGTTTATTCCAGGTGAAGTTTTGATAATTTTAAAAACAAGTTTGTTTGCAAACATTTATTTAGCAATCACTCTAATAATAACTATAGCACTATTGAAACTGGTGGTCTAAAAATTGAAAAAAAATTGAAATAAGCAACAATACCTATAAGTGTTTGTAGTTTAGCTACCGGTATCTTTAGTTTTTTAATGAGGAGGTGCCATTGGAATTATTCAATACATATGTGGAGCTAATTAAGTCTTACTCTATGTAAAATTATGCATTTTGAAAGTAAACGGTGAGAGGTTGTAACAAAGTTTTATTGTTTTATGTAGCTGGTGTCGGCGGAAGGCAGTAACGTATCGGACGGAACGTCGCAGTGCACAGAGAGTGCGGGACACTCGGATGGGAAGAACCAGCCCGAGCGAGCGGCCGAGCCACCTCCGTGAGTAGGCCCTACATTGTGTTGTGACCCTTCAACTGCAAACATTGATTTAAGCCTATTGTGGAACAATTGACGTCTGATTATTGGAAACTTTTGGTGTACGTTTATTTCAGTAATATCACCGGAACTTGTTTCTTTTCGTTTGAGAATTTTAAATACCCGATTACCTCTCTTAGACTAAAAAAAAATTATCGTCTTTGCTGATTCATATAGCTGTAAGCAAAAAATGATTGTCTGCTGACTCATATAGCTGTAAGCAACAAATGATTGTATTTGCTGACTCATATAGCTGTAGGCAAAAAATGATTGTCTTTGCTGACTCATATAGCTGTAGGCAACAAATTATTGTCTCTGCTGACTCATATAGCTGTAAGCAACAAATTATTGTCTTTGCTGACTCATTTAGCTGTAGGCAACAAATTATTGTCTTTGCTGACTCATATAGCTGTAGGCAACAAATTATTGTCTTTGCTGACTCATATAGCTGTAGGCAAAAAATGATTGTCTTTGCTGACTTATATAGCTGTAGGCAACAAATGATTGTCTTTGCTGACTCATATAACTGTAGGCAAAAAATGATTGTCTTTACTGACTCATATAGCTGTAGGCAAAAAATGATTGTCTTTGCTGACTCATATAGCTGTAGACAAAAAATGATTGCCTTTGCTGACTCATATAGCTGTAGGCAACAAATGATTGTCTGCTGACTCATATAGCTGTAGGCAACAAATTATTGTCTTTGCTGACTCATATAGCTGTAAGCAAAAAATGATTGTCTGCTGACTCATATAGCTGTAGGCAACAAATTGCAGTATTGTCTTTGCTGACTCATATAGCTGTAGACAAAAAATAATTGTCTTTGCTGACTCATATAGCTGTAGGCAACAAATTATTGTCTTTGCAGACTCATATAGCTGTAAGCAAAAAATGATTGTCTGCTAACTCATATATCTGTAAGCAAAAAATGATTGTCTGCTGACTCATATAGCTGTAGGCAACAAATTATTGTCTTTATATCTGTAAGCAAAAAATAATTGTCTGCTGACTCATATGGCTGTAGGCAACATATTATTGTCTTTGTTGACTCATATAGCTGTAGGCAACAAATTATTGTCTTTGCTGACTCATATAGCTGTTGGCAAAAAATTATTGTCTTTGCTGACTCATATAACTGTAGGCAAAAATGATTGTCTTTGATGACTCGTATAACTGTAGGCAAAAATGATTGTCTTTGATGACTCATATAGATGTAAGCAAAAAATGATTCTTTGGTGACTCATATAGCGTTAGGAAACAAATTACAAAATTTCATCCGGCTAATTTTACTTCTGAATGAAATGACGCATGTTAAATTTCTGGAAAAATCCACATTGAGAACTTATATTAACAATTATATGGTACGTTGTCAAATTAATTGTTCACATCATTAGACCAGAAAGCTGTAAAACATGCTACCGGTACCAGTTTATCTTTACAATTTTATCTAGCCTTTTTAATTCGGCTGTAATTTTTCACATTTGTGTGAATGGCCATACTCTTATTACGGGGTGCACACACTTAAGGGGGTACAATTAATTTTGACTATCAAAAATTGTGTTTAAACTATTAATAGGTACGTCTAAAAATGCATTAATTGTATAAAACATATTCTCTAAGCCAATTATTTACAGAGTTTTTAAATTATGAGAATGTGATATATTTTGCTAAATTAGGCAATTTGTTGAAACATCTAATGGAATTTATATCAAGAGAGTTTCCTGTTAAGTAAGTCGATGCGGTGGGACTGTGTCTAGTGCTGTGACTACGGTTTTGACTGGCTGTATATTGATTTATGTTAGATTTTGTTTGTAAAAGAACAAATAAGAATCTTGTATGCAAAGATTGACGATTGTAAGAATTTTTAGATCTTTGAACTGGGGTTTGCAGTGTTGATTGTGGCTGGCACCAAAAATGGATCTTATAACCTTTTTTTTTAATCAAAAGTAACTTCTGGATGTGAGATGAGTGTCCCCAGAGTGTAAGATCATAGGCAATGAGTGACTGAAAAAGCCCAAAATATATTGTTTTGAAAAAGTTATTTTCCAGCCAGTCTGAGTTTTCAAAAAAGATAAGAGACCCTACTGACTTTCATACAAACACCTTCTACATGAACATTCTCTCTAAGTTTGCTGTCAATCTGGAATCCCAGAAATTCAACTGATTTTATTCCACTCTCATATACCAGACTCATAAGAATGTGCAGTAAACGCTCCCTAATCCAGGAGGACTAGTTCAGGACTTTGGCAGTGCCGGATTACTGAGCACCGTCTAAAAATAGCCGTTATTGCGAGAATAGCGGAAATAACGCTAAAAATAGAGAGTCAACAGGAAATCATTGGATAACGAACTGGCAATTATTCTGTGTTTTAATGTGCTTTCTCTGATTTCCCTAATGATTGGAAGTGTTAAAAATGAAACAACATTTTAGCCAGAAAATAGATTTACAGTATATGATCTCTGTTGAAAAAATGGGTGTTCCTCCAGTATAATATACATGCTAGTTTATGACTTTGTTTTTTGTGTTGGTACAGAATCAACACAACTCACACAGTTCGCACAAACACTGATGATCTAACGTGTACCGAGACTGAGTCCATCATCAGCTCAAGGCCAGGTGGTGAGTTGTAGTGTAGACCAGTGGTTACTATGTTTTTTGGCTAGGGATCTATCAGCGATTGTGAAAACATTTTTGCGACCTACCGTAACTTAAAAATTAGACCGAAATAGAAACTAATGTTAAAACCTGACTTACGTACAAAAACACGTATCGAGAGACAATTACTAAAAGGAAAAATGTATTGCCGTTAACTTTGATTTATTGCAAACTTTTAAAAGGAAGAAGAACGATTTTAGAAAAGAAGGAGACATTTCAATATTAATTAAACTGAGTTAATAAAAATATAACGTCTAACATACGGTTGTCCCAGAAGTAAAGGCATGGGATATTCAAATGTAAACTTTGAAATTAATTAAACAAGATGCCAAATTTAATTTGAAATCATACACTACAGTGCAGTTTGTATCAATTTCATTATGTGTTACCTGATTATTTTAGAGTTAGAATAGAAATGTAATCTTAAATTTAAATTTGAGTAAGACAAGTCTATTGCTCAGGCAAATGTTGCATGTAAGGGCGTATAAGATGATGCAAAGAAATAAAAATAAATAAACTCGTATTAGCTACGTAAACTCGTATTAGCTGCGTAAACTCGTATTAGCTACGTAAACTCGTATTAGCTACGTAAACTCGTATTAGCTACGTTAGGTAAATTTAGACTGAAGCTACCTGAGATTAAACACGAAAAACAAATTGGTCTTGAATATCAAATGAGTGGCAATTTGGAATTACTAAGACTCATTGCTCATAGCATCCGTCAAACTTTTGATTGTGGTGAGATGTACATCGTCTGTAGGAACCACATCATGGAAAATACATTTTCTTTTTATTTATTTATTCTTAGTTGTTTTGTTTATTTTCACTCTTTATCCTTTATTACAAGTATTAACTACTGCCTCTTATCTTTAATACACTATTTAAATCTAGCCCTGGCTAACTGTGACTTAAAATTGTAAACAACTGTTTCTGTTGGATTCGTTTCTGGTGCAATTACCTTAAACTTGTAATGAACGGTTTCCTTTACATTCGTCAAGAAATAAAAGTTTTATACTATTATCAAACTTGTGGTTTTATTATGGTTAGCGGTACAATCTCATGGGGTCTGAATCGACATAGGGATACAATGAATGTGTTACAATACCTGGGGGATTCTGACCTTCTTGGATAGAACAAATATTGGACAAAATTAGGTTCAAACTTTAATTAATAAATGTGAGTGTCTTTAAATCTCGGGTGGGGTGATGTGCCGGATCTGGGTATTTGTTCTATATTATATCGGTTGAAATGTTTATCATCTTGATTACTTGTAAATCAGAATTTGAATTTAATTAAATATGTAAAATATGTCAATTGTGGTCTCAGATGTTTTGAATAAAGACAACAAGTCCAAACTGTTCAGCTCACAAGAAAAATGGCTACTATGAAAATCTTGCGGTAGTAGGCCTTGAGGACCTTAGGTTACTATTGAATGGAACTGGAATTGTTCCTTACAAGGTTCTAATAAAGTCTTTGATATTTAATCAATTATTGAAGTTAAATTGAGTTCCTCTAAGTATTGAGCTAATTTAGTTCTGGTCAAATGAAATAATAATCTATCTGTTGCTCAACATGTCGTCTCTTAGACTACAATCACGCGGAGTTTTCTCACCAAATTATGTGTCTCTTCACCACAGATTCCTCTTGGCAGCCTTAAATACCCCCGTCGCAGCAAACCTGCGTACTCAGCGAATTTCCAATGCATAATATATGTATTAATACAACATAAAGCCGCAAACCAAGTTTCATAAAAATATATTCACATATAAGTGATTTTAATTATTCTCCATAAGAATAACATTGGTAATGAGTGCGTAGGTTTGCTGAAACAAGGAAGAGAAACAATTGCTTTTTATACAAATATGAATATAATTTAACTAGGCGAAGCCACATTCTAAGTTTCACCAATATTCAATCATAAATAAGCGCTATATAACATTCTAGTTATTCTCCGTAAGAATAACATGGGGGCTGAGGAAGCAGGTTTGCTGCAACAAGGACCAGAAAATTTTTTTTTATATAATTATCAATATAACTCAACCAAGTGAAGCTACATACCAAGTTTTATTAATGTATGTTCATAATTAAGGGAGTCATTACATTTTACTTATTCTCCATAAGAATAACATGGGGGCTGAGTACGCAGGTTTGCTGCTACGGGAATAATCAACAAAAAATCAATTTTTTGTGCAAATATCAATATACCAGTACTACGTGAAGCCACATTCCAAGTTTCATCAACATACATTCATAAATAATCGAGATATCAAATTTTATTTATTCTCCATAAGAATAACATTGGACAACGTACTGTGTTTAGCACTTTGAATATCTCTGCAACGGTGGAGTGTAAAATCACAATTTAAACACCAAAATGATTGTTTTGTGGAGCTGTAATGATTGGTAAAAGCAAATGTGAAGTTTACATTGAAATGAAGTGAGGAAAAGCCAAAAACCTTTTTCCCATAAGATTAACATGGGAGATTTTATGGGCAGGTTTTTTTGGATTTTCTCCGCAACCACTTAATCAAGGATAATAATTCAAAATACCATATTATTTGTTTTTTTAAGCTCTATAACATGGTCAAAACCAAAATTAAGTTTTTTAAAAATTGTAGGGTGAAAAATGCAAAAAACTAATTTTTGAAAAATTTAAAACCCCCATAAACCCCCCTTCCCATGGTCCGATTTTTCTGGTTTTCGAACTTAAAGTCATGAATGTCATTTTACACATTTGAGCCAAATTTCATCGAAATCGGACGTTTTTTACTCAAGTTATCGTGTTAACGGACACACATATATATATATACATACATATATATAAATTTGATCGAATAGTGTTTTTGGCATCTGGGGACCTCAAAACAAAAAGTTATCATGGTCTCGGGCTTAAGTCTTACCATGAGACCTACGGTAATAGCTTCTTCCCTATAGGGGAAATTCGCTAAAAGGGGATCATATTTATCTGTGGCCCTTCTGACTACTAAAAGAGTAGTTTTTTATAGCCTTCTACGCTTTTAATAGGGATATTATTTAATTTGAGTTGAGACTCATCAAAAAGGTAATAACTCTGGCCATCTTTCTTTTAGTCTCTTTTTGGAGTCCTATTCAAAATTAAGCTACACAACAAAGCGCACTGCTGCATGTTTCTTCACTATCTTCTTTATTATTTTATTATATTTGATTGTTTCTGCTTTGGACCGATCTGAGGAGCGATGTACTGCTGTTAAGTTGTTCACTGAATCCAAGTTGTCCGCTGAATAGGTCGTTATGTCGGGTCACATTTTTGCATTTACTATTAAATGGCTATAAAATTCTGTTGCGACCTACCTAAAATAATTCCTTTGGGAACCTCCGGTTTAGTTAAATAAATTTGTAGGCTATTTAATTTGAAGAGGTTTTTATTTTTACTAAGAAAGTTTTAGCCTTCTCTTTTTTAGCGAATTTCCCCTATAGGGAAGAAGCTATTACCGTAGTCGGCATGGTAAGACCTAGGCCCGGGACCATGATAACTTTTCGTTTTGAGGTCCCCAGACCCCAAAAACACCATTCGTTCGAAACTGTATATATATATATATATATATATATATATATATATATATATATATATATATGTGTCCGTGAGCACGATAACTCTCGTAAAAATTATCCGATTTTGATGAAATTTTGTATAAACATGTAAAGCAACATTTATGACTTTAAGTTCGAAAACCAGCCAGATCGCTCTATCCGAAGGGGTATTTTGGGGGGGTTTTGTACCCCAAAAATGGGTTTTTCGAATTTTTTACATATAATTTTGGAAAAAGTCAAATTTTATTTTTTCCCATTGGATTCAGCTTAAAAAAACACACAATTTGGTATTTTTATCATTTCTCTACGTCAATTGGTTACCGAGATATCGAAAGTGCTAAACACAGTACGTTGTCTAATGTTATTCTTATGGTGGAAAATAAAAGTTTTATATCTCGCTTATTTATGAACGTATACTGACGAAACTTGGTATACGGCTTCATCTGGTTGTGGACCATTGATATTTGCTCAAAAAAATAATTTTTTACCCAAGGCTCCCGTAGCAGCAAACCTGCGTACTCAGCCCCATGTTATTCTTATGGAGAATAAGTAACGTGTTATCTGCCTTCATTATGAAAATAAATTAATGAAATTTGGTATGTGGCTTTACCTACATGAGTTATATTGATATTTGTATAAAACCCCATTTTTTGTGTTCCTTACTTCAGCAAACCTGCATACTCAGCTGCCATGTTATTATTATGGAGAATAATTAAATTGACATAAATCGTTTATTTATGAATGTATATTGATGAAACTTGGTATGTGGCTTTATTTGGTATTAAGATACATATATGTGCATTGGAAATTCGCTGAGTACGCAGGTTTGCTGCTACGGGGGTATTTTTTCAAGCAATTTATTTTTCCCCTTCCAAAACTGATGGTGGTCGCAGCAGACCCTCCTCTTAACCAATCCCTCTTTAACGCCCATCGGCTGAACCGCCCCTTCCCGGCAAAATGTAGAACTCCCTTTAACCACCCCTGAATTTACCTCGGTTCGGTTTACCCGTCCCCTTTCCATGCGAAGGATTAGTCTAGGCTACAGATAGTTTCCTTCTCCTCTATCTCCCAGTTATAAGATACAACCCCGCGCTCAGTTTACTTGACCTGATGGACTGTGACGAGGCAGCGCCGGCCAGTACGTCAGTACGTCTACTGACAATATTGTAATCTTGGCCTTATTATAATTCATCAAAGATACTGATTTGATTACAGGACATCATAATATCCACAAAGAGCCACGGCCCCATGTTGACAAGTATGAAAAATATCACAAATATAATGGTGAGTTGTATGAATGAGTGAAAATAGTGCTATTAATCTGTTTATTCGTAGTCAAAGTGAATAAATCATTAACATGAGATTAATTGTGACGAGTAGACATCGAATGGGCGGCTACTTTAAACATAACTAATAAAAATGATTGCAAGATAAATCCATCAGATTTTTTTCCTATTTCGCTGTTTGCTTCTCGGTTCCTATTTTTTATTAAATACTAGGGTTGTAAGAGTACTCTGAAATTTGAGTACTTCGGCCGAGTATTTCGAGACTCGCCTCGACTCGGTTTTGAAAAATACTTGAAAGTTTGAGTATTTCCCACCGATTTCTGAAATATCAAGAACGAATTTGAATTGCCAAGTCACATAGTAATGACAGGAAAAGATGATTGAACCACGTAAAATCGGCCAGAGATGACCACTAGAGGGCGTTTGCTCGGCTGCAAATCGCTACGAAAAATTTAGCATAGGTAAAATTTGATGACCAGATCACATAATATCGGCTGTAAAAATGATTTAGTCATGTAATATTGATTATATACGATGACCGGACCAAGCAATATTGGCCAAAAGGCAACCGGACTATACTTTATAGGGTGAAAATAACGACCAAATCATGTTTATTTCTCAATATAAAAACCCACTTATGTATTAGTTATAAAAATCGTTATTAGACTACTATTAAATTACATCTGGAGTAGTATCCAAATTCCATTATACTATTTGAAACTGCCAACAACAATATGATGACAATATGAATAAAGATGATTGACTATTGACTATTGACTATTGATGCTGATGGCAAACACTCGGAACTCCTCACTCGAAAATACTCGGTACTCTAGAATAATTGGCTCTACTTGACTCGACTCGACCTGATCCAAAAACAAAACACTACTCCTCTATTAAATACTTTTAATGAAGTTAAAAATCGAGCCAATCATTAATATACTTTACAACGATTCTAGTAGTATAATGATATAATGCTGAGAGTTGGTAGACTAAGGCCTGGTTTCGACTGTTGTAAGTGGAAATGTCAGTAGCTAGTGAGTTTCTGTTATGCCCCGTGTCAATGGAGCGCGCAAGTTACGTAGCACCAGTTGTGTAGCAGGCTACTGACCCCCCACCACACCGGCCATTACACCATTACAGGCAGCTGATATACTATAGAGAAGGCCCTAGACGAGTGCATGTCAGCAGCCGCTACATTGACGGTACAAGACAAGCACCTGCTGCTTAACAACCGCTGCGCAAGTTACGTAGCACCAGTTGTGTAGCAGGCTACTGACCCCCCACCACACCGGCCATTACACCATTACAGGCAGCTGATATACTGTAGAGAAGGCCCTAGACGAGTGCATGTCAGCAGCCGCTACATTGACGGTACAAGACAAGCACCTGCTGCTTAACAACCGCTGCGCAAGTTACGTAGCACCAGTTGTGTAGCAGGCTACTGACCCCCCACCACACCGGCCATTACACCATTACAGGCAGCTGATATACTGTAGAGAAGGCCCTAGACGAGTGCATGTCAGCAGCCGCTACATTGACGGTACAAGACGAGCACCTGCTGCTTAACAACCGCTGTGCAAGTTACGTAGCACCAGTTGTGTAGCAGGCTACTGACCCCCCACCACACCGGCCATTACACCATTACAGGCAGCTGATATACTATAGAGAAGGCCCTAGACGAGTGAATGTCAGCAGCCGCTACATTGACGGTACAAGACAAGAACCTGCTGCTTAACAACCGCTGCGCAAGTTACGTAGCACCAGTTGTGTAGCAGGCTACTGACCCCCCACCACACCGGCCATTACACCATTACAGGCAGCTGATATACTATAGAGAAGGCCCTAGACGAGTGCATGTCAGCAGCCGCTACATTGACGGTACAAGACGAGCACCTGCTGCTTAACAACCGCTGTGCAAGTTACGTAGCACCAGTTGTGTAGCAGGCTACTGACCCCCCACCACACCGGCCATTACACCATTACAGGCAGCTGATATACTATAGAGAAGGCCCTAGACGAGTGAATGTCAGCAGCCGCTACATTGATGGTACAAGACAAGCACCTGCTGCTTAACAACCGCTGCGCAAGTTACGTAGCACCAGTTGTGTAGCAGGCTACTGACCCCCCACCACACCGGCCATTACACCATTACAGGCAGCTGATATACTGTAGAGAAGGCCCTAGACGAGTGAATGTCAGCAGCCGCTACATTGACGGTACAAGACGAGCACCTGCTGCTTAACAACCGCTGTGCAAGTTACGTAGCACCAGTTGTGTAGCAGGCTACTGACCCCCCACCACACCGGCCATTACACCATTAGAGGCAGCTGATATACTATAGAGAAGGCCCTAGACGAGTGAATGTCAGCAGCCGCTACATTGATGGTACAAGACAAGCACCTGCTGCTTAACAACCGCTGCGCAAGTTACGTAAGGTAGCACCAGTTGTGTAGCAGGCTACTGACCCCCCACCACACCGGCCATTACACCATTACAGGCAGCTGATATACTATAGAGAAGGCCCTAGACGAGTGAATGTCAGCAGCCGCTACATTGACGGTACAAGACAAGAACCTGCTGCTTAACAACCGCTGCGCAAGTTACGTAGCACCAGTTGTGTAGCAGGCTACTGACCCCCCACCACACCGGCCATTACACCATTACAGGCAGCTGATATACTATAGAGAAGGCCCTAGACGAGTGCATGTCAGCAGCCGCTACATTGACGGTACAAGACAAGCACCTGCTGCTTAACAACCGGTAGCACCATAGAACATAGTTGTAATTCATTAATACCAACTAAAACTTAGACAAACTTAACATTCTGAAGTGATTAATCGTAAAAGTTGTGTGACTTAAGCTGATGTATGGGGTTACAGTAAAACCTCGGATCAACCGTCACTCTCTGTTGTCCGTCGTCCATCTGTGAGAATTTTATGATTTATTAGCATCAGGATTTGTGTCTGAGCTTCTGTACGAGCTGTTATGTCGGCCAGTGACTTAATTTTGACATAATTATATAATTTATATATAATTAAAAATTACCAAAGTGACATAATTATAATGACTTTTCTATTATCTGTCTATTCAGTCTTCCGTCACAGTTTGCCAAATGATATTGAATATTTGTAAGTGTCGAACGGTCCAGGTATTCGTATCAACGGGCACGGCAAAATGCGCAGTATGCCCGGGGGCCACGGCTACGAGAGCTCGTCCATGTTGAGCTCTGACCTGGAGACCACCAGTTTCCTGGAGTCCGAGGATGACGCCTCCAGCCACATCACCACCACGACCGGCCGCGCCACCAACCTCTCCATCGACAGAATGGGTAAGTTAGGATCACAAATCAAACAATTGCATGTAGAAAATGT
This sequence comes from Allygus modestus, assembly GCA_963675035.1. NCBI lineage: Eukaryota > Metazoa > Arthropoda > Insecta > Hemiptera > Cicadellidae > Allygus > Allygus modestus. Next base: position 355,158,538 of record OY776112.1, read on the forward strand.
TACCTGAGGTGCATTCCAATATACCGAGTCTTCTACTTCGAGTGAATTGAGCTTTCGCCGCTATATTGGATTTTTCCTAAATTTTATATAGAAATGTATGTTATTATGAAATTGCTCATAAATAGTAGATTTTTTATAAAATTTTGACCAAATTTAGACAGTATGTGTTGATATTGATTTACCTTGTCATAAATACAAGAAAAAGTAATTAAATTGACTATAAAGTATAAAAATTGTAGGAATTATTACCTAAAACGTTAGATTTTTGTTATTTGATCCCAATTTTTGTTTATAATTTATTTAAACGTAACGTTTTCATTAAAACGAGCTTAAAAAACTACAAATTTAGTTTTTGAACATAATGCACCGTTTTATTTGTCTTAAAATTATCTAAATAGTTTGTTTCTTAATATGTTTTAATAAAAATTGTAGTTTATTAGATATTTAACTTTAAAAACTTTGAACTGCCACCATCTTGAAACGGAAAGTTGTATGTAAACAAAATTGTTACATGACACCCTGTAAATAATTTATAATGGGGTACTAAATTTAGTTTAACCTTAAGTCGTATTCCTAAAGAAGGTCGAAGTAACCATTTTAAATTTAGATTAGAAATGTGCTAAACGGTCTGCTTTTGTTGGTGCAGACTCGAGCAGCATGGTGTCGCGATCGCGTCGCAGGCCGCAGCGCCGTCGCAGACATCGCCAGCCACTCGCCATGTCGCGAACGTCTTCCTTCTCCTCGATAACCGACTCTACGATGAGTCTCAACATCATCACAGTGACTCTGAACATGGACACTGTCAACTTCCTGGGCATCAGCATCGTGGGGCAGAGCAACAAGGGCGGGGACGGCGGCATATACGTCGGCTCCATCATGAAAGGGTGAGGGGGTCTGAGAATGATCAATCATTATTTACTGTCAATGTTTCTTTGTGTATCGAGTGTATTTCATGGCGGTGGTATTTTTAACATTTTCACAGGAAACAATTCAATGTCTTGTCCTGATACTATCTAAAGTCACTCATTTCTTAATAATCGTCATAACCAATTGTTAATATCTATACTTATTTAATAGGCGAGCAGGTTTTTTGTGACAATCAATCCTCCTAAACTACTGAACCGATTTTAATGTTTTTGGTGTCATTGGAAAGAGCCTAATGTGAAGTTGCGCAGGAAACTTTTTTTATACAGAAATAATTTGTGAGTGAGGCCCTGGGGCCCTTTAAAGTTTTTCCCATAAGCTTAACATTGGGAAATAACTACAGTATACATGTTGAGCAATCAGCTGGATAGAGTAAACACAGTTAATCAGCAGGCCATGTTGGTTTTGGAACGGTAACACAATATTTATAAATGATGATCGCGAGCGAAGCCGTGACAGGTGTACTAGTTAATTGTTAATAGTCTAACGAATAATAACACTCGGGTCCATTTTTTAAAACTTCAGAATTTTAGCAAGACTTTGTCCAGGCTATCCCTCTGCTTTTACAAGATAGTAACATAATTATGTAATGTGGCAGAGTATTATGTCTTATAGTGGTCAGATGTTTCCAGATGTTAAAAACCAGATAACGAGAAGTATGTTATTGTTTATATGAGTGATGGATGTTGTTAATATTTGGTATATATTTCAAATCAAATCTTTATCGCAACAAACGTTTTAATCATAATATTAGAATTCATTAACCCTTTTACTGCCGACCATTTTTTTTATGACGTCGCCAAAAATGCCAGACCACTATTAAGATTTACTTGCCAAGACTGCCAGGTTCAATTAGACCAAATTTCACGCTCACATTAAAAAATTTGTAACTTTTTTATTTTTCATCAGAAAATTATAAGTTAGGTCTTGTTTTATTTGTATTGAGTTGCTTGTTTCAAATAAAATATATATTTTGGTGTATGTAATAGTTTTTTAGTTAAAATATATATATATACATATATACAAATAAAAAAATATACATATATTTTTTAGTTTGGACTATAAAAATTACCTCTAAAACTTATACCTCAACCAATTTTATTTATACATGTTGTAAAACAGGCATTAGTAAACACATACCCAAATTTTCATGCCATTACCTTGATAAATGCAGGAATTCTGATGTTTTTTCAAAATTTATTCATATTTTCAAAATTGAACATTGTTGCATATACAATTGACAATATTTTTTTTTTTTTTTACAAAAACATGTACATTTGGTTTCTAAATTGAAACATGTTGTAAGGAACATAAAATAACACTAAAAACATACTAAAATAATTAAACTAACAACGACAAAAATATTTAGAGTATTTGAGAAAATTTCACAAAAAACCCTTTCAACACCTGTGCTCACCAAAACAGGTAGGGTGAACACCTATTTACGATCGTATTTTCACTTACTGGCGATCTACTCCGCTTGTCCATTTTCGTAATGACATCAAAACTTTACTCACTAAACCACGGATAAATCCACAAACATAACCAACAAACCAACACCAGTAAACATAAATAACAATTATTGAAAGACGGATGGCAGACAACACTCACTACACAGAGCTACTGTCGACTATGCACAGACGGTAGGGGGAATCAATGAGTATAACTTTATAGGTTATACAAGTCATAGAGTATAAACTGTACTTTTCTATGTTCCTTATAGTATTGACAACGAGTATCTCAAGTTTCGTGACATTTGGTAAACATTTAAGGCCAATAAGTTAGAAATATTAGACGTGCTTTATTGCGCACGTCGGCGATTCTCGCACAATTAGTGACGTGCGCATATGCGCACGTCGGCGTTTTTCGCACCATTCTCGACGTGCGCAAATGCGCACGTCGGCAGTAAAAGGGTTAAACAAATGATATAGTAATTCAATAGATTTTCTATCAACATATTTTTTTATTTTTCTAATATTCTTTTGGGAATCGATGTCTATATTATACTTGTATTTTATTTGATAAACTGGTGAGTTTTCCACTATCATAGTGAAGAGATTTTCAAATAAAGTTATTCGGTGATTTTTATATTGTATTTTATTTTTATTTCTGGTGTCATATTTTGAAATATGTTGTTCTCGTTTTAATTCTTCTTGATTTTTAAAGTAGAACTGTAATAATTAATTTCAATACGTACAATCCAAATACTGTTATTATTCTTGATTCTTTAAAATAATCATAACACCGTTCATCAAATGGAATATTATTAATAGGTAATGTGTAGAGCTTGTTTTTGAATACGGAAAATTTTGATCTTATTTTTCAAAGACTTTCCAAACCAAATAGGAAAACCATTTATATCAATGTATTTTGGAAATAGACAAAATATGACACTCTCATCAATAACTGAGGGAACAAGCTGTTTTCAATTGGTTACACCAGGTTAATTTGTCATCAATAATTACACCCAGTACAGTTGCAGCAGGAACCTTTTTAATTCCATCTCCATTAAATAATGTTTCAAAGAGTTGTTTTTCTTGTTGCCATTTCTTGATATTAAAATTCAATATGATTGTTTTTGATTTATTTAACGTGAGGCCGTTTACTTGAAACGAGGAATCTTAATTCATTATGTGACTTATTTATGCTTTCAATGTCAGTTGCAGAAATTATAACTGTTGGTGGTAAACTGAATAACTCTACTGGATATAATCTTTGATGGTAATTCTAACACATATAAGATAAATAAAAGTGGCCCCGGTATTAAACCTTGAGGTTTCTATATTTCTTGTGTTATAGTTGATTGTATGTTATTTTCGCAGAGGCGCGGTGGCGCTGGATGGCAGGATAGAGCCGGGCGATATGATACTGCAGGTCAACGACATCAACTTTGAGAACATGTCCAACGACGAGGCCGTGAGAGTGTTGCGGGAGGTGGTGCAGAAGCCCGGGTAAGAGGCGTACCACCCGGGTGGACTCACCCACGTACATGTAACTATAGGCTTGGTGGATTTTGAATCTGATATGAGACTGCAGGTCAGCGACATCAACTTTGAGAACATGTCCAACGACGAGGCCGTGAGAGTGTTGGGGGAGGTGTTGCAGAAGCCTGGGTAAGAGGCGTACCACCCGGGTGGACTCACCCACGTACATGTAACTATAGGCTTGGTGGATTTTGAATCTGATATGAGACTGCAGGTCAGCGATATCAACTTTGAGAACATGTCCAATGACGAGGCCGTGAGAGTGTTGCGGGAGGTGTTGCAGAAGCCTGGGTAAGAGGCGTACCACCCGGGTGGACTCACCCACGTACATGTAACTATAGGGTTGGTGGATTTTGAATCTGATATGATACTGCAGGTCAGCGACATCAACTTTGAGAACATGTCCAACGACGAGGCCGTGAGAGTGTTGCGGGAGGTGTTGCGGGTGGTGTTGCAGAAGCCTGGGTAAGAGGCGTACCACCCAGGTGGACTCACCCACGTACATGTAACTATAGGGTTGGTGGATTTTGTATCTGATATGATACTGCAGGTCAGCGACATCAACTTTGAGAACATGTCCAACGACGAGGCCGTGAGAGTGTTGCGGGAGGTGTTGCGGGTGGTGTTGCAGAAGCCTGGGTAAGAGGCGTACCACCCAGGTGGACTCACCCACGTACATGTAACTATAGGCTTGGTGGATTTTGAATCTGATATGAGACTGCAGGTCAGCGATATCAACTTTGAGAACATGTCCAACGACGAGGCCGTGAGAGTGTTGCGGGAGGTGTTGCAGAAGCCTGGGTAAGAGGCGTACCACCCAGGTGGACTCACCCACATACATGTAACTATAGGCTTGGTGGATTTTGAATCTGATATGATACTGCAGGTCAGCAACATCAACTTTGAGAACATGTCCAATGACGAGGCCGTGAGAGTGTTGCGGGAGGTGTTGCGGGTGGTGTTGCAGAAGCCTGGGTAAGAGGCGTACCATCCGGGTGGACTCACCCACGTACATGTAACTATAGGCTTGGTGGATTTTGAATCTGATATGATACTGCAGGTCGACGATATCAACATTGAGAACATGTCCAACGGCGAGGCCGTTTGAGTGTTGCGGGTGGTGTTGCAGAAGCCTGGGTAAGAGGCGTACCACCCGGATGGACTCACCCACGTACATGTAACTATAGGCTTGGTGGATTTTGAATCTGATATGATACTGCAGGTCAGCGACATCAACTTTGAGACCATGTCCAACGACGAGGCCATGAGTGTGTTGCGGGTGGTGTTGCAGAAGCCTGGGTAAGAGGCGTACCACCCGGGTGGACTCACCCACGTACATGTAACTATAGGGTTGGTGGATTGTGAACCTGCCTAATATCACATGCGGTTTTAATCCGTGGACTTACAAATCCAAAAAATAATTAATTACAGTTGATTTTTATTATAGACTCCTAAAACGATTGATCTAAAACAATTCACTAAAAATGTACTGTAAAAAAAGAGTCAATTGATTTCCCTTTGAATCAGCAAAACAGTGACCTGATCTGGTAGAAAAATTAGGATGGTAAAGTATGAACTTTCTTACCTAACCACCTTCTCCCGTGCTCCCCTCTCTCGGGCACATGCATTGACATCCACATGGCCTTCATGTTTTAAAATTGCCTATCTTAGTTTCCACGAATTCCTATCAGATAAAAAACCTTTTCTTTGTAAAATCTGATGACAATACTGTCCAACTCGCACCTGGCCAAACCGGCTGTCAACCAAAGCCAGACTAGCCAGAAAGGGAGTGATTAAATTTTCCTTTACAACTCGAATAATAGGTTAAAACTAATATTCATTCATATTGTGTGAACACTCTTGTTTTTCACCATCCATATTTCTATAATTAAATTGTTGCAGGCCCATAAAGCTGGTGGTGGCTAAATGCTGGGACCCTAACCCCAAGGGTTACTTTACGATACCCAGGACGGAGCCTGTGAGGCCCATCGACCCTGGAGCCTGGGTCGCCCACACTGCTGCTATCAGAGGTAAACGTCCCCTCATGCAAACCTCGGTTTGACCGACGTAAGATTTAGCAGGGCTGTCGCATGCCAAGAAATACTCGCTCAAACTTTGAGTCGAATTGAGTAATGAAATACTCCAATTTTCGAGTACTTGCACACCCCTGTAATAAAGAGTGCTTACTCTAAACCAAAAGTTGGTGGGAAAGAGAAAGTGGTTTTCTTGAGAGATTAACTAAATAATACCATTTTTTAATACAGACAGAAAAATTAGCATATTTCTTGGCAACGTGGTTCTAAATTGTTTAACTATAATCTAAGCCGTGATTTAACGATGCAAGTTGGGATGAAGGTAAGAATCAGAATCAAGAATCAAGAATACTTTATTGTCACCCGACTATATAAATACAGCACTGACAACCGTCATAAATACAAATTTAAATAGCTAAAATAACAGACTGCTGAAAAATCATAAAACATTTCCAACTAAACATTCCTTCTTTCACTATTGTGCTGGCTGCTCGTAATGCTTCTGTCCACACACACTAAGCAAGGCTACCTTGACAAGGTTACCTTCTCCCTAACCTGCATCGTGTAACTCCGGCTTTAGAAACTATTGTGCTGGATGCTCGTCATGCTTCTGTCCACACACACTAACAAGGCTACCTTGACAAGGTTACCTTCTCCCTAACCTGCATTGTGTAATCGCGGCTTTAGAAACCATTGTGCTGGCTGCTTGTCATGCTTCTGTCCACACACACTAACAAGGCTACCTTGACAAGGTTACCTTCTCCCTAACCTGCATTGTGTAATCGCGGCTTTAGAAACTATTGTGCTGGCTGCTCGTCATGCTTCTGTCCACACACACTAAGCAAGGCTACCTTGACAAGGTTACCTTCTCCCTAACCTGCATCGTGTAATCGCGGCTTTAGAAACTATTGTGCTGGATGCTCGTCATGCTTCTGTCCACACACACTAACAAGGCTACCTTGACAAGGTTACCTTCTCCCTAACCTCCATTGTGTAATCGCGGCTTTAGAAACCATTGTGCTGGCTGCTTGTCATGCTTCTGTCCACACACACTAACAAGGCTACCTTGACAAGGTTACCTTCTCCCTAACCTGCATCGTGTAATCGCGGCTTTAGAAACTATTGTGCTGGCTGCTCGTCATGTTTCTGTCCACACACACACTAACAAGGCAACCTTGACAAGGTTACCTTCTCCCTAACCTGCATCGTGTAATCACGGCTTTAGATACTATTGTCAACCTAATTGTAAAGAATTACAGTGGAACTTATATAGTTCAAACCCCAAGAGTCCAGTATAAAAAAATTACAATAGTTTGGCTAAAAAGGGCTTAAAAGCTTCATAAATTACATATTTATAGAAAAGGGGCTATTGAAGGATACGTTAGTTGGTTGTAAATCAAATTATAACGCAACTTAAAATTGTTTATGTAATTATTTGAATACCGAATACAGTTTTATCGGAAACTTAACAAATTACTCAAACATATACATAGAAAAAAACTATGAAAGGAAAGGGATGCCAGAGAACTTACCCATCTAAAAGAAGTGTGAAGAGTCAACAGGAAAGCTAATTCATTGTCAATAAGTCACACAAATGCACACAGAAACTTGATAATTTTCGGGACAACTTTTCCCTTTCTCAATCAGTTGAGGAAGTGTTTGTTAGTCCTAAATGGAAGCAGGCTTGCCAAGTTAATCACTTAACTATACACTATTTCACTATATACACTATTACTATATACAGTTCAAGTTCTTAAATGTTCTCTGGGTATGGAAAAGGGTGGTATGGTAGGTAACAGAAACGTAGATGACTGTTTAACTAATGTTTAAGTTGGGGGGATCTCTGGATGTTGTTATCCATGGGTGGGCTAGCTCCCATCTTCTGAGCTGGGAAGGATTGCAATTTTGTGGAAGACTTTTAACTATTTTATTGTGGATTAATGGCATATTTTAATTAAAATATTGTTTTAGTTTAAAGTGAGTCGTAGTAGCACACGCATAATAAACATAAGTAAAAAGTAACAAAATCAGTGTTGACCATGTGCAACTCACAATCCAATCCCGTCAACTTTCAAGCAAGCCTGACACCGTTTATTTTACTTGGGCCCTCCCACCGACGTTGCCACAGACCGGTTAACTCATTGTGAGTTGCACGGCTAGTCAGTTTTGTTCGTGAGCGGGAATCGAACCCACAAACATCGTAAGAACACCTGACCAAGATGGTTTACACTTTAGCCCACACACCACAACAACTAGTGGACTAGCGTCATTAGATAGGTTGATAGGCAGTTCGCGCCCCTAGCGGAGAGATCAGTAGCTGCAAACTGTCATTAGTTACAATGTTTGGTGTTAGAGTGCAGCATCAATCGGAGCCCGTTGTAGCTTATCGAGAATAGAATAAAATTACTAGGCCAATGGGTTAAGCTACGCATATGACAAATAACATTCTCATGATAATGTAGTTAAGGGAGAAAAAACATACTGCACATATATAGTTTATCAAAATCGCCCCATTATCAAAGATTTATAAGTCTGATCCTTAGACAATGTCGTTCCATGCACACAACAAAAACAAAGTAAAATTTAATTTCTAACCGAGGAAAACTGACTTTGCAACATTGTGCAGGTGCGAAAAGTTTCACACAACTGCAAAACAATAGTGATGGACTGGAAGTGTGAGGGGAGGGGAGGGTACAATGACCTTGAATGTAATGTAGCGGGGTTATGTTATAGTATCATGGCCACGCAAAACAATAGTGATGGACTGGAAGTGTGAGGGAAGGGGAGGGTACAATGACCTTAAATGTAATGTAGCAGGGTAAAGTTACAGTATCGTGGCCAAGCAAAACAATAGTGATGGACTGGAAGTGTGAGGGGAGGGGAGGGTACAATGGCCTTAAATGTAATGTAGTTGGGTAAAGTTACAGTATCGTGGCTAAGCAAAACGATAGTGATGGACTGGAAGTGTGAGTAGAGGGGAGGGTACAATGACCTTGAATGTAATGTAACAGGGTAAAGTTACAGTATCGTGGCCACGCAAAACAATAGTGATGGACTGGAAGTGTGAGGGGAGGGGAGGGTAAAATGACCTTAAATGTAATGTAGCAGGGTAAAGTTACAGTATCGTGGCCAAGCAAAACAATAGTGATGGACTGGAAGTGTGAGTGGAGGGGAGGGTACAATGACCTTGAATGTAATGTAACAGGGTAAAGTTACAGTATCGTGGCCACGCAAAACAATAGTGATGGACTGGAAGTGTTAGGGGAGGGAAGGGTACAATGACCTTAAATGTAATGTAGCAGGGTAAAGTTACAGTATTGTGGTCACGCAAAACAATAGTGATGGACTGGAAGTGTAAGGGGAGGGGAGGGTACAATGACCTTAAATGTAATGTAGCAGGGGAAAGTTACAGTATCGTGGCCAAGCAAAACGATAGTGATGGACTGGAAGTGTGAGTGGAGGGGAGGGTACAATGACCTTGAATGTAATGTAACAGGGTAAAGTTACAGTATTGTGGCCACGCAAAACAATAGTGATGGACTGGAAGTGTGAGGGGAGGGGAGGGTAAAATGACCTTAAATGTAATGTAGCAGGGTAAAGTTACAGTATCGTGGCCAAGCAAAACAATAGTGATGGACTGGAAGTGTAAGGGGAGGGGAGGGTACAATGACCTTAAATGTAATGTAGCAGGGGAAAGTTACAGTATCGTGGCCACGCAAAACAATAGTGATGGACTGGAAGTGTAAGGGGAGGGGAGGGTACAATGACCTTAAATGTAATGTAGCTGGGTAAAGTTACAGTATCATGGCCACGCAAAACAATGGTGATGGACTGGAAGTGTGAGGGGACGGGTGGGTACAATGACCTTAAATGTAATGTAGTTGGGTAAAGTTACAGTATCGTGGCCAAGCAAAACGATAGTGATGGACTGGAAGTGTGAGTGGAGGGGAGGGTACAATGACCTTGAATGTAATGTAACAGGGTAAAGTTACAGTATCGTGGCCACGCAAAACAATAGTGATGGACTGGAAGTGTGAGGGGAGGGGAGGGTAAAATGACCTTAAATGTAATGTAGCAGGGTAAAGTTACAGTATCGTGGCCAAGCAAAACAATAGTGATGGACTGGAAGTGTGAGTGGAGGGGAGGGTACAATGACCTTGAATGTAATGTAACAGGGTAAAGTTACAGTATCGTGGCCACGCAAAACAATAGTGATGGACTAGAGGTGTGAGGGGAGGGAAGGGTACAATGACCTTAAATGTAATGTAGCAGGGTAAAGTTACAGTATTGTGGTCACGCAAAACAATAGTGATGGACTGGAAGTGTAAGGGGAGGGGAGGGTACAATGACCTTAAATGTAATGTAGCAGGGGAAAGTTACAGTATCGTGGCCAAGCAAAACGATAGTGATGGACTGGAAGTGTGAGTGGAGGGGAGGGTACAATGACCTTGAATGTAATGTAACAGGGTAAAGTTACAGTATCGTGGCCACGCAAAACAATAGTGATGGACTGGAAGTGTGAGGGGAGGGGAGGGTAAAATGACCTTAAATGTAATGTAGCAGGGTAAAGTTACAGTATTGTGGCCAAGCAAAACAATAGTGATGGACTGGAAGTGTGAGTGGAGGGGAGGGTACAATGACCTTGAATTTAATGTAACAGGGTAAAGTTACAGTATCGTGGCCACGCAAAACAATAGTGATGGACTGGAAGTGTGAGGGGAGGGAAGGGTACAATGACCTTAAATGTAATGTAGCAGGGTAAAGTTACAGTATTGTGGTCACGCAAAACAATAGTGATGGACTGGAAGTGTAAGGGGAGGGGAGGGTACAATGACCTTAAATGTAATGTAGCAGGGGAAAGTTACAGTATCGTGGCCACGCAAAACAATAGTGATGGACTGGAAGTGTAAGGGGAGGTGAGGGTACAATGACCTTAAATGTAATGTAGCAGGGTAAAGTTACAGTATCATGGCCACGCAAAACAATGGTGATGGACTGGAAGTGTGAGGGGAGGGGTGGGTACAATGACCTTAAATGTAATGTAGCAGGGTAAAGTTACAGTATCATGGCCACGCAAAACAATAGTGATGGACTGGAAGTGTGAGGGGAGGGGAGGGTACAATGACCTTAAATGTAATGTAGCAGGGTAAAGTTACAGTATCGTGGCCACGCAAAACAATAGTGGTGGACTGGAAGTGTGATGGGAGGGGAGGGTACAATGACCTTGAATGTAATGTAGCAGGGTAAAGTTACAGTAATGTGGCCACGCAAAACAATAGTGATGGACTGGAAGTGTGAGGGGAGGGGAGGGTACAATGACCTTAAATGTAATGTAGCAGGGTAAAGTTACAGTATCGTGGCCACGCAAAACAATAGTGATGGACTGGAAGTGTGAGGGGAGGGTTGGGTACAATGACCTTAAATGTAATGTAGCAGGGTAAAGTTACAGTATCGTGGCCACGCAAAACAATAGTGATGGACTGGAAGTGTGAGGGGAGGGGAGGGTACAATGACCTTGAATGTAATGTAACAGGGTAAAGTTACAGTATCATGGCCACGCAAAACAATAGTGATGGACTGGAAGTGTGAGGGGAGGGGAGGGTACAATGACCTTGAATGTAATGTAGCAGGGTAAAGTTACAGTATCGTGGCCACGCAAAACATTAGTGATGGACTGGAAGTGTGAGGGGAGGGAAGGGTACAATGACCTTGAATGTTGTTTAGCGTGGTAAAGTTACAGTATCGTAGCCACGCAAAACAATAGTGATGGGCTGGAAGTGTGAGGGGAGGGGAGGGTACAATGACCTTAAATGTAATGTAGCAGGGTAAAGTTACAGTATTGTGGCCACGCAAAACAATAGTGATGGACTGGAAGTGTGAGGGGAGGGTTGGGTACAATGACCTTAAATGTAATGTAGCAGGGGAAAGTTACATTATTGTGGCCACGCAAAACAATAGTGATGGACTGGAGTGTGTGATGGGAGGGGAGGGTACAATGACCTTAAATGTAATGTGGCAGGGTAAAGTTACAGTATCGTGGCCACGCAAAACAATGGTGATGGACTGGATGTGTGAGGGGAAGGGAGGGTACAATGACCTTAAATGTAATGTAGCAGGGTAAAGTTACAGTATCGTGGCCACGCAAAACAATAGTGATGGACTGGAAGTGTGAGGGGAGGGGTGTTTACAATGACCTTAAATGTAATGTAGCAGGGTAAAGTTACAGTATCGTGGCCACTCAAAACAATAGTGATGGACTGGAAGTGTGAGGGTAGGGGAGGGTACAATGACCTTAAATGTAATGTAGCAGGGTAAAGTTACAGTATCGTGGCCACGCAAAACAATAGTGATGGACTGGAAGTTCGAGGGGAGGGGAGGGTACAATGACCTTTAATGTAATGTAGCAGGGTAAAGTTACAGTATTGTGGTCACGCAAAACAATAGTGATGGACTGGAAGTGTGAGGGGAGGGGAGGGTACAATGACCTTAAATGTAATGTAGCAGGGTAAAGTTACAGTATCGTGGCCACGCAAAACAATAGTGATGGACTGGAAGTGTGAGGGGAGGGGAGGGTACAATGACCTTTAATGTAATGTAGCAGGGTAAAGTTACAGTATTGTGGTCACGCAAAACAATAGTGATGGACTGGAAGTGTGAGGGGAGGGGTGGGTACAATGACCTTAAATGTAATGTAGCAGGGTAAAGTTACAGTATCGTTGCCAAGCAAAACAATAGTGATGGACTGGAAGTGTAAGGGGAGGGGAGGGTACAATGACCTTAAATGTAATGTAGCAGGGGAAAGTTACAGTATCGTGGCCACGCAAAACAATAGTGATGGACTGGAAGTGTAAGGGGAGGGGAGGGTACAATGACCTTAAATGTAATGTAGCAGGGTAAAGTTACAGTATCATGGCCACGCAAAACAATGGTGATGGACTGGAAGTGTGAGGGGACGGGTGGGTACAATGACCTTAAATGTAATGTAGTTGGGTAAAGTTACAGTATCGTGGCCAAGCAAAACGATAGTGATGGACTGGAAGTGTGAGTGGAGGGGAGGGTACAATGACCTTGAATGTAATGTAACAGGGTAAAGTTACAGTATCGTGGCCACGCAAAACAATAGTGATGGACTGGAAGTGTGTGGGGAGGGGAGGGTAAAATGACCTTAAATGTAATGTAGCAGGGTAAAGTTACAGTATCGTGGCCAAGCAAAACAATAGTGATGGACTGGAAGTGTGAGTGGAGGGGAGGGTACAATGACCTTGAATGTAATGTAACAGGGTAAAGTTACAGTATCGTGGCCACGCAAAACAATAGTGATGGACTGGAAGTGTGAGGGGAGGGAAGGGTACAATGACCTTAAATTTAATGTAGCAGGGTAAAGTTACAGTATTGTGGTCACGCAAAACAATAGTGATGGACTGGAAGTGTAAGGGGAGGGGAGGGTACAATGACCTTAAATGTAATGTAGCAGGGGAAAGTTACAGTATCGTGGCCAAGCAAAACGATAGTGATGGACTGGAAGTGTGAGTGGAGGGGAGGGTACAATGACCTTGAATGTAATGTAACAGGGTAAAGTTACAGTATCGTGGCCACGCAAAACAATAGTGATGGACTGGAAGTGTGAGGGGAGGGGAGGGTAAAATGACCTTAAATGTAATGTAGCAGGGTAAAGTTACAGTATTGTGGCCAAGCAAAACAATAGTGATGGACTGGAAGTGTGAGTGGAGGGGAGGGTACAATGACCTTGAATTTAATGTAACAGGGTAAAGTTACAGTATCGTGGCCACGCAAAACAATAGTGATGGACTGGAAGTGTGAGGGGAGGGAAGGGTACAATGACCTTAAATGTAATGTAGCAGGGTAAAGTTACAGTATTGTGGTCACGCAAAACAATAGTGATGGACTGGAAGTGTAAGGGGAGGGGAGGGTACAATGACCTTAAATGTAATGTAGCAGGGGAAAGTTACAGTATCGTGGCCACGCAAAACAATAGTGATGGACTGGAAGTGTAAGGGGAGGGGAGGGTACAATGACCTTAAATGTAATGTAGCAGGGTAAAGATACAGTATCATGGCCACGCAAAACAATGGTGATGGACTGGAAGTGTGAGGGGAGGGGTGGGTACAATGACCTTAAATGTAATGTAGCAGGGTAAAGTTACAGTATCATGGCCACACAAAACAATAGTGATGGACTGGAAGTGTGAGGGGAGGGGTGGGTACAATGACCTTAAATGTAATGTAGCAGGGTAAAGTTACAGTATCGTGGCCACGCAAAACAATAGTGGTGGACTGGAAGTGTGATGGGAGGGGAGTTGACAATGACCTTGAATGTAATGTAGCAGGGTAAAGTTACAGTAATGTGGCCACGCAAAACAATAGTGATGGACTGGAAGTGTGAGGGGAGGGGAGGGTACAATGACCTTAAATGTAATGTAGCAGGGTAAAGTTACAGTATCGTGGCCACGCAAAACAATAGTGATGGACTGGAAGTGTGAGGGGAGGGTTGGGTACAATGACCTTAAATGTAATGTAGCAGGGTAAAGTTACAGTATCGTGGCCACGCAAAACAATAGTGATGGACTGGAAGTGTGAGGGGAGGGGAGGGTACAATGACCTTGAATGTAATGTAACAGGGTAAAGTTACAGTATCATGGCCACGCAAAACAATAGTGATGGACTGGAAGTGTGAGGGGAGGGGAGGGTACAATGACCTTGAATGTAATGTAGCAGGGTAAAGTTACAGTATCGTGGCCACGCAAAACATTAGTGATGGACTGGAAGTGTGAGGGGAGGGAAGGGTACAATGACCTTGAATGTTGTTTAGCGTGGTAAAGTTACAGTATCGTGGCCACGCAAAACAATAGTGATGGGCTGGAAGTGTGAGGGGAGGGGAGGGTACAATGACCTTAAATGTAATGTAGCAGGGTAAAGTTACAGTATTGTGGCCACGCAAAACAATAGTGATGGACTGGAAGTGTGAGGGGAGGGTTGGGTACAATGACCTTAAATGTAATGTAGCAGGGGAAAGTTACATTATTGTGGCCACGCAAAACAATAGTGATGGACTGGAGTGTGTGATGGGAGGGGAGGGTACAATGACCTTAAATGTAATGTGGCAGGGTAAAGTTACAGTATCGTGGCCACGCAAAACAATGGTGATGGACTGGATGTGTGAGGGGAAGGGAGGGTACAATGACCTTAAATGTAATGTAGCAGGGTAAAGTTACAGTATCGTGGCCACGCAAAACAATAGTGATGGACTGGAAGTGTGAGGGGAGGGGTGTTTACAATGACCTTAAATGTAATGTAGCAGGGTAAAGTTACAGTATCGTGGCCACGCAAAACAATAGTGATGGACTGGAAGTGTGAGGGTAGGGGAGGGTACAATGACCTTAAATGTAATGTAGCAGGGTAAAGTTACAGTATCGTGGCCACGCAAAACAATAGTGATGGACTGGAAGTGTGAGGGGAGGGGAGGGTACAATGACCTTTAATGTAATGTAGCAGGGTAAAGTTACAGTATTGTGGTCATGCAAAACAATAGTGATAAACTGGAAGTGTGAGGGGAGGGGTGGGTACAATGACCTTAAATGTAATGTAGCAGGGTAAAGTTACAGTATTGTGGCCACGCAAAACAATAGTGATGGACTGGAAGTGTGAGGGGAGGGAAGGGTACAATGACCTTGAATGTAATTTAGCGGGGTAAAGTTACAGTAATGTGGCCACGCAAAACAATAGTGATGGACTGGAAGTGTGAGGGGAGGGGAGGGTACAATGACCTTTAATGTAATGTAGCAGGGTAAAGTTACAGTATTGTGGTCACGCAAAACAATAGTGATGGACTGGAAGTGGTAGGGGAGGGTTGGGTACAATGACCTTAAATGTAATGTAGCAGGGTAAAGTTACAGTATCATGGCCACGCAAAACAATAGTGATGGACTGGAAGTGTGAGGGGAGGGGAGGGTACAATGACCTTGAATGTAATGTGGCGGGGTTATGTTATAGTGTCGTGGCCACGCAAAACAATAGTGATGGACTGGAAGTGTGAGGGGAGGGGAGGGTACAATGACCTTGAATGTAATGTGGCGGGGTTATGTTATAGTGTCGTGGCCATGAACCGACTGTGCTCTGCCTGTTCTGGGGCATCCCTATTCCTAGCTTTGATAACCTCATTATGGTCATTTTTTGCTGAGTTTAAGTGAATAATTAACAAAACAAACCACAGTGGTGGTGTTATATAATTCACACATATATATAACACATGATTAACATTGTGTAGAAAATCCTGGGCACCGAGGGGACAATTATTTTAAACAATTATTGATTTTAAGGTCATCGCCTGGATTTGTGGTGTGTATTGTTTTTGTCATTCTAACTTGTTAGTTTATATTCATTTTTAACCCACTTCTGTGTTTTTTCCCCCATATTTTGTATTTTAAAACTTGTAGTAGTTGTGAAACGGAATTGTAATGTGTATTATTTGTATTGAGATTATTGTAAGCTGAAAGTATTTGCAAGTATTCATGGGATTCTATGAGAAAAACAGATTCTGGATTGTCTGATTGGTGGACAAAATATGGTATTCTCGGTAAGGCGATAATGACGTCACGACAAGATGAAACGGAACGACCAGAACCACCGAATCATCAACCGATTGTTTGTTTGTTTTATCGAATGAACTTTCAATTACGATTGTTATTGTTTTGTGGTTGAAAAGTGTAAATGGTGATTCGATTTAAATTCAAGCAGATTGAAGTTAAATCAAAAGTTGTGGATACAGTGTTAAATTGGATCTACAAATGGATTTATGTGAACAAACAACTAGGTTGCAGTTTACGACAAAATTATAGTAACCTAACCTAACCTAACTCCATAGAGCGCTGTATGGTGGCTGTTCGTTTTGCAACATAATTACAAATAAAGGGATTAGTATAAGTAAATAAAGTCAAACCTAAAAAAGTAAACAACAAAAGTGAGATTTAACCCCGAACAAATTAAATTAATCTTTCAAAAACATTTCAGATTTCAAAAAGTAAACATCAAAAGTGAGATTTGAACATGGGACCGCACGATCGTGGATCTGACGCCGTATCCACTGGGCTACTGAGGTTTGCCGCATAATCAGAAAGTTACAATCCATCAGGCAGTGAGCAACGATTATAAGTTCATCCAATAAAACAAACAAACAATCGGTTGATGATTCGGTGGTTCTGGTCGTTCCGTTTCATCTTGTCGTGACGTTATTATCGCCTTAACGAGAATACCATATTTTGTCCACCTGTCTGATTTTATTTATGTATTGTATATTATCATATGTTATTTGAAAATATACATATTAATCATTCGGTAAACAAATGATTTTTCGTTGATGTATAAGCATTGTGTGATGAATACAAAATGTATTATAAAACGGTTGTGTATTGTATGTAGCTTTTTTTGGAAATAAACATAATTCTTATTTGTATTTAGTTTCTAAGTTTTGATTAGTTATGTTTGGCTATTAGTGTTTTGATTTCAGGAGAAAGTTTCCCGTTGAGGCCTCCGTCGGTGACCACCCTTACCTCCACCAGCTCTTCCATCACCTCTAGTCTGCCAGATACTGAGAGTGAGTCTACTTCTCGATATTATGGCTCGGACAGTTTAATTTTGAAACGCTTAAAATTAGGGATGGGTCGGTTGCATTTTTCATCGGTGCGGTTTTTTACAAAAACGGTTGTCGGTTGTCGGTTTTGGTTATTTTTCAAAGAACTTACCTACTAACTGTCTCGCCCATTCTTTAAATTTAAGTTTCTACCTAGATTCTGAAATTATGCCTAAAAAAAAACTTAAATTGATTATATACCGGTACCTTTAAATCCCTATTTCATACTTTGTTTCACTGGTTTACATAAATACTGCTGCAGAGACACTATGCAGGAGAGTTTGTTAAAATTCACAAGTAATGAAAGACAAATCAAATGAATTTAAACTAAATATTATGGGCCATTACAACATTAATTAATCACCTAGGCTTAAAACCTTGTTTAGCCAAATAATAACAAGTTAGCCTAGGGCAATAACGTAGTCTAAATAATATTTTAACTTAAACTGTTAATATGTTAAGGTTTAAGTTAGGGATGAGTTGATTTCAATTCTTTTGATTCTGATTCCGGTTCTGTTTCTTACAAATCGATTCTCGATTCCGATTCTATCGATTCCTAATAACAGTTTGAATAGCAAAGTAATAAGTTATTTAAAGACAATAAGTTAGTCAGTAATTGGTTTTCATTTAATAAATTAGAGACAATCGGTTGGTGATTATTTTCATTAATAAAATAAAATAAACTTATAAAAGTAAATAATAACAAAAAATAAGTTGAATAGCATGTTTATTTTTCATATAATTGTTATGTTTTAAGTTACATAAATCTCCCATGATACTTTTTGAAATTGGTTTCTTGTGTTATAAATAGGGGTCTGCGGTACCAACAATTTCAGATCGGTACGGTTCGGTACGGTAAAAGATTTTGTACCTCGGTTCTCGGTACAAATTCGGTACGGTACAATGTACCGTCATATATACTAATTTAGTTATTAATTTGAATGTATCATAAACAAATTATTGAGTAATAATTAAGGTCATATACAATTATTATTATTAATTTGATTAAACAAATAAATAACTATACTAAAGATAAAAATATTTTTAAAACCTGCATCTTCGGAGTATTAAATTTTAACATTGTTATTATTAGGTATTAATGCAAGTTCTTGAAATAATCATGAGAAATAAATTCAAAAATTACTTGAAAATCAATCAATTGCATAAGTTGCTAACTGATTAATTATATTGATTTCAATATAAATAAAAACTATTGGTTTAATTCATACAAACAACAAAAATCAAAGTTTTGTAAATACTATTCTTGTTGCATTGGGAGATTATTGTATCATTAATACAAAGTAAAATCAGATAACTTAAATAAAACTATGTATGATGTGAAACTAAAAGAAATTATAAATTAGAAAATTAAACCAATAAATACTGAAGATTAAAATCAAAATAATTCTAAAATTACTTAATTACATTACTAAATTCAAAATTGAAGTCCATAACAAATATTACAGTACATTTATTTAAACATATAAGTACCATGGAAAACTGAAAAATAAATAAATAAAGTAATAAAAGTAAGACAGTTTTATATAATGTTAATTTGCCTATATCATATTTGAAATAATTAGCTATTAACCTTATCAAAAAATAAATTTAGGTTATTGTTAATAATAAATTTTAGTTGAATTTGCCAAAACCACACAAGATAATCTAACATATAACAGATATATGTATGTACAAATTTCACAGCACAGTAAAAAATAACAAATTTATGCTACCATTTGAAATTTATCAAGTTAGTGGCTATTTTTGAAATAGTTTTCAACCATTTTTTAAACCTTTTTTAATATAATTTTAAAATTTAACTAGTATACTTCAATAACAATAATAATAATAATATATAATAAAAGCAGTTTAATTTGAAATCATAATGGAGAACGAAAGCGATTTAAAAGATAGTATTCCTTTTCTCACTCCAGGAATGATGTTGACAAACAACTGATTTACAGCCACTCACCCTAGGAATATTGTTGACAAACAACTGATTTACAGCTAATTACCTCCCTCCCCCCTTACCCCTCACGCCTTCCTAGTCTAAACCTTTCTTGTCTTCAAGGACATTTTTTGCGACCCT
Source organism: Allygus modestus (assembly GCA_963675035.1). Lineage (NCBI taxonomy): Eukaryota > Metazoa > Arthropoda > Insecta > Hemiptera > Cicadellidae > Allygus > Allygus modestus. The sequence continues at coordinate 355,178,214 of OY776112.1, forward strand.
ACCCAGCTACTCCCCACTCCCCTTGCACACCTTTCTTATCTCCATTCTCGTTCAGCTATAAATAACACCTGTCAACGTCTCTTTTCCTACGAGTTTTGGGGCTTGTTTTCCTTAAAGGAAATGACTAGTTATAAATAGGAGTCGGTCTTATTTAAACCACTTATTTTGTTAAACATTGTTTAGCTTATCTCTGTTTATTGTTTGAAGCAGTAAACTGTACCGTACCGAATCTGTACCGGGGTTATGTTCTGTACCGAACCGATGACGGTAATTAGTTGTGTACCGTACCGGTACCGTTTTTTCGGTGCACCGCAGACCCCTAGTTATAAAACAATCACTTTGGATGTTTACTGTTCTTAATTAGAGACATAATTTTGGAAAAATAATTAACCGATACAAATTAATTTGTAATGTTAAATTTAGGATTTTAAATTTTGTATATAAATTAGAAAGCAAAATTTGTAAAAAAATGTTTTAATGATTGTATATCTATGTTTTTAAATATACTGTAATTTTAAATTCCTACTTTAAATAAATTGAATGACAATACATTTTACTTTGTCTAGCAGTCGAAAAAGTTGGGAAAGTGGAGAATTTGAATAGAAAGAAGAAAGAAATAAAATGTCGGGAAAGAAGGAAATCAACATAGAAACGTTTAATAGTCGGGAAAATAATAAAACTGATAAACAGCGATTGTATTATCCATATCTCTTGAACTGAAAGTCACACAACTTTGATTGACATTTTATTTTATTTGTGGTAATCAGACGAAAAAATGAGCCGTCATTTGTCTTTGTACGGCAATTAGTTTCGGTTTTAGCATTTTGGACTAGGAATTGTTATCTCTTGAATAAATTAACGAGACCCTCGGCCGGAAACTGAACAATAGACCAGGTATTAAGAATGGGACAAAAAATGTAGGGTCGCTCGGCGACTCGGGCCACTAGCTTTGTTTACTTATCTGTTTTCCTCTTTCTCTTACATCCATAAATAGAACTCCTGTCAATTCTCCTTTCGTGTTAGTTGAGAGTTATTTTGGGACTGGAAAGGAAGTGATTAGTTGTCGGGAGGAGTCTTATTTCAACCACTTTTTTTTGTTAAACGTTGTTTAGCTTATTTCCAAAACGAGCACTTACTGACAGTGAAAAACCGAAACCGACATTAGACCATCGGTTCTCAGTTTCGTATTTTTGGAAAAAACCGGTAAAACCGACAACCGACTTTAACAACTGACACATCCCAACTTAAAATTGCTTCTGGCTTGTAAATACTCTAAACAAAACTAAATAAATTAACTAAATACTGTTTTAATGTTTTGTCAGGAAAAATTTGTTTTTCAATCTGTTAAGTGGTAAAGATAAAAAAAAATTGTTAATCAGCTTCAGTTGGACAAAAATGTATTTGAAAAAGTTGAAATTTGTATTTTCATATAACCGAGCCTGAAGTGCTTCTTTACTATCTAAACACACATTGTAATACAGCTGTTTTCTGTTGCGCTGTGACTTACTTTTCCGCTCGCTGCCGGAAAGAAACTGCCGAGTGATTGACGCTTTGAACCGAGTTAACTGACACGGTGTTTATAACTTCAATTTAGTGAATTAAGTAAAGATGGATGAAAGTGATATTTTTTATGTTGAGTGTGTTTAAAAATTGTAGTTGAAGGAAAAATTCTGTGTGTCATTCAAGTTTTTCTCAAGCGAGGAAGACTTTCTTTACGCTTAACACATAAGTCGGGGTGTGCGAGTAGTGATTTTGTTAATCGAGTCGAGTCGAGTCGAGTGGTGCCAATTATTTTTGAGTTTCGAGTATTTTCGAGCGAGTATTTGCCATCACTTGGTAGTTTAAAATAGTGTAATGGGATTTGGATACCACCCTAGATTTGATAATCTAAACATATCAATATTAAACACATCAATATTAAATGGCGAAATCGTTAGTTACGGCCGAAATTACGCGGTCCGATCGTCATTTTCGGGCGATTTCACATGATGCGTTCGCCTTTTGCGACCGTTACTACGCGTTTTGGCCGGTCACAATCGTTCGCGGTCGTCATTTTCGGCCGTTTTACGTTAGGCAATTGCCTTTTGCCGCCGTTACTACGTGTTTTGGCCGGTCGCAATCGTTAGCGATCGTCCGGAAATCGGCGGGAAATACTCGCTCGAACTTTCGAGTAGTTTTAAAAACTTCGAGTCGAGTTCGAGTATTAAAATACTCGGCCGAAAACTCAAAGTTTCGAGTACCCGCACACCCCTACACATAAGTAACAGTATGCTTTCACTTGATGTACTTACTTGTGAAGTTTGCCAGTGCACTAGAATTGCTTAGTAAGTTTGCCAGTGCACTAGAATTGCTTAGTAAGTTTGCCAGTGCACTAGAATTGCTTAGTAAGTTTGCTAGTGCACTAGAATTGCTTAGTAAGTTTGCCAGTGCACTAGAATTGCTTAGTAAGTTTGCCAGTGCACTAGAATTGCTTAGTAAGTTTGCCAGTGCACTAGAATTGCTTAGTAAGTTTGCTAGTGCACTAGAATTGCTTAGTAAGTTTGCCAGTGCACTAGAATTGCTTAGTAAGTTTGCCAGTGCACTAGAATTGCTTAGTAAGTTTGCCAGTGCACTAGAATTGCTTAGTAAGTTTGCCAGTGCACTAGAATTACTTAGTAAGTTTGCTAGTGCACTAGAATGCTTAGTAAGTTAAAAGGAAATTAGGTAGTTCTATTTATTTTTTTGTATAATTTAGTCAAAAATCCAGCTAACCTGTTGTCGTGATGTGTTGTGTTGGCAGAGCCGTTCGAAGAGCTGCACCTCACGGTCAACACGGACATGGCCACCATTGTGAGGGCGATGGCGAGACCCGACTCTGGCCTGGAGATTCGTGACAGGATGTGGCTCAAGATCACCATACCCAACGCTTTCATCGGTAAACTGACAAACATCACAGGCTAACGTACCCCGATGTTATATACCCTCTTAAGGTATACAACCGACGTGAAAATACTGGATTATTGTCTTCAGCTTTAAAATAATCCAAAAGGACGACTTCTGCTTCGGAAGACTTTAAAACGCTTTAATCACCAGGTTGAATTTACTGTCAAAAATATAATATAATTAAGTCTGTTATTAAAAAATTGTACATAAAACACAATATAGACAAACGAGTTTTCATGTGACATGCTGATATGAGGGAAGCGAATTTCCACGTAAAAACTTCAAGAAATCAAGTACCATGTTAAACATACTCATATAGACATGTGTATGAAAATTGGTTTAATCTTTTGGCTGTTCTGATTCTCCTGGTTTTATTTACCTACGATGCTGGAATTTCAGTTTTCTGAATTAAGGTTAGTATTCTGTCCAGACAGGATCCAAAGTAAATATTGGGGTACTAGGGGTGATAAAACTTCACCGAGATATGAAAACGGCCTTTTCTAATGTACCTCTAAAAAAAGTACTGTGTTAACGCAAGTTATATTTTCTTCTATAACTCATTGAATATATGTGCTATAATAATGAGAGGGGGCTCAACATTTTTGACAATTAACATTTTATTGTTTGATATGTATTGATATGGTGTTTGCAGGAGCGGATGTGGTGGACTGGCTGGACACGCATGTCGAGGGGTTTGTGGATCGCAGGGACGCTCGCAAGTATGCGTCCCAGATGCTCAAGGCCGGCTACATCCGTCACACAGTCAATAAAATCACCTTCTCTGAGCAGTGCTACTACATCTTCGGCGAACTGCTCACTTCAGGTTCAGAATATACAGCTCTTGAAGGTTTTATGTTTTTTTAATATTTTACCTACTTTAAAATTTTATATTTAGTTTTAATTTTTACCAGTAAGGCTCTTTTATTATTTACCGATGCACTACCTATCTAAAAGATTGTCTGTAAGTATCAGTTGTGATCGTATTCATACCGCACAGAGTCTTATTATTCAAACTAATTGGAACCGAGTGTAATTTGGATGATTATAGTGAAAAGCTTACTACCATTAAAACATTACAGTAAACCTAAAACATATAGATCGATGGCGAATATAGATAATATTTTTGGGGGGGTCAAGACCGTTAATAAGTTATTACAGTGGAACCTCAATAACTCAAGCCTCAATAGGTCAAATTCCTTGATAACTCGAATTTTTGTCATTCCCCTTGAACTTGCATACTTAATGCTATGTTATTTTACCTCTATAAGTCGAAGGGTTAACAGGAAACACCTCGATAACTCGAATTTTTGCAGTATTCTTAGCCTGTCGCCGCACCTCTAAAAGTCAAGTTTTAGCTATAGAACCTCTATAACTCAAATATGTACAGTTGCCGTACCTCCATAAGTCAAAGTATTGACTAGAGAACCTCTGTAAGTTGAAGTTGTTCACCAAAGCTCCAACTCCACGACAATTCCAACCTTCCCTCCCCACTAATTCTCTTTCCCGGGTGCTCCTGGTGTCGGTAAAACAACCAACAAATATATGTTGATGAGCAACACGCATATCAAACACACTTATCCTCACGCACAGGTTTCACCTATGTGAGGATTTCATAAATAAGGTACAGTCTCATATTGATGTAAATTATATATTTTTTTTTAATAAAATGGTTTTGATTTTACTAGATTTGTGTTCCGAGTCGTTAGTTAGCCTGAGTTCAGAGGTTCTGGATGTAGTACGTGAAACGTAATTTTTAGGTTGTTTTTACGAAGTGTTTGCACTTTGGTAAAATGTGTTGGCAAAACTCTACCCCATAAGAATTTCAAGACTATTTGAGGCTATTGACACAGGAAATAAAAACAGTGACATCGGGAAGCAGTTTGGAATACCAGTGAACACTGTCGACAATTTTAAAACAAAAAAGTGTCGTACTGCTTCACCCTAATTCCAACAATGCTCTGCAATTTTATTTGTTATCATGTTTTGTTCCCTTTTAGTTTTGCAAATTATTTTAATAGCCTACAGTACATTTATGTTCAGCTAAATGAAATTGATACGTAGTTGTTCAGAACTGACTTCCGTAAGGGAAAGAGATTTGTTTTGGGTAATAAGAAGTGAGCAAAAAAGTCTAGAAAATATACAGGAAGTGGTCAAATGGGCAAACCATCTCCAAAATACCAAACTGTGAGTCATTATTTGTTTACTTTCCTTCTCTACGATATTTTCACTGAAGGAAGTATTTCGTCCTCTACTACATTACCAAATACGAAGAACCTCATATACGAACTACGTTACCTGGTTGGTTGTGAAGAAGATTTACATTATACTTCCGGGCTTATTTTACACATTTAAAATTGTTCAAATCTGTTTTAATTTTAATAATAATAATTATTCGGTATGATTATTTTTGATACATAGCTCGAACTTATGTAAGAATTATACCTTTCCATGATCCATCTGTTGTATTACCGTGACCATCAATAAGTCGGAAGTCTGTGGAAAATCACCTTGATAAGTCGAACCTCGATATTTCGAAATATTCGATAACTCGAAATTTTGCCGTTCCCCCTGAGGTTTGAGTTATCGAGGTTCCACTGTAGTAAAGTAGTGACGCATCACACTTGATGTTTTACATTAGTTTTGGTGGCCGAATTTAGAGGGTAAATTAGCGCTAATTTTTTTTAATGTTATTATTTCAAAAGAATTTAAGCAAAGTGAATGATTGACAACGCACAAAAATGGTATATTTAGGATTTATATAATTAACAGTAGAGTGAATACATATAAAAATGAGCTTTACTTAGTATATTGACACAGTACTATGGTACATCAGAGATAATCCGACCGAACAGCAAACAATGCTGAAGGCTGCACTGCTGAACTGTACATTACTGCCGGTGGAGGTGAGTGCCTCTAGCGGCAATCACCTGTAGTTCACACGTTGCCTGCTAAAAATTAATTAAATTAATCATAGCAAATGCAAAAAAGTTTGAAAACTGACTTTAAAACTATGCCAAAACATCAAAAACAGCTTGAATATAAGTCTAGACGCAATATTTCCGGTACAGCCACGACGTCACACCCTGCACTCGTATCCGAATGGGCCGCTCCTGGTGCCAGTTCACTGATATGTCTGATGTAATACACTGACATAAAGCACATTCAAAAACATGTTTTCCTAAATAAAAAGCACGAAAAAAGTTCTTTCAATATCACAAAATTACTCATTTACAGAATAAAAAATAAATTATTTTACTGAAGTACCCGGCGACCATGTCGTCGTCCTCACTCTCGGAGGGTGACGGTTCTTCTAATTTACTACGGTACATACAAAAAAGAAACACACACGATGAGAGGAAAACATTAAAACCGAGGTGGGACTTAAAAGTTACACACTAATCAAAAGATGAGGAACTTTCAAGTGCGTGACTACTAATGCATGTCCTGTGTTGCAGCCATGTCGTCGCTGAAGCTAGACGACTGTGTGAGTGTGGACAGGGACACGGTAGGCCCACTGCCCCACCCCGGGTGGCCGTCACACATGCCCTACAGCGGCACCTACATGCCTCACGCACACGCGCCCATGCCCTTCAACTACACCACGGAAACGCCTCTGTACGGCTTCAATAGGGATGACAGTTTACACAGCGGATCGGGTAAGCCGATGGAAGTAACTATGTGGGATTCAGACTGTGCGATTACAAATCATTTTTTGTTTTCTCGCCTTAATAATAAAAGAGAAAGTAAACTAGCCTTCATAACTCATTGTCCTTCCGGTTTTCCTGTACCTGCTGTACTAAAAAAGAATCCATATTATTTGACCGTTCATATCCTAATCGGGATTTGATTCTTCATCGGTATGAAGCTGTTTAAGAGTAACTCGATCCACTTCTTTATTAGCATTTTTGGATTTATTGGAAGATAGTTCAAAATGTTTGGAAAAACAATCGATGTTGTGCTATACCGAAACACCTAACGACAAATCCACACCAAACACAACCTCAAAACAATAACACACATGATTATTTTTATTTTGGTAAGTTGGGAAAATTATAGACAGCTAGCTTACCTGAAGAGAATAAAACAGGTGTAGCACAGGAGATACATAAAAAACACACAAAAAACACTTGATATTTCGCCCCTCTTGGGGACTTCATCAGAAGAGAATTTGATTCTCTTCTCTTCTGATGAAGTCCCCTAGAGGGACGAAATATCAAGTGTTTTTTGTGTGTTTTTTATGTGTCTCCTGTGCTACACATGTTTTATTCTCTTCAGGTAAGCTAGCTGTCTATCATTTTCCCAACTTACCAAATTCTAACAGCCTAGAGCTTTTCCAAATGAACCTAACCTTACAATTTTTTTTATTTATTACTTATGCGTCACACCTCAAGTTAGGCAACCGGTGAGTTAAAAAATGTTGTTTTACAATTGAAAAACATTGGTGAAAAATACTAGATATGTTATGATGTTTGATTTATTACAAGTTTCCCCCTGAAAAGATAACACTTACCCAGTGAGTCGTCATAAATCATTTATTCGACATTGCAGTCTACTACTGTAACATGACAGCGATGTGTGTTGCAGGCAGTAGCAACGGTTCTGAGCACTCTCGAGTGTGCGCCCCGCCACGCACAAGAGTGGGGGAAACTCTGCCAGTGAGAGCGGGGTTAACATTGCAGTCTACTACTGTAACATGACAGCGATGTGTGTTGCAGGCAGCAGCAACGGTTCTGAGCACTCGAGTGTGCGCCTCCGCCACGCACAAGAGCGGGGGCAAATCTGCCTGTGAGAGCGGGGTCGAAATTGCAGTCTACTACTGTAACATGACAGCGCTGTGTGTTGCAGGCAGCAGCAACGGTTCTGAGCACTCTCGAGTGTACGTCCCGCCACGCACAAGAGTGGGGGAAACTCTGCCAGTGAGAGCGGGGTCAACATTGCAGTCTACTACTGTAACATGACAGCGATGTGTGTTGCAGGCAGCAGCAACGGTTCTGAGCACTCGAGTGTGCGCCTCTGCTACACACAAGAGCGGGGGCAGCTCCGCCAGTGAGAGTGGAGTCGACATTGTAGTCTACTACTGTAACATGACAGCGATGTGTGTTGCAGGCAGTAGCAACGGTTCTGAGCACTCAAGTGTGCGCCCCGCCACGCACAAGAGTGGGGGCAACTCTGCCAGTGAGAGCGGGGTCGACATTGCAGTCTACTACTCTAACATGACAGCGATGTGTGTTGCAGGCAGCAGCAACGGTTCTGAGCACTCTCGAGTGTGCGTCCCGCCACGCACAAGAGTGGGGGCAACTCTGCCAGTGAGAGCGGGGTCAACATTGCAGTCTACTACTGTAACATGACAGCGATGTGTGTTGCAGGCAGCAGCAACGGTTCTGAGCACTCGAGTGTGCGCCTCTGCTACACACAAGAGCGGGGGCAGCTCCGCCAGTGAGAGTGGAGTCGACATTGTAGTCTACTACTGTAACATGACAGCGATGTGTGTTGCAGGCAGTAGCAACGGTTCTGAGCACTCAAGTGTGCGCCCCGCCACGCACAAGAGTGGGGGCAACTCTGCCAGTGAGAGCGGGGTCGACATTGCAGTCTACTACTCTAACATGACAGCGATGTGTGTTGCAGGCAGCAGCAACGGTTCTGAGCACTCGAGTGTGCATCCCGCCACGCACAAGAGTGGGGGCAACTCTGCCAGTGAGAGCGGGGTCAACATTGCAGTCTACTACTGTAACATGACAGCGATGTGTGTTGCAGGCAGCAGCAACGGTTCTGAGCACTCGAGTGTGCGCCTCTGCTACACACAAAAGCGGGGGCAGCTCCGCCAGTGAGAGTGGAGTCGACATTGTAGTCTACTACTGTAACATGACAGCGATGTGTGTTGCAGGCAGTAGCAACAGTTCTGAGCACTCAAGTGTGCGCCCCGCCACGCACAAGAGTGGGGGCAACTCTGCCAGTGAGAGTGGGTTTGACATTGCAGTCTACTACTGTAACATGACAGCGATGTGTGTTGCAGGCAGCAGCAACGGTTCTGAGCACTCTCGAGTGTGTGGCTCCGCTACGCACAAAAGCGGGGGCAGCTCCGCCAGTGAGAGTGGGGTCGACATTGCAGTCTACTACTGTAACATGACAGCGATGTGTGTTGCAGGCAGCAGCAACGGTTCAGAGCACTCTCGGGTGTGCGCCCTGCCACGCACAAGAGCGGGGGCAACTCTGCCAGTGAGAGCGGGGTCGACATTGCAGTCTAATACTGTACCATGACAGCGATGTGTGTTGTAGGCAGCAGCAACGGTTCTGAGCACTCGAGTGTGCGCCCTGCCACGCACAATAGCGGGGGCAAATCTGCCAGTGAGAGCGGGGTCGACATTGCAGTCTACTACTGTAACATGACAGCGATGTGTGTTGCAGGCAGCAGCAACGGTTCTGAGCACTCTCGAGTGTGCGCCTCTGCAACGCACAAGAGCGGGGGCAGCTCCGCCAGTGAGAGTGGGGTCGACATTGCAGTCGACTGCTGTAACATGACAGCGATGTGTGTTGCAGGCAGCAGCAACGGTTCTGAGCACTCTCGAGTGTGCGCCCCCGCCACGCACAAGAGCGAGGGCAGCTCCGCCAGTGAGAGCGGGGTCGACATTGCAGTCTACTACTGTAACATGACAGTGATATGTGTTGTAGGCAGCAGCAACGGTTCTGATCACTCGAGTGTGCGCCCCGCCACGCACAAGAGTGGGGGCAACTCTGCCAGTGAGAGCGGGGTCGACATTGCAGACTTCTACTGTAACATGACAGCGATGTGTGTTGCATGGAGCAGCAACGGTTCTGAGCACTCTCGAGTGTGCGCCTCTACTACACACAAGAGCGGGGGCAGCTCCGCCAGTGAGAGTGGGGTCGACATTGCAGTCGACTACTGTAACATGACAGCGATGTGTGTTGCAGGCAGCAGCAACGGTTCTGAGCACTCTCGAGTGTGCGCCCCCGCCACGCACAAGAGCAGGGGCAACTCTGCCAGTGAGAGTGGGGTCGACATTGCAGTCTACTGCTGTAACATGACAGCGATGTGTGTTGCAGGCAGCAGCAACGGTTCTGAGCACTCTCGAGTGTGCGCCCCCGCCACGCACAAGAGCGGGGGCAGCTCCGCCAGTGAGAGCGGGGTTGACATTCCCCACAAGAACAACAACCCCCACAGTCGCAGCGGGGGCAGTAGGAGCAGTGGGTCTTCTGTTGCCACAGCGACCACCTCCCCCCAGCCCCCACCACCTCACCCCCCTGCCCCTGCCAACGCGGATAACGACCTCTCCGCGAGCCGACAGTCCTTCCGCATGGCTATGGGCAACCCCTGTGAGTTCTTTGTTGATGTTATGTAAGAGTGTGCGAGCTGTTAAATGTCATTCCGTACACTTTTTTTGTATTTGCAACAGATTTTTCTAATACACTGATCGTTACAAATCATCCTCAAATGTCCTTTCAAAACTTTTTCCATGTCAAAATTTACATCTCGTGCAAAAGATGAATTGCCAGTTGCGCTAAATAAATAAATAGTTATTAACTTTTTCTTTTTCTTTATGCTGTACAAGTATCAATATTATTAAATAACTTCTCCTGTGTAAAAAATTGAAACATTTTCTGAAATATTTTGATTATTTTTAATTGTGTTTTTAACTCACTCTAATTGGTAAAGCTCACACATTCTTGACCACTATGTATTTATTTCTGTCAATGAAAAGCTTTGAAATCGATTATATTTTGTACGATGACCGTATTTATGTATTTTAAGTAGGGGTGTGCGAGTAGGGTTATTTTAATCGAGTCGAGTCAAGTCGAGTAGTGCCAATTATTTTTGAGTTTTGAGTATTTTCGAGCGAGTATTTGCAAGCGAGTTGGTAGTTTAAAACAGTGTAATAGAATTTGGATACCACCCTAGATTTGATAATCTAAACATGGCTTCTAACTAATACATGTGTAGCAATACAAAGTTTTGGCCAGTACAATCAAACTGGATTACGTATTGACAAACAAAACACGGTTTGACATTCGTTTCCGGCCGATGAAACAGGAACTGGTTGTCAATTAGCCAATTTCACCTGGTCCAGACATCACTTATAATCAATATTAAATGACGAAATCGTTAGTCACGGCCGAAATTACGCGGTTCGATTGTCATTTTCGGCCGATTTTACGTGATGCGATCGCCTTTTGCGGCCGTTAATACGCGTTTTGGCCGGTCGCAATCGTTCGCGGTCGTCATATTCGGCCGATTTTACCTGATACGATTGTCTTTTGCGGGCGTTACTACGCGTTTTGGCCGGTTCCAATACGCGTTTTGGCCGGTTCCAATCATTCGCGGTCGTAATTTTCGGCCGATTTTACGTGATGCGATCGCCTTTTGCGGCCGTTACTACGCGTTTTGGCCGGTTGCAGTCGTTTGCGGTCGTCATTTTCGGCCGATTTTATGTGATGCGATTGCCTTCTGCGGCCGTTACTGTGATGCGATTGCCTTTTGCGGCCGTTACTACGCGTTTTGCCCGGTCGCAGTCATTAGCAATCGTCCGGAAATCGGCGGGAAATACTCGCTCGTACTTTCGAGTAGTTTTCAAAGCTTCGATTCGAGTTCGAGTATTAAAATACTTGGCCGAAAACTCGAAAAGTTTCGAGTACTCGCACACCCCTAATTTTAAGAAACAGGGATGATTGTATCTCCCGACTGGCGTGTAGTGGTCAGTGTCGAATATCTTGTTGTCTTGTGTTAGAGTAGGTTGTTAGTCGAGAACTACATATGCTACTTGTTATCCAGAATGATTTGTTAAATCTGCATGCTAAAACTTATAATCTATTTCAACGTGTGCTTATTTTTGTACACTTTGTATGTTTATATTTTTGTATGAAATTATTTTTGTTATTGTTAAAATAGGCCTTGATATCCTTTCATTTGCTTGTGAAATCAGGTTTGTGACTGTTGTAACTTTTTAATACTTTATTTATGATTTATCTTTAAACAAGCAAAATTGATTCTATTTCTACTAGGATTTGCCCTTGGTGAGTTTGTAATTGTAAACTCAGACCTAATCGCATGGCACTACATAATGACTGTTTTATCCACACAATAATACTTTTTAAATTGTTATAGCTCAATTAATAATAAAAATAGTTAAGTTAATATTGGCAGGGAGTTAAACTGTCGTGAGTTTGTGTTAATTGGTTTTATTCTCGGTCTCACATATCTGTTGTCCAAATTCATTGTTATAAACAAAATAAGGTACTCACTAGGTCCTAACTTGTATGTCAAATAGAGCCTTTAACCTTTAAATAGAGCCTTTAACCTTTAAATAGAGCCTGTAACCTTTAAATAGAGCCTTTAGAACCTTTAATTAATAGTTAAATAAATTCGTGCTTAAGTTGGGCTATTTCAATACTTCGACTCCCAAGTTTTGAAAAATACTAAAAAGCTCGAGTGAGTCGTCGATCTCCGAAAGATCGCGAACGATTGGGAACTGCTAAGTTAACAAACTGCGAACTGCTATTTTAACGGCTGTAAATGATGACAAAAACATACTATCGGAGAAAAACTACAATTGGACCATGTAATTTCAGCCTAAAATGGCAACAGAGCCACATGATATCGGATATAGTTTGTCATGACACATATATCTGCCTGACATGACGACTGGACCATATTATTTTATCGGCAGTAAATGACACCGGAAAACATAATACCGTCCAAAAATTACAACCAGACTACGCTAGATCAGCCGTGTAAATAACAATTTGGTCATGTAATATTGATAATAAACTATATATGATTGGATAAGTGATACCGTAAAGGCCAAATGGCAGCCGTGTTTTGCCGGCCGAAAACTACAGCCAAACCGTGATTTGTTTTTCAATACAGATTTCATTTTGATTGTACTAGCCAAAAATGTGTATTGATACTAATATATTAGTTATTTCAGTACAGGGAAAATATGGGATACAGCTAACTCACCTTGAAAAAGATAGGATACATCTAACACACCTTGAAAAAGATAGGATACAGCTGACTCACCTTGAAAAAGATGGATACAGCTAACTCACCTTGAAAAAGATAGGATACAGCTAACTCACCTTGAAAAAGATAGGATACTGCTAACTCACCTTGAAAAAGATAGGATACAGCTAACTCACCTTGAAAAAGATAGGATACAGCTAACTCACCTTGAAAAAGATAGGATACAGCTAACTCACCTTGAAAAAGATAGGATACAGCTAACTCACCTTGAAAAGATAGGATGCAGCTAACTCACCTTGAAAAAGATAGGATACAGCTAACTCACCTTGAAAAGATAGGATACAGCTAACTCACCTTGAAAAAGATAGGATACAGCTAACTCACCTTGAAAAAGTACCGATGAGTGAAAGAACACATCAAAATAAAAGGTAATATTCTGGCTATACTTTGTAGCAATTATAACACTTAAAGATAACCTATAGTGTGTTCTTTCACTCATCAGTACTTTTTCAAGGTGAGTTAGCTGTATCCTATCTTGTTCCCTCTTTACTGAAATGTTGAAGCCTTGTGCTTTTCCTAAAAACCTAACTAATTAGTTAGAAACCATTATTAGACTATCAAATTATACCTGGAGTGGTATCCAAATTCCATTACACCATTTGAAACAACCGACAACATTGTAAAGTTGGTGGCAAATACTCGCTTGAAAATACTAAAAACTCGAGAATAATTGGCACAAGTAGACTCAACTTGATCTAGGAAATCACTACTCGCACACCCCTAATAATCGGTATAACATTTAGTAAAATCTTTAAAAAGTATTCCTTTTCTCTATTTAAAAAGGTTTGTGGTACACGTTTGTCAGCATCTGTTTTGCAATCACACAAAACTTCATCTACCGATTCCACGGCTGATATTAATTTTTGAAAAATCACTCAGGACTCTGCCCCATGGATCTTTAAAGTTTGAATGTTAAGTTTTTTGTATTTTGATTTGTTCAATGATTACCATTACAACAGTAAATAGTATGTTACAATCCCTGAACTCACAAATTTGTATTATTTAAAAAATCACTTTTAAATTCTCGTGTGAAGAACAAAACAGAGTTTAGTTTAACATTGAGCTCATTACAATTATCGTGTATCTTAAAGTCAACTGGCTGGGGTTAGAGAGGCCAGATCAATTCTGAGCAAATATAGAACATTTTGTGACGTCGGATACTGGTCTAGGTGTATTATTATTGGGCTATTGACTATTAATGCTTTATGACAAAAGGTCAAAATTAGATAGCAACCAATCCATTCCCTAGGGGTTTTGGACTGTTCCTTATTTAATCGTAATAAATGTCATTCCTCAGAAACTGTAACCTCTTCGGTTCTCCCATATGTACGGGCAGGGTATAACTGGCCTTTTACAGGGTTTGTACAACATTTTTCATGTGGAATTCCTGACATTTTCCTTTCAAAATGTCTTACGTAAAGCCTTAACCCATTAACGTAGTAATTATATTCCATTCGCAATGGCCGATAACGGGATTTGATTGGTGCTGCACTCTAGTAGCAAAGTCTGCAACTAATGGCTGCGGGCAACTACGGTTCTCTCCGCTAGGGGCGCAGACTGACTATATAAACCTAAATAACGCCGCCAGGCCACTGGTCGTGGAAACACCGTGGCCAGGTGTTGATACGAACTTTGTGGGTTCGAATCCCGCACACGACCAAAACTGACCAGTCGTTCAACTCTCAGTGAGTTAACCGGTTTGTGGCAGCGTTGGTGGGAGGGCCCAAGTAAAATAAACGGTGGCAGGCTTGCTTGGAAGTTGACGGGATTGGTTAATTCTTTGTGAGTTGCACATGGTCAACACTCATTTTGTTGCTTTTTACTTACGTCTACTGTGTGTGTGCCAATGAACTCTCTAAACTGAAAGAAAACAATATTTTAATTAAAATACATTAATAATCCATTTGAAAAGACCAATTTTATATTCCATTTGACAGGGTTAAAAAATGACAAGTAAGGAATGAGACGAGCTCGTATGTCTACGCCAACGGGTTAAAACTTGAATAACTAATTCAGTAATGATCATATATTAAAACTAATTAATAATAAAATATACAGCATGGGATTGTGGCTTGTACCTTAGGTCGCCCAAGTTTTATTATTTATTTTTCATATGATCTTTTTGTTTGTACATATTTATAATTTGATATTTCGTTTTTGCTTGTATCGTCGAATACTGCTGCATCCATTGCTTGAGTTAGATTTGTTGCTTAAACACAAATACGAAGAAGCAACACATTTGTAAAAACTAAGTTTAAAATTATCGCTTTATATTTTCGTCACGGTTATATTGTGTGGTGTTATTTAAATATTTTGCTATAAAGGATTTTTCCATTTTGCTGCATTTGTACACTTAAAGACTTTTAAAATCGATGAGTGTAAGGTCTATTCAATCAAAACTTTATTTATTGAAAGTACAAAGTACATTTTGAATGGTGTCAAATACAATAAGTACACTTTATATAAATACTTTGAACAATATGCAGACTTTTACAAAATCATTGAAATTCCCCATTGTTAAGCACATAGCCCCCTCATACTTTGGTGTAATCGATGGTTTCCTCGACTTGGAAATGTTATCAATCTTGAGCTTGTATTTGAGTGTAATGTTTATTATTGATAATACAACTTCAATTTTTGTTAAATCCCAGTTTGCAATCCATAATATGGAAATATTTGTGCTCAAAACCTTTCACCAACCAGGAATTAATGCAATTTTAAAATATGGGTTAAGCGATGAACAATAAACAAAAGTCATTATTTACAAATAATTAAATTATTCATATAAATGGTAATGAATTTAGAACAAAATCTGTGTATTACTATTTTTTAAATGTTCTTAAATTAGTACTTATAGAAAACATTTAAATTCAAAATGATTTGCATAAACAAAATTTCCTATTTGAAATGACATACGTAAAGTATGGGTACTCTGGCTGTGTTCGATTTCGATGTGACTGAAGACCTTCTGTTGCAGCCAGCTGACTGAGAAGGGACTGAGTTTATACGTATGTATACGACCGACCGGACTCTCTACGTTGATGTTCTATGTCTTTCGTCTTTGTTTCTGTAATGCGTTGCAAACTGTAATTTGCTCATATCTATCCGATCTGTGAAACTATTATTTGTAACTGTCGATTTCAGTTTATACGTCACTGTAGTCACGGTGCATTAAAAAATTCGTAAACGTTAGCAACTTTAAAAAATCATCAGTTTAAAACTTTTCTCGGTTAATTAAAAGAGATGCATTTCATTATAAATACCAGTATTTTAAGTTTTTAGGCCAACAAGTATATTTAAATTGCTGAACCTATTGTACGAATCAGCACTGTTACTTTAATGTGAATCCTCTTATTGGAAAAAATTCAGACTGTCATAACAAATATATAAACAAACGATGAATTAACAATTGGTCTTTATTCGCCAATCCGAATTCTGCCATCCTTTAAGTACCGGTAGTACATGAATATATTCTTTCACACTGGACAAAAAATACACGAATAGATTTAACATTGAGTTTTTGAAAATGATACAAGAAGATTTTAATTTGTTTAATGTTGGGGAATTGACTGTGGCAAATTAATGAGAATGCTATATTTTTCACATTATTGTCAGTTCACTCGTACACCATGAATAAACATATTTGTTATGAAGAAAACATAAGCTTGATAAAAGACAAGGATAGTTAATTGTATATATAGTCTGTCTTGGCCTAATATGTTGTAGGTGTTACCTGGAGTTATTTGAACTAATTTTTTGAGTTTAAGCAAAGTTTTTAGTATATCTAAAGGAAAAGTAGCAATGATTTGTAAAATATACAACAAATCTTTGTTTTTATAGTATGAAACTTAATAAGCTCAGAGAAGTGCCATATTGACTTTTTGTACTAAAATAAGAGTAAAAACCTAAATAATGTCTATGGCCAAGTTCGAATTTGGAATTTGTATTTAAAATAGTTTTGAATTTGGTTTTTGTATTTGGCTACAAAGGTTATTGGCTAGGCATTGTTATTCAGTAAGTTGAAGACAGCAAAGCTAATTTACTCGTTGAAGGCAATTCCGAAGTAACATTGCATATCGTTGTCAAAATCACATTGGACCATCTTAAATTAAATTACAAATTAAATAAACAAAGTTAAACAAAATTCATAGAATTTGTTTAACTGTCAATCGAAATGTAAATTGTTCAGTCCCTTTATTTGTTTTCTCCACATGCAATAAAGTGTTAGTTTATAGCACTTATAGTGGCTACAAACCTTTGAGATAATAAGAAGGATCTATTTTCTATTTCGGATCATCTCTGTTATCGTTACAAAGTGTTTAGTATTTTTTGAATTGTTTTAAACTAATGGCATCAGAAGTACATTGAAAAATCTTTTCAACAACAGAGGGGTTTAGATAATATAAAATAAGACCGATATTAATATAAATATGATAAGCGAGTTTATTACCAATCCTCAAGATGACAGTAATACCTTAAATGAAATTGTTGTGACAGCTGTGGATCGGTTGATATTACCAAACATTTCAGATCACTTCTCAAGTAAAACTCAACAATATTCACCACCAACTGGACCGTTGTTTAGATTTGAACCAATCTCTAAACTGGAACTGGAAAAAGTAAAGATGTCAATGAAGGACAAATATTCCTGTGGTTATGATGAAATCCCAATTAATATAATTAAAAAATCACTTCAAATCATTTTAGAACCTTTTGCACACATACCTTAACTCTTCTACTATATCTGAGATTTTCCCAGATAAGTTGACAATTGCAAGGGTAATTCCTCTTTTTAAAAAAGGTGACCGTACTGTCAATAACATAATACGGGTCATCATGTTATTGACCCATATCAATGGTTCCTGTTTTTTCCAAACATTCTGAGCGTGTAGTATACAACCAATTTTCTAAATATCTGGAAATAAACAATTTATTTTGAAAGTCAACAGCATGGTTTTAGGACAGCAAAGTCATCAGATACAGCTGGTGTAGAATGTATACAATCCATAATTAACTCTGTGGGCAGAAAACAAAGAGTATCATGTGCATTTGACAGTGTGATTGACAGTAAGTTACTAATAACATTAAATCTTGGGGTTGTTGTTGGCGGATTAGGAAACCCCAGCTTTGCTGCTAGTCACCTCTTCCACAAGCGGGAATATTGCGAAGGTTACCGGAAAGATAGGATATAGCAGGAAAGGAAAGGGTGGGAAGGGACGGCAGCCAAATCGACCCCTCAAGAGGGCCAATTCCCGTGCCCCTGTGACAGCTGGGATGAGGCTCTCAACAGGGGACCCTCATTTTGCCCTCCAACAGGTCAACTCAACTGACAGGGTATCCATGTACAACAGCCAGGGACCATTCATTCTCAGGTTGGCAGGAGGGACCAAACCCGGAGACTCTGTCCCTAGCTGCTGCAAATGGAGGGACCAAAGGTGAAGGGGAAGTTAGTCATAATGGACAGCCAAAAGACTTACCATATGTAATGACAACTTCATTCGCTGTACCCAATGTCAGCCTCAAAACTGATATAGACCAGTCTTAAGGTAGTCCTGGGACAAATCTTGGGGTAAAAGATAAAGAAATTACATGGTTTAAATCTTAGTACCTGGTGGGCCGAGCTTTGCTCCGGGGAAGGCCAGTTAGTTTGTTTAGATGACTTGTAATAATATTTCACCACTTCTCCCTACTGATAATCAGATATGTATAACTCATTTGCCTCTTTTATTCATTTTAAGGTCACTCCAGTTGTTATTTATAGCTCAATGTCCCTTTGATTTATTTTAATACCCGTATATATGCAATCTTCACTGAAATATTTTAATCTCTGCTCTCAGGAAACCACATGTTAATAATCATAAAAAACATGAGTATTACTTTGACAGTTGCCTGGTTGATTATGAACAGCTGTTACAATTCTTTTGTTTTGATTTGAAACTCCATAAGCCCAATGTTAATTTTTTAACTTTTCAATTTTGTTTTTTAACATTATTTGATTTTTACTGGGGATGAGACCTGTCTAGAACATATTTTTATTCCAGAACTTAGTTATTTCCAAAATTTGAAGGGAATCCTCGGAGGTGTTTTCGAGATAATTGTGCAACCAACCAACCAATCAAGCAAGCAATCATTGCTCGTATAAGAGTATAGTATTTAACAAAAAGGCAGCAATCCATTGAACTGGAGCATGTCTTGCACCACTTTATATCAAAATCCAAAATAAAATACATAACTAAAATATGCTCACAGTTGCAAACTTTAAAACATGCTGTACCCCAGGGATATATTTTGGGTCCATTACTGTTCTATGCTATTTAAAAGGTCTTCCTGGGGCACCTCATTCCTTGCAAGAGAAAAACAGCACCACATGTATTTATTATGCTGATTCTAATATTATTTTTTCAGAGAAATCACAGGAGGAAATCAATATCTCGTCTTTGATCGGCTTAACAAAGGTTAAGGATTTTGTTGACAGTAGAAATCTTCTTCTAAATTCAAGTAAATCAAACTTTATATTTTTTTTACTAAAATAATAAGACATAAAATTTCGCCAAACATTTTTATAGATGAAGATGCTCTAAATCAAGTTCAACATACTAAATTTCTAGATTGATAATAGATGAATATTTGAGTTGGGATTATCATTTAACTTATGTTTTTAATTGCTCTGAAACAGATGTCAAAATACTGTAGCCTAGAAACATTAAAAACTATATATTGAACCATGATTCATTCCCACTTGTCATGTGGAATTTGCATTTATGGAGCTACCACAAAACATGATTTGAATAGATTATTATTACTGAATCAGAAAAGATCAATTAGAATCATGCTAAGACTTAATAAAAGCACTGACTCTGTGAAACAAATATTTGCTGATTTAGGAATTTTAACCGTCTGGCTTGATTATTATTGTTTATTACGTTAAATAATTTTTTGATTCGTTGTTACATTCCTACAACACATATCCAAATCGTAAAGTTGACCAGCACAATTTAGAATTTTTTTAAAAGAAAAGTACCTATTTAGGTATCAAGTTTCTCCATCACTTCCCTAATGCAATTACATTCAACAAACAACTAATAGACTAATTGTTAAAGTTTCCTCTCTACTCTTTTGATGAGTTTTTTCAAGTCCGCCACAACTGATCCAACAGCTGAAAATTTGTTTATTTTATTTTATCGATTTATGTATGTTTTTGTTTTTTTCCTATAAACATGCAATATTATCTTTATGAATATTATAATGTAATTTAGCTACAATTTAGCATAGTAAAAGTGAGATCACAATTCTTGTACCGTGTACAATTCATGAATAAAGTTGTTTCGATTTGATTTGAGATAGTTTTTGCATTTTAAACAATTGTGTTGTGGATATTTTTCAGTTCATTCCTTGATTGAGGACAGGGTATTTACTAACTTTTGTATTAAGTGTAATAAATGTTTTATACTATGAAATGTAGAATTAATGTATAGAAAAACGAGCTTTTGAGTGTGACTCATACCGGTTTAAAGAGTTGTATAGAATCAAATTTATAGTGAAGGGCAAAGTATTTTACAATAGTGTGTATCTTGCGCACTTTGATGACTCGAATGTGTAAATTATTAATTCTCTTGCGTATTGTGATAAAGTTAAGATAAGTAATCGATTTTATAAGGTACTGAAAATAACTATTCTTTAAAGGATATGCATTTATATTGTATCATTTTGAAATTCAGTTTGTACCACATATGTTAAAATATCTGTTTTTACAAAATTTATCGTTCTGGTTTTATTCAATACTAATTACAATGCTAGTTTTTGTTTTAAAATTTTACAAATTGTTTTTTATATTTAAGAACAAAAACCGACTTTAAACTTTTGTAATAATTCCTATAGTTTTAATTATTTTTATATATATACATTTGTATTTATATGTAAGTATGAATTAGGTTTACTTATCATGTACTCTGACGTGCCACAGTGTTTTACTAAAGTCGTGGTCACAACACAAGCACAACTTCGTGCCGTAATCCAGTTACTTTCAAGTAGTCAGCCTACGCTCAAATATGATCGCTTGTTCGATCTTTTTGTCGCAGTAGTTATTTATATCCTAACCTATTTAGTTATTAGTCTTATTCTATATTTTATTTACAGTTACTTCAATTACTGTGCTCCTATTTTATTAATGTTGTGTTATGTTGTTATTATTTTATAATAAGTTTAATTGTGTAAAGTACAAGGTTGTAAATAAATTTAACATTTTTCGATGCAGTGTTTTTTATTTGTGCCGCTCCTGGTGGTTAAATTAGTAGGTTATTCTCAGAAATTATTACTTGACACAGGGAAATACCCTAAAGCCATATACTAAATGTCTCAGTTTCAAATGTTTGGTAGTCCGAGATCAGAGGTCTATTCAGAACATTAGCTACAAAATTGGCTTATTTTAACTTTAAAGGTGTCCGGAAATTACCGAAAAAGGCCTCTCTTATTACTGTTACATATGGCTTAGAAAAACCCGGTAGAGCCGTTAGGCATATCTTTCACATGGAGAATTTTGTGCAGATATTATGATTAATAAAAATAATTCCTCACCTTCATCAGAAGGAAAGGTACTTGCAGGGATGGAAAGATGGGATGGGACAAAGTACTAAATTAACCTTTAGAGGACTTCCAAGACACCTATGACGAGGGCTCAACAATCCTCAACCAAGCGTTTGTATGCTCTCCTAGACTAACTGATAATGTATATAATGTATAATGTATAATAATTATAAATGTATAATGTATATAAATAATTTCTTCATATTGCTGTAATGTCGATGTTCAAACTGATATAGACCAGCTTTTAAGTTGGCTTGGGGCCACCAATGCCCCAGACAGTCAACACCACAGTTGGTTGCTCTAGCAGACCTGAAGCAGGAGAGATGACAGTTGGGCTCCACACTGTCCCACCGGTGTGCGGTTTGGCAGCCCTATAAACCACAGCTTGGGGCCACCAATGCCCCAGACAGTCAACACTACAGTCGGTTGCTCAAGCAGACCTGAAGCAGGAGAGATGACAGTTGGGCTCCACACTGTCCCACCGGTGTGCGGTTTGGCAGCCCTATAAGCCACAGCTTGGGGCCACCAATGCCCCAGACAGTCAACACTACAGTCGGTTGCTCAAGCAGACCTGAAGCAGGAGAGATGACAGTTGGGCTCCACACTGTCCCACCGGTGTGGGGTTTGGAAGACCTATAAACCACAGCTTGGGGCCACCAATGCCCCAGACAGTCAAAACTACAGTCGGTTGCTCTAGCAGACCTGGAGCAAGAGAGATGACGGTTGGGCTCCACACTGTCCCTCCGGTGTGCAGTTTGGCACGCCCGTAAACCACGGCTTGGGGCCACCAATGCCCCAGACAGACAATACCATAGTCGGTTGCTCAAGTAGATCTGGAGCAGGAGAGATGACAGTTGGGCTCCACACCCCCACCGGTGTGCAGTTTGGCAGCCCCATAAACCACGGCTTGGGGCCACCAATGCCCTTGACAGTCAAAACTACAGTCAGTTGCTCAGCAGACCTGGAGCAGGAGAGATTACGGTTGGGCTCAACACTGTCCCACCGGTGTGCGGTTTGGCAGCCCCATAAACCACGGCTTGGGGCCACCAATGCCCCAGACAGTCAAAACTACAGTCGGTTGCTCAAGCAGACCTGGAGCAGGAGAGATGACAGTTGGGCTCCACACTGTTCCACCTGTGTGCAGTTTGGCACGCCCGTAAACCACGGCTTGGGGCCACCAATGCCCCAGACTGTCACCACCATAGTCGGTTGCTCAAGCAGACCTGGAGCAGGAGAGATGACGGTTGGGCTCCACACTGTCCCACCGGTGTGTACTTTGTTAGCCCCATAAATCACGGCTTGGGGCCACCAATGCCCCAGACAGTCAAAACTACAGTCGGTTGCTCAAGCAGACCTGGAGCAGGAGAGATGACAGTTGGGCTCCACACTGTCCCACCAGTGTGCAAATTGCCCCCATAAACCACGGCTTGGGGCCACCAATACCCCAAACAGGCAACACTACAGTCCGTTGCTCAAGCAGACCTGGAGCAGGACAGATGCCAGTTAGGCTCCACACTGTCCCACCGGTATGCAGTTTGGCAGCCCCATAAACCACGGCTTGGGGCCACCAATGCCCCCGACAGTCAAAACTACAGTCGGTTGCTCAAGCAGACCTGGAGCAGGAGGAGAGATGACAGTTGGGCTCCACACTGTCCCTCCGGTGTGCAGTTTGCCACGCCCGTAAACCACGGCTTGGGGCCACCAATGCGCCAGACAGTCAAAACTACAGTTGGTTGCTCAATGAGACCTGGAGCAGGAGAGATGACAGTTGGGCTCCACACTGTCCCACCGGTGTGCAGTTTGGCACGCCCGTAAACCACGGCTTGGGGCCACCTATGCCCAGACAGTCAAAACTACAGTTGGTTGCTCAAGCAGACCTGGAGCAGGAGAGATGCCAGTTAGGCCCCACACTGTCCCACCGGTGTGCTGTTTGGCAGCCCCATAAACCACAGCTTGGGGCCACCAATGCACCAGACAGTCAAAACTACAGTCGGTTGCTCAAGCAGACCTGGAGCGGAGAGATGACAGTCGTTTTCCACACTGTTCCGCCGGTCTGGAGTTTGGCACGCCCATAAACCACGGCTTGGGACCACCAATGCCCCAGACAGTCAATGCCATAGTCGGTTGCTCAGGCGGTCCTGAAGCAGGAGAGATGACAGTTGGGCTCCATACTGTCCCACCGGTGTGCAAATTGGCCCCCATAAACCACGGCTTGGGGCTACCAATGCCCCAGACAGTCAACACTACAGTCGGTTGATCAAGCATACCTGGAGCAGGAGAGATGACAGTTGGGCTCCACACTGTACCACCGGTCTGCAGTTTGGCACGCCCGTAAACCACGGCTTGGGGCTACCAATGCGCCAGACAGTCAAAACTACAGTGGGTTGCTCAAGCAGAGCTGGAGCAGGAGAGATTACAGTTGGGCTCAACACCGTCCCACCGGTTTGCGGTTTGGCAGCCCCAAAAACCCCGGCTTCGGGCCACCAATGCTCCAGACAGTCAACATGATAGTCGGTTGCTCAAGCAGACCTGGAGCAGGAGAGATGACAGTTGGGCTCCACACTGTCCCACCGGTGTGCAGTTTGGCATCCCCGTAAACCACGCCTTGGGGCAACCAATGCCCCAGACAGTCAACACCATAGTCGGTTGCTCAAGCAGACCTGGAGCAGGAGAGATGACAGTTGGGCTCCATACTGTCCCACCGGTCTGCAGTTTGGCACGCCCGTAAACCACGGTTTGGGGCCACCAATGCCCCAGAGAGACAATACCATAGTCGGTTGCTCAAGTAGATCTGGAGCAGGAGAGATGACAGTTGGGCTCCACACCCCCACCGGTGTGCAGTTTGGCAGCCCCATAAACCACGGCTTGGGGCCACCAATGCCCTTGACAGTCAAAACTACAGTCAGTTGCTCAGCAGACCTGGAGCAGGAGAGATGACGGTTGGGCTCCACACTGTCCCACCGGTGTGTACTTTGTTAGCCCCATAAATCACGGCTTGGGGCCACCAATGCCCCAGACAGTCAAAACTACAGTCGGTTGCTCAAGCAGACCTGGAGCAGGAGAGATGACAGTTGGGCTCCACACTGTCCCACCAGTGTGCAAATTGCCCCCATAAACCACGGCTTGGGGCCACCAATACCCCAAACAGGCAACACTACAGTCCGTTGCTCAAGCAGACCTGGAGCAGGACAGATGCCAGTTAGGCTCCACACTGTCCCACCGGTATGCAGTTTGGCAGCCCCATAAACCACGGCTTGGGGCCACCAATGCCCCCGACAGTCAAAACTACAGTCGGTTGCTCAAGCAGACCTGGAGCAGGAGGAGAGATGACAGTTGGGCTCCACACTGTCCCTCCGGTGTGCAGTTTGCCACGCCCGTAAACCACGGCTTGGGGCCACCAATGCGCCAGACAGTCAAAACTACAGTTGGTTGCTCAATGAGACCTGGAGCAGGAGAGATGACAGTTGGGCTCCACACTGTCCCACCGGTGTGCAGTTTGGCACGCCCGTAAACCACGGCTTGGGGCCACCTATGCCCAGACAGTCAAAACTACAGTTGGTTGCTCAAGCAGACCTGGAGCAGGAGAGATTATGGTTGGGCTTCGCACTGCCCCACTGGTGTGCAGTTTGGCACGCCCATAAACCACGGCTTGGGGCCACTAATGCCCCAGACAGTCAACACCAAAGTCGGTTGCTCAAGCAGACCTGGAGCAAGAGAGAAGCCAATTGGGCTCCACACTGTCCCACCGGTGTGCAGTTTGTTAGCCCCATTAATCACGGCTTGGGGCCACCAATGCCCCAGACAGTCAACACTACAGTCGGTTGCTCAAGCAGACCTGGAGCAGGAGAGATGCCAGTTAGGCCCCACACTGTCCCACCGGTGTGCTGTTTGGCAGCCCCATAAACCACAGCTTGGGGCCACCAATGCACCAGACAGTCAAAACTACAGTCGGTTGCTCAAGCAGACCTGGAGCGGAGAGATGACAGTCGTTTTCCACACTGTTCCGCCGGTCTGGAGTTTGGCACGCCCATAAACCACGGCTTGGGACCACCAATGCCCCAGACAGTCAATGCCATAGTCGGTTGCTCAGGCGGTCCTGAAGCAGGAGAGATGACAGTTGGGCTCCATACTGTCCCACCGGTGTGCAAATTGGCCCCCATAAACCACGGCTTGGGGCTACCAATGCCCCAGACAGTCAACACTACAGTCGGTTGATCAAGCATACCTGGAGCAGGAGAGATGACAGTTGGGCTCCACACTGTACCACCGGTCTGCAGTTTGGCACGCCCGTAAACCACGGCTTGGGGCTACCAATGCGCCAGACAGTCAAAACTACAGTGGGTTGCTCAAGCAGAGCTGGAGCAGGAGAGATTACAGTTGGGCTCAACACCGTCCCACCGGTTTGCGGTTTGGCAGCCCCAAAAACCCCGGCTTCGGGCCACCAATGCTCCAGACAGTCAACATGATAGTCGGTTGCTCAAGCAGACCTGGAGCAGGAGAGATGACAGTTGGGCTCCACACTGTCCCACCGGTGTGCAGTTTGGCATCCCCGTAAACCACGCCTTGGGGCAACCAATGCCCCAGACAGTCAACACCATAGTCGGTTGCTCAAGCAGACCTGGAGCAGGAGAGATGACAGTTGGGCTCCATACTGTCCCACCGGTCTGCAGTTTGGCACGCCCGTAAACCACGGTTTGGGGCCACCAATGCCCCAGAGAGTCAAAACTACAGTCGGTTGCTCAAGCAGAGCTGGAGCAGGAGAGATTATGGTTGGGCTCCACACTGTCCCACCGGTGTGCAGTTTGGGGCGCCCGTATACCACGATTTGGGGCCACTAATGCCCCAGACAGTCAACACCAAAGTCGGTTGCTCAAGCAGACCTGGAGCAGGAGAGATGACAGTTGGGCTCCAAACTGTCCCATCGGTGTGCAGTTTGGCAGCCCCATAAACCACGGCTTGGGGCCACCAATGCCCCAGACAGTCAACACCACAGTTGGTTGCTCAATCAGACCTGAAGCAGGAGGGATGACAGTTGGGCTCCACACTGTCCCACCGGTAAGCAGTTTGGCACGCCCGTAAACCACGGCTTGGGGCCACTAATGCCCCAGACAGTCAACACCATAGTCAGTTGCTCAAGTAGTTCTGGAGCAGGAGAGATGACAGTTGGGCTCCACACTGTCCCACCGGTAAGCAGTTTGGCACGCCCGTAAACCACGGATCGGGGTCACCAATGCCCTAGACAGTCAACACCATAGTCGGTTGCTCAATGAGACCTGGAGCAGGAGAGATGACAGTTGGGCTCCACACTGTCCCACTGGTGTGCAGTTTGACACGCCCGTAAACCACGGCTTGGGGCCACCAATGCCCCAGACAGTCAACACCAAAGTCGGTTACTCAAGCAGACCTGGAGCAGGAGAGATTATGGTTGGGCTTCACACTGCCCCACTGGTGTGCAGTTTGGCACGCCCATAAACCACGGCTTGGGGCAACTAATGCCCCAGACAGTCAACACCAAAGTCGGTTGCTCAAGCAGACCTGGAGCAAGAGAGAAGCCAATTGGGCTCCACACTGTCCCACCGGTGTGCAGTTTGTTAGCCCCATTAATCACGGCTTGGGGCCACCAATGCCCCAGACAGTCAACACTACAGTCGGTTGCTCAAGCAGACCTGGAGCAGGAGAGATGCCAGTTAGGCCCCACACTGTCCCACCGGTGTGCTGTTTGGCAGCCCCATAAACCACAGCTTGGGGCCACCAATGCACCAGACAGTCAAAACTACAGTCGGTTGCTCAAGCAGACCTGGAGCGGAGAGATTACAGTTGGGCTCAACACCGTCCCACCGGTGTGCGGTTTGGCAGCCCCATAAATCACGGCTTGGGGCCATAAATGCCCCAGACAGTCAACACCACTGTTGTTGCACAATCAGACCTGAAGCAGGAGAGATGACAGTTGGGCTCCACACTGTCCCACCGGTGTGCAGTTTGGCACGCCCGTAAACCACGGCTTGGGGCCATCAATGCACTAGACAGTCAAAACTACAGTCGGTAGCTCAATCAGACCTGGAGCAGGAGAGATTACGGTTGGGCTCAACACCCTCCCACCGGTTTGCGGTTTTGCAGCCCCATTAACCCCGGCTTGGGGCCATCAATGCTCCAGACAGTCAACACCATAGTTCGTTGCTCAAGCAGACCTGGAGCAGGAGATATGACAGTTGGGCTCCAGACTGTCCGACAGGTGTGCAGTTTGGCCCCCCCGTAAACCACGCCTTGGGGCCAACAATGCCCCAGACAGTCATAACCATAGTCGGTTGCTCAAGTAGATCTGGAGCAGGAGAGATGACAGTTAGGCTTCATACTGTCCCACCGGTCTGCAGTTTGGCACGGCCGTAAACCACGGCTTGGGGCCAACAATGTCCCAGACTGTCAACACCATAGTCTGATGCTCAAGCAGACCTGGAGCAGGAGAGATGACAGTTAGGCTCCACACTGTCCCACCAGTGTGCAGTTTGGCAGCCCCACAAACCATGGCTTGGGGCTACCAATGCCCCAGTCAGTCAAAACTATAGTCGGTTGCTCAAGCAGAGCTGGAGCAGGAGAAAAGACAGTTGGGCTCCACACTGTCCCACCGGTGTGCAGTTTGGCATCCCCGTAAACCACGCCTTGGGGCAACCAATGCCCCAGACAGTCAACACCATAGTCGGTTGCTCAAGCAGACCTGGAGCAGGAGAGATGACAGTTGGGCTTCACACTGTCCCACCGGTCTGCGGTTTGGCACGCCCGTAAACCACGGTTTGGGTCCACCAATGCCCCAGAGAGTCAAAACTACAGTCGGTTTCTCAAGCAGACCTGGAGCAGGAGAGATTATGGTTGGGCTCCAAACTGTCCCATCGGTGTGCAGTTTTGCAGTCCCATAAACCACGGCTTGGGGCCACGAATGCCCCAGACAGTCAACACCACAGTTGGTTGCTCAATCAGATCTGAAGTAGGAGAGATGACAGTTGGGCTCCACACTGTCCCACCGGTGGGCAGTTTGGCACGCCCGTAAACCACGGCTTGGGGCCACCAATGCCCCAGACAGTCAACACCATAGTCAGTTGCTCAAGTAGTTCTGGAGCAGGATAGATGACAGTTGGGCTCCACACTGTCCCACCGGTAAGCAGTTTGGCACGCCCGTAAACCACGGATCGGGGTCACCAATGCCCTAGACAGTCAACCTCATAGTCGGTTGCTCAATGAGACCTGGAGCAGGAGAGATCACAGTTGGGCTCCACACTATCCTACTGGTGTGCAGTTTGACACGCCCGTAAACCACGGCTTGGCGCCACCTATGCCCCAGACAGTCAAAACTACAGTCGGTTGTTCAAGCAGAGCTGGAGCAGGAGAGATTATGGTTGTGCTCCACACTGTCCCACCGGTGTGCAAGTTGGGACGCCCGTAAACCACGGCTTGGGGCCACTTATGCCCCAGACAGTCAACCCCAAAGTCGGTTGCTCAAGCAGACCTGGAGCAGGAGAGATGACAGTTAGGCTCCACACTGTCCCACCGGTGTGCAGTTTGGCAGCCCCATAAATCACGGCTTGGGGCCATAAATGCCCCAGACAGTCAACACCACTGTTGGTTGCACAATCAGACCTGAAGAAGGAGAAATGACAGTTGGGCTCAACACTGTCCCACCTGTGTGCGGTTTGGCAGCCCTATAAATCACGGCTTGGGGCCAACAATGCCCCAGACAGTCAACACTACAGTCGGTTGCTCAAGTAGACCTTGAGCAGGAGAGATGACAGTTGGGCTCCACACTGTCCCACCGGTGTGTAGATTGGCACGCCCGTAAACCACGGCTTGGGGCCACCAATGCTCCAATCAATCAACACCATAGTCCGTTGCTCAAGCAGACCTGGAGCAGGAGAGATGACAGTTTGGCTCCACACTGTCCCACCGGTGTGCAGTTTGGCACGCCCGTAAACCACGGCTTGGGGCCATCAATGCCCTAGACAGTCAAAACTACAGTCGGTAGCTCAATCAGACCTGGAGCAGGAGAGATTACGGTTGGGCTCAACACCGACCCATCGGTTTGCGGTTTGGCAGCCCCATTAACCCCGGCTTGGGGCCATTAATGCTCCAGACAGTCAACAACATAGTCGGATGCTCAAGCAGACCTGGAGCAGGAGAGATGACAGTTAGGCTCCACACTGTCCCTCCAGTGTGCAGTTTGGCAGCCCCACAAACCACGGCTTGGGGCTACCAATGCCCCAGACAGTCAAAACTATAGTCGGTTGCTCAAGCAGAGCTGGAGCAGGACAAATGACAGTTGCGCTCCACACTGTCCCACCGGTGTGCAGTTTGCCACGCCCGTAAACCACGGCTTTGGGCCACCAATACCCCAGACATTCAACACAATAGTCGGTTGCTCAAGCAGACCTTGAGCAGGAGAGATGACAGTTAGGCTCCAAACTGTCCAACCGGTAAGCAGTTTGGCACGCCCGTAAACCACGGTTCGGGTTCACCAATGCCCTAGACTGTCAACACCATAGTCGGTTGCTCAATGAGACCTGGAGCAGGAGAGATGACATTTGGGCTCCACATTGTCCCACCGGTGTGAAGTTTGGGACGCCCGTAAACCATGGCTTGGGGCCACCTATGCCCCAGACTGTCAAAACTATAGTCGGTTGCTCAAGCAGAGCTGGAGCAGGAGAGATTATGGTTGGGCTCCACACTATCCCACCGGTGTGCAGTTTGGGACGCCCGTAAACCACGGCTTGGGGCCACGAATGCTCCAGACAGTCAACACCATAGTCGGTTGCTCAAGCAGACCTGGAGCAGGAGAGATGACATTTGGGCTCCACACTGTCCCACCGGTGTGAAGTTTGACACGCCCGTAAACCATGGCTTGGGGCCACCTATGCCCCAGACTGTCAAAACTATAGTCGGTTGCTCAAGCGGAGCTGGAGCAGGAGAGATTATGGTTGGGCTCCACACTATCCCACCGGTGTGCAGTTTGGGACGCCCGTAAACAACGGCTTGGGGCCACGAATGCTCCAGACAGTCAACACCATAGTCTGTTGCTCAAGCAGACCTGGAGCAGGAGAGATTACAGTTGGGCTCCACACTGTCTCACCGGTGTGCAGTTTGGCACCCCCGTAAACCACGCCTTGGAGCCACCAATGCCCCAGACAGTCAACACCATAGTCGGTTGCTCAAGCAGACCTGGAGCAGGAGATATGACAGTTGGGCTCCAGACTGTCCGACAGGTGTGCAGTTTGGCACCCCCGTAAACCACGCCTTGGGGCCAACAATGCCCCAGACAGGCATTACCATAGTCGGTTGCTCAAGTAGATCTGGAGCAGGAGAGATGACAGTTGGGCTTCACACTGTCCCAACGGTCTGCAGTTTGGCACGGCCGTAAACCACGGCTTGGGGCCAACAATGTCCCAGACTGTCAACACCATAGTCGGATGCTCAAGCATACCTGGAGCAGGAGAGATGACAGTTAGGCTCCACACTGTCCCACCAGTGTGCAGTTTGGCAGCCCCACAAACCTCGGCTTGGGGCTACCAATGCCCCAGACGGTCAAAACTATAGTCGGTTGCTCAAGCAGAGCTTTAACAGGAGAAATGACAGTTGGGCTCCACACTGTCCCACCGGTGTGCAAGTTGGGACGCCCGTAAACAACGGCTTGGGATCACTTATGCCCCAGACAGTCAACCCCAAAGTCGGTTGCTCAAGCAGACCTGGAGCAGGAGAGATGACAGTTAGGCTCATCACTGTCCCACCGGTGTGCAGTTTGGCAGCCCCATAAATCACGGCTTAGGTCCATAAATGCCCCAGACAGTCAACACCACTGTTGGTTGCACAATCAGACCTGAAGAAGGAGAGATGACAGTTGGGCTCAACACTGTCCCACCGGTGTGCGGTTTGGCAGCCCTATAAATCACTTCTTGGGGCCACCAATGCCCCAGACAGTCAACACTACAGTCGGTTGCTCAAGTAGACCTTGAGCAGGAGAGATGACAGTTGGGCTCCACACTGTCCCACCGGTGTGTAGTTCGGCACGCCCGTAAACCACGGCTTGGGGCCACCATTGCTCCAGTCAATCAACACCATAGTCTGTTGCTCAAGCAGACCTGGAGCAGGAGAGATGACAGTTTGGCTCCACACTGTCCCACCGGTGTGCAGTTTGGCACGCCCGTAAACCACGGCTTGGGGCCATCAATGCCCTAGACAGTCAAAACTACAGTCGGTAGCTCAATCAAACCTGGAGCAGGAGAGATGACAGTTAGGCTCCACACTGTCCCTCCAGTGTGCAGTTTGGCAGCCCCACAAACCACGGCTTGGGGCTACCAATGCCCCAGACAGTCAAAACTATAGTCGGTTAATCAAGCAGAGCTGGAGCAGGACAAATGACAGTTGCGCTCCACACTGTCCCACCGGTGTGCAGTTTGCCACGCCCGTAAACCACGGCTTGGGGCCACCACTACCCCAGACAGTCAACACAATAGTCGGTTGCTCAAGCAGACCTGGAGCAGGAGAGATGACAGTTAGGCTCCACACTGTCCCACCGGTAAGCAGTTTGGCACGCCCGTAAACCACGGTTCGGGTTCACCAATGCCCTAGACTATCAACACCATAGTCGGTTGCTCAATGAGACCTGGAGCAGGAGAGATGACAGTTGGGCTCCACACTGTCCCACCGGTGTGCAGTTTGGAATCCCCGTAAACCACGCCTTGGGGCCACCAATGCCCCAGACAGTCAACACCATAGTCGGTTGCTCAAGCAGACCTGGAGCAGGAGATATGACAGTTGGGCTCCAGACTGTCCGACAGGTGTGCAGTTTGGCACCCCCGTAAACCAAGCCTTGGGGCCAACAATGCCCCAGACAGTCAACACTACAGTCGGTTGCTCAAGTAGACCTTGAGCAGGAGAGATGACAGTTGGGCTCCACACTGTCCCACCGGTGTGTAGATTGGCACGCCCGTAAACCACGGCTTGGGGCCACCAATGCTCCAGACAATCAACACCATAGTCTGTTGCTCAAGCAGACCTGGAGCAGGAGAGATGACAGTTTGGCTCCACACTGTCCCGCCGGTGTGCAGTTTGGCACGCCCGTAAACCACGGCTTGGGGCCATCAATGCCCTAGACAGTCAAAACTACAGTCGGTAGCTCAATCAGACCTGGAGCAGGAGAGATTACGGTTGGGCTCAACACCGTCCAACCGGTTTGCGGTTTGGCAGCCCCATTAACCCCGGCTTGGGGCCATTAATGCTCCAGACAGTCAACACCATAGTTCCTTGCTCAAGCAGACCTGGAGCAGGATATATGACAGTTGGGCTCCTCACTGTCCGACAGGTGTGCAGTTTGGCACCCCCGTAAACCACGCCTTGGGGCCAACAATGCCCCAGACAGTCATAACCATAGTCGGTTGCTCAAGTAGATCTGGAGCAGGAGATATGACAGTTGGGCTTCACACTGTCCCACCGGTCTGCAGTTTGGCACGGCCGTAAACCACGGCTTGGGGCCACCAATGTCCCAGACAGTCAACACCATAGTCGGATGCTCAAGCAGACCTGGAGCAGTAGAGATGACAGTTAGGCTCCACACTGTCCCACCAGTGTGCAGTTTGGCAGCCCCACAAACCACGGCTTGGGGCTACCGATGCCCCAGACAGTCAAAACTATAGTCGGTTGCTCAAGCAGAGCTGGAGCAGGAGAAATGACAGTTGCGCTCCACACTGTCCCACCGGTGTGCAGTTTGGCACGCCCGTAAACCACGGCTTGGGGCCATCAATGCCCTAGACAGTCAAAACTACAGTCGGTAGCTCAATCAGACCTGGAGCAGGAGAGATTACGGTTGGGCTCAACACCGACCCATCGGTTTGCGGTTTGGCAGCCCCATTAACCCCGGCTTGGGGCCATTAATGCTCCAGACAGTCAACAACATAGTCGGATGCTCAAGCAGACTTGGAGCAGGAGAGATGACAGTTAGGCTCCACACTGTCCCTCCAGTGTGCAGTTTGGCAGCCCCACAAACCACGGCTTGGGGCTACCAATGCCCCAGACAGTCAAAACTATAGTCGGTTGCTCAAGCAGAGCTGGAGCAGGACAAATGACAGTTGCGCTCCACACTGTCCCACCGGTGTGCAGTTTGCCACGCCCGTAAACCACGGCTTTGGGCCACCAATACCCCAGACATTCAACACAATAGTCGGTTGCTCAAGCAGACCTTGAGCAGGAGAGATGACAGTTAGGCTCCAAACTGTCCAACCGGTAAGCAGTTTGGCACGCCCGTAAACCACGGTTCGGGTTCACCAATGCCCTAGACTGTCAACACCATAGTCGGTTGCTCAATGAGACCTGGAGCAGGAGAGATGACATTTGGGCTCCACACTGTCCCACCGGTGTGAAGTTTGGGACGCCCGTAAACCATGGCTTGGGGCCACCTATGCCCCAGACTGTCAAAACTATAGTCGGTTGCTCAAGCAGAGCTGGAGCAGGAGAGATTATGGTTGGGCTCCACACTATCCCACCGGTGTGCAGTTTGGGACGCCCGTAAACCACGGCTTGGGGCCACGAATGCTCCAGACAGTCAACACCATAGTCGGTTGCTCAAGCAGACCTGGAGCAGGAGAGATGACATTTGGGCTCCACACTGTCCCACCGGTGTGAAGTTTGACACGCCCGTAAACCATGGCTTGGGGCCACCTATGCCCCAGACTGTCAAAACTATAGTCGGTTGCTCAAGCGGAGCTGGAGCAGGAGAGATTATGGTTGGGCTCCACACTATCCCACCGGTGTGCAGTTTGGGACGCCCGTAAACAACGGCTTGGGGCCACGAATGCTCCAGACAGTCAACACCATAGTCTGTTGCTCAAGCAGACCTGGAGCAGGAGAGATTACAGTTGGGCTCCACACTGTCTCACCGGTGTGCAGTTTGGCACCCCCGTAAACCACGCCTTGGGGCCACCAATGCCCCAGACAGTCAACACCATAGTCGGTTGCTCAAGCAGACCTGGAGCAGGAGATATGACAGTTGGGCTCCAGACTGTCCGACAGGTGTGCAGTTTGGCACCCCCGTAAACCACGCCTTGGGGCCAACAATGCCCCAGACAGTCATTACCATAGTCGGTTGCTCAAGTAGATCTGGAGCAGGAGAGATGACAGTTGGGCTTCACACTGTCCCAACGGTCTGCAGTTTGGCACGGCCGTAAACCACGGCTTGGGGCCAACAATGTCCCAGACTGTCAACACCATAGTCGGATGCTCAAGCATACCTGGAGCAGGAGAGATGACAGTTAGGCTCCACACTGTCCCACCAGTGTGCAGTTTGGCAGCCCCACAAACCTCGGCTTGGGGCTACCAATGCCCCAGACGGTCAAAACTATAGTCGGTTGCTCAAGCAGAGCTTTAACAGGAGAAATGACAGTTGGGCTCCACACTGTCCCACCGGTGTGCAAGTTGGGACGCCCGTAAACAACGGCTTGGGATCACTTATGCCCCAGACAGTCAAACCCAAAGTCGGTTGCTCAAGCAGACCTGGAGCAGGAGAGATGACAGTTAGGCTCCACACTGTCCCACCGGTGTGCAGTTTGGCAGCCCCATAAATCACGGCTTAGGTCCATAAATGCCCCAGACAGTCAACACCACTGTTGGTTGCACAATCAGACCTGAAGAAGGAGAGATGACAGTTGGGCTCAACACTGTCCCACCGGTGTGCGGTTTGGCAGCCCTATAAATCACTTCTTGGGGCCACCAATTCCCCAGACAGTCAACACTACAGTCGGTTGCTCAAGTAGACCTTGAGCAGGAGAGATGACAGTTGGGCTCCACACTGTCCCACCGGTGTGTAGTTCGGCACGCCCGTAAACCACGGCTTGGGGCCACCATTGCTCCAGTCAATCAACACCATAGTCTGTTGCTCAAGCAGACCTGGAGAAGGAGAGATGACAGTTTGGCTCCACACTGTCCCACCGGTGTGCAGTTTGGCACGCCCGTAAACCACGGCTTGGGGCCATCAATGCCCTAGACAGTCAAAACTACAGTCGGTAGCTCAATCAAACCTGGAGCAGGAGAGATGACAGTTAGGCTCCACACTGTCCCTCCAGTGTGCAGTTTGGCAGCCCCACAAACCACGGCTTGGGGCTACCAATGCCCCAGACAGTCAAAACTATAGTCGGTTAATCAAGCAGAGCTGGAGCAGGACAAATGACAGTTGCGCTCCACACTGTCCCACCGGTGTGCAGTTTGCCACGCCCGTAAACCACGGCTTGGGGCCACCACTACCCCAGACAGTCAACACAATAGTCGGTTGCTCAAGCAGACCTGGAGCAGGAGAGATGACAGTTAGGCTCCACACTGTCCCACCGGTAAGCAGTTTGGCACGCCCGTAAACCACGGTTCGGGTTCACCAATGCCCTAGACTATCAACACCATAGTCGGTTGCTCAATGAGACCTGGAGCAGGAGAGATGACAGTTGGGCTCCACACTGTCCCACCGGTGTGCAGTTTGGAACCCCCGTAAACCACGCCTTGGGGCCACCAATGCCCCAGACAGTCAACACCATAGTCGGTTGCTCAAGCAGACCTGGAGCAGGAGATATGACAGTTGGGCTCCAGACTGTCCGACAGGTGTGCAGTTTGGCACCCCCGTAAACCAAGCCTTGGGGCCAACAATGCCCCAGACAGTCAACACTACAGTCGGTTGCTCAAGTAGACCTTGAGCAGGAGAGATGACAGTTGGGCTCCACACTGTCCCACCGGTGTGTAGATTGGCACGCCCGTAAACCACGGCTTGGGGCCACCAATGCTCCAGACAATCAACACCATAGTCTGTTGCTCAAGCAGACCTGGAGCAGGAGAGATGACAGTTTGGCTCCACACTGTCCCGCCGGTGTGCAGTTTGGCACGCCCGTAAACCACGGCTTGGGGCCATCAATGCCCTAGACAGTCAAAACTACAGTCGGTAGCTCAATCAGACCTGGAGCAGGAGAGATTACGGTTGGGCTCAACACCGTCCAACCGGTTTGCGGTTTGGCAGCCCCATTAACCCCGGCTTGGGGCCATTAATGCTCCAGAAAGTCAACACCATAGTTCCTTGCTCAAGCAGACCTGGAGCAGGATATATGACAGTTGGGCTCCTCACTGTCCGACAGGTGTGCAGTTTGGCACCCCCGTAAACCACGCCTTGGGGCCAACAATGCCCCAGACAGTCATAACCATAGTCGGTTGCTCAAGTAGATCTGGAGCAGGAGAGATGACAGTTGGGCTTCACACTGTCCCACCGGTCTGCAGTTTGGCACGGCCGTAAACCACGGCTTGGGGCCACCAATGTCCCAGACAGTCAACACCATAGTCGGATGCTCAAGCAGACCTGGAGCAGTAGAGATGACAGTTAGGCTCCACACTGTCCCACCAGTGTGCAGTTTGGCAGCCCCACAAACCACGGCTTGGGGCTACCGATGCCCCAGACAGTCAAAACTATAGTCGGTTGCTCAAGCAGAGCTGGAGCAGGAGAAATGACAGTTGCGCTCCACACTGTCCCACCGGTGTGCAGTTTGGCACGCCCGTAAACCACGGTTCGGGTTCACCAATGCCCTAGACTGTCAACACCATAGTCGGTTGCTCAATGAGACCTGGAGCAGTAGAGATGACAGTTAGGCTCCACACTGTCCCACCAGTGTGCTGTTTGGCAGCCCCACAAACCACGGCTTGGGGCTACCGATGCCCCTCACAGTCAAAACTATAGTCGGTTGCTCAAGCAGAGCTGGAGCAGGAGAAATGACAGTTGCGCTCCACACTGTCCCACCGGTGTGCAGTTTGGCACGCCCGTAAACCACGGTTCGGGTTCACCTATGCCCCAGACTGTCAAAACTATAGTCGGTTGCTCAAGCAGAGCTGGAGCAGGAGATATTATGGTTGGGCTCCACACTATCCCACCGGTGTGCAGTTTGGGACGCCCGTAAACCACGGCTTGGGGCCACGAATGCTCCAGACAGTCAACACCATAATCGGTTGCTCAAGCAGACCTGGAGCAGGAGAGATGACAGTTGGGCTCCACACTGTCCCATCGGTGTGCAGTTTGGCACCCCCGTAAACCACGCCTTGGGGCCACCAATGCCCCAGACAGTCAACACCATAGTCGGTTGCTCAAGCAGACCTGGAGCAGGAGATATGACAGTTGGGCTCCAGACTGTCCGACAGGTGTGCAGTTTGGCACCCCCGTAAACCACGCCTTGGGGCCACCAATGTCCCAGACAGTCAACACAATAGTCGGATGCTCAAGCAGACCTGGAGCAGTAGAGATGACAGTTAGGCTCCACACTGTCCCACCAGTGTGCAGTTTGGCAGATCCACAATCCACGGCTTGGGGCTACCGATGCCCCAGACAGTCAAAACTATAGTCGGTTGCTCAAGCAGAGCGGGAGCAGGAGAAATGACAGTTGCGCTCCACACTGTCCTACCGGTGTGCAGTTTGCCACGCCCGTAAACCACGGCTTGGGGCCACCACTACCCCAGACAGTCAACACAATAGTCGGTTGCTCAAGCAGACCTGGAGCAGGAGAGATGACAGTTAGGCTCCACACTGTCCCACCGGTAAGCAGTTTGGCACGCCCGTAAACCACGGTTCGGGTTCACCAATGCCCTAGACTATCAACACCATAGTCGGTTGCTCAATGAGACCTGGAGCAGGAGAGATGACAGTTGGGCTCCACACTGTCCCACCGGTGTGCAGTTTGGAACACCCGTAAACCACGCCTTGGGGCCACCAATGCCCCAGACAGTCAACACCATAGTCGGTTGCTCAAGCAGACCTGGAGCAGGAGATATGACAGTTGGGCTCCAGACTGTCCGACAGGTGTGCAGTTTGGCACCCCCGTAAACCAAGCCTTGGGGCCAACAATGCCCCAGACAGTCAACACTACAGTCGGTTGCTCAAGTAGACCTTGAGCAGGAGAGATGACAGTTGGGCTCCACACTGTCCCACCGGTGTGCAGTTTGGCACCCCCGTAAACCACGGCTTGGGGCCACGAATGCTCCAGACAGTCAACACCATAGTCGGTTGCTCAAGCAGACCTGGAGCAGGAGAGATGACAGTTAGGCTCCACACTGTCCCACCAGTGTGCAGTTTGGCAGCCCCACAAACCACGGCTTGGGGCCATCAATGCCCTAGACAGTCAAAACTACAGTCGGTAGCTCAATCAGACCTGGAGCAGGAGAGATTACGGTTGGGCTCTACACCGTCCAACCGGTTTGCGGTTTGGCAGCCCCATTAACCCCGGCTTGGGCCATTAATGCTCCAGACAGTCAACACCATAGTTCGTTGCTCAAGCAGACCTGGAGCAGGATATATGACAGTTGGGCTCCTCACTGTCCGACAGGTGTGCAGTTTGGCACCCCCGTAAACCAAGCCTTGGGGCCAACAATGCCCCAGACAGTCATAACCATAGTCAGTTGCTCAAGTAGAACTGGAGCAGGAGAGATGACAGTTGGGCTTCACACTGTCCCACCGGTCTGCAGTTTGGCACGGCCGTAAACCACGGCTTGGGGCCACCAATGTCCCAAACAGTCAACACCATAGTCGGATGCTCAAGCAGACCTGGAGCAGTAGAGATGACAGTTAGGCTCCACACTGTCCCACCAGTGTGCAGTTTGGCAGCCCCACAAACCACGGCTTGGGGCTACCGATGCCCCAGACAGTCAAAACTATAGTCGGTTGCTCAAGCAGAGCTGGAGCAGGAGAAATGACAGTTGCGCTCCACACTGTCCCACCGGTGTGCAGTTTGCCACGCCCGTAAACCACGGCTTGGGGCCACCAATACCCCAGACAGTCAACACCATAGTCGGTTGCTCAAGCAGACCTGGAGCAGGAGAGATGACAGTAAGGCTCCACACTGTCCCACCGGTAAGCAGTTTGGCACGCCCGTAAACCACGGTTCGGGTTCACCAATGCCCTAGACTGTCAACACCATAGTCGGTTGCTCAATGAGACCTGGAGCAGGAGAAATGACATTTGGGCTCCACACTGTCCCACCGGTGTGAAGTTTGACACGCCCCCAAACCATGGCTTGGGGCCACCTATGCCCCAGACTGTCAAAACTATAGTCGGTTGCTCAAGCAGAGCTTTAGCTGGAGAAATGACAGTTGGGCTCCACACTGTCCCACCGGTGTGCAGTTTGGCATCCCCGTAAACCACGCCTTGGGGCAACCAATGCCCCAGACAGTCAACACCA
Source organism: Allygus modestus (assembly GCA_963675035.1). Classification (NCBI taxonomy): domain Eukaryota; kingdom Metazoa; phylum Arthropoda; class Insecta; order Hemiptera; family Cicadellidae; genus Allygus; species Allygus modestus. The sequence goes on from OY776112.1 coordinate 355,217,973, forward strand.
TAGTCGGTTCTTAAGCAGAGCTGGAGCAGGAGAGATTATGGTTGGGCTCCACACTATCCCACCGGTGTGCAGTTTGGGACGCCCGTAAACCACGGCTTGGGGCCACGAATGCTCCAGACAGTCAACACTATAGTCGGTTGCTCAAGCAGACCTGGAGCAGGAGAGATGACAGTTGGGCTCCACACTGTCCCACCGGTGTGCAGTTTGGCACCCCCGTAAACCACGGCTTGGGGCCACCAATGCCCCAGACAGTCAACACCATAGTCGGTTGCTCAAGTAGATCTGGAGCAGGAGAGATGACAGTTGGGCTTCACACTGTCCCACCAGTGTGCAGTTTGGCAGCCCCACAAACCTCGGCTTGGGGCTACCAATGCCCCAGACAGTTAAAACTATAGTCGGTTGCTCAAGCAGAGCTTTAGCTGGAGAAATGACAGTTGGGCTCCACACTGTCCCACCGGTGTGCAGTTTGGCATCCCCGTAAACCACGCCTTGGGGCAACCAATGCCCCAGACAGTCAACACCATAGTCGGTTGCTGAAGCAGACCTGGAGCAGGAGAGATGACAGTTTGGCTCCACACTGTCCCACCGGTTTAAAGTTTGGCACGCCCGTAAACCACGGCTTGGGGCCATCAATGCCCTAGACAGTCAAAACTACAGTCGGTAGCTCAATCAGACCTGGAGCAGGAGAGATTACGGTTGGGCTCAACACCGTCCAACCGGTTTGCGGTTTGGCAGCCCCATTAACCCCGGCTTGGGGCCATTAATGCTCCAGACAGTCAACACCATAGTCGGTTGCTCAAGCAGAGCTGGAGCAAGAGAGATTATGGTTGGGCTCCACACTATCCCACCGGTGTGCAGTTTGGGACGCCCGTAAACCACGGCTTGGGGCCACGAATGCTCCAGACAGTCAACACTATAGTCGGTTGCTCAAGCAGACCTGGAGCAGGAGAGATGACAGTTGGGCTCCACACTGTCCCACCGGTGTGCAGTTTGGCACCCCCGTAAACCACGGCTTGGGGCCACCAATGCCCTAGACAGTCAACACCATAGTCGGTTGCTCAAGTAGATCTGGAGCAGGAGAGATGACAGTTGGGCTTCACACTGTCCCACCAGTGTGCAGTTTGGCAGCCCCACAAACCTCGGCTTGGGGCTACCAATGCCCCAGACAGTCAAAACTATAGTCGGTTGCTCAAGCAGAGCTTTAGCTGGAGAAATGACAGTTGGGCTCCACACTGTCCCACCGGTGTGCAGTTTGGCATCCCCGTAAACCACGCCTAGGGGCAACCAATGCCCCAGACAGTCAACACCATAGTCGGTTGCTCAAGCAGACCTGGAGCAGGAGAGATGACAGTTTGGCTCCACACTGTCCCACCAGTGTGTAGTTTGGCACGCCCGTAAACCACGGCTTGGGGCCATCAATGCCCTAGACAGTCAAAACTACAGTCGGTAGCTCAATCAGACCTGGAGCAGGAGAGATTACGGTTGGGCTCAACACCGTCCAACCGGTTTGCGGTTTGGCAGCCCCATTAACCCCGGCTTGGGGCCATTAATGCTCCAGACAGTCAACACCATAGTTCGTTGCTCAAGCAGACCTGGAGCAGGAGATATGACATTTGGGCTCCAGACTGTCCGACAGGTGTGCAGTTTGGCACCCCCGTAAACCACGCCTTGGGGCAACCAATGCCCCAGACAGTCAACACCATAGTCGGTTGCTCAGGTAGATCTGGAGAAGGAGAGATGACAGTTGGGCTTCACACTGTCCCACCGGTCTGCAGTTTGGCACGGCCGTAAACCACGGCTTGGGGCCACCAATGTCCCAGACAGTCAACACAATAGTCGGATGCTCAAGCAGACCTGGAGCAGTAGAGATGACAGTTAGGCTCCACACTGTCCCACCAGTGTGCAGTTTGGCAGCCCCACAAACCACGGCTTGGGGCTACCGATGCCCCAGACAGTCAAAACTATAGTCGGTTGCTCAAGCAGAGCTGGAGCAGGAGAAATGACAGTTGCGCTCCACACTGTCCCACCGGTGTGCAGTTTTCCACGCCCGTAAACCACGGCTTGGGGCTACCAATACCCCAGACAGTCAACACCATAGTCGGTTGCTCAAGCAGACCTGGAGCAGGAGAGATGACATTTGGGCTCCACACTGTCCCACCGGTGTGAAGTTTAACACGCCCGTAAACCATGACTTGGGGCCACCTATGCCCCAGACTGTCAAAACTATAGTCGGTTGCTCAAGCAGAGCTCGAGCAGGAGAGATTATGGTTGGGCTCCACACTATCCCACCGGTGTGCAGTTTGGGACGCCCGTAAACCACGGCTTGGGGCCACGAATGCTCCAGACAGTCAACACCATAGTCGGTTGCTCAAGCAGACCTGGAGCAGGAGAGATGACAGTTAGGCTACACACTGTCCCACCGGTGTGCAGTTTGGAACCCCCGTAAACCACGCCTTGGGGCCACCAATGCCCCAGACAGTCAATACCATAGTCGGTTGCTCAAGCAGACCTGGAGCAGGAGATATGACAGTTGCGCTCCAGACTGTCCGACAGGTGTGCAGTTTGGCACCCCCGTAAACCAGGCCTTGGGGCCAACAATGCCCCAGTCAGTCATAACCATAGTCGGTTGCTCAAGTAGATCTGGAGCAGGAGAGATGACAGTTGGGCTTCACACTGTCCCAACGGTCTGCAGTTTGGCACGGCCGTAAACCACGGCTTGGGGCCAACAATGTCCCAGACTGTCAACACCATAGTCGGTTGCTCAAGCAGATCTGGAGCAGGAGAGATGACAGTTAGGCTCCACACTGTCCCACCAGTGTGCAGTTTGGCAGCCCAACAAACCTCGGCATTTGGCTACCAATGCCCCAGACAGTCAAAACTATAGTCGGTTGCTCAAGCAGAGCTTTAGCAGGAGAAATAACAGTTGGGCTCCACACTGTCCCACCGGTGTGCAGTTTGGCATCCCCGTAAACCACGCCTTGGGGCAACCAATGCCCCAGACAGTCAACACCATAGTCGGTTGCTCAAGCAGACCTGGAGCAAGAGAGATGACAGTTAGGCTTCACACTGTCCCACCGGTCTGCAGTTTGGCAACCCCGTAAACCACGCATTGGGGCCACCAATGCCCCAGACAGTCAACACCATAGTCGGTTGCTCAAGCAGACCTGGAGCAGGAGATATGACAGTTAGGCTCCAGACTGTCCGACAGGTGTGCAGTTTGGCACCCCCGTAAACCACGCCTTGGGGCCAACAATGCCCTAGACTGTCAACAGCATAGTCGGTTGCTCAATGAGACCTGGAGCAGGAGAGATGACATTTGGGCTCCACACTGTCCCACCGGTGTGAAGTTTGGGACGCCCGTAAACCATGGCTTGGGGCCACCTATGCCCCAGACTGTCAAAACTATAGTCGGTTGCTCAAGCAGAGCTGGAGCAGGATAGATTATGGTTGGGCTCCACACTGTCCCACCGGTGTGCAGTTTGGCACCCCCGTAAACCACGCCTTGGGGCCACCAATTCCCCAGACAGTCAACACCATAGTCGGTTGCTCAAGCAGACCTGGAGCAGGAGATATGACAGTTGGTCTCCAGACTGTCCGAAAGGTGTGCAGTTTGGCACCCCCGAAAAACAAGCCTTGGGGCCAACAATGCCCCAGACAGTCATAACCATAGTCGGTTGCTCAAGTAGATCTGGAGCAGGAGAGATGACAGTTGCGCTCCACACTGTCCCAACGGTCTGCAGTTTGGCACGGCCGTAAACCACGTTTTGGGGCCACCAATGTCGCAGACTGTCAACACCATAGTCGGATGCTCAAGCAGACCTGGAGCAGGAGAGATGACAGTTAGGCTCAACACTGTCCCACCGGTGTGCGGTTTGGCAACCCTATAAATCACGGCTTGGGGCCACCAATGCCCCAGACAGTCAACACTACAGTCGGTTGCTCAAGTAGACCTTGAGCAGGATAGATGACAGTTGGGCTCCACACTGTCCCACCGGTGTGTAGATTGGCACGCCCGTAAACCACGGATTGGGGCCACCAATGCTCCAGACAATCAACACCATAGTCTGTTGCTCAAGCAGACCTGGAGCAGGAGAGATGACAGTTTGGCTCCACACTTTCCCACCGGTGTGCAGTTTGGCACGCCCGTAATCCACGGCTTGGGGCCATCAATGCCCTAGACAGTCAAAACTACAGTCGGTAGCTCAATCAGACCTGGAGCAGGAGAGATTACGGTTGGGCTCAACACCGTCCAACCGGTTTGCGGTTTGGCAGCCCCATTAACCCCGGCTTGGGGCCATTAATGCTCCAGACAGTCAACACCATAGTTCGTTGCTCAAGCAGACCTGGACCAAGAGAGATGACAGTTAGGCTCCACACTGTCCCACCAGTGTGCAGTTTGGCAGCCCCACAAACCACGGCTTGGGGCTACCAATGCCCCAGACAGTCAAAACTATAGTCGGTTGCTCAAGCAGAGCTGGAGCAGGAGAAATGACAGTTGCGCTCCACACTGTCCCACCGGTGTGCAGTTTTCCACGCACGTAAACCACGGCTTGGGGCCACCAATACCCCAGACAGTCAACACCATAGTCGGTTGCTCAAGCAGACCTGGAGCAGGAGAGATGACAGTTAGGCTCCACACGGTCCCACCGGTAAGCAGTTTGGCACGCCCGTAAACCACGGTTCAGGTTCACCAATGCCCTAGACTGTCAACACCATAGTCGGTTGCTCAATGAGACCTCGAGCAGGAGAGATGACATTTGGGCTCCACACTGTCCCACCGGTGTGAAGTTTGACACGCCCGTAAACCATGGCTTGGGGCCACCTATGCCCCAGACTGTCAAAACTATAGTCGGTTGCTCAAACAGAGCTGGAGCAGGAGAGATTATGGTTGGGCTCCACACTATCCCACCGGTGTGCAGTTTGGGACGCCCGTAAAACACGGTTTGGGGCCACGAATGCTCCAGACAGTCAACACCATAATCGGTTGCTCAAGCAGACCTGGAGCAGGAGAGATGACAGTTGGGCTCCACACTGTCCCACCGGTGTGCAGTTTGGCACCCCCGTAAACCACGCATTGGGGCCACCAATGCCCCAGACAGTCAACACCATAGTCGGTTGCTCAAGCAAACCTGGAGCAGGAGATATGACTGTTGGGCTCCAGGCTGTCCGACATGTGTGCAGTTTGGCACCCCCGTAAACCACGCCTTGGGGCCAACAATGCCCTAGACTATCAACACCATAGTCGGTTGCTCAGTGAGACCTGGAGCAGGAGAGATGACATTTGGGCTCCACACTGTCCCACCGGTGTGAAGTTTGGGACGCCCGTAAACCATGGCTTGGGGCCACCTATGCCCCAGACTGTCAAAACTATAGTCGGTTGCTCAAGCAGAGCTGGACCAGGAGAGATTATGGTTGGGCTCCACACTATCCCACCGGTGTGCAGTTTGGGACGCCCGTAAACCACGGCTTGGGGCCACGAATGCTCCAGACAGTCAACACCATAGTCGGTTGCTCAAGCTGATCTGGAGCAAGAGAGATGACAGTTGGGCTCCACACTGTCCCACCGGTGTGCAGTTTGGCACCCCCGTAAACCAAGCCTTGGGGCCAACAATGCCCCAGACAGTCATAACCATAGTCGGTTGCTCAAGTAGATCTGGAGCAGGAGAGATGACAGTTGGGCTTCAAACTGTCCCACCGGTCTGCAGTTTGGCACGGCCGTAAACCACGGCTTGGGGCCACCAATGTCGCAGAATGTCAACACCATAGTCGGATGCTCAAGCAGACCTGGAGCAGGAGAGATGACAGTTAGGCTCAACACTGTCCGACAGTTGTGCATTGTGGCACCCCCCATAAACCACGCCTTGGGGCCAACAATGCCCCAGACAGTCATAACCATAGTCGGTTGCTCAAGTAGATCTGGAGCAGGAGAGATGACAGTTGGGCTTCACACTTTCCCACCGGTCTGCAGTTTGGCACGGCCGTAAACAACGGCTTGGGGCCACTAATGTCCCAGACAGTCAACACCATAGTCGGATGCTCAAACAGACCTGGAGTAGGAGAGATGACAGTTAGTCTCCACACTGTCCCACCAGTGTGCAGTTTGGCAGCCCCACAAACCACGGCTTGGGGCTACCAATGCCCCAGACAGTCAAAACTATAGTCGGTTGCTCAAGCAGAGCTGGAGCAGGAGAAATGACAGTTGCGCTCCACACTGTCCCACCGGTGTGCAGTTTGCCACGCACGTAAACCACGGCTTGGGGCCACCAATACCCCAGACAGTCAACACCATAGTCGGTTGCTCAAGCAGACCTGGAGCAGGAGAGATGACAGTTAGGCTCCACACTGTCCCACCGGTAAGCAGTTTGGCACGCCCGTAAACCACGGTTCAGGTTCACCAATGCCCTAGACTGTCAACACCATAGTCGGTTGCTCAATGAGACCTCGAGCAGGAGAGATGACATTTGGGCTCCACACTGTCCCACCGGTGTGAAGTTTGACACGCCCGTAAACCATGGCTTTGGGCCACCTATGCCCCAGACTGTCAAAACTATAGTCGGTTGCTCAAGAAGAGCTGGAGCAGGAGAGATTATGGTTGGGCTCCACACTATCCCACCGGTGTGCAGTTTGGGACGCCCGTAAACCACGGCTTGGTGCCACGAATGCTCCAGAAAGTCAACACCATAATCGGTTGCTCAAGCAGACCTGGAGCAGGAGAGATGACAGTTGGGCTCCACACTGTCCCACCGGTGTGCAGTTTGGCAACCCCGTAAACCACGCATTGGGGCCACCAATGCCCCAGACAGTCAACACCATAGTCGGTTGCTCAAGCAGACCTGGAGCAGGAGATATGACAGTTAGGCTCCAGACTGTCCGACAGGTGTGCAGTTTGGCACCCCCGTAAACCACGCCTTGGGGCCAACAATGCCCTAGACTGTCAACAGCATAGTCGGTTGCTCAATGAGACCTGGAGCAGGAGAGATGACATTTGGGCTCCACACTGTCCCACCGGTGTGAAGTTTGGGACGCCCGTAAACCATGGCTTGGGGCCACCTATGCCCCAGACTGTCAAAACTATAGTCGGTTGCTCAAGCAGAGCTGGAGCAGGAGAGATTATGGTTGGGCTCCACACTTACCCACCGGTGTGAAGTTTGGGACGCCCGTAAACCATGGCTTGGGGCCACCAATGCCCCAGACAGTCAACACTACAGTCGGTTGCTCAAGTAGACCTTGAGCAGGATAGATGACAGTTGGGCTCCACACTGTCCCACCGGTGTGCAGTTTGGCACGCCCGTAATCCACGGCTTGGGGCCATTAATGCTCCAGACAGTCATCACCATAGTTCGTTGCTCAAGCAGACCTGGAGCAGGAGAGATGACAGTTGGGCTTCACACTGTCCCACCGGCCTGCAGTTTGGCACGCCCGGGTGGGGCCACTAATGCCCCAGAGCGTCAAAACTACTGTTGGTTGCACAATCAGACCTGGAGCAGGAGAGATGACAGTTGGGCTCCACACTGTCCGACAGTTGTGCATTGTGGCACCCCCCATAAACCACGCCTTGGGGCCAACAATGCCCCAGACAGTCATATCCATAGTCGGTTGCTCAAGTAGATCTGGAGCAGGAGAGATGACAGTTGGGCTTCACACTGTCCCACCGGTCTGCAGTTTGGCACGGCCGTAAACCACGGCTTGGGGCCACCAATGTCCCAGACAGTCAACACCATAGTCGGATGCTCAAGCAGACCTGGAGCAGTAGAGATGACAGTTAGGCTCCACACTGTCCCACCAGTGTGCAGTTTGGCAGCCCCACAAACCACAGCTTGGGGCTACCGATGCCCCAGACAGTCAAAACTATAGTCGGTTGCTCAAGCAGAGCTGGAGCAGGAGAAATGACAGTTGCGCTCCACATTGTCCCACCGGTGTGCAGTTTGCCACGCCCGTAAACCACGGCTTGGGGCCACTAATGCCCAAGACAGTCAACACCATAGTCTGTTGCTCAAGTAGTTCTGGAGCAGGAGAGATGACAGTTGGGCTCCACACTGTCCCACCGGTAAGCAGTTTGGCACGCCCGTAAACCACGAATCGGGGTCACCAATGCCCTAGACTGTCAACACCATAGTCGGTTGCTCAATGATACCTGGAGCAGGAGAGATGACATTTGGGCTCCACACTGTCCCACCGGTGTGAAGTTTGACACGCCCGTAAACCATGGCTTGGGGCCACCTATGCCCCAGACAGTCAACACCAAAGTCGGTTGCTCAAGCAGACCTGGAGCAGGAGAGATGACAGTTGGGCTCCAAACTGTCCCATCGGTGTGCAGTTTGGCAGCCCCGTAAACCACGGCTTACGGCCACCAATGCCCCAGACAGTCAACACCACAGTTGGTTGCTCAATCAGACCTGAAGCAGGAGAGATGACAGTTGGGCTCCACACTGTCCCACTGGTGTGCAGTTTGGCACGCCCGTAAACCACGGCTTGGGGCCATCAATGCCCTAGACAGTCAAAACTACAGTCGGTAGCTCAATCAGACCTGGAGCAGGAGAGATTACGGTTGGGCCCAACACGCTCCAACCGGTTTGCGGTTTGGCAGCCCCATTAACCCCGGCTTGGGGCCATTAATGCTACAGACAGTCAACACCATAGTTCGTTGCTCAAGCAGACCTGGAGATGGATATATGACAGTTGGGCTCCAGACTGTCCGACAGGTATGCAGTTTGGCCCACCCGTAAACAACGGCTTGGGGCCAACAATGCCCCAGACATTCAAAACTATAGTCGGTTAATCAAGCAGAGCTAGAGCAGGAGAAATGACAGTTGGGCTCCACACTGTCCCACCGGTGTGCAGTTTGGCATCCCCGTAAACCACGCCTTGGGGCAACCAATGCCCCAGACAGTCAACACCATTGTCGGTTGCTCAAGCAGACCTGGAGCAGGAGAGATGACAGTTGGGCTTCACACTGTTCCACCGGTCTGCAGTTTGGCACGCCCGTAAACCACGGTTTGGGCCACCAATGCCCCAGAGAGTCAAAACTACAGTCGGTTGCTCAAGCAGACCTGGAGCAGGAGAGATGACAGTTTGGCTCCACACTGTCCCACCAGTGTGCAGTTTGGCACGCCCGTAAACCACGGCTTGGGGCCATCAATGCCCTAGACAGTCAAAACTACAGTCGGTAGCTCAATCAGACCTGGAGCAGGAGAGATTACGGTTGGGCTAAACACCGTCCCACCGGTTTCTGGTTTGGCAGCACCATTAACCCCGGCTTGGGGCCATTAATGCTCCAGACAGTCAACACCATAGTTCGTTGCTCAAGCAGACCTGGATCAGGATATATGGCAGTTGGGCTCCACACTGTCTGACAGGTGTGCAGTTTGGCACCCCCGTAAACCACGCCTTGGAGCCAACAATGCCCCAGACTGTCAAAACTATAGTCGGTTGCTCAAGCAGAGCTTTAGCTGGAGAAATGACAGTTGGGCTCCACACTGTCCCACCGGTGTGCAGTTTGGCATCCCCGTAAACCACGCCTTGGGGCAACCAATGCCCCAGACAGTCAACACCATAGTCGGTTCTCAAGCAGAGCTGGAGCAGGAGAGATTATGGTTGGGCTCCACACTATCCCACCGGTGTGCAGTTTGGGACGCCCGTAAACCACGGCTTGGGGCCACGAATGCTCCAGACAGTCAACACTATAGTCGGTTGCTCCAGCAGACCTGGAGCAGGAGAGATGACAGTTGGGCTCCACACTGTCCCACCGGTGTGCAGTTTGGCACCCCCGTAAACCACGGCTTGGGGCCACCAATGCCCCAGACAGTCAACACCATAGTCGGTTGCTCAAGTAGATCTGGAGCAGGAGAGATGACAGTTGGGCTTCACACTGTCCCACCAGTGTGCAGTTTGGCAGCCCCACAAACCTCGGCTTGGGGCTACCAATGCCCCAGAAAGTCAAAACTATAGTCGGTTGCTCAAGCAGAGCTTTAGCTGGAGAAATGACAGTTGGGCTCCACACTGTCCCACCGGTGTGCAGTTTGGCATCCCCGTAAACCACGCCTTGGGGCAACCAATGCCCCAGACAGTCAACACCATAGTCGGTTGCTGAAGCAGACCTGGAGCAGGAGAGATGACAGTTTGGCTCCACACTGTCCCACCGGTGTAAAGTTTGGCACGCCCGTAAACCACGGCTTGGGGCCATCAATGCCCTAGACAGTCAAAACTACAGTCGGTAGCTCAATCAGACCTGGAGCAGGAGAGATTACGGTTGGGCTCAACACCGTCCAACCGGTTTGCTGTTTGGCAGCCCCATTAACCCCGGCTTGGGGCCATTAATGCTCCAGACAGTCAACACCATAGTTCGTTGCTCAAGCAGACCTGGAGCAGGAGAGATGACATTTGGGCTCCACACTGTCCCACCGGTGTGCAGTTTGGCATCCCCGTAAACCACGCCTTGGGGCAACCAATGCCCCAGACAGTCAACACCATAGTCGGTTGCTCAAGCAGAGCTGGAGCAGGAGAGATTATGGTTGGGCTCCACACTATCCCACCGGTGTGCAGTTTGGGACGCCCGTAAACCACGGCTTGGGGCCACGAATGCTCCAGACAGTCAACACTATAGTCGGTTGCTCAAGCAGACCTGGAGCAGGAGAGATGACAGTTGGGCTTCACACTGTCCCACCAGTGTGCAGTTTGGCAGCACCACAAACCTCGGCTTGGGGCTACCAATGCCCCAGACAGTCAAAACTATAGTCGGTTGCTCAAGCAGAGCTTTAGCTGGAGAAATGACAGTTGGGCTCCACACTGTCCCACCGGTGTGCAGTTTGGCATCCCCGTAAACCACGCCTTGGGGCAACCAATGCCCCAGACAGTCAACACCATAGTCGGTTGCTCAAGCAGACCTGGAGCAGGAGAGATGACAGTTTGGCTCCACACTGTCCCACCGGTGTGCAGTTTTGCACGCCCGTAAACCACGGCTTGGGGCCATCAATGCCCTAGACAGTCAAAACTACAGTCGGTAGCTCAATCAGACCTGGAGCAGGAGAGATTACGGTTGGGCTCAACACCGTCCAACCGGTTTGCGGTTTGGCAGCCCCATTAACCCCGGCTTGGGGCCATTAATGCTCCAGACAGTCAACACCATAGTTCGTTGCTCAAGCAGACCTGGAGCAGGAGATATGACAGTTGGGCTCCAGACTGTCCGACAGGTGTGCAGTTTGGCACCCCCGTAAACCACGCCTTGGGGCAACCAATGCCCCAGACAGTCAACACCATAGTCGGTTGCTCAGGTAGATCTGGAGAAGGAGAGATGACAGTTGGGCTTCACACTGTCCCACCGGTCTGCAGTTTGGCACGGCCGTAAACCACGGCTTGGGGCCACCAATGTCCCAGACAGTCAACCTAATAATCGGATGCTCAAGCAGACCTGGAGCAGTAGAGATGACAGTTAGGCTCCATACTGTCCCACCAGTGTGCAGTTTGGCAGCCCCACAAACCACGGCTTGGGGCTACCGATGCCCCAGACAGTCAACACTATAGTCGGTTGCTCAAGCAGAGCTGGAGCAGGAGAAATGACAGTTGCGCTCCACACTGTCCCACCGGTGTGCAGTTTGGCATCCCCGTAAACCACGCCTTGGGGCAACCAATGCCCCAGACAGTCAACACCATAGTCGGTTGCTCAAGCAGAGCTGGAGCAGGAGAGATTATGGTTGGGCTCCACACTATCCCACCGGTGTGCAGTTTGGGACGCCCGTAAACCACGGCTTGGGGCCACGAATGCTCCAGACAGTCAACACTATAGTCGGTTGCTCAAGCAGACCTGGAGCAGGAGAGATGACAGTTGGGCTTCACACTGTCCCACCAGTGTGCAGTTTGGCAGCACCACAAACCTCGGCTTGGGGCTACCAATGCCCCAGACAGTCAAAACTATAGTCGGTTGCTCAAGCAGAGCTTTAGCTGGAGAAATGACAGTTGGGCTCCACACTGTCCCACCGGTGTGCAGTTTGGCATCCCCGTAAACCACGCCTTGGGGCAACCAATGCCCCAGACAGTCAACACCATAGTCGGTTGCTCAAGCAGACCTGGAGCAGGAGAGATGACAGTTTGGCTCCACACTGTCCCACCGGTGTGCAGTTTGGCACGCCCGTAAACCACGGCTTGGGGCCATCAATGCCCTAGACAGTCAAAACTACAGTCGGTAGCTCAATCAGACCTGGAGCAGGAGAGATTACGGTTGGGCTCAACACCGTCCAACCGGTTTGCGGTTTGGCAGCCCCATTAACCCCGGCTTGGGGCCATTAATGCTCCAGACAGTCAACACCATAGGTCGTTGCTCAAGCAGACCTGGAGCAGGAGATATGACAGTTGGGCTCCAGACTGTCCGACAGGTGTGCAGTTTGGCACCCCCGTAAACCACGCCTTGGGGCAACCAATGCCCCAGACAGTCAACACCATAGTCGGTTGCTCAGGTAGATCTGGAGAAGGAGAGATGACAGTTGGGCTTCACACTGTCCCACCGGTCTGCAGTTTGGCACGGCCGTAAACCACGGCTTGGGGCCACCAATGTCCCAGACAGTCAACCTAATAGTCGGATGCTCAAGCAGACCTGGAGCAGTAGAGATGACAGTTAGGCTCCATACTGTCCCACCAGTGTGCAGTTTGGCAGCCCCACAAACCACGGCTTGGGGCTACCGATGCCCCAGACAGTCAAAACTATAGTCGGTTGCTCAAGCGGAGCTGGAGCAGGAGAAATGACAGTTGCGCTCCACACTGTCCCACCGGTGTGCAGTTTTCCACGCCCGTAAACCACGGCTTGGGGCTACCAATACCCCAGACAGTCAACACCATAGTCGGTTGCTCAAGCAGACCTGGAGCAGGAGAGATGACATTTGGGCTCCACACTGTCCCACCGGTGTGAAGTTTAACACGCCCGTAAACCATGGCTTGGGGCCACCTATGCCCCAGACTTTCAAAACTATAGTCGGTTGCTCAAGCAGAGCTCGAGCAGGAGAGATTATGGTTGGGCTCCACACTATCCCACCGGTGTGCAGTTTGGGACGCCCGTAAACCACGGCTTGGGGCCACGAATGCTCCAGACAGTCAACACCATAGTCGGTTGCTCAAGCAGACCTGGAGCAGGAGAGATGACAGTTAGGCTCCACACTGTCCCACCGGTGTGCAGTTTGGAACCCCCGTAAACCACGCCTTGGGGCCACCAATGCCCCAGACAGTCAATACCATAGTCGGTTGCTCAAGCAGACCTGGAGCAGGAGATATGACAGTTGCGCTCCAGACTGTCCGACAGGTGTGCAGTTTGGCACCCCCGTAAACCACGCCTTGGGGCCAACAATGCCCCAGTCAGTCATAACCATAGTCGGTTGCTCAAGTAGATCTGGAGCAGGAGAGATGACAGTTGGGCTTCACACTGTCCCAACGGTCTGCAGTTTGGCACGGCCGTAAACCACGGCTTGGGGCCAACAATGTCCCAGACTGTCAACACCATAGGCGGATGCTCAAGCAGATCTGGAGCAGGAGAGATGACAGTTAGGCTCCACACTGTCCCACCAGTGTGCAGTTTGGCAGCCCAACAAACCTCGGCATTTGGCTACCAATGCCCCAGACAGTCAAAACTATAGTCGGTTGCTCAAGCAGAGCTTTAGCAGGAGAAATGACAGTTGGGCTCCACACTGTCCCACCGGTGTGCAGTTTGGCATCCCCGTAAACCACGCCTTGGGGCAACCAATGCCCCAGACAGTCAACACCATAGTCGGTTGCTCAAGCAGACCTGGAGCAAGAGAGATGACAGTTAGGCTTCACACTGTCCCACCGGTCTGCAGTTTGGCACGCCCGTAAACCACGGTTCAGGTTCACCAATGCCCTAGACTGTCAACACCATAGTCGGTTGCTCAATGAGACCTCGAGCAGGAGAGATGACATTTGGGCTCCACACTGTCCCACCGGTGTGAAGTTTGACACGCCCGTAAACCATGGCTTTGGGCCACCTATGCCCCAGACTGTCAAAACTATAGTCGGTTGCTCAAGAAGAGCTGGAGCAGGAGAGATTATGGTTGGGCTCCACACTATCCCACCGGTGTGCAGTTTGGGACGCCCGTAAACCACGGCTTGGTGCCACGAATGCTCCAGACAGTCAACACCATAATCGGTTGCTCAAGCAGACCTGGAGCAGGAGAGATGACAGTTGGGCTCCACACTGTCCCACCGGTGTGCAGTTTGGCAACCCCGTAAACCACGCCTTGGGGCCAACAATGCCCTAGACTGTCAACAGCATAGTCGGTTGCTCAATGAGACCTGGAGCAGGAGAGATGACATTTGGGCTCCACACTGTCCCACCGGTGTGAAGTTTGGGACGCCCGTAAACCATGGCTTGGGGCCACCTATGCCCCAGACTGTCAAAACTATAGTCGGTTGCTCAAGCAGAACTGGAGCAGGATAGATTATGGTTGGGCTCCACACTATCCCACCGGTGTGCTGTTTGGGACGCCCGTAAACCACGGCTTGGGGCCACGAATGCTCCAGACAGTCAACACCATAGTCGGTTGCTCAAGCAGATCTGGAGCAAGAGAGATGACAGTTGGGCTCCACACTGTCCCACCGGTGTGCAGTTTGGCACCCCCGTAAACCACGCCTTGGGGCCACCAATGCCCCAGACAGTCAACACCATAGTCGGTTGCTCAAGCAGACCTGGAGCAGGAGATATGACAGTTGGTCTCCAGACTGTCCGAAAGGTGTGCAGTTTGGCACCCCCGAAAAACAAGCCTTGGGGCCAACAATGCCCCAGACAGTCATAACCATAGTCGATTGCTCAAGTAGATCTGGAGCAGGAGAGATGACAGTTGGGCTTCACACTGTCCCACCGGTGTGCGGTTTGGCAACCCTATAAATCACGGCTTGGGGCCACCAATGCCCCAGACAGTCAACACTACAGTCGGTTGCTCAAGTAGACCTTGAGCAGGATAGATGACAGTTGGGCTCCACACTGTCCCACCGGTGTGTAGATTGGCACGCCCGTAAACCTCGGATTGGGGCCACCAATGCTCCAGACAATCAACACCATAGTCTGTTGCTCAAGCAGACCTGGAGCAGGAGAGATGACAGTTTGGCTCCACACTTTCCCACCGGTGTGCAGTTTGGCACGCCCGTAATCCACGGCTTGGGGCCATCAATGCCCTAGACAGTCAAAACTACAGTCGGTAGCTCAATCAGACCTGGAGCAGGAGAGATTACGGTTGGGCTCAACACCGTCCAACCGGTTTGCGGTTTGGCATCCCCACAAACCACGGCTTGGGGCTACCAATGCCCCAGACAGTCAAAACTATAGTCGGTTGCTCAAGCAGAGCTGGAGCAGGAGAAATGACAGTTGCGCTCCACACTGTCCCACCGGTGTGCAGTTTTCCACGCACGTAAACCACGGCTTGGGGCCACCAATACCCCAGACAGTCAACACCATAGTCGGTTGCTCAAGCAGACCTGGAGCAGGAGAGATGACAGTTAGGCTCCACACGGTCCCACCGGTAAGCAGTTTGGCACGCCCGTAAACCATGGTTCAGGTTCACCAATGCCCTAGACTGTCAACACCATAGTCGGTTGCTCAATGAGACCTCGAGCAGGAGAGATGACATTTGGGCTCCACACTGTCCCACCGGTGTGAAGTTTGACACGCCCGTAAACCATGGCTTGGGGCCACCTATGCCCCAGACTGTCAAAACTATAGTCGGTTGCTCAAGCAGAGCTGGAGCAGGAGAGATTATGGTTGGGCTCCACACTATCCCACCGGTGTGCAGTTTGGGACGCCCGTAAACCACGGTTTGGGGCCACGAATGCTCCAGACAGTCAACACCATAATCGGTTGCTCAAGCAGACCTGGAGCAGGAGAGATGACAGTTGGGCTCCACACTGTCCCACCGGTGTGCAGTTTGGCACCCCCGTAAACCACGCATTGGGGCCACCAATGCCCCAGACAGTCAACACCATAGTCGGTTGCTCAAGCAAACCTGGAGCAGGAGATATGACTGTTGGTCTCCAGGCTGTCCGACATGTGTGCAGTTTGGCACCCCCGTAAACCACGCCTTGGGGCCAACAATGCCCTAGACTATCAACACCATAGTCGGTTGCTCAGTGAGACCTGGAGCAGGAGAGATGACATTTGGGCTCCACACTGTCCCACCGGTGTGAAGTTTGGGACGCCCGTAAACCATGGCTTGGGGCCACCTATGCCCCAGACTGTCAAAACTATAGTCGGTTGCTCAAGCAGAGCTGGAGCAGGAGAGATTATGGTTGGGCTCCACACTATCCCACCGGTGTGCAGTTTGGGACGCCCGTAAACCACGGCTTGGGGCCACGAATGCTCCAGACAGTCAACACCATAATCGGTTGCTCAAGCTGATCTGGAGCAAGAGAGATGACAGTTGGGCTCCACACTGTCCCACCGGTGTGCAGTTTGGCACCCCCGTAAACCAAGCCTTGGGGCCAACAATGTCCCAGACAGTCATAACCATAGTCGGTTGCTCAAGTAGATCTGTAGCAGGAGAGATGACAGTTGGGCTTCAAACTGTCCCACCGGTGTGCAGTTTGGCACGGCCGTAAACCACGGCTTGGGGCCACCAATGTCGCAGACTGTCAACACCATAGTCGGATGCTCAAGCAGACCTGGAGCAGGAGAGATGACAGTTAGGCTCAACACTGTCCGACAGTTGTGCATTGTGGCACCCCCCATAAACCACGCCTTGGGGCCAACAATGCCCCAGACAGTCATATCCATAGTCGGTTGCTCAAGTAGATCTGGAGCAGGAGAGATGACAGTTGGGCTTCACACTGTCCCACCGGTCTGCAGTTTGGCACGGCCGTAAACCACGGCTTGGGGCCACCAATGTCCCAGACAGTCAACACCATAGTCGGATGCTCAAGCAGACCTGGAGCAGTAGAGATGACAGTTAGGCTCCACACTGTCCCACCAGTGTGCAGTTTGGCAGCCCCACAAACCACGGCTTGGGGCTACCGATGCCCCAGACAGTCAAAACTATAGTCGGTTGCTCAAGCAGAGCTGGAGCAGGAGAAATGACAGTTGCGCTCCACATTGTCCCACCGGTGTGCAGTTTGCCACGCCCGTAAACCACGGCTTGGGGCCACTAATGCCCAAGACAGTCAACACCATAGTCTGTTGCTCAAGTAGTTCTGGAGCAGGAGAGATGACAGTTGGGCTCCACACTGTCCCAACGGTAAGCAGTTTGGCACGCCCGTAAACCACGAATCGGGGTCACCAATGCCCTAGACTGTCAACACCATAGTCGGTCGCTCAATGATACCTGGAGCAGGAGAGATGACATTTGGGCTCCACACTGTCCCACCGGTGTGAAGTTTGACACGCCCGTAAACCATGGCTTGGGGCCACCTATGCCCCAGACAGTCAACACCAAAGTCGGTTGCTCAAGCAGACCTGGAGCAGGAGAGATGACAGTTGGGCTCCAAACTGTCCCATCGGTGTGCAGTTTGGCAGCCCCGTAAACCTCGGCTTACGGCCACCAATGCCCCAGACAGTCAACACCACAGTTGGTTGCCCAATCAGACCTGAAGCAGGAGAGATGACAGTTGGGCTCCACACTGTCCCACTGGTGTGCAGTTTGGCACGCCCGTAAACCACGGCTTGGGGCCATCAATGCCCTAGACAGTCAAAACTACAGTCGGTAGCTCAATCAGACCTGGAGCAGGAGAGATTACGGTTGGGCTCAACACGCTCCAACCGGTTTGCGGTTTGGCAGCCCCATTAACCCCGGCTTGGGGCCATTAATGCTACAGACAGTCAACACCATAGTTCGTTGCTCAAGCAGACCTGGAGATGGATATATGACAGTTGGGCTCCAGACTGTTCGACAGGTATGCAGTTTGGCCCACCCGTAAACAACGCCTTGGGGCCAACAATGCCCCAGACATTCAAAACTATAGTCGGTTAATCAAGCAGAGCTAGAGCAGGAGAAATGACAGTTGGGCTCCACACTGTCCCACCGGTGTGCAGTTTGGCATCCCCGTAAACCACGCCTTGGAGCAACCAATGCCCCAGACAGTCAACACCATTGTCGGTTGCTCAAGCAGACCTGGAGCAGGAGAGATGACAGTTGGGCTTCACACTGTTCCACCGGTCTGCAGTTTGGCACGCCCGTAAACCACGGTTTGGGGCCACCAATGCCCCAGAGAGTCAAAACTACAGTCGGTTGCTCAAGCAGACCTGGAGCAGGAGAGATGACAGTTTGGCTCCACACTGTCCCACCAGTGTGCAGTTTGGCACGCCCGTAAACCACGGCTTGGGGCCATCAATGCCCTAGACAGTCAAAACTACAGTCGGTAGCTCAATCAGACCTGGAGCAGGAGAGATTACGGTTGGGCTAAACACCGTCCCACCGGTTTCTGGTTTGGCAGCACCATTAACCCCGGC
The DNA here is from genome assembly GCA_963675035.1 of Allygus modestus. Taxonomy (NCBI): domain Eukaryota; kingdom Metazoa; phylum Arthropoda; class Insecta; order Hemiptera; family Cicadellidae; genus Allygus; species Allygus modestus. Next base: position 355,236,400 of record OY776112.1, read on the forward strand.
TTGGGGCCATTAATGCTCCAGACAGTCAACACCATAGTTCGTTGCTCAAGCAGACCTGGATCAGGATATATGGCAGTTGGGCTCCACACTGTCTGACAGGTGTGCAGTTTGGCACCCCCGTAAACCACGCCTTGGAGCCAACAATGCCCCAGACAGTCATAACCATAGTCGGTTGCTCAAGTAGATCTGAAGCAGGAGAGATGACAGTTGGGCTTCACACTGTCCCACCGGTGTGCAGTTTGCCACGCCCGTAAACCAAGGCTTGGGCCACAAATACCCCAGACAGTCAACACCATAGTCGGTTGCTCAAGCAGACCTGGAGCAGGAGAGATGACAGTTAGGCTCCACACTGTCCCACCGGTAAGCAGTTTGGCACGCCCGTAAACCACGGTTCGGGTTCACCAATGCCCTAGACTGTCAACACCATAGTCGGTTGCTCAATGAGACCTGGAGCAGGAGAGATGACATTTGGGCTCCACACTGTCCCACCGGTGTGAAGTTTGGGACGCCCGTAAACCAAGCCTTGAGGCCAACAATGCCCCAGACAGTCATAACCATGGTCGGTTGCTCAAGTAGATCTGGAGCAGGAGAGATGACAGTTGGGCTTCACACTGTCCCACCGGTCTGCAGTTTGGCACGGCCGTAAACTACGGCTTGGGGCCACCAATGTCCCAGACTGTCAAATCCATAGTCGGATGCTCAAGCAGACCTGGAGCAGGAGAGATGACAGTTAGGCTCAACACTGTCCCACCGGTGTGCGGTTTGGCAGCCCTATAAATCACGGCTTGGGGCCACCAATGCCCCAGACAGTCAACACTACAGTCGGTTGCTCAAGCAGACCTGGAGATGAAGAGATGACAGTTAAGCTCCACACTGTCCCACCGGTGTGCAGTTTGGCACGCCCGTAAACAACGGCTTGGGGCCATCAATGCCCTAGACAGTCAAAACTACTGTCGGTAGCTCAATAAGACCTGGAGCAGGAGAGATTACGGTTGGGCTCAACACCCTCCCACCGGTTTGCGGTTTGGCAGGCCCATTAACTCCGGCTTGGGGCCATTAATGCTCCAGACAGTCAACACCATAGTTCGTTGTTCAAGCAGACCTGGAGCAGGAGAGATGACAGTTGGGCTTCACACTGCCCCACCGGTCTGCAGTTTGGCACGGCCGTAAACCACGGCTTGGGGCCAACAATGTCCCAGACTGTCAACACCTTAGTCGGATGCTCAAGCAGACCTGGAGCAGGAGAGATGCCAGTTAGGCCCCACACTGTCCCCCCGGTGTGCAGTTTGGCAGCCCCATAAACCACAGCTTGGGGCCACCAATGCCCCCGACAGTCAAAACTACAGTCGGTTGCTCAAGCAGACCTGGAGCGGAGAGATGCCAGTCGTTTTCCACACTGTCCCGCCGGTCTGGAGTTTGGCACGCCCGTAAACAACGGCTTGGGGCCACCAATGCCCCAGACAGTCAATACCATAGTCGGTTGCTCAGGCGGTCCTGAAGCAGGAGAGATGACAGTTGGGCTCCATACTGTCCCACCGGAGTGCAAATTGGCCCCCATAAACCACGACTTGGGGCTACCAATGCCCCGGACAGTCAACACCACAGTCGGTTGATCAAGCATACCTGGAGCAGGAGAGATGACAGTTGGGCTCCACACTGTACCACCGGTCTGCAGTTTGGCACGCCCGTAAACCACGGCTTGGGGCTACCAATGCGCCAGACAGTCAAAACTACAGTCGGTTGCTCAAGCAGAGCTGGAGCAGGAGAGATTACAGTTGGGCTCAAAACCGCCCACCGGTTTGCGGTTTGGCAGCCCCAAAACCCCCGGCTTCGGGCCACCAATGCTCCAGACAGTCAACATGATAGTCGGTTGCTCAAGCAGACCTGGAGCAGGAGAGATGACAGTTAAGCTCCACACTGTCCCACCGGTGTGCAGTTTGGCACCCCCGTAAACCACGCCTTGGGGCAACCAATGCCCCAGACAGTCAACACCATAGTCGGTTGCTCAAGCAGACCTGGAGCAGGAGAGATGACAGTTGGGCTCCACACTGTCCCACCGGTCTGCAGTTTGGCACGCTTGTAAACCACGGTTTGGGGCCACCAATGCCCCAGAGAGTCAAAACTACAGTCGGTTGCTCAAGCAGAGCTGGAGCAGGAGAGATTATGGTTGGGCTCCACACTGTCCCACCTGTGTGCAGTTTGGGACGCCCGTAAACCACGATTTGGGGCCACTAATGCCCCAGACAGTCAAAACCAAAGTCGGTTGCTCAAGCAGACCTGGAGCAGGAGAGATGACAGTTGGGCTCCAAACCGTCCCATCGGTGTGCAGTTTGGCAGCCCCATAAACCACGGCTTACGGCCACCAATGCCCCAGACAGTCAAAACCACAGTTGGTTGCTCAATCAGACCTGAAGCAGGAGAGATGACAGTTGGGCTCCACACTGTCCCACTGATGTGCAGTTTGACACGCCCGTAAACCACGGCTTGGCGCCACCTATGCCCCAGACAGTCAAAACTACTGTCGGTTGTTCAGGCAGAGCTGGAGCAGGAGAGATTATGGTTGTGTTCCACACTGTCCCACCGGTGTGCAAGTTGGGACACCCGTAAACCACGGCTTGGGGCCACTTATGCCCCTGACAGTCAACCCAAAAGTCGGTTGCTCAAGCAGACCTGGAGCAGGAGAGATGACAGTTGGGCTCCACACTGTCCCACCGGTGTGCAGTTAGGCAGCCCCATAAATCACGGCTTGGGGCCATAAATGCCCCAGACAGTCAACACCACAGTTGGTTGCACAATCAGACCTGAAGTAGGAGAGATGACAGTTGTGCTCAACACTGTCCCACCGGTGTGCGGTTTGGCAGCCCTATAAATCACGGCTTGGGGCCACCAATGCCCCAGACACTCAACACTACAGACGGTAGCTCAATCAGACCTGGAGCAGGAGAGATTACGGTTGGGCTCAACTCCCTTCAACCGGATTGCGGTTTGGCAGCCCCATTAACCCCGGCTTGGGGCCATTAATGCTACAGACAGTCAACACCATAGTTCGTTGCTCAAGCAGACCTGGAGCAGGAGATATGACAGTTGGGCTCCAGACTGTCCGACAGGTGTGCGGTTTGGCCCCCCCGTAAACCACGGCTTGGCGCCACCTATGCCCCAGACAGTCAAAACTACTGTCGGTTGTTCAGGCAGAGCTGGAGCAGGAGAGATTATGGTTGTGCTCCACACTGTCCCACCGGTGTGCAAGTTGGGACACCCGTAAACCACGGCTTGGGGCCACTTATGCCCCAGACAGTCAACCCAAAAGTCGGTTGCTCAAGCAGACCTGGAGCAGGAGAGATGACAGTTGGGCTCCACACTGTCCCACCGGTGTGCAGTTAGGCAGCCCCATAAATCACGGCTTTGGGCCATAAATGCCCCAGACAGTCAACACCACAGTTGGTTGCACAATCAGACCTGAAGTAGGAGAGATGACAGTTGTGCTCAACACTGTCCCACCGGTGTGCGGTTTGGCAGCCCTATAAATCACGGCTTGGGGCCACCAATGCCCCAGACACTCAACACTACAGACGGTAGCTCAATCAGACCTGGAGCAGGAGAGATTACGGTTGGGCTCAACTCCCTTCAACCGGATTGCGGTTTGGCAGCCCCATTAACCCCGGCTTGGGGCCATTAATGCTACAGACAGTCAACACCATAGTTCGTTGCTCAAGCAGACCTGGAGCAGGAGATATGACAGTTGGGCTCCAGACTGTCCGACAGGTGTGCGGTTTGGCCCCCCCGTAAACCACGCCTTGGGGCCAACAATGCCCCAGACACTCAAAACTATAGTCGGTTGCTCAAGCAGACCTGGAGCAGGAGAGATGACAGTTGGGCTCCACACTGTCCCACCGGTGTGCAGTTTGGCAGCCCCATAAATCACGGCTTGGGGCCATAAATGCCCCAGACAGTCAACACCACTGTTGGTTGCACAATCAGACCTGAAGTAGGAGAGATGACAAATGGGCTCAACACTGTCGCACCGGTGTGCGGTTTGGCAGCCCTATAAATCACGGCTTGGGGCCACCAATGCCCCAGACAGTCAACACTACAGTCGGTTGCTCAAGTAGACCTTGAGCAGGAGAGATGACAGTTGGGCTCCACACTGTCCCACCGGTGTGCAGTTTGGTACGCCCGTAAACCACGGCTTGGGGCAATCAATGCCCTAGACAGTCAAAACTACAGTCGGTAGCTCAATCAGACCTGGAGCAGGAGAGATTACGGTTGGGCTCAACACGCTCCAACCGGTTTGCGGTTTGGCAGCCCCATTAACCCCAGCTTGGGGCCATTAATGCTACAGACAGTCAACACCATAGTTCGTTGCTCAAGCAGACCTGGAGATGGAGATATGACAGTTGGGCTCCAGACAGTCCGACAGGTGTGCAGTTTGGCCCACCCGTAAACAACGCCTTGGGGCCAACAATGCCCCAGACATTCAAAACTATAGTCGGTTAATCAAGCAGAGCTGGAGCAGGAGAGATGACAGTTGGGCTTCACACTGTCCCACCGGTCTGCAGTTTGGCACGCCCGTAAACCACGGCTTGGGGCCATCAATGCCCTAGACAGTCAAAACTACTGTCGGTAGCTCAATCAGACCTGGAGCAGGAGAGATTACGGTTGGGCTCAACACCGTCCCACCGGTTTGCGGTTTGGCAGCACCATTAAGCCCGGCTTGGGGCCATTAATGCTCCAGACAGTCAACACCATAGTTCGTTGCTCAAGCAGACCTGGATCAGGATATATGACAGTTGGGCTCCACACTGTCTGACAGGTGTGCAGTTTGGCACCCCCGTAAACCACGCCTTGGAGCCAACAATGCCCCAGACAGTCATAACCATAGTCGGTTGCTCAAGTAGATCTGAAGCAGGAGAGATGACAGTTGGGCTTCACACTGTCCCACCGGTCTGCAGTTTGGCACGGCCGTAAACCACGGCTTGGGGCCACCAATGTCCCAGACATTCAACACCATAGTCGGATGCTCAAGCAGACCTGGAGCAGGAGAGATGACAGTTAGGCTCCACACTGTCCCACCAGTGTGCAGTATGGCAGCCCCACAAACCACGATTTGGGGCTACCAATGCCCCAGACCGTCATAACCATAGTCGGTTGCTCAAGTAGATCTGAAGCAGGAGAGATGACAGTTAGGCTCCACACTGTCCCACCGGTAAGCAGTTTGGCACGCCCATAAACCACGGTTCGGTTTCACCAATGCCCGAGACTGTCAACACCATAGTCAGTTGTTCAATGAGACCTGGAGCAGGAGAGATTACATTTGGGCTCCACACTGTCCCACCGGTGTGAAGTTTGGGACGCCCGTAAACCGAGTCTTGGGGCCAACAATGCCCCAGACAGTCAACACCATAGTCGGTTGCTCAAGCAGACCTGGAGCAGGAGAGATGACAGTTGGGCTCCACACTGTCCCACCGGTCTGCAGTTTGGCACGCTTGTAAACCACGGTTTGGGGCCACTAATGCCCCAGAGAGTAAAAACTACAGTCGGTTGCTCTAGCAGAGCTGGAGCAGGAGAGATTATAGTTGTGCTCCACACTGTCCCACCGGTGTGCAAGTTGGGACACCCGTAAACCACGGCTTGGGGCCACTTATGCCCCAGACAGTCAACCAAAAAGTCGGTTGCTCAAGCAGACCTGGAGCAGGAGAGATGACAGTTGGGCTCCACACTGTCCCACCGGTGTGCAGTTTGGCAGCCCCATAAATCACGGCTTGGGGCCATAAATGCCCCAGACAGTCAACACCACAGTTGGTTGCACAATCAGACCTGAAGTAGGAGAGATGACAGTTGTGCTCAACACTGTCCCACCAGTGTGCGGTTTGGCAGCCCTATAAATCACGGCTTGGGGCCACCAATGCCCCAGACACACAACACTACAGACGGTAGCTCAATCAGACCTAGAGCAGGAGAGATTACGGTTGGGCTCAACACCCTCCAACCGGATTGCGGTTTGGCAGCCCCATTAACCCCGGCTTGGGGCCATTAATGCTACAGACAGTCAACACCATAGTTCGTTGCTCAAGCAGACCTGGAGCAGGAGATATGACAGTTGGGCTCCAGACTGTCCGACAGGTGTGCGGTTTGGCCCCCCCGTAAACCACGCCTTGGGGCCAACAATGCCCCAGACACTCAAAACTATAGTCGGTTGCTCAAGCAGAGCTGGAGCAAGAGAAATGACAGTTGGGCTCCACACTGTACCACCGGTCTGCAGTTTGGCACGCCCGTAAAGCACGGCTTGGGGCTACCAATGCGCCAGACAGTCAAAACTACAGTCGGTTGCTCAAGCAGAGCTGGAGCAGGAGAGATTACAGTTGGTGTCAAAACCGCCCACCGGTTTGCGGTTTGGCAGCCCCAAAAACCCCGGCTTCGGGCCACCAATGCTCCAGACAGTCAACATGATAGTCGGTTGCTCAAGCAGACCTGGAGCAGGAGAGATGACAGTTGGGCTCTACACTGTCCCACCGGTGTGCAGTTTGGCACCCCCGTAAACCACGCCTTGGGGCAACCAATGCCCCAGACAGTCAACACCATAGTCGGTTGCTCAAGCAGACCTAGAGCAGGAGAGATGACAGTTGGGCTCCACACTGTCCCACCGGTCTGCAGTTTGGCACGCTTGTAAACCACGGTTTGGGGCCACCAAAGCCCCAGAGAGTCAAAACTACAGTCGGTTGCTCAAGCAGAGCTGGAGCAGGAGAGATAGAGGTTGGGCTCCACACTGTCCCACCGGTGTGCAGTTTGGGACGCCCGTAAACCACGATTTGGGGCCACTAATGCCCCAGACAGTCAACACCAAAGTCGGTTGCTCAAGCAGACCTGGAGCAGGAGAGATGACAGTTGGGCTCCACACTGTCCCACTGTTGTGCAGTTTGACACGCCCGTAAACCACGGCTTGGCGCCACCTATTCCCCAGACAGTCAAAACTACAGTCGGTTGTTCAAGCAGAGCTGGAGCAGGAGAGATTATGGTTGTGCTCCACACTGTCCCACCGGTGTGCAAGTTGGGACACCCGTAAACCACGGCTTGGGGCTACCAATACCCCAGAAAGTCAAAACTATAGTCGGTTGCTCAAGCAGACCTGGAGCAGGAGAAATGACAGTTGCGCTCCACACTGTCCCACCGGTGTGCAGTTTGCCACGCCCGTAAACCACGGCTTGGGGCCACCAATACCCCAGACAGTCAACACCATAGTCGGTTGCTCAAGCAGACCTGGAGCAGGAGAGATGACAGTTAGACTCCAAACTGTCCGACAGGTAAGCAGTTTGGCACGCCCCTAAACCACGGTTCGGGTTCACCAATGCCCTAGACTGTCAACACCATAGTCGGTTGCTCAATGAGACCTGGAGCAGGAGAGATGACATTTGGGCTCCACACTGTCCCACCGGTATGAAGTTTGGGACGCCCGTAAACCATGGCTTGGGGCCACGTATGCCCCAGACTGTCAAAACTATAGTCAGTTGCTCAAGCAGAGCTGGAGCAGGAGAGATTATGGTTGGGCTCCACACTTTCCCACCGGTGTGCAGTTTGGGACGCCCGTAAACCACGGCTTGGGGCCACGAATGCTCCAGACAGTCAACACCATAGTCGGTTGCTCAAGAAGACCTGGAGCAGGAGAGATGACAGTTGGGCTCCACACTGTCCCACCGGTCTGCAGTTTGGCACGCCCGTATACCACGGTTTGGGGCCACCAATGTCCCAGACAGTCAACACCATAGTCGGATGCTCAAGCAGACCTGGAGCAGGAGAGATGACAGTTAGGCTCCACACTGTCCCACCAGTGTGCAGTATGGCAGCCCCACAAACCACGGCTTGGGGCTACCAATGCCCCAGACAGACATAACCATAGTCGGTTGCTCAAGTAGATCTGGAGCAGGAGAGATTACGGTTGGGCTCAACACCGTCCCACCGGTTTGCGGTTTGGCAGCACCATTAACCCCGGCTTGGGGCCATTAATGCTCCAGACAGTCAACACCATAGTTCGTTGCTCAAGCAGACCTGGAGCAGGAGAGATGACAGTTAGGCTCCACACTGTCCCACCAGTGTACAGTATGGCAGCCCCACAAACCACGGCTTTGGGCTACCAATGCCCCAGACAGTTATAACCATAGTCGGTTGCTCAAGTAGATCTGAAGCAGGAGAGATGACAGTTAGGCTCCACACTGTCCCACCGGTAAGCAGTTTGGCACGCCCATAAACCACGGTTCGGGTTCACCAATGCCCGAGACTGTCAACACCATAGTCAGTTGTTCAATGAGACCTGGAGCAGGAGAGATGACATTTGGGCTCCACACTGTCCAACCGGTGTGAAGTTTGGGACGCCCGTAAACCAAGCCTTGGGGCCAACAATGCCCCAGACAGTCATAACCATAGTCGGTTGCTCAAGTAGATCTGGAGCAGGAGAGATGACAGTTGGGCTTCACACTGTCCCACCGGTCTGCAGTTTGGCACGGCCGTAAACCACGGCTTGGAGCCACCAATGTCCCAGTCTGTCAACACCATAGTCGGATGCTCAAGCAGACCTGGAGCAGGAGAGATGACAGTTAGGCTCAACACTGTCCCACCGGTGTGCGGTTTGGCAGCCCTATAAATCACGGCTTGGGGCCACCAATGCCCCAGACAGTCAACACTACAGTCAGTTGCTCAAGTAGACCTTGAGCAGGAGAGATGACAGTTGGGCTCCACACTGTCCCACCGGTGTGCAGTTTGGCACGCCCGTAAACCACGGCTTGGGGCCAACAATGTCCCACACTGTCAACACCATAGTCGGATGCTCAAGCTGACCTGGAGCAGGAGAAATGACAGTTGGGCTCCACACTGTCCCACCGGTGTGCAGTTTAGTATCCCCGTAAACCAGGCCTTGGGGCAACCAATGCCCCAGACAGTCAACACCATAGTCGGTTGCTCAAGCAGACCTGGAGCAGGAGAGATGACTGTTAGGCTCCACACTGTCCCACCGGTGTGCAGTTTGGCACCCCCGTAAACCACGGTTCGGGTTCACCAATGCCCTAGACTGTCAACACCATAGTCGGTTGCTCAATGAGACCTGGAGCGGGAGAGATGACATATAGGCTCCACACTGTCCCACCGGTGTGAAGTTTGACACGCCCGTAAACCATGGCTTGGGGCCACCTATGCCCCAGACTGTCAAAACTATAGTCGGTTGCTCAAGCAGAGCTGGAGCAGGAGAGATTATGGTTGGGCTCCACACTATCCCACCGGTGTGCAGTTTGGGACGCCTGTAAACCACGGCTTGGGGCCACGAATGCTCCAGACAGTCAACACCATAGTCGGTTGCTCAAGCAGACCTGGAGCATGAGAGATGACAGTTGGGCTCCACACTGTCCCTCCGGTGTGCAGTTTGGCACCCCCGTGAACCACGCCTTGGGGCCACCAATGCCTCAGACAGTCAACACCATAGTCGGTTGCTCAAGCAGACCTGGAGCAGGATATATGACAGTTGGGCTCCAGACTGTCCGACAGGTGTGCAGTTTGGCACCCCCGTAAACCACGCCTTGGGGCCAACAATGCCCCAGACCATAACCATAGTTGGTTGCTCAAGTAGATCTGAAGCAGGAGAGATGACAGTTGGGCTTCACACTGTCCCACCGGTCTGCAGTTTGGCACGGCCGTAAACCACGGCTAGGGGCCACCAATTTCCAAGACTGTCAACACCATAGTCGAATGCTCAAGCAGACCTGGAGCAGGAGAGATGACAGTTAGGCTCCACACTGTCCCACCAGTGTGCAGTTTGGCAGCCCCACAAACCTCGACTTGGGGCTAACAATGCCCCAGACAGTCAAAACTATAGTCGGTTGCTCAAGCAGAGCTGGAGCAGGAGAGATGACAGTTGGGCTTCACACTGTCCCACCGGTCTGCAGTTTGGCACGCCCGTAAACCACGGTTTGGGGCCACCAATGCCCCAGAGAGTCAAAACTACAGTCGGTTGCTCAAGCAGAGCTGGAGCAGGAGAGATTATGGTTGGGCTCCACACTGTCCCACCAGTGTGCAGTTTGGCATTCCCACAAACCACGGCTTGGGGCTACCAATGCCCCAGACAGTCAAAACTATAGTCGGTTGCTCAAGCAGAGCTGGAGCAGGAGAAATGACAGTTGCGCTCCACACTGTCCCACCGGTGTGCAGTTTGCCACGCCCGTAAACCACGGCTTGGGGCCACCAATACTCCAGACAGTCAACACCATAGTCGGTTGCTCAAGTAGATCTGGAGCAGGAGAGATGACAGTTGGGCTTCACACTGTCCCACCGGTTTGCAGTTTGGTACGGCCGTAAACCACGGCTTGGGGCCACCAATGTCCCAGACTGTCAACACCATAGTCGGATGCTCAAGCAGACCTGGAGCAGGAGAAATGACAGTTGGGCTCCACATTGTCCCACCGGTGTCCAGTTTAGTATCCCCGTAAACCACGCCTTGGGGCAACCAATGCCCCAGACAGTCAACACCATAGTCGGTTGCTCAAGCAGACCTGGAGCAGGAGAGATGACTGTTAGGCTTCACACTGTCCCACCGGTCTGCAGTTTGGCACTCCCGTAAACCACGGTTTGGGGCCACCAATGCCCCAGAGAGTCAAAACTACAATCGGTTGCTCAAGCAGACCTGGAGCAGGAGAGATTATGGTTGGGCTCCAAACTGTCCCATCGGTGTGCAGTTTGGCAGCCCCATAAACCACGGCTTGGGGCCACGAATGCCCCAGACAGTCAACACAACAGTTGGTTGCTCAATCAGACCTGAAGCAGGAGAGATGACAGTTGGGCTCCACACTGTCCCACCGGTGTGCAGTTTGGCACCCCCGTAAACCACGGTTCGGGTTCACCAATGCCCTAGACTGTCAACACCATAGTCGGTTGCTCAATGAGACCTGGAGCGGGAGAGATGACATTTAGGCTCCACACTGTCCCACCGGTGTGAAGTTTGACACGCCCGTAAACCATGGCTTGGGGCCACCTATGCCCCAGACTGTCAAAACTATAGTCGGTTGCTCAAGCAGAGCTGGAGCAGGAGAGATTATGGTTGGGCTCCACACTATCCCACCGGTGTGCAGTTTGGGACGCCCGTAAACCACGGCTTGGGGCCACGAATGCTCCAGACATTCAACACCATAGTCGGTTGCTCAAGCAGACCTGGAGCATGAGAGATGACAGTTGGGCTCCACACTGTCCCACCGGTGTGCAGTTTGGCACCCCCGTGAACCACGCCTTGGGGCCACCAATGCCCCAGACAGTCAACACCATAGTCGGTTGCTCAAGCAGACCTGAAGCAGGAGATATGACAGTTGGGCTCCAGACTGTCCGACAGGTGTGCAGTTTGGCAACCCCCGTAAACCACGCCTTGGGGTCAACAATGCCCCAGACCATAACCATAGTCGGTTGCTCAAGTAGATCTGAAGCAGGAGAGATGACAGTTGGGCATCACACTGTCCCACCGGTCTGCAGTTTGGCACGGCCGTAAACCACGGCTAGGGGCCACCAATGTCCCAGACTGTCAACACCATAGTCGGATGCTCAAGCAGACCTGGAGCAGGAGAGATGACAGTTAGGCTCCACACTGTCCCACCAGTGTGCAGTTTGGCAGCCCCACAAACCTCGACTTGGGGCTACCAATGCCCCAGACAGTCAAAACTATAGTCGGTTGCTCAAGCGGAGCTGGAGCAGGAGAAATGACAGTTGGGCTCACACTGTCCCACCGGTGTGCAGTTTGGCACCCCCGTAAACCACGCCTTGGGGCAACCAATGCCCCAGACAGTCAACACCATAGTCGGTTGCTCAAGCAGACCTGGAGCAGGAGAGATGACAGTTGGGCTTCACACTGTCCCACCGGTATGCAGTTTGGCACGCCCGTAAACCACGGTTTGGGGCCACCAATGCCCCAGAGGGTCAAAACTACAGTCGGTTGCTCAAGCAGAGCTGGAGCAGGAGAGATTATGGTTGGGCTCCACACTGTCCCACCAGTGTGCAGTTTGGCATTCCCACAAACCACGGCTTGGGGCTACCAATACCCCAGACAGTCAAAACTATAGTCGGTTGCTCAAGCAGAGCTGGAGCAGGAGAAATGACAGTTGCGCTCCACACTGTCCCACCGGTGTGCAGTTTGCCACGCCCGTAAACCACGGCTTGGGGCCACCAATACCCCAGACAGTCAAAACCATAGTCGGTTGCTCAAGCAGACCTGGAGCAGGAGAGATGACAGTTAGGCTCCAAACTGTCCGACAGGTAAGCAGTTTGGCACGCCCCTAAACCATGGTTCGGGTTCACCAATGCCCTAGACTGTCAACACCATAGTCGGTTGCTCAATGAGACCTGGAGCAGGAGAGATGACATTTGGGCTCCACACTGTCCCACCGGTATGAAGTTTGGGACGCCCGTAAACCATGGCTTGGGGACACGTATGCCCCAGACTGTCAAAACTATAGTCAGTTGCTCAAGCAGAGCTGGAGCAGGAGAGATTATGGTTGGGCTCCACACTTTCCCACCGGTGTGCAGTTTGGGACGCCCGTAAACCACGGCTTGGGGCCACGAATGCTCCAGACAGTCAACACCATAGTCGGTTGCTCAAGCAGACCTGGAGCAGGAGAGATGACAGTTGGGCTCCACACTGTCCCACCGGTCTGCAGTTTGGCACGCCCGTATACCACGGTTTGGGGCCACCAATGTCCCAGATAGTCAACACCATAGTCGGATGCTCAAGCAGACCTGGAGCAGGAGAGATGACAGTTAGGCTCCACACTGTCCCACCAGTGTGCAGTATGGCAGCCCCACAAACCACGGCTTGGGGCTACCAATGCCCCAGACAGTCATCACCATAGTCGGTTGCTCAAGTAGATCTGGAGCAGGAGAGATTACGGTTGGGCTCAACACCGTCCCACCGGTTTGCGGTTTCGCTGCACCATTAACCCCGGCTTGGGGCCATTAATGCTCCAGACAGTCAACACCATAGTTCGTTGCTCAAGCAGACCTGGAGCAGGAGAGATGACATTTGGGCTCCACACTGTCCCACCGGTGTGAAGTTTGGGTCGCCCGAAAACCAAGCCTTGGGACTAACAATGCCCCAGACAGTCATAACCATAGTCGGTTGCTCAAGTAGATCTTGAGCAGGAGAGATGACAGTTGGGCTTCACACTGTCCCACCGGTTTACAGTTTGGCACGGCCGTAAACCACGGCTTGGGGCCACCAATGTTCCAGACTGTCAACACCATAGTCGGATGCTCAAGCAGACCTGGAGCAGGAGAGATGACAGTTAGGCTCAACACTGTCCCACCGGTGTGCGGTTTGGCAGCCCTATAAACCACGGCTTGGGGCCACCAATACCCCAGACAGTCAAAACCATAGTCGGTTGCTCAAGCAGACCTGGAGCAGGAGAGATGATAGTTAGGCTCAACACTGTCCCACCGGTGTGCGGTTTGGCAGCCCTATAAATCACGGCTTGGGGCCACCAATGCCCCAGACAGTCAACACTACAGTCGGTTGCTCAAGTAGACCTTGAGCAGGAGAGATGACAGTTGGCCTCCACACTGTCCCACCGGTGTGCAGTTTGGCACGCCCGTAAACCACGGCTTGGGGCCATCAATGCCCTAGACAGTCAAAACTACAAACGGTAGCTCAATCAGACCTGGAGCAGGAGAGATTACGGTTGGGCTCAACACCCTCCCACCGGTTTGCGGTTTGGCAGGCCCATTAACTCCGGCTTGGGGCCATTAATGCTCCAGACAGTCAACACCATAGTTCGTTGTTCAAGCAGACCTGGAGCAGGAGATATGACACTTGGGCTCCAGACTGTCCGACAGGTGTGCAGTTTGGCACCCCCGTAAACCAAGCCTTGGGGCCAACAATGCCCCAGACAGTCATAACCATAGTCGGTTGCTTAAGTAGATCTGGAGCAGGATAGATGACAGTTGGGCTTCACACTGTCCCACCGGTCTGCAGTTTGGCACGGCCGTAAACCACGGTTGCTCAAGCAGAGCTGGAGCAGGAGAAATTACAGGTGGGCTCACACTGTCCCACCGGTGTGCAGTTTGGCACCCCCGTAAACCACGCCTTGGGGCCACCAATGCCCCAGACAGTCAAAACTATAGTCGGTTGCTCAAGCAGAGCTGGAGCAGGAGAAATGACAGTTGCGCTCCACACTGTCCCACCGGTGTGCAGTTTGCCACGCCCGTAAACCTCGGCTTGTGGCCACCAATACCCCAGACAGTCAAAACCATAGTCGGTTGCTCAAGCAGACCTGGAGCAGGAGAGATGATAGTTAGGCTTCACACTGTCCCACCGGTCTGCAGTTTGGCACGGCCGTAAACCACGGTTGCTCAAGCAGAGCTGGAGCAGGATAAATTACAGGTGGGCTCACACTGTCCCACCGGTATGCAGTTTGGCACGCCCGTAAACCACGGCTTGGGGCCATCAATGCCCTAGACAGTCAAAACTACAAACGGTAGCTCAATCAGACCTGGAGCAGGAGAGATTACGGTTGGGCTCACACTGTCCCACCGGTCTGCAGTTTGGCACCCCCGTAAACCACGGTTTGGGGCCACCAATGCCCCAGAGAGTCAAAACTACAATCGGTTGCTCAAGCAGAGCTGGAGCAGGAGAGATTATGGTTGGGCTCCAAACTGTCCCATCGGTGTGCAGTTTGGCAGCCCCATAAACCACGGCTTGGGGCCACGAATGCCCCAGACAGTCAACACAACAGTTGGTTGCTCAATCAGACCTGAAGCAGGAGAGATGACAGTTGGGCTCCACACTGTCCCACCGGTGTGCAGTTTGGCACGCCCGTAAACCACGGCTTGGGGCCACTAATGCCCCAGACAGTCAACACCATAGTCAGTTGCTCAAGTAGTTCTGGAGCTGGAGAGATGACAGTTGGGCTCCACACTGTCCCACCGGTAAGCAGTTTGGCACGCCCGTAAACCACGGATCGGGGTCACCAATGCCCTAGACAGTCAACCTCATTGTCGGTTGCTCAATGAGACCTGGAGCAGGAGAGATGACAGTTGTGCTCCACACTGTCCCACCGGTGTGAAGTTTGGGACGCCCGTAAACCATGGCTTGGGGCCACCTATGCCCCAGACTGTAAAAACTATAGTCGCTTGCTCAAGCAGACCTGGAGCAGGAGAGATGACAGTTGGGCTCCACACTGTCCCACCGGTGTGCAGTTTGGCACCCCCGTAAACCACGCCTTGGGGCCACCAATGCCCCAAACAGTCAACACCATATTCGGTTGCTCAAGCAGACCTGGAGCAGGAGATACGACAGTTGGGCTCCAGACTGTCCGACAGGTGTGCAGTTTGGCACCCCCGTAAACCAAGCCTTGGGCCAACAATGCCCTAGACAGTCAAAACTACAGTCGGTAGCTCAATCAGACCTGGAGCAGGAGAGATTACGGTTGGGCTCAACACCCTCCCACCGGTTTGCGGTTTGGCAGGCCCATTAAATCCGGCTTGGGGCCATTAATGCTCCAGACAGTCAACACCATAGTTCGTTGTTCAAGCAGACCTGGACCAGGAGATATGACAGTTGGGCTCCACACTGTCCCTCCGGTGTGCAGTTTAGTATCCCCGTAAACCAAGCCTTGGGTTCACCAATGCCCTAGACTGTCAACACCATAGTCGGTTGCTCAATGAGACCTGGAGCGGGAGAGATGACATTAAGGCTCCACACTGTCCCACCGGTGTGAAGTTTGACACGCCCGTAAACCATGGCTTGGGGCCACCTATGCCCCAGACTGTCAAAACTATAGTCGGTTGCTCAAGCAGAGCTGGAGCAGGAGAGATTATGGTTGGGCTCCACACTATCCCACCGGTGTGCAGTTTGGGACGCCCGTAAACCACGGCTTGGGGCCACGAATGCTCCAGACAGTCAACACCATAGTCGGTTGCTCAAGCAGACCTGGAGCATGAGAGATGACAGTTGGGCTCCACACTGTCCCACCGGTGTGCAGTTTGGCACCCCCGTGAACCACGCCTTCGGGCCACCAATGCCCCAGACAGTCAACACCATAGTCGGTTGCTCAAGCAGACCTGAAGCAGGAGATATGACAGTTGGGCTCCAGACTGTCCGACAGGTGTGCAGTTTGGCACCCCCGTAAACCACGCCTTGGGGCCAACAATGCCCCAGACCATAACCATAGTCGGTTGCTCAAGTAGATCTGAAGCAGGAGAGATGACAGTTGGGCTTCACACTGTCCCACCGGTCTGCAGTTTGGCACGGTCGTAAACCACGGCTAGGGGCCACCAATGTCCCAGACTGTCAACACCATAGTCGGATGCTCAAGCAGACCTGGACTAGGAGAGATGACAGTTAGGCTCCACACTGTCCCACCAGTCTGCAGTTTGGCAGCCCCACAAACCTCGACTTGGGGCTACCAATGCCCCAGACAGTCAAAACTATAGTCGGTTGCTCAAGCAGAGCTGGAGCAGGAGAAATGACAGTTGGGCTCACACTGTCCCACCGGTGTGCAGTTTGGCACCCCCGTAAACCACGCCTTGGGGCAACCAATGCCCCAGACAGTCAACACCATAGTCGGTTGCTCAAGCAGACCTGGAGCAGGAGAGATGACAGTTGGGCTTCACACTGTCCCACCGGTCTGCAGTTTGGCACGGCCGTAAACCACGGTTTGGGGCTACCAATGCCCCAGAGAGTCAAAACTACAGTCGGTTGCTCAAGCAGAGCTGGAGCAGGAGAGATTATGGTTGGGCTCCACACTGTCCCACCAGTGTGCAGTTTGGCATTCCCACAAACCACGGCTTGGGGCTACCAATACCCCAGACAGTCAAAACTATAGTCGGTTGCTCAAGCAGAGCTGGAGCAGGAGAAATGACAGTTGCGCTCCACACTGTCCCACCGGTAAGCAGTTTGGCACGCCCGTAAACCACGGTTCGGGTTCACCAACGCCCTAGACTGTCAACACCATAGTCGGTTGCTCAATGAGACCTGGAGCAGGAGAGATGACATTTGGGCTCCACACTGTCCCACCGGTATGAAGTTTGGGACGCCCGTAAACCATGGCTTGGGGCCACCTATGCCCCAGACTGTTAAAACTATAGTCAGTTGCTCAAGCAGAGCTGGAGCAGGAGAGATTATGGTTGGGCTCCACACGTTCCCACCGGTGTGCAGTTTGGGACGCCCGTAAACCACGGCTTGGGGCCACGAATGCTCCAGACAGTCAACACCATAGTCGGTTGCTCAAGCAGACCTGGAGCAGGAGAGATGACAGTTGGGCTCCACACTGTCCCACCGGTCTGCAGTTTGGCACGCCCGTATACCACGGTTTGGGGCCACCAATGTCCCAGACAGTCAACACCATAGTCGGATGCTCAAGCAGACCTGGAGCAGGAGAGATGACAGTTAGGCTCCACACTGTCCCACCAGTGTGCAGTATGGCAGCCCCACAAACCACGGCTTGGGGCTACCAATGCCCCAGACAGTCATAACCATAGTCGGTTGCTCAAGTAGATCTGGAGCAGGAGAGATTACGGTTGGGCTCAACACCGTCCCACCGGTTTGCGGTTTGGCAGCACCATTAACCCCGGCTTGGGGCCATTAATGCTCCAGACAGTCAACACCATAGTTCGTTGCTCAAGCAGACCTGGAGCAGGAGAGATGACATTTGGGCTTCACACTGTCCCACCGGTGTGAAGTTTGGGACGCCCGTAAACCAAGCCTTGGGACTAACAATGCCCCAGACAGTCATAACCATAGTCGGTTGCTCAAGTAGATCTGGAGCAGGAGAGATGACAGTTGGGCTTCACACTGTCCCACCGGTTTGCAGTTTGGCACGGCCGTAAACCACGGCTTGGGGCCACCAATGTCCCAGACTGTCAACACCATAGTCGGATGCTCAAGCAGACCTGGAGCAGGAGAGATGACAGTTAGGCTCAACACTGTCCCACCGGTGTGCGGTTTGGCAGCCCTATAAACCACGGCTTGGGGCCACCAATACCCCAGACAGTCAAAACCATAGTCGGTTGCTCAAGCAGACCTGGAGCAGGAGAGATGATAGTTAGGCTCCACACTGTCCCACCGGTAAGCAGTTTGGCACGCCCGTAAACGACGGTTCAGGTTCACCAATGCCCTAGACTGTCAACACCATAGTCGGTTGCTCAATGAGACCTGGAGCAGGAGATATGACATTTGGGCTCCACACTGTCCCACCGGTGTGAAGTTTGGGACGCCCGTAAACCATGGCTTGGGGCCACCTATGCCCCAGACTGTCAAAACTATAGTCAGTTGCTCAAGCAGAGAGTCGAAACTACAGTCGGTTGCTCAAGCTGACCTGGAGCAGGAGAGATGACAGTTAGGCTCAACACTGTCCCACCGGTGTGCGGTTTGGCAGCCCTATAAATCACGGCTTGGGGCCACCAATGCCCCAGACAGTCAACACTACAGTCGGTTGCTCAAGTAGACCTTGAGCAGGAGAGATGACAGTTGGCCTCCACACTGTCCCACCGGTGTGCAGTTTGGCACGCCCGTAAACCACGGCTTGGGGCCATCAATGCCCTAGACAGTCAAAACTACAAACGGTAGCTCAATCAGACCTGGAGCAGGAGAGATTACGGTTGGGCTCAACACCCTCCCACCGGTTTGCGGTTTGGCAGGCCCATTAACTCCAGCTTGGGGCCATTAATGCTCCAGACAGTCAACACCATAGTTCGTTGTTCAAGCAGACCTGGAGCAGGAGATATGACACTTGGGCTCCAGACTCTCCGACAGGTGTGCAGTTTGGCACCCCCGTAAACCAAGCCTTGGGGCCAACAATGCCCCAGACAGTCATAACCATAGTCGGTTGCTTAAGTAGATCTGGAGCAGGAGAGATGACAGTTGGGCTTCACACTGTCCCACCGGTCTGCAGTTTGGCACGGCCGTAAACCACGGTTGCTCAAGCAGAGCTGGAGCAGGAGAAATTACAGGTGGGCTCACACTGTCCCACCGGTGTGCAGTTTGGCACCCCCGTAAACCACTCCTTGGGGCCACCAATGCCCCAGACAGTCAAAACTATAGTCGGTTGCTCAAGCAGAGCTGGAGCAGGAGAAATGACAGTTGGGCTCACACTATCCCACCGGTGTGCAGTTTGGCACCCCCGTGAACCACGCCTTGGGGCCACCAATGCCCCAGACAGTCAACACCATAGTCGGTTGCTCAAGCAGACCTGAAGCAGGAGATATGACAGTTTGGCTCCAGACTGTCCGACAGGTGTGCAGTTTGGCACCCCCGTAAACCACGCCTTGGGGCCAACAATGCCCCAGACCATAACCATAGTTGGTTGCTCAAGTAGATCTGAAGCAGGAGAGATGACAGTTGGGCTTCACACTGTCCCACCGGTCTGCAGTTTGGCACGGCCTTAAACCACGGCTAGGGGCCACCAATGTCCCAGACTCTCAACACCATAGTCGGATGCTCAAGCAGACCTGGAGCAGGAGAGATGACAGTTAGGCTCCACACTGTCCCACCAGTGTGCAGTTTGGCAGCCCAACAAACCTCGACTGGGGGCTACCAATGACCCAGACAGTCAAAACTATAGTCGGTTGCTCAAGCAGAGCTGGAGCAGGAGAAATGACAGTTGGGCTCACACTGTCCCACCGGTGTGCAGTTTGGCACCCCCGTAAACCACGCCTTGGGGCAACCAATGCCCCAGACAGTCAACACCATAGTCGGTTGCTCAAGCAGACCTGAAGCAGGAGAGATGACAGTTGGGCTTCACACTGTCCCACCGGTCTGCAGTTTGGCACGGCCGTAAACCACGGTTTGGGGCCACCAATGCCCCAGAGAGTCAAAACTACAGTCGGTTGCTCAAGCAGAGCTGGAGGAGGAGAGATTATGGTTGGGCTCCACACTGTCCCACCAGTGTGCAGTTTGGCATTCCCACAAACCACGGCTTGGGTCTACCAATACCCCAGACAGTCAAAACTATAGTCGGTTGCTCAAGCAGAGCTGGAGCAGGAGAAATGACAGTTGCGCTCCACACTGTCCCACCGGTGTGCAGTTTGCCACGCCCGTAAACCACGGCTTGGGGCCACCAATACCCCAGACAGTCAACACCATTGTCGGTTGCTCAAGCAGACCTGGAGCAGGAGAGATGACAGTTAGGCTCCACACTGTCCCACCGGTAAGCAGTTTGGCACGCCCGTAAACCACGGTTCGGGTTCACCAATGCCCTAGACTGTCAACACCATAGTCGGTTGCTCAATGAGACCTGGAGCAGGAGAGATGACATTTGGGCTCCACACTGTCCCATCATTATGAAGTTTGGGACGCCCGTAAACCATGGCTTGGGGCCACCTATGCCCCAGACTGTCAAAACTATAGTCAGTTGCTCAAGCAGAGCTGGAGCAGGAGAGATTATGGTTGGGCTCCACACGTTCCCACCGGTGTGCAGTTTGGGACGCCCGTAAACCACGGCTTGGGGCCACGAATGCTCCAGACAGTCAACACCATAGTCGGTTGCTCAAGCAGACCTGGAGCAGGAGAGATGACAGTTGGGCTCCACACTGTCCCACCGGTCTGCAGTTTGGCACGCCCGTATACCACGGTTTGGGGCCACCAATGTCCCAGACAGTCAACACCATAGTCGGATGCTCAAGCAGACCTGGAGCAGGAGAGATGACAGTTAGGCTCCACACTGTCCCACCAGTGTGCAGTATGGCAGCCCCACAAACCACGGCTTGGGGCTACCAATGCCCCAGACAGTCATAACCATAGTCGGTTGCTCAAGTAGATCTGGAGCAGGAGAGATTACGGTTGGGCTCAACACCGTCGAACCGGTTTGCGGTTTGGCAGCACCATTAACCCCGGCTTTTGGCCATTAATGCTCCAGACAGTCAACACCATAGTTCGTTGCTCAAGCAGACCTGGAGCAGGAGAGATGACATTTGGGCTCCACACTGTCCCACCGGTGTGAAGTTTGGGACGCCCGTAAACCAAGCCTTGGGACTAACAATGCCCCAGACAGTCATAACCATAGTCGGTTGCTCAAGTAGATCTGGAGCAGGAGAGATGACAGTTGGGCTTCACACTGTCCCACCGGTTTGCAGTTTGGCACGGCCGTAAACCACGGCTTGGGGCCACCAATGTCCCAGACTGTCAACACCATAGTCGGATGCTCAAGCAGACCTGGAGCAGGAGAGATGACAGTTAGGCTCAACACTGTCCCACCGGTGTGCGGTTTGGCAGCCCTATAAACCACGGCTTGTGGCCACCAATACCCCAGACAGTCAAAACCATAGTCGGTTGCTCAAGCAGACCTGGAGCAGGAGAGATGATAGTTAGGCTCCACACTGTCCCACCGGTAAGCAGTTTGGCACGCCCGTAAACGACGGTTCAGGTTCACCAATGCCCTAGACTGTCAACACCATAGTCGGTTGCTCAATGAGACCTGGAGCAGGAGAGATGACATTTGGGCTCCACACTGTCCCACCGGTGTGAGGTTTGGGACGCCCGTAAACCATGGCTTGGGGCCACCTATGCCCCAGACTGTCAAAACTATAGTCAGTTGCTCAAGCAGAGAGTCGAAACTACAGTCGGTTGCTCAAGCTGACCTGGAGCAGGAGAGATGACAGTTAGGCTCAACACTGTCCCACCGGTGTGCGGTTTGGCAGCCCTATAAATCACGGCTTGGGGCCATCAATGCCCTAGACAGTCAAAACTACAAACGGTAGCTCAATCAGACCTGGAGCAGGAGAGATTACGGTTGGGCTCAACACCCTCCCACCGGTTTGCGGTTTGGCAGGCCCATTAACTCCGGCTTGGGGCCATTAATGCTCCAGACAGTCAACACCATAGTTCGTTGTTCAAGCAGACCTGGAGCAGGAGAAATTACAGGTGGGCTCACACTGTCCCACCGGTGTGCAGTTTGGCACCCACGTAAACCACGCCTTGGGGCCACCAATGCCCCAGACAGTCAAAACTATAGTCGGTTGCTCAAGCAGAGCTGGAGCAGGAGAAATGACAGTTGCGCTCCACACTGTCCCACCGGTGTGCAGTTTGCCACGCCCGTAAACCACGGCTTGGGGCCACCAATACCCCAGACAGTCAAAACCATAGTCGGTTGCTCAAGCAGACCTGGAGCAGGAGAGATGATAGTTAGGCTCCACACTGTCCCACCGGTAAGCAGTTTGGCACGCCCGTAAACCACGGTTCAGGTTCACCAATGCCCTAGACTGTCAACACCATAGTCGGTTGCTCAATGAGACCTGGAGCAGGAGAGATGACATTTGGGCTCCACACTGTCCCACCGGTGTGAAGTTTGGGACGCCCGTAAACCATGGCTTGGGGCCACCTATGCCCCAGACTGTCAAAACTATAGTCAGTTGCTCAAGCAGACCTGGAGCAGGAGAAATGACAGTTAGGCTCAACACTGTCCCACCGGTGTGCGGTTTGGCAGCCCTATAAACCACGGCTTGGGGCCACCAATACCCCAGACAGTCAAAACCATAGTCGGTTGCTCAAGCAGACCTGGAGCAGGAGAGATGATAGTTAGGCTCCACACTGTCCCACCGGTAAGCAGTTTGGCACGCCCGTAAACGACGGTTCAGGTTCACCAATGCCCTAGACTGTCAACACCATAGTCGGTTGCTCAATGAGACCTGGAGCAGGAGAGATGACATTTGGGCTCCACACTGTCCCACCGGTGTGAAGTTTGGGACGCCCGTAAACCATGGCTTGGGGCCACCTATGCCCCAGACTGTCAAAACTATAGTCAGTTGCTCAAGCAGAGAGTCGAAACTACAGTCGGTTGCTCAAGCTGACCTGGAGCAGGAGAGATGACAGTTAGGCTCAACACTGTCCCACCGGTGTGCGGTTTGGCAGCCCTATAAATCACGGCTTGGGGCCATCAATGCCCTAGACAGTCAAAACTACAAACGGTAGCTCAATCAGACCTGGAGCAGGAGAGATTACGGTTGGGCTCAACACCCTCCCACCGGTTTGCGGTTTGGCAGGCCCATTAACTCCGGCTTGGGGCCATTAATGCTCCAGACAGTCAACACCATAGTTCGTTGTTCAAGCAGACCTGGAGCAGGAGAAATTACAGGTGGGCTCACACTGTCCCACCGGTGTGCAGTTTGGCACCCACGTAAACCACGCCTTGGGGCCACCAATGCCCCAGACAGTCAAAACTATAGTCGGTTGCTCAAGCAGAGCTGGAGCAGGAGAAATGACAGTTGCGCTCCACACTGTCCCACCGGTGTGCAGTTTGCCACGCCCGTAAACCACGGCTTGGGGCCACCAATACCCCAGACAGTCAAAACCATAGTCGGTTGCTCAAGCAGACCTGGAGCAGGAGAGATGATAGTTAGGCTCCACACTGTCCCACTGGTAAGCAGTTTGGCACGCCCGTAAACCACGGTTCAGGTTCACCAATGCCCTAGACTGTCAACACCATAGTCGGTTGCTCAATGAGACCTGGAGCAGGAGAGATGACATTTGGGCTCCACACTGTCCCACCGGTGTGAAGTTTGGGACGCCCGTAAACCATGGCTTGGGGCCACCTATGCCCCAGACTGTCAAAACTATAGTCAGTTGCTCAAGCAGACCTGGAGCAGGAGAAATGACAGTTAGGCTCAACACTGTCCCACCGGTGTGCGGTTTGGCAGCCCTATAAATCACGGCTTGGGGCCACCAATGCCCCAGACAGTCAACACTACAGTCGGTTGCTCAAGTAGACCTTGAGCAGGAGAGATGACAGTTGGGCTCCACACTGTCCAACCGGTGTGCAGTTTGGCACGCCCGTAAACCACGGCTTGGGGCCATCAATGCCCTAGACAGTCAAAACTACAGTCGGTAGCTCAATCAGACCTGGAGCAGGAGAGATTACGGTTGGGCTCAACACCCTCCCACCGGTTTGCGGTTTGGCAGGCCCATTAACCCCGGCTTGGGGCCATTAATGCTCCAGACAGTCAACACCATAGTTCGTTGCTCAAGCAGACCTGGAGCAGGAGAGATGACAGTTAGGCTTCACACTGTCCCACCGGTCTGCAGTTTGGCACGGCCGTAAACCACGGCTTGGGGCCAACAATGTCCCAGACTGTCAACACCATAGTCGGATGCTCAAGCAGACCTGGAGCAGGAGGAATGACAGTTGGGCTCCACACTGTCCCACCGGTGTGCAGTTTAGTATCCCCGTAAACCACGCCTTGGGGCAACCAATGCCCCAGACAGTCAACACCATAGTCGGTTGCTCAAGGAGACCTGGAGCAGGAGAGATGACTGTTAGTCTTCACACTGTCCCACCGGTCTGCAGTTTGGCACTCCCGTAAACCACGGTTTGGGGCCACCAATGCCCCAGAGAGTCAAAACTACAATCAGTTGCTCAAGCAGACCTGGAGCAGGAGAGATTATGGTTGGGCTCCAAACTGTCCCATCGGTGTGCAGTTTGGCAGCCCCATAAACCACGGCTTGGGGCCACGAATGCCCCAGACAGTCAACACCACAGTTGGTTGCTCAATCAGACCTGAAGCAGGAGAGATGACAGTTGGGCTCCACACTGTCCCACCGGTGTGCAGTTTGGCACGCCCGTAAACCACGGCTTGGGCCACTAATGCCCCAGACAGTCAACACCATAGTCAGTTGCTCAAGTAGTTCTGGAGCTGGAGAGATGACAGTTGGGCTCCACACTGTCCCACCGGTAAGCAGTTTGGCACGCCCGTAAACCACGGATCGGGGTCACCAATGCCCTAGACAGTCAACCTCATAGTCGGTTGCTCAATGAGACCTGGAGCAGGAGAGATGACAGTTGTGCTCCACACTGTCCCACCGGTGTGAAGTTTGGGACGCCCGTAAACCATGGCTTGGGGCCACCTATGCCCCAGACTGTAAAAACTATAGTCGGTTGCTCAAGCAGACCTGGAGCAGGAGAGATGACAGTTGGGCTCCACACTGTCCCACCGGTGTGCAGTTTAGTATCCCCGTAAACCAAGCCTTGGGGCCAACAATGACCCAGACAGTCATAACCATAGTCGGTTGCTTAAGTAGATCTGGAGCAGGAGAGATGACAGTTGGGCTTCACACTGTCCCACCGGTCTGCAGTTTGGCACGGCCGTAAACCACGGCTTGGGGCCACCAATGTCCCAGACTGTCAACACCATAGTCGGATGCTCAAGCAGACCTGGAGCAGGAGAGATTATGGTTGGGCTCCAAACCGTCCCATCGGTGTGCAGTTTGGCAGCCCCATAAACCACGGCTTGGGGCCACGAATGCCCCAGACAGTCAACACCACAGTTAGTTGCTCAATCAGACCTGAAGCAGGAGAGATGACAGTTGGGCTCCACACTGTCCCACCGGTGTGCAGTTTGGCACGCCCGTAAACCACGGCTTGGGGCCACTAATGCCCCAGACAGTAAACACCATAGTCAGTTGCTCAAGTAGTTCTGGAGCAGGAGAGATGACAGTTGGGCTCCGCACTGTCCCACCGGTAAGCAGTTTGGCACGCCCGTAAACCACGGATCGGGGTCACCAATGCCCTAGACAGTCAACCTCATAGTCGGTTGTTCAATGAGACCTGGAGCAGGAGAGATGACAGTTGGGCTCCACACTGTCCCCCTGGTGTGCAGTTTGACACGCCCGTAAACCACGGCTTGGCGCCACCTATGCCCCAGACAGTCAAAACTACAGTCGGTTGTTCAAGCAGAGCTGGAGCAGGAGAGATTATGGTTGTGCTCCACACTGTCCCACCGGGGTGCAAGTTGGGACGCCCGTAAACCACGGCTTGGGGCCACTTATGCCCCAGACAATCAACACCATAGTCTGTTGCTCAAGCACACCTCGAGCAGGAGAGATGACAGTTTGGCTCCACACTGTCCCACCGGTGTGCAGTTTGGCACGCCCGTAAACCACGGCTTGGGGCAATCAATGCCTTAGGCAGTCAAAACTACAGTCGGTAGCTCAATCAGACCTGGAGCAGGAGAGATTACGGTTGGGCTCAACACCGTCCAACCGTTTTGCGGTTTGGCAGCCCTATTAACCCCGGCTTGGGGCCATAATTGCTCCAGACAGTCAACACCATAGTTCGTTGCTCAAGCAGACCTGGAGCAGGATATATGACAGTTGGGCTGCACACTGTCCGACAGGTGTGCAGTTTGGCAATCCCATAAACCACGCCTTGGGGCCAACAATGCCCCAGACAGTCATAACTACAGTCGGTAGCTCAATCAGATTGGAGCAGGAGAGATTACGGTTGGGCTCAACACTGTCCCACCGGTGTGCAGTTTGGCAGCCCCATAAATCACGGCTTGGGGCAATAAATGCCCAGACAGTCAACACCACTGTTGGTTGCACAATCAGACCTGAAGCAGGAGAGATGACAGTTGGGCTCCACACTGTCCCACCGGTGTGCAGTTTGGCACCCCCGTGAACCACGCCTTGGGGCCACCAATGCCCCAGACAGTCAACACCATAGTCGGTTGCTCAAGCAGACCTGAAGCAGGAGATATGACAGTTGGGCTCCAGACTGTCCGACAGGTGTGCAGTTTGGCACCCCCGTAAACCACGCCTTGGGGCCAACAATGCCCCAGACCATAACCATAGTTGGTTGCTCAAGTAGATCTGAAGCAGGAGAGATGACAGTTGGGCTTCACACTGTCCCACCGGTCTGCAGTTTGGCACGGCCGTAAACCACGGCTAGGGGCCACCAATGTCCCAGACTCTCAACACCATAGTCGGATGCTCAAGCAGACCTGGAGCAGGAGAGATGACAGTTAGGCTCCACAATGTCCCACCAGTGTGCAGTTTGGCAGCCCCACAAACCTCGACTTGGGGCTACCAATGCCCCAGACAGTCAAAACTATAGTCGGTTGCTCAAGCAGAGCTGGAGCAGGAGAAATGACAGTTGGGCTCACACTGTCCCACCGGTGTGCAGTTTGGCACCCCCGTAAACCACGCCTTGGGGCAACCAATTCCCTAGACAGTCAACACCATAGTCGGTTGCTCAAGCAGACCTGGAGCAGGAGAGATGACAGTTGGGCTTCACACTGTCCCACCGGTCTGCAGTTTGGCACGGCCGTAAACCACGGTTTGGGGCCACCAATGCCCCAGAGAGTCAAAACTACAGTCGGTTGCTCAAGCAGACCTGAAGCAGGAGAGATGACAGTTGGGCTCCACACTGTCCCACCGGTGTGCAGTTTGGCACGCCCGTAAACCACGGCTTGGGGCCACTAATGCCCCAGATAGTAAACACCATAGTCAGTTGCTCAAGTAGTTCTGGAGCAGGAGAGATGACAGTTGGGCTCCGCACTGTCCCACCGGTAAGCAGTTTGGCACGCCCGTAAACCACGGATCGGGGTCACCAATGCCCTAGACAGTCAACCTCATAGTCGGTTGTTCAATAAAACCTGGAGCAGGAGAGATGACAGTTGGGCTCCACACTGTCCCCCTGGTGTGCAGTTTGACACGCCCGTAAACCACGGCTTGGCGCCACCTATGCCCCAGACAGTCAAAACTACAGTCGGTTGTTCAAGCAGAGCTGGAGCAGGAGAGATTATGGTTGTGCTCCACACTGTCCCACCGGTGTGCAAGTTGGGACGCCCGTAAACCACGGCTTGGGGCCACTTATGCCCCAGACAATGAACACCATAGGCTGTTGCTCAAGCACACCTCGAGCAGGAGAGATGACAGTTAGGCTCCACACTGTCCCACCAGTGTGCAGTTTGGCAGCCCCACAAACCTCGACTTGGGGCTACCAATGCCCCAGACAGTCAAAACTATAGTCGGTTGCTCAAGCAGAGCTGGAGCAGGAGAAATGACAGTTGGGCTCACACTGTCCCACCGGTGTGCAGTTTGGCACCCCCGTAAACCACGCCTTGGGGCAACCAATTCCCCAGACAGTCAACACCATAGTCGGTTGCTCAAGCAGACCTGGAGCAGGAGAGATGACAGTTGGGCTTCACACTGTCCCACCGGTCTGCAGTTTGGCACGGCCGTAAACCACGGTTTGGGGCCACCAATGCCCCAGAGAGTCAAAACTACAGTCGGTTGCTCAAGCAGAGCTGGAGGAGGAGAGATTATGGTTGGGCTCCACACTGTCCCACCAGTGTGCAGTTTGGCATTCCCACAAACCACGGCTTGGGTCTACCAATACCCCAGACAGTCAAAACTATAGTCGGTTGCTCAAGCAGAGCTGGAGCAGGAGAAATGACAGTTGCGCTCCACACTGTCCCACCGGTGTGCAGTTTGCCACGCCCGTAAACCACGGCTTGGGGCCACCAATACCCCAGACAGTCAACACCATTGTCGGTTGCTCAAGCAGACCTGGAGCAGGAGAGATGACAGTTAGGCTCCACACTGTCCCACCGGTAAGCAGTTTGGCACGCCCGTAAACCACGGTTCGGGTTCACCAATGCCCTAGACTGTCAACACCATAGTCGGTTGCTCAATGAGACCTGGAGCAGGAGAGATGACATTTGGGCTCCACACTGTCCCATCATTATGAAGTTTGGGACGCCCGTAAACCATGGCTTGGGGCCACCTATGCCCCAGACTGTCAAAACTATAGTCAGTTGCTCAAGCAGAGCTGGAGCAGGAGAGATTATGGTTGGGCTCCACACGTTCCCACCGGTGTGCAGTTTGGGACGCCCGTAAACCACGGCTTGGGGCCACGAATGCTCCAGACAGTCAACACCATAGTCGGTTGCTCAAGCAGACCTGGAGCAGGAGAGATGACAGTTGGGCTCCACACTGTCCCACCGGTCTGCAGTTTGGCACGCCCGTATACCACGGTTTGGGGCCACCAATGTCCCAGACAGTCAACACCATAGTCGGATGCTCAAGCAGACCTGGAGCAGGAGAGATGACAGTTAGGCTCCACACTGTCCCACCAGTGTGCAGTATGGCAGCCCCACAAACCACGGCTTGGGGCTACCAATGCCCCAGACAGTCATAACCATAGTCGGTTGCTCAAGTAGATCTGGAGCAGGAGAGATTACGGTTGGGCTCAACACCGTCCCACCGGTTTGCGGTTTGGCAGCACCATTAACCCCGGCTTTTGGCCATTAATGCTCCAGACAGTCAACACCATAGTTCGTTGCTCAAGCAGACCTGGAGCAGGAGAGATGACATTTGGGCTCCACACTGTCCCACCGGTGTGAAGTTTGGGACGCCCGTAAACCAAGCCTTAGGACTAACAATGCCCCAGACAGTCATAACCATAGTCGGTTGCTCAAGTAGATCTGGAGCAGGAGAGATGACAGTTGGGCTTCACACTGTCCCACCGGTTTGCAGTTTGGCACGGCCGTAAACCACGGCTTGGGGCCACCAATGTCCCAGACTGTCAACACCATAGTCGGATGCTCAAGCAGACCTGGAGCAGGAGAGATGATAGTTAGGCTCAACACTGTCCCACCGGTGTGCGGTTTGGCAGCCCTATAAATCACGGCTTGGGGCCACCAATGCCCCAGACAGTCAACACTACAGTCGGTTGCTCAAGTAGACCTTGAGCAGGAGAGATGACAGTTGGCCTCCACACTGTCCCACCGGTGTGCAGTTTGGCACGCCCGTAAACCACGGCTTGGGGCCATCAATGCCCTAGACAGTCAAAACTACAAACGGTAGCTCAATCAGACCTGGAGCAGGAGAGATTACGGTTGGGCTCAACACCCTCCCACCGGTTTGCGGTTTGGCAGGCCCATTAACTCCGGCTTGGGGCCATTAATGCTCCAGACAGTCAACACCATAGTTCGTTGTTCAAGCAGACCTGGAGCAGGAGATATGACACTTGGGCTCCAGACTGTCCGACAGGTGTGCAGTTTGGCACCCCCGTAAACCAAGCCTTGGGGCCAACAATGCCCCAGACAGTCATAACCATAGTCGGTTGCTTAAGTAGATCTGGAGCAGGATAGATGACAGTTGGGCTTCACACTGTCCCACCGGTCTGCAGTTTGGCACGGCCGTAAACCACGGTTGCTCAAGCAGAGCTGGAGCAGGAGAAATTACAGGTGGGCTCACACTGTCCCACCGGTGTGCAGTTTGGCACCCCCGTAAACCACGCCTTGGGGCCACCAATGCCCCAGACAGTCAAAACTATAGTCGGTTGCTCAAGCAGAGCTGGAGCAGGAGAAATGACAGTTGCGCTCCACACTGTCCCACCGGTGTGCAGTTTGCCACGCCCGTAAACCTCGGCTTGTGGCCACCAATACCCCAGACAGTCAAAACCATAGTCGGTTGCTCAAGCAGACCTGGAGCAGGAGAGATGATAGTTAGGCTTCACACTGTCCCACCGGTCTGCAGTTTGGCACGGCCGTAAACCACGGTTGCTCAAGCAGAGCTGGAGCAGGATAAATTACAGGTGGGCTCACACTGTCCCACCGGTATGCAGTTTGGCACGCCCGTAAACCACGGCTTGGGGCCATCAATGCCCTAGACAGTCAAAACTACAAACGGTAGCTCAATCAGACCTGGAGCAGGAGAGATTACGGTTGGGCTCACACTGTCCCACCGGTCTGCAGTTTGGCACCCCCGTAAACCACGGTTTGGGGCCACCAATGCCCCAGAGAGTCAAAACTACAATCGGTTGCTCAAGCAGAGCTGGAGCAGGAGAGATTATGGTTGGGCTCCAAACTGTCCCATCGGTGTGCAGTTTGGCAGCCCCATAAACCACGGCTTGGGGCCACGAATGCCCCAGACAGTCAACACAACAGTTGGTTGCTCAATCAGACCTGAAGCAGGAGAGATGACAGTTGGGCTCCACACTGTCCCACCGGTGTGCAGTTTGGCACGCCCGTAAACCACGGCTTGGGGCCACTAATGCCCCAGACAGTCAACACCATAGTCAGTTGCTCAAGTAGTTCTGGAGCTGGAGAGATGACAGTTGGGCTCCACACTGTCCCACCGGTAAGCAGTTTGGCACGCCCGTAAACCACGGATCGGGGTCACCAATGCCCTAGACAGTCAACCTCATTGTCGGTTGCTCAATGAGACCTGGAGCAGGAGAGATGACAGTTGTGCTCCACACTGTCCCACCGGTGTGAAGTTTGGGACGCCCGTAAACCATGTCTTGGGGCCACCTATGCCCCAGACTGTAAAAACTATAGTCGGTTGCTCAAGCAGACCTGGAGCAGGAGAGATGACAGTTGGGCTGCACACTGTCCCACCGGTGTGCAGTTTGGCACCCCCGTAAACCACGCCTTGGGGCCACCAATGCCCCAAACAGTCAACACCATATTCGGTTGCTCAAGCAGACCTGGAGCAGGAGATACGACAGTTGGGCTCCAGACTGTCCGACAGGTGTGCAGTTTGGCACCCCCGTAAACCAAGCCTTGGGCCAACAATGCCCTAGACAGTCAAAACTACAGTCGGTAGCTCAATCAGACCTGGAGCAGGAGAGATTACGGTTGGGCTCAACACCCTCACACCGGTTTGCGGTTTGGCAGGCCCATTAAATCCGGCTTGGGGCCATTAATGCTCCAGACAGTCAACACCATAGTTCGTTGTTCAAGCAGACCTGGACCAGGAGATATGACAGTTGGGCTCCACACTGTCCCTCCGGTGTGCAGTTTAGTATCCCCGTAAACCAAGCCTTGGGTTCACCAATGCCCTAGACTGTCAACACCATAGTCGGTTGCTCAATGAGACCTGGAGCGGGAGAGATGACATTAAGGCTCCACACTGTCCCACCGGTGTGAAGTTTGACACGCCCGTAAACCATGGCTTGGGGCCACCTATGCCCCAGACTGTCAAAACTATAGTCGGTTGCTCAAGCAGAGCTGGAGCAGGAGAGATTATGGTTGGGCTCCACACTATCCCACCGGTGTGCAGTTTGGGACGCCCGTAAACCACGGCTTGGGGCCACGAATGCTCCAGACAGTCAACACCATAGTCGGTTGCTCAAGCAGACCTGGAGCATGAGAGATGACAGTTGGGCTCCACACTGTCCCACCGGTGTGCAGTTTGGCACCCCCGTGAACCACGCCTTGGGGCCACCAATGCCCCAGACAGTCAACACCATAGTCGGTTGCTCAAGCAGACCTGAAGCAGGAGATATGACAGTTGGGCTCCAGACTGTCCGACAGGTGTGCAGTTTGGCACCCCCGTAAACCACGCCTTGGGGCCAACAATGCCCCAGACCATAACCATAGTCGGTTGCTCAAGTAGATCTGAAGCAGGAGAGATGACAGTTGGGCTTCACACTGTCCCACCGGTCTGCAGTTTGGCACGGTCGTAAACCACGGCTAGGGGCCACCAATGTCCCAGACTGTCAACACCATAGTCGGATGCTCAAGCAGACCTGGACTAGGAGAGATGACAGTTAGGCTCCACACTGTCCCACCAGTCTGCAGTTTGGCAGCCCCACAAACCTCGACTTGGGGCTACCAATGCCCCAGACAGTCAAAACTATAGTCGGTTGCTCAAGCAGAGCTGGAGCAGGAGAAATGACAGTTGGGCTCACACTGTCCCACCGGTGTGCAGTTTGGCACCCCCGTAAACCACGCCTTGGGGCAACCAATGCCCCAGACAGTCAACACCATAGTCGGTTGCTCAAGCAGACCTGGAGCAGGAGAGATGACAGTTGGGCTTCACACTGTCCCACCGGTCTGCAGTTTGGCACGGCCGTAAACCACGGTTTGGGGCTACCAATGCCCCAGAGAGTCAAAACTACAGTCGGTTGCTCAAGCAGAGCTGGAGCAGGAGAGATTATGGTTGGGCTCCACACTGTCCCACCAGTGTGCAGTTTGGCATTCCCACAAACCACGGCTTGGGGCTACCAATACCCCAGACAGTCAAAACTATAGTCGGTTGCTCAAGCAGAGCTGGAGCAGGAGAAATGACAGTTGCGCTCCACACTGTCCCACCGGTAAGCAGTTTGGCACGCCCGTAAACCACGGTTCGGGTTCACCAACGCCCTAGACTGTCAACACCATAGTCGGTTGCTCAATGAGACCTGGAGCAGGAGAGATGACATTTGGGCTCCACACTGTCCCACCGGTATGAAGTTTGGGACGCCCGTAAACCATGGCTTGGGGCCACCTATGCCCCAGACTGTTAAAACTATAGTCAGTTGCTCAAGCAGAGCTGGAGCAGGAGAGATTATGGTTGGGCTCCACACGTTCCCACCGGTGTGCAGTTTGGGACGCCCGTAAACCACGGCTTGGGGCCACGAATGCTCCAGACAGTCAACACCATAGTCGGTTGCTCAAGCAGACCTGGAGCAGGAGAGATGACAGTTGGGCTCCACACTGTCCCACCGGTCTGCAGTTTGGCACGCCCGTATACCACGGTTTGGGGCCACCAATGTCCCAGACAGTCAACACCATAGTCGGATGCTCAAGCAGACCTGGAGCAGGAGAGATGACAGTTAGGCTCCACACTGTCCCACCAGTGTGCAGTATGGCAGCCCCACAAACCACGGCTTGGGGCTACCAATGCCCCAGACAGTCATAACCATAGTCGGTTGCTCAAGTAGATCTGGAGCAGGAGAGATTACGGTTGGGCTCAACACCGTCCCACCGGTTTGCGGTTTGGCAGCACCATTAACCCCGGCTTGGGGCCATTAATGCTCCAGACAGTCAACACCATAGTTCGTTGCTCAAGCAGACCTGGAGCAGGAGAGATGACATTTGGGCTTCACACTGTCCCACCGGTGTGAAGTTTGGGACGCCCGTAAACCAAGCCTTGGGACTAACAATGCCCCAGACAGTCATAACCATAGTCGGTTGCTCAAGTAGATCTGGAGCAGGAGAGATGACAGTTGGGCTTCACACTGTCCCACCGGTTTGCAGTTTGGCACGGCCGTAAACCACGGCTTGGGGCCACCAATGTCCCAGACTGTCAACACCATAGTCGGATGCTCAAGCAGACCTGGAGCAGGAGAGATGACAGTTAGGCTCAACACTGTCCCACCGGTGTGCGGTTTGGCAGCCCTATAAACCACGGCTTGGGGCCACCAATACCCCAGACAGTCAAAACCATAGTCGGTTGCTCAAGCAGACCTGGAGCAGGAGAGATGATAGTTAGGCTCCACACTGTCCCACCGGTAAGCAGTTTGGCACGCCCGTAAACGACGGTTCAGGTTCACCAATGCCCTAGACTGTCAACACCATAGTCGGTTGCTCAATGAGACCTGGAGCAGGAGATATGACATTTGGGCTCCACACTGTCCCACCGGTGTGAAGTTTGGGACGCCCGTAAACCATGGCTTGGGGCCACCTATGCCCCAGACTGTCAAAACTATAGTCAGTTGCTCAAGCAGAGAGTCGAAACTACAGTCGGTTGCTCAAGCTGACCTGGAGCAGGAGAGATGACAGTTAGGCTCAACACTGTCCCACCGGTGTGCGGTTTGGCAGCCCTATAAATCACGGCTTGGGGCCACCAATGCCCCAGACAGTCAACACTACAGTCGGTTGCTCAAGTAGACCTTGAGCAGGAGAGATGACAGTTGGCCTCCACACTGTCCCACCGGTGTGCAGTTTGGCACGCCCGTAAACCACGGCTTGGGGCCATCAATGCCCTAGACAGTCAAAACTACAAACGGTAGCTCAATCAGACCTGGAGCAGGAGAGATTACGGTTGGGCTCAACACCCTCCCACCGGTTTGCGGTTTGGCAGGCCCATTAACTCCAGCTTGGGGCCATTAATGCTCCAGACAGTCAACACCATAGTTCGTTGTTCAAGCAGACCTGGAGCAGGAGATATGACACTTGGGCTCCAGACTCTCCGACAGGTGTGCAGTTTGGCACCCCCGTAAACCAAGCCTTGGGGCCAACAATGCCCCAGACAGTCATAACCATAGTCGGTTGCTTAAGTAGATCTGGAGCAGGAGAGATGACAGTTGGGCTTCACACTGTCCCACCGGTCTGCAGTTTGGCACGGCCGTAAACCACGGTTGCTCAAGCAGAGCTGGAGCAGGAGAAATTACAGGTGGGCTCACACTGTCCCACCGGTGTGCAGTTTGGCACCCCCGTAAACCACTCCTTGGGGCCACCAATGCCCCAGACAGTCAAAACTATAGTCGGTTGCTCAAGCAGAGCTGGAGCAGGAGAAATGACAGTTGGGCTCACACTATCCCACCGGTGTGCAGTTTGGCACCCCCGTGAACCACGCCTTGGGGCCACCAATGCCCCAGACAGTCAACACCATAGTCGGTTGCTCAAGCAGACCTGAAGCAGGAGATATGACAGTTGGGCTCCAGACTGTCCGACAGGTGTGCAGTTTGGCACCCCCGTAAACCACGCCTTGGGGCCAACAATGCCCCAGACCATAACCATAGTTGGTTGCTCAAGTAGATCTGAAGCAGGAGAGATGACAGTTGGGCTTCACACTGTCCCACCGGTCTGCAGTTTGGCACGGCCTTAAACCACGGCTAGGGGCCACCAATGTCCCAGACTCTCAACACCATAGTCGGATGCTCAAGCAGACCTGGAGCAGGAGAGATGACAGTTAGGCTCCACACTGTCCCACCAGTGTGCAGTTTGGCAGCCCAACAAACCTCGACTGGGGGCTACCAATGACCCAGACAGTCAAAACTATATTCGGTTGCTCAAGCAGAGCTGGAGCAGGAGAAATGACAGTTGGGCTCACACTGTCCCACCGGTGTGCAGTTTGGCACCCCCGTAAACCACGCCTTGGGGCAACCAATGCCCCAGACAGTCAACACCATAGTCGGTTGCTCAAGCAGACCTGAAGCAGGAGAGATGACAGTTGGGCTTCACACTGTCCCACCGGTCTGCAGTTTGGCACGGCCGTAAACCACGGTTTGGGGCCACCAATGCCCCAGAGAGTCAAAACTACAGTCGGTTGCTCAAGCAGAGCTGGAGGAGGAGAGATTATGGTTGGGCTCCACACTGTCCCACCAGTGTGCAGTTTGGCATTCCCACAAACCACGGCTTGGGTCTACCAATACCCCAGACAGTCAAAACTATAGTCGGTTGCTCAAGCAGAGCTGGAGCAGGAGAAATGACAGTTGCGCTCCACACTGTCCCACCGGTGTGCAGTTTGCCACGCCCGTAAACCACGGCTTGGGGCCACCAATACCCCAGACAGTCAACACCATTGTCGGTTGCTCAAGCAGACCTGGAGCAGGAGAGATGACAGTTAGGCTCCACACTGTCCCACCGGTAAGCAGTTTGGCACGCCCGTAAACCACGGTTCGGGTTCACCAATGCCCTAGACTGTCAACACCATAGTCGGTTGCTCAATGAGACCTGGAGCAGGAGAGATGACATTTGGGCTCCACACTGTCCCATCATTATGAAGTTTGGGACGCCCGTAAACCATGGCTTGGGGCCACCTATGCCCCAGACTGTCAAAACTATAGTCAGTTGCTCAAGCAGAGCTGGAGCAGGAGAGATTATGGTTGGGCTCCACACGTTCCCACCGGTGTGCAGTTTGGGACGCCCGTAAACCACGGCTTGGGGCCACGAATGCTCCAGACAGTCAACACCATAGTCGGTTGCTCAAGCAGACCTGGAGCAGGAGAGATGACAGTTGGGCTCCACACTGTCCCACCGGTCTGCAGTTTGGCACGCCCGTATACCACGGTTTGGGGCCACCAATGTCCCAGACAGTCAACACCATAGTCGGATGCTCAAGCAGACCTGGAGCAGGAGAGATGACAGTTAGGCTCCACACTGTCCCACCAGTGTGCAGTATGGCAGCCCCACAAACCACGGCTTGGGGCTACCAATGCCCCAGACAGTCATAACCATAGTCGGTTGCTCAAGTAGATCTGGAGCAGGAGAGATTACGGTTGATCTCAACACCGTCGAACCGGTTTGCGGTTTGGCAGCACCATTAACCCCGGCTTTTGGCCATTAATGCTCCAGACAGTCAACACCATAGTTCGTTGCTCAAGCAGACCTGGAGCAGGAGAGATGACATTTGGGCTCCACACTGTCCCACCGGTGTGAAGTTTGGGACGCCCGTAAACCAAGCCTTGGGACTAACAATGCCCCAGACAGTCATAACCATAGTCGGTTGCTCAAGTAGATCTGGAGCAGGAGAGATGACAGTTGGGCTTCACACTGTCCCACCGGTTTGCAGTTTGGCACGGCCGTAAACCACGGCTTGGGGCCACCAATGTCCCAGACTGTCAACACCATAGTCGGATGCTCGAGCAGACCTGGAGCAGGAGAGATGACAGTTAGGCTCAACACTGTCCCACCGGTGTGCGGTTTGGCAGCCCTATAAACCACGGCTTGGGGCCACCAATACCCCAGACAGTCAAAACCATAGTCGGTTGCTCAAGCAGACCTGGAGCAGGAGAGATGATAGTTAGGCTCCACACTGTCCCACCGGTAAGCAGTTTGGCACGCCCGTAAACGACGGTTCAGGTTCACCAATGCCCTAGACTGTCAACACCATAGTCGGTTGCTCAATGAGACCTGGAGCAGGAGAGATGACATTTGGGCTCCACACTGTCCCACCGGTGTGAGGTTTGGGACGCCCGTAAACCATGGCTTGGGGCCACCTATGCCCCAGACTGTCAAAACTATAGTCAGTTGCTCAAGCAGAGAGTCGAAACTACAGTCGGTTGCTCAAGCTGACCTGGAGCAGGAGAGATGACAGTTAGGCTCAACACTGTCCCACCGGTGTGCGGTTTGGCAGCCCTATAAATCACGGCTTGGGGCCATCAATGCCCTAGACAGTCAAAACTACAAACGGTAGCTCAATCAGACCTGGAGCAGGAGAGATTACGGTTGGGCTCAACACCCTCCCACCGGTTTGCGGTTTGGCAGGCCCATTAACTCCGGCTTGGGGCCATTAATGCTCCAGACAGTCAACACCATAGTTCGTTGTTCAAGCAGACCTGGAGCAGGAGAAATTACAGGTGGGCTCACACTGTCCCACCGGTGTGCAGTTTGGCACCCACGTAAACCACGCCTTGGGGCCACCAATGCCCCAGACAGTCAAAACTATAGTCGGTTGCTCAAGCAGAGCTGGAGCAGGAGAAATGACAGTTGCGCTCCACACTGTCCCACCGGTGTGCAGTTTGCCACGCCCGTAAACCACGGCTTGGGGCCACCAATACCCCAGACAGTCAAAACCATAGTCGGTTGCTCAAGCAGACCTGGAGCAGGAGAGATGATAGTTAGGCTCCACACTGTCCCACCGGTAAGCAGTTTGGCACGCCCGTAAACCACGGTTCAGGTTCACCAATGCCCTAGACTGTCAACACCATAGTCGGTTGCTCAATGAGACCTGGAGCAGGAGAGATGACATTTGGGCTCTACACTGTCCCACCGGTGTGAAGTTTGGGACGCCCGTAAACCATGGCTTGGGGCCACCTATGCCCCAGACTGTCAAAACTATAGTCAGTTGCTCAAGCAGACCTGGAGCAGGAGAAATGACAGTTAGGCTCAACACTGTCCCACCGGTGTGCGGTTTGGCAGCCCTATAAACCACGGCTTGGGGCCACCAATACCCCAGACAGTCAAAACCATAGTCGGTTGCTCAAGCAGACCTGGAGCAGGAGAGATGATAGTTAGGCTCCACACTGTCCCACCGGTAAGCAGTTTGGCACGCCCGTAAACGACGGTTCAGGTTCACCAATGCCCTAGACTGTCAACACCATAGTCGGTTGCTCAATGAGACCTGGAGCAGGAGAGATGACATTTGGGCTCCACACTGTCCCACCGGTGTGAAGTTTGGGACGCCCGTAAACCATGGCTTGGGGCCACCTATGCCCCAGACTGTCAAAACTATAGTCAGTTGCTCAAGCAGAGAGTCGAAACTACAGTCGGTTGCTCAAGCTGACCTGGAGCAGGAGAGATGACAGTTAGGCTCAACACTGTCCCACCGGTGTGCGGTTTGGCAGCCCTATAAATCACGGCTTGGGGCCATCAATGCCCTAGACAGTCAAAACTACAAACGGTAGCTCAATCAGACCTGGAGCAGGAGAGATTACGGTTGGGCTCAACACCCTCCCACCGGTTTGCGGTTTGGCAGGCCCATTAACTCCGGCTTGGGGCCATTAATGCTCCAGACAGTCAACACCATAGTTCGTTGTTCAAGCAGACCTGGAGCAGGAGAAATTACAGGTGGGCTCACACTGTCCCACCGGTGTGCAGTTTGGCACCCACGTAAACCACGCCTTGGGGCCACCAATGCCCCAGACAGTCAAAACTATAGTCGGTTGCTCAAGCAGAGCTGGAGCAGGAGAAATGACAGTTGCGCTCCACACTGTCCCACCGGTGTGCAGTTTGCCACGCCCGTAAACCACGGCTTGGGGCCACCAATACCCCAGACAGTCAAAACCATAGTCGGTTGCTCAAGCAGACCTGGAGCAGGAGAGATGATAGTTAGGCTCCACACTGTCCCACCGGTAAGCAGTTTGGCACGCCCGTAAACCACGGTTCAGGTTCACCAATGCCCTAGACTGTCAACACCATAGTCGGTTGCTCATGGAGACCTGGAGCAGGAGAGATGACATTTGGGCTCCACACTGTCCCACCGGTGTGAAGTTTGGGACGCCCGTAAACCATGGCTTGGGGCCACCTATGCCCCAGACTGTCAAAACTATAGTCAGTTGCTCAAGCAGACCTGGAGCAGGAGAAATGACAGTTAGGCTCAACACTGTCCCACCGGTGTGCGGTTTGGCAGCCCTATAAATCACGGCTTGGGGCCACCAATGCCCCAGACAGTCAACACTACAGTCGGTTGCTCAAGTAGACCTTGAGCAGGAGAGATGACAGTTGGGCTCCACACTGTCCAACCGGTGTGCAGTTTGGCACGCCCGTAAACCACGGCTTGGGGCCATCAATGCCCTAGACAGTCAAAACTACAGTCGGTAGCTCAATCAGACCTGGAGCAGGAGAGATTACGGTTGGGCTCAACACCCTCCCACCGGTTTGCGGTTTGGCAGGCCCATTAACCCCGGCTTGGGGCCATTAATGCTCCAGACAGTCAACACCATAGTTCGTTGCTCAAGCAGACCTGGAGCAGGAGAGATGACAGTTGGGCTTCACACTGTCCCACCGGTCTGCAGTTTGGCACGGCCGTAAACCACGGCTTGGGGCCAACAATGTCCCAGACTGTCAACACCATAGTCGGATGCTCAAGCAGACCTGGAGCAGGAGGAATGACAGTTGGGCTCCACACTGTCCCACCGGTGTGCAGTTTAGTATCCCCGTAAACCACGCCTTGGGGCAACCAATGCCCCAGACAGTCAACACCATAGTCGGTTGCTCAAGGAGACCTGGAGCAGGAGAGATGACTGTTAGTCTTCACACTGTCCCACCGGTCTGCAGTTTGGCACTCCCGTAAACCACGGTTTGGGGCCACCAATGCCCCAGAGAGTCAAAACTACAATCAGTTGCTCAAGCAGACCTGGAGCAGGAGAGATTATGGTTGGGCTCCAAACTGTCCCATCGGTGTGCAGTTTGGCAGCCCCATAAACCACGGCTTGGGGCCACGAATGCCCCAGACAGTCAACACCACAGTTGGTTGCTCAATCAGACCTGAAGCAGGAGAGATGACAGTTGGGCTCCACACTGTCCCACCGGTGTGCAGTTTGGCACGCCCGTAAACCACGGCTTGGGCCACTAATGCCCCAGACAGTCAACACCATAGTCAGTTGCTCAAGTAGTTCTGGAGCTGGAGAGATGACAGTTGGGCTCCACACTGTCCCACCGGTAAGCAGTTTGGCACGCCCGTAAACCACGGATCGGGGTCACCAATGCCCTAGACAGTCAACCTCATAGTCGGTTGCTCAATGAGACCTGGAGCAGGAGAGATGACAGTTGTGCTCCACACTGTCCCACCGGTGTGAAGTTTGGGACGCCCGTAAACCATGGCTTGGGGCCACCTATGCCCCAGACTGTAAAAACTATAGTCGGTTGCTCAAGCAGACCTGGAGCAGGAGAGATGACAGTTGGGCTCCACACTGTCCCACCGGTGTGCAGTTTAGTATCCCCGTAAACCAAGCCTTGGGGCCAACAATGACCCAGACAGTCATAACCATAGTCGGTTGCTTAAGTAGATCTGGAGCAGGAGAGATGACAGTTGGGCTTCACACTGTCCCACCGGTCTGCAGTTTGGCACGGCCGTAAACCACGGCTTGGGGCCACCAATGTCCCAGACTGTCAACACCATAGTCGGATGCTCAAGCAGACCTGGAGCAGGAGAGATTATGGTTGGGCTCCAAACCGTCCCATCGGTGTGCAGTTTGGCAGCCCCATAAACCACGGCTTGGGGCCACGAATGCCCCAGACAGTCAACACCACAGTTAGTTGCTCAATCAGACCTGAAGCAGGAGAGATGACAGTTGGGCTCCACACTGTCCCACCGGTGTGCAGTTTGGCACGCCCGTAAACCACGGCTTGGGGCCACTAATGCCCCAGACAGTAAACACCATAGTCAGTTGCTCAAGTAGTTCTGGAGCAGGAGAGATGACAGTTGGGCTCCGCACTGTCCCACCGGTAAGCAGTTTGGCACGCCCGTAAACCACGGATCGGGGTCACCAATGCCCTAGACAGTCAACCTCATAGTCGGTTGTTCAATGAGACCTGGAGCAGGAGAGATGACAGTTGGGCTCCACACTGTCCCCCTGGTGTGCAGTTTGACACGCCCGTAAACCACGGCTTGGCGCCACCTATGCCCCAGACAGTCAAAACTACAGTCGGTTGTTCAAGCAGAGCTGGAGCAGGAGAGATTATGGTTGTGCTCCACACTGTCCCACCGGGGTGCAAGTTGGGAC
Source organism: Allygus modestus (assembly GCA_963675035.1). Classification (NCBI taxonomy): domain Eukaryota; kingdom Metazoa; phylum Arthropoda; class Insecta; order Hemiptera; family Cicadellidae; genus Allygus; species Allygus modestus. The sequence continues at coordinate 355,278,060 of OY776112.1, forward strand.
GCCCGTAAACCACGGCTTGGGGCCACTTATGCCCCAGACAATCAACACCATAGTCTGTTGCTCAAGCACACCTCGAGCAGGAGAGATGACAGTTTGGCTCCACACTGTCCCACCGGTGTGCAGTTTGGCACGCCCGTAAACCACGGCTTGGGGCAATCAATGCCTTAGGCAGTCAAAACTACAGTCGGTAGCTCAATCAGACCTGGAGCAGGAGAGATTACGGTTGGGCTCAACACCGTCCAACCGTTTTGCGGTTTGGCAGCCCTATTAACCCCGGCTTGGGGCCATAATTGCTCCAGACAGTCAACACCATAGTTCGTTGCTCAAGCAGACCTGGAGCAGGATATATGACAGTTGGGCTGCACACTGTCCGACAGGTGTGCAGTTTGGCAATCCCATAAACCACGCCTTGGGGCCAACAATGCCCCAGACAGTCATAACTACAGTCGGTAGCTCAATCAGATTGGAGCAGGAGAGATTACGGTTGGGCTCAACACTGTCCCACCGGTGTGCAGTTTGGCAGCCCCATAAATCACGGCTTGGGGCAATAAATGCCCAGACAGTCAACACCACTGTTGGTTGCACAATCAGACCTGAAGCAGGAGAGATGACAGTTGGGCTCCACACTGTCCCACCGGTGTGCAGTTTGGCACCCCCGTGAACCACGCCTTGGGGCCACCAATGCCCCAGACAGTCAACACCATAGTCGGTTGCTCAAGCAGACCTGAAGCAGGAGATATGACAGTTGGGCTCCAGACTGTCCGACAGGTGTGCAGTTTGGCACCCCCGTAAACCACGCCTTGGGGCCAATAATGCCCCAGACCATAACCATAGTTGGTTGCTCAAGTAGATCTGAAGCAGAAGAGATGACAGTTGGGCTTCACACTGTCCCACCGGTCTGCAGTTTGGCACGGCCGTAAACCACGGCTAGGGGCCACCAATGTCCCAGACTCTCAACACCATAGTCGGATGCTCAAGCAGACCTGGAGCAGGAGAGATGACAGTTAGGCTCCACAATGTCCCACCAGTGTGCAGTTTGGCAGCCCCACAAACCTCGACTTGGGGCTACCAATGCCCCAGACAGTCAAAACTATAGTCGGTTGCTCAAGCAGAGCTGGAGCAGGAGAAATGACAGTTGGGCTCACACTGTCCCACCGGTGTGCAGTTTGGCACCCCCGTAAACCACGCCTTGGGGCAACCAATTCCCCAGACAGTCAACACCATAGTCGGTTGCTCAAGCAGACCTGGAGCAGGAGAGATGACAGTTGGGCTTCACACTGTCCCACCGGTCTGCAGTTTGGCACGGCCGTAAACCACGGTTTGGGGCCACCAATGCCCCAGAGAGTCAAAACTACAGTCGGTTGCTCAAGCAGACCTGAAGCAGGAGAGATGACAGTTGGGCTCCACACTGTCCCACCGGTGTGCAGTTTGGCACGCCCGTAAACCACGGCTTGGGGCCACTAATGCCCCAGATAGTAAACACCATAGTCAGTTGCTCAAGTAGTTCTGGAGCAGGAGAGATGACAGTTGGGCTCCGCACTGTCCCACCGGTAAGCAGTTTGGCACGCCCGTAAACCACGGATCGGGGTCACCAATGCCCTAGACAGTCAACCTCATAGTCGGTTGTTCAATAAAACCTGGAGCAGGAGAGATGACAGTTGTGCTCCACACTGTCCCACCGGTGTGCAAGTTGGGACGCCCGTAAACCACGGCTTGGGGCCACTTATGCCCCAGACAATGAACACCATAGGCTGTTGCTCAAGCACACCTCGAGCAGGAGAGATGACAGTTAGGCTCCACACTGTCCCACCAGTGTGCAGTTTGGCAGCCCCACAAACCTCGACTTGGGGCTACCAATGCCCCAGACAGTCAAAACTATAGTCGGTTGCTCAAGCAGAGCTGGAGCAGGAGAAATGACAGTTGGGCTCACACTGTCCCACCGGTGTGCAGTTTGGCACCCCCGTAAACCACGCCTTGGGGCAACCAATTCCCCAGACAGTCAACACCATAGTCGGTTGCTCAAGCAGACCTGGAGCAGGAGAGATGACAGTTGGGCTTCACACTGTCCCACCGGTCTGCAGTTTGGCACGGCCGTAAACCACGGTTTGGGGCCACCAATGCCCCAGAGAGTCAAAACTACAGTCGGTTGCTCAAGCAGAGCTGGAGGAGGAGAGATTATGGTTGGGCTCCACACTGTCCCACCAGTGTGCAGTTTGGCATTCCCACAAACCACGGCTTGGGTCTACCAATACCCCAGACAGTCAAAACTATAGTCGGTTGCTCAAGCAGAGCTGGAGCAGGAGAAATGACAGTTGCGCTCCACACTGTCCCACCGGTGTGCAGTTTGCCACGCCCGTAAACCACGGCTTGGGGCCACCAATACCCCAGACAGTCAACACCATTGTCGGTTGCTCAAGCAGACCTGGAGCAGGAGAGATGACAGTTAGGCTCCACACTGTCCCACCGGTAAGCAGTTTGGCACGCCCGTAAACCACGGTTCGGGTTCACCAATGCCCTAGACTGTCAACACCATAGTCGGTTGCTCAATGAGACCTGGAGCAGGAGAGATGACATTTGGGCTCCACACTGTCCCATCATTATGAAGTTTGGGACGCCCGTAAACCATGGCTTGGGGCCACCTATGCCCCAGACTGTCAAAACTATAGTCAGTTGCTCAAGCAGAGCTGGAGCAGGAGAGATTATGGTTGGGCTCCACACGTTCCCACCGGTGTGCAGTTTGGGACGCCCGTAAACCACGGCTTGGGGCCACGAATGCTCCAGACAGTCAACACCATAGTCGGTTGCTCAAGCAGACCTGGAGCAGGAGAGATGACAGTTGGGCTCCACACTGTCCCACCGGTCTGCAGTTTGGCACGCCCGTATACCACGGTTTGGGGCCACCAATGTCCCAGACAGTCAACACCATAGTCGGATGCTCAAGCAGACCTGGAGCAGGAGAGATGACAGTTAGGCTCCACACTGTCCCACCAGTGTGCAGTATGGCAGCCCCACAAACCACGGCTTGGGGCTACCAATGCCCCAGACAGTCATAACCATAGTCGGTTGCTCAAGTAGATCTGGAGCAGGAGAGATTACGGTTGGGCTCAACACCGTCCCACCGGTTTGCGGTTTGGCAGCACCATTAACCCCGGCTTTTGGCCATTAATGCTCCAGACAGTCAACACCATAGTTCGTTGCTCAAGCAGACCTGGAGCAGGAGAGATGACATTTGGGCTCCACACTGTCCCACCGGTGTGAAGTTTGGGACGCCCGTAAACCAAGCCTTAGGACTAACAATGCCCCAGACAGTCATAACCATAGTCGGTTGCTCAAGTAGATCTGGAGCAGGAGAGATGACAGTTGGGCTTCACACTGTCCCACCGGTTTGCAGTTTGGCACGGCCGTAAACCACGGCTTGGGGCCACCAATGTCCCAGACTGTCAACACCATAGTCGGATGCTCAAGCAGACCTGGAGCAGGAGAGATGACAGTTAGGCTCAACACTGTCCCACCGGTGTGCGGTTTGGCAGCCCTATAAACCACGGCTTGGGGCCACCAATACCCCAGACAGTCAAAACCATAGTCGGTTGCTCAAGCAGACCTGGAGCAGGAGAGATGATAGTTAGGCTCCACACTGTCCCACCGGTAAGCAGTTTGGCACGCCCGTAAACGACGGTTCAGGTTCACCAATGCCCTAGACTGTCAACACCATAGTCGGTTGCTCAATGAGACCTGGAGCAGGAGAGATGACATTTGGGCTCCACACTGTCCCACCGGTGTGAAGTTTGGGACGCCCGTAAACCATGGCTTGGGGCCACCTATGCCCCAGACTGTCAAAACTATAGTCAGTTGCTCAAGCAGAGAGTCGAAACTACAGTCGGTTGCTCAAGCTGACCTGGAGCAGGAGAGATGACAGTTAGGCTCAACACTGTCCCACCGGTGTGCGGTTTGGCAGCCCTATAAATCACGGCTTGGGGCCATCAATGCCCTAGACAGTCAAAACTACAAACGGTAGCTCAATCAGACCTGGAGCAGGAGAGATTACGGTTGGGCTCAACACCCTCCCACCGGTTTGCGGTTTGGCAGGCCCATTAACTCCGGCTTGGGGCCATTAATGCTCCAGACAGTCAACACCATAGTTCGTTGTTCAAGCAGACCTGGAGCAGGAGATATGACACTTGGGCTCCAGACTGTCCGACAGGTGTGCAGTTTGGCACCCCCGTAAACCAAGCCTTGGGGCCAACAATGCCCCAGACAGTCATAACCATAGTCGGTTGCTTAAGTAGATCTGGAGCAGGAGAGATGAAAGTTGGGTTTCACACTGTCCCACCGGTCTGCAGTTTGGCACGGCCGTAAACCACGGTTGCTCAAGCAGAGCTGGAGCAGGAGAAATTACAGGTGGGCTCACACTGTCCCACCGGTGTGCAGTTTGGCACCCCCGTAAACCACGCCTTGGGGCCACCAATGCCCCAGACAGTCAAAACTATAGTCGGTTGCTCAAGCAGAGCTGGAGCAGGAGAAATGACAGTTGCGCTCCACACTGTCCCACCGGTGTGCAGTTTGCCACGCCCGTAAACCACGGCTTGGGGCCACCAATACCCCAGACAGTCAAAACCATAGTCGGTTGCTCAAGCAGACCTGGAGCAGGAGATATGACAGTTGGGCTCCAGACTGTCCGACAGGTGTGCAGTTTGGCACCCCCGTAAACCACGCCTTGGGGCCAACAATGCCCCAGACCATAACCATAGTTGGTTGCTCAAGTAGATCTGAAGCAGGAGAGATGACAGTTGGGCTTCACACTGTCCCACCGGTCTGCAGTTTGGCACGGCCGTAAACCACGGCTAGGGGCCACCAATGTCCCAGACTCTCAACACCATAGTCGGATGCTCAAGCAGACCTGGAGCAGGAGAGATGACAGTTAGGCTCCACACTGTCCCACCAGTGTGCAGTTTGGCAGCCCCACAAACCTCGACTTGGGGCTACCAATGCCCCAGACAGTCAAAACTATAGTCGGTTGCTCAAGCAGAGCTGGAGCAGGAGAAATGACAGTTGGGCTCACACTGTCCCACCGGTGTGCAGTTTGGCACCCCCGTAAACCACGCCTTGGGGCAACCAATTCCCCAGACAGTCAACACCATAGTCGGTTGCTCAAGCAGACCTGGAGCAGGAGAGATGACAGTTGGGCTTCACACTGTCCCACCGGTCTGCAGTTTGGCACGGCCGTAAACCACGGTTTGGGGCCACCAATGCCCCAGAGAGTCAAAACTACAGTCGGTTGCTCAAGCAGACCTGAAGCAGGAGAGATGACAGTTGGGCTCCACACTGTCCCACCGGTGTGCAGTTTGGCACGCCCGTAAACCACGGCTTGGGGCCACTAATGCCCCAGACAGTAAACACCATAGTCAGTTGCTCAAGTAGTTCTGGAGCAGGAGAGATGACAGTTGGGCTCCGCACTGTCCCACCGGTAAGCAGTTTGGCACGCCCGTAAACCACGGATCGGGGTCACCAATGCCCTAGACAGTCAACCTCATAGTCGGTTGTTCAATAAAACCTGGAGCAGGAGAGATGACAGTTGGGCTCCACACTGTCCCCCTGGTGTGCAGTTTGACACGCCCGTAAACCACGGCTTGGCGCCACCTATGCCCCAGACAGTCAAAACTACAGTCGGTTGTTCAAGCAGAGCTGGAGCAGGAGAGATTATGGTTGTGCTCCACACTGTCCCACCGGTGTGCAAGTTGGGACGCCCGTAAACCACGGCTTGGGGCCACTTATGCCCCAGACAATGAACACCATAGGCTGTTGCTCAAGCACACCTCGAGCAGGAGAGATGACAGTTAGGCTCCACACTGTCCCACCAGTGTGCAGTTTGGCAGCCCCACAAACCTCGACTTGGGGCTACCAATGCCCCAGACAGTCAAAACTATAGTCGGTTGCTCAAGCAGAGCTGGAACAGGAGAAATGACAGTTGGGCTCACACTGTCCCACCGGTGTGCAGTTTGGCACCCCCGTAAACCACGCCTTGGGGCAACCAATTCCCCAGACAGTCAACACCATAGTCGGTTGCTCAAGCAGACCTGGAGCAGGAGAGATGACAGTTGGGCTTCACACTGTCCCACCGGTCTGCAGTTTGGCACGGCCGTAAACCACGGTTTGGGGCCACCAATGCCCCAGAGAGTCAAAACTACAGTCGGTTGCTCAAGCAGAGCTGGAGGAGGAGAGATTATGGTTGGGCTCCACACTGTCCCACCAGTGTGCAGTTTGGCATTCCCACAAACCACGGCTTGGGTCTACCAATACCCCAGACAGTCAAAACTATAGTCGGTTGCTCAAGCAGAGCTGGAGCAGGAGAAATGACAGTTGCGCTCCACACTGTCCCACCGGTGTGCAGTTTGCCACGCCCGTAAACCACGGCTTGGGGCCACCAATACCCCAGACAGTCAACACCATTGTCGGTTGCTCAAGCAGACCTGGAGCAGGAGAGATGACAGTTAGGCTCCACACTGTCCCACCGGTAAGCAGTTTGGCACGCCCGTAAACCACGGTTCGGGTTCACCAATGCCCTAGACTGTCAACACCATAGTCGGTTGCTCAATGAGACCTGGAGCAGGAGAGATGACATTTGGGCTCCACACTGTCCCATCATTATGAAGTTTGGGACGCCCGTAAACCATGGCTTGGGGCCACCTATGCCCCAGACTGTCAAAACTATAGTCAGTTGCTCAAGCAGAGCTGGAGCAGGAGAGATTATGGTTGGGCTCCACACGTTCCCACCGGTGTGCAGTTTGGGACGCCCGTAAACCACGGCTTGGGGCCACGAATGCTCCAGACAGTCAACACCATAGTCGGTTGCTCAAGCAGACCTGGAGCAGGAGAGATGACAGTTGGGCTCCACACTGTCCCACCGGTCTGCAGTTTGGCACGCCCGTATACCACGGTTTGGGGCCACCAATGTCCCAGACAGTCAACACCATAGTCGGATGCTCAAGCAGACCTGGAGCAGGAGAGATGACAGTTAGGCTCCACACTGTCCCACCAGTGTGCAGTATGGCAGCCCCACAAACCACGGCTTGGGGCTACCAATGCCCCAGACAGTCATAACCATAGTCGGTTGCTCAAGTAGATCTGGAGCAGGAGAGATTACGGTTGGGCTCAACACCGTCCCACCGGTTTGCGGTTTGGCAGCACCATTAACCCCGGCTTTTGGCCATTAATGCTCCAGACAGTCAACACCATAGTTCGTTGCTCAAGCAGACCTGGAGCAGGAGAGATGACATTTGGGCTCCACACTGTCCCACCGGTGTGAAGTTTGGGACGCCCGTAAACCAAGCCTTAGGACTAACAATGCCCCAGACAGTCATAACCATAGTCGGTTGCTCAAGTAGATCTGGAGCAGGAGAGATGACAGTTGGGCTTCACACTGTCCCACCGGTTTGCAGTTTGGCACGGCCGTAAACCACGGCTTGGGGCCACCAATGTCCCAGACTGTCAACACCATAGTCGGATGCTCAAGCAGACCTGGAGCAGGAGAGATGACAGTTAGTCTCAACACTGTCCCACCGGTGTGCGGTTTGGCAGCCCTATAAACCACGGCTTGGGGCCACCAATACCCCAGACAGTCAAAACCATAGTCGGTTGCTCAAGCAGACCTGGAGCAGGAGAGATGATAGTTAGGCTCCACACTGTCCCACCGGTAAGCAGTTTGGCACGCCCGTAAACGACGGTTCAGGTTCACCAATGCCCTAGACTGTCAACACCATAGTCGGTTGCTCAATGAGACCTGGAGCAGGAGAGATGACATTTGGGCTCCACACTGTCCCACCGGTGTGAAGTTTGGGACGCCCGTAAACCATGGCTTGGGGCCACCTATGCCCCAGACTGTCAAAACTATAGTCAGTTGCTCAAGCAGAGAGTCGAAACTACAGTCGGTTGCTCAAGCTGACCTGGAGCAGGAGAGATGACAGTTAGGCTCAACACTGTCCCACCGGTGTGCGGTTTGGCAGCCCTATAAATCACGGCTTGGGGCCATCAATGCCCTAGACAGTCAAAACTACAAACGGTAGCTCAATCAGACCTGGAGCAGGAGAGATTACGGTTGGGCTCAACACCCTCCCACCGGTTTGCGGTTTGGCAGGCCCATTAACTCCGGCTTGGGGCCATTAATGCTCCAGACAGTCAACACCATAGTTCGTTGTTCAAGCAGACCTGGAGCAGGAGATATGACACTTGGGCTCCAGACTGTCCGACAGGTGTGCAGTTTGGCACCCCCGTAAACCAAGCCTTGGGGCCAACAATGCCCCAGACAGTCATAACCATAGTCGGTTGCTTAAGTAGATCTGGAGCAGGAGAGATGAAAGTTGGGTTTCACACTGTCCCACCGGTCTGCAGTTTGGCACGGCCGTAAACCACGGTTGCTCAAGCAGAGCTGGAGCAGGAGAAATTACAGGTGGGCTCACACTGTCCCACCGGTGTGCAGTTTGGCACCCCCGTAAACCACGCCTTGGGGCCACCAATGCCCCAGACAGTCAAAACTATAGTCGGTTGCTCAAGCAGAGCTGGAGCAGGAGAAATGACAGTTGCGCTCCACACTGTCCCACCGGTGTGCAGTTTGCCACGCCCGTAAACCACGGCTTGGGGCCACCAATACCCCAGACAGTCAAAACCATAGTCGGTTGCTCAAGCAGACCTGGAGCAGGAGAGATGATAGTTAGGCTCCACACTGTCCCACCGGTAAGCAGTTTGGCACGCCCGTAAACCACGGTTCAGGTTCACCAATGCCCTAGACTGTCAACACCATAGTCGGTTGCTCAATGAGACCTGGAGCAGGAGAGATGACATTTGGGCTCCACACTGTCCCACCGGTGTGAAGTTTGGGACGCCCGTAAACCATGGCTTGGGGCCACCTATGCCCCAGACTGTCAAAACTATAGTCAGTTGCTCAAGCAGACCTGGAGCAGGAGAAATGACAGTTAGGCTCAACACTGTCCCACCGGTGTGCGGTTTGGCAGCCCTATAAATCACGGCTTGGGGCTACCAATGCCCCAGACAGTCAACACTACAGTCGGTTGCTCAAGTAGACCTTGAGCAGGAGAGATGACAGTTGGGCTCCACACTGTCCAACCGGTGTGCAGTTTGGCACGCCCGTAAACCACGGCTTGGGGCCATCAATGCCCTAGACAGTCAAAACTACAGTCGGTAGCTCAATCAGACCTGGAGCAGGAGAGATTACGGTTGGGCTCAACACCCTCCCACCGGTTTGCGGTTTGGCAGGCCCATTAACCCCGGCATGGGCCATTAATGCTCCAGACAGTCAACACCATAGTTCGTTGCTCAAGCAGACCTGGAGCAGGAGAGATGACAGTTGGGCTTCACACTGTCCCACCGGTCTGCAGTTTGGCACGGCCGTAAACCACGGCTTGGGGCCAACAATGTCCCAGACTGTCAACACCATAGTCGGATGCTCAAGCAGACCTGGAGCAGGAGGAATAACAGTTGGGCTCCACACTGTCCCACCGGTGTGCAGTTTAGTATCCCCGTAAACCACGCCTTGGGGCAACCAATGCCCCAGACAGTCAATACCATAGTCGGTTGCTCAAGGAGACCTGGAGCAGGAGAGATGACTGTTAGGCTTCACACTGTCCCACCGGTCTGCAGTTTGGCACTCCCGTAAACCACGGTTTGGGGCCACCAATGCCCCAGAGAGTCAAAACTACAATCGGTTGCTCAAGCAAACCTGGAGCAGGAGAGATTATGGTTGGGCTCCAAACTGTCCCATCGGTGTGCAGTTTGGCAGCCCCGTAAACCACGGCTTGGGGCCACGAATGCCCCAGACAGTCAACACCACAGTTGGTTGCTCAATCAGACCTGAAGCAGGAGAGATGACAGTTGGGCTCCACACTGTCCCACCGGTGTGCAGTTTGGCACGCCCGTAAACCACGGCTTGGGCCACTAATGCCCCAGACAGTCAACACCATAGTCAGTTGCTCAAGTAGTTCTGGAGCTGGAGAGATGACATTTGGGCTCCACACTGTCCCACCGGTAAGCGGTTTGGCACGCCCGTAAACCACGGATCGGGGTCACCAATGCCCTAGACAGTCAACCTCATTGTCGGTTGCTCAATGAGACCTGGAGCAGGAGAGATGACAGTTGTGCTCCACACTGTCCCACCGGTGTGAAGTTTGGGACGCCCGTAAACCATGGCTTGGGGCCACCTATGCCCCAGACTGTAAAAACTATAGTCGGTTGCTCAAGCAGACCTGGAGCAGGAGAGATGACAGTTGGGCTCCACACTGTCCCACCGGTGTGCAGTTTGGCACCTCCGTAAACCACGCCTTGGGGCCACCAATGCCCCAAACAGTCAACACCATATTCGGTTGCTCAAGCAGACCTGGAGCAGGAGATACGACAGTTGGGCTCCAGACTGTCCGACAGGTGTGCAGTTTGGCACCCCCATAAACCAAGCCTTGAGCCAACAATGCCCTAGACAGTCAAAACTACAGTCGGTAGCTCAATCAGACCTGGAGCAGGAGAGATTACGGTTGGGCTCAACACCCTCCCACCGGTTTGCGGTTTGGCAGGCCCATTAAATCCGGCTTGGGGCCATTAATGCTCCAGACAGTCAACACCATAGTTCGTTGTTGAAGCAGACCTGGACCAGGAGATATGACAGTTGGGCTCCACACTGTCCCACCGGTGTGCAGTTTAGTATCCCCGTAAACCAAGCCTTGGGGCCAACAATGACCCAGACAGTCATAACCATAGTCGGTTGCTTAAGTAGATCTGGAGCAGGAGAGATGACAGTTGGGCTTCACACTGTCCCACCGGTCTGCAGTTTGGCACGGCCGTAAACCACGGCTTGGGGCCACCAATGACCCAGACTGTCAACACCATAGTCGGATGCTCAAGCAGACCTGGAGCAGGAGAGATTATGGTTGGGCTCCAAACCGTCCCATCGGTGTGCAGTTTGGCAGCCCCATAAACCACGGCTTAGGGCCACGAATGCCCCAGACAGTCAACACCACAGTTAGTTGCTCAATCAGACCTGAAGCAGGAGAGATGACAGTTGGGCTCCGCACTGTCCCACCGGTAAGCAGTTTGGCACGCCCGTAAACCACGGATCGGGGTCACCAATGCCCTAGACAGTCAACCTCATAGTCGGTTGTTCAAGCAGAGCTGGAGCAGGAGAGATTATGGTTGTGCTCCACACTGTCCCACCGGTGTGCAAGTTGGGACGCCCGTAAACCACGGCTTTGGGCCACTTATGCCCCAGACAATCATCACCATAGTCTGTTGCTCAAGCACACCTCGAGCAGGAGAGATGACAGTTTGGCTCCACACTGTCCCACCGGTGTGCAGTTTGGCACGCCCGTAAACCACGGCTTGGGGCAATCAATGCCGTAGGCAGTCAAAACTACAGTCGGTAGCTCAATCAGACCTGGAGCAGGAGAGATTACGGTTGGGCTCAACACCGTCCAACCGTTTAGCGGTTTGGCAGCCCTATTAACCCCGGCTTGGGGCCATTAATGCCCCAGACAGTCATAACTACAGTCGGTAGCTCAATCAGATTGGAGCAGGAGAGATTACGGTTGGGCTCAACACTGTCCCACCGGTGTGCAGTTTGGCAGCCCCATAAATCACGGCTTGGGGCCATAAATGCCCCAGACAGTCAACACCACTGTTGGTTGCACAATCAGACCTGAAGCAGGAGAGATGACAGTTGGGCTTCACGGTGTCTTACCGGTCTGCAGTTTGGCACGGCCGTAAACCACGGCTTGGGGCCACCAATGTCCCAGACTGTCAACACCATAGTCGGATGCTCAAACAGACATGGAGCAGGAGAGATGACAGTTAGGCTCAACACTGTCCCACCGGTGTGCGGTTTGGCAGCCCTATAAATACCGGCTTGGGGCCACCAATGCCCCAGACAGTCAACACTACAGTCGGTTGCTCAAGTAGACCTTGAGCAGGAGAGATGACAGTTGGGCTCCACACTGTCCCACCGGTGTGCGGTTTGGCAGCCCTATAAAACACGGCTTGGGGCCACCAATGCCCCAGACAGTCAAAACTACAGTCGGTAGCTCAAGTAGACCTTGAGCTGGAGAGATGACAGTTGGGCTCCACACTGTCCCACCGGTGTGTAGATTGGCACGCCTGTAAACCACGGCTTGGGGCCACCAATGCTCCAGACAATCAACACCATAGATTGTTGCTCAAGCAGACCTGGAGCAGGAGAGATGACAGTTTGGCTACACACTGTCCCACCGGTGTGCAGTTTGGCACGCCTGTAAACCACGGCTTGGGGCCGTCAATGCCCTAGACAGTCAAAACAACAGTCGGTAGCTCAATCAGACCTGGAGCAGGAGAGATTACGGTTGGGCTCAACACCGTCCAACCGGTTTGCGGTTTGGCAGCCCCATTAACCCCGGCTTGGGGCCATTAATGCTCCAGACAGTCAACACCATAGTTCGTTGCTCAAGCAGACCTGGAGCAGGAGAGATGACAGTTGGGCTTCACACTGTCCCACCGGTGTGAAGTTTGGGACGCCCGTAAACCATGGCTTGGGGCCACCTATGCCCCAGACTGTCAAAACTATAGTCAGTTGCTCAAGCAGACCTGGAGCAGGAGAAATGACAGTTAGGCTCAACACTGTCCCACCGGTGTGCGGTTTGGCAGCCCTATAAATCACGGCTTGGGGCTACCAATGCCCCAGACAGTCAACACTACAGTCGGTTGCTCAAGTAGACCTTGAGCAGGAGAGATGACAGTTGGGCTCCACACTGTCCAACCGGTGTGCAGTTTGGCACGCCCGTAAACCACGGCTTGGGGCCATCAATGCCCTAGACAGTCAAAACTACAGTCGGTAGCTCAATCAGACCTGGAGCAGGAGAGATTACGGTTGGGCTCAACACCCTCCCACCGGTTTGCGGTTTGGCAGGCCCATTAACCCCGGCATGGGCCATTAATGCTCCAGACAGTCAACACCATAGTTCGTTGCTCAAGCAGACCTGGAGCAGGAGAGATGACAGTTGGGCTTCACACTGTCCCACCGGTCTGCAGTTTGGCACGGCCGTAAACCACGGCTTGGGGCCAACAATGTCCCAGACTGTCAACACCATAGTCGGATGCTCAAGCAGACCTGGAGCAGGAGGAATAACAGTTGGGCTCCACACTGTCCCACCGGTGTGCAGTTTAGTATCCCCGTAAACCACGCCTTGGGGCAACCAATGCCCCAGACAGTCAATACCATAGTCGGTTGCTCAAGGAGACCTGGAGCAGGAGAGATGACTGTTAGGCTTCACACTGTCCCACCGGTCTGCAGTTTGGCACTCCCGTAAACCACGGTTTGGGGCCACCAATGCCCCAGAGAGTCAAAACTACAATCGGTTGCTCAAGCAAACCTGGAGCAGGAGAGATTATGGTTGGGCTCCAAACTGTCCCATCGGTGTGCAGTTTGGCAGCCCCGTAAACCACGGCTTGGGGCCACGAATGCCCCAGACAGTCAACACCACAGTTGGTTGCTCAATCAGACCTGAAGCAGGAGAGATGACAGTTGGGCTCCACACTGTCCCACCGGTGTGCAGTTTGGCACGCCCGTAAACCACGGCTTGGGCCACTAATGCCCCAGACAGTCAACACCATAGTCAGTTGCTCAAGTAGTTCTGGAGCTGGAGAGATGACATTTGGGCTCCACACTGTCCCACCGGTAAGCGGTTTGGCACGCCCGTAAACCACGGATCGGGGTCACCAATGCCCTAGACAGTCAACCTCATTGTCGGTTGCTCAATGAGACCTGGAGCAGGAGAGATGACAGTTGTGCTCCACACTGTCCCACCGGTGTGAAGTTTGGGACGCCCGTAAACCATGGCTTGGGGCCACCTATGCCCCAGACTGTAAAAACTATAGTCGGTTGCTCAAGCAGACCTGGAGCAGGAGAGATGACAGTTGGGCTCCACACTGTCCCACCGGTGTGCAGTTTGGCACCTCCGTAAACCACGCCTTGGGGCCACCAATGCCCCAAACAGTCAACACCATATTCGGTTGCTCAAGCAGACCTGGAGCAGGAGATACGACAGTTGGGCTCCAGACTGTCCGACAGGTGTGCAGTTTGGCACCCCCATAAACCAAGCCTTGAGCCAACAATGCCCTAGACAGTCAAAACTACAGTCGGTAGCTCAATCAGACCTGGAGCAGGAGAGATTACGGTTGGGCTCAACACCCTCCCACCGGTTTGCGGTTTGGCAGGCCCATTAAATCCGGCTTGGGGCCATTAATGCTCCAGACAGTCAACACCATAGTTCGTTGTTGAAGCAGACCTGGACCAGGAGATATGACAGTTGGGCTCCACACTGTCCCACCGGTGTGCAGTTTAGTATCCCCGTAAACCAAGCCTTGGGGCCAACAATGACCCAGACAGTCATAACCATAGTCGGTTGCTTAAGTAGATCTGGAGCAGGAGAGATGACAGTTGGGCTTCACACTGTCCCACCGGTCTGCAGTTTGGCACGGCCGTAAACCACGGCTTGGGGCCACCAATGACCCAGACTGTCAACACCATAGTCGGATGCTCAAGCAGACCTGGAGCAGGAGAGATTATGGTTGGGCTCCAAACCGTCCCATCGGTGTGCAGTTTGGCAGCCCCATAAACCACGGCTTAGGGCCACGAATGCCCCAGACAGTCAACACCACAGTTAGTTGCTCAATCAGACCTGAAGCAGGAGAGATGACAGTTGGGCTCCGCACTGTCCCACCGGTAAGCAGTTTGGCACGCCCGTAAACCACGGATCGGGGTCACCAATGCCCTAGACAGTCAACCTCATAGTCGGTTGTTCAAGCAGAGCTGGAGCAGGAGAGATTATGGTTGTGCTCCACACTGTCCCACCGGTGTGCAAGTTGGGACGCCCGTAAACCACGGCTTTGGGCCACTTATGCCCCAGACAATCATCACCATAGTCTGTTGCTCAAGCACACCTCGAGCAGGAGAGATGACAGTTTGGCTCCACACTGTCCCACCGGTGTGCAGTTTGGCACGCCCGTAAACCACGGCTTGGGGCAATCAATGCCGTAGGCAGTCAAAACTACAGTCGGTAGCTCAATCAGACCTGGAGCAGGAGAGATTACGGTTGGGCTCAACACCGTCCAACCGTTTAGCGGTTTGGCAGCCCTATTAACCCCGGCTTGGGGCCATTAATGCCCCAGACAGTCATAACTACAGTCGGTAGCTCAATCAGATTGGAGCAGGAGAGATTACGGTTGGGCTCAACACTGTCCCACCGGTGTGCAGTTTGGCAGCCCCATAAATCACGGCTTGGGGCCATAAATGCCCCAGACAGTCAACACCACTGTTGGTTGCACAATCAGACCTGAAGCAGGAGAGATGACAGTTGGGCTTCACGGTGTCTTACCGGTCTGCAGTTTGGCACGGCCGTAAACCACGGCTTGGGGCCACCAATGTCCCAGACTGTCAACACCATAGTCGGATGCTCAAACAGACATGGAGCAGGAGAGATGACAGTTAGGCTCAACACTGTCCCACCGGTGTGCGGTTTGGCAGCCCTATAAATACCGGCTTGGGGCCACCAATGCCCCAGACAGTCAACACTACAGTCGGTTGCTCAAGTAGACCTTGAGCAGGAGAGATGACAGTTGGGCTCCACACTGTCCCACCGGTGTGCGGTTTGGCAGCCCTATAAAACACGGCTTGGGGCCACCAATGCCCCAGACAGTCAAAACTACAGTCGGTAGCTCAAGTAGACCTTGAGCTGGAGAGATGACAGTTGGGCTCCACACTGTCCCACCGGTGTGTAGATTGGCACGCCTGTAAACCACGGCTTGGGGCCACCAATGCTCCAGACAATCAACACCATAGATTGTTGCTCAAGCAGACCTGGAGCAGGAGAGATGACAGTTTGGCTACACACTGTCCCACCGGTGTGCAGTTTGGCACGCCTGTAAACCACGGCTTGGGGCCGTCAATGCCCTAGACAGTCAAAACAACAGTCGGTAGCTCAATCAGACCTGGAGCAGGAGAGATTACGGTTGGGCTCAACACCGTCCAACCGGTTTGCGGTTTGGCAGCCCCATTAACCCCGGCTTGGGGCCATTAATGCTCCAGACAGTCAACACCATAGTTCGTTACTCAAGCAGACCTGGAGCAGGAGAGATTATGGTTGGGCTCCACACTGTCCGACAGGTGTGCAGTTTGGCACCCCCGTAAACCACGCCTTGGGGCCAACAATGCCCCAGATAGTCATAACCATAGTCGGTTGCTCAAGTAGATCTGGAGCAGGAGTAATGACAGTTAGGCTCAACACTGTCCCACCGGTGTGCGGTTTGGCAGCCCTATAAATCACGGATTGGGGCCACCAATGCCCCAGACAGTCAACACTACAGTCGGTTCTCAAGTAGACCTTGAGTAGGAGAGATGACATTTGGGCTCCACACTGTCCCACCGGTGTGCAGTTTGGCACGCCCGTAAACCACGGCTTGCGGCCATCAATGCCCTAGACAGTCAAAACTACAGTCGGTAGGTCAATCAGACCTGGAGCAGGAGAGATTACGGTTGGGCTCAACACCTTCCCACCGATTTGCGGTTTGGCAGGCCCATTAACCCGGCTTAGGGCCATTAATGCTCCAGACAGTCAAAACTATAGTCGGTTGCTCAAGCAGAGCTGGAGCAGGAGAGATGACAGTTTGGCTCCACACTGTCCCACCGGTGTGCAGTTTGGCACGCCCGTAAACCACGGCTTGGGGCCACCAATGTCCCAGACAGTCAACACCATAGTCGGATGCTCAAGCAGACCTGGAGCAGGAGAGATGACAGTTAGGCTCCACACTGTCCCACCAGTGTGCAGTTTGGCAGCCCCACAAACCACGGCTTGGGGCTACCAATGCCCCAGACAGTCAAAACTATAGTCGGTTGCTCAAGCAGAGCTGGAGCAGGAGAAATGACAGTTGGGCTCCACACTGTCCCACCGGTGTGCAGTTTGGCACGCCCGTAAACCACGGCTTGGGCCACTAATGCCCCAGACAGTCAACACCATAGTCAGTTGCTCAAGTAGTTCTGGAGCTGGAGAGATGACATTTGGGCTCCACACTGTCCCACCGGTAAGCGGTTTGGCACGCCCGTAAACCACGGATCGGGGTCACCAATGCCCTAGACAGTCAACCTCATTGTCGGTTGCTCAATGAGACCTGGAGCAGGAGAGATGACAGTTGTGCTCCACACTGTCCCACCGGTGTGCAGTTTGGCACCCCCGTAAACCACGCCTTGGGGCCACCAATGCCCCAAACAGTCAACACCATATTCGGTTGCTCAAGCAGACCTGGAGCAGGAGATACGACAGTTGGGCTCCAGACTGTCCGACAGGTGTGCAGTTTGGCACCCCCGTAAACCAAGCCTTGGGCCAACAATGCCCTAGACAGTCAAAACTACAGTTGGTAGCTCAATCAGACCTGGAGCAGGAGAGATTACGGTTGGGCTCAACACCCTCCCACCGGTTTGCGGTTTGGCAGGCCCATTAAATCCGGCTTGGGGCCATTAATGCTCCAGACAGTCAACACCATAGTTCGTTGTTCAAGCAGACCTGGACCAGGAGATATGACAGTTGGGCTCCACACTGTCCCACCGGTGTGCAGTTTAGTATCCCCGTAAACCAAGCCTTGGGGCCAACAATGACCCAGACAGTCAACACCATAGTCGGATGCTCAAGCAGACCTGGAGCAGGAGAGATTATGGTTGGGCTCCAAACCGTCCCATCGGTGTGCAGTTTGGCAGCCCCATAAACCACGGCTTGGGGCCACGAATGCCCCAGACAGTCAACACCACAGTTAGTTGCTCAATCAGACCTGAAGCAGGAGAGATGACAGTTGGGCTCCACACTGTCCCACCGGTGTGCAGTTTGGCACGCCCGTAAACCACGGCTTGGGGCCACTAATGCCCCAGACAGTCAACACCATAGTCAGTTGCTCAAGTAGTTCTGGAGCAGGAGAGATGACAGTTGGGCTCCGCACTGTCCCACCGGTAAGCAGTTTGGCACCCCCGTAAACCAAGCCTTGGGCCAACAATGCCCTAGACAGTCAAAACTACAGTTGGTAGCTCAATCAGACCTGGAGCAGGAGAGATTACGGTTGGGCTCAACACCCTCCCACCGGTTTGCGGTTTGGCAGGCCCATTAAATCCGGCTTGGGGCCATTAATGCTCCAGACAGTCAACACCATAGTTCGTTGTTCAAGCAGACCTGGACCAGGAGATATGACAGTTGGGCTCCACACTGTCCCACCGGTGTGCAGTTTAGTATCCCCGTAAACCAAGCCTTGGGGCCAACAATGACCCAGACAGTCAACACCATAGTCGGATGCTCAAGCAGACCTGGAGCAGGAGAGATTATGGTTGGGCTCCAAACCGTCCCATCGGTGTGCAGTTTGGCAGCCCCATAAACCACGGCTTGGGGCCACGAATGCCCCAGACAGTCAACACCACAGTTAGTTGCTCAATCAGACCTGAAGCAGGAGAGATGACAGTTGGGCTCCACACTGTCCCACCGGTGTGCAGTTTGGCACGCCCGTAAACCACGGCTTGGGGCCACTAATGCCCCAGACAGTCAACACCATAGTCAGTTGCTCAAGTAGTTCTGGAGCAGGAGAGATGACAGTTGGGCTCCGCACTGTCCCACCGGTAAGCAGTTTGGCACGCCCGTAAACCACGGATCGGGGTCACCAATGCCCTAGACAGTCAACCTCATAGTCGGTTGTTCAATGAGACCTGGAACAGGAGAGATGACAGTTGGGCTCCACACTGTACCCCTGGTGTGCAGTTTGACACGCCCGTAAACCACGGCTTGGCGCCACCTATGCCCCAGACAGTCAAAACTACAGTCGGTTGTTCAAGCAGAGCTGGAGCAGGAGAGATTATGGTTGTGCTCCACACTGTCCCACCGGTGTGCAAGTTGGGACGCCCGTAAACCACGGCTTTGGGCCACTTATGCCCCAGACAATCATCACCATAGTCTGTTGCTCAAGCACACCTCGAGCAGGAGAGATGACAGTTTGGCTCCACACTGTCCCACCTGTGTGCAGTTTGGCACACCCGTAAACCACGGCTTGGGGCAATCAATGCCGTAGGCAGTCAAAACTACAGTCGGTAGCTCAATCAGACCTGGAGCAGGAGAGATTACGGTTGGGCTCAACACCGTCCAACCGTTTTGCGGTTTGGCAGCCCTATTAACCCCGGCTTGGGGCCATTAATGCTCCAGTCAACACCATAGTTCGTTGCTCAAGCAGACCTGGAGCAGGATATATGACAGTTGGGCTGCACACTGTCCGACAGGTGTGCGGTTTGGCAGCCCTATAAATACCGGCTTGGGGCCACCAATGCCCCAGACAGTCAACACTACAGTCGGTTGCTCAAGTAGACCTTGAGCAGGAGAGATGACAGTTGGGCTCCACACTGTCCCACCGGTGTGCGGTTTGGCAGCCCTATAAAACACGGCTTGGGGCCACCAATGCCCCAGACAGTCAAAACTACAGTCGGTAGCTCAAGTAGACCTTGAGCAGGAGAGATGACAGTTGGGCTCCACACTGTAAAACCGGTGTGCAGTTTGGCACGCCCGTAAACCACGGCTTGGGGCCATCAATGCCCTAGACAGTCAAAACTACAGTCGGTAGCTCAATCAGACCTGGAGCAGGAGAGATTACGGTTGGGCTCAACACCCTCCCACCGGTTTGCGGTTTGGCAGGCCCATTAACCCCGGCATGGGCCATTAATGCTCCAGACAGTCAACACCATAGTTCGTTGCTCAAGCAGACCTGGAGCAGGAGAGATGACAGTTGGGCTTCACACTGTCCCACCGGTCTGCAGTTTGGCACGGCCGTAAACCACGGCTTGGGGCCAACAATGTCCCAGACTGTCAACACCATAGTCGGATGCTCAAGCAGACCTGGAGCAGGAGGAATAACAGTTGGGCTCCACACTGTCCCACCGGTGTGCAGTTTAGTATCCCCGTAAACCACGCCTTGGGGCAACCAATGCCCCAGACAGTCAATACCATAGTCGGTTGCTCAAGGAGACCTGGAGCAGGAGAGATGACTGTTAGGCTTCACACTGTCCCACCGGTCTGCAGTTTGGCACTCCCGTAAACCACGGTTTGGGGCCACCAATGCCCCAGAGAGTCAAAACTACAATCGGTTGCTCAAGCAAACCTGGAGCAGGAGAGATTATGGTTGGGCTCCAAACTGTCCCATCGGTGTGCAGTTTGGCAGCCCCGTAAACCACGGCTTGGGGCCACGAATGCCCCAGACAGTCAACACCACAGTTGGTTGCTCAATCAGACCTGAAGCAGGAGAGATGACAGTTGGGCTCCACACTGTCCCACCGGTGTGCAGTTTGGCACGCCCGTAAACCACGGCTTGGGCCACTAATGCCCCAGACAGTCAACACCATAGTCAGTTGCTCAAGTAGTTCTGGAGCTGGAGAGATGACATTTGGGCTCCACACTGTCCCACCGGTAAGCGGTTTGGCACGCCCGTAAACCACGGATCGGGGTCACCAATGCCCTAGACAGTCAACCTCATTGTCGGTTGCTCAATGAGACCTGGAGCAGGAGAGATGACAGTTGTGCTCCACACTGTCCCACCGGTGTGAAGTTTGGGACGCCCGTAAACCATGGCTTGGGGCCACCTATGCCCCAGACTGTAAAAACTATAGTCGGTTGCTCAAGCAGACCTGGAGCAGGAGAGATGACAGTTGGGCTCCACACTGTCCCACCGGTGTGCAGTTTGGCACCCCCGTAAACCACGCCTTGGGGCCACCAATGCCCCAAACAGTCAACACCATATTCGGTTGCTCAAGCAGACCTGGAGCAGGAGATACGACAGTTGGGCTCCAGACTGTCCGACAGGTGTGCAGTTTGGCACCCCCATAAACCAAGCCTTGAGCCAACAATGCCCTAGACAGTCAAAACTACAGTCGGTAGCTCAATCAGACTTGGAGCAGGAGAGATTACGGTTGGGCTCAACACCCTCCCACCGGTTTGCGGTTTGGCAGGCCCATTAAATCCGGCTTGGGGCCATTAATGCTCCAGACAGTCAACACCATAGTTCGTTGTTGAAGCAGACCTGGACCAGGAGATATGACAGTTGGGCTCCACACTGTCCCACCGGTGTGCAGTTTAGTATCCCCGTAAACCAAGCCTTGGGGCCAACAATGACCCAGACAGTCATAACCATAGTCGGTTGCTTAAGTAGATCTGGAGCAGGAGAGATGACGGTTGGGCTTCACACTGTCCCACCGGTCTGCAGTTTGGCACGGCCGTAAACCACGGCTTGGGGCCACCAATGACCCAGACTGTCAACACCATAGTCGGATGCTCAAGCAGACCTGGAGCAGGAGAGATTATGGTTGGGCTCCAAACCGTCCCATCGGTGTGCAGTTTGGCAGCCCCATAAACCACGGCTTAGGGCCACGAATGTCCCAGACAGTCAACACCACAGTTAGTTGCTCAATCAGACCTGAAGCAGGAGAGATGACAGTTGGGCTCCGCACTGTCCCACCGGTAAGCAGTTTGGCACGCCCGTAAACCACGGATCGGGGTCACCAATGCCCTAGACAGTCAACCTCATAGTCGGTTGTTCAAGCAGAGCTGGAGCAGGAGAGATTATGGTTGTGCTCCACACTGTCCCACCGGTGTGCAAGTTGGGACGCCCGTAAACCACGGCTTTGGGCCACTTATGCCCCAGACAATCATCACCATAGTCTGTTGCTCAAGCACACCTCGAGCAGGAGAGATGACAGTTTGGCTCCACACTGTCCCACCGGTGTGCAGTTTGGCACGCCCGTAAACCACGGCTTGGGGCAATCAATGCCGTAGGCAGTCAAAACTACAGTCGGTAGCTCAATCAGACCTGGAGCAGGAGAGATTACGGTTGGGCTCAACACCGTCCAACCGTTTAGCGGTTTGGCAGCCCTATTAACCCCGGCTTGGGGCCATTAATGCCCCAGACAGTCATAACTACAGTCGGTAGCTCAATCAGATTGGAGCAGGAGAGATTACGGTTGGGCTCAACACTGTCCCACCGGTGTGCAGTTTGGCAGCCCCATAAATCACGGCTTGGGGCCATAAATGCCCCAGACAGTCAACACCACTGTTGGTTGCACAATCAGACCTGAAGCAGGAGAGATGACAGTTGGGCTTCACGGTGTCTTACCGGTCTGCAGTTTGGCACGGCCGTAAACCACGGCTTGGGGCCACCAATGTCCCAGACTGTCAACACCATAGTCGGATGCTCAAACAGACATGGAGCAGGAGAGATGACAGTTAGGCTCAACACTGTCCCACCGGTGTGCGGTTTGGCAGCCCTATAAATACCGGCTTGGGGCCACCAATGCCCCAGACAGTCAACACTACAGTCGGTTGCTCAAGTAGACCTTGAGCAGGAGAGATGACAGTTGGGCTCCACACTGTCCCACCGGTGTGCGGTTTGGCAGCCCTATAAAACACGGCTTGGGGCCACCAATGCCCCAGACAGTCAAAACTACAGTCGGTAGCTCAAGTAGACCTTGAGCTGGAGAGATGACAGTTGGGCTCCACACTGTCCCACCGGTGTGTAGATTGGCACGCCTGTAAACCACGGCTTGGGGCCACCAATGCTCCAGACAATCAACACCATAGATTGTTGCTCAAGCAGACCTGGAGCAGGAGAGATGACAGTTTGGCTACACACTGTCCCACCGGTGTGCAGTTTGGCACGCCTGTAAACCACGGCTTGGGGCCGTCAATGCCCTAGACAGTCAAAACAACAGTCGGTAGCTCAATCAGACCTGGAGCAGGAGAGATTACGGTTGGGCTCAACACCGTCCAACCGGTTTGCGGTTTGGCAGCCCCATTAACCCCGGCTTGGGGCCATTAATGCTCCAGACAGTCAACACCATAGTTCGTTGCTCAAGCAGACCTGGAGCAGGAGAGATTATGGTTGGGCTCCACACTGTCCGACAGGTGTGCAGTTTGGCACCCCCGTAAACCACGCCTTGGGGCCAACAATGCCCCAGATAGTCATAACCATAGTCGGTTGCTCAAGTAGATCTGGAGCAGGAGTAATGACAGTTAGGCTCAACACTGTCCCACCGGTGTGCGGTTTGGCAGCCCTATAAATCACGGATTGGGGCCACCAATGCCCCAGACAGTCAACACTACAGTCGGTTCTCAAGTAGACCTTGAGTAGGAGAGATGACATTTGGGCTCCACACTGTCCCACCGGTGTGCAGTTTGGCACGCCCGTAAACCACGGCTTGCGGCCATCAATGCCCTAGACAGTCAAAACTACAGTCGGTAGGTCAATCAGACCTGGAGCAGGAGAGATTACGGTTGGGCTCAACACCTTCCCACCGATTTGCGGTTTGGCAGGCCCATTAACCCGGCTTAGGGCCATTAATGCTCCAGACAGTCAAAACTATAGTCGGTTGCTCAAGCAGAGCTGGAGCAGGAGAGATGACAGTTTGGCTCCACACTGTCCCACCGGTGTGCAGTTTGGCACGCCCGTAAACCACGGCTTGGGGCCACCAATGTCCCAGACAGTCAACACCATAGTCGGATGCTCAAGCAGACCTGGAGCAGGAGAGATGACAGTTAGGCTCCACACTGTCCCACCAGTGTGCAGTTTGGCAGCCCCACAAACCACGGCTTGGGGCTACCAATGCCCCAGACAGTCAAAACTATAGTCGGTTGCTCAAGCAGAGCTGGAGCAGGAGAAATGACAGTTGGGCTCCACACTGTCCCACCGGTGTGCAGTTTGGCACGCCCGTAAACCACGGCTTGGGCCACTAATGCCCCAGACAGTCAACACCATAGTCAGTTGCTCAAGTAGTTCTGGAGCTGGAGAGATGACATTTGGGCTCCACACTGTCCCACCGGTAAGCGGTTTGGCACGCCCGTAAACCACGGATCGGGGTCACCAATGCCCTAGACAGTCAACCTCATTGTCGGTTGCTCAATGAGACCTGGAGCAGGAGAGATGACAGTTGTGCTCCACACTGTCCCACCGGTGTGCAGTTTGGCACCCCCGTAAACCACGCCTTGGGGCCACCATTGCCCCAAACAGTCAACACCATATTCGGTTGCTCAAGCAGACCTGGAGCAGGAGATACGACAGTTGGGCTCCAGACTGTCCGACAGGTGTGCAGTTTGGCACCCCCGTAAACCAAGCCTTGGGCCAACAATGCCCTAGACAGTCAAAACTACAGTTGGTAGCTCAATCAGACCTGGAGCAGGAGAGATTACGGTTGGGCTCAACACCCTCCCACCGGTTTGCGGTTTGGCAGGCCCATTAAATCCGGCTTGGGGCCATTAATGCTCCAGACAGTCAACACCATAGTTCGTTGTTCAAGCAGACCTGGACCAGGAGATATGACAGTTGGGCTCCACACTGTCCCACCGGTGTGCAGTTTAGTATCCCCGTAAACCAAGCCTTGGGGCCAACAATGACCCAGACAGTCATAACCATAGTCGGTTGCTTAAGTAGATCTGGAGCAGGAGAGATGACGGTTGGGCTTCACACTGTCCCACCGGTCTGCAGTTTGGCACGGCCGTAAACCACGGCTTGGGGCCACCAATGACCCAGACTGTCAACACCATAGTCGGATGCTCAAGCAGACCTGGAGCAGGAGAGATTATGGTTGGGCTCCAAACCGTCCCATCGGTGTGCAGTTTGGCAGCCCCATAAACCACGGCTTAGGGCCACGAATGTCCCAGACAGTCAACACCACAGTTAGTTGCTCAATCAGACCTGAAGCAGGAGAGATGACAGTTGGGCTCCGCACTGTCCCACCGGTAAGCAGTTTGGCACGCCCGTAAACCACGGATCGGGGTCACCAATGCCCTAGACAGTCAACCTCATAGTCGGTTGTTCAAGCAGAGCTGGAGCAGGAGAGATTATGGTTGTGCTCCACACTGTCCCACCGGTGTGCAAGTTGGGACGCCCGTAAACCACGGCTTTGGGCCACTTATGCCCCAGACAATCATCACCATAGTCTGTTGCTCAAGCACACCTCGAGCAGGAGAGATGACAGTTTGGCTCCACACTGTCCCACCGGTGTGCAGTTTGGCACGCCCGTAAACCACGGCTTGGGGCAATCAATGCCGTAGGCAGTCAAAACTACAGTCGGTAGCTCAATCAGACCTGGAGCAGGAGAGATTACGGTTGGGCTCAACACCGTCCAACCGTTTAGCGGTTTGGCAGCCCTATTAACCCCGGCTTGGGGCCATTAATGCCCCAGACAGTCATAACTACAGTCGGTAGCTCAATCAGATTGGAGCAGGAGAGATTACGGTTGGGCTCAACACTGTCCCACCGGTGTGCAGTTTGGCAGCCCCATAAATCACGGCTTGGGGCCATAAATGCCCCAGACAGTCAACACCACTGTTGGTTGCACAATCAGACCTGAAGCAGGAGAGATGACAGTTGGGCTTCACGGTGTCTTACCGGTCTGCAGTTTGGCACGGCCGTAAACCACGGCTTGGGGCCACCAATGTCCCAGACTGTCAACACCATAGTCGGATGCTCAAACAGACATGGAGCAGGAGAGATGACAGTTAGGCTCAACACTGTCCCACCGGTGTGCGGTTTGGCAGCCCTATAAATACCGGCTTGGGGCCACCAATGCCCCAGACAGTCAACACTACAGTCGGTTGCTCAAGTAGACCTTGAGCAGGAGAGATGACAGTTGGGCTCCACACTGTCCCACCGGTGTGCGGTTTGGCAGCCCTATAAAACACGGCTTGGGGCCACCAATGCCCCAGACAGTCAAAACTACAGTCGGTAGCTCAAGTAGACCTTGAGCTGGAGAGATGACAGTTGGGCTCCACACTGTCCCACCGGTGTGTAGATTGGCACGCCTGTAAACCACGGCTTGGGGCCACCAATGCTCCAGACAATCAACACCATAGATTGTTGCTCAAGCAGACCTGGAGCAGGAGAGATGACAGTTTGGCTACACACTGTCCCACCGGTGTGCAGTTTGGCACGCCTGTAAACCACGGCTTGGGGCCGTCAATGCCCTAGACAGTCAAAACAACAGTCGGTAGCTCAATCAGACCTGGAGCAGGAGAGATTACGGTTGGGCTCAACACCGTCCAACCGGTTTGCGGTTTGGCAGCCCCATTAACCCCGGCTTGGGGCCATTAATGCTCCAGACAGTCAACACCATAGTTCGTTGCTCAAGCAGACCTGGAGCAGGAGAGATTATGGTTGGGCTCCACACTGTCCGACAGGTGTGCAGTTTGGCACCCCCGTAAACCACGCCTTGGGGCCAACAATGCCCCAGATAGTCATAACCATAGTCGGTTGCTCAAGTAGATCTGGAGCAGGAGTAATGACAGTTAGGCTCAACACTGTCCCACCGGTGTGCGGTTTGGCAGCCCTATAAATCACGGATTGGGGCCACCAATGCCCCAGACAGTCAACACTACAGTCGGTTCTCAAGTAGACCTTGAGTAGGAGAGATGACATTTGGGCTCCACACTGTCCCACCGGTGTGCAGTTTGGCACGCCCGTAAACCACGGCTTGCGGCCATCAATGCCCTAGACAGTCAAAACTACAGTCGGTAGGTCAATCAGACCTGGAGCAGGAGAGATTACGGTTGGGCTCAACACCTTCCCACCGATTTGCGGTTTGGCAGGCCCATTAACCCGGCTTAGGGCCATTAATGCTCCAGACAGTCAAAACTATAGTCGGTTGCTCAAGCAGAGCTGGAGCAGGAGAGATGACAGTTTGGCTCCACACTGTCCCACTGGTGTGCAGTTTGGCACGCCCGTAAACCACGGCTTGGGGCCACCAATGTCCCAGACAGTCAACACCATAGTCGGATGCTCAAGCAGACCTGGAGCAGGAGAGATGACAGTTAGGCTCCACACTGTCCCACCAGTGTGCAGTTTGGCAGCCCCACAAACCACGGCTTGGGGCTACCAATGCCCCAGACAGTCAAAACTATAGTCGGTTGCTCAAGCAGAGCTGGAGCAGGAGAAATGACAGTTGGGCTCCACACTGTCCCACCGGTGTGCAGTTTGGCACGCCCGTAAACCACGGCTTGGGCCACTAATGCCCCAGACAGTCAACACCATAGTCAGTTGCTCAAGTAGTTCTGGAGCTGGAGAGATGACATTTGGGCTCCACACTGTCCCACCGGTAAGCGGTTTGGCACGCCCGTAAACCACGGATCGGGGTCACCAATGCCCTAGACAGTCAACCTCATTGTCGGTTGCTCAATGAGACCTGGAGCAGGAGAGATGACAGTTGTGCTCCACACTGTCCCACCGGTGTGCAGTTTGGCACCCCCGTAAACCACGCCTTGGGGCCACCATTGCCCCAAACAGTCAACACCATATTCGGTTGCTCAAGCAGACCTGGAGCAGGAGATACGACAGTTGGGCTCCAGACTGTCCGACAGGTGTGCAGTTTGGCACCCCCGTAAACCAAGCCTTGGGCCAACAATGCCCTAGACAGTCAAAACTACAGTTGGTAGCTCAATCAGACCTGGAGCAGGAGAGATTACGGTTGGGCTCAACACCCTCCCACCGGTTTGCGGTTTGGCAGGCCCATTAAATCCGGCTTGGGGCCATTAATGCTCCAGACAGTCAACACCATAGTTCGTTGTTCAAGCAGACCTGGACCAGGAGATATGACAGTTGGGCTCCACACTGTCCCACCGGTGTGCAGTTTAGTATCCCCGTAAACCAAGCCTTGGGGCCAACAATGACCCAGACAGTCAACACCATAGTCGGATGCTCAAGCAGACCTGGAGCAGGAGAGATTATGGTTGGGCTCCAAACCGTCCCATCGGTGTGCAGTTTGGCAGCCCCATAAACCACGGCTTGGGGCCACGAATGCCCCAGACAGTCAACACCACAGTTAGTTGCTCAATCAGACCTGAAGCAGGAGAGATGACAGTTGGGCTCCACACTGTCCCACCGGTTTGCAGTTTGGCACGCCCGTAAACCACGGCTTGGGGCCACTAATGCCCCAGACAGTCAACACCATAGTCAGTTGCTCAAGTAGTTCTGGAGCAGGAGAGATGACAGTTGGGCTCCGCACTGTCCCACCGGTAAGCAGTTTGGCACGCCCGTAAACCACGGATCGGGGTCACCAATGCCCTAGACAGTCAACCTCATAGTCGGTTGTTCAATGAGACCTGGAACAGGAGAGATGACAGTTGGGCTCCACACTGTACCCCTGGTGTGCAGTTTGACACGCCCGTAAACCACGGCTTGGCGCCACCTATGCCCCAGACAGTCAAAACTACAGTCGGTTGTTCAAGCAGAGCTGGAGCAGGAGAGATTATGGTTGTGCTCCACACTGTCCCACCGGTGTGCAAGTTGGGACGCCCGTAAACCACGGCTTTGGGCCACTTATGCCCCAGACAATCATCACCATAGTCTGTTGCTCAAGCACACCTCGAGCAGGAGAGATGACAGTTTGGCTCCACACTGTCCCGCCTGTGTGCAGTTTGGCACACCCGTAAACCACGGCTTGGGGCAATCAATGCCGTAGGCAGTCAAAACTACAGTCGGTAGCTCAATCAGACCTGGAGCAGGAGAGATTACGGTTGGGCTCAACACCGTCCAACCGTTTTGCGGTTTGGCAGCCCTATTAACCCCGGCTTGGGGCCTTTAATGCTCCAGTCAACACCATAGTTCGTTGCTCAAGCAGACCTGGAGCAGGATATATGACAGTTGGGCTGCACACTGTCCGACAGGTGTGCGGTTTGGCAGCCCTATAAATACCGGCTTGGGGCCACCAATGCCCCAGACAGTCAACACTACAGTCGGTTGCTCAAGTAGACCTTGAGCAGGAGAGATGACAGTTGGGCTCCACACTGTCCCACCGGTGTGCGGTTTGGCAGCCCTATAAAACACGGCTTGGGGCCACCAATGCCCCAGACAGTCAAAACTACAGTCGGTAGCTCAAGTAGACCTTGAGCTGGAGAGATGACAGTTGGGCTCCACACTGTCCCACCGGTGTGTAGATTGGCACGCCTGTAAACCACGGCTTGGGGCCACCAATGCTCCAGACAATCAACACCATAGATTGTTGCTCAAGCAGACCTGGAGCAGGAGAGATGACAGTTTGGCTACACACTGTCCCACCGGTGTGCAGTTTGGCACGCCTGTAAACCACGGCTTGGGGCCGTCAATGCCCTAGACAGTCAAAACAACAGTCGGTAGCTCAATCAGACCTGGAGCAGGAGAGATTACGGTTGGGCTCAACACCGTCCAACCGGTTTGCGGTTTGGCAGCCCCATTAACCCCGGCTTGGGGCCATTAATGCTCCAGACAGTCAACACCATAGTTCGTTGCTCAAGCAGACCTGGAGCAGGAGAGATTATGGTTGGGCTCCACACTGTCCGACAGGTGTGCAGTTTGGCACCCCCGTAAACCACGCCTTGGGGCCAACAATGCCCCAGATAGTCATAACCATAGTCGGTTGCTCAAGTAGATCTGGAGCAGGAGTAATGACAGTTAGGCTCAACACTGTCCCACCGGTGTGCGGTTTGGCAGCCCTATAAATCACGGATTGGGGCCACCAATGCCCCAGACAGTCAACACTACAGTCGGTTCTCAAGTAGACCTTGAGTAGGCGAGATGACATTTGGGCTCCACACTGTCCCACCGGTGTGCAGTTTGGCACGCCCGTAAACCACGGCTTGCGGCCATCAATGCCCTAGACAGTCAAAACTACAGTCGGTAAGTCAATCAGACCTGGAGCAGGAGAGATTACGGTTGGGCTCAACACCTTCCCACCGATTTGCGGTTTGGCAGGCCCATTAACCCGGCTTAGGGCCATTAATGCTCCAGACAGTCAAAACTATAGTCGGTTGCTCAAGCAGAGCTGGAGCAGGAGAAACGACAGTTGGGCTTCACACTGTCCCACCGGTCTGCAGTTTGGCTTGCCCGTAAACCACGGTTTGGGGCCACCAATGCCCCAGAGAGTCAAAACTACAGTCGGTTGCTCAAGCAGACCTGGAGCAGGAGAGATTATGGTCGGGCTCCAAACCGTCCCATCGGTGTGCAGTTTGGCAGCCCCATAAACCACGGCTTGGGGCCACGAATGCCCCAGACAGTCAACACCACAGTTAGTTGCTCAATCAGACCTGAAGCAGGAGAGATGACAGTTGGGCTCCACACTGTCCCACCGGTGTGCAGTTTGGCACGCCCGTAAACCACGGCTTGGGGCCACTAATGCCCCAGACAGTCAACACCATAGTCAGTTGCTCAAGTAGATCTGGAGCAGGAGAGATGACAGTTGGGCTCCACACTGTCCCACCGGTAAGCAGTTTGGCACGCCCGTAAACCACGGATCGGGGTCACCAATGCCCTAGACAGTCAACCTCATAGTCGGTTGTTCAATGAGACCTGGAGCAGGAGAGATGACAGTTGGGCTCCACACTGTCCCCCTGGTGTGCAGTTTGACACGCCCGTAAACCACGGCTTGGTGCCACCTATGCCCCAGACAGTCAAAACTACAGTCGGTTGTTCAAGCAGAGCTGGAGCAGGAGAGATTATGGTTGTGCTCCACACTGTCCCACCTATGTGCAAGTTGGGACGCCCGTAAACCACGGCTTGGGGCCACTTATGCCCCAGACAGTCAACACCACTGTTGGTTGCACAATCAGACCTGAAGCAGGAGAGATGACAGTTAGGCTTCACGGTGTCCCACCGGTCTGCAGTTTGGCACGGCCGTAAACCACGGCTTGGGGCCACCGATGTCCCAGACTGTCAACACCATAGTCGGATGCTCAAGCAGACATGGAGCAGGAGAGATGACAGTTAGGCTCAACACTGTCCCACCGGTGTGCGGTTTGGCAGCCCTATAAATCACGGCTTGGGGCCACCAATGCCCCAGACAGTCAACACTACAGTCGGTTGCTCAAGTAGACCTTGAGCAGGAGAGATGACAGTTGGGCTCCACACTGTCCCACCGGTGTGCAGTTTGGCACGCCAGTAAACCACGGCTTGGGGCCATCAATGCCCTAGACAGTCAAAACTACAGTCGGTAGCTCAATCAGACCTGGAGCAGGAGAGATTACGGTTGGGCTCAACACCCTCCCACCGGTTTGCGGTTTGGCAGGCCCATTAACCCCGGCTTGGGGCCATTAATGCTCCAGACAGTCAACACCATAGTTCGTTGTTCAAGCAGACCTGGAGCAAGAGAGATGACAGTTGGGCTTCACACTGTCCCACCGGTCTGCAGTTTGGCACCGCCGTAAACCACGGCTTGGGGCCAACAATGTCCCAGACTGTCAACACCATAGTCGGATGCTCAAGCAGACCTGGAGCAGGAGAGATGACAGTTAGGCTCCACACTGTCCCACCAGTGTGCAGTTTGGCAGCCCCACAAACCACGGCTTGGGGCTACCAATGCCCCAGACAGTCAAAACTATAGTCGGTTGCTCAAGCAGAGCTGGAGCAGGAGAAATGACAGTTGGGCTCCACACTGTCCCACCTGTGTGCAGTTGGCATCCCCGTAAACCAAGCCTTGGAGCAACCAATGCCCCAGACAGTCAACACCATAGTCGGTTGCTCAAGCAGACACGGAGCAGGAGAGATGACAGTTGGGCTTCACACTGTCCCACCGGTCTGCAGTTTGGCACGCCCGTAAACCACGGTTTGGGGCCACCAATGCCCCAGAGAGTCAAAACTACAGTCGGTTGGTCAAGCAGACCTGGAGCAGGAGAGATTATGGTTGGGCTCCAAACTGTCCCATCGGTGTGCAGTTTGGCAGCCCCATAAACCACGGCTTGGGGCCACGAATGCTCCAGACAGTCAACACCATAGTCAGTTGCTCAAGCAGACCTGGAGCAGGAGAGATGACAGTTTGGCTCCACACTGTCCCACCGGTGTGCAGTTTGGCACGCCCGTAAACCACGGCTTGGGGCCACCAATGTCCCAGACAGTCAACACAATAGTCGGATGCTCAAGCAGACCTGGAGCAGGAGAGATGACAGTTAGGCTCCACACTGTCCCACCAGTGTGCAGTTTGGCAGCCCCACAAACCACGGCTTGGGGCTACCAATGCCCCAGACAGTCAAAACTATAGTCGGTTGCTCAAGCAGAGCTGGAGCTGGAGAAATGACAGTTGGGCTCCACACTGTCCCACCGGTGTGCAGTTTGGCACGCCCGTAAACCACGGCTTGGGCCACTAATGCCCCAGACAGTCAACACCATAGTCAGTTGCTCAAGTAGTTCTGGAGCTGGAGAGATGACATTTGGGCTCCACACTGTCCCACCGGTAAGCGGTTTGGCACGCCCGTAAACCACGGATCGGGGTCACCAATGCCCTAGACAGTCAACCTCATTGTCGGTTGCTCAATGAGACCTGGAGCAGGAGAGATGACAGTTGTGCTCCACACTGTCCCACCGGTGTGCAGTTTGGCACCCCCGTAAACCACGCCTTGGGGCCACCAATGCCCCAAACAGTCAACACCATATTCGGTTGCTCAAGCAGACCTGGAGCAGGAGATACGACAGTTGGGCTCCAGACTGTCCGACAGGTGTGCAGTTTGGCACCCCCGTAAACCAAGCCTTGGGCCAACAATGCCCTAGACAGTCAAAACTACAGTTGGTAGCTCAATCAGACCTGGAGCAGGAGAGATTACGGTTGGGCTCAACACCCTCCCACCGGTTTGCGGTTTGGCAGGCCCATTAAATCCGGCTTGGGGCCATTAATGCTCCAGACAGTCAACACCATAGTTCGTTGTTCAAGCAGACCTGGACCAGGAGATATGACAGTTGGGCTCCACACTGTCCCACCGGTGTGCAGTTTAGTATCCCCGTAAACCAAGCCTTGGGGCCAACAATGACCCAGACAGTCAACACCATAGTCGGATGCTCAAGCAGACCTGGAGCAGGAGAGATTATGGTTGGGCTCCAAACCGTCCCATCGGTGTGCAGTTTGGCAGCCCCATAAACCACGGCTTGGGGCCACGAATGCCCCAGACAGTCAACACCACAGTTAGTTGCTCAATCAGACCTGAAGCAGGAGAGATGACAGTTGGGCTCCACACTGTCCCACCGGTGTGCAGTTTGGCACGCCCGTAAACCACGGCTTGGGGCCACTAATGCCCCAGACAGTCAACACCATAGTCAGTTGCTCAAGTAGTTCTGGAGCAGGAGAGATGACAGTTGGGCTCCGCACTGTCCCACCGGTAAGCAGTTTGGCACGCCCGTAAACCACGGATCGGGGTCACCAATGCCCTAGACAGTCAACCTCATAGTCGGTTGTTCAATGAGACCTGGAACAGGAGAGATGACAGTTTGGCTACACACTGTCCCACCGGTGTGCAGTTTGGCACGCCTGTAAACCACGGCTTGGGGCCGTCAATGCCCTAGACAGTCAAAACAACAGTCGGTAGCTCAATGAGACCTGGAGCAGGAGAGATTACGGTTGGGCTCAACACCGTCCAACCGGTTTGCGGTTTGGCAGCCCCATTAACCCCGGCTTGGGGCCATTAATGCTGCAGACAGTCAACACCATAGTTCGTTGCTCAAGCAGACCTGGAGCAGGAGAGATTATGGTTGGGCTCCACACTGTCCGACAGGTGTGCAGTTTGGCACCCCCGTAAACCACGCCTTGGGGCCAACAATGCCCCAGACAGTCATAACCATAGTCGGTTGCTCAAGTAGATCTGGAGCAGGAGTAATGACAGTTAGGCTCAACACTGTCCCACCGGTGTGCGGTTTGGCAGCCCTATAAATCACGGATTGGGGCCACCAATGCCCCAGACAGTCAACACTACAGTCGGTTCTCAAGTAGACCTTGAGTAGGAGAGATGATATTTGGGCTCCACACTGTCCCACCGGTGTGCAGTTTGGCACGCCCGTAAACCACGGCTTGCGGCCATCAATGCCCTAGACAGTCAAAACTACAGTCGGTAGGTCAATCAGACCTGGAGCAGGAGAGATTACGGTTGGGCTCAACACCTTCCCACCGGTTTGCGGTTTGGCAGGCCCATTAACCCGGCTTAGGGCCATTAATGCTCCAGACAGTCAAAACTATAGTCGGTTGCTCAAGCAGAGCTGGAGCAGGAGAAACGACAGTTGGGCTTCACACTGTCCCACCGGTCTGCAGTTTGGCTTGCCCGTAAACCACGGTTTGGGGCCACCAATGCCCCAGAGAGTCAAAACTACAGTCGGTTGCTCAAGCAGACCTGGAGCAGGAGAGATTATGGTCGGGCTCCAAACCGTCCCATCGGTAAGCAGTTTGGCAGCCCCATAAACCACGGCTTGGGGCCACGAATGCCCCAGACAGTCAACACCACAGTTAGTTGCTCAATCAGACCTGAAGCAGGAGAGATGACAGTTTGGCTCCACACTGTCCCACCGGTGTGCAGTTTGGCACGCCCGTAAACCACGGCTTGGGGCAATCAATGCCGTAGGCAGTCAAAACTACAGTCGGTAGCTCAATCAGACCTGGAGCAGGAGAGATTACGGTTGGGCTCAACACCGTCCAACCGGTTTGCGGTTTGGCAGCCCTATTAACCCCGGCTTGGGGCCATTAATGCTCCAGACAGCCAACACCATAGTTCGTTGCTCAAGCAGACCTGGAGCAGGATATATGACAGTTGGGCTGCACACTGTCCGACAGGTGTGCAGTTTGGCAATCCCGTAAACCACGCCTTGGGGCCAACAATGCCCCAGACAGTCATAACTACAGTCGGTAGCTCAATCAGATTGGAGCAGGAGAGATTACGGTTGGGCTCAACACTGTCCCACCGGTGTGCAGTTTCGCAGCCCCATAAATCTCGGCTTGGGGCCATAAATGCCCCAGACAGTCAACACCACTGTTGGTTGCACAATCAGACCTGAAGCAGGAGAGATGACAGTTGGGCTTCACGGTGTCACGGTGTTTGGCACGGCCGTAAACCACGGCTTGGGGCCACCAATGTCCCAGACTGTCAACACCATAGTCGGATGCTCAAGGAGACATGGAGCAGGAGAGATGACAGTTAGGCTCAACACTGTCCCACCGGTGTGTGGTTTGGCAGCCCTATAAATCACGGCTTGGGGCCACCAATGCCCCAGACAGTCAACACTACAGTCGGTTGTTCAAGTAGACCTTGAGCAGGAGAGATGACAGTTGGGCTCCACACTGTCCCACCGGTGTGCAGTTTGGCACGCCAGTAAACCACGGCTTGGGGCCATCAATGACCTAGACAGTCAAAACTACAGTCGGTAGCTCAATCAGACCTGGAGCAGGACAGATTACGATTGGGCTCAACACCCTCCCACCGGTTTGCGGTTTGGCAGTCCCATTAACCCCGGCTTGGGGCCATTAATGCTCCAGACAGTCAACACCATAGTTCGTTGTTCAAGCAGACCTGGAGCAGGAGAGATGACAGTTGGGCTTCACACTGTCCCACCGGTCTGCAGTTTGGCACGGCCGTAAACCACGGCTTGGGGCTACCAATGCCCCAGACAGTCAAAACTATAGTCGGTTGCTCAAGCAGAGCTGGAGCAGGAGAAATGACAGTTGGGCTCCACACTGTCCCACCGGTGTGCAGTTGGCATCCCCGTAAACCACGCCTTGGAGCAACCAATGCCCCAGACAGTCAACACCATAGTCGGTTGCTCAAGCAGACACGGAGCAGGAGATATGACAGTTGGGCTTCACACTGTCCCACCGGTCTGCAGTTTGGCACGCCCGTAAGCCACGGTTTGGGGCCACCAATGCCCCAGAGAGTCAAAACTACAGTCGGTTGGTCAAGCAGACCTGGAGCAGGAGAGATTATGGTTGGGCTCCCAACTGTCCCATCGGTGTGCAGTTTGGCAGCCCCATAAACCACGGCTTGGGGCCACGAATGCCCCAGACAGTCAACACCATAGTCAGTTGCTCAAGTAGTTCTGGAGCAGGAGAGATGACAGTTGGGCTCCACATTGTCCCACTGGTGTGCAGTTTGACACGCCCGTAAACCGCGGCTTGGCGCCACCTATGCCCCAGACAGTCAAAACTACAGTCGGTTGTTCAAGCAGAGCTGGAGCAGGAGAGATTATGGTTGTGCTCCACACTGTCCCACCGGTGTGCAAGTTGGGACGCCCGTAAACCACGGCTTGGGGCCACTTATGCCCCAGACAATCAACACCATATTCTGTTGCTCAAGCAGACCTGGAGCAGGAGAGATGACAGTTTGGCTCCACACTTTCCCACCGGGGTGCAGTTTGGCACGCCCGTAAACCACGGCTTGGGGCCACCAATGTCCCAGACAGTCAACACCATAGTCGGATGCTCAAGCAGACCTGGAGCAGGAGAGATGACAGTTAGGCTCCACACTGTCCCACCAGTGTGCAGTTTGGCAGCCCCACAAACCACGGCTTGGGGCTACCAATGCCCCAGACAGTCAACACTACAGTCGGTTCTCAAGTAGACCTTGAGTAGGAGAGATGACATTTGGGCTCCACACTGTCCCACCGGTGTGCAGTTTGGCACGCCCGTAAACCACGGCTTGCGGCCATCAATGCCCTAGACAGTCAAAACTACAGTCGGTAGGTCAATCAGACCTGGAGCAGGAGAGATTACGGTTGGGCTCAACACCTTCCCACCGGTTTGCGGTTTGGCAGGCCCATTAACCCGGCTTAGGGCCATTAATGCTCCAGACAGTCAAAACTATAGTCGGTTGCTCAAGCAGAGCTGGAGCAGGAGAAACGACAGTTGGGCTTCACACTGTCCCACCGGTCTGCAGTTTGGCTTGCCCGTAAACCACGGTTTGGGGCCACCAATGCCCCAGAGAGTCAAAACTACAGTCGGTTGCTCAAGCAGACCTGGAGCAGGAGAGATTATGGTCGGGCTCCAAACCGTCCCATCGGTGTGCAGTTTGGCAGCCCCATAAACCACGGCTTGGGGCCACGAATGCCCCAGACAGTCAACACCACAGTTAGTTGCTCAATCAGACCTGAATCAGGAGAGATGACAGTTGGGCTCCACACTGTCCCACCGGTAAGCAGTTTGGCACGCCCGTAAACCACGGATCGGGGTCACCAATGCCCTAGACAGTCAACCTCATAGTCGGTTGTTCAATGAGACCTGGAGCAGGAGAGATGACAGTTGGGCTCCACACTGTCCCCCTGGTGTGCAGTTTGACACGCCCGTAAACCACGGCTTGGCGCCACCTATGCCCCAGACAGTCAAAACTACAGTCGGTTGTTCAAGCAGAGCTGGAGCAGGAGAGATTATGGTTGTGCTCCACACTGTCCCACCGGTGTGCAAGTTGGGACGCCCGTAAACCACGGCTTGGGGCCACTTATGCCCCAGACAATCAACACCATATTCTGTTACTCAAGCAGACCTGGAGCAGGAGAGATGACTGTTTGGCTCCACACTGTCCCACCGGTGTGCAGTTTGGCACGCCCGTAAACCACGGCTTGGGGCCACCAATGTCCCAGACAGTCAACACCATAGTCGGATGCTCAAGCAGACCTGGAGCAGGAGAGATGACTGTTAGGCTCCACACTGTCCCACCAGTGTGCAGTTTGGCAGCCCCACAAACCACGGCTTGGGGCTACCAATGCCCCAGAAAGTCAACACTACAGTCGGTTCTCAAGTAGACCTTGAGTAGGAGAGATGACATTTGGGCTCCACAATGTCCCACCGGTGTGCAGTTTGGCAGCCCCATAAATCTCGGCTTGGGGCCATAAATGCCCCAGACAGTCAACACCCCTGTTGGTTGCACAATCAGACCTGAAGCAGGAGAGATGACAGTTGGGCTTCACGGTGTCCCACCGGTCTGCAGTTTGGCACGGCCGTAAACCACGGCTTGGGCCACCAATGTCCCAGACTGTCAACACCATAGTCGGATGCTCAAGCAGACATGGAGCAGGAGAGATGACAGTTAGGCTCCACACTGTTCGACCGGTGTGCAGTTTGGCAGCCCCATAAATCACGGCTTGGGGTCATAAATGCCCCAGACAGTCAACACCACTGTTGGTTGCACAATCAGACCTGAAGCAGGAGAGATGACAGTTGGACTCAACACTGTCCCACCGGTGTAAGGTTTGGCAGCCCTATAAACCACGGCTTGGGGCCACTTATGCCCCAGACAATCAACACCATATTCTGTTGCTCAAGCAGACCTGGAGCAGGAGAGATGACAGTTTGGCTCCACACTGTCCCACCGGTGTGCAGTTTGGCACGCCCGTAAACCACGGCTTGGGGCCACCAATGTCCCAGACAGTCAACACCATAGTCGGATGCTCAAGCAGACCTGGAGCAGGAGAGATGACAGTTAGGCTCCACACTGTCCCACCAGTGTGCAGTTTGGCAGCCCCACAAACCACGGCTTGGGGCTACCAATGCCCCAGACAGTCAACACTACAGTCGGTTCTCAAGTAGACCTTGAGTAGGAGAGATGACATTTGGGCTCCACACTGTCCCACCGGTGTGCAGTTTGGCACGCCCGTAAACCACGGCTTGCGGCCATCAATGCCCTAGACAGTCAAAACTACAGTCGGTAGGTCAATCAGACCTGGAGCAGGAGAGATTACGGTTGGGCTCAACACCTTCCCACCGGTTTGCGGTTTGGCAGGCCCATTAACCCGGCTTAGGGCCATTAATGCTCCAGACAGTCAAAACTATAGTCGGTTGCTCAAGCAGAGCTGGACCAGGAGAAACGACAGTTGGGCTTCACACTGTCCCACCGGTCTGCAGTTTGGCTTGCCCGTAAACCACGGTTTGGGGCCACCAATGCCCCAGAGAGTCAAAACTACAGTCGGTTGCTCAAGCAGACCTGGAGCAGGAGAGATTATGGTCGGGCTCCAAACCGTCCCATCGGTGTGCAGTTTGGCAGCCCCATAAACCACGGCTTGGGGCCACGAATGCCCCAGACAGTCAACACCACAGTTAGTTGCTCAATCAGACCTGAAGCAGGAGAGATGGCAGTTGGGCTCCACACTGTCCCACCGGTGTGCAGTTTGGCACGCCCGTAAACCACGGCTTGGGGCCACTAATGCCCCAGACAGTCAACACCATAGTCAGTTGCTCAAGTAGTTCTGGAGCAGGAGAGATGACAGTTGGGCTCCACACTGTCCCACCGGTAAGCAGTTTGGCACGCCCGTAAACCACGGATCGGGGTCACCAATGCCCTAGACAGTCAACCTCATAGTCGGTTGTTCAATGAGACCTGGAGCAGGAGAGATGACAGTTGGGCTCCACACTGTCCCCCTGGTGTGCAGTTTGACACGCCCGTAAACCACGGCTTGGCGCCACCTATGCCCCAGACAGTCAAAACTACAGTCGGTTGTTCAAGCAGAGCTGGAGCAGGAGAGATTATGGTTGTGCTCCACACTGTCCCACCGGTGTGCAAGTTTGGACGCCCGTAAACCACGGCTTGGGGCCACTTATGCCCCAGACAATCAACACCATAGTCTGTTGCTCAAGCACACCTGGAGCAGGAG
The DNA here is from genome assembly GCA_963675035.1 of Allygus modestus. Taxonomy (NCBI): domain Eukaryota; kingdom Metazoa; phylum Arthropoda; class Insecta; order Hemiptera; family Cicadellidae; genus Allygus; species Allygus modestus. Next base: position 355,317,483 of record OY776112.1, read on the forward strand.
AGATGACAGTTTGGCTCCACACTGTCCCACCGGTGTGCAGTTTGGCACGCCCGTAAACCACGGCTTGGGGCAATCAATGCCGTAGGCAGTCAAAACTACAGTTGGTAGCTCAATCAGACCTGGAGCAGGAGAGATTACGGTTGGGCTCAACACCGTCCAACCGGTTTGCGGTTTGGCAGCCCTATTAACCCCGGCTTGGGGCCATTAATGCTCCAGACAGCCAACACCATAGTTCGTTGCTCAAGCAGACCTGGAGCAGGATATATGACAGTTGGGCTGCACACTGTCCGACAGGTGTGCAGTTTGGCAATCCCGTAAACCACGCCTTGGGGCCAACAATGCCCCAGACAGTCATAACTACAGTCGGTAGCTCAATCAGACCTGGAGCAGGAGAGATTACGGTTGGGCTCAACACCCTCCTACCGGTTTGCGGTTTGGCAGGCCCATTAACCCCGGCTTGGGGCCATTAATGCTCCAGACAGTCAACACCATAGTTCGTTGTTCAAGCAGACCTGGAGCAGGAGAGATGACAGTTGGGCTTCACACTGTCCCACCGGTGTGCAGTTTGGCAGCCCCATAAATCTCGGCTTGGGGCCATAAATGCCCCAGACAGTCAACACCACTGTTGGTTGCACAATCAGACCTGAAGCAGGAGAGATGACAGTTGGGCTTCACGGTGTCCCACCGGTCTGCAGTTTATCACGGCCGTAAACCACGGCTTGGGGCCACCAATGTCCCAGACTGTCAACACCATAGTCGGATGCTCAAGCAGACATGGAGCAGGAGAGATTACAGTTAGGCTCAACACTGTCCCACCGGTGTGCGGTTTGGCAGCCCTATAAATCACGGCTTGGGGCCACCAATGCCCCAGACAGTCAACACTACAGTCGGTTGCTCAAGTAGACCTTGAGCAGGAGAGATGACAGTTGGGCTCCACACTGTCCCACCGGTGTGCAGTTTGGCACGCCAGTAAACCACGGCTTGGGGCCATCAATGCCCTAGACAGTCAAAACTACAGTCGGTAGCTCAATCAGACCTGGAGCAGGAGAGATTAGGGTTGTGCTCAACACCTCCCACCGGTTTGCGGTTTGGCAGGCCCATTAACCCCGGCTTGGGGCCATTAATGCTCCAGACAGTCAACACCATAGTTCGTTGTTCAAGCAGACCTGGAGCAGGAGAGATGACAGTTGGGCTTCACACTGTCCCACCGGTCTGCAGTTTGGCACCGCCGTAAACCACGGCTTGGGGCCAACAATGTCCCAGACTGTCAACACCATAGTCGGATGCTCAAGCAGACCTGGAGCAGGAGAGATGACAGTTAGGCTCCACACTGTCCCACCAGTGTGCAGTTTGGCAGCCCCACAAACCACGGCTTGGGGCTACCAATGCCCCAGACAGTCAAAACTATAGTCGGTTGCTCAAGCAGAGCTGGAGCAGGAGAAATGACAGTTGGGCTCCACACTGTCCCACCGGTGTGCAGTTGGCATCCCCGTAAACCACGCCTTGGAGCAACCAATGCCCCAGACAGTCAACACCATAGTCGGTTGCTCAAGCAGACACGGAGCAGGAGAGATGACAGTTGGGCTTCACACTGTCCCACCGGTCTGCAGTTTGGCACGCCCGTAAACCACGGTTTGGGGCCACCAATGCCCCAGAGAGTCAAAACTACAGTCGGTTGGTCAAGCAGACCTGGAGCAGGAGAGATTATGGTTGGGCTCCAATCTGTCCCATCGGTGTGCAGTTTGGCAGCCCCATAAACCACGGCTTGGGGCCACGAATTCCCCAGACAGTCAACACCATAGTCAGTTGCTCAAGCAGACCTGGAGCAGGAGAGATGACAGTTTGGCTCCACACTGTCCCACCGGTGTGCAGTTTGGCACGCCCGTAAACCACGGCTTGGGGCCACCAATGTCCCAGACAGTCAACACCATAGTCGGATGCTCAAGCAGACCTGGAGCAGGAGAGATGACAGTTAGGCTCCACACTGTCCCACCAGTGTGCAGTTTGGCAGCCCCACAAACCACGGCTTGGGGCTACCAATGCCCCAGACAGTCAACACTACAGTCGGTTCTCAAGTAGACCTTGAGTAGGAGAGATGACATTTGGGCTCCACACTGTCCCACCGGTGTGCAGTTTGGCACGCCCGTAAACCACGGCTTGCGGCCATCAATGCCCTAGACAGTCAAAACTACAGTCGGTAGGTCAATCAGACCTGGAGCAGGAGAGATTACGGTTGGGCTCAACACCTTCCCACCGGTTTGCGGTTTGGCAGGCCCATTAACCCGGCTTAGGGCCATTAATGCTCCAGACAGTCAAAACTATAGTCGGTTGCTCAAGCAGAGCTGGACCAGGAGAAACGACAGTTGGGCTTCACACTGTCCCACCGGTCTGCAGTTTGGCTTGCCCGTAAACCACGGTTTGGGGCCACCAATGCCCCAGAGAGTCAAAACTACAGTCGGTTGCTCAAGCAGACCTGGAGCAGGAGAGATTATGGTCGGGCTCCAAACCGTCCCATCGGTGTGCAGTTTGGCAGCCCCATAAACCACGGCTTGGGGCCACGAATGCCCCAGACAGTCAACACCACAGTTAGTTGCTCAATCAGACCTGAAGCAGGAGAGATGGCAGTTGGGCTCCACACTGTCCCACCGGTGTGCAGTTTGGCACGCCCGTAAACCACGGCTTGGGGCCACTAATGCCCCAGACAGTCAACACCATAGTCAGTTGCTCAAGTAGTTCTGGAGCAGGAGAGATGACAGTTGGGCTCCACACTGTCCCACCGGTAAGCAGTTTGGCACGCCCGTAAACCACGGATCGGGGTCACCAATGCCCTAGACAGTCAACCTCATAGTCGGTTGTTCAATGAGACCTGGAGCAGGAGAGATGACAGTTGGGCTCCACACTGTCCCCCTGGGGTGCAGTTTGACACGCCCGTAAACCACGGCTTGGCGCCACCTATGCCCCAGACAGTCAAAACTACAGTCGGTTGTTCAAACAGAGCTGGAGCAGGAGAGATTATGGTTGTGCTCCACACTGTCCCACCGGTGTGCAAGTTTGGACGCCCGTAAACCACGGCTTGGGGCCACTTATGCCCCAGACAATCAACACCATAGTCTGTTGCTCAAGCACACCTGGAGCAGGAGAGATGACAGTTTGGCTCCACACTGTCCCACCGGTGTGCAGTTTGGCACGCCCGTAAACCACGGCTTGGGGCAATCAATGCCGTAGGCAGTCAAAACTACAGTTGGTAGCTCAATCAGACCTGGAGCAGGAGAGATTACGGTTGGGCTCAACACCGTCCAACCGGTTTGCGGTTTGGCAGCCCTATTAACCCCGGCTTGGGGCCATTAATGCTCCAGACAGCCAACACCATAGTTCGTTGCTCAAGCAGACCTGGAGCAGGATATATGACAGTTGGGCTGCACACTGTCCGACAGGTGTGCAGTTTGGCAATCCCGTAAACCACGCATTGGGGCCACCAATGTCCCAGACTGTCAACACCATAGTCGGATGCTCAAGCAGACATGGAGCAGGAGAGATGACAGTTAGGCTCAACACTGTCCCACCGGTGTGCGGTTTGGCAGCCCTATAAATCACGGCTTGGGGCCACCAATGCCCCAGACAGTCAAAACTATAGTCGGTTGCTCAAGCAGAGCTTGAGCAGGAGAAATGACAGTTGGGCTCCACACCGTCCCACCGGTGTTCAGTTTGGCACCCCGGTAAACAACGCCTTGGGGCAACCAATACCCCAGACAGTCAACACCATAGTCAGTTGCTCATGCAGACCTTGAGCAGGAGAGATGACAGTTGGGCTCCACACTGTCCCACCGGTGTGCAGTTTGGCACGCCAGTAAACCACGGCTTGGGGCCATCAATGCCCTAGACAGTCAAAACTACAGTCGGTAGCTCAATCAGACCTGGAGCAGGAGAGATTACGGTTGGGCTCAACACCCTCCCACCGGTTTGCGGTTTGGCAGGCCCATTAACCCCGGCTTGGGGCCATTAATGCTCCAGACAGTCAACAACATAGTTCGTTGTTCAAGCAGACCTGGAGCAGGAGAGATGACAGTTGGGCTTCACACTGTCCCACCGGTCTGCAGTTTGGCACCGCCGTAAACCACGGCTTGGGGCCAACAATGTCCCAGACTGTCAACACCATAGTCGGATGCTCAAGGAGACCTGGAGCAGGAGAGATGACATTTGGGCTCCACACTGTCCCACCGGTGTGAAGTTTGGGTCGCCCGTAAACCATGGCTTGGGCCACCTATGCCCCAGACTGTCAAAACTATATTCGGTTGCTCAAGCAGAGCTGGAGCAGGAGAGATTATGGTTGGGCTCCAAACTGTCCCATCGGTGTGCAGTTTGGCAGCCCCATAAACCACGGCTTGGGCCACGAATGCCCCAGACAGTCAACACCATAGTCAGTTGCTCAAGCAGACCTGGAGCAGGAGAGATGACAGTTTGGCTCCACACTGTCCCACCGGCGTGCAGTTTGGCACGCCCGTAAACCACGGCTTGGGGCCACCAATGTCCCAGACAGTCAACACCATAGTCGGATGCTCAAGCAGACCTGGAGCAGGAGAGATGACAGTTAGGCTCCACACTGTCCCACCAGTGTGCAGTTTGGCAGCCCCACAAACCACGGCTTGGGGCTACCAATGCCCCAGACAGTCAAAACTATAGTCGGTTGCTCAAGCAGAGCTGGAGCAGGAGAAATGACAGTTGGGCTCCACACCGTCCCACCGGTGTGCAGTTTGGCACCCCGGTAAACAACGCCTTGGGGCAACCAATACCCCAGACAGTCAACACCATAGTCAGTTGCTCATGCAGACCTGGAGCAGGAGAGATGACAGTTAGGCTCCACACTGTCCCACCGGTAAGCAGTTTAGCACGCCCGTAAACCACGGTTCGGGTTCACCAATGCCCTAGACTGGCAACACCATAGTCGGTTGCTCAAGGAGACCTGGAGCAGGAGAGATGACATTTGGGCTCCACACTGTCCCACCGGTGTGAAGTTTGGGTCGCCCGTAAACCATGGCTTGGGCCACCTATGCCCCAGACTGTCAAAACTATATTCGGTTGCTCAAGCAGAGCTGGAGCAGGAGAGATTATGGTTGGGCTCCACACTATCCCACCGGTGTGCAGTTTGGGACGCCCGTAAACCACGGCTTGGGGCCACAAATGCTCCAGACAGTCAACACCATAGTCGGTTGCTCTAGCAGACCTGGAGCAGGAGAGATGACAGTTGGGCTCCACACTGTCCCACCGGTGTGCAGTTTGGCATCCCCGTAAACCACGCCTTGGGGCAACCAATGCCCCAAACAGTCAACACCATAGTCGGTTGCTCAAGCAGACCTGGAGCAGGAGATATGACAGTTGGGCTCCAGACTGTCCGACAGGTGTGCAGTTTGGCACCCCCGTAAACCAAGCCTTGGGGCCAACAATGCCCCAGACAGTCATAACCATAGTCGGTTGCTCAAGTAGATCTGGAGCAGGAGAAATGACAGTTGGGCTTCACACTGTCCCACCGGTCTGCAGTTTTGCACGGCCGTATACCACGGCTTGGGGCCACCAATGTCCCAGACTGTCAACACCATAGTCGGATGCTCAAGCAGACCTGGAGCAGGAGAGATGACAGTTAGGCTCAACACTGTCCCACCGGTGTGCGGTTTGGCAGCCCTATAAATCACGGATTGGGGCCACCAATGCCCCAGACAGTCATTACTACAGTCGGTTGCTCAAGTAGACCTTGAGCAGGAGAGATGACAGTTGGGCTCCACACTGTCCCACCGGTGTGCAGTTTGGCACGCCCGTAAACCACGGCTTGGGGCAATCAATGCCGTGGGCAGTCAAAACTACAGTCGGTAGCTCAATCAGACCTGGAGCAGGAGAGATTACGGTTGGGCTCAACACCGTCCAACCGGTTTGCGGTTTGGCAGCCCTATTAACCCCGGATTGGGGCCATTAATGCTCCAGACAGCCAACACCATAGTTCGTTGCTCAAGCAGACCTGGAGCAGGATATATGACAGTTGGGCTGCACACTGTCCGACAGGTGTGCAGTTTGGCAATCCCGTAAACCACGCCTTGGGGCCAACAATGCCCCAGACAGTCAGAACTACAGTCGGTAGCTCAATCAGATTGGAGCAGGAGAGATTACGGTTGGGCTCAACACTGTCCCACCAGTTTGCGGTTTGGCAGGCCCATTAACCCCGGCTTGGGGCCATTAATGCTCCAGACAATCAACACCAAAGTTCGTTTTCAAGCAGACCTGGAGCAGGAGAGATGACAGTTGGGCTTCACACTGTCCCACCGGTCTGCAGTTTGGCACCGCCGTAAACCACGGCTTGGGGCCAACAATGTCCCAGACTGTCAACACCATAGTCGGATGCTCAAGCAGAGCTGGAGCAGGAGAAATGACAGTTGGGCTCCACACCGTCCCACCGGTGTGCAGTTTGGCACCCCGGTAAACAACGCCTTGGGGCAACCAATACCCCAGACAGTCAACACCATAGTCAGTTGCTCATGCAGACCTTGAGCAGGAGAGATGACAGTTGGGCTCCACACTGTCCCACCGGTGTGCAGTTTGGCACGCCTGTAAACCACGGCTTGGGGCCATCAATGCCCTAGACAGTCAAAACTACAGTCGGTAGCTCAATCAGACCTTGAGCAGGAGAGATTACGGTTGGGCTCAACACCCTCCCACCGGTTTGCGGTTTGGCAGGCCCATTAACCCCGGCTTGGGGCCATTAATGCTCCAGACAGTCAACACCATAGTTCGTTGTTCAAGCAGACCTGGAGCAGGAGAGATGACAGTTGGGCTTCACACCGTCCCACCGGTCTGCAGTTTGGCACCGCCGTAAACCACGGCTTGGGGCCAACAATGTCCCAGACTGTCAACACCATAGTCGGATGCTCAAGCAGACCTGGAGCAGGAGAGATGACAGTTAGACTCCACACTGTCCCACCAGTGTGCAGTTTGGCAGCCCCACAAACCACGGCTTGGGGCTTCCAATGCCCCAGACAGTCAAAACTATAGTCGGTTGCTCAAGCAGTGCTGGAGCAGGAGAAATGACAGTTGGGCTCCACACTGTCCCACCGGTGTGCAGTTGGCATCCCCGTAAACCACGCCTTGGAGCAACCAATGCCCCAGACAGTCAACACCATAGTCGGTTGCTCAAGCAGACACGGAGCAGGAGAGATGACAGTTGGGCTTCACACTGTCCCACCGGTCTGCAGTTTGGCACGCCCGTAAACCACGGTTTGGGGCCACCAATGCCCCAGAGAGTCAAAACTACAGTCGGTTGGTCAAGCAGACCTGGAGCAGGAGAGATTATGGTTGGGCTCCAAACTGTCCCATCGGTGTGCAGTTTGGCATCCCCATAAACCACGGCTTGGGGCCACGAATGCCCCAGACAGTCAACACCATAGTCAGTTGCTCAAGCAGACCTGGAGCAGGAGAGATGACAGTTTGGCTCCACACTGTCCCACCGGTGTGCAGTTTGGCACGCCCGTAAACCACGGCTTGGGGCCACCAATGTCCCAGACAGTCAACACCATAGTCGGATGCTCAAGCAGACCTGGAGCAGGAGAGATGACAGTTAGGCTCCACACTGTCCCACCAGTGTGCAGTTTGGCAGCCCCACAAACCACGGCTTGGGGCTACCAATGCCCCAGACAGTCAAAACTATAGTCGGTTGCTCAAGCAGAGCTGGAGCAGGAGAGATGACAGTTGGGCTCCACACTGTCCCACCGGTGTGCAGTTTGGCATCCCCGTAAACCACGCCTTGGGGCAACCAATGCCCCAAACAGTCAACACCATAGTCGGTTGCTCAAGCAGACCTGGAGCAGGAGATATGACAGTTGGGCTCCAGACTGTCCGACAGGTGTGCAGTTTGGCACCCCCGTAAACCAAGCCTTGGGGCCAACAATGCCCCAGACAGTCATAACCATAGTCGGTTGCTCAAGTAGATCTGGAGCAGGAGAGATGACAGTTGGGCTTCACACTGTCCCACCGGTCTGCAGTTTTGCACGGCCGTATACCACGGCTTGGGGCCACCAATGTCCCAGACTGTCAACACCATAGTCGGATGCTCAAGCAGACCTGGAGCAGGAGAGATGACAGTTAGGCTCAACACTGTCCCACCGGTGTGCGGTTTGGCAGCCCTATAAATCACGGATTGGGGCCACCAATGCCCCAGACAGTCAACACTACAGTCGGTTGCTCAAGTAGACCTTGAGCAGGAGAGATGTCAGTTGGGCTCCACACTGTCCCACCGGTGTGCAGTTTGGCACGCCCGTAAACCACGGCTTGGGGCAATCAATGCCGTGGGCAGTCAAAACTACCGTCGGTAGCTCAATCAGACCTGGATCAGGAGAGATTACGGTTGGGCTCAACACCGTCCAACCGGTTAGCGGTTTGGCAGCCCTATTAACCCCGGCTTGGGGCCATTAATGCTCCAGACAGCCAACACCATAGTTCGTTGCTCAAGCAGACCTGGAGCAGGATATATGACAGTTGGGCTGCACACTGTCCGACAGGTGTGCAGTTTGGCAATCCCGTAAACCACGCCTTGGGGCCAACAATGCCCCAGACAGTCAGAACTACAGTCGGTAGCTCAATCAGATTGGAGCAGGAGAGATTACGGTTGGGCTCAACACTGTCCCACCGGTTTGCAGTTTGGCAGCCCCATAAATCTCGGCTTGGGGCCATAAATGCCCCAGACAGTCAACACCACTGTTGGTTGCACAATCAGACCTGAAGCAGGAGAGATGACAGTTGGGCTTCACGGTGTCCCACCGGTCTGCAGTTTGGCACGGCCGTATACCACGGCTTGGGGCCACCAATGTCCCAGACTGTCAACACCATAGTCGGATGCTCAAGCAGACCTGGAGCAGGAGAGATGACAGTTAGGCTCAACACTGTCCCACCGGTGTGCGGTTTGGCAGCCCTATAAATCACGGATTGGGGCCACCAATGCCCCAGACAGTCAACACTACAGTCGGTTGCTCAAGTAGACCTTGAGCAGGAGAGATGTCAGTTGGGCTCCACACTGTCCCACCGGTGTGCAGTTTGGCACGCCCGTAAACCACGGCTTGGGGCAATCAATGCCGTGGGCAGTCAAAACTACCGTCGGTAGCTCAATCAGACCTGGAGCAGGAGAGATTACGGTTGGGCTCAACACCGTCCAACCGGTTAGCGGTTTGGCAGCCCTATTAACCCCGGCTTGGGGCCATTAATGCTCCAGACAGCCAACACCATAGTTCGTTGCTCAAGCAGACCTGGAGCAGGATATATGACAGTTGGGCTGCACACTGTCCGACAGGTGTGCAGTTTGGCAATCCCGTAAACCACGCCTTGGGGCCAACAATGCCCCAGACAGTCAGAACTACAGTCGGTAGCTCAATCAGATTGGAGCAGGAGAGATTACGGTTGGGCTCAACACTGTCCCACCGGTTTGCAGTTTGGCAGCCCCATAAATCTCGGCTTGGGGCCATAAATGCCCCAGACAGTCAACACCACTGTTGGTTGCACAATCAGACCTGAAGCAGGAGAGATGACAGTTGGGCTTCACGGTGTCCCACCGGTCTGCAGTTTGGCACGGCCGTAAACCACGGCTTGGGGCCAACAATGTCCCAGACTGTCAACACCATAGTCGGATGCTCAAGCAGACCTGGAGCAGGAGAGATGACAGTTAGGCTCCACACTGTCCCACCAGTGTGCAGTTTGGCAGCCCCACAAACCACGGCTTGGGGCTACCAATGCCCCAGACAGTCAAAACTATAGTCGGTTGCTCAAGCAGAGCTGGAGCAGGAGAAATGACAGTTGGGCTCCACACTGTCCCACCGGTGTGCAGTTGGCATCCCCGTAAACCACGCCTTGGAGCAACCAATGCCCCAGACAGTCAACACCATAGTCGGTTGCTCAAGCAGACACGGAGCAGGAGAGATGACAGTTGGGCTTCACACTGTCCCACCGGTCTGCAGTTTGGCACGCCCGTAAACCACGGTTTGGGGCCACCAATGCCCCAGAGAGTCAAAACTACAGTCGGTTGGTCAAGCAGACCTGGAGCAGGAGAGATTATGGTTGGGCTCCAAACTGTCCCATCGGTGTGCAGTTTGGCAGCCCCATAAACCACGGCTTGGCTCCACGAATGCCCCAGACAGTCAACACCATAGTCAGTTGCTCAAGTAGTTCTGGAGAAGGAGAGATGACAGTTGGGCTCCACACTGTCCCACTGGTGTGCAGTTTGACACGCCCGTAAACCACGGCTTGGCGCCACCTATGCCCCAGACAGTCAAAACTACAGTCGGTTGTTCAAGCAGAGCTGGAGCAGGAGAGATTATGGTTGTGCTCCACACTGTCCCACCGGTGTGCATGTTGGGACGCCCGTAAACCACGGCTTGGGGCCACTTATGCCCCAGACAATCAACACCATATTCTGTTGCTCAAGCAGACCTGAAGCAGGAGAGATTACAGTTTGGCTCCACACTGTCCCACCGGTGTGCAGTTTGGCACGCCCGTAAACCACGGCTTGGGGCCACCAATGTCCCAGACAGTCAACACCATAGTCGGATGCTCAAGCAGACCTGGAGCAGGAGAGATGACAGTTAGGCTCCACACTATCCCACCAGTGTGCAGTTTGGCAGCCCCACAAACCACGGCTTGGGGCTACCAATGCCCCAGACAGTCAAAACTATAGTCGGTTGCTCAAGCAGAGCTGGAGCAGGAGAAATGACAGTTGGGCTCCACACCGTCCCACCGGTGTGCAGTTTGGCACCCCGGTAAACAACGCCTTGGGGCAACCAATACCCCAGACAGTCAACACCATAGTCAGTTGCTCATGCAGACCTGGAGCAGGAGAGATGACAGTTAGGCTCCACACTGTCCCACCGGTAAGCAGTTTGGCACGCCCGTAAACCACGGTTCGGGTTCACCAATGCCCTAGACTGTCAACACCATAGTCGGTTGCTCAATGAGACCTGGAGCAGGAGAGATGACATTTGGGCTCCACACTGTCCCACCGGTGTGAAGTTTGGGTCGCCCGTAAACCATGGCTTGGGCCACAAATGCTCCAGACAGTCAACACCATAGTCGGTTTCTCTAGCAGACCTGGAGCAGGAGAGATGACAGATGGGCTCCACACTGTCCCACCGGTGTGCAGTTTGGTATCCCCGTAAACCACGCCTTGGGGCAACCAATGCCCCAAACAGTCAACACCATAGTCGGTTGCTCAAGCAGACCTGGAGCAGGAGATATGACAGTTGGGCTCCAGACTGTCCAACAGGTGTGCAGTTTGGCACCCCCGTAAACCAAGCCTTGGGGCCAACAATGCCCCAGACAGTCATAACCATAGTCGGTTGCTCAAGTAGATCTGGAGCAGGAGAGATGACAGTTGGGCTTCACACTGTCCCACCGGTCTGCAGTTTGGAACTGCCGTAAACCACAGCTTGGGGCCACCAATGTCCCAGACTGTCAACACCATAGTCGGATGCTCAAGCAGACCTGGAGCAGGAGAGATGACAGTTAGGCTCAACACTGTCCCACCGGTGTGCGGTTTGGCAGCCCTATAAATCACGGATTGGGGCCACCAATGCCCCAGACAGTCAACACTACAGTCGGTTGCTCAAGTAGACCTTGAGCAGGAGAGATGACAGATGGGCTCCACACTGTCCCACCGGTGTGCAGTTTGGCACGCCCGTAAACCACGGCTTGGGGCCATCAATGACCTAGACAGTCAAAACTACAGTCGGTAGCTCAATCAGACTTGGGGCAGGAGAGATTACGGTTGGGCTCAAAAACCTCCCACCGGTTTGCGGTTTGGCAGGCCCATTAACCCCGGCTTGGGGCCATTAATGCTCCAGACAGTCAACACCATAGTTCGTTGCTCAAGCAGACCTGGAGCAGGAGAGATGACAGTTGGGCTTCACACTGTCCACCGGTCTGCAGTTTGGCACGGCCGTAAACCACGGCTTGGGGCCAACAATGTCCCAGACTGTCAACACCATAGTCGGATGCTCAAGCAGACCTGGAGCAGGAGAGATGACAGTTAAGCTCCACACTGTCCCACCAGTGTGCAGTTTGGCAGCCCCACAAACCACGGCTTGGGGCTACCAATGCCCCAGACAGTCAAAACTATAGTCGGTTGCTCAAGCAGAGCTGGAGCAGGAGAAATGACAGTTGGGCTCCACACCGTCCCACCGGTGTGCAGTTTGGCACCCCGGTAAACAACGCCTTGGGGCAACCAATACCCCAGACAGTCAACACCATAGTCGGTTGCTCAAGCTGACCTGGAGCAGGAGAGATGACAGTTGGGCTCCAGACTGTCCGACAGGTGTGCAGTTTGGCACCCCCGTAAACCAAGCCTTGGGGCCAACAATGCCCCAGACAGTCACAGCCATAGTCGGTTGCTCAAGTAGATCTGGAGCAGGAGAGATGACAGTTGGGCTTCACACTGTCCCACCGGTCTGCAGTTTGGCACGGCCGTAAACCACGGCTTGGGGCCAACAATGTCCCAGACTGTCAACACCATAGTCGGATGCTCAAGCAGACCTGGATCAGGAGAGATGACAGTTAGGCTCAACACTGTCCCACCGGTGTGCGGTTTGGCAGCCCTATAAATCACGGATTGGGGCCACCAATGCCCCAGACAGTCATTACTACAGTCGGTTGCTCAAGTAGACCTTGAGCAGGAGAGATGACAGTTGGGCTCCACACTGTCCCACCGGTGTGCAGTTTGGCACGCCCGTAAACCACGGCTTGGGGCAATCAATGCCGTGGGCAGTCAAAACTACAGTCGGTAGCTCAATCAGACCTGGAGCAGGAGAGATTACGGTTGGGCTCAACACCGTCCAACCGGTTTGCGGTTTGGCAGCCCTATTAACCCCGGATTGGGGCCATTAATGCTCCAGACAGCCAACACCATAGTTCGTTGCTCAAGCAGACCTGGAGCAGGATATATGACAGTTGGGCTGCACACTGTCCGACAGGTGTGCAGTTTGGCAATCCCGTAAACCACGCCTTGGGGCCAACAATGCCCCAGACAGTCAGAACTACAGTCGGTAGCTCAATCAGATTGGAGCAGGAGAGATTACGGTTGGGCTCAACACTGTCCCACCGGTTTGCGGTTTGGCAGGCCCATTAACCCCGGCTTGGGGCCATTAATGCTCCAGACAATCAACACCATAGTTCGTTGTTCAAGCAGACCTGGAGCAGGAGAGATGACAGTTGGGCTTCACACTGTCCCACCGGTCTGCAGTTTGGCACCGCCGTAAACCACGGCTTGGGGCCAACAATGTCCCAGACTGTCAACACCATAGTCGGATGCTCAAGCAGAGCTGGAGCAGGAGAAATGACAGTTGGGCTCCACACCGTCCCACCGGTGTGCAGTTTGGCACCCCGGTAAACAACGCCTTGGGGCAACCAATACCCCAGACAGTCAACACCATGGTCAGTTGCTCATGCAGACCTTGAGCAGGAGAGATGACAGTTGGGCTCCACACTGTCCCACCGGTGTGCAGTTTGGCACGCCTGTAAACCACGGCTTGGGGCCATCAATGCCCTAGACAGTCAAAACTACAGTCGGTAGCTCAATCAGACCTGGAGCAGGAGAGATTACGGTTGGGCTCAACACCCTCCCACCGGTTTGCGGTTTGGCAGGCCCATTAACCCCGGCTTGGGGCCATTAATGCTCCAGACAGTCAACACCATAGTTCGTTGTTCAAGCAGACCTGGAGCAGGAGAGATGACAGTTGGGCTTCACACTGTCCCACCGGTCTGCAGTTTGGCACCGCCGTAAACCACGGCTTGGGGCCAACAATGTCCCAGACTGTCAACACCATAGTCGGATGCTCAAGCAGACCTGGAGCAGGAGAGATGACAGTTAGACTCCACACTGTCCCACCAGTGTGCAGTTTGGCAGCCCCACAAACCACGGCTTGGGGCTTCCAATGCCCCAGACAGTCAAAACTATAGTCGGTTGCTCAAGCAGTGCTGGAGCAGGAGAAATGACAGTTGGGCTCCACACTGTCCCACCGGTGTGCAGTTGGCATCCCCGTAAACCACGCCTTGGAGCAACCAATGCCCCAGACAGTCAACACCATAGTCGGTTGCTCAAGCAGACACGGAGCAGGAGAGATGACAGTTGGGCTTCACACTGTCCCACCGGTATGCAGTTTGGCACGCCCGTAAACCACGGTTTGGGGCCACCAATGCCCCAGAGAGTCAAAACTACAGTCGGTTGGTCAAGCAGACCTGGAGCAGGAGAGATTATGGTTGGGCTCCAAACTGTCCCATCGGTGTGCAGTTTGGCAGCCCCATAAACCACGGCTTGGGGCCACGAATGCCCCAGACAGTCAACACCATAGTCAGTTGCTCAAGCAGACCTGGAGCAGGAGAGATGACAGTTTGGCTCCACACTGTCCCACCGGTGTGCAGTTTGGCACGCCCGTAAACCACGGCTTGGGGCCACCAATGTCCCAGACAGTCAACACCATAGTCGGATGCTCAAGCAGACCTGGAGCAGGAGAGATGACAGTTAGGCTCCACACTGTCCCACCAGTGTGCAGTTTGGCAGCCCCACAAACCACGGCTTGGGGCTACCAATGCCCCAGACAGTCAAAACTATAGTCGGTTGCTCAAGCAGAGCTGGAGCAGGAGAGATGACAGTTGGGCTCCACACTGTCCCACCGGTGTGCAGTTTGGCATCCCCGTAAACCACGCCTTGGGGCAACCAATGCCCCAAACAGTCAACACCATAGTCGGTTGCTCAAGCAGACCTGGAGCAGGAGATATGACAGTTGGGCTCCAGACTGTCCGACAGGTGTGCAGTTTGGCACCCCCGTAAACCAAGCCTTGGGGCCAACAATGCCCCAGACAGTCATAACCATAGTCGGTTGCTCAAGCAGACCTGGAGCAGGAGAGATGACAGTTAGGCTCAACACTGTCCCACCGGTCTGCAGTTTTGCACGGCCGTATACCACGGCTTGGGGCCACCAATGTCCCAGACTGTCAACACCATAGTCGGATGCTCAAGCAGACCTGGAGCAGGAGAGATGACAGTTAGGCTCAACACTGTCCCACCGGTGTGTGGTTTGGCAGCCCTATAAATCACGGATTGGGGCCACCAATGCCCCAGACAGTCAACACTACAGTCGGTTGCTCAAGTAGACCTTGAGCAGGAGAGATGACAGTTGGGCTCCACACTGTCCCACCGGTGTGCAGTTTGGCACGCCCGTAAACCACGGCTTGGGGCAATCAATGCCGTGGGCAGTCAAAACTACAGTCGGTAGTTCAATCAGACCTGGAGCAGGAGAGATTACGGTTGGGCTCAACACCGTCCAACCGGTTAGCGGTTTGGCAGCCCTATTAACCCCGGCTTGGGGCCATTAATGCTCCAGACAGCCAACACCATAGTTCGTTGCTCAAGCAGACCTGGAGCAGGATATATGACAGTTGGGCTGCACACTGTCCGACAGGTGTGCAGTTTGGCAATCCCGTAAACCACGCCTTGGGGCCAACAATGCCCCAGACAGTCAGAACTACAGTCGGTAGCTCAATCAGATTGGAGCAGGAGAGATTACGGTTGGGCTCAACACTGTCCCACCGGTTTGCAGTTTGGCAGCCCCATAAATCTCGGCTTGGGGCCATAAATGCCCCAGACAGTCAACACCACTGTTGGTTGCACAATCAGACCTGAAGCAGGAGAGATGACAGTTGGGCTTCACGGTGTCCCACCGGTCTGCAGTTTGGCACGGCCGTAAACCACGGCTTGGGGCCACCAAAGTCCCAGACTGTCAACACCATAGTCGGATGCTCAAGCAGACATGGAGCAGGAGAGATGACAGTTAGGCTGAACACTGTCCCACCGGTGTGCGGTTTGGCAGCCCTATAAATCACGGCTTGGGGCCACCAATGCCCCAGACAGTCAACACTACAGTCGGTTGCTCAAGTAGACGTTGAGCAGGAGAGATGACAGTTGGGCTCCACACTGTCCCACCGGTGTGCAGTTTGGCACGCCAGTAAACCACGGCTTGGGGCCATCAATGCCCTAGACAGTCAAAACTACAGTCGGTAGCTCAATCAGACCTGGAACAGGAGAGATTACGGTTGGCCTCAACACCCTCCCACCGGTTTGCGGTTTGGCAGGCCCATTAACCCCGGCTTGGGGCCATTAATGCTCCAGACAGTCAACACCATAGTTCGTTGTTCAAGCAGACCTGGAGCAGGAGAGATGACAGTTGGGCTTCACACTGTCCCACCGGTCTGCAGTTTGGCACGGCCGTAAACCACGGCTTGGGGCCAACAATGTCCCAGACTGTCAACACCATAGTCGGATGCTCAAGCAGACCTGGAGCAGGAGAGATGACAGTTAGGCTCCACACTGTCCCACCAGTGTGCAGTTTGGCAGCCCCACAAACCACGGCTTGGGGCTACCAATGCCCCAGACAGTCAAAACTATAGTCGGTTGCTCAAGCAGAGCTGGAGCAGGAGAAATGACAGTTGGACTCCACACTGTCCCACCGGTGTGCATGTTGGGACGCCCGTAAACCACGGCTTGGGGCCACTTATGCCCCAGACAATCAACACCATAGTCGGATGCTCAAGCAGACCTGGAGCAGGAGAGATGACAGTTAGGCTCCACACTGTCCCACCAGTGTGCAGTTTGGCAGCCCCACAAACCACGGCTTGGGGCTACCAATGCCCCAGACAGTCAAAACTATAGTCGGTTGCTCAAGCAGAGCTGGAGCAGGAGAAATGACAGTTGGGCTCCACACTGTCCCACCGGTGTGCAGTTGGCATCCCCGTAAACCACGCCTTGGAGCAACCAATGCCCCAGACAGTCAACACCATAGTCGGTTGCTCAAGCAGACACGGAGCAGGAGAGATGACAGTTGGGCTTCACACTGTCCCACCGGTCTGCAGTTTGGCACGCCCGTAAACCACGGTTTGGGGCCACCAATGCCCCAGAGAGTCAAAACTACAGTCGGTTGGTCAAGCAGACCTGGAGCAGGAGAGATTATGGTTGGGCTCCAAACTGTCCCATCGGTGTGCAGTTTGGCAGCCCCATAAACCACGGCTTGGCTCCACGAATGCCCCAGACAGTCAACACCATAGTCAGTTGCTCAAGTAGTTCTGGAGAAGGAGAGATGACAGTTGGGCTCCACACTGTCCCACTGGTGTGCAGTTTGACACGCCCGTAAACCACGGCTTGGCGCCACCTATGCCCCAGACAGTCAAAACTACAGTCAGTTGTTCAAGCAGAGCTGGAGCAGGAGAGATTATGGTTGTGCTCCACACTGTCCCACCGGTGTGCATGTTGGGACGCCCGTAAACCACGGCTTGGGGCCACTTATGCCCCAGACAATCAACACCATATTCTGTTGCTCAAGCAGACCTGGAGCAGGAGAGATGACAGTTAGGCTCCACACTATCCCACCAGTGTGCAGTTTGGCAGCCCCACAAACCACGGCTTGGGGCTACCAATGCCCCAGACAGTCAAAACTATAGTCGGTTGCTCAAGCAGAGCTGGAGCAGGAGAAATGACAGTTGGGCTCCACACCGTCCCACCGGTGTGCAGTTTGGCACCCCGGTAAACAACGCCTTGGGGCAACCAATACCCCAGACAGTCAACACCATAGTCAGTTGCTCATGCAGACCTGGAGCAGGAGAGATGACAGTTAGGCTCCACACTGTCCCACCGGTGTGCAGTTTGGCAGCCCCATAAATCACGGCTTGGGGCCATAAATGCCCCAAACAGTCAACACCATAGTCGGTTGCTCAAGCAGACCTGGAGCAGGAGATATGACAGTTGGGCTCCAGACTGTCCAACAGGTGTGCAGTTTGGCACCCCCGTAAACCAAGCCTTGGGGCCAACAATGCCCCAGACAGTCATAACCATAGTCGGTTGCTCAAGTAGATCTGGAGCAGGAGAGATGACAGTTGGGCTTCACACTGTCCCACCGGTCTGCAGTTTGGAACTGCCGTAAACCACAGCTTGGGGCCACCAATGTCCCAGACTGTCAACACCATAGTCGGATGCTCAAGCAGACCTGGAGCAGGAGAGATGACAGTTAGGCTCAACACTGTCCCACCGGTGTGCGGTTTGGCAGCCCTATAAATCACGGATTGGGGCCACCAATGCCCCAGACAGTCAACACTACAGTCGGTTGCTCAAGTAGACCTTGAGCAGGAGAGATGACAGATGGGCTCCACACTGTCCCACCGGTGTGCAGTTTGGCACGCCCGTAAACCACGGCTTGGGGCCATCAATGACCTAGACAGTCAAAACTACAGTCGGTAGCTCAATCAGACTTGGAGCAGGAGAGATTACGGTTGGGCTCAACACCCTCCCACCGGTTTGCGGTTTGGCAGGCCCATTAACCCCGGCTTGGGGCCATTAATGCTCCAGACAGTCAACACCATAGTTCGTTGCTCAAGCAGACCTGGAGCAGGAGAGATGACAGTTGGGCTTCACACTGTCCACCGGTCTGCAGTTTGGCACGGCCGTAAACCACGGCTTGGGGCCAACAATGTCCCAGACTGTCAACACCATAGTCGGATGCTCAAGCAGACCTGGAGCAGGAGAGATGACAGTTAAGCTCCACACTGTCCCACCAGTGTGCAGTTTGGCAGCCCCACAAACCACGGCTTGGGGCTACCAATGCCCCAGACAGTCAAAACTATAGTCGGTTGCTCAAGCAGAGCTGGAGCAGGAGAAATGACAGTTGGGCTCCACACCGTCCCACCGGTGTGCAGTTTGGCACCCCGGTAAACAACGCCTTGGGGCAACCAATACCCCAGACAGTCAACACCATAGTCGGTTGCTCAAGCAGACCTGGAGCAGGAGAGATGACAGTTGGGCTCCAGACTGTCCGACAGGTGTGCAGTTTGGCACCCCCGTAAACCAAGCCTTGGGGCCAACAATGCCCCAGACAGTCACAACCATAGTCGGTTGCTCAAGTAGATCTGGAGCAGGAGAGATGACATTTGGGCTTCACACTGTCCCACCGGTCTGCAGTTTGGCACGGCCGTAAACCACGGCTTGGGGCCAACAAATGTCCCAGACTGTCAACACCATAGTCGGATGCTCAAGCAGACCTGGATCAGGAGAGATGACAGTTAGGCTCAACACTGTCCCACCGGTGTGCGGTTTGGCAGCCCTATAAATCACGGATTGGGGCCACCAATGCCCCAGACAGTCAACACTACAGTCGGTTGCTCAAGTAGACCTTGAGCAGGAGAGATGACAGTTGGGCTCCACACTGTCCCACCGGTGTGCAGTTTGGCACGCCCGTAAACCACGGCTTGGGGCCATCAATGCCCTAGACAGTCAAAACTACAGTCGGTAGCTCAATCAGACTTGGAGCAGGAGAGATTACGGTTGGGCTCAACACGCTCCCACCGGTTTGCGGTTTGGCAGGCCCATTAACCCCGGCTTGGGGCCATTAATGCTCCAGACAGTCAACACCATATTTCGTTGCTCAAGCAGACCTGGAGCAGGAGAGATGACAGTTGGGCTTCACACTGTCCCACCGGTCTGCAGTTTGGCACGGCCGTAAACCACTGCTTGGGGCCAACAATGTCCCAGACTGTCAACACCATAGTCGGATGCTCAAGCAGACCTGGAGCAGGAGAGATGACAGTTAGGCTCCACACGGTCCCACCAGTGTGCAGTTTGGCAGCCCCACAAACCACGGCTTGGGGCTACCAATGCCCCAGACAGTCAAAACTATAGTCGGTTGCTCAAGCAGAGCTTTAGCAGGAGAAATAACAGTTGGGCTCCACACTGTCCCACCGGTGTGCAGTTTAGTATCCCCGTAAACCACGCCTTAAGGGTACCAATGCCCCAGACAGTCAACACCATAGTCGGTTGCTCAAGCAGACCTGGAGCAGGAGAGATGACAGTTAGGCTTCACACTGTCCCACCGGTCTGCAGTTTGGCACTCCCGTAAAACACGGTTTGGGGCCACCAATGCCCCAGAGAGTCAAAACTACAGTCGGTTGCTCAAGCAGACCTGGAGCAAGAGAGATTATGGTTGGGCTCCAAACTGTCCCATCGGTGTGCAGTTTGGCAGCCCCATAAACCACGGCTTGGGGCCACGAATGCCCCAGACAGTCAACACCACAGTTGGTTGCTCAATGAGACCTGGAGCAGGAGAGATGACAGTTGGGCTCCACACTGTCCCACTGGTGTGCAGTTTGACACGCCCGTAAACCACGGCTTGGCGCCACCTATGCCCCAGACAGTCAAAACTACAGTCGGTTGTTCAAGCAGAGCTGGAGCAGGAGAGATTATGGTTGTGCTCCATACTGTCCCACCGGTGTGCAAGTTGGGACGACCGTAAACCACGGCTTGGGGCCACTTATGCCCCAGACAGTCAACCCCAAAGTCGGATGCTCAAACAGACCTGGAGCAGGAGAGATGACAGTTAGGCTCCACACTGTCCCACCGGTGTGCAGTTTGGCAGCCCCATAAATCACGGCTTGGGGCCATAAATGCCCCAGACAGTCAACACCACTGTTGGTTGCACAATCAGACCTGAAGCAGGAGAGATGACAGTTGGGCTCAACACTGTCCCACCGGTGTGCAGTTTGGCACGCCCGTAAACCACGGCTTGGGGCAATCAATGCCGTAGGCAGTCAAAACTACAGTCGATAGCTCAATCAGACCTGGAGCAGGAGAGATTACGGTTGGGCTCAACACCGTCCAACCGGTTTGCGGTTTGGCAGCCCTATTAACCCCGGCTTGGGGCCATTAATGCTCCAGACAGTCAACACCATAGTTCGTTGCTCAAGCAGACCTGGAGCAGGATATATGACAGTTGGGCTGCACACTGTCCGACAGGTGTGCAGTTTGGCACCCCCGTAAACCACGCCTTGGGGCCAACAATGCCCCAGACAGTCATAACTACAGTCGGTAGCTCAATCAGATTGGAGCAGGACAGATTACGGTTGGGCTCAACACTGTCCCACCGGTGTGCAGTTTGGCACGCCCATAAATCTCGGCGTGGGGCCATAAATGCCCCAGACAGTCAACACCACTGTTGGTTGCACAATCAGACCTGAAGCAGGAGAGATGACAGTTGGGCTTCACGGTGTCCCACCGGTCTGCAGTTTGGCACGGCCGTAAACCACGGCTTGGGTTCACCAATGTCCCAGACTGACAACACCATAGTCGGATGCTCAAGCAGACATGGAGCAGGAGAGATGACAGTTAGGCTTAACACCGTCCCACCGGTGTGCGGTTTGGCAGCCCTATAAATCACGGCTTGGGGCCACCAATGCCCCAGACAGTCAACACTACAGTCGGTTGCTCAAGTAGACCTTGAGCAGGAGAAATGACAGTTGGGCTCCACACTGTCCCACCGGTGTGCAGTTTGGCACGCCCGTAAACCACGGCTTGGGGCCATCAATGCCCAAGACTGTCAACACCATAGTCAGTTGCTCAATGAGACCTGGAGCAGGAGAGATTATGGTTGGCTTCCACACTATCCCACCGGTGTGCAGTTTGGGACGCCCGTAAACCACGGCTTGGGGCCACTTATGCCCCAGACAATCAACACCATAGTCTGTTGCTCAAGCACACCTGGAGTAGGAGATATGACAGTTTGGCTCCACACTGTCCCACTGGTGTGCAGTTTGGCACGCCCGTAAACCACGGCTTGGGGCAATCAATGCCGTAGGCAGTCAAAACTATAGTCGGTAGCTCAATCAGACCTGGAGCAGAGAGAGATTACGGTTGGGCTCAACAGCGTCCAACCGGTTTGCGGTTTGGCAGCCCTATTAACCCCGGCTTGGGGCCATTAATGCTCCAGACAGTCAACACCATAGTTCTCAAGCAGACCTGGAGCAGGATATATGACAGTTGGGCTGCACACTGTCCCACAGGTGTGCAGTTTGGAACCCCCGTAAACCACGCCTTGGGGCCAACAATGCCCCAGACAGTCATAACTACAGTCGGTAGCTCAATCAGTTTGGAGCAGGAGAGATTACGGTTGGGTTCAACACTGTCCCACCGGTGTGCAGTTTGGCAGCCCCATTAATCACGGCTTGGGGCCACCAATGCCCCAGACAGTCAACACTACAGTCGGTTGCTCAAGCAGAGCTGTAGCAGGAGAAGTGACAGTTGGGCTCCACACGTTCCCACCGGTGTGCAGTTTAGTATCCCCGTAAACCACGCCTTGGGGCAACCAATGCCCCAGACAGTCAACACCATAGTCGCTTGCTCAAGCAGACCTGGAGCAGGAGAGATGACAGTTGGGCTCCACACTGTCCCACCGGTAAGCAGTTTGGCACGCCCGTAAACCACGGATCGGGGTCACCAATGCCCTAGACAGTCAATATCATAGTCGGTTGCTCAATGAGACCTGGAGCAGGAGAGATGACAGTTGGGCTCCACACTGTCCCACCGGTGTGTAGATTGGCACGCCCGTAAACCACGGCTTGGGGCCACCAATGCTCCAGACAATCAACACCATAGTCTGTTGCTCAAGCAGACCTGGAGCAGGAGAGATGACAGTTTGACTCCACACTGTCCCACCGGTGTGCAGTTTGGCACGCCCGTAAACCACGGCTTGGGGCCATCAATGCCCTAGACAGTCAAAACTACAGTCGGTAGCTCAATCAGACCTGGAGCAGGAGAGATTACGGTTAGGCTCAACACCGTCCAACCGGTAAGCGGGTTGGCAGCCCCATTAACCCCGGCTTGGGGTCATTAATGCTCCAGAGAGTCAACGCCATAGTTTGTTGCTCAAGCAGACATGGAGCAGGAGAGATGACAGTTAGGCTTAACACTGTCCCACCGGTGTGCGGTTTGGCAGCCCTATAAATCACGGCTTGGGGCCACCAATGCCCCAGACAGTCAACACTACAGTCGGTTGCTCAAGTAGACCTTGAGCAGGAGAAATGACAGTTGGGCTTCACACTGTCCCACCGGTGTGCAGTTTGGCAAGCCCGTAAACCACGGCTTGGGGCCACTAATGCCCCAGACAGTCAACACCATAGTCAGTTGCTCAAGTAGTTCTGGAGCAGGAGAGATGACAGTTGGGCTCCACACTGTCCAACAGGTGTGCAGTTTGGCACCCCCGTAAACCATGCCTTGGGGCCACCAATGTCCCAGACAGTCAACACCATAGTCGGATGCTCAAGCAGACCTGGAGTAGGAAAGATGACAGTTAGGCTCCACACTGTCCCACCAGTGTGCAGTTTGGCAGCCCCACAAACCACGGCTTGGGGCTACCAATGCCCCAGACAGTCAAAACTATAGTCGGTTGCTCAAGCAGAGCTTTAGCAGGAGAAATGACAGTTGGGCTCCACACTGTCCCACCGGTGTGCAGTTTAGTATCCCCGTAAACCACGCCTTGGGGCAACCAATGCCCCAGACAGTCAACACCATAGTCGCTTGCTCAAGCAGACGTGGAGCAGGAGAGATGACAGTTGGGCATCACACTGTCCCACCGGTCTGCAGTTTGGCACGCCCGTAAACCACGGCTTGGGGCCATCAATGCCCTAGACAGTCAAAACTACAGTCGGTAGCTCAATCAGACTTGGAGCAGGAGAGATTACGGTTGGGCTCAACACGCTCCCACCGGTTTGCGGTTTGGCAGGCCCATTAACCCCGGCTTGGGGCCATTAATGCTCCAGACAGTCAACACCATATTTCGTTGCTCAAGCAGACCTGGAGCAGGAGAGATGACAGTTGGGGTTCACACTGTCCCACCGGTCTGCAGTTTGGCACGGCCGTAAACCACTGCTTGGGGCCAACAATGTCCCAGACTGTCAACACCATAGTCGGATGCTCAAGCAGACCAGGAGCAGGAGAGATGACAGTTAGGCTCCACACGGTCCCACCAGTGTGCAGTTTGGCAGCCCCACAAACCACGGCTTGGGGCTACCAATGCCCCAGACAGTCAAAACTATAGTCGGTTGCTCAAGCAGAGCTTTAGCAGGAGAAATAACAGTTGGGCTCCACACTGTCCCACCGGTGTGCAGTTTAGTATCCCCGTAAACCACGCCTTAAGGGTACCAATGCCCCAGACAGTCAACACCATAGTCGGTTGCTCAAGCAGACCTGGAGCAGGAGAGATGACAGTTAGGCTTCACACTGTCCCACCGGTCTGCAGTTTGGCACTCCCGTAAAACACGGTTTGGGGCCACCAATGCCCCAGAGAGTCAAAACTACAGTCGGTTGCTCAAGCAGACCTGGAGCAAGAGAGATTATGGTTGGGCTCCAAACTGTCCCATCGGTGTGCAGTTTGGCAGCCCCATAAACCACGGCTTGGGGCCACGAATGCCCCAGACAGTCAACACCACAGTTGGTTGCTCAATGAGACCTGGAGCAGGAGAGATGACAGTTGGGCTCCACACTGTCCCACTGGTGTGCAGTTTGACACGCCCGTAAACCACGGCTTGGCGCCACCTATGCCCCAGACAGTCAAAACTACAGTCGGTTGTTCAAGCAGAGCTGGAGCAGGAGAGATTATGGTTGTGCTCCATACTGTCCCACCGGTGTGCAAGTTGGGACGACCGTAAACCACGGCTTGGGGCCACTTATGCCCCAGACAGTCAACCCCAAAGTCGGATGCTCAAACAGACCTGGAGCAGGAGAGATGACAGTTAGGCTCCACACTGTCCCACCGGTGTGCAGTTTGGCAGCCCCATAAATCACGGCTTGGGGCCATAAATGCCCCAGACAGTCAACACCACTGTTGGTTGCACAATCAGACCTGAAGCAGGAGAGATGACAGTTGGGCTCAACACTGTCCCACCGGTGTGCAGTTTGGCACGCCCGTAAACCACGGCTTGGGGCAATCAATGCCGTAGGCAGTCAAAACTACAGTCGATAGCTCAATCAGACCTGGAGCAGGAGAGATTACGGTTGGGCTCAACACCGTCCAACCGGTTTGCGGTTTGGCAGCCCTATTAACCCCGGCTTGGGGCCATTAATGCTCCAGACAGTCAACACCATAGTTCGTTGCTCAAGCAGACCTGGAGCAGGATATATGACAGTTGGGCTGCACACTGTCCGACAGGTGTGCAGTTTGGCACCCCCGTAAACCACGCCTTGGGGCCAACAATGCCCCAGACAGTCATAACTACAGTCGGTAGCTCAATCAGATTGGAGCAGGACAGATTACGGTTGGGCTCAACACTGTCCCACCGGTGTGCAGTTTGGCACGCCCATAAATCTCGGCGTGGGGCCATAAATGCCCCAGACAGTCAACACCACTGTTGGTTGCACAATCAGACCTGAAGCAGGAGAGATGACAGTTGGGCTTCACGGTGTCCCACCGGTCTGCAGTTTGGCACGGCCGTAAACCACGGCTTGGGGCCACCAATGTCCCAGACTGACAACACCATAGTCGGATGCTCAAGCAGACATGGAGCAGGAGAGATGACAGTTAGGCTTAACACCGTCCCACCGGTGTGCGGTTTGGCAGCCCTATAAATCACGGCTTGGGGCCACCAATGCCCCAGACAGTCAACACTACAGTCGGTTGCTCAAGTAGACCTTGAGCAGGAGAAATGACAGTTGGGCTCCACACTGTCCCACCGGTGTGCAGTTTGGCACGCCCGTAAACCACGGCTTGGGGCCATCAATGCCCAAGACTGTCAACACCATAGTCAGTTGCTCAATGAGACCTGGAGCAGGAGAGATTATGGTTGGCTTCCACACTATCCCACCGGTGTGCAGTTTGGGACGCCCGTAAACCACGGCTTGGGGCCACTTATGCCCCAGACAATCAACACCATAGTCTGTTGCTCAAGCACACCTGGAGTAGGAGAGATGACAGTTTGGCTCCACACTGTCCCACTGGTGTGCAGTTTGGCACGCCCGTAAACCACGGCTTGGGGCAATCAATGCCGTAGGCAGTCAAAACTATAGTCGGTAGCTCAATCAGATTGGAGCAGGACAGATTACGGTTGGGCTCAACACTGTCCCACCGGTGTGCAGTTTGGCACGCCCATAAATCTCGGCGTGGGGCCATAAATGCCCCAGACAGTCAACACCACTGTTGGTTGCACAATCAGACCTGAAGCAGGAGAGATGACAGTTGGGCTTCACGGTGTCCCACCGGTCTGCAGTTTGGCACGGCCGTAAACCACGGCTTGGGGCCACCAATGTCCCAGACTGACAACACCATAGTCGGATGCTCAAGCAGACATGGAGCAGGAGAGATGACAGTTAGGCTTAACACCGTCCCACCGGTGTGCGGTTTGGCAGCCCTATAAATCACGGCTTGGGGCCACCAATGCCCCAGACAGTCAACACTACAGTCGGTTGCTCAAGTAGACCTTGAGCAGGAGAAATGACAGTTGGGCTCCACACTGTCCCACCGGTGTGCAGTTTGGCACGCCCGTAAACCACGGCTTGGGGCCATCAATGCCCTAGACAGTCAAAACTACAGTCGGTAGCTCAATCAGACTTGGAGCAGGAGAGATTACGGTTGGGCTCAACACGCTCCCACCGGTTTGCGGTTTGGCAGGCCCATTAACCCCGGCTTGGGGCCATTAATGCTCCAGACAGTCAACACCATATTTCGTTGCTCAAGCAGACCTGGAGCAGGAGAGATGACAGTTGGGCTTCACACTGTCCCACCGGTCTGCAGTTTGGCACGGCCGTAAACCACTGCTTGGGGCCAACAATGTCCCAGACTGTCAACACCATAGTCGGATGCTCAAGCAGACCTGGAGCAGGAGAGATGACAGTTAGGCTCCACACGGTCCCACCAGTGTGCAGTTTGGCAGCCCCACAAACCACGGCTTGGGGCTACCAATGCCCCAGACAGTCAAAACTATAGTCGGTTGCTCAAGCAGAGCTTTAGCAGGAGAAATAACAGTTGGGCTCCACACTGTCCCACCGGTGTGCAGTTTAGTATCCCCGTAAACCACGCCTTAAGGGTACCAATGCCCCAGACAGTCAACACCATAGTCGGTTGCTCAAGCAGACCTGGAGCAGGAGAGATGACAGTTAGGCTTCACACTGTCCCACCGGTCTGCAGTTTGGCACTCCCGTAAAACACGGTTTGGGGCCACCAATGCCCCAGAGAGTCAAAACTACAGTCGGTTGCTCAAGCAGACCTGGAGCAAGAGAGATTATGGTTGGGCTCCAAACTGTCCCATCGGTGTGCAGTTTGGCAGCCCCATAAACCACGGCTTGGGGCCACGAATGCCCCAGACAGTCAACACCACAGTTGGTTGCTCAATGAGACCTGGAGCAGGAGAGATGACAGTTGGGCTCCACACTGTCCCACTGGTGTGCAGTTTGACACGCCCGTAAACCACGGCTTGGCGCCACCTATGCCCCAGACAGTCAAAACTACAGTCGGTTGTTCAAGCAGAGCTGGAGCAGGAGAGATTATGGTTGTGCTCCATACTGTCCCACCGGTGTGCAAGTTGGGACGACCGTAAACCACGGCTTGGGGCCACTTATGCCCCAGACAGTCAACCCCAAAGTCGGATGCTCAAACAGACCTGGAGCAGGAGAGATGACAGTTAGGCTCCACACTGTCCCACCGGTGTGCAGTTTGGCAGCCCCATAAATCACGGCTTGGGGCCATAAATGCCCCAGACAGTCAACACCACTGTTGGTTGCACAATCAGACCTGAAGCAGGAGAGATGACAGTTGGGCTCAACACTGTCCCACCGGTGTGCAGTTTGGCACGCCCGTAAACCACGGCTTGGGGCAATCAATGCCGTAGGCAGTCAAAACTACAGTCGATAGCTCAATCAGACCTGGAGCAGGAGAGATTACGGTTGGGCTCAACACCGTCCAACCGGTTTGCGGTTTGGCAGCCCTATTAACCCCGGCTTGGGGCCATTAATGCTCCAGACAGTCAACACCATAGTTCGTTGCTCAAGCAGACCTGGAGCAGGATATATGACAGTTGGGCTGCACACTGTCCGACAGGTGTGCAGTTTGGCACCCCCGTAAACCACGCCTTGGGGCCAACAATGCCCCAGACAGTCATAACTACAGTCGGTAGCTCAATCAGATTGGAGCAGGACAGATTACGGTTGGGCTCAACACTGTCCCACCGGTGTGCAGTTTGGCACGCCCATAAATCTCGGCGTGGGGCCATAAATGCCCCAGACAGTCAACACCACTGTTGGTTGCACAATCAGACCTGAAGCAGGAGAGATGACAGTTGGGCTTCACGGTGTCCCACCGGTCTGCAGTTTGGCACGGCCGTAAACCACGGCTTGGGGCCACCAATGTCCCAGACTGACAACACCATAGTCGGATGCTCAAGCAGACATGGAGCAGGAGAGATGACAGTTAGGCTTAACACCGTCCCACCGGTGTGCGGTTTGGCAGCCCTATAAATCACGGCTTGGGGCCACCAATGCCCCAGACAGTCAACACTACAGTCGGTTGCTCAAGTAGACCTTGAGCAGGAGAAATGACAGTTGGGCTCCACACTGTCCCACCGGTGTGCAGTTTGGCACGCCCGTAAACCACGGCTTGGGGCCATCAATGCCCAAGACTGTCAACACCATAGTCAGTTGCTCAATGAGACCTGGAGCAGGAGAGATTATGGTTGGCTTCCACACTATCCCACCGGTGTGCAGTTTGGGACGCCCGTAAACCACGGCTTGGGGCCACTTATGCCCCAGACAATCAACACCATAGTCTGTTGCTCAAGCACACCTGGAGTAGGAGAGATGACAGTTTGGCTCCACACTGTCCCACTGGTGTGCAGTTTGGCACGCCCGTAAACCACGGCTTGGGGCAATCAATGCCGTAGGCAGTCAAAACTATAGTCGGTAGCTCAATCAGACCTGGAGCAGAGAGAGATTACGGTTGGGCTCAACAGCGTCCAACCGGTTTGCGGTTTGGCAGCCCTATTAACCCCGGCTTGGGGCCATTAATGCTCCAGACAGTCAACACCATAGTTCTCAAGCAGACCTGGAGCAGGATATATGACAGTTGGGCTGCACACTGTCCCACAGGTGTGCAGTTTGGAACCCCCGTAAACCACGCCTTGGGGCCAACAATGCCCCAGACAGTCATAACTACAGTCGGTAGCTCAATCAGTTTGGAGCAGGAGAGATTACGGTTGGGTTCAACACTGTCCCACCGGTGTGCAGTTTGGCAGCCCCATTAATCACGGCTTGGGGCCACCAATGCCCCAGACAGTCAACACTACAGTCGGTTGCTCAAGCAGAGCTGTAGCAGGAGAAATGACAGTTGGGCTCCACACGTTCCCACCGGTGTGCAGTTTAGTATCCCCGTAAACCACGCCTTGGGGCAACCAATGCCCCAGACAGTCAACACCATAGTCGCTTGCTCAAGCAGACCTGGAGCAGGAGAGATGACAGTTGGGCTCCACACTGTCCCACCGGTAAGCAGTTTGGCACGCCCGTAAACCACGGATCGGGGTCACCAATGCCCTAGACAGTCAATATCATAGTCGGTTGCTCAATGAGACCTGGAGCAGGAGAGATGACAGTTGGGCTCCACACTGTCCCACCGGTGTGTAGATTGGCACGCCCGTAAACCACGGCTTGGGGCCACCAATGCTCCAGACAATCAACACCATAGTCTGTTGCTCAAGCAGACCTGGAGCAGGAGAGATGACAGTTTGGCTCCACACTGTCCCACCGGTGTGCAGTTTGGCACGCCCGTAAACCACGGCTTGGGGCCATCAATGCCCTAGACAGTCAAAACTACAGTCGGTAGCTCAATCAGACCTGGAGCAGGAGAGATTACGGTTAGGCTCAACACCGTCCAACCGGTAAGCGGGTTGGCAGCCCCATTAACCCCGGCTTGGGGTCATTAATGCTCCAGAGAGTCAACGCCATAGTTCGTTGCTCAAGCAGACATGGAGCAGGAGAGATGACAGTTAGGCTTAACACTGTCCCACCGGTGTGCGGTTTGGCAGCCCTATAAATCACGGCTTGGGGCCACCAATGCCCCAGACAGTCAACACTACAGTCGGTTGCTCAAGTAGACCTTGAGCAGGAGAAATGACAGTTGGGCTTCACACTGTCCCACCGGTCTGCAGTTTGGCACGGCCGTAAACCACGGCTTGGGGCCAACAATGTCCCAGACTGTCAACACCATATTCGGATGCTTAAGCAGACCTGGAGCAGGAGAGATGACAGTTAGGCTCCACACTGTCCCACCAGTGTGCAGTTTGGCAAGCCCGTAAACCACGGCTTGGGGCCACTAATGCCCCAGACAGTCAACACCATAGTCAGTTGCTCAAGTAGTTCTGGAGCAGGAGAGATGACAGTTGGGCTCCACACTGTCCAACAGGTGTGCAGTTTGGCACCCCCGTAAACCATGCCTTGGGGCCACCAATGTCCCAGACAGTCAACACCATAGTCGGATGCTCAAGCAGACCTGGAGTAGGAAAGATGACAGTTAGGCTCCACACTGTCCCACCAGTGTGCAGTTTGGCAGCCCCACAAACCACGGCTTGGGGCTACCAATGCCCCAGACAGTCAAAACTATAGTCGGTTGCTCAAGCAGAGCTTTAGCAGGAGAAATGACAGTTGGGCTCCACACTGTCCCACCGGTGTGCAGTTTAGTATCCCCGTAAACCACGCCTTGGGGCAACCAATGCCCCAGACAGTCAACACCATAGTCGCTTGCTCAAGCAGACGTGGAGCAGGAGAGATGACAGTTGGGCATCACACTGTCCCACCGGTCTGCAGTTTGGCACGCCCGTAAACCACGGTTTGGGGCCACCAATGCCCCAGAGAGTCAAAACTACAGTTGGTTGCTCAATCAGACCTGAAGCAGGAGAGATGACATTTGGGCTCCACACTGTCCCACCGGTGTGCAGTTTGTCACGCCCGTAAACCACGGATCGGGGTCACCAATGCCCTAGACAGTCAACATCATAGTCGGTTGCTCAATGAGACCTGGAGCAGGATAGATGAAGGTTGGGCTCAACACTGTCCCACCGGTATGCGGTTTGGCAGCCCTTTAAATCACGGATTGGGGCCACCAATGCCCCAGACAGTCAACACTACAGTCGGTTGCTCAAGTAGACCTTGAGCAGGAGAGATGACAGTTGGGCTCCACACTGTCCCACCGGTGTGCAGTTTGGCACGCCCGTAAACCACGGCTTGCGGCCATCAATGCCCTAGACAGTCAAAACTACAGTTGGTAGCTCAATCAGACCTGGAGCAGGAGAGATTACGGTTGGGCTCAACACCTTCCCACCGGTTTGCGGTTTGGCAGGCCCATTAACCCCGGCTTGGGGCCATTAATGCTCCAGACAGTCAACACCATAGTTCGTTTTTCAAGCAGACCTAGAGCAGGAGAGATGACAGTTGGGCTTCACACTGTCCCACCGGTCTGCAGTTTGGCACGGCCGTAAACCACGGCTTGGGGCCAACAATGTCCCAGACTGTCAACACCATATTCGGATGCTTAAGCAGACCTGGAGCAGGAGAGATGACAGTTAGGCTCCACACTGTCCCACCAGTGTGCAGTTTGGCAGCCCCACAAACCACGGCTTGGGGCTACCAATGCCCCAGACAGTCAACACTATAGTCGGTTGCTCAAGCAGAGCTGGAGCAGGAGAAACGACAGTTGGGCGTCACACTGTCCCACCGGTCTGTAGTTTGGCACACCCGTAAACCACGGTTTGGGGCCACCAATGCCCCAGAGAGTCAAAACTACAGTCGGTTGCTCAAGCAGACCTGGAGCAGGAGAGATTATGGTTGGGCTCCAAACTTTCCCATCGGTGTGCAGTTTGGCAGCCCCATAAACCACGGCTTGGGGCCACGAATGCCCCAGACAGTCAACACCACAGTTAGTTGCTCAATCAGACCTGAAGCAGGAGAGATGACAGTTGGGCTCCACACTGTCCCACCGGTGTGCAGTTTGGCACGCCAGTAAAACACGGCTTGGGGCCACTAATGCCCCAGACAGTCAACACCATAGTCAGTTGCTCAAGTAGTTCTGGAGCAGGAGAGATGACAGTTGGGCTCCACACTGTCCCACCGGTAAGCAGTTTGGCACGCCCGTAAACCACGGATCGGGGTCACCAATGCCCTAGACAGTCAACCTCATAGTCGGTTGTTCAATGAGACCTGGAGCAGGAGAGATAACAGTTGGGCTCCACACTGTCCCCCTGGTGTGCAGTTTGACACGCCCGTAAACCACGGCTTGGCACCACCTATGCCCCAGACAGTCGAAACTACAGTCGGTTGTTCAAGCAGAGCTGGAGCAGGAGAGATTATGGTGGTGCTCCACACTGTCCCACCGGTGTGCAAGTTGGGACGCCCGTAAACCACGGCTTGGGGCCACTTATGCCCCACACAATCAACACCATAGTCTGTTGCTCAAGCACACCTGGAGCAGGAGAGATGACAGTTTGGCTCCACACTGTCCCACCGGTGTGCAGTTTGGCACGCCCGTAAACCACGGCTTGGGGCAATCAATGCCGTAGGCAGTCAAAACTACAGTCGGTAGCTCAATCAGACCTGGAGCAGGAGAGATTACGGTTGGGCTCAACACCGTCCAACCGGTTTGCGGTTTGGCAGCCCTATTAACCCCGGCTTGGGGCCATTAATGCTCCAGACACTCAACACCATAGTTCGTTGCTCAAGCAGACCTGGAGCAGGATATATGACAGTTGGGCTGCACACTGTCCGACAGGTGTGCAGTTTGGCACCCCCGTAAACCACGCCTTACGGCCAACAATGCCCCAGACAGTCATAACTACAGTCGGTAGCTCAATCAGATTGGAGCAGGACAGATTACGGTTGGGCTCAACACTGTCCCACCGGTGTGCAGTTTGGCAGCCCCATAAATCACGGCTTGGGGCCATAAATGCCAGAGACAGTCAACACCACTGTTGGTTGCACAATCAGACCTGAAGCAGGAGAGATGACAGTTGGGCTTCACGGTGTCCCACCGGTCTGCAGTTTGGAACGGCCGTAAACCACGGCTTGGGGCCACCAATGTCCCAGACTGTCAACACCATAGTCGGATGCTCAAGCAGACATGGAGCAGGAGAGATGACAGTTAGGCTCAACACTGTCCCACCGGTGTGCGGTTTGGCAGCCCTATAAATCACGGCTTGGGGCCACCAATGCCCCAGACAGTCAACACTACAGTCGGTTGCTCAAGTAGACCTTGAGCAGGAGAGATGACAGTTGGGCTCCACACTGTCCCACCGGTGTGCAGTTTGGCATGCCCGTAAACCACGGCTTGGGGCCATCAATGCCCTAGACAGTCAAAACTACAGTCGGTAGCTCAATTAGACCTGGAGCAGGAGAGATTACGGTTGGGCTCAACACCCTCCCACCGGTTTGCGGTTTGGCAGGCCCATTAACCCCGGCTTGGGGCCATTAATGCCCCAGACAGTCAACACTACAGTCGGTTGCTCAAGTAGACCTTGAGCAGGAGAGATGACAGTTGGGCTCCACACCGTCCCACCGGTGTGCAGTTTGGCACCCAGGTAAACAACGCCTTGGGGCAACCAATGCCCCAGACAGTCAACACCATAGTCGGTTGCTCAAGCAGACCTGGAGCAGGAGAGATGACAGTTGGGATTCACACTGTCCCACCGGTCTGCAGTTTGGCACGCCCGTAAACCACGGTTTGGGGCCACCAATGCCCCAGAGAGTAAAAACTACAGTCGGTTGCTCAAGCAGAGCTGGAGCAGGAGAGATTATGGTTGGGCTCTACACTGTCCCACCAGTGTGCAGTTTGGCAGCCCCACAAACCACGGCTTGGGGCTACCAATGCCCCAGACAGTCAAAACTATAGTCGGTTGCTCAAGCAGAGCTTTAGCAGGAGAAATGACAGTTGGGCTCCACACTGTCCCACCGGTGTGCAGTTTAGTATCCCCGTAAACCACGCCTTGGGGCAACCAATGCCCCAGACAGTCAACACCATAGTCGCTTGCTCAAGCAGACGTGGAGCAGGAGAGATGACAGTTGGGCATCACACTGTCCCACCGGT
This sequence comes from Allygus modestus, assembly GCA_963675035.1. Classification (NCBI taxonomy): domain Eukaryota; kingdom Metazoa; phylum Arthropoda; class Insecta; order Hemiptera; family Cicadellidae; genus Allygus; species Allygus modestus. The sequence goes on from OY776112.1 coordinate 355,351,412, forward strand.
CTGCAGTTTGGCACGCCCGTAAACCACGGTTTGGGGCCACCAATGCCCCAGAGAGTCAAAACTACAGTTGGTTGCTCAATCAGACCTGAAGCAGGAGAGATGACAGTTGGGCTCCACACTGTCCCACCGGTGTGCAGTTTGTCACGCCCGTAAACCACGGATTGGGGTCACCAATGCCCTAGACAGTCAACATCATAGTCGGTTGCTCAATGAGACCTGGAGCAGGAGAGATGAAGGTTGGGCTCAACACTGTCCCACCGGTATGCGGTTTGGCAGCCCTTTAAATCACGGATTGGGGACACCAATGCCCCAGACAGTCAACACTACAGTCGGTTGCTCAAGTAGACCTTGAGCAGGAGAGATGACAGTTGGGCTCCACACTGTCCCACCGGTGTGCAGTTTGGCACGCCCGTAAACCACGGCTTGCGGCCATCAATGCCCTAGACAGTCAAAACTACAGTTGGTAGCTCAATCAGACCTGGAGCAGGAGGGATTACGGTTGGGCTCAACACCTTCCCACCGGTTTGCGGTTTGGCAGGCCCATTAACCCCGGCTTGGGGCCATTAATGCTCCAGACAGTCAACACCATAGTTCGTTTTTCAAGCAGACCTAGAGCAGGAGAGATGACAGTTGGGTTTCACACTGTCCCACCGGTCTGCAGTTTGGCACGGCCGTAAACCACGGCTTGGGGCCAACAATGTCCCAGACTGTCAACACCATATTCGGATGCCTAAGCAGACCTGGAGCAGGAGAGATGACAGTTAGGCTCCACACTGTCCCACCAGTGTGCAGTTTGGCAGCCCCACAAACCACGGCTTGGGGCTACCAATGCCCCAGACAGTCAACACTATAGTCGGTTGCTCAAGCAGAGCTGGAGCAGGAGAAACGACAGTTGGGCTTCACACTGTCCCACCGGTCTGCAGTTTGGCACGCCCGTAAACCACGGTTTGGGGCCACCAATGCCCCAGAGAGTCAAAACTACAGTCGGTTGCTCAAGCAGACCTGGAGCAGGAGAGATTATGGTTGGGCTCCAAACTTTCCCATCGGTGTGCAGTTTGGCACGCCCGTAAAACACGGCTTGGGGCCACTAATGCCCCAGACAGTCAACACCATAGTCAGTTGCTCAAGTAGTTCTGGAGCAGGAGAGATGACAGTTGGGCTCTACACTGTCCCACCGGTAAGCAGTTTGGCACGCCCGTAAACCACGGATCGGGGTCACCAATGCCCTAGACAGTCAACCTCATAGTCGGTTGTTCAATGAGACCTGGAGCAGGAGAGATGACATTTGGGCTCCACACTGTCCCCCTGGTGTGCAGTTTGACACGCCCGTAAACCACGGCTTGGCACCACCTATGCCCCAGACAGTCGAAACTACAGTCGGTTGTTCAAGCAGAGCTGGAGCAGGAGAGATTATGGTGGTGCTCCACACTGTCCCACCGGTGTGCAAGTTGGGACGCCCGTAAACCACGGCTTGGGGCCACTTATGCCCCACACAATCAACACCATAGTCTGTTGCTCAAGCACACCTGGAGCAGGAGAGATGACAGTTTGGCTCCACACTGTCCCACCGGTGTGCAGTTTGGCACGCCCGTAAACCACGGCTTGGGGCAATCAATGCCGTAGGCAGTCAAAACTACAGTCGGTAGCTCAATCAGACCTGGAGCAGGAGAGATTACGGTTGGGCTCAACACCGTCCAACCGGTTTGCGGTTTGGCAGCCCTATTAACCCCGGCTTGGGGCCATTAATGCTCCAGACACTCAACACCATAGTTCGTTGCTCAAGCAGACCTGGAGCAGGATATATGACAGTTGGGCTGCACACTGTCCGACAGGTGTGCAGTTTGGCACCCCCGTAAACCACGCCTTACGGCCAACAATGCCCCAGACAGTCATAACTACAGTCGGTAGCTCAATCAGATTGGAGCAGGACAGATTACGGTTGGGCTCAACACTGTCCCACCGGTGTGCAGTTTGGCAGCCCCATAAATCACGGCTTGGGGCCATAAATGCCAGAGACAGTCAACACCACTGTTGGTTGCACAATCAGACCTGAAGCAGGATAGATGACAGTTGGGCTTCACGGTGTCCCACCGGTCTGCAGTTTGGAACGGCCGTAAACCACGTCTTGGGGCCACCAATGTCCCAGACTGTCAACACCATAGTCGGATGCTCAAGCAGACATGGAGCAGGAGAGATGACAGTTAGGCTCAACACTGTCCCACCGGTGTGCGGTTTGGCAGCCCTATAAATCACGGCTTGGGGCCACCAATGCCCCAGACAGTCAACACTACAGTCGGTTGCTCAAGTAGACCTTGAGCAGGAGAGATGACAGTTGGGCTCCACACTGTCCCACCGGTGTGCAGTTTGGCATGCCCGTAAACCACGGCTTGGGGCCATCAATGCCCTAGACAGTCAAAACTACAGTCGGTAGCTCAATTAGACCTGGAGCAGGAGAGATTACGGTTGGGCTCAACACCCTCCCACCGGTTTGCGGTTTGGCAGGCCCATTAACCCCGGCTTGGGGCCATTAATGCCCCAGACAGTCAACACTACAGTCGGTTGCTCAAGTAGACCTTGAGCAGGAGAGATGACAGTTGGGCTCCACACCGTCCCACCGGTGTGCAGTTTGGCACCCAGGTAAACAACGCCTTGGGGCAACCAATGCCCCAGACAGTCAACACCATAGTCGGTTGCTCAAGCAGACCTGGAGCAGGAGAGATGACAGTTGGGATTCACACTGTCCCACCGGTCTGCAGTTTGGCACGCCCGTAAACCACGGTTTGGGGCCACCAATGCCCCAGAGAGTAAAAACTACAGTCGGTTGCTCAAGCAGAGCTGGAGCAGGAGAGATTATGGTTGGGCTCTACACTGTCCCACCAGTGTGCAGTTTGGCAGCCCCACAAACCACGGCTTGGGGCTACCAATGCCCCAGACAGTCAAAACTATAGTCGGTTGCTCAAGCAGAGCTTTAGCAGGAGAAATGACAGTTGGGCTCCACACTGTCCCACCGGTGTGCAGTTTAGTATCCCCGTAAACCACGCCTTGGGGCAACCAATGCCCCAGACAGTCAACACCATAGTCGCTTGCTCAAGCAGACCTGGAGCAGGAGAGATGACAGTTGGGCTCCACACTGTCCCACCGGTGTGTAGATTGGCACGCCCGTAAACCACGGCTTGGGGCCACCAATGCTCCAGACAATCAACACCATAGTCTGTTGCTCAAGCAGACCTGGAGCAGGAGAGATGACAGTTTGGCTCCACACTGTCCCACCGGTGTGCAGTTTGGCACGCCCGTAAACCACGGCTTGGGGCCATCAATGCCCTAGACAGTCAAAACTACATTCGTAGCTCAATCAGACCTGGAGCAGGAAAGATTACGGTTGGGCTCAACACCGTCCAACCGGTAAGCGGGTTGGCAGCCCCATTAACCCCGTGTTGGGGCCATTAATGCTCCAGACAGTCAACGCCATAGTTCGTTGCTCAAGCAGACCTGGTGCAGGATATATGACAGTTGGGCTCCACACTGTCCGACAGGTGTGCAGTTTGGCACCCCCGTAAACAACGCCTTGGGGCCACCAATGTCCCAGACAGTCAACACCATAGTCGGATGCTCAAGCAGACCTGGAGTAGGAGAGATGACAGTTAGGCTCCACACTGTCCCACCAGTGTGCAGTTTGGCAGCCCCACAAACCACGGCTTTGGGCTACCAATGCCCTAGACTGTCAACACCATAGTCAGTTGCTCAATGAGACCTGGAGCAGGAGATATGACATTTGGGCTCCACACTGTCCCACCAGTGTGCAGTTTGGCAGCCCCACAAACCACGGCTTGGGGCTACCAATGCCCCAGACAGTCAAAACTATAGTCGGTTGCTCAAGCAGACCTGGAGCAGGAGAGATGACAGTTAGGCTCCACACTGTCCCACCGGTAAGCAGTTTGGCACGCCCGTAAACCACGGTTCGGGTTCACCAATGCCCTAGACTGTCAACACTATAGTCGGTTGCTCAATGAGACCTGGAGCAGGAGAGATGACATTTGGAATCCACACTATCCCACCGGTGTGAAGTTTGGGACGCCCGTAAACCATGGCTTGGGGCCACCTATGCCCCAGACTGTCAAAACTATAGTCGGTTGCTCAAGCAGAGCTGGAGCAGGAGAGATTGTGGTTGGCTTCCATACTATCCCACCGGTGTGAAGTTTGGGACGCCCGTAAACCACGGCTTGGGGCCACGAATGCTCCAGACAGTCAACACCATAGTCGGTTGCTCAAGCAGACCTGGAGCAGGAGATATGACAGTTGGGCTCCAGACTGTCCGACAGGTGTGCAGTTTGGCACCCCCGTAAACCAAGCCTTGGGGCCAACAATGTCCCAGACAGTCATAACCATAGTCGGTTGCTTAAGTAGATCTGGAGCAGGAGAGATGATAGTTGGGCTTCACACTGTCCCACCGGTGTGCAGTTTGGCACGGCCGTAAACCACGGCTTGGGGCCACCAATGCCCCAGACTGTCAACACTACAGTCGGTTGCTCAAGTAGACCTTGAGCAGGAGAGATGACAGTTGGGCTCCACACTGTCCCACCAGTGTGCAGTTTGGCAGCCCCACAAACCACGGCTTGGGGCTACCAATGCCCCAGACAGTCAAAACTATAGTAGGTTGCTCAAGCAGAGCTTTAGCAGGAGAAATGACAGTTGGGCTCCACACTGTCCCACCGGTGTGCAGTTTAGTATCCCCGTAAACCACGCCTTGGGGCCACCAATGTCCCAGACAGTCAACACCATAGTCGGATGCTCAAGCAGACCTGGAGTAGGAGAGATGACAGTTAGGCTCCACACTGTCCCACCAGTGTGCAGTTTGGCAGCCCCACAAACCACGGCTTGGGGCTACCAATGCCCCAGACAGTCAAAACTATAGTCGGTTGCTCAAGCAGAGCTGGAGCAGGAGAAATGACAGTTGCGCTCCATACTGTCCCACCGGTGTGCAGTTTGCCACGCCCGTAAATCACAGCTTGGGGCCACCAATACCCCAGACAGTCAACACCATAGTCGGTTGCTCAAGCAGACCTGGAGCAGGAGAGATGACAGTTAGGCTCCACACTGTACCACCGGTAAGCAGTTTGGCACGCTTGTAAACCACGGTTCGGGTTCACCAATGCCCTAGACTGTCAAAACTATAGTCGGTTGCTCAAGCAGAGCTGGAGCAGGAGAGATTATGGTTGGGCTCCACACTATCTCACCGGTGTGCAGTTTGGGACGCCCGTAAACCACGGCTTGGGGCCACGAATGCTCCAGACAGTCAACACCATAGTCGGTTGCTCAAGCAGACCTGGAGCAGGAGATATGACAGTTGGGCTCCAGACTGTCCGACAGGTGTGCAGTTTGGCACCCCCGTTAACCACGCCTTGGGGCCAACAATGCCCCAGACAGTCAACACCAAAGTCGGTTGCTCAAGCAGACATGGAGAAGGAGAGATGACAGTTGGGCTCCAAACTGTTCCATCGGTGTGTAGTTTGGCAGCCCCATAAACCACGGCTTGGGGCCACGAATGCCCCAGACAGTCAACACCATAGTCTGTTGCTCAAGTAGTTCTGGATCAGGAGAGATGACAGTTGGGCTCCACACTGTCCCACCGGTAAGCAGTTTGGCACGCCCGTTAACCACGGATCGGGGTCACCAATGTCCTAGACAGTCAACACCATAGTCGGTTGCTCAATGAGACCTGGAGCAGGAGAGATGACAGTTGGGCTCCACACTGTCCCACTCGTGTGCAAATTGACACGCCCGTAAACCACAACTCGGCGCCACCTATGCCCCAGACAGACAAATCTACAGTCGGTTGTTCAAGCAGAGCTGGAGCAGGAGAGATTATGGTTGTGCTCCACACTGTCCCACCGGTGTGCAAGTTGGGACGCCCGTAAACCACGGCTTGGGGCCACTTATGCCCCAGACAGTCAACCCCAAAGTCGGTTGCTCAAGCAGACCTGGAGCAGGAGAGATGACAGTTAGGCTCCACACTGTTCCACCGGTGTGCAGTTTGGCAGCCCCATAAATCACGGCTTGGGGCCATAAATGCCCCAGACAGTCAACACCACTGTTGGTTGCACAATCAGACCTGAAGCAGGAGAGATGACAGTTGGACTCAACACTGTCCCACCGGTGTGAGGTTTGGCAGCCCTATAAATCACGGCTTGGGGCCAACAATGCTCCAGACAATCAACACCATAGTCTGTTGCTCAAGCAGACCTGGAGCAGGAGAGATGACAGTTTGGCTCCACACTATCCCACCGGTGTGCAGTTTGGCACGCCCGTAAACCAGGGCTTGGGCCATCAATGCCCTAGACAGTCAAAAAAACAGTCGGTAGCTCAATCAGACCTGGAGTAGGAGAGATTACGGTTGGGCTCAACACCGTCCCACCGGTTTGCGGATTGGCAGCCCCATTAACCCCGGCTTGGGGCCATTAACGCTCCAGACAGTCAACACCATAGTCGGTTGCTCAAGCAGACCTGGAGCAGGAGATATGACAGTTGGGCTCCAGACTGTCCGCCAGGTGTGCAGTTTGGCACCCCCGTAATACCAAGCCTTGGGGCCAACAATGTCCCAGACAGTCATAACCATAGTCGGTTGCTTAAGTAGATCTGGACCAGGAGAGATGATAGTTGGGCTTCACACTGTCCCACCGGTGTGCAGTTTGGCACGGCCGTAAACCACGGCTTGGGGCCACCAATGCCCCAGACTGTCAACACTACAGTCGGTTGCTCAAGTAGACCTTGAGCAGGAGAGATGACAGTTCGGCTCCACACTGTCCCACCGGTGTGCAGTTTAGTATCCCCGTAAACAACGCCTGGGGCTACCAATGCCCCTAGACAGTCAACACCATAGTCGGATGCTCAAGCAGACCTGGAGTAGGAGAGATGACAGTTAGGCTCCACACTGTCCCACCAGTGTGCAGTTTGGCAGCCCCACAAACCACGGCTTGGGGCTACCAATGCCCCAGACAGTCAAAACTATATTCGGTTGCTCAAGCAGAGCTGGAGCAGGAGAAATGACAGTTGGGCTCCACACTGTCCCACCGGTGTGCAGTTTAGTATCCCCGTAAACCACGCCTTGGGGCCACCAATGTCCCAGACAGTCAACACCATAGTCGGATGCTCAAGCAGACCTGGAGTAGGAGAGATGACAGTTAGGCTCCACACTGTCCCACCAGTGTGCAGTTTGGCAGCCCCACAAACCAAGGCTTGGGGCTACCAATGCCCCAGACAGTCAAATCTATAGTCGGTTGCTCAAGCAGAGCTGGAGCAGGAGAAATGACAGTTGCGCTCCATACTGTCCCACCGGTGTGCAGTTTGCCACGCCCGTAAATCACGGCTTGGGGCCACCAATACCCCAGACAGTCAACACCATAGTCGGTTGCTCAAGCAGACCTGGAGCAGGGGAGATGACAGTTAGGCTCCACACTGTCCCACCGGTAAGCAGTTTGGCACGCTTGTAAACCACGGTTCGGGTTCACCAATACCCTAGACTGTCAAAACTATAGTCGGTTGCTCAAGCAGAGCTGGAGCAGGAGAGATTATTGTTGGGCTCCACACTATCCCACCGGTGTGCAGTTTGGGACGCCCGTAAACCACGGCTAGGGGCCACGAATGTTCCAGACAGTCAACACCATAGTCGGTTGCTCAAGCAGACCTGGAGCAGGAGAGATGACAGTTAGGCTCCACACTGTTCCACCGGTGTGCAGTTTGGCAGCCCCATAAATCACGGCTTGGGGCCATAAATGCCCCAGACAGTCAACACCACTGTTGGTTGCACAATCAGACCTGAAGCAGGAGAGATGACAGTTGGACTCAACACTGTCCCACCGGTGTGAGGTTTGGCAGCCCTATAAATCACGGCTTGGGGCCAACAATGCTCCAGACAATCAACACCATAGTCTGTTGCTCAAGCAGACCTGGAGCAGGAGAGATGACAGTTTGGCTCCACACTGTCCCACCGGTGTGCAGTTTGGCACGCCCGTAAACCACGGCTTGGGCCATCAATGCCCTAGACAGTCAAAAATACAGTCGGTAGCTCAATCAGACCTGGAGCAGGAGAGATTACGGTTGGGCTCAACACCGTCCCACCGGTTTGCGGTTTGGCAGCCCCATTAACCCCGGCTTGGGGCCATTAATGCTCCAGACAGTCAACACCATAGTTCGTTGCTCAAGCAGACCTGGAGCAGGATATATGACAGTTGGGCTCCACACTGTCCGACAGGTGTGCAGTTTGGCACCCCCGTAAACCACGCCTTGGGGCCAACAATGCCCCAGACAGTTATAACCATAGTTTGTTGCTCAAGTAGATCTGGAGCAGGAGAGATGACAGTTGGGCTTCACACGCTCCCACCGTTCTGCAGTTTTGCACGGCCGTAAACCACGGCTTGGGGCCACCAATGTCCCAGACAGTCAACACCATAGTCGGATGCTCAAGCAGACCTGGAGCAGGAGAGATGACAGTTAGGCTCCACACTGTCCCACCAGTGTGCAGTTTGGCAGCCCCACAAACCACGGCTTGGGGCTACCAATGCCCTAGACTGTCAACTCCATAGTCGGTTGCTCAATGAGACCTGGAGCAGGAGATATGACATTTGGGCTCCACACTGTCCCACCAGTGTGCAGTTTGGCAGCCCCACAAACCACGGCTTGGGGCTAACAATGCCCCAGACAGTCAAAACTATAGTCGGTTGCTCAAGCAGACCTGGAGCAGGAGAGATGACAGTTAGGCTCCACACTGTCCCACCGGTAAGCAGTTTGGCACGCCCGTAAACCACGGTTCGGGTTCACCAATGCCCTAGACTGTCAACACCATAGTCGGTTGCTCAATGAGACCTGAAGCAGGAGAGATGACATTTGGGCTCCACACTATCCCACCGGTGTGAAGTTTGGGTCGCCCGTAAACCACGGCTTGGGGCCACGAATGCTCCAGACAGTCAACACCATAGTCGGTTGCTCAAGCAGACCTGGAGCAGGAGATATGACAGTTGGGCTCCAGACTGTCCGACAGGTGTGCAGTTTGGCACCCCCGTAAACCAAGCCTTGGGTCCAACAATGTCCCAGACAGTCATAACCATAGTCGGTTGCTTAAGTAGATCTGGAGCAGGAGAGATGATAGTTGGGCTTCACACTGTCCCACCGGTGTGCAGTTTGGCACGGCCGTAAACCACGGCTTGGGGCCACCAATGCCCCAGACTGTCAAAACTACAGTCGGTTGCTCAAGTAGACCTTGAGCAGGAGAGATGACAGTTGGCTCCACACTGTCCCACCGGTGTGCAGTTTGGCAGCCCCACAAACCACGGCTTGGGGCTACCAATGCCCCAGACAGTCAAAACTATAGTAGGTTGCTCAAGCAGAGCTTTAGCAGGAGAAATGACAGTTGGGCTCCACACTGTCCCACCGGTGTGCAGTTTAGTATCCCCGTAAACCACGCCTTGGGGCCACCAATGTCCCAGACAGTCAACACCATAGTCGGATGCTCAAGCAGACCTGGAGTAGGAGAGATGACAAATAGGCTCCACACTGTCCCACCAGTGTGCAGTTTGGCAGCCCCACAAACCACGGCTTGGGGCTACCAATGCCCCAGACAGTCAAAACTATAGTCGGTTGCTCAAGCAGAGCTGGAGCAGGAGAAATGACAGTTGCGCTCCATACTGTCCCACCGGTGTGCAGTTTGCCACGCCCGTAAACCACGGCTTGGGGCCACCAATACCCCAAACAGTCAACACCATAGTCGGTTGCTCAAGCAGACCTGGAGCAGGAGAGATGACAGTTAGGCTCCACACTGTCCCACCGGTAAGCAGTTTGGCACGCTTGTAAACCACGGTTCGGGTTCACCAATGCCCTAGACTGTCAAAACTATAGTCGGTTGCTCAAGCAGAGCTGGAGCAGGAGAGATTATGGTTGGGCTCCACACTATCCCACCGGTGTGCAGTTTGGGACGCCGTAAACCACGGCTTGGGCCCACAAATGCTCCAGACAGTCAACACCATAGTCGGTTGCTCAAGCAGACCTGGAGCAGGAGATCTGACAGTTGGGCTCCAGACTGTCCCATCGGTGTGCAGTTTGGCAGCCCCATAAACCACGGCTTGGGGCCACAAATGCCCCAGACAGTCAACACCAAAGTCGGTTGCTCAAGCAGACATGGAGCAGGAGAGATGACAGTTGGGCTCCAAACTGTCCCATCGGTGTGCAGTTTGGCAGCCCCATAAACCACGGCTTGGGGCCACAAATGCCCCAGACAGTCAACACCATAGTTTGTTGCTCAAGTAGTTCTGGATCAGGAGAGATGACAGTTGGGCTCCACACTGTCCCACCGGTAAGCAGTTTGGCACGCCCGTAAACCACGGATCGGGGTCACCAATGCCCTAGACAGTCAACACCATAGTCGGTTGCTCAATGAGACCTGGAGCAGGAGAGATGACAGTTGGGCTCCACACTGTCCCACTCGTGTGCAAATTGACACGCCCGTAAACCACAACTTGGCGCCACCTGTGCCCCAGACAGTCAAAACTACAGTCGGTTGTTCAAGCAGAGCTGGAGCAGGAGAGATTATGGTTGTGCTCCACACTGTCCCACTGGTGTGCAAGTTGGTACGCCCGTAAACCAAGGCTTGGGGCCACTTATGCCCCAGACAGTCAACCCCAAAGTCGGTTGCTCAAGCAGACCTGAAGCAGGAGAGATGACAGTTAGGCTCCACACTGTTCCACCGGTGTGCAGTTTGGCAGCCCCATAAATCACGGCTTGGGGCCATAAATTCCCCAGACAGTCAACACCACTGTTGGTTGCACAATCAGACCTGAAGAAGGAGAGATGACAGTTGGACTCAACACTGTCCCACTGGTGTGAGGTTTGGCAGCCCTATAAATCACGGCTTGGGGCCAACAATGCTCCAGACAATCAACACCATAGTCTGTTGCTCAAGCAGACCTGGAGCAGGAGAGATGACAGTTTGGCTCCATACTGTCCCACCGGTGTGCAGTTTGGCACGCCCGTAAACCACGGCTTGGGCCATCAATGCCCTAGACAGTCAAAAATACAGTCGGTAGCTCAATCAGACCTGGAGCAGGAGAGATGACAGTTAGGCTCCACACTGTCCCACCGGTAAGCGGTTTGGCACGCCCGTAAACCACGGTTCGGGTTCACCAATGCCCTAGACTGTCAACACCATAGTCGGTTGCTCAATGAGACCTGAAGCAGGAGAAATGACATTTGGGCTCCACACTATCCCACCGGTGTGAAGTTTGGGACGCCCGTAAACCATGGCTTGGGGCCACCTATGCCCCAGACTGTCAAAACTATAGTCGGTTGCTCAAGCAGAGCTGGAGCAGGAGAGATTGTGGTTGGCTTCCACACTATCCCACCGGTGTGCAGTTTGGGACGCCCGTAAACCACGGCTTGGGGCCACGAATGCTCCAGACAGTCAACACCAAAGTCGGTTGCTCAAGCAGACCTGGAGCAGGAGATATGACAGTTTTGCTCCAGACTGTCCGACAGGTGTGCAGTTTGGCACCCCCGTAAACCAAGCCTTGGGGCCAACAATGTCCCAGACAGTCATAACCATAGTCCGTTGCTTAAGTAGATCTGGAGCAGGAGAGATGATAGTTGGGCTTCACACTGTCCCACCGGTCTGCAGTTTGGCACGGCCGTAAACCACGGCTTGGGGCCACCAATGCCCCAGACAGTCAACACTACAGTCGGTTGCTCAAGTAGACCTTGAGCAGGAGAGATGACAGTTGGGCTCCACACTGTCCCACCGGTGTTCAGTTTGGCAGCCCCACAAACCACGGCTTGGGGCTACCAATGCCCCAGACAGTCAAAACTATAGGCGGTTGCTCAAGCAGAGCTTTAGCAGGAGACATGACAGTTGGGCTCCACACTGTCCCACCGGTGTGCAGTTTAGTATCCCCGTAAACCACGCCTTGGGGCAACCAATGCCCCAGACAGTCAACACCATAGTCGCTTGCTCAAGCAGATTTGGAGCAGGAGAGATGACAGTTGGGCTTCACACTGTCCCACCGGTCTGCTGTTTGGCACGCCCGTAAATCACAGTTGGGGCCACCAATGCCCCAGAGAGTCAAAACTACAGTCGGTTGCTCAAGCAGACCTGGAGCAGGAGAGATTATGGTTGGGCTCCAAACTGTCCCATCGGTGTGCAGTTTGGCAGCCCCATAAACCACGGCTTGGGGCCACGAATGCCCCAGACAGTCAACACCACAGTTGGTTGCTCAATCAGACCTGAAGCAGGAGAGATGACAGTTGGGCTCCACACTGTCCCACCGGTGTGCAGTTTGGCACGCCCGTAAACCACGGATCGGGGTCACCAATGCCCTAGACAGTCAACATCATAGTCGGTTGCTCAATGAGTCCTGGAGCAGGAGAGATGACAGTTGGGCTCCACACTGTCCCACCGGTGTGTAGATTGGCACGCCCGTAAACCACGGCTTGGGGCCACCCATGCTCCAGACAATCAACAAAAAAGTCTGTTGCTCAAGCAGACCTGGATCAGGAGAGATTACAGTTTGGCTCCACACTGTCCCACCGGTGTGCAGTTTGGCACGCCCGTAAACCACGGCTTGGGGCCATCAATGCCCTAGACAGTCAAAACTACAGTCGGTAGCTCAATTAGACCTGGAGCAGGAGAGATGACAGTTGGGCTTCACACTGTCCCACCGGTCCGCAGTTTGGTACGGCCGTAAACCACGGCTTGGGGCCACCAATGTCCCAGACAGTCAACACCATATTCGGATGCTCAAGCAGACCTGGAGTAGGAGAGATGACAGTTAGGCTCCACACTGTCCCACCAGTGTGCAGTTTGGCAGCCCCACAAACCACGGCTTGGGGCTACCAATGCCCCAGACAGTCAAAACTATAGTCGGTTGCTCAAGCAGAGCTGGAGCAGGAGAAATGACAGTTGCGCTCCACACTGTCCCACCGGTGTGCAGTTTGCCACGCCCGTAAACCACGGCTTGGGGCCACCAATACCCCAGACAGTCAACACCATAGTCGGTTGCTCAAGCAGACCTGGAGCAGGAGAGATGACAGTTAGGCTCCACACTGTCCCACCGGTAAGCAGTTTGGCACGCTTGTAAACCACGGTTCGGGTTCACCAATGCCCTAGACTGTCAAAACTATAGTCGGTTGCTCAAGCAGAGCTGGAGCAGGAGAGATTATGGTTGGGCTCCACACTATCCCACCGGTGTGCAGTTTGGGACGCCTGTAAACCACGGCTTGGGGCCACGAATGCTCCAGACAGTCAACACCATAGTCGGTTGCTCAATCAGACCTGGAGCAGGATTGATGACAGTTGGGCTCCACACTGTCCCACCGGTGTGCAGTTTGGCACCCCCGTAAACCACGCCTTGGGGCCACCAATGCCCCAGACAGTCAACACCATAGTCTGTTGCTCAAGTAGTTCTGGATCAGGAGAGATGACAGTTGGGCTCCACACTGTCCCACCGGTAAGCAGTTTGGCACGCCCGTAAACCACGGATCGGGGTCACCAATGCCCTAGACAGTCAACACCATAGTCGGTTGCTCAATGAGACCTGGAGCAGGAGAGATGACAGTTTGGCTCCCCACTGTCCCACTCGTGTGCAAATTGACACGCCCGTAAACCACAACTTGGCGCCACCTATGCCCCAGACAGTCAAAACTACAGTCGGTTGTTCAAGCAGAGCTGGAGCAGGAGAGATTATGGTTGTGCTCCACACTGTCCCACCGGTGTGCAAGTTGGGACGCCCGTAAACAACGGCTTGGGGCCACTTATGCCCCAGACAGTCAACCCCAAAGTCGGTTGCTCAAGCAGACCTGGAGCAGGAGAGATGACAGTTAGGCTCCACACTGTTCGACCGGTGTGCAGTTTGGCAGCCCCATAAATCACGGCTTGGGGCCATAAATGCCCCAGACAGTCAACACCACTGTTGGTTGCACAATCAGACCTGAAGCAGGAGATATGACAGTTGGACTCAACACTGTCCCACCGGTCTAAGGTTTTGCAGCCCTATAAATCACGGCTTGGGCCAACAATGCTCCAGACAATCAACACCATAGTCTGTTGCTCAAGCAGACCTGGAGCAGGAGAGATGACAGTTTGGCTCCACACTGTCCCACCGGTGTGCAGTTTGGCACGCCCGTAAACCACGGCTTAAGCCATCAATGCCCTAGACAGTCAAAAATACAGTCGGTAGCTCAATCAGACCTGGAGCAGGAGAGATTACGGTTGGGCTCAACACCGTCCCACCGGTTTGCGGTTTGGCAGCCCCATTAACCCCGGCTTGGGGCCATTAATGCTCTAGACAGTCAACACCATAGTTCGTTGCTCAAGCAGACCTGGAGCAGGATATATGACAGTTGTGCTCCACACTGTCCGACAGGTGTGCAGTTTGGCACCCCCGTAAACCACGCCTTGGGGCCAACAATGCCCCAGACAGTCATAACCATAGTCGGTTGCTCAAGTAGATCTGGAGCAGGAGAGATGACAGTTGGGCTTCACACGGTCCCACCGGTCTGCAGTTTGGCACGGCCGTAAACCACGGCTTGGGGCCACCAATGTCCCAGACAGTCAACACCATAGTCGGATGCTCAAGCAGACCTGGAGCACGAGATATGACAGTTAGGCTCCACACTGTCCCACCAGTGTGCAGTTTGGCAGCCCCACAAACCACGGCTTGGGGCTACCAATGCCCTAGACTGTCAACACCATAGTCGGTTGCTCAATGAGACCTGGAGCAGGAGATATGACATTTGGGCTCCACACTGTCCCACCAGTGTGCAGTTTGGCAGCCCCACAAACCACGGCTTGGGGCTACCAATGCCCCAGACAGTCAAAACTATAGTCGGTTGCTCAAGCAGACCTGGAGCAGGAGAGATGACAGTTAGGCTCCACACTGTCCCACCGGTAAGCAGTATGGCACGCCCGTAAACCACGGTTCGGGTTCACCAATGCCCTAGACTGTCAACACCATAGTCGGTTGCTCAATGAGACCTGGAGCAGGAGAGATGACATTTGGGCTCCACACTATCCCACCGGTGTGAAGTTTGGGACGCCCGTAAACCATGGCTTGGGGCCACCTATGCCCCAGACTGTCAAAACTATAGTCGGTTGCTCAAGCAGAGCTGGAGCAGGAGAGATTATGGTTTGCTTCCACACTATCCCACCGGTGTGCAGTTTGGGACGCCCGTAAACCACGGCTTGGGGCCACGAATGCTCCAGACAGTCAACACCATAGTCGGTTGCTCAAGCAGACCTGGAGCAGGAGATATGACAGTTGGGCTCCAGACTCTCCGACAGGTGTGCAGTTTGGAACCCCCGTAAACCAAGCCTTGGGGCCAACAATGCCCCAGACAGTCATAACCATAGTCGGTTGCTTAAGTAGATCTGGAGCAGGAGAGATGATAGTTGGGCTTCACACTGTCCCACCGGTCTGCAGTTTGGCACGGCCGTAAAGCACGGCTTGGGGCCACCAATGCCCCAGACAGTCAACACCATAGTCGCTTTCTCAAGCAGACCTGGAGCAGGAGAGATGACAGTTGGGCTTCACACTGTCCCACCAGTGTGCAGTTCGGCAGCCCCACAAACCACGGCTTGGGGCTACCAATGCCCCAGACAGTCAAAACTATAGTCGGTTGCTCAAGCAGAGCTGGAGCAGGAGAAATGACAGTTGCGCTCCACACTGTCCCACCGGTGTGCAGTTTGCCACGCCCGTAAACCACGGCTTGAGGCCACCAATACCCCAGACAGTCAACACCATAGTCGGTTGCTCAAGCAGACCTGGAGCAGGAGAGATGACAGTTAGGCTCCACACTGTCCCACCGGTAAGCAGTTTGGCACGCTTGTAAACCACGGTTCGGGTTCACCAATGCCCTAGACTGTCAAAACTATAGTCGGTTGCTCAAGCAGAGCTGGAGCAGGAGAGATTATGGTTGGGCTCCACACTATCCCACCGGTGTGCAGTTTGGGACGCCTGTAAACCACGGCTTGGGGCCACGAATGCTCCAGACAGTCAACACCATAGTCGGTTGCTCAATCAGACCTGGAGCAGGATTGATGACAGTTGGGCTCCACACTGTCCCACCGGTGTGCAGTTTGGCACCCCCGTAAACCACGCCTTGGGGCCACCAATGCCCCAGACAGTCAACACCATAGTCTGTTGCTCAAGTAGTTCTGGATCAGGAGAGATGACAGTTGGGCTCCACACTGTCCCACCGGTAAGCAGTTTGGCACGCCCGTAAACCACGGATCGGGGTCACCAATGCCCTAGACAGTCAACACCATAGTCGGTTTCTCAATGAGACCTGGAGCAGGAGAGATGACAGTTGGGCTCCACACTGTCCCACTCGTGTGCAAATTGACACGCCCGTAAACCACAACTTGGCGCCACCTATGCCCCAGACAGTCAAAACTACAGTCGGTTGTTCAAGCAGAGCTGGAGCAGGAGAGATTATGGTTGTGCTCCACACTGTCCCACCGGTGTGCAAGTTGGGACGCCCGTAAACCACGGCTTGGGGCCACTTATGCCCCAGACAGTCAACCCCAAAGTCGGTTGCTCAAGCAGACCTGGAGGAGGAGAGATGACAGTTAGGCTCCACACTGTTCGACCGGTGTGCAGTTTGGCAGCCCCATAAATCACGGCTTGGGGCCATAAATGCCCCAGACAGTCAACACCACTGTTGGTTGCACAATCAGACCTGAAGCAGGAGAGATGACAGTTGGACTCAACACTGTCCCACCGGTGTAAGGTTTGGCAGCCCTATAAATCACGGCTTGGGGCCAACAATGCTCCAGACAATCAACACCATAGTCTGTTGCTCAAGCAGACCTGGAGCAGGAGAGATGACAATTTGGCTCCACACTGTCCCACCGGTGTGCAGTTTGTCACGCCCGTAAACCACGGCTTGGGCCATCAATGCCCTAGACAGTCAAAAATACAGTCGGTAGCTCAATCAGACCTGGGGAAGGAGAGATTACGGTTGGGCTCAACACCGTCCCACCGGTTTGCGGTTTGGCAGCCCCATTAACCCCGGCTTGGGGCCATTAATGCTCCAGACAGTCAACACCATAGTTCGTTGCTCAAGCAGACCTGGAGCAGAATATATGACAGTTTTGCTTCAGACTGTCCGACAGGTGTGCAGTTTGGCACCCCCGTAAACCAAGCCTTGGGGCCAACAATGTCCCAGACAGTCATAACCATAGTCCGTTGCTTAAGTAGATCTGGAGCAGGAGAGATGATAGTTGGGCTTCACACTGTCCCACCGGTCTGCAGTTTGGCACGGCCGTAAACCACGGCTTGGGGCCACCAATGCCCCAGACAGTCAACACTACAGTCGGTTGCTCAAGTAGACCTTGAGCAGGAGAGATGACAGTTGGGCTCCACACTGTCCCACTGGTGTTCAGTTTGGCAGCCCCACAAACCACGGCTTGGGGCTACCAATGCCCCAGACAGTCAAAACTATAGGCGGTTGCTCAAGCAGAGCTTTAGCAGGAGACATGACAGTTGGGCTCCACACTGTCCCACCGGTGTGCAGTTTAGTATCCCCGTAAACCACGCCTTGGGGCAACCAATGCCCCAGACAGTCAACACCATAGTCGCTTGCTCAAGCAGATCTGGAGCAGGAGAGATGACAGTTGGGCTTCACACTGTCCCACCGGTCTGCTGTTTGGCACGCCCGTAAATCACGGTTTGGGGCCACCAATGCCCCAGAGAGTCAAAACTACAGTCGGTTGCTCAAGCAGACCTGGAGCAGGAGAGATTATGGTTGGGCTCCAAACTGTCCCATCGGTGTGCAGTTTGGCAGCCCCATAAACCACGGTTTGGGGCCACGAATGCCCCAGACAGTCAACACCACAGTTGGTTGCTCAATCAGACCTGAAGCAGGAGAGATGACAGTTGGGCTCCACACTGTCCCACCGGTGTGCAGTTTGGCACGCCCGTAAACCACGGATCGGGGTCACCAATGCCCTAGACAGTCAACATCATAGTCGGTTGCTCAATAAGTCCTGGAGCAGGAGAGATGACAGTTGGGCTCCACACTGTCCCACCGGTGTGTAGATTGGCACGCCCGTAAACCACGGCTTGGGGCCACCAATGCTCCAGACAATCAACACAATAGTCTGTTGCTCAAGCAGACCTGGATCAGGAGAGATTACAGTTTGGCTCCACACTGTCCCACCGGTGTGCAGTTTGGCACGCCCGTAAACCACGGCTTGGGGCCATCAATGCCCTAGACAGTCAAAACTACAGTCGGTAGCTCAATTAGACCTGGAGCAGGAGAGATGACAGTTGGGCTTCACACTGTCCCACCGGTCTGCAGTTTGGCACGGCCGTAAACCACGGCTTGGGGCCACCAATGTCCCAGACAGTCAACACCATATTCGGATGCTCAAGCAGACCTGGAGTAGGAGAGATGACAGTTAGGCTCCACACTGTCCCACCAGTGTGCAGTTTGGCAGCCCCACAAACCACGGCTTGGGGCTACCAATGCCCCAGACAGTCAAAACTATAGTCGGTTGCTCAAGCAGAGCTTGAGCAGGAGAAATGACAGTTGCGCTCCACACTGTCCCACCGGTGTGCAGTTTGCCACGCCCGTAAACCACGGCTTGGGGCCACCAATACCCCAGACAGTCAACACCATAGTCGGTTGCTCAAGCAGACCTGGAGCAGGAGAGATGACAGTTAGGCTCCACACTGTCCCACCGGTAAGCAGTTTGGCACGCTTGTAAACCACGGTTCGGGTTCACCAATGCCCTAGACTGTCAAAACTATAGTCGGTTGCTCAAGCAGAGCTGGAGCAGGAGAGATTATGGTTGGGCTCCACACTATCCCACCGGTGTGCAGTTTGGGACGCCTGTAAACCACGGCTTGGGGCCACGAATGCTCCAGACAGTCAACACCATAGTCGGTTGCTCAATCAGACCTGGAGCAGGATTGATGACAGTTGGGCTCCACACTGTCCCACCGGTGTGCAGTTTGGCACCCCCGTAAACCACGCCTTGGGGCCACCAATGCCCCAGACAGTCAACACCATAGTCTGTTGCTCAAGTAGTTCTGGATCAGGAGAGATGACAGTTGGGCTCCACACTGTCCCACCGGTAAGCAGTTTGGCACGCCCGTAAACCACGGATCGGGGTCACCAATGCCCTAGACAGTCAAAAATACAGTCGGTAGCTCAATCAGACCTGGGGAAGGAGAGATTACGGTTGGGCTCAACACCGTCCCACCGGTTTGCGGTTTGGCAGCCCCATTAACCCCGGCTTGGGGCCATTAATGCTCCAGACAGTCAACACCATAGTTCGTTGCTCAAGCAGACCTGGAGCAGAATATATGACAGTTTTGCTCCAGACTGTCCGACAGGTGTGCAGTTTGGCACCCCCGTAAACCAAGCCTTGGGGCCAACAATGTCCCAGACAGTCATAACCATAGTCCGTTGCTTAAGTAGATCTGGAGCAGGAGAGATGATAGTTGGGCTTCACACTGTCCCACCGGTCTGCAGTTTGGCACGGCCGTAAACCACGGCTTGGGGCCACCAATGCCCCAGACAGTCAACACTACAGTCGGTTGCTCAAGTAGACCTTGAGCAGGAGAGATGACAGTTGGGCTCCACACTGTCCCACTGGTGTTCAGTTTGGCAGCCCCACAAACCACGGCTTGGGGCTACCAATGCCCCAGACAGTCAAAACTATAGGCGGTTGCTCAAGCAGAGCTTTAGCAGGAGACATGACAGTTGGGCTCCACACTGTCCCACCGGTGTGCAGTTTAGTATCCCCGTAAACCACGCCTTGGGGCAACCAATGCCCCAGACAGTCAACACCATAGTCGCTTGCTCAAGCAGATCTGGAGCAGGAGAGATGACAGTTGGGCTTCACACTGTCCCACCGGTCTGCTGTTTGGCACGCCCGTAAATCACGGTTTGGGGCCACCAATGCCCCAGAGAGTCAAAACTACAGTCGGTTGCTCAAGCAGACCTGGAGCAGGAGAGATTATGGTTGGGCTCCAAACTGTCCCATCGGTGTGCAGTTTGGCAGCCCCATAAACCACGGCTTGGGGCCACGAATGCCCCAGACAGTCAACACCACAGTTGGTTGCTCAATCAGACCTGAAGCAGGAGAGATGACAGTTGGGCTCCACACTGTCCCACCGGTGTGCAGTTTGGCACGCCCGTAAACCACGGATCGGGGTCACCAATGCCCTAGACAGTCAACATCATAGTCGGTTGCTCAATAAGTCCTGGAGCAGGAGAGATGACAGTTGGGCTCCACACTGTCCCACCGGTGTGTAGATTGGCACGCCCGTAAACCACGGCTTGGGGCCACCAATGCTCCAGACAATCAACACAATAGTCTGTTGCTCAAGCAAACCTGGATCAGGAGAGATTACAGTTTGGCTCCACACTGTCCCACCGGTGTGCAGTTTGGCACGCCCGTAAACCACGGCTTGGGGCCATCAATGCCCTAGACAGTCAAAACTACAGTCGGTAGCTCAATTAGACCTGGAGCAGGAGAGATGACAGTTGGGCTTCACACTGTCCCACCGGTCTGCAGTTTGGCACGGCCGTAAACCACGGCTTGGGGCCACCAATGTCCCAGACAGTCAACACCATATTCGGATGCTCAAGCAGACCTGGAGTAGGAGAGATGACAGTTAGGCTCCACACTGTCCCACCAGTGTGCAGTTTGGCAGCCCCACAAACCACGGCTTGGGGCTACCAATGCCCCAGACAGTGAAAACTATAGTCGGTTGCTCAAGCAGAGCTGGAGCAGGAGAAATGACAGTTGCGCTCCACACTGTCCCACCGGTGTGCAGTTTGCCACGCCCGTAAACCACGGCTTGGGGCCACCAATACCCCAGACAGTCAACACCATAGTCGGTTGCTCAAGCAGACCTGGAGCAGGAGAGATGACAGTTTGGCTCCACACTGTCCCACCGGTAAGCAGTTTGGCACGCTTGTAAAACACGGTTCGGGTTCACCAATGCCCTAGACTGTCAAAACTATAGTCGGTTGCTCAAGCAGAGCTGGAGCAGGAGAGATTATGGTTGGGCTCCACACTATCCCCCCGGTGTGCAGTTTGGGACGCCTGTAAACCACGGCTTGGGGCCACGAATGCTCCAGACAGTCAACACCATAGTCTGTTGCTCAAGTAGTTCTGGATCAGGAGAGATGACAGTTGGGCTCCACACTGTCCCACCGGTAAGCAGTTTGGCACGCCCGTAAACCACGGATCGGGGTCACCAATGCCCTAGACAGTCAACACCATAGTCGGTTGCTCAATGAGAACTGGAGCAGGAGAGATGACAGTTGGGCTCCACACTGTCCCACTCGTGTGCAAATTGACACGCCCGTAAACCACAACTTGGCGCCACCTATGCCCCAGACAGTCAAAACTACAGTCGGTTGTTCAAGCAGAGCTGGAGCAGGAGAGATTATGGTTGTGCTCCACACTGTCCCACCGGTGTGCAAGTTGGGACTCCCGTAAACCACGGCTTGGGGCCACTTATGCCCCAGACAGTCAACCCCAAAGTCGGTTGCTCAAGCAGACCTGGAGCAGGAGAGATGACAGTTAGGCTCCACACTGTTCGACCGGTGTGCAGTTTGGCAGCCCCATAAATCACGGCTTGGGGCCATAAATGCCCCAGACAGTCAACACCACTGTTGGTTGCACAATCAGACCTGAAGCAGGAGAGATGACAGTTGGACTCAACACTGTCCCACCGGTGTAAGGTTTTGCAGCCCTATAAATCACGGCTTGGGGCCAACAATGCTCCAGACAATCAACACCATAGTCTGTTGCTCAAGCAGACCTGGAGCAGGAGAGATGACAGTTTGGCTCCACACTGTCCCACCGGTGTGCAGTTTGGCACGCCCGTAAACCACGGCTTAAGCCATCAATGCCCTAGACAGTCAAAAATACAGTCGGTAGCTCAATCAGACCTGGAGCAGGAGAGATTACGGTTGGGCTCAACACCGTCCTACCGGTTTGCGGTTTGGCAGCCCCATTAACCCCGGCTTGGGGCCATTAATGCTCCAGACAGTCAACACCATAGTTCGTTGCTCAAGCAGACCTGGAGCAGGATATATGACAGTTGTGCTCCACACTGTCCGACAGGTGTGCAGTTTGGCACCCCCGTAAACCACGCCTTGGGGCCAACAATGCCCCAGACAGTCATAACCATAGTCGGTTGCTCAAGTAGATCTGGAGCAGGAGAGATGACAGTTAGGCTCCACACTGTCCCACCAGTGTGCAGTTTGGCAGCCCCACAAACCACGGCTTGGGGCTACCAATGCCCTAGACTGTCAACACCATAGTCGGTTGCTCAATGAGACCTGGAGCAGGAGATATGACATTTGGGCTCCACACTGTCCCACCAGTGTGCAGTTTGGCAGCCCCACAAACCACGGCTTGGGGCTACCAATGCCCCAGACAGTCAAAACTATAGTCGGTTGCTCAAGCAGACCTGGAGCAGGAGAGATGACAGTTAGGCTCCACACTATCCCACCGGTAAGCAGTTTGGCACGCCCGTAAACCACGGTTCGGGTTCACCAATGCCCTAGACTGTCAACACCATAGTCGGTTGCTCAATGAGACCTGGAGCAGGAGAGATGACATTTGGGCTCCACACTATCCCACCGGTGTGAAGTTTGGGACGCCCGTAAACCATGGCTTGGGGCCACCTATGCCCCAGACTGTCAAAACTATAGTCGGTTGCTCAAGCAGAGCTGGAGCAGGAGAGATTATGGTTTGCTTCCACACTATCCCACCGGTGTGCAGTTTGGGACGCCCGTAAACCACGGCTTGGGCCACGAATGCTCCAGACAGTCAACACCATAGTCGGTTGCTCAAACAGACCTGGAGCAGGAGATATGACAGTTGGGCTCCAGACTCTCCGACAGGTGTGCAGTTTGGAACCCCCGTAAACCAAGCCTTGGGGCCAACAATGCCCCAGACAGTCATAACCATAGTCGGTTGCTTAAGTAGATCTGGAGCAGGAGAGATGATAGTTGGGCTTCACACTGTCCCACCGGTCTGCAGTTTGGCACGGCCGTAAAGCACGGCTTGGGGCCACCAATGCCCCAGACAGTCAACACCATAGTCGCTTTCTCAAGCAGACCTGGAGCAGGAGAGATGACAGTTGGGCTTCAAACTGTCCTACCAGTGTGCAGTTCGGCAGCCCCACAAACCACGGCTTGGGGCTACCAATGCCCCAGACAGTCAAAACTATAGTCGGTTGCTCAAGCAGAGCTGGAGCAGGAGAAATGACAGTTGCGCTCCACACTGTCCCACCGGTGTGCAGTTTGGCACCCCCGTAAACCACGCCTTGGGGCCACCAATGCCCCAGACAGTCAACACCATAGTCTGTTGCTCAAGTAGTTCTGGATCAGGAGAGATGACAGTTGGGCTCCACACTGTCCCACCGGTAAGCAGTTTGGCACGCCCGTAAACCACGGATCGGGGTCACCAATGCCCTAGACAGTCAACACCATAGTCGGTTGCTCAATGAGACCTGGAGCAGGAGAGATGACAGTTGGGCTCCACACTGTCCCACTCGTGTGCAAATTGACACGCCCGTAAACCACAACTTGGCGCCACCTATGCCCCAGACAGTCAAAACTACAGTCGGTTGTTCAAGCAGAGCTGGAGCAGGAGAGATTATGGTTGTGCTCCTCACTGTCCCACCGGTGTGCAAGTTGGGACGCCCGTAAACCACGGCTTGGGGCCACTTATGCCCCAGACAGTCAACCCCAAAGTCGGTTGCTCAAGCAGACCTGGAGCAGGAGAGATGACAGTTAGGCTCCACACTGTTCGACCGGTGTGCGGTTTGGCAGCCCCATAAATCACGGCTTGGGGCCATAAATGCCCCAGACAGTCAACACCACTGTTGGTTGCACAATCAGACCTGAAGCAGGAGAGATGACAGTTGGACTCAACACTGTCCCACCGGTGTAAGGTTTGGCAGCCCTATAAATCACGGCTTGGGGCCAACAATGCTCCAGACAATCAACACCATAGTCTGTTGCTCAAGCAGACCTGGAGCAGTAGAGATGACAATTTGGCTCCACACTGTCCCACCGGTGTGCAGTTTGGCACGCCCGTAAACCACGGCTTGGGCCATCAATGCCCTAGACAGTCAAAAATACAGTCGGTAGTTCAATCAGACCTGGGGAAGGAGAGATTACGGTTGGGCTCAACACCGTCCCACCGGTTTGCGGTTTGGCAGCCCCATTAACCCCGGCTTGGGGCCATTAATGCTCCAGACAGTCAACACCATAGTTCGTTGCTCAAGCAGACCTGGAGCAGAATATATGACAGTTGTGCTCCACACTGTCCGACAGGTGTGCAGTTTGGCACCCCCGTAAACCACGCCTTGGGGCCAACAATGCCCCAGACAGTCAAAACTATAGTCGGTTGCTCAAGCAGACCTGGAGCAGGAGAGATGACATTTGGGCTTCACACGGTCCCACCGGTCTGCAGTTTGGCACGGCCGTAAACCACGGCTTGGGGCCACCAATGTCCCAGACAGTCAACACCATAGTCGGATGCTCAAGCCGACCTGGAGCAGGAGAGATGACAGTTAGGCTCCACACTGTCCCACCAGTGTGCAGTTTGGCAGCCCCACAAACCACGGTTCGGGTTCACCAATGCCCTAGACTGTCAACACCATAGTCGGTTGCTCAATGAGACCTGGAGCAGGAGAGATGACATTTGGGCTCCACACTGTCCCACCAGTGTGCAGTTTGGCAGCCCCACAAACCACGGCTTGGGGCTACCAATGCCCCAGACAGTCAAAACTATAGTCGGTTGCTCAAGCAGACCTGGAGCAGGAGAGATGACAGTTGGGCTTCACACGGTCCCACCGGTCTGCAGTTTGGCACGGCCGTAAACCACGGCTTGGGCCCACCAATGTCCCAGACAGTCAACACCATAGTCGGATGCTCAAGCCGACCTGGAGCAGGAGAGATGACAGTTAGGCTCCACACTGTCCCACCAGTGTGCAGTTTGGCAGCCCCACAAACCACGGTTCGGGTTCACCAATGCCCTAGACTGTCAACACCATAGTAGGTTGCTCAATGAGACCTGGAGCAGGAGAGATGACATTTGGGCTCCACACTATCCCACCGGTGTGAAGTTTGGGACGCCCGTAAACCATGGCTTGGGGCCACCTATGCCCCAGACTGTCAAAACTATAGTCGGTTGCTCAAGCAGAGCTGGAGCAGGAGAGATTATGGTTGGCTTCCACACTATCCCACCGGTGTGCAGTTTGGGACGCCCGTAAACCACGGCTTGGGGCCACGAATGCTCCAGACAGTCAACACCATAGTCGGTTGCTCAAGCAGACCTGGAGCAGGAGATATGACAGTTGGGCTCCAGACTCTCCGACAGGTGTGCAGTTTGGCACCCCCGTAAACCAAGCCTTGGGGCCAACAATGCCCCAGACAGTCATAACCATAGTTGGTTGCTTAAGTAGATCTGGAGCAGAAGAGATGATAGTTGGGCTTCACACTGTCCCACCGGCCTGCAGTTTGGCACGGCCGTAAAGCACGGCTTGGGGCCACCAATGCCCCAGACAGTCAACACCATAGTCGCTTGCTCAAGCAGACCTGGAGCAGGAGAGATGACAGTTGGGTTCACACTGTCCCACCGGTGTGCAGTTTGGCAGCCCCATAAACCACGGCTTGGGGAAACGAATGCCCCAGACAGTCAACAACACAGTTGGTTGCTCAATCAGACCTGAAACAGGAGAGATGACAGTTGGGCTCCACACTGTCCCACCGGTAAGAAGTTTGGCACGCCCGTAAACCACGGCTTGGGGCCACCAATGCTCCAGACAATCAACACAATAGTCTGTTGCTCAAGCAGACCTGGAGCAGGAGAGATTACAGTTTGGCTCCACACTGTCCCACCGGTGTGCAGTTTGGCACCCCGCAAACCACGGTTTGGGGCCATCAATGCCCTAGACAGTCAAAACTACAGGCGGTAGCTCAATCAGACCTGGAGCAGGAGAGATTACGGTTGGGCTCAACACCGTCCAACCGGTAAGCGGGTTGGCAGCCCCATTAACCCCGGCTTGGGGCCATTAATGCTCCAGACAGTCAACGCCATA
The DNA here is from genome assembly GCA_963675035.1 of Allygus modestus. NCBI lineage: Eukaryota > Metazoa > Arthropoda > Insecta > Hemiptera > Cicadellidae > Allygus > Allygus modestus. The sequence continues at coordinate 355,377,532 of OY776112.1, forward strand.
GTTCGTTGCTCAAGCAGACCTGGTGCAGGATATATGACAGTTGGGCTCCACACTGTCCGACAGGTTTGCAGTTTGGCACCCCCGTAAACCACGCCTTGGGGCCAACAATGCCCCAGACAGTCATAACCATAGTCGGTTGCTCAAGTAGATCTGGAGCAGGAGAGATGACAGTTGGGCTTCACACTGTCCCACCGGTCTGCAGTTTGGCACGGCCGTAAACACCGGCTTGGGGCCACCAATGTCCCATACAGTCAACAACATAGTCGGATGCTCAAGCAGACCTGGAGTAGGAGAGATGACAGTTAGGCTCCACACTGTCCCACCAGTGTGCAGTTTGGCAGCCCCACAAACCACGGCTTGGGGCTACCAATGCCCCAGACAGTCAAAACTATAGTCGGTTGCTCAAGCAGAGCTGGAGCAGGAGAAATGACAGTTGCGCTCCACACTGTCCCACCGGTGTGCAGTTTGCCATGCCCGTAAACCACGGCTTGGGGCCACCAATACCCCAGACAGTCAACACCATAGTCGGTTGCTCAAGCAGACCTGGAGCAGGAGAGATGACAGTTAGGCTCCACACTGTCCCACCGGTAAGCAGTTTGGCACGCTTGTAAACCACGGTTCGGGTTCACCAATGCCCTAGACTGTCAAAACTATAGTCGGTTGCTCAAGCAGAGCTGGAGCAGGAGAGATTATGGTTGGGCTCCACACTATCCCACCGGTGTGAAGTTTGGGACGCCCGTAAACCATGGCTTGGGGCCACCTATGCCCCAGACTGTCAAAACTATAGTCGGTTGCTCAAGCAGAGCTGGAGCAGGAGAGATTATGGTTGGCTTCCACACTATCCCACAGGTGTGCAGTTTGGGACGCCCGTAAACCACGGCTTGGGGCCACCAATACCCCAGACAGTCAACACCACAGTTGGTTGCTCAATCAGACCTGAACCAGGAGAGATGACAGTTGGGCTCCACACTGTCCCACCGGTAAGCAGTTTGGCACGCCCGTAAACCACGGCTTGGGGCCACCAATGCTCCAGACAATCAACACAATAGTCTGTTGCTCAAGCAGACCTGGAGCAGGAGAGATTACAGTTTGGCTCCACACTGTCCCACCGGTGTGCAGTTTGGCACGCCCGTAAACCACGGCTTGGGGCCATCAATGCCCTAGACAGTCAAAACTACAGTCAGTAGCTCAATCAGACCTGGAGCAGGAGAGATTACGGTTGGGCTCAACACCGTCCCACCGGTTTGCGGTTTGGCAGCACCATTAACCCCGGCTTGGGGCCATTAATGCTCCAGACAGTCAACACCATAGTTCGTTGCTCAAGCAGACCTGGAGCAGGAGATATGACAGTTGGGCTCCAGACTCTCCGACAGGTGTGCAGTTTGGAACCCCCGTAAACCAAGCCTTGGGGCCAACAATGCCCCAGACAGTCATAACCATAGTCGGTTGCTTAAGTAGATCTGGAGCAGGAGAGATGATAGTTGGGCTTCACACTGCCCCACCGGTCTGCAGTTTGGCACGGCCGTAAAGCACGGCTTGGGGCCACCAATGCCCCAGACAGTCAACACCATAGTCGCTTTCTCAAGCAGACCTGGAGCAGGAGAGATGACAGTTGGGCTTCAAACTGTCCGACCAGTGTGCAGTTCGGCAGCCCCACAAACCACGGCTTGGGGCTACCAATGCCCCAGACAGTCAAAACTATAGTCGGTTGCTCAAGCAGAGCTGGAGCAGGAGAAATGACAGTTGCGCTCCACACTGTCCCACCGGTGTACAGTTTGCCACGCCCGTAAACCACGGCTTGGGGCCACCAATACCCCAGACAGTCAACACCATAGTCGGTTGCTCAAGCAGACCTGGAGCAGGAGAGATGACAGTTAGGCTCCACACTGTCCCACCGGTAAGCAGTTTGGCACGCTTGTAAACCACGGTTCGGGTTCACCAATGCCCTAGACTGTCAAAACTATAGTCGGTTGCTCAAGCAGAGCTGGAGCAGGAGAGATTATGGTTGGGCTCCACACTATCCCACCGGTGTGCAGTTTGGGACGCCTGTAAACCACGGCTTGGGGCCACGAATGCTCCAGACAGTCAACACCATAGTCGGTTGCTCAATCAGACCTGGAGCAGGATTGATGACAGTTGGGCTCCACACTGTCCCACCGGTGTGCAGTTTGGCACCCCCGTAAACCACGCCTTGGGGCCACCAATGCCTCAGACAGTCAACACCATAGTCTGTTGCTCAAGTAGTTCTGGATCAGGAGAGATGACAGTTGGGCTCCACACTGTCCCACCGGTAAGCAGTTTGGCACGCCCGTAAACCACGGATCGGGGTCACCAATGCCCTAGACAGTCAACACCATAGTCGGTTGCTCAATGAGACCTGGAGCAGGAGAGATGACAGTTGGGCTCCACACTGTCCCACTCGTGTGCAAATTGACACGCCCGTAAACCACAACTTGGCGCCACCTATGCCCCAGACAGTCAAAACTACAGTCGGTTGTTCAAGCAGAGCTGGAGCAGGAGAGATTATGGTTGTGCTCCACACTGTCCCACCGGTGTGCAAGTTGGGACGCCCGTAAACCACGGCTTGGGGCCACTTATGCCCCAGACAGTCAACCCCAAAGTCGGTTGCTCAAGCAGACCTGGAGCAGGAGAGATGACAGTTAGGCTCCACACTGTTCGACCGGTGTGCAGTTTGGCAGCCCCATAAATCACGGCTTGGGGCCATAAATGCCCCAGACAGTCAACACCACTGTTGGTTGCACAATCAGACCTGAAGCAGGAGAGATGACAGTTGGACTCAACACTGTCCCACCGGTGTAAGGTTTGGCAGCCCTATAAATCACGGCTTGGGGCCAACAATGCTCCAGACAATCAACACCATAGTTCGTTGCTCAAGCAGACCTGGAGCAGAATATATGACAGTTGTGCTCCACACTGTCCGACAGGTGTGCAGTTTGGCACCCCCATAAACCACGCCTTGGGGCCAACAATGCCCCAGACAGTCATAACCATAGTCGGTTGCTCAAGTAGATCTGAAGCAGGAGAGATGACAGTTGGGCTTCACACGGTCCCACCGGTCTGCAGTTTGGCATGGCCGTAAACCACGGCTTGGGGCCACCAATGTCCCAGACAGTCAACACCATAGCCGGATGCTCAAGCCGACCTGGAGCAGGAGAGATGACAGTTAGGCTCCACACTGTCCCACCAGTGTGCAGTTTGGCAGCCCCACAAACCACGGCTTGGGGCTACCAATGCCCTAGACTGTCAACACCATAGTCGGTTGCTCAATGAGACCTGGAACAGGAGATATGACATTTGGGCTCCACACTGTCCCACCAGTGTGCAGTTTGGCAGCCCCACAAACCACGGCTTGGGGCTACCAATGCCCCAGACAGTCAAAACTATAGTCGGTTGCTCAAGCAGACCTGGAGCAGGAGAGATGACAGTTAGGCTCCACACTGTCCCACCGGTAAGCAGTTTGGCACGCCCGTAAACCACGGTTCGGGTACACCAATGCCCTAGACTGTCAACACCATAGTCGGTTGCTCAATGAGACCTGGAGCAGGAGAGATGACATTTGGGCTCCACACTATCCCACCGGTGTGAAGTTTGGGACGCCCGTAAACCATGGCTTGGGGCCACCTATGCCCCAGACTGTCAAAACTATAGTCGGTTACTCAAGCAGAGCTGGAGCAGGAGAGATTATGGTTGGCTTCCACACTATCCCACCGGTGTGCAGTTTGGGACGCCCGTAAACCACGGCTTGGGGCCACGAATGCTCCAGACAGTCAACACCATAGTCGGTTGCTCAAGCAGACCTGGAGCAGGAGATATGACAGTTGGGCTCCAGACTCTCCGACAGGTGTGCAGTTTGGCACCCCCGTAAACCAAGCCTTGGGGCCAACAATGCCCCAGACAGTCATAACCATAGTTGGTTGCTTAAGTAGATCTGGAGCAGGAGAGATGATAGTTGGGCTTCACACTGTCCCACCGGCCTGCAGTTTGGCACGGCCGTAAAGCACGGCTTGGGGCCACCAATGCCCCAGACAGTCAACACCATAGTCGCTTGCTCAAGCAGACCTGGAGCAGGAGAGATGACAGTTGGGCTTCACACTGTCCCACCGGTGTGCAGTTTGGCAGCCCCATAAACCACGGCTTGGGGAAACGAATGCCCCAGACAGTCAACAACACAGTTGGTTGCTCAATCAGACCTGAAGCAGGAGAGATGACAGTTGGGCTCCACACTGTCCCACCGGTAAGCGGTTTGGCACGCCCGTAAACCACGGCTTGGGGCCACCAATGCTCCAGACAATCAACACAATAGTCTGTTGCTCAAGCAGACCTGGAGCAGGAGAGATTACAGTTTGGCTCCACACTGTCCCACCGGTGTGCAGTTTGGCAGCCCGTAAACCACGGTTTGGGGCCATCAATGCCCTAGACAGTCAAAACTACAGGCGGTAGCTCAATCAGACCTAGAGCAGGAGAGATTACGGTTGGGCTCAACACCGTCCAACCGGTAAGCGGGTTGGCAGCCCCATTAACCCCGGCTTGGGGCCATTAATGCTCCAGACAGTCAACGCCATAGTTCGTTGCTCAAGCAGACCTGGTGCAGGATATATGACAGTTGGGCTCCACACTGTCCGACAGGTGTGCAGTTTGGCACCCCCGTAAACCACGCCTTGGGGCCAACAATGCCCCAGACAGTCATAACCATAGTCGGTTGCTCAAGTAGATCTGGAGCAGGAGAGATGACAGTTGGGCTTCACACTGTCCCACCGGTCTGCAGTTTGGCACGGCCGTAAACACCGGCTTGGGGCCACCAATGTCCCATACAGTCAACAACATAGTCGGATGCTCAAGCAGACCTGGAGTAGGAGAGATGACAGTTAGGCTCCACACTGTCCCACCAGTGTGCAGTTTGGCAGCCCCACAAACCACGGCTTGGGGCTACCAATGCCCCAGACAGTCAAAACTATAGTCGGTTGCTCAAGCAGAGCTGGAGCAGGAGAAATGACAGTTGCGCTCCACACTGTCCCACCGGTGTGCAGTTTGCCATGCCCGTAAACCACGGCTTGGGGCCACCAATACCCCAGACAGTCAACACCATAGTCGGTTGCTCAAGCAGACCTGGAGCAGGAGAGATGACAGTTAGGCTCCACACTGTCCCACCGGTAAGCAGTTTGGCACGCTTGTAAACCACGGTTCGGGTTCACCAATGCCCTAGACTGTCAAAACTATAGTCGGTTGCTCAAGCAGAGCTGGAGCAGGAGAGATTATGGTTGGGCTCCACACTATCCCACCGGTGTGAAGTTTGGGACGCCCGTAAACCATGGCTTGGGGCCACCTATGCCCCAGACTGTCAAAACTATAGTCGGTTGCTCAAGCAGAGCTGGAGCAGGAGAGATTATGGTTGGCTTCCACACTATCCCACAGGTGTGCAGTTTGGGACGCCCGTAAACCACGGCTTGGGGCCACCAATACCCCAGACAGTCAACACCACAGTTGGTTGCTCAATCAGACCTGAACCAGGAGAGATGACAGTTGGGCTCCACACTGTCCCACCGGTAAGCAGTTTGGCACGCCCGTAAACCACGGCTTGGGGCCACCAATGCTCCAGACAATCAACACAATAGTCTGTTGCTCAAGCAGACCTGGAGCAGGAGAGATTACAGTTTGGCTCCACACTGTCCCACCGGTGTGCAGTTTGGCACGCCCGTAAACCACGGCTTGGGGCCATCAATGCCCTAGACAGTCAAAACTACAGTCGGTAGCTCAATCAGACCTGGAGCAGGAGAGATTACGGTTGGGCTCAACACCGTCCCACCGGTTTGCGGTTTGGCAGCCCCATTAACCCCGGCTTGGGGCCATTAATGCTCCAGACAGTCAACACCATAGTTCGTTGCTCAAGCAGACCTGGAGCAGGATATATGACAGTTGTGCTCCACACTGTCCGACAGGTGTGCAGTTTGGCACCCCCGTAAACCACGCCTTGGGGCCAACAATGCCCCAGACAGTCATAACCATAGTCGGTTGCTCAAGTAGATCTGGAGCAGGAGAGATGACAGTTGGGCTTCACACGGTCCCACCGGTCTGCAGTTTGGCACGGCCGTAAACCACGGCTTGGGGCCACCAATGTCCCAGACAGTCAACACCATAGTCGGATGGTCAAGCAGACCTGGAGCAGGAGAGATGACAGTTAGGCTCCACACTGTCCCACCAGTGTGCAGTTTGGCAGCCCCACAAACCACGGCTTGGGGCTACCAATGCCCTAGACTGTCAACACCATAGTCGGTTGCTCAATGAGACCTGGAGCAGGAGATATGACATTTGGGCTCTACACTGTCCCACCAGTGTGCAGTTTGGCAGCCCCACAAACCACGGCTTGGGGCTACCAATGCCCCAGACAGTCAAAACTATAGTCGGTTGCTCAAGCAGACCTGGAGCAGGAGAGATGACAGTTAGGCTCCACACTGTCCCACCAGTGTGCAGTTTGGCAGCCCCACAAACCACGGCTTGGGGCTACCAATGCCCCAGACAGTCAAAACTATAGTCGGTTGCTCAAGCAGAGCTGGAGCAGGAGAAATGACAGTTGCGCTCCACACTGTCCCACCGGTGTGCAGTTTGCCACGCCCGTAAACCACGGCTTGGGGCCACCAATACCCCAGACAGTCAACACCATAGTCGGTTGCTCAAGCAGACCTGGAGCAGGAGAGATGACAGTTAGGCTCCACACTGTCCCACCGGTAAGCAGTTTGGCACGCTTGTAAACCACGGTTCGGGTTCACCAATGCCCTAGACTGTCAAAACTATAGTCGGTTGCTCAAGCAGAGCTGGAGCAGGAGAGATTATGGTTGGGCTCCACACTATCCCACCGGTGTGCAGTTTGGGACGCCTGTAAACCACGGCTTGGGGCCACGAATGCTCCAGACAGTCAACACCATAGTCGGTTGCTCAATCAGACCTAGAGCAGGATTGATGACAGTTGGGCTCCACACTGTCCCACCGGTGTGCAGTTTGGCACCCCCGTAAACCACGCCTTGGGGCCACCAATGCCCCAGACAGTCAACACCATAGTCTGTTGCTCAAGTAGTTCTGGATCAGGAGAGATGACAGTTGGGCTCCACACTGTCCCACCGGTAAGCTGTTTGGCACGCCCGTAAACCACGGATCGGGGTCACCAATGCCCTAGACAGTCAACACCATAGTCGGTTGCTCAATGAGACCTGGAGCAGGAGAGATGACAGTTGGGCTCCACACTGTCCCACTCGTGTGCAAATTGACACGCCCGTAAACCACAACTTGGCGCCACCTATGCCCCAGACAGTCAAAACTACAGTCGGTTGTTCAAGCAGAGCTGGAGCAGGAGAGATTATGGTTGTGCTCCACACTGTCCCACCGGTGTGCAAGTTGGGACGCCCGTAAACCACGGCTTGGGGCCACTTATGCCCCAGACAGTCAACCCCAAAGTCGGTTGCTCAAGCAGACCTGGAGCAGGAAAGATGACAGTTAGGCTCCACACTGTTCGACCTGTGTGCAGTTTGGCAGCCCCATAAATCACGGCTTGGGGCCATAAATGCCCCAGACAGTCAACACCACTGTTGGTTGCACAATCAGACCTGAAGCAGGAGAGATGACAGTTGGACTCAACACTGTCCCACCGGTGTAAGGTTTTGCAGCCCTATAAATCACGGCTTGGGGCCAACAATGCTCCAGACAATCAACACCATAGTCTGTTGCTCAAGCAGACCTGGAGCAGGAGAGATGACAGTTTGGCTCCACACTGTCCCACCGGTGTGCAGTTTGGCACGCCCGTAAACCACGGCTTAAGCCATCAATGCCCTAGACAGTCAAAAATACAGTCGGTAGCTCAATCAGACCTGGAGCAGGAGAGATTACGGTTGGGCTCAACACCGTCCTACCGGTTTGCGGTTTGGCAGCCCCATTAACCCCGGCTTGGGGCCATTAATGCTCCAGACAGTCAACACCATAGTTCGTTGCTCAAGCAGACCTGGAGCAGGATATATGACAGTTGTGCTCCACACTGTCCGACAGGTGTGCAGTTTGGCACCCCCGTAAACCACGCCTTGGGGCCAACAATGCCCCAGACAGTCATAACCATAGTCGGTTGCTCAAGTAGATCTGGAGCAGGAGAGATGACAGTTAGGCTCCACACTGTCCCACCAGTGTGCAGTTTGGCAGCCCCACAAACCACGGCTTGGGGCTACCAATGCCCTAGACTGTCAACACCATAGTCGGTTGCTCAATGAGACCTGGAGCAGGAGATATGACATTTGGGCTCCACACTGTCCCACCAGTGTGCAGTTTGGCAGCCCCACAAACCACGGCTTGGGGCTACCAATGCCCCAGACAGTCAAAACTATAGTCGGTTGCTCAAGCAGACCTGGAGCAGGAGAGATGACAGTTAGGCTCCACACTGTCCCACCGGTAAGCAGTTTGGCACGCCCGTAAACCACGGTTCGGGTTCACCAATGCCCTAGACTGTCAACACCATAGTCGGTTGCTCAATGAGACCTGGAGCAGGAGAGATGACATTTGGGCTCCACACTATCCCACCGGTGTGAAGTTTGGGACGCCCGTAAACCATGGCTTGGGGCCACCTATGCCCCAGACTGTCAAAACTATAGTCGGTTGCTCAAGCAGAGCTGGAGCAGGAGAGATTATGGTTTGCTTCCACACTATCCCACCGGTGTGCAGTTTGGGACGCCCGTAAACCACGGCTTGGGGCCACGAATGCTCCAGACAGTCAACACCATAGTCGGTTGCTCAAGCAGACCTGGAGCAGGAGATATGACAGTTGGGCTCCAGACTCTCCGACAGGTGTGCAGTTTGGAACCCCCGTAAACCAAGCCTTGGGGCCAACAATGCCCCAGACAGTCATAACCATAGTCGGTTGCTTAAGTAGATCTGGAGCAGGAGAGATGATAGTTGGGCTTCACACTGTCCCACCGGTCTGCAGTTTGGCACGGCCGTAAAGCACGGCTTGGGGCCACCAATGCCCCAGACAGTCAACACCATAGTCGCTTTCTCAAGCAGACCTGGAGCAGGAGAGATGACAGTTGGGCTTCAAACTGTCCCACCAGTGTGCAGTTCGGCAGCCCCACAAACCACGGCTTGGGGCTACCAATGCCCCAGACAGTCAAAACTATAGTCGGTTGCTCAAGCAGAGCTGGAGCAGGAGAAATGACAGTTGCGCTCCACACTGTCCCACCGGTGTGCAGTTTGCCACGCCCGTAAACCACGGCTTGGGGCCACCAATACCCCAGACAGTCAACACCATAGTCGGTTGCTCAAGCAGACCTGGAGCAGGAGAGATGACAGTTAGGCTCCACACTGTCCCACCGGTAAGCAGTTTGGCACGCTTGTAAACCACGGTTCGGGTTCACCAATGCCCTAGACTGTCAAAACTATAGTCGGTTGCTCAAGCAGAGCTGGAGCAGGAGAGATTATGGTTGGGCTCCACACTATCCCACCGGTGTGCAGTTTGGGACGCCTGTAAACCACGGCTTGGGGCCACGAATGCTCCAGACAGTCAACACCATAGTCGGTTGCTCAATCAGACCTGGAGCAGGATTGATGACAGTTGGGCTCCACACTGTCCCACCGGTGTGCAGTTTGGCACCCCCGTAAACCACGCCTTGGGGCCACCAATGCCCCAGACAGTCAACACCATAGTCTGTTGCTCAAGTAGTTCTGGATCAGGAGAGATGACAGTTGGGCTCCACACTGTCCCACCGGTAAGCAGTTTGGCACGCCCGTAAACCACGGATCGGGGTCACCAATGCCCTAGACAGTCAACACCATAGTCGGTTGCTCAATGAGACCTGGAGCAGGAGAGATGACAGTTGGGCTCCACACTGTCCCACTCGTGTGCAAATTGACACGCCCGTAAACCACAACTTGGCGCCACCTATGCCCCAGACAGTCAAAACTACAGTCGGTTGTTCCAGCAGAGCTGGAGCAGGAGAGATTATGGTTGTGCTCCACACTGTCCCACCGGTGTGCAAGTTGGGACGCCCGTAAACCACGGCTTGGGGCCACTTATGCCCCAGACAGTCAACCCCAAAGTCGGTTGCTCAAGCAGACCTGGAGCAGGAGAGATGACAGTTAGGCTCCACACTGTTCGACCGGTGTGCAGTTTGGCAGCCCCATAAATCACGGCTTGGGGCCATAAATGCCCCAGACAGTCAACACCACTGTTGGTTGCACAATCAGACCTGAAGCAGGAGAGATGACAGTTGGACTCAACACTGTCCCACCGGTGTAAGGTTTGGCAGCCCTATAAATCACGGCTTGGGGCCAACAATGCTCCAGACAATCAACACCATAGTCTGTTGCTCAAGCAGACCTGGAGCAGGAGAGATGACAATTTGGCTCCACACTGTCCCACCAGTGTGCAGTTTGGCACGCCCGTAAACCACGGCTTGGGCCATCAATGCCCTAGACAGTCAAAAATACAGTCGGTAGCTCAATCAGACCTGGGGAAGGAGAGATTACGGTTGGGCTCAACACCGTCCCACCGGTTTGCGGTTTGGCAGCCCCATTAACCCCGGCTTGGGGCCATTAATGCTCCAGACAGTCAACACCATAGTTCGTTGCTCAAGCAGACCTGGAGCAGAATATATGACAGTTGTGCTCCACACTGTCCGACAGGTGTGCAGTTTGGCACCCCCGTAAACCACGCCTTGGGGCCAACAATGCCCCAGACAGTCATAACCATAGTCGGTTGCTCAAGTAGATCTGGAGCAGGAGAGATGACAGTTGGGCTTCACACGGTCCCACCGGTCTGCAGTTTGGCACGGCTGTAAACCACGGCTTGGGGCCACCAATGTCCCAGACAGTCAACACCATAGTCGGATGCTCAAGCCGACCTGGAGCAGGAGAGATGACAGTTAGGCTCCACACTGTCCCACCAGTGTGCAGTTTAGCAGCCCCACAAACCACGGCTTGGGGCTACCAATGCCCTAGACTGTCAACACCATAGTCGGTTGCTCAATGAGACCTGGAGCAGGAGATATGACATTTGGGCTCCACACTGTCCCACCAGTGTGCAGTTTGGCAGCCCCACAAACCACGGCTTGGGGCTACCAATGCCCCAGACAGTCAAAACTATAGTCGGTTGCTCAAGCAGACCTGGAGCAGGAGAGATGACAGTTAGGCTCCACACTGTCCCACCGGTAAGCAGTTTGGCACGCCCGTAAACCACGGTTCGGGTTCACCAATGCCCTAGACTGTCAACACCATAGTCGGTTGCTCAATGAGACCTGGAGCAGGAGAGATGACATTTGGGCTCCACACTATCCCACCGGTGTGAAGTTTGGGACGCCCGTAAACCATGGCTTGGGGCCACCTATGCCCCAGACTGTCAAAACTATAGTCGGTTGCTCAAGCAGAGCTGGAGCAGGAGAGATTATGGTTGGCTTCCACACTATCCCACCGGTGTGCAGTTTGGGACGCCCGTAAACCACGGCTTGGGGCCACGAATGCTCCAGACAGTCAACACCATAGTCGGTTGCTCAAGCAGACCTGGAGCAGGAGATATGACAGTTGGGCTCCAGACTCTCCGACAGGTGTGCAGTTTGGCACCCCCGTAAACCAAGCCTTGGGGCCAACAATGCCCCAGACAGTCATAACCATAGTTGGTTGCTTAAGTAGATCTGGAGCAGGAGAGATGATAGTTGGGCTTCACACTGTCCCACCGGCCTGCAGTTTGGCACGGCCGTAAAGCACGGCTTGGGGCCACCAATGCCCCAGACAGTCAACACCATAGTCGCTTGCTCAAGCAGACCTGGAGCAGGAGAGATGACAGTTGGGCTTCACACTGTCCCACCGGTGTGCAGTTTGGCAGCCCCATAAACCACGGCTTGGGGAAACGAATGCCCCAGACAGTCAACAACACAGTTGGTTGCTCAATCAGACCTGAAGCAGGAGAGATGACAGTTGGGCTTCACACTGTCCCACCGGTCTGCAGTTTGGCACGGCCGTAAACACCGGCTTGGGGCCACCAATGTCCCATACAGTCAACAACATAGTCGGATGCTCAAGCAGACCTGGAGTAGGAGAGATGACAGTTAGGCTCCACACTGTCCCACCAGTGTGCAGTTTGGCAGCCCCACAAACCACGGCTTGGGGCTACCAATGCCCCAGACAGTCAAAACTATAGTCGGTTGCTCAAGCAGAGCTGGAGCAGGAGAAATGACAGTTGCGCTCCACACTGTCCCACCGGTGTGCAGTTTGCCATGCCCGTAAACCACGGCTTGGGGCCACCAATACCCCAGACAGTCAACACCATAGTCGGTTGCTCAAGCAGACCTGGAGCAGGAGAGATGACAGTTAGGCTCCACACTGACCCACCGGTAAGCAGTTTGGCACGCTTGTAAACCACGGTTCGGGTTCACCAATGCCCTAGACTGTCAAAACTATAGTCGGTTGCTCAAGCAGAGCTGGAGCAGGAGAGATTATGGTTGGGCTCCACACTATCCCACCGGTGTGAAGTTTGGGACGCCCGTAAACCATGGCTTGGGGCCACCTATGCCCCAGACTGTCAAAACTATAGTCGGTTGCTCAAGCAGAGCTGGAGCAGGAGAGATTATGGTTGGCTTCCACACTATCCCACAGGTGTGCAGTTTGGGACGCCCGTAAACCACGGCTTGGGGCCACCAATACCCCAGACAGTCAACACCACAGTTGGTTGCTCAATCAGACCTGAACCAGGAGAGATGACAGTTGGGCTCCACACTGTCCCACCGGTAAGCAGTTTGGCACGCCCGTAAACCACGGCTTGGGGCCACCAATGCTCCAGACAATCAACACAATAGTCTGTTGCTCAAGCAGACCTGGAGCAGGAGAGATTACAGTTTGGCTCCACACTGTCCCACCGGTGTGCAGTTTGGCACGCTCGTAAACCACGGCTTGGGGCCATCAATGCCCTAGACAGTCAAAACTACAGTCGGTAGCTCAATCAGACCTGGAGCAGGAGAGATTACGGTTGGGCTCAACACCGTCCCACCGGTTTGCGGTTTGGCAGCCCCATTAACCCCGGCTTGGGGCCATTAATGCTCCAGACAGTCAACACCATAGTTCGTTGCTCAAGCAGACCTGGAGCAGGATATATGACAGTTGTGCTCCACACTGTCCGACAGGTGTGCAGTTTGGCACCCCCGTAAACCACGCCTTGGGGCCAACAATGCCCCAGACAGTCATAACCATAGTCGGTTGCTCAAGTAGATCTGGAGCAGGAGAGATGACAGTTGGGCTTCACACGGTCCCACCGGTCTGCAGTTTGGCACGGCCGTAAACCACGGCTTGGGGCCACCAATGTCCCAGACAGTCAACACCATAGTCGGATGCTCAAGCAGACCTGGAGCAGGAGAGATGACAGTTAGGCTCCACACTGTCCCACCAGTGTGCAGTTTGGCAGCCCCACAAACCACGGCTTGGGGCTACCAATGCCCTAGACTGTCAACACCATAGTCGGTTGCTCAATGAGACCTGGAGCAGGAGATATGACATTTGGGCTCCACACTGTCCCACCAGTGTGCAGTTTGGCAGCCCCACAAACCACGGCTTGGGGCTACCAATGCCCCAGACAGTCAAAACTATAGTCGGTTGCTCAAGCAGACCTGGAGCAGGAGAGATGACAGTTAGGCTCCACACTGTCCCACCGGTAAGCAGTTTGGCACGCCCGTAAACCACGGTTCGGGTTCACCAATGCCCTAGACTGTCAACACCATAGTCGGTTGCTCAATGAGACCTGGAGCAGGAGAGATGACATTTGGGCTCCACACTATCCCACCGGTGTGAAGTTTGGGACGCCCGTAAACCATGGCTTGGGGCCACCTATGCCCCAGACTGTCAAAACTATGGTCGGTTGCTCAAGCAGAGCTGGAGCAGGAGAGATTATGGTTGGCTTCCACACTATCCCACCGGTGTGCAGTTTGGGACGCCCGTAAACCACGGCTTGGGGCCACGAATGCTCCAGACAGTCAACACCATAGTCGGTTGCTCAAGCAGACCTGGAGCAGGAGATATGACAGTTGGGCTCCAGACTCTCCGACAGGTGTGCAGTTTGGAACCCCCGTAAACCAAGCCTTTGGGCCAACAATGCCCCAGACAGTCATAACCATAGTCGGTTGCTTAAGTAGATCTGGAGCAGGAGAGATGATAGTTGGGCTTCACACTGTCCCACCGGTCTGCAGTTTGGCACGGCCGTAAAGCACGGCTTGGGGCCACCAATGCCCCAGACAGTCAACACCATAGTCGCTTGCTCAAGCAGACCTGGAGCAGGAGAGATGACAGTTGGGCTCCACACTGTCCCACCGTTAAGCAGTTTGGCACACCCGTAAACCACGGATCGGGGTCACCAATGCCCTAGACAGTCAACACCATAGTCGGTTGCTCAATGAGACCTGGAGCAGGAGAGATAACAGTTGGGCTCCACACTGTCCCACTCGTGTGCAAATTGACACGCCCGTAAATCACAACTTGGCGCCACCTATGCCCCAGACAGTCAAAACTACAGTCGGTTGTTCAAGCAGAGCTGGAGCAGGAGAGATTATGGTTGTGCTCCACACTGTCCCACCGGTGTGCAAGTTGGGACGCCCGTAAACCACGGCTTGGGGCCACTTATGCCCCAGACAGTCAACCCCAAAGTCGGTTGCTCAAGCAGACCTGGAGCAGGAGAGATGACAGTTGGGCTCCACACTGTCCCACCGGTGTGCAGTTTGGCACGCCCGTAAACCACGGCTTGGGGCCATCAATGCCCTAGACAGTCAAAACTACAGTCGGTAGCTCAATCAGACCTGGAGCAGGAGAGATTACGGTTGGGCTCAACACCGTCCAACCGGTAAGCGGGTTGGCAGCCCCATTAACCCCGGCTTGGGGCCATTAATGCTCCAGACAGTCAACGCCATAGTTCGTTGCTCAAGCAGACCTGGTGCAGGATATATGACAGTTGGGCTCCACACTGTCCGACAGGTGTGCAGTTTGGCACCCCCGTAAACCACGCCTTGGGGCCAACAATGCCCCAGACAGTCATAACCATAGTCGGTTGTTCAAGTAGATCTGGAGCAGGAGAGATGACAGTTGGGCTTCACACTGTCCCACCGGTGTGCAGTTTGCCATGCCCGTAAACCACGGCTTGGGGCCACCAATACCCCAGACAGTCAACACCATAGTCGGTTGCTCAAGCAGACCTGGAGCAGGAGAGATGACAGTTAGGCTCCACACTGTCCCACCGGTAAGCAGTTTGGCACGCTTGTAAACCACGGTTCGGGTTCACCAATGCCCTAGACTGTCAAAACTATAGTCGGTTGCTCAAGCAGAGCTGGAGCAGGAGAGATTATTGTTGGGCTCCACACTGTCCCACCGGTGTGCAGTTTGGGACGCCCGTAAACCACGGCTTGGGGCCACGAATGCTCCAGACAGTCAACAACATAGTCGGTTGCTCAAGCAGACCTGGAGCAGGATTGATGACAGTTGGGCTCCACACTGTCCCACCGGTGTGCAGTTTGGCACCCCCGTAAACCACGCCTTGGGGCCACCAATGCCCCAGACAGTCAACACCATAGTCGGTTGCTCAAGCAGACCTGGAGCAGGAGATATGACAGTTGGGCTCCAGACTGTCCGACAGGTGTGCAGTTTGGCACCCCCGTAAACCACGCCTTGGGGCCAACAATGCCCCAGACAGTCAACACCAAAGTCAGTTGCTCAAGCAGACATGGAGCAGGAGAGATGACAGTTGGGCTCCACACTGTCCCACCGGTAAGCTGTTTGGCACGCCCGTAAACCACGGATCGGGGTCACCAATGCCCTAGACAGTCAACATCATAGTCGGTTGCTCAATGAGACCTGGAGCAGGAGAGATGACAGTTGGGCTCCACACTGTCCCACTCGTGTGCAAATTGACACGCCCGTAAACCACAACTTGGCGCCACCTATGCCCCAGACAGTCAAAACTACAGTCGGTTGTTCAAGCAGAGCTGGAGCAGGAGAGATTATGGTTGTGCTCCACACTGTCCCACCGGTGTGCAAGTTGGGACGCCCGTAAACCACGGCTTGTGGCCACTTATGCCCCAGACAGTCAACCCCAAAGTCGGTTGCTCAAGCAGACCTGGAGCAGGAGAGATGACAGTTAGGCTCCACACTGTTCGACCGGTGTGCAGTTTGGCAGCCCCATAAATCACGGCTTGGGGCCATAAAAGCCCCAGACAGTCAACACCACTGTTGGTTGCACAATCAGACCTGAAGCAGGAGAGATGACAGTTGGACTCAACACTGTCCCACCGGTGTAAGGTTTGGCAGCCCTATAAATCACGGCTTGGGGCCAACAATGCTCCAGACAATCAACACCATAGTCTGTTGCTCAAGCAGACCTGGAGCAGGAGAGATGACAATTTGGCTCCACACTGTCCCACCGGTGTGCAGTTTGGCACGCCCGTAAACCACGGCTTGGGCCATCAATGCCCTAGACAGTCAAAAATACAGTCGGTAGCTCAATCAGACCTGGGGAAGGAGAGATTACGGTTGGGCTCAACACCGTCCCACCGGTTTGCGGTTTGGCAGCCCCATTAACCCCGGCTTGGGGCCATTAATGCTCCAGACAGTCAACAACATAGTTCGTTGCTCAAGCAGACCTGGAGCAGAATATATGACAGTTGTGCTCCACACTGTCCGACAGGTGTGCAGTTTGGCACCCCCGTAAACCACGCCTTGGGGCCAACAATGCCCCAGACAGTCATAACCATAGTCGGTTGCTCAAGTAGATCTGGAGCAGGAGAGATGACAGTTGGGCTTCACACGGTCCCACCGGTCTGCAGTTTGGCACGGCCGTAAACCACGGCTTGGGGCCACCAATGTCCCAGACAGTCAACACCATAGTCGGATGCTCAAGCAGACCTGGAGCAGGAGAGATGACAGTTAGGCTCCACACTGTCCCACCAGTGTGCAGTTTGGCAGCCCCACAAACCACGGCTTGGGGCTACCAATGCCCTAGACTGTCAACACCATAGTCGGTTGCTCAATGAGACCTGGAGCAGGAGATATGACATTTGGGCTCCACACTGTCCCACCAGTGTGCAGTTTGGCAGCCCCACAAACCACGGCTTGGGGCTACCAATGCCCCAGACAGTCAAAACTATAGTCGGTTGCTCAAGCAGACCTGGAGCAGGAGAGATGACAGTTAGGCTCCACACTGTCCCACCGGTAAGCAGTTTGGCACGCCCGTAAACCACGGTTCGGGTTCACCAATGCCCTAGACTGTCAACACCATAGTCGGTTGCTCAATGAGACCTGGAGCAGGAGAGATGACATTTGGGCTCCACACTATCCCACCGGTGTGAAGTTTGGGACGCCCGTAAACCATGGCTTGGGGCCACCTATGCCCCAGACTGTCAAAACTATAGTCGGTTGCTCAAGCAGAGCTGGAGCAGGAGAGATTATGGTTGGCTTCCACACTATCCCACCGGTGTGCAGTTTGGGACGCCCGTAAACCACGGCTTGGGGCCACGAATGCTCCAGACAGTCAACACCATAGTCGGTTGCTCAAGCAGACCTGGAGCAGGAGATATGACAGTTGGGCTCCAGACTCTCCGACAGGTGTGCAGTTTGGCACCCCCGTAAACCAAGCCTTGGGGCCAACAATGCCCCAGACAGTCATAACCATAGTCGGTTGCTTAAGTAGATCTGGAGCAGGAGAGATGATAGTTGGGCTTCACACTGTCCCACCGGCCTGCAGTTTGGCACGGCCGTAAAGCACGGCTTGGGGCCACCAATGACCCAGACAGTCAACACCATAGTCGCTTGCTCAAGCAGACCTGGAGCAGGAGAGATGACAGTTGGGCTTCACACTGTCCCACCGGTGTGCAGTTTGGCAGCCCCATAAACCACGGCTTGGGGAAACGAATGCCCCAGACAGTCAACACCACAGTTGGTTGCTCAATCAGACCTGAAGCAGGAGAGATTACAGTTTGGCTCCACACTGTCCCACCGGTGTGCAGTTTGGCACGCCCGTAAACCACGGTTTGGGGCCATCAATGCCCTAGACAGTCAAAACTACAGTCGGTAGCTCAATCAGACCTGGAGCAGGAGAGATTACGGTTGGGCTCAACACCGTCCAACCGGTAAGCGGGTTGGCAGCCCCATTAACCCCGGCTTGGGGCCATTAATGCTCCAGACAGTCAACGCCATAGTTCGTTGCTCAAGCAGACCTGGTGCAGGATATATGACAGTTGGGCTCCACACTGTCCGACAGGTGTGCAGTTTGGCACCCCCATAAACCACGCCTTGGGGCCAACAATGCCCCAGACAGTCATAACCATAGTCGGTTGCTCAAGTAGATCTGGAGCAGGAGAGATGACAGTTGGGCTTCACACTGTCCCACCGGTCTGCAGTTTGGCACGGCCGTAAACACTGGCTTGGGGCCACCAATGTCCCAGACAGTCAACAACATAGTCGGATGCTCAAGCAGACCTGGAGTAGGAGAGATGACAGTTAGGCTCCACACTGTCCCACCGGTAAGCAGTTTGGCACGCTTGTAAACCACGGTTCGGGTTCACCAATGCCCTAGACTGTCAAAACTATAGTCGGTTGCTCAAGCAGATCTGGAGCAGGAGAGATTATGGTTGGGCTCCACACTATCCCACCGGTGTGAAGTTTGGGACGCCCGTAAACCATGGCTTGGGGCCACCTATGCCCCAGACTGTCAAAACTATAGTCGGTTGCTCAAGCAGAGCTGGAGCAGGAGAGATTATGGTTGGCTTCCACACTATCCCACAGGTGTGCAGTTTGGGACGCCCGTAAACCACGGCTTGGGGCCACGAATGCTCCAGACAGTCAACACCATAGTCGGTTGCTCAAGCAGACCTGGAGCAGGAGATATGACAGTTGGGCTCCAGACTCTCCGACAGGTGTGCAGTTTGGCACCCCCGTAAACCAATCCTTGGGGCCAACAATGCCCCAGACAGTCATAACCATAGTCGGTTGCTTAAGTAGATCTGGAGCAGGAGAGATGATAGTTGGGCTTCACACTGTCCCTACGGTCTGCAGTTTGGCAGCCCCATAAACCACGGCTTGGGGAAACGAATGCCCCAGACAGTCAACACCACAGTTGGTTGCTCAATCAGACCTGAACCAGGAGAGATGACAGTTGGGCTCCACACTGTCCCACCGGTAAGCAGTTTGGCACGCCCGTAAACCACGGCTTGGGGCCACCAATGCTCCAGACAATCAACACAATAGTCTGTTGCTCAAGCAGACCTGGAGCAGGAGAGATTACAGTTTGGCTCCACACTGTCCCACCGGTGTGCAGTTTGGCACGCCCGTAAACCACGGCTTGGGGCCATCAATGCCCTAGACAGTCAAAACTACAGTCGGTAGCTCAATCAGACCTGGAGCAGGAGAGATTACGGTTGGGCTCAACACCGTCCCACCGGTTTGCGGTTTGGCAGCCCCATTAACCCCGGCTTGGGGCCATTAATGCTCCAGACAGTCAACACCATAGTTCGTTGCTCAAGCAGACCTGGAGCAGGATATATGACAGTTGTGCTCCACACTGTCCGACAGGTGTGCAGTTTGGCACCCCGGAAACCACGCCTTGGGGCCAACAATGCCCCAGACAGTCATAACCATAGTCGGTTGCTCAAGTAGATCTGGAGCAGGAGAGATGACAGTTGGGCTTCACACGGTACCACCGGTCTGCAGTTTGGCACGGCCGTAAACCACGGCTTGGGGCCACCAATGTCCCAGACAGTCAACACCATAGTCGGATGCTCAAGCAGACCTGGAGCAGGAGAGATGACAGTTAGGCTCCACACTATCCCACCGGTGTGAAGTTTGGGACGCCCGTAAACCATGGCTTGGGGCCACCTATGCCCCAGACTGTCAAAACTATAGTCGGTTGCTCAAGCAGAGCTGGAGCAGGAGAGATTATGGTTGGCTTCCACACTATCCCACCGGTGTGCAGTTTGGGACGCCCGTAAACTACGGCTTGGGGCCACGAATGCTCCAGACAGTCAACACCATAGTCGGTTGCTCAAGCAGACCTGGAGCAGGAGATATGACAGTTGGGCTCCAGACTCTCCGACAGGTGTGCAGTTTGGAACCCCCGTAAACCAAGCCTTTGGACCAACAATGCCCCAGACAGTCATAACCATAGTCGGTTGCTTAAGTAGATCTGAGGCAGGAGAGATGATAGTTGGGCTTCACACTGTCCCACCGGTCTGCAGTTTGGCACGGCCGTAAAGCACGGCTTGGGGCCACCAATGCCCCAGACAGTCAACACCATAGTCGCTTGCTCAAGCAGACCTGGAGCAGGAGAGATGACAGTTGGGCTTCACACTGTCCCACCAGTGTGCAGTTTGGCAGCCCCACAAACCACGGCTTGGGGCTACCAATGCCCCAGACAGTCAAAACTATAGTCGGTTGCTCAAGCAGAGATGGAGCAGGAGAAATGACAGTTGCGCTCCACACTGTCCCACCGGTGTGCAGTTTGCCATGCCCGTAAACCACGGCTTGGGGCCACCAATACCCCAGACAGTCAACACCATAGTCGGTTGCTCAAGCAGACCTGGAGCAGGAGAGATGACAGTTAGGCTCCACACTGTCCCACCGGTAAGCGGTTTGGCACGCTTGTAAACCACGGTTCGGGTTCACCAATGCCCTAGACTATCAAAACTATAGTCGGTTGCTCAAGCAGAGCTGGAGCAGGAGAGATTATGGTTGGGCTCCACACTATCCCACCGGTGTGAAGTTTGGGACGCCCGTAAACCATGGCTTGGGGCCACCTATGCCCCAGACTGTCAAAACTATAGTCGGTTGCTCAATTAGAGCTGGAGCAGGAGAGATTATGGTTGGCTTCCACACTATCCCACAGGTGTGCAGTTTGGGACGCCCGTAAACCACGGCTTGGGGCCACGAATGCTCCAGACAGTCAACACCATAGTCGGTTGCTCAAGCAGACCTGGAGCAGGAGATATGACAGTTGGGCTCCAGACTCTCCGACAGGTGTGCAGTTTGGCACCCCCGTAAACCAATCCTTGGGGCCAACAATGCCCCAGACAGTCATAACCATAGTCGGTTGCTTAAGTAGATCTGGAGCAGGAGAGATGATAGTTGGGCTTCACACTGTCCCTACGGTCTGCAGTTTGGCACGGCCGTAAAGCACGGCTTGGGGCCACCAATGCCCCAGACAGTCAACACCATAGTCGCTTGCTCAAGCAGACCTGGAGCAGGAGAGATGACAGTTGGGCTTCACACTGTCCCACCGGTGTGCAGTTTGGCAGCCCCATAAACCACGGCTTGGGGAAACGAATGCCCCAGACAGTCAACACCACAGTTGGTTGCTCAATCAGACCTGAACCAGGAGAGATGACAGTTGGGCTCCACACTGTCCCACCGGTAAGCAGTTTGGCACGCCCGTAAACCACGGCTTGGGGCCACCAATGCTCCAGACAATCAACACAATAGTCTGTTGCTCAAGCAGACCTGGAGCAGGAGAGATTACAGTTTGGCTCCACACTGTCCCACCGGTGTGCAGTTTGGCACGCCCGTAAACCACGGCTTGGGGCCATCAATGCCCTAGACAGTCAAAACTACAGTCGGTAGCTCAATCAGACCTGGAGCAGGAGAGATTACGGTTGGGCTCAACACCGTCCCACCGGTTTGCTGTTTGGCAGCCCCATTAACCCCGGCTTGGGGCCATTAATGCTCCAGACAGTCAACACCATAGTTCGTTGCTCAAGCAGACCTGGAGCAGGATATATGACAGTTGTGCTCCACACTGTCCGACAGGTGTGCAGTTTGGCACCCCGGAAACCACGCCTTGGGGCCAACAATGCCCCAGACAGTCATAACCATAGTCGGTTGCTCAAGTAGATCTGGAGCAGGAGAGATGACAGTTGGGCTTCACACGGTCCCACCGGTCTGCAGTTTCGCACGGCCGTAAACCACGGCTTGGGGCCACCAATGTCCCAGACAGTCAACACCATAGTCGGATGCTCAAGCAGACCTGGAGCAGGAGAGATGACAGTTAGGCTCCACACTGTCCCACCAGTGTGCAGTTTGGCAGCCCCACAAACCACGGTTTGGGGCTACCAATGCCCTAGACTGTCAACACCATAGTCGGTTGCTCAACGAGACCTGGAGCAGGAAATATGACATTTGGGCTCCACACTGTCCAACCAGTGTGCAGTTTGGCAGCCCCACAAACCACGGCTTGGGGCTACCAATGCCCCAGACAGTCAAAACTATAGTCGGTTGCTCAAGCAGACCTGGAGCAGGAGAGATGACAGTTAGGCTCCACACTGTCCCACCGGTAAGCAGTTTGGCACGCCCGTAAACCACGGTTCGGGTTCACCAATGCCCTAGACTGTCAACACCATAGTCGGTTGCTCAATGAGACCTGGAGCAGGAGAGATGACATTTGGGCTCCACACTATCCCACCGGTGTGAAGTTTGGGACGCCCGTAAACCATGGCTTGGGGCCACCTATGCCCCAGACTGTCAAAACTATAGTCGGTTGCTCAAGCAGAGCTGGAGCAGGAGAGATTATGGTTGGCTTCCACACTATCCCACCGGTGTGCAGTTTGGGACGCCCGTAAACCACGGCTTGGGGCCACGAATGCTCCAGACAGTCAACACCATAGTCGGTTGCTCAAGCAGACCTGGAGCAGGAGATATGACAGTTGGGCTCCAGACTCTCCGACAGGTGTGCAGTTTGGAACCCCCGTAAACCAAGCCTTTGGGCCAACAATGCCCCAGACAGTCATAACCATAGTCGGTTGCTTAAGTAAATCTGGAGCAGGAGAGATGATAGTTGGGCTTCACACTGTCCCACCGGTCTGCAGTTTGGCACGGCCGTAAAGCACGCCTTGGGGCCACCAATGCCCCAGACAGTCAACACCATAGTCGCTTGCTCAAGCAGACCTGGAGCAGGAGAGATGACAGTTGGGCTTCACACTGTCCCACCAGTGTGCAGTTTGGCAGCCCCACAAACCACGGCTTGGGGCTACCAATGCCCCAGACAGTCAAAACTATAGTCGGTTGCTCAAGCAGAGCTGGAGCAGGAGAAATGACAGTTGCGCTCCACACTGTCCCACCGGTGTGCAGTTTGCCACGCCCGTAACCCACGGCTTGGGGCCACCAATACCCCAGACAGTCAACACCATAGTCGGTTGCTCAAGCAGACCTGGAGCAGGAGAGATGACAGTTAGGCTCCACACTGTCCCACCGGTAAGCAGTTTGGCACGCTTGTAAACCACGGTTCGGGTTCACCAATGCCCTAGACTGTCAAAACTATAGTCGGTTGCTCAAGCAGAGCTGGAGCAGGAGAGATTATGGTTGGGCTCCACACTATCCCACCGGTGTGCAGTTTGGGACGCCTGTAAACCACGGCTTGGGGCCACGAATGCTCCAGACAGTCAACACCATAGTCGGTTGCTCAATCAGACCTGGAGCAGGATTGATGACAGTTGGGCTCCACACTGTCCCACCGGTGTGCAGTTTGGCACCCCCGTAAACCACGCCTTGGGGCCACCAATGCCCCAGACAGTCAACACCATAGTCTGTTGCTCAAGTAGTTCTGGATCAGGAGAGATGACAGTTGGGCTCCACACTGTCCCACCGGTAAGCAGTTTGGCACGCCCGTAAACCACGGATCGGGGTCACCAATGCCCTAGACAGTCAACACCATAGTCGGTTGCTCAATGAGACCTGGAGCAGGAGAGATGACAGTTGGGCTCCACACTGTCCCACTCGTGTGCAAATTGACACGCCCGTAAATCACAACTTGGCGCCACCTATGCCCCAGACAGTCAAAACTACAGTCGGTTGTTCAAGCAGAGCTGGAGCAGGAGAGATTATGGTTGTGCTCCACACTGTCCCACCGGAGTGCAAGTTGGGACGCCCGTAAACCACGGCTTGGGGCCACTTATGCCCCAGACAGTCAACCCCAAAGTCGGTTGCTCAAGCAGACCTGGAGCAGGAGAGATGACAGTTGGGCTCACACTGTCCCACCGGTGTGCAGTTTGGCACGCCCGTAAACCACGGCTTGGGGCCATCAATGCTCCAGACAGTCAACGCCATAGTTCGTTGCTCAAGCAGACCTGGTGCAGGATATATGACAGTTGGGCTCCACACTGTCCGACAGGTGTGCAGTTTGGCACCCCCGTAAACCACGCCTTGGGGCCAACAATGCCCCAGACAGTCATAACCATAGTCGGTTGTTCAAGTAGATCTGGAGCAGGAGAGATGACAGTTGGGCTTCACACTGTCCCACCGGTGTGCAGTTTGCCATGCCCGTAAACCACGGCTTGGGGCCACCAATACCCCAGACAGTCAACACCATAGTCGGTTGCTCAAGCAGACCTGGAGCAGGAGAGATGACAGTTAGGCTCCACACTGTCCCACCGGTAAGCAGTTTGGCACGCTTGTAAACCACGGTTCGGGTTCACCAATGCCCTAGACTGTCAAAACTATAGTCGGTTGCTCAAGCAGAGCTGGAGCAGGAGAGATTATGGTTGGGCTCCACACTGTCCCACCGGTGTGCAGTTTGGGACGCCCGTAAACCACGGCTTGGGGCCACGAATGCTCCAGACAGTCAACAACATAGTCGGTTGCTCAAGCAGACCTGGAGCAGGATTGATGACAATTGGGCTCCACACTGTCCCACCGGTGTGCAGTTTGGCACCCCCGTAAACCACGCCTTGGGGCCACCAATGCCCCAGACAGTCAACACCATAGTCGGTTGCTCAAGCAGACCTGGAGCAGGAGATATGACAGTTGGGCTCCAGACTGTCCAACAGGTGTGCAGGTTGGCACCCCCGTAAACCACGCCTTGGGGCCAACAATGCCCCAGACAGTCAACACCAAAGTCAGTTGCTCAAGCAGACATGGAGCAGGAGAGATGACAGTTGGGCTCCACACTGTCCCACCGGTAAGCTGTTTGGCACGCCCGTAAACCACGGATCGGGGTCACCAATGCCCTAGACAGTCAACACCATAGTCATTTGCTCAATGAGACCTGGAGCAGGAGAGATGACAGTTGGGCTCCACACTGTCCCACTCGTGTGCAAATTGACACGCCCGTAAACCACAACTTGGCGCCACCTATGCCCCAGACAGTCAAAACTACAGTCGGTTGTTCAAGCAGAGCTGGAGCAGGAGAGATCATGGTTGTGCTCCACACTGTCCCACCGGTGTGCAAGTTGGGACGCCCGTAAACCACGGCTTGGGGCCACATATGCCCCAGGAAGTCAACCCCAAAGTCGGTTGCTCAAGCAGACCTGGAGCAGGAGAGATGACAGTTGGGCTTCACACGGTCCCACCGGTCTGCAGTTTGGCACGGCCGTAAACCACGGCTTGGGGCCACCAATGTCCCAGACAGTCAACACCATAGTCGGATGCTCAAGCAGACCTGGAGCAGGAGAGATGACAGTTAGGCTCCACACTATCCCACCGGTGTGAAGTTTGGGACGCCCGTAAACCATGGCTTGGGGCCACCTATGCCCCAGACTGTCAAAACTATAGTCGGTTGCTCAAGCAGAGCTGGAGCAGGAGAGATTATGGTTGGCTTCCACACTATCCCACCGGTGTGCAGTTTGGGACGCCCGTAAACCACGGCTTGGGGCCACGAATGCTCCAGACAGTCAACACCATAGTCGGTTGCTCAAGCAGACCTGGAGCAGGAGATATGACAGTTGGGCTCCAGACTCTCCGACAGGTGTGCAGTTTGGAACCCCCGTAAACCAAGCCTTTGGACCAACAATGCCCCAGACAGTCATAACCATAGTCGGTTGCTTAAGTAGATCTGAGGCAGGAGAGATGATAGTTGGGCTTCACACTGTCCCACCGGTCTGCAGTTTGGCACGGCCGTAAAGCACGGCTTGGGGCCACCAATGCCCCAGACAGTCAACACCATAGTCGCTTGCTCAAGCAGACCTGGAGCAGGAGAGATGACAGTTGGGCTTTACACTGTCCCACCAGTGTGCAGTTTGGCAGCCCCACAAACCACGGCTTGGGGCTACCAATGCCCCAGACAGTCAAAACTATAGTCGGTTGCTCAAGCAGAGATGGAGCAGGAGAAATGACAGTTGCGCTCCACACTGTCCCACCGGTGTGCAGTTTGCCATGCCCGTAAACCACGGCTTGGGGCCACCAATACCCCAGACAGTCAACACCATAGTCGGTTGCTCAAGCAGACCTGGAGCAGGAGAGATGACAGTTAGGCTCCACACTGTCCCACCGGTAAGCGGTTTGGCACGCTTGTAAACCACGGTTCGGGTTCACCAATGCCGTAGACTGTCAAAACTATAGTCGGTTGCTCAAGCAGAGCTGGAGCAGGAGAGATTATGGTTGGGCTCCACACTATCCCACCGGTGTGAAGTTTGGGACGCCCGTAAACCATGGCTTGGGGCCACCTATGCCCCAGACTGTCAAAACTATAGTCGGTTGCTCAATTAGAGCTGGAGCAGGAGAGATTATGGTTGGCTTCCACACTATCCCACAGGTGTGCAGTTTGGGACGCCCGTAAACCACGGCTTGGGGCCACGAATGCTCCAGACAGTCAACACCATAGTCGGTTGCTCAAGCAGACCTGGAGCAGGAGATATGACAGTTGGGCTCCAGACTCTCCGACAGGTGTGCAGTTTGGCACCCCCGTAAACCAATCCTTGGGGCCAACAATGCCCCAGACAGTCATAACCATAGGCGGTTGCTTAAGTAGATCTGGAGCAGGAGAGATGATAGTTGGGCTTCACACTGTCCCTACGGTCTGCAGTTTGGCACGGCCGTAAAGCACGGCTTGGGGCCACCAATGCCCCAGACAGTCAACACCATAGTCGCTTGCTCAAGCAGACCTGGAGCAGGAGAGATGACAGTTGGGCTTCACACTGTCCCACCGGTGTGCAGTTTGGCAGCCCCATAAACCACGGCTTGGGGAAACGAATGCCCCAGACAGTCAACACCACAGTTGGTTGCTCAATCAGACCTGAACCAGGAGAGATGACAGTTGGGCTCCACACTGTCCCACCGGTAAGCAGTTTGGCACGCCCGTAAACCACGGCTTGGGGCCACCAATGCTCCAGACAATCAACACAATAGTCTGTTGCTCAAGCAGACCTGGAGCAGGAGAGATTACAGTTTGGCTCCACACTGTCCCACCGGTGTGCAGTTTGGCACGCCCGTAAACCACGGCTTGGGGCCATCAATGCCCTAGACAGTCAAAACTACAGTCGGTAGCTCAATCAGACCTGGAGCAGGAGAGATTACGGTTGGGCTCAACACCGTCCCACCGGTTTGCGGTTTGGCAGCCCCATTAACCCCGGCTTGGGGCCATTAATGCTCCAGACAGTCAACACCATAGTTCGTTGCTCAAGCAGACCTGGAGCAGGATATATGACAGTTGTGCTCCACACTGTCCGACAGGTGTGCAGTTTGGCACCCCGGAAACCACGCCTTGGGGCCAACAATGCCCCAGACAGTCATAACCATAGTCGGTTGCTCAAGTAGATCTGGAGCAGGAGAGATGACAGTTGGGCTTCACACGGTCCCACCGGTCTGCAGTTTGGCACGGCCGTAAACCACGGCTTGGGGCCACCAATGTCCCAGACAGTCAACACCATAGTCGGATGCTCAAGCAGACCTGGAGCAGGAGAGATGACAGTTAGGCTCCACACTGTCCCACCAGTGTGCAGTTTGGCAGCCCCACAAACCACGGTTTGGGGCTACCAATGCCCTAGACTGTCAACACCATAGTCGGTTGCTCAACGAGACCTGGAGCAGGAGATATGACATTTGGGCTCCACACTGTCCAACCAGTGTGCAGTTTGGCAGCCCCACAAACCACGGCTTGGGGCTACCAATGCCCCAGACAGTCAAAACTATAGTCGGTTGCTCAAGCAGACCTGGAGCAGGAGAGATGACAGTTAGGCTCCACACTGTCCCACCGGTAAGCAGTTTGGCACGCCCGTAAACCACGGTTCGGGTTCCCCAATGCCCTAGACTGTCAACACCATAGTCGGTTGCTCAATGAGACCTGGAGCAGGAGAGATGACATTTGGGCTCCACACTATCCCACCGGTGTGAAGTTTGGGACGCCCGTAAACCATGGCTTGGGGCCACCTATGCCCCAGACTGTCAAAACTATAGTCGGTTGCTCAAGCAGAGCTGGAGCAGGAGAGATTATGGTTGGCTTCCACACTATCCCACCGGTGTGCAGTTTGGAACCCCCGTAAACCAAGCCTTTGGGCCAACAATGCCCCAGACAGTCATAACCATAGTCGGTTGCTTAAGTAAATCTGGAGCAGGAGAGATGATAGTTGGGCTTCACACTGTCCCACCGGTCTGCAGTTTGGCACGGCCGTAAAGCACGCCTTGGGGCCACCAATGCCCCAGACAGTCAACACCATAGTCGCTTGCTCAAGCAGACCTGGAGCAGGAGAGATGACAGTTGGGCTTCACACTGTCCCACCAGTTTGCAGTTTGGCAGCCCCACAAACCACGGCTTGGGGCTACCAATGCCCCAGACAGTCAAAACTATAGTCGGTTGCTCAAGCAGAGCTGGAGCAGGAGAAATGACAGTTGCGCTCCACACTGTCCCACCGGTGTGCAGTTTGCCACGCCCGTAAACCACGGCTTGGGGCCACCAATACCCCAGACAGTCAACACCATAGTCGGTTGCTCAAGCAGACCTGGAGCAGGAGAGATGACAGTTAGGCTCCACACTGTCCCACCGGTAAGCAGTTTGGCACGCTTGTAAACCACGGTTCGGGTTCACCAATGCCCTAGACTGTCAAAACTATAGTCGGTTGCTCAAGCAGAGCTGGAGCAGGAGAGATTATGGTTGGGCTCCACACTATCCCACCGGTGTGCAGTTTGGGACGCCTGTAAACCACGGCTTGGGGCCACGAATGCTCCAGACAGTCAACACCATAGTCGGTTGCTCAATCAGACCTGGAGCAGGATTGATGACAGTTGGGCTCCACACTGTCCCACCGGTGTGCAGTTTGGCACCCCCGTAAACCACGCCTTGGGGCCACCAATGCCCCAGACAGTCAACACCATAGTCTGTTGCTCAAGTAGTTCTGGATCAGGAGAGATGACAGTTGGGCTCCACACTGTCCCACCGGTAAGCAGTTTGGCACGCCCGTAAACCACGGATCGGGGTCACCAATGCCCTAGACAGTCAACACCATAGTCGGTTGCTCAATGAGACCTGGAGCAGGAGAGATGACAGTTGGGCTCCACACTGTCCCACTCGTGTGCAAATTGACACGCCCGTAAATCACAACTTGGCGCCACCTATGCCCCAGACAGTCAAAACTACAGTCGGTTGTTCAAGCAGAGCTGGAGCAGGAGAGATTATGGTTGTGCTCCACACTGTCCCACCGGTGTGCAAGTTGGGACGCCCGTAAACCACGGCTTGGGGCCACTTATGCCCCAGACAGTCAACCCCAAAGTCGGTTGCTCAAGCAGACCTGGAGCAGGAGAGATGACAGTTGGGCTCACACTGTCCCACCGGTGTGCAGTTTGGCACGCCCGTAAACCACGGCTTGGGGCCATCAATGCTCCAGACAGTCAACGCCATAGTTCGTTGCTCAAGCAGACCTGGTGCAGGATATATGACAGTTGGGCTCCACACTGTCCGACAGGTGTGCAGTTTGGCACCCCCGTAAACCACGCCTTGGGGCCAACAATGCCCCAGACAGTCATAACCATAGTCGGTTGTTCAAGTAGATCTGGAGCAGGAGAGATGACAGTTGGGCTTCACACTGTCCCACCGGTGTGCAGTTTGCCATGCCCGTAAACCACGGCTTGGGGCCACCAATACCCCAGACAGTCAACACCATAGTCGGTTGCTCAAGCAGACCTGGAGCAGGAGAGATGACAGTTAGGCTCCACACTGTCCCACCGGTAAGCAGTTTGGCACGCTTGTAAACCACGGTTCGGGTTCACCAATGCCCTAGACTGTCAAAACTATAGTCGGTTGCTCAAGCAGACCTGGAGCAGGATTGATGACAGTTGGGCTCCACACTGTCCCACCGGTGTGCAATTTGGCACCCCCGTAAACCACGCCTTGGGGCCACCAATGCCCCAGACAGTCAACACCATAGTCGGTTGCTCAAGCAGACCTGGAGCAGGAGATATGACAGTTGGGCTCCAGACTGTCCGACAGGTGTGCAGGTTGGCACCCCCGTAAACCACGCCTTGGGGCCAACAATGCCCCAGACAGTCAACACCAAAGTCAGTTGCTCAAGCAGACATGGAGCAGGAGAGATGACAGTTGGGCTCCACACTGTCCCACCGGTAAGCTGTTTGGCACGCCCGTAAACCACGGATCGGGGTCACCAATGCCCTAGACAGTCAACACCATAGTCATTTGCTCAATGAGA
The DNA here is from genome assembly GCA_963675035.1 of Allygus modestus. NCBI lineage: Eukaryota > Metazoa > Arthropoda > Insecta > Hemiptera > Cicadellidae > Allygus > Allygus modestus. Next base: position 355,407,933 of record OY776112.1, read on the forward strand.
CCTGGAGCAGGAGAGATGACAGTTGGGCTCCACACTGTCCCACTCGTGTGCAAATTGACACGCCCGTAAACCACAACTTGGCGCCACCTATGCCCCAGACAGTCAAAACTACAGTCGGTTGTTCAAGCAGAGCTGGAGCAGGAGAGATTATGGTTGTGCTCCACACTGTCCCACCGGTGTGCAAGTTGGGACGCCCGTAAACCACGGCTTGGGGCCACATATGCCCCAGGAAGTCAACCCCAAAGTCGGTTGCTCAAGCAGACCTGGAGCAGGAGAGATGACAGTTAGGCTCCACACTGTTCCACCGGTGTGCAGTTTGGCAGCCCCATAAATCACGGCTTGGGGCCATAAATGCCCCAGACAGTCAACACCAGTGTTGGTTGCACAATCAGACCTGAAGCAGGAGAGATGACAGGTGGACTCAACACTGTCCCACCGGTGTGAGGTTTGGCAGTCCTATAAATCACGAGTTGGGGCCAACAATGCTCCAGACAATCAACACCATAGTCTGTTGCTCAAGCAGACCTGGAGCAGGAGAGATGACAGTTGGGCTCCAGACTGTCCGACAGGTGTGCAGTTTGGCACCCCCGTAAACCACGCCTTGGGGCCAACAATGCCCCAGACAGTCAACACCAAAGTCAGTTGCTCAAGCAGACATGGAGCAGGAGAGATGACAGTTGGGCTCCACACTGTCCCACCGGTAAGCTGTTTGGCACGCCCGTAAACCACGGATCGGGGTCACCAATGCCCTAGACAGTCAACACCATAGTCGGTTGCTCAATGAGACCTGGAGCAGGAGAGATGACAGTTGGGCTCCACACTGTCCCACTCGTGTGCAAATTGACACGCCCGTAAACCACAACTTGGCGCCACCTATGCCCCAGACAGTCAAAACTACAGTCGGTTGTTCAAGCAGAGCTGGAGCAGGAGAGATTATGGTTGTGCTCCACACTGTCCCACCGGTGTGCAAGTTGGGACGCCCGTAAACCACGGCTTGGGGCCACATATGCCCCAGGAAGTCAACCCCAAAGTCGGTTGCTCAAGCAGACCTGGAGCAGGAGAGATGACAGTTAGGCTCCACACTGTTCCACCGGTGTGCAGTTTGGCAGCCCCATAAATCACGGCTTGGGGCCATAAATGCCCCAGACAGTCAACACCACTGTTGGTTGCACAATCAGACCTGAAGCAGGAGAGATGACAGTTGGACTCAACACTGTCCCACCGGTGTGAGGTTTGGCAGCCCTATAAATCACGGCTTGGGGCCAACAATGCTCCAGACAATCAACACCATAGTCTGTTGCTCAAGCAGACCTGGAGCAGGAGAGATGACAGTTGGGCTCCACACTGTCCCACCGATGTGCAGTTTGGCACGCCCGTAAACCACGGCTTGGGCCATCAATGCCCTAGACAGTCAAAAATACAGTCGGTAGCTCAATCAGAACTGGAGCAGGAGAGATTACGGTTGGGCTCAACACCGTCCCACCGGTTTGCGGTTTGGCAGCCCCATTAACCCCGGCTTGGGGCCATTAATGCTCCAGACAGTCAACGCCATAGTTCGTTGCTCAAGCAGACCTGGTGCAGGATATATGACAGTTGGGCTCCACACTGTCCGACAGGTGTGCAGTTTGGCACCCCCGTAAACCACGCCTTGGGGCCAACAATGCCCCAGACAGTCATAACCATAGTCGGTTGCTCAAGTAGATCTGGAGCAGGAGAGATGACAGTTGGGCTTCACACTGTCCCACCGATCTGCAGTTTGGCACGGCCGTAAACACCGGCTTGGGGCCACCAATGTCCCAGACAGTCAACACCATAGTCGGTTGCTCAAGCAGACCTGGAGCAGGAGATATGACAGTTGGGCTCCAGACTCTCCGACAGGTGTGCAGTTTGGCACCCCCGTAAACCAATCCTTGGGGCCAACAATGCCCCAGACAGTCATAACCATAGTCGGTTGCTTAAGTAGATCTGGAGCAGGAGAGATGATAGTTGGGCTTCACACTGTCCCTACGGTCTGCAGTTTGGCACGGCCGTAAAGCACGGCTTGGGGCCACCAATGCCCCAGACAGTCAACACCATAGTCGCTTGCTCAAGCAGACCTGGAGCAGGAGAGATGACAGTTGGGCTTCACACTGTCCCACCGGTGTGCAGTTTGGCAGCCCCATAAACCACGGCTTGGGGAAACGAATGCCCCAGACAGTCAACACCACAGTTGGTTGCTCAATCAGACCTGAACCAGGAGAGATGACAGTTGGGCTCCACACTGTCCCACCGGTAAGCAGTTTGGCACGCCCGTAAACCACGGCTTGGGGCCACCAATGCTCCAGACAATCAACACAATAGTCTGTTGCTCAAGCAGACCTGGAGCAGGAGAGATTACAGTTTGGCTCCACACTGTCCCACCGGTGTGCAGTTTGGCACGCCCGTAAACCACGGCTTGGGGCTATCAATGCCCTAGACAGTCAAAACTACAGTCGGTGGCTCAATCAGACCTGGAGCAGGAGAGATTACGGTTGGGCTCAACACCGTCCCACCGGTTTGCGGGTTGGCAGCCCCATTAACCCCGGCTTGGGGCCATTAATGCTCCAGACAGTCAACACCATAGTTCGTTGCTCAAGCAGACCTGGAGCAGGATATATGACAGTTGTGCTCCACACTGTCCGACAGGTGTGCAGTTTGGCACCCCGGAAACCACGCCTTGGGGCCAACAATGCCCCAGACAGTCATAACCATAGTCGGTTGCTCAAGTAGATCTGGAGCAGGAGAGATGACAGTTGGGCTTCACACGGTCCCACCGGTCTGCAGTTTGGCACGGCCGTAAACCACGGCTTGGGGCCACCAATGTCCCAGACAGTCAACACCATTGTCGGATGCTCAAGCAGACCTTGAGCAGGAGAGATGACAGTTAGGCTCCACACTGTCCCACCAGTGTGCAGTTTGGCAGCCCCACAAACCACGGCTTGGGGCTACCAATGCCCTAGACTGTCAACACCATAGTCGGTTGCTCAACGAGACCTGGAGCAGGAGATATGACATTTGGGCTCCACACTGTCCCACCAGTGTGCAGTTTGGCAGCCCCACAAACCACGGCTTGGGGCTACCAATGCCCCAGACAGTCAAAACTATAGTCGGTTGCTCAAGCAGACCTGGAGCAGGAGAGATGACAGTTAGGCTCCACACTGTCCCACCGGTAAGCAGTTTGGCACACCCGTAAACCACGGTTCGGGTTCACCAATGCCCTAGACTGTCAACACCATAGTCGGTTGCTCAATGAGACCTGGAGCAGGAGAGATGACATTTGGGCTCCACACTATCCCACCGGTGTGAAGTTTGGGACGCCCGTAAACCATGGCTTGGGGCCACCTATGCCCCAGACTGTCAAAACTATAGTCGGTTTCTCAAACAGAGCTGGGGCAGGAGAGATTATGGTTGGCTTCCACACTATCCCACCGGTGTGCAGTTTGGGACGCCCGTAAACCACGGCTTGGGGCCACGAATGCTCCAGACAGTCAACACCATAGTCGGTTGCTCAAGCAGACCTGGAGCAGGAGATATGACAGTTGGGCTCCAGACTCTCCGACAGGTGTGCAGTTTGGAACCCCCGTAAACCAAGCCTTTGGGCCAACAATGCCCCAGACAGTCATAACCATAGTCGGTTGCTTAAGTAAATCTGGAGCAGGAGAGATGATAGTTGGGCTTCACACTGTCCCACCGGTCTGCAGTTTGGCACGGCCGTAAAGCACGGCTTGGGGCCACCAATGCCCCAGACAGTCAACACCATAGTCGCTTGCTCAAGCAGACCTGGAGCAGGAGAGATGAACGTTGGGCTTCACACTGTCCCACCAGTGTGCAATTTGGCAGCCCCACAAACCACGGCTTGGGGCTACCAATGCCCCAGACAGTCAAAACTATAGTCGGTTGCTCAAGCAGAGCTGGAGCAGTAGAAATGACAGTTGCGCTCCACACTGTCCCACCGGTGTGCAGTTTGCCACGCCCGTAAACCACGGCTTGGGGCCACCAATACCCCAGACAGTCAACACCATAGTCGGTTGCTCAAGCAGACCTGGAGCAGGAGAGATGACAGTTAGGCTCCACACTGTCCCACCGGTAAGCAGTTTGGCACGCTTGTAGACCACGGTTCGGGTTCACCAATGCCCTAGACTGTCAAAACTATAGTCGGTTGCTCAAGCAGAGCTGGAGCAGGAGAGATTATGGTTGGGCTCCACACTATCCCACCGGTGTGCAGTTTGGGACGCCTGTAAACCACGGCTTGGGGCCACGAATGCTCCAGACAGTCAACACCATAGTCGGTTGCTCAATCAGACCTGGAGCAGGATTGATGACAGTTGGGCTCCACACTGTCCCAGTGGTGTGCAGTTTGGCACCCCCGTAAACCACGCCTTGGGGCCACCAATGCCCCAGACAGTCAACACCATAGTCTGTTGCTCAAGTAGTTCTGGATCAGGAGAGATGACAGTTGGGCTCCACACTGTCCCACCGGTAAGCAGTTTGGCACGCCCGTAAACCACGGATCGGGGTCACCAATGCCCTAGACAGTCAACACCATAGTCTGTTGCTCAATGAGACCTGGAGCAGGAGAGATGACAGTTGGGCTCCACACTGTCCCACTCGTGTGCAAATTGACACGCCCGTAAATCACAACTTGGCGCCACCTATGCCCCAGACAGTCAAAACTACAGTCGGTTGTTCAAGCAGAGCTGGAGCAGGAGAGATTATGGTTGTGCTCCACACTGTCCCACCGGTGTGCAAGTTGGGACGCCCGTAAACCACGGCTTGGGGCCACTTATGCCCCAGACAGTCAACCCCAAAGTCGGTTGCTCAAGCAGACCTGGAGCAGGAGAGATGACAGTTGGGCTCCACACTGTCCCACCGGTGTGCAGTTTGGCACGCCCGTAAACCACGGCTTGGGGCCATCAATGCTCCAGACAGTCAACGCCATAGTTCGTTGCTCAAGCAGACCTGGTGCAGGATATATGACAGTTGGGCTCCACACTGTCCGACAGGTGTGCAGTTTGGCACCCCCGTAAACCACGCCTTGGGGCCAACAATGCCCCAGACAGTCATAACCATAGTCGGTTGTTCAAGTAGATCTGGAGCAGGAGAGATGACAGTTGGGCTTCACACTGTCCCACCGGTGTGCAGTTTGCCATGCCCGTAAACCACGGCTTGGGGCCACCAATACCCCAGACAGTCAACACCATAGTCGGTTGCTCAAGCAGACCTGGAGCAGGAGAGATGACAGTTAGGCTCCACACTGTCCCACCGGTAAGCAGTTTGGCACGCTTGTAAACCACGGTTCGGGTTCACCAATGCCCTAGACTGTCAAAACTATAGTCGGTTGCTCAAGCAGAGCTGGAGCAGGAGAGATTATGTTTGGGCTCCACACTGTCCCACCGGTGTGCAGTTTGGGACGCCCGTAAACCACGGCTTGGGGCCACGAATGCTCCAGACAGTCAACAACATAGTCGGTTGCTCAAGCAGACCTGGAGCAGGATTGATGACAGTTGGGCTCCACACTGTCCCACCGGTGTGCAGTTTGGCACCCCCGTAAACCACGCCTTGGGGCCACCAATGCCCCAGACAGTCAACACCATAGTCGGTTGCTCAAGCAGACCTGGAGCAGGAGATATGACAGTTGGGCTCCAGACTGTCCGACAGGTGTGCAGGTTGGCACCCCCGTAAACCACGCCTTGGGGCCAACAATGCCCCAGACAGTCAACACCAAGTCAGTTGCTCAAGCAGACATGGAGCAGGAGAGATGACAGTTGGGCTCCACACTGTCCCACCGGTAAGCTGTTTGGCACGCCCGTAAACCACGGATCGGGGTCACCAATGCCCTAGACAGTCAACACCATAGTCATTTTCTCAATGAGACCTGGAGCAGGAGAGATGACAGTTGGGCTCCACACTGTCCCACTCGTGTGCAAATTGACACGCCCGTAAACCACAACTTGGCGCCACCTATGCCCCAGACAGTCAAAACTACAGTCGCTTGTTCAAGCAGAGCTGGAGCAGGAGAGATTATGGTTGTGCTCCACACTGTCCCACCGGTGTGCAAGTTGGGACGCCCGTAAACCACGGCTTGGGGCCACATATGCCCCAGGAAGTCAACCCCAAAGTCGGTTGCTCAAGCAGACCTGGAGCAGGAGAGATGACAGTTAGGCTCCACACTGTTCCACCGGTGTGCAGTTTGGCAGCCCCATAAATCACGGCTTGGGGCCATAAATGCCCCAGACAGTCAACACCACTGTTGGTTGCACAATCAGACCTGAAGCAGGAGAGATGACAGGTGGACTCAACACTGTCCCACCGGTGTGAGGTTTGGCAGCCCTATAAATCACGGCTTGGGGCCAACAATGCTCCAGACAATCAACACCATAGTCTGTTGCTCAAGCAGACCTGGAGCAGGAGAGATGACAGTTGGGCTCCAGACTGTCCGACAGGTGTGCAGTTTGGCACCCCCGTAAACCACGCCTTGGGGCCAACAATGCCCCAGACAGTCAACACCAAAGTCAGTTGCTCAAGCAGACATGGAGCAGGAGAGATGACAGTTGGGCTCCACACTGTCCCACCGGTAAGCTGTTTGGCACGCCCGTAAACCACGGATCGGGGTCACCAATGCCCTAGACAGTCAACACCATAGTCGGTTGCTCAATGAGACCTGGAGCAGGAGAGATGACAGTTGGGCTCCACACTGTCCCACCGGTTTGCGGTTTGGCAGCCCCATTAACCCCGGCTTGGGGCCATTAATGCTCCAGACAGTCAACGCCATAGTTCGTTGCTCAAGCAGACCTGGTGCAGGATATATGACAGTTGGGCTCCACACTGTCCGACAGGTGTGCAGTTTGGCACCCCCGTAAACCACGCCTTGGGGCCAACAATGCCCCAGACAGTCATAACCATAGTCGGTTGCTCAAGTAGATCTGGAGCAGGAGAGATGACAGTTGGGCTTCACACTGTCCCACCGATCTGCAGTTTGGCACGGCCGTAAACACCGGCTTGGGGCCACCAATGTCCCAGACAGTCAACACCATAGTCGGATGCTCAAGCAGACCTGGAGTAGGAGAGATGACAGTTAGGCTCCACACTGTCCCACCAGTGTGCAGTTTGGCAGCCCCACAAACCACGGCTTGGGGCTACCAATGCCCCAGACAGTCAAAACTATAGTCGGTTGCTCAAGCAGAGCTGGAGCAGGAGATATGACAGTTGGGCTCCAGACTGTCCGACAGGTGTGCAGTTTGGCACCCCCGTAAACCACGCCTTGGGGCCACCATTGCCCCAGACAGTCAACACCAAAGTCAGTTGCTCAAGCAGACATGGAGCAGGAGAGATGACAGTTGGGCTCCACACTGTCCCACCGGTAAGCAGTTTGGCACGCCCGTAAACCACGGATCGGGGTCACCAATGCCCTAGACAGTCAACACCATAGTCGGTTGCTCAATGAGACCTGGAGCAGGAGAGATGACAGTTTGATTTCCACACTGTCCCACTCGTGTGCAAATTGACACGCCCGTAAACCACAACTTGGTGCCACCTATGCCCCAGACAGTCAAAACTACAGTCGGTTGTTCAAGCAGAGCTGGAGCAGGAGAGATTATGGTTGTGCTCCACACTGTCCCACCGGTGTGCAAGTTGGGACGCCCGTAAACCACGGCTTGGGGCCACATATGCCCCAGGAAGTCAACCCCAAAGTCGGTTGCTCAAGCAGACCTGGAGCAGGAGAGATGACAGTTAGGCTCCACACTGTTCCACCGGTGTGCAGTTTGGCAGCCCCATAAATCACGGCTTGGGGCCATAAATGCCCCAGACAGTCAACACCACTGTTGGTTGCACAATCAGACCTGAAGCAGGAGAGATGACAGGTGGACTCAACACTGTCCCACCGGTGTGAGGTTTGGCAGCCCTATAAATCACGGCTTGGGGCCAACAATGCTCCAGACAATCAACACCATAGTCTGTTGCTCAAGCAGACCTGGAGCAGGAGAGATGACAGTTGGGCTCCAGACTGTCCGACAGGTGTGCAGTTTGGCACCCCCGTAAACCACGCCTTGGGGCCAACAATGCCCCAGACAGTCAACACCAAAGTCAGTTGCTCAAGCAGACATGGAGCAGGAGAGATGACAGTTGGGCTCCACACTGTCCCACCGGTAAGCTGTTTGGCACGCCTGTAAACCACGGATCGGGGTCACCAATGCCCTAGACAGTCAACACCATAGTCGGTTGCTCAATGAGACCTGGAGCAGGAGAGATGACAGTTGGGCTCCACACTGTCCCACTCGTGTGCAAATTGACACGCCCGTAAACCACAACTTGGCGCCACCTATGCCCCAGACAGTCAAAACTACAGTCGGTTGTTCAAGCAGAGCTGGAGCAGGAGAGATTATGGTTGTGCTCCACACTGTCCCACCGGTGTGCAAGTTGGGACGCCCGTAAACCACGGCTTGGGGCCACATATGCCCCAGGAAGTCAACCCCAAAGTCGGTTGCTCAAGCAGACCTGGAGCAGGAGAGATGACAGTTAGGCTCCACACTGTTCCACCGGTGTGCAGTTTGGCAGCCCCATAAATCACGGCTTGGGGCCATAAATGCCCCAGACAGTCAACACCACTGTTGGTTGCACAATCAGACCTGAAGCAGGAGAGATGACAGTTGGACTCAACACTGTCCCACCGGTGTGAGGTTTGGCAGGCCTATAAATCACGGCTTGGGGCCAACAATGCTCCAGACAATCAACACCATAGTCTGTTGCTCAAGCAGACCTGGAGCAGGAGAGATGACAGTTGGGCTCCACACTGTCCCACCGATGTGCAGTTTGGCACGCCCGTAAACCACGGCTTGGGCCATCAATGCCCTAGACAGTCAAAAATACAGTCGGTAGCTCAATCAGAACTGGAGCAGGAGAGATTACGGTTGGGCTCAACACCGTCCCACCGGTTTGCGGTTTGGCAGCCCCATTAACCCCGGCTTGGGGCCATTAATGCTCCAGACAGTCAACGCCATAGTTCGTTGCTCAAGCAGACCTGGTGCAGGATATATGACAGTTGGGCTCCACACTGTCCGACAGGTGTGCAGTTTGGCACCCCCGTAAACCACGCCTTGGGGCCAACAATGCCCCAGACAGTCATAACCATAGTCGGTTGCTCAAGTAGATCTGGAGCAGGAGAGATGACAGTTGGGCTTCACACTGTCCCACCGATCTGCAGTTTGGCACGGCCGTAAACACCGGCTTGGGGCCACCAATGTCCCAGACAGCCAACACCATAGTCGGATGCTCAAGCAGACCTGGAGTAGGAGAGATGACAGTTAGGCTCCACACTGTCCCACCAGTGTGCAGTTTGGCAGCCCCACAAACCACGGCTTGGGGCTACCAATGCCCCAGACAGTCAAAACTATAGTCGGTTGCTCAAGCAGAGCTGGAGCAGGAGATATGACAGTTGCGCTCCACACTGTCCCACCGGTGTGCAGTTTGCCATGCCCGTAAACCACGGCTTGGGGCCACCAAAACCCCAGACAGTCAACACCTTAGTCGGTTGCTCAAGCAGACCTGGAGCAGGAGAGATGACAGTTAGGCTCCACACTGTCCCACCGGTTAGCAGTTTGGCACGCTTGTAAACCACGGTTCGGGTTCACCAATGCCCTAGACTGTCAAAACTATAGTCGGTTGCTCAAGCAGAGCTGGAGCAGGAGAGATTATGTTTGGGCTCCACACTATCCCACCGGTGTGCAGTTTGGGACGCCCGTAAACCACGGCTTGGGGCCACGAATGCTCCAGACAGTCAACACCATAGTCGGTTGCTCAATGAGACCTTGAGCAGGAGAGATGACATTTGGGCTCCACACTATCCCACCGGTGTGAAGTTTGGGACGCCCGTAAACCATGGCTTGGGGCCACCTATGCCCCAGACTGTCAAAACTATAGTCGGTTGCTCAAGCAGAGCTGGAGCAGGAGAGATTATGGTTGGCTTCCACACTATCCCACAGGTGTGCAGTTTGGGACGCCCGTAAACCACGGCTTGGGGCCACGAATGCTCCAGACAGTCAACACCATAGTCGGTTGCTCAAGCAGACCTGGAGCAGGAGATATGACAGTTGGGCTCCAGACTGTCCGACAGGTGTGCAGTTTGGCACCCCCGTAAACCACGCCTTGGGGCCAACAATGCCCCAGACAGTCAACACAAAAGTCAGTTGCTCAAGCAGACATGGAGCAGGAGAGATGACAGTTGGGCTCCACACTGTCCCACCGGTAAGCAGTTTGGCACGCCCGTAAACCACGGATCGGGGTCACCAATGCCCTAGACAGTCAACACCATAGTCGGTTGCTCAATGAGACCTGGAGCAGGAGAGATGACAGTTGGGCTCCACACTGTCCCACTCGTGTGCAAATTGACACGCCCGTAAACCACAACTTGGCGCCACCTATGCCTCAGACAGTCAAAACTACAGTCGGTTGTTCAAGCAGAGCTGGAGCAGGAGAGATTATGGTTGTGCTCCACACTGTCCCACCGGTGTGCAAGTTGGGACGCCCGTAAACCACGGCTTGGGGCCACTTATGCCCCAGACAGTCAACCCCAAAGTCGGTTGCACAATCAGACCTGAAGCAGGAGAGATGACAGTTGGACTCAACACTGTCCCACCGGTGTGAGGTTTGGCAGCCCTATAAATCACGGCTTGGGGCCAACAATGCTCCAGACAATCAACACCATAGTCTGTTGCTCAAGCAGACCTGGAGCAGGAGAGATGACAGTTTGGCTCCACACTGTCCCACCGGTGTGCAGTTTGGCACGCCCGTAAACCACGGCTTGGGCCATCAATGCCATAGACAGTCAAAAATACAGTCGGTAGCTCAATCAGACCTGGAGCAGGAGAGATTACGGTTGGGCTCAACACCGTCCCACCGGTTTGCGGTTTGGCAGCCCCATTAACCCCGGCTTGGGGCCATTAATGCTCCAGACAGTCAACACCATAGTTCGTTGCTCAAGCAGACCTGGAGCAGGATATATAACAGTTGTGCTCCACACTGTCCGACAGGTGTGCAGTTTGGCACCCCCGTAAACCACGGCTTGGGGCTACCAATTCCCCAGACATTCAAAACTATAGTCGGTTGCTCAAGCAGAGCTGGAGCAGGAGAGATGACAATTGGGCTCCACACTGTCCCACCGGTGTGCCCTTTGCCACGCCCATAAACCACGGCTTGGGGCCATCAATACCCCAGACAGTCAACACTATAGTCGGTTGCTCAAGCAGACCTGAAGGAGGAGAGATGACAGTTGGGCTCCACACTGTCCGAGCGGTCTGCAGATTGGCACGCCCGTAAACCACGGCTTGGGGCCAAACGTGTCCTAGACAGTCAACACCATAGTCGGATGCTCAAGCAGACCTGGAGCAGGAGAGATGACAGTTGGGTTCCACACTGTCCCACCGGTGTGCAGTTTGGCAGCCCCATAAACCACGTCTTGGGGCCACGAATGCCCCAGACAGTCAACACCATAGTTCGTTGCATAAGCAGACCTGGAGCAGGATATATGACAGTTGGGCTCCACACTATCCGACAGGTGTGCAGTTTGGCACCCCCGTAAACCACGCCTTGGGGCCAACAATGCCCCAGACAGTCAACACCATAGTCGGAAGCTCAAGCAGACCTGGAGCAGGAGAGATGACAGTTAGGCTCCACACTGTCCCACCAGTGTGCAGTTTGGCAGCCCCACAAACCACGGCTTGGGGCCACCAATGTCCCAGACTGTCAACCCCAAAGTCGGTTGCTCAAGCAGACATGGAGCATGAGAGATGACAGTTAGGCTCCACACTGTCCTACCGGTGTGCAGTTTGGCACGCCCGTAAACCACGGCTTGGGGCCACCAATGTCCCAGACAGTCAACACCATAGTCGGATACTCAAGCAGACGTGGAGCAGGAGAGATGACAGTTGGGTTCCACACTGTGCCACCGGTGTACAAATTGGCCCCCATAAACCACGGCTTGGGGCCACCAATGCCCCAGACAGTCAACACTACAGTCGGTTGCTTAAGCAGACCTGGAGCAGGAGAGATGACAGTTGGGCTCCACACTGTCCCACCAGTGTGCAGTTTGGCAGCCCCACAAACCACGGCTTGGGGCTACCAATGCCCCAGACATTCAAAACTATAGTCGGTTGCTCAAGCAGAGCTGGAGCAGGAGAGATGACAGTTGGGTTTCACACTGTCCCACCGGTAAGCAGTTTGGCACGCCCGTAAACCACGGGTCGGTGTCACCAATGCCCTAGACAGTCAACACCATAGTCGGTTGCTCAATGAGACCTGGAGCAGGGGAGATGGCAGATGAGCTCCACACTGTCCCACCGGTCTGCAGTTTGGCACGCCCGTCAACCACGGTTTGGGGCCACCAATGCCCCAGAGAGTCAAAACTACAGTCGGTTGCTCAAGCAGAGCTGGAGCAGGAGAGATTTTGGTTGGGCTCCACACTGTCCCACCGGTGTGCAGTTTGGGACGCCCGTAAACCACGATTTGGGGCCACTAATGCCCCAGACAGTCATCACCAATGTCGGTTGCTCAAGCAGACTTGGAGCAGGAGAGATGACAGTTGGGCTCCAAACTGTCCCATCGGTGTGCAGTTTGGCACGCCCGTAAACCACGGCTTGGGGCCACTAATGCCCCAGACAGTCAACACCACTGTTGGTTGCACAATCAGACCTGAAGCAGGAGAGATGACAGTTGGGCTCAACACTGTCCCACCGGTGTGCGGTTTGGCAGCCCTATAAATCACGGCTTGGAGCCACCAATGCCCCAGACAGTCAACACTACAGTCGGTTGCTCAAGTAGACCTTGAGCAGGAGATATGACAGTTGGGCTCCACACTGTCCCACCGGTGTGTAGATTTGCACGCCCGTAAACCACGGCTTGGGGCCACCAACGCTCCAGACAATCAACACCATAGTCTGTTGCTCAAGCAGACCTGGAGCAGGAGAGATGACAGTTTGGCCCACACTGTCCCACCGGTGTGCAGTTTGGCACGCCCGTAAACCACGGCTTGGGGCCATCAATGCCCTAGACAGTCAAAACTACATTCGGTAGCTCAATCAGACCTGGAGCAGGAGAGATTACGGTTGGGCTCAACACCGTCCCACCGGTTTGCGGTTTGGCAGCCCTATTAACCCCGGCATGGGGCCATTAATGCTCCAGACAGTCAACACCATAGTTCGTTGCTCAAGCAGACCTGGAGCAGGAGATATGACAGTTGGGCTCCACACTGTCCGACAGGTGTGCAGTTTGGCACCCCCGTAAACCACGCCTTGGGGCCAACAATGCCCCAGACAGTCAACACAAAAGTCAGTTGCTCAAGCAGACATGGAGCAGGAGAGATGACAGTTGGGCTCCACACTGTCCCACCGGTAAGCAGTTTGGCACGCCCGTAAACCACGGATCGGGGTCACCAATGCCCTAGACAGTCAACACCATAGTCGGTTGCTCAATGAGACCTGGAGCAGGAGAGATGACAGTTGGGCTCCACACTGTCCCACTCGTGTGCAAATTGACACGCCCGTAAACCACAACTTGGCGCCACCTATGCCTCAGACAGTCAAAACTACAGTCGGTTGTTCAAGCAGAGCTGGAGCAGGAGAGATTATGGTTGTGCTCCACACTGTCCCACCGGTGTGCAAGTTGGGACGCCCGTAAACCACGGCTTGGGGCCACTTATGCCCCAGACAGTCAACCCCAAAGTCGGTTGCACAATCAGACCTGAAGCAGGAGAGATGACAGTTGGACTCAACACTGTCCCACCGGTGTGAGGTTTGGCAGCCCTATAAATCACGGCTTGGGGCCAACAATGCTCCAGACAATCAACACCATAGTCTGTTGCTCAAGCAGACCTGGAGCAGGAGAGATGACAGTTTGGCTCCACACTGTCCCACCGGTGTGCAGTTTGGCACGCCCGTAAACCACGGCTTGGGCCATCAATGCCATAGACAGTCAAAAATACAGTCGGTAGCTCAATCAGACCTGGAGCAGGAGAGATTACGGTTGGGCTCAACACCGTCCCACCGGTTTGCGGTTTGGCAGCCCCATTAACCCCGGCTTGGGGCCATTAATGCTCCAGACAGTCAACACCATAGTTCGTTGCTCAAGCAGACCTGGAGCAGGATATATAACAGTTGTGCTCCACACTGTCCGACAGGTGTGCAGTTTGGCACCCCCGTAAACCACGGCTTGGGGCTACCAATTCCCCAGACATTCAAAACTATAGTCGGTTGCTCAAGCAGAGCTGGAGCAGGAGAGATGACAATTGGGCTCCACACTGTCCCACCGGTGTGCCCTTTGCCACGCCCATAAACCACGGCTTGGGGCCATCAATACCCCAGACAGTCAACACTATAGTCGGTTGCTCAAGCAGACCTGAAGGAGGAGAGATGACAGTTGGGCTCCACACTGTCCGAGCGGTCTGCAGATTGGCACGCCCGTAAACCACGGCTTGGGGCCAAACGTGTCCTAGACAGTCAACACCATAGTCGGATGCTCAAGCAGACCTGGAGCAGGAGAGATGACAGTTGGGTTCCACACTGTCCCACCGGTGTGCAGTTTGGCAGCCCCATAAACCACGTCTTGGGGCCACGAATGCCCCAGACAGTCAACACCATAGTTCGTTGCATAAGCAGACCTGGAGCAGGATATATGACAGTTGGGCTCCACACTATCCGACAGGTGTGCAGTTTGGCACCCCCGTAAACCACGCCTTGGGGCCAACAATGCCCCAGACAGTCAACACCATAGTCGGAAGCTCAAGCAGACCTGGAGCAGGAGAGATGACAGTTAGGCTCCACACTGTCCCACCAGTGTGCAGTTTGGCAGCCCCACAAACCACGGCTTGGGGCCACCAATGTCCCAGACTGTCAACCCCAAAGTCGGTTGCTCAAGCAGACATGGAGCATGAGAGATGACAGTTAGGCTCCACACTGTCCTACCGGTGTGCAGTTTGGCACGCCCGTAAACCACGGCTTGGGGCCACCAATGTCCCAGACAGTCAACACCATAGTCGGATACTCAAGCAGACGTGGAGCAGGAGAGATGACAGTTGGGTTCCACACTGTGCCACCGGTGTACAAATTGGCCCCCATAAACCACGGCTTGGGGCCACCAATGCCCCAGACAGTCAACACTACAGTCGGTTGCTTAAGCAGACCTGGAGCAGGAGAGATGACAGTTGGGCTCCACACTGTCCCACCAGTGTGCAGTTTGGCAGCCCCACAAACCACGGCTTGGGGCTACCAATGCCCCAGACATTCAAAACTATAGTCGGTTGCTCAAGCAGAGCTGGAGCAGGAGAGATGACAGTTGGGTTTCACACTGTCCCACCGGTAAGCAGTTTGGCACGCCCGTAAACCACGGGTCGGTGTCACCAATGCCCTAGACAGTCAACACCATAGTCGGTTGCTCAATGAGACCTGGAGCAGGGGAGATGGCAGATGAGCTCCACACTGTCCCACCGGTCTGCAGTTTGGCACGCCCGTCAACCACGGTTTGGGGCCACCAATGCCCCAGAGAGTCAAAACTACAGTCGGTTGCTCAAGCAGAGCTGGAGCAGGAGAGATTTTGGTTGGGCTCCACACTGTCCCACCGGTGTGCAGTTTGGGACGCCCGTAAACCACGATTTGGGGCCACTAATGCCCCAGACAGTCATCACCAATGTCGGTTGCTCAAGCAGACTTGGAGCAGGAGAGATGACAGTTGGGCTCCAAACTGTCCCATCGGTGTGCAGTTTGGCACGCCCGTAAACCACGGCTTGGGGCCACTAATGCCCCAGACAGTCAACACCACTGTTGGTTGCACAATCAGACCTGAAGCAGGAGAGATGACAGTTGGGCTCAACACTGTCCCACCGGTGTGCGGTTTGGCAGCCCTATAAATCACGGCTTGGAGCCACCAATGCCCCAGACAGTCAACACTACAGTCGGTTGCTCAAGTAGACCTTGAGCAGGAGATATGACAGTTGGGCTCCACACTGTCCCACCGGTGTGTAGATTTGCACGCCCGTAAACCACGGCTTGGGGCCACCAACGCTCCAGACAATCAACACCATAGTCTGTTGCTCAAGCAGACCTGGAGCAGGAGAGATGACAGTTTGGCCCACACTGTCCCACCGGTGTGCAGTTTGGCACGCCCGTAAACCACGGCTTGGGGCCATCAATGCCCTAGACAGTCAAAACTACATTCGGTAGCTCAATCAGACCTGGAGCAGGAGAGATTACGGTTGGGCTCAACACCGTCCCACCGGTTTGCGGTTTGGCAGCCCTATTAACCCCGGCATGGGGCCATTAATGCTCCAGACAGTCAACACCATAGTTCGTTGCTCAAGCAGACCTGGAGCAGGAGATATGACAGTTGGGCTCCACACTGTCCGACAGGTGTGCAGTTTGGCACCCCCGTAAACCACGCCTTGGGGCCAACAATGCCCCAGACAGTCATAACCATAGTCGGATGCTCAAGCAGACCTGGAGCAGGAGAGATGACAGTTAGGCTCCACACTGTCCCACCATTGTGCAGTTTGGCAGCCCCACAAACAACGGCTTGGGGCTACCAATGCCCCAGACAGTCAAAACTATAGTCGGTTGCTCAAGAAGAGCTGGAGCAGGAGAAATGACAGTTGGGCTCCACACTGTCCCACCGGTGTGCAGTTTGACACGCCCGTAAACCACGGTTCGGGTTCACCAATGCCCAAGACTGTCAACACCATAGTCGGTTGCTCAATGAGACCTGGAGAAGGAGAGATGACATTTGGGCTCCACACTGTCCCACCGGTGTGAAGTTTGACACGCCCGTAAACCATGGCTTGCATGGCTTGGGGCCACCTATGCCCCAGACCGTCAAAACTATAGTCGGTTGCTGAAGCAGAGCTGGAGCAGGAGAGATTATGGTTGGGCTCCACACTATCCCACCGGTGTGCAGTTTGGGACGCCCGTAAACCACGTCTTGGGGCCACGAATGCTCCAGACAGTCAACACCATAGTTCGTTGTTCAAGCAGACCTGGAGCAGGAGAGATGACAGTTGGGCTTCACACTGTCCCACCGGTCTGCAGTTTGGCACGGCCGTAAACCACGGCTTGGGGCCATTAATGTCCCAGACTGTCAACACCATAGTCGGATGCTCAAGCAGACCTGGAGCAGGAGAGATGACAGTTAGGCTCCACACTGTCCCACCAGTGTGCAGTTTGGCAGCCCCACAAACCATGGCTTGGGGCTACCAATGCCCCAGATAGTCAAAACTATAGTCGGTTGCTCAAGCAGAGCTGGAGCAGGAGAAATGACAGTTGGGCTCCACACTGTCCCACCGGTGTGCAGTTGGCATCCCCGTAAACCACGCCTTGGGGCAACCAATGCCCCAGACAGTCAACACCATTGTCGGTTGCTCAAGCAGACATGGAGCAGGAGAGATGACAGTTGGGCTTCACACTCTCCCACAGGTATGCAGTTTGGCACGCCCGTAAACCACGGTTTGGGGCCACCAATGCCCCAGAGAGTCAAAACTACAGTCGGTTGCTCAAGCAGACCTGGAGCAGGAGAGATTATGGTTGGGCTCCAAACTGTCCCATCGGTGTGCAGTTTGGCAGCCCCATAAACCACGGCTTGGGGCCACGAATGCCCCAGACAGTCAACACCACAGTTGGTTGCTCAATCAGACCAGAAGCAGGAGAGATGACAGTTGGGCTCCAAACTGTCCCATCGGTGTGCAGTTTGGCACGCCCGTAAACCACGGCTTGGGGCCCCTAATGCCCCAGACAGTCAACACCACTGTTGGTTGCACAATCAGACCTGAAGCAGGAGATATGACAGTTGGGCTCAACACTGTCCCACCGGTGTGCGGTTTGGCAGCCCTATAAATCACGGCTTGGAGCGACCAATGCCCCAGACAGTCAACACTACAGTCGGTTGCTCAAGTAGACCTTGAGCAGGAGATATGACAGTTGGGCTCCACACTGTCCCACCGGTGTGTAGATTTGCACGCCCGTAAACCACGGCTTGGGGCCACCAATGCTCCAGACAATCAACACCATAGTCTGTTGCTCAAGCAGACCTGGAGCAGGAGATATGACAGTTTGGCCCACACTGTCCCACCGGTGTGCAGTTTGGCACGCCCGTAAACCACGGCTTGGGGCCATCAATGCCCTAGACAGTCAAAACTACATTCGGTAGCTCAATCAGACCTGGAGCAGGAGAGATTACGGTTGGGCTCAACACCGTCCCACCGGTTTGCGGTTTGGCAGCCCCATTAACCCCGGCTTGGGGCCATTAATGCTCCAGACAGTCAACGCCATAGTTCGTTGCTCAAGCAGACCTGGTGCAGGATATATGACAGTTGGGCTCCACACTGTCCGACAGGTGTGCAGTTTGGCACCCCCGTAAACCACGCCTTGGGGCCAACAATGCCCCAGACAGTCATAACCATAGTCGGTTGCTCAAGTAGATCTGGAGCAGGAGAGATGACAGTTGGGCTCCACACTGTCCCACCGGTAAGCTGTTTGGCACGCCCGTAAACCACGGATCGGGGTCACCAATGCCCTAGACAGTCAACACCATAGTCGGTTGCTCAATGAGACCTGGAGCAGGAGAGATGACAGTTGGGCTCCACACTGTCCCACTCGTGTGCAAATTGACACGCCCGTAAACCACAACTTGGCGCCACCTATGCCCCAGACAGTCAAAACTACAGTCGGTTGTTCAAGCAGAGCTGGAGCAGGAGAGATTATGGTTGTGCTCCACACTGTCCCACCGGTGTGCAAGTTGGGACGCCCGTAAACCACGGCTTGGGGCCACATATGCCCCAGGAAGTCAACCCCAAAGTCGGTTGCTCAAGCAGACCTGGAGCAGGAGAGATGACAGTTAGGCTCCACACTGTTCCACTGGTGTGCAGTTTGGCAGCCCCATAAATCACGGCTTGGGGCCATAAATGCCCCAGACAGTCAACACCACTGTTGGTTGCACAATCAGACCTGAAGCAGGAGAGATGACAGTTGGACTCAACACTGTCCCACCGGTGTGAGGTTTGGCAGCCCTATAAATCACGGCTTGGGGCCAACAATCTCCAGACAATCAACACCATAGTCTGTTGCTCAAGCAGACCTGGAGCAGGAGAGATGACAGTTGGGCTCCACACTGTCCCACCGATGTGCAGTTTGGCACGCCCGTAAACCACGGCTTGGGCCATCAATGCCCTAGACAGTCAAAAATACAGTCGGTAGCTCAATCAGAACTGGAGCAGGAGAGATTACGGTTGGGCTTCACACTGTCCCACCGATCTGCAGTTTGGCACGGCCGTAAACACCGGCTTGGGGCCACCAATGTCCCAGACAGTCAACACCATAGTCGGATGCTCAAGCAGACCTGGAGTAGGAGAGATGACAGTTAGGCTCCACACTGTCCCACCAGTGTGCAGTTTGGCAGCCCCACAAACCACGGCTTGGGGCTACCAATGCCCCAGACAGTCAAAACTATAGTCGGTTGCTCAAGCAGAGCTGGAGCAGGAGATATGACAGTTGCGCTCCACACTGTCCCACCGGTGTGCAGTTTGCCATGCCCGTAAACCACGGCTTGGGGCCACCAAAACCCCAGACAGTCAACACCATAGTCGGTTGCTCAAGCAGACCTGGAGCAGGAGAGATGACAGTTAGGCTCCACACTGTCCCACCGGTAAGCAGTTTGGCACGCTTGTAAACCACGGTTCGGGTTCACCAATGCCCTAGACTGTCAAAACTATAGTCGGTTGCTCAAGCAGAGCTGGAGCAGGAGAGATTATGTTTGGGCTCCACACTATCCCACCGGTGTGCAGTTTGGGACGCCCGTAAACCACGGCTTGGGGCCACGAATGCTCCAGACAGTCAACACCATAGTCGGTTGCTCAATGAGACCTTGAGCAGGAGAGATGACATTTGGGCTCCACACTATCCCACCGGTGTGAAGTTTGGGACGCCCGTAAACCATGGCTTGGGGCCACCTATGCCCCAGACTGTCAAAACTATAGTCGGTTGCTCAAGTAGATCTGGAGCAGGAGAGATGACAGTTGGGCTCCACACTGTCCCAGCGGTCTGCAGATTGGCACGCCCGTAAACCACGGCTTGGGGCCAAACGTGTCCCAGACAGTCAACACCATAGTCGGATGCTCAAGCAGACCTGGAGCAGGAGAGATGACAGTTGGGTTCCACACTGTCCCACCGGTGTGCAGTTTGGCAGCCCCATAAACCACGTCTTGGGGCCACGAATGCCCCAGACAGTCAACACCATAGTTCGTTGCATAAGCAGACCTGGAGCAGGATATATGACAGTTGGGCTCCACACTATCCGACAGGTGTGCAGTTTGGCACCCCCGTAAACCACGCCTTGGGGTCAACAATGCCCCAGACAGTCAACACCATAGTCGGAAGCTCAAGCAGACCTGGAGCAGGAGAGATGACAGTTAGGCTCCACACTGTCCCACCAGTGTGCAGTTTGGCAGCCCCACAAACCACGGCTTGGGGCCACCAATGTCCCAGACTGTCAACCCCAAAGTCGGTTGCTCAAGCAGACATGGAGCATGAGAGATGACAGTTAGGCTCCACACTGTCCTACCGGTGTGCAGTTTGGCACGCCCGTAAACCACGGCTTGGGGCCACCAATGTCCCAGACAGTCAACACCATAGTCGGATGCTCAAGCAGACGTGGAGCAGGAGAGATGACAGTTGGGTTCCACACTGTGCCACCGGTGTAAAAATTGGCCCCCATAAACCACGGCTTGGGGCCACCAATGCCCCAGACAGTCAACACTACAGTCGGTTGCTTAAGCAGACCTGGAGCAGGAGAGATGACAGTTGGGCTCCACACTGCCCCACCAGTGTGCAGTTTGGCAGCCCCACAAACCACGGCTTGGGGCTACCAATGCCCCAGACATTCAAAACTATAGTCGGTTGCTCAAGCAGAGCTGGAGCAGGAGAGATGACAATTGGGCTCCACACTGTCCCACCGGTGTGCCCTTTGCCACGCCCATAAACCACGGCTTGGGGCCACTAATGCCCCAGACAGTCAACACCACTGTTGGTTGCACAATCAGACCTGAAGCAGGAGAGATGACAGTTGGGCTCAACACTGTCCCACCGGTGTGCGGTTTGGCAGCCCTATAAATCACGGCTTGGAGCCACCAATGCCCCAGACAGTCAACACTACAGTCGGTTGCTCAAGTAGACCTTGAGCAGGAGATATGACAGTTGGGCTCCACACTGTCCCACCGGTGTGTAGATTTGCACGCCCGTAAACCACGGCTTGGGGCCACCAATGCTCCAGACAATCAACACCATAGTCTGTTGCTCAAGCAGACCTGGAGCAGGAGAGATGACAGTTTGGCCCACACTGTCCCACCGGTGTGCAGTTTGGCACGCCCGTAAACCACGGCTTGGGGCCATCAATGCCCTAGACAGTCAAAACTACATTCGGTAGCTCAATCAGACCTGGAGCAGGAGAGATTACGGTTGGGCTCAACACCGTCCCACCGGTTTGCGGTTTGGCAGCCCTATTAACCCCGGCTTGGGGCCATTAATGCTCCAGACAATCAACACCATAGTTCGTTGCTCAAGCAGACCTGGAGCAGGAGATATGACAGTTGGGCTCCACACTGTCCGAAAGGTGTGCAGTTTGGCACCCCCGTAAACCACGCCTTGGGGACAACAATGCCCCAGACAGTCATAACCATAGTCGGATGCTCAAGCAGACCTGGAGCAGGAGAGATGACAGTTAGGCTCCACACTGTCCCACCAGTGTGCAGTTTGGCAGCCCCACAAACAACGGCTTGGGGCTACCAATGCCCCAGACAGTCAAAACTATAGTCGGTTGCTCAAGAAGAGCTGGAGCAGGAGAAATGACAGTTGGGCTCCACACTGTCCCACCGGTGTGCAGTTTGACACGCCCGTAAACCACGGTTCGGGTTCACCAATGCCCAAGACTGTCAACACCATAGTCGGTTGCTAAATGAGACCTGGAGAAGGAGAGATGACATTTGGGCTCCACACTGTCCCACCGGTGTGAAGTTTGACACGCCCGTAAACCATGGCTTGCATGGCTTGGGGCCACCTATGCCCCAGACCGTCAAAACTATAGTCGGTTGCTGAAGCAGAGCTGGAGCAGGAGAGATTATGGTTGGGCTCCACACTATCCCACCGGTGTGCAGTTTGGGACGCCCGTAAACCACGTCTTGGGGCCACGAATGCTCCAGACAGTCAACACCATAGTTCGTTGTTCAAGCAGACCTGGAGCAGGAGAGATGACAGTTGGGCTTCACACTGTCCCACCAGTCTGCAGTTTGGCACGGCCGTAAACCACGGCTTGGGGCCAACAATGTCCCAGACTGTCAACACCATAGTCGGATGCTCAAGCAGACCTGGAGAAGGAGAGATGACAGTTAGGCTCCACACTGTCCCACCAGTGTGCAGTTTGGCAGCCCCACAAACCACGGCTTGGGGCTACCAATGCCCCAGATAGTCAAAACTATAGTCGGTTGCTCAAGCAGAGCTGGAGCAGGAGAAATGACAGTTGGGCTCCACACTGTCCCACCGGTGTGCAGTTGGCATCCCCGTAAACCACGCCTTGGGGCAACCAATGCCCCAGACAGTCAACACCATTGTCGGTTGCTCAAGCAGACATGGAGCAGGAGAGATGACAGTTGGGCTTCACACTCTCCCACAGGTATGCAGTTTGGCACGCCCGTAAACCACGGTTTGGGGCCACCAATGCCCCAGAGAGTCAAAACTACAGTCGGTTGCTCAAGCAGACCTGGAGCAGGAGAGATTATTGTTGGGCTCCAAACTGTCCCATCGGTGTGCAGTTTGGCAGCCCCATAAACCACGGCTTGGGGCCACGAATGCCCCAGACAGTCAACACCACAGTTGGTTGCTCAATCAGACCAGAAGCAGGAGAGATGACAGTTGGGCTCCAAACTGTCCCATCGGTGTGCAGTTTGGCACGCCCGTAAACCACGGCTTGGGGCCACTAATGCCCCAGACAGTCAACACCACTGTTGGTTGCACAATCAGACCTGAAGCAGGAGAGATGACAGTTGGGCTCAACACTGTCCCACCGGTGTGTGGTTTGGCAGCCCTATAAATCACGGCTTGGAGCCACCAATGCCCCAGACAGTCAACACTACAGTCGGTTGCTCAAGTAGACCTTGAGCAGGAGATATGAC
This sequence comes from Allygus modestus, assembly GCA_963675035.1. NCBI lineage: Eukaryota > Metazoa > Arthropoda > Insecta > Hemiptera > Cicadellidae > Allygus > Allygus modestus. Next base: position 355,431,139 of record OY776112.1, read on the forward strand.
AGTTGGGCTCCACACTGTCCCACCGGTGTGTAGATTTGCACGCCCGTAAACCACGGCTTGGGGCCACCAATGCTCCAGACAATCAACACCATAGTCTGTTGCTCAAGCAGACCTGGAGCAGGAGAGATGACAGTTTGGCCCACACTGTCCCACCTGTGTGCAGTTTGGCACGCCCGTAAACCACGGCTTGGGGCCATCAATGCCCTAGACAGTCAAAACTACATTCGGTAGCTCAATCAGACCTGGAGCAGGAGAGATTACAGTTGGGCTCAACACCGTCCCACCGGTTTGCGGTTTGGCAGCCTTATTAACCCCGGCTTGGGGCCATTAATGCTCCAGACAGTCAACACCATAGTTCGTTGCTCAAGCAGACCTGGAGCAGGAGATATGACAGTTGGGCTCCACACTGTCCGACAGGTGTGCAGTTTGGCACCCCCGTAACCCACGCCTTGGGGCCAACAATGCCCCAGACAGTCATAACCATAGTCGGATGCTCAAGCAGACCTGGAGCAGGAGAGTTGACAGTTAGGCTCCACACTGTCCCACCAGTGTGCAGTTTGGCAGCCCCACAAACAACGGCTTGGGGCTACCAATGCCCCAGACAGTCAAAACTATAGTCGGTTGCTCAAGAAGAGCTGGAGCAGGAGAAATGACAGTTGGGCTCCACACTGTCCCACCGGTTTGCAGTTTGACACGCCCGTAAACCTTGGGGCCACCAATACCCCAGACAGTCAACACCATAGTCGGTTGCTCAAGCAGACCTGGAGCAGGAGAGATGACAGTTAGGCTCCACACTGTCCCACCGGTGTGAAGTTTGACACGCCCGTAAACCATGGCTTGCATGGCTTGGGGCCACCTATGCCCCAGACCGTCAAAACTATAGTCAGTTGATGAAGCAGAGCTGGAGCAGGAGAGATTATGGTTGGGCTCCACACTATCCCACCGGTGTGCAGTTTGGGACGCCCGTAAACCACGTCTTGGGGCCACGAATGCTCCAGGCAGTCAACACCATAGTTCGTTGTTCAAGCAGACCTGGAGCAGGAGAGATGACAGTTGGGCTTCACACTGTCCCACCGGTGTACAAATTGGCCCCCATAAACCACGGCTTGGGGCCACCAATGCCCCAGACAGTCAACACTACAGTCGGTTGCTTAAGCAGACCTGAAGCAGGAGAGATGACAGTTGGGCTCAACACTGTCCCACCGGTGTGCGGTTTGGCAGCCCTATAAATCACGGCTTGGAGCCACCAATGCCCCAGACAGTCAACACTACAGTCGGTTGCTCAAGTAGACCTTGAGCAGGAGATATGACAGTTGGGTTCCACACTGTCCCACCGGTGTGTAGATTTGCACGCCCGTAAACCACGGCTTGGGGCCACCAATGCTCCAGACAATCAACACCATAGTCTGTTGCTCAAGCAGACCTGGAGCAGGAGAGATGACAGTTTGGCCCACACTGTCCCACCGGTGTGCAGTTTGGCACGCCCGTAAACCACGGCTTGGGGCCATCAATGCCCTAGACAGTCAAAACTACATTCGGTAGCTCAATCAGACCTGGAGCAGGAGAGATTACGGTTGGGCTCAACACCGTCCCACCGGTTTGCGGTTTGGCAGCCCTATTAACCCCGGCTTGGGGCCATTAATGCTCCAGACAATCAACACCATAGTTCGTTGCTCAAGCAGACCTGGAGCAGGAGATATGACAGTTGGGCTCCACACTGTCCGAAAGGTGTGCAGTTTGGCACCCCCGTAAACCACGCCTTGGGGACAACAATGCCCCAGACAGTCATAACCATAGTCAGATGCTCAAGCAGACCTGGAGCAGGAGAGATGACAGTTAGGCTCCACACTGTCCCACCAGTGTGCAGTTTGGCAGCCCCACAAACAACGGCTTGGGGCTACCAATGCCCCAGACAGTCAAAACTATAGTCGGTTGCTCAAGAAGAGCTGGAGCAGGAGAAATGACAGTTGGGCTCCACACTGTCCCACCGGTGTGCAGTTTGGCACGCCCGTAAACCACGGTTTGGGGCCACCAATGCCCCAGAGAGTCAAAACTACAGTCGGTTGCTCAAGCAGACCTGGAGCAGGAGAGATTATTGTTGGGCTCCAAACTGTCCCATCGGTGTGCAGTTTGGCAGCCCCATAAACCACGGCTTGGGGCCACGAATGCCCCAGACAGTCAACACCACAGTTGGTTGCTCAATCAGACCAGAAGCAGGAGAGATGACAGTTGGGCTCCAAACTGTCCCATCGGTGTGCAGTTTGGCACGCCCGTAAACCACGGCTTGGGGCCACTAATGCCCCAGACAGTCAACACCACTGTTGGTTGCACAATCAGACCTGAAGCAGGAGAGATGACATTTGGGCTCAACACTGTCCCACCGGTGTGTGGTTTGGCAGCCCTATAAATCACGGCTTGGAGCCACCAATGCCCCAGACAGTCAACACTACAGTCGGTTGCTCAAGTAGACCTTGAGCAGGAGATATGACAGTTGGGCTCCACACTGTCCCACCGGTGTGTAGATTTGCACGCCCGTAAACCACGGCTTGGGGCCACCAATGCTCCAGACAATCAACACCATAGTCTGTTGCTCAAGCAGACCTGGAGCAGGAGAGATGACAGTTTGGCCCACACTGTCCCACCTGTGTGCAGTTTGGCACGCCCGTAAACCACGGCTTGGGGCCATCAATGCCCTAGACAGTCAAAACTACATTCGGTAGCTCAATCAGACCTGGAGCAGGAGAGATTACAGTTGGGCTCAACACCGTCCCACCGGTTTGCGGTTTGGCAGCCTTATTAACCCCGGCTTGGGGCCATTAATGCTCCAGACAGTCAACACCATAGTTCGTTGCTCAAGCAGACCTGGAGCAGGAGATATGACAGTTGGGCTCCACACTGTCCGACAGGTGTGCAGTTTGGCACCCCCGTAACCCACGCCTTGGGGCCAACAATGCCCCAGACAGTCATAACCATAGTCGGATGCTCAAGCAGACCTGGAGCAGGAGAGTTGACAGTTAGGCTCCACACTGTCCCACCAGTGTGCAGTTTGGCAGCCCCACAAACAACGGCTTGGGGCTACCAATGCCCCAGACAGTCAAAACTATAGTCGGTTGCTCAAGAAGAGCTGGAGCAGGAGAAATGACAGTTGGGCTCCACACTGTCCCACCGGTTTGCAGTTTGACACGCCCGTAAACCTTGGGGCCACCAATACCCCAGACAGTCAACACCATAGTCGGTTGCTCAAGCAGACCTGGAGCAGGAGAGATGACAGTTAGGCTCCACACTGTCCCACCGGTAAGCAGTTTAGCACGCCCGTAAACCACGGTTCGGGTTCACCAATGCCCAAGACTGTCAACACCATAGTCGGTTGCTCAATGAGACCTGGAGAAGGAGAGGTGACATTTGGGCTCCACACTGTCCCACCGGTGTGAAGTTTGACACGCCCGTAAACCATGGCTTGCATGGCTTGGGGCCACCTATGCCCCAGACCGTCAAAACTATAGTCAGTTGCTGAAGCAGAGCTGGAGCAGGAGAGATTATGGTTGGGCTCCACACTATCCCACCGGTGTGCAGTTTGGGACGCCCGTAAACCACGTCTTGGGGCCACGAATGCTCCAGGCAGTCAACACCATAGTTCGTTGTTCAAGCAGACCTGGAGCAGGAGAGATGACAGTTGGGCTTCACACTGTCCCACCGGTGTACAAATTGGCCCCCATAAACCACGGCTTGGGGCCACCAATGCCCCAGACAGTCAACACTACAGTCGGTTGCTTAAGCAGACCTGAAGCAGGAGAGATGACAGTTGGGCTCAACACTGTCCCACCGGTGTGCGGTTTGGCAGCCCTATAAATCACGGCTTGGAGCCACCAATGCCCCAGACAGTCAACACTACAGTCGGTTGCTCAAGTAGACCTTGAGCAGGAGATATGACAGTTGGGTTCCACACTGTCCCACCGGTGTGTAGATTTGCACGCCCGTAAACCACGGCTTGGGGCCACCAATGCTCCAGACAATCAACACCATAGTCTGTTGCTCAAGCAGACCTGGAGCAGGAGAGATGACAGTTTGGCCCACACTGTCCCACCGGTGTGCAGTTTGGCACGCCCGTAAACCACGGCTTGGGGCCATCAATGCCCTAGACAGTCAAAACTACATTCGGTAGCTCAATCAGACCTGGAGCAGGAGAGATTACGGTTGGGCTCAACACCGTCCCACCGGTTTGCGGTTTGGCAGCCCTATTAACCCCGGCTTGGGGCCATTAATGCTCCAGACAATCAACACCATAGTTCGTTGCTCAAGCAGACCTGGAGCAGGAGATATGACAGTTGGGCTCCACACTGTCCGAAAGGTGTGCAGTTTGGCACCCCCGTAAACCACGCCTTGGGGACAACAATGCCCCAGACAGTCATAACCATAGTCGGATGCTCAAGCAGACCTGGAGCAGGAGAGATGACAGTTAGGCTCCACACTGTCCCACCAGTGTGCAGTTTGGCAGCCCCACAAACAACGGCTTGGGGCTACCAATGCCCCAGACAGTCAAAACTATAGTCGGTTGCTCAAGAAGAGCTGGAGCAGGAGAAATGACAGTTGGGCTCCACACTGTCCCACCGGTGTGCAGTTTGGCACGCCCGTAAACCACGGTTTGGGGCCACCAATGCCCCAGAGAGTCAAAACTACAGTCGGTTGCTCAAGCAGACCTGGAGCAGGAGAGATTATTGTTGGGCTCCAAACTGTCCCATCGGTGTGCAGTTTGGCAGCCCCATAAACCACGGCTTGGGGCCACGAATGCCCCAGACAGTCAACACCACAGTTGGTTGCTCAATCAGACCAGAAGCAGGAGAGATGACAGTTGGGCTCCAAACTGTCCCATCGGTGTGCAGTTTGGCACGCCCGTAAACCACGGCTTGGGGCCACTAATGCCCCAGACAGTCAACACCACTGTTGGTTGCACAATCAGACCTGAAGCAGGAGAGATGACATTTGGGCTCAACACTGTCCCACCGGTGTGTGGTTTGGCAGCCCTATAAATCACGGCTTGGAGCCACCAATGCCCCAGACAGTCAACACTACAGTCGGTTGCTCAAGTAGACCTTGAGCAGGAGATATGACAGTTGGGCTCCACACTGTCCCACCGGTGTGTAGATTTGCACGCCCGTAAACCACGGCTTGGGGCCACCAATGCTCCAGACAATCAACACCATAGTCTGTTGCTCAAGCAGACCTGGAGCAGGAGAGATGACAGTTTGGCCCACACTGTCCCACCTGTGTGCAGTTTGGCACGCCCGTAAACCACGGCTTGGGGCCATCAATGCCCTAGACAGTCAAAACTACATTCGGTAGCTCAATCAGACCTGGAGCAGGAGAGATTACAGTTGGGCTCAACACCGTCCCACCGGTTTGCGGTTTGGCAGCCTTATTAACCCCGGCTTGGGGCCATTAATGCTCCAGACAGTCAACACCATAGTTCGTTGCTCAAGCAGACCTGGAGCAGGAGATATGACAGTTGGGCTCCACACTGTCCGACAGGTGTGCAGTTTGGCACCCCCGTAACCCACGCCTTGGGGCCAACAATGCCCCAGACAGTCATAACCATAGTCGGATGCTCAAGCAGACCTGGAGCAGGAGAGTTGACAGTTAGGCTCCACACTGTCCCACCAGTGTGCAGTTTGGCAGCCCCACAAACAACGGTTTGGGGCTACCAATGCCCCAGACAGTCAAAACTATAGTCGGTTGCTCAAGAAGAGCTGGAGCAGGAGAAATGACAGTTGGGCTCCACACTGTCCCACCGGTTTGCAGTTTGACACGCCCGTAAACCTTGGGGCCACCAATACCCCAGACAGTCAACACCATAGTCGGTTGCTCAAGCAGACCTGGAGCAGGAGAGATGACAGTTAGGCTCCACACTGTCCCACCGGTAAGCAGTTTAGCACGCCCGTAAACCACGGTTCGGGTTCACCAATGCCCAAGACTGTCAACACCATAGTCGGTTGCTCAATGAGACCTGGAGAAGGAGAGGTGACATTTGGGCTCCACACTGTCCCACCGGTGTGAAGTTTGACACGCCCGTAAACCATGGCTTGCATGGCTTGGGGCCACCTATGCCCCAGACCGTCAAAACTATAGTCAGTTGCTGAAGCAGAGCTGGAGCAGGAGAGATTATGGTTGGGCTCCACACTATCCCACCGGTGTGCAGTTTGGGACGCCCGTAAACCACGTCTTGGGGCCACGAATGCTCCAGGCAGTCAACACCATAGTTCGTTGTTCAAGCAGACCTGGAGCAGGAGAGATGACAGTTGGGCTTCACACTGTCCCACCGGTGTACAAATTGGCCCCCATAAACCACGGCTTGGGGCCACCAATGCCCCAGACAGTCAACACTACAGTCGGTTGCTTAAGCAGACCTGAAGCAGGAGAGATGACAGTTGGGCTCAACACTGTCCCACCGGTGTGCGGTTTGGCAGCCCTATAAATCACGGCTTGGAGCCACCAATGCCCCAGACAGTCAACACTACAGTCGGTTGCTCAAGTAGACCTTGAGCAGGAGATATGACAGTTGGGCTCCACACTGTCCCACCGGTGTGTAGATTTGCACGCCCGTAAACCACGGCTTGGGGCCACCAATGCTCCAGACAATCAACACCATAGTCTGTTGCTCAAGCAGACCTGGAGCAGGAGAGATGACAGTTTGGCCCACACTGTCCCACCGGTGTGCAGTTTGGCACGCCCGTAAACCACGGCTTGGGGCCATCAATGCCCTAGACAGTCAAAACTACATTCGGTAGCTCAATCAGACCTGGAGCAGGAGAGATTACGGTTGGGCTCAACACCGTCCCACCGGTTTGCGGTTTGGCAGCCCTATTAACCCCGGCTTGGGGCCATTAATGCTCCAGACAATCAACACCATAGTTCGTTGCTCAAGCAGACCTGGAGCAGGAGATATGACAGTTGGGCTCCACACTGTCCCACCGGTTTGCAGTTTGACACGCCCGTAAACCTTGGGGCCACCAATACCCCAGACAGTCAACACCATAGTCGGTTGCTCAAGCAGACCTGGAGCAGGAGAGATGACAGTTAGGCTCCACACTGTCCCACCAGTGTGCAGTTTGGCAGCCCCACAAACCACGGCTTGGGGCTACCAATGCCCCAGATAGTCAAAACTATAGTCGGTTGCTCAAGCAGAGCTGGAGCAGGAGAAATGACAGTTGGGCTCCACACTGTCCCACCGGTGTGCAGTTGGCATCCCCGTAAACCACGCCTTGGGGCAACCAATGCCCCAGACAGTCAACACCATTGTCGGTTGCTCAAGCAGACATGGAGCAGGAGAGATGACAGTTGGGCTTCACAATCTCCCACAGGTATGCAGTTTGGCACGCCCGTAAACCACGGTTTGGGGCCACCAATGCCCCAGAGAGTCAAAACTACAGTCGGTTGCTCAAGCAGACCTGGAGCAGGAGAGATTATGGTTGGGCTCCAAACTGTCCCATCGGTGTGCAGTTTGGCAGCCCCATAAATCACGGCTTGGGGCCATAAATGCCCCAGACAGTCAACACCACTGTTGGTTGGACAATCAGACCTGAAGCAGGAGAAATGACAGTTGGGCTCCACACTGTCCCACCGGTGTGCAGTTTGACACGCCCGTAAACCACGGTTCGGGTTCACCAATGCCCAAGACTGTCAACACCATAGTCGGTTGCTCAATGAGACCTGGAGAAGGAGAGATGACATTTGGGCTCCACACTGTCCCACCGGTGTGAAGTTTGACACGCCCGTAAACCATGGCTTGCATGGCTTGGGGCCACCTATGCCCCAGACCGTCAAAACTATAGTCGGTTGCTGAAGCAGAGCTGGAGCAGGAGAGATTATGGTTGGGCTCCACACTATCCCACCGGTGTGCAGTTTGGGACGCCCGTAAACCACGTCTTGGGGCCACGAATGCTCCAGACAGTCAACACCATAGTTCGTTGTTCAAGCAGACCTGGAGCAGGAGAGATGACAGTTGGGCTTCACACTGTCCCACCGGTCTGCAGTTTGGCACGGCCGTAAACCACGGCTTGGGGCCAACAATGTCCCAGACTGTCAACACCATAGTCGGATGCTCAAGCAGACCTGGAGAAGGAGAGATGACAGTTAGGCTCCACACTGTCCCACCAGTGTGCAGTTTGGCAGCCCCACAAACCACGGCTTGGGGCTACCAATGCCCCAGATAGTCAAAACTATAGTCGGTTGCTCAAGCAGAGCTGGAGCAGGAGAAATGACAGTTGGGCTCCACACTGTCCCACCGGTGTGCAGTTGGCATCCCCGTAAACCACGCCTTGGGGCAACCAATGCCCCAGACAGTCAACACCATTGTCGGTTGCTCAAGCAGACATGGAGCAGGAGAGATGACAGTTGGGCTTCACACTCTCCCACAGGTATGCAGTTTGGCACGCCCGTAAACCACGGTTTGGGGCCACCAATGCCCCAGAGAGTCAAAACTACAGTCGGTTGCTCAAGCAGACCTGGAGCAGGAGAGATTATTGTTGGGCTCCAAACTGTCCCATCGGTGTGCAGTTTGGCAGCCCCATAAACCACGGCTTGGGGCCACGAATGCCCCAGACAGTCAACACCACAGTTGGTTGCTCAATCAGACCAGAAGCAGGAGAGATGACAGTTGGGCTCCAAACTGTCCCACCAGTGTGCAGTTTGGCAGCCCCACAAACCACGGCTTGGGGCTACCAATGCCCCAGATAGTCAAAACTATAGTCGGTTGCTCAAGCAGAGCTGGAGCAGGAGAAATGACAGTTGGGCTCCACACTGTCCCACCGGTGTGCAGTTGGCATCCCCGTAAACCACGCCTTGGGGCAACCAATGCCCCAGACAGTCAACACCATTGTCGGTTGCTCAAGCAGACATGGAGCAGGAGAGATGACAGTTGGGCTTCACACTCTCCCACAGGTATGCAGTTTGGCACGCCCGTAAACCACGGTTTGGGGCCACCAATGCCCCAGAGAGTCAAAACTACAGTCGGTTGCTCAAGCAGACCTGGAGCAGGAGAGATTATTGTTGGGCTCCAAACTGTCCCATCGGTGTGCAGTTTGGCAGCCCCATAAACCACGGCTTGGGGCCACGAATGCCCCAGACAGTCAACACCACAGTTGGTTGCTCAATCAGACCAGAAGCAGGAGAGATGACAGTTGGGCTCCAAACTGTCCCATCGGTGTGCAGTTTGGCACGCCCGTAAACCACGGCTTGGGGCCACTAATGCCCCAGACAGTCAACACCACTGTTGGTTGCACAATCAGACCTGAAGCAGGAGAGATGACAGTTGGGCTCAACACTGTCCCACCGGTGTGTGGTTTGGCAGCCCTATAAATCACGGCTTGGAGCCACCAATGCCCCAGACAGTCAACACTACAGTCGGTTGCTCAAGTAGACCTTGAGCAGGAGATATGACAGTTGGGCTCCACACTGTCCCACCGGTGTGTAGATTTGCACGCCCGTAAACCACGGCTTGGGGCCACCAATGCTCCAGACAATCAACACCATAGTCTGTTGCTCAAGCAGACCTGGAGCAGGAGAGATGACAGTTTGGCCCACACTGTCCCACCTGTGTGCAGTTTGGCACGCCCGTAAACCACGGCTTGGGGCCATCAATGCCCTAGACAGTCAAAACTACATTCGGTAGCTCAATCAGACCTGGAGCAGGAGAGATTACAGTTGGGCTCAACACCGTCCCACCGGTTTGCGGTTTGGCAGCCTTATTAACCCCGGCTTGGGGCCATTAATGCTCCAGACAGTCAACACCATAGTTCGTTGCTCAAGCAGACCTGGAGCAGGAGATATGACAGTTGGGCTCCACACTGTCCGACAGGTGTGCAGTTTGGCACCCCCGTAACCCACGCCTTGGGGCCAACAATGCCCCAGACAGTCATAACTATAGTCGGTTGCTCAAGAAGAGCTGGAGCAGGAGAAATGACAGTTGGGCTCCACACTGTCCCACCGGTTTGCAGTTTGACACGCCCGTAAACCTTGGGGCCACCAATACCCCAGACAGTCAACACCATAGTCGGTTGCTCAAGCAGACCTGGAGCAGGAGAGATGACAGTTAGGCTCCACACTGTCCCACCGGTAAGCAGTTTAGCACGCCCGTAAACCACGGTTCGGGTTCACCAATGCCCAAGACTGTCAACACCATAGTCGGTTGCTCAATGAGACCTGGAGAAGGAGAGGTGACATTTGGGCTCCACACTGTCCCACCGGTGTGAAGTTTGACACGCCCGTAAACCATGGCTTGCATGGCTTGGGGGCACCTATGCCCCAGACCGTCATAACTATAGTCAGTTGCTGAAGCAGAGCTGGAGCAGGAGAGATTATGGTTGGGCTCCACACTATCCCACCGGTGTGCAGTTTGGGACGCCCGTAAACCACGTCTTGGGGCCACGAATGCTCCAGGCAGTCAACACCATAGTTCGTTGTTCAAGCAGACCTGGAGCAGGAGAGATGACAGTTGGGCTTCACACTGTCCCACCGGTCTGCAGTTTGGCACGGCCGTAAACCACGTCTTGGGGCCAACAATGTCCCAGACTGTCAACACCATAGTCGGATGCTCAAGCAGACCTGGAGCAGGAGAGATGACAGTTAGGCTCCACACTGTCCCACCAGTGTGCAGTTTGGCAGCCCCACAAACCACGGCTTGGGGCTACCAATGCCCCAGATAGTCAAAACTATAGTCGGTTGCTCAAGCAGAGCTGGAGCAGGAGAAATGACAGTTGGGCTCCACACTGTCCCACCGGTGTGCAGTTGGCATCCCCGTAAACCACGCCTTGGGGCAACCAATGCCCCAGACAGTCAACACCATTGTCGGTTGCTCAAGCAGACATGGAGCAGGAGAGATGACAGTTGGGCTTCACACTCTCCCACAGGTATGCAGTTTGGCACGCCCGTAAACCACGGTTTGGGGCCACCAATGCCCCAGAGAGTCAAAACTACAGTCGGTTGCTCAAGCAGACCTGGAGCAGGAGAGATTATGGTTGGGCTCCAAACTGTCCCATCGGTGTGCAGTTTGGCAGCCCCATAAACCACGGCTTGGGGCCACGAATGCCCCAGACAGTCAACACCACAGTTGGTTGCTCAATCAGACCAGAAGCAGGAGAGATGACAGTTGGGCTCCACACTGTCCCACCGGTGTGCAGTTTGGCACGCCCGTAAACCACGGCTTGGGGCCACTTATGCCCCAGACAGTCAACCCCAAAGTCGGTTGCTCAAGCAGACCTGGAGCAGGAGAGATGACAGTTAGGCTCCACACTGTTCCACCGGTGTGCAGTTTGGCAGCCCCATAAATCACGGCTTGGGGCCATAAATGCCCCAGACAGTCAACACCACTGTTGGTTGGACAATCAAACCTGAAGCAGGAGAGATGACAGTTGGACTCAACACTGTCCCACCGGTGTGAGGTTTGGCAGCCCTATAAATCACGGCTTGGGGCCAACAATGCTCCAGACAATCAACACCATAGTCTGTTGCTCAAGCAGACCTGGAGCAGGAGAGATGACAGTTAGGCTCCACACTGTCCGACAGGTGTGCAGTTTGGCACCCCCGTAAACCACGGCTTGGGGCTACCAATGCCCCAGACATTCAAAACTATAGTCGGTTGCTCAAGCAGAGCTGGAGCAGGAGAGATGACAATTGGGCTCAACACTGTCCCACCGGTGTGAGGTTTGGCAGCCCTATAAATCACGGCTTGGGGCCAACAATGCTCCAGACAATCAACACCATAGTCTGTTGCTCAAGCAGACCTGGAGCAGGAGAGATGACAGTTTGGCTCCACACTGTCCCACCGGTGTGCAGTTTGGCACGCCCGTAAACCACAGCTTGGGCCATCAATGCCCTAGACAGTCAAAAATACAGTCGGTAGCTCAATCAGACCTGGAGCAGGAGAGATTACGGTTGGGCTCAACACCGTCCCACCGGTTTGCGGTTTGGCAGCCCCATTAACCCCGGCTTGGGGCCATTAATGCTCCAGACAGTCAACACCATAGTTCGTTGCTCAAGCAGACCTGGAGCAGGATATATGACAGTTGTGCTCCAAACTGTCCGACAGGTGTGCAGTTTGGCACCCCCGTAAACCACGCCTTGGGGCCAACAATGCCCCAGACAGTCAACACCATAGTCGGATGCTCAAGCAGACCTGGAGAAGGAGAGATGCTAGTTAGGCTCAACACTGTCCCACCAGTGTGCAGTTTGGCAGCCCCACAAACCACGGCTTGGGGCTACCAATGCCCTAGACTGTCAACACCATAGTCGGTTGCTCAATGAGACCTGGAGCAGGAGAGATGAAATTTGGGCTCCACACTGTCCCACCGGTGTGAAGTTTGACACGCCCGTAAACCTTGGCTTGGGGCTACCTATGCCCCAGACTGTCAAAACTATAGTCGGTTTCTCAAGCAGAGCTGGAGCAGGAGAGATTATGGTTGGGCTCCACACTATCCCACCGGTCTGCAGATTGGCACGCCCGTAAACCACGGCTTGGGGCCACCAATGTCCCAGACAGTCATCACCAATGTCGGTTGCTCAAGCAGACTTGGAGCAGGAGAGATGACAGTTGGGCTCCAAACTGTCCCATCGGTGTGCAGTTTGGCAAGCCCGTAAACCACGGCTTGGGGCCACTAATGCCCCAGACAGTCAACACCACTGTTGGTTGCACAATCAGACCTGAAGCAGGAGAGATGACAGTTGGGCTCAACACTGTCCCACCGGTGTGCGGTTTGGCTGCCCTATAAATCACGGCTTGGAGCCACCAATGCCCCAGACAGTCAACACTACAGTCGGTTGCTCAAGTAGACCTTGAGCAGGAGATATGACACTGTCCCACCGGTGTGTAGATTTGCACGCCCGTAAACCACGGCTTGGGGCCACCAATGCTCCAGACAATCAACACCATAGTCTGTTGCTCAAGCAGACCTGGAGCAGGAGAGATGACAGTTTGGCCCACACTGTCCCACCGGTGTGCAGTTTGGCACGCCCGTAAACCACGGCTTGGGGCCATCAATGCCCTAGACAGTCAAAACTACATTCGGTAGCTCAATCAGACCTGGAGCAGGAGAGATTACGGTTGGGCTCAACACCGTCCCACCGGTTTGCGGTTTGGCAGCCCTATTAACCCCGGCTTGGGGCCATTAATGCTCCAGACAGTCAACACCATAGTTCGTTGCTCAAGCAGACCTGGAGCAGGAGATATGACAGTTGGGCTCCACACTGTCCGACAGGTGTGCAGTTTGGTACCCCCGTAAACCACGCCTTGGGGCCAACAATGCCCCAGACAGTCATAACCATAGTCGGATGCTCAAGCAGACCTGGAGCAGGAGAGTTGACAGTTAGGCTCCACACTGTCCCACCAGTGTGCAGTTTGGCAGCCCCACAAACAACGGCTTGGGGCTACCAATGCCCCAGACAGTCAAAACTATAGTCGGTTGCTCAAGAAGAGCTGGAGCAGGAGAAATGACAGTTGGGCTCCACACTGTCCCACCGGTGTGCAGTTTGACACGCCCGTAAACCTTGGGGCCACCAATACCCCAGACAGTCAACACCATAGTCGGTTGCTCAAGCAGACCTGGAGCAGGAGAGATGACAGTTAGGCTCCACACTGTCCCACCGGTAAGCAGTTTAGCACGCCCGTAAACCACGGTTCGGGTTCACCAATGCCCAAGACCGTCAACACCATAGTCGGTTGCTCAATGAGACCTGGAGAAGGAGAGATGACATTTGGGCTCCACACTGTCCCACCGGTGTGAAGTTTGACACGCCCGTAAACCATGGCTTGCATGGCTTGGGGCCACCTATGCCCCAGACCGTCAAAACTATAGTCGGTTGCTGAAGCAGAGCTGGAGCAGGAGAGATTATGGTTGGGCTCCACACTATCCCACCGGTGTGCAGTTTGGGACGCCCGTAAACCACGTCTTGGGGCCACGAATGCTCCAGACAGTCAACACCATAGTTCGTTGTTCAAGCAGACCTGGAGCAGGAGAGATGACAGTTGGGCTTCACACTGTCCCACCGGTCTGCAGTTTGGCACGGCTGTAAACCACGGCTTGGGGCCAACAATGTCCCAGACTGTCAACACCATAGTCGGATGCTCAAGCAGACCTGGAGCAGGAGAGATGACAGTTAGGCTCCACACTGTCCCACCAGTGTGCAGTTTGGCAGCCCCACAAACCACGGCTTGGGGCTACCAATGCCCCAGACAGTCAAAACTATATTCGGTTGCTCAAGCAGCGCTGGAGCAGGAGAAATGACAGTTGGGCTCCACACCGTCCCACCGGTGTGCAGTTTGTCACCCCGGTAAACCACGCCTTGGGGCAACCAATGCCCCAGACAGTCAACACCATAGTCGGTTGCTCAAGCAGACCTGGAGCAGGAGAGATGACAGTTGGGATTCACACTGTCCCACCGGTCTGCAGTTTGGCACGCCCTTAAACCACGGTTTGGGGCCACCTATGCCCCAGACCGTCAAAACTATAGTCGGTTGCTGAAGCAGAGCTGGAGCAGGAGAGATTATGGTTGGGCTCTACACTATCCCACCAGTGTGCAGTTTGGCAGCTCCACAAACCACGGCTTGGGGCTACCAATGCCCCAGACAGTCAAATCTATAGTCGGTTGCTTAAGCAGAGCTGGAGCAGGAGAAATGACAGTTGCGCTCCACACAGTCCCACCGGTGTGCAGTTTGCCACGCCCGTAAACCACGGCTTGCTGCCACCAATACCCCAGACAGTCAACACCATAGTCGGTTGCTCAAGCAGACCTGGAGCAGGAGAGATGACAGTTAGGCTCCACACTGTCCCACCGGTAAGCAGTTTAGCACGCCCGTAAACCACGGTTCGGGTTCACCAATGCCCTAGACTGTCAACACCATAGTCGGTTGCTCAATGAGACCTGGAGAAGGAGAGGTGACATTTGGGCTCCACACTGTCCCACCGGTGTGAAGTTTGACACGCCCGTAAACCATGGCTTGCATGGCTTGGGGCCACCTATGCCCCAGACCGTCAAAACTATAGTCAGTTGCTGAAGCAGAGCTGGAGCAGGAGAGATTATGGTTGGGCTCCACACTATCCCACCGGTGTGCAGTTTGGGACGCCCGTAAACCACGTCTTGGGGCCACGAATGCTCCAGGCAGTCAACACCATAGTTCGTTGTTCAAGCAGACCTGGAGCAGGAGAGATGACAGTTGGGCTTCACACTGTCCCACCGGTGTACAAATTGGCCCCCATAAACCACGGCTTGGGGCCACCAATGCCCCAGACAGTCAACACTACAGTCGGTTGCTTAAGCAGACCTGAAGCAGGAGAGATGACAGTTGGGCTCAACACTGTCCCACCGGTGTGCGGTTTGGCAGCCCTATAAATCACGGCTTGGAGCCACCAATGCCCCAGACAGTCAACACTACAGTCGGTTGCTCAAGTAGACCTTGAGCAGGAGATATGACAGTTGGGTTCCACACTGTCCCACCGGTGTGTAGATTTGCACGCCCGTAAACCACGGCTTGGGGCCACCAATGCTCCAGACAATCAACACCATAGTCTGTTGCTCAAGCAGACCTGGAGCAGGAGAGATGACAGTTTGGCCCACACTGTCCCACCGGTGTGCAGTTTGGCACGCCCGTAAACCACGGCTTGGGGCCATCAATGCCCTAGACAGTCAAAACTACATTCGGTAGCTCAATCAGACCTGGAGCAGGAGAGATTACGGTTGGGCTCAACACCGTCCCACCGGTTTGCGGTTTGGCAGCCCTATTAACCCCGGCTTGGGGCCATTAATGCTCCAGACAATCAACACCATAGTTCGTTGCTCAAGCAGACCTGGAGCAGGAGATATGACAGTTGGGCTCCACACTGTCCGAAAGGTGTGCAGTTTGGCACCCCCGTAAACCACGCCTTGGGGACAACAATGCCCCAGACAGTCATAACCATAGTCGGATGCTCAAGCAGACCTGGAGCAGGAGAGATGACAGTTAGGCTCCACACTGTCCCACCGGTGTGCAGTTTGGCACGCCCGTAAACCACGGTTTGGGGCCACCAATGCCCCAGAGAGTCAAAACTACAGTCGGTTGCTCAAGCAGACCTGGAGCAGGAGAGATTATTGTTGGGCTCCAAACTGTCCCATCGGTGTGCAGTTTGGCAGCCCCATAAACCACGGCTTGGGGCCACGAATGCCCCAGACAGTCAACACCACAGTTGGTTGCTCAATCAGACCAGAAGCAGGAGAGATGACAGTTGGGCTCCAAACTGTCCCATCGGTGTGCAGTTTGGCACGCCCGTAAACCACGGCTTGGGGCCACTAATGCCCCAGACAGTCAACACCACTGTTGGTTGCACAATCAGACCTGAAGCAGGAGAGATGACATTTGGGCTCAACACTGTCCCACCGGTGTGTGGTTTGGCAGCCCTATAAATCACGGCTTGGAGCCACCAATGCCCCAGACAGTCAACACTACAGTCGGTTGCTCAAGTAGACCTTGAGCAGGAGATATGACAGTTGGGCTCCACACTGTCCCACCGGTGTGTAGATTTGCACGCCCGTAAACCACGGCTTGGGGCCACCAATGCTCCAGACAATCAACACCATAGTCTGTTGCTCAAGCAGACCTGGAGCAGGAGAGATGACAGTTTGGCCCACACTGTCCCACCTGTGTGCAGTTTGGCACGCCCGTAAACCACGGCTTGGGGCCATCAATGCCCTAGACAGTCAAAACTACATTCGGTAGCTCAATCAGACCTGGAGCAGGAGAGATTACAGTTGGGCTCAACACCGTCCCACCGGTTTGCGGTTTGGCAGCCTTATTAACCCCGGCTTGGGGCCATTAATGCTCCAGACAGTCAACACCATAGTTCGTTGCTCAAGCAGACCTGGAGCAGGAGATATGACAGTTGGGCTCCACACTGTCCGACAGGTGTGCAGTTTGGCACCCCCGTAACCCACGCCTTGGGGCCAACAATGCCCCAGACAGTCATAACCATAGTCGGATGCTCAAGCAGACCTGGAGCAGGAGAGTTGACAGTTAGGCTCCACACTGTCCCACCAGTGTGCAGTTTGGCAGCCCCACAAACAACGGCTTGGGGCTACCAATGCCCCAGACAGTCAAAACTATAGTCGGTTGCTCAAGAAGAGCTGGAGCAGGAGAAATGACAGTTGGGCTCCACACTGTCCCACCGGTTTGCAGTTTGACACGCCCGTAAACCTTGGGGCCACCAATACCCCAGACAGTCAACACCATAGTCGGTTGCTCAAGCAGACCTGGAGCAGGAGAGATGACAGTTAGGCTCCACACTGTCCCACCGGTAAGCAGTTTAGCACGCCCGTAAACCACGGTTCGGGTTCACCAATGCCCAAGACTGTCAACACCATAGTCGGTTGCTCAATGAGACCTGGAGAAGGAGAGGTGACATTTGGGCTCCACACTGTCCCACCGGTGTGAAGTTTGACACGCCCGTAAACCATGGCTTGCATGGCTTGGGGCCACCTATGCCCCAGACCGTCAAAACTATAGTCAGTTGCTGAAGCAGAGCTGGAGCAGGAGAGATTATGGTTGGGCTCCACACTATCCCACCGGTGTGCAGTTTGGGACGCCCGTAAACCACGTCTTGGGGCCACGAATGCTCCAGGCAGTCAACACCATAGTTCGTTGTTCAAGCAGACCTGGAGCAGGAGAGATGACAGTTGGGCTTCACACTGTCCCACCGGTGTACAAATTGGCCCCCATAAACCACGGCTTGGGGCCACCAATGCCCCAGACAGTCAACACTACAGTCGGTTGCTTAAGCAGACCTGAAGCAGGAGAGATGACAGTTGGGCTCAACACTGTCCCACCGGTGTGCGGTTTGGCAGCCCTATAAATCACGGCTTGGAGCCACCAATGCCCCAGACAGTCAACACTACAGTCGGTTGCTCAAGTAGACCTTGAGCAGGAGATATGACAGTTGGGTTCCACACTGTCCCACCGGTGTGTAGATTTGCACGCCCGTAAACCACGGCTTGGGGCCACCAATGCTCCAGACAATCAACACCATAGTCTGTTGCTCAAGCAGACCTGGAGCAGGAGAGATGACAGTTTGGCCCACACTGTCCCACCGGTGTGCAGTTTGGCACGCCCGTAAACCACGGCTTGGGGCCATCAATGCCCTAGACAGTCAAAACTACATTCGGTAGCTCAATCAGACCTGGAGCAGGAGAGATTACGGTTGGGCTCAACACCGTCCCACCGGTTTGCGGTTTGGCAGCCCTATTAACCCCGGCTTGGGGCCATTAATGCTCCAGACAATCAACACCATAGTTCGTTGCTCAAGCAGACCTGGAGCAGGAGATATGACAGTTGGGCTCCACACTGTCCGAAAGGTGTGCAGTTTGGCACCCCCGTAAACCACGCCTTGGGGACAACAATGCCCCAGACAGTCATAACCATAGTCGGATGCTCAAGCAGACCTGGAGCAGGAGAAATGACAGTTAGGCTCCACACTGTCCCACCAGTGTGCAGTTTGGCAGCCCCACAAACAACGGCTTGGGGCTACCAATGCCCCAGACAGTCAAAACTATAGTCGGTTGCTCAAGAAGAGCTGGAGCAGGAGAAATGACAGTTGGGCTCCACACTGTCCCACCGGTGTGCAGTTTGGCACGCCCGTAAACCACGGTTTGGGGCCACCAATGCCCCAGAGAGTCAAAACTACAGTCGGTTGCTCAAGCAGACCTGGAGCAGGAGAGATTATTGTTGGGCTCCAAACTGTCCCATCGGTGTGCAGTTTGGCAGCCCCATAAACCACGGCTTGGGGCCACGAATGCCCCAGACAGTCAACACCACAGTTGGTTGCTCAATCAGACCAGAAGCAGGAGAGATGACAGTTGGGCTCCAAACTGTCCCATCGGTGTGCAGTTTGGCACGCCCGTAAACCACGGCTTGGGGCCACTAATGCCCCAGACAGTCAACACCACTGTTGGTTGCACAATCAGACCTGAAGCAGGAGAGATGACATTTGGGCTCAACACTGTCCCACCGGTGTGTGGTTTGGCAGCCCTATAAATCACGGCTTGGAGCCACCAATGCCCCAGACAGTCAACACTACAGTCGGTTGCTCAAGTAGACCTTGAGCAGGAGATATGACAGTTGGGCTCCACACTGTCCCACCGGTGTGTAGATTTGCACGCCCGTAAACCACGGCTTGGGGCCACCAATGCTCCAGACAATCAACACCATAGTCTGTTGCTCAAGCAGACCTGGAGCAGGAGAGATGACAGTTTGGCCCACACTGTCCCACCTGTGTGCAGTTTGGCACGCCCGTAAACCACGGCTTGGGGCCATCAATGCCCTAGACAGTCAAAACTACATTCGGTAGCTCAATCAGACCTGGAGCAGGAGAGATTACAGTTGGGCTCAACACCGTCCCACCGGTTTGCGGTTTGGCAGCCTTATTAACCCCGGCTTGGGGCCATTAATGCTCCAGACAGTCAACACCATAGTTCGTTGCTCAAGCAGACCTGGAGCAGGAGATATGACAGTTGGGCTCCACACTGTCCGACAGGTGTGCAGTTTGGCACCCCCGTAACCCACGCCTTGGGGCCAACAATGCCCCAGACAGTCATAACCATAGTCGGATGCTCAAGCAGACCTGGAGCAGGAGAGTTGACAGTTAGGCTCCACACTGTCCCACCAGTGTGCAGTTTAGCAGCCCCACAAACAACGGCTTGGGGCTACCAATGCCCCAGACAGTCAAAACTATAGTCGGTTGCTCAAGAAGAGCTGGAGCAGGAGAAATGACAGTTGGGCTCCACACTGTCCCACCGGTTTGCAGTTTGACACGCCCGTAA
The DNA here is from genome assembly GCA_963675035.1 of Allygus modestus. Classification (NCBI taxonomy): domain Eukaryota; kingdom Metazoa; phylum Arthropoda; class Insecta; order Hemiptera; family Cicadellidae; genus Allygus; species Allygus modestus. Next base: position 355,450,966 of record OY776112.1, read on the forward strand.
ACCTTGGGGCCACCAATACCCCAGACAGTCAACACCATAGTCGGTTGCTCAAGCAGACCTGGAGCAGGAGAGATGACAGTTAGGCTCCACACTGTCCCACCGGTAAGCAGTTTAGCACGCCCGTAAACCACGGTTCGGGTTCACCAATGCCCAAGACTGTCAACACCATAGTCGGTTGCTCAATGAGACCTGGAGAAGGAGAGGTGACATTTGGGCTCCACACTGTCCCACCGGTGTGAAGTTTGACACGCCCGTAAACCATGGCTTGCATGGCTTGGGGCCACCTATGCCCCAGACCGTCAAAACTATAGTCAGTTGCTGAAGCAGAGCTGGAGCAGGAGAGATTATGGTTGGGCTCCACACTATCCCACCGGTGTGCAGTTTGGGACGCCCGTAAACCACGTCTTGGGGCCACGAATGCTCCAGGCAGTCAACACCATAGTTCGTTGTTCAAGCAGACCTGGAGCAGGAGAGATGACAGTTGGGCTTCACACTGTCCCACCGGTGTACAAATTGGCCCCCATAAACCACGGCTTGGGGCCACCAATGCCCCAGACAGTCAACACTACAGTCGGTTGCTTAAGCAGACCTGAAGCAGGAGAGATGACAGTTTGGCCCACACTGTCCCACCGGTGTGCAGTTTGGCACGCCCGTAAACCACGGCTTGGGGCCATCAATGCCCTAGACAGTCAAAACTACATTCGGTAGCTCAATCAGACCTGGAGCAGGAGAGATTACGGTTGGGCTCAACACCGTCCCACCGGTTTGCGGTTTGGCAGCCCTATTAACCCCGGCTTGGGGCCATTAATGCTCCAGACAATCAACACCATAGTTCGTTGCTCAAGCAGACCTGGAGCAGGAGATATGACAGTTGGGCTCCACACTGTCCGAAAGGTGTGCAGTTTGGCACCCCCGTAAACCACGCCTTGGGGACAACAATGCCCCAGACAGTCATAACCATAGTCGGATGCTCAAGCAGACCTGGAGCAGGAGAAATGACAGTTAGGCTCCACACTGTCCCACCAGTGTGCAGTTTGGCAGCCCCACAAACAACGGCTTGGGGCTACCAATGCCCCAGACAGTCAAAACTATAGTCGGTTGCTCAAGAAGAGCTGGAGCAGGAGAAATGACAGTTGGGCTCCACACTGTCCCACCGGTGTGCAGTTTGGCACGCCCGTAAACCACGGTTTGGGGCCACCAATGCCCCAGAGAGTCAAAACTACAGTCGGTTGCTCAAGCAGACCTGGAGCAGGAGAGATTATTGTTGGGCTCCAAACTGTCCCATCGGTGTGCAGTTTGGCAGCCCCATAAACCACGGCTTGGGGCCACGAATGCCCCAGACAGTCAACACCACAGTTGGTTGCTCAATCAGACCAGAAGCAGGAGAGATGACAGTTGGGCTCCAAACTGTCCCATCGGTGTGCAGTTTGGCACGCCCGTAAACCACGGCTTGGGGCCACTAATGCCCCAGACAGTCAACACCACTGTTGGTTGCACAATCAGACCTGAAGCAGGAGAGATGACATTTGGGCTCAACACTGTCCCACCGGTGTGTGGTTTGGCAGCCCTATAAATCACGGCTTGGAGCCACCAATGCCCCAGACAGTCAACACTACAGTCGGTTGCTCAAGTAGACCTTGAGCAGGAGATATGACAGTTGGGCTCCACACTGTCCCACCGGTGTGTAGATTTGCACGCCCGTAAACCACGGCTTGGGGCCACCAATGCTCCAGACAATCAACACCATAGTCTGTTGCTCAAGCAGACCTGGAGCAGGAGAGATGACAGTTTGGCCCACACTGTCCCACCTGTGTGCAGTTTGGCACGCCCGTAAACCACGGCTTGGGGCCATCAATGCCCTAGACAGTCAAAACTACATTCGGTAGCTCAATCAGACCTGGAGCAGGAGAGATTACAGTTGGGCTCAACACCGTCCCACCGGTTTGCGGTTTGGCAGCCTTATTAACCCCGGCTTGGGGCCATTAATGCTCCAGACAGTCAACACCATAGTTCGTTGCTCAAGCAGACCTGGAGCAGGAGATATGACAGTTGGGCTCCACACTGTCCGACAGGTGTGCAGTTTGGCACCCCCGTAACCCACGCCTTGGGGCCAACAATGCCCCAGACAGTCATAACCATAGTCGGATGCTCAAGCAGACCTGGAGCAGGAGAGTTGACAGTTAGGCTCCACACTGTCCCACCAGTGTGCAGTTTGGCAGCCCCACAAACAACGGCTTGGGGCTACCAATGCCCCAGACAGTCAAAACTATAGTCGGTTGCTCAAGAAGAGCTGGAGCAGGAGAAATGACAGTTGGGCTCCACACTGTCCCACCGGTTTGCAGTTTGACACGCCCGTAAACCTTGGGGCCACCAATACCCCAGACAGTCAACACCATAGTCGGTTGCTCAAGCAGACCTGGAGCAGGAGAGATGACAGTTAGGCTCCACACTGTCCCACCGGTAAGCAGTTTAGCACGCCCGTAAACCACGGTTCGGGTTCACCAATGCCCAAGACTGTCAACACCATAGTCGGTTGCTCAATGAGACCTGGAGAAGGAGAGGTGACATTTGGGCTCCACACTGTCCCACCGGTGTGAAGTTTGACACGCCCGTAAACCATGGCTTGCATGGCTTGGGGCCACCTATGCCCCAGACCGTCAAAACTATAGTCAGTTGCTGAAGCAGAGCTGGAGCAGGAGAGATTATGGTTGGGCTCCACACTATCCCACCGGTGTGCAGTTTGGGACGCCCGTAAACCACGTCTTGGGGCCACGAATGCTCCAGGCAGTCAACACCATAGTTCGTTGTTCAAGCAGACCTGGAGCAGGAGAGATGACAGTTGGGCTTCACACTGTCCCACCGGTGTACAAATTGGCCCCCATAAACCACGGCTTGGGGCCACCAATGCCCCAGACAGTCAACACTACAGTCGGTTGCTTAAGCAGACCTGAAGCAGGAGAGATGACAGTTGGGCTCAACACTGTCCCACCGGTGTGCGGTTTGGCAGCCCTATAAATCACGGCTTGGAGCCACCAATGCCCCAGACAGTCAACACTACAGTCGGTTGCTCAAGTAGACCTTGAGCAGGAGATATGACAGTTGGGCTCCACACTGTCCCACCGGTGTGTAGATTTGCACGCCCGTAAACCACGGCTTGGGGCCACCAATGCTCCAGACAATCAACACCATAGTCTGTTGCTCAAGCAGACCTGGAGCAGGAGAGATGACAGTTTGGCCCACACTGTCCCACCGGTGTGCAGTTTGGCACGCCCGTAAACCACGGCTTGGGGCCATCAATGCCCTAGACAGTCAAAACTACATTCGGTAGCTCAATCAGACCTGGAGCAGGAGAGATTACGGTTGGGCTCAACACCGTCCCACCGGTTTGCGGTTTGGCAGCCCTATTAACCCCGGCTTGGGGCCATTAATGCTCCAGACAATCAACACCATAGTTCGTTGCTCAAGCAGACCTGGAGCAGGAGATATGACAGTTGGGCTCCACACTGTCCCACCGGTTTGCAGTTTGACACGCCCGTAAACCTTGGGGCCACCAATACCCCAGACAGTCAACACCATAGTCGGTTGCTCAAGCAGACCTGGAGCAGGAGAGATGACAGTTAGGCTCCACACTGTCCCACCAGTGTGCAGTTTGGCAGCCCCACAAACCACGGCTTGGGGCTACCAATGCCCCAGATAGTCAAAACTATAGTCGGTTGCTCAAGCAGAGCTGGAGCAGGAGAAATGACAGTTGGGCTCCACACTGTCCCACCGGTGTGCAGTTGGCATCCCCGTAAACCACGCCTTGGGGCAACCAATGCCCCAGACAGTCAACACCATTGTCGGTTGCTCAAGCAGACATGGAGCAGGAGAGATGACAGTTGGGCTTCACACTCTCCCACAGGTATGCAGTTTGGCACGCCCGTAAACCACGGTTTGGGGCCACCAATGCCCCAGAGAGTCAAAACTACAGTCGGTTGCTCAAGCAGACCTGGAGCAGGAGAGATTATGGTTGGGCTCCAAACTGTCCCATCGGTGTGCAGTTTGGCAGCCCCATAAATCACGGCTTGGGGCCATAAATGCCCCAGACAGTCAACACCACTGTTGGTTGGACAATCAGACCTGAAGCAGGAGAAATGACAGTTGGGCTCCACACTGTCCCACCGGTGTGCAGTTTGACACGCCCGTAAACCACGGTTCGGGTTCACCAATGCCCAAGACTGTCAACACCATAGTCGGTTGCTCAATGAGACCTGGAGAAGGAGAGATGACATTTGGGCTCCACACTGTCCCACCGGTGTGAAGTTTGACACGCCCGTAAACCATGGCTTGCATGGCTTGGGGCCACCTATGCCCCAGACCGTCAAAACTATAGTCGGTTGCTGAAGCAGAGCTGGAGCAGGAGAGATTATGGTTGGGCTCCACACTATCCCACCGGTGTGCAGTTTGGGACGCCCGTAAACCACGTCTTGGGGCCACGAATGCTCCAGACAGTCAACACCATAGTTCGTTGTTCAAGCAGACCTGGAGCAGGAGAGATGACAGTTGGGCTTCACACTGTCCCACCGGTCTGCAGTTTGGCACGGCCGTAAACCACGGCTTGGGGCCAACAATGTCCCAGACTGTCAACACCATAGTCGGATGCTCAAGCAGACCTGGAGAAGGAGAGATGACAGTTAGGCTCCACACTGTCCCACCAGTGTGCAGTTTGGCAGCCCCACAAACCACGGCTTGGGGCTACCAATGCCCCAGATAGTCAAAACTATAGTCGGTTGCTCAAGCAGAGCTGGAGCAGGAGAAATGACAGTTGGGCTCCACACTGTCCCACCGGTGTGCAGTTGGCATCCCCGTAAACCACGCCTTGGGGCAACCAATGCCCCAGACAGTCAACACCATTGTCGGTTGCTCAAGCAGACATGGAGCAGGAGAGATGACAGTTGGGCTTCACACTCTCCCACAGGTATGCAGTTTGGCACGCCCGTAAACCACGGTTTGGGGCCACCAATGCCCCAGAGAGTCAAAACTACAGTCGGTTGCTCAAGCAGACCTGGAGCAGGAGAGATTATTGTTGGGCTCCAAACTGTCCCATCGGTGTGCAGTTTGGCAGCCCCATAAACCACGGCTTGGGGCCACGAATGCCCCAGACAGTCAACACCACAGTTGGTTGCTCAATCAGACCAGAAGCAGGAGAGATGACAGTTGGGCTCCAAACTGTCCCATCGGTGTGCAGTTTGGCACGCCCGTAAACCACGGCTTGGGGCCACTAATGCCCCAGACAGTCAACACCACTGTTGGTTGCACAATCAGACCTGAAGCAGGAGAGATGACAGTTGGGCTCAACACTGTCCCACCGGTGTGTGGTTTGGCAGCCCTATAAATCACGGCTTGGAGCCACCAATGCCCCAGACAGTCAACACTACAGTCGGTTGCTCAAGTAGACCTTGAGCAGGAGATATGACAGTTGGGCTCCACACTGTCCCACCGGTGTGTAGATTTGCACGCCCGTAAACCACGGCTTGGGGCCACCAATGCTCCAGACAATCAACACCATAGTCTGTTGCTCAAGCAGACCTGGAGCAGGAGAGATGACAGTTTGGCCCACACTGTCCCACCTGTGTGCAGTTTGTCACGCCCGTAAACCACGGCTTGGGGCCATCAATGCCCTAGACAGTCAAAACTACATTCGGTAGCTCAATCAGACCTGGAGCAGGAGAGATTACAGTTGGGCTCAACACCGTCCCACCGGTTTGCGGTTTGGCAGCCTTATTAACCCCGGCTTGGGGCCATTAATGCTCCAGACAGTCAACACCATAGTTCGTTGCTCAAGCAGACCTGGAGCAGGAGATATGACAGTTGGGCTCCACACTGTCCGACAGGTGTGCAGTTTGGCACCCCCGTAACCCACGCCTTGGGGCCAACAATGCCCCAGACAGTCATAACCATAGTCGGATGCTCAAGCAGACCTGGAGCAGGAGAGTTGACAGTTAGGCTCCACACTGTCCCACCAGTGTGCAGTTTGGCAGCCCCACAAACAACGGCTTGGGGCTACCAATGCCCCAGACAGTCAAAACTATAGTCGGTTGCTCAAGAAGAGCTGGAGCAGGAGAAATGACAGTTGGGCTCCACACTGTCCCACCGGTTTGCAGTTTGACACGCCCGTAAACCTTGGGGTCACCAATACCCCAGACAGTCAACACCATAGTCGGTTGCTCAAGCAGACCTGGAGCAGGAGAGATGACAGTTAGGCTCCACACTGTCCCACCGGTAAGCAGTTTAGCACGCCCGTAAACCACGGTTCGGGTTCACCAATGCCCAAGACTGTCAACACCATAGTCGGTTGCTCAAATGAGACCTGGAGAAGGAGAGGTGACATTTGGGCTCCACACTGTCCCACCGGTGTGAAGTTTGACACGCCCGTAAACCATGGCTTGCATGGCTTGGGGCCACCTATGCCCCAGACCGTCATAACTATAGTCAGTTGCTGAAGCAGAGCTGGAGCAGGAGAGATTATGGTTGGGCTCCACACTATCCCACCGGTGTGCAGTTTGGGACGCCCGTAAACCACGTCTTGGGGCCACGAATGCTCCAGGCAGTCAACACCATAGTTCGTTGTTCAAGCAGACCTGGAGCAGGAGAGATGACAGTTGGGCTTCACACTGTCCCACCGGTCTGCAGTTTGGCACGGCCGTAAACCACGGCTTGGGGCCAACAATGTCCCAGACTGTCAACACCATAGTCGGATGCTCAAGCAGACCTGGAGCAGGAGAGATGACAGTTAGGCTCCACACTGTCCCACCAGTGTGCAGTTTGGCAGCCCCACAAACCACGGCTTGGGGCTACCAATGCCCCAGATAGTCAAAACTATAGTCGGTTGCTCAAGCAGAGCTGGAGCAGGAGAAATGACAGTTGGGCTCCACACTGTCCCACCGGTGTGCAGTTGGCATCCCCGTAAACCACGCCTTGGGGCAACCAATGCCCCAGACAGTCAACACCATTGTCGGTTGCTCAAGCAGACATGGAGCAGGAGAGATGACAGTTGGGCTTCACACTCTCCCACAGGTATGCAGTTTGGCACGCCCGTAAACCACGGTTTGGGGCCACCAATGCCCCAGAGAGTCAAAACTACAGTCGGTTGCTCAAGCAGACCTGGAGCAGGAGAGATTATGGTTGGGCTCCAAACTGTCCCATCGGTGTGCAGTTTGGCAGCCCCATAAACCACGGCTTGGGGCCACGAATGCCCCAGACAGTCAACACCACAGTTGGTTGCTCAATCAGACCAGAAGCAGGAGAGATGACAGTTGGGCTCCACACTGTCCCACCGGTGTGCAGTTTGGCACGCCCGTAAACCACGGCTTGGGGCCACTTATGCCCCAGACAGTCAACCCCAAAGTCGGTTGCTCAAGCAGACCTGGAGCAGGAGAGATGACAGTTAGGCTCCACACTGTTCCACCGGTGTGCAGTTTGGCAGCCCCATAAATCACGGCTTGGGGCCATAAATGCCCCAGACAGTCAACACCACTGTTGGTTGGACAATCAGACCTGAATCAGGAGAGATGACAGTTGGACTCAACACTGTCCCACCGGTGTGAGGTTTGGCAGCCCTATAAATCACGGCTTGGGGCCAACAATGCTCCAGACAATCAACACCATAGTCTGTTGCTCAAGCAGACCTGGAGCAGGAGAGATGACAGTTAGGCTCCACACTGTCCGACAGGTGTGCAGTTTGGCACCCCCGTAAACCACGGCTTGGGGCTACCAATGCCCCAGACATTCAAAACTATAGTCGGTTGCTCAAGCAGAGCTGGAGCAGGAGAGATGACAATTGGGCTCAACACTGTCCCACCGGTGTGAGGTTTGGCAGCCCTATAAATCACGGCTTGGGGCCAACAATGCTCCAGACAATCAACACCATAGTCTGTTGCTCAAGCAGACCTGGAGCAGGAGAGATGACAGTTTGGCTCCACACTGTCCCACCGGTGTGCAGTTTGGCACGCCCGTAAACCACAGCTTGGGCCATCAATGCCCTAGACAGTCAAAAATACAGTCGGTAGCTCAATCAGACCTGGAGCAGGAGAGATTACGGTTGGGCTCAACACCGTCCCACCGGTTTGCGGTTTGGCAGCCCCATTAACCCCGGCTTGGGGCCATTAATGCTCCAGACAGTCAACACCATAGTTCGTTGCTCAAGCAGACCTGGAGCAGGATATATGACAGTTGTGCTCCACACTGTCCGACAGGTGTGCAGTTTGGCACCCCCGTAAACCACGCCTTGGGGCCAACAATGCCCCAGACAGTCAACACCATAGTCGGATGCTCAAGCAGACCTGGAGAAGGAGAGATGCTAGTTAGGCTCAACACTGTCCCACCAGTGTGCAGTTTGGCAGCCCCACAAACCACGGCTTGGGGCTACCAATGCCCTAGACTGTCAACACCATAGTCGGTTGCTCAATGAGACCTGGAGCAGGAGAGATGAAATTTGGGCTCCACACTGTCCCACCGGTGTGAAGTTTGACACGCCCGTAAACCTTGGCTTGGGGCTACCTATGCCCCAGACTGTCAAAACTATAGTCGGTTTCTCAAGCAGAGCTGGAGCAGGAGAGATTATGGTTGGGCTCCACACTATCCCACCGGTCTGCAGATTGGCACGCCCGTAAACCACGGCTTGGGGCCACCAATGTCCCAGACAGTCATTACCAATGTCGGTTGCTCAAGCAGACTTGGAGCAGGAGAGATGACAGTTGGGCTCCAAACTGTCCCATCGGTGTGCAGTTTGGCAAGCCCGTAAACCACGGCTTGGGGCCACTAATGCCCCAGACAGTCAACACCACTGTTGGTTGCACAATCAGACCTGAAGCAGGAGAGATGACAGTTGGGCTCAACACTGTCCCACCGGTGTGCGGTTTGGCTGCCCTATAAATCACGGCTTGGAGCCACCAATGCCCCAGACAGTCAACACTACAGTCGGTTGCTCAAGTAGACCTTGAGCAGGAGATATGACACTGTCCCACCGGTGTGTAGATTTGCACGCCCGTAAACCACGGCTTGGGGCCACCAATGCTCCAGACAATCAACACCATAGTCTGTTGCTCAAGCAGACCTGGAGCAGGAGAGATGACAGTTTGGCCCACACTGTCCCACCGGTGTGCAGTTTGGCACGCCCGTAAACCACGGCTTGGGGCCATCAATGCCCTAGACAGTCAAAACTACATTCGGTAGCTCAATCAGACCTGGAGCAGGAGAGATTACGGTTGGGCTCAACACCGTCCCACCGGTTTGCGGTTTGGCAGCCCTATTAACCCCGGCTTGGGGCCATTAATGCTCCAGACAGTCAACACCATAGTTCGTTGCTCAAGCAGACCTGGAGCAGGAGATATGACAGTTGGGCTCCACACTGTCCGACAGGTGTGCAGTTTGGTACCCCCGTAAACCACGCCTTGGGGCCAACAATGCCCCAGACAGTCATAACCATAGTCGGATGCTCAAGCAGACCTGGAGCAGGAGAGTTGACAGTTAGGCTCCACACTGTCCCACCAGTGTGCAGTTTGGCAGCCCCACAAACAACGGCTTGGGGCTACCAATGCCCCAGACAGTCAAAACTATAGTCGGTTGCTCAAGAAGAGCTGGAGCAGGAGAAATGACAGTTGGGCTCCACACTGTCCCACCGGTGTGCAGTTTGACACGCCCGTAAACCTTGGGGCCACCAATACCCCAGACAGTCAACACCATAGTCGGTTGCTCAAGCAGACCTGGAGCAGGAGAGATGACAGTTAGGCTCCACACTGTCCCACCGGTAAGCAGTTTAGCACGCCCGTAAACCACGGTTCGGGTTCACCAATGCCCAAGACCGTCAACACCATAGTCGGTTGCTCAATGAGACCTGGAGAAGGAGAGATGACATTTGGGCTCCACACTGTCCCACCGGTGTGAAGTTTGACACGCCCGTAAACCATGGCTTGCATGGCTTGGGGCCACCTATGCCCCAGACCGTCAAAACTATAGTCGGTTGCTGAAGCAGAGCTGGAGCAGGAGAGATTATGGTTGGGCTCCACACTATCCCACCGGTGTGCAGTTTGGGACGCCCGTAAACCACGTCTTGGGGCCACGAATGCTCCAGACAGTCAACACCATAGTTCGTTGTTCAAGCAGACCTGGAGCAGGAGAGATGACAGTTGGGCTTCACACTGTCCCACCGGTCTGCAGTTTGGCACGGCTGTAAACCACGGCTTGGGGCCAACAATGTCCCAGACTGTCAACACCATAGTCGGATGCTCAAGCAGACCTGGAGCAGGAGAGATGACAGTTAGGCTCCACACTGTCCCACCAGTGTGCAGTTTGGCAGCCCCACAAACCACGGCTTGGGGCTACCAATGCCCCAGACAGTCAAAACTATATTCGGTTGCTCAAGCAGCGCTGGAGCAGGAGAAATGACAGTTGGGCTCCACACCGTCCCACCGGTGTGCAGTTTGTCACCCCGGTAAACCACGCCTTGGGGCAACCAATGCCCCAGACAGTCAACACCATAGTCGGTTGCTCAAGCAGACCTGGAGCAGGAGAGATGACAGTTGGGATTCACACTGTCCCACCGGTCTGCAGTTTGGCACGCCCTTAAACCACGGTTTGGGGCCACCTATGCCCCAGACCGTCAAAACTATAGTCGGTTGCTGAAGCAGAGCTGGAGCAGGAGAGATTATGGTTGGGCTCTACACTATCCCACCAGTGTGCAGTTTGGCAGCTCCACAAACCACGGCTTGGGGCTACCAATGCCCCAGACAGTCAAATCTATAGTCGGTTGCTTAAGCAGAGCTGGAGCAGGAGAAATGACAGTTGCGCTCCACACAGTCCCACCGGTGTGCAGTTTGCCACGCCCGTAAACCACGGCTTGCTGCCACCAATACCCCAGACAGTCAACACCATAGTCGGTTGCTCAAGCAGACCTGGAGCAGGAGAGATGACAGTTAGGCTCCACACTGTCCCACCGGTAAGCAGTTTAGCACGCCCGTAAACCACGGTTCGGGTTCACCAATGCCCTAGACTGTCAACACCATAGTCGGTTGCTCAATGAGACCTGGAGCAGGAGAGATGACATTTGGGCTCCACACTATCCCACCGGTGTGAAGTTTGGGACGCCCGTAAACCATGGCTTGGGGCCACCTACGCCCCAGACTGTCAAAACTATAGTCGGTTACTCAAGCAGAGCTGGAGCAGAAGAGATTATGGTTGGCTTCCACACTATCCCACCGGTGTGCAGTTTGGGACGCCCGTAAACCACGGCTTGGGGCCACGAATGCTCCAGACAGTCAACACCATAGTCGGTTGCTCAAGCAGACCTGGAGCAGGAGATATGACAGTTGGGCTCCAGACTGTCCAACAGGTGTGCTAATTGGCACCCCCGTAAACCAAGCCTTGGGGCCAACAATGCCCCAGACAGTCATAACCATAGTCGGTTGCTCAAGTAGATCTGGAGCAGGAGAGATGACAGTTGGGCTTCACACTGTCCCACCGGTTTGCAGTTTGGCACGGCCGTAAACCACGGCTTGGGGCCACCAATGTCCCAGACTGTCAACACCATAGTCGGATGCTCAAGCAGACCTAGGGCAGGAGAGATGACAGTTGGGCTTCACACTGTCCCACCGGTCTGCAGTTTGGAACGGCCGTAAACCACGGCTCAACACTGTCCCACCGGTGTGCGGTTAGGCAGCCCTATAAATCACGGCTCGGGGCCACCTATGCCCCAGACAGTCAACACTACAGTCGGTTGCTCAAGTAGACCTTGAGCAGGAGAGATGACAGTTGGGCTCCACACTGTCCCACCGGTGTGCAGTTTAGTATCCCCGTAAACCACGCCTTGGGGCCATCAATGCCCTAGACAGTCAAAACTACAGTCGGTAGCTCAATCAGACCTGGAGCAGGAGAGATTACGGTTGGGCTCAACACCCTCCAACCGGTTTGCGGTTTGGATGGCCCATTAACCCCGGCTTGGGGTCACTAATGCTCAAGACAGTCAAAACCATAGTTCGTTGCTCAAGCAGACCTGGAGCAGGAGAGATGACAGTTGGGCTTCACACTGTCCCACCGGTCTGCAGTTTGGCACGGCCGTAAACCACGGCTTGGGGCCAACAATGTCCCAGACTGTCAACACCATAGTCGGATGCTCAAGCAGACCTGGAGCAGGAGAGATGACAGTTAGGCTCCACACCGTCCCACCAGTGTGCAGTTTGGCAGCCCCACAAACCACGGCTTGGGGCTACCAATGCCCCAGACAGTCAAAACTATAGTCGGTTGCTCAAGCAGAGCTTTAGCAGGAGAAATGACAGTTGGGCTCCACACTGTCCCACCGGTGTGCAGTTTAGTATCCCCGCAAACCACGCCTTGGGGCAACCAATGCCCCAGACAGTCAACACCATAGTCGCATGCTCAAGCAGACATTGTGCAGGAGAGATGACAGTTGGGCTTCACACTGTCCCACCGGTCTGCAGTTTGGCACGCCCGTAAACCACGGTTTGGGGCCACCAATGCCCCAGAGAGTCAAAACTACAGTCGGTTGCTCAAGCAGACCTGGAGGTGGAGAGATTATGGTTGGGCTCCAAACTGTCCCATCGGTGTGCAGTTTGGCAGCCCCATAAACCACGGCTTGGGGCCACGAATGCCCCAGACAGTCAACACCACAGTTGGTTGCTCAATCAGACCTGAAGCAGGAGAGATGACAGTTGGGCTCCACACTGTCCCACCGGTGTGCAGTTTGGCACGCCCGTAAACCACGGCTTGGGGCCACTAATGCCCCAGACAGTCAACACCATAGTCAGTTAATCAAGTAGTTCTGGAGCAGGAGAGATGACAGTTGGGCTCCACACTGTCCCAACGATAAGCAGTTTGGCACGCCCGTAAACCACGGATCGGGGTCACCAATGCCCTAGACAGTCAACATCATAGTCGGTTGCTCAATGAGACCTGGATCAGGAGAGATGACAGTTGGGCTCCACACTGTCCCACCGGTGTGTAGATTGGCACGCCCGTAAACCACGGCTTGGGGCCACCAATGCTCCAGACAATCAACACCATAGTCTGTTGCTCAAGCAGACCTGGAGCAAGAGAGATGACAGTTTGGCTCCACACTGTCCCACCGGTGTGCAGTTTGGCACACCCGTAAACCACGGCTTGGGGTCATCATTGCCCTAGACAGTCAAAACTACAGTCGGTAGCTCAATCAGACCTGGAGCAGGAGAGATTACGGTTGGACTCAACACCGTCCAACCGGTAAGCGGGTTGGCAGCCCCATTAACCCCGGCTTGGGGCCATTAATGCTCCAGACAGTCAACACCATAGTTCGTTGCTCAAGCAGACCTGGTGCAGGATATATGACAGTTGGGCTCCACACTGTCTGACAGGTGTGCAGTTTGGCATCCCCGTAAACCACGCCTTGGGGCCAACAATGCCCCAGACAGTCATAACCATAGTCGGTTGCTCAAGTAGATCTGGAGCAGGAGAGATGACAGTTGGGATTCACACTGTCCCATCAGTGTGCAATTTGGCAGCCCCTCAAACCCCGGCTTGGGGCTACCAATGCCCCAGACAGTCAAAACTATAGTCGGTTGCTCAAGCAGAGCTGGAGCAGGAAAAATGACAGTTGGGCTCCACACTGTCCCACCGGTGTGCAGTTTGGCACGCCCGTAAACCACGGCTTGGGGCCACTAATGCCCCAGACAGTCAACACCATAGTCTGTTGCTCAAGTAGTTCTGGATCAGGAGAGATGACAGTTGGGCTCCACACTGTCCCACCGGTAAGCAGTTTGGTACGCCCGTAAACCACGGATCGGGGTCACCAATGCCCTAGACAGTCAACACCATAGTCGGTTGCTCAATGAGACCTGGAGCAGGAGAGATGACAGTTGGGCTCCACACTGTCCCACTCGTGTGCAGTTTGACACGCCTGTAAACCACAACTTGGCGCCACCTATGCCCCAGACAGTCAAAACTACAGTCGGTTGTTCAAGCAGAGCTGGAGCAGGAGAGATTATGGTTGTGCTCCACAGTGTCCCACCGGTGTGCAAGTTGGGACGCCCGTAAACCACGGCTTGGGGCCACTTATGCCCCAGACAGTCAACCCCAAAGTCGGTTGCTCAAGCAGACCTGGAGCAGGAGAGATGACAGTTAGGCTCCACACTGTTCCACCGGTGTGCAGTTTGGCAGCCCCATAAATCACGGCTTGGGGCCATAAATGCCCCAGACAGTCAACGACACTGTTGGTTGCACAATTAGACCTGAAGCAGGAGAGATGACAGTTGGGCTCAACACTGTCCCACCGGTGTGCGGTTTGGCAGCCCTATAAATCACGGCTTGGGGCCAACAATGCTCCAGACAATCAACACCATAGTCTGTTGCTCAAGCAGACCTGGAGCAGGAGAGATGAAGGTTTGGCTCCACACTGTCCCACCGGTGTGCAGTTTGGCACGCCCGTAAACCACAACTTGGCGCCACCTATGCCCCAGACAGTCAAAAATACAGTCGGTAGCTCAATCAGACCTGGAGCAGGAGAGATTACGGTTGGGATCAACACCGTCCCACCGGTTTGCGGTTTGGCAGCCCCATTAACCCCGGCTTGGGGCCATTAATGCTCCAGACAGTCAACACCATAGTTCGTTGCTCAAGCAGACCTGGAGCAGGATATATGACAGTTGGGCTCCACACTGTCCGACAGGTGTGCAGTTTGGCACCCCCGTAAACCACGCCTTGGGGCCAACAATGCCCCAGACAGTCATAACCATAGTCGGTTGCTCAAGTAGATCTGGAGCAGGAGAGATGACAGTTGGGCTTCACACGGTCCCACCGGTCTGCAGTTTGGCACGGCCGTAAACCACGGCTTGGGGCCACCAATATCCCAGACAGTCAACACCATAGTCGGATGCTCAAGCAGACCTGGAGCAGGAGAGATGACAGTTAGGCTCCACACTGTCCCACCAGTGTGCAGTTTGGCAGCCCCACAAACTACGGCTTGGGGCTACCAATGCCCTAGACTGTCAACACCATAGTCGGTTGCTCAATGAGACCTGGAGCAGGAGAGATGACATTTGGGCTCCACACTGTCCCACCGGTGTGAAGTTTGACACGCCCGTAAACCATGGCTTGGGGCTACCTATGCCCCAGACTGTCAAAACTATAGTCGGTTGCTCAAGCAGAGCTGGAGCAGGAGAGATTATGGTTGGGCTCCACACTATCCCACCGGTGTGCAGTTTGGGACAACCGTAAACCACGGCTTGGGGCCACGAATGCTCCAGACAGTCAACACCATAGTCGGTTGCTCAAGGAGACCTGGAGCAGGAGAGATGACAGTTGGGCTCCACACTGTCCCACCGGTGTGCAGTTTGGCACCCCCATAAACCACGCTTTGGGGCCACCAATGCCCCAGGAAGTCAACACCATAGTCGGATGCTCAAGCAGACGTGGAGCAGGAGAGATGACAGTTGGGTTCCACACTTTCCCACCGGTGTACAAATTGGCCCCCATAAACCACGGCTTGGGACCACCAATGCCCCAGACAGTCAACACTATAGTCGGTTGCTTAAGCAGACCTGGAGCAGGAGAGAAGACAGTTGGGCTCCACACTGTCCCACCAGTGTGCAGTTTGGCAGCCCCACAAACCACGTCTTGGGGCTACCAATGCCCAAGACATTCAAAACTATAGTCGGTTGCTCAAGCAGAGCTGGAGCAGGAGAGATGACAGTTGGGCTCCACACTGTCCCACCAGTGTGCAGTTTGGCAGCCCCACAAACAACGGCTTGGGGCTACCAATGCCCCAGACAGTCAAAACTATAGTCGGTTGCTCAAGAAGAGCTGGAGCAGGAGAAATGACAGTTGGGCTCCACACTGTCCCACCGGTGTGCAGTTTGACACGCCCGTAAACCTTGGGGCCACCAATACCCCAGACAGTCAACACCATATTCGGTTGCTCAAGCAGACCTGGAGCAGGAGACATGACAGTTAGGCTCCACACTGTCCCACCGGTAAGCAGTTTAGCACGCCCGTAAACCACGGTTCGGGTTCACCAATGCCCAAGACTGTCAACACCATAGTCGGTTGCTCAATGAGACCTGGAGAAGGAGAGATGACATTTGGGCTCCACAATGTCCCACCGGTGTGAAGTTTGACACGCCCGTAAACCATGGCTTGCATGGCTTGGGGCCACCTATGCCCCAGACCGTCAAAACTATAGTCGGTTGCTGAAGCAGAGCTGGAGCAGGAGAGATTATGGTTGGGCTCCACACTATCCCACCGGTGTGCAGTTTGGGACGCCCGTAAACCACGTCTTGGGGCCACGAATGCTCCAGACAGTCAACACCATAGTTCGTTGTTCAAGCAGACCTGGAGCAGGAGAGATGACAGTTGGGCTTCACACTGTCCCACCGGTCTGCAGTTTGGCACGGCTGTAAACCACGGCTTGGGGCCAACAATGTCCCAGACTGTCAACACCATAGTCGGATGCTCAAGCAGACCTGGAGCAAGAGAGATGACAGTTAGGCTCCACACTGTCCCACCAGTGTGCAGTTTGGCAGCCCCACAAACCACGGCTTGGGGCTACCAATGCCCCAGACAGTCAAAACTATATTCGGTTGCTCAAGCAGCGCTGGAGCAGGAGAAATGACAGTTGGGCTCCACACCGTCCCACCGGTGTGCAGTTTGTCACCCCGGTAAACCACGCCTTGGGGCAACCAATGCCCCAGACAGTCAACACCATAGTCGGTTGCTCAAGCAGACCTGGAGCAGGAGAGATGACAGTTGGGATTCACACTGTCCCACCGGTCTGCAGTTTGGAACGCCCGTAAACCACGGTTTGGGGCCACCTATGCCCCAGACCGTCAAAACTATAGTCGGTTGCTGAAGCAGAGCTGGAGCAGGAGAGATTATGGTTGGGCTCTACACTATCCCACCAGTTTGCAGTTTGGCAGCTCCACAAACCACGGCTTGGGGCTACCAATGCCCCAGACAGTCAAATCTATAGTCGGTTGCTCAAGCAGAGCTGGAGCAGGAGAAATGACAGTTGCGCTCCACACAGTCCCACCGGTGTGCAGTTTGCCACGCCCGTAAACCACGGCTTGCTGCCACCAATACCCCAGACAGTCAACACCATAGTCGGTTGCTCAAGCAGACCTGGAGCAGGAGAGATGACAGTTAGGCTCCACACTGTCCCACCGGTAAGCAGTTTAGCACGCCCGTAAACCACGGTTCGGGTTCACCAATGCCCTAGACTGTCAACACCATAGTCGGTTGCTCAATGAGACCTGGAGCAGGAGAGATGACATTTGGGCTCCACACTATCCCACCGGTGTGAAGTTTGGGACGCCCGTAAACCATGGCTTGGGGCCACCTACGCCCCAGACTGTCAAAACTATAGTCGGTTACTCAAACAGAGCTGGAGCAGAAGAGATTATGGTTGGCTTCCACACTATCCCACCGGTGTGCAGTTTGGGACGCCCGTAAACCACGGCTTGGGGCCACGAATGCTCCAGACAGTCAACACCATAGTCGGTTGCTCAAGCAGACCTGGAGCAGGAGATATGACAGTTGGGCTCCAGACTGTCCAACAGGTGTGCAAATTGGCACCCCCGTAAACCAAGCCTTGGGGCCAACAATGCCCCAGACAGTCATAACCATAGTCGGTTGCTCAAGTAGATCTGGAGCAGGAGAGATGACAGTTGGGCTTCACACGGTCCCACCGGTTTGCAGTTTGGCACGGCCGTAAACCACGGCTTGGGGCCACCAATGTCCCAGACTGTCAACACCATAGTCGGATGCTCAAGCAGACCTGGAGCAGGAGAGATGACAGTTGGGCTTCACACTGTCCCACCGGTCTGCAGTTTGGAACGGCCGTAAACCACGGCTCAACACTGTCCCACCGGTGTGCGGTTAGGCAGCCCTATAAATCACGGCTCGGGGCCACCAATGCCCCAGACAGTCAACACTACAGTCGGTTGCTCAAGTAGACCTTGAGCAGGAGAGATGACAGTTGGGCTCCACACTGTCCCACCGGTGTGCAGTTTAGTATCCCCGTAAACCACGCCTTGGGGCCATCAATGCCCTAGACAGTCAAAACTACAGTCGGTAGCTCAATCAGACCTGGAGCAGGAGAGATTACGGTTGGGCTCAACACACTCCAACCGGTTTGCGGTTTGGATGGCCCATTAACCCCGGCTTGGGGTCACTAATGCTCAAGACAGTCAAAACCATAGTTCGTTGCTCAAGCAGACCTGGAGCAGGAGAGATGACAGATGGGCTTCACACTGTCCCACCGGTCTGCAGTTTGGCACGGCCGTAAACCACGGCTTGGGGCCAACAATGTCCCAGACTGTCAACACCATAGTCGGATGCTCAAGCAGACCTGGAGCAGGAGAGATGACAGTTAGGCTCCCTACCGTCCCACCAGTGTGCAGTTTGGCAGCCCCACAAACCACGGCTTGGGGCTACCAATGCCCCAGACAGTCAAAACTATAGTCGGTTGCTCAAGCAGAGCTTTAGCAGGAGAAATGACAGTTGGGCTCCACACTGTCCCACCGGTGTGCAGTTTAGTATCCCCGCAAACCACGCCTTGGGGCAACCAATGCCCCAGACAGTCAACACCATAGTCGCATGCTCAAGCAGACATTGTGCAGGAGAGATGACAGTTGGGCTTCACACTGTCCCACCGGTCTGCAGTTTGGCACGCCCGTAAACCACGGTTTGGGGCCACCAATGCCCCAGAGAGTCAAAACTACAGTCGGTTGCTCAAGCAGACCTGGAGGTGGAGAGATTATGGTTGGGCTCCAAACTGTCCCATCGGTGTGCAGTTTGGCAGCCCCATAAACCACGGCTTGGGGCCACGAATGCCCCAGACAGTCAACACCACAGTTGGTTGCTCAATCAGACCTGAAGCAGGAGAGATGACAGTTGGGCTCCACACTGTCCCACCGGTGTGCATTTTGGCACGCCCGTAAACCACGGCTTGGGGCCACTAATGCCCCAGACAGTCAACACCATAGTCAGTTAATCAAGTAGTTCTGGAGCAGGAGAGATGACAGTTGGGCTCCACACTGTCCCAACGATAAGCAGTTTGGCACGCCCGTAAACCACGGATCGGGGTCACCAATGCCCTAGACAGTCAACATCATAGTCGGTTGCTCAATGAGACCTGGAGCAGGAGAGATGACAGTTGGGCTCCACACTGTCCCACCGGTGTGTAGATTGGCACGCCCGTAAACCACGGCTTGGGGCCACCAATGCTCCAGACAATCAACACCATAGTCTGTTGCTCAAGCAGACCTGGAGCAAGAGAGATGACAGTTTGGCTCCACACTGTCCCACCGGTGTGCAGTTTGGCACGCCCGTAAACCACGGCTTGGGGTCATCAATGCCCTAGACAGTCAAAACTACAGTCGGTAGCTCAATCAGACCTGGAGCAGGAGAGATTACGGTTGGACTCAACACCGTCCAACCGGTAAGCGGGTTGGCAGCCCCATTAACCCCGGCTTGGGGCCATTAATGCTCCAGACAGTCAACACCATAGTTCGTTGCTCAAGCAGACCTGGTGCAGGATATATGACAGTTGGGCTCCACACTGTCTGACAGGTGTGCAGTTTGGCATCCCCGTAAACCACGCCTTGGGGCCAACAATGCCCCAGACAGTCATAACCATAGTCGGTTGCTCAAGTAGATCTGGAGCAGGAGAGATGACAGTTGGGCTTCACACTGTCCCACCAGTGTGCAATTTGGCAGCCCCTCAAACCCCGGCTTGGGGCTACCAATGCCCCAGACAGTCAAAACTATAGTCGGTTGCTCAAGCAGAGCTGGAGCAGGAAAAATGACAGTTGGGCTCCACACTGTCCCACCGGTGTGCAGTTTGGCACGCCCGTAAACCACGGCTTGGGGCCACTAATGCCCCAGACAGTCAACACCATAGTCTGTTGCTCAAGCAGACATGGAGCAGGAGAGATGACAGTTGGGCTCCACACTGTCCCACCGGTAAGCAGTTTGGTACGCCCGTAAACCACGGATCGGGGTCACCAATGCCCTAGACAGTCAACACCATAGTCGGTTGCTCAATGAGACCTGGAGCAGGAGAGATGACAGTTGGGCTCCACACTGTCCCACTCGTGTGCAGTTTGACACGCCTGTAAACCACAACTTGGCGCCACCTATGCCCCAGACAGTCAAAACTACAGTCGGTTGTTCAAGCAGAGCTGGAGCAGGAGAGATTATGGTTGTGCTCCACAGTGTCCCACCGGTGTGCAAGTTGGGACGCCCGTAAACCACGGCTTGGGGCCACTTATGCCCCAGACAGTCAACCCCAAAGTCGGTTGCTCAAGCAGACCTGGAGCAGGAGAGATGACAGTTAGGCTCCACACTGTTCCACCGGTGTGCAGTTTGGCAGCCCCATAAATCACGGCTTGGGGCCATAAATGCCCCAGACAGTCAACGACACTGTTGGTTGCACAATTAGACCTGAAGCAGGAGAGATGACAGTTGGGCTCAACACTGTCCCACCGGTGTGCGGTTTGGCAGCCCTATAAATCACGGCTTGGGGCCAACAATGCTCCAGACAATCAACACCATAGTCTGTTGCTCAAGCAGACCTGGAGCAGGAGAGATGAAGGTTTGGCTCCACACTGTCCCACCGGTGTGCAGTTTGGCACGCCCGTAAACCACAACTTGGCCCCACCTATGCCCCAGACAGTCAAAAATACAGTCGGTAGCTCAATCAGACCTGGAGCAGGAGAGATTACGGTTGGGCTCAACACCGTCCCACCGGTTTGCGGTTTGGCAGCCCCATTAACCCCGGCTTGGGGCCATTAATGCTCCAGACAGTCAACACCATAGTTCGTTGCTCAAGCAGACCTGGAGCAGGATATATGACAGTTGGGCTCCACACTGTCCGACAGGTGTGCAGTTTGGCACCCCCGTAAACCACGCCTTGGGGCCAACAATGCCCCAGACAGTCATAACCATAGTCGGTTGCTCAAGTAGATCTGGAGCAGGAGAGATGACAGTTGGGCTTCACACGGTCCCACCGGTCTGCAGTTTGGCACGGCCGTAAACCACGGCTTGGGGCCACCAATGTCCCAGACAGTCAACACCATAGTCGGATGCTCAAGCAGACCTGGAGCAGGAGAGATGACAGTTAGGCTCCACACTGTCCCACCAGTGTGCAGTTTGGCAGCCCCACAAACCACGGCTTGGGGCTACCAATGCCCTAGACTGTCAACACCATAGTCGGTTGCTCAATGAGACCTGGAGCAGGAGAGATGACATTTGGGCTCCACACTGTCCCACCGGTGTGAAGTTTGACACGCCCGTAAACCATGGCTTGGGGCTACCTATGCCCCAGACTGTCAAAACTATAGTCGGTTGCTCAAGCAGAGCTGGAGCAGGTGAGATTATGGTTGGGCTCCACACTATCCCACCGGTGTGCAGTTTGGGACAACCGTAAACCACGGCTTGGGGCCACGAATGCTCCAGACAGTCAACACCATAGTCGGTTGCTCAAGGAGACCTGGAGCAGGAGAGATGACAGTTGGGCTCCACACTGTCCCACCGGTGTGCAGTTTGGCACCCCCATAAACCACGCCTTGGGGCCACCAATGCCCCAGACAGTCAACACCATAGTCGGATGCTCAAGCAGACGTGGAGCAGGAGAGATGACAGTTGGGTTCCACACTTTCCCACCGGTGTACAAATTGGCCCCCATAAACCACGGCTTGGGACCACCAATGCCCCAGACAGTCAACACTACAGTCGGTTGCTTAAGCAGACCTGGAGCAGGAGAGAAGACAGTTGGGCTCCACACTGTCTCACCAGTGTGCAGTTTGGCAGCCCCACAAACCACGTCTTGGGGCTACCAATGCCCAAGACATTCAAAACTATAGTCGGTTGCTCAAGCAGAGCTGGAGCAGGAGAGATGACAGTTGGGCTCCACACTGTCCCACCAGTGTGCAGTTTGCCACGCCCATAAACCACGGCTTGGGGCCATCAATACCCCATACAGTCAACACTATAGTCGGTTGCTCAAGCAGACCTGGAGCAGGAGAGATGACAGTAGGGATTCACACTTTCCCACCGGTAAGCAGTTTGGCACGCCCGTAAACCACGGGTCGGTGTCACCAATGCCCTATACAGTCAACACCATAGTCGGTTGCTCATTGAGACCTGGAGCAGGAGAAATGGCAGATGAACTCCACACTGTCCCACCGGTCTGCTGTTTGGCACGCCCGTAAACCACGGTTTGGGGCCACCAGTGCCCCAGAGAGTCAAAACTACAGTCGGTTGCTCAAGCAGAGCTGGAGCAGGAGAGATTATGGTTGGGCTCCACACTGTCCCACCGGTGTGCAGTTTGGAACGCCCGTAAACAACGATTTGGGGCCACTAATGCCCCAGACAGTCAACACCAATGTCGGTTGCTCAAGCAGACTTGGAGCAGGAGAGATGACAGTTGGGCTCCAAACTGTCCCATCGGTGTGCAGTTTGGCAGCCCCACAAACCACGGCTTGGGGCTACCAATGCCCTAGACTGTCAACACCATAGTCGGTTGCTCAATGAGACCTGGAGCAGGAGAGATGACATTTGGGCTCAACACTTTCCCACTGGTGTGCAGTTTGACACGCCCGTAAACCACGGCTTGGCGCCACCTATGCCCCAGACAGTCAAAACTACAGTCGGTTGTTCAAGCAGAGCTGGAGCAGGAGAGATTATGTTGTGCTCCACACTTTCCCACCGGTGTGGGGCCACTTATAACCCAGACAGTCAACCCCAAAGTCGGTTGCTCAAGACCTGGAGCAGGAGAGATGACAGTTGGGCACCACACTGTCCCACCTGTGTGCAGTTTGGCAGCCCCATAAATCACGGCTTGGGGCAATAAATGCCCCAGACAGTCAACACCTTTGTTGGTTGCAGAATCAGACCTGAAGCAGGAGAGATGACAGTTGGGTTCAACACTGTCCCACCGGTGTGCGGTTTGGCAGCCCTATAAATCACGGCTTGGGGCCACCAATGCCCCAGACAGTCAACACTACAGTCGGTTGCTCAAGTAGAGCTGGAGCAGGAGATATGACAGTTGGGCTCCACACTGTCCCACCGGTGTGTAGATTGGCACGCCCGTAAACCACGGCTTGGGGCCACCAATGCTCCAGACAATCAACACCATAGTCTGTTGCTCAAGCAGACCTGGAGCAGGAGAGATGACAGTTTGGCTCCACACTGTCCCACCGGTGTGCGGTTTGGCAGCCCTATAAATCACGGCTTGGGGCCACCAATGCCCCAGACAGTCAACACTACAGTCGGTTGCTCAAGTAGACCTTGAGCAGGAGATATGACAGTTGAGCTCCACACTGCCCGAAAGGTGTGCAGTTTGGCACCCCCGTAAACCACGCCTTGGGGCCAACAATGCCCCAGACAGTCATAACCATAGTCGGATGCTCAAGCAGACCTGGAGCAGGAGAGATGACAGTTAGGCTCCACACTGTCCCACCAGTGTGCAGTTTGGCAGCCCCACAAACCACGGCTTGGGGCTACCAATGCCCCAGACAGTCAAAACTATAGTCGGTTGCTCAAGAAGAGCTGGAGCATGAGAAATGACAGTTGGGCTCCAAACTGTCCCACCGGTGTGCAGTTTGACACGCCCGTAAACCTTGGGGACACCAAAACCCCAGACAGTCAACACCATAGTCGGTTGCTCAAGCAGACCTGGAGCAGGAGAGATGACAGTTAGGCTCCACACTGTCCCTCCAAGAAGCAGTTTGGCACGCCCGTAAACCACGTTTCGAGTTCACCAATGTCCTAGACTGTCAACACCATAGTCGGTTGCTCAATGAGACCTGGAGCAGGAAAGATGACATTTGGGCTCCACACTTTCCCACCGGTGTGAAGTTTGACACGCCCGTAAACCATGGCTTGGGGCCACCTATGCCCCAGACTGTCAAAACTATAGTCGGTTGCTGAAGCAGAGCTGGAGCAGGAGAGATTATGGTTGGGCTCCACACTATCCCACCGGTGTGCAGTTTGGGACGCCCGTAAACCACGGCTTGCGCCACGAATGCTCCACCCAGTCAACACCATAGTCGATTGCTCAAGCAGACCTGGAGCAGGAGAGATGACAGTTGGGTTCCACACTATCCCACCGGTGTGCAGTTTGGCAGCCCCGTAAACCATGCCTTGGAGCCACCAATGCCCCAGACAGTCAACACCATAGTCGGTTGCTCAAGCAGACCTGGAGCAGGAGAGATGACAGTTGGGTTCCACACTGTCCCACCGGTGTGCAGTTTGGCAGCCCCATAAACCCGGCTTGGGGCCACCAATGCCCCACACAGTCAACACCACAGTTGGTTGCTCAATGAGACCTGGAGCAGGAGGGATGACAGTTGGGCTCCACACTGTCCCACTGGTGTGCAGTTTGACACGCCCGTAAACCACGGATCGGGGTCACCAATGCCCTAGACAGTCAACACCATAGTCGGTTGCTCAATGAGACCTGGAGCAGGAGAGATGACAGTTAGACTCCACACTGTCCCACCGGTGTGCAGTTTGGCAGCCCCATAAATCACGGCTTGGGGTCACTTATGCCCCAGACAGTCAACTCCAAAGTCGGTTGCTCAAGCAGACATGGAGCAGGAGAGATGACAGTTAGACTCCACACTGTCCCACCGGTGTGAAGTTTGGCAGCCCCATAAATCACGGCTTGGGGCCATAAATTTTCCAGACATTCAACACCACTGTTGGTTGCACAATCAGACATGAAGCAGGAGAGATGACAGTTGGGCTCAACACTGTCCCACCGGTGTGCAGTTTGGCAGCCCTATAAATCACGGCTTGGGGCCACCAATGCTCCAGACAATCAACACCATAGTCTGTTGCTCAAGCAGACCTATAGCAGGAGAGATGACAGTTTGGCTCCACACTGTCCCACCGGTGTGCAGTTTGGCACGCCCGTAAACCACGGCTTGGGCCATCAATGCCCTAGACCGTAAAAACTACAGTCGGTAGCACAATCAGACCTGGAGCAGGAGGGATTATGGTTGGGCTCCACACTATCCCACCGGTGTGCAGTTTGGGACAACCTTAAACCACGGCTTGGGGCCACGAATGCTCCAGACCGTCAACACCATAGTCGGTTGCTCAAGGATACCTGGAGCAAGAGAGATGACAGTTGGGCTCCAAACTGTCCCACCGGTGTGCAGTTTGGCACCCCCATAAATCACGCCTTGGGGCCACCAATGCCCCAGACAGTCAACACCATAGTCGGTTGCTCAAGCAGACCTGGAGCAGGAGAGATGACAGTTGGGCTCCACACTGTCCCACCGGTCTGCAGATTGGCACGCCCGTAAACCAGGGCTTGGGGCCACCAATGTTCCAGACAGTCAACACCATAGTCGGATGCTCAAGCAGACGTGGAGCAGGAGAGATGACAGTTGGGTTGAACGCTGTCCCACCGGTGTACAAATTGGCCCCCATAAACCACGGCTTGGGGCCACATATGCCCCAGACAGTCAACACTACAGTCGGTTGCTTAAGCAGACCTGGAGCAGGAGAGATGACAGTTGGGCTCCACACTGTCCCACCAGTGTGCAGTTTGGCAGCCCCACAAACCACGGCTTGGGGCTACCAATGCCCCAGACATTCAAAACTATAGTCGGTTGCTCAAGCAGAGCTGGAGCAGGAGAGATGACAGTTGGGCTCCACACTGTCCCACTGGTGTGCAGTTTGCCACGCCCATAAACCACGGCTTGGGGCCATCAATACCCCAGACAGTCAACACTATAGTCGGTTGCTCAAGCAGACCTGGAGCAGGAGAGAAGACAGTTGGGCTTCACACTGTCCCACCGGTAAGCAGTTTGGCACGCCCGTAAACCACGGGTCGGTGTCACCAATGCCCTAGACAGTCAACACCATAGTCGGTTGCTCAATGAGACCTGGAGCAGGAGCGATGGCAGATGAGCTCCACACTGTCCCACCGGTCTGCAGTTTGGCACGCTCGTAAAACAAGGTTTGGGGCCACCAATGCCCCAGAGAGTCAAAACTACAGTCGGTTGCTCAAGCAGAGCTGGAGCAGGAGAGATTATGGTTGGGCTCCACACTGTCCCACCGGTGTGCAGTTTGGGACGCCCGTAAACAACGATTTGGGGCCACTAATGCCCCAGACAGTCAACACCAATGTCGGTTGCTCAAGCAGACTATGAGCAGGAGACATGACAGTTGGGCTCCAAACTGTCCCATCGGTGTGCAGTTTGGCAGCCCCATAAACCACGGCTTGGGGCCACCAATGCCCCAGACAGTCAACACCACAGTTGGTTGCTCAATCAGACCTGAATCAGGAGAGATGACAGTTGGGTTCCACACTGTCCCACCGGTGTGCAGTTTGGCACGCCCGTAAACCACGGCTTGGGGCCACTAATGCCCCAGACAGTCAACACCATAGTCAGTTGCTCAAGTAGTTCTGTAGCAGGAGAGATGACAGTTGGGCTCCAAACTGTCCCACCGGTAAGCAGTTTGCACGCCCTTAAACCACGAATCAGGGTCACCAATGCCCTAGACAGTCAACACCATAGTCATTGCTCAATGAGACCTGGAGCAGGAGAGATGATAGTTGGGCTCCACACTGTCCCACTGTTGTGCAGTTTGACACGCCCGTAAACCACGGCTTGGCGCCACCTATGCCCCAGACAGTCAAAACTACAGTCGGTTGTTCAAGCAGAGCTGGAGCAGGAGAGATTATGGTTGTGCTCCTCACTGTCCCACCGGTGTGCAAGTTGGGACGCCCGTAAACCACGGCTTGGGGCCACTTATGCCCCAGACAGTCAACCCCAAAGTCGGTTGCTCAATGAGACCTGGAGCAGGATAGATGACATTTGGGCTCCACACTGTCCCACCGGTGTGAAGTTTGACACGCCCGTAAACCTTGGCTTGGGGCTACCTATGCCCCAGACTGTCAAAACTATAGTCGGTTGCTCAAGCAGAGCTGGAGCAAGAGAGATTATGGTTGGGCTCCACACTATCCCACCGGTGTGCAGTTTGGGACAACCGTAAACCACGGCTTGGGGCCACGAATGCTCCAGACCGTCAACACCATAGTCGGTTGCTCAAGGAGACCTGGAGCAAGAGAGATGACAGTTGGGCTCCACACTGTCCCACCGGTGTGCAGTTTTGCACCCCCATAAACCACGCCTTGGGGCCACCAATGCCCCAGACAGTCAACACCATAGTCGGTTGCTCAAGCAGACCTGGAGCAGGAGAGATGACAGTTGGGCTCCACACTGTCCCACCGGTCTGCAGATTGGCACGCCCGTAAACCAGGGCTTGGGGCCACCAATGTCCCAGACAGTCACCACCATAGTCGGATGCTCAAGCAGACGTGGAGCAGGAGAGATGACAGTTGGGTTCCACGCTGTCCCACCGGTGTACAAATTGGCCCCCATAAACCACGGCTTGGGCCACCAATGCCCCAGACAGTCAACACTACAGTCGGTTGCTTAAGCAGACCTGGAGCAGGAGAGATGACAGTTGGGCTCCACACTGTCCCACCAGTGTGCAGTTTGGCAGCCCCACAAACCACGGCTTGGGGCTACCAATGCCCCAGACATTCAAAACTATAGTCGGTTGCTCAAGCGGAGCTGGAGCAGGAGAGATGACAGTTGGGCTCCACACTGTCCCACTGGTGTGCAGTTTGCCACGCCCATAAACCACGGCTTGGGGCCATCAATACCCCAGACAGTCAACACTATAGTCGGTTGCTCAAACAGACTTGTAGCAGGAGAGATGACAGTTGGGCTTCACACTGTCCCACCGGTAAGCAGTTTGGCACGCCCGTAAACCACGGGTCGGTGTCACCAATGCCCTAGACAGTCAACACCATAGTCGGTTGCTCAATGAGACCTGGAGCAGGAGAGATGATAGTTGGGCTCCACACTGTCCCACTTGTGTGCAGTTTGACACGCCCGTAAACCACGGCTTGGCGCCACCTATGCCCCAGACAGTCAACACCATAGTCGGATGCTCAAGCAGTCCTGGAGCAGGAGAGATGACAGTTAGGCTCCACACTGTCCCACCAGTGAGCAGATTGGCAGCCCCACAAACCACGGCTTGGGGCTACCAATGCCCTAGACTGTCAACACCATAGTCGGTTGCTCAATGAGACCTGGAGCAGGAGAGATGACATTTGGGCTCCACACTGTCCCACCGGTGTGAAGTTTGACACGCCCGTAAACCATAGCTTGGGGCTACCTATGCCCCAGACTGTCAAATCTATAGTCGGTTGCTCAAGCAGAGCTGGAGCAGGAGAGATTATGGTTGGGCTCCACACTATCCCACCAGTGTGCAGTTTGGGACAACCGTAAACCACGGCTTGGGGCCAAGAATGCTCCAGACAGTCAACACCATAGTCGGTTGCTCAAGGAGACCTGGAGCAGGAGAGATGACAGTTGGGCTCCACACTGTTCCACCGGTGTGCAGTTTGGCACCCCCATAAACCACGCCTTGGGGCCACCAATGCCCCAGACAGTCAACACCATAGTCGGTTGCTAAAGCAGACTTGGAGCAGGAGAGATGACAGTTTGGCTCCACACTGTCCCACCGGTCTGCAGATTGGCACGCCCGTAAACCACGGCTTGGGGCCACCAATGTCCCGGACAGTCAACACCATAGTCGGATGCTCAAGCAGACGTGGAGCAGGAGAGATGACAGTTGGGTTCCACACTGTCCCACCGGTAAGCAGTTTGGCACGCCCGTAAACCACGGGTCGGTGTCACCAATGCCCTAGACAGTCAACACCATAGTCGGTTGCTTAAGCAGACCTGGAGCAGGAGAGAAGGCAGTTGGGCTCCACACTGTCCCACCAGTGTGCAGTTTGGCAGCCCCACAAACCACGGCTTGGGGCTACCAATGCCCCAGACATTCAAAACTATAGTCGGTTGCTCAAGCAGAGCTGGAGCAGGAGAGATGACAGTTGGTCTCCACACTGTCCCACCGGTGTGCAGTTTGCCACGCCCATAAACCACGGCTTGGGGCCATCAATACCCCATACAGTCAACACTATAGTTAGTTGCTCAAGCAGACCTGGAGCAGGAGAGATGACAGTTGGGCTTCACACTGTCCCACCGGTAAGCAGTTTGGCACGCCCGTAAACCACGGGTCGGTGTCACCAATGCCCTAGACAGTCAACACCATAGTCGGTTGCTCAATGAGACCTGGACCAGGAGAGTTGGCAGATGAGCCCCACACTGTCCCACCGGTCTGCAGATTGGCACGCCCGTAAACCACGGTTTGGGGCCACCAATGCCCCAGAGAGTCAAAACTACAGTCGGTTGCTCAAGCAGAGCTGGAGCAGGAGAGATTATGGTTGGGCTTCACACGGTCCCACCGGTCTGCAGTTTGGCACGGCCGTAAACCACGGCTTGGGGCCACCAATGTCCCAGACAGTCAACACCATAGTCGGAAGCTCAAGCAGACCTGGAGCAGGAGAGATGACAGTTAGGCTCCACACTGTCCCACCAGTGTGCAGTTTGGCAGCCCCACAAACCACTGCTTGGGGCTACCAATGCCCTAGACTGTCAACACCATAGTCGGTTGCTCAATGAGACCTGGAGCAGGAGAGATGACATTTGGGCTCCACACTGTCCCACCGGTGTGAAGTTTGACACGCCCGTAAACCATGGCTTGGGGCTACCTATGCCCCAGACTGTCAAAACTATAGTTGGTTGCTCAAGCAGAGCTGGAGCAGGAGAGATTATGGTTGGGCTCCACACTGTCCCATCGGTGTGCAGTTTGGGACGCCCGTAAACAACGATTTGGGGCCACTAATGCCCCAGACAGTCAACACCAATGTCGGTTGCTCAAGCAGACTTGGAGCAGGAGAGATGACAGTTGGGCTCCAAACTGTCCCATCGGTGTGCAGTTTGGCAGCCCCATAAACCACGGCTTGGGGCCACGAATGCCCCAGACAGTCAACACCACAGTTGGTTGCTCAATCAGACCTGAAGCAGGAGAGATGACAGTTGGGCTCCACACTGTCCCACCGGTGTGCAGTTTGGCACGCCCGTAAACCACGGCTTGGGGCCACTAATGCCCCAGACAGTCAACACCATAGTCTGTTGCTCAAGTAGTTCTGGATCAGGAGAGATGACAGTTGGGCTCCAAACTGTCCCACCGGTGTGAAGTTTGACACGCCCGTAAATTTTGGCTTGGGGCTACCTATGCCCCAGACTGTCAAATCTATAGTCGGTTGCTCAAGCAGAGCTGGAGCAGGAGAGATTATGGTTGGGCTCCGCACTATCCCACCGGTGTGCAGTTTGGGACAACCGTAAACCACGGCTTGGGGCCAAGAATGCTCCAGACAGTCAACACCATAGTCGGTTGCTCAAGGAGACTTGGAGCAGGAGAAGACAGTTGGGCTCCACACTGTTCCACCGGTGTGCAGTTTGGCACCCCCATAAACCACGCCTTGGGGCCAACAATGCCCCAGACAGTCAACACCATAGTCGGTTGCTCAAGCAGACTTGGAGCAGGAGAGATGACAGTTTGGCTCCACACTGTCCCACCGGTCTGCAGATTGGCACGCCCGTAAACCACGGCTTGGGGCCACCAATGTCCCGGACAGTCAACACCATAGTCGGATGCTCAAGCAGACGTGGAGCAGGAGAGATGACAGTTGGGTTCCACACTGTCCCACCGGTAAGCAGTTTGGCACGCCCGTAAACCACGGGTCGGTGTCACCAATGCCCTAGACAGTCAACACCATAGTCGGTTGCTTAAGCAGACCT
Source organism: Allygus modestus (assembly GCA_963675035.1). Lineage (NCBI taxonomy): Eukaryota > Metazoa > Arthropoda > Insecta > Hemiptera > Cicadellidae > Allygus > Allygus modestus. The sequence goes on from OY776112.1 coordinate 355,481,727, forward strand.
GGAGCAGGAGAGAAGACAGTTGGGCTCCACACTGTCCCACCAGTGTGCAGTTTGGCAGCCCCACAAACCACGGCTTGGGGCTACCAATGCCCCAGACATTCAAAACTATAGTCGGTTGCTCAAGCAGAGCTGGAGCAGGGGAGATGACAGTTGGTCTCCACACTGTCCCACCAGTGTGCAGTTTGGCAGCCCCATAAACCACGGCTTGGGGCCATCAATACCCCATACAGTCAACACTATAGTTAGTTGCTCAAGCAGACCTGGAGCAGGAGAGATGACAGTTGGGCTTCACACTGTCCCACCGGTAAGCAGTTTGGCACGCCCGTAAACCACGGGTCGGTGTCACCAATGCCCTAGACAGTCAACACCATAGTCGGTTGCTCAATGAGACCTGGACCAGGAGATATGGCAGATGAGCTCCACACTGTCCCACCGGTCTGAAGTTTGGCACGCCCGTAAACCACGGCTTGGGGCAACCAATGTCCCAGACAGTCAACACCATAGTCGGAAGCTCAAGCAGACCTGGAGCAGGAGAGATGACAGTTAGGCTCCACACTGTCCCACCAGTGTGCAGTTTGGCAGCCCCACAAACCACTGCTTGGGGCTACCAATGCCCTAGACTGTCAACACCATAGTCGGTTGCTCAATGAGACCTGGAGCAGGAGAGATGACATTTGGGCTCCACACTGTCCCACCGGTGTGAAGTTTGACACGCCCGTAAACCATGGCTTGGGGCTACCTATGCCCCAGACTGTCAAAACTATAGTTGGTTGCTCAAGCAGAGCTGGAGCAGGAGAGATTATGGTTGGGCTCCACACTGTCCCATCGGTGTGCAGTTTGGGACGCCCGTAAACAACGATTTGGGGCCACTAATGCCCCAGACAGTCAACACCAATGTCGGTTGCTCAAGCAGACTTGGAGCAGGAGAGATGACAGTTGGGCTCCAAACTGTCCCATCGGTGTGCAGTTTGGCAGCCCCATAAACCACGGCTTGGGGCCACGAATGCCCCAGACAGTCAACACCACAGTTGGTTGCTCAATCAGACCTGAAGCAGGAGAGATGACAGTTGTGCTCCACACTGTCCCACCGGTGTGCAGTTTGGCACGCCCGTAAACCACGGCTTGGGGCCACTAATGCCCCAGACAGTCAACACCATAGTCTGTTGCTCAAGTAGTTCTGGATCAGGAGAGATGACAGTTGGGCTCCACACTGTCCCACCGGTAAGCAGTTTGGTACGCCCGTAAACCACGGATCGGGGTCACCAATGCCCTAGACAGTCAACACCACTGTTGGTTGCACAATCAGACCTGAAGCAGGAGAGATGACAGTTGGGCTCCACGCTGTCCCACCGGTGTGAAATTGGCCCCCATTAACCACGGCTTGGGACCACCAATGCCCCAGACAGTCAACACTACAGTCGGTTGCTTAAGCAGACCTGGAGCAGGAGAGATGACAGTTGGGCTCCACACTGTCCCACTCGTGTGCAGTTTGACACGCCCGTAAACCACAACTTGGCGCCACCTATGCCCCAGACAGTCAAAACTACAGTCGGTTGTTCAAGCAGAGCTGGAGCAGGAGAGATTATGGTTGTGCTCCACACTGTCCCACCGGTGTGCAAGTTGGGACGCCCGTAAACCACGGCTTGGGGCCACTTATGCCCTAGACAGTCAAAAATACAGTCGGTAGCTCAATCAGACCTGGAGCAGGAGAGATTACGGTTGGGCTCAACACCGTCCCACCGGTGTGCAGTTTGGCACGCCCGTAAACCACGGCTTGGGGCCACTAAAGCCCCAGACAGTCAACACCATAGTCTGTTGCTCAAGTAGTTCTGGATCAGGAGAGATGACAGTTGGGCTCCAAACTGTCCCACCGGTGTGAAGTTTGACACGCCCGTAAATTTTGGCTTGGGGCTACCTATGCCCCAGACTGTCAAATCTATAGTCGGTTGCTCAAGCAGAGCTGGAGCAAGAGAGATTATGGTTGGGCTCCACACTATCCCACCGGTGTGCAGTTTGGGACAACCGTAAACCACGGCTTGAGGCCACGAATGCTCCAGACCGTCAACACCATAGTCGGTTGCTCAAGGAGACCTGGAGCAAGAGAGATGACAGTTGGGCTCCACACTGTCCCACCGGTGTGCAGTTTGGCACCCCCATAAACCACGCCTCGGGGCCACCAATGCCCCAGACAGTCAACACCATAGTCGGTTGCTCAAGCAGACCTGGAGCAGGAGAGATGACTGTTGGGCTCCACACTGTCCCACCGGTCTGCAGATTGGCACGCCCGTAAACCAGGGCTTGGGGCCACCAATGTCCCAGACAGTCACCACCATAGTCGGATGCTCAAGCAGACGTGGAGCAGGAGAGATGACAGTTGGGTCCCACGCTGTCCCACCGGTGTACAAATTGGCCCCCATAAACCACGGCTTGGGGCCACCAATGCCCCAGACAGTCAACACTACAGTCGGTTGCTCAAGCGGAGCTGGAGCAGGAGAGATGACAGTTGGGCTCCAAACTGTCCCACTGGTGTGCAGTTTGCCACGCCCATAAACCACGGCTTGGGGCCATCAATACCCCAGACAGTCAACACTATAGTCGGTTGCTCAAACAGACCTGGAGCATGAGAGATGACTGTTGGGCTTCACACTGTCCCACCGGTAAGCAGTTTGGCACGCCCGTAAACCACGGGTCGGTGTCACCAATGCCCTAGACAGTCAACACCATAGTCGGTTGCTCAATGAGACCTGGAGCAGGAGAGATGATAGTTGGGCTCCACACTGTCCCACTTGTGTGCAGTTTGACACGCCCGTAAACCACGGCTTGGCGCCACCTATGCCCCAGACAGTCAACACCATAGTCGGTTGCTCAAGGAGACCTGGAGCAGGAGATGACAGTTGGGCTCCACACTGTCCCACCAGTGTGCAGTTTGGCAGCCCCACAAACCACGGCTTGGGGCTACCAATGCCCCAGACATTCAAAACTATAGTCGGTTGCTCAAGCGGAGCTGGAGCAGGAGAGATGACAGTTGGGCTCCACACTGTCCCACTGGTGTGCAGTTTGCCACGCCCATAAACCACGGCTTGGGGCCATCAATACCCCAGACAGTCAACACTATAGTCGGTTGCTCAAACAGACCTGGAGCATGAGAGATGACTGTTGGGCTTCACACTGTCCCACCGGTAAGCAGTTTGGCACGCCCGTAAACCACGGGTCGGTGTCACCAATGCCCTAGACAGTCAACACCATAGTCGGTTGCTCAATGAGACCTGGAGCAGGAGAGATGATAGTTGGGCTCCACACTGTCCCACTTGTGTGCAGTTTGACACGCCCGTAAACCACGGCTTGGCGCCACCTATGCCCCAGACAGTCAACACCATAGTCGGATGCTCAAGCAGTCCTGGAGCAGGAGAGATGACAGTTAGGCTCCACACTGTCCCACCAGTGAGCAGTTTGGCAGCCCCACAAACCACGGCTTGGGGCTACCAATGCCCTAGACTGTCAACACCATAGTCGGTTGCTCAATGAGACCTGGAGCAGGAGAGATGACATTTGGGCTCCACACTGTCCCACCGGTGTGAAGTTTGACACGCCCGTAAACCATAGCTTGGGGCTACCTATGCCCCAGACTGTCAAATCTATAGTCGGTTGCTCAAGCAGAGCTGGAGCAGGAGAGATTATGGTTGGGCTCCACACTATCCCACCGGTGTGCAGTTTGGGACAACCGTAAACCACGGCTTGGGGCCAAGAATGCTCCAGACAGTCAACACCATAGTCGGTTGCTCAAGGAGACCTGGAGCAGGAGAAGACAGTTGGGCTCCACACTGTTCCACCGGTGTGCAGTTTGGCACCCCCATAAACCACGCCTTGGGGCCAACAATGCCCCAGACAGTCAACACCATAGTCGGTTGCTCAAGCAGACTTGGAGCAGGAGAGATGACAGTTTGGCTCCACACTGTCCCACCGGTCTGCAGATTGGCACGCCCGTAAACCACGGCTTGGGGCCACCAATGTCCCGGACAGTCAACACCATAGTCGGATGCTCAAGCAGACGTGGAGCAGGAGAGATGACAGTTGGGTTCCACACTGTCCCACCGGTAAGCAGTTTGGCACGCCCGTAAACCACGGGTCGGTGTCACCAATGCCCTAGACAGTCAACACCATAGTCGGTTGCTTAAGCAGACCTGGAGCAGGAGAGAAGACAGTTGGGCTCCACACTGTCCCACCAGTGTGCAGTTTGGCAGCCCCACAAACCACGGCTTGGGGCTACCAATGCCCCAGACATTCAAAACTATAGTCGGTTGCTCAAGCAGAGCTGGAGCAGGGGAGATGACAGTTGGTCTCCACACTGTCCCACCAGTGTGCAGTTTGGCAGCCCCATAAACCACGGCTTGGGGCCATCAATACCCCATACAGTCAACACTATAGTTAGTTGCTCAAGCAGACCTGGAGCAGGAGAGATGACAGTTGGGCTTCACACTGTCCCACCGGTAAGCAGTTTGGCACGCCCGTAAACCACGGGTCGGTGTCACCAATGCCCTAGACAGTCAACACCATAGTCGGTTGCTCAATGAGACCTGGACCAGGAGATATGGCAGATGAGCTCCACACTGTCCCACCGGTCTGAAGTTTGGCACGCCCGTAAACCACGGCTTGGGGCAACCAATGTCCCAGACAGTCAACACCATAGTCGGAAGCTCAAGCAGACCTGGAGCAGGAGAGATGACAGTTAGGCTCCACACTGTCCCACCAGTGTGCAGTTTGGCAGCCCCACAAACCACTGCTTGGGGCTACCAATGCCCTAGACTGTCAACACCATAGTCGGTTGCTCAATGAGACCTGGAGCAGGAGAGATGACATTTGGGCTCCACACTGTCCCACCGGTGTGAAGTTTGACACGCCCGTAAACCATGGCTTGGGGCTACCTATGCCCCAGACTGTCAAAACTATAGTTGGTTGCTCAAGCAGAGCTGGAGCAGGAGAGATTATGGTTGGGCTCCACACTGTCCCATCGGTGTGCAGTTTGGGACGCCCGTAAACAACGATTTGGGGCCACTAATGCCCCAGACAGTCAACACCAATGTCGGTTGCTCAAGCAGACTTGGAGCAGGAGAGATGACAGTTGGGCTCCAAACTGTCCCATCGGTGTGCAGTTTGGCAGCCCCATAAACCACGGCTTGGGGCCACGAATGCCCCAGACAGTCAACACCACAGTTGGTTGCTCAATCAGACCTGAAGCAGGAGAGATGACAGTTGTGCTCCACACTGTCCCACCGGTGTGCAGTTTGGCACGCCCGTAAACCACGGCTTGGGGCCACTAATGCCCCAGACAGTCAACACCATAGTCTGTTGCTCAAGTAGTTCTGGATCAGGAGAGATGACAGTTGGGCTCCACACTGTCCCACCGGTAAGCAGTTTGGTACGCCCGTAAACCACGGATCGGGGTCACCAATGCCCTAGACAGTCAACACCACTGTTGGTTGCACAATCAGACCTGAAGCAGGAGAGATGACAGTTGGGCTCCACGCTGTCCCACCGGTGTGAAATTGGCCCCCATTAACCACGGCTTGGGACCACCAATGCCCCAGACAGTCAACACTACAGTCGGTTGCTTAAGCAGACCTGGAGCAGGAGAGATGACAGTTGGGCTCCACACTGTCCCACTCGTGTGCAGTTTGACACGCCCGTAAACCACAACTTGGCGCCACCTATGCCCCAGACAGTCAAAACTACAGTCGGTTGTTCAAGCAGAGCTGGAGCAGGAGAGATTATGGTTGTGCTCCACACTGTCCCACCGGTGTGCAAGTTGGGACGCCCGTAAACCACGGCTTGGGGCCACTTATGCCCTAGACAGTCAAAAATACAGTCGGTAGCTCAATCAGACCTGGAGCAGGAGAGATCACGGTTGGGCTCAACACCGTCCCACCGGTTTGCGGTTTAGCAGCCCCATTAACCCCGGCTTGGGGCCATTAATGCTCCAGACAGTCAACACCATAGTTCGTTGCTCAAGCAGACCTGGAGCAGGATATATGACAGTTGGGCTCCACACTGTCCGACAGGTGTGCAGTTTGGCACCCCCGTAAACCACGCCTTGGGGCCAACAATGCCCCAGACAGTCATAACTATAGTCGGTTGCTCAAGTAGATCTGGAGCAGGAGAGATGACAGTTGGGCTTCACACGGTCCCACCGATCTGCAGTTTGGCACGGCCGTTAACCATGGCTTGGGGCCATCAATACCCCATACAGTCAACACTATAGTCGGTTGCTCAAGCAGACCTGGAGCAGGAGAGATGACAGTTGTGCTCCACACTGTCCCACCGGTGTGCAAGTTGGGACGCCCGTAAACAACGATTTGGGGCCACTAATGCCCCAGACAGTCAACACCAATGTCGGTTGCTCAAGCAGACCTGGAGCAGGAGAGATGACAGTTAGGCTCCACACTGTTCCACCGGTGTGCAGTTTGGCAGCCCCATAAATCACGGCTTGGGGCCATAAATGCCCCAGACAATCAACACCACTGTTCGTTGCACAATCAGACCTGAAGCAGGAGAGATGACAGTTGGGCTCCACACTGTCCCACCGGTGTGCAGTTTGCCACGCCCATAAACCACGGCTTGGGGCCATCAATACCCCATACAGTCAACACTATAGTCGGTTGCTCAAGCAGACCTGGAGCAGGAGAGATGACAGTAGGGCTTCACACTGTCCCACCGGTGTGCAGTTTGGGACAACCGTAAACCACGGCTTGGGGCCACGAATGCTCCAGACGGTCAACACCATAGTCGGTTGCTCAAGGAGACCTGGAGCAGGAGTGATGACAGTTGGGCTCCACACTGTCCCACCGGTGTGCAGTTTGGCACCCACATAAACCACGCCTTGGGGCCACCAATGCCCCAGACAGTCAACACCATAGTCGGTTGCTCAAGCAGACCTGGAGCAGGAGAGATGACAGTTGGTTTCCACACTATCCCACCGGTGTGAAATTGGCCCCCATTAACCACGGCTTGGGACCACCAATGCCCCAGACAGTCAACACTACAGTCGGTTGCTTAAGCAGACCTGGAGCAGGAGAGATGACAGTTGGGCTCCACACTGTCCCACCGGTGTGCAGTTTGCCACGCCCATAAACCACGGCTTGGGGCCATCAATACCCCATACAGTCAACACTATAGTCGGTTGCTCAATCAGACCTGGAGCAGGAGAGATGACAGTTGGGCTTCACACTGTCCCACCGGTAAGCAGTTTGGCACGCCCGTAAACCACGGGTCGGTGTCACCAATGCCCTATACAGTCAACACCATAGTCGGTTGCTCAATGAGACCTGGAGCAGGAGAGATGGCAGATGAGCTCCACACTGTCCCACCGGTCTGCAGTTTGGCACGCCCGTAAACCACGGTTTGGGGCCACCAATGCCCCAGAGAGTCAAAACTACAGTCGGTTGCTCAAGCAGAGCTGGAGCAGGAGAGATTATGGTTGGGCTCCACACTGTCCCACCAGTGTGCAGTTTGTGAAGCCCGTAAACAACGATTTGGGGCCACTAATGCCCCAGACAGTCAACACCAATGTCGGTTGCTCAAGCAGACTTGGAGCAGGAGAGATGACAGTTGGGCTCCAAACTGTCCCATCGGTGTGCAGTTTGGCAGCCCCATAAACCACGGCTTGGGGCCACCAATGCCCCAGACAGTCAACACCACAGTTGGTTGCTTAATGAGACCTGGAGCAGGAGGGTTGACAGTTGGGCTCCACAATGTCCCACTGGTGTGCAGTTTGACACGCCCGTAAACCACGGCTTGGCACCACCTATGCCCCAGACAGTCAAAACTACAGTCGGTTGTTCAAGCAGAGCTGGAGCAGGAGAGATTATGGTTGTGCTCCACACTGTCCCACCGGTGTGCAAGTTGGGACGCCCGTAAACCACGGCTTGGGGCCACTTATGCCCCAGACAGTCAACCCCAAAGTCGGTTGCTCAAGACCTGGAGCAGGAGAGATGACAGTTGGGCATCACACTGTCCCACCTGTGTGCAGTTTGGCAGCCCCATAAATCACGGCTTGGGACAATAAATGCCCCAGACAGTCAACACCACTGTTGGTTGCACAATAAGACCTGAAGCAGGAGAGATGACAGTTGGGCTCAACACTGTCCCACGAGTGTGCAGTTTGCCACGCCCATAAACCACGGCTTGGGGCCATCAATACCCCATACAGTCAACACTATAGTCGGTTGCTCAAGCAGACCTGGAGCAGGAGAGATGACAGTTGGGCTTCACACTGTCCCACCGGTAAGCAGTTTGGGACAACCGTAAACCACGGCTTGGGGCCACGAATGCTCCAGACAGTCAACACCATAGTCGGTTGCTCAAGGAGACCTTGAGCAAGAGTGATGACAGTTGGGCTCCACACTGTCCCACCGGTGTGCAGTTTGGCACCCACATAAACCACGCCTTGGGCCACCAATGCCCCAGACAGTCAACACCATAGTCGGTTGCTCAAGCAGACCTGGAGCAGGAGAGATGACAGTTGGTTTCCACGCTGTCCCACCGGTGTGAAATTGGCCCCCATTAACCACGGCTTGGGACCACCAATGCCCCAGACAGTCAACACTACAGTCGGTTGCTTAAGCAGACCTGGAGCAGGACAGATGACAGTTGGGCTCCACACTGTCCCACCGGTGTGCAGTTTGCCACGCCCATAAACCACGGCTTGGGGCCATCAATACCCCATACAGTCAACACTATAGTCGGTTGCTCAAGCAGACCTGGAGCAGGAGAGATGACAGTAGGGCTTCACACTGTCCCACCGGTGTGCAGTTTGGGACAACCGTAAACCACGGCTTGGGGCCACGAATGCTCCAGACGGTCAACACCATAGTCGGTTGCTCAAGGAGACCTGGAGCAGGAGTGATGACAGTTGGGCTCCACACTGTCCCACCGGTGTGCAGTTTGGCACCCACATAAACCACGCCTTGGGGCCACCAATGCCCCAGACAGTCAACACCATAGTCGGTTGCTCAAGCAGACCTGGAGCAGGAGAGATGACAGTTGGTTTCCACACTATCCCACCGGTGTGAAATTGGCCCCCATTAACCACGGCTTGGGACCACCAATGCCCCAGACAGTCAATACTACAGTCGGTTGCTTAAGCAGACCTGGAGCAGGAGAGATGACAGTTGGGCTCCACACTGTCCCACCGGTGTGCAGTTTGCCACGCCCATAAACCACGGCTTGGGGCCATCAATACCCCATACAGTCAACACTATAGTCGGTTGCTCAATCAGACCTGGAGCAGGAGAGATGACAGTTGGGCTTCACACTGTCCCACCGGTAAGCAGTTTGGCACGCCCGTAAACCACGGGTCGGTGTCACCAATGCCCTATACAGTCAACACCATAGTCGGTTGCTCAATGAGACCTGGAGCAGGAGAGATGGCAGATGAGCTCCACACTGTCCCACCGGTCTGCAGTTTGGCACGCCCGTAAACCACGGTTTGGGGCCACCAATGCCCCAGAGAGTCAAAACTACAGTCGGTTGCTCAAGCAGAGCTGGAGCAGGAGAGATTATGGTTGGGCTCCACACTGTCCCACCAGTGTGCAGTTTGTGAAGCCCGTAAACAACGATTTGGGGCCACTAATGCCCCAGACAGTCAACACCAATGTCGGTTGCTCAAGCAGACTTGGAGCAGGAGAGATGACAGTTGGGCTCCAAACTGTCCCATCGGTGTGCAGTTTGGCAGCCCCATAAACCACGGCTTGGGGCCACCAATGCCCCAGACAGTCAACACCACAGTTGGTTGCTTAATGAGACCTGGAGCAGGAGGGATGACAGTTGGGCTCCACAATGTCCCACTGGTGTGCAGTTTGACACGCCCGTAAACCACGGCTTGGCACCACCTATGCCCCAGACAGTCAAAACTACAGTCGGTTGTTCAAGCAGAGCTGGAGCAGGAGAGATTATGGTTGTGCTCCACACTGTCCCACCGGTGTGCAAGTTGGGACGCCCGTAAACCACGGCTTGGGGCCACTTATGCCCCAGACAGTCAACCCCAAAGTCGGTTGCTCAAGACCTGGAGCAGGAGAGATGACAGTTGGGCATCACACTGTCCCACCTGTGTGCAGTTTGGCAGCCCCATAAATCACGGCTTGGGACAATAAATGCCCCAGACAGTCAACACCACTGTTGGTTGCACAATAAGACCTGAAGCAGGAGAGATGACAGTTGGGCTCAACACTGTCCAACCGTTGTGCGGTTTGGCAGCCCTATAAATCACGGCTTGGGGCCACCAATGCCCCAGACAGTCAACACTACAGTCGGTTGCTCAAGTAGACCTTGAGCAGGAGATATGACAGTTGGGCTCCACACTGTCCGACAGGTGTGCAGTTTGGCACCCCCGTAAACCACGCCTTGGGGCCAACAATGCCCCAGACAGTCATAACCATAGTCGGATGCTCAAGCAGACCTGGATCAGGAGAGATGACAGTTAGGCTCCACACTGTCCCACCAGTGTGCAGTTTGGCAGCCCCACAAACCACGGCTTGGGGCTACCAATGCCCCAGACAGTCAAAACTATAGTCGGTTGCTCAAGAAGAGCTGGAGCAGGAGAAATGACAGTTGGGCTCCACACTGTCCCACCGGTGTGCAGTTTGACACGCCCGTAAACCTTGGGGCCACCAATTCCCCAGACAGTCAACACCATAGTCGGTTGCTCAAGCAGACCTGGAGCAGGAGAGATGACAGTTAGGCTCCACACTGTCCCTCCGGTAAGCAGTTTGGCACGCCCGTAAACCACGGTTCGGGTTCACCGATGTCCTAGACTGTCAACACCACTGTTGGTTGCACAATCAGACCTGAAGCAGGAGAGATGACAGTTGGGCTCCACGCTGTCCCACCGGTGTGAAATTGGCCCCCATTAACCACGGCTTGGGACCACCAATGCCCCAGACAGTCAACACTACAGTCGGTTGCTTAAGCAGACCTGGAGCAGGAGAGATGACAGTTGGGCTCCACACTGTCCCACGAGTGTGCAGTTTGCCACGCCCATAAACCACGGCTTGGGGCCATCAATACCCCATACAGTCAACACTATAGTCGGTTGCTCAAGCAGACCTGGAGCAGGAGAGATGACAGTTGGGCTTCACACTGTCCCACCGGTAAGCAGTTTGGGACAACCGTAAACCACGGCTTGGGGCCACGAATGCTCCAGACAGTCAACACCATAGTCGGTTGCTCAAGGAGACCTGGAGCAAGAGTGATGACAGTTGGGCTCCACACTGTCCCACCGGTGTGCAGTTTGGCACCCACATAAACCACGCCTTGGGCCACCAATGCCCCAGACAGTCAACACCATAGTCGGTTGCTCAAGCAGACCTGGAGCAGGAGAGATGACAGTTGGTTTCCACGCTGTCCCACCGGTGTGAAATTGGCCCCCATTAACCACGGCTTGGGACCACCAATGCCCCAGACAGTCAACACTACAGTCGGTTGCTTAAGCAGACCTGGAGCAGGACAGATGACAGTTGGGCTCCACACTGTCCCACCGGTGTGCAGTTTGCCACGCCCATAAACCACGGCTTGGGGCCATCAATACCCCATACAGTCAACACTATAGTCGGTTGCTCAAGCAGACCTGGAGCAGGAGAGATGACAGTAGGGCTTCACACTGTCCCACCGGTGTGCAGTTTGGGACAACCGTAAACCACGGCTTGGGGCCACGAATGCTCCAGACGGTCAACACCATAGTCGGTTGCTCAAGGAGACCTGGAGCAGGAGTGATGACAGTTGGGCTCCACACTGTCCCACCGGTGTGCAGTTTGGCACCCACATAAACCACGCCTTGGGGCCACCAATGCCCCAGACAGTCAACACCATAGTCGGTTGCTCAAGCAGACCTGGAGCAGGAGAGATGACAGTTGGTTTCCACACTATCCCACCGGTGTGAAATTGGCCCCCATTAACCACGGCTTGGGACCACCAATGCCCCAGACAGTCAACACTACAGTCGGTTGCTTAAGCAGACCTGGAGCAGGAGAGATGACAGTTGGGCTCCACACTGTCCCACCGGTGTGCAGTTTGCCACGCCCATAAACCACGGCTTGGGGCCATCAATACCCCATACAGTCAACACTATAGTCGGTTGCTCAAGCAGACCTGGAGCAGGAGAGATGACAGTTGGGCTTCACACTGTCCCACCGGTAAGCAGTTTGGCACGCCCGTAAACCACGGGTCGGTGTCACCAATGCCCTATACAGTCAACACCATAGTCGGTTGCTCAATGAGACCTGGAGCAGGAGAGATGGCAGATGAGCTCCACACTGTCCCACCGGTCTGCAGTTTGGCACGCCCGTAAACCACGGTTTGGGGCCACCAATGCCCCAGAGAGTCAAAACTACAGTCGGTTGCTAAAGCAGAGCTGGAGCAGGAGAGATTATGGTTGGGCTCCACACTGTCCCACCAGTGTGCAGTTTGTGAAGCCCGTAAACAACGATTTGGGGCCACTAATGCCCCAGACAGACAACACCAATGTCGGTTGCTCAAGCAGACTTGGAGCAGGAGAGATGACAGTTGGGCTCCAAACTGTCCCATCGGTGTGCAGTTTGGCAGCCCCATAAACCACGGCTTGGGGCCACCAATGCCCCAGACAGTCAACACCACAGTTGGTTGCTTAATGAGACCTGGAGCAGGAGGGATGACAGTTGGGCTCCACAATGTCCCACTGGTGTGCAGTTTGACACGCCCGTAAACCACGGCTTGGCACCACCTATGCCCCAGACAGTCAAAACTACAGTCGGTTGTTCAAGCAGAGCTGGAGCAGGAGAGATTATGGTTGTGCTCCACACTGTCCCACCGGTGTGCAAGTTGGGACGCCCGTAAACCACGGCTTGGGGCCACTTATGCCCCAGACAGTCAACCCCAAAGTCGGTTGCTCAAGACCTGGAGCAGGAGAGATGACAGTTGGGCTCCACACTGTCCGACAGGTGTGCAGTTTGGCACCCCCGTAAACCACGCCTTGGGGCCAACAATGCCCCAGACAGTCATAACCATAGTCGGATGCTCAAGCAGACCTGGATCAGGAGAGATGACAGTTAGGCTCCACACTGTCCCACCAGTGTGCAGTTTGGCAGCCCCACAAACCACGGCTTGGGGCTACCAATGCCCCAGACAGTCAAAACTATAGTCGGTTGCTCAAGAAGAGCTGGAGCAGGAGAAATGACAGTTGGGCTCCACACTGTCCCACCGGTGTGCAGTTTGACACGCCCGTAAACCTTGGGGCCACCAATTCCCCAGACGTCAACACCATAGTCGGTTGCTCAAGCAGACCTGGAGCAGGAGAGATGACAGTTAGGCTCCACACTGTCCCTCCGGTAAGCAGTTTGGCACGCCCGTAAACCACGGTTCGGGTTCACCGATGTCCTAGACTGTCAACACCATAGTCGGTTGCTCAATGAGACCTGGAGCAGGAGCGATGACATTTGGGCTCCACACTGTCCCAGCGGTGTGAAGTTTGACACGCCCGTAAACCATGGCTTGGGGCCACCTATGCCCCAGACTGTCAAAACTATAGTCGGTTGCTGAAGCAGAGCTGGAGCAGGAGAGATTATGGTTGGGCTCGACACTATCCCACCGGTGTGCAGTTTGGGAAGCCCGTAAACCACGGCTTGGGGCCACGAATGCTCCAGACAGTCAACACCATAGTCGATTGCTCAAGCAGACCTGGAGCAGGAGAGATGACAGTTGGGTTCCACACTGTCCCACCGGTGTACAAATTGGCCCCCATAAATCACGGCTTGGGACCACCAATGCCCCAGACCGTCAACACTACAGTCGGTTGCTTAAGCAGACCTGGAGCAGGAGAGAAGACAGTTGGGCTCCACACTGTCCCACCAGTGTGCAATTTGGCAGCCCCACAAACCACGGCTTGGGGCTACCAATGCCCCAGACATTCAAAACTATAGTCGGTTGCTCAAGCAGAGCTGGAGCAGGAGAGAAGACAGTTGGGTTCCACACTGTCCCACCGGTGTACAAATTGGCCCCCATTAACCACGGCTTGGGACCACCAATGCCCCAGACAGTCAACACTACAGTCGGTTGCTTAAGCAGACCTGGAGCAGGAGAGATGACAGTTGGGCTCCACACTGTCCCACCGGAGTGCAGTTTGCCACGCCCATAAACCACGGCTTGGGGCCATCAATACCCCATACAGTCAACACTATAGTCGGTTGCTTAAGCAGACCTGGAGCAGGAGAGATGACCGTTGGGCTTCACACTGTCCCACCGGTAAGCAGTTTGGCACGCCCGTAAACCACGGGTCGGTGTCACCAATGCCCTATACAGTCAACACCATAGTCGGTTGCTCAATGAGAGCTGGAGCAGGAGAGATGGCATTTGGGCTCCACACTGTCCCACCGGTGTGAAGTTTGACACGCCCGTAAACCATGGCTTGGGGCCACCTATGCCCCAGACTGTCAAAACTATAGTCGGTTGCTGAAGCAGAGCTGGAGCAGGAGAGATTATGGTTGGGCTCGACACTATCCCACCGGTGTGCAGTTTGGGACGCCCGTAAACCACGGCTTGGGGCCACGAATGCTCCAGACAGTCAACACCATAGTCGATTACTCAAGCAAAACTGGAGCAGGAGAGATTATTGTTGTGCTCCACACTGTCCCACCGGTGTGCAAGTTGGGACGCCCGTAAACCACGGCTTGGGGCGACTTATGCCCCAGACAGTCAACCCCAAAGTCGGTTGCTCAAGCAGACATGGAACAGGAGAGATGACAGTTAGGCTCCACACTGTCCCACTGGTGTGCAGTTTGGCAGCTCCATAAATCACGGCTTGGGGCCATAAATGCCCCAGACAGTCAACACCACTGTTGGTTGCACAATCAGACCTGGAGCAGGAGAGATGACAGTTGGGCTCCACACTTTCCCACCGGTGTGCAGTTTGCCACGCCCATAAACCACGGCTTGGGGCCATCAATACCCCAGACAGTCAACACTATAGTCGGTTGCTCAAGCAGACCTGGAGCAGGAGAGATGACAGTTGGGCTTCACACTGTCCACCGGTAAGTAGTTTGCACGCCCGTAAACCACGGATCAGGGTCACCAATGCCCCAGACAGTCAACACCATAGTCGGTTGCTCAATGAGACCTGGAGCAGGAGAGATGGCAGATGAGCTCCACACTGTCCCACCGGTCTGCAGTTTGGCACGCCCGTAAACCACGGTTTGGGGCCACCAATGCCCCAGAGAGTCAAAACTACAGTCGGTTGCTCAAGCAGAGCTGGAGCAGGAGAGATTATGGTTGAGCTCCACACTGTCCCACCGGTGTGCAGTTTGGGACGCCCGTAAACAACGATTAGAGCCACTAATGCCCCAGACAGTCAACACCTATGTCGGTTGCTCAAGCAGACTTGGAGCAGGAGAGATGACAGTTGGGCTCCAAACTGTCCCATCGGTGTGCAGTTTGGCAGCCACATAAACCACGGCTTGGGGCCACCAATGCCCCAGACAGTCAACACCACAGTTGGTTGCTCAATCAGACCTGAAGCAGGAGAGATGACAGTTGGGTTCCACACTTTCCCACCGGTGTGCAGTTTGGCACGCCCGTAAACCACGGCTTGGGGCCACTAATGCCCCAGACAGTCAACACCATAGTCAGTTGCTCAAGTAGTTCTGGAGCAGGAGAGATGACAGTTGGGCTCCACACTGTCCCACCGGTAAGCAGTTTGACACGCCCGTAAACCACGGCTTGGCGCCACCTATGCTCCAGACAGTCAAAACTACAGTCGGTTGTTCAAGCAGAGCTGGAGCAGGAGAGATTATGGTTGTGCTCCTCACTGTCCCACCGGTGTGCAAGTTGGGACGCCCGTAAACCACGGCTTGGGGCCACTTATGCCCCAGACAGTCAACCCCAAAGTCGGTTGCTCAAGCAGACCTGGAGCAGGAGAGATGACAGTTGGGCACCACACTGTCCCACCGGTGTGCAGTTTGGCAGCCCCATAAATCACGGCTAGGGGCAATAAATGCCCCAGACAGTCAACACCACTGTTGGTTGCACAATCAGACCTGAAGCAGGAGAGATGACAGTTGGGCTCAACACTGTCCCACCGGTGTGCGGTTTGGCAGACCTATAAATCACGGCTTGGAGCCACCAATGCCCCAGACAGTCAACACTACAGTCGGTTGCTCAAGTAGACCTTGAGCAGGAGAGATGACAGTTGGGCTTCACACTGTCCCACCGGTGTGTAGATTGGCACGCCCGTAAACCACGGCTTGGGGCCACCAATGCTCCAGACAATCAACACCATAGTCTGTTGCTCAAGCAGACCTGGAGCAGGAGAGATAACAGTTTGGCCCACACTGTCCCACCGGTGTGCAGTTTGGCACGCCCGTAAACCACGGCTTGGGGCCATCAATGCCCTAGACAGTCAAAACTACATTCGGTAGCTCAATAAGACCTGGAGCAGGAGAGATTACGGTTGGGCTCAACACCGTCCCACCGGTTTGCGGTTGTGCAGCCCCATTAACCCCGGCTTGGGGCCATTAATGCTCCAGACAGTTAACATCATAGTTCGTTGCTCAAGCAGACCTGGAGCAGGAGATATGACAGTTGGGCTCCACACTGTCCGACAGGTGTGCAGTTTGGCACCCCCGTAAACCACGCCTTGGGGCCAACAATGCCCCAGACAGTCATAACCATAGTCGGATGCTCAAGCAGACCTGAAGCAGGAGAGATGACTGTTGGGCTCCACACTGTCCCACCGGTCTGCAGATTGGCACGCCCGTAAACCACGGCTTGGGGCCACCAATGTCCCAGACAGTCAACACCATAGTCGGATGCTCAAGAAGAGCTGGAGCAGGAGAAATGACAGTTGGGCTCCTTACTGTCCCACCGGTGTGCAGTTTGACACGCCCGTACACCTTGGGGCCACCAATACCCCAGACAGTCAACACCATAGTCGGTTGCTCAAGCAGACCTGGAGCAGGAAAAATGACAGTTAGGCTCCACACTGTCCC
This sequence comes from Allygus modestus, assembly GCA_963675035.1. Taxonomy (NCBI): domain Eukaryota; kingdom Metazoa; phylum Arthropoda; class Insecta; order Hemiptera; family Cicadellidae; genus Allygus; species Allygus modestus. The sequence goes on from OY776112.1 coordinate 355,498,730, forward strand.
ACCGGTAAGCAGGTTGGCACGCCCGTAAACCACGGTTCGGGTTCACCAATGCCCTAGACTGTCAAACCATAGTCGGTTGCTCAATGATACCTGGAGAAGGAGAGATGACATTTGGGCTCCACACTGTCCCACCGGTGTGAAGTTTGACACGCCCGTAAACCACGGCTTGGCGCCACCTATGCTCCAGACAGTCAAAACTACAGTCGGTTGTTCAAGCAGAGCTGGAGCAGGAGAGATTATGGTTGGGCTCCACACTATCCCACCGGTGTGCAGTTTGGGACGCCCGTAAACCACGGCTTGGGGCCACGAATGCTCCAGACAGTCAACACCATAGTGGATTCCTCAAGCAGACCTGGAGCAGGAGAGATGACAGTTGCCTCCACACTGTCCCACCGGTGTGCAGTTTGGCAGCCCCGTAAACCATGCCTTGGGGCCACCAATGCCCCAGACTGTCAAAACTATATTTGTTTGCTCAAGCAGACCTGAAGCAGGAGAGATGACAGTTGGGCTCCACACTGTCCCACCGGTCTGCAGATTGGCACGCCCGTAAACCACAGCTTGGGGCCACCAATGTCCCAGACAGTCAACACCATAGTCGTTTGCTCAAGCAGACCTGAAGCAGGAGAGATGACAGTTGGGCTCCACACTGTCCCACCGGTCTGCAGATTGGCACGCCCGTAAACCACGGCTTGGGGCCACCAATGCCCCAGACATTCAAAACTATAGTCGGTTGCTCAAGCAGAGCTGGAGCAGGAGAGATGACAGTTGTGCTCCACACTGTCCCACCGGTGTGCAGTTTGCCACGCCCATAAACCACGGCTTGGGGCCATCAATACCCCATACAGTCAACACTATAGTCGGTTGCTCAAGCAGACCTGGAGCAGGAGAGATGACAGTTGGGCTTCACACTGTCCCACCGGTAAGCAGTTTGGCACGCCCGTAAACCACGGGTCGGTGTCACCAATGCCCTATACAGTCAACACCATAGTCGGTTGCTCAATGGGACCTGGAGCAGGAGAGATGGCAGATGAGCTCCACACTGTCCCACCGGTCTGCGGTTTGGCACGCCCGTAAACCACGGTTTGGGGCCACCAATGCCCCAGAGAGTCAAAACTACAGTCGGTTGCTCAAGCAGAGCTGGAGCAGGAGAGATTATGGTTGGGCTCCACACTGTCCCACCGGTGTGCAGTTTGGGACGCCCGTAAACAACGATTTGGGGCCACTAATGCCCCAGACAGTCAACACCAATGTCGGTTGCTCAAGCAGCTTTGGAGCAGGAGAGATGACAGTTGGGCTCCAAACTGTCCCATCGGTGTGCAGTTTGGCAGTCCCATAAACCACGGCTTGGGGCCACCAATGCCCCAGACAGTCAACACCACAGTTGGTTGCTCAATGAGACCTGGAGCAGGAGGGATGACAGTTGGGCTCCACACTGTCCCACTGGTGTGCAGTTTGACACGCCCGTAAACCACGGCTTGGCACCAACTATGCCCCAGACAGTCAAAACTACAGTCGGTTGTTCAAGCAGAGCTGGAGCAGGAGAGATTATGGTTGTGCTCCACACTGTCCCACCGGTGTGCAAGTTGGGACGCCCGTAAACCACGGCTTGGGGCCACTAATGCCCCAGACAGTCAACACCATAGTCAGTTGCTCAAGTAGTTCTGGAGCAGGAGAGATGACAGTTGGGCTCCACACTGTCCCACCGGTAAGCAGTTTGCACGCCTGTAAACCACGGATCAGGGTCACCAATGCCCTAGACAGTCAACACCATAGTCGGTTGCTCAATGAGACCTGGAGCAGGAGAGATGACAGTTGGGCTCCACACTGTCCCACTGGTGTGCAGTTTGACACGCCCGTAAACCATGGCTTGGCGCAACCTATGCCCCAGACAGTCAAAACTACAGTCGGTTGTTCAAGCAGAGCTGGAGCAGGAGAGATTATAGTTGTGCTCCTCACTGTCCCACCGGTGTGCAAGTTGGGACGCCCGTAAACCACGGCTTGGGGCCACTTATGCCCCAGACAGTCAACCCCAAAGTCGGTTTCTCAAGCAGACCTGGAGCAGGAGAGATGACAGTTGGGCACCACACTGTCCCACCGGTGTGCAGTTTGGCAGCCCCATAAATCACGGCTTGGGGCAATAAATGCCCCAGACAGTCAACACCACTGTTGGTTGCACAATCAGACCTGAAGCAGGAGAGATGACAGTTGGGCACCACACTGTCCCACCTGTTTGCAGTTTGGCAGCCCCATAAATCACGGCTTGGGGCAATAAATGCCCCAGACAGTCAACACCACTGTTGGTTGCACAATAAGACCTGAAGCAGGAGAGATGACAGTTGGGCTCAACACTGTCCAACCGGTGTGCGGTTTGGCAGCCCTATAAATCACGGCTTGGGGCCACCAATGCCCCAGACAGTCAACACTACAGTCGGTTGCTCAAGTAGACCTTGAGCAGGAGAGATAACAGTTGGGCTCCACACTGTCCCACCGGTGTGTAGATTGGCACGCCCGTAAACCACGGCTTGGGGCCACCAATGCTCCAGACAATCAACACCATAGTCTTATGCTCAAGCAGACCTGGAGCAGGAGAGATGACAGTTTGGCTCCACACTGTCCCACCGGTGTGCGGTTTGGCAGCCCTATAAATCACGGCTTGGGGCCACCAATGCCCCAGACAGTCAACACTACAGTCGGTTGCTCAAGTAGACCTTGAGCAGGAGATATGACAGTTGGGCTCCACACTGTCCGACAGGTGTGCAGTTTGGCACCCCCGTAAACCACGCCTTCGGGCCAACAATGCCCCAGACAGTCATAACCATAGTCGGATGCTCAAGCAGACCTGGATCAGGAGAGATGACAGTTAGGCTCCACACTGTCCCACCAGTGTGCAGTTTGGCAGCCTCACAAACCAGGGCTTGGGGCTACCAATGCCCCAGACAGTCAAAACTATAGTCGGTTGCTCAAGAAGAGCTGGAGCAGGAGAAATGACAGTTGGGCTCCAAACTGTCCCACCGGTGTGCAGTTTGACACGCCCGTAAACCTTGGGGCCACCAATACCCCAGACAGTCAACACCATAGTCGGTTGCTCAAGCAGACCTGGAGCAGGAGAGATGACAGTTAGGCTCCACACTGTCCCTCCGGTTAGCAGTTTGGCACGCCCGTAAACCACGGTTCGGGTTCACCAATGTCCTAGACTGTCAACACAATAGTCGGTTGCTCAATGAGACCTGGAGCAGGAGAGATGACATTTGGGCTCCACACTGTCCCACCGGTGTGAAGTTTGACACGCCCGTAAACCATGGCTTGGGGCCACCTATGCCCCAGACTGTCAAAACTATAGTCGGTTGCTGAAGCAGAGCTGGAGCAGGAGAGATTATGGTTGGGCTCGACACTATCCCACCGGTGTGCAGTTTGGGACGCCCGTAAACCACGGCTTGGGGCCACGAATGCTCCAGACAGTCAACACCATAGTCGATTGCTCAAGCAGACCTGGAGCAGGAGAGATGACAGTTGGGCTCCACACTGTCCCACCAGTGTGCAGTTTGGCAGCCCCGTAAACCATGCCTTGGGGCCACCAATGCCCCACACAGTCAACACCATAGTCGGTTGCTCAAGCAGACCTGAAGCAGGAGAGATGACAGTTGGGCTCCACACTGTCCCACCGGTGTGCAGTTTGGCACGCCCGTAAACCACGGCTTGGGGCCACTAATGCCCCAGACAGTCAACAGTCTGGGGCATAGGTGGCCCCAAGCCATGGTTTACGAGCGTGTCAAACTTCACACCGGTGGGACAGTGTGGAGCCCAAATGTCATCTCTCCTTCTCCAGGTCTCATTGAGCAACCGACTATGGTGTTGACAGTCTAGGGCATTGCTGAACCCGAACCGTGGTTTACGGGCGTGCCAAACTGCTTACCGGTGGGACAGTGTGGAGCCCAACTGTCATTTCTCCTGCTCCAGCTCTTCTTGAGCATCCGACTATGGTGTTGACTGTCTGGGACATTGGTGGCCCCAAGCCGTGGTTTACGGGCGTGCCAATCTGCAGACCGGTGGGACAGTGTGGAGCCCAACTGTCATCTCTCCTGCTTCAGGTCTGCTTGAGCATCCGACTATGGTTATGACTGTCTGGGGCATTGTTGGCCCCAAGGCGTGGTTTACGGGGGTGCCAAACTGCACACCTGTCGGACAGTGTGGAGCCCAACTGTCATATCTCCTGCTCCAGGTCTGCTTGAGCAACGAACTATTGTGTTGACTGTCTGGAGCATTAATGGCCCCAAGCCGGGGTTAATGGGGCTGCCAAACCGCAAACCGGTGGGACGGTGTTGAGCCCAACCGTAATCTCTCCTGCTCCAGGTCTGATTGAGCAACCGACTATGGTGTTGACTGTCTAGGGCATTGGTGACCCTGATCCGTGGTTTACGGGCGTGCCAAACTGCACACCGGTGGGACAGTGTGGAGCCCAACTGTCATCTCTCCTGCTCCAGAACTATTTGAGCAACTGACTATGGTGTTGACTGTCTGGGGCATTGGTGGCCCCAAGCCGTGGTTTATGGGGCTGCCAAACTGCACACCGGTGGGACAGTGTGGAGCCCAACTGTCATCTCTCCTGCTCCAGAACTACTTGAGCAACTGACTATGGTGTTGACTGTCTGGGGCATTGGTGGCCCCAAGCCGTGGTTTATGGGGCTGCCAAACTGCACACCGATGGGACAGTTTGGAGCCCTACTGTCATCTCTCCTGCTCCAAGTCTGCTTGAGCAACCGACATTGGTGTTGACTGTCTGGGGCATTAGTGGCCCCAAATCGTTGTTTACGGGCGTCCCAAACTGCACACCGGTGGGACAGTGTGGAGCTCAACCATAATCTCTCCTGCTCCAGCTCTGCTTGAGCAACCGACTGTAGTTTTGAGTCTCTGGGGCATTGGTGGCCCCAAACCGTGGTTTACGGGCGTGCCAAACTACAGACCGGTGGGACAGTGTGGAGCTCATCTGCCATCTCTCCTGCTCCAGGTCTCATTGAGCAACCGACTATGGTGTTGACTGTCTAGGGCATTGGTGACACCGACCCGTGGTTTACGGGCGTGCCCAACTGCTTACCGGTGGGACAGTGTGAAGCCTAACTGTCATCTCTCCTGCTCCAGCTCTGCTTGAGCAACCGACTATAGTTTTGAATGTGTGGGGCATTGGTGGCCCCAAGCCGTGGTTTACGGGCGTCCCAACTTGCACACCGGTGGGATAGTGTGGAGCACAACCATAATCTCTCCTGCTCCAGTTCTGCTTGAACAACCGACTGTAGTTTTGACTGTCTGGGGCATAGGTGGCGCCAAGCCGTGGTTTACGGGCGTGTCAAACTGCACACGAGTGGGACAGTGTGGAGCCCAACTGTCATCTATCCTGCTCCAGAACTACTTGAGCAACAGACCATTGTGTTGCTCAATGAGACCTGGAGCAGGAGAGATGGCAGATGGGCTCCACACTGTCCCACCGGTGTGCAGTTTGGCACGCGCGTAAACCACGGCTTGGGGCCACCTATGCCCCAGACAGTCAAAACTACAGTCGGTTGCTCAAGCAGAGCTGGAGCAAGAGAGATTATGGTTGGGCTCGACACTGTTCCACCGGTGTGCAGTTTGGCAGCCCCACAAACCACGGCTAGGGGCTACCAATGACCCAGACAGTCAAAACTATAGTCGGTTGCTCAAGCAGAGCTTTAGCAGGAGAAATGACAGTTGGGCTCCACACTGTCCCACCGGTGTGCAGTTTAGTATTCCCGTAAACCACGCCTTGGGGCAACCAATGCCCCAGACAGTCAACACCATAGTCGGTTGCTCAAGCAGACCTGGAGCAGGAGAGATGACAGTTAGGCTTCACACTTTCCCACCGGTCTGCAGTTTGGCACGCCCGTAAACCACGGTTTGGGGCCACCAATGCCCCAGAGAGTCAAAACTACAGTCGGTTGCTCAAGCAGACCTGGAGCAGGAGAGATTATTGTTGGGCTCCACACTGTCCTACCGGTGTGCAGTTTGGCACGCCCGTAAACCACGGCTTGGGGCCACTAATGCCCCAGGCAGTCAACACCATAGTCAGTTACTCAAGTAGTTCTGGAGCAGGAGAGATGACAGTTGGGCTCCACACTGTCCCACCGGTAAGCAGTTTGGCACGCCCGTAAACCACGGATTGGGGTCACCAATGCCCTAGACAGTCAACCTCATAGTCGGTTGCTCAATGAGAGCTGGAGCAGGAGAGATGACAGTTGGGCTCCACACTGTCCCACTGGTGTGCAGTTTGACACGCCCGTAAACCAGGGCTTGGCGCCACCTATGCCCCAGACAGTCAAAACTACAGTCGGTTGTTCAAGCAGAGCTGGAGCAGGAGAGATTATGGTTGTGTTCCACACTGTCCCACCGGTGTGCAAGATGGGACGCCCGTAAACCACGGCTTGGGGCCACCAATGTCCCAGACAGTCAACACCATAGTCGGATGCTCAAGCAGACCTGGAGCAGGAGAGATGACAGTTAGGCTCCACACTGTCCCACCAGTGTGCAGTTTGGCACGCCCGTAAACCACGGCTTTGGGCCACTAATGCCCCAGACAGTCAACCCCAAAGTCGGTTGCTCAAGCAGACCTGGAGCAGGAGAGATGACAGTTAGGCTCCACACTGTCCCACCGGTGTGCAGTTTGGCAGCCCCATAAATCACGGCTTGGGGCCATAAATGCCCCAGACAGTCAACACCACTGTTGGTTGCACAATCAGACCTGAAGCAGGAGAGATGACAGTTGGGCTCAACACTGTCCCACCGGTGTGCGGTTTGGCAGCCCTATAAATCACGGCTTGGGGCCACCAATGCCCCAGACAGTCAAAACTACAGTCGGTTGCTCAAGTAGACCTTGAGCAGGAGAGATGACAGTTGGGCTCCACACTGTCCCACCGGTGTGTAGATTGGCACGCCCGTAAACCACGGCTTGGGGCCACCAATGCTCCAGATATTCAACACCATAGTCTGTTGCTCAAGCAGACCTGGAGCAGGAGAGATGACAGTTTGGCTCCACACTGTCCCACCGGTGTGCAGTTTGGCACGCCCGTAAACCACGGCTTGGGGCCATCAATGCCCTAGACAGTCAAAACTACAGTCGGTAGCTCAATCAGACCTGGAGCAGGAGAGATTACGGTTGGGCTCAACACCCTCCCACCGGTTTGCGGTTTGGCAGGCCCATTAACCCCGGCTTGGGGCCATTAATGCTCCAGACAGTCAACACCATAGATCGTTGTTCAAGCAGACCTGGAGCAGGAGAGATGACAGTTGGGCTTCACACTGTCCCACCGGTCTGCAGTTTGGCACGGCCGTAAACCACGGCTTGGGGCCAACAATGTCCCAGACTGTCAACACCATAGTCGGATGCTCAAGCAGACCTGGAGCAGGAGAGATGACAGTTAGGCTCCACACTGTCCCACCAGTGTGCAGTTTGGCAGCCTTACAAACCACGGCTTGGGGCTACCAATGCCCCAGACAGTCAAAACTATAGTCGGTTGCTCAAGCAGAGCTGGAGCAGGAGAAATGACAGTTGGGCTCCACACTGTCCCACCGGTGTGCAGTTGGCATCCCCGTAAACCACGCCTTGGGGCAACCAATGCCCCAGACAGTCAACACCATAGTCGGTTGCTCAAGCAGACCTGGAGCAGAACAGATGACAGTTGGGCTCCATACTGTCCCACCGGTGTGCAGTTTGGCAGCCCCATAAACCACGGCTTACACCATCAATGCCCTAGACAGTAAACTACAGTCGTAGCTCAATCAGACCTGGAGCAGGAGAGATTACAGTTGGGCTCAACACCGTATGGGTTTGCTGTTTGGCATACCCATAAACCACGGCTTGGGGGCACCAATGCTCCAGATAGTCAACACCATAGTCGGTTGCTCAAGCAGACCTGGAGCAGAACAGATGACAGTTGGGCTCCATACTGTCCCACCGGTGTGCAGTTTGGCAGCCCCATAAACCACGGCTTACATCATCAATGCCCTAGACAGTAAACTACAGTCGTAGCTCAATCAGACCTGGAGCAGGAGAGATTACAGTTGGGCTCAACACCGTATGGGTTTGCTGTTTGGCATACCCATAAACCACGGCTTGGGGCCACTAATGCCCCAGACAGTCAACACCATAGTCGGTTGCTCAAGTAGTTCTGGAGCAGGAGAGATGACATTTGGGCTCCACACCCCAACCGGTGTGCAGTTCGGCAGCCCGATAAACCACGGCTTGGGACCATCAATGCCCTAGATAGTCAAAACTACAGTCGGTTGCACAAGCAGACCTGTAGCAGGAGAGATTATGGTTGGGCTTCACACTGTCCCACTGGTGTGAAATCTTCTTTAATTATAATGTTTTGCTTGGTTCGTAGTACTATATAAACAATGTTAAAAAACATTATTAATTCGAATTTGTAAAAAAGATTTGAGAAGAATTGTATGTCTTAATTCAAATAGAAAATACTCTTTCCAGTTTCTTTAAAGTGATCATATTTTAGCGAAACTTTGGTATGTGACTTCAACTAGTTGTGGCCTATTTAATCTTTGAACAAAAAACAATTGATTTTATTTCCGCCGAAGCAGCAAACCTGCATACTCAGCCTAGTGTTATTCTTATGGAGAATAGTTAATGTTTGATGTCTCCCTAAATTATGAACCTAAATTAATAAACCTTGGTATGAATGCCAACCTTATTGGGTTGTTTTGATAATTGCATGAAAACAAGTTTATTATCTTCCTTTTTTCAGCGAAAACCTGCGTTCTCAGCTCTAATGTTATTCTTAAGGAGAATAAATAAAATGTTATATATCACTTATTTATGGGGAACGTATTATTATGTAACTTGGTAAGTGGCTTTTTGTGGTAGTGAGACAAATATTTACGCATTGTAAATTCGCTGAGTACGTAGGTTTGCTGCGAAGGGGGTATATATTATTAGCTTGCTGGATATAGGCTTGATGAGAGCTAAAACCATACTAAATCTTGTAATGAAAATTAAATACAACATTTTTATTTTCTACATTTTTAAAATTTCATAACAAATTAAAATTGGTTAATTATTTGTACATTTTGTGTATTTATTACAGAATAGACAATTAAAATTAATAAAGTTATATTACGGAATAGAGAAATAACTTTTGTATGTATATATACCTACATACATGCTTGTATTTATGTTAACTTGTTAAAAAACCGTTATCATATGAACTGTATTAATTCGATATTTGAAAACAAATATTTGATTAAAATTATCTAACGTTTAATTCAAATAAAAAATACTCTTTCCAGTTTCTTTGAAGTGATAATATTTTAGCGAAACTTTGGTATGTGACTTGACCAAGTTCTGGTCTATTTATATGCTTTGGATAAGAAACAATTTTTTGTATTTTCCTCGAAGCAGCAAACCTGCATACTCAGCCCTAGTGTTATTCTTATGCAGAATAGTTAATTTTTGATAGGGCCTACCTACCTTAGTTATGAACCAAAATTAAATTAATAAAGGTATAAAGCTTCACCTTCATGAGTTATTTTTATAATTGCATAAAAAAAGTTTCTTATCTTCCTTGTTTCAGCGAAACCCTGCGTACTCAGCCCTAAAATAAAATGTTATACTGTATGTTTGAAACTCATAATAGCGATGGATTTGAATTTATTATTGATTTATTTTGGCTTTACTTATCGCTTCTAGTGTTTAAAACTCTAGAAGTGATAGGTAAAGTCCAAATAAATCGATAATAAAAATGGTATATTTCACTTAATTATGTATGTATTGTTATGTAACTTGGTAAGTGGTTTTATGTGGTAGCGAGACACATATTTATGTATTGGAAATTCGCTGAGCACGCAGGTTTGCTGCGACGGGGTTATTTGTATGTTAGTAGAGCGTTTTCAACTTGTTAAAATACGTTTTATAATTAATTTTATCAGTGATATCTTAGATTTGAGAGACTTAAACAAATAATCTTTAAGACTGAATTCACTAAATATGACATTTTTAAATGGTATATTAACCGCTGAAAATTGTATAACAAATAAACACATGCGGAGAGGCTGGTTGAGTCGAGTTGCCGCTGTAGTGCTTGCTATTTGCCATTTCTGAATCTTGGTGCCCGACGACGGTTCAGGGCAGGCAGATAGCAAGCCCAGCTGAGTGAAAGTGGTTTGACCACTTGGGGAAGTTGGGGGTTGGGGGTAGTTGAGGGGAGGGTTCTTCGTGTGTGTGAGTGAGCATCCGGGGCTCTGCATGTGGGTGAGTGAGCAGCGACTGGCCTGACCTCTAGGCGGAATAGTTTGTCATTAGATGCGACTGCACCACCTTAAGGAGAATAAATAAAATGCTATATATCACTTATTTATGAATGCATTTATGTGAAACTTGGTAAGTGTCTCTATGTAGTAATGAGACACATATATAAGCATTGGAAATTCGCTGAGTACGCAGGTTTGCTGCGACAGGGGTATTTTTTGATAAAATATTACCCAACGCTACAGCAGTATTAGCTTAATGTTTTTATTTTCAGGAAACGAGACCTTGATGAAGATGAAAACAGAGAAGGAATTTAATCAACTACCACTACTGACTGCGTTTTTATGTACCCTGGTTAATATAACTTACATTATGGTTTTATATAAAATTATTTTTACTGCAATTACTGCCAATTTGTTTGAATTCATTACCGTATTATTTAAAAAATCCTTAATTGTTTGTATTACATCACCAAACAATTATTAATTGGAATCCATTTTTCAGTTTTTAAAATCTGTATTTTTTAGTTTAACTTTTGTTCTGAGAAATGTTTAGGCCTACATATGCATATATTCATTTTATTATAAACTTGTTAAAACAACTATTTGAGAGGTTAAAACAACTTGTTAATCAAGATTTGTGTAAATTATAATAAAAATTGTAAGTTGTATATATATTTTTAGTGTCAATCCAATTAAGTACCTATAATCACGACATTTGTGACACTTTTACAATTAAATCATGTGATATTAATGATAACAATTAGCATAAAATGTGACAAAAGTAACTATATAAAGTTGTAAAACATGATTTTCAAGTATTTGTTCTTTTGAACTGTGATGACACAATTTAAAGTTTTGTAAGGGTCTGAAGATTACAAAATTACCTTTGACATAAAAGTGTCATTCATTAAAAATATATCCTAGGATCACAAGGCAGATTACAGGTATTTAACCTTTATTAACTAGTCAACCTGATTCAAAAAACAACATCAATATGAAGTCAAAACATGTGTTTCTATGTGCAAGCATATAAGCACATAGGCATGGGCAATTATAGGATTATTTATAAAAGGACGATTTAAAGTTGTCTTGTAATTTATTTTAGAACTAACTTCCTATCAGATTGTGTCACCATATTGAAAGGTGTCCCATTATTCTATCAGTATGAATACCCTAACCCCACAGATATCCGATACATATTACCTATTGCTAGGAGCCATAGGGTTTCCTAAGGATGACCGCAGAATTGTCATGGGTAGGCAGGGATATCTATGTGGGGTTAAGGGATTCATACTAATAGAATAATGTGACACCTTTCAAAGGCATGTCTCCAGTAAACCCTGTGGGACATCCTGGGGATGTCCTTGGGCTTCAGAGTACAATATCCCTTTGTGATCCGAGGGATGTCCTCGGGATTAAAAATACAATAACCTTTTGTGGTCCGAGGGATATCCCCAGATAATCCTGTGGGACATCCTGGGGATATCCTAAGGCTTCAAAATACATGTCCTTTTGTGGTCCGAGGGATATCCCATGGTCATCCTGAAGGATGTCCCCAGGATGTCGTGGAGAGAGGACATTTTTGTGTCGTGGGGACATCCTGAGGGTATCCTGAGGATATCATGGGATGAGATAGGGATGATTCTGGGATATCCTGCATATCCCACTGTGATGTCCTTGGGATGTCCTGGGGACAACCTTGTGCTGTGTGGGGAGTTAGGTTATGATAAATATACATCCTAACCTAACTCCGCAGAGCGCTGTATGGGAAATTTTCCTAGATTATTTTATAGGAGTTATTTTATTTCAATTCTAAATAAAAAATACAGAGACTAATTCTAGCATTACACTGAGTCTACACTTGAACATCCCATACTACCCCTGCAGGAGCGGGGGTGTGCGAAAATGCTACCCTTCCATTAAACAAATTTTTGTTGAAGTAGTCCCACACCACCCCCACAGGAGCGGGGGTGTGCGCTAATGTAACCTCTCATAAAACAAATTATTTTGTGGTTGGCAACACTTGTGCTTTGAAAGGTGTCAGTTATCATATGTATTTTGGGTAAGGTGAAACATCGAGGTAAAACTCCTGGAGAGATCGGTAAGTGAGCTAAAAACGGTCCGCGTGGGACTGTGCGGAACAGAAATGGTGGGCCCCTGTGTGCTCAGAGCTGTTACTAGCGTTGAACGCGCTGTCTTTTACACGCTCCTGGACTTCACTGCCATGTTTAAATTACGTTAATGAAATTTGTATATCCTTTGTGTACGTGAACTACGGAATCCGAAAGTATAAATATTGTTTTATTTTACCGTGTTTTAATATTTTTAATAACTAAAAACTCTTAGTGTTATTAAAGAAGGACATGAAAAAGTTACTCAGCGAGGAAGTTTTTATTTTCAGGTTAGAAGCAAACTTCCAGCGAGAAAGTTGTAGATAATTAGTTTCTCTAAACTTTTATTTCAACCATTTTTCGGTAAATTTGTTGGTTTGCCTACAATTCGTTTGGAAAGATGCTGAAACCTTTCGCCGCGCTCTATCCAAGACACGCCGTGCCGCGCTTTTAAATTCAACTCAGTGATGCTGTGTTACAACATGGCCTAGTTTTTTGATAAAATACATAGTTATACGACTTTTGTTTTAGTCGTCGAATTCGGGTTACGTTTTAGTATCGCTTTTACTGTTCCCAATTAACTAAGTAAATTAACAAACCAACATTCAATTTAATCACATTTGATCAACGAAATTTAGTTATAGATCTAATAGTAACGTTTAACGTTGGTAACCATGTTGGTAATTAATGTTTATTAAGAATACATTTGCTATTAAAAAGTATTTGTCTTGTATGGTATGCATTCATCAACAAAGTTTTATGTAATAAGCCAATTAACTTTCATGCAATCTCCAACTTTTAGCGAACGTCGAAGTTTATATGCTAAAATTAAAAGTTTCACTGTCCAAAGAACGATATTACTGCTCATAAAAAATTCATTCCAGTACTAAAAACTTCAAAATATCATTATTGAACAACACCTAAAGCCTAGTGGATCGTTCATAAATTTATATGACTGTAAATATGAAAGAATCAGCCATCGAGAAGATTATTTTACAAAACTCCCAACTTTCTGTTCTTTTTACGCAACTAACCCTGGTCGAATATAGTTACTTTTGGTATTAAAAATTCGAGAAACTATTCAGGAATACGGATAAGAAGGCCATTCAACCATAACAGATGTTTCCTGGCTGCAAATTCAATTCAAGTGAGCGCGCGTCGTGTTTTTCCCTATATCTCCCACGCTAAGCGCTGCCGCGGTGGCCCACCATTTGCGGCGCGACCTCGAACGTGGCCGGACCGAAATTTGGTTCGCTTCACCACGGGCGCGAGCGGTCCAGTAGTTTTAAGTCTTTGAGGTGAAACACTGCATTCGTCATTTTTCAGTCTTCACCATTTAACGGTACACATTTTAATTGGTAATCAGGCGATCTTAGAAAAGCGAGATTGGGGGGGGGGCATTTTTCGGTTCCGGCACCCACGCTGGACAGACTCTGCGCACGCCTATGGATCAGTGAAATTTAATCGGTAAAATTTTAAGCAGTCCTTCATTGTACTTTACAATTTTTCTGTGACAGATACTAATACTATACTAGTGATAATTGAATCTTGTGCGGGGTGATGGGTAGGAATACCTGAATGTATTTATTGGCTATTTGCTGTTGGTAGGAGGAGGGAGCCAAGTTGGCCGCATTGTTGGCCCCACCTCCTACTCACAACGAACATGACCCCCCCATGTCACTTCACTACCAACGATTGCTGGTAGTGAAGGCTGAATCGGCTGTGTAGGATACAAACCAGCTGTGCTGTCAGATAGACCATGGCTTGGTAATAATGCTAGAGCAGTCCACTGTGGCTATGCTGTGCTATGCATGTGACACGTAATTAATATACAAACTAAGTTATCCCTTTTATAGGGAATTTGTTACAATATTTACGGTCCTCTTTAAGTAATCAGTCAGGGATCAATAACAATAAAGTAAACTATCAGTAATCAGTTTATTCTGTCTCTAATATCTAAAACAGATGTTTTAGATGAAGATAACTTGTGGTCACTGTAGGCCTAAACCTCTGTAGGCCTAAACTAAAATTGTGACTGAAGATGGATTGTAATTAATCTGAAACCGGTCTCGCAAAAATCAGAAATTTGACACCTATAGGCTACTTCTACCAATAAATGGTAGGTTTATAATATAATTAAAAAGTGTCATGGCTTCAGCAAATATAAATATGGCTCGCCAAGCCGTTACAGCCAAATCGCTCATCAACAAGCTGAAACATGAGCAACTAAGTCTGATGAACACTACTTTGAATATAAGTTTTAACAAAACCTGCAAGAGAAAAAGCTTGTTCCCTAACTACATAAAGATTAGCATTCAAAATTATACAGAATCAGCTAAAAAGGTGTTGTTTCAGGCTAGACAACTTTGGTTATCAGGCAAATGAAATCAAAAACTTGTACAGGAAATTCGTATATTATTGTGTCATAAACATAAGGACCTTGCAATCTAAACTTAAATAAAGTATGCCCAGGATTAAGTATGATACAATTAGTAAGAAATTTCAATCTGCCGTATCCAGTAGTAGGGAAATGAAGTGTAAAACAGTTGATAAAAACTATAAGTTCTTAGAGATAAGAAAAATAAGGATATTTTTGTTGTATCAGAACCACATGATTTCTATCCCAGAGTAATTAATTTGACAGACGTAAGTTTTAATACAAATGAAATGGAGTTGTTAGGAAAGTGGAATAAATACAACCCCCCCTCCAACCCGAGCAATAATGAGGACATTAAAAACATCATTATTGAGGCAGAAACGGCCATTTCTTTTATTGATAAAGACAAACAAGATAGGGTTCGCTTTGAAGTAGCGGATAAGATAGAAAAAATAATTTCAAAATCAAAAAGGAGGGACCTGAGAAAAAACGCCTGGAAAGATTCAGAACAGATAAAAGTGTTTCAAATCAAATATGTGAAAAAATTACAAGTAAATATGTTAGTTTATTACAGGCTGATAAATCTAATTCTGCTGTCATAATTTCAGATGCCGAACCAAATAATAAAGTAAATTATTTTTTCCAAAAAAATGGCGTAGTTAAAATTAATGACGGACTAAAATGTATCATGAAAATATCAAGCGGTTGGTTAAGAACAATTGTGTAATCAACCCTCGAAAACGTTAGTCACTTTATAATGCCAAAGCGAACCCCCCTAGGTTTAAACCGTTGATAAAAGGCAGTGGCTACGTACACGTCCGACGTGAACCGCTACTGCTCACGTCCGCTCCAAATTATGCAACGTACGTTACTTTTCCTGTGATTTTTAAAACAAATTGAGAGCCAGAAAACCTCCTAACCTAACCTAACGTAACCTAACCTATCCTAACCTAACGTAACATAACGTAACGTAACCTAACTCAACCTAACCTAAGTGGTAGCGAAGTGAATTTGCCCTTACATTGGACGTGTATGCAGTCACTTCGTTTATAAAAACCCACAAACCTGATAACCCGGTTCGACCGGTTATTAACAGAATCAACGCTTCGAATCTTATCACTTATGGGCAAATACCTCAGCAATTAATTAAGAATGGTGTGGATAAGGGTTCTAAGAATAATTGCGCAAACTTCAAACAGTTCATTGATAACTTTAGGTCATTTAATATAGCTAAGAACCAAACTATGGTCACTGTGGATATTGATAACATGTATAGAGGTATACCAAAAGACGAGGCGTTAGAAGCCCTTAAACAAAAACTGGAGCAGTCAAATAACTTCTCACCGGATGAAATTAAGGACATGTTGTCCATGGTTAAATAAATTACATATCAAAACTATTTCCAATGGAAAGACAGCTTTTATTACACACCAAATGATCTACCAATGGGGGGTCCACTTTCTGGAGTATTATCTGAGATTTATGTACAGAAATATGAACAACCTAATATTTTAACTGAGAACAATCCTTTCCACAGTAAAATTGATTTCTATTGTAGATACGTGGATGATGCTTTTTTAGTAGTTAAGGCACGAGAAAGCAGGCTAAGGTCATGCTAAACTATTTAAATAACCAGCATCCTACGATTAAGTTCAAAACGAAAACGGAGGTAAATGAAATAATAAATTTTTTAGACATTAAAATATCACGAGCCAACAACAGCATCGAATTTGGAATTTACAGAAAGCCTACTCAAACTGATTTAGTTATTCCTAAAGAGTCCAACCATCCTTTGTCTTATAAAATGGCAGCTTTTCGTTCTATGGTATACAGATTGATAAAATACAATTTATCAGCACAGGAATTTAATAAAGAAAGGGGCATTATCAAACAAACAGCACACAGCAATGGATATCACACCGGCATAATTGGCAATCTTATTGGGAAAACAAAATTCAAAATGATAACCCCTCCAATTCACACTGAAATCAGCAAAAGGTATATTTTGGGTATTTGGGTATACATATAAGTATTCTCAAAACATTGGAAAGGTGTTACAAAAATATTCTTTTCAACCTGGATATAAACTTAATCGTAAATTATCAATAAAAAATAAGGGTATTGGGCAACCTGATAAAGATAAAAAAAGGTGTTTATCTCATAGAATGTGAAAAAACAGTAGGTTGCAACAAAATGTATATGTGTATAGGCTATACTAACAGACCATTCAAAGAGAGGTTGAAAGAACATGTCAGAAATCAGAACAACCCGGCCTCAGCAGTTGCCCAACATTTAAAGGCTCATCCGGATCACCATGTGGGTCTTGACACTTCCCTAACAATTCTAAAACAATGTAACAATAAAGCCAAAGCTAAAGTCTGGGAAGGATATTTTATATATAAACATTTATCAGATGATAAAAATGGCAGCATGCTGAATAAAAAAGATGAGTTTACGGGAAAAAATAACTTTCAAATTATACAGTAGGTTGGTAAACAAGTGCCCATTCAATATAAGGCGATAAGAAGAACAATGACCTTGACGAACCACCGGCAGGGACAAGTTTAGTAAATCTACAGGTTTCGTACGGTACGGACTACAATTAATACAAAAGTGAAATGTGCGTGCAGGCCTGCCGGTTCGGTTTTAATGTAGTAAATATTGTTTGTGTACGTTTTGTTTGTTTATGTGTTAAACATTTTTACATCCCAAAAACTACGAAAGTATGCTGCAGTAGTATAAAGTACTAGGTTAGGAAAATTGCGACTGAAGATGGATTGTAATTAATCTGAAACCGGTCTCGCAAAAATCAGAAATTTGACATCTATAGGCTACTTCTACCAATAAATGGTAAGTTTATAATATAATTAAAAGGTGTCATGGCTTCAGCAAAAATACTTCATATTATTATTTTTGGGACAAAATGGCACAACTTTTTTGATTCTTACAGTTTTTTCATAAATATTACAGTTTTTAAGATATTAAGCTTTGAAAACAAAACATGGCCGCCATTTTGAAATGGTACAAAGTATAAACTTGATACTCCATGCCAAAATAGGTCTTATTAGTCAAAATGCATGTACTGTAAGAGGTTCAGGTTTAATAATAATAATATTCATTTGCCGAAAAATAATTATAAATTGTGTAGGCTTTTATAAAAAATATCTTAGGTCTAAAAATACTGCAGCTTACATTTTCTACTTTTTCATGTTAGTTTTATGTCTTCTTTAAAAAATGCATCCAAATACAAATAAAGGATTGTTCATTATAATTTCTTTGACTTTCCTTATTTCTGTTCTTCCAATAACCTCAGTTTTGTGTATTTTTTAAATTTGATTTATGACTCTTCCCATCATGAATTGGGGTGAATTTTCTTGTGTAGTGGTTCTGTGGATTTTATGTTGAACGTTGTATTGTTTTCTTGTGTGAAAATTATAATTATGTTGTAATTTTTGTTATTTCACTTCGTTCATTTACATATTTCTAACATAGGTTTTGTCATCAACACCTGGAATAGTCGTCGCGCGGTAAAACAGTTTTCTCTCACTCAAGCGACTAAGAGCTACTTTACGCTCTTAATTCATAAATAACTCAATTATTTGACCTTTGTCTTACTTCACTTTTTTACTCGTTTTTTAACCATAAAAACTACTCTGGGTTAAACATTATAGCTGAAGATGTAAAGATTCAAAGAAATATGATATAGTATTACAATTTGTTTTAAGTAACTTTTTTAGTTTTTGTCTTGAAGATGATTTAAATATTATTTGTTACTGTCACTTGATATCTCAATGGAAAATCTAAATATTATTTATAATAATGACAAGCACGTGCTATACTGTTATTAACGACAAGTTAATGAAAGGACGGATATCAGTCTATGAATAGCTCTAAAAGTACTTTGACCAAAATTAAAAACATTTATCTTTATACAATTCTTAGAAGGAGACCGTATGATACTAAAAAAAACAACTATATCTTTGACATCAACTTCACAAAATGAAGATAAATCGCAAACATAAATTTCGAAAACTAAAAAGTGTAAGGGAAACGTGAAATTTGCTAGGAATTGACACAGCCCGAAACGATTTCAGTTCATACCGTTTCACGTTCCCGTTTTGTCATACATTTTGAAATTCGTTATTCAGCAGGCCAGCTACGAAAATGGTGACAAAGTTTTCGACCAATTTTTTCCAACCATTTAAAATGTGAGAAACACAATATAACTAAAATTTAAAGGCCATAAGACGCGTGCTTATGTTTTGCCAACATTTGTAACTTTTTTCTCCTCATGGCCAATCTTCTCCTTATACAAACTGCTAGCCCGATTTTAAATTTTCCCGGCCAAAACCAAATGCGGGACTACCAAGTGCAGAAAACAATCCGGAACCGATTGCGTGAAGGTTTAAAGAGTTCATACAGTAATAAAAGGCTAACGCAATAAAAATAAGTCATATTTATTAAATTGTTGATCTACGGTTACAAAAATATTGTCAATTTGACAGTGTAGACTCTCTGTCAGTGCTTAGGGCCCTTGCAGCACTTCTCGTGGACGGCGATCCGGTCCGGGTTGAAGGTACGCCCGCACTTGCCGCACGGCACGAGCTGGACGATGTGGCACTGCCACTGGGCCTCCGCCGTCGCCTGCAGGTCCACCCCACCTTCTGAACAACACATACGACAGTTGTTAGGCGTATCATTACTTTCAACCTGAAAATCTATAATTGATGTAACAGTTGATCGACATAACAAATGATGAAGGTCACAAACACCCGGTAGTGTTCCGTCCTCCCCACTGGAATCTCGTACTACACTCGTTAGGGAAGCTATTTGTGATAAATTACAATTACAATAGATAGATAGCACGGGGTTTTGGTTGCTCGAATTCTAGCAAATATTTGTCTTTAGTGATTACTCAGCTTAATTTATAATTATTATTGTGAGGCTATCCCAGAAACAGCTGATAAAAAGGTGATGTTGTGATGTTATCTTGCTGTTCTTGCTTCTACTGGGCTAAATATAGAAGCTGTTCTTGCTTCTATATTGTATTTTGTTAATATAAACAACTAGTACTTGGGGGCCGATCTTTGCTCGGGGAATGCTAGTCGGCCAGTCAGTTTGATTAGATGACTTGGAGTAATATTTTACCACTTCCCCCAACTGATTATCAGATTTTTATAGCTCATTTGCCCCTTTTCTGAATTTTTAAGGTCCCTCCAGTTGTTATTCATAGCTCAATGTCCCTTTGATTTATTTAGGATATGACCACTCTATATATGCAATCTTCACTTAACAATTTTTTGGCACTGATATCAGGAAACTACATTTTAAAAATCCTATACTCTAATAGGAGTAAGGTTTGCTTGCTTGTTTATTTGCTTGCTTGCTTGCTTGTGACACTGATCTCAAAAACGGCTCCAACGATTTCCTTCAAATGTTGGAAATAACTCATTTCTGGGATAAAAATAAGTTCTAGACAGGCCTCATCCACAGGAAAAATTAAATAATATAAAAAAACTAAAATGAAAATTTAAAAATTATAACATTGGGCTTATAGAGTTTCAAATCAAAACAAAAGAATCGTAACCGCTGTTCATAATCAACCAGGGAACTGTCAAACCGACAGATTGTGCTTCTGTCAACTATTTATTTTAGTTGTTTACGTTAACTTGTAAAATAACTCCACCCTAGAAAGGAAATAATAATCAACTTATGGTTGTTTCCTGACACACCAACTGTTGTAATATCCCCTCCTTGAGAGGATAAGTAATAGTTGACAGCAGTGTACTCTTTTGGTGATTAGTGAGAACTACGTCCTCTTTGAATCATGGCATACACAAAACTAGGGACAGATTTTACAATGGCAATGAGAAGTCTACTTCAGTATTTATAGTCAATGGTAATACTCATGTTGTTTATGATTATTAACATGTGGTTTCCTGAGAGCAGAGATTAAAAGATTTGAGTGAAGATTACATATATAGAGTAGTCAAATAAATCAAAAGGGCATTGAGCTATAAATAACAACTGGAGTGACCTTAAAAATATAGAAAAGAGGCAAATGAGTAATACAAATCTGATTATCAGTAGGGGGAAGTGGTGAAATATACTCCAAGTCATCTAAACAAACTGACTGGCCATCCCCCGAGCAAAGTTCGGCCCCCCAGGTACTTATAAACAACACGAGTAATACTTTGACAGTTCCCTGATTGATTATGAACAGCTGTTGCAATTCTTTTGTTTTGATTTTAAACTCCATAAGCCCAATGTTATTTTAGCGAATTTCCCCTATAGGGAAGAAGCTATTACCGTAGGTCTCATAGTAAGACTTAAGCCCGAGACCATGATAACTTTTCATTTTGAGGTCCCCAGATGCCAAAAACACCATTCGTTCAAATTGTTATATATGTGTATATATATATATATATATATTTATTTATATATATATTTATTTATATATTTATATATATAATTTATATTATATATATAAATTTTTATATATGTGTGTATATATATATTTATTTATATATTTATATATATATATATGTGTCCGTAAGCACGATAACTCTCGTAAAAAAGGTCCGATCTTAATGAAATTTGGTACAAACGTGTAAAGTACCATTTATTTTAACGAGTTCGAAAACCAGACGAATCGCACCATCCAAAGGGGGATTTTGGGGGGGTTTGTACCCCAAAAATGGGTTTTTTGGGGTTTCCACATGTAACTTTTGTTAAAATCAAATTTTTCACCATTGAATTCAGCATAAAAAAACAAACAATTTGGTATCTTGATCATTGCTCTACGTCAATTGGTTACTGAGATATTGAAAGTGCTAAACACAGTACGTTGTCTAATGTTATTCTTATGGAGAAAAAGAAAAATTGTATATCTCGCTTGTTTATGAACATAAACTCACAAAATTTGGTATATGGCTTCATCTGGTTGTGGTTTATTGTTGTTTGCATAAAAAGATTTTTTGCCTATGGTTCCCGTAGCAGCAAACCTAGCTACTCAGTCCCCATGTTATTCTTATGGAAAATAATTAAAATGTTATATATCGCTTATTTATGAATGTATATGGATGAAACTTGGTATGTGACTTCACTTAGCTGAGTTCTATTGATATTTTCATAAAAACCCATTATTTTGTGTTCCTTGTTGCAGCAAACCTGCGTACTCATCCCCAATGTCATTCTTATGGAGAATAATTATTTTTAAATATCGCTTGTTTGTGAGTATATTTCTCATGAATCTTGTTAAGTGGCTTAATGTGTTATGTTATAATTCATTGGAAATTCGCTGAGTATGCAGGTTTGCTGCGACGGGGGTATTTTTTTTACTTTTCGTTTTCGTTTTTTTACATTATTTGATTTTTCCTGGTTATGAGATCTGTTTAGAACTTATTTTTATCCCAGAAATTAGTTATTTCCAACATTTGAAGTAAATCGTATGTGCCGTTTTTGAGATCAGAGTTGCAAGCAAGCAAGCGAGCACGGACGCACGCAAACCTTACTCATATTAGAGTGTAGGATTCACTCCCCAATTAAATGGATTTATATTCTTCCATAAGATTACATTGGAAGTTTGAAAGCCCAGGGGGAGAAATCCAAAAGGTGGATGTTTACCGAAACCCCAAAAGACACATATAGACGTTAAGAGGTTTCAAACAACACACAAACCATTACTTAAGAGCTAATGGATTCGCCGGATAAAAATCGCCTTGTTTTCATAGATTTTAGTGTTCAGAGGTTATATAATATAAAGCGAGGGACTTTCATTTTAAAGCCCCTTTTTAAGCTAGTTAAAAGTCTAATGAATTTGTTCCCCTAAATATGAGTTTATCAAAAGGTGTGCGGGTAAGGCTTGGAAAACAGAGATCGATATCACGTTGAGCGACGTTTGCAATCAAGAATGTAATTAATAAGGTTATTCCTGGAATCGAAAATAACACTAGGGATAATTAAGGTGCTTCCGGAGTTTATTAATCAATTTAATGTTTGCAATTCTGAAACAAAGAGTAAAAATACCTCCGTAGCAGCAAGCCTGCGTACTCAGCGAATTTCCAATTCATATATATGTATCTTAATACCACATAAAGCCACACACCAAGTTTCATCAATTTACATTCATAAATAAACGATTTATGACATTTTAATAATTCTCCATAAGAGTAACATGGCGGCTGAGTATGCAGATTTGCTGAAGCAAGGAACACAAAAATTGGGTTTTATACAAATATCAATAAACTCAAGTACGTAAAGCTACATACCAAATGTCATTAATTTATAACACGTCATAATTAAGGGAGATAACACGTTACTTATTCTCCATAAGAGTAACATGGCGGCTGAGTATGCAGATTTGCTGAAGCAAGGAACACAAAAATTGGGTTTTATACAAATATCAATAAAACTCAAGTACGTAAAGCTACATACCAAATGTCATTAATTTATAACACGTCATAATTAAGGGAGATAACACGTTACTTATTCTCCATAAGAATAACATGGGGCTGAGTATGCAGGTTTGCTGCTACGGGAACTATCGGCTAAAAAATGTTTTTAGTGCAAATATCAATTTACCACAACGATATGAAGCAATATACCAAGTTTCATCAGGATAAGTTGATAAATAAGCGAGATATACAATTTTTCTTATTCTCCATAAGAATAGCATTGGACAACGTACTGTGTTTAGCACTTTCAATATCTCTGTAACCATTTGACGTAGAGCAATGATCAAAACACCAAATGGTGCGTCTTTTTAAGCTGATTCCAATGGATAAACTAAAATTTGACTTTTTCAAAAATTATATTTAAAAAACTCAAAAAACCCATTTTTTGGGAACAAAACCCCCCTAAAATACCCCTTAGGATAGGTAGATTTGTCTGGTTTTCGAACTTAAAGTCATAAATTCTGCTTTTCACGTTTATCCCAAATTTCGTCAAAATCGGATTATTTTTACGATAGTTATCGTGCTGACAGACATATATATATAGTTTTGAACGAATGGTGTTTTTGGCATCTGGGGACCTCAAAACGAAAAGTTATCATGGTCCCGGGCCTAGGTCTTACCATACCGACTACGGTGATAGCTTCTTCCCTATGGGAGAAATTCGCTAATAAACATAAACGTAACGGTTAGGTTAATTATGTTTAATTTATTCAGTGTTACATATTTCCTGGATTCACTTAGTAGATGATACGATTGCAAGACTAAACTTGCAGTTGGTGCTAAGAGTATGACGATAAAGATCAGCATTAAAAAATAACTTATTGAATTTCTGTATAGTGTGTTGAGAAGGCGGGACCTAACCACGCGAGGGGTCGCTGAACTGTGTGTCCCTCCTGTAACAAGGAAATGCCGATCGGTGTTAATAACTGCATTAATTTGTATTTCTAACTGAATTTAAATTTGATATGTAACTCCTTTTACATTTAAATACCCCGTCACAGCAAACCTGCATACTCATCAAATTTCTAATGGAGATATCAATTTCTTAATACTAGATAAAGCCACATACCAATTTTCATAAAAATATATTCACAAATAAGCGATATATACAATTTTTATTATTCTCCATAAGAATCAATAGAATCAATAAGAATAAGAATCAATATTATTGAGCAAAAATCAATAGACCACAACCAGATGAAGCCGTATACCAAGTTTCGTCATTATACGTTCATAAATAAGCAAGATATAAAATCTTTCTTTTCCTGCATAAGAATATTAAATTTTAGACAACGTACAGTGTTTAGTACTTTCAATATCTCGGTAACCAATTAACGTAGAGGAATGATCAAAATGCCAAATTGTGTGTTATTTTAAGCTGAATTTAATGGTAAAAACTAAAATTTGACTATTTAAAAAATTATATGTGAAAAATTCAAAAAACTGATTTTTGGGGCACAAAACCCCCCCAAAATGCCCCTTTGGATGGAGCGATCTGTCTGGTTTTCGAACTTAAAGTCATAAATGTTGCTTTACATGTTTATGCCAAATTTAATCAAAATAGGATAATGTTTACGAGAGTTATCGTGCTCACGGACACACACACACACACACACACACACACACACACACACACACACACACACACACACACACACACACACAAACACACACACACACATATATATATATATATATATATACAGTTTCGAACGAATTGTGTTTTTAGGGTCTGGGGACCTCAAAACGAAAAGTTATCATGGTCCCGGGCCTAGGTCTTACCATGCCGACTACGGTAATTCCATGTCCAATCTACCCTTTAGGAGAAATTCGCTAAAACTGTTTGTAGTGCATGTTTGTTCTTCCCTCATTAGACCAGTTGCATCCAAGATATCAACATTAAACTGAAAATACATGGGTTCTCTTTATGTTACAAGTGTTTTCAATTTTAAAACATTAAAAACGTAAATAAATTTGTCAAAACCAATGTCTATTGATTGTTAGCCTCAATACCGATCCATCGATTGGCACAGACGCGTTGTGTTAACGCAAACAAGCGTTGTTAAACATTAAACTGTCGCCGCGGGAATGGACAGACTGTCAATAGTGTGTTTCAGTTAGAATGTAGATTTGAGGTGATAACACTGTAGTTGGATGATTTGTAAACCGCGTCTACACTATGTAGCACCTGATATAATGTGTTACATTTAGCAAAAGTTGCATAACATTTGTTAAAAGTAAGAAAAATTACTTATAGCATCGCAGAACGTGTTAAATATAACAATTTTAGCAAATCTTCTGCTGTCCATTCAGACTCGGTAAAGATCAAAGAACCCGCCTAGCAACGAATGAAAGGAGGGCGAAGGGGCGAAGGGGTGAAGGGGTATTGCAAGAAAGGGGCCCATACACGATCCAACCCGGTTGGGAGAACGCTTCTCAACCACGGTGACTATATAGATTACCTACGATCAAAATTGTGTAATGCATGTAATATGTATATACAGTTTTTGTTAAAAACGTAAAAGTATAATCAATTACGAAGAAAATAAAGTTAAAATATGTATATACAAATGTAAATATTATTTATGAATATAAGTATTGTGAACCCGTTACTCCAAAAACAAATTAATTTAATTTTACGTATTTATAAACTCTGTATTACAAATACTTCTATATTTAATAGTTTTTCATAATCAGTTTTGGTTTTGGCATTTTTGTTTATAACCTTAGTTTGAGTCGTGTCTTTAAATTATGTTTATGTAAATAAATAAATAAGATTTTCCTTCAACAGGTTCCATGTTAGTAAAATAACTTACTATTCACTTAAACTGAAGTGGGTGCGACGTAAACAGAATGGTTCAGACGTCCCGTAAAACCGGAAAGCTATTTCGTTCCCATTGTGTTACCTACAAACTATTTTGGGAAGTCTAAAAGTCACGTCTTTTTATTAGAACACTCAGACTTCACATTCCGCAATTCAATTACGCTACTAGAATTATATTCTTCATAATTGATTTTCATTAATATATTATATAAATACATTTTAAAATGCACAAGACAAAACTAGTACTAATAATAACTAGTTATAATAACCCAAATAATAAGTTAAATCAGAGGAAATTCAAGTCATAAGGAAAGTAAGTTTATAAAATAATAGCGTGTTTGTTTGATGATCGATTTTCAAGCTTCCTTCGTTAATCGCTTCCTTGGCATGAGGCCTGTCATCTAGCAAAAGCCCCGTCGCAATCGACAGGTAAATAGGCTAGTTATTAATTTATAAGTGTTTTCCTTATTGGGGGGATGGCGTCATGGAGCGATGACGTCATGGGGGGCGTGGCCAAGGGGGCGTGGCCTGGGTGGCGTGGCCAAGGGGGGGGGTGTGGGCGGGGGGGATGGATCATGTGGATCGATCCACACCAACTTTTGCTGACGCAGTATCGGTCATACCCCCCTACTAATATTTCTTATATTTATGTTTTTTTATGAAAAATCAAAAAACAGAATTTTTTATATTTTAAGTCTTTTTTTGGACCCGAATTTTTACAGAAATGCGGGTGGTGTCATTTTATTGGAAAACCAAAGTTCTACAAACGACTACAGTTTAATCAAAATCGTTAGAGGCGTTTTTGATAAATCTTGATTTTTCATGTTTTTTAGCGGTTTTGGGGAATAATTACCCTTAAAAATCAAAAATGAAAAAATTAAAAAATACCTGGAGATATCGTGGATTAGTACCTACATACCAAATTTCATGAAAATCGGACCATTGGTTAGGGCTCTAGATCTGTACACATCCATACAGACAGACAGACATCACGTGAAATCACTTTTTTGGGTTCAGGAAGCACCAAAACGAATATTCAAATCAAATCCAAAATTCAACAACTCAAATTTGGAAATTTTGAAGAAAACAATACTTTCTCCATATACTACGTATAAGGGGGAGGAAGTAAAAAAACAATGTCTTTAACTTTTGGATCATTTTATAGAATACAAAACTGACATTTCAGCAGTCTAAATCAGTAAGGTTTGCAGCCAAGTCATTAGCTGCACTA
The DNA here is from genome assembly GCA_963675035.1 of Allygus modestus. Lineage (NCBI taxonomy): Eukaryota > Metazoa > Arthropoda > Insecta > Hemiptera > Cicadellidae > Allygus > Allygus modestus. The sequence goes on from OY776112.1 coordinate 355,525,995, forward strand.
GCGAGCGAGCCCATCTACGTCACATCAGCTGATCATGCATACACCTCTCGTTTATACATCTTGCATTAAACCTATTGTCCATAAGAATAACATTATATCTCGGGTTCCCGAATCGCAGGATTGAGAACCTTAGGTCAGGTGTGAACTGTTAGTCAGCTGGTCAACATCACCACGAGTCACCGGAAGTGCGAGGGAGAATGTATTCCGACATTTTTATACCTGCACCTCCAACCTCCACTCGCCGTAAAGTTCGTCACCTCGGTTCGCCACCCCAAGTGCTAGTTCACGTTAGGCCGAAGTGACTGCAATGTCGATATTGAAACTCTAATGGACTGGCACCAAAAACGCTGCATCGTAAAATGGCGAAAGTGATAATTATCTTGTTATTTGTTTGGAATGAGCTTAGGCACACGGCCACAAACAGAAAACCAAAGAAGTAGAAACGTTTTTTTCGCACATACCAGAGTCGTAAACCACGTCGGGTTTGGACGGCTCGGACCGCCGCTGGGCCGCAGGCAGCCGCTCGTTCTCGTGGCGCCACCGTCGCAGACACTGGGGCTCGTGGATGGCGATGGAGGTGGAGCCGAACTGACGGCCGCACAAGTAGCAGAGCACGTGGCGGCGTCGCGGCGTCGAGGGGGCGGAGCTGGGCGGCGAGCTGGCGGCGGAGGCGGGGGCGGAGTTGCCGGAGTCGTGGGCTTGCTCCAGCTGCCATCTGGAGAAACAGGAGCAGACGGTCAGAAGGGGTTGCGCCGGAAAGGAAGGAAGTAAATCAAGAAGGAGTTGGGGAAGTGAAGTAGTTGCAGAAGGAGTATGGGTGGAAGAAGGACCTAATGGTGTTTAAAAGAATAACTAGCAGGGATGGAGAAGAACATTCAGTCAATGACGATAGAAAAGAGGTTCCTTGAGTGTACTTCATTTTTGGGGAGTTTATGTTGTTTATCAATATAGTGCAGATGTTTGCCAATGCCGATTAGAAAAAATGAGTTTCGGGATGTTTCGGAATCTGTAATCTGATCAGGACGGGACCAGATTCTGAAACGTTCGACTTTTGTATCCGCCCATCAGTCGCAGTAATGTCGCAGTACCGGCTCTAGGGCAGTACGGGCCGTGCTCCAGCATGGGGCGCGCGGGGCGTGGCCAGGGCCAGGTAAGAAGGGCCGTAACATTTCGCCTGTGAGCGGACCCCCCCTGTCACGTGACCCGCTACGTCACCGCGCTGACAGCCGGCTTGAAGCACCGCGCTACCAGTGTTTTACCCTTACAACTTCCACGGCTGAAACTTGTGTTCTATTAGACAACGTGATTATACGACTTCACCCTTATTTTGTAGATGAATCAGGCTTCATTGCGATATAATTTTCAAAAGGATTGGCAGCTGAACTATTTATAAAACGATTTAGTAAGAAATAGAGATTTGTATTAACTTAAAATAAATCACGTTGAAAAACCATTAGTTTGTTATTGGTATATAAAAATAAAACTTAAATACTATGATCAGAAGAATGATTTTGATCAATTTAAAAATAAAGGAAGGTAGTTTAGTCACATTATGTTTTTAAATACCCAAAAATCCTCCTTTAGTGGCAGCGGAGTCATGCGAGAATTTAAGAAACAACTTTGCTAAAGAAAAATAAAGCACTTAGATAATGAAAAAAAACACTCACCTGTTATAGTTTTTACTTTTTTATTTGTATAGATGCAGATCATACTCATTATAAAATATTTCTAAATTATGACATACAACTATTTACAAATTAATTTGATTTTTCACTCTTCATCAATCTTTCTTATGCAACAGCCAGATTTCACTGAAAACAGCAAACCTGCTTACTCTACGAATTTCGAATGCAAGCATAAGTATATACCTCATCAACAAATAAACTATATTGTCTAGTTTAATCTAATATATTGGGAAATTAGCGAGATATAAATTTTTAATCAACCTCCATAAAATGATGGAGGATGACTGATTGATTAAGCAGATTTGCTGTAATGAGGCCAACTAGAAATGGGGTTTAATGCAAATATAAATAGACCACAACCAGAACGTTTTACTGTAAATTATGTTACAAAGAAGCTTATACAATATTAGTACTGTACACTCTTAAGCACCTCGTACTTGCATAGTCACGGTGACCATAACTCCCACAGCCATGCATTTTCCCACAAGAATAGTTTATGTATGATTAAACTATTAAACTTTATAAAAGTACTGTTTGTAAAAACTTTTGAGATGTTTATCACTTTGACTGCTATGGATAAAACAGACTTATTATATCAAATACACAATTAGTGAAAATAAACATAAATATTAATTGAAAATGTATTAATTACTTCATAAGACAGTTTTATTGTATGTATCAGTAATGCGTCCTATGTCCCATATTTAGATTCTCGTCATACCTAGTATGTACAAATAATATTTGTAAACTATACATAAATATTTAGTAAAATAATTGCGGAATTCATCAATAATTTCCAGGGCTTTAAACTAATCTTACAAACAATAGTGGTGAAAACTAAATCAATAACAACAAATAATTAAACTCACGGCAATCACAAGTACACGGGGCATAACACTACAACACTACAAACAATATAAGAAGTAAATAAACTGATCAAGCTCACTGTGCTTATCAAGCAAACACTTTCCACTTTCTGAGCCAACGAGAGTGTACGAGAGGAAACGAGTGAACGGAAGGGCCCTTGGGCAATAGATTTAGACGTACAGATTCGTAGAAATCTGGTGAGCAAAAGGAATTCATTTAGCATTTGCGCCAAGCGCGTGGGAGTGGCTGTCAGTGCAGTGACGTCACGGCGCAGTCCGGCGGGGCGGGAGGGGGTTACGGCGGCAACGCACCGCGAACCAAGAAATGGTATAGCCCTTGTTATAGGGCCCTGGGCGTGGCACTTTTGGGGGGGGGCGGCGCTTGGGGCTCAAGACGGGTCACGGGGCATAGTCCGTAGCGCTAATAAAATAAATTATTTGTAAATATATATAAACCCGACTGATTATGTACATTTTTTATATTAGTATTAAAAGTTTTTGAAGGCATTATTGGAAAGAAATTTGTGTATTCACTATGTTGCACCTTCCATTCTACTTAAACATTAAATTTACATATCGGGTAACACAACTTCCGCTCCCCTCTATTCCAAATTAATCGAGAGGTTGTTTAACCTCTTAACACTTTAACCTTTATGACAACTTTAGAGCATTCTGATTGGTATTGAGAGTGTGAAATAAAACTCGCAATACAATGCAAGCAAATTGCAATGTTAAAATGTTAAGTTACGTGATGCAACTAATTGCCTCTAATCTGCCCTCTTCAATTATTTTAAACTACTTCCTAGATGAGGAAAGATAGGTTTAGGAATAGGAGAGTATTGAATCAGGATTTCATATTTAATTGAAGTTACAATGATTCGAGTTTAATATTGCTATTATATGTAATAAGGGGGGAAATGTGATGCGCCCCCACCAGCGATGCGCGCACGTTTCAGTCTTATTGTCTTAGCTCAGTGCTAGGGGGGATAGGTTTTGGTTGATGGTGAGGGTGGCGGAGGCGGGGGCGGCAAGTTTGGTCTTTGCATGGGCGCTGAAAAACTGACGGCCAGCCCCTGAATTCAGTCGTGAATACAGACCTACGTGCTAATGTTACATGTTAGTCTCAAAACGAAAGAAGGTGGACAGGGCATAATATAACTGCAGCTGCAGGAATTTGTATATTCTCATCTTATCTCATCCTAGACTCAGATAAACACACGAGTCATTAATAGAACTTCCTCTAGCCTCGTTTAGTTTCGTGATTGGTTTACTACGGTGTTACAAAAATTCTACAAGCAAATCTGTCAGGTTTTCCGTTCATGCTTGGTATATTTTAACAAATATAAAATTAACCCTCTTCCTCTTGTAGATTAACATAATCAAAATAAATTGTTACCTTCTGAGGCACTGTTGCTCGTGTCTCTCGATGGCCGCGCGGTTGAACACTCTGCCGCAGATGTGACAGTGGACGGACGTCGGGCCCTCGAGCAACACACTGCGTTCGCTCCCCTCCTCTCTGTCACTCTCTATGTACTGCAGCTGTCAACACAGATCATACCATTGAACATCAGCACGGAAACTGTAAAACACTACAGAAGGATGACTATCATGTTATCGGCAGTTGTGTTTGGCATTGACCGCTAGTGGCGCTAGGCTGCTCAGAGGGTCTGCATTGTGGTACACCCGCTGCCTCCCCTCTCGGCAACCGACTTGTCCCCCACTCCACCTGCTGCCTCCCCTCTCGGCGACCCGACTTGTTCCCCACTCTACCTGCTGCCTCCCCTCTCGGCGACCGACTTGTCCCCCACTCTACCTGCTGCCTCCCCTCTCGGCGACCCGACTTGTTCCCCACTCTACCTGCTGCCTCCCCTCTCGGCGACCCGACTTGTTCCCCACTCCACCTGCTGCCTCCCCTCTCGGCGACCAACTTGTTCCCCACTCTACCTGCTGCCTCCCCTCTCGGCGACCGAGTTGTTCCCCACTCCACCTGCTGCCTCCCCTCTCGGCGACCGACTTGTTCCCCACTCCACCTGCTGCCTCCCCTCTCGGCGACCGACTTGTTCCCCACTCCACCTGCTGCCTCCCCTCTCGGCGACCGACTTGTTCCCCACTCCACCTGCTGCCTCCCCTCTCGGCGACCGACTTGTTCCCCACTCCACCTGCTGCCTCCCCTCTCGGCGACCACCTTGTTCCCCACTCCACCTGCTGCCTCCCCTCTCGGCGACCGACTTGTTCCCCACTCCACCTGCTGCCTCCCCTCTCGGCGACCGACTTGTTCCCCACTCCACCTGCTGCCTCCCCTCTCGGCGACCGACTTGTTCCCCACTCCACCCGCTGCCTCCCCTCTCGGCGACCGACTTGTCCCCCACTCCACCCGCTGCCTCCCCTCTCGGCGACCAACTTGTTCCCCACTCTACCTGCTGCCTCCCCTCTCGGCGACCGAGTTGTTCCCCACTCCACCTGCTGCCTCCCCTCTCGGCGACCGACTTGTTCCCCACTCCACCTGCTGCCTCCCCTCTCGGCGACCGACTTGTTCCCCACTCCACCTGCTGCCTCCCCTCTCGGCGACCGACTTGTTCCCCACTCCACTTGCTGCCTCCCCTCTCGGCGACCGACTTGTTCCCCACTCCACCTGCTGCCTCCCCTCTCGGCGACCACCTTGTTCCCCACTCCACCTGCTGCCTCCCCTCTCGGCGACCGACTTGTTCCCCACTCCACCTGCTGCCTCCCCTCTCGGCGACCGACTTGTTCCCCACTCCACCTGCTGCCTCCCCTCTCGGCGACCGACTTGTTCCCCACTCCACCCGCTGCCTCCCCTCTCGGCGACCGACTTGTCCCCCACTCCACCCGCTGCCTCCCCTCTCGGCGACCCGACTTGTTCCCCACTCTACCTGCTGCCTCCCCTCTCGGCGACCGACTTGTTCCCCACTCCACCCACTGCCTCCCCTCTTGGCGACCAACTTGTTCCTTACTCCACCCGCTGCCTACCCTCTCGGCGACCAACTTGTTCCTCACTCCACCCGCTGCCTCCCCTCTTGGCGACCGACTTGTCCCCCACTCCACCCGCTGCCTCCCCTCTCGGCGACCAACTTGTTCCCCAATCCACCTGCTGCCTTCCCTCTCGGCGACCGACTTGTCCCCCACTCCACCCGCTGCCTCCCCTCTCGGCGACCGACTTGTTCCCCACTCCACCTGCTGCCTCCCCTCTCGGCGACCGACTTGTTCCCCACTCCACCTGCTGCCTCCCCTCACGGCGACCAGCTTGTAGCGCTGCTGCCACGGGAGCGCAACCCTTCTCATATTCCAGACAGATATGACGGGCATGTTCTGTAGTGTTTCATAGTTTTCTGTGATATTAGCAAAGCACGGGGTGAACAGAATAAGCATAATAAAAAGGAGCTAGTGGTGGTGGTACCTGGCGCGCGTTGCAGCGCCCAAGAATAGTAGGCTTACATCATTGACAAATTTTCACTCATAATATTTATAGTACCTAGGGGACCGAGCTATGCTCGGGTAAGGTCAGTTTGTTTGTTTCGATGACTTGGAGTAATTTTTCACCATGTCCCCCTACTGATGAGCAGATTTGCTTACCTCATTTTCCTCTTTTCTGAATTTTTAAGGTCATTCACTTTCTTATTATAGTTCAATGTCCCTTTGATTTATTTTGGATATGCCTATACTCTATTACTCTACAAGTAATATCCATTCAATGGCGTAAGTCACTGCTCTCGGGATATTAACATTTGAATACTTAAACTACATGAGTATTACTTTGACAGTCCACTAATTGATTATAAACAGCTGCCATAATTCTTACCAGGTCCAGTTTTCCATAAGCCCAAGGTTAATTTGTTTCTCTTTTCATATTAGTTCTTTTACATTACAGCATTCGATTTTTCCTGGAGGTGAGACCTGTCTAGAACTTATTTTTATCCCAGAAATTAGTTAAGGGCTTGTTTACATTTACGTTATAAGTAGGGGGCATTAGTTCCTTCTGAACCAGCAAAGGCGCGGTGAGGAGCAAGTGAGGAGCCCCCCCCCGTGACGTCAGCCCCCCCGTGACGTCAGCCCCCCCCCGTGACGTCAGCCCCCCCCGACATTCCCCATAGCCAAGCTCGGACCCCCCCCCCGTCGCCAGCGGCACTCGTGATGACCTTGAACATGAGGAAAAACTTTCGAAAATTAATAACTGGCCTATTTATCCACCGATTCCCACGGGACTTTTTCCAGAGTGTAGGCCTATCCCCAAGGAAGCGAATGACGTAAGAACCCCATAGATCCACCATTAAACAAGGCCGCTATTAATTTATAACCGCGTTTTCCTTATGGGATCTCAGCTGTTTACCGACCGATTTTGACAAAACCTCACTACATGTCAGGCGGCGGCCTAAGTAATCCATCGCTTAAAGAAAATTGAAAATCCACCGTTAAACGGACCCGCTATTAATTTATAACCGCGTTTTCCTCATGGGATCTCAGCTGTTTACCGACCGATTTTGATGAAACTTCACCACATGTCAGGTGGCGGCCTAAGAAAACCATCGCTTAAAGAAAATTGAGAATCCACCGTTAAACGGGCCCGCTATTAATTTTTAAACGCGTTTTCCTCATGGGATCTCGGCTGTTTTGCTGACCAAACTCGATGTGACTTCGTTACACGTTGTATGCCGGCTTGACTAAGCCAAACTGCGAGCGGCTCCGCGGAGTCACGTGTCGAGGCGCGTGCTAGGGCCTACGTGACCGTCCGGGGCTGTTTACTCATCAGCGGTTCCGGGAACTGTTTACCGCTTACATTCCACTGCGAAGCTCCTCCGGAGGACGATGGAAAGTTCCACAGCGTCAACAACCGGTCTATTTAAGCGCTACTTTCCCAAGCTACTTCAGTATCTAGTGACAACTCGTCCTGTGAGGAGCTAGGTGTTTTCGCTGCGAGTATTTGTGTGACTGTGAGGAGCCTTGGCTTTGGATATCTTAAAATGTAAGTAACATGTAATATACTTTTTCATCAGCCAGTTTTCCGATGCCCTAAAACCTAATTAGTTAACATTAATATTTCATCTTTTACATATTCCAGTACACGGGGTCTTGTCGTTGTTTCCTTTCAGATGGAGATGAGTGGAATTGTAATGACTTTGGAACAGTCGTGTTTTATAACGATTAAAATTAATAAGCCGAACCTAAAAAGCAAAATAGATTCACTACCAACTTTTTATTTAAAAAAGTTTGAGCAAAATAAAAGTAGTTATTTTTTGTTTTTACTTTCCCAATCGAAATGTTGAGGGCAACTGCGCCTTTGTGACGGATGGAGAGTACAGATACCCGATGTTGCAGATGGCTGTTCATCTGTGTGAGGTTTGCGGGCGCAGTTTCGGGGTTGCAAGAAACCTGGCCCGCCACGTAGCATCTGCCCACAACGATCGCCATTACGATTGTCACGTCTGCGGCAGACGCTTCAGGCGAAGCGACAACTTGCGACGCCACCTTGCTGCAGTTCATCCTCCCACTCCTCACGACCAAGCACCAGGTACAGTTTTAGTTTAAATAAGAAGCCGCCAGTAGATTTATTAAGTATGCTGTTTCCTGGTGTCCTCAGCCATGACGTCACGGCGCGCCCGTGGACTTTGATAACTAATGACTTGTTTTTATGAGAGAGTAAACGGCCCTGACTGGGTAAACTGACAATTAAGACGAGAAAACAGACTCGAGAGGTAAACAAGAGGTTGCCAGCCCTCTGTATAGTTCCTCACCGCCACCTCCTCACCCTTGTATTTAACAGGCTTGGGTAACTGGCGATCGAGATGAGGAAACAGACTCTAGGGGAAAACAAGAGGTTGATAACTAATGACTTGTTTTTATGAGAGAGTAAACGGCCCTGACTGGATAAACCGGCAATTAAGACGAGAAAACAGACTCGAGAGGTAAACAAGAGGTTGCCAGCCCTCTGTATAGTTCTTCACCGCCACCTCCTCACCCTTGTATTTAACAGGCTTGAGTAACTGGCGATCCAGATGAGGAAACAGACTCTAGGACAAAACAAGAGGTTGCCAGCCTTCTGTATAGTTCCTCATCCTCATGTTTATAGGGTAACTAATAGGACTTGTTTTCCTGTTCGCAGGCCGTCCGTGCCCGTTGTGTGCTGTCGCCCTGGCAAGTCCCGAGGATCTGCGCCACCATATGGAAGCGGTCCACGGTGCGAGCCCGTCGGCTTCGACCTCCTCTTCCTCCACCGCAACGCCACCCGTCAGAGACCCACGGCCCGAGTGCGACGCGTGCGGGCGGCGATTCTCCCGCGAGGACCTGCTCCGGCGTCACGTGCAGCTGGTGCACGTCAACGAGGCCCGTTGCACCGAGTGCGGCGCCCTTTTCCGCAGGGCCGCTTATCTCCAGCGGCACATGGAGAGCGTCCACCGCGGTATGAGGTTCGCGTGCGCCTACTGCGACCGAGGCTTCACCCGGCGCTACAACCGGGACCAGCACGAGGCCCACAACTGCCCCGTCGTGAGGAACCTCGTTGTGGACGAGATGCCGCACCTGCCCACTCTGTCACCCGAGCCGCGTCCGGGACCCAGCCACGAGCCCCAGCCCCGCCCAGGACCCAGCTCCGAGCCTCGACCTGGACCCAGCCACGAGCCTCAGCCCGGACCCAGCACGGCACCCGACGGGATGGTGGGTGGTGGCGGCGGCGACGGACCGCCCACGTTCCGCACCATCCAACGGGGGTTCCGCGGACGGCTCCTGACCTTCGGCCTGTCCCGGCCCATGGAGGACTTCTTGACCGTGGAGGACGCGCTGGTGCTGCTGTTCGACCGCGTCCTGGAACTGCTGGCCGACGTCAGGACCCGACACCCGAACATCAAGGTCAACATGTTCCTGGAATGTGAATTCGCCAACGTCAACGGGGCCATCTGTCTGCGGGCCTTCAAGACGAAGAACGTGCCTCTCACCACCGCGTCCAACTTGGAGGACTTCCTGTCGGCGTCCTTCCACAAGCTGGAGGAAGAGAAGGAGCAGTGTCTGCTAGTGGGCAGCGGGTGGAGCTATCTCCGGATACGCGACCTGGAGATCCGCGTCAACCTCTACACCCCGTTGGGAGAACGCGGAGCTCGGTTCGTCCAGCTTCCCAGGACCATCTGCGACACGCACGCCGTTATCAACGTACAAAACGTCGATGACATGTGCTTCGCGTATGCCGTCCTGGCCAAGTTCGTCGCGCAACACCCGGAGAGGCCCACATCGTACACACCGGACGTCATGGCACGCTACGACTGGGTCGGCCTACGTTTCCCCGTGGCTGTGAAGGACATCAAAGTCTTCGAGAGGAGGAACCCCATCAGCGTCAACGTGTACGGGATCGAGCGCGCCATGGTGGGGAGACGCCCCGACGGATCGCCAAAGTTCCAGGACCGCGTGTTCCCGCTGAAGATCTGCAAGCGGGAGTTGGAGGATCACCGGGATCTGCTGTACGTGACCACCGGCGGGGACAGTCACTACGCCTACATCGCGAACGTCAGCAGGCTGGTGTGACCCCAGCTGACGTCCCACCACGGCACTATTCACGTGTGTAAGCGATGCTTCGCCTACTTTGACAACCAGCCCAACAAGCTGCAACTGTCCGGTGCCGAGCGTCTGGAGGAGCACATGCGATACTGCACCGCCAAGGCCCCCCTCCGCTTGGACATGTCCCAGAAGCAGCAGATCCGCTTCGCCCACCCCGAGTACACTCGGCGCGAGCGCTTTTGCGTTTACGCGGACTTTGAGTGTGCTCTGCAGCCCGTCGCTGTTGACCCGGTAGAAGCACCACCCGGCACGAGGCCCCTGCAAATGTACGTCCCGTACGCCTTCGCCTACCAGATCGTGGACTCGCTCGGCCTGGAGGAGTTTGAGCCCCGCGTCTACTTCGGGGCCGACGCGTCCAAGGTCTTCAAGGAGAGGCTCAAGATGGACGTGCTGGCGCTGTGGGAGTTCCTGTTCAGCACAAGAGCTCTGCACCCTTCTCTGACCCGGCAGGAGATGGATGAGTACCTGGTGGCGACCCACTGCTATCTCTGCGGGAAGGAGTTCACGGACCAGGACGTCAAGGTGCGGGACCACAACCACGCTCCGCCCTACGAGTTCCGAGGAGCCGCCCACCGCTCGTGCAACCTCAGGTACCGGGAGCAGTGACACATCAACTGCTACTTCCACAACCTGTCCAACTACGACGCTCACTTCGTAGTGCGGGAGCTGGCAATCGATCCCGGTGATGTGGACGTGCTGGCGCACACCGAAGAGCGCTACATCGCCTTTACCAAGCGGTTTCACTTTGGTCAGCCCGGGGACAACCAACGACAGAGCAGTTTCGCGGTGCGGTTCCTCGACACGTACAGGTTCTTGTCCATGAGCCTGGCCAACCTGGCGGCGGGACTCCCCACGGACAGGATGCGCGAGACGAGGAAGCGCTTCCCCGACGACCGGCTGTTCGACCTGGTGCGCAGGAAGGGCGTGTTCCCCTATGACTTCGTGACGTCCTACGACACGCTGTACAGGACCAGGGAGCTGCCGCCCAAGGAGGCGTTCAGGAACTCCATGACCCTGGAGGACATCAAGGACGAGGAGTATGAGCACGCCCTCAACGTGTGGCGAGCCTTTGAGTGTCACAACCTCAAGGACTACGCCGACAAGTACCTGCGGTGCGACATCGCCCTGCTCACCGATGTCTTTGAGCAGTTCCGCGAAACCTCGCTGGACGAGTACGGGCTGGACCCCGCCCACTACTACACCCTGCCATCCTACGCCTGGGACGTGATGCTCAAGACCTGCGACGTGGAGCTGGACACGCTGTGCAGGATTTCGACATGTACCTGTTCGTGGAGCAAGGGATCCGGGGAGGGATCTCACAGGCCATCACCCGCTACGCCAAGGCCAACCACGACAGGTGCCCGGACTACCGTCCGGACGAGCCCAAGCGCTTTCTCCTGTACCTGGACGCCAACAACCTCTACGGCTGGGCCATGTCCCAGCGCCTGCCGACCGGAGACTTCCAGTGGCTCAGCCGTGAGGAAATCCGGGCGTTGGACGTCAAGGCGCTGGACGCGGAGGCCGATCGAGGCTACATCTTAGAGGTGGACCTCCACTACCCCGCGCGCCTACACGACCTGCACAAGGACCTTCCCTACTGCTGCGAGACGAAGCGTCCGCCAACAGGGAAGTTCCCCAAACTGTTGACGACCCTGGACGACAAGACGCACTACATCTGTCACTACAGGGTCTTGCAGCAGGCGCTGCAAAACGGATTAGAGCTGGTCGCGGTGTATCGGGCGATCTCGTTTCACCAGTCGCGGTGGTTGAAACCGTACATCCTGATGAACACGGAGCTGCGGAAGAAGGCCAAAACGAAGTTTGAACAGGACTTCTTCAAGTTCATGAACAACGCGGTCTTCGGCAAGACCATCGAGAATGTACGGAAGCGCCTCAACGTGAAGCTGGTGTGCACCCCGGAGAAGTTTTCCAAGTACGTCGCCAGATCCAACTTCCTGGACCGGACGTACTACACGGAGAACGTGGCCCTGGCGCATCTGTCCAAAGTCAACATCGTGTTGGACAAGCCCGTCTACGTAGGCATGTCAGTCCTGGAGCTGAGCAAGTGGCTCATGTACGAGTTCCTGCGCAAGATGAAGGAGCGCTACGGTGACCGCCTCACCGTGGACTACATGGACACGGACAGCTTCGTCTTTGACATCGTGTCCCAGGACGTCTACGCCGAGATGAAGGAACACCTGGACGACTTTGACACCAGCGGCTATCCGAGGTCTCACCCCTGCTACAGCCCCGTCAACGCCAAGGTCATCGGAAAGTTTAAGGACGAGTGCAACGGCCTGTCCTTATACGAGTACCTTGGCCTGCGGTCCAAGCTGTACTTCATGGACATCGAGGACGCGGCGACAGGCGGCAGCAAGGCTCTCAAGCGAGCCAAGGGGGTGGCGAAGGGCGTTGTCAAGAACGTCCTCACCCCCGACGACTACAGAGAGTGCTTGTTTAACGGGGTCCAGAAGCACACCACCAACGTCCGGTTCCAGTCCCACTTGCACCGGGTGTACACCGTGGAAGTGGACAAGCTGAGCCTCAGTCCAGCCGACGACAAGCGGTGCGTCCTCCCCGACGGCATCCACACTCTGCCGTGGGGACACAAGGACGTCCCGCCGCTACCGCCAGCCAGGAGGAGAGGAGAACATCCGCAGCGGATGGAAGTGGACGGCGAGGAGGAGAAGGGACAGCGCCAGGACGAAGAAGAGGACGAAGAGGAATTCCCGGTCTAGTTATATTATTAATTTTAAGAAAAATTGTAAATAGTATTTGTAAGAAAATATAATAGCTTTATGTACAGCATGAACCCGAGTTGTTTATTTCCTCCCTTTGCTCACTCAAAAGTCACAAGCCGTTAGGCTCGGAAAGGCGTTATGGGCCGTTTGGCCCGAGCCGTGCAGCTTAAAAAGCCCCCGCCAACCGGGAGCGGTTGGCGGCGCGTGTTGGGGACGACCCTGAAGGAGTTGCCCAGGAAGGAATTACTCAGCGGTCTGCTGATGTCCGAGGGGCCACCCTCGAATTGCTCAGCGGCTTGCTGATGTCCGAGGGGTCTCGTGGCGCGCCCTCTTTGGCGGCCTTCACTGCCGCTTGGCGGGGGCTCAGCCAGTGACACGCGCCGCTGGTATATAAACCTGAGGTCCAGCCCCGCTGCCTCAGTTTTGCTAATTTTTTTAAATTTAGTAAGGAGAAAGGAGAAATGAAAACACAAGCTTTATCATTATGAGGCATGTATTGTACAGTAATAAGGTTACATACACATACTACAAAAAACCTTACAAACTAGTTTTAAGCGAATATGGAGTGGAAGAGCCTGCGGACCAGAGCGTCGTTGGCGGTGGGAGCGGCAGGGTCGAAGAGCTGGACGTAGTCGTTGAGTGATGTGCGGAGAACAACTCGGCAGTACAGGTAAGTGAGGCAGTAGTAACCGCAAACAGAAGTATCGTAGCCCTGGAGTCGATACCTGTTGTAGACGTAGTGGCGGTGATGAAGATTGTGTCTCAGGAACCTTTGAAAGTCGGCCTGGTATGGTGGCCTTCCGTAGCTGTCCAGGTACTCGAGTCTGTCCTCTTCCGAGCAGTAAAACGCCACCCAGTGTTCGCCTCCCTCGGTGTGTGCTACCGTGTTGGACACGATGGCGGTGAGAGGCTTGACCGGCACGTCCGGTAGTTGGTCAGAGGCGTAGACCGCAACGTTCCTCAGTCCGGGGATCCTCACCAGGCATTCTCTGATCTGGACGGTATTCATCGTGGGCGGAAGCAGCACAGGCAGCTTGAGACGGACGGGTCCGACCTGTCGTTAGCCACGAGCCAGTCCCGCAATACTATGCAGTTATGAAGGGCGCAACGGTTGTGGGAGCTCTTATGGTGACAACAGCGTAAGGTCTGGTAGGCGGGCGGACCGTTGAGCGACCCGCAGCCCAGATCCTCCATGTCCTGAGTGGTGGTGGCGGCGGGCTCGGTTATGAGGTGGCGTTGTATAAAGTCCCTCTTCTGCGATCCTTTGACGTAGACCAAGGGGCGGTGGATGAGGCAGGAGCGCAGCTTGTCCAGCAGGGCGATGTACGCGATGTCTCCCTGGTCCCACTCCAAGCCGTGGCAGTGGCGCGTAAGCCAGACGCTCTCGCGCTGTTTCTTGGGAGTTAGGAGGTCCTTACTGAAGGGTGGGCGGGCGATGTGATGTAGGATAGCCGGTAGCCGGTAGTCACGTGTAGCCGGTGCAGCGTGCCGGTAGTCACGTCCACCACGCAAACCTCTTTCAGTAGAAAGTCATTATCACTGTCTTTAAAACACTGCATATCCATCACCACGCTTCCGTGATGACAGCGCGCTGGCGGTGGCTCGTTGTAGATTGGTGGCGGCACGTCCATCCCGTACGGCTGACAGAACTCGACTGAGTGTGCTGCTGTCGGACAACCTTGGACTAGCGCGCATGCGCACCATCACCTAACGGTCCGCACGGTGGCCTTGAGCGCGCGGCAACTCGTGTTCCCGCCAAAGTTCACCATCACCTAACGGTCCTCACGGTGGCCTTGAGCGCAGCAACTCCTTTACCCACCAAAGTCGACAGTCACGTTGCGATGACGGTCCACCTCCACGACGTTGTCCAACTCGGCGTACACTATGCAGTTGAACGCCTCCGCCAAGGCTTCGGAGAACCCAATCTCTATACGCAGGTTACCGTTGCGCACCAGGTTCCAGTGGCTGGATTGAGAGGCCGCCATATCGGGTGTCAGATCAAACGCCATCAGGCAGTATCCGTAGGGGTATTCGTTGCGACTGACTTCGTTACCACAGTCTGAGAAATTGATGCCGGTGCCGGTGTACAGCGTGTGGTAAGCGAGCACGCACAACTCATGACCGAACGTGTAATCTGGTTGAAGCGGCTTACATGGCACTTGCTCACCGTCTATGTACAGCGCGAAGAAATTCACGTGGCTGTGGGTGAAGTTGAACGGGTTCTTCTTGTAGTCCCCATTGAATGCCTGATTGCTGACCAGACCAACTATAACGCGTTTCGGCAGTTGACCCAGAAACACACTGTCCAGAGTCTTGCTGCTGATACCGGAAGGTAGCGTGAAGGATTTCACTTCCACGCGCGTAATGGGATATTTGGCTGTGCCCGACTCCAGCGTCCTGCTGTGAGCCAACAGCACGCTTGGGTTGATCTTACAGCGGCGCATAAACAGGTTGACTTCGGCGATGTCCACTTTGTAGTCTGTCACGGTTTTGGACATGATGGAGAATGAGTTCTTTGACCTGATCAGGCGAAAGCGCATCTCCACGCCGTTTAACATGAACTTCTCCTGGTTGCACAGGTCAACGTGCAGATGTCCGACCATGTCCGCGTACCGGCTGCCCTTGACAAACTCCCTCCGGTTCCTGAGCCCGGCATTATCCTCCTCAGTATTGTCCATGTACCCGACATAGTCCTCGTAGAACAACTCCGCGGTGAGGTAAGATGTCTTGGCATCACCGCCATAGGACAACAGGTTCTCCAGGTAGGCGCGATAGGCGTATGTGTTGTTCTGAGGAGACACCAGTTTGTTGTTCAGATACAGGTCCACTTGACTGAACAGCGAGTGCAACCAGTTGTTAATCGGGCCCACCTCTTTTATCGTTGTTTCGCCCGTTACAGCGCCTCCATTCGCCGTTCTAAAGGTGGCCTTCACATGCAGTAGCGTCTGTGACAGATCCGTGTACTCGTCCCCATGACCCGGAACTATGAACTCCACAAGCGAGTCGTCTGTCAGGGAGGAGATGGGCTTGTACTGCACCCATTTACCACTCTCTATACTGGTCTGCGTGGGTGGTAGCGAGAACAGGTCCAACTCGGTCTTGACACACTCGCACGACTTCTGATGTAGAAACGCCATTATCCAAAAATGTCCCTCACGGTACTTCTGCTCTTCTTACGTCGCACAACGGTCTTGCTTCTCCTCTTCTTAGCGACACGTTTTGCGGGCTTCCTCTTGGGCGCAGCGCTCTTCTTCCTCGCTCCGAGGAGTTTCGCCAGAGACTGAGGAGTGACCTGCTGTACACGCCTCCTCTTATAGGTGCCACCACCGCTCAGCACGCGATCCAGTTTTTCATCAGCCCTGCGTTTCAGCGACCCGGTAAACTCTCTGAGCCGGGTGTTGGCCGCGACTCGGGGGTCGGCTGTGCCCGCTGCCACGTCGCCCAAGAAGCCCACACCGGACCTCAGCGCCTCCTTGCCCAGCGCCGATGCGCCAGATCTGATCAACGGGACTACTGTACGCATCAGCCCGCCTAGGAAACTGCCGATGCCGTGACCGCGTTGGAAAGTGGCTCCTCTGAATACCGTGGACACTCCGTGCCCAGACTGCTGTTGGCGGTAGTACGCCAGATAGGGGTCGTTCGGGTTCATTGCTGCTGCTGCTCTCTGCGCAGGTGAAGCTTCATGCACGTAGTCCCGAAGTGGAATGGCAGGTGGCGCCCGACGCTGTCCCTTAAATCGATTTCCACACTATCGAAGGAGCTCTTCATCAGCGGCACGTAGTGAGGGTCGGTGAAGTGCACGGTGATACTCGCGCCGTAGATGTAGTTTTTTGCATCGATGTTCACAATCTTTAACAAGGGCGCTACAGTGTCACCTACTAGTTGAGGTTCCACCAGGTCACAATACACGTACATGTGCGAAGGGATCCCGGCCAGTAAGTTGGGCGGTCTTATAGCTTTTCTATGTTTGATCAAATCTACATTGTGCACATCGTGTCCCAACTGTAACGCTAGGGTGGGGCTAAATTCCAGTTGCACCACAGTCTGGTCTATCGAGATCAATTCCACCTTCCCAATCTCTTTGTCGTACTCAAACTGGCATTGGTATAAGTCCAATTTTGGAATGGCGTTGATGGCGTTGACCAGTTCATCGATGTCTTTATAGTTTCCAGCTTCCACCTTTACAGCGGTCAGTTCAGGCTTGTCGGTGTCATCCTTAGTGTAGAGATATACGCGAGCGTCCTCCCCCACTGTGACAAACGAGCATGGGTAATGAACCTCGACTAAAGCGACTTCCCATTCACCATTGCCACCCAATCGCACGACTGACGGTAGATGGGTGATGTAGTTAGCCACGGTGTTGTTCGGATAATAGTCCATTGAGCTGTTGCTGGGCAACGTCAGGTACAGCTGTCTGCGCTTTGTCGTCATAGCAGCTGTTGCACTTCAGATGCGGGTACCCACGAGTTGAAGTCCTCTCCGTAACCGACCCACTTGACCAAGTAGCGCTTACTGCGGCCTCGCCCTTCGGTGTCCAGTATTTTATCTATTTGGTACAGGCGGTCCGGGGCGACCGTTACCTTTTGCATCTCATGCTCGTAGAAGCGCCCTTCCAGCGGCGTCCCGTTCAGGTCGCGCAGCACGTACAATGGCAGAGGATGCGACCCGTATACGTGGTCCACCACAAACAGCTCCTTACTCCAGTTGGTCTCATAACCTTTGGCGAACGTGCCCTTCTCCTTGGCTATGCGCACCGTGTCGCCCGGCTCAAACCTGGGCTTGCGTCGCCGGATCGCCTTTCCATACATGTGACGCCACACCTTGTACACCGTTTTTCCATCGCCGCTGTCCGCGTCCACGGGTCGCAGACCACCACCCAGGCTCCTGTGCGGACTGCAGTTGTAGGCGTCCACAAGCCTATCCAACACGTCGACGTATCGACACGTGTTCTTGTAGGTCAGGTAGCGCCACATGCGGGTCTTGAGCGTGCGGTTGACTCGCTCCACCACCGCCGCCTTCACATCAGGGTTCTGCGTGGTGACGTACGTGACACCGTGACTCTTGAACACTCGCTTGGTCGCGGTCCCGGTGAACTCCGTCCCCTTGTCGGTCTGTAGGCAGTGAGGAGTCGCCTCAGCGAATATTCCCTCGAACGCAGCAGCCACCTCGGGCCCGCTTTTCCTCTTCAGTGGTACCGCGAACAGCCGCTTGCTGAACACGTCTATCACAGTCAGCAGGTAGTTGACTCCGTCGTTGTACCGGCTCAGGCCGCGCATGTCGTTCAGGTCCGCCTGCCACAGCTCCCGGGGCCCGAACACGACGTAGCGGTTGCGAGGAAACCGCTTGCGCGCCGGCTTGTGCAGCGTGTAGGTGTCCTGGGCGCGCAGCCAGTCGCCTACCCGACGTTTCGGCAGGCGCGCGGCTCTGGCCAGGGCGGCCACCCCGCCGAGGGAACCGGGCTGGCTCGGGTCGTAGTACAACTTCTCCATTACGGTGAGAACGGCTCCCAGTTGTCCAATGACGATTCCCGATCGGGTTCCTCGGTTATTATCCTGCTCCTGGCCGCTGGAGGTCGCGGTCTCAGGCGGTCCAGTATCGGTGTACCTCGGTGAGAGAGGTGTCGACGAGGCTGTTGTGTCTCTCCAGGGGCTCGATGCCGAGTCCAGCCCCACGCCTAAGTAACGCAACGCCGTGGGATTGCTCACGTATTCTTTGGGCACGTTCATGTCCTTCAAGGCGGTCATCACTTGATGCCAGCCGGTAGGCAATCGATCCGCCCTTCGCGCTCTCACTATGCTGTGCGCGATGTCTACTATATTGGAATCGGGGATCTTCACCTAGTCCACGTACACCGCCCCACTGGCGTCCCAGGTGATGGGGCTGCTTTGCCGGGTCATGAATCGCAACAAGTTGCGCGCCACCGGCCTGTAGATTTTTGAGAACGATTCCACAATGTCCTCCTCCGCCGAGGCGCTAGACTCGCGCTTCATCTGACTCGGACCTCCCGCCGCTTCCTCCTCCTCCCTCTCCTCACCCTCGATGATTGACAGACGAGGGTTGACGTTTAGCCGCAGAAAAGTGCAGGAACCGCTGTAACACCTGCTGATATTGTTTCCATTTCTCCGTATCGTCCAGCCGCTTGTCGCTCAATATGCGATGCATCTCAGCGTCCAGGCTGGCTGGCTTATTGGCGCTACCTGCTCCTCCTCTTGTTCCTGGTCCCGGTCCTGGTCCCGGTCCTTCTCGCAATCTCTCGATGAGCTCCTGCGGTACAACCACCATTTTCCTAGCGTACTCCATGTCCGATTAGCTTCTGCGCTAGAACGGGCAGAACAGCGTTCAACAGCAGAGGTAGGAGGATCCCTCCGCCCCGTTGGACGAGGTAGTGTCGCTTCTTGGCCCAACCCTCGCCGCGTTTCACCAGCCGTCTGAGCGCCTGTTTGTGTTTGCTCAATTTGCGTTTGAGGCAGGGAGAAAGCGGTACGTTTCCGCGTAGCACGTTATACGCGCACTCGCACAATGACTTGATGCGACTCTTGTCGCACGCTTTTAACAGGGCCTTGCGTTCTTTGGGCGTAGCGTGTATTAGGGCCCTCAGCAGCGCTGCGTCTTTCTTCACGCGGTGTGACATGATGAGTGACACTGGCGTGCGCTCGGCCTATTTATCACTTCTTCTTGGGCAGGTACACGTAGTTAACTGGGTCGTCTGGGAAAACGGCCGAACGTACGCGCATCTCCTCGGGTGTAGACTGTTTCAAGTCTATCAGCAGGTAGGCGTGCGGATCACGCGTGGCGTCCGCGTAAGCCTCCTCCACAAATTTGGGGTTCTCTGGGTATACTTGGCGAGCCAAGTGTTTGATCTGAGCGCAGTACCTGGGATTCTTAAAACACACTATGTAATGAGCGTTCAGTGATATGTCGCGCTGACCCCTGCCTTGGTGAAACAGGTTTTGCGTGATGAAGAACACGCTCATGTTGCGGTGGTGCGAGCCCTTGGTGAACAGGTCCGCCACGCCGGGACCAGCCTCGCGCATCATGTCATCGACGATGACCAGGGCGGGCTCGCTACCGTCGTAGTCGTCCAGGTCTGGCAGGCCGGCTACGTAGCGCACGGCTCTTACCACCGCCACCACTACTGCCATAGTGCCAAGTGATACGGGCGAACCGCGTATCGCACATGTGGTTGGCGTGCTCTATGAAGCGAGCCACGAAGTGCGACTTGCCGCTGCCCGATGGCCCGGCCACGATGGCGGTGAACGGGTGTTTCCACCTCAAGTCCATGGCGTCTACTGACTGCCATGCACCGCCACCTCGGCTCTTAAAACTAAATTCTTTTCTTGCTTTTTTTATTTAATTTCTTTTTTTAATTTTTTTTAATATTGAAGGGAAATAAGGGAATAAGGAATACCATTTATTTATACAAATTCGAGGAGAGAACTTTTACTGCCTGGAGAGCTGCTCCTCTTCACAAGGCTCATCCTTGGCCTCACGCCAACGTTATACTGCGTGATGGTGTTATCGTCCAGGACTGCAAGGTACCGCCGAGGCATGTAAATGCGAATCGGATCATCGCCGACAAGACCCTCCAAGATGGCCATCACCGCCTCGCCGTACGGTGTGTCCACTCGCTCAAACGAGCGAATGGGATACACCACGTTCTCCTGTAGGTCTACGATGCGAGTGTAACCCGCGACCTTGCAGCTGTTGAGGGCTGTCCTGAGGTCCATCTTGTGGTCCGTGTTGAGCATGGCGCAGCGGCTGGATGCAGAATGACCGGCTCTCGCCGCCGAGTCGCCTTTTATTAGCGGTGTCTACGTGCCGACTCGCGCGTATCAACAACATGTTGACATAGTTACTCGCTCAATTCCAGGAAGGGTGATGTAATGGAAAGCTTTACTGCGTAAACAAGTGGATTGTTCTAGAAGCGTCTCGGTTATCAACTGCTTAGTGGAAGTTTCCACGCTCAATTCCAGGAAGAGTGACGTAATGGAAAGCTTTACTGCGTAAACAAGTGGATTGTTCTAGAAGCATCTCGGTTGCTTAGTGGAAGTTTCCACGCTCTCTCGTTTACTGGACAGCGCGCCTGGAGTGTGCGCTCCTCTTGGTTTTCCCTGAGATGACGCAATCGGTCTTTCGCCAGGTGGGTAGAGGAGTAACGGTCCTAGTGATCCCGTCGTATCGTGACTCTCCCGTCTCGCTATTTGCCAACCATAAGTTTTGCAATCTGGATAGCAGGTCCTCTAGACATTTGCAGATTTCATCGTTTCGCTCCTCGTCCAAGTACAAGCCGCAACTGAATGTGGGGCGACCTCCTTTGAACACGTTCATCTTCAACAGTACGTTACCGCTGTTGGTAGGGTTCTTCAAGGTGTACTGATATCCGCCAGCGGACCAGCACAGTGTCGGAGAATCGATAGGCACTTCCTTCCTCTTTACAGTCCACCCATCGAGCTTTTTCTTCTTTGACGCACATCCCTGCTGTACTGGTGGTGCGTTGGCGTTCTCATCGTTCATTGCGTTCAGCTCCTCTAGGAAGGAGCGGATCGTTTGGTCCACTTCAGCTGCACTGACTCCGTTTCCGTTCATGGTGACGTCTCGAACAACACTGAGGTCGCGCGCGCGGCTCTGCCTCGGTTTTATAGCCGAGTCGCGCGCTCCAGAGGACCTTCTAGAAGCTTCCGGAAACGTGAAGCTCCTCACCTGCATGCTGATTCCGGTGGGCCCTCACTCCACCCTTGCTAGTTTTATTGGGGTGGGATGGGAATAGGGTTATGGGTTGGGGTAGGACAGAGGGTTATGTGACAGGACAGAGGGTCTTGGGTCTTTAGGTTGGGGTAACAGTAACCAGTTTGGGGTTTAACCGGTTACTGTCCAGGCCTTCTATAGTTTTCCTGGACGTCCAACACCGCCATGCCACCTTGGTTCAGAGTTAACTGCAGCACTTGCAGAACCTCGTCCCACTGCGCCGGGTCCCCCGGGTCGTAACGACGGGAGGACATCACGGGACTGGCTGGACTCCACCGCCCCGGCCTGAGGAAGACGTGGCCGCCTCTCCTCATCGCCTCCTCGACCCGAGTCCTTGTGGGAGTAAGGTACTCCGGTCCAAGCAGGAGGTACCGGCTGATGTTGGGAACGTTGACAAAGACTTCCACAGTAAGGGCGTCCATTATGGAAGCAGCTCTGGTCAAGACTGACTCGAACACCGCTTTCACCCGCTGTCGCCCTCCGGAGGAGCTTCGCAGTGGAATGTAAGCGGTAAACAGTTCCGGGAACCGCTGATGAGTAAACAGCCCCGGACGGTCACGTAGGCCCTAGCACGCGCCTCGACACGTGACTCCGCGGAGCCGCTCGCAGTTTGGCTTAGTCAAGCCGGCATACAACGTGTAACGAAGTCACATCGAGTTTGGTCAGCTAACAGCCGAGATCCCATGAGGAAAACGCGTTTAAAAATTAATAGTGGGCCCGTTTAACGGTGGATTCTCAATTTTCTTTAAGCAATGGTTTTCTTAGGCCGCCACCTGACATGTGGTGAAGTTTCATCAAAATCGGTCGGTAAACAGCTGAGATCCCATGAGGAAAACGCGGTTATAAATTAATAGCGGGTCCGTTTAACGGTGGATTTTCAATTTTCTTTAAGCGATGGATTACTTAGGTCGCCGCCTGACATGTGGTGAGGTTTCGTCAAAATCGGTCGGTAAACAGCTGAGATCCCATAAGGAAAACGCGGTTATAAATTAATAGCGGCCTTGTTTAATGGTGGATCTATGGGGTTCTTACGTCATTCGCTTCCTTGGGGATAGGCCTACACTCAGGAAAAAGTCCCGTGGGAATCGGTGGATAAATAGGCTAGTTATTAATTTTCGAAAGTTTTTTCCTCATGTTCAAGGTCATCACAAAAAGTGCCGCTGGCGACGGGGGGGGTCCGAGCTTGGCTATGGGGAATGTCGGGGGGGGGCTGACGTCACGGGGGGGCTGACGTCACGGGGGGGGCTGACGTCTTTGCTGGTTCAGAAGGAACTAATGCCCCCTACTGTTATATAACAGATATTTTCATGTTTTATAGTTGTAGAACTATGTTTTGTGTTTTGGTTTTTGTTTTACCTAATCTGTCAAATAACAATAAACGTTTACGCTCGCCCACGTAATAAAACACAGATTGGGTTGTTTTTTAGTCGTTTTAGCGAATTTCCCCTATAGGGAAGAAGCTATTACCGTAGGTGGCATGGTAAGACTTAAGCCCTAGAACATGACCATTTTTGTTTTGAGGTCCCCAGATGCCAAAAACACTATTCGTTACTTTCAAATTTATATGTATATATATGTGTGTGTGTGTGTGTGTGTGTGTGTCCGTGGGTTCGATAACTCTCGTAAAAATGGTCCGTGGCCATTTTCCGTGGCCCCCAGATGCCAAAAACATCATTCGTTCAAAGCATCATTCATATAAATATATATATGACCAATTATATATATATATATAGAGAGAGAGAGAGAGAGATTTTTTTATCTACAAAAACAGCTCATATATATATATATATATATATATATATATGAGCTGTTTTTGTAGATAAAAAAAATCTAATTTTATATCAAGTTCTGAAGATGGTGTAAACCGAAATATAAACTGTTTTTGTAGATAATTTTGGTTTTATGTGATTTTATATATATATATATATATATATATATATATATATAATAATCAAATGAAACATTTTTCAACTGAGTACCCTTAAGGAATTTATTTATTTTTATTTTTATTTTTAAGACTACATGTTTCGGGACATAAGCCCATCATCATGGTCAACAAATACCTAACCTAGTTTTATGATATTAAAAATATTACAAAAACAGACATATGAGGAAATTACTTAGCAGATGTTTTACTTTGATGACAAAGTTTTTTATCTATCTATTCTCATTTTCCTTAGCTTTTCAAATATTGGATTACTTGTATTAATTTGAGTATTTAGTAATTCCTGAGGCATTTCTTTGTGAGCGACAAAGATATTCAATTCTTCTGCTGAGTTCATTTTCTCACCTTTGGACATATAGTTTATTATCTTTAAATTCTCGTCTATGCTCTTATAACTATGGTTTGTTGTCAGGAGATGTTCAGCAAAATTGGATTTCATTGAGGTTTTGTTATTGCTTCTTAGTGCTTGTATATGTTCCTTAAACCTTGACTGAAATGATCTACCTGTCTGTCCAATGTAAAATTTGTTACAATCTGAGCATTGAATTTTGTAAAGTCCGGATTGAGTATAATCATTCTTTCTTCTGGAATCATTTTGAGAGTATTTGTCAATCATTTTAAATGTGTTGTTTCGGGTGGTATAGCTTAAAGTTAAGTCGGTTCTTTCAAACGTCCTGCGAATAGCTTTGTTAATCTTAGTATTGTATGGAACCTTTACAAAACGTTTCTGATGGTTTTCGTTTGATGTGTTGATGTTTTTAGCTTTTTTCTTTTTGATATTCCTAATCATTTTATCAACAATTTTATGTTTGTAACCGTTCTTTTGTGCTAGGTATTTAATCACATTTCTTTCTTTATTATATTCATTCTTATTAAGAGGCACATTTAATAATCGATTCACCATTGAGCGTAATCCAGCCATTTTATACTTCCACGGGTGATTTGACGCTGAAGGAATTAATAGGTCTGTTTGAGTGGCTTTCCTATAATATATTAAAGTTGTGGTGATTATTTTGATTAGAAATTGTCAGATCTAAGAAATTTATACTATCTTTTTGAACCTCTTTTGTGAATAGGATTCTTTGTGATAGTGTATTAAGGAAAGTCAAAAGTTCGTGACCTTCAGTTTCGTTACCTTGAAATAGACAAAGTACATCATCGACGTATCTATACCAATATATAATCTTGTTCATTGAAGGGTTTGATTCGTTTAATATTTTATTGGTTTCCAGATGATGTATGTAGATATCAGAAAGTAGTCCTGAGAGGATTGGCAATGGGATCACCTCTCTCAGGACTACTTTCTGATATCTACATACATCATCTGGAAACCAATAAAATATTAAACGAATCAAACCCTTCAATGAACAAGATTATATAAAATGGCTGGATTACGCTCAATGGTGAATCGATTATTAAATGTGCCTCTTAATAAGAATGAATATAATAAAGAAAGAAATGTGATTAAATACCTAGCACAAAAGAACGGTTACAAACATAAAATTGTTGATAAAATGATTAGGAATATCAAAAAGAAAAAAGCTAAAAACATCAACACATCAAACGAAAACCATCAGAAACGTTTTATAAAGGTTCCATACAATACTAAGATTAACAAAGCTATTCGCAGGACGTTTGAAAGAACCGACTTAACTTTAAGCTATACCACCCGAAACAACACATTTAAAATGATTGACAAATACTCTCAAAATGATTCCAGAAGAAAGAATGATTATACTCAATCCGGACTTTACAAAATTCAATGCTCAGATTGTAACAAATTTTACATTGGACAGACAGGTAGATCATTTCAGTCAAGGTTTAAGGAACATATACAAGCACTAAGAAGCAATAACAAAACCTCAATGAAATCCAATTTTGCTGAACATCTCCTGACAACAAACCATAGTTATAAGAGCATAGACGAGAATTTAAAGATAATAAACTATATGTCCAAAGGTGAGAAAATGAACTCAGCAGAAGAATTGAATATCTTTGTCGCTCACAAAGAAATGCCTCAGGAATTACTAAATACTCAAATTAATACAAGTAATCCAATATTTGAAAAGCTAAGGAAAATGAGAATAGATAGATAAAAAACTTTGTCATCAAAGTGAAACATCTGCTAAGTAATTTCCTCATATGTCTGTTTTTGTAATATTTTTAATATCATAAAACTAGGTTAGGTATTTGTTGACCATGATGATGGGCTTATGTCCCGAAACATGTAGTCTTAAAAATAAAAATAAAAATAAATAAATTCCTTAAGGGTACTCAGTTGAAAAATGTTTCATTTGATTATTATAATATTAGTAGCCCTAACAAATGAATGCAATATAAATATATATATATATATAGAGAGAGAGAGAGAGAGAGAGAGAGAGAGAGAGAGAGAGAGAGAGAGAGAGAGAGAGAGAGAGAGAGAGAGAGAGAGAGAGAGAGAGAGAGAGAGAGAGAGAGAGAGAGAGAGAGAGAGAGAGAGAGAGAGAGAGAGAGAGAGAGAGAGAGAGAGAGAGAGAGAGAGAGAGAGAGAGAGAGAGAGAGAGAGAGAGAGAGAGAGAGAGAGAGAGAGAGAGAGAGAGAGAGAGAGAGAGAGAGAGAGAGAGAGAGAGAGAGAGAGAGAGAGAGAGAGAGAGAGAGAGAGAGAGAGAGAGATGAAAAATAAGTAACATGAGTACCCTGGAGTACATGTTACTTATTTTTTATCTATCATATAGTAGCCCTTCTATGTGAATCTAATTTTATATATATATATATATATGTCCGTAGGCACGACAACTTTCGTAAAAATGGTCCGATCTTGATGAAATTTGGAATAAATGTGTAAGGCAGCATTTATTTTGTGTGGTCCCCAGGGCAGCAAACCTTCGTACTCAGCAGCTATAATGTTATTTTAACGGAGAATGATAAACATGTGATATCTTGCTTGTTTATGAACATAAATAGGTTAATCTTGGTATGTTGCTTCATCTGGTGGTGATCCATTGTATTTTCATAATACCCCCGTAGCAGCAAACCTGCGTACTCAGCGAATTTCTAATGCATATATATTTATCTTAATACCACATAAAGCTACATACCAAGTTTCATCAATATACATTCATAAATAAACGATTTATGACATTTTAATTATTCTCCATAAGAATAACATGGCGGCTGAGTATGCAGGTTTGCTGAAGCAAGGAACACAAAAAATGGGGTTTTATGCTAATATCAATATAACTCAACTAGGTGAAGTCACATACCAAATTTCATTAATTTATTTTCATAATTAAGGGAGATAACACGTTACTCATTCTCCATAAGAATAACATGGGGCTGAAAACGCAGGTTTGCTGCTACGGGAGCCTTTGGCAAAAAATTGTTTTTGAGCAAATATCAATGGCCCACAACCAGATGAAGCCATATACCACGTTTCGTCAGTATATGTTCATAAATAAGCGAGATATAAAATTTTTATTTTCCTCCATAAGAATAACATTTGACAACGTACTGTGTTTAGCACTTTCAATATCTCGGTAACCAATTGGCGTAGAGAAATGATCAAAATACCAAATTGTGTGTTTTTTAAGCTGAATCCAATGGGAAAAACTAAAATTTGACTATTTCCAAAATTATATATAAAAAGTTCAAAAAACCCATTTTTGGGGTACAAAACCCCCCCCAAAATACCCCTTCGGATAAAGCGATCTGGCTGTTTTCGAACTTAAAGTCATAAATGTTGCTTTACACGTTTATACCAAATTTCATCAAAATCGGATAATTTTTACGAGAGTTATCGTGCTCACGGACACACACATATATATATATATATATATATATATATATATATATATATATATATATATATATATATATATATATTATATACAGTTTCGAAAAAATGGTGTTTTTGGGGTCTGGGAACCTCAAAACGAAAAGTTATCATGGTCCCGGGCCTAGGTCTTACCATGCCGACTACGGTAATAGCTTCTTCCCTAAGTAGTGTGGGTTTGCGGGTTTTGCGCCGGAAGTGACGTCATCCGGTCACGTGACCGGAAGTGCTGAGTCATGAAAGATGTTATCTGGGGCTGAGCCAGTGACGTAGGCGGTTTTGTGACGAAATGAGTAAAAGTTCAAAGTTCAAGGTCACGGGGAGGTAATTTTAAAAAAGTACTACCTCGCACGCGTAAAATCCGATTGTGATTCGATAGTTTTAATTCGATAAAATATCGAATGAAAATTATCGAATGAAGCAATCGAATGATACGAGTGCGAGGTAGAACAATTACAAATATTACTTTATTTTATTTACAATGATTCATATTACAAATATTACTTTATTTACAATAATTCATGTTTACAATAGTTCCCCGTTGTTGGTTGTCATCGATGTTGTTGATCCGGACGAGTTGCGGCCATCACTTTGTTTTCTGAAGAAAGACGGTAGATACTTCGATCCCTGCGCAGAGTCCATGTTGTGTTTTTGACACCTATCTGTTCTGTTAGGTGTTTGCATTTCATTGCTGTCAGGAGGAAATAATACGTGACGGCAATGAAATAGAAACATCTATCAGACCTTGAGTGAAATGATATTGTTATTTTGTGAAGAGCGTCTCGGAGAGCTCGATGTTCACCGGTCGAGAGCCGGAGGTGTACTGACTATTCGCTAGCTAGCGTTCTGGTATCAAACAAAATGGTGGGGGTAAAAGTGTAGTAGAACGAAGCAGATGGCTGGTGGCAGGTGGCAGGCGGCAGGTGGCAAGTGTGCGGCAGATGGTAGTCCCCCCACTACACCAGTCCCCCACTACACCAGTCTCCCCACCGAGTTTTACATCGCACAATAACTAGTTTACATGTGTTAGTTAGGGTTTAGCTCTTAGACTGTCAAGACCTTAGCTCCGTAACTAAAAACTTCAATAATGTTTGCGCTTCAACTCTGTATAAGTATAACAGCTACTATGATCTAAACCGGTGCATGTATTCATATGGTTCTTTTTGCGAAGCAAACAACTAGCTAAAAGTGTTTCAACCTCGATTATTCTTCGACGAAACCGCTCATTGTCCACTAAAAGTGTAGACCTTCTGTCTTCATTGTCAGGGAAGTAGAAAGTAGTGTCAAGGGGACTACTGAAGGTCACCTTCCTCATGTTCCTGTAAAACTGCGACATTTTTCAGACCCTCTAGGTAGATGTTCATCCGTCAAGAGCTGGAAGAATAATGATGGAGCGTTATCATGTATGATAGGCACCTAACCCCCACCACAACGTTACCTTGTCCTTCAAACCATCGTTTTTACGCTACAGATGCTATACTGTTGGTTAGATTTAAATTTAAATTGCACCTTCTTGTTTGTCTTGGCAAGCCGCGTAATTGAAGTATCCACATGTTATACTTTGAACCAAAAACAAAGAAGTTATTTAGGTTTGTCCTTGAAAATAGGTGTTTTTTCGCTGTTGCTGCTATACCCGTTGTCGGATCTGAATTCTGTTTGCACCAACTTGTTCGTCTGATCAATCCGCGTAATTTGAGTACCCACTTAATATACTTTAAACCGTAAATAAAGAAGTTATTTAGGTTTATCCTTGAAAATAGTAGTTTTTCGCTGTTGCTTCTATACCCTTTGTCGGATCTGAATTCTGTTTGCACCAACTTGTTCGTCCGATCAATCCGCGTAATTTGAGTACCCACATGACATACTTTGCACAAACTTTATACCCCCCCCTCCTTGGGTCATGGACATGGTCAAGGTCAAGGACCTTGGGACTTCGAAATTTTTACAAAGTGGGCTGCACACAAACATAAGACTAACAGTCTCCTGCCTATGTACAGGCCAAGTCCCTAACTTGAAATGCTTAGGGTGGTCCTGAAAAGGACCGTTTTTGATGCCATGAAGAGGAGTCCTGAAGGAGTTGCGGTTAGTCGAGGTGGAGGAAATGGACAAGGGCTGTGACAATTTATTTAATTAACCAATGCGCCTTGCCCTCTTGTCTGACGAAAAACAGTTCCTTTTTGGATGGGATTCTAGGCGGCTGCGGCAGGGAATGAGGCAGTTGGACCTTGAAGTGAAAATCTTCATGTTGTAAAATATAGCTGTTTCCGCTGAGCCTTGCCACAAACTTGTATTTGATATTTGTTTTTAGTTTTCTAAATTTAAGTGATTTGAAGTTTAGAGGAGTGACTAATTCTTCTTCCTTCAACACCCTCGTCCGCTCCATCACCTCATCCACGGTGAGAGGTGGAGTTGAAGGTCGAGGCTGACTTGTAGTCGAAGGTCGATGCTCAGATGACGGATGTTGGTTGAAGTAGAGCGGATGGTTCTTAAAATTTCTTCTTATTGTGGCCTTGAAAGAAGTTGGTCTCTTAAAACCACTTCTTCTCTCAACCGTCTCCTTCAGGGATTCCTTCAGACGTCGCAGTTTCTCAAGGTTCACAGGGGAAGTCATCGTAGCGCTGCTGATCGGCACGTAGTTTTAGTTCGAGAGACAAAGCTGGAATGAGTCCTAATGTCTTGACTTTTGAAGGGTCAGACGGTTTATCTCGTTGATTAGGTTTTTGGCGGCTTGCCAAGTGTAACCTTGACACTTCCATATACGGGTAGAAAGCTAAGAACCGGTTCCCCTTCCCTTCATGACACCCCCCCCCCCTCATTTGGATCATGTCCCCCCCCCCATTTGGGTCATGTCCCCCCCCCCTCATTTGGATCATGTCCCCCCCCCCATTTGGGTCATGCCCCCCCCCCCATTTGGGTCATGTCCCGTCCCCCCCCCCCGACGTCACGGGGCGGAGTCACCTCCCACCACTGACCGCCGCCTTTATAAGCGGGAGCAGTCCGCAGTCTCTTCGCAGTAGGCTGCCGCCCGTTCGTGATCTACGTCCGTCCGGGTTGCATTCTGCTGCAGCGTAGGTCTTTTAAGTGTGCGTTGGGCCCGACGCGCAATTAAGAGATCCGCGCCTTTGCATGTGCATGGTAGTTTGTTAAGCATGGTAGTTTGTTTGTTAGATTATTGCTTGTAGATTGCTGCTAATTAATGTAGTTAGTTTAATGAATGTTGGTGTTGGTTTTAAGTGTTTTATTTAATGATGAAATATGTACCTTTCTTACAGATCCTTATCCCTGGGTAAAGTCTTTATATCCGTGGGGTTTGTTATCAAAGTAATTTAAATGCCGGTCTTTGTAAATATTTAATGATGAAATATGTACCTTTCTTACAGATCCTTATCCTTGGGTAAAGTCTTTATATCCGTGGGGTTTGTTATCAAAGTAATTTAAATGCCGGTCTTTGTAAACTACCTTGGTCAAAACATTGGTTCGCAGTAGCCTGACGCCCGTTCGTTGATCTACGTCCGTCCGGGTTTCAGTGTTGCTGTTGTGACCTTGTTAAACTGACCGCAGTATCCTGACGCCCGTTCGTGATCTACGTCCGTCCGGGTTTCAGTGATACTGATTGTTCTTTGTAAAATTAACGTTAACTCTAACTGACCAGTTTGTTTCAAAGTAATGTAATTTGTTTCTCATCCCTTTCCTAACCCCCTGACAATAAGTTTCGGCCCTGAAAACCGGACTTGTCAATACGGCCATGTAAACCGGTTGACATTACCTTTCTTAGCCTGAGAAACTGTTGTGATTTTCCTTCTTTTTTTTTGGGGGGGGGGGGTTTTTTCTTTATTTTTTGTTATTAAAATCATTGCTTGTAATTCCCTGTCCCCTAATACAGAGCGGGGAATAGAGCACCAATTTGTGCTCTACCGGACTTGTCAATACGGCCATGTAAACCGGTTGACATTACCTTTCTTAGCCTGAGAAACTGTTGTGATTTTCCTTTTTTTTTTGGGGGGGTTTTTTTCTTTATTTTTTGTTATTAAAATCATTGCTTGTAATTCCCTGTCCCCTAATACAGAGCGGGGAATAGAGCACCAATTTGTGCTCTATTCCCCGCTTTGGCAACAAGTTCAGATGACCTTGACCCACTGACAGGACTTATAAAACCTCTGTCTGGTTACATATAGGAAAATTAATATTTTAAACCATAGCCTATCCCCCTTCCCCTTTCCCCTTTCTCCTTCCACTTATATTGGGTATAAAAGAGGCTTCCCATTACTGGTAAGATCATTCTGCTGCTTGTGCTTGCTCAACTCAGAACTATGGAGTCACACCCGATATCACTACCGACTTCTGCGTCACCCTCTACTTCTACATCACCCTCGACTTCTGCATCACCCTCGACTTCTGCATCACCCTCGACTTCTGCATCACCCTTGACTTCGGCTGCTGGTTCAATTCTTCGTCAGGCTCTTTTAATGTATCTTATCATCCCTGAGAAGACAACTTCACCACCCATTATGGATCGACCAACTTCTCCTTCACCATCATCCTCGAGATCAAGGTTTTCGTCGAGCTCCTCCTCCTCATCATCTACCTCGAGATCAAGGTCTTCTTCGAGCTCCTCATCATCCACCTCAAGATCAAGCTCCACCTCGAGATCAAGCTCTAAAATATCTACAAGACCCCCAATTGAAATTTCACCTTCCACTAGTTCAACCAGACCTTCAGTAATTTGCACAAATATTCAATCTCCTTCAGAGAAATTTAATCAATTAAAGTCATTGCATAGAAGGTGCATACGTCCTGCACAACTATGTAATTATATCTTCAAAAAAGGTGCAAAGAAAGGCGAACGCTGTGCAAAACAGTGTACTTTAAATGAAGAACTGTGCAATCTTCATTTAAAAAATACCGCTTCTCCTTCTTCACCACATCCAACAGTGAAACCGGCTAAGACTCGGATTAATAGGCTAGCTAAAAACAAACAATACGTCTTTGTAAAAATAATGGGATTCCTGAAGGTCATGTTAAAATGTGAAGACCGCCTTTACATTTTAAGATTACCTAAAGGCATGCGTCATCCCAAAAACCCTACAAAAAAGCACTATCTAATCCGAGCCGATTCAGGAACCACTGTGTGGAATAAATTGTAAAAAAAAAAAAAAAAAAACATTCTTTCCAAATTAAAAAAAAAAAGTGTGGACAACCTATTTACAAATTGTAGCATATGCTGCAGAGTGTAAATAGGTTGTCCACACTTTTTTTTACAATGTTACAACGACCTTGACCTAGATAACGGACTTAGATATTTTACACTAAGACAAAGATAAACGTAAAAGGAAAAAGGAGAAATATTATACTAAAGATATTATTCAACAGTGAAGAAGGGAGGGGGTAAGCGGGTATTTAAGCAAGCGATTCGGAATATAATTATTAGTTGTATCATCATGAGCGTCAACAGCAACACATGGGGAAAGGAAATTAGCGAAGAGGAGTTGTACGCGATTGCTGAGGCTGCTGAAATTACCGAGGTTTCTAAGATTGATAAGGTTGCGGAGAATGATGCCCAGTCACAACCGCAACAAACTACATCATCGATGCGGTCTACAACGCAGCAACCAAGACCCTATCATGTTATCCTGGAGGAGTATAATGAGGCAATGAGGTACGCCTTTACAAAGTGGTGTGGACAACCGCGTTCTCCTGAACAATGGGAGGAGCACGATGCAGACTTTCGCCTGGTTGCAGACTTAGAACTTGAGCTTCAAAGAGCAAAGGCTGCTCAATAGTGTGAAGATTTATTGTTTACTTTAAGAAATACAGAGCGGGGAATAGATCAGTTTGAGGTCCAAGTGAGAACCACTTACTGCTCTATTCCCCGTTTTGGCAATTTGTTCAGATGACCTTGGGACTTAGAAAATTTTGTTTGGTAAAAAAAAAAAAAAAAAAAAAAATTGAAATATATATTTCTTACAAAAACATCCCCTCCCTAAAACTTGCACTCCCACCACTTCCATTGGGTATAAAAGAGACACCTTATCGATGGTAAAATTAGTCTGCTGCTTGTATTCGCCCACCTCAGACACCATGGAGCACATCAGAAAACCAACTTCTGACGCCTCTTCTTGTACTGTTTCATCTTCTGCTGCCCCATCGATACTTGTCCAGGCTATGATTCTATCCAACATTTTTCCAGAGACTAGTAATACTTCGCCAAACTTAAACTCGAGATCTCTCAAAACCGAGAGAAACAATGCTAGTTCTAGAAAAATGAGAACAAGGATCGCTGATTGTTATAAAGTATTAAGACGCATATTACCATCCTCCAATCCGTATGATTCTAAATTAACCACTATACAAAAGTCAATAAAATACATTTCAAACCTTCAGTCGCAGCTTCAAGAACCGTCCTTAATTCACAAAGAAGATTTACACAACCCTCCACCTTTTGAAGCTGTTTTTCTTAAAGAGGATGAGTTAGCGGACCAACATTTCTTCGCTGAAGAACCTTCAGCTTACAAACAAATCTTCCTCATGGATGAAGATCAGGACGAGTAACTATCTTAAAAAACTAAAGTCCTTTGAAATACAAAGCGGGGAATAGATCAGTTTGAGGTCAAAGTGAGAACCTCTTATTGCTCTATTCCCCGTTTTGGCAACTGGTGTAAATGACCTTGGGACTTAGAAAATATTCGTTTGATAAAAAATAATGAAAGATCTTCTTATTTCTCACAACAACAATATCTTTTCCTAACCCCCACCACTACCTAAACTAAGTATAAAGGAGGTTCTCCATCGCTGGTAAAAATTAGTACTCTGCTGAAAATGAATGCATCCACTACTTCTATCTCTGCAGCAACTATAATAGTTAGCAGACGGGTCGAAAACATTGATCAGTTGCTTGCTGTAAGGAGATTACTGCTACGGTATCTTGATATCAGGTTGTTTTCTTGTATAATTGTAAAAAACATTTTCTGCCGCACGAAAGTATTGTTGAAGTTCTTTCGGTGGTGGAAGGTTTCCAAAACTGTCGAAATAATAAATCGTTTCACCAAGTTTCTTGTAACACACCCAATGAGTGCCTAATCCTTCACTATTATCCAAATTTACTATACCAGTCTCATTTTTCCACATTTTAACCGGTAATTCATCTTTCATAAATACTCCTCTAAAAAATGGGATTTTCAAACAAGAAGCATATGTAATCAGTTCTTCATTGGTTAATTCTTTGTTTTTAATTATTAATTGCTCTTTCTTATTTAATACACACGATACGGTCTTAGGTATAGTCCTCCTCCCTTTTTTATCATTGACCATATTGTTGGTTTCTTTTTACCTTTACCACTAGTAGATCGACGTTTTCTTCTGATATTACCTCCTTGTTTCTTAGCGGGTCTTTTCCCACGCCTTCTTCTCTTTCCTCCTCCAAACGTAGTTTTTGCTTTCATTGCTGCTGTTACTGCTAAAGACGATGCTTTTTCACCAATACTCGCGTCACTAGATTTTACTCTTTGCCAAGCTTTCTCAGAAAGTGCTCTATCTGCTATTGATCTATTTTTTGTATCACCAAATTTGGAATACGCTATATCGTGCTGTTTACAAGCCTGATCAAGCTTATTTATTCCAGGATCTCCTCTAGCAAGCCGTTTCTCTAATTTGGTTCCAGGACCACAATATTGATATCCTCCAGGTAAATGTAATTCCACAGGTAATAAATCAATCGCCTTGTTAACTATAGCTCCAACCGGTTTACTTAATAGAGAAAATGCTGTTGATGCTATTCCCCTTCCTCTCTGTAATCTCTCTCGATTATGACTGATGCGTTTAGCCCTCGGCATGACTATTTATAGCCAAACTTACAGTCAGTAGGTGCACTCTATAAATGTTTTACAATGAATGTAATATTAGTCTTGGCTTCTTGTATTATATATACTGTTTAAAATCCATTTATTATATAGAAATGGATTAATTAATTAAATGTAGACATAATAAATAAAAGTAGTAAAAATAGAAATAAGGTGTAATTGAAGATGTTTCAAATGTTTCTCCGCTGGTGATGGTATCGTTGTTTTCGGTAAAATGAATAAAATCTAAATAGTTGTCATGTTCCCTTAGAAACTTGCCACTTAATCGTTGGTAATTAAATAACACATTCCAGTCTAGTTTATCTTTAAAATTGTCAATGTAATTTTCAGAGAGATTTTGATATTTACTTATTACTTCCCAACAGTTATTAAAATTTGATGTCATCTCTACAAGGAAGTTTTCTGAAAACTGTTGTCTTTGTAAAATATGAATCCAGTTAACTCTGTGAAAATAAATTCTTAACATAGTCATTGTGAAGAGGTAGTGTATGGAAAGTTGTTCCCAATCCATATATCTATCAAACCGTTGAACAAAACCATCTGTCAGCACTCCTTGGGGAAATCTCGGCTCTTGAGATATTAAACTCCACGCAGTAATATTGGATTCCATCATCCTCTCTGTATCATCTCTCGAATATAACTGATGCTTTATCCCTTATCATGGGTATTTAAATTCTTTTTTCTCTTATATAATCTTCATCGTTTTCTGTTGGTTCATTAATCACATTCACTTTATCCCCCTTTCCTAATGTCTTGACTTTAGAAGGCTCAGACGGTTTATCTAATTGATTAGGTTTTTCTGGATTGTGTATCTTTTTCCAGTCTAAATAATTGTGGCTGTCAACATCTGAAGCTACAGCTCTTCCTGAAGCCCGATGGATATAATTAAATAAAGCTGCACCAAACCTTTCCATATGTTTTTAATATTCTGTAGTCCATTTCTTGTGTACTATATCAAATATTTTCTTATTTACAGCGTCTCCATCCTGCTCACAATCACCTACATTTGACAATTTTAATTTTTTTACATCATAGCTTGTATCAGTTTCATTCTTTTTGTAAATCGTTAACAATTTTAAAGTCGCTAAATTTACTGCTTCACCATCATAAATGGGATGTTTTATATTGCTTAACCTTTTACCGGAAAATCCCCAATGGTCTTCGTGTACAATCGGGGTTCTTTTATCCATGTATTGTACCGTAACCGCATCAGAAGACAAAAGCGGATCACCAACATTTTGAATTACTTTTCCTTCAAAATTATAATTACCATCAGGTGTTAACGGAAACCCAGCTCTTTTTTCACTATATCCAGATTTTACTCCAAACTCGGAATACCGTCCAAACTTGTCCACACTCATGATGTAACTGAATCGCTATCGTTTAGGTTCTTACTATATATATATATATATATATATATATATATATATATATATATATATATATATACGTCTACTGAACAATTATTTCTCGTTTTCGCAGTTCATCAACCAAAGCTACCCATTCGTTTTCTAAACCAGTGTGCCCGGCTTCCATAGCTTCATGTAATAACCTCATTCGATCAACTAACTTATTTATATCGTTGTAATATATTATATTGGTTTTATACAAATTTTTTAATAATCCCCTTCCAGATGTAGTAGGATCAGTTGTTTTTCTTTTTTTATGCAAAACATTTAATTCAGCAGAAGATAAAGCTCTTCTTTTAATTGGAGCTTTATTTGATTTCGAGGGGAAAAGACTAGATATAATGTTTGTGTATTTTATTGACCTGTTTCTATGAATAGGTAGTTCTTTGGAATATTTTTTTCTATGTGCATTTGTATACTCTAGTATATTTTTAAACAATTGTAAATCCTTTTTAGTGTATTTACCAGGATTATTTTTAAAGATGAGTTCAAACAAACCTGTTGTACCTTTATATTTCTTATCACCAATAACTATATCATCATTTTCGTTTATATCTAACTTTCTATCTCCAATCATTAATCCTTTATCCTCTATTCTAGCTCCATATGTATGATAATTTCGATTAGCATGTGTGCCATGTAACATTTTTAATGTATATTTTCTTCCAAGTGTTCCTTTAAACATAATATCTGTGCCTAATTTGCTTAAGTTGGATGGGTTGATATCCTCTTCTTCTGCTCTTGTATCTTCCGCACTTGTATCTTCTGTACTTGTATCTCCTGCAATGTTCTTTTCCCTTAAATCTCCTATATCTCCGCTTTCTTCATACTCGTCGCTTTCTTCAGATGTTTGTAACTGGTCAGAACTTTCATCATTCTGAAATTCTTCTTCATATTTGGAAATTGGTAGCATTTTGTCTCCTTCGAAGCGAATTGAAGGTCTTTCCATATTTTGTGCTAATCGCTTTAAAGGTTCAGTAACAGGTTTGAATGTTGTTTCTAAAAATTGCTCTCTTTCATTTATACCTGATTTTAAAGCTCGGTTTTTTTGTCTAATAGAATCACTAAGTGATTTTATTTCCTTTAATAGCTTTTCCTGGTTAACCATCTTCACACCTTGACGACTTGTACAGTAATACCGCTAATCAGTGTATTAAAACGAATTTATCAAAACCTATTCTATAACGACCATCTTTTATAGCTTGATCTTTCATAATAACCAAAAATCCATACTTTTCCGCCCATGCTTTTCCGCAAAGCTCTTTAAACTTTTCAAATGGCATATCCGCATTCACATGATCGTTATATATATGTTTTAGGTTAGTATCATCTTGTTTGAATACAATTAGAATATTTGCATTATCTCTGATAAGTTGTTTTGGGATTTTGCTATAAGTTTGTCCTATATATATGCTGTCGATGTTATTATGTCTTCCCATGGCAAAGTAGTTTCTAATAGTATCCTGATTTTCACAAGATACATCGTCAAATATAAATACAGAATACGGTTTCGCTTCGTTTGGTTGCATAATGCTATCACTAGCGTTAAATTTGTAAAAATTAACATCAGACACATCAGATAGGATTTTATCCAGCAATTGATACTTTGGTTGATGTAGAGACTTTGAA
This sequence comes from Allygus modestus, assembly GCA_963675035.1. NCBI lineage: Eukaryota > Metazoa > Arthropoda > Insecta > Hemiptera > Cicadellidae > Allygus > Allygus modestus. The sequence continues at coordinate 355,564,242 of OY776112.1, forward strand.
AAAATATATAGGTTACTAAACCTTAATCCCTGCGGATTAGTGATCAAATTAAAGACAACATTGGTCTTTCCACAGTTTGAGGGGCCACTTACTATACATCGAACAGTGTTTGGAAGTAAACTACCGTGTTTACCATTGTTGATTTTAACGTTATCCACAGTTAAATCATCTATGTTATTAATATTGAATCGATCTTTATGGTGAATAATCTCCATCCTGCTCAAAGGTTAACGATGAAATGAGTTGCTTGTATTAAACCAAGTCCTTTATAGGTATCCATGAATCCTCAGTTTTGTTAAACCCTAACCACCGCACTTTAACTGCGTCCTTTTTTCTTTGTAACACTTTTTCAACAAGATATACATCACCTACTGTTGACTTTAACATTTCATGTCCATAAAATGCACCTTGCAACAAATCTCCTTTGTTATCTTTTAGGATATACGTTTCAGGTACAGTCGGTTGCACTTTATACACTGTAAAAACTTCATTCGTCCAATTGGGAAGGTATTTTTTGGTAAACACTCCCTTATATTTACTAATCCGTACTTTATCACTTACATTAAATTTTCTTGGCTGCATTTTTTCTACTTTAGGCTTTGTATTTTTCTTTATGCGTTTTAATACATCTTTTGCATTTCTTCTATTTACTTTGTTAGGTTTCATACCAATAGTTCTATGAAACCTGTTGTTATAATCATTTATTAATTGTGGTAAAACATCATACCATACGTAAGAACCTCTTTTTGAAAATTGTTTATACAGTGCTCCTTTCAAGGTTCTATTGAATCTTTCTACAATAGCTGCTTTTTTCTCTGAATTTGTAGAATAATGATTTATTTTATATTTATTCATTAACTGTGCAAAGTTTGTATTAAAGTATTCTGTTCCATCATCAGTTTGTAAATGTTTAATTTTGTTTTTATCTCTTTTTATGGCTATTTCCATGGCTTCTGTTACGCTTTTACCAGTCTTGTCCTTTAGAGGCAAAGCGTCTGCAACTTTTGTAAAACAATTAATAATTGTGAGTATATATTTAAATCCTTTGTTTATTCTGCTATGCGGTCGCATTTCAATTAGATCCGCTTGATATAGATCATTTATCCCTTTTATAACAGTATTTCTTCTTGGAAACTTTATTCTTGCAGGTTTGTGTAGTTCATTAATAATCTTCTCCTTCAGGTCTGACATGATGGTTTCACGAAGGCAGCTGATATGGTATTAAATATTCTTTTGTATAAATCTGCTTATATATATATATATACATATAGTTCAAGGTCATTCAAAACTTGTGTAAAAAAAGGGGAAACACAGCTTAACATTGCTGTGTTTCCCCTTTTTTTACGGAAAGGAAAAGAATAGAGGATCTAGGACGATGAAAGGGTTATTAGTCAATAGGGTTGAGGGAATAGTGACCGAATGGTAAAGTGTGGATGTTGTCTGGAAGGGTTTGTCTTTTGTCGTCATTACAGGATAGCGCCTTTTTAACTTCAGTCACGCTGTACAGCTGATGGTTAAAACTTCTGATGGTGTTGAATTTAGCTGTAATGATGTTATCCTCAAATAAGCATTGCTTGTAGTGTTCAAAATGCACTTTCTTCTTTAAATATAAACTCTTTACACCTTTAGCTTTCTTGATATAGCTATTCTTCTTTTCTTCTTCTTCTTTTTCATTATAGAGTTTCAAAGAATATAATTTAGACATCAGTGCAACAATCTCTTCAAGCAGAACACCATTAGCCTCATCCTTGAATTTGCCTAGTACTTTTTTGTGTCTGTCATTGTCGTAGTTTGGATGATCTTTTGGATAATCGGAGAAATCAAAGTCGTTCTTGTAAATAAATGTACGTAAATCTTTATACATGTCCAATGTTACTATGCGATATATAAAAGCGTCAGTGTCCATATATGTAATAGATATATTTTCTCTTCCGTAGAACGCCACCATTTTGTTGTAGTGAAAATCGTACATGTGTGTTTTTGAGATGTCCAAGATTGACATGCCTATATACAAAGGACGATCCATCTTCACACTCGTCTTCTTCATGGACACTGCTACAAGTTTTTCATTAATAATTATAGATGTTCCAAAATTTGGCTGCTGTACTAGTTTCTGTAATTTTTTTGCGTCGGTAACAAGTTTAACATTTTTGTGTCTTCTTTTGTTTTCCAATGTTTTTCCAAATATCGCATTATTCATTAATTTAAAGAAATCTTTTTGAAAGTCTGATGTAGCTGCTGCTCTTCTGATGGTATTTGAATCAATGTAGGGTTTCAACCAGCATGATTGAGAAAATTCCAAAACTCTATTAATTTTTGTTAGACGTAGTCCTAATTCGATAGCTTGTTGAACCACCCAAAAGTGAGCCACGTAGCGTTGTTTATTATTTAATGTCATCATTAATTTGGGGTGTTTTCCAATTGGTGAAATTTCTGTTTTAGCAAGAAGTGGAAGGTCATAATGAAGATCATGTAAATTTTCTGGGTATTCAAAATCGCAATCCAAAATATATCCAGTGTCACCATGTTTCGGAATTTGTAAAATATCGCCAATAGAGTCGGGATTAATCCATTTAAAGTTATCAAAAGGAAGTGGGTTTGACATTGCCCATCCGTACAGGTTATTTGCATCGAAATATCCTAAATAGGTTGACGGTTTGGTTTCATCGTAATCGGGTAGGTATTTGTTGTTGGCTTTGACATGTCTGGTAACACTTTGGGTCAATCCGCCTCTTACTCCAGCTTCAACCATTAAAACCATGTCAATGTCTGTTAAAAGTTGGAGTTTGCATTTTGTTTCTTTTAACATGGCTTGCCAAGCTAATCCTGGTGAAGTATACGAATGTAGAGGGTCCAAACCGTATGCAGCAAAACAGGTGTTTCGGAATTCTTCCATTACATCACAAAGAAGAGTTACATCTAGTTTGACATAAAAGTCCGAGTAATCTCCTAAGGTCTTCATATCTAACTCGTTCCATACTCGACGTGCGTGTTGATAGTCCTCAAGTGATATTTCCGAATCATTAAGTTTGTTTTTGAAGTGTTCTGGTGAAGGTAGTGATGTTTCATCAAATCTATGCAGTCCATCGATGTAATCATAGGGGAAGACTCCTTTTCGAAGAACCAAATCCATTTTACTATTGGGTACAATTTTGCTTGTTTCTATCAAATCTGTTCTTCTTAGATTTTCAGATAATTTCATGAGGCTTGAAGGCATAAATCTAAATGAATCAACAAACCTTAATTTAATTTTACCCACCTTTTTTGAAAAGCTTATAAATTTTTCCATTGTAGTAGCCAAAACGTCTATTGCTCCATTATCTCTTCCTAGTTCGGGGATTATGAAGTGCGAATCATAACCACTCAGATTGTGCAGAACTACGGGGATAAAATATGGTAGTTTGTAGTTCAAGTTGCAAGCGTTACAGGCTGCACCTCTGTACGCTCCCGTAAGATGATCGTGGTCACGAACTTTAACGTTATCCAGTGTAAAGGTGTTATTACACAAATAACACGTTGTTGTTGAATCATAATGTTGAAGTTCTTCTTCTTCCATAGGTGACATGGGTACCTTTGTTCCATACAGTTCTTCTACCTTTGCAGCTATGTCATACAAATCATCGACAAAGTATTTGGCTGCTTCTTCACCGCGATAAATCTTTGGAGAAGATGATAGTCCATATTTTTGAAGATGGTCTTCAGTCAACGTGGATTTAATTAGTATGCAATAACTGTTTGGTGAATGAAGTTGGTATTTGCTTCTTCTTGTAACGTCCTCTTCTTGTTGTTCAAGCGGATGTAAAGAAGACTCGAAATCAGCGTAAACAACAACAGGTACACGGTATTGTTGTATTACTTTGTCAAATTTTATCTGCGCTCTGCTAGGATGCGGCAATTTAATTCTTACTTCATAGTTTCCATTACATAACCGCTGGTGTTCTACTAACCAATCAGACCCTCCCCTTCTTAGTTCTTTGTTCACGTGACAAAAACATCTTTTGCAAATTGTCATCTTTCTTTTATGCTTAGATAATTGATTAGAAACAAGACTTTCAAATTTTTTGATATACACAAAGTGTGAAATATCACCTTTAGTAATTAATAACAAATCGGTATGATCTCTACGCTCATTTGGTGTTATACGCAAGGGGTACAAATTGTTTGTCGAATCCAATCCGAGGAGGTTGACAGAAGCTGAAGGATTTTGTTTTTCAAATTTTGAAACGTCTGTTATAGCAACAGGGTAAGTCATCCCTTGGAAATTATATCTATGTTGTACTTCTTCATAATAGTGACTTGGTCTTTCCGGATGAATTGTTACATATTTGGCCAACATAGCATATTTAAAACACTCAGTATCTTGATTTTGTACGTTGACGCAGGATAAGGTATTTCTAATCTTTGTTGGTAGAGGAATGTAGCTACTTCCTCGAATTCCATAGCCGTGTTTGTGTACTCTTAAGTCTAGCCCTGTGATGCTTAACAAATTCCATCCAGAGCCTCTTCCTTCATGTTCTTGTATTTTAGTCATTAGCTCTTCAAAACATTCAGATACGATTGAATCAATATCTGACGAAAACATAATAGTTCGGTTTTTTGTTAAAAACCCTCTCGGTGAAGTTTCATTTTGAATGTTTGTAAATAAAGCATCCATTAATAGTCCAAATTTAATAAAATTTAATCTTTTTAATTCATTTTGCAAAGTGTTGCTTACCAATCCTTTTGCGTTATTTAAAAACTCTTTGAGTTGTAATTTTGCATTGTCAATTTTGAAGTGGGTTACTACATTACCCGGAAGTGCTCGGGCATGTAGTTCTACATTTACTGCTGTTGATGCTGAAGGACGGTGAAGTGTAGACAGAGCATGCGTAGAAGTCGATGCAGCTGATGATGTTGAAGGATGATGAAGTGTAGACAGAACAGGCGTAGAAGTCGATGCAGATGATGATGATGATGTTGAAGGACGGTGAAGTGTAGACATAGCAGAGGTAGAAGTCGATGTTGATGGTGCATATTGAATAACACTAGGTCTGGAATTTTGGTGTTGAGCTAACATTTGATCTATTTCTTTCAATTCTTCTTCTTCATATTCTTCATTTTGGTTTTTGTTATGTTTCAGTTCTTTATGTATCATTAAAATAAATTCATCCTTAAATGAAGACTTGCAAATATCGCAGCGATGCATAATAACAAAAACTTATTCAGATTCTTCCGATGATGATGATGATGAGCTCGTATCACTAAATAAGCGACGACGAACACAAAAGTTCCCTGTGACTGGATCTAGAACTACATCATCGATATTAATACTGCTTGGAGGGGTTTCACTATCAACAAGGTCCATTTCCTCCAAGCAAAGCAACTGATGATGAAATTCCGGTTCATTATTATCGACATCGTCGTCGTCAGTCAACAGCTCCAACAGCTCCATCTCTCCAAGATATGGTTCACTGCTAGCATACTCACTCAGTAGTTCAAGATCACTAAATAGTTCAAGATCACTAAATAGTTCACCTTCCATCTCTGAATCGTCTTCGTCTTCATCTTCGTTTAAATTTAATGGAATATTTTTAATCAATTCTAGTATAGTCTTCTTAGAAGGGAAAATGTTATCTCTGGGCGACATGATTCCAAGTAGCAGACTGATTTACCACTAATACTAAACCACCTTTTATACATGATTTCGGTGGTGGTGGGGGTAAGTGTTGAAAGTCCAAGTGGTAGGGAAAAGTGATAGGGAAGAGGTATTATTGTAACACAAATGATTAAGTCCTGTAAGTGGGTCAAGGTCACCTTATCCTATTACCAGAACGGGGAATAGAGCAGTAAGAGATTCTTATTCAAACCTCAAACTGATCTATTCCCCGTTCTGTATTTCCCCCCCCCCTTTGGCGTTTTATTTAGTTTATGAGGTTGTGTAATAAAGGCACAGTGTGTAGCCTTCTTGTAATAATTGGTCAATTTTTTTCTTCAAAGGGATTGGTTTTACATCTATTTTTACTTCTTCTGTTCCACGAATACCCAATCCTTTGACCTGAACATGATGGTACTCCGTTAACAGTTGGTAAACACGCTGGATAAAAGTATCCGCTTTAGCAGTAGAGTCAATATAGTGGAGGTATACCATGGTAGGTGCTCTCTTGACGCAATTCAGAACCAAAGTGATAATTGTCTCTGTAACATCGGGCTTATATACCCATCGTTTTTTTTTTTTTTTTTTTTTTTTTTTGCTTTAATTACAGGTTTGGAACAATATAAAATGTTATATTAATGTTCCATCCATTATTGACTAACCTTACCATATTACCAAAGATTTTATATAACTTTCTATTATAGTTTATTTCAAATGCTTCATTTTCACTACTATAAACTTCACCTGTTGGTCTCCACATGCACAATTGACAACTAACCTCTATATCAAGATACCGTAGCAGTAATCTCCTTACAGCAAGCAACTGATCAATGTTTTCGACCCGTCTGCTAACTATTATAGTTGCTGCAGAGATAGAAGTAGTGGATGCATTCATTTTCAGCAGAGTACTAATTTTTACCAGCGATGGAGAACCTCCTTTATACTTAGTTTAGGTAGTGGTGGGGGTTAGGAAAAGATATTGTTGTTGTGAGAAATAAGAAGATCTTTCATTATTTTTTATCAAACGAATATTTTCTAAGTCCCAAGGTCATTTACACCAGTTGCCAAAACGGGGAATAGAGCAATAAGAGGTTCTCACTTTGACCTCAAACTGATCTATTCCCCGCTTTGTATTTCAAAGGACTTTAGTTTTTTAAGATAGTTACTCGTCCTGATCTTCATCCATGAGGAAGATTTGTTTGTAAGCTGAAGGTTCTTCAGCGAAGAAATGTTGGTCCGCTAACTCATCCTCTTTAAGAAAAACAGCTTCAAAAGGTGGAGGGTTGTGTAAATCTTCTTTGTGAATTAAGGACGGTTCTTGAAGCTGCGACTGAAGGTTTGAAATGTATTTTATTGACTTTTGTATAGTGGTTAATTTAGAATCATACGGATTGGAGGATGGTAATATGCGTCTTAATACTTTATAACAATCAGCGATCCTTGTTCTCATTTTTCTAGAACTAGCATTGTTTCTCTCGGTTTTGAGAGATCTCGAGTTTAAGTTTGGCGAAGTATTACTAGTCTCTGGAAAAATGTTGGATAGAATCATAGCCTGGACAAGTATCGATGGGGCAGCAGAAGATGAAACAGTACAAGAAGAGGCGTCAGAAGTTGGTTTTCTGATGTGCTCCATGGTGTCTGAGGTGGGCGAATACAAGCAGCAGACTAATTTTACCATCGATAAGGTGTCTCTTTTATACCCAATGGAAGTGGTGGGAGTGCAAGTTTTAGGGAGGGGATGTTTTTGTAAGAAATATATATTTCAATTTTTTTTTTTTTTTTTTTTTTTTTTTTTTTTTTTTTTTTTTACCAAACAAAATTTTCTAAGTCCCAAGGTCATCTGAACAAATTGCCAAAACGGGGAATAGAGCAGTAAGTGGTTCTCACTTGGACCTCAAACTGATCTATTCCCCGCTCTGTATTTCTTAAAGTAAACAATAAATCTTCACACTATTGAGCAGCCTTTGCTCTTTGAAGCTCAAGTTCTAAGTCTGCAACCAGGCGAAAGTCTGCATCGTGCTCCTCCCATTGTTCAGGAGAACGCGGTTGTCCACACCACTTTGTAAAGGCGTACCTCATTGCCTCATTATACTCCTCCAGGATAACATGATAGGGTCTTGGTTGCTGCGTTGTAGACCGCATCGATGATGTAGTTTGTTGCGGTTGTGACTGGGCATCATTCTCCGCAACCTTATCAATCTTAGAAACCTCGGTAATTTCAGCAGCCTCAGCAATCGCGTACAACTCCTCTTCGCTAATTTCCTTTCCCCATGTGTTGCTGTTGACGCTCATGATGATACAACTAATAATTATATTCCGAATCGCTTGCTTAAATACCCGCTTACCCCCTCCCTTCTTCACTGTTGAATAATATCTTTAGTATAATATTTCTCCTTTTTCCTTTTACGTTTATCTTTGTCTTAGTGTAAAATATCTAAGTCCGTTATCTAGGTCAAGGTCGTTGTAACATTGTAAAAAAAAAAGTGTGGACAACCTATTTACACTCTGCAGCATATGCTACAATTTGTAAATAGGTTGTCCACACTTTTTTTTTTTTAATTTGGAAAGAATGTTTTTTTTTTTTTTTTTTTTACAATTTATTCCACACAGTGGTTCCTGAATCGGCTCGGATTAGATAGTGCTTTTTTGTAGGGTTTTTGGGATGACGCATGCCTTTAGGTAATCTTAAAATGTAAAGGCGGTCTTCACATTTTAACATGACCTTCAGGAATCCCATTATTTTTACAAAGACGTATTGTTTGTTTTTAGCTAGCCTATTAATCCGAGTCTTAGCCGGTTTCACTGTTGGATGTGGTGAAGAAGGAGAAGCGGTATTTTTTAAATGAAGATTGCACAGTTCTTCATTTAAAGTACACTGTTTTGCACAGCGTTCGCCTTTCTTTGCACCTTTTTTGAAGATATAATTACATAGTTGTGCAGGACGTATGCACCTTCTATGCAATGACTTTAATTGATTAAATTTCTCTGAAGGAGATTGAATATTTGTGCAAATTACTGAAGGTCTGGTTGAACTAGTGGAAGGTGAAATTTCAATTGGGGGTCTTGTAGATATTTTAGAGCTTGATCTCGAGGTGGAGCTTGATCTTGAGGTGGATGATGAGGAGCTCGAAGAAGACCTTGATCTCGAGGTAGATGATGAGGAGGAGGAGCTCGACGAAAACCTTGATCTCGAGGATGATGGTGAAGGAGAAGTTGGTCGATCCATAATGGGTGGTGAAGTTGTCTTCTCAGGGATGATAAGAGACATTAAAAGAGCCTGACGAAGAATTGAACCAGCAGCCGAAGTCAAGGGTGATGCAGAAGTCGAGGGTGATGCAGAAGTCGAGGGTGATGCAGAAGTCGAGGGTGATGTAGAAGTAGAGGGTGACGCAGAAGTCGGTAGTGATATCGGGTGTGACTCCATAGTTCTGAGTTGAGCAAGCACAAGCAGCAGAATGATCTTACCAGTAATGGGAAGCCTCTTTTATACCCAATATAAGTGGAAGGAGAAAGGGGAAAGGGGAAGGGGGATAGGCTATGGTTTAAAATATTAATTTTCCTATATGTAACCAGACAGAGGTTTTATAAGTCCTGTCAGTGGGTCAAGGTCATCTGAACTTGTTGCCAAAGCGGGGAATAGAGCACAAATTGGTGCTCTATTCCCCGCTCTGTATTAGGGGACAGGGAATTACAAGCAATGATTTTAATAACAAAAAATAAAGAAAAAAACCCCCCAAAAAAAAAAAGGAAAATCACAACAGTTTCTCAGGCTAAGAAAGGTAATGTCAACCGGTTTACATGGCCGTATTGACAAGTCCGGTAGAGCACAAATTGGTGCTCTATTCCCCGCTCTGTATTAGGGGACAGGGAATTACAAGCAATGATTTTAATAACAAAAAATAAAGAAAACCCCCCCCCCCCCCAAAAAAAAAAAAGGAAAATCACAACAGTTTCTCAGGCTAAGAAAGGTAATGTCAACCGGTTTACATGGCCGTATTGACAAGTCCGGTTTTCAGGGCCGAAACTTATTGTCAGGGGGTTAGGAAAGGGATGAGAAACAAATTACATTACTTTGAAACAAACTGGTCAGTTAGAGTTAACGTTAATTTTACAAAGAACAATCAGTATCACTGAAACCCGGACGGACGTAGATCACGAACGGGCGTCAGGATACTGCGGTCAGTTTAACAAGGTCACAACAGCAACACTGAAACCCGGACGGACGTAGATCAACGAACGGGCGTCAGGCTACTGCGAACCAATGTTTTGACCAAGGTAGTTTACAAAGACCGGCATTTAAATTACTTTGATAACAAACCCCACGGATATAAAGACTTTACCCAAGGATAAGGATCTGTAAGAAAGGTACATATTTCATCATTAAATATTTACAAAGACCGGCATTTAAATTACTTTGATAACAAACCCCACGGATATAAAGACTTTACCCAGGGATAAGGATCTGTAAGAAAGGTACATATTTCATCATTAAATAAAACACTTAAAACCAACACCAACATTCATTAAACTAACTACATTAATTAGCAGCAATCTACAAGCAATAATCTAACAAACAAACTACCATGCTTAACAAACTACCATGCACATGCAAAGGCGCGGATCTCTTAATTGCGCGTCGGGCCCAACGCACACTTAAAAGACCTACGCTGCAGCAGAATGCAACCCGGACGGACGTAGATCACGAACGGGCGGCAGCCTACTGCGAAGAGACTGCGGACTGCTCCCGCTTATAAAGGCGGCGGTCAGTGGTGGGAGGTGACTCCGCCCCGTGACGTCGGGGGGGGGGACATGACCCAAATGGGGGGGGGACATGACCCAAATGGGGGGGGGGACATGATCCAAATGAGGGGGGGGGGACATGACCCAAATGGGGGGGGGGACATGATCCAAATGAGGGGGGGGGGTGTCATGAAGGGAAGGGGAACCGGTTCTTAGCTTTCTACCCGTATATGGAAGTGTCAAGGTTACACTTGGCAAGCCGCCAAAAACCTAATCAACGAGATAAACCGTCTGACCCTTCAAAAGTCAAGACATTAGGACTCATTCCAGCTTTGTCTCTCGAACTAAAACTACGTGCCGATCAGCAGCGCTACGATGACTTCCCCTGTGAACCTTGAGAAACTGCGACGTCTGAAGGAATCCCTGAAGGAGACGGTTGAGAGAAGAAGTGGTTTTAAGAGACCAACTTCTTTCAAGGCCACAATAAGAAGAAATTTTAAGAACCATCCGCTCTACTTCAACCAACATCCGTCATCTGAGCATCGACCTTCGACTACAAGTCAGCCTCGACCTTCAACTCCACCTCTCACCGTGGATGAGGTGATGGAGCGGACGAGGGTGTTGAAGGAAGAAGAATTAGTCACTCCTCTAAACTTCAAATCACTTAAATTTAGAAAACTAAAAACAAATATCAAATACAAGTTTGTGGCAAGGCTCAGCGGAAACAGCTATATTTTACAACATGAAGATTTTCACTTCAAGGTCCAACTGCCTCATTCCCTGCCGCAACCGCCTAGAATCCCATCCAAAAAGGAACTGTTTTTCGTCAGACAAGAGGGCAAGGCGCATTGGTTAATTAAATAAATTGTCACAGCCCTTGTCCATTTCCTCCACCTCGACTAACCGCAACTCCTTCAGGACTCCTCTTCATGGCATCAAAAACGGTCCTTTTCAGGACCACCCTAAGCATTTCAAGTTAGGGACTTGGCCTGTACATAGGCAGGAGACTGTTAGTCTTATGTTTGTGTGCAGCCCACTTTGTAAAAATTTCGAAGTCCCAAGGTCCTTGACCTTGACCATGTCCATGACCCAAGGGGGGGGGGGTATAAAGTTTGTGCAAAGTATGTCATGTGGGTACTCAAATTACGCGGATTGATCGGACGAACAAGTTGGTGCAAACAGAATTCAGATCCGACAAAGGGTATAGAAGCAACAGCGAAAAAACTACTATTTTCAAGGATAAACCTAAATAACTTCTTTATTTACGGTTTAAAGTATATTAAGTGGGTACTCAAATTACGCGGATTGATCAGACGAACAAGTTGGTGCAAACAGAATTCAGATCCGACAACGGGTATAGCAGCAACAGCGAAAAAACACCTATTTTCAAGGACAAACCTAAATAACTTCTTTGTTTTTGGTTCAAAGTATAACATGTGGATACTTCAATTACGCGGCTTGCCAAGACAAACAAGAAGGTGCAATTTAAATTTAAATCTAACCAACAGTATAGCATCTGTAGCGTAAAAACGATGGTTTGAAGGACAAGGTAACGTTGTGGTGGGGGTTAGGTGCCTATCATACATGATAACGCTCCATCATTATTCTTCCAGCTCTTGACGGATGAACATCTACCTAGAGGGTCTGAAAAATGTCGCAGTTTTACAGGAACATGAGGAAGGTGACCTTCAGTAGTCCCCTTGACACTACTTTCTACTTCCCTGACAATGAAGACAGAAGGTCTACACTTTTAGTGGACAATGAGCGGTTTCGTCGAAGAATAATCGAGGTTGAAACACTTTTAGCTAGTTGTTTGCTTCGCAAAAAGAACCATATGAATACATGCACCGGTTTAGATCATAGTAGCTGTTATACTTATACAGAGTTGAAGCGCAAACATTATTGAAGTTTTTAGTTACGGAGCTAAGGTCTTGACAGTCTAAGAGCTAAACCCTAACTAACACATGTAAACTAGTTATTGTGCGATGTAAAACTCGGTGGGGAGACTGGTGTAGTGGGGGACTGGTGTAGTGGGGGGACTACCATCTGCCGCACACTTGCCACCTGCCGCCTGCCACCTGCCACCAGCCATCTGCTTCGTTCTACTACACTTTTACCCCCACCATTTTGTTTGATACCAGAACGCTAGCTAGCGAATAGTCAGTACACCTCCGGCTCTCGACCGGTGAACATCGAGCTCTCCGAGACGCTCTTCACAAAATAACAATATCATTTCACTCAAGGTCTGATAGATGTTTCTATTTCATTGCCGTCACGTATTATTTCCTCCTGACAGCAATGAAATGCAAACACCTAACAGAACAGATAGGTGTCAAAAACACAACATGGACTCTGCGCAGGGATCGAAGTATCTACCGTCTTTCTTCAGAAAACAAAGTGATGGCCGCAACTCGTCCGGATCAACAACATCGATGACAACCAACAACGGGGAACTATTGTAAACATGAATTATTGTAAATAAAGTAATATTTGTAATATGAATTATTGTAAATAAAATAAAGTAATATTTGTAATTGTTCTACCTCGCACTCGTATCATTCGATTGCTTCATTCGATAATTTTCATTCGATATTTTATCGAATTAAAACTATCGAATCACAATCGGATTTTACGCGTGCGAGGTAGTACTTTTTTAAAATTACCTCCCCGTGACCTTGAACTTTGAACTTTTACTCATTTCGTCACAAAACCGCCTACGTCACTGGCTCAGCCCCAGATAACATCTTTCATGACTCAGCACTTCCGGTCACGTGACCGGATGACGTCACTTCCGGCGCAAAACCCGCAAACCCACACTACTTCCCTATAGGGGAAATTCGCTAAAAACCAGATTGTTGTGTGGTCCTTGATGCAGCAAACCTCCACACTCAGTCTTAATGTTTTTCTTATGGGGAATAAATAAATTGTCATATCTCGCTTATTTATGAATATGCTTTGATGAAAGTTGGTAAGTGGCTTCACGACTTAGTGAACTGCCATTTTAAATTCGCTGAGTATGCAGGTTTGCTGCAACGGAGGTATTTTTTATTATATTCAGCTAACAACATACGCTCTTCTGTTATCCTGTGTTTTACTACCAACAGCTGTTTTAGTAAGCAATTAGTATTTTCCATGTTAATTTTATGGAAAAAAACTCAATTTAAGGGCTGGCCGTGCCCTTGATAGTAAAAATATCGAAAACTAAAAACCTTTTTGCAAAACTATGAAGTGAGACGAATTTGTTAACTCTTCAAACATTAAAATTGGTCAAGAAATAAGGGAGGAGTTGCGTTGACAAAAAACGGCTTCACGTTTTATATAAGGATTTGCTTGGGATTCGTCAAGGGCTAACAAATCAGTCTATTTCTGCACTTACTGAACCACTGAACACACCGAACGTGATTGCTGCAATTGAAAGACACAACATGGTACAATAGGAGGTAGTTTAATATTCTAGCTTTCAGTCAATATTGACCAGACAGGAAGCTAGCCCATACCAAGGCCGGAATATCGATTCGCGATGATTTTGTGGACTTATACCTTTGTTTACTTTATTTCAGCGTTGTCCGTGCGGGGAGCGACAATGTGCGGGTATATTGGAGCGCCTGACAATACGGCAAGGCCACTCGTCTCACATCACTGTGCTGCGTGTTGTATCTCCTCACTTACGGCGGTGAAAAATCGTGACCTGACTTGCGAAATGGGATCGTTGCACTGTAACGATCAACCCCATGAGATTCAGTACTGTTTACAACCGTCCTAATGACACCTGAGCAAGATCTTGTAATCAGTGTTTTAATGTAGAATGTAACTTCGTTGTTAAACGTGTATTTTTTTGGCAGAGGTCGAACGTAGTGACAATTCAATCGATGTTTTGCTTGTGCTAAATTCACATGCTAATGTTTCTATACTGTTTATGACGATGTGTTGACGTATATCATTAAAAACAATTCTTAACTTCAGAAAATCAAATAGCAAATCCTAAGTGGGCATGACTAAGGTATCGAAATAACATCCTATATTAAGTAGCAATGTAAGACTTTTTTGGACTTTCCTATCGCTTCTAGCGCTCGAGCAGCTTCAATGAGTGTTCAAAAATGCAATATATTAACTACAACGATATCGAGTAAAAACTGTTTCGATCAATCCCGGACTGGTTTGTTGGTTCAGTTGTCATTAATAGTTCGACTTGCATTCGTAGCTTTTTAATTTTATTACTAAATTGTACAACACGATTATACAAAGCAATGGTTTATCCATCACAGTGAGAGTTTATAAGGTTCAACTGAAAATGCAGCATTTTCTTCAGTTTTAGTATTGGAGATGCAGTTGTAAAACTAAGCTAGCAGCTTGATCGCGGCTGGAAGCTAGACCAGGTCCCCCACGCGTGCGCATAGGGGATCATGATTGACCTAATTCACGCTTCATTAAGCCCTATGTACTTCAGTCAGTCATACTTAGTTTTAGCGAATTTCCCTATAGGGGAGAAGCCATTACCGTAGGTGGCATGGTAAGACCTAGGCCCGGAACCATGATAACTTTTTGTTTTGAAGTCCCCAGATGCCAAATTCAAAACTATTGGAGGTGAGGGCGGACGGTGGGCGGCAAGGGTCAAAGCTGACGGGATGGATGAATTCTTTGTGAGTTGCACATCCAATCAGGTGTTGTTGTTTATTACCATTTCTATATATATCTTGCTTATATAATGTACTGTATAATTTTTATTTGTTCAAATTTAAATATAGGCCTACCTAAGTGTATATATATATATATATATATATATATATATATATATATATATATATATATATATATATTTATTTATTTATATATATATATATTTATTTATATATATATATATATATAAAACATATAATTATAAATAGATTTAAAATACCTGAGTACCCTTTTAAAATTATTTTATTTTGCTGACAAGTGTTTTGGCTATAATGCCAGGTTCACATCGTCTTAACTATTTTTTACTTAGCTCATCATTATAACTATGTTATTATAGTAGCCCTATTAAGTGAACTGAACATTTATATTTATACAGTTTTGAACGAATGGTGGTGTGGTGTTCTTGAAATTCCAGCGGGCGGGAAAGTCCCTGCCCCACTGTGGCTGTTTGGGCCCTCCTGAGCCGTCGGATAGGGTTTCGGTGAGGTTTGGCACTACGGCAGGACTTTTTTATTTGTTTTTTAAGAATCATGAAAATCCATCAAGTGGTTGTCTTGCAATCTGCGTGAACTAAATGACCCGATTATAAATAAAAAGATTACTATAATAGCGGACAAATAAATTTCAAGTTGAGGGCGTGGTTTCCCGGGCTATCCAGCATGCTATTGGGTACAGCCCAATCTGCCAATTTATTTGTCCGCTATTATAGCTGCTCTCGTACCCGGTGGTTTCACCCGGGAATAGAACTTCACCCGGGTTTCACCCGGGTGTGTGCTGCATTCTGTGGTTAGCCCGTGGAACTACCACGAATCATGATCAGCTGTTTGAATTATCATCGGCTCATACCTAAGTGCAGACCCACAAGAATGACACTGGATTGGAACTTTGACTCTCTGTGGGGCGAAGCCCTGTGGGAATTTCTTAAAATCCTTTCTTAGTGGTAACCTGCGCCATGGAGTGAGAATACGTGCCAAATTTCGTGGTTGTAGGTGGGATTATCGGTTTTCGTATCTATAGATAGGCTATAGAAGATATTATGCCAGCAAAAATAAATAAATAAAGAATATCCCCTAGATATAATCAGCAAATCAGTGTCTCTTTTTTAAAGAATTAAAGAATATTCACAAAAAATGCTGTAGTACATTTTTGTTATTACATAAATGCAGTTTACTAACTAAATATTACTAAACTAACTACTAACTATTAACTAAATAACTAAAACCAGAAATAATCACACAACTTTAGAGTTTTGTTCAAGTAGGTCGTAGACTGGTCATGTATGGATCCGAGCCCATCCATTACCTCTCATGAATCGGAATAGCAGTGAATACTAACTAATAATCACAGTAATGTAAAAGGTAATATTTTCAGAACTCGGTTGGGATACAATGTTTTTGCATTACAAATCCTATCTTTTTATGCAATTTTTATGTGCAACTCATGGAGAGTTCACCTGTCTGTGGCATAGTTGGAGGGTGAGGGCGGACGGCGGACGGTGGGCGGCAAGGGTCAAAGCTGACGGGATGGGTGAAGTCTTTGTGTGTTGCACATCCAGTCAGGTGTTGTTATTTATTATTTTGTCATTGTAAAATTGTCATTGTTTGTTGTTAGGTGGCCATGCTAGTCAAACTAAGTTAAACACTGTTTAGGTGGCGCGCCATGCTAGTGCAAACTAGTCAAACTAAGTCAAACACTGTTTAGGTGGCGCGCCATGCTAGTGCAAACTAGTCAAACTAAGTCAAACACTGTTTAGGTGGCGCGCCATGCTAGTGCAAACTAGTCAAACTAAGTCAAACACTGTTTAGGTGGCGCGCCATGCTAGTGCAAACTAGTCAAACTAAGTCAAACACGGTTTAGGTAGCGCACCATGCTAGTGCAAACTAAGTCAAACACTGATTAGGTGGCGCATCATGCTAGTGCAAACTAAGTCAAACACTGTTTAGGTGGCGCGCCATGCTAGTGAAAATTAGTCAAACTAAGTCAAACACGGTTTAGATAGCGCGCCATGCTAGTGCAAACTAGTCAAACTAAGTCAAACACGGTTTAGGTAGCACACCATGCTAGTGCAAACTAAGTCAAACACTGATTAGGTGGCGCACCATGCTAGTGCAAACTAAGTCAAACACTGTTTAGGTGGCGCGCCATGCTAGTGCAAACTAGTCAAACTAAGTCAAACACTGTTTAGGTCGCGCGCCATGCTAGTGCAAACTAGTCAAACTAAGTCAAACACTGTTTAGGTCGCGCGCCATGCTAGTGCAAACTAAGTCAAACACTGTTTAGGTCGCGCGCCATGCTAGTGCAAACTAGTCAAACTAAGTCAAACACTGTTTAGGTCGCGCGCCATGCTAGTGCAAACTAGTCAAACTAAGTTAAACACTGTTTTCAACAACGCGGCATCAACATCTCGGAATTTTGTCAATGTCACGCCAATTGACAATTAAAAACAAATTTCGATTCTCTATTTCAATTATGTGGGTAATAGTACTATACAATAATTCCCTATGGGATGAACGTAAAAATGAGAAAATTCGACATTAGCCTAATCAGTTGATAAAGTGTTGATAGCAAACATTGAAAATTACAGTTCAGACGACAAGTACATTACTGTACTTGCTAACAAGAATACGGTAATGTAAATGCCAATGTTGTGTGGTTAGTTAATATTTGCTTCAAAATAATATTACGATAATTGAAGGTTACAAGGTTATATATCCGAAGTATTCCTGAAATTCGGATATCTGGAGTATGTTTGGAAAATCGGATGGTTGGACTCTAAAGCCTACTTTACTCCATCTCATCCCGTAGCTGAATTCTTGTTAGGGACACATTCTAGCGGTAGGCGTCGGTAGCAGATTAGTAAAGTCAAATAATCACTTCCGGTGCCCTTTGTTTAAGTTCCGGTTGACTGAAGGCGACCTTCCCTTCGACCCGTCCTGCCTCAAACCGATCACCGTCAAACGATATTGAGATGTGATGCACATGCGCATATGCCATAGTAATTTTAGAAGTCAGTCGTCTTAAAACCAATTGTCACGTCAGTAAAAAGTATTTTCAAACCAAATCAATCCTTTTCTCCTAAATCTTCCTCTCGATAGAAGCCTGCGTGAATGTGTGTAAATCTGCAAACCGTTAGATTAGAGCGAACAGGTTAAACCTCGAATATAACCACTGACTATGGCAATGATACAACCTCTAATTGTGTCCAGTCTTCTTCAGTGGTTGGCTGTAAACAAACTTTCTGTAAATTCCGATAAATAAAGTTTATTGATTTTAAATTAAGAAATTCTGATGGAATTTCTGATGGTTCAAATATTATTGTCGGAGATTTTTAAATAGAAGTATGCGAAAAAAAATTATTTTTTAGGACTTACCATAGATTCTTGACTTAATTATTTCAAACACGTTAACAAGGTCTTCGGTAGGATAAATAGTGGTATTTTTACTCTTCGAAGACTTGCTCAGTTCACTGATACTAGGGTTCTTCTAACTGCTTATTTTTCTTGTTTGTTACCACCCATCAGGTATGGCATTCCAATTTGGGGTGCCGAATCAACTCGTACAAAGAAACTGTTTCTGTTACAAAAGAAAGCAATACGACTGATTTTTGGAATGGCAAGGTTTGAGTCGTGCAGAAGTGTTTTTTTTTTCTGAAGATAACTTATTGAATTTTCCTTGTATTTATATTTTTGAAACTCTTTCATTTTTGGTTAAAAACAAACATTTCTTTCAGATGGGCCACGTTTCTAGGTTTCATTTTCGTAATGCTGGATCCCTGGCAATTCACCGTCACAACACTACCTAATTCAAAAACCAGACTTTGTATGCAGGCATTAAATTATACGATTCCCTCCCATCCGACCTCATGGCAGTAACTGATGTGGGTAGGTTTAGGAGGAGGCTGGGATCCTTTTTGGTTGCTAAGGAATACTACAGTGTGTCTAAGTATTTTATTGACAAGAAGTAATTATTGTTTTTTACCGTTGACATATATAATTTTGTAATGTTTTGAACTTTGAGCTATGAATTAGTTATATTTTCTATGTCACTTTTTTGTTGTAAATGACGTTTGCCAGTGCTTGTTAAAGTCAAATGACAATAAGGATCTGATTTCTGAGTAACATGACAAACTCAACCTATTTACTACGCCTAAGTGATACTTTTTATATGCAAATGATCGTACTAAATGGACAAGTATATATTGTAAGAAAACGCACTTTGCAAGGATTTTTTTTCTAAGACTTTGCTGTGTGGAAGATAGAAACTATACAGTATTTTATAAAGCATTTTTCAATACGGCATTCAGTATTTTTGAGGGCGTAAAATACATTTTAATCAAACAAATCTATTAAAATCAATGTTTAGAAACTTTGAATAAAATGACGATTTGTAAATCCATGGCGTTATTTAAAATTGTTTTAAAAACCTGCGCGCATGTTAGAGTTTATAACTTAAATCGTTCACTTTATTCAGATTATCATCCCTACCCAACAACGGAACAGCTGCCATAACCCTCATTTCCATGTTTATCACCGCCCGCTATTCCTGGACTTGACCGTGACCTTGGCAGACACGCCGGAGTGATATCATGCTGATAACAGGCGCGTATGCACGACCCAAATTCTATCATCCGTGTCGTAGCCTTATTGTTTTATGCTAAATTTAAGTTTTTCTTGCGTTTCCGTTCGTGGCAGCGCCCGTTATGTCGCGGGTCAAGGTCGCATTTTCTTTCTCCGCTGCGATGTTTATGTAAATTATACGTAATTAAAACGGCTATAAATAACTCCACTGTAAGAAACGTTTCTTAGGGATATTAGTGTTTTGTGCTATGGCTGTTACTTGTTCCGCCGCTGTTTTGTGCTATGGTTGTTACTTGTTCCGCCGCTGTTTTGTGCTATGGCTGTTACTTGTTCCGCCGCTGTTTTGTGCTATGGCTGTTACTTGTTCCGCCACTGTTGTGTGCTGTGGCTGTTACTTGTTCCGCCGCTGTTGTGTGCTATGGCTGTTACTTGTTCCGCCGCTGTTTTGTGCTATGGCTGTTACTTGTTCCGCCGCTGTTTTGTGCTATGCCTGTTACTTGTTCCGCCGCTGTTTTGTGCTATGGTTGTTACTTGTTCCGCCGCTGTTTTGTGCTATGGCTGTTACTTGTTCCGCCGCTGTTTTGTGCTATGGCTGTTACTTGTTCCGCCGCTGTTTTGTGCTATGGCTGTTACTTGTTCCGCCGCTTTTTAAGTTGAAACAACTGTTGTGTAACGAGAGTAATTTTAAATTTTATAGGGATACTTTTTGACGCATATTCCACTACAATATCTATAATTAGCCAGGTTTCCATTTATTTTTATTTTCTTCACTTTTCTACATTTACTATTTTTCAAAAATTGCATCTAATCGAATTTTGAATCGAAACTATACTAACTCAACGAGGTATATATATGCATAGAAGTCTTGTGGAGTAAACAACTGTGCCTACATGCTGACCGCGATTTTGACCCTCTATACCCTCCGGTATCCATGGCAACAATATGTTTAACCAATCAAACCCTCGCTTCACAAGTTATGTTAGTCTGTATTACTCTTTGACCAGATGATTTGTTTACAAAAATAACCACCAGCGAGGCTTCACTTTTTTAACACGAGGTGTCATCTCGTTGTTCGAACAAAGAGTTCAGGAAAGAACAGCTGATTAAAATTCCTGCTGCAATTTCAACTGTTTCTGATCCATTAAACCTATTGCCCATAAGAATTACATTGTAACTTTAAGGACGACTGGGGTGGAACCGTAAGGGATTGCCACGTTGGGAATAGGCCTATATGTAGCCCAGATAAATTATCTACCTAAATGCAAATTTTCAGCTCGATTGGTTCAGTAGTTTTTACGTTAAAACGGAACATACAACTCGACAGACAGACAGACAGTCAGACAGACACCACCTTTATTTTATAAATGCATAGGATATGATATATTGTTCAAGTATCGTTGCCATTATCTATTCACAAATAAACGGGATGGCATGTTTAATATAGTATAGCAATAGTTTAATATCGTATACCAATGTAAAATACATAAACAAATGGCTGCCCCAAACGTTCTCATAAGAGCGATTTAAAAATCCAAAATGTCAAAACAGGTTTAAAGCCCAACGCCTATAAACCCACTCACACCACTTTTGGAAGAGAAAACACCGAAATCAACTCAAATCAACAATCTCACAATATAATCCAGTAAATGTGTATTTAAATGTACTCCTAGCGGGAAAGTTGTGGGGTAGTTTCGATTTTTTCCATTTGGTATGTTTTTTGGGGTGCTGAATCAGAATCTGAGGTTTGATAACAAAAATTCTTGACGCAACATTGACAAAAATGAGAAAAATTTGGAAAAAATCGTATTTTTTGTAGTTTTTGGCTTATAACTCAGACATTATCAACTTTTCGTAAATAACCTATATTATTAAAATTAAAGTACGTAAAATGTGCTACAAGATCTATCCCTTAGGTGTTCATCTCCGATGAACCGTTTAGGCTCCAGAGCTATTTGAAAATTGGAGCATTTTTTATTAATTAGTAAATTGCTCAAATTCTTCTGCCAATGTCAAATGTTAATTATATATGCCAAGGTAAAGGGCCTTATAAAAAATCCACAATGTTGAAATTGTTTAATTAAGTACTGAATCGTTCATTTTTTATTTAAAAAAAGGTTACATGAACCGTTGCCGTTTAAATGGTCCTGGCTCAGAGGGTTGTAACGAGGCAGGTTCTGGCACACGTTTGGATGCATCAGTTGTGAGCGTCCGAGCTTGTTCATCTGGAAAATTCAAAAAAGTTATTAGTAAAAAACCGTTCTACACATCATAAGTAAAACCAAAATTAAAATAATAGCAAACTTTCAATCATGTGATATACGTATGTACGTGATGATGTGATATTAAGATATACGTAAATACTAACATGTTATGTAGTCATATACTGTTGCTAAGCATTTAAATTGTAAGTGAATTTAACAAATAAATAAATAAGGAATAATAAACAAGTGAGATTGGAATTATACTTACTTTCTGTACATTCTAAGCGTGTACTTCCAGTATGTTCTCCGTCTCTTTCTTCGGATTCATCTTCATCAATGTCAACATCGTCTTCCGGGGATCATCGTTTTCACACAGCCCTCCACACATGCAGATTGGGGAGCAACGAAGGCTTGTCTTTCTACATCCACAATTGCGTAGGCACCCCTTTTTACATTTGCATGAAATGTGCCGGAGTATCGAGTCCGGTGCAGGGCTCAGAGTGGTTGGCACTGGTACGAGTCCAATACTCATTTTTTTCCACCCCCAATCATTCGGGTCCCTTTGTTGCTCGTTGTTTGTGGTTTGACTTGATAACCATTGCTGCACCTGAAAGTAAACTCTAAGAGAGTGTTGTCTTGCAGCTGCTTCGGTTGGGGGCAGTGAGGCAATGTTGGATTTAGTTTTGTAAGCCGAAGATATTTATTGACTGTATCTTAAGTCATTTAAACTAGTCTCATGTTTTTTACTATATAGAGCCATAAGAAACTTGTTTCCTACCTGAGCAATCTCATCCTGGTGTGCATGAGGGTCTTTGAAAGCACTAACAATTTTCTGTAAGTCATTGTTCTTCTTTAATACTTACAGAAATTTTAGTTTCCCCTGATTAAAAAGAGCAGAGGTGGTGTCGCAACCACTCATTGCATGCAAGAAGAAAATGTGTTCAGATAGAGTTTTGCCAATAGCGAGATGAGGATTGTACATTGTTTGAGGCACCTTTCCCTTTCCTGGTTTCAAAAAGAAGACATTCTTTGTATCAGGGCTACACAAGCCAACCAAAATCACCAAAAGATGGACATCTTGCCCCACTACTATTACATTCTCATTTGTTGTGGACAACTCAAGAGCTAATGTGATTATCAGGACATCAGCGTCCTCCAAAGCTTGCTGAGAATCAATTTTTTCTTCACAAAAACTTTCCATGAGCATAGAAATCAACCTATTATTGTTCTTAGAGTTTCGGGGATATGCCCCTCATTTCTTTTCAAAAAACTGTCAGGTGGGGGGTACTGCTCTGTCTCATAACCTGGCTACGGATATCCTCAACAATTATTGCAGCAGCCGTCTTAACAACACGGAGTCTTTCCTCTTGTTTATTTTTCGACGCCTGTTGGTACCAAACATCATTCTAAATTGTATATCCTGTGTTTGCAAAATATACTGTGGTCTTCTTATTCGGAGCATTAGAACTTATAATACCGCTTCCATATTTTTGGTTCAGATGAGCTTTTACCGTCTTATTATCAGGCCGATAACCACTCTTGATCTGGCCTATTAACTCCTCGAGAGAAAACTGGCACTCGCCATAACTGTTTTCAAGATAGTTGTAAATATCTTCCATTGCTTCTTCCACGTCATTGAAAAATGGCCCACTTTTTCTCTTCTCTTGAGTTTTGGGACGATTGTACAGTTTTCTCAAACACAAACTATGATACTGACCACTAGAGGCCACCAAATCTGAAATAGGTAAAAGACGTTTTATTATAGATTGTCCGTATTCATCACCACGTTCTTCTGCTCTCTTTGTTATAGTTTCCTTTGCTTTTAAAACTCGAACTTTATGTACTATATTGCGGTTGCCTCTCTTTTTCCTTTGTTCTTCCAAAAACTCAGGTGTAATTACGAGGCCGCACAGAAAGCAGTGAGTCTTAAAACTAAAATGTGCCTCAGAAGAACGCCTTTGAACATGTTCAATACCTTGATTCATCTTCTTTAAGTGAGAAGCAATCATTATTTCATTATTATAGTTTTTACGACATTGCTCATGGACCTTTACTGCAGATATTCTACAAAGTTTGACATGTTTACCGTCCTTCCTCTTTTTACTTGACTCAATGAATGTTTTCAACCCTTTTTCGCGCACTGTTGTCACATTCTTTACATCATTATACAACTCTTTAACACAAATAAAACACACGTCAAAAGCCATTTTTCACACCACCAGAAAACATAACCTACTTACCTGGTTTATTTATTTATTTTAATAACAATAATAACAACAGCTGATATTAAATTTGCAGCTGTTCAAGATGTATTGCACAGTTGCAGATGGAAAAGTGGTTTTATATTTTATATAAAATGCTCCATTTTTCAAATAGCTCTGGAGCCTAAACGGTTTATCGGAGATTAACACCTAAGGGGTACATTTTGTAGCAAATTTTGTGTACTTTAATTTTAATAATATAGGTTATTTACGAAAAGTTGATAATTTCTGAGTTATATGCCAGAAACTACAAAAAATACCATTTTTTCTCATTTTTGTCAATGTTGCGTCAAGAATTTTTGTTAGCAAACCTCAGATTCTGATTCAGCACCCCAAAAAACATACCAAATGGAAAAAATCAAAACTACCCCACAACTTTCCTGGTATAAACACTAATTAACTGAATTAATAACTGGTACACATGCATTTATATTTATTTGAGGGGTCACATCAGGAAATCAAAGTTGCATTTTCCCAGCAGACAGAAACCCATTTATACCGGTATAATAAACTAAGGTTTGAATTTTCTGGACTATTTTTACCCAAGAAGAACTCCAACCACGGCAAATCGAAATCAAAATGCAGTCTAACTGTTTTACCAGCCGCCATTATACAGTATCGTTACACCCAGCCCTACAGATTACCCGTGGCACGCAGACGAGAGGTTTTGTTTCATCTCTGACCTTTACCTTTCGGTTTAGGTAACGATTTGTTTGTTTCACCTGCGCCTTTTGTTTTCTTAGACGTTTGGTTATTTTCGTTTAATGGTCGTTGGTGTTGGTATTAGTATTACTGATATAAAACAGTTACGCGTTCTCCTCGGCGAGGCTTATACCAAAATGTAATTTCTTTCATGATATTATGTCATTCCGCGGCGAATTCAACTCTTCAAAAAGAGGAGGTTGCAGATTTTATACGGCATAGAGTTGTATCGTGATTGTCTTTGACTATGTTCTCGGCACGATGGCGGCATTTAGTTATACGGGGCTTAGTTCTAAGTTCTACAATGGAATTTAAATGCAAAGCTTACATTTTGACTAGCAGCATTTTTCCTCCATTTAATAAATTGAAGATATACCTATAATAAATGGTGCATGCCAAATAAAGTTGTAAGCCGAAAAGTGTGTCGTTTATCACTCTCATGATAAATTATTACTCACAAATTAATTTCTTAAAATTATTTTCATATCTTTCAGTGTTAAAAATAACTGTTGAAAATTAAACTGCTAATGTATCCGTTCAAATGCATTTTTTCACCTTTTAGTTACCAAGAAATTTGTTCAACGCATACCAACGCATATCTCTGATTTGTATTACATCAGTGGCATTAGTTAATTACTATCATTCTGATTCTGGGTATTGCGCTTCTGTTCCAGACCTTTTCGACGCTTATGAAGTTTAGTTAATGTGTGAATGCTGTTCTAAGCTAGTTATGAGTAGGGAAGGAATGTAATTAACTACAAAGTTGTTTAGTGCCATAAAGATGGAGTGATATGGAAGAAGAACCATCACGCACATTTAACATTCACTGCCCCTTGACCTTTAGGTCTCCAACCAACAAGACGTCAACTGAGGGAGCAGATTGCATTATAGTTTATGGTTCTATGTCAACAATACTCTAATACTCTTTACGGTCTTCCCTCACGAAACGGTAATTTAATTTTTGTTCTTATTTTTCCCCGTATATTTTATTTTGTTTGGAAAGAGTTATTGTAGACAAAACTTTCTGAATTGAATGGCTACAGTTCTATTATCATACCTATTCACTAACATTCTATAAGAAGAAAAATATTAGAGTAGTAGGAAATTATAAAACTGAGTAACGGAAGAAAAACATAAAATATTTTGTAGACACATTTCAGAATCAAACAAAACTTTGTATACAGGGTGTTTCCAAATTAATGTTGCTAACTTCAGGATATTGTTCATTATGTCAAAGGGAACATAAATCATCGTATAACCGGGGTCTATTTCTTTTCGTTTACCGCCTGTCTGCCTGTATGTGATTTTAACAAGAAAATTTATATTTAAAAAAACGGCTTGACAAAATTCAACTAAATTTTGGTTAAAAACTCTTCTTGGTATATAGGTTCTGTTTTAGAAAACATTTTTGCTCATAAATCTTTTCGTTTAAAAATGGCGGCCATTGCAAATTTTTAACCTCAAATACCTATCTAAAAAACTAGAAATTTTACACAACATGTTCTAGAATATAAAAGTTAGTAAATGTAATTATAATCCATATCTGCTTTAACATTGAAAATCGGGTTAAAATTAACTGAACTATGGCTTAAAAACGGAACACATGGCTACATTTTTCTATCATGCCTAATCAAAATGATAGCAAAATTTAGCCATGTGTTTCGTTTTTCAATCATAGTTCAGTTAATTTTAACCCTATTTTCAGTGTTAAAGCAGATATGGATTTATAATTACATTCTATAACTTTTATATTGTAAAAGGTTTGTTGTAAAACTTCTAGTTTTTTAGATATTTCAGGTTAAAAATTTCAATGGCCGCCATTTTCAAACGGAAAAATTTTATGATCAAATATTTTTTTCTACAAAAGTACCTACCAAGAAGAATTTTGGTTAAGTTTAACCAAAATTTAGTTGAATTTGGTCAAGCCGTTTTTTAAATATAAATTTTCTTGTAAAAATCACAGACAGACGGTAATCGAAAAGAAATAGACCCCCGGTTATACGATGATTTATGTTCCTTTTGACATAAGGTACAGTATCCCGAAGTTAGCAACATTAATTTGGAAACACCCTGTATAACTTAAGTAAATTAAAACTTAAAAATTAAACATTTTTAGAATAAAGTTTCATATTGTGAAATGTTTTGGGTTGAACTGTCTAAGTGGAATACTATGTTCCAGTGCGAAATATATTGAGACAATTCCAAAGCATATTTCATTAGCGCACTTACCCTATTATAATTTTCTGAATCCATAAACACAAAATGTTTTATATTATTTTATTGTAAAACTTAAAAATGCCTCAATATTAAACTGTTTATTCCCTTTTTATTGGTGGATTTATTACCACAACAACGTATGTTCATCTTTATATATTATTTCTTGAGTGTGTTTTTCTGGTGTTAAAGGCCGTAGCTCTCTTAATACTTCGTTAAAACTAATAATTGAGCCATCATTTTGAAGATTACCTTCACTGGCAAATTCGAAACATAAGCAAACTATTTAAACCCATGCAAGAGTCTCGCTTATTGGTAAACGAACTGGTGGCACCATCTTAGGGACAAGCTCTAAAGTTACGCGGGCAATTCTATAGTTACCATGGGACACCAAGCCACCAAGCCACCAAGTTAATGTTATGAGAGTCGATGAATATCAATCAACGAACGGTCAAACGATCTGAGGAGTCCTTCAATTTTCCTTTGTAATTTTACACCGACCACAAATCTCAGTTCCACATTAGTGGTTGAAATCAAATTTGAATAAAATTAAAGAAAAACTCTTTTTGCTACGTAATTAATTAAAATAATTCTAAATCAGATGCAAGTATATTTGCCGAAGAAATAGGAAATTAAGACAAATTTTAAATATTCAACAACTGACGTTCATTGTCGTGCAAGGCAACTGCGTTGTAAGATTTTGTGATGAGAATTGGGCCTCGGTCTCGCTGGTTTCCACGGTTCTCGCTAATGTGTCTTTCGGGCCAAATGCAGGTAACTCGCGCCATATACCGGGACCTGTGAATCGTAGGCCCCGCATATACGCACTACGTAGATATGGATTAGGGCTTACAAAAACAATCCAGTTAACCTTAAATTTGGTAGCCAACAAATGTTTAAGTGATTGATCTTCATTGGAAAGTTATCTAATTAATTAAATACAGTTGGGTAGAAGGAAGTTTAATGAATTGTTTAGTTGACCAGCGTAATTGGTTAAATTAAAATTCTGGTAAAATTAACATGTATAAAATTAACATTTACGTGCGACTTTGTTGTATAAAATGATAATTGTACAAGCGGAACAACTAATTGGATGAATACATATTTGCATTTACATGCTCAAGCAATCTATAACAGTACCACCTAATGGTAGCCTCATAATACTTGACGCTATAGAATATCGATACAAATCTTGTGAGGTATATCCAACTCATTCATGAATAAGTTTTTATTAGGATAACGATACATTTTTAAGCATAAGAATATTTCAAAAATCGCAGCTCTTCCTACATTCACGTTTTCTAATAGGTATTTTGTGTTCAAACATACGTATGCTGCGTTTACTTTATTTCGGGCTTCAACTTCGACGTTATACAATTTGAGCTTATTATAATTTCCGAAGTTGAATTAACTATTATTCCTGGACCAAACCGCGAGTTATGCATAAATAAAATAAACGTATTATCCAATCAAACTAGACCATTAAATACTGACCAGCCTGGGCGGTGTGGGTTTCTTGTAAGGGCTGTTGCTGTTGTTGATATTGTTGTTGTAATTGTTGTTGCTGTTGTTGATGGTGGCGGGACAGACCCTCTGGTGAGCCTCTAGACGGTGGGGCAGGAACGTCTTGGAACACCCGTCACAGGCGACCATGGCGGCCTGGGGAAAAGAAACACATATTCAGAACTGCACAAAATGCAATTTGTAATCTGAGTAGACGATGTTGTAAAGAAGGTAGTTCCTGAAAGTTGTAACTTTAGTACCTCAAATTGGAAAATTTCTCAGGTAACCTGGGGAAAACCCTCAGGAGTATAAGAAGTATTACTTTTTCATGGTACGAAATAATTTAGTTAAGTACAATAAACTCAATATAGACACTTTAGCAACAAATATGGATAGTAATCATGTATTTTGGTGGTTTTCTTTCACCAATGCTCAATTTTGTGTATTTATAATTAAACTGTAGGCTATCTTCTTACAGACAATATTTGAATGCCATTCAGTAACTTTGTTTTATTCATGTGATTACGATTTAACATACCTTAGAGTTGAGACAATTCTCATGTAAAATAGTAAACTCTCAACGTGGATTACCTTAGAGTTGAGACAATTCTCATTTAAAATAGTAAACTCTCAACGTGGATTACCTTAGAGTTGAGACAATTCTCATGTAAAATAGTAAACTCTCAACGTGGATTGCCTTAAAGTTGAGACAATTCTAATGTAAAATAGTAAACTCTCAACATGGATTAACTTCTTTAATTACGTTTGGAAAAAATCTTTAAAGTATCATTATCTATGCAGTCAGAACGTCAGGGCGTGTGTTAGGCCGGTCCGGGACCGCTGTGACGTCACAGGCAGGTGGGCGCCGACCCACGGCCCTCCTACAGACTGAGTCAACCTAGTCTGGAACGGTCCTGCAACCGTGGGTGCTAACTCCAGTCTGCAAATATTTGCACGTCCTTGGTAGGCGAAGTGACCAGCGACTACGATGGTAGACTCGCCGAGGACGAAGTGACATATTTACGCTTTACAAGTAAGGTTATTACTGAAGAAAGTAATTTTATTATTATTTGCAATAAGATTATTTTGGTATAGTTGAGTGATTTTGAAAATATTTCTGATACTGTAAAACTGTCGACTGTAATTATTGGACCAGGTGTTTGAGAAGTTTTGCTGCTTTGATACTATTGTTGCTCGATTTCTTATTCGCGTTTATATAATTTACAACCCTAATAGATACTATTGAATTTTCCATGTTTGTTTTAGTTTTCCGGTGTAATTTTCCCGAACATCTCGGTAGTTTTGTTTCGCGAATGTCAACGCCACTTCATAGGCATTTAACCGAATTTGTCCACTATTGAATCAATTTACATGTTTAAGAACTCTTCTACGCTTGTAGAGACGCCAGAGCTCCTTCAGGTAATAACAGCCATATCGCGACCGTCGTGTGTGGTGTCCGTAACAGTTTTTTTCCACCGGTGTCAAGTTTCAGCCACGTACCTGCGCCGCTTCCCACGCGTTCTCCCACACGACGCTGTCCGGCCGGCGCGGCGTCTCCTGCTGCTGGGCCGCTGGTAGCGCCTGGTTCTCGCGGTGCCACTTCTGGAAACATTACAAGAACAACATTTGACAGTGAATCAATTTTAGTTATAACGGAGTTCGTGGAAACCAGGGGTTTTTTTAAAAGTTATTGCAACCTCAAGTATTCGTACGATACTGCGATAAATGTGCTAAAAACTTGTTATCAATCAATTTTCCGGCTTTTTTACACCATAAAGGTCCATTAAAAGAGTTAAATCGTTAATTCGTTAAATATTGAGGTAGGAAATGCAGATGCACTCTCAACTCGATAGCTGGTTACTCCCTCTCCTTGATATCGACTTTAACAATTACCATCTACTGTTATGATTTTCGTTTTAAAAAGTAACGTTTATTAAATAGCCTACACTAATCACTATCGCATGTGACGTGAAATCAATTAACGAATGGCAAATTACTAGATACGGTCATCAACCTACTGCCTAAACTGATTATAGGTAAATTATTGTTTTTTATAACGACACGTTAATTGGTAATTTCGGCTTTAATGTTATACCAGGGAAATCGAGTAAATTTACAAGATTTTGGTTTAAAACGTGTTATAACATCGAACAAAGGTTGTTAGATATGTTGTGAGAATTTAATTCATTAACTGCTTGGTGACCATATTTTTAGGCAACCAAACTAAACCAATTAAAATACGTTATTATCTGTTCAGAGGACTCTGCGTAGTATAATTCGTAGACCATACGAGTATTTTAATAGAACGATTAAGAAGGAACAAACTGAAAAAAAAAAATGTTTACTAACCATGATATGCAAAGCAAATCAACTTTCGAACTGGCAAATCTCCTTCAAGGTAAAACCAGTTACAAATCGATTAAATTTTAAACAATTAGTAAAGTGATAATTTTCATCGTTTTTCTCTTGTTTTCTTTGAGGGCCGTTAACGTTATTTTCACGGAGTAAAAAGTAAATCTTATGGAGCATTATCAAAAGTAAACGTTGACGTTTCACACTCCCAGTGTAAAGCGACCCGAGCCTCGCCCCAGGCGGATCAATGGTTGTCCCTTGACCTTTGCCGTTGTCTCCGGGGAGTCAGCCCTGCCATCCATCGTGGTGACATTAACATTAACATTGTGCCTCAACCCACATCCGAGCTGTGGGAATGGCAGCGGCGACAGCGACTCTGAACAAAGAATTTCAACGTCATCACGGATTGGGGATATTGTATTCGATACTTCCAAAGGGTTTCTTGACGGATGGATATTGTTCTGTACAAAATTAAATTAAAGATGGGATTTTTTCCAAACGAGAAGGGCAGTACAATGTAAAATTTAGGAAACTGCGAATCACAGATAGACGGAAGGTTTGTATTCAGAGTAGGATTAAACAAACCCCACTTTCAAAACGGATACATTTCAGCGCGAATTGGTTCTACTTAAAACATTGTATAAGACTGTGACTTGTAGCGGCTAAAGACCCTAGTATATTTTGAGTTATCTCTACATAACTTACAACTAGCTGATGTCCCAATCTCCGCACGGGAATCTAGCAGACGTAGAGCCATATGTTTTGAGAAGTTTACACTATGATCACCTGACTTCCTAGATAAAATATAACTCCATAAGATTAACATTGATACTTTAAAGGCATTTGGGGCGAATCCCTGTTGGTGGATATTTTTCAAACCTCCAAAAGGCACATCTACAGGGTAACAGCTTTCGACTGATACAAATATGTCTTATGTTCTTTTCTTTTGTTACTTAATGACTTATGATTCTAAATTATTAACTCTTGACTAATTATTTGCTCGGATGTGATCGGGAAATGTGGATATAAAAGTGACGCTATCTGATCTATGGGCAATGGCTACCATGTGCTAAGCCTAGCTTGTCTTCACAATAAAGAGTGTTACTACCTACAAAATTCACTAGGCTATTTAAATATAGCTCACAAATGCTCTTACTTGACTTATCAATAAATATATTTCTACCTATGGTCTTCTTTGGTTCATTGTAGTGAGTAGAATGTGTTTTGTAATTAATCTGGATATCAACAGAAGGTAGGTGTACAATTTCTAGAATATCTTTGAACTATTTAAATGAAATACAAAGTTACAGAGGAACAATATAATATTTATTTATCTAGTAATAACAATTGTGTTTTAAAAGTTATCAATCAAAGGGGATTTACAAATAATCTACAATTCAGGGGAACAGTTACAGTGAATGGCCTAGGCTAAAAGATGGATGGCAATAATACATGTAGGCTTAAGGCTAAATGTTCATATTTTGATTCTAAATGGGATTCTTTTATAAATGAGGGCTCTTTTTCTCAGGGGGGAAGTATCATGCTGACTTGAATAACGTTGAAATTATAGATGAAAGAATATTTAGTCTAATTAGGCTTATGCTGTTTACAAATTGCAACAATGAAAAATTTTGGTGTTGTCCAAAAGGAAAGTTCAATGGTTTTCACTGAATTTACTGATGATTAAAATACTCAAATTAAATTTAGAAAAGATAGTTCAGTGTAATCATATACTCTTGATGTTAATTTAACTTTCAGAACATTAGACTTGTTCTATTAAATGTCTGTATTCTTTCAAGTCCCTAATAGAATACACAATGGAAGTGGTTTACCAATCAGCTTACAATGTTCTTCGCTCAGTACCAATTTTTGGGGATAAAACAAAGAAAAGGGAGTGAATTTAAAATGGTATTATACTGAGCAGTGAGTCCCTAATAAATGAGCACTAAGCAATTCAAAACTTAGGCCATATTGGGTGAATTTAAATAGGAACTGTGTCCTGCACACAAATATTAGGTCTTAACACTATGGCATCTGGAACAAGAAGGAAAATCTAGCAGAGATGAGGTCTGGAAGCATGGTCCATTGTTGAAAGCACATGGTACACAATTGTTAACACTGGTCACTGTAATTTAGATTCCTTAAGGACTATTTTTGAAAAGTATATTATATTAAATTTTAATTCTATTGCAATCCTCTCACATAAATTATATCTAAAATATTATTATTAGCAACATATTAAATTAAGTGAGTAGGCTATTAGATGTGGATAGGCTGTGAATAATTATTGGTGATTAATTAATGAAATACATATTATTTTACAATTGCACAGATAAATAAACATTAAATACATAGAGGGGAATGGTTTTCTGAGGAGTGTTGATAAGGATGATTATTATTAGGCATGAACATAGGGCAATTAATACAAATAACACATTTAGGGGAAATTAATTAATTAACACATTGATAGGGAAACTTAAATATAAAATAACACATAATGGGAAAATTATCACTAAATAATGAATGGATGACATGTAATACTATAATTGTACAATAAAATAATAGTTTTGTGGGTCGAAAATCGCCGAACGAAAATTAAGAAATTCTTTTAATAATATTGATGGATGAATAACAATCTTAAAATATTCAATACATTAAGCAATTATTACAGAAAAAACACATTTAAAAACAAAATTTCTTGTGTAATAACCACTCTTGTAATCTCCCTGTTCACTGGTTATTTTCTTATGTCCTACCATGCAACCTACGGTAAATATTTGTCCATGTAGGAGAATTGACTAAAACGAAACTTTTAAGAAACGAACCATTACTCTCAAGTTTTGTTTCCTCAATTTCATAACAACATGATGTGCATGTACCCTCGGTCAGTTCACATGCTCCAGTCACATTGGGCAACACCCGCACGCGAGGGGCGCGCATGCGTGCGGAGCATGAGCCCAACACGCAACTGAACTGACACGAGAAGTTCGTTTCGTAGCCACAGTTTGTTGCCCGGCACCGCCTAATTGTTACAACACTTCACGCTCATGTCTCCTAATGATAAATACACACAGCGGAGGTGTGAAGATAATGCAAAATAAATCGGCTACAAATTTGCCGATGAATGAAAAATACTTAAATGTTGAACGCATTAGAAAATATATTAGTAGCAGAAAAAAATAACAAAAATAAGAATTTTATGCAAAACTT
The DNA here is from genome assembly GCA_963675035.1 of Allygus modestus. Classification (NCBI taxonomy): domain Eukaryota; kingdom Metazoa; phylum Arthropoda; class Insecta; order Hemiptera; family Cicadellidae; genus Allygus; species Allygus modestus. The sequence goes on from OY776112.1 coordinate 355,598,311, forward strand.
TATACACATTTTTGAGATTTTAAAAAAATTCGTGCTCTGCCAAATGATTTTTATGTCGACAAAAATGTTAGGTTATATTTCTGAGGTGTCATACTCATTAGAGAGTACTGTATGCTTTTCGAAAATACGTATCAAGTCAAGCCAATTAGACAAACCACCAAAAGGTTCAGTGTGTCGTCACATAGAAGTCTCGAACAGGCAAGCCAACTAGTGACCGAATCAAAGTGCCCAAAAGGCCTAAACATTCGTTAAACATAAAGAAAAAGTTACACCAAGCTCCAATTGTTTAATATATATAGATGTACAAATTTACTGTTTACTGTGTAGTGCCTTCATAAAAGGGATTTGGGTGGATATTTTTGAAAAAAAAATTATTTCGAATATTTTCTGTACTTTCAACCGAACTTTATATTCTAAATTTAGTAAATAAAAAGTATTTTTTCATTAAAGTTAGGTTAAAAGGGAGAAAGTATGTGTCAGTTTCCTGATACCGTTTATTAATCTTATTGAAGAACAGTATTCATGGAAAATGAGCATTGAAGGTATTAACACACGGTGCAGAAGCAAGATCAGCTATTTTAAGCTAAATTATGGAATGGCATTACAATTTAAACTAACATAACCGTATTTTCTCGAATTCGAGTAGCTGGATTTTCCAGTAATTGTTCATTCATATTCACCTTATCACCTTAAAGTACGGTGGTGTCGGAATCTTTGAAAGAAGAAAATTCAATTACCGGATCCGGATCTCAATGCTCTCTGAGTTGAGGCTGACCACGAACACCAGTAGTGAGATCTACAGTCGTGTTATCAGTTGTCCTATCAGATCCCAAGTACCAACCCCACCGGCCTCCCGTCATGCTCCAGCGACCGCCCCCACACCCGCGATATCAACATCACTCCACTTGGCTTTCGTCAGTTATCATTTGTTTGGCCTTAGACAATGGCTCCATTAAGACTATCGTCCATCGGCCACGACGTATTCGATGAAGTGTGAAATTAATTAGGAAATTAAAAACAATTTTATCCATTACTTTAGGAGGAAGTTGTATCGAATTTGATCGAATAATTATCTAGTGTTGGGACTTGGATTGCAATTGTGATTATGATTGGCTGAGCGGGAATTAAGACAGGATTGAAATATCAGCTGGAAATATAAACGAGTTCGCACGCAGCACGCTGACGTGAGGGAAGTGAATTTCCACAAAAAAACTTTTAAAACTCAAAATATGTGTAAAAACAAACATGTATTCCAATTTTTATGGAAATCTGAAAACATTGATTTTTTGGCTGTTCTGATGCTCCTGGTTTAATTTACCTGCAAAGCTGGGATTATAATTGTGCGCATTATAATGTTAGGAGAAGGTCCAGGCAGGCTTGAAAGTAGGCGTGAGTTGCTGGGGATGATAAAAGTACTCTAACAAAGGAATAACAGGCTTTTCTAGTGTAAAACCCCCATAAGACAACGTACTGTGTTTAGTCGAAACACATTTTCTTTAATAACTCGGTAAATATTTATGCTAGAATTATGAGAGAGGGCTTAAAACTTTCGCCTCACTAATTCCCATCTTTTTACATGCATTAATTTTACATCCGGGGCTTTTCTGACCCTTTTTGGGCCCAAAAACTCGAAATTTGAAAGATTAATCCCCAAAAAAAGGGTTTATAGTTTTCCGATTGTTTTGCCCAACGAACTTTTCCAACTGATTACAGAAGGGAACGTCCCTACCAAATTTGAAGTTAATCGGACAAAAAATGCGACTGCTAGAGTGCATACACACACACATATATATATATATATATATATATATATATATATGTATATATATATATATATATACATATATATATAAAATTTTGAACGACCCCCCAAAACGTGTTCAGGGGGTAACGTTAGGAACTTCTATGGTGGCTTAAGTTTCACCGTGCGGGTCATGCTAATAGTTCACTTTCCAAAGGAAATTCACTAACAAGGTTCTTGGGAGACTATATGCATATGTACATATGCTATGGTTAGTAATACCGAGTGAATCATTATTAAAGTTGATAAGAAATAACATTTAATATTTTTATTTGTTTAGTTATATTTTTTTTAAAGTTGTGTTCCATATAGTTTATCTTTATGTTTTATTTGATTTAGTTCAAGTTATTTAATGTATGTAACATAGTTACATAGAATAAGGGAGTGCTTTATGGCCCTATTTATGTAACTCTAAATCAATAAATGAAACAAAATCAATCTCTCTCTTCTTCTCGACTCTAGATTTTTAATCGCTTGGAGGTTGAATTACAAATATGACTTAGAAAGCACACTTTCTATACCGATTGTCACAAAAACGTTCCCAAATATGTCATTTATATGGGGAATAAATATTTCTATAGTAATTCAAAATCTTGTTTAAAGTATCGTGTTCACTTTAGTGCAATAAAATAAATTGTTTTCTCTTATAAAGGTGAGGGTAAACCAGTAAAAATGTGGCCTTGAACCAACAGATCTGTTTCCCTTAGTGAGTGGTGATGCTATCAATGTCTTCCGACCTCCTGCCCTACAAATCCTATCACTCTAGTGGCACGCCAAGTTCAAGGGCAGGGAAGCCAGAGCTTTGACAGCGAGTTAGCATTAATTTAGAGCAACTTGTTCGTGCCCTCATAAACATTGTAAATGTGAATAAAGAAACAGAACGAACCTTTAAAATTATTAGAATCAGCCACTGATCCGGGGGCATTATTTTATCCCTTATCCTTTTACCTATGTAGAGCCCCCCACCTATTATAGGCCCGAAACCACGCCATGTAGAGAGATCAGAGCTTTGTAGATTAGCTTTGTAAGAGCCATTATGGGCAGCATATTGGAAAACTCCATTAGCTAAACTTTCAGATTCAGGATTTTCCAACCGTACAAATGCTTTAGCGTGGTTGACACACACAGAACAGAACAAGCCTGCCACTATATCCTCAAGTTTCGGTTAAGTTGTAGCTACTGCACCTAAATCTGTTGAGGTTTTCACCGAGTTATTAAATCGGAGTTATAAAATATAATTTTGTGCAAGCAAGAGGACGTTATTTTTTGCAGTTTTCCATCGATTCTCCACACAAAACTAGTCAAAATTGTGTTAGATGTTTTAGCGGTCAACGCTAGAATGAATGCAGAGATTTAGAAAGATACACACATTGTAAATTACAAATAAGGCGAATGATGAACGCACCGGGCAGCCTAGTAAAGAAATAAGTGCGACACAAGCCCTGAAGATGAACTGTGTAACTGACTCGAAACGAAGGCATACTGAAACTGAAGCAGCTTTAGACCAAGCGCGATCATCACGATTTAGGTGCAACCCAGGAAATGCCATTTCCTTCATTTAGGAAGTGCTATTACATTCATCGCATCCTGGAAGTCTACATCAGAGATTGGTAATCATAGTGCAATCATTTCAAGCTTAAATTTATAGCTGCTTTAATAATAACCTTTAACATTATTAGTTTATTTCAGTTCCCGCTTATAGGCCGACAAAGCCTCAGTTCCAACGTGGATTTGACCTTGATTGTACTCGTACTTGAGTCTATTTCAACTTCGCACAGTCGAACACTGACCCGGCGCCGCCGCCGTACCAGTCGAAATGCCCCACTGTGATAGATGCCATCTTGAATCACGTTTAAATTTCCGAATGGGAACAAAATTATACTTTCGCTCTCTCTTTGCAAAATTTGTGCGCAGTCTATACCGCAGTTTCGCGCGATTGAGCAAATTCCAGTAACATAGATAGTCACTCTGACACGATTAGAATCGTACGTACTGGCATTAGTGTTCCTTGTTCAAGCAGAGTGTTAGTTATTAGAAAAGTGTTCCTTGTTCAAACTGAGTGTTAGTTATTAGAAGAGTGTTCCTTGTTCAAACTGAGTGTTAGTTATTAGAAGAGTGTTCCTTGTTCAAACTGAGTGTTAGTTATTAGAAGAGTGTTCCTTGTTCAAACTGAGTGTTGGTTATTAGAAGAGTGTTCCTTGTTCAAACTGAGTGTTAGTTATTAGAAGAGTGTTCCTTGTTCAAACTGAGTGTTAGTTATTAGAAGAGTGTTCCTTGTTCAAACTGAGTGTTAGTTATTAGAAGAGTGTTCCTTGTTCAAACTGAGTGTTAGTTATTAGAGGAGTGTTCCTTGTTCAAACTGAGTGTTAGTTATTAGAAGAGTGTTCCTTGTTCAAACTGAGTGGTAGTTATTAGAAGAGTGTTCCTTGTTCAAACTGAGTGTTAGTTATTAGAAGAGTGTTCCTTGTTCAAACTGAGTGTTAGTTATTAGAAGAGTGTTCCTTGTTCAAACTGAGTGTTAGTTATTAGAAGAGTGTTCCTTGTTCAAACTGAGTGTTAGTTATTAGAAGAGTGTTCCTTGTTCAAACTGAGTGTTAGTTATTAGAAGAGTGTTCCTTGTTCAAACTGAGTGTTAGTTATTAGAAGAGTGTTCCTTGTTCAAACTGAGTGTTAGTTATTAGAAGAGTGTTCCTTGTTCAAACTGAGTGTTAGTTATTAGAAGAGTGTTCCTTGTTCAAACTGAGTGTTAGTTATTAGAAGAGTGTTCCTTGTTCAAACTGAGTGTTAGTTATTAGAATAGTGTTCCTTGTTCAAACTGAGTGTTAGTTATTAGAAGAGTGTTCCTTGTTCAAACTGAGTGTTAGTTATTAGAAGAGTGTTCCTTGTTCAAACTGAGTGTTAGTTATTAGAAGAGTGTTCCTTGTTCAAACTGAGTGTTAGTTATTAGAAGAGTGTTCCTTGTTCAAACTGAGTGTTAGTTATTAGAAGAGTGTTCCTTTTTCAAACAGAGTGTTAGTTATTAGAAGAGTGTTCCTTGTTCAAACAAACATACTATGAAAAATTATTATATATTTTTAATAGATATGTTAACAAACTTCAGTCTCATTAAATAATCGATATTGCGGCACATTTTAAACAAAGCCAGATATGTTTAATTTTTGTTTGACGGTATTTTATATTTATCTTTTACTGGGCAGATTATCTTTTTACACTTTTTTTAATCAAATTGATTTTCTCTTGGGTTCCGAACTGCCCACAGTAATGTATCACAAATGCTGTACATGACTTAATATGCATTTATTAGTGTCATTTCACATTTAAATGTATAAGGTAGTTCTATCTGTAACTAACATAATAAGTTGTCTATATATTTTCCATTTTAAACTGTTTCACCACGACATGGGCGAAGGCAAAGTCTTAAACGACCTTAAATTAAAAAAGACTGAAGATGGTCATTATACAGTTAACTGCTAATCATTAATTGGTGGAGGTAATTGCTGCGGCGGCCTTCGGATCCATCAAGGGGCCAGTAACTGGCAATTACTGTATAAAACACTTCGCCCACGATAAACAAGGTTTATGAACAGAAATTACTGTTTTAGTACTGTCGCCTGTTAAAGCCATAATTATTTTTTTAATTAGAATACCACCCCACTTTTTATTCATAATTACAGAAAAAAATAAAATCAGAACCCTTAATTTTGCTACCCAACCATCCATCACATTAGAAAATAAAGGCAGTGTATTCATGCATGCTCCGTTTTAACACAAAAACTTATGCACCAATTGAACTGGAACTCTATATGAATGTGGTTAGTATATATGGGCTCTGGATAGGCACATTCGCGTTTCAAATATCTCCTAGGACTCTGCAATATGGGTCCAGTGCCAAGCTATACTTGTATAGACATTGTGTTTTATTTCATCAGACTATTGCAAACAGTGTTTGTGTTTTCGTTGATTAGATGTCCATTATTCGAAGTAGGTGAATCGTTTAGCGACAGAGCAACCACAGACCATAGAATCAAAGTGGTCTGTGACTGCAACACACAGTTTCCTGGGTAATGTACACATTTCCCCGTGTGAAGCAGTAACTGCAGCTACTGCAATTATAATTACCCCCGTCGCAGCAAACTTGCGTACTCAGCGAATTTCCAATGCATATATATTGGTATCATTACTACCTAGAACCACTTACCAAGTTTCACAAAAATACATTCATTAATACGTGATATATAGCATTTTATTTATTCTCCATAAGAATAACATTATAATTGAGTACGCAGGTTTGCTGCAACAAGGAATATAAGAAATGTATTTTTTTGCAATTATCAGTATAACTCAACCAGGTGAAGCTATATACCAAGTTTTATTAATTTGGGTTCATACATAACTAAGGGAGATATAAAACTTTACTTATCATCCATATGACATGGGGCGCGAATATGCAGGTTTGCTCCTACTGGGAAAAATCAGGAAAAACCTTTTTTTCGCTAATATCAATATACCACAACTAGTTGAAGCCACATACTAAGTTTCATCAATATACGTAGATAAATAATCGAAATATAACATTTTATTTATTCTCCATAAGGATAACATTGGACAACGTACTGTGTTTAGCACTTTGAATATCACTGCAACGGTTGGACGTAAAACAACAATTAAAACTACTAATAATAACGCTTTTGGCAGTTTCATTCTTACTTATGTTTTTTATTATAATAATTGTTTATAATATTTTTATAAACAATTAAAACGCCAAAATGATTGTTTTGTAGAGCTAAACTGATTGGTAGAAAGAAATGTGGAGTTTTTAGTGAAATTATCTGAGGAAAATGTAAAAACCGTATTCCTATAAGATGAACATGGGAAATTGTATGGACACATTTTTTTACTTTTCTCCACAACCACTAAACCTAGCTTAATGATTCAAAATACTACATTGTTTGTTTTTTTAAGCTCTATAAAATGGCTATAACCAAAATCTAGTGTTTTAAAATTGATGGGTGAAAAGTTCAAAAAACTGATTTTTGGAAAGTTTTAAACCCCCATAAAACCCCCTTTCCATAGACCGATCGATCTGGTTTTTCGAAGGGGAAATTCGCTAAAACGGTCAAAATTACCCTCAACATTATGTAAAACAAGAGGACCTGTTGTTTTAAACCAAGCAAACTAAGCATGACCTCAAAAATTACTCACACTGTCACAAAACTTGGTCGCTGGCGGATAGATTTTTTTTAAATTCCCATCTAAACTGGCCCGAGCTTTGTCCTCGAGACCTTAACCTCGGCCTGTACGGACATGAAGTCACATCGTGTTGCTATTGCAGTAGTTTTAGCGAATTTCCCCTAAAGGGAAGAAGCTATTACCGTAGTCGGCATGGTAAGACCTAGGCCCGGGACCATGATAACTTTTCATTTTGAGGTTCCCAGATGCCAAAAACACCATTCGTTCAAAACTATATATATATATATATATATATATATATGTGTGTGTGTGTGTGTGTGTTTGTGTGTGTGTGTGTGTGTGTGTGTGTGTGTGTGTGTGTGTGTGTGTGTGTGTGTGTGTGTGTCCGTGGATGCGATAACTCTCGTAAAAATTATCCGATTTTGATGAAATTTGGTACAAACATGTAAAGCATGATTTAAGACTTAAAGATCGAAAACCAGCCAGATCGCTCTATCCAAAGGGGTATTTTGGGGGGGTTTTTTACCCCAAAAATGGGTTTTTTGAGTCTTTTACATATAATATTTTTATAAATCCAATTTTAGTTTTCACTATTAAATTCAGCTTGAAAACCAAACAATTTGGTGTTTTGATCATTGCTCTACGTCAATTGGTTACCGAGGTATTGAAAGTGCTAAACACAGTACGTTGTCCAATGTTATTCTTACGGAGAATAAGAGAAATTGCATATCTCGCTTATTTATCAACTTATCCCGATGAAACTTGGTATATTGCTTAATATTGTTGTGGTTTATTGATATTTGCAGTAAAAAACTTGTTTTGCCTATTTTTCCCGTAGCAGCAAACCTGCGTACTCAGCCCCCATGTTATTCTTATGGAGAATAAGTAACGTGTTATCTCCCTTAATTATGAACATAAATTAATAGAATTTGGTATGTGGCTTTACCTACTTGAGTTATATTGATATTTGTATAAAACCCCATTTTTTGTGTTCCTTCCTTCAGCAAATCTGCATACTCATCCGCCATGTTATTCTTATAGAGAATAATTAAAAAGGTTATAAATCGTTTATTTATGAATGTATATTGATCAAACTTGTTATTTGGTTTTATGTGGTATTAAGATACATATATATGCATTGGAAATTCGCTGAGTATGCAGGTTTGCTGCTATGGGGGTATTTATAACATCTGTTACCGATCCTCGACGGCCTTTGTCTGAATCTAAAGCTGTTTAATGCAATTCTGTCAGTCTCCTCACTTACCTGTAGACACTGTGGCTCGTGAAGAGGGTACGACGCGGTGCCAAACTGCTTCTGACACAGATAACAAGTGATGGTCCTGGGCCTGCGGGGCGAAGCCGAGTGGACCACAGGAGGGTTGGACGGCACGGGGATGGGAGGAGGCACCGGAGACGTGGCCCGAGGACTCTGCTTCTCAGGGGTGCGGGGAAGTGCCTGTCTCCTGGGGGGAGGGTTCACCAGGGATCCCTTCCTACTGGGCGAGGGGGAAGGCGGGACTTTCTTGTTCAAAAGCAATTGTTTCACGTCCCTCTCTATTTTAAAAGTCTCACTCCTAATTAATGGCACTCTCTTCTGTTCCTTGGTCTCCTTCTGTGGAGGTTTCATCTGCTCCGTCAAGGAAGACACTCTCTGCATTTCTGCCTTCCTCTCCCTTGTTTTGCCACTCCGGAACTTCATGGCTACCGGTTTCGTGACTGAACTCTTTTGTATTGCGACCCCCGTGTTCTCTTGGTCTTCCTTCAGCTTGCTCCTCTTGTTCTGGGGCACCGAGGGGTGTGCGTGGAGTCTTTCCGGTCTCTCGGACCTTCCACAAGTACTGCAGGGAGATGGAACGGCATCGCCCACGATCAAACTCCCAAACACATCTTCTACCGCTTTCTTGTCCCTAGTTTCTTTCAGTTTTGGACTTTTTATCATTTTTTCTTTGCTCGGAGTCGTTTGATTCTGAACCGGCGAAGAAAACACTTCTCTAAGACCCTTGCGCACGTGAGACCTGACTCGAAAAGTCGTGTTGATCACTCTCGAATTGTTTCTCTTCGGGTAGTCTTCTGACCCTGAACTCTTTTGATTGTCCCAATCGTCCAGTTTTTCTTCTCTTGGTTTTCTATGTGGAAGAGGTTTTGCAGATTTCTCATTCGGTCTCGGAGATGCTCTGGTCTTTTTGGGCGAGCTAATAAGGTTTTCGATCGTCAGGAGACGATCTCGCGTCAACCGCGTCATGTCCACCTAAAAAAACATTGTATTACATTATTGTTCTATATTCATTAGTTGTACTTAAACATATTTTAAAGGGAGTTCTTGGTGGAAGGTCCTATAAAAGGTCAAGTGGGGAATTGTACTTTTTTGACATTTTGCAAGCATGTTTGCAAGTTTCCCTATGTTCCTACAGTATGCCAAACTACCACTTAACTTCCCACGTGTTTATGGTTTAACAATCTTTTGTAACATTTACTTCCGTCGAATTTCCTAACATTTCACATTTGTCTTTGATAGTTTGTGAACGAGTCATTATGATAATACGAGAACGCATTTTTATCATTTTATATATATTGAACGTCAATGTTGTTTGAGGTTACACAGCAATTTTTCGCTGATTAATGTCTGGTAGTCTGGTAAAATATGAGTTAATTGGTTTTTTAATTATTAATATCTGGTATGCACTTGAATCTATTAAATAATATGTAGTTCACTTACATAAAACTTATTGCTTGAATTTAAAAAAAAATATTCACTAGAAATTATTTCGTGAGTAAACAACTTGTTCACGTCAGCTGTATTTTATGTTAAGTCGAAAGTAATAATATATTTCACCGGCATTTGCTGTTCGGATCTGCTTATGTTTATAATAACATCAATGTATTTTCTCCGAAGGCACCATATGGCAATTTAGAAATGTCTTCCCATCGCAAGAAATATTTGTTTGCTGCAAGATTGACAATACTTTCGATCTAACTCAGAAGACAAAAATTTTTATTTCTGTACTTTCGTTCACTATACATCAGCTGAATTTCGTACGAGCTTATTTGATGCTAGAGCAGCCAATGAGACTGTTCCTTCTCTGTAAACCTCGGCTTTACTTTTCGCCAACTCAACAAGCAATGCCTCTACTCTCGTACCGCACCTTCCTCAGCAGCTGAGGGTCCAGCACCATGGGACGGTCCAAGGTCGCGGTGTCGGGCCGAGGCTTCGCCCCAGGTTTGAGGTGCATCTTCCTGACCACCGACCAGAGGTGTGGAGGCCCCACGCCCACGCGGACCGACATCCTCATCCGGCCATGGTCGCCGATCTGTGGGGGACAAGGAAGTCAAGTAAGAGAGCGGAGAGTTCCTCGAGAGACGGACAGTCAAGTTTACGTGTCTCAATGCTGGTTAAGGTAAGGTAAATAAGTCTCTACTGACAACATTTGACATATAAAAACCATGTGTTTAATGTGTTAATGTTGACAATGTTGCGGAAATGGCATTTCCTGGAAGAACTACTTGAGTTTCAACAATATTAAAATTCAGAAATCATCATTGTTGGATTTCATATGCAACGTTGAAGTTCCGACAATTATATGAAGATGACTTGTGCAGTTACTTCGTGGTATTTTTAGCGAATTTCCCCTATAGGGAAGAAGCTATTACCGTAGGTCTCATGGTAAGACTTAAGCCCGAGACCATGATAACTTTACATTTTGAGGTCCCCAGATGCCAAAAACACCATTCGTTCAAATTTTTATATATGTATATATATATATTTATATACATATATTTATATATATATATATGTGTGTCCGTAAGCACGATAACTCTCGTAAAAGAGGTCCGATCTTAATGAAATTTGGTACAAACGTGTAAAGTACCATTTATTTGAACGAGTTCGAAAACCAGACAAATCGCACCTTCTGAAGGGGGGTTTTGTACCCCTAAACTGGGTTTTTTGGGGTTTCCACATGTAATTTTTATTAAAATCAAATTTTAATTTTCACCATTGAATTCAGCATAAAAAAACAAACAATTTGGTATCTTGATCATTGCTCTACGTCAATTGGTTACTGAGATATTGAAAGTGCTAAACACAGTACGTTGTCTAATGTTATTCTTATGGAGGAAAAGAAAAATTGTATATCTCGCTTATTTATGAACATAAACTGACGAAATTTGGTATATGGCTTCATCTGGTTGTGGTTTATTGTCGTTTGCACAAAAAAACAATTTTTCGCTATGGGTCCCGTAGCAGCAAACCTAGGTACTCGGTCCCCATGTTATTCTTATGGAAAATAATTAAAATGTTATATATCGCTTATTTATGAATGTATATTGATGAAACTTGGTATGTGACTTCAATTAGCTGAGTTCTATTGATATTTGCATAAAAACCCATGATTTTGTGTTCCTTGTTGCAGCAAACCTGCGTACTCATCTCCAATGTTATTCTTATGGAGAATAATTGATATTTTAAATATCGCTTGTTTGTGAATATATTTCTTATGAATCCCTTTTAAGTGGCTTAATGTATTATGTTATAATTCATTGGAAATTCGCTGAGTATGCAGGTTTGCTGCGACGGGGGTATTATGCCATTATATGAGTGTATTTTAGCGAATTTCCCCTATAGGGAAGAAGCTATTACCGTAGGTCTCATGGTAAGACTTAAGCCCGAGACCATGATAACTTTTCATTTTGAGGTCCCCAGATGCCAAAAACACCATTCGTTCAAATTTTTATATATGTATATATATATATATATATATATATATATATATATATATATATATATATATATATGTCCGTAACAACGATAACTCTAGTAAAAAAGGTCCGATCTTAATTAAATTTGGTACAAATGTGTAAAGCACGATTTATTTGAACGAGTTCGAAAACCAGACAAATCGCACCATCCAAAGGGGGGTTTTGGGGGAGTTTTGTACCCCAAAAATGGGTTTTTTGGGGTTTCTACATGTAATTTTTATTTAAATCAAATTTTTAATTTTTACCATTTAATTCAGCATAAAAAAACAAACAATTTGGTATTTTGATCATTGCTCTACGTCAACTGGTTACCGAGATATTGAAAGTGCTAAACACAGTACGTTGTCTAATGTTATTCTTATGGAGAAAAATAAAAATTGTATATCTCGCTTATTTATGAACATAAACTGGCGAAATTTGGTATATGGCTTGATCTGGTTGTGGTTTATTGTTGTTTGCACAAAATACAAAATTTTCACGTATGGTTCCTGTAGCAGCAAACCTATGTATTTGGTCCCCATGTTATTCTTATGGAAAATACTTAAAATGTTATATATCGCTTATTTATGAATGTATATGAGTAGTGTGGAAAGGGGACTTTTGGCTCACTTGATTTATGGCTTCCGGTCACGTGACCGGAAGCGCTGCGTCATGAAAGACGTCATCTGAGGCTGAGCCAGTGACGTAGGCGGTTTCGTGACGTAATGAGTGAAAGGTTAAAGTTCAAGGTCACGGGGAGGTAATTTTAAAAAAGTACTACCTCGCACGCGTAAAATCCGATTGTGATTCGATAGTTAATCGATAAGAAATATCGAATGAAAACAATCGAATGAAGCAATCGAATGATACGAGTGCGAGGTAGTACTATTACAAATATTACTTTATTTTATTTACAATAATTCATGTTTACAATAGTTCCCCGTTGTTCGTTGTCATCGATGTTGTTGATCCGGACGAGTTGCGGCCATCACTTCGCTTTCTGATGAAAGACGGTAGATATTTCGATTCCTGCGCAGAGTCCATGTTGTTTTTTTTGATGCGTAAAGTTCCAAAGATAAATCGTAACCGGACACAATGAGAAGTCTTAACTCTTCATTAAAAACCTCGAGGTCTTGGAAAGTCGCCAGATGAATAGAGTCATAATGAATACACCTAATTTTGATGGACATTTTAACAGAGAGCTCGAAGTACACTGGTCAAGAGCCGGAGGTGTACTGACTATTCGCTAGCTAGCGTTTTGGTATCAAACAAAATGGTGGGGGTAAAAGTGTGGTGGGGCGGAGCAGATGGCGGACGGCAGATGGCAGGCGGCAGGTGGCAGCTGGTGCGAGGCAGATGGTTGCTACTACATCCACCATCATTAGTCAAACCCTATTAGGGATGCCATTATTGCTTCTGCATCAGAAGATATTGTGCTAGAAACTTCGTGTACTTGTATTTCATCATTTGTATTGTCAGCTTGCTCAATATTAAAAGAAGAACATGTGGAAGAAACAGTAGTGCCTTGTATTTTCGAATCCATGTGAACTATGCAAGAGCCGCAGGTATACTGAAGTGATACAAGCATGTAGGATAGACACTCGCCTTTACCCCCCACCACACCAGTTTCCCCCACCAAGTTTTCACATCGCACAATAACTACGGGACATGCATTAGTTAGGGTCTAGCTCTGGCTCTGTAAGGATCGGAGCTCCGTAACTGAAAACATTAACAATTCTTGCTCGACACTGTTTTTACGCAATCATAACAGTCACTGTGATCTAATTTATTGCATGTACTCATATGATGCATCTTGCGTAGCAGACAACTTGCTAAGAATGTTTCAGCATGGAGTATTCTACGGCGAAATCGCTCACAATCCACTAACAGCGTAGACCTTCTATCTTCACAGTCGGAGAAGTAGAAGGTGGTGGCAGGCGGACTGTTGAAGGACACCTTCGTCATATTTCTGTAAAACTGTGACATCTTTAGAATAACACAAACTCTATAGGTAGATGTTAATCCTGCAAGAGCTGAAAGTATAATGATATAGCGCTAGCGTGTATGATACCCACCCGACCTACCCGCACCACAACGTTACCTCGGTATACTTTAAACTATAAATAACTTGTCGTAGTTTGATCCATAAACAAAGTATTTATTTATGTCAGACCTTGAAAGTGTTGTTTTCGCGCTATTTCTTCCCTACTCTTAGTCGAATCTGAATTCTATTCGCACCATCTTGTTCGTCTGATTAACCCGCGTAATTTGAGTACCCACTCGCTATACTTTAACCCAATAATAAAGAAGTTATTAGTATGTAACCTTGAAAACATTGGGTTTTTCGCTATTTCTGCTATACGGTTGGTCGGATCTGAACTCTGTTTGCACCATCTTGTTCGTCTGATTAACCCGCGTAATTTGAGTACCCACTCGCTATACTTTAACCCAATAATAAAGAAGCTATTAGTATGTAACCTTGAAAACATTGTTTTTTTCGCTATTTCTGCTATACCGTTGGTCGGATCTGAATTCTGTTAGCACCATCTTGTTTGTCTGATCAATTCGCGTAATTTGAGTACCCACATGACATACTTTGGACAAACTTTGTAGTTTTTTCGCTTCTGCTACTATACCCTTGGCCGGATCAAAATTCTGTTTGCACCTCCTTGTTCGTCTGATCAATTCGCGTAATTTGAGTACCCACATGACATACTTTGGAAAAACTTTGTACCCCCCCCCCCAACATGGGTCATGTTCAAGGTCAAGGTCAAGGTCAAGGACTTTGGGACTTAGAAATTTTCACAAAGTGGGCTGCACAAACAAAATCTCCTGCCTATGTACAGGCCAAGTCCCTAACTTGAAATGCTTAGGGTGGTCCTGAAAAGGACCGTTTGAGTGCTGAAAGGTGGTCGGGACAGGGATGGTCGGGATCAGGATCGGTTCAAACTTTATTCTTCAAAACCCACTTTACCCTCCCATCTTTTCTGGTTAAGAATAACTCCTGTGTGTCGGGTATCAGAGGGGGTGGCGGTGGGAGAGACTGCGGCAGACGCACCTCGATGTAGTGGACGGTGTGTTGAAACAGGAACACGTGGTCCCCGTTGGTTGCCACATATTTATACTCCGTCATCCGCTTCAGATTTCGAAACTCGACCTTGGAGACTTCAAACGGCGTCACCAAGTCGTTCAGCCCCATCACCCTTGTCCGTTGCATCACCTCATCGACAGTCGGTGTCGGAGACGAAGGTTGAGCCGCCGATGTAGAAGGCCGAGGCTGAGCCGATGTAGAAGGTCGAGGCTGAGTCGAGGGTCGTTGTTCAAAATACAGCGGATGACCATGGAGATTCCGTTTGAGAGACTTCAAAGTTGAAGGTCTCTTAAACCCGCTCCTTCTTTCCGTCGACCTCTTCAAAGATTCCTTTAAGCGCTGGAGTTTTTCGGGAGTCAGAGGAGAAGACATGGTGTAAATAGGATGGAAGAGAAAATGGATAAGATAGAGTTGGATAGAGCACGTGTGTACTGGTTGCAAGCCAAAGCCAGAATGAGGCGGCAGACAGAGTGAAGCAGGTCGTAAAGTGAAACCTTGCCCTATCCATACATGGGTAGAAAGCTGAGGACTGGTTTAGAACCGGTTACGTCCCCCCCCCTCGAGCTCCCTCGAGCACCCCCCCCCCTCGAGCACCCCCCCCTCGAGCTCCCTCGAGCCCCCCCCTCGAGCCCCCCCCCATTTGGGTCATGTTCAAGGTCAAGGTCAAGGTCGAGGGAAAAATGTTCTTGGAAGTGCGGGATAAAATCCCGCAACGAAGCAGGGTCATCCCTTATCCCGCTTTCCCCTTAATATCCCGATTTCCCATTCTCCGTCTATGTAACCCGAGATTTCGAGCGTCTCTTCGCAGTAGCCTGCCGCCCGTTGCGATGAACGTCCCACTGGGTTGCAGTGCCTGCTGCAGCGTAGGTCTGTTAAGTGTGCGTTGGGCCCGACGCGCAATTAAGAGATCCGCGCCCTTGCATGTTTAGTTAGTTTGTTTAAGCATGTTAGATAACGCTTGTAGTTTGCTGCTAGGTAATGTAGTTAGTCTAATATATATGTTAGTGTTTGGTATTGGTTTGAAGTGTTTTATTTACTAATAACATATGTACTCCCGGCCCTACAGGTCCCTCAACAACCTTGGTCAAAACTTGGGTTCACAGCAGCCTGACGCCGGGTGTTTGGGTCTACGTCCCACCGGGTTTCAGTGATACTGTTGACCTTTGCAAAACCGACCTCGGCTGTTTTTGTAAAAATAACGTTAACTGATTAATTTGTTTCTTATACATAGTTGCTGGTAAAGTCTTTATTTTCAAAGTAATGTATCTTGTTTCTCATCCTTTTCCTAACCCCCTGACAATAAGGTTCGGCCCTGAAAACCGGCCTTGTCAATAAGATCAATACGGCCATGCAAACCGGTTGACACCACCTATCTCACCCATGAGAAACGTTAAAATCAGTCTCTTGTTTAAAATCAGTATCTTGTTTGTTGTCTTGTGTCCCCTTCCCCAATACAGAGCGGGGAATAGAGCAGTATGTTGTGCTCTATTCCCCGCTTTGGCATTATGTCAGATGACCTTGACCTACTGACGGGACTTAGAAAAACCGTCGTTTGATCAAATATTGGAAGAAATGTGGACTTAGAGATATTTCATGCGGACAAGGTTGACACAAAATGTTGTATTAAAAATAAAAACTGGAGGGGGAAATGTTTTATATACTGCAACAGCGTGGTAAAAATCATCATATCGCTATGGAAGCTGTAGGTGTAAAGACTTGGCTTGTTCCTTCCGAGCTTGCTATTTCAGAAGCCTTTCTGTCCATCCTTACTTATGAGTTCCGAGGCATTAAATTAAAAGTAAAAATAGAGCTGAGACCGTTGCATAGAAATGATATGCATTGTATTTTGGTGGAATGGGAATCGCCCTCCGGCATTAATCTTTTCCATTTTATCAAAAGATCGTGCAAGGAGTTTTATGTAAAACGGATAATAGTCTCCCTTGTTTAAACGTAGTACAGCTTGCTTCCAAAGTAAAATAGCAAAGGTAACACCTTTGCTATTTTACAAAATATTTTAACGTGTCCTTGACCCAGTTACCGGACTTGGAGCAATTCAGAGTATGTGATACAGTGTTGGAACAAACTACTGTCGAAGTCCTTGCCCCCCCCCTGATATATTCCTATAAAAGCGGGAGCAGCCCGCAGAGGGTTCGCAGTCGCAGGCCGACAGCCTAGCTAGCTGTTTGCCCGCGCTGTCCGCAATAGTATCTCTAGTATAGAGTTGGTACCACTGTATATTAGAGATGCTACCTTAGCTTAAGGCATGTCTGTTTATTATTAAGCATGTTAGAATAACGCTTGTAGTTTGCTGCTAGTAAATGTAGTTAGTTTAACTGTAGTTAGTTTGGTGTTGGTTTTAAAGTGTCTTTGAAGTGTTTTTATTTACTAATGAAATATGTAATTTTCTTTCACGCTCCCATTCAAAAAGGTATGGCACGAAAACCGACCTTATGTCTTTAAATATCTCAGGGGGGATTATGTTTCTCAAATAAACACCTTTCCTAACCCCTTACAAAAAGGTACGGCACGAAAACCGACCTTGAGTCATTACGGCATGAAAACCGGATGACTTTTTTTACCTATCTTAGCCCTCACTCACGAGAAACAGATTCAGTTAGTTTGCTTATCTTGGTTAAATCTAAAGGGATCTTGGTTAAATATTTGTAAAATTTAAGGGAATCTTGTTTAAATATCTGTAAAATTTAAGGGGATCTTGGTCAGGTGATTATTGTACTTCGGTTCGTAGTACTCTGGCGCCTACACAGTGATGAACGTCCTTGCGGTTTCAGAGTACGCGACTGTTGTAAACTGGCCATATTGCTTATCTTGGGGGATACATCTTCGGGGAAATAAACTTAAGGGGACCTTGGTCAGGTATTATTGTACTTCGGTTCGCAAAACTCTGACGCCTACACAGTGATGAACGTCCTTGCGGTTTCAGAGTGCGCGACTGTTGTTAACTGACCATTTTGCTTATCTTGGGGGGATACATCTTCGGGGAAATAAACTTAAGGGGACCTTGGTCAGGTATTATTGTACTTCGGTTCGTAGTACTCTGGCGCCTACACAGTGATGAACGTCCTTGCGGTTTCAGAGTGCGCGACTGTTGTAAACTGACCATATCGTTTATTTGTTGGGTGAATAATTTTTCGGGGGAGAGGTTAGTGTTCCGTTATCAGGTTTATTGCCTATAATTGCGAGCTTTAAACTAGTCCTCTTCTCCTAATACAGAGCGGGGAATAGAGCAGTTTGTGGTCCAAGTGAGAATCACTTACTGCTCTATTCCCCGTTTTGGCAACATGTTCAGATGACCTTGACCCACTTCAGGACTTAGAGAAAATTATTGTTTGGTAAAAACATTTACTCTTACAATAATACCCCTTCCCTATCACTAACAACCCCCCCCCCCTCGTAAAAAGGGGATATAGGAGGGCTTCCACCAGTGGTAAAATCATTCTGCTGCTTACACTTTCCGAGCGCAGTTCAGTTTCCGACATGTCCAGCCGTAGGAAACAATCTTCACCGAGGAAGGTTGAACATTCTCCATGTGCTCCGCCAGCTCCTTCCATCCTTCGGCAGGCGTTGATGCTGGCATGCGTTGTTCCTGCGGAGCCAGCACCACGTTCGATGCCAGCTCTTGACGTATCGCCACCACTTCAAGCAAACCCTGTTGCTCCCCCGTCTGCTTCTTCATCTTCTTCATCGTCTTCATCTTCTTCATCGTCTTCATCGTCATCTTCTTCATCCTCTCCGGCTACTTCTCGCCCACCTTCTCCGGCTAGTTCAAGTTCTTCCAAATTATCTACATCGCCGAGGAAGGTTGGACAATTACCACTTACTTCATCTCTGGCTTCACCAGCTCCTTCCATTCTTCAGCAGGCGCTGGCAGACATTCTTCCACTGGAGCCGAAGCCAATCAGAGATGAGAACCCACCTTCTACATCAGGCTCTTCTACACGACCGTCTGTAATTTTTAATAACCCGCAATCTCCTTCTGAGAATTTAAAACAATTAAAATGTCAATGTATATATATCTTCAAAAAAGGTCCGAAGAAAGGTGAACGCTGTCACAGGTCTTGTGTTTCAAATGAGGAAATATGCGGGTATCATTTAAAACTGAAACATAAGACTAGCGTTTCTCGATCTTCACCAATATGAACAGTGAACCCCAAAAAACTTCGAATTAATAGGCTTCGTAAAAACGAACGTTACTTTTTTGTTAAAAAGAAAGGTTTTCTAAAGGTGATTCTAAAATGCGCAGACCAACTGTTCTATTTAGCATTACCTAAGGGTATGTTCCACCCTGAAAACCCTACCAGACGAGACTATTTAATTCGAAACGAAAAGGGAGTCACTGTGTGGAAATCATTACCGTAAAATCAAAGTTCAAAAACCTATCTTCCAAATTTAAGTAAATATTTGTTTCTTTTCCAAATTAAAAAAAGAAGTGTGGACAACCTATTTAAATTCTGTAGCATGCTGCAGAAGGTAAATAGGTTGTCCACACTTTTTTTTATAATCTTAAAACGACCTTGACCTAGATAGGCGCGGGTTTCGGGACTTAGAAAATTTTGGTTTGGTAAGATATTGGAAGATATATTTATTTCCTACAATAAAACTAGGGTCACATAGGCTAGAGGTCATCACCAATCCTTTTGAAGAGAGAAATTTACCGATTATTGCAATAGGGGTTTGTCTTGTGTCTTTATTACACTACACGTTAAGTTAGCGACTTTTCCCGAACAAGACATCGAACCAGCTATATTCATTGTAAAAGGGTGGGGGTAAAAGGGTGGGGGTAAACAGATATAAGGCAGTCGGCTTCAGGGTATAGTTATTATTCAACTATGGATAGCCCAGGAGGATCGTCTAACTTAGATGCTAAAGGCAAGGAGGAGAATGATAGAGAGAAAAGAAGGTGTGCTAGAGAGAGAAGAAGGATTGCAATATTGAATGAAGCCTATAATTTATTACGAACAAAAGTACCTTTTCTTGAACCAAAAGCTTCAAGACTTTCTATTATAACACACGCCATAAAATACATTGAAATGTTGGAAATGTTGTCACAAAATACTTCATTTCAACTGCCTGAAGAATTGCTAGCAATAGAAATTGAAAAACTTTCTTCAACTAACTAAGAGTCTTTGGAAATACTGAACAGCGGAAGACAGAACGGGGAATAGATCAGTTTGTGGACAAAGTGAGAATCACTTACTGCTCTATTCCCCGTTCTGGTAATAGTTTAAGGTGGCCTTGACCCACTTACAAAACTTTATACTCTGTTAGTATTAAATTGTTCATATATTGTTACAATAATACCCCATCCCTATCACTAATTACCCCCACCACTTAAATCGGGGTGTATAAAAGAGGGTTTTCATCAGTGCTTATCTCATTCTGCTACTTGTGTTAGCACTAGGATATATAGCAGCTATGTCACCAAAGGATAATATATTTCCTTCTGCAAAATCAATTGTGGGAAATATAAAACATATTGTGATTGAAAGTGAGGATGAAAATGAAGACGAATTGGGAGATGTTGAATTATTAAGTAATATGGATGCAATGGAAGATCTTGAATTATTAAGTGATATGGACAGTGATGATCTTGAAGCAGGATATATGGAACAAATTGAACCGTTAAGTGACGTGGAATCTGAAACCTATAGAATCTATCTGCATCTTCTCTGTTCTGAAGAAATACATGATGAAACTCCAACCACTAGTAGTAGTAGTTTGGATGGGTTATTTTTAGATAGCGCACGAGGGGTATATCATATTCGTCGACGACTATTTCTTTCCGATGCTTCTGATACAACTGATTCCGATTCATCAAATGAGTCTGATTAAGTGTTGTTTTTTTTCTATTCAACTGTCAAACTTTAAATACAGAGCGGGGAATAGATCAGTTTGTAGTCAAAGTGAGAACTACTTACTGCTCTATTCCCCGTTTTGGTAATATCGTTGTATAACCTTGACCCAGTTACAAGACAGAAAATATTTACCAGTTTAAAATATATTAAATTTTCCTGTTGCTAGAAAATTGTCCTTGTTAAATACAAAGCGGGGAATAGATCAGTTTATGGTTTAAAATGAAATCATTTACTGCTCTATTCCCCGTTTTGGCAAAATATGCTCAATGTCCTTGACCCATATACAGAATTTTGTAGCCTCCAGCTAAAAACTTAAACTTAACCTAAAACGTACCCCCACCACTTTTTCTAGGGTATAAATAGAGATGCATTTGCAGTGTTTTTTCATTATTGCGTTGACCCTTGTGAAGAGCACGCCTACATTATGAATCGCTGCGATATTTGTAAAGCTTCTTTCAGAGATGAATGGCTTTTAACCATTCATAAAGAATTGAAACATAACACCAATACAAATACAGAAGAACCAAATGAAGAAGAATTAGATTCAATCGACCAACAATTAGCAAAACATCAAGAAGAACAAAATGAAGAAGAACACAACGAAGAAAAAGAAGAAAATAAAGAAAAAGAAGAAAATGAAGTTTCAAGACCGAGTGTCATTCATTATGCGCCTGGACCATCAGTAAATGTGGAACTACACGCCCGAGCACTTCCGGGTAATGTTGTAACCCACTTTAAAATTGACAATACAAAATTGAAACTTGAAGAATTTTTAAATAACGCAAAAGGATTGGTTAGCAAAACTCTGAAAAATGAATTAAAAACATTAAATTTTATTAAATTTGGACTATTACTGGATACTTTATTTACAAACATTCAAAATGAAACTTCACCGAGAGGGTTCTTAACAAAAAACCGAACTATTATGTTTTCGTCAGATATTGATTCAATCGTATCTGAATGTTTTGAAGAGCTAATGACAAAAATACAAGAACATGAAGGAAGAGGCTCTGGATGGAGTTTGTTAAGCATCACAGGGCTAGACTTAAGAGTACACAAACACGGCTATGGAATTCGAGGAAGTAGCTACATCCCTCTACCAACAAAGATTAGAAATACCTTATCCTGCGTCAACGTACAAAATCAAGATACTGAATGTTTTAAATATGCCATGTTGGTCAAATATGTAACAGACAATCCGATAAGACCAAGCCGCAAATATGAAGAAGTACAACATAGATATAATTTTCAAGGGATGACTTACCCTGTTGCTATAACAGACATTTCAAAATTTGAAAAGCAAAATCCTTCAGCTTCTGTCAACATTTTCGGCTTAGATTCGTCAAACAATGCGTACCCCTTGCGCATAACACCTATTGAGCGCAGAGATCATACGGATTTGCTATTGATCACTAAAGGGGACATATCCCACTATGTCTACATAAGAAACTTTGGAGCTCTTGTATCTAAACAAATATCAAAAAAACACGGAGAGAAAACCATTTGTAAAAGATGTTTTTGTCATGTAGGCAAACCATTAAGAAGGGGAGGTTCAGAATGGTTAGTAGAACATCAAAGGTTATGTAATGGAAACTATGAGGTTAGAATTAAATTGCCACATTCCAGCAGAGCGCAGATAAAATTTGATAAAGTAATACAACAATACCGTGTACCTGTTGCTGTTTACGCTGATTTCGAGTCTTCTTTACATCCGCTTGAACAACAAGAAGAGGACGTTACAAGAAGAAGCAAATACCAACTTCATTCACCAAACAGTTATTGCATACTAATTAAATCCACGTTGACTGAAGACCATCTTCAAAAATATGGACTATCATCTTCTCCAAAGATTTATCGCGGTGATGAAGCAGCCAAATACTTTGTCGATGATCTGTATGACATAGCTGCAAAGGTAGAAGAACTGTATAGAACAAAGGTACCCATGTCACCTATGGAAGAAGAAGAGCTTCAACATTATGATTCAACAACAACGTGTTATCTGTGTAATAACACCTTTACACTGGATAACGTTAAAGTTCGTGACCACGATCATCTTACGGGAGCGTACAGAGGTGCAGCCTGTAACGCTTGCAACTTGAACTACAAACTACCATATTTCATCCCAGTAGTTCTGCACAATCTGAGTGGTTATGATTCGCACTTCATAATCCCCGAACTAGGAAGAGATAATGGAGCAATAGACGTTTTGGCTACTACAATGGAAAAATTTATAAGCTTTTCAAAAAAGGTGGGTAAAATTAAATTAAGGTTTGTTGATTCATTTAGATTTATGCCTTCAAGCCTCATGAAATTATCTGAAAATCTAAGAAGAACAGATTTGATAGAAACAAGCAAAATTGTACCCAATAGTAAAATGGATTTGGTTCTTCGAAAAGGAGTCTTCCCCTATGACTACATCGATGGACTGCATAGATTTGATGAAACATCACTACCTCCACCAGAACACTTCAAAAACAAACTTAATGATTCGGAAATATCACTTGAGGACTATCAACACGCACGTCGAGTATGGAACGAGTTAGATATGAAGACCTTAGGAGATTACTCGGACTTTTATGTCAAACTAGATGTAACTCTTCTTTGTGATGTAATGGAAGAATTCCGAAACACCTGTTTTGCTGCATACGGTTTGGACCCTCTACATTCGTATACTTCACCAGGATTAGCTTGGCAAGCCATGTTAAAAGAAACAAAATGCAAACTCCAACTTTTAACAGATATTGACATGGTTTTAATGGTTGAAGCTGGAGTAAGAGGCGGATTGACCCAAAGTGTTACCAGACATGTCAAAGCCAACAACAAATACCTTCCCGATTACGATGAAACCAAACCGTCAACCTATTTAGGATATTTCGATGCAAATAACCTGTACGGATGGGCAATGTCAAACCCACTTCCTTTTGATAACTTTAAATGGATTAATCCCGACTCTATTGGCGATATTTTACAAATTCCGAAACATGGTGACACTGGATATATTTTGGATTGCGATTTTGAATACCCAGAAAATTTACATGATCTTCATTATGACCTTCCACTTCTTGCTAAAACAGAAATTTCACCAATTGGAAAACACCCCTAATTAATGATGACATTAAATAATAAACAACGCTACGTGGCTCACTTTTGGGTGGTTCAACAAGCTATCGAATTAGGACTACGTCTAACAAAAATTAATAGAGTTTTGGAATTTTCTCAATCATGCTGGTTGAAACCCTACATTGATTCAAATACCATCAGAAGAGCAGCAGCTACATCAGACTTTCAAAAAGATTTCTTTAAATTAATGAATAATGCGATATTTGGAAAAACATTGGAAAACAAAAGAAGACATAAAAATGTTAAACTTGTTACCGACGCAAAAAAATTACAGAAACTAGTACAGCAGCCAAATTTTGGAACATCTATAATTATTAATGAAAAACTTGTAGCAGTGTCCATGAAGAAGACGAGTGTGAAGATGGATCGGCCTTTGTATATAGGCATGTCAATCTTGGACATCTCAAAAACACACATGTACGACTTTCACTACAACAAAATGGTGGCGTTCTACGGAAGAGAAAATATATCTATTACATATATGGACACTGACGCTTTCATATATCGCATAGTAACATTGGACATGTATAAAGACTTACGTACATTTATTTACAAGAACGACTTTGATTTCTCCGATTATCCAAAAGATCATCCAAACTACGACAATGGCATACACAAAAAAGTACTAGGCAAATTCAAGGATGAGGCTAATGGTGTTCTACTTGAAGATTTTGTTGCACTGATGTCTAAACTATATTCTTTGAAACTCTATAATGAAAAAGAAGAAGAAGAAAAGAACAATAGCTATATTAAGAAAGCTAAAGGTGTGAAGAGTTTATATTTAAAGAAGAAAGTGCATTTTGAACACTACAAGCAATGCTTATTTGAGGATAACATCATTACAGCTAAATTCAACACCATCAGAAGTTTTAACCATCAGCTGTACAGCGTGACTGAAGTTAAAAAGGCGCTATCCTGTAATGACGACAAAAGACAAACCCTTCCAGACAAAATCAACACATTGCCATTCGGCCACTACTCCCTCAACCCTATTGACGAGTAACCTTTTCATCGTCCTAGATCCTTTATCCTTTTCCTTTCCGTAAAAAAAGGGGAAACACAGCTATGTTAAGCTGTGTTTCCCCTTTTTTTACACAAGTTTTGAATGACCTTGAACTATATGTATATATATATATATATATATATATATATATATATATATATATATATATATATATATATATATATATATATAAGCAGATTTATACCATAGAATGTTTAATACCATATCAGCTGCCTTCGTGAAACCATCATGTCAGACCTGAAGGAGAAGATTATTAATGAACTACACAAACCTGCAAGAATAAAGTTTCCAAGAAGAAATACTGTTATAAAAGGGATAAATGATCTATATCAAGCGGATTTAATTGAAATGCGACCGCATAGCAGAAAAAACAAAGGATTTAAATATATACTCACAATTATTAATTGTTTTATAAAAGTTGCAGACGCTTTGCCTCTAAAGGACAAGACTGGTAAAAGCGTAACAGAAGCCATGGAAATAGCCATAAAAAGAGATAAAAACAAAATTAAACATTTACAAACTGATGATGGAACAGAATACTTTAATACAAACTTTGCACAGTTAATGAATAAATATAAAATAAATCATTATTCTACAAATTCAGAGAAAAAAGCAGCTATTGTAGAAAGATTCAATAGAACCTTAAAAGGAGCACTGTATAAACAATTTTCAAAAAGAGGTTCTTACGTATGGTATGATGTTTTACCACAATTAATAAATGATTATAACAACAGGTTTCATAGAACTATTGGTATGAAACCTAACAAAGTAAA
This sequence comes from Allygus modestus, assembly GCA_963675035.1. NCBI lineage: Eukaryota > Metazoa > Arthropoda > Insecta > Hemiptera > Cicadellidae > Allygus > Allygus modestus. The sequence continues at coordinate 355,623,917 of OY776112.1, forward strand.
TAGAAGAAATGCAAAAGATGTATTAAAACGCATAAAGAAAAATACAAAGCCTAAAGTAGAAAAAATGCAGCCAAGAAAATTTAATGTAAGTGATAAAGTACGGATTAGTAAATATAAGGGAGTGTTTACCAAGAAATACCTTCCCAATTGGACGAATGAAGTTTTTACAGTGTATAAAGTGCAACCGACTGTACCTGAAACGTATATCCTAAAAGATAACAAAGGAGATTTGTTGCAAGGTGCATTTTATGGACATGAAATGTTAAAGTCAACAGTAGGTGATGTATATCTTGTTGAAAAAGTGTTACAAAGAAAAAAGGACGCAGTTAAAGTGCGGTGGTTAGGGTTTAACAAAACTGAGGATTCATGGATACCTATAAAGGACTTAGTTTAATACAAGCAACTCATTTCATCGTTAACCTTTGAGCAGGATGGAGATTATTCACCATAAAGATCGATTCAATATTAATAACATAGATGATTTAACTGTGGATAACGTTAAAATCAACAATGGTAAACACGGTAGTTTACTTCCAAACACTGTTCGATGTATAGTAAGTGGCCCCTCAAACTGTGGAAAGACCAATGTTGTCTTTAATTTGATCACTAATCCGCAGGGATTAAGGTTTAATAACCTATATATTTTTTCAAAGTCTCTACATCAACCAAAGTATCAATTGCTGGATAAAATCCTATCTGATGTGTCTGATGTTAATTTTTACAAATTTAACGCTAGTGATAGCATTATGCAACCAAACGAAGCGAAACCGTATTCTGTATTTATATTTGACGATGGATCTTGTGAAAATCAGGATACTATTAGAAACTACTTTGCCATGGGAAGACACAATAACATCGACAGCATATATATAGGACAAACTTATAGCAAAATCCCAAAACAACTTATCAGAGATAATGCAAATATTCTAATTGTATTCAAACAAGATGATACTAACCTAAAACATATATATAACGATCATGTGAATGCGGATATGCCATTTGAAAAGTTTAAAGAGCTTTGCGGAAAAGCATGGGCGGAAAAGTATGGATTTTTGGTTATTATGAAAGATCAAGCTATAAAAGATGGTCGTTATAGAATAGGTTTTGATAAATTCGTTTTAATACACTGATTAGCGGTATTACTGTACAAGTCGTCAAGGTGTGAAGATGGTTAACCAGGAAAAGCTATTAAAGGAAATAAAATCACTTAGTGATTCTATTAGACAAAAAAACCGAGCTTTAAAATCAGGTATAAATGAAAGAGAGCAATTTTTAGAAACAACATTCAAACCTGTTACTGAACCTTTAAAGCGATTAGCACAAAATATGGAAAAACCTTCAATTCGCTTCGAAGGGGACAAAATGCTACCAATTTCCAAATATGAAGAAGAATTTCAAAATGATGAAAGTTTTGGCCAGTTACAAACATCTGAAGAAAGTGACGAGTATGAAGAAAGCGGAGATATAGAGGATTTAAAGGAAAAGGACATTGCAGAAGATACAAGTACAGAAGATACAAGTGTAGAAGATACAAGAGCAGAAGAAGAGGATATTAACCCATCCAACTTAAGCAAATTAGGCACGGATATTATGTTTAAAGGAACACTTGGAAGAACATATACGTTAAAAATGTTACACGCCGCACATGCTAATCGAAATTATCATACCTATGGAGCTAGAATAGAGGATAAAGGATTAATGATTGGAGATAGCAAGTTAGATATAAACGAAAATGATGATATAGTTATTGGAGATAAGAAATATAAAGGTACAAAAGGTTTGTTTGAACTCATCTTTAAAAATAATCCTGGTAAATACACTAAAAGGGATTTACAATTGTTTAAAAATATATTAGAGTATACAAATGCACATAGAAAAAAGTATTCCAAAGGTCTACCTATTCATAGAAATCGGTCAATAAAATATACAAGTATTATATCCAGTCTTTTCCCCTCGAAATCAAAAAAAGCTCCAATTAAAAGAAGAGCTTTATCTTCTGCTGAATTAAATGTTTTGCATAAAAAGAGAAAAACAACTGATCCTACCACATCTGGAAAGGGATTATTGAAAAACTTGTATAAAACTAATATAATATATTACAACGATATAAATAAGTTAGTTGATCGAATGAGGTTATTACATGAAGCTATGGAAGCCGGGCACACTGGTTTAGAAAACGAATGGGTAGCTTTGGTTGATGAACTGCGAAAACAAGGAATAATTGATCAGAAGACGTATATATAAGAACCTAAACGATAGCGATTCAGTTACATCATGAGTGTGGACAAGTTTGGACGGTATTCCGAGTTTGGAGTAAAATCTGGATATAGTGAAAAAAGAGCTGGGTTTCCGTTAACACCTGACGGCAACTATAATTTTGAAGGAAAAGTAATTCAAAATGTTGGTGATCCGCTTATGTCGTCTGATGCGGTTACAGTACAGTACATGAAAAAAAGAACCCCAACTGTACACGAAGATCATTTCCGGTAAAAGGTTAAGCGATATACAATATCCCATTTATGATGGTGAAGCAGTAAATTTAGCTACTCTAAAATTGTTAACGATTTACAAAAGGAATAAGACTGATACAAGCTATGATGTAAAAAAATTAAAATTATCAAATGTAGGTGATTGTGAGCAGGATGGAGACGCTGTAAATAAGAAAATGTTTGATATTGTACACAAGAAATGGACTACGGAATATGAAAAACATTTGGAAAGGTTTGGTGCAGTTCTATTCCATTATATCCATCGGGCTTCAGGAAGAGATGCAGCTTCAGATGTTGACAGTCACAATTATTTAGACTGGAAAAATATACACAATCCAGAGAAACCTAATCAACGAGATAAACCGTCTAAGCCTTCTAAAGTCAAGACATTAGGAAAGGAGGATAAAGTGAATGTGATTAATGAACCAACAGAAAACAATGAAGATTACATAAGAGAAAAAAGAATTTAAAATACCCCCCATGATAAGGGATAAAGCATCAGTCATATTCGAGAGACGATACAGAGAGGATGATGGAATCCAATATTACTGCGTGGAGTTTAATATCTCAAGAGCCGAGATTTCCCCAAGGAGTGTTGACAGATGGATTTGTTCAACGGTTTGATAGATATATGGATTGGGAACAACTTTCCATAAACTACCTCTTTACAATGACTATGTTAAGAATTTATTTTCACAGAGTTAACTGGATCCATATTTTACAAAGACAACAGTTTTCAGAAGACTTCCTCGTAGAGATGACATCAAATTTTAATAACTGTTGGGAAGTAATAAGTAAATATCAAAATCTCTCTGAGAATTACATTGACAATTTTAAAGATAAACTAGACTGGGATGTGTTATTCAATTATCAACGATTAAGTGGCAAGTTTCTAAGGGAACATGACAACTATTTAAAGTTTATTCATTTTACCGAAGACAACGATACCATCACCAGCGGAGAAACATCTGGAACATCTTCAATTACACCTTATTTCTATTTTTACTACTTTTATTTAATATGTCTACATTTAATTAATAAATCCATTTCGATATAATAAATGGATTTTAAACAGTATATAATACAAGAAACCAAAACTGATATTACATTCATTGTAAAACATTTATAGAGTGCACCTACTGATTGTAAGTTTTGCTATAAATAGCCATGTCGAGGGTTAAACGCATCAGTCATAATCGAGAGAGATTACAGAGAGGAAGGGGAATAGCATCAACAGCATTTTCTCTATTGAGTAAACCGGTTGGAGCTATAGTTAACAAGGCGATTGATTTATTACCTGTGGAATTACATTTACCTGGAGGATATCAATATTGTGGTCCTGGAACCAAATTAGAGAAACGTCTTGCTAGAGGAGATCCTGGAATAAATAAGCTCGATCAGGCTTGTAAACAGGACGATATAGCGTATTCCAAATTTGGTGATACTAAAAATAGATCAATAGCGGATAAAGCACTTGCTGAGAAAGCTTGGCAAAGAGTAAAATCTAGTGACGCGAGTATTGGTGAAAAAGCAGCGTCTTTAGCAGTAACAGCAGCAATGAAAGCAAAAACTACGTTTGGAGGAGGAAAGAGAAGAAGGCGTGGGAAAAAACCCGCTAAAAAACAAGGAGGTAATATCAGAAGAAAACGTCGATCTACCAGTGGTAAAGCTAAAAAGAAACCAACAATATGGTCAATGATAAAAAAGGGAGGAGGATTATACTTAAGACCGTATCGTGTGTATTAAATAAGAAAGAGCAATTAATAATTAAAAACAAAGAATTGACCAATGAAGAACTGATTACATATGCTTCTTGTTTGAAAATCCCATTTTTTAGAGGAGTATTTATAAAAGATGAGTTACCGGTTAAAATGTGGAAAAATGAGACTGGTATTGTAAATTTGGATAATAGTGAAGGATTAGGCACTCATTGGGTGTGTTACAAGAAACTTGGTAAAACCATTTATTATTTCGACAGTTTTGGAGACCTTCCACCACCGAAAGAACTTCAACAATACTTTCGTGCGGCAGAAAATGTTTTTTACAATCATACAAGAAAACAACCTGATGATACATCCATTTGCGGTCATTTATGTTTAGACTTTTTAGCTAAAAGTGTTAGTCAACTTTAAGATGTCCTCGTATACAGTGTCATTAACCGGTAACTCATGTACTTTGCGCAGTATTCTGTTTCCAGCGCTACGTTTGCAAAAAGGAAGACTATGGGAAGCCGCATTATTGGATTTAACAACATATAACTCTATTCCAAACGTTAGTGAAGGAATTAATAACAAAATACATTATTACAAGACAAAAGATGATAAAGGAAAGTATTCAGCTTTGGAAGAATTCAGATTACCAACAGGAGCTTATGAAATTGATAATATAAATGAAGATATACAAAAACATATGGGAAAAGAAAATATAACGATAAAAGGCAATAACAATACAATGAAAGCCGAAATTACGTCTAAGTATTATATTGATCTTAGTCAAGAACATTCAATTGGTAGTTTATTGGGGTTTTCTAAGGAAACAAAAGTATTAGAACCTAATAAAACTCATTCTGGGAATAAAACTGTGACGATCATCAAAGTTAATAGCATAGACATTACATGTAACATTATACAAGGATCCTACAGAGATGGAGAAAATCGTCATATATTACACACATTCTACCCATCAGTTGCACCGGGTTTCAAGATAGTAGAAAAGCCTCAAAACCTTGTGTACCTACCGTTAAACACCAGTTTCATTTCAGACATCGTGCTGAACATAGTGGATCAAGACGGAAACCTTATTGACTTTAGAGGAGAAGCTATTACTGTAAGAATACATATAAAATCATCCGCTTAGACAATGGGGTTATCATTTAAAAAGAGAGAGCCAACCAGCAAAGAGGTCAGTAGCTCATCAGCTGTAGAAGGATTAACAAGTGACAACATTCGTTTTCTAGAAGAAATTGGATTAAAGGTCATTAACAATGGATATACTGGATATAGCGCAGGGTCCAACATTCGACGAGACCTTATGGGAAAAGGAATATCACACGCACAACCCTTACGCTTCGTCCAAATTAAACAATAACGATGAAATTAGGATTCCTATACAACAACAAGACATTTATACTCTTCCATGCAAAAGTTATTTATATATTGAAGGAAAAGTAACAAAAACTGATGGTACTGCTGGAACCACTGTTCCGTTCATAAATAATCCTATGGCATTTTTGTTTGACGAGATTAGATATGAAATTTCAGGAGTTACAGTCGATTCAACAAAAAAGGTTGGAATTTCCAGTACATTGAAAGGATTAGCATCTTTAACACCAAATGAGAAGAATCTGTTAGCTGTTGCAGGATGGGTTGCACCTGACAAAAGTACAATCGCTCCCGACTCTTCGGGAAACTTTGATTTCTACGTACCTTTAAGATTACTCCTAGGATTTGCTGAAGACTACAGAAGAATAATAATAAATGTAAAACAAGAACTAGTTTTATTAAGATCATCAAACGATAATGATATTATTAAAGCAGCTACTGGAACAACTGATGCCAATTTAGACTGGAAATTAACATTAGACAAGATTGTTTGGAGAGTACCACATGTGCGACTAAATGATGAACACAGGATTACATTATTAAGAAAGTTAAAATCCGATCGAGACATTGTAATGCCATTCAGAAGCTGGGAGTTTCATGAATACCCCGTTTTACCTACAACACAACGGCATACATGGACTGTAAAAACTTCTACTCATTTGGAAAAAGCGAGATATGTAATATTTGGATTACAAACGAAGAAGAAAAGTATAATAACTGAAAATGCTGGTGAATTTGACCATTGTAAATTAACAAACTGTAAAGTGTTCCTGAATTCACAATTCTTTCCCTACGACAACTTTAATATTTCTTTTGATAAAAAAAGGTACAGTGTTTTATACGATATGTACGCTAGGTTCCAAAATTCATATTACGGCAAAACAAATACACCTCTACTATCTCCCGTACAGTTTGAATCGAAAGCTCCGATCGTTGTAATTGATTGTTCCAAACAAAATGAATCTGTAAAATCGTCTAGTGTTGATATAAAAATAGAAATGGAATTTCAAGAAAACGTACCTGCAAATACATCTGCGTATTGTTTAATTTTGCACGATAAAATTGTTACATACACACCGTTGACCGGTATTGTAAAGACAGTATTGTAAAACGTTGTACCACCACCGGGACCGCCACTGTCGCTAACCTATAAATAGCGGAGCAACAATGCAGGTCTTCAGTTGATCGTCTATCGTCGCATGGGTAACATCTTCTACAAAATGAGTTCTCCATCTGTTGTACAAGGTGATGCAGAGGTAGCACCGTTATTGGAACGTGATAATACTAGTGAAGAAGAAATTATCAAGGAAATAACTGCATTTTTAAAGTTTGGTAAAAGAGATAGAGAGGAGGAAAGTAATGCAGACCCATCAAAGGTAGTACCAAAGAGGAAGAAGAAAGTTGAAGAAAATATTCCTCCTCACATTTTAACTGAAGTTTTTTTGCGAATCTTTTACCCCATCTCAGCATGCATCAGTAAAAGTGTATCAGTTGGATTGATGAAGTCATTGGATTATTCCCCTACAGTAATACTACACCATGGAACAAAAAAGGTTTTATTTTCGCAAAGTGCTTGGGAGTCATTTTTGAAACATGTACATTTAATAGAATGTTATTTAACTAACAGTTTGTGTGGAAGGAAAACACATATTCGACTTTTGGATTGTGACAATGAAATCGATATTGTTAAACATCGCGGACAACTACAAGTGCGAATTAGAGACTTGACTCAACATGAAAATAAGATTCTACTGTCACGTGAAGAATTCTACGTTTTAAACTACGCAACAGAACCTATTAGAAGGTACATGAGACAGTTGGTATTTGCAAGCGCTATTATTAAAGAATATTTGGTCGATACTTTGGAAAAACAACCTGATAGCACCATCGTGTACGGACCTGTGGATACATCTATTTTTAATAGAATACCTCATGAAGTTTGCATGTGGAGAAAGTTAAAGGATTTTGAACCACTTGTAGAAATCGCTACAGAAGCTACAGAAGAAACAACACAGGAAGAAGAAACGGAGAAACAAGAAGAAGAAGAAAACGAAACACAAGAAGAAGAAGTTAAAAAAGACTAAAGTTTGACTTAGTAAAGAAGAACACACGTGGGGTAGGCCTATTGGGGACGGTGCCCACGTTAAATATACACCAACGCGCCTGCAACTGTACGGCCTGGTATTTAACCTACCGTGGTGTGGAAAACAGTTTAGTTGATCGCTAGGTGCCATGATGAGCGGAGGGGATGAAGAAGTGAGTGTAAAGCCTTGTGTAATAGAATTTCAAGCATTTAGAAATAATGATGATAGGTTTATTATCAAGGAGTTAGTAATTTTAGACTTGCTTACATTTGTAGCCTACCCATTCACGTTTGAAGCTCCTTTTTCTTTTAACAAACTTAACACCAAAGCAAAAAGTACAAACAAATGGATAACAAACTACTTTCATCACATACATTGGTATGAAGGATTTATAAGCTACAGTAATCTGCACAGTATTATGTTTAACTTTTGCAAACAATATTCACATATATACACAAGAGGATTAGAAAAAAAGAACTGGATACAAAAGTACACGCACGGTGATGTTTTCGATATAACTATCAGTAAAGACTTTAACATTAATCTCGGTAATATTTGCGTCGCTGCAAAAGATCTTAAACACGGCCAAACAAACTGTGCATTGTACAACGCATATCGTTTGGCTGCTTACTTGAAACAAACGCAGGAATGTGGTGGGGGTAGCGGAGAACAGAAATGTGGTGGGGGTAGCGGGGCCTATAAATACGAGGAGACAGCACCGCTCCAGCACGAGTATTATTCGAGACTCCGAAGAGGCAACATCACAGAAGACACCACAACCACCACTGACGAAGATGGCATCACAACAGTTTCTACAAACACTGGTTGATCAATTCAACACTCATTCAAAATCCGACCTTCTGCTAACTAAAAAGTGTTCAGAACTAAAAGAACAAAAACACTACATTATTCATAACATCAAGAAAGTGGAAACCACACATGGAGAAGCAATTCTAGTTTCATTGAGCGAAGGACCTTTCACTCCAGGAGATGAGCCGAAGTTTCAAGTATTTCTTCCAAAACGATTTGTTCAACTGCTACAAAATGAAGATTTGCGAGATATTCAACCGGGGACGTTGTATTTGGTATCACACGGTGTAAGCGGCAACAACTCTACGGAACTCACTCTGCACATCACGCATATTTGTACATAATGTCTCTGTTTGTATTTCTCTGTTTGTATTTCTAGTCATTAATGTTAGACTTAAGCTTATTGTATTGTAAGATGTTTGTTTAATAAAGAAAAGAAAAAAAAAAAGAAAAAAGAAAAAAAGAAAAACAGCAACACAGCAGTATATTATTTTATATACTGCTGTGTTGCTTTTTTTTAAAATTCAAATGGGTGACCTTGAACTTTCATTCAGGGTTAACTTATGCAGAGGTATAAAAGAGAGGGAGCAGTGAAGTTAGTCTCAGTCTTGTCTAACACACGCTGCAGCTAACATGTCGGTGCCACCTATGAACAATTTATTTTTCGATAACAATTTGAAGACATATTGTTGCGAGTTACAATGTTTTAAAATACCAGGCGATCAAGTTGACGGGAAAGCTTGTCGTAAGTGCAAGTGTTTCAGCTATTGCATATGTAGATGTAAAACGTATCAAATGAACCGACAAGATAAAATACAAGAATTACGCCGAAGGATTGCATTACTGTGGCGGCGAATGTAGTAGCAACCATCTGCCTCGCACCAGCTGCCACCTGCCGCCTGCCATCTGCCGTCCGCCATCTGCTCCGCCCCACCACACTTTTACCCCCACCATTTTGTTTGATACCAAAACGCTAGCTAGCGAATAGTCAGTACACCTCCGGCTCTTGACCAGTGTACTTCGAGCTCTCTGTTAAAATGTCCATCAAAATTAGGTGTATTCATTATGACTCTATTCATCTGGCGACTTTCCAAGACCTCGAGGTTTTTAATGAAGAGTTAAGACTTCTCATTGTGTCCGGTTACGATTTATCTTTGGAACTTTACGCATCAAAAAAACAACATGGACTCTGCGCAGGAATCGAAATATCTACCGTCTTTCATCAGAAAGCGAAGTGATGGCCGCAACTCGTCCGGATCAACAACATCGATGACAACGAACAACGGGGAACTATTGTAAACATGAATTATTGTAAATAAAATAAAGTAATATTTGTAATAGTACTACCTCGCACTCGTATCATTCGATTGCTTCATTCGATTGTTTTCATTCGATATTTCTTATCGATTAACTATCGAATCACAATCGGATTTTACGCGTGCGAGGTAGTACTTTTTTAAAATTACCTCCCCGTGACCTTGAACTTTAACCTTTCACTCATTACGTCACGAAACCGCCTACGTCACTGGCTCAGCCTCAGATGACGTCTTTCATGACGCAGCGCTTCCGGTCACGTGACCGGAAGCCATAAATCAAGTGAGCCAAAAGTCCCCTTTCCACACTACTTATATGGTTGAAACTTGGTATGTGACTTCACTAAGATGAGTTCTATTGATATTTGCATAAAAACCCATTGATTTTGTGTTCCTTGTTGCAGCAAACCTGCGTACTCATCCCCTATGTTATTCTTATGGAGAATAATTAATATTTTAAATATCGTTTGTTTGTGAATACATTTCTTATGAATCCTGTTAAGTGTTTTAATGTGTTATGTTATATATTCATTGGAAATTCACTGAGTATGCAGGTTTGCTGCAACGGGGGTATATTTTGTTGTTGTTGTTGTTGTTGTTGTTGTTGTTGTTGTTGTTTTCTCTTTTGCTCGTTGATATTGTTGCGATTTATTCAATTACTCCCATGTTATTGTTGTTTTAGCGAATTTCCCCTATAGGGAAGAAGCTATTACCGTAGGTGGCATGGTAAGACTTAAGCCCAAGACCATGATAACTTTTTTGTTTTGAGGTCCCCAGATACCAAAAACACCATTTGTTCAAATTTATATATATGTGTCCGTTACCGCGATAACTTTTGAAAGAAACGCCCGATTTTGATGAAATTTGGCACAAATGTGTAGAGTAACATTTATGACTTTAAGTTCGAAAAACAGATTGATCGGACTATGGGAAGGGGGTTTTATGGGGGTTTTAAATTTTTCAAAAATCAATTTTTTGATTTTTTTCCCCCTACAATTTTAAAAACACTCAATTTTAGTTTTAGCCATTTTATAGAGCTTAAAAAAACAATTAATTTGGTATTTTGAATCATTAACCTAGGTTAAGTGGTTGCGGAGAAAATCCAAAAAAGGTGTTCATAAAATCTCCCATGTTAATCTTATGGGAAAATGGTTTTTTACTTTTCCTCAATTAATTTTACTGTAAACTTCACATTTACTTTTACCAATCAGTTTAGCTCTACAAAACAATCATTTTGGTGTTTAAATTGTGATTCTAGGTCCAACCGTTGCCGAGTAATTCAAAGTGCTAAACACAGTACGTTGTCCAATGTTATCCTTATGGAGAATATTTAAAATTTTATATCTCTATTATTAATGAATTAATATTGATGAAACTTGGTATGTGGCTTCACCTAGTACTGGTATATTTATATTTGCACAAAAAATTGATTTTTTATTGATTATCCTCTTAGCAGCAAACCTGCATCCTCATCCCTAATGTTATTCTTATGGAGAATACGTAAAGCTTTATATCTCCCTTAATTATGAACATAAATCATTAAAATTTGGTATGTAGCTTCACCTGATTGAGTTATATTGATAATTGCAAAAAAAACATATTTTCATCTTCCTTTTTGCAGCAAACCTGCGTTGTCAGCCCTAATGTTATTCTTATGGAGAATAAATAAAATGCTATATATCACTTAGTTATTTATGTATTTTTATGAAACTTGGTAAGTGGCTTTATGTGGTAGTAAGAAATATATTCATGCATAGGAAATTTGCTGAGTACGCAGGTTTGCTGCGACGGGGGTATTATATTATTGTTGTTGATTCTGCAAGATTTTTTCTTGTTATTGTCAACCACATGAACATCATTGCATTACTGTTACATTTATTATTGTTATGTTGTTTAAGTACTCATAGGGATTGTTGTTATCGTTGTTATCTCTTGCCATTAGTTTAGTATCACCACTTGTCAGACTTACATAATCAATTTTGTTATTTTCTTCAGACTATTTTCACTGTTTTCAACTAAACTTCCATTGTTATATATTGATCATATGTTCCATACATACGTACATAACTGTAATTATAAGTTATTAGGGTAGAGCACAATAAGGTATATACAGCCTCTTGTCACTATGTATTTGAAAAATTGTAAAATGGTGGCAATGGTTGGAATAAATAAATAATCTTAGTTTATAATAATTATAATATATACTGATTTTATTAATTGGCGAATCGCATATTTCTACGCACCTGAATTGAAATAAATCAATAAATTTCAAAGTATTGGCACTTAAATTAATTTTTTTTTTCAGACGAAATTTTCCAACTCTGTACTCCTTTTGAGGTCTGGTTTATGGGAATAAGTTATAACAAAATGTTTGATTTAATTCACTTCTGACCCTCATAGCTGCCCCTTCATATACATTGGTTATACTTTTGAAGTCCAATATAGACTTGTTAAGTTAAATTTGTATCAACTAATTCCTGTAATAATTAAATAATAATTTTAAATAGTAAATAGTATCTGATCTTGTAGGAATTTACTCGGAAGATTCTTTTGACACTTTTATTCTGGTCCCAATCTGAAACAATGAGGTTGCAAAATTGTAAATGTCAGTTTGGAAGAAATAATTAAGCGTGAATAAAATTAGAAACAAATAACTGGGAGCAGTAATTTCCTAAATGATGTGTTCAATCACATCATGCAACGCTTGGGAATTCACATCACAATGTACTGCACCAAGGTTCGTGTGACAAGGTTGAACGATTATTTACAATTGAATGAAAGCAGGGAGGCGATTTTAGTTTGAGGGCGATTATAAATACCTTTGCTAGTGAGCTATTTGTTGGTAATATTTCTAAAAATGATTAGATTATACAACAAACGTTTCGAAATAATTTTCCAGAGGATTTTCTCTTAGCACGGGGTAAATACACGTATAAACAATCTACTGAACTACTGAACTGATTGAGATGAAATTTTGTAGGAAGATAGCTAATTTCCTAAAGTTACATATAGGCCTATTTTTCGTTTTGAAATGTTTAAGGGCTTTGCCCCAAGTGGCCTCTAAACATCCCGTGTTATTCTTATGGGCATATTAGAAATTTTCAATAAGATTTTGAGTTTATTTATTTGTTTATATGTTGTTTTCACACTTTTGTTGCACATTTAACCACAAAGGTAGACCTGTATCACAATAATTCCGGGTGAACGTGAATCAAAGTTCGAAAAGTCCGATTTAATAAAGTGGATGTAAGTCAGGGAACTTCAGCACGAATGGGAATTAGAAGGCTTCAACAAGTTCCGTGGCAGGCAGCACTCAGAGCAGGACTGCCAGAAGGACAGCAACTTCGACGAGAAGATTTAGCTCAGTGGCAGGCCAGTGTGAGGGCAACTGAAATGTCACTATGGCAGAGCAGTGATCTACAGAAACTGTTGAGGCAGCTGAAGCTCGCAGACGAGCTATTGCGGCAAACGTTCCCCAGAAGTAAGTGGAGCGTCTTTGAAATTGCTGCCTTGGAATACAGCGCGACTCTTAAGTTTTATCTTGCTAACGCTATGTAGTGAGCGCGGGCGAAACTGCGACGGGTAACGGCTAGTTCAAAATAAAAGACAGCGTTTAAATCCGAGTTAGTTTTAAATCAAGGAAACAACTAATAAAGTGACAATTTATTTTTTCGACCCTCGAACTTCTCAAAGTTAACCATTTACCAGTTATACAAAAATATATTCTGTTATATTTGGATTTATGATATGAAAAAATTAATTTTTTAAATATAAAATGTACGAGAGCAAATTCTTCCGCTGCACCGAATAATTTTAAGTCAAACTAATCTGGGAAAAACTCTGAAATAAAAGTAGTCTTATCAAAATAATCTTTATTCAATCATTTTTTAATTTTCATTAAAAATTAATTCACAAAAATTCAATTAACAAATTGTGAAGTAACAATACAGACATACATAATTAAAAAAATAAAGCTTCTGCAAATTTAACTTAAAGTCCTAACAAAATACAGATAAAGTAAAGTAGCTTTTATTCTTACGTTTTTACAACTAGTTTTTGTACATTTGAATGTATCTACTTTAGAATTGGAATGAAGCCTCCCTGAAGAGGTAACCCGATTATAACAATAGCGATCAGTTGAGATCTTGAGCTGATGTAAGCGGAGTTCAACTCCAAGTTTTCGAGCAAAGAGAGTATGCTTATGTCCAATTAAAAGTTGTTAAAACACGAAAGCTACTTTAAGTCCGAGCACGGCGGGTTGTAAGTGGGTTTAAAAAGAACTAAATATAAAATGTACGAGAGCAAATCCTTCCGCTGCGCCGAAGAATTACTTAAGTCAAACGAATCTGGGAAAAACTCTGAAATAAAAGCAAACTTATCAAAATAATCTGTATAAATACAATCTCTGTTACGTGTCGTTACTGGAAAAATATCCGAGATTTTTTTTAAGTCTTAAGTATCCTAAAAAAAATTTTTTGAAATGTTCGTTTAATATAAAACTGTAGAGGAAATCAAAATCGTAAAGACATAACATAATTTAAACGGTTTAATTACCCTATTAACGTTTAAATAATATGAAAAAGTTGGTTTCATATAACGGAAATCAGAATGGAAATATTCATTGCAAAACCCCTTTCACATAGAAGGGTGGGAGATATATATACTTACCTTAAGATAACATTCATATAGGCTATAAAAGCAAATCATTTTATATGTGTATTTATTTTGTTGTTGTATAGTCGAACGAAGTGGGAAAACCCTCATACATGATTCTTGAGGTGTGGCGGAATTGCGTGAAAATGTATATCTGTTGCTTACCAACAGAACGCAATCCAAAACTTTCTCGTACTGCAATTTTGGGTTGCGTTCTTCCGGTAACCAATGTATATCCTCATACCCAACTTCATGGTAAGAAAATTAACTCAAGGTACAAGCGTGTCTTTGTTTAAAATATGTCAGCAACACCTACATATGTCAACTTAAAATGTTGCAGGTACATTTAAAGTACAATATCTCGGACGGGTTCATTATTGAAAGGATTTTGCTCACGATAACAAAACTATCTTAAAAAAGAATTGTACTTATTTCTCCCGTAAGAATAACATTGGAGACATTTTTAGAGGTACGCGAGTCGTTGAAATTCAACCAACGTGTTTGTTTCAAAAATAGAGTTATATGGGTACCTTCACTTAATATCATACATAATAATGTTATACTGAATAAACTCTGATTTACGTACAATTTAAATACACAACAAAAATAGGTAAATCATAATAATATTATAAAATTGTTTGCATATTTCTTATTTTATAAAATTATTATATATGCGTTACTAAAAAAACAACTATGAAATACATTATTACATCTTTACTCTTTGTACAACAATACACTGAAGATTACAATTATGAAGTAGTTCCATTTTCATTACAGTGTATAATTCGTATCTTTAAGTTATGATTTGCATGATTAACAAAGTACAAAACCTTAATTTGTCTAAAAACCCTAAGATCACGCTAATACAACCGCAAGTAAGTAACAGAATACTACAATTTGTTTAGCCAATTTTCATTATCCACGTTACCTTTTTGTTACATTTTAATAAATAAACAAAATTGATTATTCTACGAAAATTAAAATGCTTTGCCAGAGATGTGTAACAGACAACTTTAAAAGCTTCCTAACATTCTTACTACACTATATTTATATTTATATTTACTATAGTATATTTCAATACTAGTGCCGAAAGTGGTCAGTTCCTTAGTCAAAATAACATGCAGGTGTTCAACGCTGAGGCGATCAGCGGCTCACGTTGGCTTCCTAGCGCCTTCATTTTAGTTTATGTTGATGGCAGTACACGTGTGTACTGCAGGGATTTATTAGAGTTTGCAGGCGCTATTTAAAGCCCTAACTGAGCGCGGCGACCTTGTGACCGACCATCCCCTCCTGCCCCCCTGCCACCCTGGCGCCAGGGTGGTAGCGTTATCTCTATTTTATCGCTCCATTCATTCTTATTTCCTGGAATTCTTGATTTATCAGTTCCCTTTAATTTCATTCATTTAAATGACAGTTCCCTTTAATTTCATTGCTATTCTTTTGGATGGTAAATAAAATGTGCTATATCTCGGTTATTTATGAACATATATTCATGAAATTTGGTATGAGGTCTAGGCCTAGTGGCCTAGTAGTGGACTATTAATATTTTCACAAATAACAATTTTTGTCGATTGTCTCCATATTAGCAAACCTGTATACTCAGCCCTCTTATATGGGGGATGCATAAAGTTTGATATTTCCCTTATATATGAACATAAATTAATAAAACTTGGTATGTAGTTTCACCTGGTTGTGTTATATTGATAATTACATAAAACCCGTATTTACCCCTTATTGCAACAAACTTGCATACTTAGCCCTCTTATATGGAGAATAAGTAGTTTTAGCGAATTTCCCCTATAGGGAAGAAGCTATTACCGTAGTCGGCATGGTAATACCTAGGCCCGGGACCATGATAACTTTTCATTTTGAGGTCCCCAGATGCCAAAAACACCATTCGTTCGAAACTGTAGATATATATATATATATATATATGTGTGTCCGTGAGTACGATAACTCTCGTAAAAATTATCCGATTTTGACGAAATTTTGTATAAACGTGTAAAGCAACATTTATGACTTTAAGTTCGAAAACCAGTCAGATCGCTTTATCCGAAGGGCTATTTTTGGGGGGTTTTGTACCCCAAAAATGTTTTTTTTTAATTTTTTACATATAATTTTGGAAATAGTCAAATTTTAGTTTTCACCATTGTATTCAGCTTAAAAAAACACACAATTTGGTATTTTGATCATTGCTCTACGTCAATTGGTTACCGAGATATTGAAAGTGCTAAACACAGTACGTTGTCTAATGTTATTCTTATGGAGGAAAATACAAATTTTATATCTCGCTTATTAATGAACGTATAATGACTAAACTTGGTATACAACTTCATCTGGTTGTGGTCTATTGATAATTGCTCTAAAAAACAATTTTTTGCTAAAGGCTCCTGTAGCAGCGAACCTGCGTGCTCAGCCCCCATGTTATTCTTATGGAGAATTATTAAATGCTATGTCTCCCTTAATTATGAACATAAATGAATAACAACTGGTATACGACTTCACCTAGTTGAGTTATATTGATATTAGTATAAAAACCCATTTGTTGTGTTCCTTGTTGCAGCAAACCTGCGTAGTCAGCCCTAATGTTATTCTTATGGAGAATAATTAAAATTGTATTTATCGCTTATTTGTGAATATATTTTTATGAAACTTGGTAAGTGGCTTTATGCAGTATTAAGAAATTTATATCTCAATTGGAAATTCGCTGAGTACGCATAGGTTTGCTGCTACGGGGGTATTTAATTAAGTTAACTACTGTGTGGCAGTGGATAATTAAACTCCCTGAAATACTGCTAAATAAGACCTACAAACTAACTACTAACTAGGTGATGATTCTAGTATCAACGAAATGCTATCCTTGTCTTAGATTTTAGTTTAAGATAAACAATGGTTAATGTTAAGAGAAATAAATAAACCTATAAAATAGGTTTTTCTTCACATTACTACTGCCTATAACTTGAATAGTTATTCTTATTAATTCAAATTTGAGTATAAAACAGTACATGAACCTATTAAATGTTGCCTCTTATCTATTCAAGAAAATAACATGGAAAAACTATGTTATTTTCATAAAACACTAAGTGAATTTATTAATACAGAGCAATTTCTAGTCGTACCTGTTTTTACCTTTACACTGCAAATTTTCTACACACGGACCCGACGAAAGACGCACGAACACCGGAGTAACAACCGACCCGTACCCAAGACTAGAGGTACAGTGACTGTGGGCATGGGCAGGTAGAGGTGGGTAATGTATCGTATCGGTATATCGCGATAGATATATCGCATCGCAGCAAACGATACGATATTTGAAAAATCGCACCTTTTGTTTCGACCAACTAGTTATCCTACTTTGATACGAGCGAATAATGTATGCGAACTGGATCTTTGAATCTTGGGAAAGGATGTTGACTAAACTTTGAAAATTAGGTTTTTGAAAATCCCTAATCCCATGAATATAATTTTCCTGGTATAAATTAGTTTAACAATTGAAGTGTTAACATAGGGCTAGTGCAGCACCAGCTCAAGGAGTTCTAAATCATACAAATAATCGTAAGAGTTGATTAAAAACAACACGCGGTAACTAAAGTAGGAATATGGGATTTTTCCTCGCAGCAAAGCTCGCCCTCAGGAACTTTAAAATTATGTTGGCAGGGAAGGTTCAACAACGTTTGTAATACTATAAATATGGAAATTAGTTACAATAGAAAATAAAGAGCACACTGATGCGGTAATCGTCCCGAACGCACTGTATAGGGAGATGCCGACCTTTATATATTTTGTATCTATAATAATTCCTAATTGGTCTACAAAAGAGATACAGTAACCTACAGTATACAGTATGCCTATTAAAATACTTTTTTGTTTGCAGTTTCCCGTCCTACACATTTACTTTTTGTTTACTGACGAAATGTTACCAACCAAAATAAATTAATGAAATAAATAACATAAATCAGTCGTAATTTATAAGTACGACCGTACGACACACCAGAAGTGATACGATTTTAACGATAAGTATTTCGCGATAAACTAACTCAAATCGATATGTGCTTCTGATATATCGTATCGTCGTATCGCACCTTGCGACCTCCATGCGCTAGGTGGCACTGCGGTCGATCAGCTGTTCTAGTGACGACACGGGTCGACACAACTATGACGTCATGGGTGTTATTGATGCCCCATTGTATTCCTGGTTGGTTTCCGCCTAGGGGCGCCGGATGACAACTGTCTTGAGGGACTCGTCGTGTCGACAGTTTACTCAGATTTAGCTGGATTCATCCGGTAATTACTTACTTTGTGATACACAATGGACACGGATAATCAAAAAAGCGAATAATAAATTAAAGATCAAACATATATTTTGATTTCCTTTGATTGTTTATCATTAACCTACACAATTCCAGAGTGATAATTACTTAAGTATAATAATTTCCAATTAAATAACACTATATATTATACTAGCTGTTACCACAGTCAAAGGAATCTATATCTATGTATCTATACAGATTCGTTTCTCTGTGCTGTTACGAAGCTACGCACTCGCGAAAAATTACAACACATTAACGAGTTCGCACGCAGCACGCTGACGTGAGGGAAGTGAATTTCCACATAAAAAACTATAAAAACTCAAAATCAGTTAAAAACATACATATATTCCAACTTTTATTCAAATATGGAAACATTGATTTTTTTGCTGTTCTGATGCTCCTGGTGCTATTTACCTGCAATGCTGGGAATACAATTTTGCGCATTATAAGGTTAGGTGAAGGTCCCGTCAGGCTTAAAAGTAGGCGTGAGGTTGTTGGGGATGATAAAATTACACCAACAAATGAATAACAGGCTTTTCTAATTTAAAATCCCCACAAGACAACGTACTGTGTTTGGTCGATACACATTTGCTTTAATAACTCGGTAAATATTTATGCTAGAATGACGAGAGAGGGCTTAAAACTTTCGCCTCTCCAATGCCCATCTTTTTACATGCATTTATTTTACATGCGGGGCTTTTCTGACCCTTTTTGGGCCCAAAAACTCAAAATTTGAAAGATTAATCTCCAAAAAAAGGGGTTTAGAGTTTTCCGATTGTTTTGCCCAACGAACTTGTCCAACTGATTACAGAAAGGAACATCCCTACCAAATTTGAAGTAAATCGGACAAAAATGCGACCGCTAGAGTGCAAACACACACATATATATATATATATATATATATATATATATATATATATATATATATATATATATGTCTATATATAGATTTATATATATATATATAAAATTTTGAACGACCCCCCAAAACGTGTTCAGGGGGTCACGTTAGGAACTTCTATGGTGGTCCCGGGCTTAAGTTTCACCGTGCTGGTCATGCTAATAGTTCACTTTCCAAAGGAAATTCACTAATAATACTAACCTGACCAGGTTATCAAATTATCAAATCTTTTTTAATTTTACCATATGACTTTCCTTTGCTCTGACAAACAACTACAGCTGGTAATTTTATATATGAAATCCTCCCATAACATTTGCATTGCATCCTACAGGACCCGTGGAGTGGAGCCCTCAGGCTGGATGTGGACATTATCAGGTATGTATTGTCAATGTGATGTAAGCTATGTTCATGCAACACTTATTCAGTTTAATCGGTCCAGTAGTTTATGCGTGATGGAACTACAACCATCAATACATCCAAACTTCCACATTTATAATATTAGTAGGATAATTCAATTGCTATTTATTATGATTTTATATCGTGTGGTTTTATGTTAGTAACATGAACAAACTCGTTTCCAAGGCTTACCATCAGGTATAATTTCTATTAGCATCGGTGATAAGAAAATATTTCTTAAGTTGTTAAACAGATCTTGAGTAGCCTAAACTATTTATTTTATAGCCAAGTGCAACTTATCCAGCCGACTAAGGAACGCTCAACGCCCAACTGCCACTGTGGAGTCCCGCCGCGCGCCGACGCAACACTCCCGAGAAGAACGCAGCGGGCAATGGTTTATTGTTCGGCCCTTCAATTACAAGACTGGACAAAGACAAGTTGCAGCTACTCACATCGGGGGACGCTCAAATGTCTACGCGAAGGCCAAGTTATTGTAATGTCAAAGTCTCTTTCCCTTTTTATTCGTTTGGTGTTTGTATTGCTGGATTGGACGTTTCATTCGATATAAATTAAAATATAAAATCGTGTCTGCTTTTATTTTTCATATTAGGTCGAAGCATTGTATTTTGTTATTAAAATGAAATGTTTGTCAAGTTAACACGAATTAAACTAAGGATCAATGTATATACAAAAATGCTGCTCGTTTACGCAAAAATATGAAAACAACAACCACCACAACAACACCAACAACACAAAAACAAAGAATCAACAAGGAGCATTAAGAACAATGTTTTTACATTGATACGACGTTAACACACAAACATTGTAGTTCAGTGGTCGTGTGTCGTTTACTCTTCATGGTCTTTTTACATTGAACAACTTTCTATAGTATTGACTGACAGATTCGTCACATTGAAAGTGGACATTAAGGACATTAAGGTGACACTCAGTTTACCGGCTCGACATAGCATCATTACGGTATGTCCTCGGCGCCGGCGGTGGACGGTGGACGACCCGTAACCAAGTGACCGACCGCGGTTGCCGTGGCAACCTCGCATCAACAACGTGTGCGGCCTAGGGTGCAGGGGATCCAACATACCTTACTGATTCAATCATTGCAAACAGAAAACAACATCTTCTATATTTAGTCAGGGGGGTCGAGGCGCACTCGATGATAGTTGATTCGTTTATTGGGTGAAAAAGATGTCCACTCTATATACAATCTTTATTTAATGGTTCAAGTCAATGTTTTCAAGAAATCATTTATTGGTACTTCACTTTAAGTGTAAGTGCCCCTTTGACAGTTCACTGGTTAATTTATTATTCACAACTGTTATAATTATTTTGTTTTGACTCGAAGCTCAATACGCGCAATGTTAACATTTCCAATTTTCAAATGCGATTTTTAACAAAATATGAATTTGTCTGGGGTTGAGGTGTTTACCAACCGAATGTTTAGGTCCAAAGGCCGTAATTCCAAAGTTTCAACAAAATCGTTCCGCGGGATTCCGAGAACTGTTTTGCAAACAATCATGCAGGCATTGCTCGTATTAGAGTGTAGGGTATTTTTGTGATCGGTACTCCTCCGTTATTTCTGAACCGATTTTACTATTGAGGTAGGCGTGGGTAGGCCTACCAAATTAATGGCCTAGATTCGTAGTTAGTTGTGCAAAGTAGTTACATTCAATGCCCCATCTAAAGTGCACAGGCCGCCTTCGACGTTTTTTAGTTAGTTTTTCTCATAAGGATAACATGGAGATAAATTTTCATTTTAATGCATCGTAAACAGCTTTCTATAGAACAAAACACAGTTTTACATCAACATAATGTTATGTGGGTTGAAACACACTACTGAAATGACGAGACACAAGTCACAAGATGGAACAACTACTTTGCTCGGTTTCGAGGAACAAGCCCACTATAGTTATGTTTAACTTTCCATCCTATCATCGGTGTTTAATTTTCTATTTTGAAACCGCCTCCGCAATCCAGCCGATGACGTTTCGTTGAGTCATTTTACGATGCAAATCAAGTGGAGTAACACGAGCGGCAGCGAACCACCCATCGCTCGCCCAGGCTTGGCAAGTGTGGAGGCGACGTTATACTGTGGTTACTTTGTGGCCCCGAGTTCCCTATCCCCACAACGATGCATCCGTGAACTGCAGTATTAATGAAATTCGGTATAAAAGGGGGAGGACTGAGTTTTGATTATGAGTTTACGAACCAGGGAAATCGGGTTTTGAAAAAGGGGGACTATGGGGGATTTAAATTCTTCTAAAATTAATTTTTAATGTTTTTTTTTAATGAAAAGACAGAAATTTCCTGTCTCCGACTTTTTCGAAAACTGTACGAAAATTGACAATATATAAAGGTCGGCATCTCCCTATACAGTGCGTTCGGGACGATTACCCCATCAGTGTGCTCTTTATTTTCTATTGTAACTAATTTCCATGTTTCTAGTATTACAAACGTTGTTGAACCTTCCCTGCCAACATAATTTTAAAGTTCCTGGGGGCGAGCTTTGCTGCGAGGAAAAATCCCATATTCCTACTTTAGTTACCGCGTGTTGTTTTTAATCAACTCTTACGATTATTTGTATGATTTAGAACTCCTTGAGCTGGTGCTGCACTAGCCCTATGTTAACATTTCAATTGTTAAACTAATTTATACCAGGAAAATTATATTTTCATGGGATTATGGATTTTCAAAAACCTGATTTTCAAACTTTAACAAACTTTAATAACCATAAATTTCCCATGACAATAACCAAAGTCATTTCAGTCTTTCCATTCGTTTGGAGTTACCTTGGAGGAATCAGTATTCTGTAGAGTCAGCCGTCTGTAACTCTAGCTAACTCTATTTTATAGAAAATGCAATTTAAAGATTTATTTAGAGGAAAATAAAAGGCCGGGACATTTATTAAAAACTGATTGTACTTAACAAAAATAGTTTACAAAGAAACGTGTTGTAATTAGACTTTAAATAAAAATGTGTGCGGTATTTAATTGTTCCGCCAAGTTTGAGCATCGTTTCATTGTCCCGATGATCCTGATGATTAATTGGTTCATTTACACAATTAATGAACACAATGAGCTTTTATTTAGCTCGAAAATATTATAAAATAACAGACTAGTTGTTTCTAATAAAGTATTTCTTCAGTTAAATGGTGATGTCCGTTGATTTTTCAACGGTGTATTACTAGTAAAGAATATTTTGCAGTTTTCCTCAACATTTCTTGTTTGTAACATCAAAGTTTTGCTTACTGAATTTGATAGATATTTATTTTATTATTTTTTAAGAGTTATAAATAAATAATTTTGGATAATCCGCTGGGAAGGAAGAGATTTAAAAGGTTACATTTGCCTTATGGGAGAGGCCAGGTAGAAACGAGAAACACTTTCAATAAATCTCCCTATTGAAAAACATTTGTTTAATAACTAACATTGGTTAGTGATTACAGATAAAAACGAGTTCGCACGCAGCACGCTGACGTGAGGGAAGTGAATTTCCACAAAAAAACTTTTAAAACTCAAAATCAGTGTGAAAACATACATTTGTCCAATTTTTATTGAAATCTGAAAACATTGATTTTTTGGCTGTTCTGATACTCCTGGTTTCATTTACTTGCAAAGCTGGGAATACAATTTTGCCCAATATAAGGTTAGGAGAAGGTCCAGACAGGCTTGAAAGTAGGTGTGAGGTTGCTGGGGATGATAAAAGTACTCTAACAAAGGAATAACAGGCTTTTCTCGTGTAAAACCCCCATAAGACAACGTACTGTGTTTAGTCAATACACATTTTCTTTAATAACTCGGTAAATATTTATGCTAGAATGACGAGAGAGGGCTTAAAACTTTCGCCTCTCTAATTGCCATCTTTTTACATGCATTTATTTTACATCTGGGGCTTTTATGACCATTTTTGGCCCAAAAACTCGAAATTTGAAAGATTAATCCCCCAAAAAAGGGGTTTAGAGTTTTCCGATTGTTTTTCCCAACGAACTTGTCCAACTGATTACAGAAAGGAATGTCCCTACCAAATTTGAAGTAAGTCGGACAAAAATTGCGACCGCTAGAGTGCAAACACACACATATATATATATATATATATATATATGTCTATATATATATACATATATATATATATATAAAATTTTGAACGACCCCCCAAAACGTGTTCAGGGGGTCACGTTAGGAACTTCTATGGTGGTCCCGGGCTTAAGTTCCACCGTGCGGGTCATGCTAATAGTTCACTTTCCATAGGAAATTCACTAATAACAAAATATTTGAGAAATATATTATACTAGTGGCTTACAGGGGTTTTGTGTAAGTAGGGGGCCTAACATATGGTTTTTGTGTAAGTAGATAATCACAGCTGATCATTAGTTCATTTTGCTTATTAATAAAAACACTGTAGTGATATTTCCGTAAGAAAATCATTGGATCTTTTAAGTCCAGTGGGGCATAGTCCACGTAATTTTTGACATTTCTGATATTTTACCCACCGTCCTTGGCCCTCAAGCTTAAAAACGAATCGTCATAACCTAACTTAACTTCTTCCTAGCTCGAGATATTTCGTGGGGACCGATTCGATTAAGAAATTAAATATATAGATATTCTTATTGAAAATAAATATTTAGAGTAGTACAGCATTTTCAAAAACCTACAGTTTTGGAATCCTACGTTTTGAAAAAACTTGGTATGTGGCTTTATCTGGTCGTGGGCTATTAATATTTACATTAATCCCCGTTTTAGTGGCCTCAATTGCAGAAAATCTGCGTACTCAGCCCGATATTAATTATACTTCATTTATAGCTCTTATTAACTCGGCAAATGGCTTCATCTGAGTTTAGTCTCGATATTTGCATAAAAAAGTCGCAGCAAACCTGCAAACTCAGACAGTGGCATTCGTGTAGAGAATAATTCGAGTAGGCCAGTTTTTCTTAATTTCCCGAAAGTTCAAAAATCGACAGTTTCTGAAATAAGTGATTCAATTAGCTGGGATTATATTTTATTAAAAAAAACGGCAAGTGGCATCATGTGACGTGGCAAAAACAGTAAAGATATAAGTAAAAAAATAGGTTTCGATAATGAACAAATTTAAATTTATAAAGTTGAAAAAACTAGAAAAAGTGTACCTGTGGTAAGAGGTGTGTATTTCAGTAGAAGATATAATCCCATAATTCTTGGATCAAATTGCATCGGATATGCGCTGAGCACGTACGTTTTCTTAACAGGGGCGTTTATTCTTTATTTATAAAAGGGAACATTAAACCCTATTGGTTAATGGAACAGCAAAATAAAATTGCCAGAGCAATTTATTTTGCAATAAAATTAGGTGTCGATATTTTGTTATTTAAATTGTTTATATGATTAAACTTTTGATTTTTTCAGTTAATTTAAAATAGTTTTGGCATTTATTTTATTGGTCGGTGATTCTTATTTAAAGTGTTTTTCTGTTACGTTTTGACACAGACAAAGGATTATAAAGGAATCCAGAATATATATTATGGATTCCTTTTCCTGTGGTTTTGAGTTATGATTATGGGTCGCGCCTGCCCTACTGCACGTCTATCTTCTCCGCAGATCAGTGTGTAAATTGTACGTCCCTGTATTGCAGGCGTCTTCAGAACAAAATGCTCCATCCACACAGAACCATTATGAGTTGAACACCTTCAAGGAAATGTAACTCGGAATAAAACAGAATGGCATTTAAGAGTCTTCATCACCGGAAGTTGCTAGACGCTATCTTGAAGTTTTGCTCCATAAGGCCAATGTTAACTTTGTGCCTCCATTACTCCTCACCTGATCGTCACATACAATTCATTTTGGTGTCAAATTAAAGGTTTCGCCGTCCTCTAGGGAAATACAATATCGATTTTTTAAATTTGGGAACCATATTTGCATAATAAATAGTTTAATTTTGAACTGAAACACGGTACATGTTCTCATTAATTTGTAACAAAATCCAAATTCGACTATTGTATTTCCCTAGAGGACGACGAAACCTTCAATTTGACACCAAAATTAATTGTTTGTGACGATCAGGTGAGGAGTAATGGAGGCACAAAGTTAACATTGGGCTTATGGAGCAAAATAACAAGATGGCGTCCGGCAACTTCCGGTGATGAAGACTCTTAAACAGCTGTATTTAATAATGAAAGGGTAAAAGTACCCAAGTACAACTAAATGAAGACAATTAAAATGTTAGCTGTCGGCAACATAAACAAACAACTTTAGACACTAATATTTATTTTCATTGTGGATTGGTATAATTGGTTTGAAATTGATTAATTAAACAAAAAATTAAACAAAATTAAACCGAAATTAGAAGAGTTACTCCACTATTTAAACATCTGACTTGGAATAACGCAACGGTTGAAAATACTTTTTTTGTAATTCTATTGGTAACAAAACAAAAAATCTGATTTTCTTTCAATATAACCGTATTTATTATAACTACCCATTAATCAAAACTAATTTAGAGATCAAAAGTGTAAAATACGTTAGAAACCTATCCCTAATACCTTTTACCATTAACTATAGATTTTACCATTGCTATATACTGAAGTATCTGTATCTGTAGTCAATGCTTTTACACTAGTCTTCCCTTTTCACGAGTAAATAACTTTCACCACCATTTCCAACCGCCCTGTGACAGTACGAATTGGTAGGCCTAAGATATAGGTCGAGGTATCCACAACAATCGATTATCGATCAGAGGTCGTTGTCATATCGAACAATCGAGTCGATTGTGCGATAACTGTTCATTTCCGCACAATCTTGAATGTTTTATCGGCGGACGGCGTACTCAAACAAACTGTCACTTAGCCTTTCCATTCAAATGTCACGAATATGTCTTCCGCTTTATTATATTTTTTTGTACGCGAAAATTTTTACTAGATTATATTTATGGGTAGTTTAAGGGGATGAAACCGCTCGAGTATCTAGAAACGGCTCCGGCATAACTGATAAACATAAACAGTAGACGATTAACAGTGATGAGTGAGTGGTTGGTTATGAAGACGATTTAAGCGAATTTACCCTATAGGGAAGAAGCTATTACCGTAGTCGGCATGGTAAGACCTAGGCCCGGGATCATGATAACTTTTCGTTTTGAGGTCCCCAGACCCCAAAAACACCATTCGTTCGAAACTGTATATATATATATATATACGTATATAATCAACTAGATGTCGTTATATATATATATGTGTGTGTGTGTGTGTGTGTGTGTGTGTGTGTGTGTGTGTGTGTGCGTGCGTGCGTGCGTGCGTGCGTGCGTGCGTGCGTGCGTGCGTGCGTGCGTGCGTGCGTGCGTGCGTGCGTGCGTGTGTGTGTGTGTGTGTGTGTGTGTGTGTGTGTGTGTGTGTGTGTGTGTGTGTGTGTGTGTGTGTGTGTGTGTGTGTGTGTCCGTGGGTTCGATAACTCTCGTAAAAATGGTCCGATTTTGATAAAATTTTGTACAAACGTGTAAAGCATTATTTATGACACGGCTTCATCTGGTTGTGGTCTATTGTTATTTGCACAACACACACAATTTTTACCGATAATTTCCGTAGCAGCAAACCTGCGACCTCAGCCCCCAGGTTATTCTTATGGAGAATAAGTAAAATGTAATGTGTTCCTTAATTATGAACATAAATTAATAAAACTTGGTATGTTGGTTCATCTAGTTGATTTTTATTGATATTTGCATAGAAACCAATTTTTTTTGTTCCTTGTTGCAGCAAACCTGCGTACTCATCCCCATTGTTATTCTTATGGAGAATAATTAAAATTTGATATATCACTTATTTTTGAATATAATTTTATCAAACTTGGTACCTATGCCTTTATGTGGTATTAAGAC
The DNA here is from genome assembly GCA_963675035.1 of Allygus modestus. Lineage (NCBI taxonomy): Eukaryota > Metazoa > Arthropoda > Insecta > Hemiptera > Cicadellidae > Allygus > Allygus modestus. The sequence continues at coordinate 355,651,825 of OY776112.1, forward strand.
ATATATTTTGCATTGGAAATTCGCTGAATATGCAGGTTTGCTGCGACGGGGGTATTTTTTATTACGCCCGTCACCGATGCACTGGAACCTGCGTAAATTTCCAGTGCATTTATATATGGTAGTGAGCCATAAATACAGAATGTACATTGGAAATTCGCTAAGTAAGCAGGTTTGCTGCGACGGGTGTATTTTTTAATTCTTCTTCATAACTATCCATCACTTATACGTTTTTTTCAGTTAAAACCTCACTACCATGCACATACACTTACCAAATTTCATACAAATACATTTATAAATAAGCGATAGGCCTGTATATAATTGTACGATCATTTTCCATAACAATAACATTAGGATTAGGCTAAGTACGGAGGTCTGCTGCAACAAGGAAGACAAAAGGTGGATTTTTACGCAAATGTCAACAGAACTCAGGCAGAAAAAACAACATGCCAAGGTTTATTAACTTCTGTTCATAATTAAGGGACAAATTAACTATTACTATATCCTCCACTAACATATAAGTTCAAGTATTTATCTGATTAAAAAAACCTTCTCTGATGTTAGATTAACTAGGTGAATTTGAGAGCCAATGGGGAGCCAATGGTGCGGAGTCTTAATGGATTTTTAAATTCTGTTTTATGGTTAGCTACGTTATGAAAAGGACACATTTCGAGTTTCTTGATGTTGAGGTTTGGTCTGGGGGGGTTGATGGTGTTTTATTTGTTGTGTTTTATGGATACAACTTAGATAGGTAAATCCTGTATATTAATACGCTAGGGGTTTTTCTTCACAGTCATTACTCGATAACGGCTAGGCGGATTTTAACGTTTGATGTGTCAAATTAAAGGTATTTTTACGTAGATTTTCGAATACGTCTCAGAATTTTCAGAAAGGGCATCACTTAATACTTAAATACAGTAAAGGGCTGAAATTTCGGAACAGTGGCGCTATCCGACGGCGGAAGTCTAAACTACGTGTTGATTTAAAGTACGTTGTTACCATCATTTAATATAAGATGTTTTGTTATGTATGTTTGCAACTGGTTTTTTCATTGGGTAAAAACATGCTCGGATTCGAGCAACAGCACAACTAGTTTGTAGAAGTTAAAGGCGGGATCAAAAATGCAAGTTGATGTGTATTCCAGGGCCGAATTTAGATGTTTGCCGCCCCTGTGCAAAATTAACCCTGGCGCCCCCTCCCCCACACTTGTTTCAAGTTTCACACTAGATAATTTTAAAACAAATACTAGCAGACAGTAGTTAATAACAAGGAGGTTTATAGTATAACTGGAGGTAACACCGCTTCACTATTTTTGTCGAAAACGCGAGCCGGTGATTTTGTCAGGTTGGTACATTGGTGAGGCAAATTTCTCGTTCTTTGAAGATATCCTAATTGGTGGTTTTATTCCTAAAAGTGAATCTACTCATGTAAATCACTGGGATAAAAGTAATAAAAGTAATAACAAATTAATTTGTTCATTTGATTCATGCATCTAATCTTGTCGTGAAATATGATAAACTAGTGGCTTGAAACAGTGGTCCCCAGATGCCAAAAACACTATTCGTTCAAATTTATATATATGTATATATATATATTATTTTTAAAATCATTATTAACGAGTACCCTTTTTTTGAAACATTTTTATTTTGACTGACTAGTTTCAACCATAATGGCCATCTTCAGAGTCACATAACCTCAACAAAACATTATAAAACATATATATATATGTGTGTGTGTGTGTCTGTTACCGCGATAACTTTTGAAAGAAACGTCCGATTTTGATGACATTTGGCACAAATGTGAAGAGTAGCATTTATGACTTAAAGTTCGAAAACCAGATCGATCTCACTATGGAAAGGGTGTTTATGGGGGTTTACAATTTTCCAAAAATCGGTTTTTTGCATATTTGACCCCAAAATGTTAAAAACATTCAATTTTGGTTATAACCATTTTATAGATCTTAAAAAAACAAATAATTTAGTATTTTGAATCATTTACCTAGGTTAAGTGGTTGCGGAGAAAATCCAAAAAAACGAGTCCCATGTTAATCTTATGGGAAAAATGTTTTTAGATTTTTCTCAGATAGTTTTACTAAAAACTTCACATTTATGTTTATTAATGTGTTTAGCTCGGGGTGCAGGGTGTGGATCCCGCCCGCGGCGTCCTTGTCGCGCACCCTGGACAACGGGGCGTCACAAGCCAGTGGCGTCACGGCTAGCGCGGGTAAAATCCACTTGGCTGTGAGACTCTTCTTCTCACAGTTTCTTCCAGGGCCAAGGCCTTTCTTCTCACCTTTTGGGCCTTGGCTCGCCTTCTTTCTTCTTTCCTGGGCAAGCCTTGCTCATCTTTTTCTTTTCTTCGACCCCGCATCATGGGTGTCTTTCCGCCTTCTTTCGACCGGTGTCCACTGGGGGGTCCCTGGGAGTGTCCCTGGTGTCGCAGGGGCTGATGTGTGCTTGCACTGCCGATGGGTTCTCTTCAGTGGGTGTCAGGAGCCAGCCCCTTCGGGCCCTGGCCAGGGAGTGCGGCGTGGGTGCAGAGGTCGGGCTCTGCACTGCCACGGTGAACCCCGGCACGTCTGGAATCCGGTGCCGGCAAACGGAGGTCGGGTCCCCGGGGAACTGGGGTGGGGGCATCGTCCCCCTGGGTATACCCTCGCCTGGCCAATTCCGGGTTCACCCTCGTCGTGCGATGCGCTGGTTAAACTAAAGTATGGCAACCCCTAAAAACAACGACAATATCAACATTGGCAACGATATGAGGGAGTTTCCAGAACTCCCTCCTCCTAGTGCCAGTACTGCCTCCATTTTTTGGAGGAGTAGCTTAGTAGCGAAGTCCCCACCACCGGCCTCTTCTCCTGTGGTCGCGCTGGCTTCCACGGATTCAGCCAGCTCGAGGAATACCCCAAAGCCAAGAACGGTTCGAGCTCCGTCTCCGGTAGTTTCGCCGGATGAAAGGAACGTGGCTATTGCTCAGGAAAAGGTCGAGGAGGAACTGCAGAGGATGCGGGACAATCTCTTCGACATGTCCGCCGCGGTCGCGAAGCAGAAGACCGTGTCGATGGGCACAAGAACGGGATAGTGACCCTGGATGCATCCCTTGATGTCTTCGACTCGATGCTCGGTCTCTGGAAGGCATCGCTAAGGCGGCTCAGGCTTCTGGAGGAGAAGCAGGGGCAAGCTCCACTTCCATCTTCGGAGTCTGGGGCGCCTGGTGGTGGTGCCAAGAGATCGGCGACTAGCTCTCCTGCGGAACAGCAAACGGAGAAGAGACCGGACGTCAAGAACAGGACCGTCCACGTGGAGAGGAACGGAGAAGAAGCCACCACTGCGTCTGCGGACAGGGAGGGTTTTAATCAGGTCCTCTCCAAGAAACAGAGGAGGAAGCTTCGGGCGGAGGCGAAAGCCCAGAAGAATCGGGAAGAGGCGGAAAACGCGCCTTCCCAAGCACCCAGCCAAAAGGAGGAGAAGCCAAAGAAGACTCGGCCTAGGAAGACCAGGAACCAGGTGGTCCTGATCAATCCGTCCACCGGCAGGACCTACTCGGAGATCCTCGGATTGTTGAAGAGTGAGGTGACGCCAGAGGACTCCGGAACTGTGGTTCGGCAGATCCGGAAGACGGAGGCCGGGGGGTTCTCCTTGAGCTCTCGAAGTGTGACGACCGGGGGAAACTCCAGGAAGCACTTCAGAGAGCTATAGGGGACAAGGGCGAGGTCCGCTCCATCATCCCGAAGCTGAGGGTAGAGATCTTGGATCTAGACGCCCTGGCTTCGGAGGCCGATGTCATTGCGGCTATCACAAGAGACCTTCCGACAATCTCCGGTGTGCCTAAGGTCACCCTGTTCTCGCCAAACAAGCGGGAGCAGAGAAAGGCTGTCGTTGAGATGGAAGAGAAAGACGGTCTTCTCTTTCTTCGGTCTGGGAAGATCAAGATTGGCTGGGTCGTCTGCCGAGTTCGGCAGCGCCTTGAGGTAGAACGCTGTTTTCGGTGCCTCGGGTACGGCCACACGCGTCGGAGTTGCTCCGGTCCCGACCGCGGCAACAATTGTTGGAAGTGCGGTAGCGGCGAACATAAGGCCGCTGCTTGCACAGCGGCCGCTTCTTGCGTTCTCTGCACCGGTACACCTGGAGCGTCCGCGGACCACATTCCGGGCTCAGGGGCGTGCAGGGCTTTCAGGAAAGCCCTAGACGCTAAGAGGGCTCGATCTGCCACGAAATGATCCGTTTCGTCCAGGCAAACCTGCAGCGGAGTCGAGCAGCTGACGCCATTCTTGAGCAGCTTGCTTGTGAGGTCAAAGCCCAGATCGTGATCGTCAGCGAGCCCTACCGGATCAAAACCAGTCCATCTTGGTTTTATGACCAGCTTGGCACCGCGGCTCTCTGGATTTCGGACAGTCGGGGGATTCAGGTGTTGGGTCACGGATCCGGTGACGGTTACGTCTGGGTGAGACTTCGGTGAGTCAACGTATACAGTGTCTACCTCTCTCCCAACTGTTCCGCCGAGGAGTACCGGGAGAGGCTGGAGGCGCTGGAAGACAGTCTTCAGGGTGTCTCGGGGGGCGTAATAGTTGCTGGGGACTTCAACGCGCGTGCCGTTGAGTGGGGCATGCCAGTCACTAACGCCCGGGGGAGACGAATCTTGGAGATGGCCTCGAGGCTCGACCTGGAAGTGGCGAACAGAGGGGACACGCCGACATACCGAAGACCTGGATTTGGTGCCTCCATACCAGATGTCACGCTGGTATCGGCAGGGTTGTTTCCTCTGGTAGCGGGGTGGGGGGTGATGGACGTGTACACGGCCAGTGACCACGAATTCATCTCCTTCAATCTGGAAGAAAACGAGTTGTCTCGTCGATGCAGTACCCGAAACCCAATTGGCTGGAATCAGGCCAAACTGGACAGGGGAAAATTCGTCGAGCGGCTCAGTCGTAGCCCCGAGGCCGGTTTGACGGAGCGCTTTGACTCCGCTGATCGAGATCGGGTCGAAGCTCTCGTGGGTTCCACAATGCAGCTGATCGAGCGTGCATGCGACTCGTCGATGCCTCGGAAAAAACCTGTCCGGGGTCGTCGCCACGTGTACTGGTGGACGGACGAAATCGCGGAGCTCAGGAGAACGGCACTGATGCTTCGCAGAAGAGCGTAGAGAACTCGAAACCGACCGGAGGCTTTGGCCAGGTTGGCAGAGCACAAGACTGCGAAAAAAGCTCTTGCCAGTGCAATTCGCCTGAGCAAGGCTCGCTGCTGGAAGGAGCTGTGCCGGGACGTGGACTCCGATCCATGGGGAAAAGGGTACAAGCTCGTCACGAGAAAGCTCGGGGGAATGGGGGCCAGCAGTGCCTCTATGCCTGCAGGCACGATCACGGCCATCGTCGATGCTCTCTTCCCAAGTCACCCTGTGAGGCGAAAGGAAAGAGTAACGGGGCCGGTGCCTGATATTCCTTTGTTCACGGAACAGGAGCTCGTGGCAGCGTCGTCTGCCATGCACAACAACAGAGCTCCAGGCCCTGATGGCATTCCGGTTGAGCCTCTAAAGGTTGTGGCGGGAAGTCACCCACATCTGCTGCTGCGCATGTTCAACGCGTGTTTGGCGGCGGGTGTGTTTCCGTCACGCTGGAAGACAGCTAGACTGGCGCTCATCAGCAAAGGCAAAGGTGACCCGGAGTCCCCGTCGGCATACAGACCACTCTGTATGTTGGACACGGCGGGTAAACTCTTTGAGAGGTTGCTGAAACCCAGGTTGAGGTTGGCCGTCGAAGCCACTGGGGACTTGTCCCCCCGGCAGCACGGCTTTCGGAAGGGCCACTCAACCTTGAATGCCGTGGCTGAAGTCCTGGGCGCCGTCCAGCGGGCTGACACGGTCTGCCATCAGGCCAGGCCGATCGTGCTGCTGGTCACCCTGGACGTTAAAAACGCTTTTAACTCGGCCCGTTGGGTGGACATGCTCGAGGCGTTGCAGCGGGACTTCAGGGTACCCGACTATCTCTTGGTCGTGGTACAGGACTACCTGAAGGAGCGCAGGCTGCTATATAGCACAGAAGCAGGGGTCCGTTCCAAAGTGGTCACCGCCGGCACGGCGCAAGGGTCGATCCTTGGCCCTGACCTTTGGAACGTGGCATATGACGGAGTGCTTCACCTCGATATGCCACCACAAGCCTATCTCGTGGGCTACGCAGATGATGTAGCCGCAGTCATCACGGCTCGGAATCCGGAGTTAGCCCAGCTTCGCCTCAACCAGGTGATGTTTCGGGTCAACAGATGGATGAGCGGTCATGGACTTGAGCTGGCGGTCGCCAAGACCGAGATCGTCATGCTCACGCGACGGAGGATCCAAACAGTAATCCCTATGACTGTTGGTGACGTGGAGGTCCAGACGAAGACTGCGGCGAAGTATCTGGGAGTGGTGCTTGACCGCCGCCTCACATGGTGGGAGCACATCCAGGCGGTTTGCAACAAGGCGACGAGGGTTGTTCTGTCGCTCAGCAGATTGATGGGGAATGTCGGAGGCCCGAGGTCCAGCAAGAGGCGACTTCTCATGTCCACCGTCAACGCCACTCTCCTGTACGGCGCAGAAGTGTGGGCGGGTGCCATGAGAGTCAAAAAACACAGCAAGAGAATTCTCTCCGTTCAGCGCAGGGCGGCTCTTAGGGTTGCCTGTGCGTATCGCACTGTGTCTGGACTGGCTGTAATGGTTGTGGCTGGAGTATTTCCCCTTGATCTGCTCGCCGCTGAGAGGCAGAACATCTTTCGCCGTGCTCCTGATCTCGGAAGAGACCAAGCTGCTGTGGAAGCCAGACTCGAAACTCTGCGAGTTTGGCAAGAGCGTTGGAACGGTGGACTGGAAGGGCGATGGACGTTTCGTCTCATCAGAGACATAAGCCCGTGGTTGAGCCGTGCATTTGGGGAAATTGACTTTTCTTGTGTCAATTCCTGACGGGCCACGGGTACTTCAGGGAATACCTTTTCCGCATGGGGAAGGTGAGGTCACCTCAGTGTAGTTACTGCCCGGAGGACGTGGATGATGCTCATCATACTTTCTTCCGGTGCAGTCGTTTTGCTGAAGACAGGAGGAGGCTCGTCTTTGCTGTCGGCGATCTGTCCCCGGACGTCGTGGTGGGGGCGATGCTTCGAAATGAAGACTCCTGGAGAGCGGTTGCGCTCTTCGTGCAATCCGTTCTTCGGGGAAAGCAAGACGAGGGATGCTTAGGTGACCTCTAAGTTTCCCGAAACGGTGACGTGACCCGTCTGGGCGCAAGACACGCGGGCCAGTGCCAAAGTTGTCCGTTAAGGGTTCCGGCCTGGTTTTTCCCCCGCGGCTCCGTAGGAGGTTTAGTGGGTATACCTCGTAAGAGGGAGTCCCACACTGTTCCTTTGGGTTCGCGCATTAAGCGTTCCTCCTACGTAAAAAAAAAAAAAAAAAATGTGTTTAGCTCAACAAAACAAACACTTTGGTGTTTTAATCGTTGTTCTACGTCCAACCGTTGCAGAGATATTCAAAGTGCTAAACACAGTACGTTGTCCAATGTTATCCTTATGGAGAATAAATAAAATTCTATATCTCGATTATTTATGAATGTATATTGATGAAACTTGGTATGAGGCTTCAACTACTTGTGGTATATTGATATTAGCACAAAAGACAAGTTTTTTGTTGATAGTCTCCGTAGCAGCAAACCTGCATACTCGGCCCCCATGTTATTCATATGGAGAATAAGTAAAGTTGTATATCTCCCTTAACGCGTTCGCGGCTGCGGCCATTTTCGCGATCCCCTCCCCCCATCCTGAAATATAAAAATGTCATAAAATCTTACCTTAGTGTGTAATAATGGCTGTGGTGTAGTTGTAACAGCTTCCAATCATTTTTGAGCGGTGAAAAATCTCAGTAAATACATACATTTACTTTACATTTACTTTACATACACAAATACATACATCTCAAATAAATACATAAATACATACATACATACATTTGAGCAGTCACTAAATACATAATCAGGATCGTCAGGATCCATAGTTGCAATAAATAACAACAACTAAATAATAAATAATAAATAAATAACAATAACGTAAACAGACGACTAACAATGTCCGCGCGCGAAAACACAGCTGTCACTGACGCGTAGGTCGGAAAACGGCTGCTAGATCTGCAGGCAGCACTGTACGGCGGGACCCAGCTGTTCTGTGAATAACACACATGTCTGACTAGTGCTGGGCGAAGTTTCAATGTTCTAGCTGTAATCCTGAACTTTTGGCGGGTCATTTAATAAAGCAATACACGACGGCAACAAATGTTGCCGTCAGGATGGCGTTAAGGACCTGAGCGGCAACAAATGTTGCCGCGCCGCCGCGAACGTGTTAATTATGAACCTACATTAAGGGAACTTGGTATGTAGCTTCACCTGGTTCAGTTGTATTGATAATTGCAAAAAAACACATTACTTATCTTCCTCGTTGCAGCAAACCTGCGTCCTCAACCCTAATGTTATTCTTATGAAGAATAAATAAAATGTTATATATCACTTATTTATGGATGTATTTTTGTAAAACTTGGTAAATAGCTCTATGTAGTAGTGAGTCCCATATATATGCATTGGAAATTCGCTGAGTACGCAGGTTTGCTGCGACGGGGGTATTTGTTATATTATCCATCATCAAATTTTAGGTTGGATCACATGTTTTAATGTAAACAATGCTGACGTTTTTAAATCCCCATGTTTTTCTTATGGGGAATGTTTTACGTTATTTCTTGTTTGCTGGTTACCTTTTGGAAATACTGCTATTTTTCCCGAGTCCCTGGGATCGACACCTTTAATTTGAGCCGTCTACCATCATCTTATGATTTGCCAAACTCCCACAATTTTGACATAACAAATTTGCTTACATAATTATATATAAAGATTATGGGCAAATAAACAAATAAAGTTCAAATCATGAGTAGGTATTTGTTTTAGTCACTTTGTCGACTCGTTCGATTTCAGTGAGTAGTTCTTTGCCTCGCCAAAATTTGGCAGAAAAACGGCTCACAATTTTGTTCATCAGTGTTGTCTCCAGTATTACCAAGAGAACTCCTTGGTTAATAATAACGGACTAGCAGCTAAATAAAACACACGAGCCACTGGAATAGGAGACTTTGCCACCCAAACTTGTCCGATGACGAACGAGCTATCCGAAACAGATGATTTATTATGAGAAGACAGTGAAATGTAGTATGTTAAAATGTAAGCAGAGGAAACGTACTTATATTCTACAAAATAACGCTACATTTACGAACAAATGACAGTAAAATAACCTAACCTAACTCCGCAGAGCGCTGTATGGCGGCTCTTTTCTTTGTAACATATTAAAAAAATGGGTTCGTGTAAAATATTACAAAAATTGGTACCTCAAAATGTAAACACGAGAAAGTAGAATTGAACCTGGGATCGCATGATCGTGAATCCAGTGCCATAGACTACCATCCATTAGACTACCATAGCGTATCGAACTAAGTAAAAGTTACAAGTCACCAAGCCAGTCGGCGCTGATTTTAAAATTTGCCACGGGTAGCGCTCGGTGTGATTTCAAAGTTTTACACCTGGCAGCGCTCATGTAGGAAATGTCTCCACTTCCAGTGGCTCTTGTGTCAGTTTAGCTGCTAGTTAATAACGGTAGTAGACAATAACAACTTCAAGCGGCAAACAGATGCGTGAGCAACCCAAAAGAAAACCCTAAACAGTAAAAATATACCGGGTTCATTTTGATAAATATAGGTTGTTGGATTTACAGCGCTGTTGTATAAAATATGTTTACTGAATATTGTCTCTATTTTGACAAATATTTGTATGAAGGAACTAAATTGTGTTTTATACCTGTGAAATCCCCATGGTGAGCCAGGTGAGTGCACATAAAAACATCACAAAAATGCATAACATGTTTAAATTTGTGTGATGTGGTGTATTGCAATGAAGCCTATTGATCTAATCAAATAGTAATAAGATGACAAACATATTCTCTGGGCACTATTATTTAGAAAAAATAACATTAACAAATTTGTACAACTGAAATAAGTTTATAAAACAATAAAGTACTCCCAACAACTGTTAATAACATGTATCAGCAAGTTTATATTATCAGCGATACCAGCACATTAAGTATAGCGTTGAATAAAAATATTACAAGAGAATATTTATTTGAATTTTTTTAATACATATTTCGTTTTATATGTAATATAGGGCCAAAGACGAATATTAAATTTTATGTTACCTTACTTTGTCTACCTAAATCATGTTTTAAAACCAATCTCGAGTGTATTTTGAGCTTTTAGAGAAGAAAATCAACTCTTAGGATAATTTTAGGGTAATTTACAACAAGTTTAGGGTAATTTCATTACACGTTTAGGGTAAAATTTCATCTACCTGGTGACAACACTGGTTATGAGTGATGGACTGATGGAACGGCAGAGCGGCAGAACAGAGATACGATTGTTAAGCTCGACTTGTACTTTTGTTTGCACTGTTATAAGCGGACAATGGAGATTACACCGAATCACTGTGCCCTTTTTTGCAATTTCCGTACAAAGACGCCGCCTATTTATTTTCACTCAGCAATATCGAAATATCACCACTGGTTGTATCACTAATTATCCATAATGTACTGGCTAAGAACTGTGTAAACATAAGGTATTTATTGCTTAGTATATATTTGAAAACTATCTAATTATAGTTTTCTACTGCATAATTGTAATGATTATTGTATTGTACATTTATGGAAATAAAGAATTTATTTATTTATTTATTTATATTTTTGCAAATTTGCCGCTCTGTGCAGCTGTACATATTCCACACGCCTAAATCCGGCCCTGTGAATTGCCCAACTCAAGTGGTACATATTCTCTTGCAACTCAGTTGCCCGGCCAATATTTCACGCGACACTCCCCTGTCTGTATTAGGGCGCGATGCTGCTTTATGGCTCTATCGGCGGGTTTTTAGCCATTTGTTTACGAGCGCTGCCCACCGGCGCGGCCCACGCGCTCATTATTATTGAAAATTCTTCGCCCACTTGTCTGAGACTTCAGCTTCATCGCTTCCTTTAACAAATCAGAAAAAAATGTGTAATTGCAGCAGCCTGTTATTAAAAAATTCCGTCCGTACACTCCCTTCTCCTCGCTGGTTTGGCGGCGGGATCAGGTTGCGGGAGGTATAACTAGTGTAAGGCGCGATACAATGGTACAGTTACAGCATTAGTTGACAGTAGGCGATTAACCGGTGTACTCAACACTTTAATTCACTTTTTGCAACAAATTTAACACTAGTAATATGAAAAAGCACCGCACTAATGTATCCTGGAGTTTTACTTATTTTTATAAACAAATTAGTCAAGTGAGTAGGGATTTCAAATTCCTAACAATAAACAGCTGTTACTGACATACTGATTATAGGCAGCGTGTAAAGTAAAATGACGATTATGGTATAACTATTCCCTAATAAAGTCATCAAGATCAAAATTTTAACAGATTTAAACAAGTAAACTAAAGATGTATTTGTAAAAGTAATACGTGTTTTCATATTATGTACATTTTTATTTACAATACTTATAGACGCTCTAGACGCGCCTTTCGTTGCTCCAAAAACATCATATTGTTTCCGTAAGATTACCTTGGAAACTTTGAAAGCCAGTGGTGTGGAACCCTGAGCCATGGGGGAAAACGTGTGCAAAATTGTTTGTTCCTTAATATCATGATGGGCCCGAAGCAGTTTTGAGGATCCGTTTTGGAGATCACCTGGAAACACACTCGCGCACTACTGGGTTAATAGTGTAGATTCTTAATACTATATCGCAAGAACTTCCTACATTAAAATTGATGGGGGTAGCTTAATACAGAGGGGGTAAATTAGTCTGATGAGGTGATATGCCTTTGACTTTATCGATACTGTATATGCTTATGCATTTGTGATAACCTCCCGTATTATTTTCCACTTGGTATTCCCCTAAATTCAGGTCAGATCAGGACTACGTATCATGGTTCGCGGTTCAGTCGGGCACGCTTTGTCAACGTTTTTGGTGTAATTATGTAAACCCCTTCGGAAACAACAAAAAACCACACTGTATTTGTAACATAAAAGTTAGTCAAAATATTCATTGACTAAGGGGATTGTTGAATTCCTTCAACCAGTACTGACTAGGAGTTGTAAACTATGAAGATACACAGTTGAAACGTTGTAAATGTGTTTAAATAGTAAAACAACTCAAATTCACCTTTCCTTAAACGAACAAATTGCAACCTGGTAATAAATGTCAGCGAGTTGTTTAGGATTGAAAAATAAACCCCCTGAATTACTACTATATATCTCCATAATTGTCCAGTGTTTCTGCGACATCTTCTGACCCCTGCCACGGAGAAGGGAGGACTCGAGGTCGTCTCCAGGGTTGCGCAGTCCGGGTGTCTAGAGGGCGAGATGGTGTCTAGCTCTCGCGCACAACGTCACCAGCGCCCCCTCGCCACGGCCTCCGCCTCCAGCACGCCAGCACCGGCAACCAGTTGCACCGCGACCACTGACCAGCCACGATGCGGTGTCCACTGACTGCCGTGGTCGGCCTCCTAGGGTCCCTCGTGGCTCTGGCGTCCACTGTCGCCGTCGACTCAGGTATCGTTCATTGATTTATCATTTCATAAATTATTCCATGTTTAAAAATTATCAGTTATCCATCCATTAACTAAAAATATATTAAATAATCAGCATCGTAAATTGACATACTTTCTCCCTTTAGTCCGAATTTAATAACAAATGCCTTTATATTTACTAAATACAGAGAATGAAGTACGGTAGCATTTATTAAAATCTTCAAGTGAACTTTTCTTCAGAAATGTTTACCCGAATCTCTTTAATGGAGGCACTACAGTCATTTTTTTACTCGCAGTGGTTTTAAGAGTGGAAATCCCCTCTCCCCAAAGAGTTAGGTGACGATGTATTTATAATATTCTCTCATGGTGGAAGCACCATGATATTCTCTATTAGCCAAAGATAACTTAACCTAAATACCATTTTTTAATTAAGTCGATCAGTAAATAAAAGAAAAATGACACATTGTTTATTCCTCATATTAATAACATTGGACGAGTTACTGCGTTATAAGAGCAAATTTTAATTTTCTTTGAGACCATTAATCATTAAATAACAATTTAAAATACAAGTTATTTTGCATTTTTAGTGCTTATAAGTTAATATTATTTAAAGCTGGGGAACAACGAAACAAAACAAAAAGCATGGTAATTTTGTGTTTTTATTGTAAAAAAACATCAGAAGTTTGGAACCTTTTAAGCCCTTTAGGTTCTGCAGTCGAATTTTCTCAGAAATTTGGTTCGTGTAGTTTTATTATAAACCCGAGAGACTCTAAACCACCAAATTGTATTACAAATAGTTTTAATTGTTTATGATAAATTTTGATTTGTCTTGTTTTTAGCGGTTTGTGCGGTAGATAACTACCCTTTTCTTTGAGATTACCACGTGCTTGCAGCCTCTGTATGTATTGTGCTCGTTGGTAGCCTCTGTGACATACTTTCCCATATGATTTAAAACTACGATAACAAAATAATAGACTGCAATTTATCCATACAAAATGTATTAAACCAATTAGCCTATAAAAATATATAAGTTTTGTTTAAAACTTGTCACCAACCTCAACTGTGAGAGTACGGTATTTCAAAATGGTAGCAATTTTACATTTTCAATGTTACATAATTAAAACATAAACATACAAAAATTAGAGGATTGTTTAAACAGTTCAAAGACAAATCCAACAGTCATAGTTTTGTATTACTGAGTCATGAAAATCGGAGACAAATAGGCCTACCTATTGAAAACGAATTTAAAAAAACATACCGCAAAAACGAATAGAGATAAAACTCACGATACATTGAGTAGTCTATTATTTGATTGATGTATTAAACCCCATAAACATAATATAGTTTATTGAAACCCATCATGTTTAGCGGGGTTTCCACACACATTGTTTAATACTTTATCCACTTTTATAATTGTTCAGTTAATCCGTTTACTTAAAAACTAAGCGGGTAACTTATGCATAAGAAAAAATATTTAAGAAACAATTATTTTTTCCGCAATAATCATAATTTTGTTTTAGTAAGCCTACGACTTTGGAATTATTTCCCTACTACGAAATACACTGGTAGTGGTACTGACATGCGTAGAGCGTAATAATTGAGTCTTGGTTCTGACTCACAGTGGCATTGAGAAGTTATGTGTTGGTGTTGAAATAGAATATGAATATACAGTGATGTTTAAAATAAACCCAAGCTAACTGCCGAAGGACGCTACTCATAGAACATCGAAACAGTTATCTCATATAATAACTGAATCGCCAATAATAAAATAAACTCAATGGTTTGTTTATATAAGTCGTCCAATTTCCGACTAAATAAACATCTATATTTTACCTACAGGACATTTTGGGAAGTTTTGTTGTTTGTGAGTCTGACACACATCAGCCATATATTTAAGTTTGTCAGTTAGAAAAAATGTGATGATAAAAGTTTGCTCGTGACAAAAACCTTGTCTGAGGGTAGAAACTGCTATCTAATACATCAACATCAATAACCGTTATTGATTACTAGTTTAACGCAGGATCGCCTGAGCAGACTCACAGTAAACTACCAAGGTTTTGCGCAATGGCATAGCAATAGGTAGCCTAAACGGTGTAGGTCGTAGTCCCCTCCCACAAAAATTTTAAATTTGACATAGGTAATTGTTGATATCAAGCCAACTTTTCAAAACACGAATAAGTGTATGAACACAACTGTAAAAAATGTCATAGTTACTAATTACTCCTACGTTTACAATGTTCTGTTTTTATAATCTCTGTCGGCTTTTGAAAAGTTCTAACTCAATCAATATTAAATATATTTGTTTATAGAATCTATACTTATTTAATAGGCGAGCAGGTTTTTTGTGACAATCTCTCCTCCTAAACTACTGAACGGATTTTCATGTTTTTGGTGTCATTGGAAAGAGCCTAACGTGAAGTTGTGCAGGAAACTTTTTTTATAGAGAAATAATTTGTGAGTGAGGCCCCTTAAAGTTGAGTTTTTTCCCATGAGCTTAACATTGGGAAATAACTATAAGTTTTAAGCAATCAGCTGGATAGAGTAAACACAGTTAATCAGCAGGCCATGTTGGCTTTGGAACGGTAACACAATATTTATAAATGATGATCGCGAGCGAAGTCATTATATTAAAAGAATAAGGCGATTTTTGTGCAGAAGATTATGGCCAAACTACTGGGTCGATTTTGATGATTTACGTGTCGTTTGAAAGCCCTTCACGTCTAGATGTGCCTTTTGGGGGTCTCAAGTCAGTGCGTGGAACCAGAAACCCTTGGGAAGCCCTCAAAGTACGGTTTTGGCCCATTTAAATAACATTGGACAGCAAATCAAAACAAAAGAAGCAGAACAACTGGGATTAAAGATACAAACATATAATTTTGCTAGTTTTACTTATAATAACAACGTAATTACCCAAGGTAGTGTACGTCTAAATAAATTGCATCGCATCTACAATCATAAAGAGTTTCTTGGCTATTTCTGCGATTTTAGAGCTCTAAGCTATTATTTTGTATACATTTTTGGTATCAACCAAAAGCTTATACTCTCTAGCGGAAACTTCAGGCACAGATCTGAATACATCAAAATCAGTTAAAACTGTAGGGGGAATTTCAGTCACAATAATCCGTGGTGTATGAAAATAAGTAATAGATTACGCCATTGAATTATAAAGACCTAAACGTATAATAACTTTTCGTTTGAAAGCTCCTATGACATTTTTTATTTAATGTGCATGTACTTTGAAATTTAAAAACGCACAAAATCAAAATTTCCTCTTTGCAAATATAAAATAGATTTTTTTCTATTGAGGATTTGATTACACTTTGTTTGTGGCTTATTTAGGGACCTCAAAACTAAGTTATTATGGCCCGGGCCCAAGTGTATCTTAATAAACTAAATGTATCAATAGAGGATTCCTATAAGTAAAATAAAAAAATCTATACAAAATTAAGTTCTTATATGATCTCGTGGTACTTGAGTCAAATAGTATTAAAAACTCTTTTATATTAGACCACTTTTACTGATAAAATCATTTAACTAATGGCAGCTTTTTTCTACATGGCGCTGGCGTATAGGTTCGATATGTGTAAAGAATATCCAAGGTAACCCCATAAAGTGACTGGAAAATATTGTTTTACCTCGGGTTCTTTTTACACCCACCATCAACTCAGTGACAGAAAATGATACTTACATTTCAAAATTCAAACGAGTGTTTGAAATTGTTTTTCAAATTTCATGTGTTATCTGCAGTTAGATCACAACGCACAGCCGCACATTATGTTAACATGTGTCGTACAAGTGAAATTTAAGATCCGCCGGGTTCAGTTAAGAACAATAGAGCGAGAGCATGCGCGTGGGAGCGCGTGTGGGCGCCTGCAAGAAATCTCCAGGGGACAGGCTTATCAAACTGTGGCAACAATGTGTGACAAACCTTTACAGGTATCAAGCCATTGTATTTTTGCTTTTCCCTGGCGATGTTCTAATTCTAGCCGCCTCGTTGGACGTCGAGCAGTATCAAACACAATGAAACTCAATCAATTAAACGTACATTTTAGAAATAAATGTTGCTGGATTAAACACATTTGTATTGTAGAAATTTATCCAATGTTAATTACTGAGGGTAAAATATTTCTTTGGTGATATTTTTTCACTCTCACTGACCTAATTATAGTTTGCGAAGAGCATTGCAGAACCTGCTGTTGTACATTTTTGACTTGTTATTGTTATTAAGATCTAGCTTCATAAGATTATAATTTAAACCTAACCCGTTTTCGCTTAGCAATAAACTGGTGCCTAACCTTTAAACATCAACTAGACCAGGTTTTATACGCAAGAGAATGGAGTTGAAACCCGTCTCCGCACAGCTAACCCGTTTTGTATAAATCCCACAGCGTTTTCTTATGATCGGCGGTGGCAAACACGTGATTTTGGAGCCTCATTTCAGACAGGTTTAAATCTAAAATCTGGAGGAGTGGAGTGTAATGCGGTTCTCATGCCACAATAACATTGTTGTGTTAAAATTGTCCCAGTTAATAGTAATGGTCCTAGCAAGGAATAACATTTCCATCATAATTTATGACATTGGTGAAGTCATCTTGAATTTAATCCGCCAAAGGAACAAAGAAAATCTGTATTCGGCAAGTTTTAACTTGCAATAAAGGTAGTTAATAACTGTTTGTTAAATAATAAGTTAAACAATTTGCTTGAATTTTGGTACAATTTCGGATTCAGTCTGCGAAATAATTTTGTTTTCAGGGTTTGACAGGAAAACGAAACAAACGATAAAAAAATCAGTTTTTATTTTGTTATTTTTGAAAATATATTTATTTTATTTTTAGTAACGTGTGCAATCAATGTTGGTCATTGTTACAGGCCTTGCGATTAAAACATAAACAACCACAATGTGATGGTTGTGCGAAAAAACTAGATATAATTGTACCTTCGTTCTTCTCTATACTTGGTCAATATTTTTGAGAAAGTATTATTTTCGTAATCATTTTCGAATTGAGTTATTGGTGAAAATATTCGTTTCGGCGATCTATGAACCCAAAACAGTTGTTTTTTAGGAGATGTCCGCCTGTCTGTTTGATCGATTTTAGAGACCACAACAATAGCCCTACTTTGACACAAAGCTGGGTGTATGTATTAATCCGCTGTATCTCAGTTGTTTTTTATTTTTTAAGAATAATTATCCTCCCTAAACAGCTGAAATCATGACAAATCCAAATTTGTCGTAAACGGCTCTCGCGATTTTGATTAAAATTTGATTTTTTATCGTGCTTTAGTTCTACAATAAAATGACACCACCCTCATTTCTGGAAAAAAATCCAGTTCAAAAGTGATTAGGCTTAAAAGGTACCAAATTCTGCTTTTTATTCATAAAAAAATCACATTTAAATAAAATTCACTTATCGTCATTTAAAAAAAGCTCAAACAATTATTATTCCTGCAGTAATAGTTGAGGGGAACATTTAAATTTTCATTTTCAGTACGTTGACGTATGTTATTTTTGTATGGAATAATACAATAATAATTTATCTGTTATTTACAGATCACTTTTGTTAAAGTTTGGTATGTTGGTTAAGTTCACATTGATCAATAGATGTTATTCTGAGTATGTTGCCACCTAACCCTGTTGGGTGGACGGAGGGATTTCCCCTCTTAAAACCACTGTGAATGGCAAATGACTATGCAGTGCCTCCACCTCCAGTAATGGGTTGTGGTTGGACAATTCTGGAAAAAGTTTACTAGGATATTTTACACGTTACCGTATTTAGATTCTATATTTTGTAAATAAACAATAATTTATTGATTAAAACCGTGCTAAAAGGGGGTAAGTGTGTACCAGTTTGTTGATACGGTTAATTTGACATTTTTTATGATAGAAGAAGATTGTTCAATATTTTTATAGAAAATAATTTTACCTGTCACAAAATCATTTTAGATACAATTTTCGTTGTGTGTATTTAATACAGACGTGAATTATGTGTGACCAGGATGGGTAGTGTTGTTGAATACTACACTGAAGTAGGCACTATACTGTAGACTATAGAGCATGACCTCCTGCAATTTATTATATATAGTGAAGTGACACTACAGTAGTACGTAGTACTTCACCTCCCCCATTGACTATAGATCAATTAATAGACACTATAGACTATGGAGTTCACCTCAAACAATTGTCTATAGATACTGAAGTAGACACTGCAGACTGTAGAGCTTCACCTCCTACCATTGACTATAGATACTTAAGTATACACTATGGATTATAGAGCTTCACTTTATCCATTGATTATAGATCCATAAGTAGGCATTATAGACTATAGGAGTTCACCTCATACAGTTGACTATAGATACTGAAGTATACACTATATACTATAGAGTTCGCCTCATACAATTGGCTATATACACTAAAGTAGAACTATAGCCTATAGAGCATCACCTCCTACCATTGACTATAGATACTGAAGTAGGGCTATAGACTATAGAGCATCACCTCCTACCATTGACTATAGATACTGAATTAGGGCTATAGACTATAGAGCATCACCTCCTACCATTGACTATAGATACTGAAGTAGGACTATAGACTATAGAGCATCACCTACCATTGAATATAGATACTGAAGTAGGACTATAGACTATAGAGCATCACCTACCATTGAATATAGATACTGAAGTAGGACTATAGACTATAGAGCATCACCTCCTACCATTGACTATAGATGCTAAAGTAGGACTATAGACTATAGAACATCACCTCCTACCATTGACTATAGATACTGAAGTAGGGCTATACACTATAGAGCATCACCTCCTACCATTGACTATAGATACTGAAGTAGGGCTATAGACTATAGAGCATCACCTCCTACCATTGACTATAGATACTGAATTAGGGCTATAGACTATAGACCAACACCTCCTACCATTGACTATAGATACTGAAGTAGGACTATAGACTATAGAGCATCACCTACCATTGAATATAGATACTGAAGTAGGACTATAGACTATAGAACATCACCTCCTACCATTGACTATAGATACTGAAGTAGGACTATAGACTATAGAGCATCACCTCCTACCATTGACTATAGATACTGAAGTAGGGCTATAGACCATAGAGCATCACCTCCTACCACTGACTATAGATACTGAAGTAGGACTATAGACTGTAGAGTATCACCTCCTACCACTGACTATAGATACTGAATTAGGGCTATAGACTATAGAGCATCACCTCCTACCATTGACTATAGATACTGAAGTAGGACTATAGACTTCACCTACGACGCTCTTGTTGCAGACACGGGCCTGCAACTCCAGGAGGCCATCCACAACGACCACCTTGTGATCAGCGTGCGGCACGTCAAGCCGCGGAGGCGCCTCAGGGCGGGCATGGAAACGCTCCTGGCACTGGACTTCCCCGGAAGTCAACAGAAGCTGGTGGTCATGCTGGACCGACGAGAGAGCAGAGGTTAGTCCCCCATGTTAATGGTCAGTGAATCTCATAGGTAGTCAAGACTGTGTCGGCGTGGTGGGAGACTTTGTTGATTTTGAAAACTCACCGCAGCGCTGTCAGACAAAGTTTAGAGGTTGTCATGCTGGAGATGTACGAACAAGAGACGATAGTCACGTTGTTAAACAGGTTGATATTTACATATATTGTGTTTGGTATTCGGCGCTAAATTACGTGAGATACCTTTCGGTGCCATGAAAAAAAGATACGTTCATGGAATAACCTCTGAATCACTTTGTTACCAAAAAGGTTTTAAATTACCTTGTGATACTGCCGAGTGATGCTAGTTTATTGGTGTAACTACCAGCGCTTTCGATCCTAGAAGGGATTCAATTGCAATTTTGACATTAAGTAAGTATATTTGTCTTCATCATTGATTGTGTGAGAAGTCTTCATATTTATACCACATACACAGAGACACGTAAAACGCCAAACACGAAAACGCCGATCAGAATCTAACTCAACCACATTTTTTATAATTCTAGTGATAAATTGTTAAGAAAACAGTATAAAAAACTACGTAATTAATAGACTGGCATTATATTCTTGCAATCTTATAAGAAATTATTCAGAAATTATTACAAATACAAATTTAATGAAAAGGACAGGGGGTAATTTCAATTCATGGCTTCTAAAAATGCTTTGATTTAGCCTAAATACTGGAATCCATCAAGAAAGCAGTTTACAATACTTTCAGTCAAGATTAAATCGCTTATTTAACATATTTCTGTGCGTAATTCGATATAGAATAGCTCGGTGTTGTGGGGATATTACCGCGTGTTATCCCACAGGTCGGACCGCAGTCAACTAACTGCCCACTACTGTACTTTTCACGTTTAGATGTTGATAATAACGCCAACATGTTGTTTCACTTGGATCGCGATTTTTATCTCTTAGTATTTTATTTCCACTCGAAGTTGTTTTCCCATACCACGTGGTTTTCTAGGTAAATATCCTTAGTTTATCTCTCCGTTACGAAGTTATTGTTCGTTCAATGATGTATTTTTAGGACATATCTGCTTATTAGTTCATTACGTTACCAGCCAGGTGAGTAGTGTTTAACTGGGCGAGCATGCAGTAGTTCCCGTGCGAGGCGTAGCCGGACTGCGGGATTTTCATGCGACTAGCTGTTTCTGTAAAGTACGATCAAAATCAATGGTACTATGCAAGACTTTTTATGGAAAGAATGTGAAGTTCTTGTAAATGTGTAAGATAAAGTTTTAACTCAGTCTGTTATCTGTCAAAAAAATAAAACCATTATAACTTACTTCGGGAAGGTTCATGAAGAGCGGACAACATTTATGTTTGGGCTGTGTTATGTGGACTAACGGGGACTAGTTCAGTTGTAAACGCTGTTCGCTCCCCGTGAATTTCCCCGGTGTAACTGCTGGGATCGTCAGGCTCATTTTAAAATTTATTTGTTCCTGAAGCTCAAGCGGGCTGGACAAATTTGCCTAGAGGCAACAAACAGTAATGCCGCTACTGAAATCGGGAGTCAGTATCGGTTGTGATCAGCCATCAGCGCTGGAAATACCATTTTAGTCCAGCAATCCGTCGATGTTGGACTGCGTTGGACCCGTCAGTCCGTCAGTAGTCACTCTAGTCTAGTCACTAGTCAGTAGCGACAGTACCGTCTCCGCCTCTTCCCACTGCTCCTCTCTCCACTTCCCAGAACGCGGCTCCCGGTTCTCCGTCGTCCTCCCGTCGCGGCCGCGGTCAGACCATACAAGGAGTCGTCGCACCGTTTTTGTTCCGACCGGAGTCTCGATTTGTCAACCGCCGCACCGGTCGAGCCTACGCGACGCGTCGTGTTTCCAAATTTATTAATTTAAGCGGTTGGTGACCCTTGAATTCGGATGTTTGATGTTTTCCGTCACTCGATTGTTTTGATTTAGTTGTGTTCAGTTCATTCTGAAGATTGTACTAAAATAACTTTTGGTTTATACGTTGCACATATTTCCATGCAGCCAGGTGTATTCCAAAGGCGTCATCAATGCCTAACCTCACTTCTTACTATTTGTACTTTCCTTATTTACCTCCACGTCCTCCTGCAATAAAACGACCACTGATTATCATATATCTTTGCCTTCTCTAGATCTCTGTATGTATTGGGCCCTCAAATTTAGAACCCTCAAATCCTACAGCCAAGCTATAATTCATCATCTATATAGACTTTCAACATATGATGAAATTACGGGAAATATATCCATCATTCCAACGGTACAGCCGAGCCTACAAATCACAATTAACAATGCCTTTCCTCGTGCCCGAAGACAATGCCTGTCCAGGTGAAACATTAGCGGCGCCCCATGTGGCTGATGTGTGGGGGCGCTGGGCGGCCGGGCGCCCTACAAGGCCCGAGACCGCAACGTGAACGTCAGTCTGAATCACCGTACCCCACTCGCTGGTGGCTGTTCGTTAACGAACAGAGGCTTTAGGCCTTGACCATTGGGAAATCCCCTGGAAATCGATCAGTCTACATAATTTTTGGAAATGAAAATGTATTTATATTATCAAATGTTTTTCTTGACAGTTGAACGCTTAAGGTAAAAAGGGACGATCTTGATAAATATTTGATGAGCTTAAACGCCTAAAGTTGGACGAAACTAAGCCCCTTATTATAATATATATATATAAAAGCGAAACCATACCAGGAACTTTTGAGAAAACATACGTTAATTAAATGTTAAAATCGAGGGAAAATATTATTTGTTATATAACCGCTTCTAAGGCTATAAATGAAGTTGAGTGTCATTTTAAATCAACGGACTTTATGTTGATGGGTTAACATTAAATCTCGATAGGTTGCAGGAGCTCTTAAAAATGAGCTCAGTCACGTCGCCTCAGCACGAGCGTATCCCACAGCCCGGCCTGTAAGCGCCCACGAAGGGGAATCCGGATCCTACGTATTATACATGTTTTTTGAATTGGAATTTCATCAGCTGTCTAATTTGATAAGACTATATGTGCCAACAACTGAAACGGTGAATAAGCGAAGGTGTTGGACAAAGCTAGTGATGTTTAACTTCATTTAACTGCATACTATGTAAAACCATCAACCTCCAAAATCATTCCTCATAGAGTTGTTATTGCTTTTTACACCATTAGTAAAGTTGTTTTGTGTGTTTAAAAATGCATAACAATAATAAAAAATTGAGTGTGGATGATTAGATGGTAACATGTATCCAATCGTTCACTTCCTCATCCCTATAATGACTAAGTAACGAACACAATTGTTAAAATGTTTGTTTTAATCAAGATTTTATTTGATTCTGTTATCAGTACCAGTATTAAATATGATTCTAAAATATAGATTTGAATAACCAATTTTGGGGAATAAAGTTTATCAATAGACTAAGAATAAAATACATGATTAATAAATATTATTTTGATGGAAAATGAAGTTTTGTTATTCGTCTTACGCATAAATTGAACATCTATTTAGTAATGAGTGTTCATGATCACAATTAATTATTACTTTTTTAATGCATCCACTACATTGTAATTGTTTTATAGGGGTTTTAACTAATGTGGTATTACGTATGACATAGAACCCATAACTGAGAATCAACTGTCGGGTCTTTCAAATTTGATGTTTTAAGCGGACACAGTATAATACGACAGTACAATGAATCTTCATGTCACTTTGAATGCAACTAAAACATTTGCCACCCCAATAATATATGGTAACAAGCCCTGAAAGATTCGAGATGCTTATAAAATGTCGGCGAGTTAACACATATGGCTAAAAGAAACAATTAGGTCATTAGCAGGAGCCGGCTCCTTATTAGCTAAAGGTTAAGATTATGAAACAGGCAGCAAACGAGCGAGAAGCGGGACTTTCTCGTGTGTGACATCGTTGGTCAAGGTTGTGGTGCACCTGTGCACAGCTGACTTTAACCTTGGATCAGCTGATTTATCATTTTAATCAGCTGATTTCTCGAGAGGAAACGGAAAAGGAAAAAACTCACGTGAAGGCGATTAGTTGAGATTGTTTGATTTAGATGGTTGTGGGGTGGTAGACAAAGAAAAGTATAAACATCTGGGAAACTTGCACAACAGCCAAGAGAATAGAATGTGAGAATGTGATCGGATTGTGGTCAACTACGGTACGGGATCAAGACCGGTTCTAGTGTATTCATTGTGTTTTATTAGTGAATTTCCTATGGAAAGTGAACTATTAGCATGACCTGCAAGGTGAAACTTAAGCCCGGGTGTGTGTGTGTGTGTGTGTGTGTGTGTGTGTGTGTGTGTGTGTGTGTGTGTGTGTGTTTGCACTCTAGCGGTCGCATTTTGTTGTCCGATTTACTTCTAATTTGGGTCGTTCCTTTTTATAATCAGTTCGTTGGGCAAAACAATCAAAAAACTCTAAACCAGTTTTCTGGGGATTAATCTTTCAAATTTCAAGTTTTTAGCCCAAAAAGGGACAGAAAAGCCCCGGATGTAAAATTAATGCATGTAAAAGATAAGAATTAGTGAGGCGAAAGTTTTAAGACCCCTCTCGTCATTCTAGCTTAAATATTTACCGAGTTATTCAAGAAAATGTGTATTGACTAAACAGTACATTGTGGGTTTTACATTAGAAAAGCCTGTTTATCATTTGTTGGGCTACTTTTATCACCCCCAGCAACCTCACGCCTACTATCAAGCCTAACTGGACCTTACCCTAACCTTATAATGCGCAAAATTGTATTCCCAGCACTGCAAGTAAATGAAATCAGGAGCATCGGAGCAAAAAAAATTGTTTTCAGATTTCAATAACAATTGGAATAAATATGTTTTTACACTGATTTTCAGTTTTAAAAGTTTTTTATGTGGAAATTCACTTCCCTCACGTTAGTGTGTTGCGTGCGAACTCATTTTTAATTTGGCATTATAATGTAATTTATATAATACATTATATTAGGTTATCCAGTATACGATTAAATACGATATATTATACAGGGTGTCCAGAAAGGGTCATTACAAACTTTGGAGGCTGGTAGAACTGATCAGTTTGAACAGATTTGTGATATAAACATACGTCGAAATATTTTCTGTTTAGCCGCTAACCGCCATTTTGTATTTTTAACAAACAAATTAATATCTCGAGAACTATTTAATCAACATAAACTAAATTTTGTACGTACGTTAAATAACCAAATAAGCAAATAATACAGAATTTGTATTAAGTTGTCTTAAATATTTTCAAAATGGCGCCTGTTTTAATATTTTAAAGCCAAATAACAAACAAACCATTAATTTTATAAAAGAATGACAAGATACAAACAAGATAAATATTCTTATAACACATCTAATGACACTTTATTCAACGCAATCTGTCAACGCATCAGCGAGAAAATGCAATTTTAAGGTTTGCTTGCACAAGTCGGGGACATGAATGATCCCTAACGAGCTTATAAACCTTAAAAGTGCATTGTCTCGATAGTGCATTTACTAGTGTGATTGATACGGTAAGTTTTCAGTTATAGCATCTATAGTCAGGGTTTATATTTTAGGGATAGTTTTACTGTTCATGCACACTATATAATGTGGTATAGTTTTGTATATTTTTATTTCCAAACATAAGTTAGCTTGCCCAAAGCCCAAAATAATGTGGGGCTTTGAGTTAGCTTCCTTCAACACTGCTATTTTAAATTTTGCAGACTGCTCAGTTAAATTATTATTTTACAACCCAATTTTGTTTTATTTCAACGCTAACGGCATTTTTGTTAATAGTGTACTCAAACGCTTTTAGGGAAAGAGGCCCAAATCCCTCAAATTGTTATGGACACCGCGGGATTTGAACGTGACCCCTTGCCACTTGAACCGAAGACCAAGACGCTAAAGACGCTAACCGTTAGACTAGCGATGAATTTGTAGCGAAACTTGGTCAAATTTTGTACAGGTAGGTGATACAAGGGGGAGGTCATGGGGGTTGTGACCCCCCCCCCAAACCTTCAGACCTTCACGTATTTTACCCATTTTTCACCATAAATGTTATTGTATTTTGACAATATATATTTTTCCCCCTTTATGACCCCCCTAAAACGATAGTCTGTATCCGCCCTGTTTGTATTTTTTTTTAATAGTTGTATTGATTTTATTATTGTCTTGGTTTTCTCTAATCTTTGTTGTGGTTTTTTGTATTGCTAATTATTGTATGAACTTATATTTTTGGCGTTGACATACCATTGAGGTAATCAGGTAATCTAGATAATATTACTGCTTCTATATAATTATTTCAATTTGGTTTGAAGCAAAGACAATTTATACATAGCGTAAAACTAGAGATTTTCAACACAATAAGAATTATGAAAACTAAACTATAGGCCTATCGAAAATGAACATTGAAAATATAGGCTAATTAAGATTTAGGAGAACAAAATGTCTCTTGATTTCAAAGTGTTGGTCAATTTTGGGGTTTTAAACTCCTGTATTGGTTGGGATTTAATTTTCTTCCTTGATAAAATAATGAGATTGCTCTTTTAACCATTCAGCAGACTGTTGGCCTAGAAAGTGAAAGCCTCGGATGCTCTGAGCCCACGTGCGACTCAGACTGGACGTTGTGTTACTGTAGGAGCGGCAGGAAACTCCCACACGCGGTTGGCCCACGGATGTCGTCCACAATACTTCAACTTTTAATTTAATCATTTTAAATTTATTATAAAGAGGAGTGAGCTTAGCTCAGCAAACATCTTAGGTTAACTGGTTAACTGGTTTCGTTTGGTTTGTTAAAAATACATTTTCACAAAAAATATCACTAAATAAATTAACTGCAGTAGACGCTCTCTTAACCGCTCTCCATGGGACCGAGCCCTGGGTGGGATAACTAAAGAGGCGGTTAAAACTAATAATACCTTGGTATTGTCATATTAAGCACTACAAATTATAAAACCTCATACGAAAGTTAAACAGGTGCCAGAAATTGGTACCAAGATACAATACTATGGACAAATATGATCGACTTGATATGACCTGAGTGTTTTCTTCGGTGCAGTATCAGGGCGTAGGCTGCGGCGGTGGACGGGAGTCACGTCTTGGAAAGAGGATGGTTAATCCGATGGGCGGTTGAAGGGAGGATGGTTAAGAGGGTGTCTACTGTAATAAGTATCGAGAAGACCGATACTACTCTACTTTGTCCGATTTCCTCTACTTTGTGATATTTGATTTGTTTCATGGGTGAAAAAGATATCGACTTTATATGCAGTCTTTATTCAGTGGTTCTAGTCACAAACCCAAGAAGTCATTTCTTGATACTTTACCTTGTGTAAGTACTTCTTTGACAGGCCACTAGTTAATTTATTCACAGGTATTATGATTCTTTTGTTTTGATTTGAAACTCCATGAGCCTAATATGTTAAAATTTCCAATGAGATTTTTAACAAAATATGAATTTCCCTGGGGTTGAGGTTTTTACCAATTGATTTTTTAAGTCCGAAAGCCCCTAATAGCAAAGTTTTAACGAAATTGTTCCACTGTATTCTGAGATAAATTTTACAAAAAAACAGATAGACAGCCATTGCTCATATAAGAGTATAGGATATTTTAGCAATGTATCAAATACATATTTCAATATTTAAATAAGATTTATATTCAATTCTTCATAATGGGTTCAGATAAACTTTGTTTTCTTTCATGGCAAATGTATTATCTTTGCTCATTTGAACTCGGTGGTTATTGGTTATTGGTAGTGTGTTGGTTGGTAGTGTTGGTTGGTGGTTGTAGTAGTATTCACTTCGTCAGTTGTTTATTTTTTTTAATTCAACCTCCCTAAGCTCACTTTTAAAATTTGTTTTCCTGTATACAAAATGTAACATCACACCGCAGTCCCGAAGAATATCCTTGTGAGTGAGACTGAAATCAATCTTGTCCCAAGAATAAGTTATTTTTAAAACAAAAATTATGTTTGCACCATTTTTTAGATCAATATTGCTCTTGGTAGTTAGGAATCGTCACCGAGTTCGACCGACACGGTTTAAAGCTTTGAAAGAAGCAGTACTGGCATTCCTGTGGCTGGTTATGGCAAAGATCCTTGGTCTTGGCTTTACTACCTGATGTCATGTTCCTTTGTTGGTTTTGTTACTCACCTTGTTTTACTGCATTGCATTTCCTGCCAATCATTTTCTTTAAGACTGTAAAACCAACAAAACTAAATTACATAAACTAACACATCAAATTTATGGTTTCATTTTTATATTGCAATCACTTAGTTGGTTGAATTTTAATTTAACAATACAACCGTAATATTTAGGAGGGCGAGGGAAATGTGACAGGTAAAATACAAAGCTTTCATTAAATAAGTATTGTATTGTGATAAACCTTAGCAGTGGTTCAAATTAATCACAAACTGAGATACTAAAAAGTGAGAGTGGAATAACCGGGTAGAATTTATGAACTGACACAAACACTTTAAGAAGGTTAAGCGGGAGCTCCAGTTCTAAAATATTCCGTGTGTCCAACACTGCATCTTCTATAAGACCAATGTTGATGTTTTAATTCCGTTCCTTATGAGCAGATGATCCGAAATCGTTGATTTATGGCTCATATAAAAGAACGAAAAATACCTACTGATTTCAGAGAGTAATTAAATATTGAAAATATGGAACACATTCAAGTTTTATTGGACGATTATCATTTTATGGTATGAATACAGTGGACACTGATATCGCTAGGACTTTCTGTTCTTTAAAATTAGTCATAAATCAACCAATAATGACTCCATTAAAGACAGTCAGGAGAAGAAATGAGACAATATTGAATACATCAATGTTATACTATCTTTATATATAATTCTGTAAGTGAAATGTTTAAGTAAAAATTGTGGGAAATTGGAAAATTGAAGGATGGTGGGAGACGACTTAAAGGTCTTGATCCCAGGGACTCTGGAAAAATAGCGGCATTTCTACAAAGTTATCAGCAAACGAGAAATAACATAAAACATCCCCCATAAGAAAAGCACGGGGTTAAAAAACGTCTGCTTTGTTTACATTAAAACATGTGATTAATTGTCTACTTTGTTTACGGAAATTACGAACTACCTATATATTTAATTCCGTAAGCGAATCGGTCCCCAAGAAATATCTCGAGCTAGGAAGAAGTTAAGTTAGGTTATGACAATTCAATTTTAAAGCTTGAGGACCAAGGGCGGTGGAAAAAATATCTGTAATGTCAAAAATTACGTGGGCTACGCCCCATTGGACTTCAAAGATCCAATGATTTTCTTATGGAAATACCACTACAGTGTTTTTATTAATAAGCAAAATGAACTAATGATCAGCTGGGATTATCTACTTACACAGAAACCATTATGTTAGGGGCTATAGCCCCTCTGTAAGCCACTAGTATAATTCTATTTCCCTCAGCATGTAAATAGTAAAAAATCAGATGAAGCGGGTATTAGAGCGAGGTTTGGGGCTATAGCCCCTTCAAAGCAACTAGTATAATATAACAGTTCAACATGTAATAAATAAATAATAAATTACACTTTAAATAGATGAGCTTTAACATCAGAATAGGGCAGTGCAACACCTTGTGATGAGTCACCTCTGATATTTCCAGTATAACTGCACGATATCTATTCACGGGCATGCAGGCCATCAAGAATAGATGGGGTGTAAAGTTAGATAAGTCGCTTATGGAAGTCCGCAGCACCAGAACATCGCAGTGTTAACTTTGATAACATCTTGCAGGAGCCTACATAGCGGCATATCATCTGCATGTTGATGCCAGACGCTATATTGGGATCTTAATGTCCCCTTCATGAGTCAAGTTCAAGGCCTAACAGATAAAACCTGATTTAATTGAAACATTTGTCTCAATTCAGTAGACATTAAGTACTTTGCGCCCATCCAAAAATTTGTCTCTGTTTTCAATTGTTTTGCTGCTGTTCATTTACTGTTTAGAACATATTGGGAAAAGGTTTAGATAAGTAATGCAATTTTGTTATAATAGTAGTGGGTATGTGATTAAAACTTAAAAAGAGTGGGTTGTAAACTCATAATATTGTTTGTGATCACTAAGTTTTGGAATATTGGGTTATTTCTTAAAAAAAGGTATTTAACAAAATATACCGTATTAAGCAATACAAATTTAATAAGAGTCCCTCCAGTGTTTTACAATTTTTTTTAGAAATCACGTGTTCGTCTTTGTAGCAAAAATAATTCAAGGAACATGTCACACTAGTTCACTAGTTGTATATCCAGTGCCGAGTGCAATATACAATAGATACACCGTATATATATATTTACTTAATTGTAGGGTAGACCAACGATCAAATATAAAAGTACAGTTCTAAAGTACTTGGAAATTAAAAACAGTAGGCCATTCATTAAGCTTGAATTAGTTTTGCCATTATTGTATATATATATTTTTTTTAGTAAGCAATAATTTCAAGCTTCATACAGATAAATTCTGGATGTTTGATAACAAAATTGTGCAGCTGGATCACAGTTTCCTGCAGCTCTTTGTCTATACAGAACAGGAATTAATATATTTTGGTACTTATTCGACATTAATACTGGAAATATTATTAGAGTTAAGTAGGAAATGATATTTTACTTGACTATTTCACTATTTCTATTTCACTATTCTATTTCTATTTTACTATTTCTATTTCACTTGATTATTCCTTTTCTTGCCACAACTCACGATATCCCTGTTGCAGTGTTACTGGAGACGATGGAGGACGGGAGGCTCAAGACTCAGCACTTCTCCGTGGACTCTATCACGGAGGATTCCATCATAGACTCCCTGGTGCTCTCCATCCAGCAGAACCGGCCGCAGCCACACATCGCTCTGTACGTGGACTGTGTCAAGCAGGGAGTCCTCAACACCCCGAGGACACTGAGGGACATGTATCTGACGATGAGGAAGCCGAGGTTGCAAGTGGTGAGTGTACAGAAAGTGTCAACTAGGATGAGGTACCTAATGATGAGGAAGACAAGGTTTCAAGTGGTGAGTGTTACAGATAGTACCAACTAGGATGAGGTACCTGACGTTGAGAAGGCCGAGGTTACAAGAGGTGAGTGTACAGATACCAACTAGGATGAGGTACCTGACGTTGAGAAGGCCGAGGTTGCAAGTGGTGAGTGTACAGATAGTGTCAACTAGGATGATGTACCTGACGATGAGGAGGCCGAGGTTACAAGTGATGAGTGTGAAGATAGTATCAACTAGGATGAGGTATCTGACGATGAGGAGGCCGAGGTTGCAAGTGGTGAGTGTTACAGATAGTACCAACTAGGATGAGGTACCTGACGATAAGGAGGCCGAGGTTACAAGTGATGAGTGTGCAGATAGTGTCATCTAGGATGATGTACCTGACGATGAGAAGGCCGAGGTTACAAGAGGGGAGTGTACAGATAGTACCAATAGCATGAGGTACCTGACGATGAGAAGGCCGAGGTTACAAGTGGTGAGTGTACAGATAGTAGCAACTTGGATGAGGTACCTGACGATGTGAAGGCCGAGGTTGCAAGTGGTGAGTGTACAGATAGTGTCAACTAGGATGATGTACCTGACGATGAGGAGGCCTAGGTTGCAAGTGATGAGTGTGCAGATAGTACCTACTAGCATGAGGTACCTGACGATGAGAAGGCCGAGGTTACAAGTGGTGAGTGTACAGATAGTAGCAACTTGGATGAGGTACCTGACAGGTTACAAGAGGGGAGTGTACAGATAGTACCAACTAGCATGAGGTACCTGACGATGAGAAGGCCGAGGTTACAAGTGGTGAGTGTACAGATAGTAGCAACTTGGATGAGGTACCTGACGATGTGAAAGCCGAGGTTACAAGAGGGGAGTGTACAGATAGTACCAACTAGGATGAGGTGCCTGACGATGTGAAGGCCGAGGTTGCAAGTGGTGAGTGTACAGATAGTGTCAACTAGGATGATGTACCTGACGATGAGGAGGCCGAGGTTGCAAGTGATGAGTGTGCAGATAGTACCAACTAGCATGAGGTACCTGACGATGAGAAGGCCGAGGTTGCAAGTGGTGAGTGTACAGATAGTACGAACTAGCATGAGGTACCTGACGATGAGAAGGCCGAGGTTACAAGTGGTGAGTGTACAGATAGTAGCAACTTGGATGAGGTACCTGACGATGAGAAGGCCGAGGTTACAAGAGGGGAGTGTACAGATAGTACCAACTAGCATGAGGTACCTGACGATGAGAAGGCCGAGGTTACAAGTGGTGAGTGTAGAGATAGTACCAACTAGCATGAGGTACCTGACGATGAGAAGGCCGAGGTTGCAAGTGGTGAGTGTACAGATAGTGTCAACTAGGATGATGTAATTGACGATGAGGAGGCCGAGGTTACAAGTGATGAGTGTGCAGATAGTATCAACTAGAATGAGGTACCTGACGATGAGGAGGCCGAGGTTGCAAGTGGTGAGTGTTACAGATAGTATCAACTAGGATGAGGTACCTGACGATGAGGATGCCGAGGTTGCAAGTGGTGAGTGTTACAGATAGTACCAACTAGGATGAGGTACCTGACGATGAGGAGGCCAAGGTTACAAGTGATGAGTGTGCAGAAAGTATCAACTAGGATGAGGTACCTGATGATGAGGAGGCCGAGGTTGCAAGTGGTGATTGTACAGATAGTACCAATAGCATGAGGTACCTGACGATGAGAAGGCCGAGGTTACAAGTGGTGAGTGTACAGATAGTAGCAACTTGGATGAGGTACCTGACGATGTAAAGGCCGAGGTTGCAAGTGGTGAGTTTACAGATAGTGTCAACTAGGATGATGTACCTGACGATGAGGAGGCCGAGGTTGCAAGTGATGAGTGTGCAGATAGTACATATAGCATGAGGTACCTGACGATGAGAAGGCCGAGGTTACAAGTGGTGAGTGTACAGATAGTAGCAACTTGGATGAGGTACCTGACGATGTGAAAGCCGAGGTTACAAGAGGGGAGTGTACAGATAGTACCAACTAGGATGAGGTACCTGACGATGAGAAGGCCGAGGTTATAAGTGGTGAGTGTACAGATAGTAGCAACTTGGATGAGGTACCTGACGATGTGAAGGCCGAGGTTGCAATTGGTGAGTGTACAGATAGTGTCAACTAGGATGATGTACCTGACGATGAGGAGGCCGAGGTTGCAAGTGATGAGTGTGCAGATAGTACCAACTAGCATGAGGTACCTGACGATGAGAAGGCCGAGGTTGCAAGTGGTGAGTGTACAGATAGTACGAACTAGCATGAGGTACCTGACGATGAGAAGGCCGAGGTTACAAGTGGTGAGTGTACAGATAGTAGCAACTTGGATGAGGTACCTGACGATGAGAAGGCCGAGGTTACAAGAGGGGAGTGTACAGATAGTACCAACTAACATGAGGTACCTGACGATGAGAAGGCCGAGGTTACAGGTGGTGAGTGTAGAGATAGTACCAACTAGCATGAGGTACCTGACGATGAGAAGGCCGAGGTTGCAAGTGGTGAGTGTACAGATAGTACCAACTAGCATGAGGTACCTGACGATGAGAAGGCCGAGGTTACAAGTGGTGAGTGTACAGATAGTAGCAACTTGGATGAGGTACTTGACGATGAGAAGGCCGAGGTTACAAGAGGGGAGTGTACAGATAGTACCAACTTGGATGAGGTACCTGACGATGAGAAGGCCGAGGTTACAAGAGGAGAGTGTACAGATAGTACCAACTAACATGAGGTACCTGACGATGAGAAGGCCGAGGTTACAAGTGGTGAGTGTACAGATAGTAGCAACTTGGATGAGGTACCTGACGATGAG
Source organism: Allygus modestus (assembly GCA_963675035.1). Taxonomy (NCBI): domain Eukaryota; kingdom Metazoa; phylum Arthropoda; class Insecta; order Hemiptera; family Cicadellidae; genus Allygus; species Allygus modestus. The sequence continues at coordinate 355,685,677 of OY776112.1, forward strand.
AAGGCCGAGGTTACAAGAGGGGAGTGTACAGATAGTACCAACTAGCATGAGGTACCTGACGATGAGAAGGCCGAGGTTACAAGTGGTGAGTGTACAGATAGTGCAACTAGGCTGATGTACTATGACCATGAGAAAGGAAAGGTTTGGCTCCATAGACCCAGCCAAGTATACAGTCAGGGCAGATAAGTGTCTATAATGTTTGATCGATCTGTAATCGATAGTGGGGAAGTTTTGTGGGAGCAAATTTCTGACTCAAAATTTACTGCCCTCACCTCACTATCCTAGTTGGTCCCGCTCGTAGATGTTTGTGAATAATCGAGTTGGAAAGAATCAAATCTATATCTTTTCTACTCGTTTTTGGTTATATTCCCCTTCGCTGTTAATCAAGTTTAGATTTGTTATTTAAGAGATTATTGCGGTCATTTTACATCACCATTGATAGAAAAAGTCTGCAAAAATCTCTTAAATAATATAATCTCACCGTCATCAACAATGAATTTTAAACAAAGAAGTTTAGATTTGTTTCGTTAAATTAAAATGGGTAAATACCTACTATTGTTACAAAAGATGACCTTGTCCTACTTTTTTCAATTTTTGTATATCACCTGATATGAAAATATATTACCCATTCATTGTTATCTGGTTCAGTATCATGAGAGGAGGTATACAATTGATGTTGACTCCAACTCGACCATAGAAAAGGTGCTGAACAGACTCAACTGCCCCGACACCAGTCAGATGCAGAGTATCGAACCTGCTCCCTCCACCAATGAAGTTGTCAGAGGTAATTTTATTTGATGTCTAATTTTGTACATAAGATTTTTCATCCAGTGTTTGGTTCATGAAAAGGTGCATGTCCTTTGAAATATTAAATTTTTTACAGGCAAATATTATTGCCTGTTATCAAATAAATTAAAAAATTAAATTATAAGCTAACATTTTATTATTAGTGCTTGTTTAGAGTAGTTAAAAATATCTCCTCATATTCGTAGTGCGCATTGTCCTCCCAAAATAATATCCTAAAGTTTTTTGCAAAACTTCCTCTATCATCATTATAATTAATTATAATTGTTGTTGTTATTGTGTTTAGAAAATGTTGAACTTATCATGCAATTTAAGTAGGTATAAGCTAAATAAATATCTACAAATATATGTATAATGTTAATCTGTATAAACTCCTTAATATTCAATGTACTAATACAAATATGTTTGTTTCAGGGGACATTCCAATCATCCATGATTGTGATGGTAAGTACATAACAATTGCATCTTAAAATTAACTGTATACAGGTTTCCCATATATCTTTGGTGTACCGGTAGTTTTGTAGTTTGTTTGGAAAGATAGTTTGACATTTTTAGATGAAGTATCAAAATAAATTCAATAAAACTTAGTTTAATTACCTTTGATAGATATCTCAATGTCAAAAAATGGATCATGAGCTTATTTATTATTTGTTTAATGCTGTGAACGCCTGAAAATTTTAAATTGAAAACAGTGCTTCCGGTGGACACACACACACCCTAAGGGGCCGTGCATATATTACGTCACGCCTCCCCGTGGGGGGGGGAGGATTGTGTGGCACATCGTGACAGACTGTGACACGGAGGAGGGGGGAGGATAAGGGCTGTGTGACGCGTCACGAATAATGGAGTGGCCTGCGAAATCGTCAGTTACAGTGACGAAATACTGTACGCCACAATCTAATACTTAATAAGTGTGACTTGACAGGGGGGAGGGGGGAGTAATGACCAGCTTGACAGACTGTGACGCAGGGGGGAGGGGGTCAAAAAGGGCTGAATATAGCTTGACGTAATTTATGCAAGGCCCGTAAGGTTATGTAAAAATAATTACCAAACTGCTTAAGGTCCATTTGGTTATGGCCTCTCCTTAAAATCTGTCATTGGCAACTGAACTTCCCATGAGTTGCAGTTGTTACTAGGCGTATATGCCAGACTCAAGGCTGTATTTAGTGCATCTAATTGTACGATTACTGACCCTAACTAAACATGTTTTTAAGTATCAAAGTCAAATGTCAATACATTGGCACTTTGGGCTCAATCAAAAAATAATAATATTATGGGGATATTATTATATTAATGATAATATTATCGGACTTAAAAAATAATATTTTGTATTATATTTATTCTGTTATTTTACTATGTAACTATTATTTCGATGACGAAGTCTATTGCACTGTGCTGAACCGTGCTTAATGACCAATAAATGATCTGATTTCTAATTTCAAAGAGTTATGTAGGCCTACACTGATTTACATAGCACACTGTAAGTTTTATTTTCTTAAATTAAGTTTATTTTAATATTAAATTTTTTTGCAGATAACATGTTGGTGAAAGCCATTAACGAACTAGTCAACGTAGTGAAACACTTACGAGAAGAAGTGGAGACCCAGGTATGATTCTCCACCCACTATGAATTTACTGTTTTCTTTGAACCTGAATTGTTAACTAGTTCTAGATTGTATTATGTTATGACTTCAAGATTATTGAATTACTTCCGTGACTCAATTTGATGCATGGACTTGCGTAGACAAAATGCTCTTTTATTTTTTTATTTATTTATTTTTTTTGCCTGACAATTTTAATTGCTGTAAATTGCTTAAAGACAATAAAGTACTGATTAATGCTGAGTCTTTGTATTTACGAGTTCTCACTTACACTATCACCAAGTGATATTCTTGTGGAAGAGTTTCTTTTTACTGATAGTATTTTACTTTCCATTTTTGGTCCATTATTTTACAACACAATACAAAATATATAATATGGAATATAGACTACTGAGTTTTCAGCTAAGTGAGTTTTAGCACTATCTCTATGGTTTGCACGTCTTCAGTTCAACCAGCCTGGTCATTTTGAATGTGTATGGTTTGCACGTCTTCAGTTCAACCAGCCTGGTCATTTTGAATGTGTAAGGTTTGCACGTCTTCAGTTCAACCAGCCTGATCATTTTGAATGTGTAAGGTTTGCACGTCTTCAGTTCAAGCGGCCTGGTCATTTTGAATGTGTGTGGTTTGCACGTCTTCAGTTCAACCAGCCTGGTCATTTTGAATGTGTAAGGTTTGCACGTCTTCAGTTCAACCGGCCTGGTGATTTTGAATGTGTAAGGTTTGCACGTCTTCAGTTCAACCAGCCTGGTCATTTTGAATGTGTGTGGTTTGCACGTCTTCAGTTCAACCAGCCTGGTCATTTTGAATGTGTAAGGTTTGCACGTCTTCAGTTCAACCAGCCTGGTCATTTTGAATGTGTATGGTTTGCACGTGTTCAGTTCAACCAGCCAGGTCATTTTGAATGTGCGTGTGGTTTGCACGTCTTCAGTTCAACCAGCCTGGTCATTTTGAATGTGTAAGGTTTGCACGTCTTCAGTTCAACCGGCCTGGTCATTTTGAATGTGTAAGGTTTGCAAGTCTTCAGTTCAACCAGCCTGGTCATTTTGAATGTGTATGGTTTGCACGTCTTCAGTTCAACCAGCCTGGTCATTTTGAATGTGTGTGGTTTGCACGTCTTCAGTTCAACCAGCCTGGTCATTTTGAATGTGTAAGGTTTGCACGCCTTCAGTTCAACCAGCCTGGTCATTTTCAATGTGTATGGTTTGCACGTCTTCAGTTAAACCAGCCTGGTCATTTTGAATGTGTATGGTTTGCACGTCTTCAGTTCAACCAGCCTGGTCATTTTGAATGTGTAAGGTTTGCACGTCTTCAGTTCAACCAGACTGGTCATTTTGAATGTGTATGGTTTGCACGTCTTCAGTTCAACCGGCCTGGTCATTTTGAATGTGTATGGTTTGCAAGTCTTCAGTTCAACCGGCCTGGTAATTTTGAATGTGTATGGTTTGCACGTCTTCAGATCAACCGGCCTGGTCATTTTGAATGTGTATGGTTTGCACGTCTTCAGTTCAACCGGCCTGGTCATTTTGAATGTGTATGGTTTGCACGTCTTCAGTTCAACCGGCCTGGTCATTTTGAATGTGTATGGTTTGCACGTCTTCAGATCAACCGGCCTGGTCATTTTGAATGTGTATAGTTTGCACGTCTTCAGTTCAACCGGCCTGGTCATTTTGAATGTGTATGGTTTGCACGTCTTCAGTTCAACCAGCCTGGTCATTTTGAATGTGTATGGTTTGCACGTCTTCAGTTCAACCGGCCTGGTCATTTGAATGTGTATGGTTTGCACGTCTTCAGTTCAACCGGCCTGGTCATTTTGAATGTGTATGGTTTGCACGTCTTCAGTTCAACCGGCCTGGTCATTTTGAATGTGTAAGCTTTGCACGTCTTCAGTTCAACCGGCCTGGTCATTTTGAATGTGTAAGGTTTGCACGTCTTCAGTTCAACCGGCCTGGTCATTTTGAATATGTAAGGTTTGCACGTCTTCAGTTCAACCGGCCTGGTTATTAGTGAATTTCCTTTGGAAAGTGAACTATTAGCATGACCTGCATGGTGAAACTTAAGCCCGGGACCACCATAGAAGTTCCTAACGTGACCCCCTGAACATGTTTTGGGGTGTCGTTCAAAATTTTATATATATATATATATATATATATGCACTCTAGTGGTCGCATTTTTTGTCCGATTTACTTCAAATTTGGTAGGGACGTTCCTTTCTATAACCTGTTGGACAAGTTCGTTGGGAAAAACAATCGGAAACCTCTAAACCCATTTTTTGTGGATTAATCTTTCAAATTTTGAGTTTTTGGGCCCAAAAAGGGTCAGAAAAGCCCCAGATGTAAAATTAATGCATGTTAAAAGATGGGAATTAGAAAGGCGAAAGTTTTAAGCCCTCTCCCGTCATTCTAGCATAAATATTTACCGAGTTATTAAAGAAAATGTGTATCGGGTAAACACAGTACGTTGTCTTATGGGAGTTTTACACTAGAAAAGCCTGTTATTCCTTTGTTAGAGTACTTTTATTATCCCCAGCAACCTCACGCCTACTTTCAAGCCTGTCTGGACCTTCTCCTAACCTTATAATGCGTAAAATTGTATTCCCAGCTTTGCAAGTAAATGAAACCAGGAGTATCAGAACAGCCAAAAAAACAATGTTTTCAGATTTCAATAAAAATTGGACAAATGGATGTTTTTACACTGATTTTGAGTTTTACAAGATTTTATGTGGAAATTCACTTCCCTCACGTCAGCGTGCTGCGTGCGAACTCGTTTTGAATGTGTATGGTTTGCACGTCTTCAGTTCAACCGGCCTGGTCATTTTGAATGTGTATGGTTTGCACGTCTTCAGTTCAACCGGCCTGGTCATTTTGAATGTGTATGGTTTGCACGTCTTCAGTTCAACCGGCCTGGTCATTTTGAATGTGTAAGGTTTGCACGTCTTCAGTTCAACCAGCCTGGTCATTTTGAATGTGTATGGTTTGCACGTCTTCAGTTCAACCAGCCTGGTCATTTTGAATGTGTATGGTTTGCACGTCTTCAGTTCAACCGGCCTGGTCATTTTGAATGTGTATAGTTTGCACGTCTTCAGTTCAACCGGCCTGGTCATTTTGTATGTGTATGGTTTGCACGTCTTCAGTTCAACCGGCCTGGTCATTTTGAATGTGTATGGTTTGCACATCTTCAGTTCAACCGGCCTGGTCATTTTGAATGTATGGTTTGCACGTCTTCAGTTCAACCAGCCTGGTCATTTTGAATGTGTATGGTTTGCACGTCTTCAGTTCAACCGGCCTGGTCATTTTGAATGTATGGTTTGCACGTCTTCAGTTCAACCAGCCTGGTAATTTTGAATGTGTATGGTTTGCACGTCTTCAGTTCAACTAGCCTGGTCATTTTGAATGTGTATGGTTTGCACGTTTTCAGTTCAACCAGCCTGGTCATTTTGAATGTGTATGGTTTGCACGTCTTCAGTTCAACCGGCCTGGTCATTTTGAATGTGTATGGTTTGCACGTCTTCAGTTCAACCGGCCTGGTCATTTTGAATGTGTATGGTTTGCACGTCTTCAGTTCAACCGGCCTGGTCATTTTGAATGTGTATGGTCTTCCCCTGAGGACCATACACTACCGGTACACCAGCTATAAAGTGGTGGACATATCCTTTCTAAGAAACTATAATCTTGTCTAGTCCTCTTAAAAAGCTCAAGCAATAACAATTTAAAGAGAAACACCAGCTGCTTACTTCAGCATTTAACGAATTTCCTCTATAGGGAAGAAACTATTACCTTAGTCTGCATGGTAAGACCTAGGCCCTCGACCATGATAACTTTTCGTTTTGAGGCTCCCAAATGCCAAAAACACCATTCGTTCAAATTCATATTGATGTATATATATGTGTCCGTAGGCACGATAAATTTAGTAAATAAAATGGTCCGATCTTGATGAAATTTGGTATAAATGTAAAAAATTTCTTTATTAGCATTATACGTGTTGTTACAACTAAGCAGGATAAATAAAATACGCCTTACAACACTATAAAGTATATTTACACTTATACTGTTCTTACATAGGTACAAGACGGTAAAATATACACAAAAGATGGTACAAGGCGATCGATTTCAATCAGTTACACCGGTCATCATCAGGCCCAATCAGAGAATCATATTCTCTGATTGGGCATGATGATGACCGGTGTAACTGGTTGAAATTGATCGCCTTGTACCATCTTTTGTGTATATTTTACTGTCTTGTTTGTAAGTACAGTATAAATGTAAGTATACTTTATAGTTCTATAAATGTGTAAGGCAGCATCTATTTTTATGACTTATCATTAGTTTGAAAACCAGACTGGTCGCACTATTTTTAGAGGGGCTTTGTTCCCCAACAATTTTTTAACCTTAACATTTAATTGTTTTTAAACTCAAATTTTGGTTTGCATCATTGAATTCAGCTTAAAAAAACAAACAATTTAGTTTATTGAAGTATTGCTCTATGTCAATGGATTACTGAGATACTGAAAGTGCTAAATACAGTACGTTGTCCAATGTTAATCTTATAGAGAATAAGTAAAATAGCCATAATGAACATATATTAATGAAACTCGGTATGTGGCTTCACATTGTTGGGGTTTACTGATATTTACATACAAGACCCATTTTTTGTGGTCCCCATGGCAGCAAACCTGCGTACTCAGCAGCTATAATTTTATCCTTATGGAGAATAATAAAAATGTGCATCTCGTATATTTTTGAACATGTATTGGTAAAACTCAGTATGTTGCTTCATCTGGTGATGATCTATTGGTATTTAAATAAAAACCCGATTTTTGTGGTCTTTGATGCAGCAAACCTGCATACTCAGTCCTAATGTTTTTTGTTATGGAGAATAAGTAAAATGTCATATCTCGCTTACTATGAATAAGCTTTGATGAAAGTTGGTAAGTGACTTCATGACGTAGTGAGATACCATTTGAAATTCGCTGAGTATGTAGGTTTGCTGCAACAGGGGTATTTAATATTAGTATGATATGATAAATAATTGTACACCAATTGGATTGAAGGCTAGTTATTTACTTAATTTAATTTCTTCCCGTTTTGTTCTGTTCGCAGAGAGTAGAAACGCACAAACTACGGCAGATCTTGGAGGAGTGTGACTTGTGTCAACCAGGTGAGGGCTGAACCAACCGCAACCAACCGCGGCTTCCACCCAACCAACCGTCTTACCAAGGCTGGATAACCTGACCCGTACTTACCTCATCTTAACCTGTACGTTTACATTTTGTAACTTTTTTATGAAATACATTTAAAATTGACTCACTCATCTTGTGTTATAAATTTATTCAAACCCGGGTTTTCCTGTTATCCAGCCTTGGTGAAGTTTGGTTTTTAATTTTCTATTGGAATGAATGTTTTTTAAGTTACTTTATCACACTTTATCATTACATTATGGAAGTTCGCTTTAAGCTTAGACATTATTTTATAATTTACTCGCTTTTAATTCATAAAGTTTAATTAAGATATTAAACCAAGGCTGGAAGAGGAAACCAATAGGTAGTTTGCCTTCATCTATTTTATAATTAATTAAAACTTGTAATATATTTTTAAAAAACCATTTAACATAGGTAATGATTATCAACACTCTAAACTTGCATAAATGTGATTGTATAACAAAATATTTGATCATACTGGTATCCAGTTTATAACTTAATGCTAAATATTATTCATCCTTCTTTTCCAATCTTAACTAGCTGCTTTCCGACAGATAATAAATCTAAGCCTTAACGCATGCACACACTGATGCACACCTGAGATTTGGTAGGTAGGTGTCCAACAGTGTGCTCCAGTGTCAGGCAGCATTGCAAGACATCTTTGCACAGCTGCTCCTTCAATGTGTGCACGCCCTATTTAATTGCACAGACTGATGGTTTCCAGCCAAAATGATGGAGCAAAAACCATGCGTAACTTGCTCCCGCCATGTTTGCTCCAACTGTACATTATGCACACTGAGGGGGCAAAACAACAATTTGCTCAGACAGTTTGCTCCATCAGTGTGCGGGCAGCCTTGCTATCAAGCAGTTCGCATAACAATGTTATCCAAATTCGGTGTTGGACATTGTGATGGGGTAGTCAACTAGTCGACTAGTCGATTAACCGACTAGTAGACAATCTAGTCGACTAGTCGATAGTGATGGGGTAGTCAACTAGTCGACTAGTCGATAGTGATGGGGTAGTCAACTAGTCGACTAGTCGATAGTGATGGGGTAGTCAACTAGTCGACTAGTCGATAGTGATGGGGTAGTCAACTAGTCGACTAGTCGATAGTGATGGGGTATTCAACTAGTCGACTAGTCGATAGTGATGGGGTAGTCAACTAGTCGACTAGTCGATAGTGATGGGGTAGTCAACTAGTCGACTAGTCGATAGTGATGGGGTAGTCAACTAGTCGATAGTGATGGGGTAGTCAACTAGTCGATAGTGATGGGGTAGTCAACTAGTCGACTAGTCGATAGTGATGGGGTAGTCAACTAGTCGACTAGTCGATAGTGATGGGGTAGTCAACTAGTCGACTAGTCGATAGTGATGGGTAGTCAACTAGTCGACTAGTCGGCAGTGATGGACTAGTTGATTACCCCACCACTATCGACTAGTCGACTAGTCGAGTCAACTAGTCGACTAGTCGATAGTGATGGGGTAATCGACTAGTATTACATCTAGTGTACTCTAGTTGCTTATTTACACTAGTCGCATGGTGTGATCGACTAGTCGATAGTGATGGGGTAATCAACTAGTCGACTAGTCGAGTCAACTAGTCGACTAGTCGAGTCAACTAGTCGACTAGTCGAGTCAACTAGTCGACTAGTCGATAGTGATGGGGTAATCGACTAGTATTACATCTAGTGTACTCTAGTTGCTTATTTACACTAGTCGCATGGTGTGATCGACTAGTAGACTAGTTGTTTAACTGACTAGTATTGAATCTACAGTACTAGTCGCATATTTTTACTAGTCACATTACGTTTACGACTTGAACGAGGAATGATTTAGTGAGATAGGAAATACTGCGACTAGTCGATATAAATTTTGTATTTCATAGAACATATTTATTTGCTGCCTCTTGGATCTAGTGTTTCAACTAACTAGACAACCTTTGTGATGACAACTTGAAACTAGTCGATAGTATAAAGTAGTCGATAGTCCCATCACTAGTTGGACACACAGGCATTGAGAACAACCCTTTTAGTTTAAATACAAGTTAAACATCTGCTCTGCTATTGTCCTTATTTGGATTAAACACTCTTTGCAACAACAAATATTTTACTATATCATAACAAAATAAACAAATATTAATAGTAAAAATATCTGTTATAAATATTCCCAGGCCTGATGATTTCAGATAGAGCGCAAAGATTAATAGAAAACTAAAAAAAATGTATTTTCACTGCAATCTAGTGGAGAAATTTACGAACTTTTACAGCTTACATTTAAATATATTTATACAATCACCTGATCAGATAAAATCATCATCTGCTATAGATAAACACTGAAACATATATGGTAGGATAGCCTTCAGTTCACAACAGATGGGTAGATGATTCGGTTAAATATCGACCATTGTATTATGAACTATTGCTTATCGTCGTCGACCACTCAACTGGCATCTAGAGTGACCCACAGCGTTCACAGCTTGTTAAATCGTAACTTTCCCACTGACACACTTGCTATGGTGGACCAATGGATTCAGAGTCAGAAAAATCAAAATGTTGTGTGCATCTTACTCCGATGATGCGGTCCCAGGTTCAAACCTTGCTTTTGTTGATTACTTTTTGGGGTCTGCATTTTATTAATTTTACGTTAATTTGTTCGGGTTCAAGTCTTATTTTCGTTGTTAACATTTTAAGGTCTAGATTTGTTGTTAAAATTTACTTTGTACTTTTTTAGATACAAATTCATTTATTAGTAATATGTTGCACAACAAAGAGCCACAGAGCATACAGAGTTCTGCAGAGTTAGGTTAGGTTAGGTTACTATAATTTTGTCATGAACTGCAGTAAAAGTTGTGTTTTTTATACCTAAATCCATAGTTATTATGTTACAAAACGAAGAGCTAGAATCGATATTTCATAATACGATAGTCAATAGCTAACCGAATAATCTAACCATTTGTTGTGAACTGAAGGCTATCCTATAAGGTAAAGCCCTGAGGGAATTTTTGAAATTTCCTGAATTCTAATATACGTTTAAGAATAAAAGGAACATTTTTATACGTTGTGCTCAAGCGTAAGCCTGATGGTTTAGCACTTCAACTAATGGCTTGATAACTTCCTACAGTCAACACGAATAACCATGCAAAGTTTCATCACAATTGGATAAATGGTATAGGAACGCACACGGGATGACAAAAAAACATTGATTCGTATGTATATTCAGAGATGGAAATCAATGTACTGAAACTGAACAGGTGTTGATAGTAACAAAACACCGAACAAAATCAAGAACAGCTACGTCAAGCTAACTTCTGGAATAACATCACAATACAGATCACAATATATATGAGCTGGTTAATCACAAAAGAAAACATTTGCTAAATTCAAGGAACTGGATTCACTTTGTTGTACTTTACCAAATGATTAATTGTATAATATCAACTTTTCGGAGATGACTCGATGGCCAGCTTGTCAACAAAGGCATGAGGGAGAGTTACTTACTCCCACTAAAATCCTTTCCTTACTGATGCCATTGGACAAAGTGATGTAATACAGCTGATTGTTGGTGAGTCAATAACAGTGTAACATTCCCCTCAGTCCTTAGTTTACTAGCACTAGCTGCCCATCAAGTCATACTCCTAGGAATATTGTTTACATTATTAAAATTCCAAAGAGAATAATATTTAAATACCCCCATTGCAGCAAACCTGTAAACTCAGCGAATTTGAAATGGTACTTCACTAAGTCATGAAGCCACTTACCAACTTTAATCAAAGCATATTAACAAATAAGCGAGATATGACATTTTATTTATTCCCCATAAGAAAAACATTAGGACTGAGTATGCAGGTTTGCTGCATCAAGGACCACAAAATCTGATTTTTATGCAAATACCAATGGATCACCTCCAGATGAAGCAACATAACAAGTTTTATCAATTTATGTTCATAAACAAGCAAGATATCACATGTTTATTATTCTCCATAAGAATAACGTTATAGCTGCTGAATACGTAGGTTTCCTGCCATGGGGACCACAACAAATTATTTTTGTAAGCAAATAGCATTAAAAATCAACCTTATAAAGCCACATACTAGATTCATTAATATATGTTCATTAACACATTCACTGCGTTAATCGTGTATATTAACGATAATTGCATTTGTTTCCTTTTTAGGCAACCGCGGGAAATCCGGCGCGTCGCACTGAACGTGTTAATAAGCGAGATATACAATTTGACTTATTCTCCATAAGATTAACATTGGACAACGTACTGTGTTTAGCACTCTCAATATCTCGGTAACAAATTGACGTAGTGCAATGATCAAATACCAAATTGTTTGTTTTTTTAAACTGAATTTAATGGTGCAAACCAAAATTTGGGTTTAAAAAGAATTATATGTAAAAAGTTCAAAAAACCCATTTTTGGGGTACAAACCCCCCCCAAAAGCCCCCTTAAAGTAAAGCAACCTGCCTGGGTCTCAAACTCATGAAAATAGATGCTGCCTTACACGTTTATACCAAATTTCATCAAGATCGGACCATTTTTACGAAAGTTATCGTGCCTACGGACACATATATATACATACCTATATATATATATATATAAAGAATATATATATATGAATCATATATGAGCATATATATATATGCTGGATATATATATATATGAATTTGAACGAATGGTGTTTTTGGAATCTGGGGGCCACAAAACGAAAAGTTATCATGGTCCCAGGCCTAGGTCTTACCATGCCACCTACGGTAATAGCTTCTTCCCTATAGGGGAAATTCGTTAAAAAACTGATCTTTGAATAAACAGCTGATTTTCATGAACATCTGCACAAATCTAAGTGTTAATTATTTACGGTAACAGTCCCGTCACATATGGAAATGGAACAGAACCAGTTAAAAAAAAAATACCCCTAAGATACATTTTAATACAAATATGGTAGTTAAATATTTACTGAGCGTTGTCTACATGTAAATATTTCTCCAGGTGACCCACTTATCAAATCCGAGGTAAGTGTTTTATCGGTATTTAATGGTATCTTTATACAGATACACTATATTCCAAAAAAATAAATCAATTGGGCAGTTCTAAAAATGAGCAACATTCAGTATAAATCCCAACAGTATTATTTATTGCTTAAGTTTAATGTAATATAAGTTACTACGTTAAAAATATTATACCAACACTCACCCTTCGGTCTCCCTGACGGGCTGCATCCTGCCCCCTCACAAAATGCTTCATTTTAAATATTTGATTTGTCCAAGATTTAAAGGATAAAAACTATTGATTTTCTAAGAATGGTTATCATATAGGCAATAGAAACCCACTAAACCAAACTTAGACTTATTTCCGCAAGTAGGAGAGGAGACAGTTTCGGGCGTGATTTACAATGCTGTCAACCAAGACCAGCCAATAGTAGATATTGCCAACCTGCACACAGCTGGATGCATATAACACTCGAGTAATATTTTTCTTTGACAAAATGGCAACAGTGACAGTGTGGAGCCTTATTATTGACTGAAGCCCAAATGTCAACTTACCTGCTGCCAATAATAGGCTCCATTTGTCTCTTCGTAGAGAAAGTCTGAAGTAAGTCAGTCAGACCAAGGGGTTTTTTTAGCGAATTTCCCCTATAGGGAAGAAGCTATTACCGTAGGTCTCATGGTAAGCCTTAAGCCCGAGACCATGATAACTTTTCATTTTGAGGTCCCCAGATGCCAAAAACACCTTTCGTTCAAATTTTTATATATGTATTTATATATATATATATTTATATATATATATATATATATATATATATATATATATGTGTCCGTAAGCACGATAACTCTCCTAAAGAAGGTCCGATCTTAATGAAATTTGGTACAAATGTGTGAAGTACCATTTATTTGAACAAGTTTGAAAACCAGATGAATCACACCATCCAAAGGGGGGTTTTTGGGAGGTTTTGTACCCCAAAAATGTGTTTTTTTGGGGTTTTCACATGTAATTTTTATTTAAATCAAATTTAAATTTTTATCATTGAATTCAGCTTAAAAAAACAAACAATTTGGTGTTTTGATCATTGTTCTACGTCAATTGGTTACCGAGATATTGAAATTGCTAAACACAGTACGTTGTCTAATGTTATTCTTATGGAGAAAAAGAAAAATTGTATATCTCGCTTATTTATGAACATTAACTGACGAAATTTGGTCTATGGCTTCATCTGGTTGTGGTTTATTGTTGTTTGCACAAAAAAACATTTTTTTGCTTATGGTTCCTGTAGCAGCAAACCTAGGTACTTGGTCCCCATGTTATTCTTATGGAAAATACTTAAAATGTTATATATCGCTTATTTATGAATGTATATGGATGAAACTTGGTATGTGACTTCACTAAGATGAGTTCTATTGATATTTGCATAAAAACCCATTATTTTGTGTGCCTTGTTGCAGCAAACCTGCGTACTCATCACCAATGTTATTCTTATGGAGATTAATTAATATTTTAAATATCGCTTGTTTGTGAATATATTTATTATGAATCCTGTTAAGTCTTTTAATGTGTTATGTTATATATTCATTGGAAATTCGCTGAGTATGCAGGTTTGCTGCGACGGGGGTATTTACTACCTACTTAAATTAAATAAATGTTTCAACAAATACTATAAAAGTTCAGCCAAGTTTGGAACAACTTTTTTGACTTATCTGAAGTAGTCTTTTGCAACTGTTTTAATTACTAGTAATTTTTTTGGGTGTTTAATGTAAATTAGATACCACTCTTTCCTTTTACAAATGAACCTTTTACACATTTTAGCGAATTTCCCCTATAGGGAAGAAGCTATTACCGTAGGTCTCATGGTAAGACTTAAGCCCGAGACCATGATAACTTTTCATTTTGAGGTCCCCAGATGCCAAAAACACCATTCGTTCAAATTTTTATATATGTATATATATATGTATATATATATATATATTTATATATATATTTATATATATATATATATGTGTCCGTAAGCACGATAACTCTCGTAAAAAAGGTCCGATCTTAATGAAATTTGGTACAAATGTGTAAAGTACCATTTATTTGAACGAGTTCGAAAACCAGATGAATCGCACCACCCGAAGGGGGGTTTTTGGGGGGTTTTGTACCCCAAAAATGTGTTTTTGGGGTTTTAACATGTAATTTTAATTTAAATCAAGTTTTAATTTATACCATTGGATTCAGCTTAAAAAAACAAACAATTTGGTATTTTCATCATTGCTCTACGTCAATTGGTTACCGAGATATTGAAAGTGCTAAACACAGTACGTTGTCTAATGTTATTCTTATGGAGAAAATGAAAAATTGTATATCTCGCTTATTTATGAACATAAACTGGCGAAATTTGGTATATGGCTTGATCTGGTTGTGGTTTATTGTTGTTTGCACAAAAAAACAATTTTTCGCCTATGGTTCCTGTAGCAGCAAACCTAGGTACTTGGTCCCCATGTTATTCTTATGGAAAATACTTAAAATGTTATATATCGCTTATTTATGAATGTATATGGATGAAACTTAGTATGTGACTTCACTAAGATGAGTTCTATTGATATTTGCATAAAAACCCATTATTTTGTGTGCCTTGTTGCAGCAAACCTGCATACTCATCTCCAATGTTATTCTTATGGAGAATAATTAATATTTTTAATATTGCTTGTTTGTGAATACATTTCTTATGAATCCTGTTAAGTGTTTTAATGTGTTATGTTATCTTATGTGTTATTCATTGGAAATTCGCTGAGTATGCAGGTTTGCTGCTACGGGGGTATTTAAGCAGTACCCTTTCCTCAATAAGTTTTAATTAAAGGTGCCAACATTCTTATATTTTTAGCAAATTTCCTCTATAGGGAAGAAGCTATTACCGTAGGTCTCATTGTAAGACCTAAGCCCGAGACCATGATAACTTTTCATTTTGAGGTCCCCAGATGCCAAAAACATGATTCGTTTATATATTTATATTAATATATCGAGACGTGAGAACCAGAGGGTTCTATCTACATTTTTGTAAATTTTTCAGTAGAGCTATTTAAAGTTTGCTTCCTCTCACAGCCCTAATTTATGTTGTTATAAATGAAAAAAAGAGTTATAAAGAATCAACAGTTTATAGACATGTAGATGAAAAGTAATTTATTTAATATTATTAAGAGTACAATTTTTTACTAAATTTTTAACATAGTAGGAACCGCAGATAGAACCTTTTGTCTCTGAGTAAAACTTGATGATTAAAATCCATAAAGTTCTTACAACAGAATTGTACTTAAGTATTCTACGTCAACTGTAGGCATCCATTTCAACATATATTTGATGTCTTTGACCTTGTCTGTCGGTAAAGGTCTCTTCTCCCTTACATTTTTTGCATCCCAGCGGATCGTTGGAAGAGGCGATTCAGTTTCAGTTGCCCTTGTTGACTTTTTTCCATTTAACAGAAGATGTATGCTGTTCCAAGGTTCATAAGGATCGTGGCTGGTTTTAAACTGAACTGTAAGCAAGTCTGAACGACGAAACTGAAGCTGGGATATTTGTGTGTAGGGACAACCGTTGTATGCGTAGTTCTTACTTTGAGTTTGATAGTCAAAAAAATCTGTTGATGACATTTGAACCACAGAATAAGGTGATTTTTTGTTTGAGGTTAGAATCACTCTTAAAAGCGAAACAGGTGACCAAACCTCAGACAATTTTAAGGACTTCTCAATGTTGGAATGAATATTATCTACCTCCTGTATGCATGAATGTCCTGGAGTAGAATATTTCATTGTTATTTCATCAATGTGCTTGTTCTTTGCCAAAAATGAGGCAATCGCATACGAAATTAGAGAGTTTCTATTTTGAGGCACACAGCTGTCACTCCACAAAATATACTTCTTAACATCAGGAAATACTGAACTTATTTTAGTTAGTAATTTTATTACTGCGCTAGCAATATCATTCCCAGAACGACCACAGAGACCTTCATGCCACATTGCGCAGTAACCTTTTTTATCTTCCGAGCAATGAGCAGTTAGGTTATAGACATTTAGCTTTCGTTTGTAAAAAAAACAGCTAACATTAGCTCTAGGGAGTGCAATAACATTTTGCAAGTCAAAGCATACAACAACTTCATTACTTTCACGATCTTTCTTCCTTTCGTTTCGCATGAAGGTTTTGTTCAACAAGTGAGATTCATATTTAGCAACAAGCTCTTCACTTAAACGGTTTTCTTTATTTGACATAATGTACTCCTCACATAAATCACATCTATCAGACTTTGGTAATAGAAAATCTAAGTTGTACTCACTATTAAAAATTGTCCTGTACATAGAAATTGAAAGGGGTTTAGCATTAGATTCTTTGCAATGGTCAAGGTAAAGATCATACATTCTGCTGATGTTCAAATCAGGGCTGAGATATTCTTTTGCAGTCTTTGCTCTGCAATAATGCGATTCGACTTTTGCAAAAGACTCTATGTGCTTTCTAACAACATCTTTATCAGCTTTTGGTATTCTATCTTTTGTTTTTTTTCCCCTGTCATCAGATTTTGGTACTTCAGTTCGTTTATCCTTATTGTTATGTACATTGTAAAGGGTCTTCTGGCTTACTAAAATAGTTTGGAGGAAAAACTGTTTGCACACTCTGATCTTTTTGTTATTCAAATGGAAAAAATATGAAAACGAATTCTTTTTTTGTGGATTATTTTTATTCTTTGTCCTTATTGACATTTTGCACTCCGTATTTTTTAGAATAAAATGATTTTTTTCATTTTGACCTATTGCATAGTAGCTCAGCATAATGGATTCCCTGTCATCTTTACTTATTTCATCACAACATTTGAACTTACATCTACAATCCGAATGTTTAAGTTTCTTAGCTGGAATATTTTTACCAGATGTGCTGGTGTATGACTTTCCCTGTTGACGGTTTTCCTTCCTTATGTTTTTTTTCCACTTCTTCGGATTTCGTTGCCTTTTTCTTGGTCTTTTCTTTTCTTTCATAGGAGTTACTTCTTCAGGTTTTTCAGATTCCGTGTCACTGTACGGAACCAAAGACAAATTCAGTTCTTTGCTTGAGTCCGCATCCGCAGTGGGGGTGTTACTTATAGTAATGCTGTTTCCACTGTCTAGCATTAACACCGGTAATGGCGTTCCGTTTTCAACTTCTAGGATGTCATTTTCGGCCTCAGAAACATCATCGGGCTCATCGGGGTCATCAATCTCAAACAACCTATAAAAAAAATGTTTGGTTATAATAAACACAAACTTAATTTATACTTTCATGTTTGAATACAAAATATTCATAAACTGTTGACTAAATGTTAATTTATTGTACATTCAAATGAACACACGATTTAACAACATATTCCTCAAACATTAAAATATTTTGTTAAGTTGGCCTACCTCCAGAGGGCTTCACCCTTGCCTATTTCGGCCTTCATCTTTGCTTAACTTGGCCGTCGGCCTTGCCTTCCTTGGGCTTCGCCGTCCAAATTTATTTATGTTTTAGTCCTGGTAGACCACAGAGCTAAGCCAATAAATTATAGTTTATATGCACATTGGAGTTATATGATCACAATTTAAGCTAGGCTACAGCGTAAACATTGTAGGTAGGATAAACAATAAATACTGTATGCAAAAAACCTAGGCCTAATCCATGCTTAGTATGGAATATACAAATTGATAATTTAATAAAAGTAATGTTTATATTAAACTATCCAATGCCAAACAAACGTACATGGCCTTAACAAAACTGTTTAATTATACCAATATTCTTACCTTTTACAAAGTTTTCGCCGTTTTGGAGAAGGAGTGAATTCATCTTCACTGTCGTCATCATCTGGTACCGGTATGTATTCTTCACCACTACTGTCATTATTTTCTGATGATATACTACCATCAGAAATGTCGTCAATCAACTTATTTATGGTATAATCATCCATTTAGATTGCTCGTAAGATACACAATGCAACAACATTAAATATATTACGAAAACATAACCTCAGTATTGACAACAACAATACTTTCTCAGCTGATGCTGCAGATAGAACTGTCTGGTTCTCAGGTTGACCAACTTTTGCAGATAGAACTATATTTCCCTGCTCATAACTCATAAACTATTTAGAGTTTCGTTATGCAAATATTAAATATTTATAGAAATAAGCTTTAGGTGTTTAATACTGCAAAAAAGTGAAAAATGACAAAAATTGCAGATGGAACCCTCTGGTTCTCACGTCTCGATATGTGTCCGTAAGCACGATAACTCTCGCAAAAAATGTCTGATCTTAATGAAATTTGGTAAAAATGTGTAAAGTACTATTTATTTGAACAAGTTCGAAAACCACATGAATCGTACGATCTGAAGGGGGGTTTTTGGGGGTTTTGTACCCCAAAACTGGGTTTTTGGGGTTTTCACATGTAATTTTTATCTAAATCAAATTTTAATTTTTACCATTGAATTCAGTATAAAAAATAAACAATTTGGTATTTTGATCATTGTTGTAGGTCAATTGGTTACTGAGATATTGAAAGTGATAAAAACATTACGTTGTCTAATGTTATTCTTATGGAGAAAAAGAAAAATTCTATATCTCGCTTATTGATGATCATAAACTGACGAAATTTGGTATATGGCTCCATCTGGTTGTGGTTTATTGTTGTTTCCAAAAAAAATGTTTCGCCTACGGTTCCTGAAGCAGCAAACCTAGGTACTTGGTCCCCATGTTATTCTTATGGAAAATAATTAAAATGTTATATATCGCTTATGTTAAAATACTAATTATAGAGAATAATTAGTATTTTAAATATCGCTTGTTTGTGAATATACTTCTTATTAATCCTATTAAGTGTTTTAATGTGTTATGTTATATATTAATTGGAAATTCTCTGAGCATGCAGGTTTGATGCGACAGGGGTATTTCTCCTAAAAACAAATTAAGTGAGAAGCAAAATTTACTCTGATATTATAGTTTATTTTATCAGAACCAAATTAAATATTTGTAGGGAGTCACAAAACATTTCTCCATCGAGGTGGAACAACCAGTCTCCCTAGGGTCTCTTAAAATAACTGAGTTACAATTCCCCCAGGGCAGCCCCACGCATTAGCTCCAGGTCATAGCAACTCCCTATCTTGCTTTCCCGGTAGTGTAGAGAAAGCATTTCTCCTGAAAAGTAGGACCCGAACCTTCCCCTATGCACTCTTCAACTCTCTCATGCAATGCCTCTGATACAACTGCCTCCATGTCCAGGCAGGCCCCAGCGGGTCACCTGTCGCAGCAACCCCCCGCCGTGTTACCCGGGGGTGGAGTGCAGAGATGCCCCCGATGGCCCTCGCTGCGGACGATGCCCCCAAGGCTACGTCGGTGACGGCAAGCGCTGCAAACCCGGCCGCACCTGCAACGAACGACCCTGCGCCCCTGGTAAATGCTGTAGGCTACTTGCTTCAGAAGCTGTCATGTTTGTTATTTGCGAATGCTTGACAGTGTCAACAAAATAGGTAACAATGTTTCAAATGTTTTTTTTAATAAATTTAAACTTATTATTCGAGGCTAAACGGACCTAACTAAAACTTGTTACTATCTAAAAATTAAAACTGCCCAAATCTAATTAACATATTTAACATTTTACACAGTTCAAAATTACTTTTAAAACAACTAAATGACATTTTAGAATTAATTGTTCAGGAACGAATAGTATTTGTTTGACTGGACTATTCTAAAGGCTTGGAATTATTTATTTTAATGGTTCACCGATTATAAAACATTTATTATCAATGTATAGAGACTGCGTATGGAGTTATTGAGAAAAATTAAACAATAAATAAAACTATTAAACCATAATTTGTAAAACCCTTTTTCACTATTTTTGAAAGAAATATATATATATATATGCTTATGATATAGAAATTTAATTTCTTGGCTGACTTTTAGAATTGTGTGCCATTTGGAGCAGTTCAATTACAAAAGTATTAACATATAACAAACTTATTATTTTTTACCGAATGTAGCGGACACACTTCCTACTTTGTGTTCTCTGTACAAAGAAGAATGCGGAATACCAAATGGCATTGAAATGTAGTGGGTGGAACACATGTTAAACTAATATGAACTGGCGATTTTATACGGCTTTGGATTTTAACAGTTTTAATATCTGGGACTTTACTCGTATTTGATAGTGAACTAATCCTAAAGAAAGTTGTAGACAAGACAAGACCTCGGATGAAATATAAATGGATAACACCTTTCCGTGACGTCATTAATGCCACTGGGTGACAAAAGAGTCTATATCCGCGAGACCCCGATGTCAGGTGACCAAACAGCTCTACATTCAAACTGACATTTATACCACAAAAAACTGAGATAATTAATATATCTTTCAATCGGATTTTACAGCATTAAATGGTGAATCGAACAACATACATTACAATTGTAAAAAGTAATGGAACTAATTTTAATAATCAAATAAACAGAGAATGTTTTAGTCTGAATATAGAAAGAGGTAAAAAAAGTAGTAAGGGAGGAACTATTTTATTTTTTGGTCAGGTAAAAACTGACAGTGGGAAAGTTGGAGATAAAATTCTAAAGATTATTTTTTATTTGAACAATTTTTTTGCTTGTTACAGGTTGTCGTAATAGAAGTCACGTTGCGGTCTCGGTTGCGGGGCGCAAACTCAAACTTCTTTCAAAGATAAAAAATGGCTTTTATCTTATATTAGTAATCAGATTTACATGATTAGATTCTTTAGAACGTAATATTTAAATACGTAGAACGTACATACGTAGAACTAATATTAGTCTTCAGTTCTAACCGATTTAAGTAGTAACAGTCACTCTCAGTGAGACATAATTAAAGTAATGACACGCTGCGTGAAGCCTAATTTCTTTTAAAGAAAACCCAATATTCTCAATTAGATTCAGCAATAATATTTATACCATTAGATTCTGTAATGTGTAATCTTTCTATGTATATAGTTTTTAAAATATTAGAGCGTTGTAGACGGTTACAGCGAGACCTAATTAAAGTTAATTTAACATGGCGCAGCGGCCAGCTCAGGCCTTTTTGCCACCCGGGGACCGGCACGGTTTTTGTCCATTGAGAGCGCTATCCATTTATATTTCATTCAAGGACAAGACAAGTCAACAAGTTCTTTATTGACATGAACATCAAGTACAGTCATGGTGTCAATAGTTTTTCTTGATCAGTGAGGTGGACTTCCTCTCTCCAAGCATTCTTCAATGGAGTAGAATTCCCTCTCCAGCAGCCAGTCGAAAAGAGCTTCTTTAAAGTTTCTGTTTAATTTCTGTTATTTAAGTTCAGGAGGAAGTGTGTTGAAGAGTTCTGCCCCGATGTAAGATGATTTTTTTCAGTCAAATAAGATGTACAGGAAGTCTGTAGTTAATTCTGTTCCTGTTTGATATCATAATTGATTCAGTAGATAAGAGAATGTATTTAAATTGTGAATGTAATATGTTTTATATTTATAAGCTTAATATAACTACAAGATAGAACTTCTCAGCATGAAAAGCTTGAGGTACATTTTTGTTTAATTTATTTATCGTGTCATGTTCTGTGCAGGAGTGCGATGCTACGACACAGTGGAGGGTTTCCAGTGTGGACCGTGTCCAGCCGGGATGGTGGGGGACGGTCAGCATTGCAAGCCCAGGGGCGGCTGCGACCTGAAACCTTGCTCTGAAGGTACTCCAGCATTTGGTACCTAAACGGTTAGGATTACAAGTGACATTAATTGATGAGCGAATGGACAAAGTGAGAGATTCTCTGCATTAGCAGAGACAATGATTAATTGTCCATCCATATATTTGTGTGTGTGTGAACCGACACAAACAACTTTCAGACTGATCTATACCAGCTTGGTGGTTGACATTTGTTTCAGCAAATGAAGATGTTACAGCATGTGGGTAGTCTTTTGCCTATCCAAGCTTCCCTTTCTCCTTAGTCTCTTCATGTTTGTATCCCCAGCTGATGAACATGTACCTCTTGCATCCCCCTTGTATGGTCCATGGATTCTTTGTTAGCTTAGCTAGGACAGGCAGACCACGTGTTTCAGCAGTCATTGCAAGAGTCCCTGAAGTTGGCTCTTTGAAAGGTTAATTGACTACTCTATCCCGTCCCACCTCTCCATCCCTGCTAGTTCCTTTCCTTCTGGTGACCTGCATGAAATTCCCATGTGAAGATGTGCCTAGCGGCTCTGTCGGGGTTTCATAATCCACCAAGCTAAACTAATCTATTGCGATTTCACGCCATTGGTATCCACAGTTCCAATCTAATCTGATAGAAACTTTTTAATCCCTAAGGGGGGTTTTACTATCCTGGTTAGCTCACAGCTAGAGATATTCTGGATTCACAAGTCGGTCTTAAAAATAGTCACGTGGAGGTTCAATCCAATCTAAAAAAAGATCCTTTCACAAGCGGTCACTTGTGCAATAATCCCATGTGGAAGACGTGCCTAGCGGCTCGGTCGAGGTATCCTGTTCAGCAGCAACAAGCGGTCACTTGTGCAATAATCCCATGTGGAAGACGTGTCTAGTGGCTCGGCCGAGGTATCCTATTCAGCAGCAACAAGCGGTCACTTGTGCAATAATCCCATGTGGAAGACGTGCCTAGCGGCTCGGTCGAGGTATCCTATTCAGCAGCAACAAGCGGTCACTTGTGCAATAATCCCATGTGGAAGACGTGCCTAGCGGCTCGGTCGAGGTATCCTATTCAGCAGCAACAAGCGGTCACTTGTGCAATAATCCCATGTGGAAGACGTGTCTAGTGGCTCGGCCGAGGTATCCTATTCAGCAGCATAAGCAGTTACCACTGACTATTGATGTTGAGGTACCTTTCTTTGCACAGGCGTTTGGTCCACAGTGTTCTTGACTTGACTAATGTGCCCGTTCTAGGAGTGCAGTGCCAGAACATCCCGGACCCTCCGTACTACAGATGTGGAGCCTGCCCCGCCGGCCTCACTGGCAACGGCACAAACTGCCACGACCTGGACGAGGTGAATAGTCTACTAAAGTTTATTTCTAGTTGAAGTAGTGAACTTCAAACTTTTTTAACATACCAATTTACCACTTTCAATTTTGTTAATTGTATTTGTAATTAGATCTAAAACTCAATTTTGTTTTAATCTAAACCGGCTATTACTAAATAAAAAAATTGTCTCATATCGTTCCTTGACTTGATTAAAGAAAGTTTTCCAAATATATTTAAAATTGCCGGGACTATTGAAATAGTTCTAAGATTATCATATGATTTCTGACCAGACTTATGTATTGGGACGACTTTCACCTGTCACCTGTAAATAGTTCAGAAATTTCCTTCATTCACTATTTGTTCAATATGATACATTTTACATTTACATTTGTTATACTTTGAATTCATTCAGATGAACTATTTTAACTACTGTAAAATATCTCGGTTGACTCTCCGATTGACTAATTTCAGACCTCATGATTCATCAAAATTTTTGATTGAACGAGCCTGAACTTATACTTGAGTGAGGGCATGATAAAATACCCCTGTCCCAGCAAACCTGCAAACTCAGTGAATTTCCTGAAAATATATACATCACCAACACATTAACCAAATTACCAAGGCTCATCTAAAATTTGAAGGAATGGGTTTTTTGGCAACTGGGGGCCTTAAAAAGAAAATTTACCAAGGTCTCAGGCTTAAATTTTAGCATGCCATCTACGGTAATAGCTTCTTCGCTATATAGGGGAAATTCGCTAAAACGAGAATAGCTCATATGGATATTTGATTGATAAAATATTCAACTCTTCCTCACTCGTATGTACCACCCGCTATCTACAGCACTGTTTCGTAATCAGTGTGACCTCGCCGAGCCCTGTTTCCCCGGGGCTCGCTGCACCAACCTGCGCCCCGGCTACCGCTGTGGGCCGTGTCCCGCGGGATACACCGGGTCTCCCGGAGTGGAGGGGGCGGGGCTGGATGCCGCGTATCGCAACAAGCAGCGGTGCTACGACATTGACGAGTGCAGCGACGGACGGAACGGCGGGTGCGCTCATAACAGCGTCTGCGTCAACACTGAGGTCAGTGAAACACCACACGCCACTATGAAATACTAGGCTATAGCCATCAATATAAGGCATGGAAAAATATAACTTGGAATTTTTTTTAAAAGACTACATACATTGGCACAAAGATTTGTTTAACTACTTGCCCTTAGATATAAAAACAATAAATCACTAATAAATTCAAAGGAAAGTTAAAAAAAAATTAAATTAACCTAAGTTATTCTTTGAATGAATATAATAATAAGTTTATAATAGAGTGTATTAAAGTAGGTAGCTTAATATATTTGTATGTATTTATTGTGTTTACCTTTTGAGTAATTAACTTGACACCATTGATGTATCATGTAAAACCTCTTTTTGCCTTACTTTGCCCGTCAACATGAACTATAGATCTGTGTGTGGAGCGTACCCAGCAAAGCAAGGGGTGAGCCGTTACAGTACGAGTTCTACAGTACTGATAAAATTTACATGTTAGGACCGGGATTCAAAGCCGTAACAGGGTCATTGCCATGGTTCCACTTGGTCGCCTTGACCACTACCCTAACGACTCACTATTGGCATTCAGTGACATTTGCCACTTATTTATTTTTGTCATCAATGTTATGGTTTATTTTTTCATTTATTTAAATAAATGTAGAAGAATATGAAATTAAGTTACAGTATATTATTTGCCAGTACTTACTGGTTCCAGGGTTCCTTCCGTTGCGGAGGTTGTGTTGCCGGATTCATTGGCAACCAGACGGTCGGCTGCCACAACCGACCAGGCCTGTGTCCCGATGGCACCCAGTGTGACATCAACGCCCAGTGTTACCGCACAACCGTCAACACCTACGGGTGTCGGGTATGTTGGGTTGTAAATTAAAGTAATCTTAAAGTCGAAAGCTAACCATTACGTCAGACTGTTTTTGTTTTATTAGTCCGGAGAACATTTTTACGAATTCATTATTTATAATTTAGACAAATATGTAAGTTTTTGATCAATACAAGTAATTTGACTGTCTATTCTCTGCACTATGTTGTTAAGTCAACAAGCACAGAGTAGAAATAGAGGAGAGAGTGAAACCACGCCAACAATATTGTAAGCAATAAATTGCTTGGTACATGCGAATGGATAAAACTGTTTTAATGGTATTATAATAATTTTTTTTTAATTTTGTCACAGAGTGAAAGCAGATTAGGCAACAAATGCAAAAGCTTTTACTGAAAAAAATAACAACCTTTTAAAATGCAGTCAGTAACAAAGTTTGTCATAATTCAAGTGGTTGAGTGGCCAGAGGTTACTACAATTGATGTAAAGGTGATTACAATGCTGTTGCTATCTCCACCTCCCTTGGGGGAAGTATTCCTGCTTTTGGTTTTATTCGGAATGTCATGTATGGTTTCCCTGCATTGTTACACCTCTGCTGGACCTTTTTAGACCACTTTGGAACATTATCTCTGTCCTTAACCCTCCAAGTGTCTTTAATAATGGTCTTAATGTTTGCCTATTTTAGGTGATTTTGCAGTGTTTTATTCAAATAAATTTAAAAAACTCAAAAACACTCCAAACTGCATTATTGTATAGTTTTTATTGTTCATAAAATCGTGGCCTTCAATATTATGTGTATAACATCTCAAAAAACGTGCGCGTTGGTTTAGCCTTTAGTAGAGCGTGTGAGTAAATAAATCGGTATAAAATGTTTGTTTTTTGAGGTAGTAGTTGTATAAAATGTGTATATTTATGTACGTACTGTTTATTGTATCAGTGGAATACATCAATATTACACATTTCATTGCGAAATAAGTGTTACAATGTGGTGTTTTATTTGTTAGAATCATGATTCAATTGAATTTAGCGAGTACTAACAACTGCCTCC
This sequence comes from Allygus modestus, assembly GCA_963675035.1. Taxonomy (NCBI): domain Eukaryota; kingdom Metazoa; phylum Arthropoda; class Insecta; order Hemiptera; family Cicadellidae; genus Allygus; species Allygus modestus. The sequence goes on from OY776112.1 coordinate 355,712,171, forward strand.
CGTTGCTGCAGGACGTTATCGTTTAGTGAGAAAAAAATCTCAAGTGCGCCCCCCCTCAACAAATTCCTAGATCCACCCCTGATCACTGCAACGGTTGGACGTAAGACAACAATTAAAACGCCAAAATGTTTGTTTTGTAGAGCTAAACTGATTGGTAGGAAGAAATGTGGCGTTTTTAGTGAAATTATCTGAGGAAAATCTAAAAACCGTATTCCCAAAAGATTAACATGGGAAATTTTAAAGACGCATTTTTTGACTTTCTCCACAACCACTAAACCTAGCTTAATGATTCAAAATACTAAATTGTTTGTTTTTTTAAGCTCTATAAAATGGCTATAACCAAAATATAGTGTTGTTAAAATTTTAAGCTAAAAAGTTCAAAAAACTAATTTTTGGACAATTTTAAACCCCCATAAAACCCCCTTCCCATAGACCAATCGATCTGGTTTTCGAACTTAACGTCATAAATGTTACTCTCCACATTTGTGCCAAATTTCATCAAAATTGGGCGCTTCTTTCAAAAGTTATCGCGGTAACGGACACACACACACACACACACACACACACACACACACATATATATTAAGAAATTAATAAAGAAATAATAAAGAAAATTAAGAAATACACATTTAAGAAATTAACACCATTTTGTTGCAATATTTCGAGGTATTCTCTTTATCAAGCACAAAAAATGAATGACAAACAAAAACAACAGATCATATGTTATTTACACATTTGGTTAAGATCAGATGATGTGGAATAAAACTATTTTGATACTGTAGAAAGAATAAGGAACCAAAAATTATCAAATTAACGAATGTTGAGTCCATGTGGTTGTTTCGTTCTTAAAACTAACTGGTGAGCCAATTCGACTGTTCTCAAATTCATGTCATTTAATTCTTTGTTTTCAACACTTTGGATTTTGTGTATAGCTTTAAGATGGAAACAATCTTCAAACTCAGCATTATGTTGAACAGCGTGTAAGGCCACCGGCTTGTGTTTGTCTTTATGGTTGACAGAAAACCGATGTCCTGTCATCCGAACACGTAAGGAGTTGGATGTTTGTCCAATGTACTCCTTAGGACAAAGTTTACACGTTAGCTGGTAAATCGCATGGTTGGATGAACAATCCATGTGTCCAGCTATCGGGTAAACTTTGTCCGTTACTGTGCTTCAAAAGCGGTCTGCCTTACACATAATTTTGCATATACCACAACGCGGTTTATTACATGGTTCACATCCATGGGCCAAATTGAGATTTCTATTTTCAAGCTTGGGCCTTACAAGCATGTTCTTTAAATTTGGAGGTATTTTTAAAACCATTCTAGGTGGTCTAGAAAAAATGGTTTCGGTTAAGGAAGAGTTTTTTAAAAGTTCAACTCCTGTTTTCATTATTGAATTTATTCTGTGAAGGCCAGGGAAATAGGATGTTACAAACTTGGGATCGTCTTTAAAATTGGTGGAACTAAGCGTGTTTTTGCGCTTCTTAAACTGTTTTTTTATTATTTTCTGAGGATAACCTCGTTGGATAAAAGCATTATTTAGTTTAGATAAGTAAGAATTGTAATCTTTAGAATCGGTACATAATGATTTGGCTTTAACTGACAGGCTTTTGGGGATAGACTTTTTGACATGTGCTGGGTGGCAACTGCTGTAATGAAGATATTGCATTTTATTAGTGTCTTTGACGTGAATTTTGGTTTTAAGAAAGCTTTTATCCAGAAAAATATCTAAATCCAAATATGTTATAGATCCTTGGGAAGATTTCCACGTGAAATTCAAACATGAAAAATTGTTTAGATCAGCCATAAAGTTTTGAAGACTTTCAAAACCATACTGCCAAACCATAAAGATATCATCGATAAACCGAAACCAGGCTGTAGGTTTCAAATTTTGACTTGAAAGAAAATTTTGTTCCACTAGACCCATGAAAAGATTTGCGTACGATGGTGCCATTCGGGTACCCATCGCCGTCCCATTAATTTGCAAATAGTTGTTCCCCAAGAATTTAAAATTGTTCATTGTAAGAACCATATGTATAAGAGTAGACAGAAATTTGGAAGAAGGTTTAGTTTGAGGAGGTCTGGTGTCAAGGAAGTGTTTGGCAGCGTCTAGACCACCTTGATGGGGGATATTAGTATAGAGTGATTCAACATCTATCGTTACAAGTAAAAAACGAACCTTGAGTAAACACCCCAGCGGATGTGTTTTGTACAGCGAGACATTACAAGGTTCGTAGAGCTTTCAGACCAGGTGTGCTTATTTACATAAGAGCAATGTTCGCAGCAAAGATGTCTTACGAGGTCGTCCAGCTGATTCATAAATCCACAACATACCATAAAGTGTAACCAACCTTAAGGGTATAATAATGGTACAGCTATTTTTAAATTGTCACTGGACATGTAGAAAGAACATTTAAACCCTTAATCGATTAATATAATAATACAAATAAATCAAAACAATATATTAGTTTATATAAAATAACAGCTGGTCATAGAATGTAAGCAGTTAAACAATGTTAATTCTAATTACACTAAAGAGGAAAATATGGTACTCGTACGATAAATATCGTGTTTCCAGCAAAACTTCAGATTGGATTGGTGATCACATGACGTTCCAGCTGTTTTTACGAGGTCTCTTCCGGTAAAGTAGAAAACCTTAAATAGATCGACTCAGCACACCTTGTCTGAAAGCTCTACGAACCTTGGACACATAACACCTAGAGGGTTAAACTCTAACTGATATAATCTGTGGAATCGAATCCTAAGGAATATAATTTAGTAATACTATTAACTTCTAATTCAGCTCTTTTTATTTAATTTCTCGCATTTAAATTTTGTGTGATAAAGGTTCCACATTACGAAAAGTAAACCGACTGAATTATCAGGAAGATCAAACAAACTGTGGATAACAAGATTTTGAATTTAGAACGGTAGGCTTAATTGAAAATTGTACAATATAGTCATATTATCTTTTGGCTCACCCGATCCCTTGGCCCGCTGGAAGCACTAGATGGAAGGCGTGGCCACACACCGAGGAAGCTCCGGCAAAGAGAGCAAGCCAGCTTACCTTCCCTCTTCATTTATTCTCTGTCCCTTCCCTCCTGCGCATATGTCACCGTGTGTTGCTGCATGTTCCTGTGCTGGGGTTGCTTACCTTATTTTTGCCGGCGTACTTGCGGGCATCGCAAATCGAACAGTGATAGACTAACAGCTGGTGGACTGTCCTGCCCATGGTTGGGCGCTAGCAAATTCGATGCAGAAATTAGCACTGCCGACAAAAGGTGTTTTCAAAATATTAATTACCTTAATATTAATTCTGGATTTTGTTTCCAACGTTTTTGTAACTCGATGCCACTTGCAACATTGTTGGAGGGAACACTTCAAGTGAAGCCAGGAGATTACTGTTGTTTCCCTAATACAATGGCTGCCAAGAATGAGTCACCCTAGTCCCTGCGCATCCACAAGGTGCAGTCTACATCCAAACACATTAGTCATCAAAGGCACTTATGGACAATAAGACCAAAACACATGACCAACTGGGGAGTATATCTCTTTAAAACACAGTAAGGTGAATTAATCGTAAAAAAACAGAGGCGAGCTTATATTATCCTAAATGTGTTATAAATATATGTTTAAATTTTGTGACCTACTTCATCGTTATCCGTGGCTTGGTCTTGCCACAGAGAAACGAGTTCGTTTGTCTGAGGTCTTGGTTTGAGTGCAATATTCATAAACTTTTAAATTGCTCAGAATAATCATTCTTATCACATTGAATGTTTGGATGCGGGAAACCTTTTAAAATATTTAATATTCACACCTTAATACATTATGAAAATATATAAATAAATGTAATATATTTCACATAAGTCTTGTGAGTTTCTAGTTAATGAACAAAATCAAGATATATGCAGTTCACTATTTTTCAGGCTATATATATTATCTCAACCAAAAGCACCATTGCACCAAAAGCATAGAGTATATTATCTCGATTTTTCTTTACAGAGAGAATTGTAAGTTACAATTCGCTTGGCCAAATAATTGTATGTATTTAAATATCATTTACAAACTACAATAAGAAAGGGAGCATGGGGTTCAGCCTCAAAGTGTGATTTGGTTGTAACCTATACTATAATGTCAAATTTCTGCTTTGAAAGTCTAAGAGTTTTTACACTATTATGGAATAGACATGTCTACACACAATATTTATTTTTATAATAGTAGAGATTATTGTGTTCTGTTATTATTTAATTTTCTATTATGACATTTTAATTTATGATTTACCCGTGAATGTGCAGTGTAAAACTGGCTGGGCCGGTGATGGTAGGATGTGTGGGCCGGACCGAGATTTGGACGGGTTCCCAGATTACGACTTGGGCTGCACACACAGCAAATGCAGGAAGGTTAGTGACAAATGTTGTAGTAGCTTTTGGTTGCAATAACAAAATGTTCATAATGAAACTTGAATTTCTGTTATTCTTTAAATAGTTTCTTGAGAAGGATAATATGTGCTGTTACAAGGATAAAATAAAACTTCGTCTCGCAACAAATCTGGCCCTACTTCGCTTATTGGGCCTGATGATGACCGGTGTGACTGGTTGAAATCAATCGCCTTGTATCATCTTTTATTGTCTATTTACCGTCTTGTATGTAAGTACAAAATAAGTGTAAATATATTTTGTAACGTTGTGAGAGGTAGTTTTATTTTATTCTTTGTGACAGTAAAGAAAGAATTCCACTAACATACCCTCTATAGCGATAAAAAATGCATGTTGTAAATGTAAAGCTATTAATTAGTTATCTATTATCAATAAATTATGACGTTTAAAACATCAAACAATGAATGGTAATGGTGAGTAATATAATAATTGTGACCTAAATTAAAGTTTTCAACTTACAGCTTGTGCAAATGTGTACGATCTGTAAAAACTGTATTTGTGAAAATTAGTGATTTGTTATTTTTCCTACGTATTATAAAAGTAAATATAATAAAAAGTAAAAAATATGTATTTATTTTTATGATGGATAATTTATTATGTAAATAACTAGGAGCAACTATGTTTTGCTTGTTTGCTTGTACTCTCTTAAGCGAACTAAAGGGCTTCTTCAAGTTAAGTTTACATAAATACTGACAGCCACCTTTAGAGATATCTATTTTTTACTTCATAATAAAACCACATATTTTACTTACACTACTCAGTATCAATTTGACAGTTCAGTTAATGTTTTAAACTTTTCTATAGATTAAAAAAAATCTGACCAGCCAAAAGTTACAATTTAAAAATCAGTTTTAACAACACAAAGAAAAAACATATTTTTGTATGTCTATTTTCGGTAGAACCTTTCTTGTAGGCCCTGCACACCTCAAGTATCTTGTTCCCCAAATTTTCTTTTCTCTCCCCTCCTCATTGATTTTTAGTGCATTGCAACCTGTTATGTGAGGGTAATTGTGAAATGAATCCTAGGACAACTGCGTGGACGTCCCCAACTCGGGGCAAGAGGACGCGGACGGGGACAAGATCGGGGACACCTGCGACCCTGACGCGGACAACGACGGGATACCCAACAGATCGGTGAGGAACACTCTTGTCACTGCAGCCAGATGAAACAAATATTCACTATTCTGAACAATACTTGAATCTTATGGATCAAAATATTTTTGTTTAAAGTGCTCATGAAATAATTAGGAGTTTAAGGATCATTCATAAGTTGTTTGAATGATTTGAATTTTAAGTTGTGCTCATGTAGATTCTAGAGTCTTATATTTCAAAATAAAGCAGGTTTAAGTACCTTTCCATCGTCAATCCTTTGGTTTACTAGCAGACAACTAGTTTCCCATTATCAAATCTGGCGGAGATAAATTAAAAATATAAACACATAGTCACAATTTAAACACACTAACACAACACAAACAAACGGTACGATTAAAACAAACATTTATTGGGTTTGGCCGGCCAAGGACAAGTCCAGACAGCGGGACACAAACACACTTAACACGCAATTTATCCTTGGCCGGCCAAACCAAATAAATGTTTGTTTTAATTGTACTGTCCATTCGTCTTGTGTTAGTGTGTTTAAATTGTGACTGTGTGTTTATATTTTTAATTTATCGATGCCAGATTTGATAATGAGTCCCGAAACTAGTTTTCTGCTGATAAACAAAAGGATTGAAGGCAGAAAGGTGTGTAAACCTGCTTTATTTTGAGTAAAACTTCAGTCCTAGAGGCAATATGAATAAAAGTTTTATATTTGTGACTTAAAATAATTATTCTAATACAAATTTGTTTAGTTCAAATTAATCTGATTATTTCCATTTAAAAGGCAGATGTTCGGTCAATCTACCACTCTATTGGACTCCACCCCACTGGCCTTAAACATTGTAATTTATTTCTTATGGACTTTATTAGGTACATATTTTTGCATGGTTTTATTTCATTTTAATTTTGGATAGTCTATTTAACCCCGACTGTAGGGGTTTAGCTCACTGTCATTAAAAGTTACTCTTTGCATCGTTGTGTGTATTATTAGTCAATTTTCATAGATAAACAAATTTGGATAGGTTTTTAACCCAGACCTTAGGGCTCTGCCCCATTGGCCTTAAAATTTACCATGTTATTCTTATGAAGATGTTTGTTGGAGCAAAAAGATTCTCTCGGTTTAGGTACCTATAATACTTAGATTTCTTATTGGTACATCAGTATTTCTATTAACATTTCTCTTCAAAGTCACTAAAAGTTTTTGAGCCTAGAGAATAATTTGTGGCATTCCCCACAAACAACATCGTAAGTCACTATTTAAAAATTTACCAATAATGTGTTTGCCACAATTATAACCTATATTTATTAGGTTTTGTTATTTAAGAAATTATTGCTGAAATTTTCTATCACTAAGTGGGGACCTCAAAACAAAAAGTTATCATGGTTCTGGGCCGAGGTTTTATCATGCCGACTACAGTAATAGCATCCTCCCTCTAGGAGAAATTCGCTAAAATTAAGAATTATTTAGATTGATGAAAATGAGTAATAAGATACACATGAAATGGAGTGGGAGTTATTTATGAAATATATAACTAATAATGTATTGAAAAAACTCTACAACTATTTTCCCAAAAATTTGATATTTTTCAAAAAGTTCACAGTGTTTCTCCATTATTGACTGTGATGTAACAATATGTTGCCACAGGACAACTGCCTGCTGGTTCACAACCCGGATCAGTCGGACACCGACTCCGGGACTCCGGACAAGCAGGGAGACGCCTGCGACAACTGCCCCATGGTCGCCAACCCCAACCAGGAGAATGTGGACAAGGACCAGTTCGGCGACGCGTGCGACCCTGACATCGACAATGACGGTAACAGCTAGACTAGTGTTATATAAGAACAACCTCTCTACTATCAACTGGAGAATCATTATAAACTATAAGAAAAGCACAATATTTCAGTTAACTCTATAATCTAATATCAGATACTCTAATATGAGTAAGGTTTGCTTGCTTGCAACTCTGATCTTAAAAACGGCTCCAACAATTTCCTTAAAATATTAGAAACAACTAATTTATGGGATAAAAATAAGTTCTTCAGGTCTCATCCCCAGGAAATTGGCTGGGTAGCACAGTGGTTAGCGTGCTCGCTTCATAATCTGAAGTTCGCCAGGTTGATCCTGAGCAAAATCCTGAGAATATGTTGTGAAGATTCGATACTGATGGTTCCAGCTGCTATTGGTTATGGGCTATTAATAGATCCTGGTTAAAGAATCAGTCGGTCTTAGTCAGTAACAAGGCTATACAAGGCATCTCACTCATTCTACACTCATAATTAATTCAAATTTGCCTTAAAATACGTTCTAGTTGCGTCGGCGTCTTGCTCAGTGATTTAATGATTTAGAGAAAAATCAAATAATGTAAAAAACCGAAGGTGAACACTGAAAAAATTAACATTCATTGGGCTTGTGGAAACTAAAATCAAAACGAAAGAATCATAACAGCTGTTCATAAACAATCTTTCAAATGTCAAAGTAAAACAAGTGGTTTCATTAGAGCAGTGACTAAAACGGTGAGCACTTTTTCGCCTATGCTGAGATGAGGTTATCGTTTGTTACGTTATCGAACAATTTCATCAACCGATTGTTTGTTTGTTTTATCAAATGAATTTATAATCGTTGCTCACTGCCTGATCAATTGTAACTTTCTGGTTAATCGGCAGGCTTCGGTAGCCCAGTGGATACGACGTCAGATCCACGATCATGCGGTCCCATGTTCAAATCTCACTTTTTATGTTTACTTTTTGAAATCTGAAATTTTTTTAAAGTTGACTTTAATTTGTTTGGGGTTAAATCTTACTTTTGTTGTTTACTTTTTTAGGTCCAACATGTCTGTTTCATTTTACTTTTATTTATTTATACTAATCCCTTTATTTGTAATTATGTTGCACAACGAACAGCCACCATACAGCGCTCTGCGGAGTTAGGTTAGGTTAGGTGAGGTTACTATAATTTTGTCGTGAACTGCAACCTAGTTGTTTGTTATTTTGTTCACGCAAATCCATTTGTAGATCCAATTTGACATTGTATCCCCAACTTTTGATTTATCTTATATCTGCTTGACTTTGAATCGAATCACCATTTTTATGCTTTTTCACCACACACAAAACAACAATCGTAATCGAAAGTTCATAAACACAAACAAGCAACTGGTTGGTTAAATGTTTCGATATCGAAACGATAACCTCATCTCAGCGTAGGCGAAAAAGTGCTCACCGACTAAAACCAATGAATGAAGATAAATATAGAGGGGTCATATCCAACAAGAATCAAATGTATATTGAGCTATAATAACAACTGGAGTGACCTTAAACCTTAAAAGAGACAAATGAGCGAAGAAAATCTGCTTGTCAGTAGGGGGACGTGGGGAAATATTACTCCAAGTCATCTAAACCAACTGACTGACCTTCCCATGTACTTAAAAACTACTGAAAGAAAATCTCATCATTTAATTTAAAATCCAACCAAAGTCGTCAAGAAATTAAAAAGATGTATTTACAAATTATTTACAGTATGTGATTTCAGTCAAGTATAGAAAAAATAACAAAATCTTCCATTCATTTATTTTTAATTTTGCACGCTTTTGTAATAATGTTATACTTTTCCAATAAAACTGGTTTGATTTTAACCAATTAATCAATTGAAAGCTCTCTTACTTAAAAACTTCAAGATTTGTAATGGCGTGAAAACATTTTATAGTTAGATAAACGGACAGATCTCTCCGTCACAGAAACTCTTGTCCAAGGAGTGGAAAGGATTCTTTACCATCCATTTTCTAGATATCTTCAGTTTTTCCTTGTTTGGCTTCTTACGCAACCTCAGAGACGGTTCCTGGACACGAGTTAAGTCTGTGACAGGACCTCAACCTCAGATGAAAGGTGTTGCAAACGACATCAGAACACAATGGCACAACTCACACACTCCCAGATTCCACAACACAAGGGGCTTGATGGGTTAAAATTCTCATAGCCCTTCTAGTTTATTAGTCGTTTGCTGAGTCAATCAATTTTAAAAATTATTTAGATCGCTGCATCCTTATTGTGGTTTGTAAAACAAAAGTTTACTTAAATAAATTATTTTACCACTATGTGAATTTCTCTGACTAATTCTTTGAATAATTTTATAAGGAAGGACAAAATTATTCTTTTAGTGAAAATACCTCCCTTCCAACCACAGGTGAGCCAAGATTGTGTATTTATATTATATTCTATTGGTACAGTTTTGAACATTTATGGATGGACCGTATTGTTAAAATCTTAACAGCTGGATGGAATACATTGAAAGGTGTTTCTAATGTTTTAGTTGTTTACAAACAAACTAGTGGCTTACAGGGGCTATAGCCCCTAACATACGGTTTTTGTATAAGTGGATAATCACAGCTGATCATTAGTTCATTTTGCTTATTAATAAAAACACTGCAGTGATATCTCCATAAGAAAATCATTGGATCTTTTAAGTCCAGTGGGGCATAGTCCACGTAACTTTTGACATTTCTGATATTTTTCCAACCGTCCTTGGTCCTCAAGCATTGAAATGAATCGTCATAACCTAACTTAACTTCTTCCTAGCTCGAGATATTTTGTGGGGACCGATTCGCTTACGGAATTAAATATATAGATATATACTTATTTATAAGTCTTTAAATTATAAAAATGTCTGGTCTTTTCAGGCTTTTAGGTATAACAAACCTCTGCATTCATTTTTCATAACTAGTGTATTGTGAGAGTCAGTATTGCAACTAGTGAATATTCCATAAACTAACTCCAGCCATGTTGCAGGTATCCCCAATCACCTGGACAACTGCCCGCGTCGCGCCAACTCGGACCAGCGCGACCAGGACGGCGACGGACTGGGGGACCTGTGTGACAACTGTCCGAACATTCCCAACAGAGACCAGACGGACACTGACGACGATCATGTGGGTGACGAGTGTGACAACGACATAGACAGAGACAGGTGCGACAACACGATTGATATACATTGATACAGAAACAGGTGCGGCAACACGATTGGTATACATTGTAACAGAAACAGGTGCAGCAACACGATTGGTATACATTGTAACAGAAACAGGTGCGACAACACGATTGGTATACATTGTAACAGAAACAGGTGCGGCAACACGATGGGTATACATTATAACAGAAACAGGTGTGGCAACACGATTGGTATACATTATAACAGAAGCAGGTGTGGCAACACGATTGGTATACATTGTAACAGAAACAGATGCAACAAAATTATTCATATACATTCAAACAGAAAGTGGTGTGGCAAAATGAATCACACAATTTAAAAACAAAATTTTGTTCATCATACAAGAAACCTTTATCCTGCTTGTGAAGACTGATTTACTTAATTTCTATGGGGACAGGTGTGATAACATGAATTATACTAAACAAATAATATTGTTTGATGCTAAAACTAACCTTTTTTCTGCTTGTCAAACGTGTATACTTTATTTAGTTAGGGGCAGATGGGTCAACACGATAAAAGCAACATTAATGTTTCTCATTCAAACATACATTTTACCTCCTTATTACGACAGATTACTTAATTTATTTAATTTTGTTCGGACAGCTTGGTTTTTGTTTAATACAAAATTTAGCCACCAAGATTATTAACTACAACAAAGTCTGAATGACTAACTTATAAGGATAGACCTTAGAATACAAAAAAGGTCAATATTGAGTCCAACAAAAAGAATTTCTCACAATTTTGGTATGACCTTTTGGTTATCCAGTGACTCTCCCTTGGTTCCTTTTACCTTGGAACATCCTTGGGGCTGGTTTCATGAAATTTGAGTCTCCTGGCAGCACATAAATATTCAAAGTCATACAACACTAGAAGGGTAGTCACATTGTTTTAGATTTTAAAATTACGTTTTGATTCAACAGGGATGGAATCCAAGACAGCGGGGACAACTGTCCCTCCATACCAAACAGTGATCAGCTGGACACAGACGGGGACGGGCGGGGAGACGCATGTGATCCAGACAGAGATGGGGACGGGATACCCAACGAGCAAGACAATTGTCCTCTGGCGTACAACCCTAGCCAGGAGGATCTGGACGGTTGGTACCTCTGAGTATATAGTAATACTATATAGTAGTTAGAGATGGGGACAGGCTACCCAACGAATATGATGTAGGGTTTATAACTATGCAGACTGTGTCTGTAATTGACAATCAGGTAGAAAGTTTCAGAACAGAACACACCGATCAGTAAAACAGAATCTGCTTAGTGAACAATTTTTCATCTTGGAAATCAATCAATTTAATTTGGGCTAAGAATTACAATAACATTTTCCAAATTTCAGGAGACAACTGCGGGGACATATGTGACGGTGACTGGGACTTGGACAAGGTGCCTAATTATTTGGACAATTGCCCAAACAACTCCAAGATTTTCTCTACTGACTTTAGGTATGGTTTTTATCAGTAAATTTTCAAAAGTTAAGAAGAATATTATCATTGAAAACTAGTGATTGAATTTATTAGCGTTAGGATTTTTATGGAGGTACTTAACTTTATAAACAAAAGATGATCAGTTATGTGCTACGGAAGAGATCTATTAAATTAATATACAGAGCGTTTCCAAACCCTGGAAACTTCAGGGAGTTCATCCTGAGGTAAAAAAACTACACTTGTCATGTATACATCTATATATCTAACTCCGTAAGCCCAAATTTGACAATGAAATTGTGAGTGAACGGAAGGTGTAGAAAACTGGGAGAGGTCTCATTTTAAAGGTCTGGGCATGAAATGGCCTCTTCAAGCCACTAGTATGGTCTATTCTCACTCCCTTTTCTGTTGGGTGTTTCATTTTTTAAACTTTATTACTTTGATACTTGAGATGTATTATTGTATAGTGCCAATTCTGTATAGAATTTGCCACTGTCTGCTTCTACTGTATCAAAATAGCAGCCATATTAATTTTTCAAGTTTAATATCTTAAAAACAGCAAATATTCAAAAGCTGATTTACTTATAAAAAATTGAACCATTTTGTCCCAAAAAAGAATTAAGGATTGCTCAATCCATAGCCGAGTCATAGTTTTTTTTTTTTTATCAAAGCATGGAAATTTTGTATAATTTATAAACAAAATTTGATCTATTTTCTTCCTAAAAATTGCTACTACCCAGCTATTAATTGAGCGATCTTTAAAATCTTTTTCCCACCTTTTGGCACAAAATTTAACATCTTCTATACCAAAAATAATCTTGTCTTAAATTTAGCTTTTATAAGATTTTAAAAATTGAAATGGCCGCCATTCAGTTATAATATCTGGAAACGTCATATTCAATACAAAATTACCATTATACTACGATATTATATATTCTAAGTGTCAAGTCAGAATTTAAAGTGGTTTAAGGTTAACACAACTTTGAATTTTTAGTGAGATATGAATTCCAACTTAAAACCAAGAATTATTGATGTTGTTTATTCCAGGACTTATCAGACAGTTGTCCTAGACCCTGAGGGGGAGTCTCAGGTGGATCCGGAGTGGGTGATCTACAACAAGGGAGCAGAGATCGTCCAGACAGTCAACAGCGATCCGGGCCTGGCTATCGGTGAGTTGATTACCTCCACAGATATACGGAGCAGCTGGGAAGAAGCATACTCCACAGTTAGCCGAAGAGATGAGGACTAACAGTAGATACTCCTTGACTGTCTTGACACTGCCCTTGACTTGACTGTCCTTGACTATGCAGGGGAAGGTTCTGGGGGACAAATCATGGACATTGGAGAGCTCTATACACTCACACTGAGAAATGATACCAAATACATCGGACCCCTCATATCCGCTGTCTACATGAGCAATCTATGGGACGGGTAATCAGAGGAGAAAAAATGACAGAAGTACAAATAAATCTCTTAATACTTTATGGCGTGAACAATAATCAATAATAATGTAATAGTGTATGTACAGTATTGTAAAACGTGTACTTATTAACTAATATCCAGTTTGTCTGTAAAGTACGTTCCCAAACTTAAAATTTAATTGCTTGGGTCAAAATAAGTAAAAAAGTCCCTTTAAACATGGGACCTAAAACTCATAGTTTTCCATCTGTCTGTCAGTTTGTGTTTTTTACATAATTAATCATATTTTAATAAGCTCTTAAGGTATCAACTTCAAACTTAGTACATGTATGACGACTAATAAGACCTATTTTAGTATGGAATATTAAGTTTTTAATTAGTACTATTTAAAAATAGGGGCCAATTTTTGTTTTAAAAGCTTAATCCAGAATGTTTGCTTACTACGACGAGCACAGTTCCCCTACCACCCCAATTGCGTGTGTGGCAGTCCACTTACCTCCCCGCCAAAGTATGAACTGAGTCTAGTTGATGAGCGATCTAAGAGCTTTACGTTTGGGAATTATTAGTACTGATCGCTGATCGTCTGTTCTCATTTAGGAAATAGATAAGAGTTATGTGATTGTTCGGTTTGAATCTGTCAGTGAAAAAGTGTTATTTAGTGAAGGTGCAAGGCAGATTCACACTCTTTTGGAACGTTTTTTGGCTGGGGACCAGTCATCTCCTTTAAAATATATTAAATGCTCATAAAAATGGCTTGGCTTGTGGCTCTGTCTGGATCAATCCCTTCCCGGACCTTGGGTAACAGCGTGAAAATAACCCGTTTGGCTTGTGGCTCTGTCTGGGGATCAATCCCTTCCCGGACCTCGGGTAACAGCGTGAAAATAACCCGTTTGGCTTGTGGCTCTGTCTGGGGATCAATCCCTTCCCGGACCTCGGGTAACAGCGTGAAAATAACCCGTTTAGCTTGTGGCTCTGTCTGGGGATCAATCCCTTCCCGGACCTCGGGTAACAGCGTGAAAATAACCCGTTTGGCTTGTGGCTCTGTCTGGGGATCAATCCCTTCCCGGACCTCGGGTAACAGCGTGAAAATAACCCGTTTGGCTTGTGGCTCTGTCTGGGGATCAATCCCTTCCCGGACCTCGGGTAACAACGTGAAAATAACCCGTTTGGCTTGTGGCTCTGTCTGGGGATCAGTCCCTTCCCGGACCTCGGGTAACAGCGTGAAAATAACCCGTTTGGCTTGTGGCTCTATCTGGGGATCAGTCCCTTCCCGGACCTCGGGTAACAGCGTGAAAATAACCCGTTTCGTTACAGATCATGCGAGTTGTGAATACAGCGGTTCAAAATGGCGGAGTCATTCGTAAATCCCGCCAAATTTGAGATCCACTGTGTTATTGGTTTCTGAATGAATAAAATGTCTGGCCTACTGAAATTTAGAACAAATCAGAGTTTAAATTCTTGATTATTTGACAATGCAATTTTAATTTTTGTTTTTTCATGCTCAATAATTTAAACAAGTATTTTTAAGTGTTCCATGCTAAAGATGTAACTGTGTTTTTCCAGGTTACGATGCTTTTGGAGGTGTGGACTTTGAAGGGACATTCTTTGTTGACACTGAGATTGACGATGATTACATTGGATTTGTTTTCAGGTATTTTTTGATTAGTATTTTTATCTTATTTTTTAAATTATTGATTTTGTTTGATCCTATCCTATCCTATCCTAAAATCTAATATGAGTAAGGTTTGCTTACTTGCTTGTAACTCTGATCTCAAAAACGACTCCAACGATTTCCTTAAAATGTTGGAAATAACTAATTTCTGGGATAAAAATAAGTTCTAGGCAGATCTCATCCTCAGGAAAAATCAAATAATGTAAAAAAACAAAAATGGAAAGTTACAAAAATTAACATTGGGCTTATGGAGTTTAAAATCAAAACAATAGTAGTTTTCATTACTAGTCTCGAAAGTGACTTAATGCGGGGAGAGATTGCATTTACGCGCGAGGCAAAGCCGAGCGTGGAAAAAGCTATCGAGCCCCGCGATGGCACTTTTGAGACGAGTATTGAACATTATTTTTCATTACGATATCGAAAAACTTGTAAACAACATGAATATTTTTGTTTATTCAACTTAGTATCAAGAAAAAAAACCGAACTCATAACGCTGAGTTTCCGTGCTTATGTCAATGCAACAGCAATAATGCAACAGCTGATCGGCCTAATGCAACAGCTGATCGGTCTGCACCGCAAAATCCCATAACGGTTACTTTCCGTGCACCACAAATGCACAGAAAGTTAACGTTATGTAATTTTGCCGTGCAGTAGCGGGAATAACCTATTTTCTTAGCTCATTTTACGTTTAGAAAGTGTACTTTCGTGTGTAGAGTAATGAAAAATAATTGTATCAGCTATTCATAATCAATCAGGGAACTGTCAAGTAATACTCATGTTGTTTATAATTGTTAACATATGGTTTCCTGAGAGCAGTGACTACGACTGTTGAGTGAAGATTGCATATATAGAGTGGTAATATTTGAAATAGTTCAAAGGGACATTGAGCTATAAATAACAACTGGAGTGACCTTAAAAATGTAGAAAAGAGGCAAATGGTCTCAGATACAAATCTTATAATCAGTTGGGGGAAGTGGTGGAATATTACTCCAAGTCATCTAAACAAACTGAGTCTTCCCCGAGCAAAGCTCGCCCCCAGGTACTAACTCTCTTAACTGATAATGTACTTCAACAATTATAAAAATAATTAAATCTGGTTTTATTGAGTTTTTTTACAACCATAATTATATTTTTCCTTCATCCGCTACAAGAAAAAACTTCAGTATTGAACATTAGTTTTTTTTTTTTTTTTAAATAGATTGCAGGGGCTTTTTATTAAATATTTTCTTTTTACTCCTTGTGGACCGTTGGAGCGTCAAAAAATCAAAAGAAAAATTCCCAAACTATTTTTTTGTGGACTGAGAAAAATGGACATACACTAATATTTAGATATATTAATTGCCAGAAGTTTTTCATCTTGTTATAATATAAAATTCAATTGTATATTTACTTTTACTCCAAATATTTTTTTAAAATTGTTGTAATATCTAAGTTAATATCCCCGTCGCAGCAAACCTGCATACTCAGCGAATTTCCAAAGCATGCATATGTTTTTCACTACCACATAAAGCCACTTACCAAGTTTAATACAATTACATAATTACATTAAATAAGTGATATATAGCATTTTAGTTATTCTCCATAAGAATAACATTAGGGCTGAGTACTCAGGTTTGCTGCAACGAGAAATATAATAAACGTGTTTTTAAGCAATTATCAATATAACTCAACCAGGTGAAGCTACATACCAAGTTTTAATAATTTATGTTCATAATTAAGGGAGATATAAAACTTTATTTATTCTCCATAAGAACAACATTATGGCTGAGTATGCAGGTTTGCTGCTACGGGTATAATCAACAAAAAATAAATTTGTTGTGCAAATATCAATATACCAGTATTACGTGAAGCCACATAACGAGTTTCATTAATATACGTACATAAATAATCAAGATATAAAATTGTAATTATTTTCCATACGGTTGCACGTAGAACCACAATTTAAACACCGTAATGATTGTTTTGTAGAGCTTAACTGATTGGCAAAAGAAAATGTGAAGTTTACAGTAAAATTAACTGAAGAAAAGTAAAAACCATTTTCCCATAAGATTAACATGGGAGATTTTATGAACACGTTTTTTTGGGATTTTCTCCGCAACAATTTAACCTAGGTTAATGATTCAAGATACTATATTATTTGTTTTTAAGCTCTATAAAATCGTCAGAACAAAAATTGTGTGTTTTAAAAATTGTTGGGTGAAAAATGCAAAAAACAGTTTTTTGGTAAACTTTGAAACCCCATAAACCCCCCTCCTATGGTCCAATTTTTTTGGTTTTCAAACTCAAAATCATGAAAGGCACTTTACACATTTGAGCCAAATTTCATCCAAATCGGATGATTTTTACTCAAGTTATCGCATTCACGGACACATATATAGATATACTCAATTTCTGTCTGTCTGTCTGTGTGTCTGTTTGTCAGTAACGCTCAAAGACAGGTTTTTGTTTGCGTTTGAATGGAAAACGGGTACACTGACATTGATGAAACCTTGTTTCTTTGTTCTATACATGTGTGAGGAGGTTTTAGGCCACTTAAAACTGGCATACACGCCTTTTGGAAAAATAATGGCGGCCGCTTAAAAACGTGATTTCGTGCGATTTTGGTCATGTTTTGTTCGCTTTTCACAGGGGAACGGGTGCACTGATTTTGATGACACTTTTTTTTCTATGTTCTACATATATACGTTAGAAGGTATTAGGTTGGTCGGATTTTTGGAATCACCTTAGGAATCTGCCCCACGGGGTTTTAAAGATCCTATGTTATTCTTATGGACAAAGTATTTATTTATATTGAACCAGATGATGACTTAAGAATAGTTATTCTATAAACAGATGTTGTAGTTCTTATTTAAAACGTTGAGTGAAGATTGGTAATAAATGACATAAGTATACAGAGAGCCTATCTATATACAAAAATTAAAGGTTTGTCTGTACATTGCTTGGAATTATGACATTTTTGCATATTTTCGCGTTTTACACCCTAGGGCAAAACAAGTCTTATCTCAATTTCTGTCTGTCTGTTTGTCCTTCGGTAACGCTCAAGAAAGTGTTTTTGTTCGCTATTCTCGGGAAAATGGATGCACTGATTTTGATGATTCTTTTGTTTTATGCATTCGTGAGAAGGTTTTAGGCTACTTTAAACTGTCATACGCCTTTTGGAAAAATAATGGCTTCCGCTCAAAAACAGTAGTGCGATTTCACAAGTTTTTGATCGCGTTTGTTCGCTTTTTCCAGGGAAGCGGGTGAACTGATTTAGATGAAACTTTGTTTCCATGTTCTATACGTACGTTAGAAGATTATAAGCTATTTCAACATTTTGAATTCACCTCAGGGCTACACCCCACGGGCTTTTCAAGATACCATCTTATGGTTATGGGCAAAGCATTTATTTATACTGAACCATTTGATGACTTAAGAATTCTATTATCAGCTGTTTTAGTTTTCATTGTATACATTGAGTGAAGATTGGTACCGTAATAAATAACAGAAGTATACAGATTATGGACATATTATCTAAATCTTTATTTTTCAGGCACATTCACTCGCTCACATTGTGATCACTGTAACTAAGAAACGACAATGTCTAAGAAGGTGACATTTTGCATAGCGGTTCCCCTTAGTCTGCAGATGTACAATAAGGCTAGGTTTCAAACAAAATCGTACCTGACTCTGCCATAATTTGCTTTTATTGCTGGCAATCTTATGAGCATTAGTTCAGACCTTTTAAGTTGAATTCGGTAGGAACATACCTAATACATCAGAATAAACACAAGTCTATTCCAGTGCTCAAGAACGTGTTTTAGTGCCCCACCCCTGAACCTTCAGAATACTTATTTTAACAATCTTGCACCTGCTAATGGACTGATGGTGATGAAATTTGGTAGCAAAAACAGCAGATAAAAAAATACTTAAGGGATCTGCCCCATTGACCTTTAGTATAATCATGATAAACTACTCAACCAATAGAGCTAAAATTTGGAACTTTAAAGGACATCAGCAACAACAACATGGCCCATAATGGGGAGTCATGGTGTTGTTCTCTCTAGAGATTTCAAACAGACACTTTGTGTGCTTGAGCCATGGGAGGACGAGGTCTATGCCTCTCTAAATAGATCTTTTATGTAGCCAACTACTGAGTGTCTCAACTTAACAGTAAATTTGAAAATTATTTTTCGATAAGATTAAAGGGTTGAGGAGTTGTATTAGGTCCTTTTAAAAGTTTGGAACAGGATATTGGAAAACAGGTGGTCTCATAAACATCCCTCCTTCACTCTGTTCAATCGATGAATAACAGGAACTACTGATTGTCAGTTTTTCCCTGAGGTTCATAAACAGATTAATTTCGAAAGTGCCTTGTTACATCCTCACGTCCCCCAATGAACAAGCAACAGAGATCAACATAAAGGTGATGTATCTCTTCCAAAGGACAGAACGGGTGTGTCAATTTGTTAACACCGTCCTTTTAACCAGGACCACGCCATTCACTACCGGACAGTGTTCCTCAACTCAGTAACAGTACCTGAATTATCTGCCAGTATATTTCATTAATTTTTATTTAATTGTACTTAACAAATGTAAAATGTAATTTAAATATTGTAAAATTAATTCGGTTGTTATTCTTTTCAAATTCATCTATTATTTTGACATACAACCCGTACGAAGGACGGGTAGGTACACAGCTAGTATACATATATATATATATATATATATATATATAAATTTGAACGAATAGTGTTTTTGACATCTGGGGACATCATAAAAAAGTTATCATGGTCTCGGGCTTAAGTTTTACCATGAGATCTACGGTAATAGCTTCTTCCCTATAGGGGAAATTCGCTAAAAAGTTTGCCATCAACTTCTCTTAAATTGGATATACCATCAACTTGATTTGCAGCACCGTCCTTAGCCAACGCGAGGCATGGTGCAAGAAATGTTTGCCAGGCCTTTCCTTTTCAATGACTACCTCTCCTCCCCTCTTCCACCCCACCCCCCCTCCTACTTCTACTGCAGCTGTCTTGCTTCTGCTCTTTAAGATGTCAAATGGAAGTGTCCACAGCTCTTCGCATTACAGTTTCTGAATGTTTACTTTTTTCTGAAATGTAAAAATTTAAACTTAGGATGTTCACGGGGTGTAGCCCGAGGGGATTTTAAGGAAGTGAATAGGCCTATGTGTTGCATAGGTTCAAGATCTACCTTTGTGTAAAGTTTCAGCCCAGTCAGTTCAGTAGTTTTTGCGTTTACCCGGAACATCAGACAGACAGACTGTCAGACAGACAGAAACCACCTCTTCTTTATAATATCATAGATTACGTTGGGAACAATTACTCAACCCTTACCAGAACATAATTTTATTATTTTGTCATTAGCAAACGATGTACCGCAAGTTATTTGTGCATTGTCTTTAGTTGTTTAGTTTTTAATCACCAGTAGTCTACAAGTCTGCTCTGCCTTGACCATTATGGCCACTTGCTTCCACGTAAAAACTCCCTCAAGCGCGAGACCCTGAGCGGCTGCACCTGTCGCCCCATCTTAAGGACGGCACTGTTAATTTGTTTACATTTATGTAACAATTAAAGTGTGCAACTCAAATGCTCGCTGTTCGTTGGTCAATTCTTATATTCAACACAAACAAGTGCTGTTAGCCCTGCTTTTCTAAATAAAGCCTTGCAGTTAAACAAATGATTCATACTTTCAGAGAAAAGTTTGAAATCTGAGAGTTTAAAGACAAATTTGTTACTTTCGCAGCTACCAAGACAATCACAAGTTTTACACGGTGATGTGGAAAAAGAATGAGCAAACCTACTGGTCGACGACTCCGTTCCGAGCAGTGGCAGAGACGGGGATACAGATCAAGGTGGTGCAGTCATCCACGGGACCCGGAGAGATGATGCGCAACTCGCTGTGGCACACAGGGGACACCGAGAACCAGGTGTAGTAGAACTGCAGGAGGGAAAACATTGGACCAGTTCCTCCTATACCTATAATATACGCTAAGGCAATTTTTGTACATAGCCTAAATAGTGTAATAGTTCTCTAGTATTTCTGAACTGATAGTGACCTTTATAAGCATAAAAATTATGGCCTTTATATAGTGTTGTTGTTGCTCATCTGGATTAGGAAGCCCCAGCTAAGCTTCTAGCCACGTCTTCCATAAGCAGGAATTTTGAGCAGTTTACCGAAAGGATAGGATATAGCAGGAAAGGAAAGGGTGGAATGGGACAGGCACTCCTGTGCTCCTGTGACAGCTGTGATCAAGCTCAACCAGGCGGATCCGCTCTGCCCTCCAACTGGCCAACTCAACTGACAGGGTATCCATGTACAACAGCGGACCAAACTTAGACGTTTTGTCCCCAGTCGCTGCAAATGGAGGGACAAAAGATGAAAGGGAAGCTTATCATAATGGACAACAAAAGACTTACCATATGTAATGATAACTTCATTTGCTGTACGGTACCCAATGTCATCCTCGAAACTGATATAGACCAGTTTTAAGGTTGTCCCCTCCATATTGGTAATACAGAGGTAAAGGTCTATCAGGCTTAGTAACAAAACTACTTGTTAAAATGTAAACAAAATAATTATTGTAAAACGAAACAAAAATAGTTTATTGTAAAAAGAATTAAACTATACAACCACAAATAGCACATCTGCAGAGGCATCTGATTCTGACAGGAGAACGATGCAGTGATGGGAGAGTGCACCAAAAACAATGCGGGGGTGGCAGAGAGAAACCAATAATTCTAGAAGGGCTGTACAATAATTCATAGATTCGGTCAGATTTTTGCACCGACTTGCAACCAGTATAGCCATATACGGCTATAGCAAGCCAAAAGTAAACATCACTTATCACCGCGATTATCCTGATTTTAAGAGCTTTATTTCTTTTTTTTTATCTTCCATTGGCAATCTCGGTTAACATGGAGGCTCGGTTGACTGTGATTGGATAATCAAAATTCTACTAAATCAACAAATTAAAAATTAACTGATAAACTATTTACTGTTATGTTACATAGTACATAACATAGAAACAATTAAATTTGAGTTTGTCAGCTATAATTGATTTTATACTGCCTATAAATGAATATGTCTGTTAGTATGAATATGAACTAGCAATTCCCACATAGAAAGTTGATTAATGCTTTGAGTAGGTAGTCAACTTCATGTCTTGTTGTGGAACTGATTTAATAAGAAATGTGTTTATCTTTATATTGATTTCATTAGGTTCGACTCCTGTGGAAAGATCCGAAAAACGTTGGATGGAGGGAGAAGGTGGCGTATCGCTGGCTGTTGCTTCATAGGCCCCACATCGGGCTCATACGATTGAGGATGTTCCAAGGTAGGTGTCACAAACTTTCAACTCCAATAATTGATGTAGTTGGCTGGAGGGAGAAGGTGGCGTATCGCTGGCTGTTGCTTCATAGGCCCCACATCGGGCTCATACGATTGAGGATGTTCCAAGGTAGGTGTCACAAACTTTCAACTCCAATAATTGATGTAGTTGGATGGAGGGAGAAGGTGGCGTATCGCTGACTGTTGCTTCATAGGCCTCACATCGGGCTCATACGATTGAGGATGTTCCAAGGTAGGTGTCACAAACTTTCAACTCCAATAATTGATGTAGTTGGATGGAGGGAGAAGGTGGCGTATCGCTGGCTGTTGCTTCATAGGCCCCACATCGGGCTCATACGATTGAGGATGTTCCAAGGTAGGTGTCACAAACTTTCAACTCCAATAATTGATGTAGTTGGCTGGAGGGAGAAGGTGGCGTATCGCTGGCTGTTGCTTCATAGGCCCCACATCGGGCTCATACGATTGAGGATGTTCCAAGGTAGGTGTCACAAACTTTCAACTCCAATAATTGATGTAGTTGGATGGAGGGAGAAGGTGGCGTATCGCTGAGTGTTGCTTCATAGGCCTCACATCGGGCTCATACGATTGAGGATGTTCCAAGGTAGGTGTCACAAACTTTCAACTCCAATAATTGATGTAGTTGGCTGGAGGGAGAAGGTGGCGTATCGCTGGCTGTTGCTTCATAGGCCCCACATCGGGCTCATACGATTGAGGATGTTCCAAGGTAGGTGTCACAAACTTTCAACTCCGATAATTGATGTAGTTGGCTGGAGGGAGAAGGTGGCGTATCGCTGGCTGTTGCTTCATAGGCCTCACATCGGGCTCATACGATTGAGGATGTTACAAGGTAGGTGTCACAAACTTTCAACTCCAATAATTGATGTAGCTGGCTGGAGGGAGAAGGTGGCGTATCGCTGGCTGTTGCTTCATAGGCCCCACATCGGGCTCATACGATTGAGGATGTTCCAAGGTAGGTGTCACAAACTTTCAACTCCAATAATTGATGTAGTTGGCTGGAGGGAGAAGGTGGCGTATCGCTGGCTGTTGCTTCATAGGCCTCACATCGGGCTCATACGATTGAGGATGTTCCAAGGTAGGTGTCACAAACTTTCAACTCCAATAATTGATGTAGTTGGAAGGAGGGAGAAGGTGGCGTATCGCTGGCTGTTGCTTCATAGGCCTCACATCGGGCTCATACGATTGAGGATGTTCCAAGGTAGGTGTCACAAACTTTCAACTCCAATAATTGATGTAGTTGGATGGAGGGAGAAGGTGGCGTATCGCTGGCTGTTGCTTCATAGGCCTCACATCGGGCTCATACGATTGAGGATGTTCCAAGGTAGGTGCCACAAACTTTCAACTCCAATAATTGATGTAGTTGGATGGAGGGAGAAGGTGGCGTATCGCTGGCTGTTGCTTCATAGGCCTCACATCGGGCTCATACGATTGAGGATGTTCCAAGGTAGGTGCCACAAACTTTAAACTCCAATAATTGATGTAGTTGGATGGAGGGAGAAGGTGGCGTATCGCTGGCTGTTGCTTCATAGGCCTCACATCGGGCTCATACGATTGAGGATGTTCCAAGGTAGGTGTCACAAACTTTCAACTCCAATAATTGATGTAGTTGGATGGAGGGAGAAGGTGGCGTATCGCTGACTGTTGCTTCATAGGCCCCACATCGGGCTCATACGATTGAGGATGTTCCAAGGTAGGTGTCACAAACTTTCAACTCCAATAATTGATGTAGTTGGATGGAGGGAGAAGGTGGCGTATCGCTGGCTGTTGCTTCATAGGCCTCACATCGGGCTCATACGATTGAGGATGTTCCAAGGTAGGTGTCACAAACTTTCAACTCCAATAAATTGATGTAGTGTTTATTTTGTATTTTTAATCAATGTCTTTCAGAATTAGAATCTGTATGACCAAGATTATAAATAGTGTAATTTGTAAAGGGAAACAGAGGAATAAGCTTAGAGCCCAATTCAGATGATCTGCTAATGAGATGTCCCCACAATCATTTAATCAAAGGTTAATCAGGTGAAGTATTATCCGACACAATAGAATCAGATCACTAATTGCCGATGAATTCGGATCAAAGTCCTACGAGGTGTCCGAAGAAATTTCAGCTATTGCAGATAATGATTCGATTCGGCGTAGTGACATTATTGTGTTGGACAGGAAGAAAAACAAAGGTCATATAATAGATCCTACTATTCGATTTGAAGTCAATGAAGAACAGCCCCAAGATGTTCATTTAGAAAAAAAAATTAGTATATCGCCCTACAACTGAACTTTATAAAGAAATATACAAAATTGAAAACTTTGAAGTCACTGGATTGCTAGTCGGATCAAGAGGAACAATCCCAAATTTTGTTCAAGATTTTTAGAAAAAATTCAAATTAGAGTAATCAAAATTATACATGATTGCAATAATGGCAGTGAAACACTCCTCAATAATTTTAAGAAACCATCTTTACAAGCAGACTTATCTTCTGGCCAAACAGTATAAACCTACCTGCCACCACGAGGACGTTCATGTAAATTAAAGCTGTATGTACTGTAATAATATAACTTTACATGTAAACTTCTAAAGTTATACCTAGTTTGTTTAATATGGTGGTTAGAAATGTTACCTAGATTTAAAACCTCAATATTTTATAAGTAGATACATTAATTGTACATACCTCTAAGCCTCCCCTCCCCACCTCAAAGGCTAATGTCACCTGATGACCAGGCACTACGATGGTGGTGGACTCGGGCAACGTCTTTGACTCGACTCTGAAAGGAGGCCGACTCGGGGTGTTCTGTTTCTCACAAGAGATGATCATCTGGTCAGACCTCGTCTACAGGTGCAATGGTGAGTGGATCATTCCTTTTTACTAAACATTGTTTCAATAGCCATCAATAACACAGTAATAGCCGAGACATTAATCTCTTAAAAACATGGCATGTTACCAATGTAACTTTCATTAAAACTTATTACAACTAATGTATTAAAACCCATCCAGAAAGTTAGGAAAACTTTTGATTAAGTATTTTTTTGCCTTTAAAAAAATGTTTGCTTCATATTTGTCCAACTTATTTGATCATCTAAGGTAAGTTTGTTTTGGTTTAAGCTACAGTCAGATATTAGGGCTGAGTTTCCACCTCTTACCTTTATTTCTCTCATTTATTTTGCTCAGTTTCTTTTCCCTGACTATGAAAACCGTGACGTACTAGAAGTTACCGGTTACTGGTTTAAGCAGGGCTAATCAATAATCTACACTCATTCAACATATACTCATATGTTGAATATTCTACACTCATATTAACTAGTTGTTACCCGCAGGCTTTGCCCCACAAATGATTTATAACAAATTTCACAGTTGTGTGTGCTGCATTCTGTGGTTAGCCCGTGGAACTGCTTCGAATCAAGATCAGCTGTTTGTATTTTCATTAGCTCAAAGAAAAATAAATGTCCATAAGGAATTCATGGGAACTTTGTCGGGGTTCTGGCGGAGCCTTAAGGTCAGATCACGATGAAAACCATTTAGTTTTCCTATTCTATGCCTAAAAAATCAGTGTAAAAATGTCCAAAACTCTATTTAAATGAGATGTAGGAGAATTCGTGATGAGTGAGGGCTTTGCCTTTTATAGGAATAGATGAGTACACGTATCCATCCAACTGTCTGTTCATTAAGCAATACAGGAATCTAAAAAGTCACTCTTAGTTCTGAAACCAACAAATCAGCGAGCACATAATATTATAATAGAGAAGACAAGTGCTTATATCCAATGCATTAAAAGTGTGGCAAGATCCGCCATGTTGGTCTGTCATACAGCCTGAAATATACGATCCGCCAGCTCAATCCGCGGTAAGACTCCGCAAACAATACACGGTCATTATCAACAGTAATAGTTGAAGAATATTGTTGAAATTTTACATGCTTATAGTTTAGTGTCTGAAGATAACGATGGTAATAATTTAAAATTATTAGTAATTTTATTAATTGGTGTATAACTATTTTATTACAACCTTGTAGTTCTGTTTTTTAAAACAAGACATGAAAAAGTTGTTCTGAGGGAAAGTTTTTTATTTTTGTGTCAGAGACATTTTGTCAGCAGGAAAGTTGTCGATAAATAAACAAATTTTATTATTTATTTCAACTTTTTTTCTAACATGTTCGGTTTCCTCAGAAATCCAGGTACGAGAACGCGGCAAAACTGTCGTTCACCGCAGCTCGTTACCGTGCCACACCCGACCATAGCAGTGCAGTGTGTTGATTTCCGGCTACGTTATTATTTTTTTATTTTGTTTTAACTTGGATTAGTAATAATATTTTACTAGCAAACCATATGTTTGTATCTTCAACCCCAGCTGTTCTGCTTCTTTTGTTTTGATTAGCTGTCCAATGTAATTTAAATGGGACAAACCGTACTTTGAGGTCTTCCCAAGGGTTTCTGGTTCCACGCACTGACTTGAGACCCCCAAAAGGCACATCTAGCCGTTAAGGGCTTTCAAATGACACGTAAATCATCAAAATCGACCCAGTAGATTGGCCATAATCTTCTGAACAAAAATTTCCTTATTCTTTTAATATAATGATTTATTTAACCCTCCAGTACACGCGCCGCGGACTCAGAGTCCGCACATTTGAAAAAGAGCGCGGAAATAAGTGAATCCGCGAGCGAATGACATGACGCGCCATCTACCTTCCCCCACTACCTTTCCAAGGACAATGGCGGTGTTTTGACCATCTTAGCGTCAGTTGGCTCTGAGCTACAAGGGTGTAAAGTTAGGCGCGGACTCACACTCCGCAGGCGTTCTTTTTTGCCCTGCGAAGCGCGGAGTCTCACTCCGCAGGCGTTCGTTCGTGTTCTGTGAAGAGCGGACTATTACTCCGCAGGCGTCACTTTGTCAACACACATTGCTGACTACTTCTGATGGATTACTTGCGTTTGAGGGCTCAAAAGGAGAACATTCCGGTCACAATCAAGTTAAGACTGAGGGAAATTGTCGGGTTGCCCATGAGAGTAGCTCCAGCACCTGCTCCAGGCAACGAAGAAGCACGAGGGCGATGTCACCTCTGTGACAGGAAAAAGAACAGGCCTACCCGATTTCAGTAGGTTCTTTGTGTGTCTTCAGCATGTGAATTCATATCTGTGTGCCACATGTGACCAAAAGGTCATGTTTCAAGAGGATGAAGAACAGGCCATCGATTGACTGATTGGTTTTCAACAGGACATTTTCAATTTGAAATATTTGTAATTATTTTGAAATTTATCTATATCTATTTACCTATATTTGGATTATTTGAAATTTTGATGCTATATGAACTTTATTAGGTATATAAAAGAGTGTTTCTACACCATCTCTTTATATAAACTCAAAAAATTCTGTATACATTGACTTAACTTCTAACAAATTTATGTTCTTTTTTTTATAAAATTAGTATACATATAAAACAAGTTCAAATAAATGTCATTGTTTAGTACTTGGTGTTTTTTAAGTTTTAAGTTAATACCAAACTGATTAATTTTATGTTATTAACGAAGAAGTAAGATGCGGACTGTCAGTCCGCGCGCGTGTACTGGTGTTACTATTAGCCGCGCGTGTACTGGAGGGTTAAAGAGTAGTAAATTAAAAATCATTTGTAATAACTAATTTTAGTTACTTATTTATATGTTTATAATATCCTCAAAGTTTCACTATAACTTATTATGGGTATGACTTTGTTCAAATATTTGTAAGACATTAATCAATATTCATGAACCCAAAGAAATTACAGTATTATTCAGTTGTTCTCTCATCTCAGATTTACGCAAGCTTTCATTACTAATCTTACTGTAATGATGGATTCTTACAGAAATATACTTATGAGCTATTATTTTGATCACTAAACAAAAATGATTATCGCTCTACTCATTATCAGAGAAATATAAAGTGTTGGGAAATAAATCCATACCTACAGATTGACTAAGTGCATGGTTTTACATTTCACTAACAATATCGTTTTCACTTAGACTATTATTGATAGGTACTTATACAACATCGTTCGCAAAGTCGGCATATTTTTGCCACACTTTTATAAAAGGTGGTACAAGCTCTTAATTTACGAATGAAAAAGTTATGATTTTTATGTAAACAATAGTACAAATGTATATTTCATTGTATTATTTATTCCAAATGTCTTTTAATCCATAAATAAAATAGTGTTTATTATATATAACAACTAGTAATTTTATTTTTGTTGTTTGTGACATACACAAAAATAATCATTAATAGATCTAGAGCGACTAGAATTCATAGAGAAATTATAGCAATATTCAATACAATTTATGACTAAACAAACATATTTTTTAACCATTTAAATTTGTGTATTTATACATTAAAACAATGCACTTTTGTGAAATGTAATCCCAGCGAGTGATTGATACCCCGTTTTTATAGGTGTCTATTATTGCAACCAAATGCAGCACAATTTACCATTTACCACCTCGTATAAGTCAATATCTTAGGTCTACAACAAACAGCCGTGTCTACCCTTGCGACGAACTAAAATAGTGCGTGGTAGACGCTCGGACTAGGGCAGCACCGCCATCTTGGACTGTCACATCCGACCGCCAGGCTGGCCGCACTCAGCGCTCCGAGTAGCTTCTCTATTCTATTATGTTCTCGCTGCCAACAAATAGAGAGCAACAACAGCAACATTAGGCAAAGAGCTAACAAATATGAAGTTTACACCAAGATTAGTTACATAAACCTGACAGTTGGTCATTAAAAAATACTTATATTCAAAAGATTGTACTTTTGTTTTGGACTTTTAGAAGTTAGAATTAATAACCATGCAGACTTTAAATTTAAATACCCCCGTAGCAGCAAACCTGCGTATTAAGTGAATTTCCAATGCATATATATGTATCTTAATACCACATAAAGCCACATACCAATTCCTCAATATACAATCATACATAAACGATTTATGATATTTTAATTATTCTCCATAAGAATAACATAGATGCTGATTATGCAGATTTGCTGAAACATGGACACAAAAAATGGGTTTTTATACAAATATGAATACAGCCCAACTAGGTGAAGCCACATACCAAGTTTGGTCGGTTAGGTTCATAAATAAGCGAGATATAAAATTAATTTTATCCTCCATAAGAATAACATTGGACAACGTACTGTGTTTAGCACTTTTAATATCTCCGTAACCAATTAACGTAAAGCAATGATCAAAACACCAAATTGTGTTTTTTTTAAGCTGATCCAATGGTGAAAAATAAAATTTGTCTTTTTCAAATATTATATGTAAAAAATTCAAAAAACCCAATTTTGGGGTACAAAACCCCCCTAAAATACCCCTTCAGATATACCGATAAGTCATAAATGATGCTTTACACGTATGTACCAAATTTCATCAAAATCAAACAGTTTCTACGAGAGTTATCTTACTCACGGACACACATATATATACTGTTTTGAACGAATGGTGTTGGGGGGTCTGGGGACCTCAAAACGAAAAGTTGTCATATTCCCGGGCCTATGTCTTACCATGCCGACTACGGTAATAGCTTCTTCCCTATAGGGGAAATTCACTAATTCCCTATAGGGGAAGTTCGCTAATTCCCTATAGGGGAAATTCGCTAAAATTATGTCAATAAATACGGTACTTAATGTTAAGAAGCTCAGGTTTTAAGAGCAAAAATAAATTATAAAGTTATTCCCAGCGAGATATAGTTCAGCAAGACATAGTGCGTGTGAGGACCATTTGATCTTCGAACACAGTTAACCAAGGAATTTAACCTGTTGCCATATATCATCACCTTCTTTAGAATAGAATCAATGTGATTACAAAATGCATTATGGGAGGAACTCTTGTATATATTTCTTGTACATATTATACCTATTGACTTTGTCTACTACTTGTTACATTAAGCCAAATGACAATACAATTTTATTCTTTATTATTTTGTTCTTATTTGGTTGCACATATTAACAACAATACATATATATATCTAATATATAAAATTCTCGTGTCACAGTGTTTTTAACAAAACTCCTCCGAAACGGCTTGACCGATTCTTTTGATATTTCGTGTATATATTCGGTAGGTCTGAGAATAGGACGTAAACTATTTTTCATAAATATTTTTCTCGATAAGCGAGTGAGCAAAGCGAACGAGCTCATCTTGAAAATGAACGAGTATTTGAAATAAAACAAATCCAATGACATTAGGAAAGGACAACTAGTTAATATATAAAATCCAAATACCACTGACTGACTCACTCACTCATCACGAAATCTCAAAAACAAAATAATGGATTGCAATGAAATTTGGAACATACCTTCCTCTTGGGTCTTAGGTGCTCATTAAGAAAGGGTTTTAAGAAATTCCCATAGGGCTCTGCCCCACGGGGAGTCAAAGTTCCAATCCTGTGTTATTTTTATGGACATTCACTTTAAGTCTGAGCTGATGAAAATACAAACAGCTTATCTTGATTTGTAGTAGTTCCACGGGATAACCACAGAATGCAGCACATGCAACTGTCATAGTTTTTATAAATCACTAGCTGATGTACCCGTTCTTCGCACAGGTGTTTTCTTTACCCGTTCTTTAGTCAATGCAATTTGCATTTTAGTTAGCTTGAAACAGCTGTTATTGCTTCTGCTCTTAAAGCTGTCAAATGTAAGTGTCCTCAGCTGTTCGCATTACAGTTTCTGAATGTTTACTTTCTTCAGAAATGTAAACATTGAAACTTAGGACGTTCCCGGGGCGTAGCCCGAGGGAATTTTAAGGAAGTGAATAGGCCTTTGTGTTGAATGGGTTCAAGATCTACCTTTGTGTAAAGTTTCAGCCCAGTCGGTTCAGTAGTTTTTGCGTTTACCCGGAACATCAGACAGACAGACAGAAACCACCTCTTCTTTATAATATTATAGATTATTTGTGGGGCGAAGCCTGCGGGAACAGCTAGTATATATGTATGATCAAAAAATCAAAATCCATAATTTAAAATACAGGAATATAAGTCTACAGTGCAAAAAGCTAAAACTAGTCCATTAATTGTTAAAATTAGACCCACACTTCCTAGTGTGTTTTTACTCATTGGCAATAACGATAAATAATATTTCAGTTTGAATAAATATAAATTTTTAAGCTTCTTTTTGGAAAAAATTCCCACAGCAAATCTAGGGATTTTTTACACACAAGCTGCATTAGCTATATTTTAATAATAATAATAATGCTTTATTGTCATTAATCAATTGAAATAGACAACGTCACAAGAAATACAAGAGACATGCACATACCATTCTTCAATAACATACAATATCACATGCAAAATACAATATTACAATATCAGAATTCAAGCTAAACATAGCATGCCATACTAACTATGCAAATCTGTAATTGTGATCAAGCCAAATTTATTCATGCTATATCTATATTCCAAATTAACGCATAATGCAAATCAAGCAATTTATTCACTTCAATATGACAGGCAAGTTGCAAGTATAAGGTAGATTTTCGACAAGCTTATAAACAATATCAATAAATAGACACAGTATGGGAAAGCATTTAACATATATAAAAATAACAAACAACGTAAAAATAATAAATTCTAACAGAGACATTACATTCCAAGTGATAATAATAAGTTAAAAATACCCCCCGTCGCAGCAAACCTGCGTACTCAGCGAATTTCCAATGCATTGATATGTTTCTCACTAGTACATAAAGCCACTCACCAATTTTGACAAAAATACATTCATAAATAAGTGATTTATTACATTTTATTTATTCCCCATAAGAATAACATTAGGACTGAGTACGCAGGTTTGCTGCAACGAGGAAGATAAGAAATGAGTTTTTATGCAATTATCAATATAACTGAACCAGGTGAAGCTACTTACCATGTTTTATTAATTTATGTTCATAATTAAGGGAGATATAAAACTTTACTTATTCTCCATAAGAATAACATTAGGGCTGAGTATGCAGGTTAGCTGCTACGGGGACAATCAACAAAACATTTATTTTTTGTGCAATTATCAATATACCAGTACAACATGAAGCCACATACCAAATTTCATCAATATACATTCATAAATAATCAAGATATCAAATTTTATTTATTCTCCATAAGGATAACATTGGACAACGTACTGTGTTTAGCACTTTGAATATCTCTGCAACGGTTTGACGTAGAATCACAATTTAAACACCAAAATGATTGTTTTGTGGAGCTGAAGTGATTGGTAAAAGAAAATGTGAAGTTTAAAGTAAAATTAACTGAGGAAAAGCCAAAAACCTTTTTCCCATAAGATTAACATGGGAGACTTTATGAGCATGTTTTTTGGATTTTTTCCGCAACCACTTAACCTAGGTTAATAATTCAAAATACCATATTATTTGTTTTTTTAAGCTCTATAACATGGTCTAAACCAAAATTAAGTGTTTTAAAAATTTTAGGGTAAAAAATGCAAAAAACTGATTTTTGGAAAATTTAAAA
Source organism: Allygus modestus (assembly GCA_963675035.1). Lineage (NCBI taxonomy): Eukaryota > Metazoa > Arthropoda > Insecta > Hemiptera > Cicadellidae > Allygus > Allygus modestus. The sequence continues at coordinate 355,745,049 of OY776112.1, forward strand.
CCCCCATAAACCCCCCTTCCCATGGTCCGATTTTTCTGGTTTTCGAACTTAAAGTCATAAATGTCAGTTTACACATTTGAGCCAAATTTCATCGAAATCGGACGTTTTTTACTCAAGTTATCGCATTCACGGACACATATATAGATATATATATAGATATATATATATATATAGATATATATATAGATATATATATATATATATAGATATATATATATATATACATATATATAAATTTGAACGAATAGTGTTTTGGACATCTGGGGACATCAAAACAAAAAGTTATCATGGTCTCGGGCTTAAGTCTTACCATGAGACCTACGGTAATAGCTTCTTCCCTATAGGGGAAATTCGCTAATTCTTCCCTATAGGGGAAATTCGCTAACAAGCAAAATCATCACAGTTTAAAAACTCGTCAATTGAGTAAAACGCCTTGCTCAATAGCCACCTTGATAAACGTTTTTTAAATAAAATAGAATCTAAGTTACGGTAATCTACTGGAATTTTATTAAAAAACTTAATCTGTAAATACTTGTGGCTGTTAATGAATTTACTTAATCTAGCAGCTGGAGCATTTAAATCACAAGATCCTCAGTATCGTAACTATGAACTGAATCACGAGTAACAAAGTTGTTAATATTTTCCTTGACAAAAATTATATTTTGAAAAATGAATATGGAAGGCAGAGTCATAATTTCATAACTAATAAAAATAAACGGTATCAGGAAACTGACACATACTTTCTCCCTTTTAGCCCAACTTTAATGAATAAATTACTTTTTATTTACTAAATATAGAGTACAAAACATGGTCGAATGTACAGAAAATCTTGTAAACAAGTTGTTTTAAAAAACATCCACCCAAATCCCTGCTTTGGAGGCACTACAAAATCCATTGCTACACTCATGGTTTTAAGAGGGGAAATGCCCCATATTCCCCCCCCCCCGGGTTATTAAGGGGCAACATATTTCGAATTAACTCTGTTGGTCAATGCTAAATTGACAAGCATATCAAGTTTGAATGAAATTGATCAGTAAATAAGACAGAAATAGTAATTTTTGTATTCCCCATAAGAATAACATTGGACAACGTACTGCGTTTACCGCTAAATGAAAATTTCAATTTTCTCCGAAACCAGCAATCGTAGAACAGTAATTCAAAATACTAAATTATTTAGTTTTTAGAGCTCTTTTTAATGGTGAATAGTAATATTTTTTAATATTTATGTTTTTTTATGAAAAATCCAAAAAACTGAATTTTGGATGTTTTAAGTCCTGTAATTTCTGAACCCGAATTTTTACAGAAATGCGGGTGGTGTCATTTTGTTGGAGAACTAAAGTTCTACAAACGACTAAAGTTTAATCAAAATCGTTAGAGCCGTTTTTGAGAAATTTGGATTTTTCATGTTTTTTGGCGGTTTTTGGGGGATAATTACCCTTAAAAATCAAAAATTCAAAAAAATGAAAAAAACGCCTGGAGATATCGTGGATTAGTACCTACATACCAAATTTCATCAAAATCGGTCCATAGGTTAGGGCTCTAGCTCTGTACACATCCACACAGACACACACACACACACACACACACACACACACACACACACACACACACACGGACACACACACACACACAGACAGACATCACGTAAAAACCACTTTTTTGGGTTCAGGGAGCACCAAAACGAATATTTCCACTAACAACTCAAATTCGAAAATTCTGACGAAAACAATACTTTCTCCATATACTACGTATAAGGGGGAGAAAGTAAAAGGTTTACTACTAGTTCTAACAGGAATATCAAACAAGATTCTTAAAGCCTTCTTTTGCCAGATAAAAACATGTCTAGCTCCACTACTATTACCCCACAAAAGGTTTGCGTATCAGAGATGGGTGTGAAAAAAACTATGGTAAGTAATAAGCAGCATATGAATGGAAATACATTTTTTGAGCCGTCTCAGTAAAAAACAAACTCTGGCCAATTTAGAAATAACATTGTATGTATGAGACTCCCAAGTAAGCTTGACATCAAGCTTAAACTCCTAGCAGTTTAACGTGGTCATAAATCTTATTATTAGCACAGCCTAATTGCCTCAATGAGAAACAAATTCTTTCTGTTTTCTCATCATTAATAGATAAAAAATTACTACTAAACCAGGTTTTACCAAAATCAATCATATCAGTTATAACTTTTTCAGTCTCCTTAAAATCCTTACCCGAGTACAGAAAAGAGGTGTCGTCAGCGTATAACAATGTTTTACAAGGCATGGAGTTAGGAAGGTCATTAATAAAAATTATAAATAACAATGGTCCAAGAACGGACCCCTGCGGCACCCCAGCAAGGACTTCTCTGAATGAAGAAGCTTCGGAATCTAAAAGAACCATCTGCCTCCTTCCACAAAGGTCGGATCTAAAAAACTCTAATTCTTTATCTTTAATACCATAAAATTCCAATTTGTTCAGCAGAACACTGTGACAAACAGAATCAAAAGCCTTGCTGAGGTCCACAAGGGCCACGCTCAGGTACTCATTACACTCAAAACTGTCAAGAATATCAGACACTACCATCTCTACTGCTGAAGTTGTTGAACGGCCACTCCTAAATCCAAACTGGCTGTTACAAATAATATTATTGTCAGTTATGAATTCATTTAGCTGTAATTTGACACAAACTTCAATTATTTTAGAAAATATAGTTACTATTGATATCGGTCTATAGTTAGAGATACATGATCTATTACCTTTCTTGTACAGAGGTATCGTTTTTGACGGTTTTAAACAATGAGGAAAGTGAGATTTCAGGAAAACTAAGTTAATTAAAAATAACAAAGGTTGTAATATAAGAGGGGCCATTAACTTAACGATTTTGTTTGAGAATCCATAAATATCTTCACTGCCGGAAGAACTTAAATTACTAATAATTTTCGTCAAGTCATAAACAGTTATTGGTTTCCAATGAAAACTGGAACATGGAGGATTAACATTATGAAGAAAAGATAAATAATTTACATTATGACAGCTGCTATTTGACTTCTCCATGACTTGTTTACCAATATCTATATAAAAATCATTAAACTCATCAGCCTTGATTGGTGAACTAGCATTTTCATCCCTTAAAAACGAACCACTTTCAGCCCTAATCACTTTCCATGAAGCTACACTTTTGTTTTGTGAATTAGAAATAAATTGTTCATTGTGTCTGATTTTTGCAGCCTTAATACTCGCTCTATATTCATTTTTACAAAGTATGTAGCTATCGTTGATTGTTTTTATAGCTAGGAATTTTTAACAAGTCACTAATAAGCATCAACATATTTCTGTTCTTCCTAAGATTATCATCAAACCAACCATTTTTATTTTGCTTAACCTTATTATCTATTTTGATTTTCTTAGTAATTCTAGGACAACAAACATTATACAATGAAAGAACCACTCCTAAAAAGCATTCAAAAGCAAGATCAACGATCAACATCCTCATTTACATAAATTAAATCCCAATTAACATTAGCCAGGCTTAACATAAATAAATTTAACCCATCTTCATTTAACTTTCTGAATGAAACTTCTCTCCAGAGTAGAGAGGATGTACATGCAAGAGTAAATTTAAAACACAAAATTGGGTGGTCAGAGATTCTTTCCTTCCATACATAATGACTATAGCAATTTGAACCCAGATTTATCCCAGACTTTATGTTACAATTGCAAGCTATACTCTGTTGCACGGGAAACAAGATTAATTCAGATACCAATTTGGCTCAGAGAATAAAGGTTATTGAAATTTGAAACCATTTTTTTTTTTTCAGACAACGTGCCAGAAACCATCTATCGAGAGCTGCCGCCCAACTTACAGAAGGACGTTGAGATCGACCACAGCCTCCCCCCTCAGCAGCGGCTGGAAGGCTGACCACTTCCAAACATGCTTAAATTACGAACAAACTAAAAAACTTAATTGTAATTTTGGTATCTCCTTAAGGTAATAACATGGTTTAAAAACACTGCATGAGGATTTTTGTAAAATAGGTTAGTCCCAGATAATAAATCTGGCTAATGATTGTGGCTGCGAATTATATTGCTTAACTACACTGCAGTTATGAGGCTGTTAGGTTACAGATTTTGTCCTAAACTTTATTGAATTTTTTGTTAGAACCATGGTCAGATTCTGGACTGATAAAATACTGAGAAAAATTACCGGGAAGAGTGTCAATTTAATTTTAAATAATGGAAGTTGGTATTATTTTCCTTTTCCTATTTTTAAACTTCTTGTAAAGTTTCCTACCAACCCACTAGGATGGCCTTTGCGCAGCTTCACATCAAAACCTATCTTTCAAATCCCACTCATAAACCTACTGTTATTCGTTTTGAGTTATTGTAACTCGTCATTGTAAGATAAATGCTGAAAAATAAATAAGTGATAATCACTAATAGCCCAATATATAAGTTTGTAGCAGCTTACATTAAATCCGGTAAACAATATTTTTTTATCGGATTGTTTGGTATAGAACGGGGGTTGTAAAACTAAGATTTCGACCTCGAAAGTCATGGGGAGAACTTTAGGTAGGGAAAAAACCTCATATTTTTGGCACTTCTACCATATTTATTCTTGCAGGCCCTAAACGAAGCCTCATACAGAAATTGTTATACTTGCCGAATTTGAAGAAGACAAGATTTTCTATAAAATAACCTGCTCAAAGTTTGTATTACTAAATGTGGTTCAAATTTAAAATAACTTTGAAATTTTCCGCACTTCTTTCGTTTCCTTCCTGTAACTCGTAAACAAGACCTCGTACGGAAAATATTGTACTAATTAAAATTAAAGTAGACATGATGTACTATAAAATGGACTGGTTAAATGTAGTATTACTATGCTTGGTTCACATCAGAAGAACTTTTAAATTCGATGACATTTGCCGATCAAACTAAAATGTTTTGTACTTCTTTTAGTTTTTTCCTGTACCTTGTAAACGAGGTCTCGTACAGAAAATATCATAGTTGCTCCAGTTAGAGTAGACAAGATTAAATGTAAAATGCACAGGTCAAAGTTAGTATATCTATGTGTGGTTCATATTCCGAAGAACCTCTAAATTTGATGAAATTTGCCGATATCCCTCAAATCTTTTACGCTTCTCTCATTTTTCCCTGTAACTCGTAAACGAAACCTTATACAGAAAATATTAAACTGATCTAAATTAAAGTAGACAAGACTTTCTATAAAAACGGTGTTATTACTATGTGTAATTCATATTATTTCATATATTTCGAAAAAGTTTGAAATTCGACAAAATTCGCCGATAAACTTCACACATTTTTCGCACTACTTTCGGAATATGAACCACACACAGTAATACTAACTTTGACCAGTGCGTTTTACATTTAATCTTGTCTAGTCTAACTGGAGCAACTATGATATTTTCTGTACGAGACCTCATTTACAAGGTAGAGGAAAAAACTGAAAGAAGTACAACAATTTTAGTTTGATAGGCAAATGTCGTCGACATTACAAGTTCTTCTGAAGCCCCGTTTCCACTCTAACTGTTTCTGCTCAAAACATTGTTTTGAGCTAAACTCAAAACAAAGTTCAAGTAAAATATTTAATGGAAACGCTTGCAAACTGTTTTCAACTTTGTTGGCCGATGCAGCTGACAAAGTTTTGAGGAGAGCTGAAAACATAATGGAAACGGTGTCCCAACATCCAACACTGTTGTGATCAGAGTTCGCGCTTGCGCAGTGAGTGGTAGTAGCCAATGCCACGCGCCAACCCGCACCGTCGCGCCCATTGTCGCCGCGTCCTCTCCATTGACAACACGTGGTTTTGTTTGGGACTTGGGTCATTGTACAACTGGTTGTAGGATTATGGTCCTTCAGCCTGTTGGACAATTATTGTTTAAATAATTAAATTGTTCTACATATGCATTTCAAAAAAGTTAAGCACAGTAAAATGTTATATGTTCTAGTTATTTACTGTAAGTTTGCTATATTTTTTGACTTCTTGTTAGTTTGAAATTAACAAGCTTTTCTATACATATTAAATACAAATTTGGTATAACTAATCAAGCGTGTGCATTAAACCAAAATTGCCTTATCACTTCATCTCCATCAGATTCATAAACTAAATAATTGGTACAATTTCGACCTCTAATTGTTAATGGTTTTTTATTTTACCTTATTTAGTAGGCCTAAACTAGCAAATCAAATCTTATTTTAGTTTTATTACTTAAAACATACTGGCACCACAGAGAAGTAATCTCTAAATTATAAAGAAAACTCTCCATGTAATTGATTTATTACAGTGAAAGATAAATAGCTAACTTGGCTATAGTAAACACATATTGATGATTCATTCTCAATTATGGCCTATATTTTTCTATTGGTTTGACATGAAAAATTACAAGGATAGTTTATTGGAAAACAATGAATGGAAATATACAATTTGTTGTAAAAAACAGTTTTAACAAACGCTGTAACAGTTTTTGCGTTACATTGTATTAACATACTTGTGTAGCAACACAAGTGGGGCTACACGCGAACGTATGTAGTAATACACGAACGCTCCGCGCGTAGAGAGGAGATGGCTTTTCGCGGGAAATGTTGGCACGAGTTGGGAGAATGGAAACAGCCTCCAACAATGTTTTGAGCTAAACTGGAGGATTGGAAACAGCTTCCAACAATGTTTTGAGCTGAACTGGAGGATTGGAAACACCTCCAACAATGTTTTGAGCTGAACTGGAGGATTGGAAACAGCCTCCAACAATGTTTTGAGCTGAACTGGAGGATTGGAAACAGCCTCCAACAATGTTTTGAGCTGAGTTGATTGACCAAAAGTTCTCCCCATGGCTTTCGAGGTCGAAAACTTAGTTTTACAACCCCCGTTCTATACCGACAAACAATCTGATAAAAAAATATTTATTACCAGATTTAATGTAAGCTGATCGTCTCTCAAGTTACCTGTATATTGGGCTATAGTTAAAATGACATTTTTTGATTAGAATCTGTCAATAGTGCAGAATCCAAGCTTGAAAACAGCACCTTATTTATAAAATTGAGTTATGAATGAAAGGAGAAAATGGTATTGTAAAAAAATTACATTTTGAATAGTATGTATGATTTTTACGATGCTCAATTAGGATATTTCGTCAAATATTATATTGGGTGACTTTTCATAGGCTAAAAGTAAGTACATAGGGTTAGCTTGTGAGTTATTTTTTGCTGATTACTTATTAAAGATGTGAAATGTGCATGATAAAACATGAAGAGGCAAACAGAACTTTTGTATATCTGCATTAATGAATTACCACATAACAGTGCTTTGTGTGAGTTAATATATAAATTAGCTACCGGTATAACAAAATGTGATTATTATAATTTAAATTCTGACATAATTTTTTAAAATTTGTAAATTTAATATTATGTTCCGTGTTATTACCTTACTCCCTCTGTACAACTGTACTTATATTCATTAAGAATATTTGTAGTCCACATGTAAAATATCAAGAAGTATTTAAAATCTGCTGTAAATAATCGTTTACATATAAAGATGAATGTGATTAATATATGTTTCTGTGTAAATAACATTTAGCAGTATAGTTTAATCTAAGAATATCAACTTCCTATGTCTTAGCTACTTTTTGATTTTTGTTTTAACAAGTCGGGGAAAAAATCAAGCAAAGAGTAACTAGCGATATATTAATTTATTAAATTAAATTTGTACTAAAACAATCTGAAACATTTGTTTTTGTAATGGGTGTATTGTTAATTAATATACTAAAATATTCAGTGAGATAAATCTATTGCTCAAATTTAAAACTTTTGCAATCACTTCTGATACGACAGCTATTGAATAAAATTTAACTCATATTGGTAACACATTGAATTATATTTTTAACTAATTTATAAAAAATAAAAATTATGTTTCAAGTATTTTTGTATTTTATTTTAGTATAGCCAATGCTTTAAATTTGTTGTTTTTCGTTTAAATGCACTAACCTACCACTAAAATTTGTCCCTTCTAATATTTTTCATTTTTCCTTGCCTCAACAATGATAGACAGAGATTGCATGAAAATTTAATTTGTATTTTCTTAAAATGTAGCGATCTTGTTCCCACTAGATGTTCATATATTTATAAGTAATTGGATTTGATGTAATTGTTTTTATGAACATATAGACAATAGACAAAAAACTTGTTTAGCGCTTTCTTCAACACGTTCACTGCGGGCTACGACGTGCATTGTAGTACTGAGACTTGCGGCACTCGACGCACGTCCTAGTGCGTAATGCCAACTTCTACTTAATCTCGTGCTGGCAGCACACCGGTAAGGATGGGTGTTCTCATTTCAGCGTTTAGCTAAGAATGCGAGCTTTATTTTGGTGTAGGTTGGTAGTAAATTTCCCCAATATCCCGGCCATGACAGGACTTCCCCGCATTCATTATCGACCACCTTAGTCCCTCTAGATTGCAACCTGGTTGACTACTGCTAAATGGATTGTGCTGCTACCCGCTGGCGTTTTGTAGAACTTCGTCCAGCTAATTCAGTACAGCTCCGTACAGTGTTTTTGTCATTCGTTGGCTGGGAATTCAAAATGTGGCTGCGCCTACCCGAACAGTTGCCGCATGGCGGGAACACGCCCCTGGGCAAGCCCCGCAGCGAACGTGTTAAGAAATGAATTAGCATCAAAAAGATTTGATAAATTCTTGCTTTAAAAATTTATTTTCTTATTTGCTTGCCCCAATCGACATCCAAGAACTCCTTGATTGAGTAGATAGGGTGTTCTATTAGGTTCTTGATGTTTTTTGGCAGGGAATTGATAATTTTGCATCTAATATATGATGGTTTCTTGCTGAATTTTGCTGTGTGATGGATAGGTAGACTGTAGTTGTTTCTTGCTCTTTTGGTGTGGTGGGAGTGGAAATCTTCATTCCTGGGAAGATCTAAGCTGCTGGGGTTCATTACCTTTGCATATATGTAAAGTGCTAGGACAGTTAGAATTTAAAAGCCTCTCTGCAAGTGTCTGTTTGGCTGTTGCGATAGTTGCTCAGCGATGGACGCTGAGAGACATACATCGCGCGATGATCGTTGTCTTTTTCCTCCACTCCAAATGCTAGCGTCCGCATCGTCAGTTGTGCTACCACTGCTGTGAGTTTGGTAGTCACTGAAGCTCCTCTCGTATTACAAGGAAGTGTATTTTAATGTTATGTTTCTGTGAATACATTTTTCCAGCATTTTATCTATTACAATTATTTTTATTTGATGGTAGGCATATCTATTTTTCATATGAATTTAGGAAAATGAGGCTTAGGTTCTAGTTTAATAAAATAGTTTTCTAAAATCACCAGATCCCCTTATTTCTTTGGCAACTATCACTAGGGTGACTAGATCGACAAAAGGAAAAATAATCAGGACACCATCACATCGGGGGGGAGGGGGATGGGTGGTATGGAATACCAACCCCCATGCAAAAGGAGAAAATCCAGGTCCAGTGAAGATTTTTCCCCCAGAAAATCTTTAATACTGATACTAATATATTTAATACATTATTCAAGTTTATCTTCATAATAATTAAACATTTAACTTATTAAAACTTTGTTGAAAATTCTGCGTAGGTTATTAGTTAAAATATGAGAATTCGTATTTAAGTACTTTAATTCATTTAGCCGTTCCGAAAGAGTTTTTCGGAAGAACTGGACACACCAAAAAAAACAACAAAAACGGTACAAATCCATGTCAATGGGACGTCTGGTACTCAAAAATTATCCTTGGCTCGCTTATCCTTATGCACAGAAAATGTGTCAAGTTTTAAATTGCAGGGTGAGGTGATAACACCTCAAACAATTTCTCATTTGACTGATAAAAAAGTAAACATTTCTACTTTGAGAGCACTAATTTTTCACTGAAAACGTGTACAACAGCTCAACAGACGCACGGCTGAAGCGTCTCCAACTGGTCCGAGAGCGGTCGGGCCAGTGTCAGACGCTGAAGACGCTAGAGCCGCCAGCGACAGACATCCGGAGGAATACAGAACAATAGGACTCGGGTAAGAGCAGTAGCGCGCGCCGATCGCTAAGCCATTATCGCAACAGCCTTTACAGCCTTCTTCTGGAGAATGAGTTTCTATTTTGATTTCTATTTTGTTAAGGTTGGTTAGTTTATGTATATTTGTGTATAACCAAATCTTTCCGATTACAGGATGTAAATTTAAAACTCTTTACAACACTTCAAAATGCATTTACCATTACACTGCACCCACTTACAAGACGGGTAAAAATATATATAAAAGATGGAACAAGGCAATCAATTTTTACTGGTCACACTGATCATCATCACCCAATGAGAGAATCTTGAGGCCAACCTATCATGATAATTGGTCAAATCTATTGCCTTATACACCTTTTATATATATTTACCGTCTTGTGAGTAAATGTAAGGGTGAATATATTTTGAAGTGTTGTAGGACGTATTTTTTATTTGCAACCCATAACATGTACCATGGTAATAAGTCGTTTCAATTTACCAAATGTTCCAGATTAGGATTTCAGTGATTAATTTACAATTCTCATGTTTAATTTCCATCTTAGCGAATTTCGCCTATAAGAAAGAAGCTATTACCATAGTCGGCACGGTAAGACCTAGGCCCGGGACCATGATAACTTTTCGTTTTGAGGTCCCCAGACCCCAAAAACACCATCCGTTCGAAACTGTATATATATATATATATATATATATATATATATGTGTGTCCGTGGGTGCGATAACTCTTGTAAAAAAGGTCCGATTTTGATGAAATTTGGTACAAACGTGTAAATCAGCATTTATGACTAAGTTTGAAAACCACTTATATATATAAGCATTCGAAACTGTATATATATATATATATGTGTGTCCGTGGGTGTGATAACTCTTGTAAAAAAGGTCCGATTTTGATGAAATTTGGTAGAAACATGTAAAACAGCATTTATGACTTAAGTTCGAAAACCAGACAGATCGCCCCATCCGGAGTGATATTTTTTGGGGGGGAGGGGTTTTGCACCCTAAAAATTAGTTTTTTGAAGTTTTTACACGTAATATTTATTGAAATTAAATTTTAGTTTTCACCATTGAATTCAGCTTTAAAAAACTCACAATTTGGTGTTTTGATCATTTCTCTACGTCAATTGGTTACAGAGATATTGAATGTGCTAAACACAGTAAGTTGTCCAATGTTATTCTTATGGAGAATAAGAAAAAAAATTATATCTTGCTTATTTATGAAAGTGTACTAACGAAACTTGGTTTACAGATTCATCTGGTTGTGGTCTATTGTTATTTTCACAAAAAAAGTAATTTTGAAGGATTATTCCCGTAACAGCAAACCTCAGCCCCCATGTTATTCTTATGGAGAATAATTAAAATTGTATAAATCGCTTATTTTTATTTATGAATGAATATTGATCAAACTTGGTATGTGGCTTCACTTACTTGAATTATATTTATATTTGCATAAATACCAATTGTTTGTAATCCTTGTTTCAGCAAACCTACTTACTCATCCCCAATGTAATTCTTATAGAGAATAATTAAAATTGTACATATCGCTTATTTATGGATATATTTTTATGCAACTTGGTATGCAGCTTTATGTGGTATTAAGACATATATTATGCATTGGAAATTCGCTGAGTATGCAGGTTTGCTGCGACGGGGGTATAATGATTTTTATACGGTATTCATAAAATTAAAATCAAGTAAAAACAATGTTTTAAGTGTATTTCACCCAACTTGGAATAGGAATTAGTCTGTCACGCATTGAGCAGTTTCTCGTCTACCCTTATTTAGGTTATCTAGTGTGTGACCTCTTCCCTTAATAATTATTTATCTTAAAAACAGAACGTGATAAAGATAATTTCTGAAGGGTTACTCGGGGCAAACGCACAACAAAAAGTTCTTTGATGATAAGGGCCAGCAGATGGATCACGTCTGGATTTTGTTGGAATGTCTCTTAACAAGTTAGGAAACTATATTATAATAAAAGCTTCAATTGCATATTCTAATAGTTCACATTATGTTTTCAATAATTCAGTGAACATCGAGAAAATAGCACTACTGTATGTTGCTTTTAATCTTCACAAATATTTTGTATAGACATGCAAAGATGGATAAAACCACAGTCTGTGGGGGGGTTTATTTATAATATTATAAAACTGACTACAGCACAGCAAAATAATTGCAAAGAAAGTCGCTTGCCAGAAAAATAACGATCGTCGTCATGAGATTTGCACTGATAAGGGTATAGTAAATTATAAAATCTTTTATAAAACTACCTAATTATTTTAGGTCCTACATAAAATGACACCAGGACAGATGAAAACCTAACACAATGGCGAAATATGGATTTTAGGAGATGCTGGTAAGCTAGTATCTGGCTCTGCTATATAATGTAGCTGTTTCGCACAGAATAGTAGTAACAAGTACTATCATTGTTAAGTACTATTATAAGTTATTGTAATTTATAATGCCTATACTATACTATCACTGTTTTTCTCTTGTCTACATCAGTGGCATTTTATTTTTAACATTTTAGAGGATAATGGTTCAAACCTCTGAGAATCATGTCAAAATCAAAATACAAGATGCTAAGCGATACCCCCCACTATACATATATATTACTGATTTATAATTTGTCGTAAATAAACAAACCTTATTTTCTGCCTCTTACGCAGCAGTGCAGTAAATTATTAAGGTACTGTGAGTCAATAAAACAGAAAATTAATATCAAAACTTTTTATTTACAAAAATGAACTATTCACTACAGTAAACGTAATACAGCCAAAAGTATAAAAGAAGAAAGTGAAAACAAACAGTATTATATACAATTCAAACTGATTTTGAAAAACAGTTAATTTATATTAGCATGATAAGCAATGAAACAGACAGTGGAATTAATTTTCAAATTAAATATGATTCATTACTGGGCAATATATATATATCAAACTAAAACTTGTTGACGTCATTGTTCATTTATTTAGTTATAAATCGCTTAAGTATAAAGTAAGCCTACATAAATTGTTTTAGTTCTAAAACGGTAATGCTATACAAATGAACCCATTACCCTTATGTGATGTGAAAAGCTATTTTTCCAAGAATACATTGTATAAAGACATGCTGTGATGGCGAGATTGTCTGGGGGAAAACTACTTTTACAGTCATAAATAACAAGGAACACTTATCACATTATGAAACTTACAAATATAAATTAAACTAAGTAAAAAATTGACCTAATTAAAGTTATGAAACCGGTATAGATGGCCATTCTCGGAGGGGCCATCACTGCAATCGCACTGTCATTAGTTGATTATATACAAGGAAATGCTGAACAGGAATAGATTCAATTGTGACCCTCCTTGGGAAGGGGCCTCTTGAATAGCAGTATGTGAGGTTCTGAAAAAAAAAACACCAACATTTAAATTACGAACCAAGAAAAACTGAACGATCCCATTTCAATGCTTTTAAATTTAGGAATATATTAGCTTATTCATCTTCATATCCAGTGTGTTAAACTATGTACAAGTACTTCAGGACATTGCACGGTGGGACAAAAGAAACAAGCAGGTCACTTAAACGTATCGTATGGTCTATCTTGCTGCATTGTCTGCCTGTGTGTCTGAATGTGTTAATAAATAAATACATCATATCTTAGGAACCCCAGAGATGTAGAGAAGTTCCTGTAGTTAAATATAGAAATTTGTTTAGAGATTATTCTTTCTCATACAATAAAGGTTAAAATTATAATTGTGTTTTGAAACTTTTACAGCTGACTACCTAAAACAAATAACTCCATAACATTAATTGGAGCTTTGAAAGCCTATGGGGCAGAGCGCTATAGGTAAATTTGTTCAAACCCACAAAAAGCACATCTAGAGAAGAAGAACTTCATGTTTGATGCCAAACATGTGCAGGGGTGCAGAAAATGTCTAGACCCCTGAAATTTCCTCCAATCCTACTATTACAAACCAAAAATTTCCCCCAAAATTTGTGACATATATCTTTATATAAAGATTTACCATATTTTTAATAAGGCAAATCAATAATTATCAAGTAAATTTTATTACTTTAATTTATTAAGTTTAAAAATTCCATAAAAACATTTAGCCATTTAATATTAAATTACCTCTAACACAGTAATAAAATAATGTTACTAATAAAATACGGTAAAATAAACTTACAACAAGAAATAATTAAAAAAATATATGTTGAATTGCATTATGTCAATTGGTTACCGAGATATTGAAAGTGCTAAACACAGTAAGTTACGTTGTCCAATGTTAATCTTTTGGAGAATAAGTAAAATTTAATTCTTAAAGAGAGTAAAATATATGATCTTAAAATTAATGAACATATATTAATGAAACTCGGTATGTGGTTGGGATTTACTGATATTTACATACAAACCCCATTTTGTGTGGTCTCTTATGGAGAATAAGAAACAAAAAATCAATCAAATCAAAATCAACTTTATTGCAGCAACTTCTGAGAACTTCAGGAGCATTACCAACGCCAATTTGTCTCAAGTAGCCTAACAATAATTTACATATCACAGCACTTATGATAGAAACAATAACATATAAATATATACACAACAATTAAAATGACTACAAAACATACATGACTAGTCCATAACATAATAATTGCACTTGATAAAATATTTGTTCTAATAATTTTATTATAAACTAGCTGTGTACCCGTCCTCTGTACGGGTTTTATATATATAAATACAGTAGTAGATTAATTAAGCAAAATAACCCACACAATTTTCTATTATTAAAATTATATTTTTACATGATTATTGTACAATTAAATAAAAGTTAAACTGTTTATGAAAATCGGTAAAAAAACTGTCGATCAGTAAATCCTGGGATTCATTGATTGAGTCGAGTGAAGACTAAATGTTTATAAGACTACATTTTTTCAATGTACAAATCTAAACTTATAAAAGGGCATTTAAGAAAAATCCTCAAACCCTTAATTTTCTCCAAAACACATTTTCATATTTAATGTTAAGTTCAGACATTCAGTGGTTGGTAACATAAAAGATCTTTTTGGAGAGGCATAGATCTCATCCACCCATGTCTCACGCACAACTAAGGGTCTCTGTGAAATCTCCAGAGAACAAAACCATGACTCCCCATGATGTTATTTCTTATTTCCTTTATGGTATCAAGTTTCAGCTCTATTGGTAGAGTAGTTGGTGTGTGATGATTAACACGCTTATATTAAAGGCCAGTGGGCCAGAGTCCTTGAATATAATATTTGTATATTCTGAAGTAGGTAAATGTCTGCATTGAGCTATCAGCTATATTACTACCAAATTTCAGATCCATCAATTTGTATTTGTATTTGTATTTGATTGTATTTAAAAAATTCCGGGAGGCAAAGCTCTTAAATATTTTTGTAATGGAAATAGGCTACTAATACTCATAAGATGCCATAAAAGTAAAGCGAAGAGCCGACCTTTTTTACTTATTTTATTACTAACATATTCTTATTGTACATCTGCAGCATAAGGAGAACCACCATGCAAAATTTCATCTTCATAGACATTGTCGTTTTTGAGACAAAGTGATCACTATGTTAGTGAGTGCATGAGTCTGACAAATATAGATTTTGATCATATATGCACTCTATTTACCTATGTTATTTATTATCAATCGTCACACAACGTTTTAAATAGTAACTACAACATCTGTTTATAGAATAAAAAAGACCCTTAAGTCATCATCTGGCTCAATATAAATAAATGCTCTGTCCATAAGAATAACATAGGATCCTTAAAACCCCATGGGGCAGAGTCCTAGGGTGATTTCAAAAAATCCAATTAGCCTAAAACCTTCTAACGCATATATAAAACATAGAAAAAAAGTTTCATCGAAATCAGTGCACCCGTTTCCCTGTGAAAAGCGAACAAAACATGACCAAAACCGCACAGTCACGTTTTAGAGCTTCCGCCAATCTTTTTTCAAAAGGCGTATGTCAGTTTAAAGTAGCCTAAAACCTTCTCACGCATGTATAGACAAAGAAGCAAAGTTTCATCAAAGTAAGTGCACCTGTTTTCCCGTGAAAAGCGAACAAAAACCCGTCCTTGAGCGTTACCGACAGACAGACAGAAATTGAGATAATACTTGTTTTGGCTTCCCTAGGGTGTAAAACGTGAAAATATGCAAAGATTTCATAATTCCAAGCAATGTACAGACAAAACTCTAATTTTATTTATATAGATTATAAATTGTGAGCCAAGCCATAAAACTCATTTGTACAATGGCTTAAAGCATGTGATATATTGCTTGTTTATGAACATAAATTGGTAAAACTTGTTGCCTATGTTGCTTATCTGGCGGTGATCTATTGGTATTTGCATAAAAACCCGATTTTTGTGGTCCTTGATGTAGCAAACCTGCACACTCAGTCCTAATGTTTTTCTTATGGAAAATAAATAAAATGTCATATCTCGCTTATTTATGAATATACTTTGATGACAGTTGGTATGTGGCTTCATAATGTAGTGTACCACTTGAAATTCGCTGAGTATACAGGTATGCTGCAATAGTGGTATTTTGTCTAAGTATCACGAATTCAATAAAATGTGCATCAACGTTGTATGACTTTCCGTTCAAGAGATATGAATAATACAATCACTGTTTATCAGTTTATCAATTTTTCCGACTATTCAATGTTTTCTATGTTGATTTCCTCCTTTCCCAACATTTAAGTAATTTGTATAATGTTTGTGTGATAATTCTGACTGCATTCTTCAATTCCATTAAGAAATTGTAAGGAAAATAAACATGAAATTCAACATAGATTTTTAAATGATTTATTTTTGTAGGCTTATTTTACTGTATTTTATTAAAATTTAGATAGAATTAATTATATAATAAATGGCAACATGTTTTTTATGGATTTAACTTAATAAATTAAAGTAAAAACATTTAATTCAACTAAGGGAGGAAATTTTGTTTGTTGTAGTAGGATTGGGGGAAATTTCAGGGTTCTAAACATTTTCTGCACCCCTGGGGTACTCTTTGTACAGCAGTGAAGTACAATCCACTAGCATATGGCCATTACTTGAACTTACCGGGTTGGTGGGTCATATAGTGGATCCAGCCTTTGCTCTGCTGAACACCAATGCTTCGCCACTCATCTTCCGTCATCAAGTGGGTTTTGGGTACAAGCTTTACCATTTCTTTAGGGAGCACTACATGTCTAAAAAAAAACAAGTCTTGTTTAGGTCACAGTAATTATAAATCCCTAGGCTAAAGAGAGCTTATAAAAGCCTAGTAATTATCGCAAAGACACTCAACTCATTACTGAGCTTTAATTCAAAACCATAATTAGCCAAAGCTGAAATGAAATTAAGCTAAATATTAATTTACGGTATTCCAAAATAACAACCACAACAGCTAGTCAATAAGATTTAAAAAATACTAAGAAAATAGCTGAAATAAGCCATAAGCAACATATGTTCAGTCACAGATGACTTTTACCTCAAAAAAAAGGATGTCCTAAGATAGTTTAGAAATGGCATGAATAGTGTTTTCCCGAGATAACTTTAAATTCAAAAGGAGACCTAAAACACAGACAGGTTTTTGTGGTCCACCTTTGGACTTTCTGACCGTAACATTTTTTTCCAGTTTTACTGTGATGATTTAAGTCTAATCATTTGGAGGAATTGATGATGCTTTTGCAGATAAGTTACCTGTTTCAACTAATTTAATACTATTCGGCTACTAAAATCTACAAAAGGGCTTTCATCCTCATACAACACTGTCTTTCAAGACATATTTATGGGTAGATCATTTATAAATAAACTTTAAAAAGAAGCCCTAACAAAGATCCTTGAGAAATACAAGTTAAACACAGAGGAACTGGGATGATTTTAATCCTAAGGAGCTTATAAAAAAAATTTAATTAAACCTTTGAGTGCTCAGGGCAGATATATCAGGCTTTTGAATCTGCCGCCTAAAAAGGTTGTTGATTGTTGTATAAGCTACTGTACTGTTACAAGCTCCGTCTGTAGTCTGCGTCTGACAGAATGTAACCTGGTAGACACAAACGGCAGTAACTCATCCAGCGTGTAAGCTTTAATACTACCCAGTCCGATTCAGCTTCTCGTGTGACCAGTCGTCGAGCGGTCTAAAGCGCTATCTCTCTGGCCAGGGAATCGACCTTGAATCCAGGGTTTGAATCCCACCTCGGTCGACAGTTTTTATGATGCAACTTGAGAAGAGTTCACCATTCGTGGCAGAATTTAACGCGTTGGCTGCTGCGGACCCCGATCGGGGTTTTGTCTCAACATAGAAACTTATGCAAATTTCATGTTTAAACATGTTTGCAGCAGCGAAAGTGTTAAGGGAAGGACAACATCAAGAAAATGGTGGAATGTTTTGGTCTGTTTGCATAGGTTACAGTGGATTGAATAGTATTTAGTTACAGTAGGTTGGCCATTTTGGAAATTCATCTACCTGGTTTATAATTAAAAATAACTATAATAACTATTATAATAGTTATTATTATAATAGTTATAGTTATTATATTATAATAACTATATAACTGGTATATAATAACTATTTTGATTCGCTGTAAATTGTTTTAGGAGTTTGAGTTAGGCTACATGTATTATTTGATTGTTTGCTTTTATAGACACCATTCTTGTACACTACTGTAGGGTACTCCATATTGAAAATACCCTCTTCGCAGCAAATCTGCATACTCAGCAAATTTCCAATGATTGTATATGTTTCTCACTACCACATAAAGCCAATTACCAAATTTCATCAAAATAAATAAGTGATATATAGCATTTGATGTATTCTTCATAAGAATAACATTAAAGACTGAGTACACAGGCAGGTTTGCTGCAACAAGAAAGGTAAGAAATATGTTTTTGTGCAATTATCAAAGTAACTTAACCAGTTGAAGCTACATACAGTTTTATTAATTTATGTTCATAATTAAGGGAGATATAAAACTGTACTTATTCTCCATAAGAATAGCATTATGTCTGAGTATGCAGGTTTGCTGCTACAGGGACAATAAAAAACCAATTTTTTTGTGTAAATATCAATATACCAGTACTAGGTGAAGCCACATATCAAGGTTCATCAATATACATAAATAAATAATCGAGATTTAGGCCTACATATTTTATTATTCTCCATTCTCCATAAGGATAACATTGGACAACGTACTGTTTTTAGCACTTTGAATATTTATCTCTGCAACGGTTAGAAGTATAAACACAATTTAAACACCAAAATGATTATTTTGTCCAGAGCTGAACTAATCAGTTCAACAATCGGTAAAAACAATATACAGTATGAATTTTTCCGTAAAATTAACTGAGGAAAAGCTAACAACCTTTTTCCCGTAAGATTAACATGGGAAATTTTATGAACACTTTTTTGAATTTTCTCCACAACCACTTAACCTACGTTAATGATTAAAAATACTAGATTATTTGTTTTTTAAGCTCTATAAAATGGTCAAAACTAAAACTGAGTGTTTTTTTTGTTTTTAAGTGAAAAATGCAAAAAACTGAGTTTTTGAAAATTTAAAACCCCCATAAATCCCCCTTTCTATAGTCCGATTTTTCTGGTTTACGAACTTAAAGTCATAAACGTCACTTTACACATTTGAGCAAAATTTCATCAAATTTGGATGTTTTTTACTCAAGTTATCACATTCACGGACACATAGGTATATAGATATTTTTGTTCTTTAATTTTGTTATTGATGTTATAGTTTTTATTTTATACTTATTATACTTTTATTTTATTTTATATATCTGAAGAAGCGAAATGCGAAATATAGTGTAATGTATTTAATTTTCAGTTCCTTATAGAATTGTAGGCATGTAAATCTGAACAAATAGTGTTTTTGGCATCTGGGGACCTCAAAACAAAAAGTTATCATAGTCTTGGGCTTATTAGTGAATTTCCTACGGAAAGTGAACTATTAGTATGACCCGCACGGTGAAACTTAAGCCCGGGACCAGCATAGAAGTTCCTAACGTGACCCCCTGAACACATTTTGGGGGATCGTTCAAAATCTATATCTATAAAAGAGGAAGTATGTATGTATATATATATATATATATATATATATATATATATATATATATATATATATATATAGCCTATGGACTCCAAAACCGCTCGACAGATTGTAATGAAACTTTAAGGCATTATTAAGCATTATTCAAGGATGGTTTGTGTGAAGTTTGGTATAAATCTGTCCAAAGGGCTCCGACCCAGAGGGCATACAAGAGTGCAGTGTCAGGTTTTAGAAATTTAGTGTTTACGAAATTAACAGCTGTAATTAAAAAAATTCAAAGTTTCTTTAAACTGTCATTTGTTTAAATGTAAACAACACAATGTAAACAAAGAAATGTAAACACTAGCGGGTTTATTATCTTTTGAATTGTGTTACTTGAATTTATATTAACTTTTTTATTTTAACTTTTGGGCGCAGCAACGCGCGCCGGGTAACTGCTAGTTATATATATATATATATGAATGCACTCTAGCGGTCACATTTTTTGTCCGATTTACTTCAAATTTGGTAGGGACGTTCCTTTCTATAATCAGTTGGACAAGTTCGTTGGGCAAAAAAATTGAAAAACTAAACCCCTTGTTTAGGGATTATTCTTTAAAATTTCGAGTTTTTGGGCGCAAAAAGGGTCAGGAAAGCCCCGAATGTAAAATTAATGCATGTATTAAGATGGGAATTAGTGAAGCAAAAGTTTTAAGCTCTCTCTCGTCATTCTAGCATAAATATTAACTGAGTTATTAAATAAAATGTATATGGGCTAAACACAGTACGTTGTCTTATGGGGTTTTTACATTAGAAAAGCATGTTATTCATTTGTTGGTGTATTTGTATCATCCTCAGCAACCTCGCGCCTACTTTCAAGCCTGACTGGACCTTTTCCTAACCTTATAATGCGCAAAATTGCATTCCTAGCATTGCAGGTAAATGAAACCAGGAGCATCAGAACAGCTAAAAAATCAATGTTTTCAGATTTCAATAAAATTGGAATAAATGTATGTTTTTACACTGTTTTGAGTTTTAAATATTTTGTTTATGGAAATTCACTTCCCTCACGTCAGCGTGCTGCGTGCAAACTCGTTTATTTATTTTATGTGGTCACGTAACTCCAAAATACATTGGAGTAATATACTCACTTGGTAGATGACTCGTCAATCTTTAAACTAATTTAAAATCAAAATTAAATTGCAGGCATTAAAATTAAGGTACAAAAATATGAACTATAAAACCATTATTTCCACTCACACTTTTTCTTATTACAACTTAGTTAAAATAATTCTCAACACTGTAGGCTAATTAAGAAAGATTGAATTTGTTCTGCAAACAATGTATCAGTTTTCTTTTATTACCAGGAAGTTTGTTACTGTATACAATTTCTTTCCCGTATAATGTAAATTATTTGCCAAAAGACTTGTATTATGGATTGCATAATGTAGTCATACCATGCCACCTACCGGTACAGTAAGAGCTTCTTCCCTATGGGGAAATTTGTTAAAAGTATTTTAACTATAACTGAATTGGTCCAACTTATGGGGATGGGTGAATTTTGAGAGTTGCACATCGGAATCAGGCATTTTGTTACTTTTGCGTTCATCATAAACATGTTTAAAATAATCTCAAGTGTGCGGATGTTCAATAGCTATATATTTAAAATATCAATAAAACAGTATATAACTTATTCAACTCCCTAACGCACACTCTTAGCACTCAAAGGGTTAAAACGTGAGTTTGACAAGGTGAAGGTTCCCCATTCGAGGCTGTATACTATAATTAACTTTTTTAAGATGAAAAATGTTTGGAAAACTCGTGATATTTGTATTTTTTTAATTTAACACAGTTAACACCCAGACGTTAGTTTATTTATTTCTCAGAATTTTGGTTTCAGCATCAATTTACAGGCATTTCCTTTAGTAGACGATTTAAAAGGCCCCAGGTTCAGAGCGGGAAGGATAGCCTGACTATAGACAATATTTATTGATCGTTAAGCAAAGTACATGCAATAGGGGGGCGATTCATAACGTCAAGGTGCATAAAGTAAAGTAGCTATTTTTTACAGTTTTGTTATGTAGCGATTTCAAATCGTAAAGTTTCAAAACGTCCAGTTCATAATTATAAAGTGTTAAATATATAGTGTTTCACAAAGTAAAGTTCCATAACGTAAAGTTATCAATTAATATAGTTTAATTTAAAATGCGTTTCAAAACGTAAAGTTTCATAAGGTAAAGTAGCTATTATAATTTAAATAAAATATGTGAGTGTTTCACAAAGTAAAGTACCATAACGTCCAGTATTTAAATTTTAGTTCTATTCGGAGATAGAGTTTCATAAGGTAAAGTTTCAAAACATAAAGTTTGTATTTTTAAAAACCACCTGTATCAAAACGTAAAGTTTCATAACGTCCAGTTAACAAACTCACTCCAGTTCGATCCAATTTCAGTACAAGGGAATGTTCCAAAAAGTCGAGTTTTAAAACATTGAATTTAATTTAGTAGACTATTTCATAACGTAAAGTGACACAAGGTAAAGTACAGTCCGCTCCAGACATTGTACTGCGTGTTGCCTTCCTCAAGTCGCAGGTGGTCCTGAGCACGTGTAAATTGTTGCGTGTTGCCTTCCACAAGTTGCAGGCGGTCCCGAGCACGTGGAGATCTGTCGACAGCGCTCAGCGCCAGCGCGGCGACCGCGGCGTTTGTAGCCCAGTCAATAAATGTTTTTTGTCTGAACTCTTTTTGGTAAAGCTGATCTTTTCTCAGTTGATAGACCATATTGAAAGACGTGTTTTCTCAAAAGTCCCCTAAAATCCGCATTGTGCTTCCCCTCCTATCCCCACCTCAAAGCTCGAAATCGTAGACTTTAATGTTATCGAGTATAACTTTTTAACAAAACGTTGTTTAGGGTTAACTCTTTTTAGTTATTTTTGTCGATAAATGTGCTATCATTTTTATACAGATACTGTTTACGATAAATTAACTAAATAAATAAAAAAAGTTATTTTTGTTGTTTCAAATTTAGGTTTTTGATGTTTATTTTGGTTATACGTATAATAAATGAAAAACACTTCCTCTAAAACCGTTTGCACACACATTTCTGAACACATTTATATATGAATATTAATGTTTTTAAGAAGTGAGGAACATGCGTAACTGTTAACTACGGTATGTTTGGAGCGCGAGGGCGGCAGAGCCTGGGCTAGCGCGAAAGATACATTATCTACTTATCTACTTGTTTTAAATCCCTTATGTTTAATCATTTCTACACTTACAAAATATAGTGGTGTTTTATAGTTTATTATTGTTATACCGGCCTATAATAATATGATAAAGTAGATTTATCATATGTATCATAGATTTATAAATCTGTCCAAAGGGCTCCGACCCAGAGGGCATACAAGGGTGCAGTGTCAGGTTTTAGAAATTTAGTGTTTACAAAATTAACAGCTGTAATTAATTAACAGCTGTAATTAAAAAAATTCAAAGTTTTGGGCCCAGCAACGCGCACAGAGTAACTGCTAGTCTAAATATATAAAAGAGGAAGTATGTATATATATATATATATATATATATATATGTATGTATGTATGTAGCCTATGGACTCCGAAACCGCTCGACAGATTGAAATGAAAGTTTCAGGCATTATTAAGCATTATTCAAGGATGGTTTGTGTGAAGTTTGGTGCAAATCTGTCTAAAGGGCTCCGACCCGGAGGCCATACAAGGGTGCAGTGTTAGGTTTTAGAAATTTAGTGTTTACAAAATTAACAGCTCTAATTAGTAAACAACTTAATTTGGGAGCAGCAACGCGCGCCGGGAAACTGTTAGTATCTTATAAATTGAAGACAGACAGGATACTCTGGAGCAGTTTCCCCGAATAATTTGAAATTTGTTGTAATATATAAAAAAAGTCACGATATAATCAATAATTACTATAATTTTGTTGCCCAAACAAAATACTCAAACCACGCTTATGGCCGTGATCCTGAATGGCGTTGTTTTACTGGAGGACGGAGGCCGCTGCTTTGCGGGGTCTGGGCTTGCGCTGCGAGGATGTGGAAGCCGCGCCAGGCGCCAAGTACGCACACTACTTTGGAGGGTGGGGGCAAACGAAACGGCAAGCGGCAAGTGGTGGCGGTGGCTCTCCGCCGACAGCTTTTAGTTCGCCCAACGGCCTGGAAATACTGGAAATACGGTATTAGTGCATTTGAAGGCGCTGAAAATAACCCATATTCGCCTTGACTCATGCCGGCTCTTAAATACCCATTGTGGCATAGCCCTAAAGAAGTGTTAAAATTGAGAACACAACTGATTTTTTATTCTGATTTGTAAGATATGTTCATGGTAAATTGAAGATAATTTTCTCATCTGGTTTTTGCGTCATGAAGTCACCCACAAAAAAACGAACATTCAGATTTTGAACATTATAGGGAATAAGGATAAATAAACACACTCTATGTTCGCACTCTATCGGTCATATTTGTTGTCCAATTTACTTAAAATTTGATTGCTAAACTTTTCCCTTTAACGAGTTTTAACAATTCATTGGGAATAAATACCGGAAAACGCTTGACCCCATTATGGAGTTGTATTACAAGATTTTGACTCTTTGAGCTCAATAGGGACAAAGATGTCCCTGTGTATTTTTTGTATAACAAAATAGAAAGCTTCAATACCCCCGTCGCAGCAAACCTGCTTACTAAGCGAATTTGCAATGCAAATATGTGGGTATCACTAGTACCTAGAGCCACTTACCAAGTTTCACAAAAATACATTCATTAATAAGTGATATATAACATTTTATTTATTCTCCATAAGAATAACATTATAAATGAGTACACAGGTTTGCTGCAACAAGAAAGATAAGATATGTGTTTTTTTTGCAATTAACTCAACCAGGTGAAGCTACATACCAAGTTTTATTAATTTAGGTTCATAACTAAGGGATATATACAACTTTACTTATTCTCCCTATGAATAACATGGGGGCCGAGTATGCAGGTTGGCTGCTACCGGGAAAAATCAACAAAAATCTTTTTTTGCTATTATCAATATACCACAACTAGTTGAAGCCACATACCAAGTTTCATCAATATATGTACATAATTAATCAAAATATAACATTTTATTTATTCCCCATAAGGATAACATTGGACAACGTACTGTATTTAGCACTTTGAATGTCACTGCAACGGTTGAACGTAAAACAACAATTAAAACGCCAAAATGATTGTTTTGTAGAGCTAAACTGATTGGTAGAAAGAAATGTGGAGTTTTTGGTGAAATTATCTGAGGAAAATCTAAAAACGTATTCCCATAAGATTAACATGGGGAATTTTATGGACACATTTTTTGACTTTTCTCCACGACCACTAAACCTAGCTTAATGATTCAAAATACTAAATTGTTTTTTTTAAGCTCTACAAAACGGCTATAACCAAAATCTAGTGTTTTAAAAATGTTAGGGTAAAAAGTTCAAAAAACTGATTTTTGGAAAATTTTAAACCCCCATAAAACCCCCTTCCCACAAACCGATCGATCTGGTTTTCGAACTTAAAGTCATAAATGTTACTCTCCACATTTGTGCCAAATTTCATAAAAATCGGGCGCTTCTTTCAAAAGTTATCACGGTATCGGACACACACACACACACACACACATATATATATATATATAGAGAGAGAGAGAGAGAGAGAGAGATATAATAAACAAAAAGTAAATATACTTGAGTACCCTGGTAAAATCATTTTAATTACACTTACTTATTTTAATTAAACAGTAAGTCAAAACTACTTTAAATTTAACTCAAAGTTTTTTAAACAAAAATACCCCCGTCGCAGAAACCCTGCGTACTCAGCGAATTTCCAATGCATATATATGTGACTCACTACTACATAGAGCTATTTACCAAGTTTCACAAAAATACATTCATAAATAAGTGATATATATAGCATTTTATTTATTCTCTATAAGAATAACATTAGGGTTGAGGACGCAGGTTTGCTGCAACGAGGAAGATAAGTAATGTGTTTTTTTTGCAATTATCAAAACAACTGAACCAGGTGAAGCTACATACCAAGTTCTCTTAATGTAGGTTTATAATTAAGGGAGATATACAACTTTACTTATTCTACATATGAATAACATGGGGGCCGAGTATGCAGGTTTGCAGCTACAGGGACTATAAACAAAAAACTTGTTTTTGTGCTAATATCAATATACCACAACTAGTTGAAGCCACATACCAAGTTTCATCAATATACATTCATAAATAATCGAGATATAGAATTTTATTTATTCTCCATATTCGCTCCGACCAAAAAATTATATTTACATCTTAAGTCCAATAATAAGGAAAGTAGTTAGTATAGTTTTTATTATTCAAATATATTTATTACAGATATTATATAGTAATTAAATTATAAATTTAAGCAACCGTTATGTGCACAACGGGAAGGAGGACATGCTATATTTACTTAGAAAGCATTTTAATTTTGGTTTGCTTATACATTTGTATATATTACTTAATAATTAAAGCTATTATTAATAGAATTTTATTTATTAATCGTATCAGTAACTATAGAAACTATAAACTGTAACTGTGATCAAGACAATACTGGTACAGTATACATGTAACTACTTTGTAGAGCTGAAGTTAGCCGCACCTTTTATGCCTTCATAATGTGAGAAACAGCAAGCGTTACATCAATGTATTGTTTGCTGCAGCCAGCCCTACGAAATTCTGAGTTCGACTGTACTTGACTTTTTGAAACTTTACGTTATGAAACAGTATATTTTTAAAATGTTTCCAAATATTTTATTATTGAATTCGATTCAACAACGGACTGGAGTGAACTATCTTTGGCGTTTACGGTTATAGCTTTACAATATGAAACTTTACTTTGTGAAACAACCATTTATTAAATTTGTTTTAAATCAAAGCTTTACGTTTTGAAACTTTACGTTATTACATCTGCTTTAGATTAAATTCAACAAAATAAAACCTTTACTTTATGCCACTTTACTTTGTGCAACACTACATATTTACTAAATTATAATTCTTTCACTTTACGTTATGACACTTTACGTTTTGAAACACTTATAAATTTAATCTGTATTAAATCAGTCACTTTACCTTTTGAAACTTTACGTTTTGACAACAGCTTTTATTTCATTGTATTAAATGACAACTTTACTTTATGAAACTTTACGTTGTGAAATGCTGCTTTTAAAAAAATAGAACTTTACGTTATAAACCTTGACGTTGTGCAACGGACCCATGCAATAGATCAGATCATGGTTAAAATCAGGTATACATCAAATATCACTGTCAAGAGAACTAAATCTAGCAATACCTAAATTAAAATCAAAAATTTTCCTTAAATCATACATGGGATTATCCAATAACCATGCCCTAATAGATTTCTTGAAATTATAAACTGACACCCTATGAGAATTTGGTGGAGTTTATTAAATAAACGGTATCAGGAAACTGACACATACTTTCTCCCTTTTAGCCCAAATTTAATGAATAAATTACTTTTTATTTACTACATATAGAATACAAAGCACGGTCGAATGTACAGAAAATCTTGTACAGTAAACAAGTTGTTTTAAAAAACATCCACCCAAATCCCTGCTTTGGAGGCACTGCAGAATCCATTGCTACACTCGTGGTTTTAAGAGGGGAAATGCCCCCTATCCCCCCCAGGGTTATTAAGGGGCAACATATTTCGAATTTCCTCTGTTGGTCAATGCTAACTTGACAAGCATATCAAGTTTGAATGAAATTTATCCGTAAATAAGAGAGAAATAGTAATTTTTGTATTCCCCATAAGAATAACATTGGACAACGTACTGCGTTTACTGCAAAATGAAAATTCCAATTTTCTCCGCAACCAGCAATCATAGAATAGTAATTCAAAATACTACATAATTTAGTTTTTTGAGCTATTTATAATGGTGAATAGTAATATTTTTTATGTTTATGTTTTTTTTATGAAAAATCCAAAAAACTTAATTTTTGATGTTTTAAGTCCTGTAATTTCTGAACCCGAATTTTTACAGACATGCGAGTGGTGTCATTTTGTTGGAAAACTAAAGTTCTACAAACGACCAAAGTTTAATTAAAATCGTTAGAGCCGTTTTTGAGAAATTATGATTTTTCATGATTTTTGGCAGTTTTTGAGGGATAATTACCCTTAAGAATAAAAAATTTAAAAAAAATGCCTGGAGATATCGTGGATTAGTACCTACATACCAAATTTCATAAAAATTGGCCCATTGGTTAGGGCTCTAGCTCTGTACACATCCACACAGACACACGGACACACACACGGACACACACACACACACAGACAGACATCATGTAAAAACCACTTTTTTGAGTTCAGGGAGCACCAAAACGAATATTTCCACTAACAACTCAAATTCGAAAATGTTGACGAAAACAATACTTTCTCGATATACTATGTATAGGGGGAGAAAGTAAAAGGTTAACTTATGCCAATTTCTTTATATAATTTCTTCGAAAAGCTTAACCTATTGAAATCCCTATGGATAAGAAAACTACTTCTCGTGTCATATCCACGCGGCACAAGCAAATTTGAAGTTAGGTTGCATAAGGCTACTAAAAAAAGCGTTGTTGCAGTTGAGGTGGTTTGTCGTACCAGGAGCCCAGCTGCATGTTGGCGATATAAATTAATATGCTAAATTAACATAAAAGACACATTTATTTTGAACATTTAGGGTCTAGTCTACAAAAAAAGTCTGTTTCTGTCAACTCCACTGAAACTTAAAAATTGCTGAAGGGAAAGGGGTTGTGGAGGGGGGGGGGCGCTCTGCCACTGGGCAGTATCAGAAGGGAGATTAACAATGGTCAAACGGAGGTACCAATATTAAGCTAGGCTTATATTTATCAATTGGTCAACATGTTCAAGAGGTTTGTTGAAAGTGATAATAACTTAGGGGTAGTGGTTTTTGTCGATGCTTAGGGGTTGTGCATATATTACGTAACGCCTCCCCAGGGGGAGGGGGTGTGGCACATCATGACAGACTGTGACACGGGGGAGGGTTAAGGGCTGTGTGACGCATCATGATTAATGGAGTCAAAGCCTACAAAATCGTCAGTTACAGAGTGATAAAATACTGTACTAACAATCAAATGCTTAGTAATTAATTAGTGTGATGTGTCAGCAGGGAGGTAAGAGCAGCGTGGCTGAGCGTGACAAAGGGGCGGGAGGTCAAAAAGTGCTGAATATAGCTTGACTAATTTATGCATGGTCCCTTACACACCATGCAGCTATTACTCCTTCCAGGACGAGTATTGCCAAAGTTTGTGGATGCGATGAAAATTGTGATGACAGTAAATTGTGAAACGTGCAACTTAGTCACCTATGTTATTACTTGATTTAAAACTGTAGCTTTTCTTATTGCAACTCTGCCATTCCTCCCATCAGCGAAAAATGTAACCGTCCACCTTATGTAAAACCCATCAAAGCGATGTTTCGAACAAGTGTCATTAGAGATGTTTGCAAGTAAACATTTTTTTATAGGTAGGTCGATTAGTTATAAATTAAATTTGTAACGTTTTAGCTGAGAGATGGTACCTAGTTTATTGTTTTGTTCATGTTATCAGTAACAGTCTTGTTTGTTTGTATACGTTTCCCTTAGATAAGTTATTAAAACATGTAAATAAAAGAAAGTCATTTAATGTTTAATGATTCATTGGAATCCATATTTCAAATTGCTAATAAAACTATGTTTAAAACGTTTAAGCTGTTTTAACTGGTAGAATTTCTACAAATAGACACTAGTACTTTTCTTTGTTAGCTATTCCATAAAGATAGGTTTAAACGTAGTGCAATCATTTAACAAAAATTCCATTAGATAAGTTGTTCTAAACTGGAACATTATTTTTCAAACTATTCAATCAAGTGCAACTAACCACGCTGTGTTCTAACTGTGTCTTGATTTTTCAATTCACTTTAACCCTTTCAGTGCTAAGCTTCTGAAAGGAGTAGTTGAATATGTGATGTTTTGTTGATTTTTTTAATATATTGAACGCCTGAACAGTTAAAATTAATAAAAACGTGCTTCCGCTGGACACACACAGTAAAGGATAGGTAAAAAGTAGCAAAACACCTGATCAGATGTGCAACTCACAAAGAATCCACCCATCCCGTCAGCTTGGACCCGAGCCGTCCACCGTTTGCTTAAGGTCCGCCCTCCCCTTCAACTCTGCCACAGACAGGTGAACTCTCCATGAGTTGCACATAAAAACCACCGACTGTGACGGGATTCGAACCCTCGATCCAAGTGTTACCCCCGGCCGGGAAGGTAACGCCTTAGACCGCACAGCCACTGGTCAGGCTAGCAGCTGCAGTGGATCAGTTGGTATTATAGAGACTAGGCGCTGGACGAGGTAGTTCAATTCGTGTCTACCAGGTTTCACCACATGTCAGACTCAGACTGCAGACTGAGCGCCTAACGGTACAATCGCTTATGAAGCAGTAACAGTGTTTATTGATAACAGATTCAAAAGACGATATATCGGACCATAGCACTGAAAGGGTTAAGTAAAATTAGACCCGTCAGATTTATGATAGGCCTAAAAATAAAAAATGAACATGCTTCTATAACCTATAGACTAACCTGTATTCATATTGATCATCATTGTACTTGTCAGAGTAGTAGATGTTTTTAGCCGCAGAGGACATTTCGACAAAAGTATTCTTGGAATAAGAAATTTAAAACCACTTGCTAAACAGCAACCGTAACCTAAAGATTTGACCAACTTTAAACTGCGAAGAGTGTAAAATAACTAAATGTAATACTAAAGAAATCGCTTTACATGGAATTCACAAAATCAAACTCAAATGAAATGAAGTTTAAAGGTCAGAGACGGTTAAAACCAAATACCTTCCCGCGCAAAGACATGTGGTCTAAATGTATTAATGTCGTTAGGTAAAAGTCGATCATGAACATGAATACAATATGTAATTGCGAAAATGGAACGCGTGCACATCAAGAAAAAAAATTATAGGTGTTTGGACCGCTTTCCCAAAAAGCGTTTAGGTGTTCTGTTAATCAGATGTCTCCGACAGTCATTGTTTGTTCTTCTGTCATCCAGAAACATCTGTTATGCGTCTAAAATTTATCCTTGACTCATTATTATTTCTCCCTTAATCTAGAATTACGTTACACGCATCTTTGAAATCCGCCACCCGTCAGTTCTCTCGTGCGCGCTGCTCCGTTCGCATCGACAAAGTGGTTGAAGTGTTGAAATTGTTAGTGTAGCACTGTTTGTTTTAGCCGGGCGATCAGGAACACTGCGACCTCCAGTCTTGATGGTCAGGTATTCATTATCAATTCTTTTGTTGTGCATAAATTTGTTGGGGGCAATCAGTGCCGCTCTTGGTCGCCTAACGGCGACAGGTTTTTTCTGGAGTGAAAACTCTAGCCGAGCGATCAGGAACGCTGCGACCTCCAGTCTTGATGGTATTTTTTATCAGGTATTTTTTGGTGTGCATAAATTAGGTGATGAGACATTTGTTTGTGTCACATCTCATAATCGGTCTTATTTACTAGTAACATATACATAACTTCCATTTGGGGGCTCACTTTGAGAAACATGTAACTATCAATAACTCGCTAACTCCAAGTGAGCACCTGAATTGGAGACCAGTATATGTTACTACAAATCAAGACCTTTCACGCACAGTAATTTTTTCGCAGAATTGAAATACGAGAGAAAGGTAACAATTACGCAAAAATGCAGTTGGCGTTGGAATAAAAATTCCAGATCCAAGCGTAGGCTGCATAAGCATGAGTCAAGGGGCACGCACCACATACACACAATCTAACAAATATAACATTTGTAAAATTATTTTTACTTACGTATATAAAAATACCATTGATCAATGGGTTATTAGCTAATGATCCTGGATAGAGAATCAGTTGGTCTTGGTCAGTAAAAAGGCTACACAAGGCATATCGCCAATTCTACACTTATAATTAATTCATATTCGTCTTAAATTACGCATAGATGTGTGGGCATCCTATAAAGTGATTTATATTTATTCTTCATTAGTTATACTCGTAATCTGCATAAATTTATAGTAGGTATATACTACAGAAGACCCAAGTTACAACGTCAACGTCGTGACCCACTACACTATATATAGTGTATGCAGTGTATTAAAGGCTTAGTTAATGATTCACTCAGAGTTTCGGAGAGTGAACATAATTGGATGGCAAGGAGGCGCTTTCCACAATCACAGCCACAAATCGTACTATACAGCCATGATGTAAAAACTAGACATATAGACAGGGCCGGATATAGGATCTGAGGGCCTCTCCCAGTGGTGCGAGCCCTTGTTGTCGTCCAGGTACCGTTGGTGACCTGGCACGCACCTATGTATTATATATGATTAAATATGGCCCTGCTTATTGGTGTGCTCCAACGCCTACCAACGTCAAACGAGGTTAATATTTCGCGCATCTCCTGAAGTAGACGTAATTTGTTTTTAATATTAACATATGTTTTAGTTTGAATGGATTACTTACTTTAATATGGATTAGGCCATAAGGGCTAAATAGGCATGGCATAGGCCTAGGCATACATTGTGATGAATTCAAATTGATTGTCAGTGAACAAATCTTTTGAAGTGGGTGCCTGCCTAGTGCCTAAGTTAGGCTTATCCTATCCAAGTCATGTCCATGTCAGCATCAGACAGTGTGTTTTTGCCTAACATTGAAGAAAATAGTGCTGGTAATGATTCATTTACATCAGATCGAATGGATAAATACTCTAGATTCTTACTATACTTAAAAAATGCCATAGAAGAAATATCGTCGGGAGTAAGGTAAACTTTTAACCACTTACCTTATCTAGTCTTGAACTTATCTAACAAGGTAATAAGTTAAGGCCTAGGGCCTAAGTTAAGGGGATTCTCTACTGAAAATAGGGGGTTTCTACAATATGCTTTCTAAAATTTGACCACAATCCATTTTGTTTACTTTCTATTGGACCTAAAAATTAGTTTACCATTAATGGAGAAGAAAAAAAAGATTATAAGGGTCCGTTGCTATGAATTAACACGTTCAGCCCGATGGAAAATGATAGTCAGTTTTTGAACTTCCTGAAAATCCCACCGGTGGCGTACGGAAAACTTTCTAAAACTCCGACGTGTACCACCCGTGGCGCATTGTTTCCATTTCATTTCATGTCTTTCAAAGTGCAATTGGAGTTTTGCTGAGTTATTTAAACTATGCATTCGTGGTTTAGGTTTATATAGACACACCGTGGCCACCGGTGGTGCACGTGTAATTTTCTGTCAGAATTAATGTTCTTGAAAAATAATGCTCCGTCTTTTTGTTCAGATTATTGTTTGCTGTATCATATTTTTAATCATTTATAAAATTCTGACGTGTACCACCGGTGTTACACATCGGGCTGAACGTGTTAAGCTTACACTCTTTAATGAAAAATTGGTACCGGTACCCGCAAATGCCTTTGGTGATCCTCATTTTTCTTGCTAACATCGTAACATCGTTTTGATTGAAAATATGAACATTCAAAATTTAGTTTGGGCCTATGTGAGGTGGACGATTCTAATATACGCTGGTGACTAACAGTCGGAGGGGAGTAATAATGGACTTGCAAAAACAACAGTTTTAAAGCAAGTAAGTTAGGCCTAGGCCTAATGATGTAACTTGCACAAAGCGGTTGGTTTAGAGTCAAAACGTGACGACTTTTAACTAAATAAACAGAACCCGATTAATATATAATGATAGGATTATTTTTCCGATTTGATAATGAAAAAATGTAACCCTAGCAGTGGCCTAATGTTAAAGTGGAAAATGGCCAAGCAGATTTGGCGATTTTGCAGACCTTTTTTTGAAAATTTGTATAAATTCAACTGTAGAAGTAAACTTAGCCAAACTCATATTCATTTTGATCGGGAAGAACAGGAGAATTTAGAAATACTAAGATAAAAAAAGTGAAAAAAATTAAACAATTGATTTTTTTGGAAATTTCAAAAACAGCCTTGGTAAACTTTTTTAACGGATTTTTTATGGAAAATTCATTATATACATTTTGTAAACAAACTAATTCCCTACATAGAAATATATAACATGTTGTGGAAAGAATTTTTTTTGTAAGTTTTAGGGGCGTAAGTTAATATAATAATAAACGGAAACCTGAAATATGTGTAAACTGTACAGTGTTAGTTTGTGTTGTAAATAAGTCATGTAATATATGTATATAGGCCTACTAATAATTATATACCCGGTATATTCATATTTGTAATGCTAATGAAGTAAGGAATCCAAAAAAGTCATAACTTAAAGTTGATAGTAAAAAAATTTGTAGGTAAGTTATCATTATAAATAAATGTACCTAAATAAAAGAATGTTTTGCTATGTTTACGTATTTGGAAAAAAAATATTTCACAGTATTTAACTTACTAGCCTATATAACTTTTTTGCCAAATGTTTTATCCCCAAATCAATATAAACCTGTAAATTCATGTATACATTAAATTCCCTACGTATAAATATACAACATGTTACACATAGAATATATAGAAATATACATATAAATATATAACTCACCACTAAGTAGGCCTACCAGATAAATAATCCAATTAGCCTGACGCCTATGACACATCATCAGGAAAGTCGTTCACCTCAATATCACTGCCTATATCACCCTCTAAATCGTCATCAATGTCACTAATACTTTCTTCAAGAGCACCCCGAATGTCACTACAATCCATTTTTGCGTAAATTGGGCTAAATAAATAACTAAAACACTTACACAACTGACAGCGGTCAAACAATAACATAGCACGCAATTTTGGACTGGGACTGGACATTGCATATTTCAGATGTCATGTCATATTGTCAACAAAAACACAACACATCGAGACAGACATAGGAAGAAAGCCTGAAATCTGATGTTTACAGTAATACCAAATACAATACAGTTTGGAGCGAGCCAAACAAACTGACTGAGACTTCGTAAACAGCTGCGCAGTTGCCGATTAGGCAAAAATGTGACGTAATGAAACAATTCCTTGGTGATGAATCCAAGGGCAAACAGTGCTGCCAACGGCACAACTAAATTACTCTGCATTTCTTCCTCTTCAAAATAACATATTATTTGACTATTAACTATAACATACACTACATATAAACGCGATTTTCTGATCCGACCAATTTGGATAAAATCCTATTTTCATAAAACCTATTTTCATAAAATTATATAACCTGTCCAATCAATATTTCATTGTAAAAATCAATACCAACATAAAACGCAACTCTTTAACTGTGCATCGGTATGAACCGCACCTTCCTGCGAGAAAAATTACCCGATCTGGGTAATTTTAAAAATATCGTGTTTTGCCATTGTCAGAGCGTCGGCTGCGGCAATTGCGTTGCGCCAAAAATTCATTCGATTTCTAATCGTCGTAACATTGTTATTGTTATACAGCTGCTACACGGTTCATTTATGTAATAAAATGAAACCTAAATTTTCAGTCATATCCGACCAATTTGGTCGGTGGCCACGGTAGGCGTTATAAAAATCCGACCAAATTGGTCGGATGGCCACGGCTAGGGTTAATTGTGCCATAGGCGCGACCCAGAGCACAACTAATTTTAGATTTAGTTAACAACCAACATCTATAATAATATCGCAACACTTAGAATTAAGTCAAATAAGCAACTTAAGAGGCCCCAACTTCGGGGGGCACTTTTTTTCCATGAAACCAATGGTTTCGTCAAAATTCGGGGGGCACTTTTGTTCCATGAAACTAATGGTACCGACAAAATAATAACCTATGACATCTTACCCAGCCTATGTCTTGTTCAGGAGGGTCAAACTGATAAAGTTATTAAAAAACAATACAAACCATCTAATATTGCTATACACAACGCATTTTAACCAAAAATAAATACGTAGGCCTAGGTTCGGGTGGTTGGTTGGTGAGGTTGACATGGGTGCGTATTAAGTTAAGTAGCTTGGTTTAGATTTGGTTTATAAGACGTTTTGGTCTGATTGATTTTAGTTTGTTTGACCTTTTCAAACCTTTCAATTACTAGGCCTATTGAAATGGTCAAACAAACTAAAATCAATCCACCATAAATATAACCTGTTTTGGGAAAAAATATTTTTCCCAAAATATTAAGGTACCATATTGGTAAGATTAATTGAACTTTATTAAAAAAATATAATATCAATATTAACCCTTTGTTGTTTTGGCCAAAAACTCTGCGGTCCGATATATCGGCTGTTTTTGCTAAATGTGTGAAAAACTCTGACGTCCGATATTTCGGATGTCCGCGAAACAATTCAAACTGGCTTTATAAGTAAACTATCCAAATGTGCAACCTTTGCGATAAATGGAAGCCAGATAGTTGTGGAGTATCACTGTGTAGTCAGTAGGCCTATTGATTTACTCTATGCCATTTTTTCTGTGATGAGTTGTTTTGTTGATGTTATGCCCACCATATGTTCGGCGTCTGTGAGAATCAGATTTTTGTTGTTTAAACTGACATATTTTGCTATTATTTCAAGTTGTAGGTTATTTTTATAAGTTATATTCATAATTAGTTTAAAATGAATTGCAGTGATATTTCTTCTGAAGAAGGACTTTAAAATCGCCAACTTGAGGTTCACCTAGCCTAGCCGTCGTAGGCCTAGCTAGGCTAGGCTAAGCCTAAGGCGTAGTTATTTTTATATTTGTTTACTTTTGGAAGTTTTATGATGTTTTATTAAAATAATTAAAGTTTAAAAAAAAAGTTGCATTGAATTTTGATTTTTGATGTTAACTTAAAGCTGAAATTTGGAGGACCGCTAGCAAATGAGCCTAATCCAATTTCCCTTTTTTCCCTTTTTATTTGGTTGTTTTTCGAGATAAGTTCATGAAATATTGTGCGCATGTTTTTACTAAATGGGGAATGTGAAAATATCAATATTACCGATATATAAGTGATCAATGTATTTTTTTTAGCTATAAATGTTCAAAGTCAACTTTTAAAAAATTATTGATGATGGAACGAAGTGGAGGAATCTATGTATTAGCAGAGACAATGATTTGGTGTCCGTCAGTGTGTGGTCGTGTGTGTTTGGAATGCAGTAACGTGAAAACAGCTGCACAGATCGTTTTCAGATTTTACACAAATGTTTTCCAGTTCAAAAATGGAACACATTCATTAAATACTTTTTTATTAATTAACATTTAAAAGTTGTAACATTTCCATAAGGTAAAGCATTAGAAAAAAATACTGGTTTTAAAGTACGAGATACTAATGCAATATTGTTTTGTAATTACAAGAAACTACAAAAAAATGGTTTTATTCATATGTTTTATGATTAAATAAATAAAGGACTCTCCTTTTAACATGATTTAGTTCAATTTATCAAAGGTTTTAAAAAGTGTTATATTGAAAAACTTTATAGGCTACAAGGTTTTACAAATAAAGGTAACGTTCTCCTGTAATATGAGTGAGTTAATAGTTTATCCGCTGTGGTCTTTTTCAGTTTATGATATGAGATACCCCCGTCGTAGCAAACCTGCGTACTCAGCTAATTTCCAATGTACCTCCCTCTCACTGCATAGGCAACTTACCGTGTTATATTTTGTTGAAAAATTTGAACCTCTAATATAATATAATTAAGTACGACTCATCCTATGACCTAAAATTAATGAAAAGGAAAGTAGATATTTTCCTACAGAGTCCCCAGGGCTATTTATTTAATATTTTGTGATGAAATTTTGGTTAGAACTTACGTTAACAGCAGAAACTTTCATCTACCATTTCTGAGTTTGGTCATCCCATTACGTGAGTTTTTGAGCATAGGTACTCCTAGTTCAAAAAAGTTTAGGCTAACATATTTGTTTATGATTTACAGACTTATAGGGATTAAAACTAAACAAAAGTATTGCTTTATCTGGTAACAAAAAAGTTAATATTTTTTTCTAAACCCTTGCAAAATTGATTAAAAGGGTCTGGAGTTTTTGGCCAGTACTTTCTATAAAGTGGGCAGAGTTCTTCCCAATGACCAAAGATTTTTGCCAGAGTGCAAAGGGTTAATAAGAAGAGATTCTCATGACATAACTTAGCCCTAAATATTATAGGCGTACAAGATAACAAATATTTCCTGATTTAGGCCCATCAAGTATAAGAGGCTGCTTTGAATCCACATTGTTGTAAAGAAGCGAGTATGATAATTTCTAACATTGTAAGAGAACAATTTTGTATAAAGTCAAAATGTAACTTAGTAACTTGATATATATTTTTCTTTGTGACTTACCGTCAATTATTAGCAATCCACTGAATAGATTTAAGCTATTCTGAATAGAAGTCTGCGGTGCACCGAAAAAACAGTACCGGTACGGTACAGAACTAATTACCGTAATTGGTTTGTTGCTGACATAACCCCGGTACAGATTCGGTATGTTACAGTTTACTGCATCAAACAATAAACAGAGATAAGTTAAACAATGTTAAATAAAATAATTGGTTAAAATGAGACTCCTGTTGATAACTAGTAATTTCCTTTAAGGAAAAATAAGGCCCAAAACTCGTCTCAACTAATATGAAAAGAGACTTTTACAGGTTTTATTTATAGCTATACGAGAATGAAGATAAGAAAGGTTGGCGAGGGGAGCGGGGAGGTGTTGGGTCGGGCCGGGCAAAAAACCTGACCTTGAACTTGACCTTTTTTGAATTTAAAAATAGTATCATTTTAAACTTCAGTATTTAAAGGTTTAATTTAAAATTTCTCTACCTTCACATCATGATATACAGTTGGGTTTTTAAGGTTAGGCCTATCTTATTTTACTTTGTATTATTGATAATTTAATTCCCAATACATCAAAGAGTAGTATTTTTATAACATTTTAGTTTTTGCTGTTTGTATGTTTTAAATCAATATTTTTTATTTATATTGAAAGAAATTTGTCAGTTTAGCAACTTATGCAATTGATTGGCCTTAAAGTATTTGTGTTTAATTCATTTATCTTGAATATTTCAAAAATTTGCATTAATAATAATAATGAAAATATTAAAACGCAGTACTCCAAAGTGGCAGGTTTAAAAAAATATTTTCATCCATAGTATAGTTCTTTTTCTTTCAATCAAATACATGTTAACAATTGTTTATGGCCTTAATTATTACTCAATATTTTTATTATAAATACAAATAAGTATGAATGACGGTACATTGTACTGTACCGAATTTGTACCGAGAACCGAGGTACAAAATCTGAACGCATTTCACAGCAACTAGGCTGCATCATCAGCAGAAGAGGTTAAAGCTACATAAGTAGGTTAATCCGCGAGGATCCTGTCACAAAGTTAAAAAATGTTTCAAACGTCGTTTAGTCACACATACACACATCACACAAACAAAAAACACTAACGAAAATGGCCATTTTTCCACTGACTATGATATGGTCGAACATAACCTCGGGAGGTTAGTATGTTAGACCGTATCATAACTTAGTCAGTGTAAAAATGGACATTTTCGTTACGGTAGTGTTTTTTGTTTGTTTGTGTCCAAAAGACGTTTTGAATATTTTTTAACTTCGTGACAGGATCCTCGCGGATAAACCTACTTATGTAGCTTAACCTCTTCTGCTGATGATACAGCCTAGTTGCTGTGAAAGCATTCAGAATATAGCTTAAATCTATTCAGTGGATTCCTAATAATTTATATAAGTCACATATTTACATTTACAAGCAAATCCTTGGTTGGTTATCATCTCATATTTGTCTTTTTTTTAGTGAGGAGCAATACGTTAACTACCTGGGTGTGTTAAGTATTATTAAGAAATCTAGATCAGTGCCAGGAAAAATGCAGAAAAAAATGAAAGCAAGTCTTTTTGATTCTTTGTTGACTGAAGTTCAAGAAACTATCGAAGAAGAAAATATAAAAACAAATCTACAGAAGCTTGAAAAGTTAATAGATGAATCAATGCTTGATGAAGGACAAGAAGCATGGTAAGGACATTATTTATTCACCTTTCCCTACAATTGATATATTCTCTTAACCCTTTGCGCTCGTATGTCCACACTCAGTGGACAGTATGGAGTCTGCGACAGCTGGGAATTATTTTCTGACGCTCAGCGCCCAGAGCTCGCATGTCCGCACTCAGTGGCCGCACTAGATTTCGTCGCCAGCTCGGCAGCCATTGTCGGTCGTCTGCTTCTGCCAGCTCGGAATTATTTTCTTCACTCTAGACTGAAACGTCAAGTTGAAGCGTACATTCAAGGTCTAAGGAAAACTCGTTGTATACTTTGAAACTTATTTATTTACCATCGAAAATCACATAATTTACTTATTGTTAATTATATTTAAGAAAATTTTAAGAAATAATTTAAAAAACTGCTTATAACATAAATAGAACAAGATGTCGATGTCACTTTCATGGTCCGAATAAATGCCACATTCACTTTCACCTTCAAGCGCGTTACGAATTTCGTCGGAATGTAATGTTTCCTCCATATTAAAAAATAAGGATTCTTGAAATTTTACGTATAATAATAATTATCAGGCATATAAGCCGAAGACTACACAGCGTAAGACAAAAGCGCTTGACTAACTGTTGTTGTTTACTGTTTACATTAGAATGCAACAGCCGACATTTATGCCCGTTGCATTCTGGGATTGATCTAGTTTCGAAATAACTAATAATTAATAGTTTCGCCGTCAGATTTCAGCAGAATACAGTAGAAAGAATATTAAATATTGTAAAAGTATGCGTTGTCACTGTCCTCACACAGTGGACATGCGAGCGTCCGCAATCACATGCACCGTTTAACTCTGTCCACTGGGTGTGGAAATGTGAGCGCTGAGCATAAGTGTGACAGAAAAAAAATCCTGGCTGGCGGAAAAATGGCTGCGGCCACAGAGTGTGGACAGACGACCCCAGGGGACCATTTCTAAAGAACCTATCCGAGCGCAAAGGGTTTTAATAGGCTTCATCACCAGAAGTTGCCGGATGCCATCTTGGAGTTTTTCCATGACATGAGTGTTAAACTTTCCTTTGTTACTCCTCTCCTGGTTGTCTCATAAAGGTGGAAAAAGTATGAATTACTGTAGCGATTCTCTAGTGAGTTACATTTTTTATTTTCTTAATTCGGGCATATTGAATGCTTTTACAATTTTTTTAAATTTACATATTTACGACTGAGCATTATTTTAATAATTTTAAATCAATTAAAAATTCTTTAATTTTAAAATTACCAGACGCTCAAAGATAATGTCAAGTAGGTTACGGCAACATCTCTGAATGATTGAAGTTTAAATTGCTATTTAAAGCCTGCAAACTATTGGCTGTGATTCGATTTCATCTTCAAAACTTTCATTCACGAAAAAATACGTTTGTGGGGTAATATCTTTGATATGTGCTAGATTTTTTTATAGTTAGTGTACGTATAAGTGTTACGTTATATGGAGTACTAAGTTATAGGTCTTGTACATTTTTATATAATTTCTTAGTAGCATAATGTGAGTTACAATTAAACAGGACAAATAAACTACATCTCACATCACTACAAAATATATTTACACTAAATAATATATTTATATATTTAGATCAGATGCCACGAAGGCTATTTTTTAAGTAAGGGCAGTTTTCTACTAAAATTAAACATAAACAAAATTGTAAAAACCCTTATTATTTTCGGATTATACATACTTTTCTCTATTTTTCTACATAGTTACCTTGCTTGTTTAAACACTTGTCATATCTTACAACTAAGTTTTGAATACCCTCGTCATAGACCAGTTGTTTACAGCCGCTTTCATGTTCGTCATTGTCGTAGTATTTGCCCCCAAGATGTCTTTTCAAGTGACGGAACAGGTGAAAATCGCTTGGAGAAAGGTCCGTACTATAAGGGGGATGATCGATAAAATCTTAAGCCAAATGAATCGTTTCGTTCCTTGGTTCGATAGCAACGATGCAGCGGTCAGCAACCTCGTCATGCAGAAGCATAATTCCGATTGTCAACATTCCGCACGTTTTGGAACCCAATGGGAGCCTAATTTTTTAAGTTCAGGTTTTCTGTGATGATTTTGTTCAGCCTAGACACTTGAGAGAATTCTCAGGCCAGCATGGATAACATGAATATCCTACCCTCGTGGAATTTTTTCATCACTGCTTTGGCCAAGTCGTCTGAGATTACAGACAGTCGGCCTGGAGCGAGGTCCATCATGGACGTTTTCACAACCGTTCTTAAACTCTCTGACCAACGCTATCAGTTTTTCTTCACTTATTGCATTAGGTACACATCAGAAATGTGTCGACGAATGTCCACAGCAGACATGATTATTGAGGCCAGAAAACGTATCACTGACCGAATCTCGCACCTGGCGGACGATTCAATAATCTTAAACATTTTAATGACGCATAGTAAACCATACAGGTCAGCTATAGAGCTACAACTACCGTCTGGCCGTTCACTAGGCATGCCTTAAGACAAGTGCATGTGCTCACTGCAGCTCGCACGCAAAATAATAGCTTTGAAATTAAAACAGTCCTTATTTAAAAAATAGCCCTCGTATATGCACTTGATAAATGATAAATGATGTAGGTTCTGTCAGAAGTTTACATGGAAGGTCCAGGGATAGGAACCAGTGCTGGAGATGTTTTTATAACTTGACCCATGTCCATTTAGTAATCTTCTTCGAAAAACTTGCCTCCACTTAATAAGAAAAACCAGGGCGGACCAATTCAAAATTAAAGGCAGTTAGGCTTATGAGGTTTTTGAAGAAGTTACTGCTATA
Source organism: Allygus modestus (assembly GCA_963675035.1). Classification (NCBI taxonomy): domain Eukaryota; kingdom Metazoa; phylum Arthropoda; class Insecta; order Hemiptera; family Cicadellidae; genus Allygus; species Allygus modestus. The sequence continues at coordinate 355,787,910 of OY776112.1, forward strand.
GAGGTTGATGGCTCTATAAAAAGAACTGATGTTATGGTCATTGACAGGAAGAAGAGCCGAGAGGATACATCATAGATCCCACTGTTAGATTTGAAACTCAGAAATGTCAACCAGATGAAGTAAATTCGGAAAGAAATCAAGATTTATGAAAACACAGTCCTTTATTATAAAGACAAATATAATATAAAATAATTTTAAGTATTTGGGATTTTAGTAGGAGTAATTTTTGTCAAAAACTATCAATTTTTGATACTTATTTTCAGAATTAAGGAAAAAAAACATGCTATAACTTATTTTGTAATTATAATTTACTTCATTTGAAACACACACTAATAAGTTTCAAACAGATTTAAAAAATACATATTAACAGTCTCATTCTGTACATCTGAACAATTGTGAAAATCCCTAAGCAAATGCACAGCGCTTATGCGATTTCAAAATAAAATTCTGTACCGGTGTCAGATATCGTGTTTTTTTCCAAGTTTAAATTAAATTATTTCTTATAAACCAATGATGAAGTTTTGTTCTCTATTTAAAAATGAAACTTTTGGTGAAGTTGCAGCGTGATTGGTCATCATAATTGTCAGTTGACAACGTTTCAAAAATTAAAATTAACTTTGAAGTTGACTTTTTAGGAAAACAAATTGCTTTTAAAGTGAGACCAACAGGCACCTATTACTTTTGTGGAAGGTATAATTAATTACGGTACCTAAGGTTCTACTGCTAATTACCTATCTTTTCATATAAGAATAATGAATGTAATGCTATAGGATCAGTGTCTTTTGTCCAAAACAAAAATAAAGTACACTGAAAATCGTAACACCCCCGTAGCAGCAAACCTGCGTACTCATCGAAAACCCGAATTTTGGCTGTAAGTCCAAAATGAACTGTTTCCGGACCCATGTTGATAGGACATATTTTTCTTGTCTTGATGTAAGGAATCACTTGGCAAAGTTAGTTACACTTATCCCGAAACACCCTATATAATAACGCAGAAAAAACTGTTTTATACCAACTCAAAAGGTGGGGTGAAGATACAATAATTTCCCCTTACATCTTTTTTTTTTTAAATATTCCCGCGTTTGTAGTTTTTAGTGTATTATGAACAAATGTATCATTATTTCTCGGAGGGCTAGAACCAAAATCCTGTTTCAAATGTACGGTATGTAAGAAAGATCAAATAAATAATCGTTGTTTCACATACCATTAGAACTAGAATACTGTTCAATTAGCGTAATTTACGGCCAACATATTAATTCACAAATACATTATTGTATTTATGATAACAGGAGAAAAATATAAAAAAACATACCAGATTTTAAATACATTTATTTGCTCTCCAAGTCTTGTAAAACCCCCCAAATTTTCTTCCAGGTTGTAACAATCCAAAGTAATGTTGTTGTATACTTTCTTTCCATGAAGCGTTTTGTTCGAAAGAGCTATTAAATCCTTTTTACCGCAACTGATAAGCCATTGTTCCAAAACACTTGGTCTATTTACTAGAAATCTGAAGAAATGGAGGAACGTTTTGTCCTTCCCCACCCAACGAAACTACACTTCGCAGCTGACTCCCCATTGCGTTTTTTGTAATCTAAATTTGCGGAACTAACGACAATTTTAACGGAACTATTGGGAACTAATAAGGAACTAACAAATGGAGTTAAACATTGTGGGTAGGCCAACTTCACAGACCTACGGGACACAGTGTCCGAGCATTGTCTTCTAGCGGAACTGCGAACGGGCAACTATGGTGGCGGGCACTCGATGAGAATCATTGGATCAAATCACAATGCGTTCACAATTACAATAGAACCCGGTTTCCGCCACTTTCCGCCATTTATGCATGCGCATCCATTTATTTAAGGAATGTAAAATGTTTTTCGCACACTTTTCATGTAGCATTTTGTTCGAAAGAGTTATTAAATCCTTGTTACCGCAACTCATGTAATTTAATGCAGGCTATGTAATTTAATCGACACAGCATGGCTAAGGAACCACTAGAGATACCAATTTGAAACTTGGCATGTTTATTAAACTAGTGTATAGCTAGTTTGGTATTAAATTTGGCGTTTTTGTCCGTAACTGTTTCAAAATGGCGGTAATTTCAATTTTGTAAAGGTTAATATCTTTAAAACAGAAAATGATTAAGTATTTAATCTGCATGCTTAAAAAATGAAAAATGTAATTCCAAAAAGGATGTATATTACCTGCTGTGTAAATAATAATTAATTGTGTAAATATAGTGTTGTTTAGATGTAAAATTGTGTTTTTAGTCAATTTCCCTTATATGGAAGAAGCTATTACCGTAGTCGGCATGTTAAGACCTAGGCCCGGGACCATGATAACTTTTCGTTTTGAGGTCCCCAGACCCAAAAAACACAATATATATAATCTGTATGTGTGTGTCCGTGGGTGCAATAACTCTCATAAAAAAGGTCCGATTTTGATGAAATTTTATGTAAAGCAACATTTATGACTTAAAGTTCGAAAACCAGCCATATCGCTCTATCTAAAAGGGTATTTTGGGGGGTTTTGTACCCCAAAAATGGGTTTTTGAACTTTTTACAAATAATTTTTGAAATAATCAAATTTTAATTTTCATTACTGGAATTAGCTTAAAAAAACACAATTTGGTATTTTGATATTCCTTTACGTCAATCGGTTACCGAGATATTAAAAGTGCTAAACACAGTACATTGCCTCATGCTATTCTTATGGAGAATAAGAAAATAATTATATCTCGCTTCTTTATCAACGTAAACTGACGAAACTTGGTATACGGCTTTATCTAGTTGTGGTCTATTGAAAGGTACCCGAAGCAGCAAACCTGCGTACTCAGCCTCCATGTTATTCTTGTGGAGAAAAATTAAAATGCAATGTCTCCCTTAATTATGAACATAAATTAATAAAACCATGTATATGACTTCACCTAGTTGAGTTATATTGATATTTGCCTAACACCCTTTTTTTCGTTCCTTGTTGCAGCAAACCTGCGTACTCATCCCCCATGTTATTCTTATGGAGACTAAGATTTATGTTATGCAAATGGGATATATTGCTTATTTATGAATGTTGAATGAATTATTGATGAAACTAGGTATGTGGCTTCACCTAGTTGAGTTATATTGATATTTGCATATATATCCAATTGTTTTATGTTTCTGGTTTCAGCAAACCTATGTACTCATCCCCAATGTTATTCTTATGGAGAATAATTAAAATTGTATATATCGCTTATTTATGAATATATTGTTATGAAACTTGGTATGCGAGATAAAAACTGTATTATTTACTAAGAAAAATATGTTTTTGTGCAGTTTTCAATATAACTTAACCTGGTGAAGCTACATACAAAGTTTATTAATTCATGTTCATAACTAGGGGAGATATAAAACTGTACTTATTCTCCATATGAATAACATTAGGGCTGAGTAAGTGGATTTGCTGCTACGGGGACAATCATCAAAAAATTATTTGTTGAGCTTATATCAATATACCAGTACTAAGTGAAGCCACATGCCAAGTTTCATCAATATACATTAATAACTAATCGAGATATCAAATTTGATTTATTCTCCATAAAGACGGCCACACACTACTGGACTTTCCCTGAACAAGACATCGGACCAAGCAGGATTTGATGGAAAGGGAGGTTGAAGGGAGAAATCCTGTAGTTAGTGGGGCCTCCGTAGCAGAGATCGAAGAAAGATAAAAGAAAGATCGATCCGATGTCTTGTTTGGGGTCTGGCTCAGGGTTTTGTAGTGTGTGGCACCTCCATACGCTGTCGTTACACCGCTCGGTGGTTTTCGCGCTCAATCTGTCGATCCGATGTCTTGTTCGGGTAAAAGTCCGGTAGTGTGTGGACGCCTTAAGGATAACAATGGACAACGTACTGTGTTGAGCACTTTGAATATCTCTGCAACGGTTGGGCGTAGAATCACAATTTAAACACAAAAATGATTGTTTTGTAGAGCTGAACTGATTGGTAATAAAATTTGAAGTTTTCAGTAAAATTAACCTAGGAAAAGCTAAAAACAAAAACCTTTTTCCAATAAGATTAACATGGGAATTTTTATGAATATGTTTTTTGGATTTTATCCGCAACCACTTAACCTAGATTAGTGATTCAAAATACTTTATTATTTGCTTTTTAAGCTATATAAAATGGTCAAGACCAAAATAGAGTATTTTTAAAATTTTGTTGTGAAAAATGCAAAAAAGACTGATTTTAGGAAGATTTAAAACCCCCATAAACTACCCTCTCCCTTGGCTGAAGTATAACTGGATAGCGCTCTCAATGTACGAAAACGTGCCGATCCCCGAGACCGCCGGGTGGCAAAAAGGCCCGAGCCGGCCGCCACACCATGTAAAACTAACTTAAGATATGCCTCACTGTCACTCTACATATACAAACTCTCTAATATATTAAAAGCTATATAAATGGAAAGATTGCATACTACTGAATCTAATGGTATAAATATCATTGCATTTATTTTTCTTTAAACTAATTTAGGATGTCACACGCTGTGACATTACTTTAATTAAGTCTCATTTAGTCTCACTGACTATTGGTACTTAAGTTGGTTGAAACAGACTAATGGAAATATGAAGGTCTAAAGAATCTAATAATGTAAATATGATTACTGAAATAAAATCAAAACAATTTTTTATCTTGGTAAGAAGTTGGGGTTTGTGCGCCACAATCGAGACCGCAACGTGACTTCTGTTACTAGTAGCTGTGACCAACTGCTAACATTATGATTGATTAAAACTTAAATAAGTGGACAGTAAAAAAAATCCTATTGGCCTTTATTAAAAATGTGTTAAAATATAAAAAAAACATTGTTTTGTCGTAAAGAATAGTGACATTAAAATAAAAGTAAACGCTAGTAGTTATTTACGTTATTTATGTGATCTTGATAAAAAAATGCTTATAAGTACAGTATAAGTATAAACATATTTTATAGTTTGGTGAGACTTAATTTACTATATCCTGTTGAGTTGTAGCAACACTTGTACAACTAAATTGTCAAACAAAATGTAGAAACAGTAAAACTTAGGTTTACATTTTACATGTTTATTTTCCAGGAGACCCAATGGAAATGTGAAGGACCACATGCGTTCACACTTGATGGAAGTAAAACAGAAGCATAAAGATGAATTAGAAAAAAAAGTTAGAGAAAAAGAGCAAGATACTGAATGTGTTTTGAGAGAAGTGATGAGGTTGAGAACTCAAGTTGGATCTTTGGAATCGAGGCTTCATGTGTTGAGAAGCCAGTGTGAAGACACTTCTGTTGTGGACAGGGTAGACAAGAAGCTTATTAACAAAGTTGAAGATTTATATTAATTATTAACAAGCCCACAATAATGTTTGTTCGTAACTTTAACTGTCTGTTTTGTACATTTTTCTATAAAAGCGCTAATAAAAGTCTAAGGTGTTTGAGATTAATTAAAATCAAAATTAAGTGAGTCTTTGAGATTTTATCAGTGGGTACTTTAGTGACGTTCATGGTCACATAATGTGTTGAGTAACAAGATCAACCAATAGTACTACCACAATATGCCTAAATATGATATTATTAAATACTGTTTCGATTTATTAAAGCAATTTTTGAAAATTTGTTTTGTATTATTTAAGTTAGTAGTTGCCATATCAGTACATTCCAAATGATCCCTTAACCAGTATACATTTCTTCAGTGTCTAAAAAAAATAAAATTTCATAAGGTGGGTAATATGTTTGGTTATAGAAAATCAGTTTTATAAATGTTATTTAACAAATAACACTCTTTAAACAAATAGTTGTATAACGCTTGTATTGTATATATTCTAACATGGGCACTATATAGGTCTTGCACAGTATTTTGTTTATAGCAGATCCTTTTATTATGTGTCATGTGGGGGAGGTAGTGGGGACCAATACACCCCCCCACTCCATCTGTTGTGTACAGTGAGGTTGAAATTTGGCATGAATAGGATGTCATTATTTATGATTTCTGCTGTTTACACACACTGTCTGTTTTATTTTCATAATGCGATCAGAATAAAAATGTAAACAGTGACCTAAATAATAGTTATATGTTTTGACGGAAAAATGTAAATTAGTAACGTGGCTGTACCAAGAGCAAGGAGAGGGAAAGTCATTACTGTGTAACCAGACCAGACGCCAACTTCTATGAAAGGGCCTTGACAACATTATTTAGCACTGAGTCATGCCAAGCTTTTGTGGGGTGTTACTAATAAATGGCCAATTGGAACCTCTGCCATTATACGACAAAGACTGTATTTTTCCATTTCAATCGATCGGTCCTAATTTATCTCATACATTTGCTTTAAAATGCTTGGTTTTACATACACAGCAATTTTTTGATTAAAATAATCCAAATAAGTATATTTTGATCAATGCTCTCATGTTTAGATTAATCGTAATATGAATAAATAAGTGTTTATTGATAAAAAGGTACTCAGTTATTGCTTGACAACATTTTTTATTACTGTGTCTTGGGTTAGTGCTTATATTAACGTTATTCAGTAATACTGTATATTTAAAGATTGTATATTTTAACAAAATATAATTTGTATAACTTTAACTTTATTGTCTTGTTTAGTTTTGTTGTATCCTTAAGATGGCTTGATGTTGGCAAGAAACAAGTTTTTAATTAATTTGTGACATTAACATTGTCTTCACGTAGATAATTGATTCGAGCACTCCAATAGTATTTCATATTTTACAAAAGCACTGTTTGATAAGCTGCTCAATGTTATTAAAAGGGGACAAATATACTTTGGATTTACTAGTAATTTATTGGCCCTTTCGTAAACTAGATGTCCTTGAAAGCCTTACTTCCTATTTTAAAGCTCTTGCTTCAGAATTAACCTGAGTGTTGTAGAAAAATCACCATAAACTCTACATAAATTGATTATCAAACCTTGACAGTTTAAAATGGAGCCAACCTTTTAAATAATAGTCTTATAATTAATATTGCCTAATCAGAGGCAAGGTGTTACATTTTCACTTTGCCAACGCACGATTACATACCTTAGATTCCATTTCTCGGATAAAGGGTGGGAGTTGCAAGATAATTGAAAGGAGCATTGTGGAGTTCACTAAAATAAGAACTTAATTTTAAGTTAAGGTTTGGTAAGTTAGACAAGCATCAAAGCATAAATCAAACACACATCACTCAATATGCAAGCACTAGTACCTCTCAACGTATTTTGATGTTTAGATAACATGTGAAGCCAGCGCCGAAAGGCAAGAAATTCTTGCTGTTGGCACCTGAGAACCCACGAATGCTGCTGACAAGCTCGAGCTTGCACGGAGTAGCAATGTCGGAGTGGCAGTAGGGAGGGGGTGGATAGGCTTGGAGGGAGTGGAGTTTTAGCAATGAAGCTGCGAATCTCGGAAGCACTCAACAGTGGTCATGTGTTCACGGGTGGTTTGATTTTTGTTACTAACCATTGACTTATTTTCGTTATAAACTCAAGTTAATAGTTTTGACATTTTAAAGATGTTATATTGCTCCAGAGCTGGTATGACACAATTAGTGGTTTAATTTACCTTTCGTCGTCCAGTTCTTAAAAGGTTATTTTTGCGACCTAGGTTTCAGTGCATGATTGCACTATCTTCAGACTTCAGCACAAAATCAGTCCATTGGATGTCTTTAAATATCTTACTTTTATTGGACGAGATAAATTTAAAACTTCTTACAGTTCACAATTATAATACACGAAACACAAAAACACCTAACGAACACGACGGAGTTAAGTTTTAAATTTAATGATGTCCAATGGACTAATTTTGTGCTGAAGCCTGAAGATAGTGCAATTATGCACTGAAACCTAGGTCACAAATTCGACCTTAAAAGAACTGGACGAAAGGTAAATTAAACCACTAATTGTGTCAAGTTAATAACTGAGGATTTCTGTAATTTATATTTGATGACTTCACAAAATTAATTAATTTGTTTTAGTCATTGCCAAATCTAGAGAAGACTACATGCTTTGTCACTGACCCTAATGTAAATTGCTAGATTTTAGTTAGAACAACTAATTAATATTAATAATTTCACCATCGTTCACTGAAGTATATGTCCCTAGAATATAATAATCCAAAAACAAATCTTTTAACTTCATTCTAAAAATAAATTTTAGGAAATATAAATATCAACACCTGAAATAACAAGTCACCAACCTTAAATTTTAAATTTTGTGTTATAAACGTTTAAGATGGCTGTAGATATTTTGGATTATCCAAGATATCCAATTAGATTTTAATACATTAAAATTCTTATTTAACAATGCAAATAAAATTTGCTTTAAGTTTAACATCTCTGACTTTTGTAAAGTTTCTGTTACAATTCTTGCTGTAGTTAGTGATTACAATTTGATCCATACTAACTTTTTAAGAACCAGTAATCTTTTTCACCATGATTAACTTTCAAGTAAATATTAAAATACACACTACATAATAAAGAAAGTACACTGTTTAAGTTACACTTTTCCAGTCAATTTTAAGTAGGAACAAATAAATAATATTTCTATCCTTCTGTTTATTATGATTTTGATAACCCTTATCTTTGAGTTGCTTTCTGCATATGCAGTGTTCTTCCCTTCAATACTTTATACTGAGGTGTATTCACTATGAAAAGAAAATGTGTTTTCAATTGCAACTACTCAATCAATTTTAGTTAAAAGAGAGCAAGAAATGATTGTAATTATTGGTCTCCTTGATCTGGGTATTCTGTTTTACTTATGGATCAATAGAAGACCAAATAATTTTCCTCCAGGTAAGCAATTAATAATACAACAAAAATGAACATTGATTGATCGATTGATTAAACCACGAAAGGCAATGTGATAATTGTACGTGTGTGTGTCGCCTTAATGTTTAATTTAGAATTTTACTTCTTGTTTGAGAAACAGTTTTTGTATGCTAAACACTTCTCTGGGATCCCATTGGCCAAAAATACAAATATTAACTTTCTTGACTCTTATAACAGCAAAGTTTTTACCTTATAATGGTAGTTGTTGGATCCTGACAAACTGTGCTGCCAGGTTCTCTATTCCCACTAAAATCTACAAGGCCCACTGTGCCTACGAAGGATAACACACCCTTAAAGCCGGACAATGTACTTCAGAAAATCAAACAATTACAATGTTCAATATAATTCAATCTAATATTGTTTCAGAAAAGACACATGTGTAATTTAAGATGTGTTAGTAACCCTAACATGATCAGATTTAGACGACGAATCCTATAAGTTATATTGTGAATTTTAGGCACAGTTTTTTGTTTTAGAAAAAATAGACCTAAAACACTAAAATACAAAAAATACTGACCAAAAATTTATTTTCCTGCAACCCTATGTAAAGTGCTTACAATATAAATCGGATAGTAAAACAGCTCTTATCTGTTTAGCAAGCGTAAAAGTCTTCTTTGCTCGCTGCGCTTTACATCTCCGCTTGCTGAAGTAACAAAACAGCTGACTATTGATGTTGATTTGGACCAAACTAACACTCAATGTTTATAGCCTCAATCTCATAAATTCAGCCAAAACTGATGAAAGAGAATTGTTGTATGTTGTGTCACCCAAAATTGCAGTTGTAGCAAAAATTGTGATTGTGTGTGATTCTAGTGTAAAGTGTCTTTATCGCTTTTGGAAAATTACGGTAACAGTTTCTCTCAAGTGATAAAGACCTTTTTTACGCTATTAGTACATAAATAACTATTGTGATGTTGAGAATTTTGATGAAGGTAAGAATAAGAATAATTTGTATTTCCAAAAGAAGTTACAACACAGTACACAACCGTTTTATAATACATTTTGTGTACATCACTCAATGCCTGTACATGAATGTACAATCATTTGTTTTAGAATAAATATTATTTTCTTTAAATATCATACAAGATGCTAAACAATACATAATAAACATAGCCAGTCAAAAATTGTTTTTTCTCATTGACATGCAGATACATTCACCATTCAGTAATCTCAATACAAAATAATGCACATTTTTAAATTCCAATTAATGGCTAAAGGAAATTTTGAAATACAAAATTTGATGTACAAACAAAGAATTAAGTTAAAAACGAAAAACAACTAACCAGTCATGCAATGTAACAATAACAATATACATTAAAACCAGTCCTTGAAACTAATAATATATATTTGAAAGATTCACACTCATCAACTAAATATTTAACAAAAACGATTGCCATTCCTGTCACATTTAAACATGCAATGCTTTTATGAAAATAAAAAAAGCATCTAAAGGAAAACCTGAGTTGAGGCCTTCTTAGAGACTGAAAACTGTTTCAACAGTTTTGTCTCAGTGGTACAAAACAAATACAAATATGTTTATATCTCACACTTAAGTTTTATGTAGTTTAAGAAATTACTGCAGGCATTTTCCATCACTGGTTAGAGAGAAACAGGCTCCAAAAGATGTGTCGTACCATTTGTTTTTCTCTACCTGCTTGTGGGGTCAGGAAAAAGACCATGTCTATGATCATGGTTAGGAAAATTGAGAACCTTTTGTATTATATTTAGATACTTATCCAGAAATCTACATATTATCCTGTACTTTATCTACAGAATTGTATAATGTTCATTTGATTAATTAACTGCCTCTAATTTCAATTTTAAGGAAAGTGTAAATTAGTGCATGGTATGAAAAATGGTGATCTTGACATATAGTTGAATACAATATTCTAGGGAATGACCAAAAATACAGTAAGCTTATCTTTTCAACTGATGGTAAATAGTAAATTTAAGGTTATCCTTTGAATATAAGTTAGTTAAATCAGGATACTCAGCAGCTAACCATATTGTAAATATAATCACCGTAAACTATAATTATATCTTATTGTACTCACAAAAATAAATTATCCAATTATCTTAGGCCTTATCTGCTTCTGAAACAGAAGGTTTCAGAAGCAGAAGTTCCTGGTGGAAGAGGATCGTCAATGCAGTCTTCTTCCATCAATGATTTAACAACTTGATAGCCTACAATTTAAAAACAAATTATTTCAACTGACGTTTATTCACAGATTCAAATAATCCCGCGGCGTTAACAATATATGATTTTAATCGCACAGCTGTAGCGAAACAAAACACTGCGCCAATTTGATTGTGTCTTGCTCTTGGTTAGGCAACCATAGAGTATAATAGAGAATGACCTTGTAAATAATATGACCACCGGTATTATAACGTGTGTGACGTAACCATTTAAATTTTGATAAAATCCTTTGATCTTGGGAATCTTGCAATAAGTGATTTTGATTTGTAAAGTATTACAACAGCGATGCGACAATATCTGTTAACTTTAATAAATACAGTATAATTACAGTTGTATTTCTATTCGCTTTATTTCTTAAGAACTTTAGATTCTACATCAATTGACGATTTTTTAACAATACAATTTTTGGAGAGTACTATTTCGGCTGCACACCGAAACGCCGTCATGATTTGTCGTTCATCACCTACAACCTTGTCCCTGGTCATTAGTCACGCTGAATCATTATTACATTATAAACATCTTCCCTCAACGTCTTAAGACAGTTTTGCAATCAACAGTGTTGCCAGACGTCATTTCAGACGCCGGGAAATTATTATTGTCTAATGTACGAAATTGTAAGTTGGAGTCAAGACTGTACCGCTGCAACAGTTAGAAAATGTGTTTTCATGAATTTTAGTTTTTTGCAGGGTCACTTTTTCTGGAGCAGTAGGGTTGTTGTATTAATTATTATTAACCGTGAAATACTGCACAACTCAACTGGGCAACGGCAACATGGTACTGCAAACAGAATTGTGTAGATGTCCACTTAATATGATTTTTGAGCATAGAGAAAGTAGTTCCATTGCATTGGTTGATCAAGTCGACAGTTTAAAACATTTGTACTTTTATATTTCGTTATTTTTTTTAAACGAAGGACTGAAAGCTCAGCATTGCTGGATTATATCTGTTATGGAGCTCTACTGATGCAATGGAGCTCTACTGATGCAAATTACGAGAATTCTAACATCGATTATTGAAATTTTTTTGCTTCAAATTTACTTTTGTAAACGACTCTTTTCACCAGTCTATTAAATATTCGGCTCGAACGTCGAGCTTTTTTGCAAATCTCGAGCCGAGCCGAATACTGTAATATTCGGCTCGAATACTCGCACACCCCTAGTTTAAATGTTTATGGAAGCACAAGTAATAATAATTTAAATAGAATTTTATTACTACAAAAAAGAGCAATTAGAGTTATGTTGAAGCTTAAATATGATGATCATGTTAGAGGTTATTTTAGGAGTTTGGCGATATTCACCGTTTATGACCAGTATATATTTGATTGTGTAATATACTTAAAAAACAATCCACAGAAAATTACATTGCGCTCTGAAATTCATTCTTACAATACAAGGAATGAAAATGATATTGAATTAAGAAACACAAACTATCTCTATTCAACAGTAAGCCTACAAACATGGGTGCCAAATTTGTTGAACTATTACCAGTAGAAATTAAAAATGAAACCAATCAAGTAAAATTTAAGACCCGATTGAGAACTTTTCTAATAGATGATCCACATTACTCCTTAACAGAATTTTTCTCTGTATTAGAGTTTTAGACTATAAGCTGACTATAATAAGAATATTGTGACACAATTTATGTACACGTTTTGTACTCTCAAATAAAGAATATTTTGATTTGATGATGTAAGTCATACAAATAAAACACTATCATTTTTAAAAAGAATATCCTTCAGAAAGGAACAGAGAGCTTTTATAATCTCGAAACTTGTTTTGATTTTCAATTTGACATACAGCCTTGGAAGGTGTCTCATTCAAGTTGTATTGTACTGTACTCCAAAAGTGCACCAAACAATCGGGCTGAATGAAATCCTTCTCAGGAACAGAATAGACATCAGGGAATATAGATATGTATACAAATATAAAAAGCAAAACATTTTATTTACCTATACAAAAGTCTTTGAATATAACATCGAGTATCTGCTCTGTGGAAACATGACCAGTGATGTGTCCTATAGCATTTACAGCCACTCTAAGCTGATGGGCCGCTTGATCTATCTCTCTCTCACACTCGCACATGGCTAGGTATCGGTCCAGGGCTGCCACACACGTCGTCAGGTGGTAGCGGTGGCGAGCCTGGCTGAGAAAGGCATTCTCCCTTGTTGGGTTACCACACCTGTTAATTACCAGAGGTCAGTTAGAATAGTAAAACATGGCTCAATTGCAAGAAAACCCAAACTTAACCCAACAAGTTCCTTGTGTTAAATTGCATGGTGCATATGTCATTTTTGAGATTTTGCAAACCTTTTTAAAAAAAATGTGAATAAGACAACGAATAAAGAACACCTATGAAACTACAAACTAATTTTGTTTGGAAAAGAAAGTAGAATTTTAAAATTGCCAAAAAGAAAATTCAGAAAAGTAATTTTAAAGAAGAATTAAAAAAGGATTAAAGTGAAAAAGTAAAAAATCCACAGAAAATAAAGTGGATTTGTTTAAGAAAAAATAAAAATACACAAAATATGTACAATTTATTTCCCTATACAGAAATATATAACAACCCATTGCTAAAATATACACGAACCATTCCGTTTTTTGGCATTTCAGGTGGCACAAACAGCAGAATTGACTTTGCACATTCAAATTGTACTCTTGATTAAATTCATATGCTACTTCATATAATATTTACCTAGCTGGCCCGATAGACACTGTCCTGTCATAATGTCATTGAATTTGTTTTATGCCAAAAATGCTCATTCATTTGCAAGTTAAGCTCGTTCCCTTCGCTCACTCGCCTCCAAGATGAGTTTGTTCGCTACGCTCACTCGCCTATTTTTATATGGAGATAACTTCGGCATCGAAAAAAGAGTTTGAGTTGCCATTCATGTAGATTTGTTATTTCTATGAGAACATATGTTTATGCCTTTAAAGTTTGTTAGATATAATCCTTATAACAACTGTTAACTGTTGATTTAAATTAATTGAATTAAGAAAAGACATATGGAACATAATAATCCTAATAAAACATTCATCCATAAGAATAACATGTAAACTTTGAAGGGCCGTAGGGCGCATCCCTTAAGAATTTTCAAAACGAAAATAGGCCTATTTATTAACTAGGTATATAAGGAATATTCCGGTAAATTTTCATGCCTATCAGTTCAGTGGTTTTTTTAGTTTTAAATGGTATAACTAACCCGACTTTTTTATGTATTTAGAAATAGAAGTTTAGAATGTTATCTTTCGATTGATATAAACATTAACCCATTGAGGTAGTAATTTTATTCTATTTGTAGTAGCCTATAACGGGAATTGATTGGTGCTGCACTCTAGTAGCAAAATATGTAACTAATGACCGCGGGCGTCTACGGTTCTATCCGCTAGGGGCGCGGACTGACTGAAAACCCTTAATATCGCCGCCAGGCCTTTGGTCGTGTTAGCTGAGTTGGCTACGTCGTGGAAACACCTTGGCCAGGTGGCGATACGATGTTCGTAGGTTCGATTCCCGCACACGACCAAAACTGACCAGTTGTGCAACTCTCAATGAGTTAACCGGTCTGTGGCAACGTTGGTGGGAGGGCCCAAGTAAAATAAACGGTGGCAGGCTTGCTTGGAAGTTGACGGGATCGGTTAATTCTTTGAGACTTGCACATGGTCAACACTGATTTTGCTAATTTTTACTTATGTCTACTGTGTGTGTGCCAATGCGACTCTCTAAACTGAAATAAAACAATATTTTAATTAAAATATGCCATTAATCCATTTAAAAACACCAATTTTATACTCCAATTCACACGTTAATAAAATTACAAGTAAGGAACGAGACCTGCTCGTATGTCTACGCCAATGGGTTAACCAATTTCATATTTGTTTTAAATGGTTTTTGTACAGTTGGAAAAATGTCATTATATACCACTTTAAAGAATATACAAAGATGTCACCTTTCAGAGGGTTAAATCTAGTGGTAATTGCAAAATGATATTATCTAGGAAACATATTGCTCAAAGTCAAAATAGAACAAAACTTAGGGAAAAATTAGTATCCTGTATACCTACATTATTTTAGCTATCATACATCTATCTTTTTTAAATTAGGGCGGAAACAAGTCCAGGCATTCAGCAACATCAAACACTTCAAGCTAGGGTGGCCATAAATGTTTTGGCCAAGACCGGGACATCGTAGTACCCGGTGGGGGGGGGTCCCAGTGAAGTCCGAAAACCTATAGCCTTAGGGTAAAAACACAGTGGAGCAGGGCAGGTCGCATACTCGCATACTCGCTGGTCGCTTGTAGCCTAGCTGGTTACTTGGCGGGAAGCTGCACACACACACACTGACGCTCAGTCAGTCGCTTGTCGGCCGGCGCGTCAATCAAATAAATACTCCCGTCGCAGCAAACCTGCGTACTCAGCAAATTTCCAGTGCATATATATATATATGTATTAATACCACATAAAGTCACATACCAAGTTTCATCAGTATACATTCATAAACAAAACAAGCGGTTTGTCACATTTTAATTACTATCCATAAGAATAATATGGTGGCTGAGTACGCAGGTTTGCTGTTATAGGAACCATCGGCAAATAAATTGTTTTTCCTGCAAATATCATTAGACCACAACGATATGAAGCAATATACCAAGTTTCGTCTAGATAAGTTCATAAATAAGCAAGTTATAAATTTGTTCTTATTCTCAATAAGAATAACATTGGACAACGTACTGTGTTTAGCACTTTCAACATCTCTATAACCAATTGACGTAGAGAAATCATCAAAACACCAAATTGTTTTTTTTTATTTAAGCTGAAAATCAAAATTCTATTTCTTAAAAGCTTATATGTGAACAAAATTTTTTTTAACATTTTTGAGGTACAACCCCCCCCCCAAAAAAAAAAATACCCTTTGGATGGTGCGATCTGGCTGGTTTTCGAACTATAAATATGGCTTTACTCAATTGTGCCAAATTTCATGAAAATTGGACCATTTTTACAAAAGTTGTTGCGCCCACGGAGGCTCACACATATAATATATAGTATATATAGTTTTGAATAAATGGTGATTTTGACATCTGGGAACCTGAAAACAAAATGTTATCATGGTCCCAGGCCTAGGTCTTACCATTTTGACTTCGGTAATAGCTTCTTCCCTTTCGGAAAAATTCGCTAAAAATCTGAATGAAGACTTCTCTGCTATTAATTTTTCCACATCCATTTTTTCATTAAGTACACAAAACAAAAACTAAACAAATCAACCAACACAAATAACACCACGTACACAGAGAATACGTCGTGAAAAACCGAAAGACCCCGTGTGCAACATGAGAACCCGAGAACACGTGGTTGTTAAGTGCCATTGCGCATGCGCGAGTCGGGCCATCCCCGCTTACAGCGATGTAAACAATCGACTTGGCAATTCTTGCCGCTTGCAGCTTAGCTCACTGCTACCATCCCGGCTACCTGCTAGGCGCGACTGTGCACGTGCCCGTAACAATGCGCGCTTCAATTCTACAACGCAGTAAGCGAGTAAGCGACCGGCTAGGCTACCAGCTACCTGCCCTGCTCCACTGTGTTTTTACCCTTACTCCATGGAAATGAGTTTGTAAAATCAAAACTAAGATTATTTTTCTTCATATTTATTACTCACATGGTTAACAACTTATAAATCACAACAACTTTGTGTTCCTTAATATCTACTCGGCTTGGCTGAACAACAGTAACCTTTTATATTTATTACTCCCAAGTATCAAAAATCCTATTACCTCTACTCGGCTTGGCTGAACAACAGTAATCTTTGTGCCGATTTCATATCAATAAGCTGCGCTGACAAGAAAATAGGGCCAATGTCAAAGGTCACAAGTACGGTGGCGGAAGGATACAAACGATTAGACGCCGCCGCTGGGAACCAAGAATCGGCGTCAGTTGGTGTAACGTCCTTTCAGGATAAGGCTGTGCTGCTCGCGAGAATAAAATTAATATAGTTTTCTTGGCGTTCGGTCGGGGTAGAGTCAATCTAGATCCGTTTAGGCGTGAGAAAGTCTTCTCAATTGTTCAAAAATAATCGTAGATTGTAGTATTAGCGTTCTATCGCAAGGTGTAGTTTGAAATCAAAGTAAAATCACTTTGCACGTAACCCGACCGGAAATAATGGCCAAGTTCTGAATTTATTCGTCGCGCATTTTCAATATATTTAAATTGTCGGCATGCAGCGGCCCACAAACTTGGTTTTTTAAAAGTATGTTTACGACGCATGTATAGGAGGGTTGACCCGTTATTTGTAAGTAATTGTAATTTTTGTGTACATTCTAGTTCATGTCTTAGCCAGAGCCACAAATCCCATGTTTGTTAGTTGTAAGTTATATAAAGCAATGTATTTGAACGAATTATTTATTTTAATGTACGTTTAGATTAATCCTGACTGAGGTTACCCTTTTGATTGTCACCCTGTTAAAAAAGTATTTTGTTCATCACGGTTGAAGCCGAAGCCCTAAAGTCTTTAGTGCATGTTAAAATGTTAAAGTAATTATTTTGCATTATTAAATTATTTCCTGTTTGCTGTAACTTAAATATAAGATATATTTATACATGTTGTTCTAGTCAATGCACAACTTAATGTCAAAGGCTTGTCGTAATTAAGTATTTATTTACGATATTCAGAATACAGTATCGCTCACATATTTTCATATTGCATGCAATGTCTTGGGGTTATGACAAATAATTTGTATTCAAAGGATAGTAAAATTTCATTTTGGCATGGTCTGTAGAGAGCAGGCGACCCAATAAAATCGATAACTTAAAAATATATATATATATATATATATATATATATATACATAAAGTGTTGAATGGGTTGGGAGGATAACGCTCTATTAAATTCATAAAAATAAAAATATAAACCACACAATTATAGGCTTGGTGCAGTCACCAGTCTTCCCTAAAAAAAAGGCTGCTGTATACAGGTGAGGTATATACCCGCCAAATTACCCTGTTGCTTATTATATAACTTAACTGGCCAGTTATATTTGTGAAATATTCTGAGCGTTGCCAACCCCAAATCAAACAAATAAAACAAAAAAAGTTTCTGTGATAGGGCTCAGCGGCGCCTAATGCTCAAAATAAGACAATGATGACCAGTGCCATTTGAATTGTCACATTTTTTATTGTTTCGAGTTACAAATATATATATATATATATATATATATATATATATATTTGTAACTCGAAACAATAAAAAATGTGACCCAATAAAACAAATCATTATAAGCGTTGCCAACCCCAAATCAAACAAATAAAACAAAAAAAGTTTCTGTGATAGGGCTCAGCGGCGCCTAATGCTCAAAATAAGACAATGATGACCAGTGCCATTTGAATTGTCACATTTTTTATTGTTTCGAGTTACAAATATATATATATATATATATATATATATATATATATATATATATATAGCATTGCCAACCCCAAATCAAACAAATAAAACAAAAAAAGTTTCTGTGATAGGGCTCAGCGGCGCCTAATGCTCAAAATAAGACAATGATGACCAGTGCCATTTGAATTGTCACATTTTTTATTGTTTCGAGTTACAAATATATATATATATATATAAAACAATAAAACAATAAAAAACAATAAAAAATGTGACAATTCAAATGGCACTGGTCATCATTGTCTTATTTTGAGCATTAGGCGCCGCTGAGCCCTATCACAGAAACTTTTTTTGTTTTATTTGTTTGATTTGGGGTTGGCAACGCTTATAATGATTTGTTTTATTGGGTCACATTTTTTATTGTTTCGAGTTACAAATATATATATATATATATATATATATATATATATTTGTAACTCGAAACAATAAAAAATGTGACAATTCAAATGGCACTGGTCATCATTGTCTTATTTTGAGCATTAGGCGCCGCTGAGCCCTATCACAGAAACTTTTTTTGTTTTATTTGTTTGATTTGGGGTTGGCAACGCTCAGAATATTTCACAAATATAACTGGCCAGTTAAGTTATATAATAAGCAACAGGGTAATTTGGCGGGTATATACCTCACCTGTATACAGCAGCCTTTTTTTAGGGAAGACTGGTGACTGCACCAAGCCTATAATTGTGTGGTTTATATTTTTATTTTTATGAATTTAATAGAGCGTTATCCTCCCAACCCATTCAACACTTTATGTATATATATATATATATATATATATATATATATATTTTTAAGTTATCGATTTTATTGGGTCGCCTGCTCTCTACAGACCATGCCAAAATGAAATTTTACTATCCTTTGAATACAAATTATTTGTCATAACCCCAAGACATTGCATGCAATATGAAAATATGTGAGCGATACTGTATTCTGAATATCGTAAATAAATACTTAATTACGACAAGCCTTTGACATTAAGTTGTGCATTGACTAGAACAACATGTATAAATATATCTTATATTTAAGTTACAGCAAACAGGAAATAATTTAATAATGCAAAATAATTACTTTAACATTTTAACATGCACTAAAGACTTTAGGGCTTCGGCTTCAACCGTGATGAACAAAATACTTTTTTAACAGGGTGACAATCAAAAGGGTAACCTCAGTCAGGATTAATCTAAACGTACATTAAAATAAATAATTCGTTCAAATACATTGCTTTATATAACTTAAAACTTATATCTTATATAACTTATACTTAAAGTTTATATATATATTGCTTTATATATATATATATATATATATATATATATATATATATATATATATATATATATATATGTATAAAAGGTATAAAGGAAAACAGAAAAAAAAATCATTTATAGCATATTTTGTGACATTGCAATCCGTTATTGTTGAATACATTCAGATATCTGACCATACCGACTTGTTATTTACCTGTCGTCCGGCACCTCATGGGTAGTAAAGTAAACATACAACTATATTGTATACAGTCAAATTCTGCCAAAAAACAATATAACTTGTTCTTTTTCTGAATACGTTGAATTAAGTATAAGCTTCCTGCAATCCTTTCTCTAATATATACTGTTTGGTAATCTTGAAGCAAATCATTATATTATTGTTTGTACATTTTGGAATCAAGGCACAAGGTATTAAATGGAATGAAGTGTTAATCATGGTTTCAGTGACAACTGTCGATCATCCACTCCGATCCCCAAAGGACCTCTGAGTACATATAACCTTTTATGCTACTGGCCCAAGCCAATCCTAATATAATAACAATTTAAAGACTTCCACTGCGCACCTGCCGCATAGAAGGTGTCCGTTTGTTCACCCTTGGGGGAGGAACATTTATTTGTTTCAATTTGATCATAATCATAATATCAATTGCTTCCCAAGTTGAAAGAGGTTTTTTTCTTTACATCTTTTATATTTATTACTCCCACGTATCAAAAATCCTATTACCTATAACCTGAATAACCTCAATTTTCATGCACTTTTTAAAACTGTACTACAGTTTTTTTCCCCAGCTATTATGAACTGCGATGAAACTATTGGCAAATTATTATCATTGTTAGTACAAATATTTATTTTTTTTTATTTTTGCACGAAACCGGAACATTGAAGGGAACTTTCAGAAATGACGGGACGCCCTCAACAAAAGCGGTCTAAACCGGGACTGTCCCGGGCAAACCGGGACGTATGACCACCCTACTTCTAGCCCTTATAGTATTAAATAAGTTTAGATACTGGATCACTAGGTAAACAGTACTTACAATTCTTCCAAGCAGATGCATAGTTTTTCCAGAAGTGGTTCCAACTGCCCACCATTTTTACATGAAATGGCCGTAACACAGGTTGGGTTTTCATCACAGACTTTATTAATCAAAGTCTTATCTCCAATTAAATCCAGTTTATTAAAAACTAATAGGCACATACTACTTGTTTCACTTAGTGATCTTTCGTTATTGAGTAACTTTTGGATATTTCCACACGACGATACAGACTCTTCAAGTTTCAACTTTTCTATATACACTTTCAGAAAGTACAAAAATGTTCTCCCAGGATTGTCTACACTCCATTTTCGGTAACAGGTTGCATCGATGACCAGAAGCACCAAATCAGCTTCACAGAGCTCTTGGTGGGCTCTGGTAATCCCTTCCTTTTCTATCTGCAACCGACACAGAAACTTATGTTTACTGTCACCGAGTAACTGCTGAACAAATTCAATACAGTTAATCTATCTATAATATTATAAAGAGATGGTTTCTGTCTGTCTGTCTGATGTTCTGGGTAAACGCAAAAACTACTGAACCGACTGGGCTGAAACTTTACACAAAGGTATATCTTGAACCTATGCAACACATAGACCTATTCACTTCCTTAAAATCCCCTCGGGCTACGCCCCGTGAACGTCCTAGGTTTCAATGTTTACATTTCAGAAGAAAGTAAACATTCAGAAACTGTAATGCGAACAGCTGTGGATACTTCCATTTGAGAGCTTAAAGAGCAGAAGCAAGAACAGCTGTTTCAAGCTAACTAAAATGCAAATTGCATTGACTATAGTACGGGTAAAGCAAAAACCTGTGCGAAGAACGGGTACATCAGCTTGCGAAGATGACCAATCAGAACTAGACATTTTAAAACTTCACATTTTGAAAAGAAGTATATACAATATTCTAACATTTTGTTTAGTTATTTGGTTATTCTGGTGGAATAAAGATGACCAGTGGTCCTGTTGCTCTAAATTGAGCAATCAGCTGTTCTTACTGTTTACCTGTATTTTACTGTATCATCACCTGTTTTAGAATGTAACTGAATTCAAATTATTCCCCATGTTAATCTTATGGGGAAAAAACAAACTTTGAGGGCAGCTTGTGCTCTTCATCTGGGCCAATTTTTTACAACTTATTCATTGAGATTGGTTCAAAAATAACAGAGTAGTTCTGTTCACAAAAATCGGCTTAGCGTTTATAGATATAGATTCCATCTATTCAATTTGATCTCAGTCAGCAGGTCAGGGATTATTATTTTGCCGCCCTCTGACAACAGTGGGAGAAATCTAGCTGGTTGGCTTGGAACAACCAGCCATGGACTTTGAGAGATCTGTACCATTGTCCAGATCCTCCAACGTCAGTAAGAATGCCATGAGTGTAGAAAAGCGAAAACATACAAGCAACACAATGTAAAGATGAGCAAATTATCAAAATAAAACCATAGAAAATTACGAACAAATTTATTAATGCGTTAGGTAAAGGTTCGAATGAAACAAACGTTGACACTGCTAACGTTAATGTTAAGTTTGACGATTTCTTACTCCTACTCTCGTTGCCATTGGAGAACCATGCATTGCTCTGAAAATGCTTAGCTCTGAAAGGCATTACTCGGAAAAGGCATTACTTTTTGATGAGAAAAGATTTGAGCTTTTCCTTAAATTTCGATAAACTAGCTGCAGATATAATATCTCTTGGGATTTTGGTGTACAATTTTGAACCTATGTATGTTGGCTTTTATTATAAAGTTCTAATCTGCGAGAATTTAGACAACAATTTTTCATGTTTCTTGTATTATAATTATGGTTATTAAAAACACAGAACTTACCAGATCGTGAGTCTGGTCCCTGAGGCCGGCCGTGTCACTGAGTACGACGGGGTACCCTGCGATGTCCAGGGTGGAGGTCACGACATCACGCGTCGTGCCGGGCTGGCAACTGACTATGGCTGCTGGACGCTCCACTGTACGGGGTCATACCACAACTCTCTTTTGGCTGATATTAATGATTATTTCCCCTTCAGGGAAGAAGCGGTTATTGTAGTTAGCGAGGTAATACCTAGGCCTCCAGGCCTAGTTCTATGATAACATTTTGTTTAACATTTGGTATGTGTAGGGCAGCATATACTTGGACCCAGGAAGATCAGGTCAAGGAAAGGAAGTTTTATGGGGTTTTTAATTTCTAAAAACCAGTTTTGAATTTTTCATCCTAAAAAATTTCAAACCCAATTTTGGTTCTGGCCATTTTATAAAGCTAATAAACTGTTTAGTATTTTTTATAATCAACCAAGGATAACCCATGGCCATACTCACGCTCTGGTTCCGTTATTACTTGTCATTTTTAATACAAATCACCATTTTTTGTTCTGTTTTAACGTTTTGGGTTTAGAAAAATTTGGTTTTTAAATGGAATAATGGTGTATTTTAATTAAAATACTGTTTTCTTTCAATTTAACAGGTTGCAGTGGCACACACACACAATAAACATAAGTAAAAAGTAGCAAAATCAGAT
This sequence comes from Allygus modestus, assembly GCA_963675035.1. Taxonomy (NCBI): domain Eukaryota; kingdom Metazoa; phylum Arthropoda; class Insecta; order Hemiptera; family Cicadellidae; genus Allygus; species Allygus modestus. The sequence goes on from OY776112.1 coordinate 355,811,162, forward strand.
TTGACCATGTGCAATTCACAAAGAATTAACGAATCCCGTCAACTTCCAAGCAAACCTGCCACTGTTTGTTTAACTTGGGCCCTCCCACCAACGATGCCGTAGATCGGTTAACTTATTGAGAGTTGTACGACTTGTCAGTTTTGGTCATGAGCAGGAATCAAACTCGCGAACTTCATAAGAACACCCTGCCAAGGTGTTAACAGTTGGTCTGTGCCCCTAACGGATAGAACCGTACCTGCCCGCAGGCATTAGTTACAGATTTTGCTACTTGAGTGCAGCCACCAATTGTAGGTTTTCATGAATAGAATAAAATTACTATACCTTAATGTGTCATTGCAGAGAAAATTAAAAGGTGCAATGAACATTGTTATGTAAAATCAAGAGAAATATGTTTAGCTTTTCCACAGTTACAGTTAGTGTAATTTCACATTTTATTTCCATCAATGAATAAAAATAAACCCAATTATCACTGAAAATTTGATCTCCAAAACAGTTTGGTATAACCTACAATTTTGATTGCTCGATAGTTTATGTGGGCGAAGGCACAATACTTACACAGTGCATTGAGAAGACTGCTTTTGCCTACGTTTGGAGCTCCGACAATAACAGTCTTGACTCCATCTCTTGTTCTTTCTCCCCGTCTTCCGTCGCGCAAGTGAGCCTGCCCAAATAACAAGCTATTCCAGTTTCAAAACATTCGGAAAAGAGTCTGTTCCCAGTGACTGTAATCAAAAGAGCTGATGTAAAAGTCAGATTGCATGCTGAGTAAAATTTGGTTATCCAATTCTAACAAACGATATTCAATTAGTCTAGTTTCAATGTAGTCGATGAAAAAATGAATTTTACAAGACAGTATCGCTAAATAGAAAGATTAGGGGTGTGCAAGTACTCAAAACTTTTGAGTTTTTGGCTGAGTATTTTAATACTCAAACTCGACTCGAAGTTTTGAAAACTACTCGAAAGTTTGAGTGAGTATTTCCTGCCGATTTCCGGACGATTGCTAACGATTGCGACCGGCCAAAATGCGTAGTAACGGCCGCAAAAGGCAATTGCATCACGTAAAATCGGCCGAAAATTACGATTGCGACCGGCCAAAACGCGTAGTAACGGCCGCAAAAGGCGAACACATCGCGTAAAATCGGCCGAAAATGACTATTGGACCGTGTAATTTCGGCCGTAAATAACGATTTCGTCATTTAATATTGATTATAAGTGATGTCTGGACCAGGTGAAATTGTCCAAATGACAACCGGGCCATGTTTCATCGGCCGGAAATGAATGACAAGCCATGTTTTGTTTGTCAATACGTAATCCAGTTTGATTGTACTGGCCAAAACTTTGTATTGCTACTCATGTATTAGTTAGAAACCACGTTTAGATTATCAAATCTAGGGTAGTATCCAATCCCATCACACTATCCTAAACTACCAACTGATGGCAAGTACTCGCTCGTAAATACTCAAAACTCAAAAATAATTTGCACTACTCGACTCGAATAAAAATATCCCTACTCGCACACCTCTAATAGAAAGTAAGCCTATTAACAGAATCAAAGAGAAATGTGATGCTTAATCTACAAACGATAATTTGTACAACATTTTATATAATCCATCGTTTTATGGTTTCAAGGTGACTACATGATGTGAACCATCACAAATGCCTGAGAAACAAGACTGGATGTTTGCAGCCTAATACAATTGATTTAAACAAGAAGTCATGTTGTAAGGATCAGAATATATTTACCTAAAACAGGTATATTGGAGTGTGTTTGTTATTAGTAGTGGCAACAGATGAGCTTGATATATTCAAATTCAAATTCAAATTCAAATATATCTTTATTCACCAATATACATATTGTACATTGAATAGCGTCACAATATACTTCATGGCACAAATTATAATTCTAAATAAATACAAAAGAATCTCTTCACGAGGCCTGCTCTAATAATTGTTTATATAATTAATGATAAAAAGAGAACATTAGACTCTTATACATGAGACTCTTTTAATAAAAAGGGTGAGTTTATTCTAGGGTGTGTTTTATCTATAGGATATTGTTACTTAGAGCTGGCCCTCGACGGGTCTCTGACTGGTCTATACTAGTATAGAGGTCGACATTAGGTACAGCAAAATAAGCAGTATTGGTAAGTCTTTTGGCTATCCAGTGTGACCAACTTCCCTTCCTTGGTTCCTGGCTTGACTCCCAGTAGTGGATCTTCCTTGCAGCCTGGGACGGGTGCCTGGGAGGAAAGACCCTTACCCGACGGTCTTCGGTCTGCCAGGCTGGGGGACGAACCGTCCTGGGGCCACCCGACCCCTGACAGGTTGGAGGCTCTGTGCGTTGGCGTTCCTTGTCCGGTGGACTTAGGGGGACGTTGGGTTAGAGGGCGAATCGTCCTGGGGTGTTGTCGCTCACAGAGCCCGGGAGCTAGGTAAGGTTCTCTTTCACTTACCCCATCCTATCACCTTTCCCATTCCTCTTTTTCCCTCTTTCCAGTGGCTGTACAATATCCCAAGGGAGACATGTCTAGCCGGCTATGCCGGGGCTTCCTAATCCCCCCAAAAACAAACAAACTTAGAGCTGCTTGGTCACAAACTATACTGTCTGTTAGTTTCCTCTCCTTAAATTTTAGCAAATGTTTCTTCACAAACAGTACCTAAAATATAATATAGTTGTAGAGGTAAAATTTTGAGTTTTAAATCAAATTTATAGTTCTTAAGCTGACCTTTGTAATCATTCTAATGCAAAGTTATTTGATAAGAAATATTATTTTACTTGCAACAGAATTCCAGAAAACTCTAGTATAAGCTAAAAAAGTATAAATAAGATAAATAACCATTTCTGAATTTTTTACAATCAATTTTAGAACAAGTTAAAGTAACAGAATGCGTTATTGAGATCTGATTCAAGTATATATTCAATACTTTCTGGATCCTTGCACTGATTCCATTTTCATGCTTATATTGTTTTACAATATTCAATTACAGCCATACAAATAAGTTAAATTGTTTCAAGCAACCTACAACCTATTTCAAGATACCGGTATGAATTATAATTAATAATTATACATGGAAAATAAATATATAGAAAATAATATCACTATGAAAACAACTTAAAACTTAAGTACCACCTACCTGTATCTTAAGCTGAAGTGATTTTATCTCATTATTTGTTGTTAGTAAAATATCATCTTCAATATGTTGATCTTCGCTGAAGTCTATGTAAGCTTCCACATGAGCAATGCACTGAAACCAGGTTATAACTTAACAAAATGTGCAATAAATAAATCCAAGGAAACTTGCATACCTGATATTTCTCAATGGCAATTTGTATTACAATTCATTGTAAATAAGCCCCTAAACTGGCTTTAATGACATATCCGATTATATAAATTTTATGGAGTTTAAACATGTGTTTCAACATAAGAGTGTCATTTTCAAACATCAAGAATCTTCAGCACAAATTCGGCTTCAACAATTTATACCTTCTTCAATTTATTTATTTCTGTTTTCATCAATTTATTTGGATTCGTCTGATTCTGCTAATGCCTTTGTAATGTTGTGCTGTGAGGCCTGTCCCATACATATTTTTTCTTTATTTTATTTTTTTAATGTGCGTATGTGTTGTACATCTTCAATAAATTAACAAAGCTTAATTTGTGGTTAAATATTTGAATGTTTGAAAATGACACTTTTTCGTTCGAACATACATGATATAATATTTAAAGTTTTAAACTGCTAACGAAGGTATATAATCTGTTTTAAAAACCATTACCTTACATAACAGTCTATAAATAGGTCTGAAGAATGATCTATGTTATTTACTATACTATTCAAACAAAATTGTATTAATATTTAATAACTTTTTACAATTACATCAAATGTTATATTACATACATTTAAAATTATATTTGGCCAGATAACCAATTGAGAGATTTCAATGATTTGTTCAAAATGAAAATAATTTTGCTGTGTCATTTCAAATCAGTTAGTTTAGTAGTTTTCCTCAGCTCATAAGAAAAAACACACCTTTAAAAAAGATTGAATATATTCAAATAGAAATGGAAGACCGAATTAGTTATCTGAAACAATAAGCAACTTATTAATCATAAAACAAATATAAACAAAAATATTCAGCCTTTCTAAGGTTTGTGAAGGATCACCTGCCAATTTTGTTGAGCAATTTGAATTTTTGTTGACAATCTAGGTTTTGAGACCTCATTGCCAACCTTGAAATGCATGCATTCTAGGGCACCAAAACCCCTCATTTGCGGCATACTTCTGACCACTGAAAGAGGTGTTTAGGTTATGTGCCACTTGCTGTTAATTTTGAGGAAGGGCATTTGTGTGTAAACTGTTGTTAGAATATCGTAAAGAATAACATATACAACTTAATAGTAACTGGAATACATTTGTTTAGTTACTTACCAGATGAAATAAAATATACAAGCAACTGGAACCAATTCTAACTGAAACTACAAAAATTACCTTATTGGGAATACAGCGTTCTGCCACTTGTGCTGAGGATAATGTCGGGCCACAGCTTACAACACTTGTACGCAACAACACTTCTAAAAAATCACAGCGTTCTACCACTTGTGACTATTTTACCTGTCACCAAATATTTGTTTCAATTTTACCCTTTATTTCATATTCAGTGATTGCAGCAGTTTAAACAAATGACATTTTAATATTTATTTTAAGATAGGCCCTAATACACGATTGAAATACAATGTTAATTATTAACAAAGAAACCCATTAATTATTCCCTAAGCAAGAATAACTAATAGTTAGAAACCCCATCATAGTCAGTCACAGCGACTACGTTTGTATAATACAGCGATTGCACTTGTAATTGAACCTACTCAAGTTGGTAAGACAGCGTTCTTTCACTTGTCTACTCCCTAAGGCTGTGGCTTGGATACTGAATCGTTGCCAAAAGAATTGAGAATGACAGATCGCCGCCATGTCTAGGTTCACAGCTAGCTTATGGGCGATTAGCATTGTGTTTTAAAATTCGGCTAGGCCACAATTATAACTTTCATAAAATAATTGCAATCTTTTAGTTTCATATTACATTTTCTTTCATTCAGAATGTAAATTTGTGCTAATTCATTATATGCTCAAATAATGATTCTACCCAGAGTTCAGCCGTAACATGGCGCTCAACTGTCAAAATGTTGTTCTAACCTAAACGTGAACTTGCTAGAGGAATACATATCTATGGGTGTTTAACAACTTGTCTTTATGTAATTATTCCAATGTATAAACTAATATGTACTGAAATTATCTATGAGTCTATCTACAAAGTTTCAGTTAATCTAGGTTAATATGTTATTTACAATAATGCATAGGCTAGTTAGGTTATGTAGGCCTATCTTGAAAATGAGGACGTTACAGGAATGCTTTTCATTCAACCCAATAATTCTGTGTATGAATTAACATTTTACCAGTCTTAGAAGTAATGTTTTATTTAGCACTGTATTTTGTTTTATATCTAAAAAATGGATTTCTTAGTTTTTTATTGAAGGAGTAATGTATGATTTGATATACACTAATTGACGCAACCAATGCTTATAAATTGTGTAAGTTTATGGAAATAACGGAAATTTTGAATTCAATTAAAAATGTAGCTGCTTGGCACTATACACGAAAGACTAAAAACCAGCAAGTTGACTCACTCTCTTGAGCTGTTCCCGCCACTCACTGTAGCGCTGGTGTAACGACCCTCCCGCCTGGAGCAGAGCTTGCCGACGCTGAGCTTCTGTCTCCGCGTGTATCAAATCCGCCAATCCTTCCGCCTCGGTCAGGTCCATTTTGTTGAAGTAAAATGCCCGTTTAGTGAATTCACCTGCAAAATGTGCTACCATTGTCAAATATTTCCAATTACCATGAAAAATCGGATACAGAAATAAATTCTGGTGTTAAATTACTCTAAGATACAGTTACCTTAAATTTTGAAAAGGTTCTTGAGTGGTCGAAATAGTGGTGATAGGGTAACTTAAGTTTACATATAGACAAATAGGCCTATGAACAAAATTATTTTGCTCATAAAAATCAGATGCTCATTGGGAGCATGGCATAATTTTGTGTCATTCTTTGTTCAAATAAAGGTTTTATACCACTGAAGATGAAAGCATTTGCTATTATTTACTATCCTAATCTGATAAATTACGAATGTCAGATTTCATGGTCCAGTCATAATTTAAAGCAATTATAATGTGGTTTGATCTGTCATTTTTATAGCCAATATTATGTGATTCAAATATTGATTTGCTAGAAAGCCTTTATTTCCCTGAATTGCAGGATCGGACATATTTTGCATCCCTGCCACATTGTATTCATTCCTTAAGGAATAATGTACTAGGAAGAGGCCATCGGAGCAAAAATGTAGGATGAAAATCAAACTTTGACCCCGGTTGACATTATCTAAATCGGTCCCAATTTACTATAGTATACTAGTGGTAACTCCCTTTTGTTGCTACTCACCCGGCTGGGCGGGTCGCAACCCGGGAACGGCAGCCAAGGCTCTCAACACCGCAGACACCACGGCCGTGCCTCCATGGATCTGGAGTTCGCAGCTGTCCTCTCCGGTGAAACTGCTGGGACCTGGTGGCGGAAAACACGTACAACATTAAGAGACTAATCGTTATAAAAGGAATTGTGGTGGCATTATATTTTAAAATACTGAAAATCAATAAAACGGTGAATAATTTTGTGCAAATTATAGCAACTATTTAGATAAGTATATTACAGGACATTACATACAGTTGAACATGAGCAAACATGTACAGTAGACGTACAGAAATCTGGAACGGCCTAGTCTGAGCCAATGATCTTGAATTTTTTTAAAGAAAAAAATATGTTAGGTAGTTGCAAATAAAAACAAAAAACAAAACTTCACATTTTAGTACCTTCAGTTTTCAAGTGATTAGACCGCATTACACAAATTTTAAGTGGTTTGCATCATGTTTCAGAAGCGTAATCTTGATTAGTACACAACTTAAATTGATATTGTCATAATTGTTTGCTGTAAAGGCGGAATTGATGACTTATGCCCATCTCCGGGAAATCCAGATATTTAAAAATCTGGACCAGCTGTCAGCCACATTAGTCCGTATTTCTGAGAGTCTAAGTTACAGCAAAAGGTTTAATCAAGACTTAATTAGATAAAGAATATAACTACCTGGAAACCACAGCACTAAGCCTTGATCTAAAATTTCATTGTTGTTAGGATGTCTTATATGCCTAAGGAGAGCTTTTCTTGGTTCTGGTAATATTTTTAATCCGGCCATTTTTTTCAGCACAGAACTTGAGTCAGGCCCAGAAATTCGAATAACAGCAACACCACATTTCCCTTTACCTGCAAAAAAATATTTATTGCAAATTTAAATTTCAAATATAAATTAAAATTAACTAACAAAATAAAACTACAAGGTTAAGCTCAGATTAGGTCTAAGGTGATTTTGGCTATTGCACAAATAATGTCATGTAAATTATCAACTGAATTAACAGAAGTGGCAGAGACTTTGCTATCACTCACCTAGACCGACATAGTATATGGAGGCTTTTAAGTCTTGAACAAGGCAAAACAAAACTCACCTGATGAGAGAGCATATATTGTAGAACTGTTGTTTATTGAAAAATATTTACATACAATTCTCGACTGCAGCAATTTCAACCTCATAAATAAATCACACTTTTGAATTTGACAAAAAACTTTCAATGAATGCATTGCCAGTAGTTATATTTTTTAGAACGAAAAGGAATAAATAATGGTGAATAAATATAAAACTGTATTCAATATTTTCAATATCACGGACCCACTACTACGGAAGTCTACATGTAGGAAAAACCGTACAATTACTCAAATTCCTGTCATATCAATGACTGAAATTCCAAGGCTATAACCCCCAAACACGCACCGTTAGTTTCTAATTGAATAATAATTATTTATTTATATTATTAATAAATTAACATCGAATCCAAAGAGCAAACTAAAAGATAACCTAAAAACCCATAGACATCTCACAATCTCACGACTCACCACAACAGCTGTCAGCACTCACTCGCAGTGTTGCCAGAAACCGGGTAATTACCCGGTTTTCGGGTATTTTGAATGACGTGCGGGGATTAAGAAAAAAACGGGGATTTTGGACCCGAGATGCGGGGATTTACCCGAAATATAGGGTATTATACATTTTCGACTACGTACACGTCAAATGTAAGGGCAAATTCACTTCGCTACTGCTTAGGTTAGGTTACGTTAGGTTACGCTACGTTACGTTAGGTTAGGTTAGGTTAGGAGGTTTTCTGGCTCTCAATTTGTTTTAAAAATCACAGGAAAAGTAACGTACGGTGCATAATTTGGAACGGACGTGAACAGTAGCGGTTCACGTTGGACGTGTACGTAGCCTCTGCCTTCAAGATTCAAGCAATTTAAACTCAAATTGAAACATAAACAACATAACGTGCTTAAAGTCGTAATCGAGGCAATGTATATACTTACTTCTGCTTATACCCAAATTAGGCTATTGTTAAAAAGTGTTAGATGATGCCCTGAAGCGCTTCATCACAATAATCCCTGTAAGTTTATCATACTTTTATTTTGGACTGCTAAAGTTTTTTAAGTTAAAGGATTGTTTTAACCAGTTGGATAACATGTAGAAATAGGGTATTCTAAGTGATTAGTGGGGGAAATGGCGCCCCTACATATAGGCTTCAATATATCTTGGGAAATTAATATTTGTTGCTTGCTCTATTATATTAAGCTCGTTGTTTATAGAACATTCAAATGCTCGTTCTAATCGGGAACATTGCTGGACGAGGGAGAGGATAGGGTGAAATCAGATTGCCTAACTGGGCCGGATTTACTATCTGTAGGTTCCCAAGCGCAACCAGTGGTGCGGGCCCCTTTCTAGGAGTGCGCCAATGCTTAAATCCGTCCTTGTGATCTAATCTATCCCACTCAAGCAAGTTAATATATCTAGAGGTCTCATCTTGTGTAAAAATGTGTAGCCTATTTGGCCGACCGCCATTTTTAACTGTAAACACAGTTAATCAGCAGTCCATGTTGGCTTTGGAACGGTAACACAATATTTATAAGGGAATGTCAGTATTATAATATAATATTACGTTGTGATTGCGAGCGAAGCCGCGACAGGCTACTATTTAGTTGTATTTTATGCCTGTGAAATCCCCATGGTGAGCCAGGTGAGCGCACATAAAAACATCACAACACAAGGCATAATATGTGTAAATTTATGGGTACTGCAATGACAAATATTGACTAATCAAATACTGTAGTAATAAGATGACAAACATATTTTCTGGGTATTATTATTTAAATCAAATAACATTAACATATTTGTACAACTGAAATAAGTTTATAAAACAATAAAGTACTCCCAACAACTGTTAATAACATGTATCCGCAAGTTTATATTATCATGCAGCGATACCAGCACATTAAGTATAGCGCTGAATACAAATATTACAACAGAATATTTATTTGATTTGTTCATTCATATTTCGTTTTATGTGTGATATAGGGCTAAAGACGAGTATATAATACTTTGTTATCTTACCTTTTATGCCTTAATCATGTTTTAAAATCAATCTCGAGAGTATTTGAGCTTTTCGAGGAGAAAATCAACTCTTAGGGTAATTTTAAAGTAATTTGCAAAAAGTTTAGGGTAATTTCATCACACGTTTAGAGTAAAAATTTAATCTACCTGGTGGCAAAACTGGTGTGGAAACATTGGCTTAAGACCTACTGTAGTTAATCTATGGCGTAGGCGTAACCGATTAGTTCGTTCAGTAAACAATTATTGTACCCTAGATAAGTTTGGGGATTTCTCCCTGTGGGTGGGGAAAATCTACATCACAGTCGTTGTAGGTTGGTGTCATTGTTATTTAGATTTTGGTTGGACAGTTTGCCGTTTGGTTGTTTACAGTGTTGCCAATCCGGTTTGGGTGTTACCCGCTGTCCCTGAAAAAATTACCCACCATTACCCACCGTCCCTGAAAAAATTACCCACCATTACCCACCACTTGGTTTAACCATAGATTAAGCATACTCCTTAGGGGTATGCTTAATCTATGGTTTAACCTACAAATTCGCAAAATTGTGCACGTTTATATTGATATTTGCGCAAGTATTAAACTAATAATAATATTATTATTATTAATAATAATTAATTTCAGCCAAACAAATTAAAACTAATATGATTATTCATTATTTGTAAAGGCTAAGTATCAATTTAGAAAGCAATTAATTATTGGTAGGCCTAGGGATTACTATATGGAAATTATTAAGGTGGTCCCACACTTCTCGCGAACAGGCCTGAACATTCGGCCGAACATTCTCCCAAATGTTCACTGAACATTCCGTCCCGTATGTTCCCGCATGTATTCAAAAGTTCGTGTAGCTCCCACACTTCTTACGAATACCCCAAACATCCGGAGTTCGGCCGAATGTTCGGACGTGTTCCCGAGAAGTGTGGGACCGCCTTTAAGGCGGTCCCACACTACTCGCGAACACGCCCGAACATTCGGCCGAACTCCAAATGTTCGGAGTATTCGCGAGAAGTGTGGGAGCTGCGCGAACTTTGAATACGGTACCGAATGTTCAGTGAACGTTCAGTGAACATTCGGGCGAATGTTCAGCTGAACATTCCGACGAATGTTCGGGAGGCTCCCACACTGTTCGCGAACATGCATTATTGCATCACTGCATCATTGATAGTCAACGATCTTGTTCTACTGAGACAATACTATGAAACTGCTTATTTATTTGTATGCGTACCGTATTTATTTGTTGTGCTTTCAAGTAATTATTGAATAGTGGTAATGAATAATCGATAATTAAATGTCAATCTGTAGTTGTACTGACATACTATGCGTATGTCAGTTATAATTATAGCTATAAATAAGTTATTTTACTTTTATTTGTGTAAATTGAAGTTTTGTTTTAAGACACAGGGGGTTGACATTTATTAGTATACTGTCTACGGATTCTGCAGGATACAGGGCTTGGGTCACTTCTTCAACTCAGCTGCACTATTTGTCAGTGTGTTGAGGCAATGTGATGTTTCAAATCATTCAATTCATACAATCACTTGTGTTTTCGCGGCAGCAAATTGACGCCAACCTCAGTAATGGGCATTTTAATTAATTATTTATAGAAGATACAAATAAATCCTTTAATACGGAACCCTTAATTATTGTCCCTACATATCCTTTATTTAAATAGTACTTGATTTTCTTCCACACTCCATAATCAGTGCCAGTCACAGTGGTGAAGAGGGGACAACTACTCAAGGAGAAAAACCATTTGTTTGAGATCACAGCACCCAAACGTATGTGTTCTTGCAAATTAATATAAGTGTGTCATCTAAGTTGAGTAACCGGCAGTGGAATCGATTTAATTTACTTCAATTATTTGACAAGACATAAGAAGCTCCCAAGAATTACATCAATCGCATCGGCGGCGTGGTACAGGTGCACAACCAGTCTGTCTTTCCCACGTTGAAATTTTCCCCGAAAAGAATAGTTTTTTGAGTTATCTCTTTACTAATATTATTGTTCAGTATATTCCTTTTTGTAAGAACTTGTAAAAGCTTGGCTGTTATGTTAATAATTGATGAACGAAGTGAATCACTGTATTGATGAAGAAGTTTCAGTGGCCGTGTGTGGGTGTGTGTGTGGGTGTGTTATCGAAATACTAAATAAATGTAAAAAATTTCTTAATGAAATTTTGAAGGAGTCATTTGGGATACCAAAGGGATGTTTTAACACAGCATTCGTATTTTATTTTGGATTATTAATAATTATTAAAACTAATTTTAATGTTTGATATTCAGTAGTTGAATTGGTTTTCGTAGTAAGCTATTGACTATGGTTGTCTTTAAAATGTCAGCTGGGATTTGTCTGTGTTTCACTTGAGGGATTTTTATCCCCTATATGGGATATTTTGACTGCTTGTGGGATAAAATGGGATTGTGGGATAAAGTGGGATTTTTTTGAAATCGGCATTACGTCTGCTAGTTTGCTTACAACTTACGACCAGAGCACCTTAGCAGTAGCACTTCTAGTGGATTTTCTCGCCGTACTGGCAGTTGCGGGGTTTCCCATTTTTAACCTCGCTGTCTGCACCTATTATGATTTTATAAACGTCACAGAACGAACACTGAATCATGTCAATTTCGCTGGCCGAGCCATGTTGGAATTAACAAGCAAACTATTTGCCATTATTTAGTACCTACTTCGTACTCTTTAGTACTACCATTAAAAATATTAGTACCTCTCACGTAAATAAATTATTTAATTTAGTTAATTCACCGTATCATTTAACCTATGTCGCATTGCTCAAAATCCTTAGAGGTATTAAAATGTAAAATACCTATAGGTAATTAGTAGATCTAAATAAGCTCTATCTAACGGTATAAATATTGTACTAATACATTATTCAATAATCATATAATATTTAACATTAATTGTGTTGCAATGTTTAACAAATCAGTGGGAAAGTGTGGGATATGACGAGGGATACTATAAGGGAGAGTCTGGTATAAAGTGGGATTTTTTGTATCAGTGCGTGGCATATTTTTACCGTAGAGTGGAAACACTGCATATTTGTTTATAAATTACTCAAATGTAAACATAACCAAAACTATGGATTTGGTTATGTTTTGTTCCATCAATTTTGTTTATTTCGAAATAGTTTAAAATGTGAGTGTTATGTAAATTAATAGTGTTTTGTCGTGTTTAAAACAATGCTTGTATCTATTTAGATTTATTATCAGTTTATCTTTTACTGGAAAACTTCGATGTAAAAGCTAAGTGTTTGGACTAGTGATGATAAATTAATACAATAGGTTTTGGAATTTTTGAATTACTGGGACAGTATAACTCTGTAACACGACTGACTGTGATTGATAATCAAGCGTGTTGTAGACCTATAGTAGTTTCTTTACATTGTGAACAAATTACTTGATGGTAGACTTACTAAACTATCATACGTGCAAACTATCTTTATTACATGTAATGTACCAAATAAGCCTCACTGTCACCTAATGACATGGGATTAAAGTTTTGTAATCTACCGGTCAGTAAAATAGTCTGGTTACAGTTTAAATTTGTTTGCATTTTCTGTGGTTAATATTGATTTTCATAAACAATCAAGATGTCCAAAACTCCGTAATCCCAACCGTCTACATTGTTCAACTAATTACGATGTAGACAGATTGCCCTCCTGAAAAATTGTCATTAATGTAGATGTTGGATTTTGCTTTTAAATCTCTCGTGTTGCGATTTCAGTAGCTTGTGTATTTAAATTCAAACTAACATATATTAATGATGTAAACATTTGTTAAATTTAAGGTATGAATTTTATAAGATACTGTTATATAAATAAATCATTGAATACCTTTTAGCGAATTTCCCCTATAGGGAAGAAGCTATTACCGTAGGTCTCATGGTAAGACTTAAGCCCGAGACCATGATAACTTTTCATTTTGAGGTCCCCAGATGCCAAAAACACCATTCGTTCAAATTTTTATATATGTATATATATATATATATATATATATTTATATATATATATATATATATATGTGTCCGTAAGCACGATAACTCTCGTAAAAAAGGTCCGATCTTAATTAAATTTGGTATAAATGTGCAGAATACCATTTATTTGAACGAGTTTGAAAACCAGATGAATCGCACCATCCGAAGGGGGGTTTTTGGGGTTTTCACATTTAATTTTAATTTAAATCAAATTTTAATTTATACCATTGAATTCAGCTTAAAAAAACAAACAATTTGGTATTTTGATCATTGCTCTACGTCAATTGGTTACCGAGATATTGAAAGTGCTAAACACAGTACGTTGTCTAATGTTATTCTTATGGAGAAAAAGGAAAATTGTATATCTCGCTTATTTATGAACATAAACTGGCAAAATTTGGTATATGGCTTGATCTGGTTATGGTTTATTGTTGTTTGCACAAAAAAACAATTTTTCGCCTATGGCTCTTGTAGCAGCAAACCTAGGTACTCGGTCCCCATGTTATTCTTATGGAAAATACTTAAAATGTTATATATCGCTTATTTATGAATGTATATGGATGAAACTTGGTATGTGACTTCACTAAGATGAGTTCTATTGATATTTGCATAAAAACCCATTATTTTGTGTGCCTTGTTGCAGCAAACCTGCGTACTCATCCCCAGTGTTATTCTTATGGAGAATAATTCATATTTTAAATATCGCTTGTTTGTGAATACATTTCTTATGAATCCTGTTAAGTGTTATAATGTGTTATGTTATATATTCATTGGAAATTCGCTGAGTATGCAGGTTTGCTGCGACGGGGGTATTTTTACATTAAATGGGTTTAAAACAAGTATATTTCTGTATGTTTAATCCCCTGATTTTGGAGCTGGAAATTAATAGGTTTAATAATTAGTGGCAACTTCTCTCTCAGGTTATATATTTAAAACTCGTCGAAAACCATCCGGTACCAAAAATATATTAGTCATTGACCGAGTCTTAAAAAAGCGTGAACAGGAGCTAGGACATGTGACCAAATAAACGCAATCAGTTTAATCTAATTTGCTAGGTACACACAGTGGTTTTAAGAGGTTAATTGCTCCACCTCACCCTCCAGGGTTAGATGGAAACGTATTCCGCATATTCTCTATTCATTGCTGCTAGATTAGGAAACCCCAGCATAGCTGCTATAGGCACGTTTTCCATAAGCAGGAATTTTGCGCACGTTACCAGAAGGTTAGGATATAGCAGGAAAGGAAAGGGTGGGATGGGACAGGCAGCCAAATTGGCCTTTCAGAGTACCAACTCCCGTGCCTTGTGACAGCTGTGATCAGGCTCAATGTGGACCCGCTCTGCCCTCCAACTGGCCAACTCAACGGATGGGGTATCCATGTACAACAGCCAGGGACCATACATTCTCAGGTTGGGGACCAACCCCTGAGTTTCCGCCCCGAGCCGCTGCAAGTGGAGGGACCAAAGGTGAAAGGGAAGTTTGTCATAATGGACATCCAAAAAACTTCATATGTAATGACAATTTCATTTGCTGTACCAAATGTCAGCATCCAAACTGGTATAGACCAGTTTTAAGGTTGTCCTGGGACGAATATTCTCTATTGGTCAATGCTAACACACCAAGTTTTAATAAAATTAATAAGTATACAAGAGATATATGTTTTTTATTTCTTATAAGAATAACATCGGACAATATACTTAGTTTACTGCTGAATGGAAATTGAAATATTCTCCACAACCATTAGCCGAATAGCCTACTAACGAAATACTAATTTAACAGTGTGTGGATTGGAGTACTAATTTTTCATCTTTTAGAGCTTTTTATGGCAATGAGATAAAACTGTTGAAACCTGCTAAAAATATTTAATGTTTATGGTACTAAGAAAGGTAAAAAACTGAAGTTTGGGATCTCTTAAGCCCTGTAATTTCTGAACCCAAATTTTTCTAAAAAATCAGGTAGTATATTTTATTAGAAACCTAATATAAACCACCAAATAAAAAATCCAATGATTTCGAAAGCGGCTCCTCAAAACTGCTCCAGACCTATATACTACGTTGTTGGGTACCAAAATATTATGGATACCTCTTTGTTCTTACCTCAGGGCTATGCCTTTACTATCACTCCCAACTTTTAATTTTAACCTATGATTCGTTGGATTTACTCGTATTTTGTTAAAGCAGCATCTCCTGAAAGATGTCCCCACGTTTGATACGCCGCCCTACTCAACCATAGACCTCCACCGCACAGGAAAATTTTCTTTGTTATTATTTACACCTTTTTTAGTAATTTTAGAAAATTTTCAATTATACAAAAAATTTTTGTTATTTTCTTTTAACCCCGACCTTAGAGCTCCGCCTCGCTGGCTTTAAAAGTTGCCTTGTTAAATTTATGGAGGAAAGATGATCCTTGGGTAAGCGTTCGGGAGTTCGGGTCAGCATTCGGGTTGAGTACTACTCGGGTCAGACAGACATTATTCTATCCTAATGTCACTGAATTTGTTTTATGTCAAAGATTCTCGTTCTTTTTCAAGATGAGCTCGTTAGCTACGCTCACTTGCCTATGTTTATATAGAGCTTGCTTCGGTATTGAAAATGAGTTGCTATTCAAATAGATTTATTATGTCTATAATAAACATATGTTTATATGCTTTTCAAGTATGTTTAGATATCATCCTTATAACAGCTGTTTGATGAAACTAAATAACTAACATACAATCCCGACTTTGTTTTATGTATTTAGATAATGAAAATCACTTAATAATATCTTGCCATGACAACGTTAATATACACTAGGCAGCAATACGGATTTTAGCAATTTGAAATTTAAGTAACTGCACAACGCCATCTGTAGAGCCTGATATAAGCGTAGGTTATATTATATAAATCAAACAGGAAAGTTGGCCGGGCTGGTAAGGGCCCGCACTTGCATTTAGGGTGTAGACCAGAGCCTGTACAGACCTAAATTCAGCCCTGGCCGTCTGTATGCAGAACTTCAAACATGCTAGAATCCAGAATCATTGTCCCTGTCTCGTGTACATTCTATGTGCCTAAGAGTAAAAATATGTTATAGTCAATCAATACAAATGCTGAATTATTGTGACTCAATCCTATCCTACACTATAATATGAGTAAGGTTTGCATGCTCGCTTGCTTGGTTGATTGCTTGCAACTCTTATCTCAAAAACGGCTCCAACGATTTTCTTAAAAAATAACTAATGTGTCCTTCCAACTACTTGTGTTCTAAAACCTGATATCTGGGTTAAAAATAAGTTCTAGATATGTCCCATCCCCCAAAAAAATCAAATAATGTAAAAAGCCGCTATGGAAAATTGAAAAAATCACATTGGGCTTTTGGAGATTAAAATAAAAGCAAAAGAGTCATAACAGCTGTTCAAAATCTTTCAGCGAACTCTCAAAGTTATACTCATATAGTTTAAGTACTACCTGGGACTGAGCTTTGCTAGGGAAAGGTCAATCTTGTTTATGACTTGGAGTTGTTTTCACCATGCACCATACTAACGAGCATTTTTGAGGTCACAACAGTTGTTATTATAATGCACCTTTGAGTCATTCTGGATATGACCACTCTACATGTAATCTTCATTCAAAGGATTTATTATCTGATTTTATGGAACCACATGGAACTCATGTTGTTTATGATTATTAACATGTGGTTTCCTCAGAGCAGAGATTAAAGGATTTGAGAGAAGATTACATACATAGAGTAGTAAAATAAATCAAAGGGATATTGAGCTATAAATAACAACTGGAGTGACCTTAAAAATGTAGAAAAGAGGCAAATGAGTTATACAAATCTGATTATCAGTAGGGGGAAGTGGTGAAATAAGCTCCAAGTCATCTAAACAAACTGACTAGCCTTCCCCCGAGCAAAGTTCGGCCCCCAGGTATAATATACTCTAATATGAGTAAGGTTTGCTTGTATGTTTGCTTGCTTGCGACACTAATCTCAAAAACGGCTTCAACGATTTCCTTCAAATGTTCAAAATAACTAATTTCTGGGATAAAAATAAGTTCTTGACAGGTCTCATCCCCAGGAAAAATCAAATAATGTAAAAAAAAAATAAAATGAAAAGTTAAAAAAATTAACATTGGGCTTATGGAGTTTTAATTTTTTTTTTTTATAACTTTATTTGATATTTTACAATCTGTTCAAAAAGGATGGAACAATCAGCAAAAAAGATAAAATAAATTACATAACATGGGCAAGTTGCTGTCCAATAACAGATCTTGCATCAAACATTCTTCCAATTTAAAATATTAAGTAAATCTGTATGGCAGTTCAAGCACTTTAACATTTTTCTTGAGCCTGTTAGTAAACTCGCTATTGTCAAGGAGGTTAACAGCTAAATAATTTGGATGTTGTTCTAATTTTCTTTGGTAAATCTGGCTGTATCGTGTAATTTCTTCTTTTATGGTTGGAATTTTCAGATCTTCATGAATAGTCTTATTTGAAACGAACCAAGGAGCACAGATAATTTTTCTCAATGTTGTTGACTGGAATCTTTGCAAAATTTCAATATTAGATTGGCTTGCTGTTCCCCACAGCTGTATACCATATGTCCACATAGGCTTTATCATACTTTTGTACAATGTAATTTTGTTAGTCAATGATAATTTAGATTTTCCACAGATTAGCCAATTGAGTTTTCTAATTTTTAGTTCCATTTGTTGTCTTTTACACCATAAATGATTTTTCCAATTTAGTCTTTTATCAATGTGAATTCCTAAATATTTAACACTTTCAACTTCAGTCAAGGCAACGTTGTTTATAAATACGGGGGGACAGTCTACTCGTCTAAGAGTAAAGGTGATATGGGTGGGACAGTCTACTCGTCTAAGAGTAAAGGTGATATGGGTGGATTTAGCTTCGTTAAACCGAACCCTCCAAATCTTTAGCCAAGCTTGAAAGTCATTCAGATAATTTTGTAAATTATCGGAGGCAGTTTGGGGGTTTTCATGGCTACACAATATTGCAGTATAATCCGCAAATGTAGCGACTGTGACGTCTTCACCTGAGGGAATATCAGAAGTATATATCAAATACAAGATAGGGCCAAGAACACTACCTTGGGGAACTCCAGATTGAATTGGCTTTAGTTCGGTCAATACATTATCAAATTTAATTTGGAAAAACCTTTCAGATAAGTATGATTGTAACAAACTAAAATAAGAATGAGGAAGAACCTTCTTCAATTTATAAAAAAGTCCTGTGTGCCAAACTTTGTCAAACGCTTGTTGTACATCCAGAAAAGCGGCAGAACAGACATTTTTGGACTCAAATGTATTTTTTATCTCATCTACAAGTCTAAGAGTTTGTTCAATGGTAGAGTGTTGCTTGCGGAAACCAAACTGATGATCAGGAATCAAATTTTGCTCACTAATAGCAGTATTTAATCTTTTTAGAATCAACTTTTCAAACAATTTAGATACCATGGGTAGCAGACTAATAGGCCTATATGATGAAGCTTCATTTGGTGGCTTGCCTGGTTTGGGAATAACAATTATTTGTGCTACTTTAAGTTGTATTGGAAAGTATTGTAGACGTAATATTGCATTTAATATAAATGTTAGTAATAATATACCTACCCTTTCTTGTTAATTCCTTAAGAATCTTCCCAGTAATGAGATCGTAACCCGGAGCTTTATTTAAGTTTACTTCTTTAGTTATTGTATTTGAAACTTCAGTAGGGGTAAATGACACAATTGGTAGAGATAATTGAAGAGGTGAGTCCAAAAACTCAAGAATTTCACTATCATCATTTGGGGGATTTGGCGTTAAAGGCTGAAATACTTCGGAGAAATAATCTGAAAAGATAGATGCCTTTTCAGTGTTTGTCTTAGCCCAAGCACCATTTCCTGCTTGTAAAGGTGGAATATGTTGTATAGGGCGTTTCAAATACTTTGTAGACTTCCACAGCGAATAATCAGTGGCTTCGGTAGGAGACAGGTTTTTAGTATAATCATCAAACCATTCGTTTTTTAGCTTCATCAAACTCCTTTTTAATGTTTGAGCTGCATTGTTAAATCTATTCTTGTCGATTGGACTTCTGGTATTTTGCCAAATCCTCCGTAGTCTTCGCTTTTCTGCAATTTTCTTTTTTATGAAGATAGGATAGTTGAAACATTTTGTCTTGAAAGCCTCCGATTTCGGAGTTGCCTCCCAAGCTGCTGTCTGAATAGTAGTGTTAAAGTAGTTAATTGATTCCTCCAAGTCATTTGGGGATTTTAGTGGTATTTTTAAGTCAACGTTGTTGCTAATTGTTCTCCTAAAGCATTCTCAATCAGTGAATTTGTTATAAAGAGATGGGGGCTTTTCTTTTAAGCAAACTGAACTACTGAATGTCATGAGTACAGGAGTGTGATCAGACGAGAGGTCAAGAGAAGATTCAACATGAACATAGTTTTGTGAAATACCTTTTAAAACGAAGAAGTCCAATAAATCTGGAATCTTGTTTCGGTCTGTAGGCCAATATGTAGGTTGTCCTGATGAAATACAATCGAGTCCACCTTCTGATACGGCTCTTAAAAGCGTCCTTTCTCTAGGATTTATTAGCCTTGAGCCCCAATACGTATGTTTGGCATTGTAATCACCCCCTGCGATAAAATTTGAGCCGAGAGACGAAAAATAATCTTTGAATTGATCTTTATCAATGATATGGGGTGGAGGACAGTAGACCGCCGACAATGTCAGAGAACTGTTATTTTCATCTTTTAAAACAACAGAGCTAGCTTGCAAAAAGTTATTTTGGATTTTAGGAAGTTCATATTGTTTGATTTTTTTGTGAACCAACACAGCTGTACCTCCATGCCCCCTATTACCAGGGTGGTTAGAACAGTAAACATTAAAATCTGAAATATTGAAAAAACTTCTATCAGTGAAATGAGTCTCGGAAATTAGGCATACATCTATTTTCTGTTGAGCAATAAACAATTTAAGTTCTTGGCAATGATTTACCAAGCCGTTGGCATTCCAAAGAGCTATTCTTAGAAAAGAGTTCATGTTAATTTATTTATAACAGTGGTTAGTAGGTTCATCAGAGTACCTATTTGTTGAGTCTGTTGTAGCAACAATTTTTCAAATTTATCGATGAAACATTGTATTGTTTGTTCTAGGTTGCTTGGATTACAATTGTCCGTCGTTTGTGTGTGATTTTTGCGAGTTGTAGCTTAAGCGTATGTTTGAGGTCTGTCATTTTGATCACATGGGGTACGTATGGTCAGACGTTCACTTTGGACACATTCAGTAGGAGCTGACTTGTTAAGTGATTTCTGATACAAAGGAGGGTACATTGTGTTGTTTTCTTCCTTAGGGCCATCGGGATAACGAGAGCCAGGTATAGATGGACGTCTATCTCGGACATTCTCAGTAAGACTTGATTCTGGATTGTCAAAAGATTTTTGACGCAAGGGAGGGTACGATTTGATTTTTATTTCTTTATATACGACACATCCCTTATAGTTTGCGGGGTGATTTCCCTCACATAAGGCACATTTTGGCGGTTCCGAAGGGGATTTTTTACAGGCCAGCGTGTCATGATTCTGGCCGCATTTTACACATCGAAACTGATACCAGCAATAAGATTTCGTGTGTCCATAC
Organism: Allygus modestus; assembly: GCA_963675035.1. Classification (NCBI taxonomy): domain Eukaryota; kingdom Metazoa; phylum Arthropoda; class Insecta; order Hemiptera; family Cicadellidae; genus Allygus; species Allygus modestus. The sequence continues at coordinate 355,832,347 of OY776112.1, forward strand.
TTTTGACATTTTTTGCACTGGACGATTTCAGATTTTTTCCTAGGGGGTTCAAAGACAATCTTGGCGTTTAATAGGTATTGGGTCTTATATATCTCTTTGTTGTTGTCACTAGGTCCAAGATCCACAAAAAACATTGACAGAGGGGCTTTGGTTTTAAAGTGCTTAATGTTTGCAATGTTACGCACTTTATGACCACTTTCCTCTATAGACAGTTTTAAGTCATTCAAGTCCGTCGAAAAATGCATATTTTTAAGAACAACTCTATAAGCTCTGTCTTGTTTGACTTGGAAAGTATGAAAACTAACTTTAAGTTCAGTCAGTTTGTGAACTAAAAGTCGGTATGAGCTTATAGTCGAAGGACAGATTTTTACTTTATTTTCACTAAGGCATTTATATGTGTACTCGTTCTTTGAAATTACAGATTCGATTGATGAGATCATTTGTTTAATATTTGTTATATCAGGTATAAATATCGGTGGAGGCTTAACCTCCTTTTTATCCGATAGATCAGGATTAGATTCATCCATGTTTTGTGTCTCATTGAGGGGTTGGAACATATTTTGTGTTTCAACTGTGGTAGCAGAAGATAATTGACGGGCTTTCTTTGAAATTGGAGGGTTGACAATTAGTTGATTTCTTTTAGTACCAGGCACAGTCTGCCAGACACCATCAAGTTGTTTATCCGCGCCAAAATCAAATTTAGGAATTATCTTTAATTGGCTCTGATTGTCAACGCTTTTGTTAACATTTTGTTGTTGTTTAGGATTAGAAAACGAACAATAGTCATGGTCAGACATATTACTGGAACAGCCAGTCATAGTAAATTCCTTTTTAACAAAGATTAGGGATTGTAAACAAAAAGATAAACAAACAGAAGAATAAAACCAGAGTAAGGTTATGTAACTTAAAAACAGAAAAACAAAATTAAAACCCAATAAAACTGAGTATTAATGTGGATATTTAAAATAAGCAAAAATATGAGTACTTCGTAACAGAATTATATAGTTCCTTTAGATTTAAACCAAAGATAATTCTCCTAAAAACTCTCATAATTAATTCTGCATTCACACTCGACACTGAACACATGGCCACAAGAATAATAATGAACCGAGTTTTAAATCAACACAAAAGAATTTTATCAGCTGTTCATAATCAACCAGGGAACTGTCAAAGTAATACTCATGTTTGTTTTTTTTAATAACATGTGGTTTCCTGAGAACAGAGATTAAAAGATTTGAGTGAAGATTATATATATAGAGTAGTAAAATAAATGAAAAGGACATTGAGCTATAAATAGCAACTGGAGGAACCTTAAAAATGTAGAAAAGAGGCAAATGAGTTACACAAATCTGATTATCAGTAGGGGAAAGTTATGAAATATTACTCGAAGTCATCTAAACTGACTGATTGGCCCTCCCCTGAGCAAAGCTGGGCCCCCCAGGTACTGTCGTGTTAAAACGGATATGAGAAGGGTGTTACCACTCCAGTAGTCAGTAGTATTTTTTATTTACATTAGTCCTAAATTTTCTGTTCTTGCCGTTGTGGAGTTAAAACGGATATGGGAATGGTGTTACCATTCCATTAGTAAAATGTTTGGTTTATTAATTATCTGTTCTTGCTGCTGTGGAGTTAAAACGGATAACAGAAGAGTGTTACCAATCCAGTACCTGCCTACATATCTTTAAAAATTCAGTCTTCGTTCATCCTCTTACGGGAAGAATGAGCGTACACCTAGTAAACTTAATATATAAATGTTTATGCCGATTAATAAAATAATACCCAATGTTTGTTAACCTTTTTTTATAATGAATTATACTATCTTATACATGAATAAATGAAAGGTGGTGACTGTCTGTCGACTTGTCTGTTCCGATTCAACGTCCCATCTTAGCAATCCCTTAGGGCTTCGCCCCAGTCACCCTTAAAGTTACAATGTTACTCTTATGGGCAATAGGTTGAATGAATCAGGTGAGTACTTAAACAGATGTTTACAGTAGGATTTTAATCATCTGTGCGAAATACTAGTGTCAGCTAGTACTTGATATATTTATATTTGATTTTTTACTTCGTAAAAAATAGGCTTCTCATATTTTTGTTGGTTTCTTCTACACGACTAAATTCTACACCTTTTATAATTTATTACATCAGGAGAAGACATTTTACTCGATGTTAATTAATTTCCGACAAATGTAAACATTGTTATTAATATTATTATCATGAATTAATTATAAACAAGTCAAATAGAAAGCGTTTCCTTGTGCACACTGAAGGCAGAGTGGTCAACAATGGAAGATCGCCGCGAAAACGCCCAAACTAGCAGTTATTACAGCTGATTTCCAACAATTGTTTATAATCAGCTGATTAACAAAATCAATCAGACGTGTATCTGCTATTGCAGAAAAAATACGACTGTAGATGAAACAACAGTGACATTATCTGTAGAGTCGTCTATTTTTCCACGACAATGCTCGTTGGACACGACGGACAATGCGCCAACAGCTGATTCGAATTTATTTATGTTCGAGGGAATGTTCGCCCGAACATTCCCCCGAATGTTCGGTGGGTGTTCGCGAGAAGTGTGGGAGCTTCATCAGGGTGAACGTTCAGTGAACGTTCGGTAGAATGTTCGGCCGAATGTTCAGGCGTGTTCGCGAGTAGTGTGGGACCGCCTTTAGCAATGAGCAAATTCAACCGAAACTAAGTTTCACGTCCATAGAGTAGGATATCATTAAACATAGCTCTAAACAAATTAAAACCGAACGTCCAACAATATTAAATAGTAGTATTATTGTAGTAGAGGTATAGCACCAAACCAAAAACCAATTTTCAGATCGTTAGCATGACCCAAAAAGGCCAAATAAAATTAAAGTTTTTTCAAAATAAAACTTGATTAGGTCGTTAGAGTAAATTACCCACAATTACCCACTTTCAGCGATTACCCACCATTTTACCCACGACCCTTAGAATTACCCACCAAGTGGGTAATTACCCACGCTTTGGCAACCCTGGTTGTTTGGTTTGGAGTTTCAGTTTGTTTGGACGTTTGATTTTGTTTAGACATTGTGGTGTTGTTAAGTGTCGAGTGTTGAGCGATTGACGTTTTTTATTAGATGTTCAGTGTAAAGTAGATTTTTAAACATTATTTTTTCAGTAATAAAAATACACGGTTCATTTCAATATTATTAACTAGGTTAGTTGGTAATGAATATTCTTTAAGACTGAAGAGAGTAAGACTGGATCATGAAAGTATAAATAAACCCTAAGGTTGAGTCCATTGGTAGATTTATTGACTCTAATGATTATAATTGAGATTTTAAGGCCTATTTGTGTTATGTATTACAGGTTAGGGCTGATTTCCATGATGCAAATAATTTGTATGCGGGTGGTTAAACTTAAGTACTTATTCTGAATGACATGATTATTTTAGTTTAATAGCCTACCAGAATAATTTTGGGCAATACTCATAACACAATTATCAGTGCAGTGGATCCAGTCATCAAGAGTTACTGAAAGACTGGACAGTACTGGACGAAGCACACTGGTTTTTTCTGGTCACGTCAAGGTGCTCAGACCAACTCTGTGGCCACCCTACATCTTCCAGCCGGTCTTTATAAATCAGTGTTTTTTTTAATTCATAAAATGTCCAGAAAAACTGTTCAGTAGTTGATACTTTGTTTAGCTTAACCGCTAACTGACTGCTTACATGAACTTATCTAGGGCCGTTTATATGTCTTCTCTTCTGCTTGTGTTGTTTTGGTCAGTGGAAATTGAAGCAATAAGTTAGTACACAACTTGCTCTGTAGAGGGTCAGCTACTGTCACTATGCAATAAATGTGTGCACGTCAGTCACTTGTGTGATCTGTTTGTGGACATGGTCAATAACTTAGTAAAAACTGCCAGCACCTTCACTGGCCACCATCTCTACCCTACACCGCAGAAACCAGGCCTAGTAGGCCCCATTCTAGTCTTAGTCTCAAACTGCTAAAGTCTACATTCAAGCTCAAATTTCTAATGAACCCCAGATAGACTAGGGGGCCTAAAACCTAACTTCTGACTAATTTGTTTGTAATTGTTCCATTTGCAGTACCTCCTAACTAGATTTATTCAAAATTGGGATTAAGTTTATTTGTTCCAAATAAGTAAGACTAACATACTGATTTTGGAAACGTAAATTATTTCCCATAAAAACATTCGGACAATTTTTACTACGTGATGTAACGTGGTACTCCAACTGTGCAGAATTGTACCTTGAACACAAGGAGGTCCTATTTTTCCAACTGAACAATAATAATAATAGGCTAACTTAATATTTATTGCATTGACAATTTTTACAATGTATGGAAATCTTCACAATATTCTCTATGAACAGTTGAAAATAACTAAATTTATTAAAACATCAGTGACTGACTTACTAAGTAGGTACCGTAAGTAAGTATACTCACACATTCAGATATCCATCACTGCCTCATTCACCAACACATTTATTCCGAACATCGTTGCCGGAGTTTAGATGATGTATAATATTTCCCAGCGGCTCCACATAAATGTTTCGACCGAGTAAAACACTCTAGACATCAGCAAGTGCTTCATATTTGGTTGGCTGACAGTTTGACTTCATCAGTAAGCTCATTGATGATTTTGACCGACTAGGGTTGGGAGATGTTCAAAAGCCGATGTTTGGTGTTTCTGAACACGGTAATTATCCCTGCCTCTTGTCTCATATTCCGATGCCACTGCTCTGGATCACACTTTGTGATCGGCAGTACGTAGACACCTTTAGCATTTAACTTAGAGGCGGAAGTGTAATCCTAGCTCCCTCCTGAATATATTTCGGCACGACTCCTAAAATTCAATTTGGCCATAATTCTGACTGGTTTTTCTGCAGCCAGAAGACAGACTCTTGAATTTGTACTTAGCACCCCCACCCCGGTAGCCTAATTCCATAGGCCATATATGGGTAGATAAGGCCAAAGTAGGCCATTCTAAGTACTTCTTGAGAACAGGTCTGAACAAGGTTACGTTAAGCATAAATTCCCCCAAATATGATTAACATGTTCGTCCTAGGTCAGTTCTTCAAGGTACATTCCCAAGAACTTTGTAGAGTTTATTTAGTTAAGGAGGACATCATTATCCATTGGCCTGTTATTATTGTCAAAAAAGAATAAAATCCAGTCAATCTAAGGGTCTTAGTGGGATTCCCAGGTAATTGGGTATGCCTAGGACATTAAAAAAAGTACCTAATACTGTAGCCTACAGTAAACTGTCCGTTTCGATGATTAAAATAAGTTGTTAATAAAGTGAGGGTGAGGTATTAGTATTAGCAATGTATACATAACCCTATTAGTAGGGACACCTACCAAGTTACGAGCAGAATATAGCGCTGACTTTCCCTGCTAATTAACCTTGGTCCCGTCGCGTGCGCTACTGTTTACCTTCAAAACGTCAAAATGAATATGTTTGTTTGTAAACAAACTAATAATAACAGATTCCTCTCAGTATATTTCAGCCAGCTGTTGGAATTGTAACAATTAACTTTACCTGTAAACACTTAAATCCGGTCCGAATAGAGTCAAATACAGTAGAACCTCGCTAATCCGTCAGCAACGGGACCGAGAGCATGGTCGGAATGCAAAAAAGGTCGGGTTATCAGAGGAACAAATTTATTCACATAAAAACGTAATAAAACTCTAAAACGTACACCATCACACTTGCGGATCGAGTTTTGTACAATTTATTTTCTTATTTACTGCATAAGAGAACGTAATGCATAACAGTCCACGGCCTACTGATGCATCGTCAGTGATGAGTCATCGACAAGCGTCAACATGAACGGAGTGACGACCAGATACATAAACAAAACACCGATAAGGATATGGTTGGTCTAAGCGAGGAGTCGGTCCATCAGCTGTCGGACTAGCGGGGTCGTACGTATGCGATTGTGACTATCTGTGTTTGGGGGGCGGAGTTATCACTGGAAATTGTTTTTTTACATAAGTGTGTCCCTACTTATTCGGTTATGTATACATTGGTATTAGGGAAATTGACTTTTTTTATTGAAAAAATGTGGACTAAAACGGAAATTAAGGGAATTTTTCTCCTAAAAAGGGTAGGCGCCTACATTTCCCACAAGGGACATGTTCCTTAATGGAAAGACTTTAATGTTATGTTCCACTAAAAAGGTTTAGGGCCTATTTATGTTCTCATTGAGTGTATTTATTTTGAATCTAGTTACCCTATAATTAATTGAAATCTATGATTGATTACATCGGGGATTTCCTCTTGCGAGTAACAACAAAGGCCCCAAATTCGAAGCCTGGCTATGGTTTCAGTCTATAAAAAACCTGTCGTCTGACCCATATCATGAATATCATAAATAAACAGTAACAGTCTTGCCTGTTACACAAACCTAACATGCGCCTTAATATTTATGTTTTAAATTCTCTGCATTAGGCTGTGCAGGGAATTTTAAAATAAGGAGCATGATGGGATTTGATAACCAGCTGTGGTTTGGAGTCGGAGCAGGTCTTTAAAAATGTTTTACAAAGTTTTAAAAAGTAATTTCCCTAAAAAAGTCAGGCACTGGGTCGCGCCTTTGGTGTGACAAACCACCGCCTCTGGTAGCAGTTTTGTTTATAATAGAAACTACTGCCAGACTATCATTGTTGCTCCGAATTAGGGGCCTTTAAAGTCGCTTAACTTACGAAAGGAAATCCATATGATTTGATGTTGTAACCAACCACAAGTTTAAATTAATTATAACTGGGCCTAAATTCAAAATATATGCACTTAATCAGTACCAAAAGTATAACTTTGTGGGAAAAATGAATCAAGAATCAAATAATTTATTTGCCGTTGACAGTTTACATGTATTAGCAATTGTCAAAATTACATACTAGGTGATGCAAATGGCTACGGTTAAGTAAATAACAGATCAATAACTTAGCCTACGGTTTAAACATTCTTTCGAAAATAAGTAACAGGCAGTGCATAAAACGGGCTGGATGAGGAAAATCCAGTGATCCATCACTAAAACATTCACACATATATCTCTAAAACAGTTTATTTAATTGAATTGAAAATCTAACGGATAAATATATATAGTGTGTCTAAACTGTAAAATAAATAACTAATAAATCAAATATATGTGACAATTAAAACAATCATAGAGCTATGCGTGAATAACTTAATAACAAAATTTCAGTAATGACTAGATTCAGTAATAAAACTGAAATAATGAGGAAATACAGCCTCTGAGGATTAAATAAATTAACATTGAATAACAAAGAATTTTGATAGGCCTATAATAAAACATATAGCCTATAAAAAATAACAATAAATTAACATGTAAAGTTTGTGACACAAAGACTCAATCTTAGGTACAATTTGGGCCATGTCCATTAATAAAAAAAAAACGTATTTACAATTTTATTTTCAGATAAAAACTTCTCAACAGTATAAAATGGATGAATCAGAAGCCAATCATCAAATTTACTCTGCATTAATTTTGGGTTATTTAAACAGGCTTGAAAATTTGGGCTTAACTTGTTGAAAACTTTGGCTGACAGACAACATGACTATTGAGTGTCTTAATTAACCTAGAAAATGCTCTGTTGACGTTGTTACTACTCCTCAACATCATGGCAAAGAGTCAGTGAAGGTAACTTCTTCAGCGTGTAGACCAGGAGGTCATATAAATATAAATTGACTATTGTTGGTATTCTTAACTCGATAAATAAAGGTCTGCAGTGAGCATCAAAAGATGAGTTACTTAATATTCTAATAACTTTTTTTAAGACAAATTTCTTTAATTCTACTACTACTGCCAAAACAAAACCAAGCCATGTCTGAAAACGCTCTGAAATAGTGCATAGTAAGCCATTTTAATATAACTATCATCTACCAATGATTTGAGATGTCTAAACAGGTAAACCAGTCTAGAGAGTCGAGACAGCACATAATCAGTGTGCGAGTCCCATTTCTGACTGCCTACAAAAACTCCTGGGAATTGGCACTAAATTCAACCTCAGCTGTATTTTTACAACTAAATAAAACATTCTGTGTTTTATTGTTGTTTAACTTCGGACCATTGGTCTCAAACCAGATGTTAACTTCTTCTAATGCACGGTTCGCTAGCTGAAATATTTCAATTAAATTACAACCAGTTGATAACAAGGTGGTGTCATCTGCATACAAAATTGTCTGAATCGGCCTTGAGACATTTACTGGCAAGTCATTAATGGCAATGATAAACAATAAAGGCCCAAGCACTGACCCTTGAGGGACTCCGTACCTCAATATTCCCTCAGTTGACTACCTACCATTGATGCAAACACTTTGTCTACGACTATCAAGAGTGCGATCCCCTGATAACGTAGTAATCTAGTGTAAGAAGAAGATCATCATGATGTATGCAATCAAATGCTTTGCTCAGGTCACATAATGTAACTTGAGCAAAGGCCTTACCTTCAAAAGCTTTAATAACCTCCCGAAGCAAACTGTCAATGGCATCACAGGTGGATCGTTCCGCTCGAAAACCGAATACCCTATTCAGTTACCCCGGAATCCTAGCATGCCTTCTACATTGACTGGATTTTAAGTAACCTGTACTTTTTTGACAATAGCTCTTTTATTAATTGTTTAGTGGATAACAAGTTACAAGTTTGTGTCCAGGGTAAAATTTTGTACAATTTAAGTGGGAATATTCCTATCCCTAACAGCAGTAAGAACAACAATGTAGCTGTGTGCCCAGATATCCACGGGCATCATGTTTCACTATTGTTAAGGCATGAATAATTAAAGGGTGTGTGTGGAGTCATTGGATGGGTCAAACCTAATGGCAAGATGAAGCATATGCTTGAGACTGTTGAGACATACTCTAATAGTTAGTAGGGACAACATAATTGTATAGGTGGTACAAATGATGTTGTAAACGGCTGCTGTTTAGACTATCCAGCTCTGGAAGTTAGGCGGTCTCCCTCCCAGACATGATCCCTCGTTCTCAGTCTTCATGTTCTTCATCTGAATATCAGTGGTGAACGCCTATTGGCAACCCTACTTCTCAAGTCCTTAAAAGTGTCCAATGACCCTCTACCTGTTTTCTCAAAATTATGTTTTCTCTGCCCATATTTTTGTTAGAAAAAATTTTTTACGGGAGGATTTTGTTGGTAATCCGAACCTTGTCCGACTCGATTATCCGAACCTTTTATGCCCAAAAAGAAATATCCTTCCACATTCCTGTATGTGGATCTATATTTGTTTGTACCTAGGCATAACTTGATCTCAATAATTACGTTCAGATCTCAGTAGTCTTGAGGTCTGCAAAAAAGTTATTTAGTGCAAATTAATTAATATAGTTTCATACAAAAATTAATTGTGTTTGCTAACATTAAATAAAAAATCTCACCGGTAAAAATGTCTATAGCTGGGTTTCCATGATAGTGCTAAATATGTACCTAGTATATATAGGTCTTAGGTCTAGGGCCTTGTCTATTTAATTAAGTAGTCCTAATCATAACTACTTTTTAAATGAAAGTTTCGTAACATTAGGATTTATGTTGATATGGTTCAGGGCTTTTGAGTATGAATTATAAGGTACTTGAAACATTAAAACTTAAGTTAATGGCACCACTTACGTCTGGACTGTTTTTTGTAAACTTGTAGTAAGCCTAAGCTCTGACTGATATTTATTTTTTAGAAAATAACTTAATGGCTGATACATCAAAACGAGAACATGAAGAGAGTGATTCAGAGCATTCAGATGGATGGATCGGTCCCACACCCTCTGAAGCAGCACCTCCCAAGAAATGCAAAGGTAAAGAAGGTGATACCAAGTAGGCTTTGGTAGTCAGGCTTTCAGGCTAAATTAAATAAATCTCAAATAGATTTTAACGATGAGAATAAAAAATGCTTTTATTTAATTAATTAAATGATTTTTTTTGTTATGGAAAAAATTGAAGATATTATACCCAGCTTTGAAAATATTAAAAATAGTAGACTTTTTGTGTACAATTTTGATATATATTTTTAAATGATCAAAACTACTGATAAACAAAATGAACAGGTTCTGGAACTACTAGATGTGTTTAAAAAACGTTTTTCTCCAAACATTGCGTCGTTGTGCCTTTTTTCTAAAAAAAATATGTTGTAGTAGGCTATTCAAGTTCTGTTTATCCTGAGAAGATAGAGTGATTTATTTGCGGTTGAATACCTTTGATGACAAAGTAGGTACGGTATCTATCCTCTCACAGCTTGATGCATAAACAAATTTAATTAAACTTAATATCAAATTGTGGGTGAAAAGTAATTAGATATTATAAAATAACTGTTATAAATTCTGTAATAATGATCCTTGTTTATTCAAAAACCTTGTACATGTGCTTCGCTATATAAGAAAACATAGGAATCAGTTAAATCTCAACTTAGCACCGTCAGTGTTGTTAACAAACTTCCTGAAACAACCAGGGACAATAATTTACACTCTTCTAAAGGAAGTCAATTAGGAAATTGGTCGGTGATAACCTCTTGAATTGAAGTAAATATGGACCAATGAGTCTCGCCGCAGTTATTCCACGTCACATGGTCACTTTGTGGCGAGTTTGCATCTTTTCAACTGTCACTTGGGGATCAGTATGACAAGATGCCCAGTAATGGCTCTTATGGCGATTGACAAAACCTCCTCAACACTCCACGAGATATTTTCAATAAGTTGTGGCCAATCTTTGTTAGGGGTGTGCGAGTAGTGATTTTTTTTAATCGAGTCGAGTAGTGCCAATTATTTACGAGTTTCAAGTATTTTCGAGCGAGTATTTGCCATCAGTTGGTAGTTTAAAATAGTGTTATGGGATTTGGATACCACCCTAGATTTGATTATCTAAACATGGTTTCTAGCTAATACATGAGTAGCAATACAAAGTTTTGGCCAGTACAATCAAACTTGATAACGTATTGACAAACAAAACAAGGTTTGACATTCGTTTCCAGCCGATGAAACAGGGCCCGGTTGTCATTTGGCCAATTTCACTTGGTCCAGACATCGCTTACAATCGATATTAAATTACGAAATCGTTAGTTGCGGCCGAAATTTCGGTCCGATCGTCATTTTCTGCCGATTTTATGTGATGCGATCGCCTTTTGCGGCCGTTACTACACGTTTTGGCCGGTCGCAATCGTTCGCGGTCGTCATTTTCGGCCAATTTTACGCGATGCAACTGTCTTTTGCGGCCGTTACTACGCGTTTTGGCCGGCCACAATCGATAGCGATCGTCCGGAAATCGGCGGGAAATACTCGCTGGAACATTCGAGTAGTTTTCAAAACTTCGAGTTGAGTTCGAGTATTAAAATACTCGGCTGAAAACTCAAAGTTTCTAGTACTCGCACACCCCTAATCTTTGTGCAACCCAGCGTTAATTCCCCATATTCTATTCTTCGGTCGCAGTCCTCTAATTTAAATTCTTGTACGAAATAGGGTTTCTATGAGCAAAAATTTAGTTCTTTGTGCAACACCATACGTATTGTATGCCTTGTTAGTCCACTTTCACAAGCTGCCCGAAGTGTTGATTTGTTTGGTCTACGGGTAAACATTTCCTGAACTGTTACCACACTTTTCTTTGACCTTGATGTTAATGGGCGGCCTCTTCTCATGTATTTAACAGAGCCTATGGTCATTAGTTTTGCATGACAGTTGTCTCTGGATGTATGTAAGCTATGATGTGGGTTTCTTCCCGTTGCTATCCGTATTTTCCAAAAATAATTCACTAACAAGTCAGATCAGTATATGAAAACCATACACCAAATCTGTAAATGGACGAGACTAAAATAAAGTAGAAGAAGCTCACCACGCTTGCAGAAAATCGACTCTTCTGCTCTGAATGCGGCTACACACTGATGTTAAAATTGTGTGGGACAAGCGTATCTCGGGACAACAGTGCACACACGTTTGTCCGCTTTTTTGTCATCTGACAACCAGGAATGGAAGCATGTGCCGAGACACGCCCCGCATCGAATGATAAAATTGTTTGTTCATGTGACGAGCAAAACAATTGTTTGTTGACTCCTTTTGATTCTTCCACCGTCCCAGTTACACGAAAAAGTATGACATGATGTATTAGCTGTGATTCCATGGCGATGGTCAATATTAAAAGAGGTGACCCAACAAAACCACAAAGTTTTGCTACCTGGTGGATTTTCCTACGAGCTCAAATTCATGACCTGTGTATTTTATGCTCTATAGTTAATATACTATAATACTATAATAGAACTATATATCTTTCTTCACTCACTGGTGTGGTAAAACTGACTATCCTTGTTCCCAAAAGCAATAAAATGGGTTCAAGAGCTTTTGCCTGTTGCCATAACGGACACTCCTAAACACAGGCAGCCATCTCATTCTTTTTTATCCAATGTGTAAGCAATCAGTTTATATGCTGTTATAAAAATGACAAAGGTAGGCTATTATATTCTAAAAATGTTGTATTTTTAGTGCTCCAGTATGAGAAACTCTACTTGGATAATCTGCCCAACTCTGAATCATATGAAAAGAGCTTCATGCACAGGGATGTGGTTACACATGTCGTCGCTACCAAGTAAGTCAGGATTTGTAGATTGCTTATTTTAATGTCCAAACTTAAATACGAATAATCCAAATTTTAGATTTAGTACAATTCATCGTACCTTCTGTATTGTGTAAATTTTACTGTCTTATCTTAACAATCCCAGTTTTTTATTTTCAGTCTAAAATGAATTTCAGATCTGAAGAAGTATCCTCATAAGATAAATTGTAGGATCAAAATAGAAAAACCAGATTGCTAGGGTAAGACATTAATATATATATATATATATATATATATATATATATATATACTAGAGTACCCCGTGCAGCGCCAAGCGCCGCTTGCTTGCTTTGCTCATAATAAGGAGGACTTCATATTGAATTTGTTAGTTTTAGCGAATTTCCCATATAGGGAAGTGCTATTACCGTAGTCGGCATGGTAAGACCTAGGCCCGGGACCATGATAACTTTTCGTTTTGAGGTCCCCAGACCCCAAAAACACCATTCGTTCGATACTGTATATATATATATATATATATATGTGTGTGTCCGTGAGCACGATAACTCTCGGAAAAATTATCCGATTTTGACGAAATTTGGTATAAACATGTAAAGCAGCATTTATGACTTTAAGTTCGAAAACCAGACAGATCGACCTATCCGAAGGGGTATTTTGGGGGGGTTTTGTACCCCAAAAATGGGTTTTTTGAATTTTTTACAAATAATTTTTGAAAAAGTCAAATTTTAGTTTTAACCATTCGATTCAGCTTAAAAAAACACACAATTTGGTATTTCGATCATTCCTCTACGTCAATTGGTTACCGAGATATTGAAAGTGCTAAACACAGTACGTTGTCTAATGTTATTCTTATGGAGAAAAAAAAAAATTTTTATCTCGCTTATTTATGAACGTATACTGTCGAAACTTGGTATACAGCTTCATCTCGTTGAGGTCTATTGATATTTGCTCCAAAAAATTGTTTTTGCATAATTCTCCCGTAGCAGCAAACCTGCGTACTCAGGCCCCATGTTATTCTTATGGATAATAATTAAATGCTCTGTCTCCCTTAATTATGATCATAAATTAATAATAAAAATACCCCCGTCGCAGCAAACCTGCATACTCAGCGAATTTCCAATGGAGATATAAATGTCTTAATACTACATAAAGCCACTTACCAAGTTTCATAAAAATATATTCACAAATAAGCGATATATATACAATTTTAATTATTCTCCATAAGAATAACATTGGGGCTGAGTACGCAGGTTTGCTGCAACAAGGAACACAAAAAATGGGTTTTTATGCTAATATCAATATAACTCAACTAGGTGAAGTCGTATACCAGTTTTTATTCATTTATGTTCATAATTAAGGGAGACAGAGCATTTGATTAATATCCATAAGAATAACATGGGGGCTGAGTACGCAGGTTTGCTGCTACGGGAGAATTATGCAAAAACAATTTTTTGGAGCAAATATCAATAGACCTCAATGAGATGAAGCTGTATACCAAGTTCCGTCAGTATACGTTCATAAATAAGCGAGATAAAAAAATTTTCTTTTCCTCCATAAGAATAACATTAGACAACGTACTGTGTTTAGCACTTTCAATATCTCGGTAACCAATTGACGTAGAGGAATGATCGAAATACCAAATTGTGTGTTTTTTTAAGCTGAATCGAATGGTCAAAACTAAAATTTGACTTTTTCAAAAATTATATGTAAAAAATTCAAAAAACCCATTTTTGGGGTACAAAACCCCCCCAAAATACCCCTTCGGATAGGTCGATCTGTCTGGTTTTCGAACTTAAAGTCATAAATGCTGCTTTACATGTTTATACCAAATTTCGTCAAAATCGGATCATTTTTACGAGAGTTATCGTGCTCACGGACACATATATATATATATACAGTATCGAACGAATGGTGTTTTTGGGGTCTGGGGACCTCAAAACGAAAAGTTATCATGGTCCCGGGCCTAGGTCTTACCATGCCGACTACGGTAATAGCTTCTTCCCTATAGGGGAAATTCGCTAAAAACTGGTATACGACTTTACCTAGTTGAGTTATATTGATATTAGCATAAAAACCAATTTTTTGTGTTCCTTGTTGCAGCAAACCTGCGTACTCAGCCCCAATGTTATTCTTATGGAGAATAATTAAAATTGTATATATCGCTTATTTGTGAATATATTTTTATGAAACTTGGTAAGTGGCTTTATGTAGTATTAAGACATTTATATCTCCATTGGAAATTCGCTGAGTATGCAGGTTTGCTGCGACGGGGGTATATATATATATATATAAATTCGAAAAACCCATTTTTGGGGTACAAAACCCCCCCAAAATACCCCTTCGGATAGAGCGATCTTGCTGGTTTTCGAACTCAAAGTCATAAATGTTGCTTTACAAGTTTATACCAAATTTCATCAAAATCGGATAATTTTTACGACAGTTATCGTGCTCACGGACACACACACACATATATATATATATATATATATATATATATATGTGTGTCCGTGAGCACGATAACTCTCGTAAAAATTATTCGATTTTGATGAAATTTTGTATAAACTTGTAAAGCAAGATCGCTCTATCCGAAGGGGTATTTTGGGGGGGTTTTGTACCCCAAAAATGGGTTTTTCGAATTTATATATATATATATATATATATACCCCCGTCGCAGCAAACCTGCATACTCAGCGAATTTCCAATGGAGATATAAATGTCTTAATATCTCAGTAACCAATTGACGTAGAGAAATGATCAAAATACCAAATTGTGTGTTTTTTTAAGCTGAATTCAAATGGAAAAAATAAAATTTGACTATTTCCAAAATTATATATAAAAAATTCGAAAAACCCATTTTTGGGGTACAAAACCCCCCCAAAATACCCCTTCGGATAGAGCGATCTTGCTGGTTTTCGAACTCAAAGTCATAAATGTTGCTTTACAAGTTTATACCAAATTTCATCAAAATCGGATAATTTTTACGAGAGTTATCGTGCTCACGGACACACATATATATATATATATATATATATATATTTATATATATATATATATGTGTGTGTCCGTGAGCACGATAACTCTCGTAAAAATTATCCGATTTTGATGAAATTTGGTATAAACTTGTAAAGCAACATTTATGACTTTGAGTTTGAAAACCAGCAAGATCGCTCTATCCGAAGGGGTATTTTGGGGGGGGTTTTGTACCCCAAAAATGGGTTTTTCGAATTTTTTATATATAATTTTGGAAATAGTCAAATTTTATTTTTTCCATTTGAATTCAGCTTAAAAAAACACACAATTTGGTATTTTGATCATTTCTCTACGTCAATTGGTTACTGAGATATTGAAAGTGCTAAACACAGTACGTTGTCTAATGTTATTCTTATGGAGAAAAATAAAAATTGTATATCTCGCTTATTTATGAACCTATACTGACGAAACTTGGTGTATGGCTTCATCTGGTTGTGGACCATTGATATTTGCTCAAAAAGACACTTTTCTACCCAAGGCTCCCGTAGCAGCAAACCTGCGTACTCAGCCCCATGTTATTCTTATGGAGAATAAGTAATGTGTTATCTGCCTTCATTATGAAAATAAATTAATGAAATTTGGTATGTGGCTTTACCTACATGAGTTATATTGATATTTGTATAAAACCCCATTTTTTGTGTTCCTTGCTTCAGCAAACCTGCATACTCAGCTGCCATGTTATTCTTATGGAGAATAATTAAAATGTCATAAATCGTTTATTTATGAATGTATATTGATAAAACTTGGTATGTGGCTTTATGTGGTATTAAGATACGTATATATGCATTAGAAATTCGCTGAGTATGCAGGTTTGCTGCTACGGGGGTATTTAATAAATCTGAAGATAATGAAAGATTAGTGAAGGGAGATTGGGATAAAAATATTTTTTACCATGGCTAAATTATCAGCTGATATTTAAAAGTATGCTATAGTAACCTTCAAAACAAATAATAATCAGCTGATAATAATTATCAGGTGATTTAAATATAATTTTATGAAAACATTTATGTTAATTTCTATAATTTGAATCACTAGGCTATACAAAATAAAAATTTTTATGTTTTAGAATTTAATCAAAAAGAAAATCAGACAGTAAATTTTTTTTCAATGACTGATGACACATACAGAGGTAATTACAAATAAAATAAGACATGTGTAAGCTAAATCGGTCCATTAGTATGGTCAGGCTCGCTGTCATAAACTTTTGGTCTGTGTACTTAGGTCATTGTAATAAGTATATCTCTAAGTCACCCCCAAAGAAGTTACCCATAATTGACTCAAAATGAATCTACACATATTTCTGAAAAAATGAGCCATGTGGGAGTAAAATCGGTTGGGTAAATCGGCCAGAATGACTGTTTGTTCTCTTTCTAAAAAATTTTCAAAAACAATAAAATAAGCGAAATGAAAAGCGAAGTGAACAAAATCTTTTTTCAATGTCTGATGACACATCTAGAGGTAGTTACAAATAACATGAGAAATACATCAAGTAAATCGGTCCAGTAGATCGGTCAGAGTCGCTGTCTTTAGTTTTGGGAAAATTTTTTTAATATATAAGAAATATGATGCTAAGAAAAAAAAAACACCTGTATATAGTAGAAAAAGAAAGGAGTTGTATTTTTTGCTGCATTATTCTTTGGCAAACCAAATAAACTCTCTTACTTAATGAACATATGTTTTAAATAATCATCTGATGTAAACAAACTTCCTCCATGAGATTAACATGGGACCTTTAAGAGCCTCTGGAGCTAAGCCAATTGGCGATATGTTAGTTTGGATGGGTGATGACATATCTAGGCATAATTACCTGTCATTTAAAAAAAGAATGCAAATCGACCCAGTAGTACGGTCAGGGTCGCTGTCTTTAGTTTTGACAAAGTTTTGTAATATATAGGATAGCCTACAGTAAACCTGAGATTATCCAGACCCGAACTATCCAGATTCCGGATTAACAGGAAAAGGTTGTCCGAAGTACAAAAATTGTAAATTACATTCAAAACATGATTTTTCTCCCCGCTAGCACCTTCTAACTCTCAGATGCAACCGCAATACATTAATGTACGCATGAAGTATCATAGAAACTGCAATATAGAGGGAGCCACCGTACAGTTAACTTTATCCGTAAACACTTAAATCTGGTCCGAATAGAGTCAAATATGCAATTGTGAACTCTTATCTGTGTTTGGGGGGCTGGTATCACTAGAAATTGTTTTTCCATAAGCGTGTCCCTACTTAAAGGGTTATGTATATATTGTTAGTGCTCTTTCATTTGGTAACTGAGATATTGAAAATACTAAACCCAATACATTGCCCAATGTTATTCTTATGGAGAATCTATATTATTAAAAGAATTTCTCGATTTTTGTTCGGCGATTTTCGACCCCTAAAAATATTATTTTATATACATATTTGGTATCAATTAAAAGCTCTTACACTCTAGATGTGCCTTTTGGAGGTTCCATACACTCTCGACCTCGGGGCTTTGCCCCACCAGCTCTCAAAGTTTAGCCCATAAGATTAACATGGGGAATAATTTGATTTAAATTGCAGCTGTTAATATATTATGGTCAGGTTATTAGCAATACCAGATTTTACAGGTAAGGAATCTATTTATCCATATAAATAAAATAAGTTATTTTTCTACATTGCTTTGAGCAGTGAAATGCAACGGAGATATTTAAATTTGGGTAAACATTTGTCTATCCGTCTGTCTGTTTATAAGCCAGATATGTTCAGTGCTTCACAAAAAAGACTGTGCTGAATGAAATGAAATATTTTGCATGTTTTCGTGTGGAGGAGGAATCCTTTTTGGCTGTTTAAAATCATTGTACCACATTAGGGTTATGCCCCTTTGTCCGGCACTGCTACAAAGTCGATCTTAAGGGTTTAAGTTACTTAATATTTCACTACGTTATTTGTATTTGTTCTAATGAGCATTTAGTAAGCTGATTATATTTTATCACAGAACGGAGAGGAAACAAGTACTGCTTTACTACTCTACAAAGATATACTAAACCATATCAAATAACGGCACGTTAATAAATCATTTGCTATACAGAACACGTAAGCCTTTGCAACATGGCATTTAAAGTTTAGTCTGTCCAAGTACCCATTGTGATTAAAATACCGAATATTTTATGTTTTTAAGTCCACTTTCAACAAGTTTAACAAGCTACAGGAGTTATTGAGCAGATATTTGGAAGAAGATGGGTCCATCCCGGAAAAAAACAAAAAAAGTTATGGGCTTATTCCTGTTCCAATGAGGCTAGGCCCTAACACCCTTCAACATTTCCATGTTAATTATATATTTACTAGACCAATTGAGCATATATTTGGTAGAAAGACAGAAGGCAATGCACTATAGTCAAAAACAGGCCTATACTTTCCATCCTGTATGCCCTATAGGACTTATTTGCTCCATCGGCCTTCACTATTTTAATTTATCCATGACTGATGTTAGTAATTAACTAAACCGAATGATCACACATTTGTTAGGAGGATAGTTAATGCATCACAATAAAACCTTTGCCTACTCCTGCTCCAAAAATGCTTTACCAAATGTTGAAACTATCTAATTTATGGGTTAATAAATATGTTCTAACGAGACTTCATCCATAGGAAAATATAGAAAGATATTCAAAAAACTAACATTGGGGTTATGGTTAAGATTTGTAAATAAAAACAAAAAAATCGTAAAAGCTGTTCAAAGCAACCATTCAATTGTAAAAATAGTACTCACTTGGTAATGTATCATTTGACTTTAGTGAGAGTAGAGATTAGAACCAATGTGTACATAAATTTAAATATAAATGATTAGGTTATGTATAAATTATGAGAACTATTCAAACTGAAGATTGAATATACAACTGACATGCCCAAAATGAAAAGAAAAGAGCAATACGCAATAAGCAAAGCAAACAATCTCACCTTGGAGAGGAATCGTAAATAAGTACTCTAGGCCGTAAGATGTACTCGTGAATAAGATGTTTTTACCCACATCTTAGATATGTTGTTCCTATAAACGAGCAATACGCAATAAGCAAAGCAAACAATCTCACCTTGGAGAGGGATCGTAAATAAGTACTCTAGGCCGTAAGATGTACTCGTGAATAAGATGTTTTTACCCACATCTTAGATATGTTGTTCCTATAAACGAGCAATACGCAATAATCAAAGCAAACAATCTCACCTTGGAGAGGAATCGTAAATAAGTACTCTAGGCCGTAAGATGTACTCGTGAATAAGATGTTTTTACCCACATCTTAGATATGTTGTTCCTATAAACGAGCAATACGCAATAAGCAAAGCAAACAATCTCACCTTGGAGAGGAATCGTAAATAAGTACTCTAGGCCGTAAGATGTACTCGTGAATAAGATGTTTTTACCCACATCTTAGATATGTTGTTCCTATTTGGGGTTTTGAGAATTCAAGGACAAAATCGATTTTTCGCCTACAGAAAAAAGCCCTTCGGATAATTTTTGGACTCAAAAGGAATGAATCCTGCAAAACTATTTTTCGTCACAATAAGATTCTTACTTTCCCTTGTTTGTATATATTTGAAACCATAATGTTTTACAACAAACATTCTTCTACAATTTTCTTCAATAGTTTTTCTTCCAAATACGCACTCCGCCCACGGTTAAACATTCCAATTCAAAAGCACAGGACAACCTTTTTTCAACGTAACATGTCTTTTAACTGTATTAAGCTTTTTAATTCTTTGCCTGCAGGCCTTAAAGTTAACCTCCCCCTGAAACAATTTGGAAAACGTCTAAAGGAGTTTCTTACTGATAAAACATATTATAGTATCTATAATTTCCTCAACCAGTAAAATATATTTTTTTTTATTTGTACTATGTCTTGTTATAAGGATATTGCATTTTTAATTGTAGACATGTTTGTAACACTGACTCATGCCAATGCTGTTTACACTGTTTTATGGCAATAAAGACAATTTGATTTGATTTGATTTGATTTGATTAGGCATTTTTAACAAACTGACGGGCTTTTCAAGCAAACCTCGGTCCCCCAGGTGCTTTAACAAATGGAACCAGCTTCTCAAACATAACATTGCACTGTGATCGCGAGCGAAGCCGCGACGGGCTACTAGTAAGAATTATTTTATATCTCGCTTTTGTATGAACGTATATGTATAAAACTTTGTTTTGTTTCATTTGGTTGTGTTCCATTGAGATTTGCATAAAGTGGTTTCATATTGTAAGGCAGAATTTAAATTCATTGAGTATGCATATTTGCTGAGAGGGGGTATGTTTTTATTAATTTTAAAATATTTATATTTTTATTGATTATTAGTCTAAAACAGCCACATTTTATTTGTTACAGAACAGAGTTCATCATAACAGCCAGTTGTGACGGCCATGTAAAGTTCTGGAAGAAGATGGAGGAGTTGATAGAATTTGTGAAGCACTTCAGAGCTCATCTCGGAGCTATTGTGGACATGGCTGCCAACTACAACGGAACTTTGTTGTGCACTGTGTCCAATGACAAAAGTGTGAAAGTTTTTGACGTTGTCAACTTTGGTGAGTAGGTCAAGATGGAATTTTATATAAGAGATTTCTTAAAAAGCGGCCTGGACAGAGAATGACAGAGACGACACTGAATAAAATCCACTAAAGAGATTATAATATCCAAAAACAGAGATACACTTAGCTTATTTTTAAAGAAGGGGTATGTGAATAGTGATTTCTGACTCAAGCCGAGCCGAGCCGGGCTTTTTTTCTAAGTTCTCGAGCTTCGAGCTTTCTCGAGCCAAACTTTTTTATGGCACTTTTCTCTAGGGGTGTGCAATATACCGTTAGTGATTTTATGACCCGAGCCTAATTTTGCTATGTATAATTTTATACTTTCAATATTGGTCATCTTTTATTCACTTCTTCAATATTCACTAGCCCTACTTTTAATAGGCTTGAATAAAGTTCTACAGTGCATATATAACAAAATAAGTACTAAAAAGAAACATTTATTGAGACCAATTGTTGCTAGTAATGAACAGTTTTCTTTTAATAAAGGCCTAAAGTAGAAACATAGGAAAAAAATAACATAAAGGAAGAGAACTACAAATTTTAAACTAGACCGATAAGCCCGAATGTAGTTATTACTGTTTTTATAACTGCCATAATAAACAGGCTGTATGTCAAGATGTCCCCTCTATGTAACCAAACATTGAGGCCCTAGGAAATTACCAAAAATACAGTAAGCGTATCTATTCAACTGATGGTAAATAGTAAATTTAAGGTTATCCTTTTAATATAAGTTAGTTAAATCAGGACTCTCAGCCGCTAACCATATTGTAAATATAATCACTGTAAACTATCATTATTATTGTACTCACAGAAATCAATTATCCAATAATCGTAGGCCTGGCTTACGTTGTATCTAACCTCTATCAACTATTAGACTTAACCTCCATCAACTATTAGACTTAACCTATTAATCTGCTTCTGAAACAGAAGGTTTCAGAAGTTCCTGGTGGAAGAGGATCGTCAATGCAGTCTTCTTCCATCACTGATTTAACAACTTGATAGCCTACAATTGAAAAATGAAATTATTTCAACTGACGTGTATTCACAGATTCAAATAATCCCGCGGCGTTAACAATATATGATTTTAATCGCACAGCTGTAGCGAAACAAAACACTGCGCTAATTTGATTGTGTCTTGCTCTTGGTTAGGCGAACATAGAGTATAATAAAGTATAACCTTGTAAATAATATGACCACCGATATTATAACGTGTGTGACGTAACCATTTAGAATTTTGATAAAATCCTTTGATCTTGTGAATCTCACAATTAGTGATGTTGATTTGTAAATTATTTCAACAGTGATGCGACAATATACAGTATAATTACAGTTGTATTTCTATTCGCTTTATTTCTTAAGAACTTTAGAATTTCGGCTGCACACTAAAACGCCGTCATGATTTGTCGTTCATCACCTACAACCTTGTCCCTGGTCATTGGTCACGCTAAATCATTATTACATTATAACCATCGGTACTTTGGTATTATACGGATGCCACTATTTTTGGAGGTTAAATTTTTACCGGATACAAAGGATAACTACATAATTCGAAAAAACGTACTTTTATTGACTTACTGTACAAATTTTATATCATTCTGATGAGCGGTCTTTGTGTTGTGCCTTCCAAAAGGCAGCGATGTCCGCTAGGATTGTGTTGAATGCGTCGCCGCCGCTAGCAGCCAACCCGATCGCCACAGGTACTCCGCCAAATATACAGCGCGCTGCAGCAGTTATGTTAGGATGGGTTATCATAAAAATACGTTCGGTGTCCTCTTCATTTCGAGGTAAATCCCACACCAAAAGAACGTCACTAATTATGAAAACAAATGTAACGTAGTGCACGGCAATAAATCACTCATGATACTGACCCAGATACAGGCGGTGACAGATGATGCGCGCGCTCCGGTCATCGACCTGACCTTGGCCTATTTGGAGGGGGTTTGGCGGCTGGAAGTATGACTCATCAGGTATCATTCGATTCGTAACGAAACAAGGAAAGTCCTACAATCATTTTTATGATAACCCATCCTAACATAACTGCCGCAGCACGCTGCATAAGGGTGGCATCCGTATAATACCAAAGTACCTAACCATCTTCCCTCAACGTCTTAAGACAGTTTTGCAATCAACAGTGTTGCCAGACGTGATTTCAGACACCAGGAAATTATTATTGTCTAATGTACGAAATTGTAAGTTGCAGTAGACTGTACTGCTGCAACAGTTAGAAAATATGTTTTCATGAATTTTATTTTTTTGCTGCGTCACTTCTTCTGGAGCAGTAGGGTTGTTGTATTAATAATTATTAACTGTGAAATATTGCACAACTCAACTGGGCAATGGCAACATGGTACTGCAAACAGAATTGTATAGATGTTCACTTAATATGATTTTTGAGCGTAGAGGAAGTAGATCCATTGCATTGGCTGATCAGATCGACAGCTTAAAACATTTGTACTTTAATATTTTGTTATTTTTTTAAAACGAAGGACCGAAAGCACAGCATTGCTGGATTATATCTGTTATGGAGCTCTACCGATGCAAATTATGAGAATTCTAACATTGATTATTGAAAGTTTTTGCTTCAAATTTACTTTTGTAAACGACTCTTTTCACTAGTTGGCGATTTAAATATTCGGCTTGAACTTTCGAGCTTTTTTGCAAATCTCGAGCCATATTACAGTATTCGGTTCGAAAAAGCTTGAAGCTCGAATACTCGCACACCCCTAGTTTAAAGTAAAATTTGTTCGGAAGTATAACAAATACATTAAAATGACGTGTCTTGTTTTTTTTAAATATTTGGAGGCCAAGCTTTGTTGGGAGAAAAATTACATTGATACTTCACCATGTGAGTGTTACTTCGAGCTCACTGGTTAATTTTCATCAGTTATGATTCAAAACTCCATTAGGCCCTATCCGAAGGTTTAAATTTTAAAATTAGTTTTCCAGAAAAATTGGAGAATTTTTCTGGGGTTAAGGATTTAACAAATGATTTCTAAGCCCAAAACCAAACTCTGAACGTTTAAAATCCTTCTGTGTGATTCCGAAATACACGTTGCATACATTATACATACATACAAACATTGCTCTTTTAAGAGCATAGGACATAATATTTTTAAGACATATAACGTACCAAATGTACCAAATATATGTAAGACTTAGGTATTAAAATGTCCTGTGCAGTAATTTTCTTTGTAACTGAGAAAAATGAGAAAATTATGTATTTAGTTCTTTGTTTTGTAATTGTATTCTAAATTTAACACGTTTTTCAAGCACAGAGGTATTAGTATTGCAGCATAACCAAACATAACACATAGCATTTAGTGTAATGTTTCATTATGCTAAAAATAAGTGAGATTTTGAGATAAGCATCCTCAGTTTTAAAAAGCCCTATTTTCAACAGACATATATGTTTTTTCAGATATGATTAACATGATGAAGCTTAGTTTCGTGCCTCATTGTGCCGAGTGGATTCACAGTTTGGGGGACGCAATTCCAGCTCTGGCCATGTAGGTAACATCAACTCTACTATTATTCTTGGAAACGTTTTTAACTTTTAAGAGTAACTTTACCCACACGACACAAATACTTCCCCGGAATATCCTGAAAATATCCCCTTCAAATATTACAA
The DNA here is from genome assembly GCA_963675035.1 of Allygus modestus. Lineage (NCBI taxonomy): Eukaryota > Metazoa > Arthropoda > Insecta > Hemiptera > Cicadellidae > Allygus > Allygus modestus. The sequence continues at coordinate 355,857,116 of OY776112.1, forward strand.
ATATTCTAGGGAAATTATCAATAGTTTCAATGTTCTCAAGTATACCCCAGGAATCGTCTAGGGATGTTAAATATCTACTAAAGAATTTTATTGCTATTTATTAATGCCCGCTAATCCGGCATCCGATGCTCTGGCACTTGTAATAATCCGGCATCGGTCTAAGAGTTCTAAAAAAATTGTTTTGTGCATTGTATAAGACTTCCGGGCGTGTTCGGCAGAGTTCGGGCATGATCGGCAGAGTTTGTTGGTAATCGGCAGGAGTAAACTATACTGTATGTGTTAAGATATAATACTGTAAATCTATTTTCTGGTTGAAATGTTTGTTTTTAACATTTTTCATCACTGTCGAAATCAGAGAAATCCCAATAAAACATGGAATAATGGACCAATGATATCCTTTTAGTTCTATATTTATAGCGTTATTTCCCCTACTTTCCCAATAACGGCTATTTTTAGACGGCGCTCAGTAATCCGGCACTGCCTAAGTCCCAAACGTGCCGGAGTAACGAGGTTCTACTGTATATGGTTGCAGGACACTCAAAAGAGTTAAATAGTGATTAGTACTCAAACTGCTCTGGGTCCTAAGCTACTTCAATATATGAAACGCTTTTGTTACAGTTACACCCAGAAAGTCAATGAGACTGTTGGAAATGTGCAAACTCATTTTTAATTGTTCTTTAAAATTTCCAAAAATATTTTTAAAGACATTTTCAATTGAAGATTGTATTAAATAGTTAAATGATGAGTTAACCCTTTTAGTGCCAACGTCCGGTAAATCGGACGTGAACAGGTTGATTGATAAAGTGCCAACGTCCGGTAAAATGGACGTTTCGTCATACGGTCTAAAAATGCCAACGTCCATATAAGCGGACGTCGTAAGGTCTGGTCCGAAAATGCCAACGTCCGGTTATACGGACGTTCAAAAAGTGCGGTAATACCCAAAATTAAAATAACCGAATCCATTAGGAATTATATTTGCTGTAATCAGAAATTAACACGCTTTTACGGAAAACTAAATATAGTATAGTTTATAATATTTCGTTAACAGTGGCTGAAGTTTAAATCAGTGAAACTCTATGTCAGCTGTCGACTGCTGACCGGCTGTTCACGACGCCGAATTGTTTACGTTTGTGGTCATTGTTGATTGTTTACCTGGTGAGGTTAGGTGTTTATTAATAATTTAGTTCGATGTAAAGTGATTATGGAACGTTCAAGATCACCAGTAAGTGATAGTTCTATAGACAGATTGCTTGGCGAGGAGTTTATTGATGATAGTTTCATCACAGAAATTCCAGAAAGTGACAGTGAATCTGAAGTTAGTTCAAGTAGTACTAGTAGTGTTGTTGACGACACAGACAGTGATCCAGACTATCATCCTAATTGTGATTTAAGCCAAAGGAGGTTGTTTAGGCTATCAAATATAGGTGTAGGTAGGTTAAGTTATTCCCGACAATGCAGTTCAGATGAGGATGACCCAGCACCCCTTCCTAGGCCCTTCATTCCAGCCCCTCAAGTGGGCCATGTCTCACCTACTAGGCCTAGGCCTACACCTAATTTAGTGCCTAGGCCTAGAGGAAGACCTCGAAATGATGATGTAGGCCTAGATGATGTCACTGAGGAAGTTGAAGAAGATGGAACGGGATGGACGGAGGTAACGGATGAAACTGACCAAGGTATTCACCATAGCTTTAGTTTTCATGAAGTTACTGGTGTAAAGCACTGCCCTTCTAGGAACTCTCCTCCTTTTGAATATTTTAAGCTGTTTTTCACTCTTCAGTTGTTTCAGATGTTTGTTGATAACACAAATAAATATGCTCAAAAGTTTATAGATGAAAATCGAGATCGGATTGGAAGATACAGTAGATGTCTGCAGTGGAAACCGGTGACAATGGCTGAAATGCATGCTTTTATAGCCATGGTTTTAAATATGGGGCTTAATAAGAAACCCACAATTTTCAGTTACTGGAATACTTCAAGCAGCCAGTTTACACCATGGTTCCCCAGAATGTTCAACCGAAATCGGTTTCAAGCAATATTACAATTTTTTCATATGGTTGACACGTCACAAATCGCCAAACCATCAGAACCTGGCTATGATCCTTGTGCTCGATTTAGCCCCTTAGTTGATCATTTTAACAGAGTTTCCAAATTTTATTTTACACCAAATAAAAATATATCAATAGATGAGAGCATGGTCAGTACTAAAGCACATTCTCAACTGCTGCAATACATGCCCAAAAAGCGACATCGCTGGGGAGTTAAGCTTTGGTCACTATGCGATGCTGTCACACACTATTGCATATCATTTTTTGTTTACAGAGGTTCCAAGGGATCAGATAAGAGGGAAATCAAAAGTAAAGATTTAGGTTTTTATGTGGTTGAGAAATTGCTAGAAATGACAAATTTGTTAAATAAGGGATACCATGTATTTGTAGATAATTTTTTCACCTCATTTAAACTTGCAAAGTTTTTGTACTCAAAACTTACCTTCATTACTGGTGCCCTGAAAAAGTCAAGAAAGGGAATCCCACAAAATATGAAAGTCAAGTTTGATGTAGGGGAAACAAAATATCTGAGAAAAAACAAAATGATGATTGTTGGCTATCGGCAAAAAAAATCTCAGAAAAAACAAGTGCTGCTCCTGACAACAGATGGTAAAGCCGAAAGTGAACGGCGTAGCCGACGAAGAGGAGCATCAGTAAACGTCACTAATAAACCTAAAGTAATAAGAAATTACAATGATTTTATGGGAGGTGTGGATGGAGGGGATCAAATGTTGTATGAGTATTTGGATGATAGGCGCACTTTGCGATTTTGGAAAAAGGTGACTTTTAATATTTTTTCACGGATGATGCTAAACTGCTACCTACTTTATAAATTGAATACTGATAAGCCTGTCACCAGATATCAGTTTACAATTTGTATTGTCGAGGAACTTTCGAAAGATTGGCTGCTTCAACAAAGTGGTAGGCCTAATGTTGCAGACATAAGTAACATAACCCCTCCGCCGCGCCGTCCTCGAGCTGGACCATCAGGTGATTCTCCTGATACATTTTTTGAAAAAATCCCTGACAGAAGAGAAAAAAATTGTTGTGTTTGCAGTGCTAAAAGTACCCAAGCAGGAGGTAAAAGAAAAAAATCAACATACATGTGCAGAAACTGCAAGAAAGGGATTCATACCAAATGTTTTCCGTTCCATCACTGCTAAACAAATTTAGGCCTTCTAATAATCGTATCGTTCGTCCAGACTGTAAATAAGTAGTTTTATTGTTTTGTGTTTGTATTTTGTTTACTTGCATGATAAATAGTTATGAAATGGATGCATGAACTGGTTGGTGTGCCCCTGTAAAAAATTAACAAACTTATCACTGCATCGTATCACTGCATGGCATGTTATTGTAGAAAATGTTTGTGTCGCGTTTCACAAAAACCCTTACTGCTCAGTTATTTTTTATCCGACAGTGATGAAACTTTTTATGTTTATAAATATATTAGCTGTGGTCAATATAACACTATAATCATGATCATATAAAATTTTTAAACACATGTAAGAAGATAAGAAAGACAAACAATATTTTTTATTTCAATGTAAGTTGGTTTTAACATAGTTTTATTATTTATGTAGATGTTAATTGCATGTGTAACCTATTGTTTATCTAAATGTCTGTGGATTTATGTTTCAAATAAAACAAATTTGGTTAAAATATCTGAAAAAACAACAGTTTTACGATTTTTTATCTGAACGCTTACAAAAACACAATAAAATGTATGGCATTTCCAGTGCGCCCCAATATAAAACTAGGTAACATTTGGTGAGCAACTTCTCAAAAGTTTTCAGTTACCTCAGGTAACAAATATCAAACAAAATTGTGGCACTAAAAGGGTTAAATTGATTTTTTGCTTTAAAATAAATTATGTGTTACTAATGTATGTTTCTCAGTATTCCTCAAAATTTTCATGATAACCCCACTCACCTATTTTTAATAGTTAAATATATTTAATCCTCTCAGTGTCCATTAGAAAATTACTTAATGTCCAGCAATTTTTGTCCATTTTGCAGACTTTTATTAAAACAATAAAATATATAAATTATGACAAATAAGTATAAAGTTGTACATTTTCTTAAAGCTTATTAAATAGGCTATCTAAAAATGTAACTTTTGATGTTGATACATAATGTTATAGTAATTTGGCAAGGGTTCAGATCCGGAAAATAGGAAAACAAATTTATTTTTGTTCAGTACCCATATATGTAGAACCACTTTATTCACACTAAATGAGAACATCGTCATCGGACGAGTTCAGCTTCCTTCGGGTGGCAAAGTCTCCACTTCCAGTGGCTCGTGCCTTTTTTTATTTGCTAGTCTCTATACCCTGCGGTCTCCATGGCAAAAATATGTTAATCTCCTAATGTCACATGCTGTTCCAGTGGATACAGTGTCGGACTCACAACAAAGCGGTCCCGGGTTCAAATCTTGCTTTTTTAATTACTTTTTGGGGTCTGCATTTTTTAAATTTTACGTTAATTTGTTCGGGATCAATTCTTATTTTTGTTGTTTACTTTTTAAGGTCTAGATTTTTTGTTAAAATTGTCTTTGTTGCCTTAGACAAAATAGTTACTTTTGTAATACGTTGCACAACGAAGATCCACAATACAGCGCTGGGTTAGGTTAGGTAACTATACTTTTAACGTTAACTGCAGCAACATTTGTTGTTATGTTTTACACGTAAATCCATTCTTAATATGTTACAGAACAAAGAGCTGGAATCGATAGTTTATAATTCGATAGTCGATATCTAACCGAATGACCTACCCATCTGAAGTGAACTGAAGGCTATCCCAGTCTTTATTTCTCTTTTACCAGATGTTTTGTTTACAAAAATATCCTCCACTGAGGCTTCACTTTTTTAACATGAGGCGAGAGCTATATATTTATTTACATCTTGTTGGTTGTTGGTTTTTTACAGGTTAAGTTTTTTTTTGTAAACCTAATCCGTTGCTAGGCAATAAATATCCAGTCGCTAGGCTAGAAGCAAAAATTGCCTCGAATTATAGGTAGTGAAATAAGAGAAAACTAAGATTAAATTGCAAACGGAAGTTCATGCGCCAAGTAGGCTAGTTCATTTTGTAAATGTGGTACAAAATTTTTAATTTTTCGAGTCATGACCTTGGCTGACAGCCTTATTGTATCTTCGTGTTGTATAGTTCATATTGCAGATTTCAAATAAGTTTTGTAAATAGTTTTTCGCATGTGAAACTACTAAAATGAATAGTTTATTTAGGCATCTTACTTGTCTTAAACGCCTACAGATGACGCAGAAAAAAGTGTAATGCCTAAACATTTTGTTATTTTTATTTACAGTCGGGCGCAGCAGAAATGAAGTTATATTTGATTAGTATGTTTAGAAAATTATGATTGCTTTTTTCTTGAGTACAAGTTTATTGATGGATTATGTTAAATTTATTCGTTGTATAATTTCATATAGGCCTAGTTTTAACCCATTAAGGTTGTAATTTTATTCTATTCACAATAGCCTATAACGGGATTTGATTGGTGCAGCAATCCAGAAGCAAAATCTGTAAATAATGACTGCGGTCAACTACGGTTCTCTCCGCTAGGGGGTGCGGACTGACTGATACACCAAAATAACGCCACTAAGCCTTTGGTCGTGTTAGCTGAGTTGGCTAAGTCGTGGATACACCTTGACCAGGTGTTGATACGATGTTCGTGCGTTCGATTCCCGCACATGACCAAAACTGACTAGTCGTGCAACTCTCAGTGAGTTAACCGGTCTGTGGCAACATTGGTGGGAGGGCTCAAGTAAAATAAACAGTGGCAGGCTTGCTTGGAAGTTGACGGGATCGGTTCATTCTTTGTGAGTTGCACATGGTCAACACTGATTTTGCTACTTTGTACTTATGTCTACTGTGTGTGTGCCAACACGACTCTTTAAACTGAAAGAAAACAATATTTTAATTAAAATACGCCATTAATCCATTTAATAACACATTTATGTCCATTCCAATTCATAAGTTTAAAAAATGGAAAGTTAGGAATGGCACCAATTTAAGCCAGTGGGTTAAAATAAATAATGGGGGTGCCAGTGACCATCAACGGAAGGGGGATACGGCCCCCCCTTTTGGAACTTCCGAAACCCCCCCCCAACCTGACCTCTGGAACCGCCCCTGCTGTCAACTCTGCTCTCATGGCAGCAACCAATCAAATCCTCTCTTCACAAGTTATGTTAGTCTTTATAAGTATTTGGCCAGATTTTTTTTTATAAAAATATCCTTCCCAATGAGCTTCACTTTTTTAATACGAGACGAGACCTCTATTTAATTTTTTGAGATGATCAAACTGTCTGTAAATTTGATTAGGCTAGCTAGAAAGGTTCGTAAGTTTTAATGTAGCACAATCAAATGATTTTTCCCTCCACAAATCTTTCTGGTGTACCGTACCCGAGAATAATGGGCCTAATAATTATTATTAATATTGTTGTGTGGAGTTTAATTTCTCTTTGTTGTGTCTTAAAACTAAACATAAACACTGACTTTTTAAAATTACATTTACTGATTTACAAGTAGTAAATTACATTTACTGATTTACAAGTAATAAATTACCAAAAACAGGGAATTATATTAGAGTGAGATGTCAAAGTACAAATAAAAGAGAATAAAACACGATTGAACTATCTGTTTTATTAACTATATATTTTATAATATTATAAAGATAAAACATTCACAATACATGTACATAAGCTGCATTCCATGAAGAAATGCTTGAACTACCCGGATTAGCAAGCTGATTGACCAAATGGAATCAATCTTTTGGCTGATTAAACCAAATAAACCTATAAAACTGGCATTGGAAGCCTACGGGGATAAAGACAATTATAGGGGAGCCATCAACATAGGCTATATGGATAGTAAAATATGTAAACCAAACCCCAAATAAGAGGGTAACAGCTTCATCAGTACTAAAAATGTATTTTTGTTTATGGAAGGTGAAAATTAGCAACAGAAATATATTTCATTTAATTAAATTGATACCAATATTTAAATCTAAACAAATAATGTTAAGAAACTTTACACCACTACAACCATTTTTTAAATTTGAGAAATGCTTTGATAGTTTTTTTTTATCAAACTGAGTGTTTACAGTAGTTTATTATATCATATCTATGGCAACTTGGGAAAGAAAATTTTTATTTATTGATGAGCTGCTTAAAATTATCACATACTGTAAAGAGCAAGTCAGTTATTTCCGAAGGCTTGATGAGAGAATGAAGTGCTCGCAAGATTCAGAAATTGAAATAAGAAAGGATATTGATATTGAAGCCGGTAACCCCTGTCATTGTGAAAAAAGTAATTCAAAATTTATAAATCTGTTTTGCTTTTTAAAGCAATACCTCACTATATTTTTGTTTTTCATACTATTGGAAATCATCCCTAATTCTTCATTGTCAATTTTTATAAAGAATAGAATTGAACATAAACTATTTGATAAAATTGAAAAGGGTGTTGAAAAAAAGTTAATGGATTTTGCCATCAAATTAGAAGGTGTCTTTGACAGAGTAAAAAGAAGAAGAAGTTAAGACATTCATATAAAAATGGAAGATGGAGAATCAGAATCAGGGTATAAACCTTTATGTTGGTTTCTTGATGTAATGTATTAGTATTAGATATTGTAGGTCTGATACAAATAAAAAATGATGTTGCCATTATATTTGTGTTTTAAAAATTAAACATAACCATTAACCCTCCGAGTGACCTTCGCCCATTTTCGGGCGACTATGCAAGCCTCCAGTTTCGTGTAATATTTCCGCGTACGATTGAGCGATCCCGGGCATTGAGCATACCAACGTGATCAGCAGATTCTAGGCTTCATGATGATAATACATTACCACTGTTCGTGCTAATTTTACTATAATCTATGACGGGATTCCGAACGTCTGTGATTGTTTGTTGTTGCTATGGTGATGTAGGCTTTAGTGTTTTGTTTTAAGGTTAGTTCCATTTTTAGACTTATTATTTAGAAAAATCTGTGCAAACTATGTATTTTCTTAATCCTTATTAAATTTAGAACAGAATGTATAACAAACTATCCGTAACAGATGCTTTATTATGAGAAAACAATGTATGTCTTAAATTACCAGTGTGAAATGTAGTTTTTTCAAATGTAAACAGAAGAAACCCACTTATATTCTACAAAATTACGCTACATTTATAAAAAAATGATAGTAAAATAACCTAACCTAACTCTGCAGAGCACTGTATGGCGGCTCTTTTCTTTGTAACTTATTACAAAAATGGGTTTCTGTAAAATATAACAAAAAAATGGTACCTCAAAAAGTAAACACGAAAAGGTGGAATTGAACCTCAGACCGCATGATCGTGAATCCAGTGCCATATCCATTAGACTACCATAGCGTATCAAACTAAGTAAAAGTTACAATTCATCAAGCAGTAGACGGCGCTGTGATTTTAAAATTCTCAGTGTGATTTCAAAGTTTTATACTGGAACTGGAGACATTTCCTATGTGAGCACATAGGAAATGTCTCCAGTTCCAGTGGCTCGTGCCTTTTTTTATCTGCTAGTGAGTAAAATGGCAGTCAGCATGTAGGCACAGTTTTTTACCACAGACGAAACCTCTGTAGATATAACCTCGTTGCCAACAACAGTCAACAGGCATTAAAAAATAATCAACGAATACAATGGTAGCAACCTTTTCTGTGTGGCCTAAAATTTACCTCCAAGACTATGTTGAAAACGCTGGATTTTCAATCTGCCAACTGGCAAAACCGCAACAACTTAGCGATTCTTGGGAATATCCATGTTTTTGTAAGATGCTTTTAGGTGAAAGACATGGATCTAAGTAATGTGTTATGTATTCAAATGACGGTTTAAAATCTCACCTGTCTAATGGTATATATTTTATTCCGTTTATCGAAAAATTTAGATATAATAGTTTTAATTTCAATGTTACATAGACGGGAGCGGCAAAATTTGACTCTCGCAACTAAAAAACAGGTTTTGTTAGACTTTTGTTTCTTACATTTTGATTCCAATGTATTCAGACTTTCATTGTGGGCCTGAATAATAAAATAAAAAATAATACATTTTAGGTTGGGGGGGGGTGCGACTGCCCCTACTGCCCCCCTTGGATCTGCCCCTGGTTGACAGAGGGTCAAAATGGCGGTCAGCATATAGGCTGCAGTTTCCTACCCCAGACGAGACCTCTATATTTACCTCGTTGGATCATCTGACCAAGTAAATTTATCGTCTGCACAGACAGGGTAGCCATTCAACCGAAAAAAACCGGGAATTAAGAGAACTGGGTGGGGAAAACCTGTGAATGAACCAGGATTTACTTTTTGGGATAAATAATTAATACATTTCTACGTTTTAAAATCAATACATTATTTATAGAGGTTTGAAAAACTTATTTCGATCATATTACAATACAATACATGTAATACATGCATGCAATACATACATGTTACAATATGTCTGTCATTTATTCACTTTGCAAAACTACAATGCGGCGACACAATACATTTTTTGTCTTGTAAATAAACAACAACTAAATAAGCTGAAAAACCATGGACCAGACAGACTAACTCCCTACCGTACTTGGCGAGAGTTATTTGAGAGTTATTTGTTTGTGGGAAATTGTAGGGAACTCTATGGACGATATATGGAAAGCTGGCTTATTAAGAATATTTGTAGAGTCTTGTATGGAAGTCTGGCATTTGTCGAGGTCTTGTGCTGGCGATCAAGTATAAAACTAGCAGGTTGAGGTAGCTCATCGTCTCAATCCTCCCATGTGCACTTTCCCAAATCGTTATGGAGAGAAAAATTATGACTTTAACCAAATTCATGTCAAGTTCTTGTGCTATATATACTAAAATATTGTATTGTATTACTAGTTTTACTAACGAAACTGCCCATCGTTGATTGTCTAAAATCTATCAAAGTCGCAGCCAACCACTTTACAAAATTTAAATTTCAACTATTTTGTGAATCAATGGCTGTTACTTACATTGGTCAGTTGTACGGGGCTAATTTGCATTAATTTCAGTATATTTCCCTATTAATTTCCAGTCGAGAACTTTTTTCAAACTGTTTTGTAGTAAAATAAAAAATTGATTGAACAACAGTTTATAGTCAACATTTTGTTTAGTGAAAAAAACCACGTATAGCCTATTATATTACTCTCAATTACAGAGAAAACTTAAAAATAATTTAAGAATTGCCATTGCCACTAACCACTGCACTTGTGTGATTATCGGCCATTTGTAAAAATAACAGACCAGGATTTTCGGTTTTTTATGCCGGGAAAACTGGGGTGACGAATAGTAGGAATGAATTTCTTTCAGTGGCCGCCACCTTGTTAGACAAAAATTAAAACTCAAGCCAACGAGGCAAAACCCCAAATAAACAATGAAGTTGTCACTGGTTAACTTGCTGGCTCATGACAACAACAGGAATACACACTTCTTGGCGAGCGATTCAAATTAAATTAAAAATAAATAGGTCAAATATATTATTCAGGAGCTTTATTCTAGCAGCCACGTTGTTTCACTCTTACAAACTTATTTTCCCCCCTTGAGGTGTAATTTAGGATGAATCTTAGGTACTGTTTTTTAGTACTACATACTGCTAGCAAAGCGGGAGCACCGATGGAGGCCAGGTTAAGTCCCCTCGCACGCACGCACCCTCACACTCACGGGCGCAAGGGATTAGGACCCACCCCTTCTTCCAACCCTATGAGTCACCTAGTGTACTTCGGTCCATCAAACATTAATTTTTTGTAAACATCTTTCTATTTCAGAATTAATCATGAATATAGATTCTTCTCAAAATTTCATGAAAAAGATATCAAACATAGTATGAATATTTTCCCTAGCATACCTCAGAACACAATAAAAGTTAACAAAGTATTGGCTAATATGATTCGTAAGCGTGAGTTATATGTTGTTTAGTATTATTTTTCTTATTATTAAACAAGTCAAAATACAATTACAAATAAAGAAAATTATATTTGGATTGGTCAAGTATAGTAGAAGACCTAATGAAGCGGAAATACGGCTGGTCCTAATCCCCTCCGCTTGTGTGTCAGTGAACTACCTGGACTCCCTCGGTGCTCCCGCTTTGCTATTACTATAGTATTAAAATTATTGACAAAATATATTTTTTGGTTAGTTCCAAGTTTCTCCACAACTTGCACCTGACTAGCAGCACCTGTGACACCAACATCCTCGTAAAAAAGCATTTAAAAGTAATTTTGAAACAAAGTTGCCAGTAAATGTCCTTTAATATGTGAGATGTAAATAGTAAACTGTATTTTCAATTGTGTTGGTTATTTATAAAATTATTGTTAATAATTCTGTTTCTCAGTCCTTTTTCACATTACCGGTCCACCTTGTTTTGATGTGTGGCCTCGAAATATTCAATTTATATGATGTAGTGCAGTTTACGTTTGGGCCCTACCTAAAACGAGTGTATTGGGTGATGTGAATAATAAAATACCCCCGTCGCAGCAAACCTGCATACTCAGCGAATTTCCAATGAATATATAATATAACACATTAAAACACTTAACAGGATTCATAAGAAATGTATTCACAAACAAGCGATATTTAAAATATTAATTATTCTCTATAAGAATAACATTGGGGATGAGTACGCAGGTTTGCTGCAACAAGGCACACAAAATAATGGGTTTTTATGCAAATATCAATAGAACTCATCTTAGTGAAGTCACATACCAAGTTTCATCCATATACATTCATAAATAAGCGATATATAACATTTTAAGTATTTTCCATAAGAATAACATGGGGACCAAGTACCTAGGTTTGCTGCTACAGGAAACATTGGCGATAAATTTTTTTTTGTGTAAACAACAATAAACCACAACCAGATCAAGCCATATACCAAATTTCGCCAGTTTATGTTCATAAATAAGCGAGATATACATTTTTTCTTTTTCTCCATAAGAATAACATTAGACAACGTACTGTGTTTAGCACTTTCAATATCTCGGTAACCAATTGACGTAGAGCAATGATCAAAATACCAAATTGTTTGTTTTTTTAAGCTGAATTCAATGGTATAAATTAAAATTACATGTGAAAACCCCAAAAAACACATTTTTGGGGTACAAAACCCCCAAAAACTCCCCTTCGGATGGTGCGATTCATCTGGTTTTCGAACTCGTTCAAATAAATGGTACTTTACACATTTGTACCAAATTTCATTAAGATCGCACCTTTTTTACGAGAGTTATCGTGCTTACGGACACATACATGTATATATATATATATATATATATATATATATAAATACCCCCGTTGCAGCAAACCTGCATACTCAGCGAATTTCCAATGAATATATAACATAACACATTAAAACACTTAACAGGATTCATAAGAAATGTATTCACAAACAAGTGATATTTCAAGTATTAATTATTCTCCATAAGAATAACATTGGGGATGAGTATGCAGGTTTGCTGCAACAAGGCATACAAAATAATGGGTTTTCATGCAAATATCAATAGAACTCATCTTAGTGAAGTCACATACCAAGTTTCATCCATATACATTCATAAATAAGCGATATATAACATTTTAAGTATTTTCCATAAGAATAACATGGGGACCAAGTACCTAGGTTTGCTGCTACAGGAACCATAGGCAAAAAATTGTTTTTTTTTGCAAACAACAATAAACCACAACCAGATCAAGCCATATGCCAAATTTCGCTAGTTTATGTTCATAAATAAGCGAGATATAGAATTTTTCTTTTTCTCCATAAAAATAACATTAGACAACGTACTGTGTTTAGCACTTTCAATATCTCGGTAACCAATTGACGTAGAGCAATGATCAAAATACCAAATTGTTTGTTTTTTTAAGCTTAATTCAATGGTATAAATTAAAATTTGATTTAAATTAAAATTACATGTGAAAACCCCAAAAAACACATTTTTGGGGTACAAAACCCCCCAAAAAACCCCCTTCGGATGGTGCGATTCATCTGGTTTTCGAACTCGTTCAAATAAATGGTACTTTACACATGTGTACCAAATTTCATTAAGATCGGACCTTTTTTACGAGAGATCGTGCTTACGGACACACATATATATATATATAAATGTATATATATATATATAAATATATATATATATAAATATATATATATAAATATATATATATATAAATATATATATATAAATATAAATATATATATATACATATATAAAAATTTGAACGAATGGTGTTTTTGGCATCTGGGGACCTCAAAATGAAAAGTTATCATGGTCTCGGGCTTAAGTCTTACCATGAGACCTACGGTAATAGCTTCTTCCCTATAGGGGAAATTCGCTAAAATTTGAACGAATGGTGTTTTTGGCATCTGGAAACCTCAAAATGAAAAGTTATCATGGTCTCGGGCTTAAGTCTTACCATGAGACCTACGGTAATAGCTTCTTCCCTATAGGGGAAATTCGCTAATAGCATATACTTTTTCCACTTACTTAACATTGAGTAACATTAAGTTTATTCACATCACCCAATGGCTTTTTGTCTTCCAATGTAAGCCTTTTTATTTATCCTATCCTCACATATTTATTCTTTCATTCTGAACAATTGGTATCTTTTACTTGTTTGTATACAGTTAAAAAAGCTTGTTCAAATAGCGTAAAATAGATCTTTTTGCTTGAGAGAAAACTAATACATAGCATAGCGCCGCGCAGTAATTTTCCAAAAGCGACAAAGATAAACTTTACACTAAAATTACATAAACTTTTTTTGTACAGCTGCAATTTTGGATACCACATAACAAAAAAAATTTACTTACATCCATTTTGGCTGAATTCACAATATGTAGATAAACACCGAGTCAGTTAGCTTGGTCCAAAACAACAATCAGTCAGTGTTATATTACTTCAGCGAGCAGAACAGTGAGGCACAGCAAGCGATAGAGTATTTTTCGCTCAAAAACAAAATCCAGCTGTTTACGATGTGTTTTTAGATCGTAAAGAAGTACTTTAGGGGAGGTTGTAGGGACTAATATTCAGCCCTACCCTTTTTTACCTGTTGGATTTGTTGTTTGATTCAGAGGAGATGCAGACAGCAGTGCAATTTATGTTTATGATGGAAGAGGAACTAGCGAACCAATGGCTAAGCTGGACAAGCTTCACGTCAAGCCTGTCTCCATTATAAAAGTAAGTTTGAGGATTAAAAATATTCTTATTGAAGTTTTTTTTTACGTCGAGTAGACTGAGATGTAAATAGTTGGGATTTTATAAAGACGAACTTGAAGTGAATCTGATTGCTAAATTAATACGTTCGCTAACGCAATTATATGGAATTTGTCATTCACATGGACCAGCGATGCAGTTGTGCGTGAGTGGTTTCTCCCGATGGACCACCGACGCATATTTACGTCGGCTTGTCACATTGAAATAGACTGACGACGTGAATTTCCATCAGTGTTCCATTGTGTTTCAAACGTGTATTTCTTAGCAACGGTCTATTTTAAAGCCCTGATTTCTTTGTATCAGTCTGTAGGGATATCTGACGCAGATGCGCGTTGCTTGGTCTGTGGGTATAACGATTGGTGACGTCACATTACAATTGGCAGAACTGTTGTTTACATTGTCATTTTCGATGCATCACTGTACATCTGTCCACGTGGCTAACGTTACAGTTTTTGGACATGCTTTAGTGGTGCTTGTTTGATTATTGTGCAGAACATTAACAATGAAACGGAATAGGCCTACAAATGATCAGATTTACAACGACGAAAATGTGCATCGCTCGGTCTATTGAACAAAAGTACATCTTTTATACTATTTTCCATTGTATAGACTGACCGACACCTATATGCAACGTTTTTAAAATTGCTCAAATTAAAATAAAAAATAATTGTTATTGTTTACAAATAGATTTTAGGTTATTTTGAAGTGAATTAGTCCATTTAAACCCAATTTTTCTTGTGGTCTGTTGTTCATGTTACTCCTTTATCTCCCAGTCTGTTTGCAACGTTCGGATATTTCTTTTGGGCTGTGGGAGTGACTGGACCGATACAAATATGTGTCGCTCGGTAGCGAATGCGTTAAGGACATAGAAATTTTACAGACTTGTCCCCATTAGGGACTTTGCCATGGGAAATATCAGCAGTGTTTAGTAAGAATTGCCCCTCTCCCCCACCCAGACCTAACCCCTCAAAGTATCCATATTACCTTCAGTTAACTTTAAATATGGAGCATTGTTCACCACTGGGACTTGCACTGTGCAGCAGTAAAATGGTGAAATAGCATTACCATTAAGAAACAAATTAGTTCTCCTAGTTATAACAAAGTGTGGCATAAGTATGATTTCTATTGACAAGAATCAAGACTCATTGATTATCAGTTGATGTTATTTTACTGGTATGTGATATGGTAAAATTGTGTTAGGCCTGCATGAAAATGCAATGGTCACTTGAGAAAATGTCTAAAGTCCATCTAATTCTTCATGCACTAGGTTATATAAACCACGACCACTTAGTCGCTAATTGTGTTAGGCCTACATGAAAATGCAATGGTCACTTGAGAAAACGTCTAAGTCCATCTAATTCTTCATGCACTAGGTTATATAAACCACGACCACTTAGTCGCTAATTGTGTTAGGCCTACATGAAAATGCAATGGTCACTTGAGAAAACGTCTAAGTCCATCTAATTCTTCATGCACTAGGTTATATAAACCACGACCACTTAGTCGCTAATTGTGTTAGGCCTACATGAAAATGCAATGGTCACTTGAGAAAACGTCTAAGTCCATCTAATTCTTCATGCACTAGGTTTTATAAACCACGATCACTTAGTCGCTAATTGTGTTAGGCCTACATGAAAGTGCAATGGTCACTTGAGAAAACGTCTAAGTCCATCTAATTCTTCATGCACTAGGTTTTATAAACCACGATCACTTAGTCGCTAATTGTGTTAGGCCTACATGAAAGTGCAATGGTCACTTGAGAAAACGTCTAAGTCCATCTAATTCTTCATGCACTAGGTTTTATAAACCACGACCACTTAGTCGCTAATTGTAAACTACAACAAATAATTAAGTAAAATTACTTTCACAGTTTATAAATTAAATAGCATATGAATTCACATGCAGACTGATAATTTGATGACATACTATGATAACATGATGAGATTTAAAATTACGGTATATGATTTTATTATTGCTGTTGCTCCACATATCAACCACTGGCTGACATGCACCGCTAGTGATGTATGCTTGTAGCAGCAAACTTAATAAGCTGCTTTCGCCCATGATTCAGTTGATTTTCATTAAGTCAGACGTAAGCGAATCACACTCTGAAATTCCTTGTACTAGTTTTTGTTTGTAGTTTAACCAACTTATGTAAGAGCACATCATACCTATCAAAATTGTTGTCACGGTGTGTAAAACTTAATCATCAGGCCTACTTAAAACTTCGTATCAACTAAGAAGGTGTTTTAACGTGCGCCACTTCTCATTCCGTTGTTCCAATTTCCATGGGCAGGAGAGCAGGAGATAAATACCGAGTGCCTTTGATTAAGTTGCCAAACGAATCAAGGTTAAGGCGCCTGTGATGCACATATTTGTATGGTTCAAAGTAACGAAACATAAACTTTTGTAATGTTGGAGTTTACATTTCTTGTTTACATCTAAATGTCAAATTCTAAGTCATTAATGTAAATCGACAAGTAAAAAGTATTGAAATGATTTTATTACTTTATTTCTTAGAGGCTATTTAGTAATTCAAGTTACTCAATCTTTAAATTACCACTAAGTAAAATACGAACAGTAACATGTTCTGTAACGCTTATTGTAGATTTGTTTTTGTTAATAGTTGTTAGGAATTGTTGATAATTTTCTGTGACATATCTTATCTCTCTGATTGTGAAATCCTTTTTGCTTTCTCGTTATTGGCTCGCAAAGTGCTTTTTGGCAGGGGTCTCATCACACGGCTCTGTGATAATTATTTGCTTTGTTCTCTTGTAGCGAGTGACATGGTGTTGAAATTATATTTTACTTCTTCTGGCCGTTTCTGGTGATGACATGGTGAAGGCATATTGAATCATGCTTTTTAAATTTTATAACTGACGTTCCCAACCTTTGGAGCTCAAAAAGAATATTGTATTCAGTCAACCTAAGGCTTAAAAGCTCGTTGTTTAAGTTGGTACTCTGTATCATACGCAAGTATCATCTGATCTGTTTTCTTCTTATTGTAATACCAGTCACAAATCTGTTGCAGTACAACGCAGTGTTTGATGTTGCTGTCTCCGTTGATGCTGCAGGTATCCTGGAATATTGGGGTGGAGTCAGGCAAGACTACAAGTTCCCAAAATGTGCCAAATTTGATTCCAAACTGGACACTGACCTTTTTGAGTTTGTTAAACACAAGACCATTCCTTTTGGATTGTGTTTTTCTCCCGATGGGACTAAATTTGCAACTGTGTCTTTGGATCGTAAGGTGAGGTTTATAACTTAAATTTTGCATTAGTTGTATTATCCATATAATGTTTTTCTTCTTTTGCTTGGCCAATTCAGGATGATTACATCGTCAGCTAATTTATTATGTCATAGTCCACAGTAATGTTATCATTAGAAATATATGAAAAGAAAAAAAAACAGGAATTATATTGGGATAAAATATTATTTATTTTCAGTAAATATACCAAAACCCTACATGTTTTATATTTAACATATTTTCCACTTGTTTTTATCAACTTTTATTTTTAATTTGTTCTGTTTTTATTTACAATAGTTCCGATGAAGAAAACTAAAGAATTTATTCAACCTTAACTGAATATAAATAGTATCAGTATTTTTAGTCAAAACCTCTTCTGGTTATAGACTATTTAAATAATGAAATATTATTAAGAGTTTCCTCTAGTAGCATGTATGGGTATGACTTGATGGCCAGCTAGGAGACAATCGCGTAAGGGAGAAGTTACCCACAACACAATCCTTACTTATTAAGAGTTTCCTCTAGTAGCATGTATGGGTATGACTTGATGGCCAGCTAGGAGACAATCGCGTAAGGAGGAAGTTACCCACAACACAATCCTTACTTATTAAGAGTTTCCTCTAGTAGCATGTATGGGTATGACTTGATGGCCAGCTAGGAGACAATCGCGTAAGGGGGAAGTTACCCACAACACAATCCTTACTTATTAAGAGTTTCTTCTAGTAGCATGTATGGGTATGACTTGATGGCCAGCTAGGAGACAATCGCGTAAGGGGGAATTTACCCACAACACAATCCTTACTTATTAAGAGTTTCCTCTAGTAGCATGTATGGGTATGACTTGATGGCCAGCTAGGAGACAATCGCGTAAGGGGGAAGTTACCCACAACACAATCCTTACTTATTAAGAGTTTCTTCTAGTAGCATGTATGGGTATGACTTGATGGCCAGCTAGGAGACAATCGCGTAAGGGGGAAGTTACCCACAACACAATCCTTACTTATTAAGAGTTTCCTCTAGTAGCATGTATGGGTATGACTTGATGGCCAGCTAGGAGACAATCGCGCAAGGGGGAAGTTACCCACAACACAATCCTTACTTATGCCATTGGCAGTAAATTTGATGTAAATTTGAATTAAATTTGATTTATGAATATACTAAATTTCATTGGTATTGGTTAGCGTTGTCAATAAACAATGTACGGATAGCGGAGGGGATGACTTTCTGCTCAGCCCTTTGATTACTATCTGGCCATCAAGTCATATCCTGAATACTATTTCGGGGGTTCTAAAATCCATTTTGAATATGAACAAGTTATTCAAAAGAATAATTATTCAAATTAGTTGTCAACAAATATTGATTTATAAGTGAAAATAATGTTAACAAAAAGTATGGTCTTTATGTTTTTGGATTAATAACAATAAAAGTGATCTATATATTAATAGGCTAAAGTTGGTGGTACAGTGGGTTCTCAGAAATCTGGATCACACTTATCTGGACTGATCTTAATTTCTTTAAATTTTTGTTGCAAATAAAAACGAAAATACAGAACTTCACGGTTTAGCGCCTTCATTTTTCACTTGACTATCCTGCATTACACAAATGTCAAGTAGTTTGCATCGTCAGGCGCTCCAACATGACCTCGGATGGTCCGAGTCCGTGCTGGTGTTTGTAATTGATTACGTTTCCGGTACGCTACTCCATTCAGGTGTAGTCATGTGCTCATTCTCCTGTCGATGACTCGTCACTTTCTACTGGAAGTTCACTCTTGTTTTAGCAAATAAACGTAAACTCATATTATCATAATGTTCCCTATAAAGGCAGAATTGATGATTCATGCCCACCTCGGGATATTCGGATTTTTAAAAATCCGGACCAGCTGTCCGTCATATTAGTCCGGATTTCTGAGAGTCTACTGTACTAATTTATCGGATATGCGGCATCTTAGAATTATGAAATTTGGCACACTTACTTAGTATTATTAGGGGATGTGTCGAATGTAAATAGTTTTGGGTGAGGGCTATGCCCTTTTGGCTTTCAAAGTTTACATGTTATCCTTATGGGAACATGCATTCTGCTTTTCGTTATGTTTTTCATTTAATAAACAGCTGAGTTATTCAAATAAATATGTAGCACAATAGCATGAACAGATGATTCATAAATACAAAAAATTACTGACTACTGGAATGGTAACACCCTTCCCTTATCCGTATTAACTCCACATAAAAAATTACCCGTGGGTGAGGGTTGTGGGGAGAGAGAGAGATAGAGGGAAGAGAGAGGGAGAGAGAATAGAGTGCAACAGAACCCATTAGATATATACATATATTTTTTCCAAAAATCTGTCGACTATATATTCAAATAATATTTGATTGAATTTTGACCATTGGGCGACCTCTAGAAAACAATAAATGTGCTGAACTAACACCACCAAAGTGTAGCCTCGTGTTATGTTCAGATCAGAGTGTTCAACTTCCTGACTGGCAAGCTGACCCGGGTGTTTGACGAGTCGCTTCAGCGGTTCTCTGAGCTGCAGCAGAAGAAACAGCTAGAAAACAAGAAATGTGCTGAACTAACACCACCAAAGTGTAGCCTCTTGTTATGTTCAGATCAGAGTGTTCAACTTCCTGACTGGCAAGCTGACCCGGGTGTTTGACGAGTCGCTTCAGCGGTTCTCTGAGCTGCAGCAGAAGAAACAGCTAGAAAACAATAAATGTGCTGAACTAACACCACCAAAGTGTAGCCTTGTGTTATGTTCAGATCAGAGTGTTCAACTTCCTGACTGGCAAGCTGACCCGGGTGTTTGACGAGTCGCTTCAGCGGTTCTCTGAGCTGCAGCAGAAGAAACAGCTAGAAAACAATAAATGTGCTGAACTAACACCACCAAAGTGTAGCCTCGTGTTATGTTCAGATCAGAGTGTTCAACTTCCTGACTGGCAAGCTGACCCGGGTGTTTGACGAGTCGCTTCAGCGGTTCTCTGAGCTGCAGCAGAAGAAACAGCTAGAAAACAATAAATGTGCTGAACTAAAACCACCAAAGTGTAGCCTTGTGTTATGTTCAGATCAGAGTGTCAACTTCCTGACTGGCAAGCTGACCCGGGTGTTTGACGAGTCGCTTCAGCGGTTCTCTGAGCTGCAGCAGAAGAAACAGCTAGAAAACAATAAATGTGCTGAACTAACACCACCAAAGTGTAGCCTTGTGTTATGTTCAGATCAGAGTGTTCAACTTCCTGACTGGCAAGCTGACCCGGGTGTTTGACAAGTCGCTTCAGCGGTTCTCTGAGCTGCAGCAGAAGAAACAGCTAGAAAACAATAAATGTGCTGAACTAACACCACCAAAGTGTAGCCTCGTGTTATGTTCAGATCAGAGTGTTCAACTTCCTGACTGGCAAGCTGACCCGGGTGTTTGACGAGTCGCTTCAGCGGTTCTCTGAGCTGCAGCAGAAGAAACAGCTAGAAAACAATAAATGTGCTGAACTAACACCACCAAAGTGTAGCCTTGTGTTATGTTCAGATCAGAGTGTCAACTTCCTGACTGGCAAGCTGACCCGGGTGTTTGACGAGTCGCTTCAGCGGTTCTCTGAGCTGCAGCAGAAGAAACAGCTAGAAAACAATAAATGTGCTGAACTAACACCACCAAAGTGTAGCCTTGTGTTATGTTCAGATCAGAGTGTTCAACTTCCTGACTGGCAAGCTGACCCGGGTGTTTGACGAGTCGCTTCAGCGGTTCTCTGAGCTGCAGCAGAAGAAACAGCTAGAAAACAATAAATGTGCTGAACTAACACCACCAAAGTGTAGCCTCGTGTTATGTTCAGATCAGAGTGTTCAACTTCCTGACTGGCAAGCTGACCCGGGTGTTTGACGAGTCGCTTCAGCGGTTCTCTGAGCTGCAGCGGAAGAAACAGCTAGAAAACAATAAATGTGCCGAACTAACACCACCAAAGTGTAGCCTCGTGTTATGTTCAGATCAGAGTGTTCAACTTCCTGACTGGCAAGCTGACCCGGGTGTTTGACGAGTCGCTCAGCGGTTCTCTGAGCTGCAGCAGAAGAAACAGCTAGAAAACAATAAATGTGCTGAACTAACACCACCAAAGTGTAGCCTCGTGTTATGTTCAGATCAGAGTGTTCAACTTCCTGACTGGCAAGCTGACCCGGGTGTTTGACGAGTCGCTTCAGCGGTTCTCTGAGCTGCAGCAGAAGAAACAGCTAGAAAACAAGAAATGTGCTGAACTAACACCACCAAAGTGTAGCCTCTTGTTATGTTCAGATCAGAGTGTTCAACTTCCTGACTGGCAAGCTGCCCCGGGTGTTTGACGAGTCGCTTCAGCGGTTCTCTGAGCTGCAGCAGAAGAAACAGCTAGAAAACAATAAATGTGCCGAACTAACACCACCAAAGTGTAGCCTTGGGTTATGTTCAGATCAGAGTGTTCAACTTCCTGACTGGCAAGCTGACCCGGGTGTTTGACGAGTCGCTTCAGCGGTTCTCTGAGCTGCAGCAGAAGAAACAGCTAGAAAACAATAAATGTGCCAAACTAACACCACCAAAGTGTAGCCTTGTGTTATGTTCAGATCAGAGTGTTCAACTTCCTGACTGGCAAGCTGACCCGGGTGTTTGACGAGTCGCTTCAGCGGTTCTCTGAGCTGCAGCAGAAGAAACAGCTAGAAAACAATAAATGTGCTGAACTAACACCACCAAAGTGTAGCCTCGTGTTATGTTCAGATCAGAGTGTTCAACTTCCTGACTGGCAAGCTGACCTGGGTGTTTGACGAGTCGCTTCAGCGGTTCTCTGACCTGCAGCAGAAGAAACAGCTAGAAAACAATAAATGTGCCGAACTAACACCACCGAAGTGTAGCCTCGTGTTATGTTCAGATCAGAGTGTTCAACTTCCTGACTGGCAAGCTGACCCGGGTGTTTGACGAGTCGCTTCAGCGGTTCTCTGAGCTGCAGCAGAAGAAACAGCTAGAAAACAATAAATGTGCCGAACTAACACCACCAAAGTGTAGCCTTGTGTTATGTTCAGATCAGAGTGTTCAACTTCCTGACTGGCAAGCTGACCCGGGTGTTTGACGAGTCGCTTCAGCGGTTCTCTGAGCTGCAGCAGAAGAAACAGCTAGAAAACAATAAATGTGCTGAACTAACACCACCAAAGTGTAGCCTCGTGTTATGTTCAGATCAGAGTGTTCAACTTCCTGACTGGCAAGCTGACCCGGGTGTTTGACGAGTCGCTTCAGCGGTTCTCTGAGCTGCAGCAGAAGAAACAGCTAGAAAACAATAAATGTGCCAAACTAACACCACCAAAGTGTAGCCTTGTGTTATGTTCAGATCAGAGTGTTCAACTTCCTGACTGGCAAGCTGACCCGGGTGTTTGACGAGTCGCTTCAGCGGTTCTCTGAGCTGCAGCAGAAGAAACAGCTAGAAAACAATAAATGTGCTGAACTAACACCACCAAAGTGTAGCCTCGTGTTATGTTCAGATCAGAGTGTTCAACTTCCTGACTGGCAAGCTGACCTGGGTGTTTGACGAGTCGCTTCAGCGGTTCTCTGACCTGCAGCAGAAGAAACAGCTAGAAAACAATAAATGTGCCGAACTAACACCACCGAAGTGTAGCCTCGTGTTATGTTCAGATCAGAGTGTTCAACTTCCTGACTGGCAAGCTGACCCGGGTGTTTGACGAGTCGCTTCAGCGGTTCTCTGAGCTGCAGCAGAAGAAACAGCTAGAAAACAATAAATGTGCCTAACTAACACCACCAAAGTGTAGCCTTGTGTTATGTTCAGATCAGAGTGTTCAACTTCCTGACTGGCAAGCTGACCCGGGTGTTTGACGAGTCGCTTCAGCGGTTCTCTGAGCTGCAGCAGAAGAAACAGCTAGAAAACAATAAATGTGCTGAACTAACACCACCAAAGTGTAGCCTCGTGTTATGTTCAGATCAGAGTGTTCAACTTCCTGACTGGCAAGCTGACCCGGGTGTTTGACGAGTCGCTTCAGCGGTTCTCTGAGCTGCAGCAGAAGAAACAGCTAGAAAACAAGAAATGTGCTGAACTAACACCACCAAAGTGTAGCCTCTTGTTATGTTCAGATCAGAGTGTTCAACTTCCTGACTGGCAAGCTGACCCGGGTGTTTGACGAGTCGCTTCAGCGGTTCTCTCAGCTGCAGCAGAAGAAACAGCTAGAAAACAAGAAATGTGCCGAACTAACACCACCAAAGTGTAGCCTCTTGTTATGTTCAGATCAGAGTGTTCAACTTCCTGACTGGCAAGCTGACCCGGGTGTTTGACGAGTCGCTTCAGCGGTTCTCTGAGCTGCAGCAGAAGAAACAGCTAGAAAACAATAAATGTGCCAAACTAACACCACCAAAGTGTAGCCTTGTGTTATGTTCAGATCAGAGTGTTCAACTTCCTGACTGGCAAGCTGACCCGGGTGTTTGACGAGTCGCTTCAGCGGTTCTCTGAGCTGCAGCAGAAGAAACAGCTAGAAAACAATAAATGTGCTGAACTAACACCACCAAAGTGTAGCCTCGTGTTATGTTCAGATCAGAGTGTTCAACTTCCTGACTGGCAAGCTGACCTGGGTGTTTGACGAGTCGCTTCAGCGGTTCTCTGAGCTGCAGCAGAAGAAACAGCTAGAAAACAATAAATGTGCCGAACTAACACCACCGAAGTGTAGCCTCGTGTTATGTTCAGATCAGAGTGTTCAACTTCCTGACTGGCAAGCTGACCCGGGTGTTTGACGAGTCGCTTCAGCGGTTCTCTGAGCTGCAGCAGAAGAAACAGCTAGAAAACAATAAATGTGCCGAACTAACACCACCAAAGTGTAGCCTTGTGTTATGTTCAGATCAGAGTGTTCAACTTCCTGACTGGCAAGCTGACCCGGGTGTTTGACGAGTCGCTTCAGCGGTTCTCTGAGCTGCAGCAGAAGAAACAGCTAGAAAACAATAAATGTGCCGAACTAACACCACCAAAGTGTAGCCTTGTGTTATGTTCAGATCAGAGTGTTCAACTTCCTGACTGGCAAGCTGACCCGGGTGTTTGACGAGTCGCTTCAGCGGTTCTCTGAGCTGCAGCAGAAGAAACAGCTAGAAAACAATAAATGTGCCGAACTAACACCACCAAAGTTTAGCCTTGTGTTATGTTCAGATCAGAGTGTTCAACTTCCTGACTGGCAAGCTGACCCGGGTGTTTGACGAGTCGCTTCAGCGGTTCTCTGAGCTGCAGCAGAAGAAACAGCAACTGCCAAACATGGAATTTGGGAGGAGGTAAGAGGGGGGAGTCTTGTCTGTCTCAATTACTTGAAATTTGTTTAGAGAAAATGTGAAAAGTTAAACTAGAATGTAGAGATTATTTTGGTTTGATATAATTTTTAAGACACGGGTGTTACTGTTTTGTAAAATATTTTACTGTATCAGTTGTCAGCCATTTTGGATTCTCTGAGTTTGTAGTAAGTGTATAAATACAAAAAAATAACTCTCATTCCTTTGTAAACAAGCACGCTTTTGTTGTAGAATTGTTAACTAAATATTTAATTAAAAATACAAATGTTACCTCATTTTGTACAATTTTTAGCTACAGGTGCTTTTATTCCATACGATTATGAAGTAATCTCGTATGTTTATGCTAGATACAGTTTTTGCCTGAGACAAAATGTTAAGTTGCAAGGGTTGATAGTTTTATTGTGACAGTTTTGGGTGCAAGTGAGTGCCAAACATTCCTCTTCCAAATCTGTCAACATTAATTATACTCCCAAGCAATTTATTTCACAGTTTCATTTCAGCTTTTCTGAAGTAACTGTCATTCTCTTTAAGTTTGATAAAGGCGGCAAAGTATAGCTGAAATGTTATCATGAGTCCTTTTTTAAGGTAAGTTAGCTTCCTATCATTTTCCCTCTGCTGAAATGTTGAAAGCCTTCTACTTTTTCCTAAAACCCTTGCTAGCATAGTTGTAAGATTATAACCACAGTGCGTAACGTTTGTCAGGATGGCCGTAGAGAGAGAGCTGGACAAGTCGGACAGCCTGAGGCTGAGCAACCTGGCGTTTGACGAGAGCGGCTACCTGCTACTCTACCGTAACATTATAACCACAGTGCGTAACGTTTGTCAGGATGGCCGTAGAGAGAGAGCTGGACAAGTCGGACAGCCTGAGGCTGAGCAACCTGGCGTTTGACGAGAGCGGCTACCTGCTACTCTACCGTAACATTATAACCACAGTGCGTAACGTTTGTCAGGATGGCCGTAGAGAGAGAGCTGGACAAGTCGGACAGCCTGAGGCTGAGCAACCTGGCGTTTGACAAGAGGGGCTACCTGCTACTCTACCGTAACATTAAAACCACAGTGCGTAACGTTTGTCAGGATGGCCGTAGAGAGAGAGCTGGACAAGTCGGACAGCCTGAGGCTGAGCAACCTGGCGTTTGACAAGAGCGGCTACCTGCTACTCTACCGTAACATTATAACCACAGTGCGTAACGTTTGTCAGGATGGCCGTAGAGAGAGAGCTGGACAAGTCGGACAGCCTGAGGCTGAGCAACCTGGCGTTTGACGAGAGCGGCTACCTGCTACTCTACCGTAACATTATAACCACAGTGCGTAACATTTGTCAGGATGGCCGTAGAGAGAGAGCTGGACAAGTCGGACAGCCTGAGGCTGAGCAACCTGGCGTTTGACGAGAGCGGCTACCTGCTACTCTACCGTAACATTATAACCACAGTGCGTAACGTTTGTCAGGATGGCTGTAGAGAGAGAGCTGGACAAGTCGGACAGCCTGAGGCTGAGCAACCTGGCGTTTGACGAGAGCGGCTACCTGCTACTCTACCGTAACATTATAACCACAGTGCGTAACGTTTGTCAGGATGGCCGTAGAGAGAGAGCTGGACAAGTCGGTCAGCCTGAGGCTGAGCAACCTGGCGTCTGACAAGAGCGGCTACCTGCTACTCTACCGTAACATTATAACCACAGTGCGTAACGTTTGTCAGGATGGCCGTAGAGAGAGAGCTGGACAAGTCGGACAGCCTGAGACTGAGCAACCTGGCGTTTGACGAGAGCGGCTACCTGCTACTCTACCGTAACATTATAACCACAGTGCGTAACGTTTGTCAGGATGGCCGTGGAGAGAGAGCTGGACAAGTCGGACAGCCTGAGGCTGAGCAACCTGGCGTTTGACGAGAGCGGCTACCTGCTACTCTACCGTAACATTATAACCACAGTGCGTAACGTTTGTCAAGATGGCCGTAGAGAGAGAGCTGGACAAGTCGGACAGCCTGAGGCTGAGCAACCTGGCGTTTGACGAGAGCGGCTACCTGCTACTCTACCGTAACATTATAACCACAGTGCGTAACGTTTGTCAGGATGGCCGTAGAGAGAGAGCTGGACAAGTCGGACAGCCTGAGGCTGAGCAACCTGGCGTTTGACGAGAGCGGCTACCTGCTACTCTACCGTAACATTATAACCACAGTGCGTAACGTTTGTCAGGATGGCCGTAGAGAGAGAGCTGGACAAGTCGGACAGCCTGAGGCTGAGCAACCTGGCGTTTGACAAGAGCGGCTACCTGCTACTCTACCGTAACATTATAACCACAGTGCGTAACGTTTGTCAGGATGGCCATAGAGAGAGAGCTGGACAAGTCGGACAGCCTGAGGCTGAGCAACCTGGCGTTTGACATGAGCGGCTACCTGCTACTCTACCGTAACATTATAACCACAGTGCGTAACGTTTGTCAGGATGGCCGTAGAGAGAGAGCTGGACAAGTCGGACAGCCTGAGGCTGAGCAACCTGGCGTTTGACGAGAGCGGCTACCTGCTACTCTACCGTAACATTATAACCACAATGCGTAACGTTTGTCAGGATGGCCGTAGAGAGAGAGCTGGACAAGTCGGACAGCCTGAGGCTGAGCAACCTGGCGTTTGACGAGAGCAGCTACCTGCTACTCTACCGTAACATTATAACCACAGTGCGTAACGTTTGTCAGGATGGCCGTAGAGAGAGAGCTGGACAAGTCGGACAGCCTGAGGCTGAGCAACCTGGCGTTTGACAAGAGCGGCTACCTGCTACTCTACCTTAACATTATAACCACAGTGCGTAACGTTTGTCAGGATGGCCGTAGAGAGAGAGCTGGACAAGTCGGACAGCCTGAGGCTGAGCAACCTGGCGTTTGACGAGAGCGGCTACCTGCTACTCTACCGTAACATTATAACCACAGTGCGTAACGTTTGTCAGGATGGCTGTAGAGAGAGAGCTGGACAAGTCGGACAGCCTGAGGCTGAGCAACCTGGCGTTTGACAAGAGCGGCTACCTGCTACTCTACCGTAACATTATAACCACAGTGCGTAACGTTTGTCAGGATGGCCGTAGAGAGAGAGCTGGACAAGGCGGACAGCCTGAGGCTGAGCAACCTGGCGTTTGACGAGAGCGGCTACCTGCTACTCTACCGTAACATTATAACCACAGTGCGTAACGTTTGTCAGGATGGCCGTAGAGAGAGAGCTGGACAAGTCAGACAGCCTGAGGCTGAGCAACCTGGCGTTTGACGAGAGCGGCTACCTGCTACTCTACCGTAACATTATAACCACAGTGCGTAACGTTTGTCAGGATGGCCGTAGAGAGAGAGCTGGACAAGTCGGACAGCCTGAGGCTGAGCAACCTGGCGTTTGACGAGAGCGGCTACCTGCTACTCTACCGTAACATTATAACCACAGTGCGTAACGTTTGTCAGGATGGCCGTAGAGAGAGAGCTGGACAAGTCGGACAGCCTGAGACTGAGCAACCTGGCGTTTGACGAGAGCGGCTACCTGCTACTCTACCGTAACATTATAACCACAGTGCGTAACGTTTGTCAGGATGGCCGTGGAGAGAGAGCTGGACAAGTCGGACAGCCTGAGGCTGAGCAACCTGGCGTTTGACGAGAGCGGCTACCTGCTACTCTACCGTAACATTATAACCACAGTGCGTAACGTTTGTCAAGATGGCCGTAGAGAGAGAGCTGGACAAGTCGGACAGCCTGAGGCTGAGCAACCTGGCGTTTGACGAGAGCGGCTACCTGCTACTCTACCGTAACATTATAACCACAGTGCGTAACGTTTGTCAGGATGGCCGTAGAGAGAGAGCTGGACAAGTCGGACAGCCTGAGGCTGAGCAACCTGGCGTTTGACGAGAGCGGCTACCTGCTACTCTACCGTAACATTATAACCACAGTGCGTAACGTTTGTCAGGATGGCCGTAGAGAGAGAGCTGGACAAGTCGGACAGCCTGAGGCTGAGCAACCTGGCGTTTGACAAGAGCGGCTACCTGCTACTCTACCGTAACATTATAACCACAGTGCGTAACGTTTGTCAGGATGGCCATAGAGAGAGAGCTGGACAAGTCG
Source organism: Allygus modestus (assembly GCA_963675035.1). Classification (NCBI taxonomy): domain Eukaryota; kingdom Metazoa; phylum Arthropoda; class Insecta; order Hemiptera; family Cicadellidae; genus Allygus; species Allygus modestus. The sequence goes on from OY776112.1 coordinate 355,885,985, forward strand.
GACAGCCTGAGGCTGAGCAACCTGGCGTTTGACATGAGCGGCTACCTGCTACTCTACCGTAACATTATAACCACAGTGCGTAACGTTTGTCAGGATGGCCGTAGAGAGAGAGCTGGACAAGTCGGACAGCCTGAGGCTGAGCAACCTGGCGTTTGACGAGAGCGGCTACCTGCTACTCTACCGTAACATTATAACCACATTGCGTAACGTTTGTCAGGATGGCCGTAGAGAGAGAGCTGGACAAGTCGGACAGCCTGAGGCTGAGCAACCTGGCGTTTGACGAGAGCAGCTACCTGCTACTCTACCGTAACATTATAACCACAGTGCGTAACGTTTGTCAGGATGGCCGTAGAGAGAGAGCTGGACAAGTCGGACAGCCTGAGGCTGAGCAACCTGGCGTTTGACAAGAGCGGCTACCTGCTACTCTACCGTAACATTATAACCACAGTGCGTAACGTTTGTCAGGATGGCCGTAGAGAGAGAGCTGGACAAGTCGGACAGCCTGAGGCTGAGCAACCTGGCGTTTGACGAGAGCGGCTACCTGCTACTCATCCTAACATTATAACCACAGTGCGTAACGTTTGTCAGGATGGCCGTAGAGAGAGAGCTGGACAAGTCGGACAGCCTGAGGCTGAGCAACCTGGCGTTTGACGAGAGCGGCTACCTGCTACTCTACCGTAACATTATAACCACAGTGCGTAACGTTTGTCAGGATGGCCGTAGAGAGAGAGCTGGACAAGTCGGACAGCCTGAGGCTGAGCAACCTGGCGTTTGACGAGAGCGGCTACCTGCTACTCTACCGTAACATTATAACCACAGTGCGTAACGTTTGTCAGGATGGCCGTAGAGAGAGAGCTGGACAAGTCGGACAGCCTGAGGCTGAGCAACCTGGCGTTTGACGAGAGCGGCTACCTGCTACTCTACCGTAACATTATAACCACAGTGCGTAACGTTTGTCAGGATGGCCGTAGAGAGAGAGCTGGACAAGTCGGACAGCCTGAGGCTGCGCAACCTGGCGTCTGACGAGAGCGGCTACCTGCTACTCTACCGTAACATTATAACCACAGTGCGTAACGTTTGTTAGGATGGCCGTAGAGAGAGAGCTGGACAAGGCGGACAGCCTGAGGCTGAGCAACCTGGCGTTTGACGAGAGCGGCTACCTGCTACTCTACCGTAACATTATAACCACAATGCGTAACGTTTGTCAGGATGGCCGTAGAGAGAGAGCTGGACAAGTCGGACAGCCTGAGGCTGAGCAACCTGGCGTTTGACGAGAGCGGCTACCTGCTACTCTACCGTAACATTATAACCACAGTGCGTAACGTTTGTCAGGATGGCCGTAGAGAGAGAGCTGGACAAGTCGGACAGCCTGAGGCTGAGCAACCTGGCGTTTGACAAGAGCGGCTACCTGCTACTCTACCGTAACATTATAACCACAGTGCGTAACGTTTGTCAGGATGGCCGTAGAGAGAGAGCTGGACAAGTCGGACAGCCTGAGACTGAGCAACCTGGCGTTTGACGAGAGCGGCTACCTGCTACTCTACCGTAACATTATAACCACAGTGCGTAACGTTTGTCAGGATGGCCGTAGAGAGAGAGCTGGACAAGTCGGACAGCCTGAGGCTGAGCAACCTGGCGTTTGACGAGAGCGGCTACCTGCTACTCTACCGTAACATTATAACCACAGTGCGTAACGTTTGTCAAGATGGCCGTAGAGAGAGAGCTGGACAAGTCGGACAGCCTGAGGCTGAGCAACCTGGCGTTTGACGAGAGCGGCTACCTGCTACTCTACCGTAACATTATAACCACAGTGCGTAACGTTTGTCAGGATGGCCGTAGAGAGAGAGCTGTACAAGTCGGACAGCCTGAGGCTGGGCAACCTGGCGTTTGACGAGAGCGGCTACCTGCTACTCTACCGTAACATTATAACCACAGTGCGTAACGTTTGTCAGGATGGCCGTAGAGAGAGAGCTGGACAAGTCGGACAGCCTGAGGCTGAGCAACCTGGCGTTTGACAAGAGCGGCTACCTGCTACTCTACCGTAACATTATAACCACAGTGCGTAACGTTTGTCAGGATGGCCATAGAGAGAGAGCTGGACAAGTCGGACAGCCTGAGGCTGAGCAACCTGGCGTTTGACATGAGCGGCTACCTTCTACTCTACCGTAACATTATAACCACAGTGCGTAACATTTGTCAGGATGGCCGTAGAGAGAGAGCTGGACAAGTCGGACAGCCTGAGGCTGAGCAACCTGGCGTTTGACGAGAGCGGCTACCTGCTACTCTACCGTAACATTATAACCACAGTGCGTAACGTTTGTCAGGATGGCTGTAGAGAGAGAGCTGGACAAGTCGGACAGCCTGAGGCTGAGCAACCTGGCGTTTGACGAGAGCGGCTACCTGCTACTCTACCGTAACATTATAACCACAGTGCGTAACGTTTGTCAGGATGGCCGTAGAGAGAGCTGGACAAGTCGGACAGCCTGAGGCTGAGCAACCTGGCGTCTGACGAGAGCGGCTACCTGCTACTCTACCGTAACATTATAACCACAGTGCGTAACGTTTGTCAGGATGGCCGTATAGAGAGAGCTGGACAAGTCGGACAGCCTGAGGCTGAGCAACCTGGCGTTTGACGAGAGCGGCTACCTGCTACTCTACCGTAACATTATAACCACAGTGCGTAACGTTTGTCAGGATGGCCGTAGGGAGAGAGCTGGACAAGTCAGACAGCCTGAGGCTGAGCAACCTGGCGTTTGACGAGAGCGGCTACCTGCTACTCTACCGTAACATTATAACCACAGTGCGTAACGTTTGTCAGGATGGCCGTAGAGTGAGAGCTGGACAAGTCGGACAGCCTGAGGCTGAGCAACCTGGCGTTTGACAAGAGCGGCTACCTGCTACTCTACCGTAACATTATAACCACAGTGCGTAACGTTTGTCAGGATGGCCGTAGAGAGAGAGCTGGACAAGTCGGACAGCCTGAGGCTGAGCAACCTGGCGTTTGACATGAGCGGCTACCTGCTACTCTACCGTAACATTATAACCACAGTGCGTAACGTTTGTCAGGATGGCCGTAGAGAGAGAGCTGGACAAGTCGGACAGCCAGAGGCTGAGCAACCTGGCGTTTGACGAGAGCGGCTACCTGCTACTCTACCGTAACATTATAACCACAGTGCGTAACGTTTGTCAGGATGGCCGTAGAGAGAGAGCTGGACAAGTCGGACAGCCTGAGGCTGAGCAACCTGGCGTTTGACGAGAGCGGCTACCTGCTACTCTACCGTAACATTATAACCACAGTGCGTAACATTTGTCAGGATGGCCGTAGAGAGAGAGCTGGACAAGTCGGACAGCCTGAGGCTGAGCAACCTGGCGTTTGACGAGAGCGGCTACCTGCTACTCTACCGTAACATTATAACCACAGTGCGTAACGTTTGTCAGGATGGCTGTAGAGAGAGAGCTGGACAAGTCGGACAGCCTGAGGCTGAGCAACCTGGCGTTTGACGAGAGCGGCTACCTGCTACTCTACCGTAACATTATAACCGCAGTGCGTAACGTTTGTCAGGATGGCCGTAGAGAGAGAGCTGGACAAGTCGGACAGCCTGAGGCTGAGCAACCTGGCGTTTGACGAGAGCGGCTACCTGCTACTCTACCGTAACATTATAACCACAGTGCGTAACGTTTGTCAGGATGGCCGTAGAGAGAGAGCTGGACAAGTCGGACAGCCTGAGACTGAGCAACCTGGCGTTTGACGAGAGCGGCTACCTGCTACTCTACCGTAACATTATAACCACAGTGCGTAACGTTTGTCAGGATGGCCGTAGAGAGAGAGCTGGACAAGTCGGACAGCCTGAGGCTGAGCAACCTGGCGTTTGACGAGAGCGGCTACCTGCTACTCTACCGTAACATTATAACCACAGTGCGTAACGTTTGTCAAGATGGCCGTAGAGAGAGAGCTGGACAAGTCGGACAGCCTGAGGCTGAGCAACCTGGCGTTTGACGAGAGCGGCTACCTGCTACTCTACCGTAACATTATAACCACAGTGCGTAACGTTTGTCAGGATGGCCGTAGAGAGAGAGCTGGACAAGTCGGACAGCCTGAGGCTGAGCAACCTGGCGTTTGACGAGAGCGGCTACCTGCTACTCTACCGTAACATTATAACCACAGTGCGTAACGTTTGTCAGGATGGCCGTAGAGAGAGAGCTGGACAAGTCGGACAGCCTGAGGCTGAGCAACCTGGCGTTTGACAAGAGCGGCTACCTGCTACTCTACCGTAACATTATAACCACAGTGCGTAACGTTTGTCAGGATGGCCATAGAGAGAGAGCTGGACAAGTCGGACAGCCTGAGGCTGAGCAACCTGGCGTTTGACATGAGCGGCTACCTGCTACTCTACCGTAACATTATAACCACAGTGCGTAACGTTTGTCAGGATGGCCGTAGAGAGAGAGCTGGACAAGTCGGACAGCCTGAGGCTGAGCAACCTGGCGTTTGACGAGAGCGGCTACCTGCTACTCTACCGTAACATTATAACCACAATGCGTAACGTTTGTCAGGATGGCCGTAGAGAGAGAGCTGGACAAGTCGGACAGCCTGAGGCTGAGCAACGTGGCGTTTGACGAGAGCGGCTACCTGCTACTCTACCGTAACATTATAACCACAGTGCGTAACGTTTGTCAGGATGGCCGTAGAGAGAGAGCTGGACAAGTCGGACAGCCTGAGGCTGAGCAACCTGGCGTTTGACAAGAGCGGCTACCTGCTACTCTACCGTAACATTATAACCACAGTGCGTAACGTTTGTCAGGATGGCCGTAGAGAGAGAGCTGGACAAGTCGGACAGCCTGAGGCTGAGCAACCTGGCGTTTGACGAGAGCGGCTACCTGCTACTCTACCGTAACATTATAACCACAGTGCGTAACGTTTGTCAGGATGGCCGTAGAGAGAGAGCTGGACAAGTCGGACAGCCTGAGGCTGAGCAACCTGGCGTTTGACGAGAGCGGCTACCTGCTACTCTACCGTAACATTATAACCACAGTGCGTAACGTTTGTCAGGATGGCCGTAGAGAGAGAGCTGGACAAGTCGGACAGCCTGAGGCTGAGCAACCTGGCGTTTGACGAGAGCGGCTACCTGCTACTCTACCGTAACATTATAACCACAGTGCGTAACGTTTGTCAGGATGGCCGTAGAGAGAGAGCTGGACAAGTCGGACAGCCTGAGGCTGAGCAACCTGGCGTTTGACGAGAGCGGCTACCTGCTACTCTACCGTAACATTATAACCACAGTGCGTAACGTTTGTCAGGATGGCCGTAGAGAGAGAGCTGGACAAGTCGGACAGCCTGAGGCTGAGCAACCTGGCGTCTGACGAGAGCGGCTACCTGCTACTCTACCGTAACATTATAACCACAGTGCGTAACGTTTGTTAGGATGGCCGTAGAGAGAGAGCTGGACAAGGCGGACAGCCTGAGGCTGAGCAACCTGGCGTTTGACGAGAGCGGCTACCTGCTACTCTACCGTAACATTATAACCACAATGCGTAACGTTTGTCAGGATGGCCGTAGAGAGAGAGCTGGACAAGTCGGACAGCCTGAGGCTGAGCAACCTGGCGTTTGACGAGAGCGGCTACCTGCTACTCTACCGTAACATTATAACCACAGTGCGTAACGTTTGTCAGGATGGCCGTAGAGAGAGAGCTGGACAAGTCGGACAGCCTGAGGCTGAGCAACCTGGCGTTTGACAAGAGCGGCTACCTGCTACTCTACCGTAACATTATAACCACAGTGCGTAACGTTTGTCAGGATGGCCGTAGAGAGAGAGCTGGACAAGTCGGACAGCCTGAGGCTGAGCAACCTGGCGTTTGACGAGAGCGGCTACCTGCTACTCTACCGTAACATTATAACCACAGTGCGTAACGTTTGTCAGGATGGCCGTAGAGAGAGAGCTGGACAAGTCAGACAGCCTGAGGCTGAGCAACCTGGCGTTTGACGAGAGCGGCTACCTGCTACTCTACCGTAACATTATAATCACAGTGCGTAACGTTTGTCAGGATGGCCGTAGAGAGAGAGCTGGACAAGTCGGACAGCCTGAGGCTGAGCAACCTGGCGTTTGACGAGAGCGGCTACCTGCTACTCTACCGTAACATTATAACCACAGTGCGTAACGTTTGTCAGGATGGCCGTAGAGAGAGAGCTGGACAAGTCGGACAGCCTGAGACTGAGCAACCTGGCGTTTGACGAGAGCGGCTACCTGCTACTCTACCGTAACATTATAACCACAGTGCGTAACGTTTGTCAGGATGGCCGTAGAGAGAGAGCTGGACAAGTCGGACAGCCTGAGGCTGAGCAACCTGGCGTTTGACGAGAGCGGCTACCTGCTACTCTACCGTAACATTATAACCACAGTGCGTAACGTTTGTCAAGATGGCCGTAGAGAGAGAGCTGGACAAGTCGGACAGCCTGAGGCTGAGCAACCTGGCGTTTGACGAGAGCGGCTACCTGCTACTCTACCGTAACATTATAACCACAGTGCGTAACGTTTGTCAGGATGGCCGTAGAGAGAGAGCTGGACAAGTCGGACAGCCTGAGGCTGAGCAACCTGGCGTTTGACAAGAGCGGCTACCTGCTACTCTACCGTAACATTATAACCACAGTGCGTAACGTTTGTCAGGATGGCCATAGAGAGAGAGCTGGACAAGTCGGACAGCCTGAGGCTGAGCAACCTGGCGTTTGACATGAGCGGCTACCTTCTACTCTACCGTAACATTATAACCACAGTGCGTAACGTTTGTCAGGATGGCCGTAGAGAGAGAGCTGGACAAGTCGGACAGCCTGAGGCTGAGCAACCTGGCGTTTGACGAGAGCGGCTACCTGCTACTCTACCGTAACATTATAACCACAATGCGTAACGTTTGTCAGGATGGCCGTAGAGAGAGAGCTGGACAAGTCGGACAGCCTGAGGCTGAGCAACCTGGCGTTTGACGAGAGCGGCTACCTGCTACTCTACTGTAACATTATAACCACAGTGCGTAACGTTTGTCAGGATGGCCGTAGAGAGAGAGCTGGACAAGTCGGACAGCCTGAGGCTGAGCAACCTGGCGTTTGACAAGAGCGGCTACCTGCTACTCTACCGTAACATTATAACCACAGTGCGTAACGTTTGTCAGGATGGCCGTAGAGAGAGAGCTGGACAAGTCGGACAGCCTGAGGCTGAGCAACCTGGCGTTTGACGAGAGCGGCTACCTGCTACTCTACTGTAACATTATAACCACAGTGCGTAACGTTTGTCAGGATGGCCGTAGAGAGAGAGCTGGACAAGTCGGACAGCCTGAGGCTGAGCAACCTGGCGTTTGACGAGAGCGGCTACCTGCTACTCTACCGTAACATTATAACCACAGTGCGTAACGTTTGTCAGGATGGCCGTAGAGAGAGAGCTGGACAAGTCGGACAGCCTGAGGCTGAGCAACCTGGCGTTTGACGAGAGCGGCTACCTGCTACTCTACCGTAACATTATAACCACAGTGCGTAACGTTTGTCAGGATGGCCGTAGAGAGAGAGCTGGACAAGTCGGACAGCCTGAGGCTGAGCAACCTGGCGTTTGACGAGAGCGGCTACCTGCTACTCTACCGTAACATTATAACCACAGTGCGTAACGTTTGTCAGGATGGCCGTAGAGAGAGAGCTGGACAAGTCGGACAGCCTGAGGCTGAGCAACCTGGCGTCTGACGAGAGCGGCTACCTGCTACTCTACCGTAACATTATAACCACAGTGCGTAACGTTTGTCAGGATGGCCGTAGAGAGAGAGCTGGACAAGGCGGACAGCCTGAGGCTGAGCAACCTGGCGTTTGACGAGAGCGGCTACCTGCTACTCTACCGTAACATTATAACCACAGTGCGTAACGTTTGTCAGGATGGCCGTAGAGAGAGAGCTGGACAAGTCGGACAGCCTGAGGCTGAGCAACCTGGCGTTTGACGAGAGCGGCTACCTGCTACTCTACCGTAACATTATAACCACAGTGCGTAACGTTTGTCAGGATGGCCGTAGAGAGAGAGCTGGACAAGTCGGACAGCCTGAGGCTGAGCAACCTGGCGTTTGACAAGAGCGGCTACCTGCTACTCTACCGTAACATTATAACCACAGTGCGTAACGTTTGTCAGGATGGCCGTAGAGAGAGAGCTGGACAAGTCGGACAGCCTGAGGCTGAGCAACCTTGCGTTTGACATGAGCGGCTACCTTCTACTCTACCGTAACATTATAACCACAGTGCGTAACGTTTGTCAGGATGGCCGTAGAGAGAGAGCTGGACAAGTCGGACAGCCTGAGGCTGAGCAACCTGGCGTTTGATGAGAGCGGCTACCTGCTACTCTACCGTAACATTACAACCACAGTGCGTAACGTTTGTCAGGATGGCCGTAGAGAGAGAGCTGGACAAGTCGGACAGCCTGAGGCTGAGCAACCTGGCGTTTGACGAGAGCGGCTACCTGCTACTCTACCATAACATTATAACCACAGTGCGTAACGTTTGTCAGGATGGCCGTAGAGAGAGAGCTGGACAAGTCGGACAGCCTGAGGCTGAGCAACCTGGCGTTTGACGAGAGCGGCTACCTGCTACTCTACCGTAACATTATAACCACAGTGCGTAACGTTTGTCAGGATGGCCGTAGAGAGAGAGCTGGACAAGTCGGACAGCCTGACGCTGAGCAACCTGGCGTTTGACGAGAGCGGCTACCTGCTACTCTACCGTAACATTATAACCACAGTGCGTAACGTTTGTCAGGATGGCCGTAGAGAGAGAGCTGGACAAGTCGGACAGCCTGAGGCTGAGCAACCTGGCCTTTGACGAGAGCGGCTACCTGCTACTCCACCGTAACATTATAACCACAGTGCGTAACGTTTGTCAGGATGGCCGTAGAGAGAGAGCTGGACAAGTCGGACAGCCTGAGGCTGAGCAACCTGGCGTTTGACGAGAGCGGCTACCTGCTACTCTACCGTAACATTATAACCACAGTGTGTAACGTTTGTCAGGATGGCCGTAGAGAGAGAGCTGGACAAGTCGGACAGCCTGAGGCTTAGCAACCTGGCGTTTGACGAGAGCGGCTACCTGCTACTCTACCCCACCATGCTGGGCGTCAAGGTGGTCAACCTGTACACCAACAGATGCGTCCGGCTGCTGGGCAAGCCGGAGAACCTCAGGATACTCCGGATATCCTTGTTCCAGGTACTGTTACGGTTAAATTGGCAAGTTTTGGATTTTTGGAAACAAATCTGACTTTTTTCAACAAGTTTCCTCAATCAAACTGTCCAGATTTTCCACACATAGCTCAGAGGTAGATTGCTGGCCTCACAAGTCGCACTTGGTCTGGCTCGGGTTCGAGCCTGGATTACAACTTGAATACTTCTTAGAAGGAGTCCCTCTAGCTTTCCCATGATGCTGGTATGGTACCTCAATTGTCATTAGATCACCTCAAAAGCCTAACAACCTATGGTAAGGGTATTACAAAATTAAGAATATAGACAGTATAGTTGAACAAGATTACTATGACATACTGAGGATTGTGGGTCTCACATTTTCAAAATTGCATATGAAAGGTTGAGCAGCAACATACTAATTGCAATAATAAATCACTAGGATGGTTAGAGTAATCAAAAATGTAAGGTTTGTGGTTGAGTTACTTTAACCCATTGGCGTAGACATACGAGCTGGACTCGTCCCTTGCTTGTAATTTTATTAACCTGTGATTTGGAGTATAAAATTGGTGTTTTTAAATGGATTTATGGCATATTTTAATTAAAGTATTGTTTTCTTTCAGTTTAGAGAGTCACATTGGCACACACACAGTAGACATAAGTAAAAATTAGCAAAATCAGTGTTGACCATGTGCAAGTCTCAAAGAATTAACCGATCCCGTCAACTTCCAAGCAAGCCTGCCACCGTTTGTTTTACTTGGGCCCTCCCACCAACGTTGCCACAGACCGGTTAACCACGACGTAGCCAACTCAGCTAACACGACCAAAGGCCTGGCGGCGATATTAAGGTTTTTCACTCAGTCCGCGCCCCTAGCGGATAGAACCGTAGACGCCCGCGGTCATTAGTTACATATTTTGCTACGAGAGTGCAGCACCAATCAAATCCCGTTATAGGCTACTGCAAATAGAATAAAATTACTACCTTAATGGGTTAAGACTCAGATTTCTGAAAAATAGTTAATAATCGAGTGAGTATTTCATGCCGATCTGGAGAGAATTGTCAAAGAATGCCAACTGCCGAATTGTAAATGTCAACCGGACCACGTCATGCTACCCGTAAATGATGGCAGTATACATCATTTTGGCAAAAAATATCAATTGCATTGCGTCGAATCGGCCGTAATTGATGACGCGACAGATAACAGTGATAAAAAATAACAGTGGACTATATAAAATCGGTCATAAATGACAAATGGACCATGTCCTATCTGTAAATTACAATTTTAACCAGTCCAATATAATTTTAACTTTGTGTGTCTATAACAGGAAAGCTGTAAGATATTATGTAGCTGGCTCTTCATTCACCATAATACTAGTTTCATGCGACAAATTTTCTCTCAAAGCAATTTTTTTGTGCAGCTATAAATTTATGTTTGATGGAAATGGGAGTAAGTTAGTAATTTCCAGATTAAAGTTTAGCGTTAAAAATCCCTATTAAAGTGTTTAAGCTAAAAACAGTATTTTCAGTTTATCTTTATCTTTGTGGATTTATTCAAACGCTGGTTTCTTTGCTTATAGCAAGGCATTGCCAATTTTAAGTAGGTTTCTAGTGTCCATAGTTGAGTACTGCAATTATATTTTAACCTACATCTTTAAAATATATTCTCCTCCTTGCTCCTTGGTTTGAAGAAGTTAGCAGTCAGAGGAGGGTAGTGTAGAAGAATCAGAAGAACAACATTGCTGAAGATCAGAAGTGTGTGATTAGTGGCTTGTTGCTATCGAAGTTTAACCACCGAAGACATCATATTCAAGGGTTCAACCATAGTTGTTATTACTTAACTACAGCACCAATTTTTACTTTTTCTTTGTTACTTTGTTCAGGGCAAGCCGAGAAAGACCAAAGCTGCAATGACGGTAGAGTTAGAGGCTTCGGAAAACCCCACATTAGATTCTGTCACGCCTGACCCCACTATCATCTGCACTGCGTTCAAGAAGAACAGATTCTACATGTTTACAAGGTGATGTGAAAATTTACTGTCGTACTAACATTGCCAACTAATATGCCTAACTGAATACTAGCTACGCAGACATTAAATTGCTACATAATTAACACTTCTAACTCAACCTCTTTCTCAAAGTCTGGTTTGCAGCAGTCTAACATTATTTCAGACCTTCAAAAATACATTTGAAGGTATGCCCTTTTTTAGCTACATATTTTAAGACTTTGTATAATGTTGAGGGACCCTTGATTGAGGGACAAAACCCGCGAATTTCATTGTCACATGTTTATTCATAAAAATCTAGCCATTGCTTCACTTTGGGAGCTCAGCATGTTTTTATACACTTATAATTATTATTTACTAGCCCTCAAATGGTATTCTGCATTTTTTACACCATCATCATGTTTCTTCTATTTGATCTATATCCTTTATTTTATTGAAAATTGGTCACCTTTTACATAGTTTCACATTTTAGTCCTAATTCACATTTTTTCATGGAGGAACTTCTTAAGATATCATATTTACAATGTATCAGTGAGATGTAAGTCATAGATGCTCATTCATCTTTCTTCATAATTGGTCAACTTTTACATAGTTTCACATTTTAGTCCTACTTCACATTTTTTCATGGAGGAACTTCTTAAGATATCATATTTACAATGTATCAGTGAGATGTAAGTCATAGATGCTCATTCATCTTTCTTCATAATTGGTCAACTTTTACATAGTTTCACATTTTAGTCCTACTTCACATTTTTTCATGGAGGAACTTCTTAAGATATCATATTTACAATGTATCAGTGAGATGTAAGTCACAGATGCTCATTCATCTTTCTTCATAATTGGTAAACCTTTACATAGTTTCACATTTTAGTCCTACTTCACATTTTTTCATGGAGGAACTTCTTAAGATATCATATTTACAATGTATCAGTGAGATGTAAGTCATAGATGCTCATTCATCTTTCTTCATAATTGATCAACTTTTACATAGTTTCACATTTTAGTCCTACTTCACATTTTTTCATGGAGGAACTTCTTAAGATATCATATTTACAATGTATCAGTGAGATGTAAGTCATAGATGCTCATTCATCTTTCTTTATAATTGGTCAACTTTTACATAGTTTCACATTTTAGACCTACTTCACATTTTTTCATGGAGGAACTTCTTAAGATATCATATTTACAATGTATCAGTGAGATGTAAGTCATAGATGCTCATTCATCTTTCGTCATAATTGGTCAACTTTTACATAGTTTCACATTTTAGTCCTACTTCACATTTTTTCATGGAGGAACGTCTTAAGATATCATATTTACAATGTATCAGTGAGATGTAAGTCATAGATGCTCATTCATCTTTCTTCATAATTGGTCAACTTTTACATAGTTTCACATTTTAGTCCTACTTCACATTTTTTCATGGAGGAACTTCTAAAGATATCATATTTACAATGTATCACTGTATCAGTGAGATGTAAGTCATAGATGCTCATTCATCTTTCTTCATAATTGTTCACCTTTTACATAGTTTCTCATTTTAGTCCTACTTCACATTTTTTCATGGAGGAACTTCTTAAGATATCATATTTACAATGTATCAGTGAGATGTAAGTCATAGATGTTCATTCATCTTTCTTCATAGTTGGTCTAATTTATGCATCTTTAGAACCAGCCATTAGAGTTGTGCAAAATACAGTGCTCACTAATTTGGAAAAGTAAGTTTCTTGTAATACCTTCTGCGTAGTTTTCAGTTGTATGTTTGTTAATTGAAACCTTTATCATGATTTTAAAATATTTTCAGTTCTGACGTGTTGTTAATATTGTAGAAGGGAGCCAGAGGACACTAAAAGTGCTGAAGCAGATCGTGATGTCTTCAATGAAAAACCTTCCAAAGAAGACATCATTTCTGCTACAGAGGCATCTAGTGAGTACTTTCACCTAGTGAAACAAAACAAACCGATTCACAATACATTTATTTTTGGTTACCACAAACTTACTGAATGTTAAATAAATCCCAGTCATATAAGGAAGTGGAAGTTGAAATGTGACTGTGTCAACACTTTTACAAAATTAAAAGGCAAATTCTCTCTGTCTTCTGTCCACCTGCCAATGCTCAAGTTAGTTCTTTTATGTTTATGTAGGATATATTTTACAGTACCTGTTACACTAGCTAATTTATTTCTAAAACTGATTTCCTGTAACTTTTCCCATTTGTAAAATTGTCCTAACATTTGATTTTAAAATTGCCCTGCCTACATTTGATTACATTATCTTACGTTCCACCACATTATTGATACAATTAAAGACTGAGATTCATATTCAAGTAATAGTACAGTTTAGTAATCTGAAAAGATATTCTGCAAGTTTTATTTGTAAATTTAAAAATCAGTTCTGCATATTTCCTCCTTGGTGGTTGGCCTAAGGTGAATTTTCGTTTAATTTTTATTTATAAGCACTTGACATGGAGATGTCATATAGATTACATATCTACCAAATCATCATGTGTAATTCAAATAACTTACACTCTCAATCAATCATGAACTATGGATTATTACTGTGGGGTGATTTCAGTAAAGTTAAGTAAATCTATACCTATAAAAGACAAAGCCCTCACTCACTCATAACGATTTATCCTTTTCCCATTTACCTAGGGAGTTGAAATGTACACCGATTCTTTAGGCATCAAATAGTAAAACTAAATGATCTTCATCCTGATCTGACCTTAGGGCTCCGCCAGAGACCCCGACAAAGTTCCCATGTATTCATTATGGACATTCATTTTTGTTTCAACTGATGAAAATGCAAACAACTGATCTTTAGTAGTTCCTTGGTCTAACCACAGAATGCAGCACACACAAATGTCATAGTGTTTATAGATCATTTTGGAGGAGAAGCCTGCATTTAACAGCCAGTACTTAATAATAATAATCTTTATTTCTCTTGAAAACAAATATATTTACAAGAAACCTACAGAAAATGGCCACTTGAACTATGACCAAATCCAGAGAGACAGTCTTGTAGTCAACTTGATTTCTTTACAAATAGACACAATTGTTGATTATATACATCTAATTGAAGAGATGTCTAAGTACTTGATCATTTTGATTTTTTAACATTAAACCAGGGGTGTGCAAGTACTCTGACATTTGAGTTTTTCAGGAGCATTTTTTAATCCTGGAATGGACTGGAAGTTTTGGACAAAAGTTTAGGAAGTTTTTCCTGCCGATCTGCAGAAGGTTGCTAGCAATTTTTCCACGAGTCTTGTAATATTGGCCGTAAATTATGACGTGACACATAATATTAACTGGAAATGATGACTGTGGCATGTCATATTTGCCTGAAATGACAACAGAAAACTTAAAATCAGCCTAAGGGTTTAAAATAATTGAACTAAAAATCAAGCATAACATTTGGTTCATTTGTTCTTTGGCTCTAGCTTCCATAAAAATTTGTAAATATACATTACTTACTTTAGTAATTATAGTTAGATTTATTACTGTATAGTACGGCGTTGTCAAAGCTTGTTCAATGACAGGTATCCAGAGACTCTACGACAGTGCCATCGTACACACCACCCTCGGCGACATTCACATCAGCTTGTTCATTGACAGGTATCCAGAGACTCTACGACAGTGCCATCGTCCACACCTCCCTCGGCGACATTCACATCAGCTTGTTCAATGACAGGTATCCAGAGACTCTACGACAGTGCCATCGTCCACACCTCCCTCGGCGACATTCACGTCAGCTTGTTCATTGACAGGTATCCAGAGACTCTACGACAGTGCCATCGTACACACCACCCTCGGCGACATTCACATCAGCTTGTTCATTGACAGGTATCCAGAGACTCTACGACAGTGCCATCGTCCACACCTCCCTCGGCGACATTCACATCAGCTTGTTCAATGACAGGTATCCAGAGACTCTACGACAGTGCCATCGTCCACACCTCCCTCGGCGACATTCACATCAGCTTGTTCACTGACAGGTATCCAGAGACTCTACGACAGTGCCATCGTCCACACCTCCCTCGGCGACATTCACATCAGCTTGTTCATTGACAGGTATCCAGAGACTCTACGACAGTGCCATCGTACACACCACCCTCGGCGACATTCACATCAGCTTGTTCATTGACAGGTATCCAGAGACTCTACGACAGTGCCATCGTCCACACCTCCCTCGGCGACATTCACATCAGCTTGTTCAATGACAGGTATCCAGAGACTCTACGACAGTGCCATCGTCCACACCTCCCTCGGCGACATTCACATCAGCTTGTTCACTGACAGGTATCCAGAGACTCTACGACAGTGCCATCGTCCACACCTCCCTCGGCGACATTCACATCAGCTTGTTCATTGACAGGTATCCAGAGACTCTACGACAGTGCCATCGTCCACACCTCCCTTGGCGACATTCACATCAGCTTGTTCATTGACAGGTACCCAGAGACTACGACAGTGCCATCGTCCACACCTCCCTCGGCGACATTCACATCAGCTTGTTCATTGACAGGTATCCAGAGACTCTACGACAGTGCCATCGTCCACACCTCCCTCGGCGACATTCACATCAGCTTGTTCAAGGAGTGTCCCAAGGCAGTCGAGAACTTCTGTGTGCACAGCAAGAACGGCTACTACAATGGCCACATATTCCACAGAGTCATCAAAGGCTTTATGATCCAAACTGGAGATCCTACTGGTATGTTGATCTACTTTATTTTTTTTTTGGGGGAGAAGGATGTTTGTTAATACTTCGTAAGTTTTCTATTCACATTTACCGATGTGAACAAATTCTCTTCTCTATGTAATTTCACTCTAATTGAAACTTCTCTTATCTATAAATAAGGTCAAAAATGAAATTCAAGCAAAATTTGTAACTAGATCTATTGGACTCTAACTGGGAACAGCATGGCTTTTGGCTAGGCCTGCTTCAGGGTTATGCGCTCCGAACTCCCTTCTTTCTGGCCGACAATGTTTGTAAAGACCTAGCTTGGGTCAAAGTCTGGCTTCTTTGAGCAGAGGATGCACTGGCTTCTTTGAGCAGAGGATGCACTGGACTAGCCGTGACACACATCCATCATATTCAGGATGATGGTGTCCACTGATAGCAAACCAAGTTGTCTTGTAGCCTCGTGGCGAGACCTTTCCCAACATGGCCAGTGGAGGACATGGCTGGTTGCGTACCCAACCAAAACAGTTTCTCCTGGTAGTTTAGATTTTAGTAGGCTGTCATAAGCGACGTTCCAGAGATGTGGGCTGGATATTGAACCCTACACATCACCGTAAATGACATCCTACATCCTTGGGCCGTCTTTTTTGTTGGCATTTTAAATTCTGTTATAGTCAGATTCAGATTCAATAAATAGGATTGAGTAAATAGTCTATTCATGACTGTTAAGTAAATAGTCATTGATGATCATAAGTTTGAAAATTACTGAAATAAAGACCCTAATTTCATGAATTTGCAGGGACCGGGGCAGGTGGGGAGAGCATATGGGGTGGTGAGTTTGAGGATGAGATTCGCCCCAACTTGCGACACGACCGACCCTACACGGTCAGCATGGCCAATGCAGGGCCCAACACCAACGGCAGCCAGTTCTTTATAACTGTCATCCCCACGGTGAGTGTTGTCGAATTGTAATTAATATTAAGTGCAACACAATTCCACTAATCTTGATATTAATCGATTTTCAACTTCAGTTATTGCTTTGAAAAATAAGAATTAAGAAGTACTTTTGTTAAGTACAAAAGTATATGCTCTAAAATTATTTTTATTTTTATTTGTTTATTTTACATTTATATCCAATTTTCATATTTTATGCCCTATTAAATAAGTTTTTTATTTATTTCTATATATATTTATATATTACACTATTTATACCCCAGTGGTAATATGTATTGCATTATTTATGTGTGAATATTACTATAAAGTGCGTAAATATTACTATTTCAATTTGGATTGTTACTATAACACTCATTTTCTTATAAAGTATGCGATAATAATTTTATTCCTAGTAATATTTATATATAACTCTATATTTTCTTGTAGGGAAATGATAAAGAACGATAGTAACTACCCCAGTGGTAATATTTATTGCATTATTTGTGCGTGAATATTACGATAAAGTGCATAAATATTACTATTGCAATTTGGATGGTTACTATAAACACTCATTTTCTTATAAAGTATGCGGTAATAATTTTATTTCTAGATATATTTACATATAACTCATTATTTTCTTCTAGGAAAATGAATAAAGAATCAAAGTAAATAGTGGCTCATAGGGGCCATTGTCCTCAACCCTTTGCACTCGAAAGGTCGCTCCCAGTGGCCAGTGCCTACTCCATAAGAGCTTGCATTTATTCCCGCCTACATAGTCCTCTCAGGTTGTATGGCCAGTCTGGCTCGAAGGGGCCATTATCCTCAACCCTTTGCACTCGAAAGGTCACTCCCAGTGGCCAGTGCCTACTCCATAAGAGCTTGCATTTATTCCCGCCTACATAGTCCTCTCAGGTCGTATGGCCACTCTGGCTCGAAGGGGCCACTGTCCTCAACCCTTTGCACTCGAAAGGTCACTCCCAGTGGCCAGTGCCTACTCCATAAGAGCTTGCATTTATTCCCGCCTACATAGTCCTCTCAGGTCGTATGGCCACTCTGGCTCGAAGGGGCCATTGTCCTCAACCCTTTGCACTCGAAAGGCCACTCTCAGTGGCCAGTGCCTACTCCATAAGAGCTTGCATTTATTCCCGCCTACATAGTCCTCTCAGGTCGTATGGCCACTCTGGCTCGAAGGGGCCATTGTCCTCAACCCTTTGCACTCGAAAGGTCACTCCCAGTGGCCAGTGCCTACTCCATAAGAGCTTGCATTTATTCCCGCCTACATAGTCCTCTCAGGTTGTGTGGCCACTCTGGCTTGAAGGGGCCACTGTCCTCAACCCTTTGCACTCGAAAGGTCACTCCCAGTGGCCAGTGCCTACTCCATAAGAGCTTGCATTTATTCCCGCCTACATAGTCCTCTCAGGTTGTGTGGCCACTCTGGCTCGAAGGGGCCATTGTCCTCAACCCTTTGCACTGGAAAGGTCACTCCCAGTGGCCAGTGCCTACTCCATAAGAGCTTGCATTTATTCACGCCTACATGGTCCTCTCAGGTCGTATGGCCACTCTGGCTCGAAGGGGCCATTGTCCTCAACCCTTTGCACTCGAAAGGTCACTCCCAGTGGCCAGTGCCTACTCCATAAGAGCTTGCATTTATTCCCGCCTACATAGTCCTCTCAGGTTGTGTGGCCACTCTGGCTTGAAGGGGCCACTGTCCTCAACCCTTTGCACTCGAAAGGTCACTCCCAGTGGCCAGTGCCTACTCCATAAGAGCTTGCATTTATTCCCGCCTACATAGTCCTCTCAGGTTGTGTGGCCACTCTGGCTCGAAGGGGCCATTGTCCTCAACCCTTTGCACTGGAAAGGTCACTCCCAGTGGCCAGTGCCTACTCCATAAGAGCTTGCATTTATTCACGCCTACATGGTCCTCTCAGGTCGTATGGCCACTCTGGCTCGAAGGGGCCATTGTCCTCAACCCTTTGCACTCGAAAGGTCACTCCCAGTGGCCAGTGCCTACTCCATAAGAGCTTGCATTTATTCCCGCCTACATAGTCCTCTCAGGTTGTATGGCCACTCTGGCTCGAAGGGGCCATTGTCCTCAACCCTTTGCACTCGAAAGGTCACTCCCAGTGGCCAGTGCCTACTCCATAAGAGCTTGCATTTATTCTCGCCTACATAGTCCTCTCAGGTTGTATGGCCACTCTGGCTCGAAGGGGCCATTGTCCTCAACCCTTTGCACTCGAAAGGTCACTCCCAGTGGCCAGTGCCTACTCCATAAGAGCTTGCATTTATTCACGCCTACATGGTCCTCTCAGGTTGTATGGCCACTCTGGCTCGAAGGGGCCATTGTCCTCAACCCTTTACACTCGAAAGGTCACTCCCAGTGGCCAGTGCCTACTCCATAAGAGCTTGCATTTATTCACGCCTACATGGTCCTCTCAGGTCGTATGGCCACTCTGGCTCGAAGGGGCCATTGTCCTCAACCCTTTGCACTCGAAAGGTCACTCCCAGTGGCCAGTGCCTACTCCATAAGAGCTTGCATTTATTCCTGACTACATAGTCCTCTCAGGTTGTGTGGCCACTCTGGCTCGAAGGGGCCACTGTCCTCAACCCTTTGCACTCGAAAGGTCACTCCCAGTGGCCAGTGCCTACTCCATAAGAGCTTTCATTTATTCCCGCCTACATAGTCCTCTCAGGTTGTATGGCCACTCTGGCTTGAAGGGGCCATTGTCCTCAACCCTTTGCACTCTAAAGGTCACTCCCAGTGGCCAGTGCCTACTCCATAAGAGCTTGCATTTATTCACGCCTACATGGTCCTCTCAGGACTTATGGCCACTCTGGCTCGAAGGGGCCATTGTCCTCAACCCTTTGCACTCGAAAGGTCACTCCCAGTGGCCAGTGCCTACTCCATAAGAGCTTGCATTTGTTCTCGCCTACATAGTCCTCTCAGGTTGTATGGCCACTCTAGCTCGAAGGGGCCATTGTCCTCAACCCTTTGCACTCGAAAGGTCACTCCCAGTGGCCAGTGCCTACTCCATAAGAGCTTGCATTTATTCACGCCTACATGGTCCTCTCAGGTCGTATGGCCACTCTGGCTCGAAGGGGCCATTGTCCTCAACCCTTTGCACTCGAAAGGTCACTCCCAGTGGCCAGTGCCTACTCCATAAGAGCTTGCATTTATTCCCGCCTACATAGTCCTCTCAGGTTGTGTGGCCACTCTGGCTCGAAGGGGCCATTGTCCTCAACCCTTTGCACTCGAAAGGTCACTCCCAGTGGTCAGTGCCTACTCCATAAGAGCTTGCATTTATTCCCGCCTACATAGTCCTCTCAGGTTGTGTGGCCACTCTGGCTCGAAGGGGCCACTGTCCTCAACCCTTTGCACTCGAAAGGTCACTCCCAGTGGCCAGTGCCTACTCCATAAGAGCTTGCATTTATTCACGCCTACATGGTCCTCTCAGGTCGTATGGCCACTCTGGCTCGAAGGGGCCATTGTCCTCAACCCTTTGCACTCGAAAGGTCACTCCCAGTGGCCAGTGCCTACTCCATAAGAGCTTGCATTTATTCTCGCCTACATAGTCCTCTCAGGTTGTATGGCCACTCTGGCTCGAAGGGGCCATTGTCCTCTACCCTTTGCACTCGAAAGGTCACTCCCAGTGGCCAGTGCCTACTCCATAAGAGCTTGCATTTATTCACGCCTACATGGTCCTCTCAGGTCGTATGGCCACTCTGGCTCGAAGGGGCCATTGTCCTCAACCCTTTGCACTCGAAAGGTCACTCCCAGTGGCCAGTGCCTACTCCATAAGAGCTTGCATTTATTCACGCCTACATGGTCCTCTCAGGTCTTATGGCCACTCTGGCTCGAAGGGGCCTTTGTCCTCAACCCTTTGCACTCGAAAGGTCACTCCCAGTGGCCAGTGCCTACTCCATAAGAGCTTGCATTTATTCACGCCTACATAGTCCTCTCAGGTTGTATGGCCACTCTGGCTCGAAGGGGCCATTGTCCTCAACCCTTTGCACTCGAAAGGTCACTCCCAGTGGCCAGTGCCTACTCCATAAGAGCTTGCATTTATTCTCGCCTACATAGTCCTCTCAGGTCGTATGGCCACTCTGAGTGGCCGCGCTATTTTCCTTGTCAGCCCGGCCGCCATTTCGACCCTCTGTTCATACCAGCTTGTATTTATTTTTAAAAACTCGTATAGTTTAGTTTTATTTTATATTTAATTTCTGTTTATTGCCAAACCAAACAGGTTTAACTATTTTCCAGTTACTTTTAATACAAAAATGCAATGTTGGAGTCAATATCTTTCTCATGTTCTGAAACACTTTAAAAATCAGGTAAGGCGTTTTTGAGCCCATCTTGTATTTCATCGTAACATTAATTTTCATCTAGTTTAAATTAATAACACTAATAATAACAGTTAACATTTATAAAAACAAAGAATCCCCATGTGAAAAAAACAGCACGAGAGAGGTTATTTGTTAGGCTTTTACAGAAGCAAAAAAAGGTAAACACAGTTCAGAATTGCATGCTGGGACATTAGATAAGTTTATTTAGTTCACCACCAGATTACAGCGGCATACAGACAAGGTAAAATAGATTTTAAGTCATATGTTACTGTGGACACTCACAGTAGCCATGCGTTCGAGGAATGTCATACTGGCCACCATGAGTGGTCATACGAGCTTTGAGGAATAATGTAGCAGAAACAAACCTGAGCTGATAGGGAAATGGCGGCGGCCACTGACATTGGCCATACGACCCCAGAGGAACATTTTAAAAGACCATATCCGAGCGCAGAGTGTTAACCTTGCTCCAATACTCTGCAAAGTAGACACTTAATCACATGTTTTAATGGAAACAAATCAGATGTTTTTAAATCCCTATGCTTTTCTTATGGGGGATGTTTACGTTATTTCTCATTTAAAGAAATATTGCTATTTTTCCTGAGTCCCTGGGATTAAGACCTTTATCATTCTGCGATTTGCCAAACTCCCACAATTTTGACTTACAAATTTCGCTTTCAGAATTATAAATAAAGACTAGTTTATGTTAGATTATTACGTGTAAACAGAAGTTTTTTAGAAACAATGTTTACAATAAATTTATAATAATATTATGAATATGATTGTTTAAACTGTTCATTCTTATGTCTTTGTATTAATAATTTTATAACCATCAAAATATATTAGTTTTTATTTTATTCATTTTATGTTATTGGTTTTTTGGCTCTTGTAACTGATTCCTTACAAAATGGTGACTCTCACCTTTTCCGAATTATTCGATGTAATACATATGTAACATTTTTTTTATGATTGTTATACATTTATACTTAGGGCTAAGGAATACTTAGGGTTAAGGAACACAAACATAATATCATGTATGATAACATACACATATGGGGATCAGAGCAAAATAGCCCTATGTTTACCTTTTTGTTTTGACCCCAGGAACAAGTTTATTACATTACCAGAAAGAATTGGAAACACTGTATAACAGTTATAAATAAATACTGTATAATAAAGCAATTACAAGTATGTTATTATTTAAGGTTTTTATTTAATTTAAATGCTAGATTTTAAACATTTTTTTCTACTTAATTTTGTAATATAATTTTTAATTTTACCTATGTATTAGGGAATTTCCCCTATAGGGAAGAAGCTATTGCCGTAGGTCTCATGGTAAGACTTAAGCCCGAGACCATGATAACTTTTTGTTTTGAGGTCCCCAGATGCAAAAAACGCTATTCGTTCAAATTTTTATATATGTGTCCGTTACCGCGATCACTTTTGAAAGAAGTGCTCGATTTTGATAAAATTTGGCACAAATGTGGAGAGGAATATTTATGACTTTAAGTTCGAAAACCAGATCGATCGGTCTATGGAAAGGGGGTCTTATGGGGGTTTAAAATTGCCCAAAAATCAGTTTTTTGAACTTTTTACCCTACAATTTTAAAAACACTACATTTTGGTTGTAGCCATTTTATAGAGCTTTAAAAAACAAACAATTTAGTATTTTGAATCATTAAGCTAGGTGTAGTGGTTGTGGAGAAAAGTCAAAAAATGTGTCCATAAAATTTCCCATGTTAATCTTATGGGAATACGGTTTTTAGATTTTCCTCAAATAATTTCTCTAAAACCTCCACATTTCTTTCTACCAATCACGTTAGCTCTACAAAACAATCATTTTGGCGTTTTAATTGTTGTTTTACGTCCAACCGTTGCTGTGATATTAAAAGTGCTAAACACAGTACGTTGTCCAATGTTAACCTTATGGAGAATGAATAAAATGTTATATTTTGATTATTTATGTATGTATATTGATGAAACTTGGTATGTGGCTTCAACTAGTTGTGGTATATTGATATTAGTACAAAAAAAAATTGTTTTTGTTGATTTTTCCCGGTAGCAGCAAACCTGCATACTCGGCCCCCATGTTATTCATAAGGAGAATAAGTAAAGTTTTATATCTCCCTTAGTTATGAACCCAAATTAATAAAACTTGGTATGTAGCTTCACCTGATTGAGTTATATTGATAATTGCAAAAAAAATCTTATCTTCCTTTTTGCAGCAAACCTGTTTACTCAATTATAATGTTATTCTTATGGAGAATAAATAAAATGCTATATATCAATTATTAATGAATGTATTTTTGTGAAAATTGGTAAGTGGCTCTAGATAGTAGTGATTGATACCCATATATATATATATATATATATATATATATATATATATATATATATATATATATATATATATGCATTGGAAATTCGCTGAGTACGCAGGTTTGCTGCGACGGGGGTATTTATATCAAATTAATTACTATTTAATATCAAATTAATTACTATACTACAGTTACATAACACAGTAAAAACATTTCAGTTTAAATTCATAATAGGGAAAGAATTTAATTACAAGATAATATTTATTTTGTGACTCGAAGACAATTATTGTTGGACAGACGCTTGTTTATTGCTCTTGTTTCCTTGTTTATTGCTCTCCACCAGACTGCTCCTTTTCCTCCACCTTTCTTGTCTTCAAGGTCGACCCTGACCCTCCCCTGCGCTTCTCATCCACCCTCCTTATATTCGTTCACAAATAGCCATGCATAAGTAATACGCTCTGTTCTGGGATGATGATTTGTACTGAGCCACATTAGTTTTGTACCGTACTGGCACTGATTTTTCTGTGCAGCCAAGAGCAGATGCAAGTAAATATAGCATGTAAAAGCGAGACACCTTGGAGATAGTTTGATTCCAAACAAATACAGTAGACTTTCTGCCCCCCCTCCCCCCGGAAGTTGTTACTGGGGTGCTGCTAGACACCCTGTGGAGCAACACTGGAAGTTACCTCTGTTGTGGTAAAAATGCTATACCTATAATTTCAGCCGTGGTTGGACAACAAACACACAGTGTTCGGACGGGTGATCAAAGGAATGGAGGTTGTGCAGAATATCAGCAACGCCAAAACCAACGCCAAGACTGACAAACCATATGATGACATTACCATCATTAGCATAACTGTCAAGTAGTCTTTTTATTGAATGACTGTAAATACTTGTAAATATATTTTGTATGAACTTGATAATAGTTTTTAATTATTTCCCTGTAGAATCCTACGATCAATACATTGGAGGCGGTAAAAAAATCTGGTAAATGTCCCAGTGGCTGGAAAATTCCATCACAGTGTGCGTGTTAACGGGTTGAGGAAACTTAATCGCAGGAATACATACACTAAAACGCCAAATAAAAAACTCCCTTGTAATAACTAAGGGGATTTGATAAACAACATCCTCAGAATGAACAACCTAAACTAGAAGCATGGTCCAACAGGGAAAAATGACAAATAAATAAAGCCCCTGCTGTCCTTTTTACACCACTGTGCAGTTCCCCAAAACAAAAAAAATACAAGCTAGGTTACCAAAGGCCATCTGCAATATCTACTCAGGTGGCTACAAAATGTCAGCTGAAAATATCGAGTGGCTCAGCCTCAGGAATGCAAATAAAATCATTACACTCCAGCCACACCCAGTGTGTTAATAAGACACACTGCATCATGATGCATTCTCTTTCATTAATTAAGTGTACCCTGTATTTTGGTAGTATCAAATCAAATTATTTTATTTCCAGAAAACCTACATTAAATTAAAAAAAACAAATAACAGGAAATTACCCCTTGTAGCCTATAAATTTGTGGGTGAGGAGAGCCAATTAGTAAACCCCTGCGGAGTCTGTTTATTTTATGCAACAGCCAGTGGGTGGGGAGAGCCAATTAGTAATCCCCTGCGGAGTCTGTTTATTTTCTGCACCAGCCAGTGGGTGAGGAGAGCCAATTAGTAATTCCCTCGAGTCTGTTTATTTTCTGCACCAGCCAGTGGGTGAGGAGAGCCAATTAGTAATTCCATCGAGTCTGTTTATTTTCTGCACCAGCCAGTGGGTGAGGAGAGCCAATTAGTAATCCCCTGCGAGTCTGTTTATTTTCTGCACCAGCCAGTGGGTGAGGAGAGCCAAATAGTAAACCCCTGCGGAGTCTTATTTTCTGCACCAGCCAGTGGGTGAGGAGAGCCAATTAGTAATCCCCTGCGGAGTCTGTTTATTTTCTGCACCAGCCAGTGGGTGAGGAGAGCCAATTAGTAATTCCATCGAGTCTGTTTATTTTTTGCATCAGCCAGTGGGTGAGGAGAGCCAATTAGTAATCCCCTCGAGTCTGTTTATTTTCTGCACCAGCCAGCGGGTGAGGAGAGCCAATTAGTAATCCCCTGCGGAGTCTGTTTATTTTCTGCACCAGCCAGTGGGTGAGGAGAGCCAATTAGTAATCCCCTGTGGAGTCTGTTTATTTTCTGCACCAGCCACCAGTGGGTGAGGAGAGCCAATTAGTAATCCCCTGCGGAGTCTGTTTATTTTCTGCACCAGCCAGTGGGTGAGGAGAGCCAATTAGTAATCCCCTCGAGTCTGTTTATTTTCTGCACCAGCCAGTGGGTGAGGAGAGCCAATTAGTAAACCCCTGCGGAGTCTTATTTACCGCACCAGCCAGGGGGTTAGGAGAGCCAATTAGTAAACCCCTGCGGAGTCTGTTTATTTTCTGCACCAGCCAGTGGGTAAGGGGAGCCAATTAGTAATCCCCTGCGGAGTCTGTTTATTTTCTTTACCAGCCAGTGGGTGAGGAGAGCCAATTAGTAAACCCCTGCGGAGTCTGTTTTTTTTCTGCACCAGCCAGTGGGTGAGGAGAGCCAATTAGTAATCCCCTGCGAGTCTGTTTATTTTCTGCACCAGCCAGTGGGTGAGGAGAGCCAATTAGTAATCCCCTGCGGAGTCTGTTTATTTTCTGCACCAGCCAGTGGGTGAGGAGAGCCAATTAGTAAACCCCTGCGGAGTCTTATTTTCTGCACCAGCCAGTGGGTGAGGAGAGCCAATTAGTAATCCCCTGCGGAGTCTGTTTATTTTCTGCACCAGCCAGTGGGTGAGGAGAGCCAATTAGTAATCCCCTCGAGTCTGTTTATTTTCTGCACCAGCCAGTGGGTAAGGAGAGCCAATTAGTAAACCCTTGCGGAGTCTTATTTTCTGCACCAGCCAGTGGGTGAGGAGAGCCAATTAGTAATCCCCTGCGGAGTCTGTTTATTTTCTGCACCAGCCAGTGGGTGAGGAGAGCCAATTAGTAATCCCCTCGAGTCTGTTTATTTTCTGCACCAGCCAGTGGGTGAGGAGAGCCAATTAGTAATCCCCTGCGGAGTCTGTTTATTTTCTGCACCAGCCAGTAGGTGAGGAGAGCCAATTAGTAAACACCTGCAAGTCTGTTTATTTTCTGCACCAGCCAGTGGGTGAGGAGAGCCAATTAGTAATCCCCTGCGAGTCTGTTTATTTTCTGCACCAGCCAGTGGGTGAGGAGAGCCAATTAGTAAACCCCTGCGGAGTCTTATTTTCTGCACCGGCCAGTGGGTGAGGAGAGCCAATTAGTAATCCCCTGCGGAGTCTGTTTATTTTCTGCACCAGCCAGTGGGTGAGGAGAGCCAATTAGTAAACCCCTGCGGAGTCTTATTTTCTGCACCAGCCAGTGGGTGAGGAGAGCCAATTAGTAAACCCCTGCGGAGTCTTATTTTCTGCACCAGCCAGTGGGTGAGGAGAGCCAATTAGTAAACCCCTGCGGAGTCTGTTTATTTTCTGCACCAGCCAGTGTGTGAGGAGAGCCAATTAGTAATCCCCTGCGGAGTCTGTTTATTTTCTGCACCAGCCAGTGGGTGAGGAGAGCCAATTAGTAAACCCCTGCGGAGTCTTATTTTCCGCACCAGCCAGTGGGTTAGGAGAGCCAATTAGTAAACCCCTGCGGAGTCTGTTTATTTTCTGCACCAGCCAGTGGGTAAGGGGAGCCAATTAGTAATCCCCTGCGGAGTCTGTTTATTTTCTTTACCAGCCAGTGGGTGAGGAGAGCCAATTAGTAAACCCCTGCGGAGTCTGTTTTTTTTCTGCACCAGCCAGTGGGTGAGGAGAGCCAATTAGTAATCCCCTGCGAGTCTGTTTATTTTCTGCACCAGCCAGTGGGTGAGGAGAGCCAATTAGTAAACCCCTGCGGAGTCTTATTTTCTGCACCAGCCAGTGGGTGAGGAGAGCCAATTAGTAATCCCCTGCGGGTCTGTTTATTTTCTGCACCAGCCAGTGGGTGAGGAGAGCCAATTAGTAATCCCCACACCAGCCAGTGCGTTAGGAGAGCCAGATAATAATTCCCTCCGGAGTCTGTTTATTTTCTGTACCAGCCAGTTGGTGAGGAGAGCCAATTAGTAAACCCCTGCGGAGTCTGTTTATTTTCTGCATCAGCCAGTGGGTGAGGAGAGCCAATTAGTAATCCCCTGCGGAGTCTGTTTATTATCTGCACCAGCCAGTGGGTGAGGAGAGCCAATTAGTAAACCCCTGCGAGTCTGTTTATTTTCTGCACCAGCCAGTGGGTGAGGAGAGCCAATTAGTAAACCCCTGCAGAGTCTGTTTGTTTTTCTGCACCAGCCAGTGGGTGAGGAGAGCCAGATAATAATCCCCTGCGGAGTCTATTTATTTTCTGCACCAGCCAGTGGGTGGGGAGAGCCAATTAGTAATCCCCTGCGGAGTCTGTTTATTTTCTGCACCAGCCAGTGGGTGCAAAAACCTTCTGTGTGTAAGATACACACACTACATTTAACTTGCATGTTCATTGCTGTAGAAATTTCAAATTACTTATATACAAAAATACTTATAAATGTATAAGTAATATATGCAATTATAGGTGTTTGATAATATTCATTTATTAGAAACATTTACAACAGATGAAGATCATTTTAATGAAAGAATATGTTTAAAAGTAAATTACATTGGAAAGTATAAAGCGGTTTTCTATCAATTTTACGTACAACATCAAGCCAATGGCGAGTTGGACGAGCTTTCAAGGATTTTGATGTTTGACGAACATGTTTGGTCTTTGAAAAATGTTCAGCTCGATAATTGGTAATCTGGGTCTTAGTCGATTTACCAACTTTAGGGTAAATTTATTTCCCCCCCCCCTACTGTATAAAGTCAAATTTTACTCATTGTAATGAAAGAGTAAAGTGCTTTCTCTCTTTTTTCTCTCCCGTCGGGAGACAAAGTAAACCCATAAGAATAATATTGACAATCTGGCAACACAGTTCAGTGGAGAACTGGCAATGCTGTAGCTATAACATGCGGAACACAATCAGCTGATATTTAACTGCAATAATTAATGCTGCAGCTTTAACGTAATCGGATCAGCTGATTGATATTTCGCTTCGCTCTAGCTGCAATTAACGTTTCAAGTTCGGAGTTTAGTTATTACGCATTACACAACCAAAATGGATAGCGATTGTAAATGTGAATACTTATACTTGTGGATTTTGGGATGTGGAAAAATGTGTGTTACGGGAGGAAAGTACATTGTCTCCCTCGGGAAAATTGTTGCCCTCGCCTACGGCGTCGGGTGCCAACAGTTTCCCTCAGGGAGACAAAGTTGCCCTTCACTCCGTTAATACACAAATAACTATAGTAGCACTGCTTTGAGTTGAGTGGAACTGCATGTGTGTTTAAAACCCCACACCAATAGGTGAGGGTTCACTGGGAATTTCACATTTTTGGTCTCGTCAAACATTTTTTTAAACTATGTGGACATTTTTTTTTAACATGACACGTGGTGGTCTGGAAAACAAATTATTTTCTCGTGTAGAGGAAGATGTTTAAATATTGAATGCTAACCTTAACTCATGTTAGACATAACTTTTTATAGTAAGCAGAAAACAAAAATAGGATCGTCCATTTATAAGTAAAAATAAGTTTCTAAGAATTTAAAGGATATAAATATCTTTGTTTTCAGTATAAACTAGGGCTTTTGGATTTAATGAGCTCATTTACAGCAGCATCCCCCCATGCTAGTCTTCTAGACAGCCGGCTCTCTGACTTGCAAATTGTTCAGGATTGTTGGGGTTAAAAACACGGTCTATATAAAAAAAGTCTATTGTTAGATTGTAAGTATCGGGTATTTATATGGTTCAATGATGATGGGGGTACTGTAGATTGTGAAAGGTGGGGTCTTTGTTCTTGTGGAAGTATAAAAGGAGGTTTCTTCTAAATAAGTTGTATAATTGGTGAGGATAAGAAGTTCAGTAAAGTGAGTCTATGAATGTATCTAATGTATTTGTTGAGCAAATCTTTGATTAATAATCTTTTGTTTAGTTGAAAGTGGCTTCAATACAGCTGACATGGTATCATCATTGACTTAAAGTCAATGGTATCATTCTAACCCAAGATAACGCAGGACAGAAAGCACAGATAAAAAATAAGAGTCCTGCAATACTCCACTGAAAGTACCAAGTTGAGTACATTTTAAAATTAATTTCCTTCATCGTTCTTCAGTGTACTACATGTGCGGAGACCATCAAATTTTGTGATCAACGAGACACCTAAATTTATATTGATCCACAAGCCCAACATCTTCACATCTACATGTCACTGCCAGTTGATCACCTCAGAAATGTATTTTGAGACAACTCAGACCAGGATATTTTTTCCATCCTCACAAATACTGTCAGATGCACAGTTTTATATACGTTGACTGTTATATAGTTATGGTCAAACCAATTCTTGAGAATACCCTGGTTCGAAATGCCTGTTTGTAAACAGCCTCCCTCAATTGATTTACTGAAACCAGGGCTGTGCCTTTTTGACACCTTATTTACACAAATTAGATATGATTATGAGCCAAGAGTGTATTTCCTTGGACAGTACCATTATTTGGTAATATCACTTTTACTTTGCACACCATTAGTTTAAACCATTTGACACCTTGAAGTGAAATAGCTGATGAAATGCCAAAGATTTGTTTATACGTATGCATTATCTTAGTAAAAATATTTTTGCTTGTACAAAATTGCCTTTATTAATTACTTAAATTTTGTTTTACTATTAAAAATACCTTGTCCCAAATGTAATTAATATGGGGGAATCAGTTATACCGTTCTTCATCAAGCCCAGTGACACACACTCCTTTTATTAGTGAATTTCCTTTGGAAAGTGAACTATTAGCATGACCCGCACGGTGAAACTTAAGCCCGGGGCCACCATAGAAGTACCTAACGTGACCCTCTGAACATGTTTTGGGGGGTCGTTCAAAATGTTTTATATATATATATATATATATATATATATATATATATGTGTGTGTGTGTGTGTGTGTGTGTTTGCACTCTAGCGGTCACATTTTTTGTCCGATTTACTTCAAATTTGGTAGGGACATTCCTTTCTGTAATCAGTTGGACAAGTTTGTTGGGCAAAACAATCAGAAAACTCTAAACCCCTTTTTTGGTGATTAATCTTTCAAATTTTGAGTTTTTGGGCCCAAAAAGGGTGAGAAATGCCCCGTATGTAAAATTAATGCATGTAAAAAGATGGGAATTAGTGAGGAAAAAGTTTTAAGCCCTCTCTCGTCATTCTAGCATACATATTTACTGAGTTATTAAAGAAAATATGTATCGACTAAACACAGTACGTTGTCTTATGGGGATTTTACACTATAAAAGCCTGTTATTCCTTTGTTAGAGTACTTTTATCATCCCCAGCAACCTCACGCCTACTTTCAAGCCTGACTGGACCTTCTCCTAACATTATAATGCACAAAATTGTATTCCCAGCTTTGCAGGTAAATGAAACTAGGAGCATCAGAACAGCCAAAAAATCACTGTTTTCAGATTTCAATAAAAATTTGAATAAATGTATGTTATTACACTGATTTGGAGTTTTAAAAGTTTTTATGTGGAAATTCACTTCTCTCACGTCAGCGTGCTGCGAGCGAACTCGTTTTCATTTCGAGCTCTTACTGGTTTTTTCTCAGTTCACCAACCAAGTCAAGCGATTCACCGAACATTTTCAGAATGAAAAGGTAACATAGTAAGCAGAAAACAAAAATAGGATCGTCCATTTATAAGTAAAAATAAGTTTCTAAGAATTTAAAGAATATAAATATCTTTGTTTTCAGTATAAACTAGGGCTTTTGCATTTATTGAGCTCATTTACAGCATGAAACATGCAACGGTACTGTCCCAGACCACTAGAACAGTTAACAGGTTGATAAATTGACAACACCATAACTAACAAAAATGTTTATTTGGTTATAATAACAGCCTTAATTAAGTTGTGTCCAGTTAGACCTTGAGACCTCTCTTGTTGGCCTCTGCCTGGTATCGTGCCCTGTAACTGCCCTTCGGGTCGTACTTCTTCTCGAGTGCTGCAAACTCCTTGGGCTTGTTCTTGATCAGGAACCTGAACACCTTGTCAGTGCCTTCCCTCTGCCTCTGAGAACACTTCTTGCAGCCGGTTTCTAGAGCATCTCTGATGTGTTCTGAAACATATTGTTTTTATAAAGTAATTTTCTAAAGTAGTAATACATTTTTTATTAAACTGACAGTCATGGGTGGAATGTTGTTTAGGCTGATTTTACTGGATTGAAATACATTCAAAGTGGGAGGGAGCACTCTCCTCTTTGAATATTTTCTAAATTATTCTATTAACTGTCTTGTTTTAATCCACCCTAAACTCAGAAACAGAATGACCATGAATCAAGTTTGATATCAGCTGTATCAGTGACAGGCGAATGATATCACAAATACTAAAACTGCTTTGTAACTGAATAGTTAATATGATTTATCGTCAAATTTTCTTTTTAATTTTCTTAAAACATGATCACATAAACATGTTTGTTAAATTTTCAGTTATTTTTTCATAGATATTTAACATGGAAAATTTGTTCACGGCCGGTTTTCAATCAAAGATTTGTAGAAAAACCAAATCTTTAGGGGAATTTTAAACCCCCTATATCAATATGCATAACACGCTTCATGATTTTATCTTTAATAGTTTTCAAGAAAACATATTAAGAATAAAAAATGTTAAAAAACACAAACAGAGAGACTGACAACCAAAACCCATATATATTTTACTGGTATATTTTTTACTGGTTGAGGTAGGCTCATGATATTTGAACAGTTTTGTGTATTTTGAATTTCAATTTAGTATATGCCCCCACGCTTGTTTTTTTTTTTTTTTAGTATCTCGTATATTATGTTTATTTTGGTTTTTTAAATGTTGTATTGGGTAGTTTGAAATTATATTTCTGACTGTGACAAGATGCATCAAATTGAAATAATTTGTTAATCCAGTGCATTGCAGCGAAGACAGCAAGTAAACCAAAAACACAAGAATTAAACTAGAACTATCAAGAGAGTTTACGTTTCATTGGACATGAGTTTGTAATAACAATATATCAAGCAGTACCAATGTGTTAAATTTAAAATCAGTATGAGATAAAGATCATAGGCGTGCGCAGAGTCCGGTCAGCGTGGGTACCGGAACCGAAAAATGCGCCCCCCCCCCACCTAAATCTCGCTGCTCTAGGAACTTATTTATCTGCCAAATAATTGAATGTTCAATCATTGTATGTCATATAATAGTTTGCTCCTCCTTGATACAAATATGAGTTAATCTTATTCAATGCAATAAATATTGTGTAGTTATATTTAGTTTATAAAATACCATAATTTTAATTGTTTCGCATTATCTTCTAAAAAATCTAGATTAGGCTCAGGCTGGGTGGCTGCATCGCTACGATTTCTCGGTCAAAGAGTGTATCTTAAAGGTTTTAAAAACAATGTAACAATAATTAGTAATGAACTGAAATAGGGTAAAAAGCACTTAAAAAAAGCTAAGATGCAAGAATATATCATCACAGAATTTATTTTGACTCAGACAAATATACTTGATTGTATTATACCTAACTGATGATAGTGATGGAATTATCATTTATATTAGTATTTTTGCATTGTTTTACTTTTCTCATTGCTTATGGTGCAGTCAAAATGAAAAGTAAAGTTGAAATAAACGCGATATAAAAGTACTATTTCTATTTATACTCCGAATTTAAACCATTAAGGCAACTACTTTTCCTATAAATCTCTGAACGATGAATAAAAGTAGGGCGCAGCGGTATTGTACTTATATCCGGCACTCGGTTCCCAAGAAATCTGCCGATCGTCACGTGAATAAGTCAGATGACAGTTCATGTTTTGGACGTCGATTTTAATTTAATTTGCATTTCTAAACTCTACCTAACTGTGTTACAATAATACTCCCAGCATTACTCAAAAGTGACACAAACTTGTTCCCTTTTAACCCTCTTTTAATCAGTAAATTCCTATATAAAATGTATTCTGTTTTTAGAGTATAAAGCACGGTATAGCCTATATTGAAACCTTATAATAAAATTTGTTCAGGAATGTTAACCCAAATCCCTTTTTTGGAGGAATTACAGAATCATTTGCTACAATTCCCCCTCCGCTTTTGCTTTATTACAGAGAATAACAATAAATATCACACTAATAAATATTGTATGTGGATACTAGGACCTCCACTTTTAGTTTAACCAAGCATACAAACTTTAGCTTAAGTATAGTACCCTCCCAATTATAATTGTTATACCTTTTAAGCGAAAAATATCAGTAAATATAATTTGAAAATTAGGTTACACGAATTTGAAAACAAGAAAACCTGACACAACCAACCGAAAAAGAGTTTGTTTTACACTGAATTATTAAGTACTAATTTATTAATAGCCTTTAAAATTGTAGTTTTAATGTAAACAAACTAAAAACAGGAAGATTGGCTTGCTATCTCGTAGTTTTGGACTCCACTTTTACATCAACACTAACTTTTCAAATTTCAATTTAAAATCTAAAAAAATTTTTGCACCCAGCATATATGACACAACTATAATATTGTGTGAGTGCGTGTACAGTCGGATCTTGGTAAGTATCAAAACACCATATAAATTCGGTTGAAAAGTGAGAAAAGAGTTTGCCTCAAAATCTGAGGTTTGCCGATTCGACCATTCTGAAGGAAGTCCTGCAAATGTTGAACAGTTTTGACACTGTAGTGTATGCACAAAAAATATACTTATTGAGTAATTTGTTGCTATTAATAAGGTATGTTTTATCCGGTCCTTATAATTTAGCCTATGTTAAAGATTTTAGGGTTCACCTGCCAAAATATTCTATAAAACTCCTAAAATGAATATTAAGGGAGAAAACTGAAATATTAAACATCAGCTGGAGGATTACTTTACTACAAATTATCTGATTGAGGAAGTTTCATCCTTGACGTTCTGTAATCGCGACCTAACCTAGTAGGCCCTATTCTTTTTAAAGTGTATTAAAACGATTAGAAATATATCTTGAACTAACCGGAGTGACCGCAACAGCGGACATAGGGAAAAATACAGGAGTAGAAAACCCAAAAGGGACCAACATCTTGTCAAAACAAATTGCAAAAAAATGTGAGCAATCGATATTATTGCTTTTATAGTAATACTAAAAATTAACTGAAAAGAGTTAAACCTAAAACTTACTTCCAAAAATAAATGTTGTACAGTCAAAAACACTATCATTGATAAAATTAAATCTCCAACCATGGTTTAGTTAAATATGCGTTTTATGTACACACATTCATTGATATACCCCGGGTGTCCACAAAGTATTTCCCTAAAGAAGTTGAAAAAATTAATAATACTAGCGTAGGCCTATACTTTTATTTAAAGTTATGAAGAGCAAATGCTGAAGCTCCTTGTACCTATATTTAAAATTAATACGTTATGGTGCGCCTCTGATAAATTTTAAAGTTTTCAAGTGATGCTGGACTTCATCCCAGGTTTTGGACATCAGGGCGTTCAGTTTGTTTCTTGTTGCACACTTCCAGTTTATTTACTTGATCGTCTTCTGTTCTTTAAAATGAGTCACACATGAACGATTTTCGGATATATTTTGGGAAGGGACGAGATTTGAACGTTAATATTGGTCTTATTATGTGAGAAAGGTTTTGTGGCTGGAATGCGGCTATAAAAACACAACCAGTCAGTCAGTCAGGTCAGTTGCTCATTCAATTCACTGCAATTTTACTACCAATTTAAAGCAAAGCGTCTCAGGGAAAAAACCCGCTTAATTTATTTTGTTTATTTTCCATGCTACAAATCAGAGAAATTCCTACGAAGTAACTACATAAATCCCTTAGTTACAATTATCTGTTTGTGCGTAATTTAGACACATTTTTACTAATAAAATCATAAGAATTCTAAGAGAAAAACTTGTATTTACGTAGTTAAATATATTTCTACAGTGTATCCCAATATCACGTCTTGCTTAAAGGCTTTGGAGCGAGGAAAATTCTTGATATAAATCTTGGCCAACTTGGCGTGCCGTATGAATAGACGATATGATATTTGAAGGATAACAGAACAAAGCCAATTAATTACACGCTAAGGCTGGTACGCAGTACAAGGCACTAGCGCCGCAAGGGGCAAGACTGGTCATTAACCAGATTGTTGTTGTTTCTCGGAGCCGGTTCCCAAGGCCAGAACCTCCTGCCAACACTTCCATCCTGCCTCGTCAACTTAATTACCTTGTTGTCTTCTCTAACGATTCATAGCCTGACAAAGTGGTTTTCCAAAAATGGCATCAACGCTTAAAAATTTCCAGTACCAGTTGATTATGTACATTTCCATTCGTAAAGAGAAGAAAACCGCGACTGAAGTAATTTTAGTAACTTGACTTGGTCAGAGCAGCATTTTATAGTTAGGGAATTGCATTCATTCTTGTTTGTAGGAGATTATAAAATATAATGTGTATTTATCCGAACAGATACGATAACTATGGACAGGGGTGATTATGATACTGGGTTTGGTAAATTAAGATTAGAGGTAGTTAAAGATTAATCAAACAAATTTTTAATAAATTATTCTTTTCCTTATGAGATCTACTCGCATACCCGCAAATTATTGTAAAAATAAACCAAAATATTAAATTGGACGAGAGGTATATCAGTACATTTAAAACAATTCACATTATCGTGCACAAAACGTCGTATAGCATAATTAAATGTAGTAAATATTGGTAAAAAAATTTGTAATAAAAAAATAAAAACTATAATGTTGTACTAAAAAGTTAATTACGAAAGATGTTTACTCTGATCTATTCTTATTTTCATTATAATCGAAAAAACAAATTTGTAACTTGTAAAATGATACTCCCTTATACAAGAAAAATATTTTCACTTCCACATCTAAATCAGTTAATTATTAAAGATCATACTAATATTTATAAATGTGAAAGTATGGATGTTTGTGCGTAAATCTGAAGTTACATCACGTGAAAACTACTGGACCGATTGAGCTGAAATTTTGTAGAGAGGAACTTGATAGTCCTGAGTAACATAAAATAGGCATATTAAAGTTGTGAAAATCCTACAGGGCTATGCCCCACGGGAATTCAAAGTTCCCATGTATTCCTTATGGACATTCATTTTTGTTTGAGCTGATGAAAATACAAACAGCTGATTCGAAGTAGTTCTACAGGCTAACCACAGAATTCAGCACACAAAACTATCATAGTTTTAGCGAATTTCCCCTATAGGGAAGAAGCTATTACCGTAGTCGGCATGGTAAGACCTAGGCCCGGGACCATGATAACTTTTCGTTTTGAGGTCCCCAGACCCCAAAAACACCATTCGTTCGAAACTGTATATATATATATATATGTGTCCGTGAGCACGATAACTCCAAAAATGATCCGATTTTGATTAAATTTGGTATAAGCGTGTAAAGCAACATTTATGACTTTAAGTTCGAAAACCAGCCAGATCGCTCTACCCGAAGGGGTATTTTGGAGGGGTTTTGTACCCCAAAAATGGGTTTTTTGAATTTTTCACATATAATTTTTGAAAAATTCAAATTTTAGTTTTCACCATTGGATTCAGCTTAAAAAAACACACAATTTGGTATTTTGATCATTTCTCTACGGCAATTGGTTACCGAGATATTGAAAGTGCTAAACACAGTACGTTGTCTTATGTTATTCTTATGGAGGAAAAGACAAATTTTATATCTCGCTTAGTTATGAACGTATACTGACGAAACTTGGTATATGGCTTCATCTGGTTGTGGTCTATTGATATTTGCTCAAAAAAACAATTTTTTGCCAAAGGCTCCCGTAGCAGCAAACCTGCGTACTCAGCCCCATGTTATTCTTATGGAGAATAAGTAACGTGTTATCTCCCTTAATTATGAAAATAAATTAATGAAATTTGGTATGTGGCTTTACCTACATGAGTTATATTGATATTTGTATAAAACCCCATTTTTTGTGTTCCTTGCTTCAGCAAACCTGCATACTCAGCCGCCATGTTATTCTTATGGAGAATAATTAAAATGTCATAAATCGTTTATTTATGAATGCATATTGATGAAACTTGGTATGTAGCTTTATGTGGCATTAAGATAAATATATATGCATTGGAAATTCGCTAAGTACGCAGGTTTGCTGCTACGGGGGTATTTACTTTCTCCCCCTATACATAGTATATGGAGAAAGTATTGTTTTCGTCAAAATTTTCGATTTTGAGTTGTTAGTGGAAATATCCGTTTTGGTGCTCCCTGAACCCAAAAAAAGTGGTTTTTACGTGTGTGTGTGTGTGTGTGTGTGTGTCTGTGTGGATGTGTACAGAACTAGAGCCCTAACCAATGGGCCAATTTTTATGAAATTTGGTATGTAGGTACTAATCCACGATATCTCTAGGCTTTTTTTATTTTTTTTTATTTTTTATTTTTAAGGGTAATTATCCCCCAAAAACCGCCAAAAAACATTAAAAATAAAAATTTCTTAAAAACGGCTCTAACGATTTTGATTAAACTTTAGTCATTTGTAGAATTTTAGTTCTCCAATAAAATGACACCACCCGCATTTCTGTAAAAATTCGGGTTCAGAAATTACAGGACTTAAAACATCAAAAATTAATTTTTTTTAAATTTGTCATAGAAAAACATAAATGTAGAAAAATTTTAATATTCACCATTAAAAAGAGCTCAAAAAACTAAATAATTTAGTATTTTGAATTACTATTCTACAATTACTGGTTGCGGAGAAAATTGAAATTTTAATTTTGCAGTAAACACAGTACGTTGTCCAATGTTATTCTTATGGGGAATACAAAAATTACTATTTCTCTCTTATTTACTGATCAATTTCATTCAAACTTGATATGCTTGTCTAGTTAGCATTGACCAACAGAGGAAATTCGAAATATGTTGCCCCTTAATTACCCTGGGGGGGGAATAGGGGGCATTTTCCCTCTTAAAACCACGAGTGTAGCAATGGATTCTGTAGGGCTTCCAAAGCAGGGATTTGGGTGGATGTTTTGTAAAACAACTTGTTTACAAGATTTTTTGTACATTCGACCATGCTTTGTATTCTATATTTAGGTAATAAAAAGTAATTTATTCATTAAAGTTGGGCTAAAAGGGAGAAAGTATGTGTCAGTTTCCTGATACCGTTTATTATAAATAATTTGTGGGGCGAAGCCTGAGGGTAACAGCTAGTATGTTATAATTGCTTTTGTTCTTTACAAACAGATTAAACTTCTTGATTGGTTTTAAATTTAGAAGTTGTTGTGTAAAATACTTTATTTTTATTATTTCGCAAAACTTAAGAAATGCCCGTATGACCTAGTCTTATATTGAATATAGAACCAAAACCAAATCTGCTTGGTTTCTTTGCTTTTTGGTTGATAAAATCAAATAACAACGGCATCAAACCCAACATCCGCAGCGCTCCGCAAACATGCTAACGGCACTTTACTTTGAAAAATACTGTAAAAAAATGCTCCCAACTAATACAACACTTTTTGTTCAGAGGTGCATACTTTACGTGTTAAATGATCTTTTATAACGATATATCGTTGACAACCCTCACAGCGCTAAGTTCAAAACACTTTAAAGCTCGTTCACTTGTCCACTTACTTTTGAGTTCGTCGGCTTCAGGCGTGCAGCTTCCCTGGTCCATCAAACACTTGATGTAGTTGTTCAGCAGGCGGTTGTTGTTGAGGATCTGGTCGATGTTGACATTGTCGTACTTGGTGGTGTACTTGTTCTGCGGCGCGGCGGCGGTGACCGCTACCAGCACGGCGGCGACGCACAATACACTCAAGTTGGTCATGATCACTGATCGATCACTGATCACTGGTTACTGATACTGGGACCCTGATGCTGTGTTATATACCGGGCGAGTAGGCGTCCTTGCTGACCAGCTGTAGTTGACGTCATTACGGCTGTTGATCAGCTGATTGATGTTTTCAGGAAAACCCGATTCGATCTATATCCAGAAACTCTAATGGAGGGATTTCAGTGGGGCGAGTTGAGTTGGATTTTACCGCTTTCCGAGTAAACGGATGAGATTAGATCCAAGCGAGGAAAAAATAAATAACGAGGGAAAAGTTTCCTAAGCTGAAACGATAGGTGTTGATATATGATATTGCCCATTTTTTAAGGGTTTAACGGAAAACTTAATAAATCAGGCAAAGTTATAGTTTGAACCAATTTGATATTTAAGGTCGTTAACAGTATAAATTAGACGTTTCAGTCTATAACGTTATAGAGTTTCCGTTAAATTTGCATAAATACCTTTTCTTTTTCAACAAGGGGTCTCCTCTCTAAAGACCTTCAAAACTCCAATGTATGAATCGCGCTCTCCCCTTGACCAGCTGCTTAGAATCAGCCAGACGATAGGCGAGGGGAGTGCGGGGGTCATTATGTTCGGAAACCATAACACTACATTAAGAAACCACCGTATATTTGTTAGTTATTATACGTTTTGTATAATAAACAAAAATTTAAATTTATTTGTACAGAACCACATGAAAAATAAAGGTTCTCATCAATCACAAAATAACATAACACTTAATATTATGAAATAACTTAATAAGAACAAATTCCAGTGCATTTGGACAATGTCCAGAGGGGTTTGGAAAGAAAGGGAAAAAGTGGCTGCTGCCTTGAGTTTGCCTAGTTGAAAACGGTAATTTACATACCGGTAGTTTAGAAAAATGCATGGTTGAACGTTCTGAGTGAATATTTATTGTTTTATCCTTTTTCCTAGTTTTTCCTTTTTTGCCATACTGGAGCAAATGCGGTTAACTTACACCGGTTGGGTGCGTGGATAACTTTAATCAATTTGTAGTTAAACCAGACTATAATTTAGACTACTAATTATTATTATTTGACTACTCTCTGCTGCTCACTAAATTATCGCTGTAAAGAATTGACTAAAGTTTCTTGGTGAATATGTGTTCGCTGTGTACCCATCGCAACGTCAGAAAGTTTAATCATGTCTTACTGATATTATATAAAGCTGAAGGTTTCTGAGTTTGTTGTTTGTGGCTTAAGGACGCTCAAACTGCAGAACCTCTTGAGTTTATTGATTTGTTTATATTTTGGTTCACACTTCTGTTGCATGTTTAATCACGAAGTTACCTGTATCACAATAATGCCGGGGAAACGAAAATCAAATTTGCCTCAATGTTTTAAAAATCTTGATTTAATAAAGTGGTTAGAAGTCAGGAAACATCAGCACGAATGGAAATTAGAAGGCTTCAACAAACTCTTAAGTTAGGCAGCACTCGGAGCAAAATAAACTCCAGAAAAACATCAACTTATTCGACGTGAATAGCGAGTTAGGCAGGCAGTTTGACAGCAACTGAAAAATGGCACTAGAGTCCAGTCAAGTTGGAAATTAAAAGGGTCCTTACATGCAAAAGGTCATGTAGTTCTAATTTTTTAGTATGTTATTAGGACCTATACCACAATTAAGAAACCAAGTTTGCAGCTTCGAAAGACCTGTGCTACTGGCGTAATAGTAAAACAAGTCAGATTTTTGCACTTTTTCACTTTTTGCTAAATGTCTCCGAAAGTATGCCTCTGACAGAATATGTTGTGCAATCCTTTCTTAAACTAGATAAATTTTTATAAAGTTTGAGACGATAACGAGTTCAGTACGCCCATTATTTACCAAGATACAATATTTTAACAAATAGAAAAAATACCAGAATTTTAAACATATTTGTTTTTTACTATTTTTTTGACGCATTGTCAAAGAAAAGAAAAATTGTATTTCTCACTTATTTATAAACATACTCTGACAAAACTTGGGATATGGCTTCATCTGATTGTAGTTTATAGTTTGATCCACACAAAAAAAATTGTTTCCGATGGTTCTCGTTGCAGCAAACCTGGCCACTCAACCCCCGTGTTATTCTTATGGAGAATATTTACAAAATTATGTCTCCCTTAATTACGAAGAAAAATTAATAAAACCTGGTATGTGGTTTCACCTAGTTGAGTTCTATTGATATTTGCAAAATCACCCACTTTTTTGGTTGTAGCAAACCTGCGTACTCAGCCCCAATGTTATTCTTATGGAGAATAATTAAAGGGGGTCGAGTTTTTTAAGTATTGTATCTTAGTAAATAATTGACGTACTGAAGTCGTTATCGCCTCAAACTTTAAGCAATTGTATCCATTTTAAGAAAGGATCGAACAAAATACGTTGTCAGAGGCATACTTTCGGAGATATTTAGCAAAAACTGAAAAAAGTGCAAACATTCGATTATTTTTTGGCTACTGCGCCAGTAGCACAGGTCTTTCGAAGCTGCTAACTCGGTCTCTTGTTTGTGGAATAGGTTCTAACAACATACTGAAAAATTAGAACTACATGACCTTTAACAAGCAAGGGCGGTTATTTCTGAGTGAACTACCATGGCAGAGCAGTGATCTACAGAAATGTTTGAGGAAGTATCTATAGTCAATGATCTTATTAAAGCTATTTAGTGAACGCGGGCGAAGCCGCGACGGGTTAGGGCTAGTAATTTCATAAGTTGTTAGTTATTCGTTGTTCATTAATGGACGAACTGCGATGATTTCTTAGTGCCTATTACCACTAAGAATCATCGCAGTTCGTCCATTAGTGGTTGGTAAGAGGGCCCAGATACGAGACACTAGACATTTCTACCTGCCTCCCCCATAAGGAAAGTTAAAGTTAAATTTTAACTTATCCGTCCCTCTTAAAGGATTATCCGATATTGTTGGTTTATAGCTCATTTTAAAGAGCAAAATAAAACATTGATTTCAGTAAGTGAAATGTTGATATCACAAATAATAGTTGTTTACTCAAATTCCAAATTCTTTGATTTTACGATTTCTTATATTAATATTCTGCTAACTGAAATCTATAGGTATTTTCGTTCTTTGAAAATACCTATAAAACCTACCGCTAACAGTATAATACCTATCGATAGGTCTTTTCGTTCTTTGAAAATACCTATAAAACCTACCGCTAACAGTATAATACCTGTCGATAGGTCTTTTCGTTCTTTGAAAATACCTATAAAACCTACCGCTAACAGTATAATACCTATCGATAGGTCTTTTCGTTCTTTGAAAATACCTATAAAACCTACCGCTAACAGTATAATACCTGTCGATAGGTCTTTTCGTTCTTTGAAAATACCTATAAAACCTACCGCTAACAGTATAATACCTGTCGATAGGTCTTTTCGTTCTTTGAAAATACCTATAAAACCTACCGCTAACAGTATAATACCTGTCGATAGGTCTTTTCGTTCTTTGAAAATACCTATAAAACCTACCGCTAACAGTATAATACCTGTCGATAGGTCTTTTCGTTCTTTGAAAATACCTATAAAACCTACCGCTAACAGTATAATACCTGTCGATAGGTCTTTTCGTTCTTTGAAAATACCTATAAAACCTACCGCTAACAGTATAATACTTATCGATAGGTCTTTTCGTATATCTATAAAAGGCAAAGCCCTGGCTGACTGACTGACTCACTCATCACTAATTCTCCACCTTCCCATGTAGGTAGAGAGAGCTGAAATTTTGTACACTGATTCTTTAGGCATAAAATAGGTAAACTAAATGGTTTTTATCCTGATCTGACCTTAGAGCTCCGCCTGAGACCCCGGCAAAGTTCCCATGTATTCTTTATGAACATCAATTTTTGTTTGAGCTGATGAAAATGTAAACAGCTGATCTTGATTCGTAGTAGTTCCACGGGTTAACCACAGAATGCAGCAGACACAACTTTCATAGTTTTTATAAATTATTTGCGGGGCGAAGCCTGCAGGAACAGCTAGTTTACCATAAATCAACCATTTCAAATAACGGAAAGCACGGCACGGCACGGAATAACGGACAAGGGCGGGCTGTGAAAGTTAACATTGGCATTAGGGGCCATACACATATTACGTGTATCGCAGTTACAGGGGAGAGGGGGATGGTGTAGCGTTATCCTGCGTTATGTGGGGGTGGGGGGTTGGATAAATGTTACGTAACACACAGATCCCAAAGAACTGGGGCACTCTCGCACCTGTTGATAATGTTATAAATCTTTAAATAGGTATG
The DNA here is from genome assembly GCA_963675035.1 of Allygus modestus. Lineage (NCBI taxonomy): Eukaryota > Metazoa > Arthropoda > Insecta > Hemiptera > Cicadellidae > Allygus > Allygus modestus. The sequence continues at coordinate 355,929,587 of OY776112.1, forward strand.
CCCTAGAGAAGTCTTATATGTATTAGTCTTAATAAGGTATTAGCTAGAGAGGCAATGCATGCCACTGCATTGTAACAACATCAGCGCATGCCGGGAATAAACTAATTAAGAGTATTACAGAAATAACTAAATACCCCCGTAGCAGCAAACCTGCGTACTCAGCGAATTTATAATGCACATAAATTTATCTTAGTACCACATAAAGCTACATACCAAGTTTCATCAATATACATTCATAAATAAACGATTTATGACATTTTAATTATTCTCCATAAGAATAACATGGCGGCTGAGTATGCAGGTTTGCTGAAATAAGGAACACTAAAAGTGGGTTTTTATACAAATATCAATATAACTCAACTAGGTAAAGCCACATACCAAGCTCTATTAATTTTTGTTCATAATTAAAGGTAATAACACGTTACTTATTCTCCATAAGAATAACATGGGGCTGAGTATGCAGGTTTGCTGCTACGGGAACTATCGGCTAAAAAATGGGGTTATGTGCAAATATCAATATACCACAACGATATGAAGCAATATACCATGTTTCATCAGGATAAGTTAATAAATAAGAGAGATATACAATTTTTCTTATTCTCCATAAGAATAACAATGGACAACGTACTGTGTTTAGCACTTTCAATATCTCTGTAACTATTTGACGTAGAGTAATGATCAAAACACCAAATTGTGCGTCTTTTTAAGCTGAATCCAATGGGAAAAACTAAAATTTGACATTTATTAAATTATATCTAAAAAACTCAAAAAACCATTTTTGGGGTACAAAATACCCCTTCGGATAGGTTGATCTGCCTGGTTTTCGAACTTAAAGTCATAAATGCTGCTTTACACGTTTTTACCAAATTTCATCAAAATCGGACCTTTTTACAAGAGTTATCGCACTCACGGACACGGACACACACACACACACACACACACACACACACACACACACACACACACACACACACACACACACACACACCTATATATATATATATATATATATATATATATATATATATATATACAGTTTGGAACGAATAGTGTTTTTGGGGTCTGGGGACCTGAAAACGAAAAGTTATCATGGTCCCGGGCCTAGGTCTTACCATGCCGACTACGGTAATAGCTCTTTTCCTATATAGGGGAAATTCGCTAAAATATCGTATAAAATAAGGGAGAGCTGGTACACATTGTAAAAGTTAATTTAATGGTGTTTAGAATTGGCACTCGGACTTAAGTTGCGATAAATACATTTCCTTTCAATATGTGCTTTGTAAGTGAACCTTTGAAAGTGATAAAATTTGAAAGTTATAAATTTTAATTCATTATTATTTTAGTAAATTTGCATAACTGTAGCTCGATAAAAATAAGTGACATCTGGGAATCAAGTAGACTGTGGCTAGTCCTTGTTTGACGTGTCCATCAAACCACTTCCATTGCGGAGTATGGAGCAGTTTTAACCTAGTCGATCTCTGCTCACGTACTAAGGTGCAGGGTGATCAGGTATTGAGGGAGTGGGGGCTTCTCGGTAGACTGTGGCTAGTCCTTGTTTGACGTGTCCATCAAACCACTTCTATTGCGGAGTATGGAGCAGTTTTAACCTAGTCGATCTCTGCTCACGTACTGAGGTGCAGGGTGATCAGGTATTGAGGGAGTGGGGGCTTCTCGGTAGACTGTGGCTAGTCCTTGTTTGACGTGTCCATCAAACCACTTCCATTGCGGAGTATGGAGCAGTTTTAACCTAGTCGATCTCTGCTCACGTACTGAGGTGCAGGGTGATCAGGTATTGAGGGAGTGGGGGCTTCTCGGTAGACTGTGGCTAGTCCTTGTTTGACGTGGCCATCAAACCATTTCTATTGCGGAGTATGGAGCAGTTTTAACCTAGTCGATCTCTGCTCACGCATTGAGGTGCAGGGTGATCAAGTATTGAGGGAGTGGGGGCTTCTCGGTAGACTGTGGCTAGTCCTTGTTTGACGTGTCCATCAAACCATTTCTATTGCGGAGTATGGAGCAGTTTTAACCTAGTCGATCTCTGCTCACGCATTGAGGTGCAGGGTGATAAAGTATTGAGGGAGTGGGGGCTTCTCGGTAGACTGTGGCTAGTCCTTGTTTGACGTGTCCATCAAACCATTTCTATTGCGGAGTATGGAGCAGTTTTAACCTAGTCGATCTCTGCTCACGTACTGAGGTGCAGGGTGATCAGGTATTGAGGGAGTGGGGGCTTCTCGGTAGACTGTGGCTAGTCCTTGTTTGACGTGTCCATCAAACCATTTCTATTGCGGAGTATGGAGCAGTTTTAACCTAGTCGATCTCTGCTCACGCATTGAGGTGCAGGGCGATCAGGTATTGAGGGAGAGGGGGCTTCTCGGTAGACTGTGGCTAGTCCTTGTTTGACGTGTCCATCAAACCATTTCTATTGCGGAGTATGGAGCAGTTTTAACCTAGTCGATCTCTGCTCACGCATTGAGGTGCAGGGTGATCAGGTATTGAGGGAGTGGGGACTTCTCGGTAGACTGTGGCTAGTCCTTGTTTGACGTGTCCATCAAACCATTTCTATTGCGGAGTATGGAGCAGTTTTAACCTAGTCGATCTCTGCTCACGTACTGAGGTGCAGGGTGATCAGGTATTGAGGGAGTGGGGGCTTCTCGGTAGACTGTGGCTAGTCCTTGTTTGACGTGTCCATCAAACCACTTCCATTGCGGAGTATGGAGCAGTTTTAACCTAGTCGATCTCTGCTCACGTACTGAGGTGCAGGGTGATCAGGTATTGAGGGAGTGGGGGCTTCTCGGTAGACTGTGGCTAGTCCTTGTTTGACGTGTCCATCAAACCACTTCCATTGCGGAGTATGGAGCAGTTTTAACCTAGTCGATCTCTGCTCACGTACTGAGGTGCAGGGTGATCAGGTATTGAGGGAGTGGGGGCTTCTCGGTAGACTGTGGCTAGTCCTTGTTTGACGTGTCCATCAAACCATTTCTATTGCGGAGTATGGAGCAGTTTTAACCTAGTCGATCTCTGCTCACGCATTGAGGTGCAGGGTGATCAAGTATTGAGGGAGTGGGGGCTTCTCGGTAGACTGTGGCTAGTCCTTGTTTGACGTGTCCATCAAACCATTTCTATTGCGGAGTATGGAGCAGTTTTAACCTAGTCGATCTCTGCTCACGCATTGAGGTGCAGGGTGATCAAGAATTGAGGGAGTGGGGGCTTCTCGGTAGACTGTGGCTAGTCCTTGTTTGACGTGTCCATCAAACCATTTCTATTGCGGAGTATGGAGCAGTTTTAACCTAGTCGATCTCTGCTCACGTACTGAGGTGCAGGGTGATCAGGTATTGAGGGAGTGGGGGCTTCTCGGTAGACTGTGGCTAGTCCTTGTTTGACGTGTCCATCAAACCATTTCTATTGCGGAGTATGGAGCAGTTTTAACCTAGTCGATCTCTGCTCACGCATTGAGGTGCAGGGCGATCAGGTATTGAGGGAGAGGGGGCTTCTCGGTAGACTGTGGCTAGTCCTTGTTTGACGTGTCCATCAAACCATTTCTATTGCGGAGTATGGAGCAGTTTTAACCTAGTCGATCTCTGCTCACGTACTGAGGTGCAGGGTGATCAGGTATTGAGGGAGTGGGGGCTTCTCGGTAGACTGTGGCTAGTCCTTGTTTGACGTGTCCATCAAACCACTTCCATTGCGGAGTATGGAGCAGTTTTAACCTAGTCGATCTCTGCTCACGTACTGAGGTGCAGGGTGATCAGGTATTGAGGGAGTGGGGGCTTCTCGGTAGACTGTGGCTAGTCCTTGTTTGACGTGTCCATCAAACCATTTCTATTGCGGAGTATGGAGCAGTTTTAACCTAGTCGATCTCTGCTCACGCATTGAGGTGCAGGGTGATCAAGTATTGAGGGAGTGGGGGCTTCTCGGTAGACTGTGGCTAGTCCTTGTTTGACGTGTCCATTAAACCATTTCTATTGCGGAGTATGGAGCAGTTTTAACCTAGTCGATCTCTGCTCACGTACTGAGGTGCAGGGTGATCAGGTATTGAGGGAGTGGGGGCTTCTTGGTAGACTGTGGCTAGTCCTTGTTTGACGTGTCCATCAAACCATTTCTATTGCGGAGTATAGAGCAGTTTTAACCTAGTCGATCTCTGCTCACGTACTGAGGTGCAGGGTGATCAGGTATTGAGGGAGTGGGGGCTTCTCGGTAGACTGTGGCTAGTCCTTGTTTGACGTGTCCATCAAACCACTTCCATTGCGGAGTATGGAGCAGTTTTAACCTAGTCGATCTCTGCTCACGTACTGAGGTGCAGGGTGATCAGGTATTGAGGGAGTGGGGGCTTCTCGGTAGACTGTGGCTAGTCGTTGTTTGACGTGTCCATCAAACCACTTCCATTGCGGAGTATGGAGCAGTTTTAACCTAGTCGATCTCTGCTCACGTACTGAGGTGCAGGGTGATCAGGTATTGAGGGAGTGGGGGCTTCTCGGTAGACTGTGGCTAGTCCTTGTTTGACGTGTCCATCAAACCACTTCCATTGCGGAGTATGGAGCAGTTTTAACCTAGTCGATCTCTGCTCACGTACTGAGGTGCAGGGTGATCAGGTATTGAGGGAGTGGGGGCTTCTCGGTAGACTGTGGCTAGTCCTTGTTTGACGTGTCCATCAAACCATTTCTATTGCGGAGTATGGAGCAGTTTTAACCTAGTCGATCTCTGCTCACGCATTGAGGTGCAGGGTGATCAAGTATTGAGGGAGTGGGGGCTTCTCGGTAGACTGTGGCTAGTCCTTGTTTGACGTGTCCATCAAACCATTTCTATTGCGGAGTATGGAGCAGTTTTAACCTAGTCGATCTCTGCTCACGCATTGAGGTGCAGGGTGATCAAGTATTGAGGGAGTGGGGGCTTCTCGGTAGACTGTGGCTAGTCCTTGTTTGACGTGTCCATTAAACCATTTCTATTGCGGAGTATGGAGCAGTTTTAACCTAGTCGATCTCTGCTCACGTACTGAGGTGCAGGGTGATCAGGTATTGAGGGAGTGGGGGCTTCTCGGTAGACTGTGGCTAGTCCTTGTTTGACGTGTCCATCAAACCATTTCTATTGCGGAGTATGGAGCAGTTTTAACCTAGTCGATCTCTGCTCACGTACTGAGGTGCAGGGTGATCAAGTATTGAGGGAGTGGGGGCTTCTCGGTAGACTGTGGCTAGTCCTTGTTTGACGTGTCCATCAAAACACTTCCATTGCGGAGTATGGAGCAGTTTTAACCTAGTCGATCTCTGCTCACGCATTGAGGTGCAGGGTGGTCAGGTATTGAGGGAGAGGGGGCTTCTCGGTAGACTGTGGCTAGTCCTTGTTTGACGTGTCCATCAAACCACTTCCATTGCGGAGTATGGAGCAGTTTTAACCTAGTCGATCTCTGCTCACGCATTGTGGTGCAGGGTGATCAAGTATTGAGGGAGTGGGGGCTTCTCGGTAGACTGTGGCTAGTCCTTGTTTGACGTGTCCATCAAACCACTTCCATTGCGGAGTATGGAGCAGTTTTAACCTAGTCGATCTCTGCTCACGTACTGAGGTGCAGGGTGATCAGGTATTGAGGGAGAGGGGGCTTCTCGGTAGACTGTGGCTAGTCCTTGTTTGACGTGTCCATCAAACCACTTCCATTGCGGAGTATGGAGCAGTTTTAACCTAGTCGATCTCTGCTCACGCATTGTGGTGCAGGGTGATCAGGTATTGAGGGAGAGGGGGCTTCTCGGTAGACTGTGGCTAGTCCTTGTTTGACGTGTCCATCAAACCACTTTCATTGCGGAGTATGGAGCAGTTTTAACCTAGTCGATCTCTGCTCACGCATTGAGGTGCAGGGTGATCAGGTATTGAGGGAGTGGGGGCTTCTCGTTTAGAATCAATTACCTTTTGTACAAGGTATAAAATCCCCGGATTTTTCATTTCACATCTCAGGTCTGTTTGTTTGATTTGCGTATCTATTCATGGTTGAAATATGATAAAAACTACGATCGAATTAACAAATACAAGGTATACATTTTCAAATCATTGACATTTATTCGTTGGATTCACTTTGTTGACTCGTTTGATTTCAGCGGGTAGTTCTTTGCTCCCCCCCAAAATGCTGGCGAACGGCTGGCAATTTTGTTGATTAGCGTTGCCTCCGTTATTGCCAATAAATCTCCTTGGTCTGGTATGTGCTAATATTCGTGTCTGCAGGGATAACAGGGAAACACTAGCGTTTTGACATATAAATGTGTAAATACAAACATCGTGTTTACATTCGACCTCCTGACGTAATTTGTTTTTGTTTATGGCTCTTACCAATTCTTTCTGATGTCTAAAAATATGCATGTAGTGGATTACCTACCACTGATGAACTTGAAATTGCTTAATCAAATAAAATAGTATTGACATAATGCCTGGACTGAGCTACATTAAACAAAATAAACGAGCATAAAACAAATTATAACAAATACCTTTATAAACTACACAAAATAAAAACAAATAAATAAATAATATTTTAAACTAGTAGCCTGTCGCGGCTTCGCTCGTGATCACAACATAATATTATACTGACATTCCCGTATAAATATTATGTTACCGTTCCAAAGCCAACATGGCCTGCTGATTAACTGTGTTTACTCTATCCAGCTGATTGCTTAAAACTTATAGTTATTTCCCAATGTTATGGGAAAAAACTCAACTTTACGGGGCCCCAGGGCCTCACTCACAAATTATTTCTCTATAAAAAGGTTTCCTGCACAACTTCACGTTAGGCTCTATCCAATGACCCCAAAAACATGAAAATCGGTTCAGTAGTTTAGGAGGAGTGATTGTCACAAAAAACCTGCTCGCCTATTAAATAAGTATAAATACTCTGATTTTACAAGAATTACACGTTGTATTTAAACTACAGTTTCTTTAAATAAAAATAAAAATATTTTAAACTTGTTAGTAAAACATTGTCAATTGTCAAGCAATCTTGGAAAGAAATGAACGAATAATTGAATCGGATTGCAATATTGTATGACATAATAGAGAGCTGATACTAACAGTGAAAAGTAATTTTCCATTGTGAAGTATTGGGTTTCGGAATTAAGCTATGATAAAACCATTTAATCTTAGTAAACGGCGAGCCATTTTAAGTGGCAATCTCTAAAACTTGGTAAAGATTAAAGAATTATATATTTTTGATTTGCGCTCATAAATAGCTCGATACAATTGAAGAGTGCGTCGTCGGGGCGTTTAGTCGACTGAAGATAATCTTCGTTTAAAGAGTGATTATTTCATCCACGGTAGTATCGATCTTATCACATGAGATCAAATAAAATAATCTTTATTGCCTTCAAAAACGTCATTTATCAAAACGTTAGAAGACTCTCAGGCAAACCCAATCTTGTTGAAATATTCTTCGGATAGGAGAAACCTGACATTTTCATGGTCAGCGAACACGGACTTTGTCCAGAAAGTCTCTCGGCTTCCACATCCACAGTTATTCACTGCTTCATTTCTACGGTCCTAGTGAACACAGAATGGGTGGAGTCACTATTTTCAAGAGTGACCTTTTGGATCCAGAAATTAAATTCAAACTGTCAGACTTTGGCCATAACTAATGTATAATATATTGCAGGACCAAAGGAAAAGTTATGCAGGTGGGTGTGTCAGAATCTAAAGTCAACCTGTAAAACCCATAAAAGTATATACGGTAGAAACAACTTTCATGGGGTTAGGTATAAACCATTAAAACATTATACGAATTATATTTAAAAAATATATTTGTATTTTAAATGTGAATATTTCTTGAGCTGGAGATAATACCTAGGAAAACCGTTAAGTAGTTTCATTAAACCGTTGTTTAGATTGTAGTTGTAACTTGGAATAAACATCGATGACAGGCTTTTTAAAACATCAAAAAATTAGCAGGGTTTGACAAAAAATGTGCCTGCAAATGGTAAAAACGGCGCGGCGGTGTACCAAATACGACATGACCTCACCGCGAGCCTTATATTATTAAGTTCAAGATCAATTGCCACAGACGCACTCAGAGTTATCGAAACATGTGTTTATAAAATGCACGAGAACTGAGAACGGTCAGTTCCTGTAATCAAAGCCTTGAGAGAAAGACAGAGAGAATGAGTGAGAGAGGGAGGTTGCTGAGTCACTGGAAGTGATTATACCTTAATCGCCATTGGCGTGTCTATAATGACGCGTGTTTGTATGACAGATGGTTATGTATTTCCGAGTAAAAGCCATCATATAAATTCAAATCGTCACACATTTGCATGTCAATTGCTTTTTACTACTGGGCGGAATATTTTTCTTTCCAAATTTACTGAGAAGATTGCAGAGAAGACTAATAGTGACTAATAGTGACAAATAGTTATGTATTTAATTGAAAAACGCTTGAATAAATCCAGCTAGCAGAAAACTGTCAAACAAATCCAACGACATTTATGGATGAAAACAATAGTACCCTTTAAAATAGACTTTTATTTAAGATTTAATTTTGTTAAATATTCTAGTAAAAACAGCAATCGAAACGTTAAAATTGAAAAAAATCCCAGTAACTTTAATATATACAACACAAGATTTATGATCCAGAAAACACAGTTTTAGCTTCACAAAGTAACAAAAACAATCAATTCTTTACAATAAAGTTCCTTACAATACCAACAATACAGTTCCTTCCAATACCAAAATTGACAGATAAAGTAAAGACCCAGTACGAGTTCAGGGTTTCTTAAATTTACTTTAGATCTGTTTAATATGAGAACGTGATTAAAAATAGTAAATTTATAACCGTTATAGCCGTATTTATAGCCGTTATAGGCTTTGCTACATTACGGTACTTATTTTAGAAAACAATGACCACCGTATTATTTTATAGTAGCAGTATGTCAAAGCTTCAATTGGTTAAATGTAATTTAGTTTACGCTTTATTTACATTTTGGTGAATTTCCCCTATTAGGAATTTCTCCTATTTAAGCTATAACCGTAGGTCTCATGGTAAGACTTAAGCCCGAGACCATGATAACTTTTTGTTTTGATGGCCCCAGATGCCAAAAGCACTATTCGTTCAAATTTGTGTGTGTGTGTGTTTGTGTGCGTGTGTGCGTGCGTGCGTGTGGTGTGTGTGTTACTAATAAATTGTACCCCGAATGGTTATATCAGCGGTTCTTTAACTGTGATTCACTTCTAGTGTAACTTGCACTCGATTCCTGATTGTGAATAATGGCCGAATTCTTACAAATAAATAATCACCTTTTTCAACTAACAAATGAATGATTTTTTACAAATTATACTTACAGAATTATGACTTGGGACTTGAAGGGATACAATGGTCGTTTTGCAATACTGGGGAAAAACTGAAACAATCTCAATATGTTACAAATTTATTATTCAATGAAATTTTATAATGCTCCGATTTAATTATATGTGAGTGCTCTTTCTGCCAGGGTGGGGAACTCGAGCGGCAAACGGATATTTATTCTAATTTATATTAATAAAGAAGTCTTTCATAATAAATAATTGATAGTTCAGAATGTGAATTTAGTTAATAATAAGAATTTGCCAATTAAGATCTCAGATGTTTTTGGATTAGCGAAATGTAGTTTCTGTTCAAAAACACAAAGGTGGCTTTTAGAGTTCTTGAAATGGTAGGCCTTTGAAATTTGGGCTACCATAAAATTAAAATAAATAATGATTAGAATGTTCAAATAAAGTTTCTTGATATTATTGGAATGCTAGTTGAGGTAAAATAAGTATTCTTTTGATATTTGAAATTGTCCAATCCTGAATAAAAAAGCTAATCAGTAGTAAATATGATGTCCTACAAATATGGCTTCCATTAAGGTGGGTAATAGTTTGGAAATTTCACTCCAATATTTCAAAACTTCTTCGCCACCGACTTGTATTTGTGGCCTATGAAATAGGTGAAGGGTGAACCAGTGACTCTTAGTAGGTTATTTGGCCTTCTTCACTTTGTTATGGCGTATCTATTTAATTTTGTGTTGAGACCCACATATAATGCTTCTAACACATTGCAAATGAGAAGGAGTTGTTCAGCTAGGCTCTTCAGCAATTAGTCACTGTCATATGTTCTTTAATCTGCTTCTGTCACTGATATTTAAAAAAACTCTTAAAAAACATGCAGTAACATACTTAAAGAATCAAGTTCCAAAATACCCCCGTAGCAGCAAACCTGCGTACTCAGCGAATTTCCGATGCATATATATGTATCTTAATACCACATAAAGCCACATACAAAGTTTCATCTATATACATGCATAAGTAAAGGATTTATGACATTTTAATTATTCTCCATAAGAACAACATGGCGGCTGAGTATGCAGGGTTGCTGAAGCAAGGAACACAAAAAATGGGGTTTTATACAAATATCAATATAACTCAAGAAGGTAAAGCCACATACCAAGCTCTATTAATTTTTGTTCATAATTAAAGGTAATAACACGTTACTTATTCTCCATAAGAATAACATGGGGCTGAGTATGCAGGTTTGCTGCTACGGGAACTATCGGCTAAAAAATGGGGTTTTGTGCAAATATCAATATACCACAACGATATGAAGCAATATACCATGTTTCATCAGGATAAGTTGATAAATAAGAGAGATATACAATTTTTCTTATTCTCCATAAGAATAACATTGGACAACGTACTGTGTTTAGCACTTTCAATATCTCTGTAACCATTTGACGTAGAGCAATGATCAAAACACCAAATTGTGCGTCTTTTTAAGCTGAATCCAATGGGAAAAACTAAAATTTGACATTTTTTAAATTATATCTAAAAACTCAAAAAACCATTTTTGGGGTACAAAACCCCCCCAAAATACCCCTTCGGATAGGTTGATCTGCCTGGTTTTCGAACTTAAAGTCATAAATGCTGATTTACACGTTTTTACCAAATTTCATCAAAATAGGATAATTTTTACGATAGTTATCGTGCTCACGGGCATATATATATATACACACAGTTTCGAACGAATGGTGTTTTTGGGGTCTGGGGACCTAACAACGAAAAGTTATCATGGTCCCGGACCTAGGTCTTACCATGCCGACTACAGTAATAGTTTCTTCCCTATAGGGAAATTCGCTAACAAACATTATTTAAGGGTGTTTCTGCATTATTTAAGTATGTTTTTTTTCTCAGTGTATATTTCGTCAACCGATCCATTATTTACATTAATTCAAGAATAAGATTGAAAATTGTGTAAGAGGTTATTTGCCTCGCTTTCACTATGCCCCTCCGTTTACTTTGCGTGAAACGCATCAACCAAAGTAAGTATGTCTTAAAAAAGTTATTTAAAAATGTGACTTCGTACTATATTAAAAAATTGGGGATGGGATAAATTTATAATTTTAATAAAATAGAATAAAAACTTGAAGCAGTTTTACAAAGGATATTGAATTACCTTGCTTTTTATATATGACAAACTAAATGTGGGTGAGAATATGCCTTTGAGTTTCTTGCGGTAATATGTGATTAAATACAGATTAATACATTATTTTCATAAGAGTTTTTATATAATATGGGATCATTGTGAATGCGTTAACATTTACTCTATAGCCAACAGATACATTTATTGTATAGCCAGCAGGTAAATTTATTGTATAGCCTACAGGAAAATTTATTGTACAGCCAACAGGTACATTTATTGTACAGCCAACAGGTACATTTATTGTACAGCCAACAGGTACATGTATTGTACAGCCAACAGGTACATTTATTGTACAGCCAACAGGTACATTTATTGTACAGCCAACAGGTACATTTATTGTACAGCCAACAGGTACATTTATTGTACAGCCAACAGGTACATTTATTGTACAGCCAACAGGTACATTTATTGTACAGCCAACAGGTACATTTATTGTACAGCCAACAGGTACATTTATTGTACAGCCAACAGGTACATTTATTGAGGAATCAAAAATCTTACAGATATTACAAAAAAATTGTATTTATACTAGCCCACATTCAAATATATGACAGGTGTTTATATAAACCAATGAAATGTTACAAACCTGATGCTTATAACACATTATTATTCAAAAAGTGTCATCCTTTAGCATTGATACTGGTCCAATCCAGGAATTCCTTTTCTTATATGTGAATAAATAGATTGACATACACGGGTTTCCGATGTCAGTGTAGCACAATTAAATCCTGCGTTTGTGCCATTCTCTCGCGGGACTCTCTGTATAGTTATTTGCTTGGTAGTTAAGTTTAAATCTTATCAGCTGAAAGTGTTTTCTGTTTTGTGTTTTTTAACATTATTTTTATTTATTTGTTGATATATATACATATATGAACAATTTGGGATGTGACATTGTTCATGCCACGAATAAAGCCCTCCCATTCATGTCATGAATGTGAGTTCCTTGTCCCCAAATAACATGTAGAATATTATTTTTTTTTGTAATTTATAAACGTTATCGGTAAAAAGAGTGTCTTCAAGATGAACGGTAATTATTTTCAGACCTTGGCTTAAACGAATCAGCGAGATAGACAGTAAGATGTTGATTCCTGATCCAACCAAACAAACACTTAAAGAAAATGGAAATAACTTTAATTTTGTAGTTCGGAGTATGATAATATAAATGATCCAATTTGTGGTAATTCAGATCCAGTGAGTCGCTGGTGCAAGTGACAAGGCGACGGGCAGCAGTTATGTAGTGAGTTCGGAATCTCAGTCCAGACGAATAAGTTGCAAGGACTTGGTTGATGCGTTCCCAAGGAGGGGCAGAGTATAGTGAAAGCGAGGCCATCAACCTCTCACAACTTTCAATATTATTCTTGGATCAATGTAAATAATGGATCAGTTGACGAAATATAACTGTTGAAATTTACTCAATAAAATGCAAGATGTATATATATTTATACAGGGTGTCTGTAAAGTCCGTCACCAAACTTCATAATATGGTTAATTGGGTCAAAATAAGCAAAAAAGTACGTATAAACATACGTCCTAAAGTGCCTCGATTTACGTATATCTGTCTGTATGTGATTTTTACATAATTTAACATATCATACGATCCTCTTAAAGTATCAAGTTAAAATTTGGTACATGCATGATGACTAATAAGACCTATTTTCGTATGGAGTATACAGTTTATACTTTTTACTATTTGAAAATGGCGGCCATGTTTTGTTTTCAAAGCTTAATAAGTTAAAAACCCGTAATATTGGAAAAACTGTAAAAATAAAAAAGGTGTGTCCATTTTGTCTTAAAAATAATAATATTAAGATTTTAACTAAACGATTTTAAATAACTGAGAAATTGTAAAACGTGATGTTTTAGTCCAGAAATGGCAAAAAAACATGTTTTAACATGTAAAAATTACAATTTCTCAGTTACTTAAAATCATATAGTTAAAATCTTCATATTATTATTTTTAGGACAAAATGACACGTTTTTTATTCTTACAGGTTTTTCATAAATATTACAGTTGTTAAGATACTAAGCTTTGAAAACAAAACATGGCTGCTATTCTGAAATAGTACAAAGTAGAAATTGTATATTCCATACAGAAATAGGTCTTATTAGTCATCATGCATGTACCAAGTTTGAACTTGATACTTTTAGAGGTTCGTATGATATGTTAAATTATGTAAAAAATACAAACAGACAGATAGACGGAAAACGAGGCACTTTAGGAATTATGTTTACAGGAACTTTTTTGCTTATTTTGACCCAATTAACCATATTATGAAGTTTGATATATACTGTAATATTTTTGTATTGGGTTAATTAATTAGATTCGAGAATTTATATTTTTTTAGAAAGTGGTTTTTATCGGGAAACCTTTTAAAACTTCGTTAACATGTTATTATTTATCAGTGTTGATGTAACAGAACACTGGATATAAATTACAAGTGCCTGTCAAAAAAATGCGTAAAAATATATTTAATTATCTCAAAGTGAAATATTTTAGGTAACAAAATAGTTATTATAAGTTTTTGTATACTACAAGATATCACCAACATTTAAAATATAGTAATTCTTTAGGAATCTCGAACCGTTGAATCAATTCAGGGAATCCATTTTAGCGAATTTCCCCTATAGGGAAGAAGCTATTACCGTGGTCGGCATGGTAAGACCTAGGCCCGGGACCATGATAACTTTTCGTTTTGAGGTCCCCAGACCCCAAAAACACCATTCGTTCGAAACTGTATATATATATATATATATATATATATGTCCGTGAGCACGATAACTCTCGTAAAAATTATCCGATTTTGATTAAATTTGGTATAAACGTGTAAAGCAACATTTATGACTTTAAGTTCGAAAACCAGCCAGATCGCTCTATCCGAAGGGGTATTTTGGGGGTGTTTTGTACCCCAAAAATGGGTTTTTCGAATTTTTTACATATAATTTTGGAAAAAGTCAAATTTTAGTTTCTACCATTGGATTTAGTTTAAAAAAACACACAATTTGGTATTTTGATCATTGCTCTGCGTCAATTGGTTACCGAGATATTGAAAGTGCTAAACACAGTACGTTGTCTAATGTTATTCTTATGGAGGAAAGTAACAATTTTATATCTCGCTTATTTATGAACATATACTGACGAAACTTGGCATACGACTTCATCTGGTTGTGGATCATTGATATTTGCTCAAAAAACAATTTTTTACCAATGGCTCCCGTAGCAGCAAACCTGCGTACTCAGCCTCATGTTATTCTTATGGAGAATAAGTAACGTGTTATCTCCCTTAATTATGAACATAAATGAATGAAATTTGGTATATGGCTTTACCTACATGAGTTATATTGATATTTGTATAAAACCCCATTTTTTGTGTTACTTGCTTCAGCAAACCTGCATACTCAGCCGCCATGTTATTCTTATGGAGAATAATTAAAATGTCATAAATCGTTTGTTTATGAATGTATATTGATGAAACTTGGTATGTGGTATTAAGATACATATATATGCATTGGAAATTCGCTGAGTACGCAGGTTTTGCTGCTACGGGGGTATTTATTTTTGTAAACTGATTGCAAATATGAAATATATTTAAAATGCTCTTCGTGTATAATAACATGATTTATGCAAAATGTAATACCCAAATAAAAAGTAAACGAGTTCGCACGCAGCACGCTGACGTGAGGGAAGTGAATTTCCACATAAAAATTATAAAAACTCAAAATCAGTTAAAAACATACAATTATTCAAATTTTGATTCAAATCTGAAAATACTGATTTTTTGGCTGTTTTGATGCTCCTGGTTCTATTTACCTGCAATGCTGGGAATACAATTTTGTGCATTATAAGGTTAGGATAAGGACCAGTCAAGCTTTAAAGTTGGCGTGAGATTTTTGGGGATGATAAAAGTACACCAACAAATGAATAACAGGCTCTTCTGAAGTAAAACCCCCATAAGACAACGTACTGTGTTTAGTCGATACACATTTTCTTTAATAACTCGGTAAATATATATGATAGAATGACGAGAGAGGGCTTAAAAGTTTCGCTACACCAATTCCCACCGTTTTTTCATTCGTTAATTTTACATCCGGGGCTTTTCTGACCCTTTTTGGGCCCAAAAACTCAAATTTCTAAATTTAAAATCCCCAAAAAAGGGGGTTAGAGTTTTCCGATTGTTTTGCCCAACGAACTTGTCCAACTGATTACAAAAAGGAATGTCCCTACCAAATTTGAAGTAAATCGGACAAAAAATGTGACCGCTAGAGTGCATACACACACACACACACACACACACACACACACACACACACACACACACACACACATATATATATATATATATATATATATAATTTTGAACGAACCCCCAAAACGTGTTCAGGTGGTCACATTAGGAACTTCTATGGTGGTCCCGGGCTTAAGTTTCACCGTGCGGGTCATGCTAATAGTTCACTTTCCATAGGAAATTCACTAATAAAGTTATTACTCTTCTAAAAAGTTTGTATTGATTGCAATAAACTTGCAAGTTTTCCACTAACCGCCCATTTGATATTGTTTTGTAGATAATATCCCCCTTAATCTATTGTTTAAACTGATTCCTTTTTTTATATAATTCCCACTTTTCTCCTACCGAAGCGATATAGAATAAGCTTATTCACACTCCATATATATATATATATATATATTATATATCCATTTTTCTCTTCAAGAACTCATTGGAAAATAGTATCAATAAGAAAGGGATCAAACACTCCATACACATTTCAAGCAAAACATATTTTATTGATCAACAATCATTAAATAGTATTTACATTTGAGACGCAGGCTCCAGTGGTCTACACCTTAATGCCATGTTGCTCGGCCACCTCCTTGTACTTCTTGCGGTACATGCCCTCGGCATCGTACTTCTGCTCCAGCTTCTCGAAGTGATCTGGCTTCTTCTCGTAGATGAACTTCAGCACCTTCTTTGCCCCTTCCTTCTGCTTGTCCGAACACTTGGAACACTCGGTCTGCAGCGCGTCAGGGAGGACCTCTGGAACGATTAGGTTTAAACGAGTTGAAGAAGATGCAAAATGTGCTCGCCTAATAATCTGAGGTTCGCTAGAACGGCACCCGGAAAAATCATGAACAATTTTTGAAGGTTGAAAACAGGGCCTAGCTCTCATTTGTCGTTAGGCTATTGATCAATTATACTTTCTAAGAACAGGTCCTCAGTAAATAGACCAGAAATGGGATGGTTATTTCCTTTAAAAACATCAAACATTTCCCCCGGCGTTGACAAACCCAAACAAAACAAAGATGAATTGTTGTCGTTGCTACAGTTTTGTGGGATAATGGAGCAAACGTTCCGCAATCAAAGCCTGGTGCCAACTGTAGTGTAAATTGCATTTGTCAGTCAGGGGGTTATTAATTAATTATATTTTCTAAGGACAGGTCAACTTGGATAGTAACAAGATAGGGACCGCAGGTGGATCTAAGGTGGAGTTTTGACCGTTCCAAACCAAAACGTTAAGATCCACTTCTAACGTTGGTGTAAACGAAAAATATAAACCAGTTCTAACCTGGTACAGTAGACGTATTTATCTATTGACTATCTGCCAAACGGGACTTAATTACTTTTTATTTTGTATAAAGGGGAAACAGTGGAAAAATTTAACCTTAAAATTAAAAGTTTTATGATGTAAAGTTTAACGATTTTAAATACCAAGTTTTCCACAGCTGTTACATTCAAAATATAAACATGCACATTTGGTGTAAGATCTCAAAAATAACTGTAAACTGTAAAATGTGTAAATATAAAATTCCATGAAAATGATCTTTAAACTTAAAATATATGAGCCTAGAGCATGATATTTTTTCCAGGCTGACTTGCGGAAAACGAAGTATTTTAGTATTTTAGGAAATGTGTTTATCTTTTCACCCGTAATACCTTATTCTTCATTTTTGGAACTGACAGACACCGGGTATAATAAAAAACGGTTTTTACATGTAACAATATGTTGCACATTTTTATTCCAAATCTTATTCAAGTTCATCATTAAAATAAGAACATTCACTCCTCTATCAATTCTTTAGATGTTATTTATTATGTAATAAACGAAGTATGCGTGACATGGGCTGGAAAAGTAAAATGATTTAATATGGCAGTAAAAGAAATATCAAGGTTGAGGTTGTTATGTAATGAACACATACATATACAGTAGCACTAAATATTTATTGTGTAGGTATGGTAATGAACGTTTGCAAATTGTAAGCGATGATTCAAGAGGTTGTTTTAGTCACATAACAGCTTCATTATAAAGTCTATATCATCGACTGGAGGTCAATACGTGATTGGGAAACCTTTTTTCGATGTCGGTTATAATAGTCTTAAAAAATCTCATGTCGTTGACTTCAAGTTAAGGTAGTGCTTTTAGTTGCCTGGAAATACATATTCTAACAAGAACATCATTTTAAAGTAAACAATCAGCTGGACTTTCAATCAAACGGATTGTTCTATACCTTTATGTTATCAGCCATTGAACCGAAAGTACTTAAAATCAAGGATTAAAACATTGAAATTGCTTTGTAATTAAAATCATCAATCATTTTAAATCTGCAATTAAGTGAAATTAGTCATTCAAATAGTTATGCATTATGTAGTAACAAGTTAAACATTAGTTTACATTAATTATCAAACGAATGAATATGACTAATATCGGGTTGAACTTTTAAGAGCCCCCGTGTAACGTTACTTCACCTTGAGCCTTGCCATTGCTTCGGTTTAGCACGGGTAAATATCCTGTTTCACGAAACTGGTTCGAATCATTAGTATTCCAACTGGTGTGACGACTGGTTCTATGCACCACAAAGGACGTACATGTTGGAAAATGTGTCTGTATAAACTGGCTAAATGCTTATGGAAAGTAACACTAACTTTTAACTTTTTGTTATAATGTACGGATATATTATCCAAATGATAACGTAAAATATAGTTTCACACCTATCACTATCATACAGTATTTTCAGTGACATGTTTTGTTAAGCTGATCCATCTGTACGTTTTCTAATTTACCTTTTATAGTGATTTTAACGCTGGGTTTGCCGGTAACATCCAAGAACAATTTAGTATTACTGTCTAAATTCATTACTAGATCGAATACAACTCAATTTTATAACCCTGCCCGAAAAAAAATTATAATTATGGTCCAAATTATTAATAGATTTTTTATTTATTCGAAAAAGTTTGATATTCTATAAACGTGCCTTGTCTGTGTTTTTGTTTATGTCTTGTTGTTTAATGCTGTTCCGTCTTCGGGTATTAAAATGGAGTTTTAGACTATTTAAAACAAATTACGATTTTTGACAATAATTAATTAGCGTTGTTGAACTTAAGTTAGTGATTTATTACAAAAACGAGCCAATGCTGATGAAAACTTTGCTTCAAGCTATCTCCAAACTACCTTAACTAACTCACGTAGAACATTAAGGGGATCCGCCACTATCTATAGGCTGATTTATTGAAATTGCTGATTTTTTAAAGTTATATTTTTAGATTCAGCATTTAATTCTGAAAATTTCTATACAATTTTATGTCAGTGTATAACATACATGTGTTTACATGAAAAAATATACAAATGTGGGGAAAATCTAGAGTGAAAGATAAGACTTATAAAACTTGAGAGCTTTTTTTCTGAATTGTGTTTTTCCTAACTCTGTCCAGCGGAAGTTTGAATAACTATGTAAGTACTTCACCTATAGTAATTAAGTTTTTACCAAATCATCTCGATACTATTTGAAATATTTTGGTACACAATACAAACATATTTAAAATGTAGTGATCTTTTATAGAAAACCCCGTGTGTTTTTCATTGTGAAATATGTTTACCACATAATTGTTTTTTCAGTTACCATGCATGCACCAAAGTTTTCATTTTTACTTTCTCCCCTTATACATCGTATAAGGAGAAAGTATTGTTTTCGTCAAAATTTTCGAATTTGAGTTGTTAGTGGAAATATTCGTTTTGGTGCTCCCTGAACCCAAAAAAATGGTTTTTACGTGATGTGTGTGTGTGTGTGTGTGTGTGTGTGTGTGTGTGTGTGTGTGTGTGTGTGTGTGTCTGTGTGTCTGTGTGGATGTGTACAGAGCTAGAGCCCTAACCTATGGGCCGATTTTTATGAAATTTGGTATGTAGGTACTAATCCACGATATCTCCAGGTGTTTTTTCATTTTTTTGAATTTTTGATTTTTAAGGGTAATTATCCCCCAAAAACCGCTAAAAAACATGAACAATCCAAATTTCTCAAAAACGGCTCTAACGATTTTGATTAAACTTTCGTGGTTTGTAGAACTTTAGGTTTCCAACAAAACTACACCACCCGCATTTCTGGAAAAATTCGGGTTCAGAAATTACAGGACATAAAACATCCAAAATTCAGTTTTTTGGATTTTTCATAAAAATCATAAATGTTAAAAAGATTACTATTCACCATTAAAAAGAGCTCAAAAAACTAAATAAATTAGTATTTTAAATTACTATTCTACGATTGCTAGTTGCGGAGAAAATTGAAATTTTCATTTAGCGGTAAACACAGTACGTTGTCCAATGTTATTCTTATGGGGAATACAAAAATAACTATTTCTCTCTTATTTACTGATCAATTTCATTAAAATTTGATATGCAGGTCAAGTTAGCATTGACCAACAGATGATATTCGAAATGTGTTGCTATTTAACCCTGCGGGGCGGGCAAGGGGGCATTTCCCCTCTCAAAACCACTGTGCGTAGCAACGGACTCTATAGTGCCTCCCAAAAAGGGATTTGGGTGGATATTTCTGAAAACAACTGTTTTAGACAATTTTCTGTACATTTATCTATACTTCATATTCTATATTTAGTAAATAACAAATATTTTTGTCATTAAAGTTTGGCTAAAAGGGGGAAAGTATGTTTCAGTTTCCTGATACCGTTTATTATGTTAGGAATAAAACTGGTAACTTGCAACTGGTTGGTTGTTAAACAAATTATTCAAAAGAATAAAATATTTCAGAACATAAAATCACCCATAACCATGAATTTGTATTTGAATATGACCTTTATTTCTTATCAGACTTTCTAACTAGCCAAGTATTCATCTAAGAAAGTTGTTAAAAAAGTTGAAGATAAAAAAGTTGGAGATAGTGGCTGATCCCATTAAATTAAGTCTTTCATGAGGTAAGTTCTCATTTAAAAGTGATTGGACCAACAGCTAAAATATTAAAAACTGTAATAAATTAAATAAAAACAATTCCAGGGATGATTAGCACGGAATCTGACTGAAAGAACCTTTAAAATATTATGTGCGGTCCACTTTAGCGTTGAGGAGAACTAACTTATTCCAGCGGGCAAGAGGGCTTCAGCCATAACGCTACGGCTGACGTCTACGCTGTCACGGTTTCCACTTTGCCATAATATACAAATATCACTCGAGTCACATCAGCTGATGTGCAATTCGGCAATGCAGCACGTCTACTATTGGTTGGTCTTGGTTGATAGGCCTATGTAAACCACGCCCACTGGAATAGTTGTAGACTTACTCTTGAGCTCGGCGATGTCAGGGGTGCAGCCGCCCTCGTCCATGAGGCACATGACGGCCTTCTTGAGCAGCCGCTCGTTGTTGAGGATGTCGTCCACAGAGATGTTGTCGTACTTGGTGGTGTACTTCTCCTCAGGGTAGGCGAGGGCGACCGCCACAACAGCTGACAGGAGCAGGATAACGCGCATCTTGGTAGCCTGTACAGTTACTGATCGATCAGCATAACAAATTAGTTAAAGAAATGTATTTTAGCGAATTTCCCCGATAGGGAATAAGCTATTACCGTAGTCTCATGGTAAGACTTAAGCCCGAGACCATGATAAATTTTCATTTTGATGTCCCCAGATGCAAAAAACACCATTCGTTCAAATTTTTATATATGTATATATATGTGTGTGTCCGTAAGCACGATAACTCTCGTAAAAAAGGTCCGATCTTAATGAAATTTGGTACAAATGTGTAAAGTACCATTTATTTGAACAAGTTCGAAAACCAGATGAATCGCACCATCCGAAGGGGGGTTTTTGGGGGGTTTTGTACCCCAAAAATGTGTTTTTTGGGGTTTTCACATGTAGTTTTAATATAAATCAAATTTTAATTTACACCACTGAATTCAACTTAAAAAAACAAACAATTTGGTATTTTGATCATTGCTCTACGTCAATTGGTTACCGAGATATTGAAAGTGCTAAACACAGTACGTTGTCTAATGTTATTCTTATGGAGAAAAGGAAAAATTGTATATCTCGCTTATTTATGAACATAAACTGGCGAAATTTGGTATATGGCTTGATCTGGTTGTGGTTTATTGTTGTTTGCACAAAAAAACAATTTTTCACCTATGGTTCCTGTAGCAGCAAACCTAGGTACTCGATCCCCATGTTATTCTTATGGAAAATACTTAAAATGTTATATATCGCTTATTTATGAATGTATATGGATGAAACTTGGTATGTGACTTTACTAAGATGAGTTATATTGATATTTGCATAAAAACCCATTATTTTGTGTGCCTTGTTGCAGCAAACCTGCGTACTCATGCCCAATGTTATTCTTATGGAGAATAATTAATATTTTAAATATCGCTTGTTTGTGAATACATTTCTTATGAATCCTGTTAAGTGTTTTAATGTGTTATGTTATATATTCATTGGAAATTCGCTGAGTATGCAGGTTTGCTGCGACGGGGGTATTTATGTTTATAAAGCCCAAAATTAAAAAGTCAAAACAACTCAAATTGCAAATCCTCGAACTTTCTTAAACTACTTAATTTTTATTTTATTGCAATTAGCAAAATCATTTTCGGAAGTTCCTATGATTTACAATAACCTTTCATACAATATAATTTTAGCGAATTTCCCCTATAGGGAAGAAGCTATTACCGTAGGTCTCATGGTAAGACTTAAGCCCAAGACCATGATAACTTTTCATTTTGAGGTCCCGAGATGCCAAAAACACCATTCGTTCAAATTTTTTTATATATATATATATATATATATATATATATATATATGTCCGTAAGCACGATAACTCTCGTAAAAAAGGTCCGATCTTAATGAAATTTGGTACAAATGTGTAAAGTACCTTTTATTTGAACGAGTTCGAAAACCAGATGAATCGCAACATCCGAAGGGGGGTTTTGGGGGAGTTTTGTACCCCAAAAATGTGTTTTTTGGGGTTTTCACATGTAATTTTAATTTAAATCAAATTTTAATTTGTACCATTAATTTCAGCTTAAAAAAACAAACAATTTGGTATTTTGATCATTGCTCTACGTTAATTGGTTACCGAGATATTGAAAGTGCTAAACACAGTACGTTGTCTAATGTTATTCTTATGGAGAAAAAGGAAAATTGTATATCTCGCTTATTTATGAACGTAAACTGGCAAAATTTGGTATATGGCTTTATTTGGTTATGGTTTATTGTTGTTTGCACAAAAAACAATTTTTCGCCTATGGTTCCTGTAGCAGCAAACCTAGGTACTTGGTCCCCATGTTATTCTTATGGAAAATACTTAAAATGTTATATATCAGTTATTTATGAATGTATATGGATGAAACTTGGTACGTGACTTTAGTTAAATGAGTTCTAATGATATTTGCATAAAAACCCATTATTTTGTGTTCCTTGTTGCAGCAAACCTGCGTACTCATCCCCAATGTTATTCTTATGGAGAATAATTAATATTTTTAACATCGCTTGTTTGTGAATATATTTCTTATGAATCCCGTTAAGTGTTAATGTGTTATGTTATATATCCATTGGAAATTCGCTGAGTATGCAGGTTTGCTGCGACGGGGGTATTTTAAATATGTTACTGTTTGACTTTTTTTAATTCTCTGTTTATAATTTTAAATAAATGTGTATTACAATTTGTATTATTTTTAAAATAGTTCACGTAGCATATCAAACATAAACAATGCGGCGGTTGAGTTTATCAGAGTAAAAAATTGCAATCGTAAAAACTATATGTATCGATTTAGAAAATACAGAGTAATCTATTAATGCCAATATATTTGACGGAAATGGCCGTAATTTTTAAACCGGTAAAGACAAATGAGTTATATTTTCACGAAAATGTTTTTACTATAGGGCTTTAAAATAATGTACTTTTGAATGTTCAGAGAATCTAGTGACCATCATTATTTGGAACGCTCTGTAATTAAACAAGTTAAACATTTACGTCATTCCTCGGGATCGATTCAGTAGGGAATCATTTTGTTGATACTTTTCGGCCAAGTTGTTAGTTTGTAATATGTCTGAGACACCTTACGTGGTTAATAAGGAGTATGCATATAACGCCAAACCATACCAGGAAACGTTGAGAAACTTATAAGTGTGACACTTTTGAAAATCTACACCTTGACCCGAACCCTATTTAATAATAGGGTTAAGGATAAAAAAAACATTTTTTTATGATAAAATCTCTCCTAAGAGCCTAAATTAAATCAAAGTTTCAAGTTAAATTACGTTTTTAAATGTTAAATCTTATCAGTTGCATGATTTGATTTGGCTATAAAACTGAAATCAGGTGAATAAGCGAAGCTATTTAGAATCAAAATCTACAAAGTGCTAGGGTAAATTTCACAGAAATGGCGTTCAGACTTGTATGTTGGCTGCGATACCAGGTACTAACCTTGATTGCAGTCCGGATCCACAGGAGACTACGGTCTGAGAGGACGGGCTGGGCTTTATACCCTTCTGACGTCACGTGCTGATCGCCTGGTTACTTAGCAATTACAAACTCATTGCCGACCCCGGTATTGTATTATTCATTAGCATCCTAATCGACAGTGATTGCGCGGGTCGTGTGTCAAGATTACAAGTCTGATGTACCGGCAGATGGGCCTTTTTGGTAGTTGCAAGCTTTCTAAGAGGGGATTCACATTTTTGGACCAAAGAGTATGGAAACTATGAGGAAACAGGACAAAAATTAAAGTTTGTTAGATGAGTGATTTAATTTGATACGACTTTTTAACTGAATTCAAATGAAAGAGAACTATTTTTTTAAACTAATACAGGTCAAAAGTGACCACGATGCACTCAAACTGTAGGACTTATTGTTTTTAGGATTTGAAGGCCCAACAAAACTGCCCTGGCCTGTTTTGTGTTGTGTGTAGTTTTTGTGTCAATGATCTTTTTTAATTAGTTAAGTACATTTAAAACATAAAATTGTCACCAAATAATGTACACATGTCATACTGATTTTAAATTAGTTATCAAGGAAATATGCTGTCACGAATTTTATGAATTGTAAATAACGTCATATTTTGTGTCCTATCAATTTATTTACTCTATTTTTCAACTTGTTGATAGCATAGTCCCTGTTGTTATTGCATACATTTTGTTGATTAAACATTCAAGTTTTTACTAACGATGGCTCTTTCTTGTTAAATGCAATCTTTCCTTTTAATTTCAAACTAATCATTATAAATTGTATTGCATTTCTTTACAATATCCATTTCAACTTTCCATCTAGTTTATTTATATAAATTTGTTTCTTAATTTACATATATATATATTAAACGAGGGAAATTCGCCTGGTGGTCATTGTAAAGCTGATTGTTTCTGATGTAGTCAGAAAGAAAATGTGTTGAGAACAAATTATGTTGACACCATTAACCAGAAACTCGTACTTTATTTTTTTCTAATATTACGTCACACTTTCAAGAACTACATCTACAAAACTATTATTTCATAATAACTGTTATGGGCTTATAATATAGATAAATGTATTCAGTACAAAAACAAATCTGAAATTTTTGTCAGATGTATTGTTTGGTAGATATTAGACAAAATCCTCAAAAATAACAAATTTTCGGGGTTTTTTATGCCGTTGCCAGTGAAAAAATATTTTGTTGGCCAAACTTTAGAAATTATTCAGGGTGCGGCACTGCACAATATATACAATAATTAGAATTACCTTAATTTGAGTAAACACTTAACCGTTATCAAGGCAATCCGACTATAAAAGCTCAATGAAAACGGTAGATAAATATGTTAAGTTTCTAAACTTTCAGAATTTTGTTCAGGATTGATTCGGGAAATCCCGAAATCTGAGATGAATTCTCTAACCACTACACCACTACCGTTATTTCTTTTGCTAAATAAATTTCTTATACTAAGGATTGAGAATTTCGATAACACCATGGTCAACTTTACTTACTGCAAGACTAGATTATGAATCGAAATATTTAACGCCAAGAATATAAAATGCATTGCAACGTTTAGATGTGTAAGCGATGAAAAAAAAACTGTGAAAATTTAAATACAGAACCGCTTCCAACTGGAAGAACTGGTTTGTTTCGGTTTCTGTGAAGCGATTAAAACTTGACGTGCAAGTCCAACGGCTCAAGGTTAAGTGAGGCCATCACTCTTTCAAGTTCTGTAATTAGCGAATAGCCAATGGAAAAGTTAGCTATTGTCATGATGTGACTTAAATTATTGAATCGTTTTAACATTTACTAACAAATTCATATATACTTTCCTTTCAATAAAAATCTGAACTTAAAGTTTACTGGACAAATCTGTTTTTTATAACTTGATGTGAATCGCTACACATGTGGTTTTAAGAGGGGAAATGCCCCTTTTCCCCCTCAGGGTTATTAAGGGGCAACATATTTCGAATTTCCTCTGTTGGTCATTGCTAACTTGACAAGCATATCAAGTTTGAACGAAATTTATCAATAAATAAGAGAGAAATAGTAATTTTTGCATTCCCCATAAAAATAACATTGGACAACGTACTGTGTTTACCGCGAAATGAAAATTTAAATTTTCTCCGCAACCAGTAATCGTAGAATAGTAATTCAACATACTAAATTATTTAGTTTTTGAGCTCTTTTTAATGGTGAATTGTAATATTTGTTATATTTATGTTTTTTTTTTTTTAATGAAAAATCCAAAAACTAAATGTTTGATATTTTAAGTCTTGTAATTTCTGAACCCAAATTTTTACAGAAATTCGGGTAGTGTCATTTTGTTGGAAAACTAAAGTTCTACAAACGACTAAAGTTGAATCAAAATCGTTAGAGCAGTTTTTAAGAAATCTTTATTTTCGTGTTTTTTTGCTATTTTCGAGGGATAATTACCCTTAAAATCAAAAATTCAAAAACATGACAAAAATGCCTGGAGATATCGTGAATAACATACCAAATTTCATAAAAATCGGACCATTGGTTAGGGCTCTAGCTCTGTACACATCCATATAGGCAGACAGACAGACAAACATCACGTAAAAATCACTTTTTTGGGTTCAGTGAGCACCAAAACGAATATTTCCACTAACAACTCAAATTCGAAAATTTAGATGAAAACAATACACAAAAATACATACTTAGTCTAAGTCTTATTATGGTAAATACTTCTAGAAAGTCTCCATATACTATGTATAAGGGGGAGACAGTAAAAATGGATCATTGCTATTCAATGTGTTTTACTTTTGTGGTGCACTTGCATAAATTCGTAAACTTGTCGTCTCGACAAACTAAGTAATATTTAGTTCATTATATAATGCGCGCTAAGGTTTTCCTGCTCCATTTTTCTATTTTACCGATAATATGTATTTATTAGCTAGATATACAGTCATACATAGGAAACAGGATCTATTTAAATACGTAATTAGTTGAACTAGATTTGAAATTGAGTTGCAATGTGGCTCTCACCCGCCGCGGCCGGTAATAATTTGCGTGTGTCGCCTCCGTCAGTGTTAAACCGTCATGTTTGTTGTTCGTCCGTCGTGATCGTTATGTACTTTTGTGTTTCGTGTATTATAGTTGTGAACTGTAAGAAGTTTTAAATTTAACGACGTCCAATGGACTGATTTCGTGCTGAAGTCTGACGACAGTGTCATTATGCACTGAAACCTAGGTCGCAAATACGATCTTAAAGAACTGGACGACGAAAGGTAAATTAAACCACTAATTTGAATTATTTGAAATCGATGTTAAAATAACACAGAGGTTCTATTTGCACATAAGGTAGATAGATTTAGACGCTATTTAGATTGATTGAATTATACTGTAACTATGTATATTTGTCCGATATCAAAAATATAGTTCAAATGAAAAGTACACAAATACTCCTGCTGCAAACGAAGAAAAGTATACAGTTGTGCATCCTGCGAATATCTTACCAATAACAATAATGTATTCAATGCTTGTACTCTAATAATTTATAAATACCAAATTAAAGTGTTTTACTTTACAATAAAATTGTACTATTACCATTTATATTAGTACTAGCAGCAACGCCCGTTGTAAAAAATACGTTAGTCTGTAGAACAATGTATTTTGAATTTAAATATTATTTTAATGAAAGTTTACTCCAGATTTAGTTGTACAAAGATACCCCTTACATTTTTGTGTTTTGCTAAATATTTAGTGCGAATTTGGAAGTTGGGTAGAATTTGTATCTATAATTCAAAAACGATAGAAAAATCGACCACATCAGATGTCATACTCATAAAGCTTACGAAAATTACTTTTAATTATAAAAGACGTTCGCTACAAAATTGATAGTACAAAGACAAATGTTGACTGGAAATAACAGTTATTTTTTTACAAATTTTGCATGTATTTCTTATAATATTTTACGCTTTTTCCACCATAAATTACTACATATGTCAGACTTTCATAACTATTTCATAACCTACACCGTTAACGGTTTTCAATGATACGCTTACACACATTGTATTTTTTTAAAGGTATAACGGCATATTTCGAGGTATTTTTTGGTATTTTGCCTCTAACTCAAAAACGGTTGGGAAATCGATCAATGTGGATGGTGATTTTCTGAAAGTATAGAAAACTGACCACAAGCTGCTATTATGCATTTCTTGATTAAAAGTGATAAAGCCCCATCAAAAATTGGACAGAAAAAACTGTATATATTGTAATTTATTTTGTAAATATTTAGCATTTTCTACGCATATATCATAAACAAATGTTCAACACTTATGATATTTTAAAAATTGGCGTAATCAGAGGTTTACAATGACCATCAAACATTAAAATCGGTACAGTAGAATTCAAGATTTAGTTGTTTAAAGATATCTATGTTTTCTCAGAGGCGGATAAATGCATTTCTAAAAATTTGCCATGTATTTCTTATGGGAAACATTTTATGTTTTTTACCCCATAAATCATGAAAAATTCACCACTTTCATAATTCTTTGGCCATTTGCACCGCTAGAAGTTTCGAATGACGCATCATTTATGAAAATCGCCCCACTGGAACTCTAGATTTAGTTGTACAAAGAAATTCCTTGCTCAGTTATATAATAAGATTATAATTATTATTTTGCATTTAATGGAGTTACTCATTTACTTCTTTTAATTTTGGACTCATCTAAAATTGTCAGTTCAAATATATATTTGTTATAAAAAAATTAAAAAACTTATGAACAGAGGCCTGTGGCATTAAAAGGGCAGTATTATTACATCAGTCATGCCGTTAGGTACAACGTGGTTACAAGCAAGGTTTCTCAGGTCATCAGTAAACTAACAATCACTTAAACTAATGTGCTTTCACGTTCCTGCCATCAATATATCAATAGTCGGTTTCCTGTGATTTAGGTTGCAAAAACTAAAAACTGTCCATGCTTGGTTGGTGTCTTTCAGGCCAAAATAGTGATAAAGGGTTATTCTTATATAGCGATTGTATTAATGTTATTATTAACTGACATGTCTTGTAAACTACATGCCATCCAGACGAGTCAGTGAATGTAACGATGTTCATGATGACTCGTGATCTCCCTTGCCAATCATCCAATCATTCCGAGCAGCCATTGTATTCAGCTAATGTGCCACGTCAAGGTAGCCTAGTCCTGAGAAAGGTTTTAAATTTCAGCAAAGGAACTATGATAATATCGCTATGTCTAATAATTGTTTCACCATCTGGTATGGTGTTCATAAAACTGAAGGCGTATTCATGATAATTAAATACGCTAATAGTCTAATTTGCATAACACTTGCACGTATTCTGTGGCCACATTCGTTTTATGTGTTATGTACAATTAACATGCATTTCATATGGGGAAATAATGTTTTTTGCTGATTGCAGCAAAACGAAAAGAGATACAAGGTTGGTCTGAATTATAAAGTTGTTAGGATTTACAAGAATTTTTCAGTGGTACACTTGTTGACATGCGTTACCATGTGACATTTTTGAATTTTGGGCACATAAGTATTTTCAAAATAAATATATTTTTTGAAATATATATTTTCTCAAAAAAAAAACTGTCATGTAGCATACTAGAGTAAAGCTGAGTTTATCACGAGGAAAAATTTAAGTCGGAAAAAAGATACGAGTAGTGGTTTAGAAAACACATGGTATTGCGTAAATGTCAATATTTTAAACAAAAATGGCCGCCATTTTGAAACGGGTAAAGGTAAGTGAATTCTGTTTTTGCCAAAATGTTTATTTTTAACGAGACCTTTAAAATGATGTATAATATTCTCTATGTTTACATAAGAAAATTTTGAGATTCGAACCCGTGACTTTCAGTTTTGGAACATCATGTACATAGATTTTGATGAAATCATTTTTAATAGACAGCCCATTTGTGTTTTAGTGGGGAAGAATTTTGTTTGATGACTTTAGACCAAACCGTTCTCCCGTTATACAAGCTGGACGGGTGGTCTGTCTCACTCTGTATATGCAAACTATTGATGTAGAACAAACGTGTTCTAAACACAGAAATGATTGTTTTAGAACCGAACTCATTAAGAAAATAGAAGTGAATTTTTAAATAAAAGTAACTGTGAACAAACTGGAAAAAAACATGTTTCCTAAAAGATTAACTTGGAACATTTTTGAACATATTTTTGGGAGTTTTCTCACCAACCACTTATCAAAATGTTTCAAACAAAATGTTTTATTCAAAATACTAAATTACGTGTTTTTTAAGCTCTATAAAAGGGTCACCTGTTAAGTTGAAGAGAGGTCCAAGTTCTAGCTCTGTCTGGTAAAATTAACAAATAATCAAAATTGAAATACCTTTAACCTCTATTGTTATAGGTGTCAAATATCAGCGCAATAATGTTATTTACATAAAACATGACAAAATAAGAAGTTTCATTATGTAATTTATTCAGAGGATTAGGCGTTAAATGGACTTGGGTTTCTGGTTTTGGCAAATCCTATACATTTATTGTAATTTTATAGGAGGGAGGTTTAAGGCACTACTGAACCGACGCGACGCGATGTTTGTGCTTCATGTGTCAGTTAAAAGAGGAGGAGGGTGAGGAGGAGGTTCAACAGTTTCTTCATAAGTAGCATTCATCTTTCCTGATCTGCCCCGTAGTTCTTCAATATTTCAAGGAAATCTAATGGGAGGAAGGAACTCAATTGGATTCTCTATTTACAAAACAAAGAGCAACAGCGAGAACAGATGTTATATAAATAGTGACTACTGGATTGACAACGCAGTATGCATAATACGTTAGGAGGGGAGATGCAAATTCAAAAGCATGAGAAGAACATATACTTGAGTTCGAGTTGAAGTTCTGTTAGTAAATTTAATAAATATACACCATTAATTAACGTATAAGTAAATTATACAGTACTTTCAATCAAACTTTGGAAATGGTATGACTTTTTGGTAATTACTTGTTTTAACTATGGTAGTTGTATACAGCATAATCAATTGTAAAGCTAAATAGTTCTTAGTTATGACACTGACTAGTATCTATTATCAATGGCCATGTTTTCGCACACGATAAAATGGTTGGCTACCAGGAAAATAACTTTTATAGCGTTTGAATTTTATTTTTATTTTTATTTTATTTATTTTATTTTTATTTTATTTTTACCATTCGTGGATTATTTCCATAAATTAAGCTGTTATCAATATAAAGCTACCTACCAACTATTGGGCCACGACCTGATATTAAATATTTTAGAATCTTTAATACTTTCTTTATTTCACCGAAGACATCGAAGCGGAAGTCTTGGTCGTTCGTTTAATCTCTGTGCAATGATTTATATTTTAAAATTTATTTGTTGTTCCTGACATTGATGAACAAATTACAACACAAACCACCAAAAAACTACAGTTATTAGTTAGTCCTACATGAAGCACACGCAACATCTGGCGATTTGAAGATAAAAGCATCTGACCTTGGTAGTCTTTTGTTCAGTAATAGTTTAATACCTATATTTAATTGAGGGTCATTTCTACTTGAATAATTGTACAAGGAAAATGCACACTGGTTCAAATGGACTACATTACGAAATGTTCGGACTACATTGAGAAGATAGTTCGGATGTTTAGTATGTTCTGTATAACATACAAGTTAATACACTTACAAGAACATCAGATGGCAACAAAGAGACATCTAGTTCTGTTGTATGAGGCTGATGTAGGTTATATTGTAGTTGAAGTTATGTGGGATTATTTAGTGGTAGTACAAATGCCACATGCTGATAAACTCTGTATTTTTTAACATTTATGTTGGCTTTTCTACACACAAAGTTTTTTAAGAGTATTTCAATGTATTCTTAATAACACAACGTGTTTTCTACAATCAGTGATAACAAATTGTTGGTATTATTGTTGGAACATTTGTTGGTACTAGTAGTCCTGTTGCTCGAATCTGAGCAAGTCTGTACCCATCGAAAGGTTACTTCAGTTGTAAACAAACTTAGCAAAACATATGATATTAAAACAGATGATAACAACGTACTTTAAATCAACACGTAGTTTACACTTCCACCGGATAGCGCCACTGTTCCAAAAATTCAGCCCATTACTGTATTTAGGTGATGCCCTTTCATAAAATTCTGAGACGTATTGGCAAATCTGCGTAAAAATACCTTTGACACCTCAAACGTTAAAATCCGCCTAGCCGTTATCAAGTTATGACTGTGAAAAAAACTCTTGCGTATTAATATATAGATTCTAATGTTTGAATATGATATGAACAAAATGTCAACTATCTGGGCCTTAACCTTCATCAAAACAGATTTATACGTTAGTTTAAAATCCGTTAGAAGTCAAATAATTAAAAGATAAAAAAAACAATCTATTAATTTAACTATTAATATTTCAGTACTTCCAAAGAAGCATTTTACATAGGAATGTGTTAGTTGATGACAGAAGACCAAGGAAACAATCAAAAGTTATCGTCATATTCATAAACAATAATTAATTACATCTATTGTATATGAAATATTTATGGGAAATATATTTGGGAATATACGTTAAGACAACATGGGACGATACATTGGACGTGTTTGACAGTATGATGAAATCGAATCTATATAGCAGGAGATCGGTTAATAATAAAAAGACTACCTTAAACAGTAAACTGCTACTTTGTAATAAAAAATAATTTCCTGGGAAATCCCCACACACACACACACACACACACACACACACACACATATATATATATATATATATATATATATATATATATATATATAATTCTAAATAGATTTAAAATACCTGAGTACCCTTTTAATTTCATTTTATTTTGCTGACACGTGTTTCGGCTATAATGCCATGTTCACAGCGTCTTAACTTTTTTATACTTTAACCTATAATTTAAAAAATGCAAAACATAACTTAAATTTAAATAAAATCATATGATTCAATCTACATATGTCGAGTTTTTAATACAGGGTGTGGTGTCTTTTACTTTTAATTTCCTTGATTTTTTCAAAAATTGGATTTCTCTGTTCTGCTTGCATAACATTTAGTAAATTATTTTGGTCATCAAAATGGTTCATATATATACAAAAATTTTTTTTTGCGTTCATTTTATTGTCTTTGTTCTCAAATGATAAAATTTCTAAACTTTCTTGTAGGTTTCCGTAGCTGTGGTCAGTTGTTAAAATATGCTCTGCAAATGTAGACTTTTGAGTGGTACGGTTGTTAGATTTGATGGCTTGGATATGTTCTTTGTGCCTGCAAGTAAATGTTCTACCAGTTTGTCCAATGTAACATTTTTGACAATCTTTGCAATAAATTTTATATATCCCTGATTTATTAAATTTATCGTTGTTTTGGAGGTTTGATTCATTGGAATATTTCTTGATGATATTGAAGCAGTTATTTCTCGTTTTGAAACCTATTTTGAAGTTTGTTTTTTCAAATGTTTTCCATACTGCTTTATTTAATACAGAACTATATGGCATGCACATGTATTCTTCTTTGTTTTCTTTTGGTTTGTTTAGAGCAGTTTTGTTTTTTATTTTTTTAATGATTTTGTCAATTAAGTTACCCTTACACCCATTTCTTATAGCTAGGGATTTTATTATTCTTTTTTCATTTTCGTAATCTTTTTGACTCATAGGAATTTTAAGGAGTCTATCATGAAATGAAAGCTTGACATCTTTTGTTGCCAGGGATGGTTGGATGTTGCAGGAATGAGTAATTCTGTTTGCATCTGTTTTCTAAATACTCTAAGTCCATGGTTTTTATTTTCTTTATATATTGTTAGGTAGTAGGGGGCCACTACTTTAGGTCTAGGAAATTTATCATTTCATTTTGAGTTTCCATTGTGAATTTGATCTTATCTGATAAGTTGTTTAAATAGTTTAAAAATTCTTGACAAGCATTTTCATTTCCGTTAAAAAGACTATAATGTCATCTACATAACGATACCAATAAATTATGTTTTGTTTGAATGGATTGCAATCATTACATACTTTGGTAATTTCCAAGTTGTTCAAGTATATTTTTGCTAATGTGCCTGACAGGGGTGATCCCATAGCTAAACCTTCGTCTTTAATGTAGTATTTTGAATTGTATTCAAAATAGTTTTGATTTACAAATGTTTTTGTTAATTTCATGCATTATAGCCGAAACACGTGTCAGCAAAATAAAATGAAATTAAAAGAGTACTCAGGTATTTTAAATCTATTTAGAATTATTATTATAGTAGCCCTATTAAATGAACTGAACATATCAATCTATATATATATATATATATATATATATATATATATTTAAAATGTATATATTTAAAAACATATATATATATATATTTAAAATGTATATATTTAAAAACATATAATTATTGTTTGTAAATTATAGCAACTTATATGGATAACTAAGTTACATATAGCAAATACAATAAATACATCAACTCCATAGTTCGCAATGTAATTTTAATTTTAATTTACTGCGGAAAACTTTATTACAAAATGGGTATTATAAAAGTCCCACTAGATAACTGAAGGCCAAAGCGCCACATTTGCCTCTAGCATATCCACTTATTTCAATGAGTGGTATGAACAAAGCAGTCAATTTTTTATTTTATGCATCGGTACTCTGTTCATTGTGGTGACATCATATCCGTGGTGGTTGATTGGTTCAGAACATATGATTACGGAAAAGAAGTTTAGCACTGGTTTTATCCTAATGGTACTTTCGCTTTTATCAATCACCATCACACATGGTGGTAGGTGGTTTTTTGTCTACTTCTGTAATAAATTTAGCATTGTACAAGCACAACTCAGTCTGGATTTTCCTCTTTTATAAATTAAAATCAAATATGTTTATTGTCATTCAGTACATGAAACATCGTTCACTTTCTGTGTTTTAAAACTTGTCAGATTTTTGTTTAAACAAAGTTACACAATCAAAGCTTCATGGCATAAACAGAAAACAATTTATCTGTTACAGTTTGATGAAATTTAAATACAAGCGTCCTGAAACTAAAAAAAAAAACAAAAAAAAACTGAAATCCATGATGCAACAACAAACTTACTAGTTGAATCCAACCTTACAACCTATCTTGAATTCTTCGTTACTACAGTATTAGCGAATTTCCCCTATAGGGTAGAAGCTATTACCGTAGGTGGCATGGTAAGGCTTAAGCCCGAGACCATGATAACTTTTTGTTTTGAGGACCCCAGATAAAAAAACACTATTTGTTCATGTGTGTGTGTGTGTGTGTGTGTGTGTGTGTGTGTGTGTGTGTGTGTGTGTGTCCGATACCGCGATAACTTTTAATAGAAGCGCCCGATTTTGGTGAAATTTGGCACAAATGTGGAGAGTAACATTTATGACTATTAGTTCGAAAACAGATCGATCGGTCTATGGGAAGGGGGCATTACGGGGGTTAAAATTGTCCAAACGTCAGTTTTTTGAACTTTTTACCCAACAATTATAAAAACACTAGATTTTGGTTATAGCCATTTTATAGAGCTTAAAAAACAAACAATTTGGTATTTTTAATCATTAAGCTAGGTTTATTGGTTTTGGAGAAAAGTAAAAAAATGTGTCCATAAAATTTCCCATGTTAATCTTATGGGAGTAAGGTTTTTAGATTTTCCTCAGATAATTTCACTAAAAACTCCACATTTCTTTCTACCAATAAGTTTAGTTCTACAAAATAATCATTTTGGCGTTTTAATTATTGTTTTACGTCCAACCGTTGCAGTGATATTCAAAGTGCTAAACACAGTACGTTGTCCAATGTTATCCTTATGGAGGATAAATAAAATGTTATATTTAGATTATTTATAAATGTATATCGATGAAACTTAGTGTGTGGCTTCAAATAGTTGTGGTATATTGATATTAGTACCAAAAAAGGTTTTGTTGATTTTTCCCGGTAGCACCAAACCTGCATACTCGGTCCCCATGTTGGTAATATATGGGAACCTTAATTATGAACCTAAATTCATCAAACTTGGTATGTAGCTTCACCTGGTTGAGTTATATTGATAATTACAAAAAAACACATTTCTTATCTTCCTTGTTGCAGCAAACCTGCGTACTCAATTATAATGTTATTCTTATGGAGAATAAATAAAATTTTATATATCACTTATTAATGAATGTATTTTTGTGAAACTTGGTAAGTGGCTCTAGGTAGTAGTGATACCCATATATATGCATTGGAAATTCGCTGAGTACGCAGGTTTGCTGCGACGGGGGTATTTTGATAATGGACCTACTCATTTATTCTATACTTTAAGTGCTAAAACATGACTATTGTTGGTGTTTGTGACCCTGAAATACTCAATTAATGCTTGTTCATTATATCTAGTACTCAAGTACCTGCGTTCATTAAATTTAAAAATATGAATATTGTCCAGAACATAAACAATTATATAAATATTACAATCATAGACATATCAAAGACCTACATGTCAGAGAATCCTATCATGTACACCATATTTTTTACAGCAAATAAAGAATTCTGATTCTGAATGAAATTAAAAAGATAATCTGTACCATTGCTAACAAAGACAAATTGACACATTACAACTGTGCCGCCTCCGCTGCTCTCGGGCCACTCGCTGCGTGTAGTCTGGAGTCTACACCAACACCTCTACTCCAAAGGTCGTCTACTGGTAGTCTCAAGGTAAGTTCTCCACGCCTCTTCCTGGTAGAACGCGTGTCGTTACATAAGCGGTTATTCTTACACTCGTACATCTTGTTTTGCAAGTTGTCTGAGCATTGGTGTGAATCTTCTGCGATTGTATTTGTTTTAACCTCCAGTACTGCGTAGTGAAAATATAATTTAATAAATCTGCCAAAAATCTAGACTACTTTTAAAAACCAAACCTACAATCACTTTAGTTGATACTTGGACATCTGTTTGTCTAATGGCAATTTTAATTCCTCCTTTTTAAGTAATGAATGTCAGTAAAGAATTATTTGTTATATATGTAACGCGTTGTCAAACGACCAGAACATTGTTAGGTTCTTTCAGACAAAAGGCAGGTCTTTTAAAACAGAATTATTTGTAACAAAATAAAAAATAAACAACTTTTGGTTTTAAATAGTATAGGGAACATTATATTAATTTACCATTTGTTAACATTTGTACAACATTATATTAATTTTCTTCTTATCCAAACAAAAACAATGTTTGTTTTAGTTCCTTATCCGTTCATATCATACATCCGATTGCTTTGAAACTTTGCATGGCAATTTTGGTTGACCCTTTTTCTAGCCATTATTGAAGTCCTAGAATTTAATTTCTACCCTACTGGCCTTTTAAATCATCTATTTTAACAGTATGCCAATTATCAAAATATTACTTTATTTGGTGTTCCATGGCAATATTTTTACCACCGGGGAAAGAAACAGCATTTGCCAGGAATCAATAAAAACTACGCGAGCGAAGTCGCGGATGCCCGCTAGTAGATACCAAGGAACTATATAAACACGATAGGTGTCAGATACATAGGTGATTTTAACTTTCTGCCTGTTACTGTACAAATATTAAGACAAATTGTTAACACTGATAATCAACAAACTGTAAAGGGCGGTGTAGACGTGAGAGTAAAAAACTCGCACGTATGAACCGGCCTTAACAGACCTTGTACGTTAAATTAAATATTGAACATCGGAACAAACTGAAGTTTGTTGCTCAAACATCAACGGACTCATCGAGTCAGCAAGCTAGGAAGTTTCTGATATTAAATATGTTCAAAATTTCTAAAATAACACTTATGAGAGTTAATAAGGACCTGAGATTCTGATTCACTGAGCAAATATGAAAAGACGCTTTTAACTCAACAAAAATCTATCGAACAATAATACAATCACTTTCTCTGCTGCCTTTACTTCCTCTGCTGCCTTCACTTCCTCTGTTGCCTTTACTTCCTCTGCTGTCTTTACTTCCTCTGCTGCCTTTACTTCCTCTGCTGCCTTTACTTCCTCTGCTGCATTCACGTCCTCTGCTGCCTTCACTGTCTCTGCTGTCTTCAATTAACACATTCGAAATAGCCTTAAAAAGGCTACCTCGCATAAAGACGAGATGGCTCATGAAAGCGGTATACTATAATAAGGAATTATATACATTTAAAATGAACTTACATTTATCATTCGTAGGCCTTTTCAAAAATGGGTGTATGAAAGAACCCGACACATTTTAAAATGTATTCCTCCTTTTAGTTTGTGGAGATATTTGAACAACACAAATATGTAAGTAACTGAAGAAGGTGTAGTATAAACAACGATAATCGAAGCAAGTTTATTCACCTTCAACCAAACAATGAAAACCGTAAGTTTTACACTACAATTAATTATTATACATTTTAAATTCCTACAAAACAAAAAAATCTCAGTTAAACATGGGTAAGTGAAAGTAAATCCTCGACGATGGAGACTACGTAAGATTTAATTATTTAGTAAAATCAGATAAAAAACAATCTTTTTAATATTTTACCTGGGTCAACATATTCTTTAGAGTTTATTTCATAGCACTAAGACTAGAAATAAGGAAAATATAGAGACAGTAGAAGTCATTCAGCGTAAATTGAAAAGTAAAATTAACTTATTTATACAATCACTATGTTTGAAATGCTAATTTGCAAGTACATGTGTTACAATGGGAAATACAAAAGGTGTTGACGTAAAATCCCCATAATGTAGGAATATGATATCAATATGCTTATTATGTTCCCCACGAGCGTCAACATTCAGGAAATAGTTTAAAGCTGTTCTAACGTTTCCGCAATATTTTTACGGCACTAAATAAATAATAATTTCATTTTCTTTATTTTAGAAAATGACATTGACACTTTCCACTGGTTTCAATTAGTTCTATGGTCGATGTTGCTGATGCTGTTTCATTATCTTTTTTAATTATATACGTTATTGTGGCTTGCATTTCAAGATGCTTAAAAGTTGGCAATCCTATAGATGTTTTATCTTTAATCTGAGGGGTTTGGGCCGATTTCCTTAAAAGCGTTTGTATGTACTCTTAAAAAAGTTTCTGCCGTGGAAGTAAATAAATTATAATTTTGTAATACACGCAATCAAATTGAAAATATTAGTTCCAAGTTCGAATGTGATATCGTTACAAACCCTAACATAGAGTGTTCCTTAGGATTCCTAATTATGCCTAAATGTGTGTTAGTATTATAACACGTGTAACGATTCTGAAAATGACGAAAGTTCCGTTATGCCTTTGCCCCATTGAAAACAAAAGTTCCAGTGTTTATCTGTCGGAGACGATCATTTTATTTGGTCAGATGTTGTATAAACATGTTTTCTATATTGCCCGGCGTAACTGGGATTTCCAGGCATAGTAATGATTAAGTGACTGTTAAAAAATCTGCATACGAATTAAAACTGTTTTGAATTTCTAAATGAGCTAAGCACGTTCGCTCGAATATGTACCTACACTCAATTAACACATTCGAAATAGCCTTAAAATGCTACCTCACATAACTTTTGTAAGAAATTGATCACAAGACATCACTAACTCTTGACAGTCCCTACTGCCTTCACTTCCTCTGCTGCCTTCACTTCCTCTGCTGCCTTCACTACCTCTGCTGCCTTCACTTCCTCTGCTGCCTTCACTTCCTCTGCTGCCTTCACTTCCTCTGCTGCCTTCACTTCCTCTGCTGCCTTCACTTCCTCTGCTGCCTTCAC
The DNA here is from genome assembly GCA_963675035.1 of Allygus modestus. Classification (NCBI taxonomy): domain Eukaryota; kingdom Metazoa; phylum Arthropoda; class Insecta; order Hemiptera; family Cicadellidae; genus Allygus; species Allygus modestus. Next base: position 355,969,437 of record OY776112.1, read on the forward strand.
TTCCTCTGCTGCCTTCACTTCCTCTGCTGCCTTCACTTCCTCTGCTGCCTTCACTACCTCTGCTGCCTTCACTTCCTCTGCTGCCTTCACTTCCTCTGCTGCCTTCACTTCCTCTGCTGCCTTCACTTCCTCTGCTGCCTTCACTTCCTCTGCTGCCTTTACTTCCTCTGCTGCCTTTACTTCCTCTGCTGCCTTTACTTCCTCTGCTGTCTTTACTTCCTCTGATACCTTTACTTCCTCTGCTACCTTCACTTCCTCTGCTACCTTCACTTCCTCTGCTGCCTTCACTTCCTCTGCTGCATTCACTGTCTCTGCTGTCTTCCCCGCCTCTGCACTCCCCTTGTACTTCTGCCTGTAGGTGCCTTCTGGGTCGTACTTCTTTTCCAGCTGAGAGAACAGATCCTGCCGTTTCTCATACAGGTGCCTCATCACCTTGTCGATTCTCGCCTTCTGCTTATCCGAACACTTGGCGCACTGATTGCCCAACGCCTCTGGGATATTCTCTGGACAAAATAAAATAATGTTTTAATCAACTGAAATTTGGGTACACGATGCTCTGATATGTTATAGAATTAAAACTCACAATTTGAAAAATATCCAAGCATTTTCTAAATATCAAAATTATACTGCTAGTACCTCAGACAATATATTCTATGTCAGTATATTAGTAGTTAGTTTATACAAGGCAAAACTGAACCAGAGTTATTTAAAACGCTAGTTTCGAATAGATTACATTATATCAAATGGGAAATCCGCCGTACCAAATGTAAATATGTTATCGATACATTTGGCAAAGTTCAGAAAATGCAGCAGAGTTCAGGTTGTCTTCGTTAGTCTTCCCACTGAATATTTAATTGGGATTGCCAATCCTAGTGTAATTTAAAATAGAACAATTAAAAATATTTTATTGATAATCGGTTTTTTAGTACAGTTTTCAGTGTTGGTACATTATTGTCTCTACACAATTTCATATTTAAATCTGGAATAGTATTTTTAAGACAAATAAATTACAATATGTTTCATCTCAACAGTTATAGGCGAACCTCGATATCCCGAATACACGGAACGATTCTGTAATCAGAACCTTTAGCAGCTGTCAGTTGGTATATTTATAGATTGTTATGTTTTGATAACGTCAAAATTCAATATGAAAGCAGGTCGCAGAGAAAAATATAAGGCTATTTTAAGTGGATTTATAAGTTAAGTATTTTTATTTCAGCGACTTTTTAAAAATATGTATCATCCTTTACACACAGTTATTTGTTTTTCTCACGTTGAAGTAATGTTGTTATAATTAAAATAGTTTTAACGAGTTTGTGGTCTTTATATTTGAAACTTCCTCAGTGACCCAAACATTTTGATAGTCACCTTGCGCAAACAAATATTCAGATTAACGAGGTTTGGCTGTAGTAATTCTTGATAACATGTTTGTTTGGAAACTCGGGATTCTCGTGAAAGCCTACCCGAGTTCCTCCACCCTCCCACCTTCTCCACTATTAGCCAGGAGTGTCAGACTCCCTAGTCACCATGCTACCCGATCCTACAAATTGCCACTGACTCCTGTCACTCACTCTTGAGCTCCGCCGCGTCCGGGGAGCACTTCCCCTGGTCCATGACACACCGGAAGTACGTCCGCAGGAGTCGCTCGTTCTTGAGTATCCTCTCCAGGTCCACATTGTCCCATCGGTTGGTGTAGGTCTCCTCCCCGGCCGCCACGACCGCCATCGCCACCACGACAGCGAACATGAGGGCAAACATCGTCAACACTGACTGAGCCCGACTGTCACACCTCTAGCTTATACATACCAATTACCACTAGATAATAGCTGACCTAACGACCTTGGTATTGAATTGCTGATAATGTCATCGATTAGAAAACTGGTTGCAGATAGAGGTGCGCACTTTTCCTGAAGGTCGCATCTGATCTACTTTTTTCATAAGGAAAGTATAGAAACACGAGCTGTTCCCGCAGACTTCGCCCCGCAAATAATAATTTATAAATACCCTCGTCGCAGCAAACCTGCGTACTCAGCGAATTTCCAATGCATAATATATGTCTTAATACCAAATAAAGCTGCATACCAAGTTTCATAAAAATATATTTCACATATAAGCGATTTTAATTATTCTCCATAAGAATAACATTGGTAATGAGTACGTAGGTTTGCTGAAAAAAAGAACACAAACAATTTTTTTTTGCAAATATAAATAGAATTTAACTAGGCGAAGCCATATACCAAGTTTCATCAATATTCAATCATGAATAAGCGCTATATAACATTTTAGTTATTCTCCAAAAGAATAAAATGGGTGTTGAGTATGCAGGTTTGCTTCTACGGGAATAATCAACAAAAATAAATATTTTGTGCAAATATCAAAATACCAGTACTACGTGAAGCCACATAGCAAGTTTTATCAACATACATCCATAAATAATCGAGATGTCAAATTTTATTTATTCTCCATAAGGATAACATAGGACAACGTACTGTGTTTAGCACTTTGAATATTTCTACAACGGTTGGGCGTAGAATCACAACTTAAACACCAAAATGATTGTTTTGTGGAACTGAACGGATTGGTAAAAGCAAATGTGAAGTTTACATTAAAATGAACTGAGGAAAAGCCAAAAACCTTTTTCCCATAAGATTAACATGGGAGATTTTATGAGTAGGTTTTTTGATTTTCTCCGCAACCACTTAACCTAGGTTAATAATTCAAAATACCATATTATTTGTTTTTTAAGCTCGATAACATGGTCAAAACCAAAATTACGAATTTACAAATTTTAGTGTGAAAAATGCAAAAAACGATTTTTGAAAAATGTATAACCCCCATAAACCCCCCTTCCCATAGTCCGATTTTTCTGGTTTTCGAACTTAAGTCAGGAATGTCATTTTACACATTTGAGCCAAATTTCATCGAAATTGGAAGTTTTTAGCGAATTTCCCCTGTAGGCAAGAAGCTATTACCGTAGTCAGCATGGTAAGACCTAGGCCCGGGACCATCATAAATTTCTGTTTTGAGGTCCCCAGATGCCAAAAACACTATTCGTTCAAAACTGTGTATATATATATATATGTCCGTGAGCACGATAACTCTCGTAAAAATAATCCGATTATGACGAAATTTGGTATAAATGTGTAAAGCAGCATTTATGACTTTAAGTTCGAAAACCAGACAGATCGACCTATCCGAAGGGGTATTTTGGGGGGTTTTTGTACCCCAAAAATGGGTTTTTTGAGTTTTTTACATATAATATTTGAAAAATTCAAATTTTAGTTTTTTTCTATTAGAATCAGCTTAAAAATACGCACAATTTGGTGTTTTGATCATTGCTCTACGTCAATTGGTTACAGAGATATTGAAAGTGCTAAACGTTGTCCAATGTTATTCTTACGGAGAATAAGAAAAATTGTATATCTCGCTTATTTATCAACTTATCCTGTTGAAACTTAGTATATTGCTTCATATCGTTGTGGACTATCGATACTTGCACTAAAAAACATTTGTTGGCCGATAGTTGTTGTAGCAGCAAACCTGCGTACTCAGCCCCATGTTATTCTTATGAAGGATAAGTAACGTGTTGTCTCCCTTAATTATGAACATAAATTAATACAATTTGGTACATGGCTTTACCTACTTGAGTTATATTGATATTTGTATAAAACCTCATTTTTTGTGTTCCTTGCTTCAGCAAACCTGCATACTCAGCCGCCATGTTTTTCTTATGGAGAATAATAAAAATGTCGTAAATCGTTTACTTATGAATGTGCATTGATGAAACTTGGTATGTGGCTTTATGTGGTATTAAGATACACATATATGCATTGGAAATTCGCTGAGTACGCAGGTATGCTGCTATGGGGGTAGCATTCACGGACACACACACACACACACATATATATATATTTATTTATTTATATACATATATATAAATTTGAACGAATAGTGTTTTTGGCATCTGGGGACCTCAAAACAAAAAGTTATCATGGTCTCGGGCTTAAGTCTTACCATGAGACCTACGGTAATAGAATGGTAATAGCTTCTTCCCTATAGGGGAAATTCGCTAAAACTTTAACAGTTGTGTGTGCTGCATTCTGTTGTTATCCCGTGGAACTACTACGAATCAAGATCAGCTGTTTGTATTTCATCAGATCAAATTTAAAATAATGTCCATAAGAATAACACAGGATTGAAACTTTGACTCCCCGTGGGGCGGAGACCTATGGGAATCTCTTAAAACCATTTCTTAGTGAGCACCTAAGACCAAAGACCCAAGAGGAAGGTCCCAAATTTTATTGCAATCCGTTCTGTGGCTTTTGAGATTTCGTGATGAGTGAGTCAGTGGTATTTGGATTTTTTATATTAAGATTGATATTGTTGAAGTTCTGAGTTATGATGACATTTACGACTTTTTTGCGTTTATGTCATTTTTTAAATTTAAAATGAAAGGCCAAAATGGTAAGAAATATTGCAATTCTTTGTGGTATTATTGATGGAACTCCATAGTGTAGGGTAGGGTAGGGGTCTTTAGAATATCAAATAAAAAGTATTCACTTATTTGACGAGGATTAACAATCTTTTGTTAGGATGTTATAAATTAAACTTTTAAGCCATTAAAGTTGCCAGGAAACTACGTTCATAAGTAAACCTTTGGCGAACTTTTGCAAACTATTGCGGTATGATTAGGCCTACGACATTTCAAAAGATACATATTTGTCACATCAGCCCTAGTTATTAAAGGCTGGTTATATTGTTTTTCCATTACTCAGATGCAATTGTGTCTAGCCACCTTTCATTAGCGAATTTCCTTTGGAAAGTGAACTATTAGCATGACCCGCACGGTGAAACTTAAGCCCGGGACCACCATAGAAGTTCCTAACGTGACCCGCTGAACACTTTTTGGAGGGGTCGTTCAAAATTGTATATATATATATATATATATATATATATATATATACTGTATAGACATATAAATATATATATATATGTGTTTGCACTCTAGCGGTCACATTTTTTGTCCGATTTACTTCAAATTTGGTAGGGATATTCCTTTCTGTAATCAGTTGGACAAGTTCGTTGGTCAAAACAATCGGAAAACTCTAAACCCCTTTTTTGTGGATTAATCTTTCAAATTTTGAGTTTTTGGGCCCAAAAAGGGTCAGAAATGCCCCGTATGTAAAATTAATGCATGCAAAAAGATGGGAATTAATGAGGCAAAAGTTTTAAGCCCTCTCTCGTCATTCTATCATACATATTTACTGAGTTATTAAAGAAAATCTGTATCGACTAAACACAGTACGTTGTCTTATGGGGATTTTACACTAGAAAAGCGTGTTATTCCTTTGTTAGAGTACTTTTATCATCCCCAGCAACCTCACGCCTACTTTCAAGCCTGTCTGGACCTTCTCCTAACATTATAATGCACAAAATTGTATTCCCAGCTTTGCAGGTAAATGAAACCAGTAGCATAACAGTAAAAAAATCACTGTTTTCAGATTTCAACAAAAATTGGAATAAATGTATGTTATTACACTGATTTTGAGTTTTGAAAGTTGTTATGTGGAAATTCACTTCCCTCACGTCAGCGTGCTGCGTGCGAACTCGTTTTAACTTGAGCTTATACACTACTCTCAGGAAAGTATTTTGAGTTATTTGGCAATTAAATAAATGTTTTCGTTATCACTCGAAGATCGTAATACCGGTCTCGTCAAATAAGTTTGCAAATAGAGGGAGAGATGCCCGAATATGTCTACAGTTATTGACATTTCTAACTACTGTAGTAATACCAGACATATGGTATTTACTATTTACATCATGGTAGTATATGTTATAAGAATTCTTATCCCTGACGGTTCCGCTCTCAGCGGTGAAATATGCATATTGGAATAAACATCTCATCAAGATCTAAAAGATTAATTGTATACAGTTCGTGAAATGACTGAATAAATCAATATGCAGTTATCAATTATAGTCGGTTCTGTTCCGTTATTTTGTCAACAAAACAAATAATGACCTTCAAAACTGCATGTGTTTCAAATGTTAATATATTGTCTTTCTTGAAAGGTTAGTACTTAATTTGTGCTCATAGCTACACACCAACACCACGCAGAACACCAACACCACACAGAACACCAACACCACACAGCACACCAAAACCACACAGAACACCAACACCACACAGAACACCAACACCACACAGAACACCAACACCACACAGAACACCAACACCACACAGAACACCAACACCACACAGAACACCAACACCACACAGAACACCAACACCACACAGAACACCAACACCACACATAAAACCAACACCACACAGCACACCAAAACCACACAGAACACCAACACCACACAGAACACCAACTCCACACAGAACCTCAACACCACACAGAACACCAAAACCACACAGAACACCAACACCACACAGAACACCAACACCACACAGAACACCAACACCACACAGCACACCAAAACCACACAGAACACCAACACCACACAGAACACCAACACCACACAGAACACCAACACCACACAGAACACCAACACCACACAGAACACCAACACCCCACAGCACACCAAAACCACACAGAACACCAACACCACACAGAACACCAACACCACACAGAACACCAACACCACACAGAACACCAACACCACACAGAACACCAACACCACACAGAACACCAACACCACACAGAACACCAACACCACACAGAACACCAACACCACACAGAACACCAAAACCACACAGAACACCAACACCACACAGAACACCAACACCACACAGAACACCAACACCACACAGCACACCAAAACCACACAGAACACCACACAGAACACCAACACCACACAGAACACCAACACCACACAGAACACCAACACCACACAGAACACCAACACCACACAGAACACCAATACCACACAGAACACCAAAACCACACAGAACACCAACACCACACAGAACACCAACACCACACAGCACACCAAAACCACACAGAACACCAACACCACACAGAACACCAACACCACACAGAACACCAACACCACACAGAACACCAACACCACACAGAACACCAACACCACACAGCACACCAAAACCACACAGAACACCAACACCACACAGAACACCAACACCACACAGAACACCAACACCACACAGAACACCAACACCACACAGAACACCAACACCACACAGAACACCAACACCACACAGAACACCAACACCACACAGAACACCAACACCACACAGAACACCAACACCACACAGAACACCAACACCACACAGAACACCAAAACCACACAGAACACCAACACCACACAGAACACCAACACCACACAGAACACCGACACCACACAGAACACCAACACCACACAGAACACCAACACCACACAGAACACCAACACCACACAGAACACCAAAACCACACAGAACACCAACACCACACAGAACACCAACAACACAACACAACACCACTTACACACACTTAAATTGACACTTTAATTTATTACCAGTGTTATATTCTATTATGATCCCGTTTTAATGTAGCCTCTCATGATTTAGGCCAATTACTAGCCTTTGTATGATTGAGTTTTCACTCAGATATTAGCCATAAACGCAATAAAGCATTTTCTTATGTGGATAATCTTTTTAACTGCCAGTTTTTGTACATTGTTGTTAGCGAATTTCCTATGGAAAAGTGAGCTATTAACATGACCCGGACGGTGAAACTTAAGCCCGGGAGCACCATAGAACTTGACCCTCTAAACGTTTTGGGGGTAGTTAAAAATTACATATATATGTTTGCACTCTAGCAGTTGCAGTTTTTGTCCGATTTAATTCAAACTTGGTAGGGGCATTCCTCTCTATAATCAGTTGGACAATTTCGTTATACGAAACAACCAAAAAACTCAACCCCTTTTTGGTATTTCAATTTTTTTTAATTTAAGGTTTTGGGCCCAAAAAAGTTATAAAAGCACCGATTGTAAAATTAATGCATTCTATTTTATACGCCAGTAAATCAAAATTCGAAAATTGTAAGCCCTTCCTCATAATTCTAGCACAAATATTGACTGTGTTATTAAAGCCAATGTGTCTTAATACATTACGTTGTGATATGGGAATTTTAAATTGGAAAATGCTGTTTTAGCGAATTTCCCCTATAGGGAAGAAGCTATTACCGTAGTAGGCATGGTAAGACCTAGGCCCGGGACCATGATAACTTTTCGTTTTGAGGTCCCCAGACCCCAAAAACACCATTCGTTCGATACTATATATATATATATGTGTCCGTGAGCACGATAACTCTCGTAAAAATTATCCGATTTTGATGAAATTTGGTATAAACGTGTAAAGCAACATTTATGACTTTAAGTTCGAAAACCAGCCAGATCGCTCTATCCGAAGGGGTATTTTGGGGGGTTTTGTACCCCAAAAATGGGTTTTTTGAATTTTTTACATATAATTTTGGAAAAAGTCAAATTTTAGATTTTACCATTGGATTCTGCTTAAAAAAACACACAATTTGGTATTTTGATCATTTCTCTACGTCAATTGGTTACCGAGATATTGAATGTGCTAAACACAGTACGTTGTCTAATGTTATTCTTATGGAGGAAAAGAAAAATTTTATATCTCGCTTATTTATGAGCGTATACTGACGAAACTTGGTATACGGCTTCATCTGGTTGTGGACCATTGATATTTGCTCAAAAAATTTTTTTCCAAAGGCTCCCGTAGCAGCAAACCTGCGTACTCAGCCCCATGTTATTCTTATGGAGAATAAGTAACGTGTTATCTCCCTTAATTATGAAAATAAATTAATGAAATTTGGTATGTGGCTTTACCTAAATGAGTTATATTGATATTTGTATAAAACCCCATTTTTTGTATTCCTTCCTTCAGCAAACCTGCATACTCAGCCGCCATGTTATTCTTATGGAGAATAATTAAATTTCATAAATCGTTTATTTATGAATGTATATTGATGAAACTTGGTATGTGGCTTTATGTGGTATTAAGATACATATATATGCATTGGAAATTCGCTGAGTATGCAGGTTTGCTGCTACGGGGGTATTTTATATCTTATTGCTTATCATAACTTATGAACTAGTTTTAGCGAGTTTCCCCTATAGGGAAGAAGCTATTACCGTAGTCGGCATGGTAAGACCTAGGCCCGGGACCATGATAACTTTTAGTTTTGAGGTCCCCAGACCCCAAAAACACCATTCGTTCGAAACTGTATATATATATATATATATATATATATATATATATATATATATATATATATATATGTGTGTGTGTCCGTGAGCTCGATAACTCTCGTACAAATTATCTGATTTTGATGAAATTTGGTATAAACGTGTAAAGCAACATTTATGACTTTAAGTTCGAAAACCAGCCAGATCGCTCTATCCGAAGGGGTTTTTTGGGGGGGTTTTGTACCCCAAAAATGGGTTTTTCGAATGTTTTACGTATAAGTTTGGAAATGGTCAAATTTTAGTTTTTCCCATTGGATTCAGCTTTAAAAAACACACAATTTGGTATTTTGATCATTTCTCTACGCCAATTGGGTACCGAGATATTGAAAGTGCTAAACACAGTACGTTGTCTAATGTTATTGTTATGGAGGAAAATAAAAATTTTCTATCTCGCTTATTTGTGAACGTATACTGACGAAACTTGGTATACGGCTTCATCTGGTTGTGGACCATTGATATTTGCTCAAAAAAAATATTTTTTACCAAAGGCTCCCGTAGCAGCAAACCTGCGTACTCAGCCCCATGTTATTCTTATGGAGAATAAGTAACGTTTTATCTCCCTTTATTATGAAAATAAATTAATGAAATTTGGTATGTGGCTTTCCCCACATGAGTTATATTGATATTTGTATAAAACCCCATTTTTTATGTTCCTTGCTTCAGCAAACCTGCATACTCAGCCGCCATGTTATTCTTATGGAGAATAATTAAAATGTCATAAATCGTTTATTTATGAATGTATATTGATGAAACTTGATATATGACTTTATGTGGTATTAAGATACATAATATATATGCATTGGAAATTCGCTGAGTACGCAGGTTTGCTGCTACGGGGGTATTTCATAGCTACCACCATATAAACTTTCGATCCTGCTTACAGTATAATAGAGAAAATTTCCATCTCAATAATGCATTTAAATATAACCAGGAGCATCAGAACAGCCAAACAACCAAATATGTACTACTTTTACATAAATGGCACCAGTATTAATTTAAAACCGTTAGTTTATTTGGTTGGTTTTAATGTGTAAATTCGCTTTCCTCACATGAGCGTGCTACGTGTGAACTCGTTTTATGTTTTAGTACACACACTATATGTTATGTAGTGCCACTAGGCGGTCAAGGTCTCATGGCAGTAAATACGGTTTTAACTGATTTGATTAGATCCAATCGGAAGGCGGACGCATTAGGCTATCTTGTGTATTTATGCGTCTTGCAGTCGTCAGATCTGTGGGGATTGACCCTGTCTAGCTTGTCTATAAATATCCCTGTGTTTTGCGCATAGCATCCCGACACTCCTGCACGCCACGACGGTACCTCGCACGGCCGCACTCCCCCGCCCTTGAGCCACTTGCCTCCGTCCGGAACACATCACCGACCTCCGGGTCGTCGAACTGTGAAAGCTTGTGACCTTCGTGACTAATCCAGAATACCCCCGTAGCAGCAAACCTGCATACTCAGCGAATTTCCAATGCATATTAACTTATCTTAACACACCATAAAGCTACATACCAAGTTTCATCAATATACATTCATAAATAAACGATTTATGACATTTTAATTATTCTCCATAAGAATAACATGGCGGCTGAGTATGCAGGTTTGCTGAAATAAGGAACACTAAAAATGGGCTTTTATACAAATATCAATATAATAACTCAACTAGGTAAAGCCACATACCAAGTTCTATTAATTTATGTTCATAATTAAAGGAGATAATACGTTAATTATTCTCCATAAGAATAACATGGGGCTGAGTATGCAGGTTTGCTGGTACGGGGACTGATAAATAAGCGAGATATACAATTTTTCTTATCCTCCATAAGAATAACATTGGACAACGTACTGTGTTTAGCACTTTCAATATCTCAGTAACAAATTGACGTAGAGCAATGATTAAAACATCAAATTGTGCGTCTTTTTAAGCTGATTCCAATGGGGAAAATAAAATTTTACTTTTTCAAAAATTGTATGTAAAAAACCCAAAATACCCCCGTCGCAGCAAACCTGCGTACTCAGCGAATTTCTAATGCATAATATATGTCTTAATACCATATAAAGCCGCATACCAAGTTTCATAAAAATATATTCATATATAAGCGATATATACAATTTTAATTATTCTCCATAAGAACCACCATTACCATTACCATTTGGCATTGGTGATGAGTACATAGGTTTGCTGAAACAAGGAACACAAACAATTGGTTTTTATGCAAATATAAATATAATTGAACTAGGTGAAACCACATACCAAGTTTAATCAATCAATCAATCAATCATAAGTAAGCACTATATAACATTTTAATTATTCTCCATAAGAATAACATGGGAGATGAGTAAGCAGGTTTGCTGCAACAAGAAACTAAAAAAATGGGTTTTTATGCAAATATCAATATAACTCAACAAGGTGAAGCCACATACCAAGTTTTATTAATTTATGTTCATAATTAAGGGAGTCATTACATTTTACTTATTCTCCATAAGAATAACATGGGGGCTGAGTACGCAGGTTCGCTGCTACGGGGATAATCAACAAAAAAACAATTTTTTGTGCAAATATCAATATACCAGTACTACGTGACCCCACGTGCCAAGTTTCATCAATATACATTCATTAATAATGGAGATATCAAATTTCATTTATTCTCCATAAGGATAACATTGGACAACGTACTGTGTTTAGCACTTTAAATATCTCTGCAACGGTTGGACGTAGAATCACAATTTAAACACCAAAATGATTGTTTTGTGGAGCTGAGTTGATTGGTAAAAGTAAATGTGAAGTTTACATTAAAATTAACTTAGGAAAAGCCAAAAACCTTTTTCCCATAAGATTAACATAGGAGATTTTATGAGCAGGTTTTTTTGGATTTTCTCCGCAACCACTTAACCTAGCTTAATAATTCAAAATACCATATTATTTGTTTTTTTAAGCTCTATACCATGGTCTAAACCAAAATTAAGTGTTTTAAAAATGTTAGGGTAAAAAATGCAAAAAACTGATTTTTGGAAAATTTAAAACCCCCATAAACCCCCCTTTCCATGGCCCGATTTTTCTGGTTTTCGAACTTAAAGTCATAAATGTCACTTTACACATTTTTGGAAAATTTAAAACCACCATAAACCCCCCTTTCCATGGCCCGATTTTTCTGGTTTTCGAACTTAGTCATAAATGTCACTTTACACATTTGAGCCAAATTTCATCGAAATCGGACGCTTTTTACTCAAGTTATCGCATTCACGGACACATATATAGATATATATATATATATACATATATATAAATTTGAACGAATAGTGTTTTAGTCATCTGGGGACCTAAACAAAAATTTGTCATGGTCTCGGGTTTAAATCTTACCATGAGACCTACGGTAATAGCTTCTTCCCTATAGGGGAAATTCGCTAAAAACAATTTTTGGGGTACAAAACCCCCCCAAAATACCCTTTCGGATATGTCGATCTGTCTGGTTTTCGAACTTAAAGTCATAAATGCTGCTTTACACGTTTGTACCAAATTTCATCAAAATCGGACCTTTTTTACGAGAGTTATCGCACCCACGGACATACATATATATATATATATATATATATATATATATATATATATATATATATATATATATATATACAGTATATATATACAGTTTCGAACGAATGGTGTTTTTGGGGTCTGGGGACCTCAAAACGAAAAGTTATCATATCATGGTCCCGGGCCTAGGTCTTACCATGCCGACTACGGTAATAGCTTCTTCCCTATAGGGGAAATTCGCTAAAACAAAATAATTACATTTTCATGTAATAATTTCATAATAAAACGTGAACTGAATTAAACTGTATTAATTAGTGATTTGCGCGTAGTGATAATATCAAAGCAGGAGGAATATCAAAGCATTAAGGGTGATGTAAACATACATCAGCTTCGTAACACAGCAGGAGGAAGGAGATGGCTCACGTAATTGCTAACGATTTTCAAATAATTGTGTGGCTGGTGTCAGTAATTTGGTTTTCAGAGACAGTAATAGGGGGATGTCAGTATCAGGGTCAGGAAGCTTAGTAGCATTTTGTAGACATTTTAAGTTTATGTCGAAGAACATTTTCTTTAGAGACTTTTTTTGTCTGCGTATCTTCTTCTAGGTTCGGTATGTAAAAGCTTACGGGATGTAATAAAATACGTCTTACAACACGTATTTTATTACATCCCGTAAGTAATAACAACACGTAATATGCTAATCAAAAATTTGTATATAAAAGGAAAAACCCTGGGTTTTCATCAAAAGTTCTCCAGGTAGGGCCTACTCTGGAGGGGAACCTTAGACTAAGAAAAGTAAAGGGTTTTGCTTCAGATTTTACCGTAGGTATCCGGCATCCGCCCACGGGTCGTCAAAGTTCCAATGTTTTCTTACGGTCATTCATTGTATTTGACCTGACGTTACTTATTCGGAATAGTTAAAAAGGATAACCACCGAATACAACACAACTGGTGGATTTCCCAGGTAGGCCTACTATGGCGACTAGTGTGAGTCTATACTTAAAAGAAACTTAAGAAATTATGTTTTAAATCAAGTGTGAGTTTATACCGGGAATCGGCTGCTTGAAAGTATATATGCTTTTTACAGTGTAATGCACTATATAACCATGACACCCTTTCTCTGGGGAGTCCAATAATGACTCGAGTTGCACCAAGTATAACCATACGAAATTAAAGTGCTACTTTTAATGACAATCTACAAAAATAATGTACTCCGGCATCAAATTTCTTCAGTTGTAATAGTCAGGAAAGGCTTTGTGGATCTCCTTTAAGTTATCATATCGTAATAACGTTAAGTGGAAGCAAATGTTCTTACTAGACAAAAGAGAAAAATGTGAGGAAAGAAGAGAAAACTTCTATGAATGTTTTCATCACTTATCGGTTTTTATTCAGGGGTTTCGGCATTTATAATTCAGGTTTTTTTTAGGGCACATCCAAGAGATTATAATTGGACGGTTGATGGTATTATTGGTTGAGAATCTGCTGAGTAATACACTAAAAGAATTAAAGATTCAAGCACTCATTCTTCAGTACATGTCTTACGTGCGCTAGAAGCACATTACCGAAGTACTCTGTGGAAAACATACTCGCGAATTGGATATTAGACCTGAATACGGTAGGTAGGTGGCGGGTTTGTGTATCACTTAAATAGGAACTATATGTTTGTGAGCATATGCATTACAAAAAAGGCGAATGTTTCAGTTATTAAAAGAAGAAGAGACCAAAGTGGACCATTTTCTTTATATGACCAGAAATAGCGAATATTTTCTTCATCGTTAATGACCGATAACAAGCACAATTCCTTCTTTATTGCTCATCTGATTTTATTCTAATGAAAACCCTGATATTTTAATCTCGTTATCTTTGGTACACATTGAGTTTTTTTCCAGTAGTTAATTGTTTCCTTGCATTACACTTAGATCATTTGCAATTACTATGACGCAATTTGTTTTAATTATAAATAAACATATTAAAGTATGTGCAAAGTTGCATTGTAACTGGTACTGGAATATATTTATAGCAAGAAAAACGTTCAGGCATAATAAAGCAGTTTATACGTATTTCTCTCTTGAAATTTATGTCGCATGAGTTAATTAAATGTTATTTTACAACATAGAAATGGCCTAAACATTATCGCGGTTAACGCAAACCTGTGAACCTGTGTTTTTTTGAGGTAGCGTTTTCTGAGTATTTTTTTAGGGCTTGAGAAAGCCCCCACGTAGATGAGGGAGCCAGCTAATGTAGGGGGGGAGTCGGGACAGAAGTTAGTGAGAGGTAAGGGTTATCTGGGGAAAGGGTGGGAGGATTGGTCGGTGACACACTCGGCTGTGTCACGACGTCACTGGAGGGGCTGGTGGTATTATATAACATTTACGAGTCAGTGAAAACTCCAGAAAACCAACGGCCAATTAGAGAAATGATGATGAGTTAACTCGGTTTTTCAGCTGCTTTTTGTAATCGTAATTGAGTTGCAACGTGCGAAGAAAAATCTGAGAAATTCGAGTCTGATAAAATACAACATTTAAGATTTAAAAAATATTTGTATCCTTGCGATTGATCAAAATTGCAATTAGGGTTGGGACATTAGGGTGTCACATAACCCAGCTCATAGTAATAAATTATGAGCTGGTTTTGGCATGCAATTAGGGTTGGGACATTAGGGTGTCACATAACCCAGCTCATATTAATAAATTATGAGCTGGTTTTGGCATGCAATTAGGGTTGGGACATTAGGGTGTCACATAACCCAGCTCATAGTAATAAATTATGAGCTGGTTTTGGCATGCAATTAGAGTTGGGACTTTAGGGTGTCACATAACCCAGCTCATAGTAATAAATTATGAGCTGGTTTTGGCATGCAATTTATGTTTAAAATTGCCTTATGTGTATCTAGATATAATCTATCCATCTGTCATCATGGGTCAATATTGAACCTTTTCAAGGGTTAGCAATGTTATCAAATTTGATTAACACTTGCTGTGATCATGTCAAGGTGAGAGGAGATTGTTGTAACACTAAATTATCATCCCATAGCCCATCAAACTTCCTATTTTATTATTACGGGAATTAATGTATTTTAACTGGGACCGTGGTGCTAGATATAATGAAAACTCAAGTCACCTCACTCTAACACTAGAGTACAGTGTGAAGAACAGGAAATTATACCAGCTATTGTAATTTTAAAATAAACGTAGTATAATCACATACTTCTTCAAAAATTATCACTTTTTATAATATTCATGAGCTTCTCGCGGAAAAAAACCCGGATTTGACCAAATTATTAGAATCCCGCACGTCAGAGGCCCCGGCAGCCATCCGTGACTCCTGTGTCTTCAGGTTACTTTTTTCCCGCATTAATTTGTGGTGTTAACCACGCAAGGCCGCGTTGCGCCATGACAGGTATAAGACAGCTGTTGACCGGGTAGCACACAGAGTAACCGAGTGCTATTCCACAAAGCAAGCAGCATGTACGCGATTGTTGTGTTGGTAGCGGTGGTGGCGGCGGCGTCAGCTGCTGAGGACGGGTACACGACCAAGTTTGACAGTGTGGACATAGACAGCATCCTCCAGAACGATCGTCTCCTCAAGAACTACTTCCACTGCTTGATGGACAAGGGACCCTGCACTGCTGATGGGAAGGAGCTCAAGAGTAAGTAGGAAGTAGGGAATGAAGGGAAATAGTATTTGGCTATGCAGTACGGTTGAGGTGGAATATATGGTTAACGTATGAAGAAAATATTAAGCAGAGAATTTGTCTTCCTGACAAGTTCATTTCTGAGTTCATTCAAATTCAAAGTCGTTATTGTAGATTCAATGTTTAAAGATTATTTGAGGACAAACATATTTTATTCAGTGGACGAATGTATGGACTACTCTGGTGTTCGCGTAAAAACCTCATTGTGAGTTTTAGTAATTTCAATTTGATTTTCCTTAGAAAAATTTGTTGTTTTGTTAAATTTACAAGAAAATTCTAAAGTTCCTTAACATAGAATAATTATTAAAAACTTACATAGTTTTAGACTTACTTTCATAAAATATTTGCTGTTTCATTTTTGTAGACGTTATTAAATTTATTTATATATATTTATATTTTATATATTAATATTTATTTATTTATAACTATTTGAATTGTAAATGGATAACAATCCTCTTTTTACCCAAATTATGTAATTTTCAGTACGTTTTTCATATTGATAAACAACTTTTCTTTGTAAAAAACCGTTACTTATAGTTGTTATAATAATCAACAAAAAATACGACTTATTGTATATTTTGTGGAACAAAACTAATTGTAAATCGTGAAGAGAAAGTGAAATTAGAATGCATGTTAGTATAGCAGGCTTTGTCTTTTGATTGTCGACATCTATCTTGGGGTCAATCCAAATGAAATCAACCAATAAAAAAATATTTTATTGCTGACATAATTTATTTAATTTTTATTTGCTTATTTTCTGTTACTATATATATCTGAGAGCACAAGACAATATTTTCCAACATTTTTTCAGCAATGCTTTGTCTGCTAGCGGCCATTTTGTGTAAGAAGATTGCGCATTTCACGCGTTTTCAAGGGTTAGCGATAAGTCTAATAACTTTTTTATTTATTAAGATATCAACTTGAAACAAAAATCATCTAATTTTAAATGAAACCATCTACAATTGATGTTATGACCAAAGTTTTTGTATCTTGTAAGCAAATTACCTAAAATTTGACTGAAAAATTAGGTTTCAATTAGAATAAATTGCCGACTTTATGAATTTATTTCCTATGGAAGGGATGAAAACACATCTTCAATATATTTTCCCCACAAGGATGTAACAGGTGCTTACACTTAGAAAAAAATTGAGATCTGTCACATCCATCCTTTAAGTTTAACGAGCCTTAAAATATTGTCGTTTTAGCAAAATATCAGTTTTTCGGAGTGCTGCATCTCAAAAAGGACTAAACATAAAAATTTGAAATTTTGTCAAAATATACTTCTAATAGATGGTAATTGAAATATAAAAATGCATCATTGTGTTTTGAGCTTAAGTATTTTTTTTTCTTTTTCCTAAAAGCCGATCATCATACTATGTTACAGATATGGCGATTTCCGAATTGCCACATTAAAAAGAGTAGGACAGAAAAAAATTAATTGCTTAAGCCCTATATACCTTTATTAGCATATTAATAGGCCTAAATTGTATCCTAACTAACTTAAATAAATGAATAAATGAAATGGTGTAGAAATGTTTCAACAATTCCAACAATAAGGACTAAAATACATTAAAAAAATGTGTGTTGAAAACTAGATCTGTGATAGCCTACTTACATTTTTGTTTATTTTTCTTGACTTGTGTAATACATGTTTAAGTAACAGTTACAAAATATTTTTGGTTTGTGTGCATAACAGTTCCTTGAGAGTTTTGGCGGAACTAACTTTGCTACATCTGTCCAAAAGACACCACTGTGTTGTGTAATCGCGATATTTCTTCAGATAACTTGATGCTTATGTTGTAGCCTCGACCTGTCATAGTTGTAAATTCCATTGGTAATAACTTCCTCAAAATCTTTGTCACTGGTACCCAAACTCTGTCATCTTTAGAAATCTTAAATGAAGTATGAGGTCCATGGGGATAGAAGAAATGAATCAACAAGTCAGCGTTTTCAAAACTCACATCTTTGACTTCACCAATCCACCAGTTATGATCATAAACACACACTACAATGTCATCTTCTCTGAAAAATGTTGTTTCAAAATATGGCAAAACAGAAACTCTGTGGTCACTGTAGGTGTCACTTCTTGAATGAATATAACACCGTATAGTGCTAGGATTCTGTGGAACAAACTTGTGATATGACCTTGTTTCTGGAACCTTTTCACAGGTTTTAAATCTTTGAATCAGATTTGCTTCATTTGATTCTACTTCTTCTTTTGGTACTAATATGTAGGAAATCCCTTTAATTTCTTCAGAACAAAATTTAAACATTTCTTCTGCCGAAGTTAGCTGGTCTGTATATGGTCTTCGCAAACTTGCCTTAGAAACAGCCCTTTTCGTACACCCTCCAATACCGTCACAGGCATTCTTGCCATGGGACGTGGCAAAAAAATGCCATTCTGCTGAGAGACCAAAGTCTTTTGAATGATGGCAAACATTCAAAAAGTTTTTTTTTATTCTTATATTGACTTTTACAGATGTAGCAGTTTTTTTACATCCTCAGTCAAATGATTTTGGAAACAGTGCACAGTCACAGTACTATGATCCAGGCAGTCACTTATAATACAAAGGCTTCGGTGACAAATTTCACCATCATTCAAATAATAATAGACAAAAGGGTGTAGTGTAACTTGGGGGTTATTCCAATGATAGCTCTGGATTTCGTCCTGAATGACAAAGGTGAAATTCTCAGCAAAATCTCCAAGAACTATGCAGATATCTTCGGTCATCGATTCTTTCAAGTGCTTTGATTGTACTTTGGAGATAAAGTGATGTTTCTTTAGAGACGTTAGCTTCTCTATTAAAACTTCTAAAAACTCTTCGAAAGGTAAAACTTCAGTTATCAAGTTCGCTCTATCAGTGCTAACCCATTGTTTGAATGTTATTTCATCTGGAAGTTCGAGTTCTTCTAGTTCATTTTGGAGAATTTCTTTTAATAAGTCAGGTCCTGGACATGAAGTGCATTCATCAAACATACAATCTTCGTTTTCAGTACTGCAGACCATAAAATCGAGTAAATCTTTGTAGTTTACATTTATTCTCAATCCCTCAGTCATAAGTTTTACATTCTGGTGGTATCGACATACGCACACACTATGTGTACCTGAAGCTCCTGGTAACACACTCCATTTAGGTCTTAAGGCGCAAAATGAAGAGCGACCAATAATGTATTGAGGATATTTCTGTTTGAATTGTACAAATAACTCATTCAGAGTTAATAAGAGTAACCTCTTTTGTTTGTATTGTTTTTTTCCAATAGAAACACAATCTTTCTTCCCTGGACAAACTCTGCTATCGTCATCATCTTGATAAAATTCAATTACAGCGTTAACAACCTCCTCACTTAAAGGATTGCCTGTTTTTTTGGTCAAATCAGGAAGAATTCCCTGTGTTTTTACTAGATTCCTTGTTAGTCGTACCAAATAATCACTTACTTTAAACTCTTCACAAATCTTTTTCTTTGACCAAGACACAGGTAGCAAACTAATTATTTTTATTTTTTCTTCCTTACTACTTATGGCACATTTTTCTTTAAGTTTTTCTATTAATCTGTCATATTCGCTTTCATTAGAACCACTAGTAGAGGGGAGAACAACTTCGGTTAACTTTTCATCAAATGAAGTTTCTAGTTTTCTTTTGATTGCATTAGAAACTTTTATAGAGTTTTCTTTTCTAAAGCGGAGATTCGTTGGGACTTGTTTAGCTTTATTATTTTTGAGACTGGGGAAATATCCAATTCTTGACAAACAGAATTTAATTTATGTAAACTGTCAGTCTCACAAAATTCTACTGAATCAGCAGCAAATTCATTGTCATGCTCTGAGGGATTTTCTTCAGCAATAAATATTTTTTTGTAGCATGAAGGGCAGAGGGATTTGCCTGGGATCAAGTCAACATCAAATTGCTTTGGTCTTTTAAGATAGTCTAGCTGAATTTCTCTTAAACTTTTTTTTACTGCCTGCCTGTGTTGCTGTACTGGTAAAGGATTGCAGCAAACTTTTCCAAAAATATGATTATATTTATCAACATATTTTTTTCTGTGGTAATGGCAAATTGAGGCAATATTTTGAGCAACTCTTAACTTTATCAAGATTTGTTCATCTTCAGGTAGGTCACTTACGTTAAAGATCTCCTTTGAAAATGGCAAGTAATATTGTTTATGACAAATTTCATTGGAAAAAACACCAACACTACACTCCATTGTCTTGTATTTTTTACATAGTAAAAAAAAAACACAATTCTTAACAGCAATTTAGTTATTAATAAAACAAGACTGGCACTGGTATAACACAACCACTTACTAGCACTGCTACTGAATAAATGAGCTACAGCAATGGCAGTAATCTTGTTGAGACTTGCAACTTTCAGGTTCCAACATGATTAATTAGAGTCCACAGCCAGATATCATTCTCCTGAGAAGTCTTGTTTCTTTCAACTAAGTGTTGAAATTACTTTAAATATCAAAGTATACAATATTATTTTTATATAATATGTATTATATAAAAAATGTATTTTTATGTAATATGTATTATGGTAAAAAAAATATTTAAACTATATTCGGAAATCGCCATATCTCTGACATAGGATGATAATCGGCTTTTAAGAAATAAAGAAAAAAATACTTATGCTCAAAACACAATGATGCATTTTTATATTTCAATTACCATCTATTAGAAGTATATTTTGACAAAATTTCAAATTTTTATATTTAGTCCTTTTTGAGATGCAGCACTCCGAAAAACTGATATTTTGCTAAAACGACAATATTTTAAGGCTCGTAAAACTTAAAGGATGGATGTGACAGATCTCAATTTTTTTCTAAGTGTAAGCACCTGTTACATCCTTGTGGGGAAAAAATATTGAAGATGTGTTTTCATCCCTTCCATAGGAAATAAATTCATAAAGTCAGCAATTTATTCTAATTGAAACCTAAATTTTCAGTCAAATTTTAGGTAATTTGCTTACAAGATACAACAACTTTGGCCATAACATCAATTGTAGATGGTTTCATTTAGAATTAGATGATTTTTGTTTCAAGTTGATATCTTAATAAATAAAAAAGTTTTTAGACTTATCGCTAACCCTTGAAAACGTGTGAAATGCACAATCTTCTTACACAAAATGGCCGCTAGCAGCCAAAGCATTGATGAAAAAATTTTGGAAAATATTGTCTTGTGTTCTCAGATATATATAGTAACAGAAAATAAGCAAATAAAAATAAAATAAAATATGTCAGCAACACCCATTAGTTGATTTCATTTGGATTGACCCCTTGACAATAAACCACCCAAAAAGTATTAAACCCGTTGACGTGACATGACTAATCTGTTTAAGTAGCCTAATCCTCAACAACAAAATATAAACATTAAAGTTCATTGGAAACGCAATTATAACAACTAGTGTAAGCAATTGCTTCATGCAAACCTCAGATAGATATTATATAACAAATAATTCACAATAACATTGTTTTAAAAATAAACTGAAAGACACAAAAAAAATCAGTAGGCCTCTCACAAGTTTTGTAACTCACCGCACCATCATCAGAGCTTGTAACACCAAATTGTTACACAACCAACTTAAAAAGACAATAAAATTCGAAGATTGTATATAATAAATGTATTTAATGTGTTACGTATACACTCAAGCCAATAATGACCACTTGCGTCTGGATGACAATGTTGTTGACAAACTATTATCTTAGATTTAAAACGTTTCCATTTTATTTTTAACTTAACCTTAAAAATCATTAAAATCATATTTAATTAAATAGTTTTCTTGATGATAAACAACACGGTACAGATACATTTACATGTACGGTACATGTATTTTTTAACATTTTTAAACATTTGTAAGTGACATTAATTTACGACTGGAGACTAGTTACATTGCCAACAATACTTTTATTCCATAAATAATGTACAATTTATTAGAAATGTTAAAATGTCTTACAATAAAAGTTACATATACAAATAATAACCAGTGTTTCAAAAACTCGAAATATATCTTGCCTTAAGCCTTAGGATTGTATGATTGTTATCAGGAAGTGCAGATAGATACAGTAGGTTCATCAATTGAAACAACAGTTAAAGGTGTAAATGTATACAGTTTATACTTTCATGTTCAAGTAATAAAACCATACTTTTAATGGTTTTTCTTTATACTTTTATCTCTTGGATAACTTCAGATAGCCATTTGAGGACGCAACACATCATTACGGCATGTAGACGTCAAACGCTTATGTCCGGAGATGTGCAAGTACATAAAAGTCGTCTTGTTTATCAAATCTACAAGCGCAAATAATAATTGTCAAAATTCAGAAAATGAATATTTTGTATTATACAAACATAAATCTGAATATTAATTTCACAAATCTGTAATTATATTTTCACCTAAAGAGATTTGTTTGATTTTTACTTTCTCCCTCTACACATAGTATATGGAGAAAGTATTGTTTTCGTCAAAAATTTAGAATTTGAGTTGTTAGAGGAAATATTCGTTTTGGTGCTCCCTGAACCCAAAAAAGTGGTTTTTACGTGATGTCTGTCTGTCGTGTGTGTGTGTGTGCGTGTGCGTGTGCGTGCGTGTGCGTGTGCGTGTGCGTGTGCGTGTGCGTGTGCGTGTGCGTGTGCGTGTGCGTGTGCGTGTGCGTGTGCGTGTGCGTGTGCGTGTGCGTGTGCGTGTGCGTGTGCGTGTGCGTGTGCGTGTGCGTGTGCGTGTGCGTGTGCGTGTGCGTGTGCGTGTGCGTGTGCGTGTGCGTGTGCGTGTGCGTGTGCGTGTGCGTGTGCGTGTGCGTGTGCGTGTGCGTGTGCGTGTGCGTGTGCGTGTTCGTGTGCGTGTGCGTGTGCGTGTGCGTGTGCGTGTGCGTGTGCGTGTGCGTGTGCGTGTGCGTGTGCGTGTGCGTGTGCGTGTGCGTGTGCGTGTGCGTGTGCGTGTGCGTGTGCGTGTGCGTGTGCGTGTGCGTGTGCGTGTGCGTGTGCGTGTGCGTGTGCGTGTGCGTGTGCGTGTGCGTGTGCGTGTGCGTGTGCGTGTGCGTGTGCGTGTGCGTGTGCGTGTGCGTGTGCGTGTGCGTGTGCGTGTGCGTGTGCGTGTGCGTGTGCGTGTGCGTGTGCGTGTGCGTGTGCGTGTGCGTGTGCGTGTGCGTGTGCGTGTGCGTGTGCGTGTGCGTGTGCGTGTGCGTGTGCGTGTGCGTGTGCGTGTGCGTGTGCGTGTGCGTGTGCGTGTGCGTGTGCGTGTGCGTGTGCGTGTGCGTGTGCGTGTGCGTGTGTGTGTGTGTGTGGTGTGTGTGTGTGTGTGTGTGTGTGTGTGTGTGTGTGTGTGTGTGTGTGTGTGTGTGTGTGTGTGTGTGTGTGTGTGTGTAGGTACTAATCCACGATATCTCCAGGCATTTATTCATTTTTTCGAATTTTTGATTTTTAAGGGTAAAAATCCCCCCAAAACCCCCAAAAACATGAAAAATCCAAATTTCTCAAAAACGGCTCTAACGATTTTGATTAAATTTTAGTAGTTTGTAGAACTTTAGTTTTCCAACAAAATGGCACCACCCGCACTCCTGTAAAAATTTGGGTTCAGAAATTACAGGACTTAAAACATCAAAAATTCAGTTTTTTGGATTTTTCATAAAAATACATAAATATAAAAAATATTACTATTCACCATTAAAAAGAACTCAAAAAACTAAATAATTTAGTATTTTGAATTACTATTCTACGATTGCTGGTTTTGGAGAAAATTGAAATTTTCATTTTGCGGTAAACGTAGTACGTTGTCCAGTGTTATTCTTATGGGGAATACAAAAATTACTATTTCTCTCTTATTTACTGATCAATTTAATTCAAACTTGATATGCTTGTCTAGTTAGCATTGACCAACAGAGGAAATTCGAAATATGTTTCCCCTTAATAACCATGGGGGGGAATAGGGGGCATTTCCCCTCTTAAAACCGAGTGTAGCAATGGATTCTGTAGTGCCTCCAAAGCAGGGATTTGGGTGGATGTTTTTTTAAAACAACTTGTTTACGAGATTTTCTGTACATTCGACCGTGCTTTGTATTCTATATTTAGTAAATAACAAGTAATTTATTCATTAAAGTTGGGCTAAAAGGGAGAAAGTATGTGTCAGTTTCCTGATACCGTTTATTACATATATTCTTTGGGGAATAAAGTTACGCGTAATTGGCTATATAATTTGTGTTTATAGTAACACTCTGGTGGTATCAATAACTAGAAAGACTTAATTCGTCATATTTATTGTGAAATATGTCAAAATATTACAGCTATCTGTTAAACTACATCTACACCTATAAAAGGCAAAGCCCTCACTCACTGACTGACTGACTCACTCACTCATCACGAATTCACCTTCTTACCAATTATGTAGAGAGTTGAAATTTTGTATGCTGAAAAAATTGTGTACGCTGTTTAATTCTTTAGGTATAAAACAGGAAAACTAAATGGTTTTCATCCTGATCTGACCTTAGAGCTCCGCCAGAGACCCCGGCAAAGTTCACATGTATTCCTAACTGTTAAAAAAATAATTATGCAAGTTTCACGACGTTTCGGGATATGGAATCTGATCCCGTCTTGAAATGTCGTATTCCAGATCTCAAAACGTCGTGAAACTTGTTTTACTAATCAGTGTTGGAAAATACCCGCAATAATGCCTTAAACAACATCAACTCACTATCACCAACAATGCATTTTTAATTTAATGGCATGTAATACAGGGAACTTACAACAATTTATGTTTGAATATACTTCACATCGTACTTAGAATTAACACAAAACATATTTATAAATCTATATAAATAAAGCAGAGTTCTTGTCTGTGTGTGGATCGCCGTACGGCTAAACTACAAGAAGTTAAGGCATGAAATGTTCAGGGTAGGTTCCTTTAGGTTACAGCTGTTGTACCTGACTCTCAGTTTCCAATCAATCCTCTAAGGCTACTCCCCGTGGGCCATCCAAAATTCCAATGCTAATCAAATGAGACCATACGTATACAGTTTTCTGCTATTTATTTAATGTTATTCAAATAAACAGCTGTCATTAGTAATTTCCCGGGTGAAACCGGTATAATCAACTAGTTATTTAACAAAAAAATTTAATACACTCAATATGCAAAATAAGTGTAATGTAAGTCAATTAAATACGATAACAAACCAGATTACTTTATCCAATTCTAAAGCTTTTAGTTTCTTGGAACATCACCAGATCGCGTTGGACATAACATTACAGGGGTGAAGATCTTAAAATCTAAAATATTCATCAGAGTTAAAATATTTAACAGAGTATTATAATTTTATAAGAGTTCTGGTTCTTTTTTTATTCCTTTCTACTGATTCAAAGCTTAAATCATTACGCAAGCAATCAAATACTCGAATAACTGGCATAACGATTGCCACAAATCATATTTTATGATCATAACATAAAGTATTTCTTACCAAGACCTTGGCAAGGTGGCATTGTATACCAAACATTTTATTTTGTAACAACCGATTTTAGGAAACTCAAGTTCAAAGTTCAGATTAAACTCTAGTTTCCACCTAGAAGCCGGAGTCCATCAGTTTATGTGCATTATTTGATTTAAAATATTTTACTTGAGGTATATTTTATGTAATATAGGGTTGACCCTGATTTGTTCTATCCCGGACAAAACCTTTCATGTTAATCAAAACACATTTATCCTTCCTTTTTAACAATTTTGGAAAATTATTCGATCCAGAAAAAGGCTATATAACTATTAGACTAATCCAGAGGATCATAATCGTAAAGAGAGGGACGAGAGATTAGGCCTATTTCATTCCCCTGTTATTAAACTTATAAAATTAAAATTTACTGGCCTTACTCTTTTGGAGTTCAATACAATTTCCAAGATTTTTGAGAGAGATTACAATCTGCTGATATCCGAACTGAAGCATGTTTGCTTACATTACTGCTTAACCTAACATAGCATACCGTCTCCAGTCACTGAACACTTCTGCCTGCTTCCCCCATAAGGCCAATGTTAACTTTCAAAGCCCGTCCTGCCTCAATGAAACATCCAGTTGGTTGATTTGTGGGTCATTTTAAACAGAAAAATACATTTTGTAATTTCAGAGCGCAAAATTTAGATATCACAAATAATAATCGTTGAAATAATCCCAAAAATAAATGATTACGATTTTTTAAAAGTTAACATTGATCTTATGGGAGAAGCAGGTGGGAGCAGAGGACTGGAGCTTCCCTTATCTAACCAATCTTACCTAATCTACATTATAAAATCAAAACTAAAGTTATGTATTGCCGTAAGAGTTACAACAGCATTGGCATACACCATTATATAGTTTACGAAACAAAATCTTGCCTAAAAATCCTTAAATTTAAAATAACTTATTATTGCTTACATGGATTTGTTAAGGAAGTTCCTAATATTATATAAGGCTTTTTCCACAAGGTATACTTGTTCAGGTGGGTTGTGAATGCATTATGCAACTTGAGACAGGTGTAAGAAATATTTTTTTATAAAAAGGTTGTTCAGTGTTTTGGAAAGAGCAGTTTATTGCGTGGTCAAAAATGTAAGCGGTAGATCTAGAATAAATAAATTGGTGTTATTTTGTAACCCTCTATAATTCCGGAATGTATAATAAAGTAAAAATTGATATTTTGTTTTTCCGAAATGTTTCCTTAAAAGATTTCAGTCTGTCAAGTCGAAATATGGCACGGATTACACTTAACCAACCAATCCAACCTTTCTTTACCTAATCTGCTCAATATAACCAATTCAATGCGCTGTTTTGTATATAATTTAATAGAATTGTTTGTATTTAGAGTAGCATTGCGCTGTTTAAAAAATATAATTTTTAATTTTAGTTTTCGTTGTTTTTTTAGTTTTAAGCTCTTATTTTGCTTAAACTTTTGAAATTGTTTTTAACTTTGAGAAGGTTAGCCTCAACATAGCTTTGAGGCTGCTTTCAAGGTATCTCAGACCTTCATTCAGGTATTTAAGGTATCGCAACCGAGGTACTTCAGACCTTACATTACCTCTAGACCTTTTATTATCTTGATCACTCACAATGCTCTTTATTAATTTAAGAAATCATTATGAACATTTTCTATCACTGTTCATTTTTTCAATTAATGATGGAAAACTCACCATCCCCAACAACTAATTTCAAACGAGGCAATGTATGTTTTTACTCATAAAGTGTTTGTATTACGTTGATCTGATTTCTTATTAAATATTAAATATTGTATGCAAACACATTGTATCATCTTTCTGTAGGACATGGAATAAAGATTCCTAATTTCTGATATCTTATTTGTAGAGGACTTGCCCGACGCGCTGGAGAACGAGTGCGCCAAGTGCTCTGAGAAGCAGAAGGCCGGCGCCGAGAAGGTGCTCAAGTACATGTACGAGAAGAAGCAGGACATGTTCAAGGAGCTGGAGGCCAAGTACGACCCGGACAACAAGTACAGGTAATACACAAGTGCAGGGGTAATGGTAAAGTGCCAAAGTGCCTTCCTTAAGGCAATATGTCTTGAAAATTCAAGGTTTGTAGCTAAATACGTCTGTCCAGAATTAGTTTAAAGGGTTCCATACTTTAAAAGCTGAAATACTTACCAAGTAGCAAAGATTAAACATTTATTGTAATGATTAACAGATTACACAAGAGTAATTTTAAATTAAGCTATGAATATATTTTGGGTAATCCATGGTTCAATAAATATCGTACTGGTGAAACTAAAATTTGTATAAACATTTTACTCGACCTTTTCATCGTCCCACATCATTACTGAGTTACACCCATATTACGACACCCATTTTACTCGACCTTTTCATCGTCCCACATCATTACTGAGTTACACCCATATTACGACACCCATTTTACTCGACCTTTTCATCGTCCCACATCATTACTGAGTTACACCCATATTACGACACCCATTTTATTAGACCTTGTCATCGTCCCACATCATTACTGAGTTACACCCATATTACGACACCAATTTTTGTAGACCTTGTCATCGTCCCACATCATTACTGAGTTACACCCATATTACGACACCCATTTTACTCTACCTTGTCATCGACCCACATCATTACTGAGTTACACCCATATTACGACACCCATTTTACTCGACCTTGTCATCGTCCCACATCATTACTGAGTTACACCCATATTACGACACCCATTTTACTCGACCTTGTCATCGTCCCACATCATTACTGAGTTACACCCATATTATGACACCCATTTTTACTCGACCTTGTCATCGTCCCACATCATTACTGAGTTACACCCATATTATGACACCCATTTTTACTCGACCTTGTCATCGCCCCACATCATTACTGAGTTACACCCATATTATGACACCCATTTTTACTCGACCTTGTCATCGTCCCACATCATTACTGAGTTACACCCATATTATGACACCCATTTTTACTCGACCTTGTCATCGTCCCACATCATTACTGAGTTACACCCATATTATGACACCCATTTTTACTCGACCTTGTCATCGTCCCACATCATTACTGAGTTACACCATTGATTATATGTATAATCAATGGTTACACCCATATTACGTCACCCGTTCATGCCTGATACGTAAATTCCTAATCGCATTTTATAGTCCTCTACATAATGGGCGAAATAAATTAAATATTTAAACATCAATTTTGAAATGTAATAAGCACTTGTGGTTTAGAAACGTCATAATCAGCTTTGAATATGAATTCCATATTTTGAATAGCTTCATTATCAATAGTTTCAAAATGTATTTCAAGACACTAAGCCAACTCTTGTCCACAGGATGAAGTACAAGAAGAGGATCGAGGCTGCCGGAGTCAAGGTGTGACTTGAACTTCAATAACAACTTCCAACTGTCAAACAACAAACCGAATCAAAATGTTTTCCCTGTAATGTCGCTGATACCTATTCAATATGTCCGTAAATAAATAGAACAATCCCCTACAGTTCTTGTTTTATTTTACCAATAGCTTTACTTTTTTTAAAGACTCTCCAGTTACAGATCTTTGTGTCCTTTACGATAAATTGTATTATGAAAGAAGTATGAAATTACAAGTAAAATGACAAATCAAGTCCCGAGAGTCTTGGGATTTTCATCTAATATCTGGAATTTTCTTCTCATTAAAATAAGCAACAAAAAGGTGGTGAAACTAATGAAACCCTTTTCAATAAAATACAAAACTGTACAGTATTCATATTCATATTCATATTGTTATCAATGTTTTTAGCATACCATTTACAAAAGAAAAATCTGTATCAGAAAACGAACCCTATAACTTTCTCCATTTTAACCCTTTATTTATAAATACATTCCTTTATATTAACTATTTATGTGATGTAAAGATAAATCGCATAAGCTTATAGGCATTGTAGCCTAGGCATTGCATATAGGCTTTGTAGCCTATATACAAACCACTTAGAGTTTTAACCGAATCCTTTCATTAAATACATTGCAGCGATTACTGTTATTCTCTTGAGTGAGATGTTCGCTCTTGACTTCGAAACCATGGCCCTTTTGTGGGTCCGAATCCCAGCCCCGGTAGTAAATGTTATCAACTCGTTTGAGCGTAAACGTTCCACGCACAAATCTATGTTGCCTTCGTAGTGCCTTCGTGTCGGTAGGAAAATAACAGTACACCAACAAGTACATCAGTCCGTATCATTTACATCTATATTTCCTAACTGAGGTCAAAAATATATCATGATTCAATAGGTGAAGATAATCGTCAATTATCTATTGCACGTTAATCGTTTTAAATCTCACAAGTATTTTCATAGCTACTAAATATTCACAATCTCAGATTTTCAAGACAACCTATTTGCGCATAGGAGAAATTATTTTATACTTTTAAGTCCGTTTTAAAAACGTGGTGTTTTAAAAAGTATTTTTATATAATAAATAATTTCTAATTTATTTGTCAACGTATTGAGGACACCATCTTACAACCAACAAGTTTGAATAAATCAAAACAGGTGTTTCAATGCGCAAGCTGTGAATGGAAAATTATAGTAATTTAGTATTTTGAATCATTATATAACGTTTCGGATAAAATCCTAAAACCGCATTTGGAAACGGTCCCATGTTAATCATAGGTTAAGCTAATCACTTTTTAGGTTTTTTGCAGTTAATTTGATTGAACAATCTAAATTTTTCTTTGACTAATGAATTCAGCTATAAAAAATAGTAGTATTTGTATTTATATTTCTGTTCTAAGTCTACATCCGTTGCACAAATATTCAAAGTGTTAAACCGGGGCCTACAGGTACGCTGTCCAGTGTTATTCTCATGGAGAACAAATCAAATTTTATATTTTGATTATTTATGAAAAGTTTATTTGTGTATTAAATTCGGTATGGGTCGCATCGTTTACTGAGGCCCATTGATTTTTGCCCAAAACCCTTACTATTTGGGAATACCTGTTGCGGCAAACCTGTGTAGTCAGCCAGTCAGCCTCATGTTATTTTTATGGGGAATTCATAAAATATTATATCTCGCTAATTGATGGATTTATTTTGATAAAACTTGGATCGTGGCTTCACTCGATAGCTTCGTGGATAGCACTCGTAAATTTGTTTCTGAGGAGTTGCCCCAATCCTCAAGGCATGGGATATGGATTGTAGGACTGAAGATCCCAGGGTAGACGGATCAAGGTTGGGTTGTAAAATATTTTGGCGATGCTTGACTAAGGGTCCCCTCCCTAGCCCTCATTAGTCCTGGGATCCTCAGTCAAGTCTCGAAAAACAGGTATACGGCACTCGGGCCTCCGCCTCTACCTGCCAGGGGCTGATAACCACTGGGACTAGCTGTCCTCGCCGGTCCTGCCTATCTCCTACTTGGTAATTAGTTTCACGCTCACAGTCGTGTTATAGTACTTGTATTGCAAATATTAGACTGAAACTTTATGTTTTTCTGCAATTCTTAAAATAGATATAACAACACAAATATTGTTTGATGTTTCATTTGCGGCGGTTGCAGTATGTGGATAAAAACTGACTGTGCATATAGGTACTACATATACGCTGAACTAAACTATGCTTCTTTCTTAAATTTAGTTCTTAACATTACATAGTTCTAAAAGCATTACAAAAACATAAAAGCATACCGTAAATCAGTTAGGAATTATCTAAAATCGGAATCTTGAAAAACAAATTTTACTTTTAAACGAGTTCGCACGCAGCACGCTGAAGTTAGGGAAGTGAATTTCCGCATTAAAAAACTTTAAAATAATCACATAACGGGTTTAAACAGTTTTTTTTTGCAAAATGGAAAACATTTGATTTTTTGGCTGTTCTGATGTAGCTGGTTCTATTTAAATGCAGTATTGGGATAAGGTTAGGAGGAGGCACCATCTGGATCAAAAGTCGGTCTGGGGTTTAAGGGAGTGATAAAACTACATCAAGATATGAACAATTTAAGGTAGCGTGGATTGGGACCCAATAAACTATCCCGGCACCTATACTATCCGAACTCTGCGCAAGCTTATGATTATGTACGTTGTTGTATGAGAATTTAACATTTGAAAAAGCTATTTTTCTAACTTGGCTGATTTATCAATCTCAATACTCCATTACCTAAGTTTATACCTGATTGAACCTCCAACAAACAGCATAATTCACGAAGTGACGGTAATGTAATCGAAGATTGATAGAATCAGGTGTATCAGAATAGCCAAAAATTAAGTTTGCCGAATATTCTCAAACATTTGTATAAGTGGACTAATGTAACAAAATATAAATTCTTTGTTAACGTCTTGACTTTGGAAAATCCTCCATGCGTCAGCGTGCTGCGTACAGTACAACATATTTTTAAAATGTGCTACAGTAACGTGTTTTCGTCATACTGCTTCGAAAACTGCTGTTTTAATAGATGCGTTGCGGGGATAGCCTTCAGTTTCCGTTTCTATTAAAAAAGCATGCCGAAGAAAATCAGCTGGAAGCACAAATATTTATCCTCTTTGGTACCAACATAACACAACGAACACCATGTACAAGGTGCCATGTTCGTGTTGTAATGAAAGGAAAAATGCTGCCAATGATGGCACGAAAATCCAACCAGCAGTAGTCTCTCCAGTTATACATAGAGCTCACTGATCATAACAGATTTTGAATTGGAATTAATTTTAACAACTTTACGGCCACTTTTGAGTCAATAGTGTAGTCTAACAATTCTGAGTCTGTAGTCGTGTATAGTGATCGAGTATGCATATTCTATCTACTGGATTACATACATTATATAACAATTAATTATTATAAGCTAATTTTATTTGTTTATAATTAGTCTGATCTTTCATAAAATGTTACTAATTTTGTGTTTTTAATTTTTTCCCTATTTTCAGTATTAAATAAGTTATAAATTACAGTTTCCCCTCTTTTCCCCTTCAACTTGAGTTTCCTATTTTCTTTTCCCTCCAAGGGTCAATTTCCCCTCAAAAGGGTATTTCCCCTCAAAGTGGAAACACTGCTTACGAGAGCGTCCAGCTGATTCATAAATCCCCTCCCCCCACCAACACCCTTCCCCTTCTTTTGAGGTGTTGCCAACCTTAAGGGTAAAATAATGGTACAGCTAT
This sequence comes from Allygus modestus, assembly GCA_963675035.1. Taxonomy (NCBI): domain Eukaryota; kingdom Metazoa; phylum Arthropoda; class Insecta; order Hemiptera; family Cicadellidae; genus Allygus; species Allygus modestus. The sequence goes on from OY776112.1 coordinate 356,002,525, forward strand.
TTTTAAATTGTCACTTGACATGCAGAAAGAAAATTTAAACCATTAATCGATTAATCTAATAATACAAATACATCAACACAATATATTAGTTTCATAAAATAACAGCTTATCATAGAATGTAATCAGTTAAACAATGTTCATTCTATTTACACTGATGAGGAAAATATGGTACTCGTACCATAAATATCGTGTTTCTAGCAACTCTGCAGATTGGATTGGTGATCACTTGTTACTTACTTGTTACTTGTTGTTTCCGTTCATAGGCCGATGGCGTTGAACAGGTCAAAGTGCTGAATAAGTTTCAGCCACTACAGAATGTGATTGGTAGGGAGGGGAGGGGTCAGAGAGTCACACAGGGGGTTACATTGCCTGAGATGTTCAATAATACTTTCCACAGAATAAAAACAGTGCACAATCAAATAATTCTTAAGTGTTACTTTAAATTTGTTGTCATCAGCAATGGATGAAATGAAGTTAGGCAACACTTGATAAAATTTTAAACCGGCGTAAAGAGGTTTTTTTTCAAAGACCGACAGTCTGTGAAAGGTGGAAAATTTTGATTTGAACCGAGTATTGTGAGCATGATTTCTTTGACATAGATTCATTAATTTTTGATTCCTAATGTATATTACTAACTCATAAAAATATAAGGCAGGAACAGTCAAAATACCTAATCTTATGAAGTAACTCTCACAATGCTCCCAAGGAGCGAGCCCAAAGATGACCCTGATGGCCTTTTTTTGCCAGGTAAAAACTTTCCCTATGTGAGTCTTGTACCCTCCCCACAAGGCGATGGAGTACATGATGTGAGACTCCAAAAGACTGAAGTACACAATTCTAGAAACATTTAAATTGCAGAATTTACATACTCTTCTCAACACAAACAGCCCTGAGGCAAGCTTTTTTTCTATTTTATCAATTTGGTCGGCCCATGATAAACCATCGTCCAGCCTAACCCCTAGGAAATCAGAAGAGTTGGAAGGATCCAGCATGTCCTCCCCAATAAAAACATTCAGATCATCAATTTCGTTAAACCTCCTCAATTGATGTGTACTTATGCAGAGATACCCTGTCTTTTCGGTGTTTAATTTCAAGGCGTTGCTGGAGAAATATTGAGCAAGTGTATTGATTTTTGAAAAAGTTTCAATTTCAAGGTCATGGACGTTATTGTTCTTGGTAAAAAGAGTGGTATCATCTGCAAAAACAAATAGACTCTCGTCCGAAACCATCCCTTTCATATCATTAATATACGTCAGGAACAGTATCGGGCCAAGAATCGATCCCTGAGGCACTCCATTTTTGACCAATTGTTTGCTCGACTGAAATTTTTGAATTTTGAAATTTGATTGATGCTTCAGCTCAGCAAACTGGTAGCGGTCGGAGAGGAAGGAATGTAGCCATAGCGATGGACACATCCTCCCACCCCAAGCCCCGCCAACTTCCCAAGCAAAATTTGGTGGTCGACACAATCGAAAGATTTGGACAAGTCTGCAAAGCAGCTAATAACAGATTCCCCAGCCTCCATTGCATCGATACACTGATTTACAAAATCAATAAGTGCCAATTTGGTTGATTTGTTTTTTCTGAACCCGTATTGCTTTTTGCATATGAGCTCATTCTCCTCTAAGTAGTGAGTCAGCTGCTCACTCACCACTCGCTCGAAGAGTTTGGAAATGGAAGGTAGGAGCGAGATTGGACGATAGTTCCCCATGTCCGACTCATCCCCCTTCTTGAAAAGAGGTTTGACTTTTGCCAGTTTGCATCACTCGACCTTCCAGCTGTTTTACGAGGTCTCTTCTGGTTGATTAGAAAACCTTAAATAGATCGACTCAGCAAACCTATACAAAGTATGTATGGACCTTGATAAATATGATCGGTTAAAAACCCATATTATTATTAAGTAGCTATCCAGTTACCCAGTTTTGTATTAGCTATCTGATCTTAGCATTTGGGGTGTGTGAATTATTTCATATCTATGCCATTTTCTTGACCATATATGATTATACTGACTTTGTATATTGCTTTTTAGCATAAATACAGTAAAATATTATTTATTTAATTTATTTCATATACTTATTAAATTTTATCTAAATTGATGTTTATAATAACTCTTACTCTATGCCCAGAGACAGCTGCGCTTTTCCTGCCTTTTCATAACGTCTTCGTCTTAAGTCCCAGTCCCCGTTCCAACGTTCCAAGGTTCCATATGGCATTTAAGATTCTTGTATGTCAAAATGTTGTATCTGTGTGTATTTCACAAGTAAATAAACTAAACGTGAGGAGTAGTAGTGAGGTGCATTGTTATTGTTGCCATTTATGAAATGGTTATTAACTTTTTTAATTTCTAGGCTTGACAAATTTGAAATATTTCGTTGTTTCTTAAACTTGTAATATTTTCAATTAACCACAACCAGGTATTGCCTAGACCAGTCATAAATTAAAACCTCTTTAAAGTTAGACTAGCCTATGCTCTATTTAATTTATATGTGTATATTATTTGTAAACGTTGATGGATAATTAATTTCATCAATGAATACTAAACGAAAATTTGAGAGTTCAAGCACTCATGACTGGAATTCCACCAATTCCAAAGCAAAACTGAATTGCAACTTTTTAAAGTTAGGTAGTGATAACAGTATTCAAGTGTGCAAACGAACTGAAATAATTCGGGATGGGAGAAAATTTCCTGTATTTCAGAAGCCGTCAGTGATTGGTGCTTTTAGCATTGATTCAAAAAGAAGGTTTCTACTAGATGAAAGACAAATTAAATATTTGTTTTGGTGTAAGCCCCTTCAAGAACCATTCAACAACAAAGTGAATTTTAATTTAAATGAAGGAATTGAGAGTTGCATTCGAAAAGATGAATCTATTAACGAGAAGCTAGATCATATATTTTATTGGATAAAGACAGAAGGGAGCCAACAAGAAGAATTCACAGTAAGTTATAGCCTACAAAGTAAAAAACCTCACGGTACAGGTTTAGTATAAGGTACCGTTTTAAAATCGAGATAAATTTGCATTTTTCTTAAAGATTTTTACCTCTAGAATCCAGAAATAACATTTATTTTGCGCGGAAACAATTATTAATTATAGAAAATATTACTTAAAGTTATTATTTTCGATGCAAGCAGACGCTACTTACAAACCACAGATTAGAACATCTTAAAGGCTACGTAAACGTCCGACGTCAGCCGCTACTGTTCAAAGGCTACGTACACGTCCAACGTTAGCCGCTACTGTTCACGTCCACATTAATGTTTCTAGTTTCTACAGACTATGAGGAAAACGTCCATAGAGTATAAACATATAAATGAAATGTCATAGATAATAAGTATGTAATAAAAAGTTATGTTTCGTGCTTTATTTACCCCTTACCCATTATAAGTGACTAAGTGTTGAGAGGTGAGTGAGCAAAGTGAACGAGCTCATTCTGAAAGTAAATGAGCGTGAACGAGCTCATTCTGAAAGTAAATGAGCGTAGCGAATGAGGTCACCATGGAGGCAAGTGAACGCGGAGCGAATGAGCTCATCCTGTAGGGAGTGAGCTGGGCGAAGAAGCTTGACCCGAAAACGAATGGTTAATAAAAAACGCTACATCTTCGTATGGTACGTGACATTCGAGCGTACACTTAGTACAGGCATGGTTGGTTGGTGGGCTTGTCACGGGTACTTATTAGGTTAACTAGCTTGGGTTAGGTTAGGTTTGTTAGGTTAAGTGTGGTTTGTTTTTGTTTGTTTTGCCATCCACTATACTTCCTCTTAAACATGCACTCCGCCAAATATCCTCCAAAATGCTCCGATTTCACACCGTACTTCGGGATTCGGTCGCGGATGTCACGCCAACCGCGCTCCACAGTGTTTATATGCGCCCCGGTTTCTGGATCAACGAAGGTTTTACTGTGGTTCACCGTCAAGTGGTTGAAATTGTACCACGATAGTCTGTTGTACGACTTCGGCCTTCGGCCTTCGGCAACCGTACCTGGATGGCAAAACAAACAAAAACAAACCCAACAAACCACACTTAACCTAACAAACCTAACCTAACCCAAGCTAGTTAACCTAATAAGTACCCGTGACAAGCCCACCAACCAACCATGCCTGTACTAAGTGTACGCTGGTATTATACTCCTTATTAGGTTAGGTTAGGTTAAGTTTAGTTAGGTTAGGTTTAGTTAGGTTAGGTTAGAGGTTAGGTTAGATGTTAGGTTAGGTTTAGTTAGGTTAGGTTTAGTTAGGTTAGGTTTAGTTAGGATAGAGGTTAGGCTAGGTTTAGTTAGGTTAGGCTAGGTTTAGTTAGGTTAGAGGTTAGGTTAGGTTTAGTTTGGTTAGTTTTAGTTAGGTTTAGTTAGGCTAGGTTTAGTTAGGTTAGGTTAGAGGTTAGGCTAGGTTTAGTTAGGTTAGGTTTAGTTAGGTTAGGTTTAGTTAGGTTAGATTAGGTTTAGTTAGGTTAGGATAGGTTTAGTTAGGTTAGGTTAGGTTTGGTTAAGTAAGTTTACGTTACGATAGGTTATGTTTATTTATTTTACCTTAGTATTTTGGAGGGTACAACTTGGCGGCAGCTCTGTAGAAAAAGTGGGGTCGCTCCAAAGCACTATACTTCCTCTTAAACATGCACTCCGCCAAATATCCTCCAAAATGCTCCGATTTCACACCGTACTTCGGGATTCGGTCGCGGATGTCACGCCAACCGCGCTCCACAGTGTTTGTATGCGCCCCGGTTTCTGGATCAACGAAGGTTTTACTGTGGTTCACCGTCAAGTGGTTGAAATTGTACCACGAAAGTCTGTTGTACGACTTCCAACAGTCCGTTATTATCGTCGTACCGGGTAGCACCCACTGTCTTATGATCCGGACTAGCGTGCGCCGCGACCGATCCGGGACCGGGAGCAAAAAGCAATTTTTACTTCCTCTTTCCACGCCCCCCAACACCCAGTTTCCTTTAACCCGGCGGCCACGGTTATACTTTCTTTTCCCAAATTTAGCTTCGTCTATTTCGACAACCGTGGCTGGTCCGCCGAGTTTTTGGGACGTTGAAACAGCGTCGTCCACGTACACCTCCCTGATGAAGCTGTACCAGTCTACAATAGTACGACTGGACAGTTCAAGTTGTTCTTTAAGAAAAGGCTGGCGGGGAGGGTCGTGGATGAGGTAGTGATTCACAAGCTTCCACAGGACAGGGATCGGAAGCTTAGAATCTGTGAAAAAAGAGCCCTTCCTGCAGTTCCCTTTCCAGTTACACTCACGGCCTTTTTTTTGTTTTCTACTATTTTTTTACGACACCGGAACTGCCACCCACTTCTTATCACACGATTACCACACTTTGGGCAAACAGTTATATTACTAACAACTAAATGCTGGCTTAAAAAACTTAAAATATTTTCTTCGTTGTATGCTACTGCATTAAAATACTTCACCAAACAATATTCACACTCCATAACAACAAGAACAACACTAATAATGAATACGATCTGTCAACTATTTTTCACCCCTACGACAATAATAGACTCGCCCAAACTCGACCCTTCCTCCCCTCAGACTGTTAGTCGGCAGCGATAAATAGACTCGTCCACAATCGTTCTGTTCACAAATTGAAGATATTTTAAGTTAGTTTTCCCCTTGAAACCAATGTTTCTGACAAAAACAAATGTTATTTTCGTGTTCTGGAGGGTCGAATTTATACAGTACACAAAAAATTTTTCGAAAATGTCAACGGTACCTTTTTCTAAACTTTTACCAAACTCACTTCTGAAAAGGGTTAGGCCTATACGTTAACATGGCTATATGTAACAGCTTTAGCTACCGTAACTCCATTTGGAGTTGTTAAACATCAAAAACCATGCTACAATCTAAGTCTAAGTTAGTTTTGCTGCACTCAGCAATCTTATTCACAGGTTATTCGTCTAGCATTTTCAGTTCATCATTGTAGCCTTGCGTGAGTGGACATTTGAGACTTCTATAGTGCTAAACGATGAATTTTCACACAACCACGCACGTGTTCTATAGTAGGCCTACTGTTTTTTTTTTAGTTGTAAGGAAAGTGTGGGGGATCGGCATAGACCCTTATGATATTGATTATGATCGGCATAATCATAATCATTAAGGTTATTTAATAAATCTATGCCACTTAACTCTGGAATTGTAGCAGCTAGCAACGGTGGGTGAAAATAGAATATAAGGGTCTGTTATCTATTTTCAGAAATGTTACTCTTTAAATGACAGTTTATACCTGCAAATGTCTCAGGTGATCCTAATTTTGGGTAGACTTTCATAAGCAGAACGATATAAATAACCGAATGAAATTGTTTGATACGAACCATTATTTAGGTTATTCGGTTATGGTTTCGGTTATTTAGGTTTTGGTTATGTTATATTTCAGTTTAGTTGTCTTGAAATTTGCCCAGATAACAAACGTTGATTCCTCTACTACTTAAACTTGTATTGCCAGGAACATAATTATCATGTCATGTCAATGTCGTGTTTGTTTATTTAATTGTTATTTTAAGTTTAATTGATCAAAAAACTAAAAAAAACATTACATTATAACTATAACTTAAGACTAAAATATTTTGCACTTCAATCAAAATAGGCTATTAACTATGGTACTTTGGTATTATACGGATGCCACTATTTTTGGAGGTTAATTTTTACCGGATACAAAGGATAACTACATAATTCGAAAAAACGTACTTTTATTGACTTACTGTAAAAATTTTACATCATTCTGATGAGCGGTCTTTGTGTTGTGCCTCCCAAAAGGCAGCGATGTCCGCTAGGATCGTGTTGAATGCGTCGCCGCCGCTAGCAGCCACACCCGATCGCCACATGTACTCCGCAAAATATACAGCGCGCTGCGGCAGTTATGTTAGGATGGGTTATCATAAAAATACGTACGGTTTCCTCTTCATTTCGAGGTAAATCCCACACAAAAGAACGTAACTCATTATGAAAACAAATGTAACGTAGTGCACGGCAATAAATCACTCATGACACTGACCCAGGTACAGGCGGTGACAGGTGATGCGCGCGCTCCGGTCAACGACCTGACCTTGGCCTATTTGGAGGGGGTTTGGCGGCCGGAAGTATGACTCATCAGGTATCATTCGATATTTAACGAAACAAGGAAAGTCCTACAATCATTTTTATGATAACCCATCCTAACATAACTGCCGCAGCGCGCTGTATAAGGGTGGCATCCGTATAATACCAAAGTACCTTAACTATACTCGATATACCGTATCGAACAATTTCATTCTTTTCTTTACATCGTTCCGCTTATAAAAGTCTACCCCTAATTTTTATAGCAAATATCGATTAGATTGAAAATAACTAATGAACATTCAAAATTTATTAAATTGAGGTGTGGACGATTCCATATTCGCTGGCAACTGTCAGTTAGAGGGGAGTAATGGTGGACTTGCAATATAAATAAGACAGTTTTAAAGGTAGTAATGACGTAACTTGCACAAAACGACTGTCAAAACTTTCGTTGGTAACACAAACATATGGAAATATTTGTCATATGACAGAACGTTTACGGCATAATCATAATCATTAAGGTTATTTAGTAAATCTATGCCACTTAACTCTGGAATTGCAGCTAGCAACGGTGGGTGAAAATAGAATATAAGGGTCCGTTATCTATTTTCAGAAATGTTACTCATAAAATGACAGTTTATACTTGCAAATGTCCCAGGTGATCCTAAATTTTGGTAGATTTTCATAAGCAGAACGATATTAAAAACCGAATGAAATTGTTTGATACGGCATAACGATTATTTAGGTTATTCGGTTATAGTTTAGGTTAAGTTATGTTTCAGTTAAGGTGTGTTAAAATTTGTCCAGATAATAAATGTTGATTCCACTATCACCTAAACATTCAATGTGTGTGAAACTGGCAAGGAAATATCCATAACTCCAGAAACAGGGTATTTAAACTGTGACATCACATCTCCTCTATTGTTCAGGGTATTTAAACATTGACGTCACATTACCAGCTGACAGAAAAACAAGATGGCTGCCGCATCACTATGCAACATAACCTCAAAACCGACCGTTCCCGCCTTTTAGCAGACAACAGATTCCCGACAATATGTAGGCCTAAATCTAATATTATTAGGCCTAATTTGTGAATAAATTATAAAAATCTTATCTATTGTGTTTTATTTAACCATTATATGTATTGCAAACATTCCACTTATAAATAAAAATCAACAATGAAAATGTCTACAGACCTCGTACATCTCATCAAAAACTCATAACTACTAAACCATTAAGAGAAATACATTTTGTTATGGTATTTAATTCAAGCTAATTAGTCTATTTATGGGCGTATCACTACGTTATACCGTATATAAGTAAATATAATCTCAACTTGGGCGTTATGAAAGGTTTTTTCATCCTCAGACTACGATATGATTTGATGATACCTTTCAGCAATAACTCATTAATCAAAAACGATCTCATATTTTTTTTTAATATTTATTATTTATAAAGTTTAAGTGGTTATCTAACACCCTATTACAGTGTCATACCGTTTCGATCTTCTGAACTTGGTTAAAATGTCATTGGAAAACTGCCATTTCAAACGTTTTTTAGTCACGAGCAATAACTTATAAATCGAAAACGGTTTATTATATATTTTTTATATTTATTATTTATAAAGTCTATGCGTTTATCTAACGCCCTATTACTATGTCATACCATTTCAGGGTTCTGAACATGTTTAAAATGTGATGTGAAAACTGACATATCGAACTTTGTTATTCCGACACCTTTCAGCAATAACTCATTAATCAAAAACGATCTCATATTTTTTGTTAATATTTATTATTTATAAAGTTTAAGTGGTTATCTAACACCCTATTACAGTGTCATACCGTTTCGATCTTCTGAACTTGGTTAAAATGTCATTGCAAAACTGCCATTTGGAACGTATTTTTAGTCACGAGCAATAACTTATAAATCGAAAACGGTTTAATATATATTTTTTATATTTATTATTTATAAAGTCTATGCGTTTATCTAACGCCCTATTACTATGTCATACCATTTCGGGGTTCTGAACATGTTTAAAATGTGATGTGAAAACTGACATATCGAACTTTGTTAGTCCGACACCTTTCAGCAATAACTCATTAATCAAAAACGATCTCATATTTTTTTTTAATATTTATTATTTATAAAGTTTAAGTGGTTATCTAACACCCTATTACAGTGTCATACCGTTTCGATCTTCTGAACTTAGTTAAAATGTCATTGGAAAACTGCCATTTCGAACGTTTTTTAGTCACGAGCAATAACTTATAAATCGAAAACGGTTTATTATATATTTTTTATATTTATTATTTATAAAGTCTATGCGTTTATCTAACGCCCTATTACTATGTCATACCATTTCGGGGTTCTGAATATGTTTAAAATGTGATGTAGAAATTGCCATTTCGACTAAATTTTAGCCATGTCTAATAGAATTTAGAATTTGTGTTACTTATTTGATCGCAGCCTCCTCCTCCCCTAAAGCTGCCCATTCCTCACCTTAATATTTAACATTTTAATTAATATCTCATATCAATTTACTCTGAGATCATTTAAATCCCGCGCTATACCACTTAGTTCTCTTGTCTTTTTTGACGGATGTAAACATTGAGTAACATTTGTGTACACTTGAACCTTAACTGAATTTGAGTCATTTTCTTTAAAACAGTCTAATCGAAAAGTTGTATCACTGTTATGCCCGCAATAACAGTATATTGACATCAATTTTTTGGTCTGCCTTCTAGAATAATATACACTTTTCATTTGCAAAACACACCCTTTGCTAATAAAGAAAAAACAATCCGATATAACTTTGGGATAAATAGATGTTATTAATTTACCTTTATCATTTATTAAGCCTGACCATGTTGACTGTGGGATAGTAAAACTTGTTATGTAGTTATTACAGGAGAAACTTTTTTTTTTCATTTTTTGAATTATTACATTTTGAAACTATATCAAATTGTATAATAACACCCGGTTGGTCAACGTTTGTTCCAGGTACACATGAAAGTATAGGATGTATTTTAGGTTGTTCAATTTTGTTAACAACTGCGTGTTTTGGATCATCAGGATCAGAGTCTCCATCGTCTGAAACCACAGTACACTTCAATTGTTTTGTATCAACATTATTGGACGTGTTGATGATATCAACAGTTTCCAGAACAACGTCTTCGGGAAAACTTATTTGTAATTCTGGAGAATGTACTTGCATGTCTACATCATTTGACAATTCATAATCTGAAGTATGACCTAACTTCTTGCTACACTGAGGTCCACAGTGTATGACACTTGGCCTTGATTCATTAAACAAATGCAATCGGCATTTTTCTGTTTCATTCAAAATTTGTTGGGCATTTCTATAAAAGAAACTATTAACTTTATGTTTGTCTTTATTACTGTGCAAACGGAAATAATCAGTGATTTGAGTTATCAATGTAACATTTTCTATAATTGACTTTTTGATTGTAGTGAGTGTTGGTAATGCAGCACATATTTTTGCAATCACATTTATTTTTTCGGGAACAGGGGTCTTTTTCCAATCGTGCCTGTTTTTTAACAATGTTATGTTGTTATTGAATATTGTTTTTTTTTCCATTGCTATATATTTAGTTAAATACACAACACACTTAAAGTGTACATAAGGTACTGTTAAAAGGAACGAGAACTACATTTTGTACAGTCCCGCACAGTAACAGTTTGATATTGATATATAAAATCTAGCAAAACGTAATGATACAATAAGGCCTTTAAACTTTGTTTCCTGGCGCATATATCACTGGCGCATATATCCTGGCAATATCACTTAAAAAGGGAAAATTATTTTTATACTCAGAGCACTCAAGTTATGTGTATGGCGCACGACTCTTAAGTGGGCGCAAGTAAGTTAACACTACAGAACTTTTCAAGTTCTTTGTATGGCGCACGACTCTCAGTGAGCGCAACTAACTTAATACTCCAGAACTTCTCAAGTTCTTTGTATGGCGCACGACTCTCAGTGAGCGCAAGTTAATTAAAATCCAGAACCTCTTAAGTTCTTTGTTTGGCGCACGACTCTCAGTGAGCGCAAGCAAGTTATTCATAAAAGAAAATATAAATATAAATAGACGCTTATTTATGTGCAAAACACACAAGCGGAGGACTATCGAAGTAGCAGCATTTCCTGTAAATAAAATTTCCATTAACATAATGAATCAGTTTATATGATGGTTGTTTATTTATAAACCTCCAATAGGCTATACATAAAAGACACGTATATACAGGGTGTCTCAAAAGTCGACGACCAAACTTCACAGGCTTGTTATATGGACTATTTCCAACAAAAAATAATAAATAAGTTAATATCATATTTGTCATAGTATACGAGCTATTGACGTTTTTTATCTTTTTTTTATAATCTGCGTTTTACAATCTTATAAGTTATGTTCAGGCAAGACAATATGCACGTAGGACCATAAAACTTTTACTCTGTATAAAAATGAAGAGTAAATATACAAAAATGCAGTTTTTAGGAGCTTATTAACATTAAAAACACAAATTAACGCAATTTAAATTTAAATTTTACATTTCAAACTAATTTTTTAACTATTTTACAACTGTGTTTCCCTCTACAGTTTCTGCCTTATAGAGTGATCTTATATCTTAACAACATTCTCATTTAATGCAGATAATAATAGTATTAAGATATTAAAATATTTAATTTCATAATTTCAGTATTGGTGTATTTTGTTTAATTAATACACATTTACTGAAATTAGCCATAATTTAAAATATCAAACAAAATCAGAGTAATTAATCCTAATTTGACACAAGTAATGTAATAAAATATAAAATAAAAGGCAAGTTGATAAAAAGATTTCGTTACATGGTCAAAATAAGCTATAATTATTGAATCAGCTGTTATTATTGAATCAGCTGTGTCAATTGTTGAGCTACTGTTTATTCAAGCTCATTGACAGTAATTCATTGATAATCATTGTTACAGTTTTAATTGTGTTTCCTGTTTTGAAAAATATTGCTGAAAGGTGTCGGACTAACAAAGTTCGATATGTCAGTTTTCACATCACATTTTAAACATGTTCAGAACCCCGAAATGGTATGACATAGTAATAGGGCGTTAGATAAACGCATAGACTTTATAAATAATAAATATAAAAAAATATATAATAAACCGTTTTCGATTTATAAGTTATTGCTCGTGGCTAAAAATACGTTCCAAATGGCAGTTTTCCAATGACATTTTAACCAAGTTCAGAAGATCGAAACGGTATGACACTGTAATAGGGTGTTAGATAACCACTTAAACTTTATAAATAATAAATATTAAAAAAAAATATGAGATCGTTTTTGATTAATGAGTTATTGCTGAAAGGTGTCGGACTAACAAAGTTCGATATGTCAGTTTTCACATCACATTTTAAACATGTTCAGAACCCCGAAATGGTATGACATAGTAATAGGGCGTTAGATAAACGCATAGACTTTATAAATAATAAATATAAAAAATATATAATAAACCGTTTTCGATTTATAAGTTATTGCTCGTGACTAAAAAACGTTCGAAATGGCAGTTTTCCAATGACATTTTAACCAAGTTCAGAAGATCGAAACGGTATGACACTGTAATAGGGTGTTAGATAACCACTTAAACTTTATAAATAATAAATATTAACAAAAAATATGAGATCGTTTTTGATTAATGAGTTATTGCTGAAAGGTGTCGGAATAACAAAGTTCGATATGTCAGTTTTCACATCACATTTTAAACATGTTCAGAACCCCGAAATGGTATGACATAGTAATAGGGCGTTAGATAAACGCATAGACTTTATAAATAATAAATATAAAAAATATATAATAAACCGTTTTCGATTTATAAGTTATTGCTCGTGGCTAAAAATACGTTCCAAAGGGCAGTTTTCCAATGACATTTTAACCAAGTTCAGAAGATCGAAACGGTATGACACTGTAATAGGGTGTTAGATAACCACTTAAACTTTATAAATAATAAATATTAACAAAAAATATGAGATCGTTTTTGATTAATGAGTTATTGCTGAAAGGTGTCGGACTAACAAAGTTCGATATGTCAGTTTTCACATCACATTTTAAACATGTTCAGAACCCCGAAATGGTATGACATAGTAATAGGGCGTTAGATAAACGCATAGACTTTATAAATAATAAATATAAAAAAATATATAATAAACCGTTTTTGATTTATAAGTTATTGCTCGTGACTAAAAAACGTTCGAAATGGCAGTTTTCCAATGACATTTTAACCAAGTTCAGAAGATCGAAACGGTATGACACTGTAATAGGGTGTTAGATAACCACTTAAACTTTATAAATAATAAATATTAAAAAAAAATATGAGATCGTTTTTGATTAATGAGTTATTGCTGAAAGGTGTCGGACTAACAAAGTTCGATATGTCAGTTTTCACATCACATTTTAAACATGTTCAGAACCCCGAAATGGTATGACATAGTAATAGGGCGTTAGATAAACGCATAGACTTTATAAATAATAAATATAAAAAATATACAATAAACCGTTTTCGATTTATAAGTTATTGCTCGTGACTAAAAAACGTTCGAAATGGCAGTTTTCCAATGACATTTTAACCAAGTTCAGAAGATCGAAACGGTATGACACTGTAATAGGGTGTTAGATAACCACTTAAACTTTATAAATAATAAATATTAAAAAAAATATGAGATCGTTTTTGATTAATGAGTTATTGCTGAAAGGTGTCGGACTAACAAAGTTCGATATGTCAGTTTTCACATCACATTTTAAACATGTTCAGAACCCCGAAATGGTATGACATAGTAATAGGGCGTTAGATAAACGCATAGACTTTATAAATAATAAATATAAAAAATATATATTAAACCTTTTTCGATTTATAAGTTATTGCTCGTGACTAAAAATACGTTCGAAATGGCAGTTTTCCAATGACATTTTAACCAAGTTCAGAAGATCGAAACGGTATGACACTGTAATAGGGTGTTAGATAACCACTTAAACTTTATAAATAATAAATATTAAAAAAAATATGAGATCGTTTTTGATTAATGAGTTATTGCTGAAAGGTATCATCAAATCATATAGTAGTCTGAGGATGAAAACACCTTTCATAACGCCCAAGTTGAGATTATATTTACTTATATACGGTATAACGTAGTGATACGCCCATAAATAGACTAATTAGCTTGAATTAAATACCATAACAAAATTTATTTCTCTTAATGGTTTAGTAGTTATGAGTTTTTGATGAGATGTACCAGGTCTGTAGACATTTTCATTGTTGATTTTTATTTATAAGTGGAATGTTTGCAATACATATAATGGTTAAATAAAACACAATAGATAAGATTTTTATAATTTATTCACAAATTAGGCCTAATAATATTATATTTAGGCCTACATATTGTCGGGAATCTGTTGTCTGCTAAAAGGCGGGAACGGTCGGTTTTGAGGTTATGTTGCATAGTGATGCGGCAGCCATCTTGTTTTTCTGTCAGCTGGTAATGTGACGTCAATGTTTAAATACCCTGAACAATAGAGGAGATGTGATGTCACAGTTTAAATACCCTGTTTCTGGAGTTATGGATATTTCCTTGCCAGTTTCACACACATAACATTCATGTATTGCCAGAAACAACATTATCATGTTGTGTCATTGTCATGTTTATTTATTTTTTAGTTAGAATGAAAAAATAAACAAAAGAAATATGATGTAATAACTAGTATCATTGGGTTTAAAATATCTACTAGAGGGGACACGCAATGCAAATTAATGTGAGAGATTTGTCGACTTAATTCCATCATTCGCCGCCAGGGATCGTCGCGGTTTTGTTCATCATATTTTTGCTAGGAATGTTTTCGTAGAGATTTTAACCCTTTGAGTGCCAGAGTTTTTCGGTCGTCATATCCCTAGAGTGCCATAGTTTTTAACAGAGTATATCCTAAAAGTGCCAGGCACAAAATCAACATTTTGCAAGGGTTTGCAAAATAATTAATAACTTTTTTATTTGGTAAGATATTATTATGAAACTTTTTTTGTTTTGTAAGTTTAAAGTTTAGCTATAATATTATCCACATATATAATATTTAAAAAATAAAAAATAAAAAATTTGAATACATATATGCATGTGGGAAATTTATTTTAATTTATTTTTATTTGTTTCAGGTAAATAAACATTGTTCAAATATAAGATTTTCACCAAATAACTACTAGATTTATAGAGGACATGTTTCCCAAAATATTTCCTGAAAGTTTCATCAAATTTAGGCTGTAGGCAGACGAGTTATTTCCATAAATGTAAAAAAATATGAAAACGGTAAATTAGTACACAAGACAGTAGCCTAACTTTATTCAAGGGTTTAAGTTTTATTACAATATTATTTCATGAAGCAAACTAACTAGGCCTCGTATATTTATGGAATATATGTTTACCTGAACATATCCTGGAAATGTCCTGGAAGAAATAATAAATACCCCCGTCGCAGAAAACCTGCGTACTCAGCGAATTTCCAATGGAGATATAAATGTCTTAATACTATATAAAGCCACTTACAGTTCGCGCCACGGTGCTTGACGCCTGGGAAAGGCGAAAACCAACTCAAACTTCGCATAATTCGCAGACAATAACGAAAATAACAAAAACCAATATTTTAACATTAAATTATTTAATTTTGGTTTCTGTTGACAAAATTATTCTGTAACACTAACGGTACTAAGCCATATAGAGGCGAAAAGTCATTCTAGAGCATACGCTAACCAGGCGCCAAGCACTGTGCCCCGAACTGTACCAAGTTTCATAAAAATATATTCACAAATAAGCGATATATACAATTTTAATTATTCTCCATAAGAATAACATTGGGGCTGAGTACGCAGGTTTGCTGCAACAAGGAACACAACAAATGGGATTTTATGCTAATGTCAATATAACTCAACTAGGTGAAGTCGTATACCAGTTTTTATTCATTTATGTTCATAATTAAGGGAGACAGAGCATTTAATTATTATCCATAAGAATAACATGGGGGCTGAGTACGCAGGTTTGCTGCTACGGGAGGATTATGCAAAAACAATTTTTTGGAGCAAATATCAATAGACCTCAACGAGATGAAGCTGTATACCAAGTTTCGTCAGTATACGTTCATAAATAAGCGAGATAAAAAAATTTTCTTTTCCTCCATAAGAATAACATTAGACAACGTACTGTGTTTAGCACTTTCAATATCTCGATAACCAATTGACGTAGAGGAATGATCGAAATACCAAATTGTGTGTTTTTTTAAGTTGAATCGAATGGTCAAAACTAAAATTTGACTTTTTCAAAAATTATGTGTAAAAAATTCAAAAAACCCATTTTTGGGGTACAAAACCCCCCCAAAATACCCCTTCGGATAGGTCGATCTGTCTGGTTTTCGAACTTTAAGTCATAAATGCTGCTTTACATATTTATACCAAATTTAGTCAAAATCGGATCATTTTTACGAGAGTTATCGTGCTCACGGACACACATGTATATATACAGTATCGAACGAATGGTGTTTTTGGGGTCTGGGGACCTCAAAACGAAAAGTTATCATGGTCCCGGGCCTAGGTCATCCCATGCCGACTACGTCATCCCATGCCGATTACGGTAATAGCTCCTTCCCTATAGGAGAAATTCGCTAAAAGTAATGACGTAAGAAAAATTTTCTATAACAACGATACACAAAATCAACATTTTGCAAGGGTTTTGTACATAAAATCAATAACTTTTTCATTTGGTAAGATATTATTATGAAACTTTTTTGTTTTGTAAGTTTAAAGTTTAGCTATAATATTATGCACATATATAATATCTAAAAAATAAAAAATAAAAAATTTGAATAGGTACATATTATACATGCGGGAAATTTGTTATATTTTTTTTCAGATAAATAAACATTGTTCAAATATAAGATTTTCACCAAATAACTACTAGATTTATAGAGCTAGAAAATATCCTGGAAATCACCTGAAAGAAATAATAAAAAGTAATGACGTAAGAAACATTTTCTATAACAACGATATATTGTTACAATTTATTTTTCGGTAAGACCACCGACGACGATATATCGTTGTGAAGTATTTTTCGGATGTTCCGTGCACAACGATATATCGTTGCGTGGCACTCAAAGGGTTAAAATGTTTGAATAAACCTTTTTTTGTGATGGTCAAAAAAGTGATATTTTGTTTACTGGTCTGGTACGGCGGACGAGTTAACTCGGCCTAATGACGCCGCAGATCACGTAGTTATCTTAAAATGACGCTAGATCGCAGCACTACTTTTACTAACTCTGGCTCCCATAAGGTGTTCCCTCTAGTAGATATAAACCCAATGCTAATATTCAAACTAGAAAATATGTTGCAATCGATAAAAATATCGACCTAATCTATATAACTTACCATAACGAACAATTTAATTCAGTTTTATATATCGTTCTGCTTATGAAAGTCTACCCAACATGAGTACCACCCGCGCGATGCTGAATAAGCATCAACAACAACTATTGATGTGATGTGCGACAGATGTTTTGATACCTTTTAATCGTCACAGTTGGTTCAGAATTAATCAAGGAATTCTTAAAAAAAAAAACGCTATTACAGTAATGTGTAAGATTATTTGTTTGTTAAATAAGTAATTATGTAGCCATAGGATAATATTAAAGATTGTATATTTAGTGGTACCTATATGAATAAGCCAATTTAGGCCTCATTGCGGGTATGATGAAAACTGAAGAGCCTGCGTGTCAACGGGGCAACACATTCGTGGGTGGGGCAAGTCCAGTCTATTTTCATTGGCAAATTTCCTCTTGGCCCTTTTGACGTCTCCAAATAAAAATGTACCACAAATGCATAAGGAACTTCAAAAAGCAGTACTCCGAAATGCACTGCTCCGAAAGCATTACCCCGAAAGGCAGCGCTCCGAACAATGTATTACCGAAAATATTTTCGGAACAGTGCCGCGCACTGGATGTGGCTTTTTGCAGGTGCAGTACAATAAGCGTCCACCAAAATAATCAAACATAAAATATCGGATTACTATGAAAACAACCAACCCATGACAAAACAGGACTCTGTGGGATTAGGTTAGGTAAGTTTATCACAGATTATGTTTCTAACCTATCACCATAGAACACTATAAAGTAAACACTTCATGATCATGTATGAACAAATTTATTTATCAAATGGTGGACCGTCATCAAGTTAGCGTCAAGATAGTGTCCAATGCGTGAACCTGGCGGATTCTTTTGGCAACTGAATAAGTAGTGCGGGAATTGCATTTTCTAGTTCAAAGGCGACTTTGAAATCGTTCCTGTCATACACCCATTGAAATGAGGTGAACTACTTATATTGCTGTTTCCATGTACTCTTTATAGGCTCTATAGTACAGAAATAAACTTATTCTAATTTGGTTTATTAACATTTGTTATTTAGAATTATAGTAGGCCTCATTTTAATTGCTTACAATTTTATAAATTTTGTTAGTAAAATTATATAGGCCTATTGATAATTAAATTAAAAATATCAATATAATCCGTTGGTCTATTGTTAGGTAAACATCTAACTACATAATATATAAATCTATTTCTTATATTTTGTTACGCAAACATTTTGTACAGGCGTATTTAAAAATAATTTCAAACCGTACTTATAAAAATACAACTACCGACCACCAATAAATAATAAAACAAATATCGGTTTTATAAGAACACAACCGAAATTATGTGTATTACTAAAATAAAATGCAAGCCTAAATTCGATTACTTTGGTCTTCTTTTAATACAATTAATCTGTTCTTAACTCCTATTCCAAACGAGATATAAATAAATATAGAGCTCTCGCCTCGTCTTAAAAAAATTGAAGCCTCAATGGAGGAAATTTTTGTAAACAAATCATCTAGTCAAAGAGTAATACAGACTAACATAACTTGTAAAGAGAGTATTTTATTGGATAAACATATTGTTGCAATGTAGACCGGAAGGTATAGGTATAGAGGGTAAAAATGGTGGTCAGCATGTAGGCACAATTTTTATTCCAAACGAGACCTCTACATATGTATTCCTCATTGACAGTTATTTAACAAATCAATTTCTTAGTTAATTTAGGACTCTTTACTCCAAGCAGGAAGTAGCGCTGTGTTGGAAAGGTTCCCGTGATGTCAGTAAATATGGTGTTGAGTTTAAAATGTACTATAAACTACTAGCGACATTGTATAAAATTACAGGGATATAAATATCTTACCCTTAGCTGTACACCGCGTCAGAAAAGTAGCGTCTTACCTTTTGTCGGCCGGCGTCGTACTCCTAGCCGGAAGTAGCGCTCTGATTGAAAGGTTCCTGTGTTGTTAACAAAATCGGTGGCAAGTTGAAATTTATAATATAACTACTGGATACATTGTACATACACAGGGATATGACACCTTACCTGAATACCGCGTCAGAAAGGTAGCGTCTTGTCTTTTGTCGGCCAGAGTTGTACTCCTAGCCGGAAGTAGCGCTCTGTTGAAAAGGTGTGTAGCCAATAATGTCGGTGGAAGGTTGAAATTTATAATATAACTACTGGATACTTTGTATAAACACAGGGATATGTTACTTTACCTGTATACCGCGTCAGAAAGGTAGGGTCTTACCTTTTGTCGGCCGTACTCGTACTCCTAGCCGGAAGTAGCGCTCTGTTTTTAAGGTTCCTGTGTTGACAATAAAGTCAATGTCGAGTTGAAATTTATAATATTCAGTGTTGGGGAAGTTACTTTTTAAAACACAGCCACTACAGCTACTTTTTAAAACACAGCCACTACAGCTACTTTTTAAAACACAGCCACTACAGCTACTTTTTAAAACACAGCCACTACAGCTACTTTTTAAAACACAGCCACTACAGCTACTTTTTAAAACACAGCCACTATAGCTACTTTTTTAAAAAAGTAGCTTCGCTACAGCTACAGCTACAATTTTTTAAGTTAGCTAGCTACAGCTACAGCTACCAGGAAAAAGTAGCTAGCTACAATTTAAGCTAATTTCTACTTTCACAGTCTAGTCCTTACTTTTTTAAATTTTGCATTAGTTACCCGACACGCTTACTGACTTACTTCCTACTTACTTCAGTGATTTAATTAAGTATTTTCACAAGTACAGAAATACATACCTTATTTTGTTGTTTTTAGTTTTCTTCCTACAAGGTAATGAATACGGACCATATTTGTAAATCTATGGTCAATGTAAATAGATTAGTAATGTTAAAAGATAGTATGTTTAAATTAATTGAAAGACCTAGATCAAAGAAATAAACTTCAAGATTTAATTTAAAAAACAAACAACTTTTGTAGCATAAATCTTAAGCTATTTTCATTTTCAAACCTAATGTATAATATGAGTAAATACCCCCGTCGCAGCAAACCTGCATACTCAGCAAATTTCCAATGAATATATAACATAACACATTAAAACACTTAACAGGATTCATAAGAAATATATTCGCAAACAAGCGATATTTAAAATATTAATTATTCTCCATGAGAATAATATTGGGGATGAGTACGCAGGTTTGATGCAACAAGGAACACAAAATAATGGGGGTTTTTATGCTAATATCAATAGAACTTATCTTAGTGAAGTCACATACCAAGTTTCATCCATATTCATTGATAAATAAGCGATATATAACATTTTAATTATTTTCCATAAGAATAACATGGGGATCAAGTACCTATAGGTTTGCTGCAACAGGGACCATAGGCGAAAAATTTTTTTTGTACAAACAATAAACCACAACCAGATGAAGCCATATACCAAATTTTGTCAGTTTATGTTCATAAAAAGCGAGATATACAATTTTTCTTTTTCTCCATAAGAATAACATTAGACAGCGTACTGTGTTTAGCACTTGCAATACCTCAGTAATCAATTGACGTAGAGCAATTATCAAAATACCAAATTGTTTGTTTTTTTATGCTGAATTCAATGGTAAAAATTAAAATTTGATTTAAATAAAAATTACATGTAGAAACCCCAAAAAACCCATTTTTGGGGTACAAAACCCTCCCAAAACCCCCCCAAAACCCCCCTTCAGTTGGTACGATTCGTCTGGTTTTCGAACTCGTTCAAATAAATGGTACTTTACACATTTGTACCAAATTTCATTAAGATCGGACCTTTTTTACGTTATCGTGCCTACGGACACATATATATATATAAAAATTTGAACGAATGGTGTTTTTGGTATCTGGGGACCTCAAAATGAAAAGTTATCATGGTCTCGGGCTTAAGTCTTACCATGGGCTTAAGTCTTGGTCTGTTTAAAAGTCATAGTTCTGGGCAGAACTATGACTTTTAAACAGACCAAGATATTTTTAGTGAATTTCCTTTGGAAAGTGAACTATTAGCATGACCCACACGGTGAAACTTAAGCCCGGGACCACCATAGAAGTTCCTAATGTGACCCCCTGAACACGTTTTGGGGGGTCGTTCAAAATGTTATGTATATATATATATATATATACACTGGGTGAAGCCACATACCAAGTTTCATCAAGATACATGCATAAATAATCGAGTTATCAAATGTTATATGTTCTCCAAAAGAAGATCAATGTAATTAAAGGGAGCTGGCATTTAATTACAATAGAATGAAAGAAATTAAAGGGAACTGATAAATTAGTGAATTCCGGGAAAATAGAATGAATGAAGCGATAAAATAGAGATAACGCCTGCCCTGGCGCCAGGGTGGCAGGGGGGGAAGGTCGGCCACAAGGTCACCGCGCTCATTCAAGCATTAGCGCCTGCAAACTTGAACAAAAACCTGCAATACACGGGTGTACTGCCGTCAACATAAACTGAAATGGAAGGCGCTGTCAAACTAACGCTAGCAGTTGAACAAGTGAATCGATTTCTCAGTAACCGATTGACGAAAAGCAAAAATTGAAAATACTGAAATGTTTGGTTTTTTAAGCTGAATTCAATGGTACAAACTAAAATTCGGGTTTAGCAAGAATTATATATTAACAGTTCAAAAACCCCACTGGTGTTTGCACTCTAGCGGTCGCAATTTTTGTCCGATTTATTTAAAATTTGGTAGGAACGTTCCTTTCTGTAATCAGTTGGACAAGTTCGTTGGGCAAAACAATCGGAAAACTCTAAACCCCTTTTTTGGGGGATTAATATTTCAAATTTCGAGTTTTTGGGCCCAAAAATGGTCATAAAAGCCCCAGATGTAAAATAAATGCATGTAAAAAGATGGGAATTAGAGTCGAAAGTTTTAATTCCTCTCTCGTCATTCTAGTATAAATATTTACCGAGTTATTAAAGTAATTGTGTATCGACTAAACACAGTACGTTGTCTTACGGGGGTTTTTCACTAGAAAAGCCTGTTATTCCTTTGTTAGAGTACTCTTATCAGCCCCAGCAACCTCACGCCTACTTTCAAGTCTGTCTGGACCTTCTCCTAATCTTATAATGGGCAAAATTGTAGTCCCAGCTTTGCAGGTAAATGAAACCAGGAGCATCAGAACAGCCAAAAAATCAATGTTTTCAGATTTCAATAAAAATTGGACAAATGTATGTTTTTACACTGATTTTGAGTTTTAAAAGTTTTTATGTGGAAATTCACTTCCCTCACGTCAGCGTGCTGCGTGCGAACTCGTTTAATGTGAAATGTTTTGAATCAAAACCGTATACTCTAGTGGTGGTCAAAACCAGAAATTTCGAATCTCGAAACCGAAACCAAAACTTACAAAATCGAATCTCGAAACTAAAATCGCGAAACCCTATTTACTTGCCTGGGTATGGTTATGAAAAATAAATCCAGTTACTCCAAATAAACCAGTTAACTTACTGCCATTCTCGAAGTATCCTAGAAAAATATTAGTTTCAGAACTACTAGTGAACCAATTATTTGTAGCTTAATTATAAACTTTGGTTAGAGTTGTTCTTTCACAAATAAAAAATCAATAATCCACAAAAGGTGAAGGTAGACGACCGATGACAGTAGGCTTTTGACCTTCACATTATTAATCAACACTCGGGCGTGATTTCTGTTAAAAAAACAACAATGACACAAAAAATCTCAGCAGTTTTGAGTTTTGATTCTCGAAACTCGCCGATCGAATCTCGAAACCGAAACTTTTCCAAAGTTTTGGTAGTTTTGAGATTCGAGTTTTGGTTTTGACACATCACTAGTATACTCGTTACCCCTCCGATTTGTGGTTTATGATTTTTCCACTTAAAATACAATGCTAGGTGGAACTGGTTAGGGATGATTTAGTCGAAAAATCTGATTACTACTGGTATATGATATATAAAACATTACATAACAAGTATGAGCATTTTTCTCTGAAACAATAAGAGAAAATTCATTAAATTTATTATTGGCCTTCAACTCTAATCAACGTAGGAGTAATATTTAGTTTTCTTCCCACATAACAGAAAGTGTTATTTTCTTTTTACCACAAGGTCTGAAAGGTAAGAGAATTAAATACTCCAGTCGCAGCAAACCTGCATCTCAGCAAATTTCCAATGAATATATAACATAACCCATTATAGTCTTTCCGTTCGGCCGTGATACCCAGGGGATTAGGACCCTTCTCGGAACTCAACTCACCCTCCCTACCCGCTCGCCTGGCTGGCCGGTGACAAACAGTGACTCACCTACTGGCGCATTCCCACAGTACTGCAACTTTTTTATATTTGAAGTTGAAATCAAATTTGTTTAATATATTTGATTTCTAGATAAAATTCTAAAGATACCCCCGTCGCAGCAAACCTGCGTATTCAGCGAATTTCCAATGCATAATATATGTCTTAATACCATATAAAGCCACGCACCAAGTTTCATAAAAATATATTCATATATAAGCGATATATACAATTTTAATTATTCTCCATAAGAATAGCATTGGTGATGAGTACATAGGATTGCTGAAACAAGGAACACAAACAATTGGTTTTTATGCAAATATAAATATAATTTAACTAGGTGAAGCCACATACCAAGTTGTATTAATTTATGTTCATAATTAAGGGAGTCATTACATTTTACTTATTCTCCATAAGAATAACATGGGGGCTGAGTATGCAGGTTCGCTGCTATGGGGATAATCAACAAAAAATCAATTTTTTGTGCAAATATCAATATATACCAGTACTACGTGACCCCACGTGCCAAGTTTCATCAATATACATTCATTAATAATGGAGATATCAAATTTTATTTATTCTCCATAAGGATAACATTGGACAACGTACTGTGTTTAGCACTTTGAATATCTCTGCAACGGTTGGACGTAGAATCACAATTTAAACACCAAAATGATTGTTTTGTGGAGCTGAGTTGATTGGTAAAAGTAAATGTGAAGTTTACATTAAAATTAACTTAGGAAAAGCCAAAAACCTTTTTCCCATAAGATTAATATAGGAGATTTTATGAGCAGGTTTTTTTGGATTTTCTCCGCAACCACTTAACCTAGCTTAATAATTCAAAATACCATATTATTTGTTTTTTTAAGCTGTATAACATGGTCTAAACCAAAATTAAGTGTTTTAAAAGTTTTAGGGTAAAAAATGCAAAAAACTGATTTTTGGAAAATTTAAAACCCCCCATAAACCCCCCTTCCCATGGCCCGATTTTTCTGGTTTTCGAACTTAGTCATAAATGTCACTTTACACATTTGAGCCAAATTTCATCGAAATCGGACGTTTTTTACTCAAGTTATCGCATTCACGGACACACATATATATATATATATATATATATATATATATATATATATATATATATATATACACATATATAAATTTGAACGAATAGTGTTTTAGTCATCTGGGGACCTAAAAAAAAATTTGTCATGGTCTCGGGCTTAAATCTTACCATGAGACCTACGGTAATAGCTTCTTCCCTATAGGGGAAATTCGCTAAAATGTATACTCCCACTAGGCCTACTTAAGTTTTACAACTAAAAATAATATTTTGTTCAAACTTAATATGAGTTCAAAAATTAATTAACTATCCTATTTTCAGAAGGTACAGTACAAACTGTTACTGTATACCACAAGGTACTTCACCACAAGGGTAGCCACAAGGTGGTAATAGTGAGTTGCACAAGTGAAAAATCAGGCCATCCACCCATTTCATTAATATTTTAACAGTTCATGGTAGGCGGGCCATGGTAGGGCTAGTGGCTGTCTAAGCCCTGTGGAAGGAAGGACCGGCTTCTTCAAAATTGATGTTATCGAATTTATCAAAGTTATCGTCGATATTACTTTTGCCTTCATTTGCCATGATGCCGTTAGTAAAATAAAAACTGAAAATACTATTCACCCAGTTATGATGTGTATGTAGGAAATGTAGCTCACATCTCCTACGTTATTGAAATTGTTTACATTTAGATTTCAGAAGGTCAAGGTAAGAGATTGAGGTTATGTTCTATTTTGCTACTGTTATGATATTCAGTGTTGCCGTTGTTGGCGTAATTATGCCAAATTAGCGGATTTTTTTGATCTTGGAGTATTTTTTGGCGGATTAAGTTTTTTGGCGGATTTTACCAAAAGAGATGAGAACTTTTCATCTTGGGGCATTTCATAAATGTGTGATTTATGCTGTGTTTTCAACTATATCTGCTTGATTTGGGCTCTGTGGGCACTAAACATGGCATCTCCTTCATTCGTGGCATCTGTGCTAAACGAATCAAACAAATATATTATATTGGCCAGAAATCCTACTAACATATTATCGTACAATTACATTATGTCCATGAGTCACCATGGTCCTATGTTATTTTTCATCTATGGGAATCCGTTCCATCCGTTGCGTCGTAGGCGCTGGCGCCGTCTTGGGGTGGCGTTTCAATTATTGCTTATATGTTTGTTTTGTTCGTTTAGTTCCTTTGCTGTTTTTATCATTTACTCATTTTGTTGGTCTTATGTGATTGCCGTTGTAGGAGCAGGGCGTGCTAAAAAGCTAACAAACATATAATATTTTGTAACAATAAACAAATCAAAATCCATAAGAGTAATATTTGAACTTTACCCAAATAGCAACCCTAAGTGATATTTGACACGCGAATAAGACTATCCTGAACAACATACTCTACTTATTATCTTCTTATGTAAAATTGTAGCTCAATCGGGTTAGTAATGTTCAAGTTAGGTGGCATGCGTTATACTATTAAGAATATAATACCTTACCTGTACACTAAAATCAGTAGGACAGTAGTTATATTATAAATTTCAACTTGCTACCGACCTCATTGACAACACAGGAACCTTTTCAACAGAGGTACTTCCGGCTAGGAGTACGACTCTGGCCGACAAAAGGTAAGACGCTACCTTTCTGACGCTGTATGCAGGTAAGATATCATATCTCAGTGTTTTTACATTGTATCCAGTAGTTATATTATAAATTTCAACTTGCTGCTGACCTCATTGACAACACAGGAACCTTTTCAACAGAGCGCTACTTCCGGCTAGGAGTACGACTCTGGCCAACAAAAGGTAAGACGCTACCTTTCTGACGCTGTATGCAGGTAAGATATCATATCTCAGTGTTTTTACATTGTATCCAGTAGTTATATTATAAATTTCAACTTGCTGCTGACCTCATTGACAACACAGGAACCTTTTCAACAGAGCGCTACTCCCGGCTAGGAGTACGACTCTGGCCGACAAAAGGTAAGACACTACCTTTCTGACGCGGTATGCAGGTAAGATATCATATCTCAGTGTTTTTACATTGTATCCAGTAGTTATATTATAAATTTCAACTTGCTGCTGACCTCATTGACAACACAGGAACCTTTTCAACAGAGCGCTACTCCCGGCTAGGAGTACGACTCTGGCCGACAAAAGGTAAGACACTACCTTTCTGACGCGGTATGCAGGTAAGATATCATATCTCAGTGTTTTTACATTGTATCCAGTAGTTATATTATAAATTTAAACTTGCTGATGACCTCATTGACAACACAGGAACCTTTTCAACAGAGCGCTACTTCCGGCTAGGAGTACGACTCTGGCCGACAAAAGGTAAGACCGCTACCTTTCTGACGCTGTATGCAGGTAAGATATCATATCTCAGTGTTTTTACATTGTATCCAGTAGTTATATTATAAATTTTAACTTGCTGCTGACCTCATTGACAACACAGGAACCTTTTCAACAGAGCGCTACTCCCGGCTAGGAGTACGACTCTGGCCGACAAAAGGTAAGACACTACCTTTCTGACGCGGTATGCAGGTAAGATATCATATCTCAGTGTTTTTACATTGTATCCAGTAGTTATATTATAAATTTCAACTTGCTGCTGACCTCATTGACAACACAGGAACCTTTTCAACAGAGCGCTACTCCCGGCTAGGAGTACGACTCTGGCCGACCAAAGGTAAGACACTACCTTTCTGACGCGGTATGCAGGTAAGATATCATATCTCAGTGTTTTTACATTGGATCCAGTAGTTATATTATAAATTTCAACTTGCTGCTGACCTCATTGACAACACAGGAACCTTTTCAACAGAGTGCTACTTCCGGCTAGGAGTACGACTCTGGCCGACAAAAGGTAAGACGCTACCTTTCTGACGCTGTATGCAGGTAAGATATCATATCTCAGTGTTTTTACATTGTATCCAGTAGTTATATTATAAATTTCAACTTGCTGCTGACCTCATTGACAACACAGGAACCTTTTCCACAGAGCGCTACTTCCGGCTAGGAGTACGACTCTGGCCGACAAAAGGTAAGACGCTACCTTTCTGACGCTGTATGCAGGTAAGATATCATATCTCAGTGTTTTTACATTGTATCCAGTAGTTATATTATAAATTTCAACTTGCTGCTGACCTCATTGACAACACAGGAACCTTTTCAACAGAGCGCTGCTTCCGGCTAGGAGTACGACTCTGGCCGACAAAAGGTAAGACGCTACCTTTCTGACGTGGCATACAGGTAAGGTATCATATCCTTGTTTGTACAATGTATCCAGTATTATATAATAAATTTAAACTTTCCACTGTCCTTATTGACAACACAGGAACCTTTTCAACAGAGCGCTACTTCCGGCTAGGAGTACGACTCTGGTGACAAAAGGTAAGACGCTACCTTTCTGACGTGGCATACAGGTAAGGTATCATATCCTTGTTTGTACAATGTATCCAGTAGTTATATAATAAATTTAAACTTGCCACTGTCCTTATTGACAACACAGGAACCTTTTCAACAGAGCGCTACTTCCGGCTAGGAGTACGACTCTGGTGACAAAAGGTAAGACGCTACCTTTCTGACATGGCATACAGGTAAGGTATCATATCCTTGTTTGTACAATGTATCCAGTATTATATAATAAATTTAAACTTTCCACTGTCCTTATTGACAACACAGGAACCTTTTCAACAGAGCGCTACTTCCGGCTAGGAGTACGACTCTGGTGACAAAAGGTAAGACGCTACCTTTCTGACGTGGCATACAGGTAAGGTATCATATCCTTGTTTGTACAATGTATCCAGTAGTTATATAATAAATTTAAACTTGCCACTGTCCTTATTGACAACACAGGAACCTTTTCAACAGAGCGCTACTTCCGGCTAGGAGTACGACTCTGGCCGACAAAAGGTGAGACACTACCTTTCTGACGCGGTATGCAGGTAAGATATTATATACCTGTGTTTTTACAATGTATCCGGTAGTTATATTATAAATTTGAACTTGCTACCGACCTCATTGACAACACAGGAACCTTTTCAACACAGCGCTACTTCCTGCTTGGAGTAACGAGTCCTAAATTAACTAAGAAATTGATTTTAGCGAATTTCCGCTATAGGGAAGAAGCTATTACCGTAGGTGGCATGGTAAGACTTAAGCCCGAGACCATGATAACTTTTCGTTTTGAGGTCCCCAGATGCCAAAAACACTATTTGTTCAAATTTATATATATGTATATATATATATATATATATTTATTTATTTATATATATATATATATATATATATATATATATATGTGTGTGTGTGTGTCCGTAAGCACGATAACTCTCGTAAAAAAGGTCAGATCTTAATTAAATTTGGTACAATATATTACATATATAACAATATATTTGGTAATCCGATATTTTATATATTTGATTGTTTGGTGAATGCTTAAAGTATGGCAGGCTATACCTTTTTGCTATATAAGTGTCATGCTATTTATAGCAAGAGTACTGAAATCAATTACTAAAATGGTATCTAAATGTAACATGTCTTGGGCACAAGAATCACTAACTAATTAATACTTAACACAGTTATATATAGCAGGTTTTGCTACGGAGTGTAAACACGGCTTTACACAGCTAGGTCTCATGAGCCTATTAGGATAAAAATCCTAATGAACCGGATTTTTATTTTATGGTGAACCAGGCGTACAGTAACTATTTAGAAATAAACATCACCTTAACTGTAAATGAAAGTAAACAAAAAATATCAAAAATAAAAAATTAGTACAGCTTGTGATTGGCATATTTAACACGTTCGCTGCTGGCGACACCTTACGGTTTCGTCGTGTACAGCTTGTGATTGACATATTTAACACGTTCGCTGCTGGCGACACCTTACGGTTTCGTCACGTACAGCTTGTGATTGGCATATTTAACACGTTCGCTGCTGGCTACACCTTACGGTTTCGTCGCGTACAGCTTGTGATTGGTATATTTAACACGTTCGCTGCTGGCTACACCTTACGGTTTCGTCGTGTACAGCTTGTGATTGACATATTTAACACGTTCGCTGCTGGCGACACCTTACGGTTTCGTCACGTACAGCTTGTGATTGGCATATTTAACACGTTCGCTGCTGGCGACACCTTACGGTTTCGTCACGTACAGCTTGTGATTGGCATATTTAACACGTTCGCTGCTGGCTACACCTTACGGTTTCGTCGCGTACAGCTTGTGATTGGCATATTTAACACGTTCGCTGCTGGCAACACCTTACGGTTTCGTCACGTTCTAAGCCAGATGGCGGGCAGCACCATATGTGCTGCTGCTAGTGGCTAGCTCTGTTCTTTCTCAGTGCGGCAGCGCTTGGAGTAGGCAGGAGATATTTCATCCGTGTTTTGCTTAGTATCAAGGCTATCTTGCGATATAATTAGTTTTTGAATTGCGTCACTGGTTC
Organism: Allygus modestus; assembly: GCA_963675035.1. Lineage (NCBI taxonomy): Eukaryota > Metazoa > Arthropoda > Insecta > Hemiptera > Cicadellidae > Allygus > Allygus modestus. Next base: position 356,032,741 of record OY776112.1, read on the forward strand.
AAAAACCAACCCAACTAAATGAGGCTGCTTTTTTTTTTATTGTTAGTTGGTAGAGTTTCTGTATATTTGTTTAGTTATATATTTAATTCCAAAAAGTGTATTTGCGAGTGAACTATGGCTTCCACGTCACGCAGGGCTACGTGTGGTCGTCGCCCGCGCCATGACATGACATGACGTGATGCCGAGATTGAGAAAGCTCAACAAGAGCAGAAATCATATAAATATATGTACATTTTTTTTATTATATTTTATAATTCTTATAAACTGTTCTTATTGATCCTTGTGAATCCCTATATGGTAACTCGTGTTTCGGTCTCACCGGACCATTTTCAAACCGTAGTCAAACTTCTTAATTAGGCCTACTTTATGCGAAGGTCATCATACCCTTAAATATTTTCTACAAACGAACAACATTAATAACACACACGGGTCTCGAACACACAAGTACAGTTTGGCCGGCTGGACTACCACTTTGGGTCTCCAGTTAGGGAATCCAATCCCGGGATTCGGGATCCCGCCCAATTTTACGGTTTCTTCCATCCCGGTATTCAAACGCCGAATCCCGGGATTTTTGGGATTGCTAAATTGTCTCAAATTAGCAATACAGGTGATGTTTCTAACTGATGTAACCACAAGAAATCACTATAATAAAGTTATAAATCTAAGCTTCTTGATTTGATAATTTGTTCTTTCTTATATATTAACTGTAGGTTTATATTTTAATCCAATTTCTTACAGTTAGTTGAAACAATCAGATTTTACCTGAATAGGGTAAGTGATGTTTGTCAGATAATTATGCCCTTTTTTTTAAAAATTGATCTTTTTTCTTTTTATAAAGAACAAATTTAGTTTGTTTCGATCCCAATATAATAATAAGTAAACTCATTAAAATAACATCATTGGAAATTTTTTAAAGTAATGTTTACTCGATTAATTTTAGGTGGTTTACTAATTGTTACATGATTTCATTATGAAAGTACTGTGTTTATTGAAAGGATAGTTTTGTTTTATAAAGTGGGATTTATTCATAACTTGTCTTAGTAATAAGTTAATAATTTCATTCAGCTTCAGCTACATGAAAAAATGTACTTCTACTTATACTTTATAGGTGGAAAATTTTGTTCATGGATACTTTTTGAAAGAGTTTTTTCTGTCAATTTAAATACATATCATAGTATTAAAACACCAATCTTGAGTTGCTTTATTAGTTTATTGCATACCCGAAGCCCTACCCAATGTGAGATCAAACGTAATAGTACTAATAGTGTAATACCGATTTTTATCTTTCACCGTTGATCATTTGTGCTATTTAAATAATTGTTTTGTATTTTTAATAAACAAAATAGTATTCATTTGCTGTCATTATTTTCAACATATAACACACTTAATCACATATTTTTCCAGTTTTTTTGTAAATTATGGCCAATCCTGGGATTGAAAATATTGTCCGGAATTGGATTCCCTAGTTTCCATAGAATTATTTTTGATTGAATTTCAACCACTGAGCGATCGCCAGTAATTAGTTAAACGCCTAGGAAATTTGCATGTCTATTCTGTTTTACAGTCTTTCTACGCAATTTGCAGCATCAATATTACGGCCGCTAGTGTCTCGATCTCGTTATTCATGCAATGTTAAAGTAGCTTCAGATTATCCGGATTTTTCGCAATCCGGATCACTAATTCCGTCTCATTAGTCTGAATAATCTAAGGTGTACTGTATTCACAAAATATAACATAACTTTATTTGTGGCCCCACAGGCTTTCAGAGTTGCTTTGGAGATGTTAAAAAAAAAATAATTATAGAGGCATACCATTTTTTAAGCACATTCCAGTTGATTTAAAGACAGTCCAAAATCTTCCCGAATTTATAAAAACCTATAACAGTTTTTGCTTGAGCATCCCCTATACTCCTTTGAAGAATTGGCTATGATAAAGTTTATGTCAATTAAATATACAGATAATAAATATGGTTTATTTGTAAAATTATCAGTTGGGCCACAATTCATCTGTAACAATTGTACAGTTGACGAATAAAGCACTACTGTGCTGAAATTGAAACTTATTAGAAAAAAGTGTCCATTCTGAGTCAGGAAAAATGAACCTTTTTGGTTAGAGAAAGTAAGGGAAATCAACTTTTTTGGCCAGGGAAATCATTAACCAAATACAATTGTGAACCATGTGTAGACTTTTAACTCATACTGTATGACAGTGTCTACAAACACAACATTTAATTAGTTTACATTGAAATTGCAGAACCGAAAGTGGACTATGAAATCAAAGATTTGGAAGAGGCAATGCAATATAGACCTTTTCATTTGTATTAATTGGGCTATTAGCCTACCATATGGTTTAGAGAATACATGTTTAGGTTGTATAAACTACTTTTTCAATTAATTTTGTTTTCATTTTATAAGTTAATTATTTCTAATTGGATTTTTCTTCCCCAGATGGGAGATTTTGTCTGCTTCAGAGGCCTCCTCACCACTGTCATGTGCACACCGTATGAGCAGCAAGACGGCTGGATAATTTGTGCAACCAAGCGAAAAAATACAAATTTCTTGTGCGCTTTTGACACAGAAAAAAGGAAGAGGGAGAAAGAAACTGTTTCAGAGAAACAAAAGAGGTTCCAGTCATGGGGCTATAAATTTGAGCAGTTTATGTTAGCAGGTAGGGTAGGCTATGCTTTAGAGTCTAAACACTGACAAATACTCTAAGAGAAAGAAACTGTTTCAGAGAAACAAAAGAGGTTCCAGTCATGGGGCTATAAATTTGAGCAGTTTATGTTAGCAGGTAGGGTAGGCTATGCTTTAGAGTCTAAACACTGACAAATACTCTAAGAGAAAGAAACTGTTTCAGAGAAACAAAAGAGGTTCCAGTCATGGGGCTATAAATTTGAGCAGTTTATGTTAGCAGGTAGGGTAGGCTATGCTTTAGAGTCTAAACACTGACAAATACTCTAAGAGAAAGAAACTGTTTCAGAGAAACAAAAGAGGTTCCAGTCATGGGGCTATAAATTTGAACAGTTTATGTTAGCAGGTAGGGTAGGCTATGCTTTAGAGTCTAAACACTGACAAATAATCTAAGAGAAAGAAACTGTTTCAGAGAAACAAAAGAGGTTCCAGTCATGGGGCTATAAATTTGAGCAGTTTATGTTAGCAGGTAGGGTAGGCTATGCTTTAGAGTCTAAACACTGACAAATACTCTAGGGTCCACGGCCTGGAAAACAGAGGACGGTTTACAATGAGTAAATATAAGACATATTTAAAATCATATTTTGGTTTTGACTTCCTTATATCCTGCTTAGCGATAGGCCTTTACTTAAGGGTTGGCAATTTAAAATCCTTAAAAAGCTAAACAAACAATGCTGCAAGTAAGTTAATAGCTTGTAGTCGTGCTTCACGAGCCATATACAAGTACAGCTGTAGGCCTAATTCTGAATTTGGCAGAGCCCTACATAGAAATCTTCATAAAAGTGGTTGTTTTCCTGGTTTATGCTGAAGCAGAGTTTAAAGCAATGGAAGCTTCAAGGTCACTAACAAAATAAAATATTGAAAAACACACGATTTACAGTTTATATAACTAAAGCATGCCATGTGTTCATACCATGTAACATTGTTAAAGCTTCCACGGTTTTATTTGAATTCTTGTGAATGACCGATTATTTTGTGTATCCTATTTGTGTAGGTAGGCTACATAATACACAAATAAATAAAATCAACAGTATTAGCAAATTGCTTCAATTATGAAAACCTAAAATTTGTTTACTACTTTTATTTTCAAAGTATATTATTGCCTAGTAAGATGCCTATCTTTATGGTTCGGAACATCGAAAGAAAACCAAAAGATAATTTTTAAATTGCAAAAACAAGCAATACCAGTTACCGTATTATGTATGCCAAACTCGATGAGCCAAGTCGTAAACTCTTTGAAAAGACATAAACTATCACAATTTTTGGATTTTAGATTAGCCTATACAAGTTTCAAAAATATATATGTAAATGAGCAAAGCAAAATAAAAAACTACATCATTACTTAATTAGAATTATTACACTAGAAAACAATTCATCGTTTAACAACAAAATTCACAGAACCACCACATATGAAAACCCCATTACGTGATGGGTAAAGTAATTAATAAAATTAAAGAAAATACACAAAATTTAAGTAGGCCCTAATTGAAATAAAATACAAAAGTATTTAAACTCTATTAAATAGTCTTTTATTTTCATTGGATGAATTGTTTACAGAAAAAATAATGAAAGAGCAGATAAATGTAGCACCAATATTACATTTTTTAGACTTTTTTAAAGCCTTCACAATTTATAATTGTTTTTCAGCTAATAAATATTACTGATTTATGCTGTGTAGATTATAAGCAGATCACATTTAATTCAATTTACTCCTTGTTGTGCAGAGGAACCAGGTCAGGAACCTGACACTTCTGTGCCTGTAGTAGAGACAGAGGAGATGTGCTGCGTGTTCCGCAGCAAGCTCAGCGGCAACTGTCTGGTCTACGCTGCGGAGATGGACGGCGTCCGCAGCGACGAACCTGTCGACACAGCTGCGCTCAAGGCAGGGAAAGTTCCCTTCATTGAACTCAAGACTAGCCGTCACATTGAGACCCAACGACAAGATACAAACTTCAAAAGGTACGTGTTTTGATGTATGAAATTCATCCATGTCCTGGATAATTAAGTCCTTGCTAAAATAGTCCTGGATGGGAAGGGTCAATTTGTAAACACTTGCAGTAAACCACCATGGAAGATCAACATACAGCTCTGGTCTCGTAAGAACATCATGGTGGTCATCCTCAGACAGACCAGTTTTCCCGAGGCCGGGGACGCCTGGTCAAGGCCAAACTTGAGATGCTGTACACAACAGGGGTTTTCGGTGCTGGCGCATAATATATTTATAAATAAAATGATTATAAGTTAAAAAATCCAATAATGATCTCAGGAAGAATTTACCTTACCTTACCACTTCGGAAAGTTGTAAAAAAACAGCCATTTTAAAAATTGTATTGGGACTATGTTAAAATGTTGCTGGATTACTAACTAAGCATGATGCCAATTTAATCAACATATTATACTAACCAGAACTTCAGTTAGGGCCTATGTGAATTGAGTCAATTCTGCTAGTAAGACAAAAATAGTAGATTTTCTGGGCACTGCAAACCTCAGAGAAATAATAAATAGTTAAGCTGTAGGTTAACAGTAAAGAAACCCTCAAGTATAGTAAGAGCCATATAACAAAAACAAATTGCTTTTTGTTGGTTCTTTCCCATTGATGGATATAGTGTAGATATACTGTTTGAACTATCAGGTTAAGTGTGTTTGTAAGCCTAATTTTGAGTGCTCTATTTATTATTTCATCTAATGACTGCTTGCTACCTATTACAGATACAAGCTTCTGAAGTGGTGGTGTCAAAGTTTTCTGGTTGGCATCGAGACGATCTACTGTGGTTTTCGAGATGATGACGGGATAGTCTCAACTGTCAAAGAATACAAAGTCAGGGATCTCCCGAAAATGGCTAAGGTTGTTGGACATGGTTAATATCTTTAAATATAGATATATTTTAAGTTATGGTCAGTAGAAATAAGTTGGCTTATTGTTGAACATTGGTGGGTCATTGGCATAGTTGTCAAGGCGTCAGTCTCCGAAACCGTGACGACGGCCAATCGTGGGTTTCAATCCCAGTTCTGGCAAGTCATTTTTTAAGTTAAACAAATTCATTGTTGGTGATTGTGACTTTATGTTATATAATAAATTATTGTGGGCATTTTCCATCACTGATAAGAGAAAAATATGTTTGTTTTGTGTCAATAACTTTTTCGTTTGTGTTAACCAACAATATACATTCTAGTAACAAAATATTCATATATGTTACTTTCAGAGCTAAAATATGAATTTGTGGTTGCCGATGTTGTACAGTTTGATTCGGCAACAGTGCATCACAACTCGATGCCAGGCACCAATACCTATACCCACGGTAAAACAATAATTTATTTTGTGTAAGGAGTGTTTTTATTATTTTTATTTTTTATTCAAGTTACTTACCAGTCGCTTTCATTTTCCAGGGCCTGTGGGATCCATGTGTTTGTATGAACTTCTGTGCCCAGTTTCTGGATTTTGTCAAGAGATGTATCAATGAGAGTTCAAGACCAAATGCGTTGTGGAAATTCGAGTGGACTCCTGGAAATTCAATCACAGGGAAGGAAATCGATGGCAATTCTGAGTTTTCCTTTGTTCCCAACTGGTATCCCTCATCCTGAGTATCCGAGTATCAGTATTGTTGTATTGCCCCACCTTACAGGTGTGTGACGGACATTATTACCACTAATGGCTGTGTTCATTTACCACGAGCTTAAAAGCTTCAGAGTATTTTAATTTTTGTTAAGTTTTTTTGTCAAAAAATACAGTTTAAATGTTTACACAACATTTTCTACTTTTCAGATTAGATGAATAAGTGTAAGTACTTTATTTTGTTAGTTTTGTTTGGACTTTAAAAAACTTTCAGGTTATAAGTCTGTTCCTATTTAGATTTTTTACAAAACAAAATTAGTTTTAGAATCATAAGTATTAACTAGGGCCTATCTAAGATTCTGGAGTTTTTAAACAACAGGAGTAAAATTTAATACAAATCTCAATCTCTTCCTTTTCTCACAATTTTGTTTGTTTGTATTCATATAATATTTGTTACACATAATACTTATAACTAGTTTATTCATCTATAAAATATTGACTAACAGAGTTTTATACTACTATTTGCTGTTCTCAAAGTTGACAAAACAATCAATATGTGGTTATTGTTAAAAAGCTAAACCTTCTTATTCATAATATCGTAACAATCTAGATGTAGCTCACACCAACTTTTATTGAAGAAGTTTAGAATCAAACTACTTTCTGCCAAAAATTAAATACATTTTATTTGTTAAGAAATAAGTTTATAGGGCTGATTTTCAAAGAGATGTACACGATGAGGGAGGTACTAGAATGTTTACCTATTACAGTGGAACTTGGATAATTCACACCCCAAGGGACCATTAAAAGAACTTTAAACATTAAACTAATTACAAATTTGAATAACAGAAATTTCTCAAAAAGATTTAAAAACCTTCATAATTCTCATTTTAGAGAAAATATATCATTAAATTAAATGTTTGTTGTATCATACACTATTGGACAGATGTGACAATCACATGTAACTGCAAAACAGTAGGTATAGACCGGGTAGTGGGGGGGAGGGGTGGGTGCGATGATCTTGAATGTAGCGTAGCAGGGTTTAGAGATGTGCAAAGCAGTTACTTAGCGTGAAACAGCTGCAGCTAGTTTAACGGCGTCTTGCTTTAACCTTTCTGGAACAATTTTCTGCATCTGTTTTTGGAACGAATTGTTGCATCACTAACAATAGCTGTAGCTAGGTGGTTTTAAAAGAATTTTTAAGTGGAACTGAATTCTTGGTCACGGAACTGTTTTCATTCCGGGAACATTGGAATTAAGTAGTTCCAGTTCCAGCTGCTGCAACACACCTCTAAGCGGGGGAAAGGTCCGAGACTAGCCTCATGCCTACCGTGCAACACCTGTTTTCGGGCATTCCTAGTTATGATAACTGTATTATGGTCAGTTTTATCTAGCCTAAATAAACAAGTTGAACTATACAAAATGAAATTAGATTAACCAAGATTTGTTTACATTGTTAAATGCTAGGTCCAAGCAACAAATTTGAATTAGAGAAGATCTTGAATTATAGAAGTTTGAACTTGCCATGTTCCACTGTATTTCTGTTTGATTTTCAGCTTTAAGAGTTTTGTAGTCATAACCAACATCACTCAATAAAGAAAACAAAATTAGTTACTATTACTGTTAAATTAATCGCTCGAATACAGTTACCATCACGTTTTGAGACTACGATTTTTAAAGTTTTTTAGACTGTAATACCATAGATTAAGCATTCTCCTTAGTAGATAGCCCATTCTAACGGCAGAAGTGTGCACCGTCTGCTTGTACGGTGAAGTGTAAGGTGGATCTAGTTCATTACTATGCTATCGCCGAGCCACGTTCGCTGTCCTTCCCCTCCCTCTCTTCAACCGCTCACCCGTCCCTTCAGTCCCTCCACTACCCCCTCTCAAGCCAAACTTCCAACGGCCAACACACACGCACGGACGCACACTCACACTGCGCACAGGCAGTGACCTCAGCCCACAACATCCCACCGGCCGCGGCGTCTCGCCGAGCTGGCCTGTTACATAGCCGCCTTTAAAGGATAATAAGTGTCAGTTTATATGTCTCTGATGTTTCGCTTTAATGGCGGCTATGTCTGTTGGCTGAAGCTGACAGACTCATGTGCCTTTCGATCATAACATTTCTATAAGAATTGCATTACCGATTCTCAGTAAATGTGCCTTTCACACTAAAACACAGATATGTTATATTCATAATTAACCGATGAAGACTGTGAAAAATATGTAGGGAATTGCCTTACAAATACGATTTATGATTTTTATTACGATTCTATTATTTGTTTTTGAGTTTTCCCAATAAACGCAGTGAATGGTATTGAGTAAAAAACCGCTACTAGCATTAGTTGTTTAGTTTAAATATGTTAATATAATAGAACTGCCATCCGATAAACTGTTGTTTGGAAAGAAAACCTACATTCAAAGTGTAAGTGAACTTGTAATTTAAACCTTTTTCCCTACAACTTGTTATGAATGTAGCATGTCTTTGTGAAAATGTTTGCAATTTGCCTTTTAACATAATTTTGTTTTAGAATTAACTAGAAATTTATAACATGGACATGAACTCAATCACAATTTATTCCAAACTAAACATAAACGAGTTCGCACGCAGCACGCTGACGTGAGGGAAGTGAATTTCCACATAAAAAACTTTTAAAACTCAAAATCAGTGTAAATACAAACAGATATTCCAATTTTTATTGAAGTCTGAAAACATTGATTTGTTGGCTGTTCTGATACTCCTGGTTTCATTTACCTGCAATGCTGGGAATACAATTTTGCGCATTATAAGGTTAGGAGAGGGTCCAGTCAGGCTTGAAAGTAGGCGTGAGGTGGCTGGGGACGATAAAAGTAAGCCAAAAAATGAATAACAGGTTTTTCTAATGTAAAACCCCCATAAGACAACGTACTGTGTTTAGTCGATACACATTTCCTTTAATAACTCTGTAAATATTAATGCTAGAATGACGAGAGAGGGCCTCACTAATATACATCTTATTACATACATTAATTTTACATCCGGGGCGTTTCTAACCCTTTTTGGGCCCAAAAACTCGAAATTTGAAAGATTAATCCCCAAAAAAGAGGTTTAGAGTTTTCCGATTGTTTTGCCCAACGAATTTGTCCAACTGATTATAGAAAGGAACGTCCCTACCAAATTTGAAGTAAATCGGACAAAAATTGTGACCGCTAGAGTGCATACACATATATATAAGCTTGTTGGCTTATGTTAGGAACTTCTATGGTGGTCCCGGGCTTACTCAACCTTAATATTGTATCCGTCTAATTTTGATGGGCTCCAACTAGTTAGTGAATTTCCTATGGAGAAGTGAACTATTAGCACGACTCGCACGATGAACCTTAAGCCCGGGACCACCATAGAAGTTCCTAACGTGATCCCCTGAACACGTTTTGGGGGTCATTAAATATATATATATATATATACACATAAAGCATCGAGACAATCTACTGTGGTTTTCGAGATGATGACGGGATAGTCTCAACTGTCAAAGAATACAAAGTCAGTATAAGTAAGACAGTAATATAAGTAACACACAGTTTGATAAAGTAAGACAATAATATATAAGTACACAGTAAGACTTGGACCCGTGACCACAATAACTTTACATACAGCTTATTTATTTATATAAAATTGTATAATTTCCTAATGTGTCTTAATTATTTTTCAAAAAATTATAAATTGTTGAATTTATTAAGGATTTTCAAAATTAATTACTCAAATCACAGAAATTACATTCTTTATTTTTTTAAATGTTTAATTTTTTGCAGTTTTTTAGCCGGTTTTGGGTTTTTTACGGTGTATTTACTGTGTGGTTCTCTGTCCATGAGGATTTCATCCCCGCCCACCGAAATCAAAAGGTACAAAATATAAATTGTTGAAAATAATGAAATGTGATTTTGATAAGGAAATATTGGTCGTCATTAACTGAATCGATAATGAAATATCGGTTAAAAATATCATACACCTTTAACACTAATTTGTAATTACAACGATAAGACCATTTTCATGAGCGAACATAAAACATTTATCAAGTGAGAAGCCGCTATGATTTGAGGAAAGGAAGGCACTGGGGCTGGCGGGCCGTGTTGGCGGTGCCGTTTTCTCTCACTCTTCTCTCTCGCACACGTCCGCCGTATCCCCTCATAGCATGCATCTCGTTGGTTCCTTATGTGGCCACAAGCTGCGCCACTGCACTGTTACCTTTGGCACTGATTCTATGCTAGTACTAGAAAATCCCAAAGGAGCGCGCCACTGTTCACCCGTATTCATCTGTTAGCATGCCGATGAAACATCTACTAAGGAGTTTGCTTAATCTATGGTAATACAAGGCGTAAGTACCGTTTTAAAGTACAGTCAACTCCCGATTATCCGGGAGAGGGTTAATCGGGTTGCGGTTTAACGAAAATCACGAAAGGTTTATTTATTTTTTTTTATCCCCTCTTAAACATAAATAGAGCAATAATAACAATTTATTTTGCTAAATTATCTCCAGAACTGTATTTAATTTGATTTATTTATCAAAATAAATACTACACAAACTATTTAGTAAACACAACATAATCTCAAGACTATCATCTCGCTAATGATCCGTGGGCGCGTGATAGGGAGCGATGACCTTGACACTGCTCTAGACCTGGCTAGGCAGTGTGACGGACGGACGGACTAAAATCAAAATATCTCAAAACCATCACCCTTCCCGCTGCTGTTCACCCTCACGGGTTTTTCCCCCAGAGCGGAATTAATTACCATTCTGTTGGGTGTAGTTTAGAGAGTTCGGTGTTTTAGAGATCTTTAACCTATTAAAAATCATTCGGCATTTTGGATAGTATTTATTTACTGCTATCAGCCATTGCTAGTATTAACTATTATTATCGTGATTGTTTGTAGATTTTATCACTACTTCAAGATTTTTCAAAAGTATTTAATTTACATAAATATATCTTAAATTACATTAAAACACAATATTGAAGTATACAAATGTTAATAAACCTTCATTATGTTTGTAATATTCAGTTTATTGAATCCCTTAGTTTTAACCGTGGTTTTGGGTTATCCGTGACCCTCCAACCGGTCATTACCCCGGATAATCGGGAGTTGCCTGTACTGCAGTTGGTATTCCTGTATCCTGTGCTCTATAGTTGCATCTGTGACAAGCCTGGGACACCACTACATCAAAAATGGACCATGTTTACATTTAAATAATTTCAAATTAAAAACATTTATTTTAAAATTAATGTTTTATTTAAAACCATAATTTGAAATATCTTTTGTTGACTCATGTTTTGTTTGTTGTTGTGTTAACTCATGTTGGCATCGGGTTTGACTCAAGTTTGATTGTGGGTTTGTCTGACGATGTTGGGCATTGCTGGAGAAAGGCCTCATACAACTAATATTACGGCTCCTTACTGAAGATGTTTACGTTTGTTTATGAGCATTCAAAATGTCACCGCCGATTCAGAATCCTGCCGACTGTGAAGTATGCACTGTCAAATTATAAGTGTTATCAGTGTGAATGTGAACCCAGCTGAAATGGCAGCTAGCGAAGTGTATGGTAGCAACATAATGAGCGATGGAATGGTACAAAAATGGGTTAGAAGATTTTAAGATGTCCACACAAATGTTCATGACGAGAAACTAAGTGGGCGACCTACTGTCATTACTGATAATTTGGTGCATTAAGTGTGATAACAAACAGTTTACGATTCGTTGTTATCTTCTGAGTTTTCTAGAGTGACAAGGAGTGTTCTTTATGTAATTGAGACTAAATTATTGAAAGTTGTCGTCATACTGCAAAAATGTTGACCGAGGTGCACAAAACCAAGGCTTTGTGCAGTACGAGATGGAAGTTGATGATTTTTAAGCCATTTTGACGCAGGCGACAAAACACTCCTTGATGATGCTAGAGGTGTCAAGCACTTAGCTAATCTGCCAATGAATTTCTGCCGCGTTTACACCGTTAACACTTAAAATAAATTGCAGCCCATACTTCACAGTCAGTGGGAATTTCAATCAATGGCACCATTTTGATGTTCACAAACAAACGTAAGCATGGTTGATTTTTATCATAGTGGTGTCGTCCAAGGCATGCTAATAGGTGCAAGTACACAGCGCAGGGTACATTAGTGCCAACTGCAGAGTTGCAATGGTGGAATTTAAAAATGGAACTTACTTTAAAAACACGCCTCGTATATCACATTTTTCCCCATAGTGCAATATTTTTATCATTGGAAGTTAACTAGTAAATAATTGCGATAGTTCTAGGAAATGTGCCATGGTTAATGCCTTGGTATGTGCCTTGTTAATTTTTTCTCCAGGATTAAACATTATATAGTGAAAACATAGTAATAATCTTTCCTCGCTGCTCATAAATGTTACCTCCAAGTGGTCATTACATCTTTCTTTAGCGCCAGCAAGTTTGTCTTGCTTAGCAAAAAAAGGTTTTTAAAAATCGGTATACAACAAAATTCAGGAGTTTTTATACAATTTAGAAAGAAAACTCCATAAGAGTTTTCAGTTTTGAATAAATAAAAATAGTTTAGTTTTATAAAAAATTCCATTTAGAATCATTGGAGCAGAAACTCTGAATGAATCGAGTATCGATGTACCGCACAGAACAGTTGAAGCATTCACGGCCAAAACTTTGGAACATCCATTATAGTAGTATAGTGGACTGGCTTCACATCACAACGTTCACTAATTATAGGGTTGATAAGATAGATGTAGTTTTCATGACAGTATCAAAGGGCATTTTTCTCTCACCTAGTATTTACACAATTTTAATATTCCTAGCTGCAGTATTAACTTACTTGCTTAAAGTTGTCTATTAATTGTCATTACCTTATATTAGTGATGGTCAAAACCAGAAATTTCAAATCTCGAAACCGAAACCAAAACTTAAAAAATCGAATCTCGAAACTCGAAAGTCAAATTCCAAAATCCTATTTACTTGCCTGGTTATGGTTATGAAAAATAAATCCAGTTACTCCAAATAAACCAGTTAACTTACTGCCATTCTCGAAGTATCCTAGAAAAATATTAGTTTCAGAACTACTAGTGAACCAATTATTTGTAGCTTAATTATAAACTTTGGTTAGAGTTGTTCTTTCACAAATAAAAAATCAATAATCCACAAAAGGTGAAGGTAGACGACCGATGACAGTAGGCTTTTGACCTTCACATTATTAATCAACACTCGGCCGTGATTTCTGTTAAAAAAACAACAATGACACAAAAAATCTCGGCAGTTTTGAGTTTTGATTCTCGAAACTCGCCGATCGAATCTCGAAACCGAAACTTTTCCAAAGTTTTGGTGGTTTTGAGATTCGAGTTTTGGTTTTGACACATCACTACCTTATATGAAATCATCCTTCAAAAATCTGAAGTAAACTTTTAGCATTGGTGTCATAAAATTACCAAAACAGAATATTCTGCATGGAAAAATCGGTAGGCACAGAGGTGCCCCCTCCCCAAAGCCCTTGTCTGCTTGCCACTTTGTGGATTTTATTCCTAGGTCTTTATCATTTAAGGAAAGAAAACACTTTTCTTAAAAATTCAAGTAAAACTCTTCCTCTAAGGATAAAAAGTGCTGGTTAGCACTCAACTTTTTTGTAATGCCCACTTTCAATGCAACAGTTGTATTTTTGAGTTAATAGGTTGTTTTGGAAAGAACTAATTGCCTTTTTAGAGAGATTTGTATGATCAGGACAAACAGGGTGATCTAGGCATAGGCCCAGGATATGTGCAGCAGATTTTTAAATTAAACACTAAATACAAATTACTGCCACAGAGCAATATGAATAAACATAATTATAACTGCACATAAACTTAAAGTTATTCTGAAACAGAATATGAACAAGTTAAACATTTGCACTGAAAGATAAAATAAGCGTGAATCTGTCTGTATCATAAAATAATGATTGAAGAGACATGAAAGTATAATTTTTGTCGACTATGGAAAATTCAGATAGCCATTTGGGAAATAAAATCCCTCATGCATGCCCTTTGAGCTGTGTAAGGCCGAGGCAGTAATGAATTGAATGTTTTGTTTTCTACATTAACTCTGAAAATCATATTGAGTTTAAACTTAATGAAAAAAACCTTGTTGCCTTACATATATTATGGTGTTTATTTTAATTTATCTTCACCCTACCATGTGAGGGATGTGGAATCCGTGTGCCGATGACACGATATGTGGTCCGTCGGGCTGCACTTTGTTCAAGGTTGTTCGTGCAGCCCAATGGACCAGTTATCGCTTCGATCCCTATCATATTAAGTGTTTAGGTAAGCTGAATGCATACTTTTACCATGTGATTGTGAAAATTTACCATTGTACGTTGTTCTATAAAGGGTTTAGTTTTAATGAAACTGGCAAACAGGCGAATGAGATTAATACATTTTTCTATGATATTGAAATGACTGTACGGGAGAAGGTAGACTTTAGTTATAATGTACCTTTAGTCTATTCTTTATTTACTGGATATTTTTTATTTGTGGTGCAGGGCTAACCAGGTATTCACTACATAAAGGTTATATTGAACTGTTATTTAATAAAATATTATTTTTATATTCCTAGGTTTTTGTTTACCCCTGTATCTTGCATGCAGAAAATGTGGGCAGTACGAGGAGACTGCAGATCTTCTGCTCTTTGATTGCGATGAGCTTAGGGAGGTAAGGGCTTCAACTCTGGGATCTATGGTCAGGAGTGGATACCTGCCTCCTGAGGAGCTCGTCGATAGGATGATGCAGTTCATCAGGCTCTTGAACCTGGAGGAGTTCTGAAATCTCTCTCAATTCTTTTCGGGGGTGCGCAATAAGCCCAATGCTGATGTGTCTCGGGACTCATGTCCCCCCCTTCTGATTATGATGATGAATCTTCATCTTATAGCCACTCTACAAAATCTCCAATTGCTGTGTTAAGAAAATTACCCAGTTTCAGCAAACCTTTCCACTTTGTTTAAACCATGTATTCATGTTTTAGATATT
Organism: Allygus modestus; assembly: GCA_963675035.1. Taxonomy (NCBI): domain Eukaryota; kingdom Metazoa; phylum Arthropoda; class Insecta; order Hemiptera; family Cicadellidae; genus Allygus; species Allygus modestus. The sequence continues at coordinate 356,047,984 of OY776112.1, forward strand.
TCAACACACATTGCAACCACCTACTTGAAAAATTGTTGGCCGATTTATACGTTAAAAACCATAGAAAAACATAAGAATATTTAAATGTTTTATAAATAAATACTCAACTGGAATTACCCGCGCACACTGAAACACCTGTTTTGAGTTAGTTGAACTTGTTGCTATACATACTGTATACATCACTACATTGACAAATAACAGCATTTACACCCACTTAGTCAAATGTTTATGATTTCATACCATTTGTTTACTTTTCCCATGTAACAGTGAAGGTGACCTTAAAAATGTTCAACTTTTTTATTAGCATATTACGTGTTGTTATTATTTACGGGATGTAATAAAATACGTCTTACAACACTTAAGATATATTTACACTTATACTGATCATCAGGCCAATCTAGTAGGGATTGGCCTGGTGCGACTGTCGAAATTGATAGCCTAGTACCATCTTTTATATATGTTTTCCGTCTGTATGTGAATCAGTATAAGTATAAATATATCTTAAGTGTTGTAAGACGTCTTTTATTACATCCCGTTAAAAAATGATGGCTCAATATTGATTTTAATAATTAATGGTAATGTTACAGGATAATATAATCAATTAGGTATTTATTGGTACATACATCAGTAAGCCAATTTAGGCCTCATTATGGATATGACGAAGATCCTGCGTCTCAACATTCGTGGTTGGGGCAAGTGATTCTCTTTTCATTGGCCTATGCCGACATTTCAAATCCTCCTGACCCCTCTACATGAATATGTACCGCAAATGCATAACCCCGAAAAATGTTTCGGAACAGTGCATTTTGGAACACTGCTTTTGGAGTAGTGCATTTTTGGAATAATGCCACACAACCACCACTTAACACTACACCCTATGGAAAATAAACCATAGGTATTAAAACACACATTTGGAATGATTGCTTTATTTAAAAAATTGTATATACAATATATACTTGGAAACTGACAAATTCAACATTGTACTGTAACAATTTGTACTTTTGATACAATACCTTTTATTGAACATCTAAATACAAAATAACATTAATAATGACGTACTAAAAATGACAAGTTTAGTTTATTAACAAATAATATTACATACCTTAGAGTAACTTAAATTAGCAAATATACTACATTACCAAAACAATTGCAAATAAGTATAGTTATAATAACATCTATCTAGATATCGGTTTACACAGGTGTGCATCTTAACTGTGGCACCATTAGTATTTCAGAACCGACACACGATTTATAGACAATTTTAAATTGGGAACTTAACCTACTTTTAAGTAGGGGTGTGCGAGTAGTGATTTTTTGAATCGAGTCGAGTAGTGTCAATTATTTTTTAGTTTCGAGTATTTTTGAGCGAGTTTTTTGCCATCAGTTTGTAGTTTGAAATAGTGTAATATTATTTGTATACTACCCTAGATTTGATAATGTAAACATGGTTTCTAACTAATACATGAGTAGCAATACAATGTTTTGGCCAGTACAAACTGGATTACGTATTGACAAACAAAACGCGGTTTGAAATTTGTTTCCGGCTAAAACACGGTCCGATTGTCATTTGACCAATATCACCTGGTCCAGACATCGCTTATAATCATTAATAGAGGACAAACTCGTTAGTTACGGCCAAAATTACGCGGTCTGATTGTCATTTGCGGCCGATTTTACGTGATACGATCGCCTTTTGCGGCCGTTACAACGCGTTTTGTCCGGTCGCAATCGTCATTTTCGGCCGATTTTACGCGATGCGATTGCCTTTTGCAGCCGTTACTACGAGTTTTGGAGGTTGCAATCATTATCGATCGTCCGGATATCGGCAGGAAATACACGCTCGAACTTTCGATTATTTTTCAAAACTTTGAGTTCCGAGTATTAAAATACTCAACTGAAAACTTGAAGTTTCGAGTACTCGCACACCCCTACTTTTAAGTGTCCATTATGTCCACGGTATTAGCCTTTTGGGAACGTTCGGCAGAGTCAGCGCAATCGGAAGCTTTCATGGTTATCGGTAGAAGTAACTATGAATTTGGTTTTTATTTGTTGGGAAATGGCAGCCAACTTCTTTACAGTTTCTTATGGAACAGTGTTTTTTCTTGCATTTTTAAATAACAAACACTTTTTTTAACTTTTAAAATTCTTGTATAGCAGCTGCAAAAGCTTTAAAAATATATTTCAAACAAATTGATATTTAAAATGAGTACTGAAAAGTAAGTGAAGTGAAACTCAGGATCAGGATTAGGTGGTAGGCTGTATGTAAATTTTCATGTAAATCTTGATGTTTCTGAAACACCATTGGTCCCACAGTTAAGATTGACACCTTGAATGACTGTCTAACTAAAGTCTGCTAGACAGATACTGTTGCAGGCCCTGTTTTTTTCAAAGTTTTATTTGATGTTAATGTGAATACAAATTGAAAAATGCTAAAATAAAAATAAATAATTCAATTAAATAACTAAACAAATGTTCTACTGGAGACATGTGAATACACCACTGAAAGTTGAAATAAAAATATATATCTTAACTAGACAAATAACAACACTAAAATTAATTAGAAAACAAATCAATTCAAAGTCCTCAATCACACAACCTGAATTTCACCAATATTCATGTTTCAGGCCTTGCATGTACAACTAAAAACATTTAATTTCATACAAAAACAAGGGCTTTCACATAACATTTTTATAAAATCAAGTACATATTTGAATTTCACCGGGTTCAATGTTTGGATGGATTTTAATTGAACATACAGAATTAGTCCTGAGTTTTTACAAAAAATTTTTTTATAAAAGGTCGGTACATTTTATGGTTCTAAATCTTCGTTTTGTGTGAATTTTTGCCTTGAATTCAAATCAAAACAAAAAGGCCTGCTGAGGCATATTAAAACTGAGTTGGCGGAAGCACAGAAAAACAGTAAAACCCCAGTTAACTGATTCCCAGGGTCACTTAAACCATAATCCAAAGTGACAGTGAGGTGGTCCAAGCAGAATAGTTTAATTAGCTCAACATATGTTCCTGTTGAGGTGGCCACTGACCTTGCAATGTCCTACCCCTCACAGAGATACCCTTCTCCCACCCCGCAATCCTCGCAATCTTTCCCCATGCTACACCACACAGTAAACCAATGTAATAGCCCTGCAAGTCTGTGTGTCAAGTTAAAAAATATACAATTATACACATACAGTAAAAGCCCGCTAAGCTGGCATCCAATTGTCCAGTACTTTCTCTAAAAAAATGTACACGGTATTAGCCTTTTGGGAGCGTTCGGCAGAGTCCGAGCGCAATCGGAAGCTTTCATGGTTATCGGTAGAAGTAACTATACCGTGTGTATTAAAATATAATGCTGTAAATCTATTTTCTGTTTGAAAGGTTGTTTTGTTTTTATAATTTTCCAATACTATCGAAAACAGAGAAAACATAATAAAACAAGGAAGTATGGCCCACGAACCAATGATTTCCTAATGACTTTCTATTTTTAGCTGTTTTTCTGCTATTCTCGCAATAATGGCTATTTTTATACGGCGCTCAGTAGTCCAGCATTTTCAGTAATCCGGCACTGCCAAAGTACCGAACGTGCCGGATTAGCGAGTGTCTACTGTACAAATTACAGAAATAATTACGTGTAAATTAAACAATTATGTTCACCCCTGTTTGTGTATTGTAAAGGGGTTTTTTATTCACTAGGTTTCGGTAAGCTTTGAGCAATGTTTACCGAGAGGAAACAATTGTATTGAATATCATTGCCAAGAAAATTACTCAATGCCGGCTAAAACCCCATTTGCTAATCAGGAATACAGATATATTTAAAAAAAAATTATAATTAGGGGCCGATTTTAATAAATAAATTCTGCTTAACCCTTTGAGTACCAGAGTTTTTTTTCAGTGGTCATAACCAAAAGTGCGAGAGTTTTTACAAGGATATATCCCAAAAGTGCCTGGAATGTCTGGAATTCGGAGTGCAGTGTGAGAGAACAAAAATCACAAACAAACTAATACCTGTCCTAAAAATACTTTACAACGATATATCATTGTTTGATAACATAATTTATCGTATGAAGTAATTGATACTTCAATAACAAAATCGAATCAAAGAATATATATCGTTGCAAGGTACTTTTCGGTTGAACCGAATTCAACAAAATATTGTCGCGGCGTACTTTTCAAAAAGAAAATTTGCAACAATATATCGTTGCATGGCACTCAAGGGGTTAAATGCATATTTGTAAATTTCTGAATTAAGAAACAAATGTACATATTTCTTTGCTGAACTTTAAAATAACATCTATTGATTACCATGTGGAAAAAATGGTTAGCCAAAGGTTCCTCTCCCTTTATTGGAGTTAAACCAGAGTTTTACTGTATATTAAAAGTAATCGTTGGGTAACATCAGTGTTTAAACAAATATTTCACTGTTAAAAAAAATGTAATATAATGTAACTAAAAGGAACAAATACAAATAAGCTACAAATATTTTCTTTAAGTATGAGTTCAACTATAGTAAAACTTAATTTTCTTAAGTATTAATTAAAAAATATACTTATCTAGGTTCAGCGGTAGTGTCTTAACATAAAAAAATTTACCAATTTTAGGGTATATATACAAACATAAACAAAAAGGAACTCTTAGGATTTAAAAACAATACCACAATTCTAAACTGTGAAAAGTGAGAATATCAAAATAAATTTGATTTATTTTCTTCATAAAAGGAAGGCCCGTATCTAAATATGCAGACGACACAGAGTGCTTGATACTCCATCCTAAGTGAAACTACTCTCTTAGTCCGTCCAATACAAAGTGTTGCGTTATCAGTTAGTTTGATATACTTATTGTTCTAAACCGAAATTACAAATATAGTCAAATTAAAAAACATTTAAATCGACATATGATGTTTGAAAATGTATACCACCACAATTTTATAAATAAAAATCCCACCCATAAAACCAGTTGGGATACACATTTAAAATATGACGGAGTGACCCCCTAGATTGCCACAATAGGCTAAACCAAAAACTCAAATATCTTAATGCACTTTTCTCATGTTATTTTTTAACGTTTGTAAATGTTTTTCTTTCTTTCTTTGTGTATAATTTTTTTTGCAACATATATGTCTACTTAACCTTCCTTTAGAGAGCATTTTGGTCCCTCCCAACCTTAAAAAGTATTCTGATAAATAAAACTTTGTTGTCCTTGTCCAGGCACCTAACTGCTTCCCCTGCGAAACTAATAGAACGCGAAAGCTTTAGTGGCCCTAAAGGTGCTTGTCCTTTACTCTTACTATTCCAAATAGGAAAATAGTAACTGTGTGGATTTTGTTTCCAAATCCTGCTCTTCCAACTTGTTCTCATACACCTTAACCACTAGAAAGACAACATTACGATATCACAGCAAGTTAGTCGGAGTCGTCCGACTCAACGTGTTTCCTCTTGAGGGACTCGCCTTGCATTCTGTCACTGTTCCTCCGCACCTTCTCCAGGTATTTGTTGACCTTGAACTGAAGATGACTGAGGGATCCGACCCCCGAGTAGATGCAGAGGACCCTTACGTTCTCTGAGTACTCCAAATTGGGCAGCACCTGGGAAGCAGAAATTGTTGAAAGAGTTAGCGCAAGTCATTACAAATGTATTAATAAACTGGGAATATATCAAATAATTTTATGAATGGCTGGGATAAGTATTTAAGAGGTAAGAGAATTTATTATGAAATAATTTTCTGAGAATTGAATGGCTAGTCTCTTTATAAATATCTTAGTCTCTTGATGTTATTTTGCTAGTTGCAGTATGGCACAAGTTACATTTAATATAGGGTACGGTGGAGACCCTATAATTGTTTTTAAAGAACCTAGAATTTTAATTGTAAATGAAAATATTCCATGGATTTAAAAAATTGAAAAACGTTTAGGAAATTGGAAACTGTAGGAAAAGTTTCCAGAATAGCAACCTTTGAGTTCTTGCCCTTGGCTCTATAAAGTAAAAGGCTATTATTGTAAGGACAAAGTAACATTTAAATTTGTATCACCTGATCTCTAAAATAATAAGTTTTAGGAAAGGAAAAATAACTAAGCTTTACGGAACAAATTAAAAAGTTAAAAGTTGAATGGATTCACTCACCGAATAAAGATATATAAATTAGTGAACCAAATATGTTTTTCACAGTATTTCAAAAATTAAGTAATAAATCATACAATTAATCCAGGCTATTTTACTCAGCAAGGAGTTTTCCTTGGGCTGAGTAGGATTAAATCATCCCTAGTTAAGATTAAATCTATCTTTTTCCTAAATAGTATCTCGCTTATATTAGATGGGTTATCTCATGATGATACTATTCTACTACTTGCATGACAACCTGTAACCACAATAAATTACACCAATTATTGGCACTTATTATTATACCTATCACAAAAGTACTAAGGTTTCTGATAGAATACAATCCAAAGGAGTCTCACCTTGGGTGTAAGTAGGAAGCATTGTGCGGAGTTGGCTTTCTCGACTGTGTTGACCATCAGTTTGAACACTACCCTCTCATTGTTCTCATCCATGCCCTACAAAAAGTCAGACAAATAACTTACTTTGTCAATATAATTACTGGGTGTTACTCATTCAACTTGTACTTATAGGGTTTTATGGGTTTATAAGTGACTCAAACAGAGTGGACTAAGATATTTTCTCTTAAACTTTAGTTCACCGTCCAAATAGGAATTTTCAGGGATGAATAATAGCATTCCGCTGACCTTAAAGTTGCATGTGCATCTAAACTGCATATGATAAGTATTATCAATCCTGCATAAGATTAGTATTATTATTAAAAGGTATTCAAAAATATTATAGCCCGTTTTTATAATATCAATCACATAAAACTTGTCAGCACATAGGCCAGGGCAACCATCAGGGCGCTGCCTGGGGCCCCCGAGCCTAGGGGCACCAAACTGAGGGATAAAAACGCCTATTACGGCTTACGAATATTGATAATGTTTTCGTTTGCTTTTACATCCTCAGTAGGGGTGTGCAAGTACCCGAAAATTAGTGTTTTGAAGTTGGATAAAAAAATAATAACAAATTTAACAATATCACATTAACTAAAGGAAAACATACTGTTGATGATCCTAAAACTATTTCAAATGTGTTTAGTGTTCAATGACTATTTTATAAATATGGTAGAAACCCAAATAGTATTAAGCATGTACTGTGTATGGACTCAAGAGACTAGCTCGACCCAAGATTTGTTTTCAAAGCCTAAGTTAGTTTTAAGCCAGTCGATGAGAGGGAGGTGGAACACATAATTAATTCCTTAAAAAATAAAAATTCCAGTGGCCATGATGAAATGCTTGTTACACTTATAAAAATATAAAATATGAGAAGTGAAATTTTAGCTCATTTAATTCATTCTTCTTTCATCTCCGGCTCATTTCCAGAACAATTAAAGAAGGCAAAAATTGTCCCGGTACATAACAAAGATGACTCAGCAAATATTGTTTGTTAATTATTGACCTGTGTCTGTACTACCAACCATATCTAAAATTGATGAAAAAATAGTAGTTTCAGCTAACATCATACCTTGAAAAAATTCAATTTAATAGATAACATCCAACATGGGTTTAGATCTGGAAGATGAGTTATTACTGCAGCAGTATTGTTTTATGGGTCAGTAATAGAGTCTATTGATAGAGATGGAAACACAATAGGCATATTGAGCTCCTTGAAATAAACGCCCAAACTGAAGTCAACCTACTGTCTCAATACTTTTCGGGTCAGAACCTCTCACTAAACCCCAACAAAACTACTTGCATGCACATCCAAACTAGACAGAGACAAAACTCAATGTTTTCAAAATTTCGCCATCTTTCAATTGACAACAATTTACTGGACAGCCTTGACAGTGAGAAGTTTCTTGGAGTCACTCTGGATTGTTGCCTTGATTGGTCTGAGCATATTGAACAACTAAAGTGCCGACTTTCATCCAGTCTATGTCCTTAGGAACATCGCATCCTTTGGTAACAGGCAGCTTTCTAACCTTGTCTACTTTGGTCTCATTGAAGCCAGGGTTGCCACCAAAGTTGCATTTCAAAATTCATGCATAATTCCAGGTTTTCCAGGTAAAAATCTCAAAATTCCAGGGAAAATCGTGCGGAATTTTTTATGTATTTGAGAAACCTATAACGATTTAGAATATAAATAAATTTAACAAACAATTACAGTATAACTTTTTACAAAATATATTATCATTTTTATTATTAAATTTATATCTTATATTTTGTTTTATGCTTTTGACAAAAAATGGGTATAAAGGCTGGGCCAATTGTATTATAATGAACTTGATTTTTCTCTCTATATAAAAACATTACAATATTTTAATTAATATGAGGGGGAAATTATGTAAACATATACACCTAATTAAATCAAATTCAATTTAACTGTGGCAATATACTATCTATTATAAGATTACGGAAGTAGTTTATAAGTTACAAATCTTTTTTTGGTGTGTCTATCGACAATAAAGGCATATTTTTCAAAGTTCTTGATAGGGAGTGAGCCCAAACCCTGATCTTGTTATTATATAAATTAAACATTTTCTTTGAAAGCATTATGGCAGCTGGATCCAGTTTTGAACTATCCAAACATGTTCAAGATTTTTGCTGGGAATCAATCTGACAACAAACCTCAGATTACAAAGCGACCGCCCTGGCCACTTATTCACTACCCAGCACTAATTATGCTTTAACAAATTATCCAGCCTCCAAAGACTACATATTAGAAATTGAGCTCCATATCAACGATTAACAATTTTGACCAGACCGCAATTAATAACAAATGAGCCACTTCTATCAACACTTCTGTGTAACAACATACAAAATAATTTATTAATCTTAATAAAAATGTTGCCGACAGTCAAGACTGCAGTTTCCTCACATAAAGACATTCAACACTACATGGCTAACGTCATCGACCATCGGGAACGCATCAATAATGTTGCCGACCATCGAGAACGCATCGCTAACGTCACCGACCATCGGGAACGTATCGCTAACGTCGCCGACCATCGGGAACGTATTGCTAACGTCGCCGACCATAGGGAACGTATTGCTAACGTCGCCGACCATCGGTAACGTATCGCTAACGTCGCCAATTATCGAGAACATATCGCTAACGTCGCCGACCATCGGGATCATATCGCTAACGTCACCGACCATCGGGAACGTATCGCTAACGTCGCTAATCATGGAGAACGTATCGCTAACGTCACGGGCAATCGAGAACACATCGATAACATCGCCTACTATTCAAAGCGCGTTACGCAATCGCTGACAATCGCGATCTGAAATTTCCGGTTTGGCCGAGAATTCCCGCATAATCCACGCATTTTTCCCCGGTTACCGAAGTTCACGCATAATTCCCAGTTTTCCAGGTTTTCCCGTTCACTGGCAACCCTGGAAGCGCACTTGCGTTATTCCATAGTTCTGTAGGGTCCCTCTACCGATCTCCACCTTCAATGTATGTTTAAATTGCAAAAAAGGGCCATCAGGTATATCTGTGGTCTTAGGCCTAGAGATCATTGTGTTGAGACTTTTAAACAGCTGAATATACTTACTGTTCCATCTTTGTTTATTTTTGAAGTTGTAAAAAATGCCAAACTGACAAATCAATTAAACTTTTCAGTAATGCATGAATACAGTACAAAGTTTAGAGACAACAGAGCCTCAGTGTGTCATAACCTCAAAACATTTGAAGAAAAGCCAAGCTATCAAGGCATCAGATTGTATAACAAACTTTCAAAATTCTTTAGAGATTAAGGACATCAAACAATTTTGTAGACTCTAAAAGGAATTCTTGATCAATAATTATTTCTATTCCTTAAATGAATTCTATCAAAATGATTGGTAGGGCTATTGTCTTTTGTCCTGTAAATTGTAAGTATAATGACCCTTCCACTCCTTATGGCATATCGGGGAAAATAATTCTACTAGATGACTGATCCCATGCCGCCTTTTGCGGTCTACGGGACTACGCGGGATATGTATGTATGTATGTATATATGTTGATAGTGTAAAATAGCCTATCCTTTTACAAAAATTACAATAACTTTGGGTTTCAAAAAAATCATTACAATGGTTTGATTCATATTTAATCAATAGAACACGGTATGTTGAAGTAACTTAATAAATAATAAAATAATTAGGACAGCATCAGAAATAAAACCAGTCAAATATGGAGTTCCGCAAGGGTCTACTTTGGGACCTTTGCTTTTTTATGCTATATAGTATATATGCTTTTTTTTAAAGGGAATAGGTAATGAATGCACTGTCGTGTGAACCTAGCAGTGAACTACGCTTCTACACCGATGATTCCAGCTTAATGATATCATCCCCAACATTGGAACAATCAGAAGTTACCACTTTTGTGGAGCTCGGAAATTTGGGCAGCTACTTATTAAACCAAAATTTAATATTAAATCACAAAAAAATTATTAAGTTTAAACAGCACAAAATAAAGTTCACCCAGAACCAATAATAATGTATAACTCATAACTCATTGAACAAAAAAGTAGTACAAATTTCCTGGGACTAACAATAGACCAACACTTAGATTGGAATGAGTATGTGAGCAGAATACTAATAAAAATTAATTCTGGAATTTATGCCCTTTCAAAAATGCCCTTTTATTGTAATGTTACAACATTAAAGGATATTTATTTTGCTTATATCCATTCCTTCATTTCATTCGGTATTTGTCTATTCTGATCAACCAAAAAAGTTTAATTGGATAATATATTAAAACAACAGAAGAGAACAGTAAGAATAATGCTTAAACTAAACCATGATGATTCGGCCAAAGAACACTTTAAATGGTTAAAAATACTTACTATATATCGGTATGGGCAATTACATTTTTGATTCTATTATATTGGTCAAAAATAAAATAGCACATAATGTTTCTAGCCAACCCAACCTGTGCATCATTATAATACAAGAAAAAATAATGCAGTTATGCAGAATCATCACAGATTAAAATTTGATGAGAAAAGCTCCTCATATGCTAGGGAAAGATTTCTAAAAGCAATCCCAGAACAAATAAGACATTAAAAAATCACATTAAATTTAAAACAAAACTGAAATATTATTTAATTAACGCGGCCATTTACTCGTTAAGAGGAATTTTTCCACCTCCCTCTAAAGTGATTTGTCTACAAGTCATGTATAAAATACAATTGTTTAAAGTAGAAGTTGAAATCCTTGATTAGCTCCTACTGTACTCAATTAAGATGGTGATGCGATTGTTTATTAATCGTACCATTTTTGACGCTGTTCAAATATTTTACTCTGTATTTCTTTATGAATAAAGATGATTGACTATTGGCCATTGACTATACTCCACTCATATTGGTTTATACTCGAAAGTTTGAGCGAGTATTTCCCGCCGGTCTCTGGAATATTGGGGACGGCCAAATCGCGTAGTAAGGGCCGGAAAAGACTACTGAACCACATCAAATCAGGTGAAAATGACGACGGGAAACATGATATCAGAAGGAAATAACGGTCATACTATGCAATATCGGCTGAATATAACGACGGGAAGTATAACATCGGCAAAAAATTATGATTGGACTATGTAATATCAGTCAAAAGTGGCGGCTGGGCAACTTGATATTGGCCGTAACACAAAAACTTTATGTCTTGAAACAAAATTACCACTTGATATCGGCCAGAGATAAAAACCGGACTTTGTTGAGCTGTAAATGGCATTAGAAAACATAAAATCGGCCAGATTAAATTAACCTAGACCACAAAATATAGGCCGTAAATAATCCATCAAGACAGGTTATACAGTACCGAGCCCTTAATTTTTTTCGGAGGTGTGCGTAACACACCTCTCCTTCATCTGGATCTATGTTATTTTTTAAACATGCAGGTTTTTTTTTGGATGTGCTTAAAACGAAAATATGAGGGGGCACCACCACAACTCTTGCCCCGGGGCATCCGAAGTTATCGTTACAGCCCTGACATAGGAACGTTTATATGACATTCTATTTTAGCTGCTAAATCCCTCCCTTTGATATTCTGCAGCAATTAATTTTGGCACGACTGCTTCTAAGATCGCCACACAGCCATTGTACGAGGTCACTGTTGACGCGTCATATATTTAATAAGTAGTGCTAAGATTTGTTTGTGTAAATTATGTAAAATAGAATAATAATAAATCACTAGTAATTTTGTGACTCATTCGAGTTGCATCAAAAAAAGTAAAAATTTCAAAAAGCAATAAGTTTGGATATAGCAAGATACGCTCGGCTAGCGGTTTCTCTCACCTGATTGATCTCGTCGACACATCTGAACGGCACGGTGGTCAGCTCCTGCAGCGACAGCATGTAGATGGCGGTGGCGACGGCTCTCTCCCCCCCACTCTGGGTGTGCGGCCCGAGCTGCTGCAAGCGACTGGACTCTCGGAACTGCACCCAGATACAGATCCCATACTGGCCGTACTCATCCTGCAACAAACAAATCAGTCAGAATCTTATTTATCCATTAATAAATATACAATATTGTACATTTGTCAAAAGAAAATTATAACTAAGCCTAATTAGATTTTCATGGTGTACAGTACTGTCCCTCAACTTAGATAAACTTAATATTACTGTTAATAAAGAAATCATGTAGACTATAAAATACATTATTTCACAAATATCCTTTTACCTTTCTTTAAAAAAAAAACACTATTGTAAACAATCTCTCTATCCTAATAACATAAACTTGTTTATGACTATGAGTCATGTAGTTCATAAATTTTAAAATTTTTAGGTTGAGTGTGTGGGATATATTAAGAAGTTATGTCTTTTATAGTGGATACGTGGAAAACTATTGCAAAAACTCATGCAGGTCAGTGAAAAATACCTCAATAGGTCGGAGAAATAATATATAGTGAGCAGTTGGAGAGTAAAATTACTGGACAACATTTTTAGTACCTTGTAGAGATTATAGGTTTTTTCAGTCTAGTCGAGTAAATAGAGATTTGAATCTCGAGTTCGGGTCGAGTATACAAATAAAAAAAAACACATAGGTCGAGTTGGATTGGATCAAAACAGTGTATAGGGTTCCATTTATAAATGTTGGTATTAAAATATACTTTTCTAGTCACTATAACTTGAAAACTACAATAGTACGTAAAATAAATGGATTTCTGCTTCATTGGTAAAAGGTAAGTACATTTATCTGAAAATAAATCATACCAAAGTAATTGCCTAACATTTAGCCATGAAGATAAAATACTTTTAATCTTTTGGTATTAAGACTGTTACAGCCTATATGGTATTAATTAACAGTGTGTGTATATATATAAAATAATACAGTTAATACGACCCATCACATAAAATCGGCCGAAAATGACTATCGGACCGTGTAATTTCGGCCGTGACTAACGATTTCATCATTTAATATTGATTATAAGCTGGACCAGGCGATATATATATACACACACATACATACATATATATATATATATGTGTGTGTGTGTGTGTGTGTGTCCGTAAGCACGATAACTCTCGTAAAAATAGTCCATTCTAATGTAATTTGGTACAAATGTGTAAAGTACCATTTATTTGAACGAGTTCGAAAACCAGACGAATCGCACCATCCGAAGGGGGGTGTACCCCAAAAGTGGGTTTTTTAGAGTTTGCACATGCAATTTTTATTTAAATAAAATTTTAATTTTTACCATTGATTTTAGCATAAAAACCAACAATTTGGTATTTTGATCATTGCTCTACGTCAATTGGTTACCGGTACTGAGATATTGACAGTACGTTGTCTAATGTTATTCTTATGGAGAAAAAGAACAACTGTACAGGGTGGTCATAAATTATTGGACACATTTTAATATTAAATAACAAAATAGCCAAACAACTTAGAAACATGGGAATTGTTTTATTAAATAGCAAATTTAAAACAGTTTTTATCATAACAATACAAAAAAATATTACTGTTAAATAATTCCAATTAAACTAACTAAACTGTTTCCACGTGCTCTCCATGGTTTGCACGCAAAGTTTGTAGTCTGAATTCAACCTCGGACCATGTTTTTCTGAGAATTGCTGGAGTTATGCTTTCAATAACCTCTCTAACTCTCCTTTTAAGTTCCTCAATGTCTTGAACCTTCTTTGCAAACACTCTCTCCTTCACATAACCACAGAAAAAAAAAATCTAAGGGTGTAATGTCTGGAGAACGTGGAGGCCAGGGAATGGGACCATCCCATCCAATCCAACGACCAGGAAACTTGTCATTTAGGCAGTCGCGTACTATCATACCCCAGTGTGGAGGGGCGCCATCTTTCTGCCAGTAAACATTTGGTTGTCTATGCTCAATTTGTGGTATTGCATAAAGTTCGAGCATGTCGAGGCACACCTCCTTAGTGACTGTCTGTTCAGCGAAAAAGAATGGTCCTATCACTTCATCTATAGCCAATGCACACCACACGTTTATTTTAGGGCTATCTCTTTCTTGTTCTCGAACAATATGAGGATTTTCAGCACCCCAAATCCTACACAGTTATGTTTATTGACCTTACCAGAAACATGGAAGGTTGCTTCATCATCAAAAATAACCTTTTCTAAGAATTTTCTCTCTTCATTGTTGATTGTTTGTTCTACCTTGTCAAGTATGTTGACAGCAAATTCGTAGCGTTGGGGTAATCGTTAGGTTTAATTTTGTGTAGCAATTGAATCTTGTATGCATGGAGCTTAAGGTGATTATGCAATATTTTCAATATAGTTGTTCGAGGTATTCCTAATTCCAAAATTGCACGCCGAGTAGACTTACCAGGGCTCCTCGTAAATAATTCTCTAACTTGATCAACAACAACTTCAGAAACTGGAGGTCTACCAGCACCTTTTATATGTTGGACACTTCCCGTTTGTTCAAACTGCCTGTACCACCGTTTTATAGAATTGTCACTCGGAGGATTACGGCCATACTCTAAACGAAACCTTCTTCGAACAGTTATTACAGATCTGCTCTCATGAAACCAAAGAACACACTTCGCTTTTTCTTGCACACTAGCCATTTTCATACTGAGGTCAGTTTAATGTTTGATTAGTCAAATGGCATACACAGCTGGTGTAGAAAGGTCCATTATTGGCCAGCTGACTATGCCACAACACAAGTCATTGAGAAGAAAACATAACTTACACTCACAGTTTAGGTGACTTTTACAAACTTTTTATAACAGCTTTTTATAATTAGTGAAATTTTTATAATTAATTTTTTTGCAGTTACTGTATACAACTGTTTTAAATTTGCTATTTAATGAAACAATTCCCATGTTTCTAAGTTGCTTGGTTATTTATTTATTTAATCTTAAAAAGTGTCCAATAATTTATGACCACCCTGTATATCTTGCTTATTTATGAACATAAACTGACAAAATTTGGCATATGGCTTCATCTGGTTGTGGTTTATTGTTATTTGTACAAAAAACAATTTTTCGCCTATGGTTCCCGTTGCAGCAAACCTAAGTACTTGGTCCCCATGTTATTCTTATGGAAAATAATTAAAATGTTATATATCGCTTATTTATGATGGATGAAACTTAGTATGTGACTTCACCAAGATGAGTTCTATTGATATTTGCATAACACCCATTATTTTGTATTCCTTGTTGCAGCAAACCTGCGTACTCATCTCCAATGTTATTCTCATGGAGAATAATTAATATTTAAATATCGCTTGTTTGTGAATACATTTCTTATGAATCCTGTTAACGGTTTTAAGTGTTATGTTATATATTCATTGAAAATTCGCTGAGTATGCAGGTTTGCTGCGACGGGGTATTTATTTATCCTATGTTTTGTATATTATGTTTAGGCCTGGGCTCCACCTTTCTCGAATGGAGAAAATAAAATTACATTTAGGCCTATAAGTTAAAATAAACTAAATGGCCTATTACATGGTAAACATTAGCCTACATACTTACCATACAAAATGTATTAACTAACATAACTTGGCATTCATTTTAAATCAGTAACACCATGAAGATATGTTTGAATGAGCCTGGAAAATCAATTGATGATATTGAAGTCATGTCTTAAATAGAGTTTTCAAATATTACAAATTATTAAAAAAATCATTAATGAAACTTAAACAAGGCCAAAAAAAATCACTTGTCTTTAAAAACAGCTCAATGCCAAAGGACAGCTGAGCCTAAAATTAATGGTTTGACTCAATTTCAATTATGGAACAAAAAACAAGCACAAACTTCTTATGCTTACCTACTAGATTTCATTACAGATATGTTTTTGGTATTTTGTAGGGGTGTGCGAGTACTCGAAACTTCGAGTTTTCGGCCGTGTATTTTAATACTTGAACTCGACTCGAAGTTTTGAAAACTACTCGAAAGTTCGAGCGAGTATTTCCCGCCGATTTCCGGACGATCGCTAACGATTGCGACCGGCCAAAACGCTTAGTAACGGCCACAAAAGGCAATCGCATCACGTAAAATCGCCCGAAAATTACGATCGCGAACGACTGCGACTGGCCAAAACGCGTAGTAACGGCCGCAAAAGGCGATCGCATCACGTAAAATCGGCCGAAAATGACTATCGGACCGCGTAATTTCGGCCATGACTAACGATTTCGTCATTTAATATTGATTATAAGCTGGACCAGGTGATTTTGGTCAACTGACAACTGGGCCCTATTTCATCGGCCAGAAACGAATGTCAAACCGTGTTTTGTTTGTCAATACGTAATCCAGTTTGATTGTACTGGCCAAAACTTTATATTGCTACTCATGTATTAGTTAGAAACCATGTTTAGATTATCAAATCTAGGGTAGTATCCAAATTCCATTACACTATTTTAAACTACCAACAGATGGCAAATACTCGCTCGAAAATACTCGAAACTCGAAAATATATGGCACTACTCTACTCGACTCGACTCGATTAAAAAAATCAATACTCGCACACCCCTAGTATCTTGCTTTAAAAAATGACAAGGTTAGGTTAACCTAAAAGTGGACTATACAGACAGTGTTCATACAGCTCAATCTGAAGGTCCTGGTAAATCCTCCATTTTGGTGTAAGAGTAAAACAAATTTATAAGCCACAGCTTACTTATTTATTAATAAAACACTATCACAACTCTTAACAACTCAAATGTGTTCACACTCAATTTGAATTTACAGATGACGCGCGGCCGCAGATGATCCTTTGTAGCGCGGGTAAACGGCAGGAAGGTTGACAGCTGACTCGCTCGAAACTTTGAGTTTCAGTAAAACCTAGAATTTCAGTGCCGAACTTGGCTCAAACTTGAAATTTCGAGTACTTGCACATCTCTAGTAACTTGAAATTTAATTTCCACTAAGGAACTAAGCAAATTTCTCATTCATATTGATGAAAATATAGCTCGACAGGTACGATTTATATAAGTGTCATAAAAGTATTATAATCAGTGTGTACTATTTTTGTTGCTAACAACTCATTCCTCTAATGACAAACAGGACTGTCATCACACCGCCCAGGTAAGTTTGATAATTTACTGTCACAAATCATAGCAAGCAGATTTTTATAAACAATAATCAGCTTTGTCGAGTTTTGAGGTAACTCAAAATGAATCACTAAAAGTTTTGCTGGAGAATAATAACTGATTGGTTCAAGGATTTACAACAATTTTAGAGATAAAATATGTGTAATATTTAAATTTTCTTTTGGACTGCTCAATATTGCATTTTTGCTTGCTGTGCATTTTGACCAGCTGCTTCCTGTATGTACAATTTAAATCGGTTTATGTGTTGTTTGAGTTCCAAATTTTAATGATTCCAACTCAAGATAACCCAACCAATTTAAAAAAAATGCTATAGTATTCTTTTCAATTGATTGCATTTTCAGGGATGCTCTAATAGTTCAGGAGGTCAACACAAAGAATAAAAGTAAAACATTTCCAGAAAAAGTGACAAATATCTAGGCTTTCAAAAAAGCTTACATAAAGATAATAAAGAGAAGTAATCAATAACCTATTTTTTCTGTCTGTAACTGTTAGTTGTAGGTTAATAATGATTCAGAATACTAATTTATTTAGTGTTTTTTAGATCTTTTTAACATTAAAAATGTTGGTAAACGAATGAACGTTGATGATTCCGTAAAAAATCCCAAAATATACAATTGGGACCTTCTCGGCCAAACAGTTTTTGCCCCCAAATTTCCACAAAAATTCGGATGGTGTTATTTTGGTCGGGACCTAAAGTTTATCCTTCATCATTAAATGTTATTTAAAACTATGAGACTTTTTGATTTTTTATAGTTTTTGGAGACCGTTAAAATAAAAAAAATAAAATTACCCAGGCATACTGTGAATTACAACCTACAAACAAAATTTCATTAATATCATTCTTAATTGGTGTGATCTCTAGATCTCTAATCACATCCACACATCCAGACGAATAGATAATAGATTTCATTGAGAAAACCTTTTTTTCTTACATCAGGAATTTAAAAACACACTTATCTATCACACCTCGCTTGAAGTCAGATCTTTGAGAGGTTACAAAAAATTGAAGGAATTTCAAACGAGACCTCTCCAACACAATTCACGTAATCTTCAGGCATTGCAAACGAGACCTCTCCAACACAACTCACGTAATCTTCGGGCATTGCAAACGAGACCTCTCCAACACAACTCACGTAATCTTCAAGAATTGCAAACTAGACCTCTCCAACACAACTCACGTAATCTTCAGGAATTGCAAACTAGACCTCTCCAACACAACTCACGTAATCTTCGGGCATTGCAAACGAGACCTCTCCAACACAACTCACGTAATCTTGAGGAATTGCAAACAAGAGCCCTCTAACAAAACTCACGTAATCTTCAGGCATTGAAAACGAGACCACTCCAACACAACTCACGTAATCTTCAGGAATTGCAAACGAGACCTCTTCAACACAACTCACGTAATCTTCAGGAATTGCAAACTAGACCTCTCCAACACAACTCACGTAATCTTCAGGAATTGCAAACTAGACCTCTCCAACACAACTCACGTAATCTTCGGGCATTGCAAACGAGACCTCTCCAACACAACTCACGTAATCTTCAGGAATTGCAAACAAGAGCCCTCTAACAAAACTCACGTAATCTTCAGGCATTGAAAACGAGACCACTCCAACAGAACTCACGTAATCTTCAAGAATTGCAAACGAGACCTCTCCAACACAACTCACGTAATCTTCGGGCATTGCAAACGAGACCTCTCCAACATAACTCACGTAATCTTCGGGCATTGCAAACGAGACCTCTCCAACACAACTCACGTAATCTTCAGGAATTGCAAACAAGAGCCCTCTAACAAAACTCACGTAATCTTCAGGAATTGCAAACTAGACCACTCCAACACAACTCACGTAATCTTCAGGAATTGCAAACAAGAGCCCTCTAACAAAACTCACATAATCTTCAGGAATTGCAAACTAGACCACTCCAACACAACTCACGTAATCTTCGGGCATTGCAAACGAGACCTCTCCAACACAACTCACGTAATCTTCAGGAATTGCAAACAAGAGCCCTCTAACAAAACTCACGTAATCTTCAGGAATTGCAAACTAGACCACTCCAACACAACTCATGTAATCTTCAGGAATTGCAAACGAGACCTCTCCAACACAACTCACGTAATCTTCAGGAATTGCAAACTAGACCTCTCCAACACAACTCACGTAATCCTCCGGAATTGCTAACGGGGCCTCTCCAACACAACTCACGTAATCTTGAGGCATTTCCAATAAGACTTCAACGAAACTTACCTCGTCTTCAGGAACTTCCAGAGAGACTTCTCCTACACAGCTGATGAGACAGAAGAACGCGGTGAAGTTGTTGTTGATCCTCGTAATCAGGTGCTCCACTTGAGGCAGCCACTGGTCCCGCTTGCTGTGCATGCTGTGCTTCAGGGTCTCCAGTTGCTGTTCAGGGTTGGCCACCGCCCGTTCTAACTCAGCGATGCTTTTCTTTGTCTTGTTGTATTCTTCAACAGCCTGCAAAATATTCATATCAATGAAGACAAAAGGTGTGTAAACACGGTTCAAACTTTCATTTCGTTACTGATTTCTCTGACCAAAAAGGCAAGAAAGTTCATTTTTCCTGACTCGCGACTTGGAATACACACTTTTTTACAATAGGTGCTACCTTTACATTTTTGTTATCGGCCCCATCTTCCCCATATCCGTCTATGCCCCCCTGTTTATTTTGCTATTTTAATATTTACTAGGGGTGGGCGAGTAAAATTCGCCCTGATCTATTAAGGATCTCCAGGAACTTTTAAGTTTATCAAAGACAAAACCATTTATCAAAGTTTAAATATCAAGCGAAACCATTTCATTTTGATTGAAAAGGTTACGATATGAGAGTTACCAGCAAAACACTAAAGTGAATATTTAATAATAAACATTCAACTACAATGAAACAAACAACTTATACGACCATCAGTTATACGAGTCAATCTCGTTTCAGTTTTAAATTAACTGGACATTAGGAGTTAATAATGTGAACACGCCGTGGTTGCCAGGACGACGAGAAAATCATCTAGACAGCGCTACTGTCAATGGCAGTTTCCTGCTACGCCACTGCCGTCTATACGCAGCACTTCAAACTTACTAAACCAGTTTGTATTTTCCTTGTTTCATGACTGCTTCTCGCTCAACACACCAATCGTCTGCCGAGAAAGATTGACAGTCACACCGACGTTCCACATTTCTGATCCGTTGTATTACAATAAACTACCGTAATTGTTTCATGTTTCCATATAACATTTGTTTGTAGGCTCTAAGTTTTGTTTGGTATATATCTGTTGCCAGGAAGGCTACACATTAACAAATTTTATATGCTTTTTTTTTCTTCCATTACATAAATCTACCCAAGAATTACTAAATCACTGTGTAAGATGCCGCCGCAACTAGGGTGTACTTTAAGGCAAATATGAATGAATAATGAGTGTAGAATGGGTGAGATGCCTTGTGTAGACTTGTTAATGACTAAGACCGACTGATTATTTAGCCAGGATCATTAATTAATAGCCCAACGACCAATGGCAGTTGGATCCATTATCAAACCTTCACAAAATTCTCTCAGTACTTTGCTCAGGATCGATCTGGGGAACTTTGGATTTGGACCCAGAATCTAGAATGGAAGCCTAAAATTTTGAATCGGAATTGAAGAAGTCTGGACAACCCATCACCATGAAAGACCCCCATCTCACCGACTCTCGGCCGCCAGTCATGCAGTCCACCCTGGCCATGGTCTCTGATATCTCCCGGTCCAAGGCCTCCACGTCGTCCGGCAACCCTGAGAACTCCCCGTCGTAGAGCCGTCGGAACCTGGCGTCCCCTGGACTGCACCCTCCCGTCATCTCCAGCGCCTGGGCCCTCGCCCTCTCCCACAGCCGAGTCACCTCCCTCAGCTCCTGCTCTACATTGGCCACCATCCTCTACAACAACATGGACGATGAACAGTTAACATGGTTATTTTACTACTAGGCTTATCGCCGTTGGTGGCTTTGCCCCCAAACCGCCTTTTGGAGTTCGCTTTGCTAACTTGCATTATTTAGTTAACTCAAGTTTAAATCAACTCAACTATTGTTTGTTAAACAATAAGCTTTATAGTTTTAAAAATTAACAACTAAGAAATATGTTACATGCACTATGTTTAATGTGCACATCAGTGTACTTGAATATACAATATTGACCTTCATAGTAACTGCATTAATAAGCAGGGTGCAAACATGTATATTCTTAAATATTTTACTTATTGGTTTATACTAAGCAAATGTGAATAAAATTTAAAATTTATAACAACAGGAGCGTCTGCAAGTATTTTTATCTTTATTTAATGTATATTAAACATAGCCTCAATACAGCTTCTGTGCTCAGAGGCAACGTATCCATATTTCCCTCAGTTATGTTTTATGTATGAGATGTTTATTTATATGTAATATGATAAGATGTTGATATATATGTTGTTTTATATTTCTCTCATGTATATATTACCTGTTGTTTTAAAAAATAATGTTGTAAACTTGCTTATTGTTAATAATAATAATAATAATAATAATAATGCTTTATTGTCATTAATCAATTGAAATAGACAACGTCACAAGAAATACAAGAGACATGCACATACCATTCTTCAATAACATACAATATCACATGCAAAATACAATATTACAATATCAGAATTCAAGCTAAATATAGCATGCCATACTAACTATGCAAATCTATAATTGTGATCAAGCCAAATTTATTCATGCTATATATATATTCCAAATTAACGCATAATGCAAATCAAGCAATTTATTCACTTCAATATGACAGGCAAGTTGCAAGTATAAGGTAGATTTTCGACAAGCTTATAAACAATATCAATAAATAGACACAGTATGGGAAAGCATTTAACATATATAAAAATAACAAACAACGTAAAAATAAAAAATTCTAACAGAGACATTACATTCCAAGTGATAATAATAAGTTAAAAACAAGCAAAATCATCACAGTTTAAAAACTCGTCAATTGAGTAAAACGCCTTGCTCAATAGCCACCTTGATAAACGTTTTTTAAATAAAATGGAATCTAAGCTACGGTAATCTACTGGAATTTTATTAAAAAACTTAATCTGTAAATACTTGTGGCTGTTAATAAATTTACTTAACAATTTCATTGTAATGGAAATATGGAAATAATTTCCGAATTTCAATATAAATCAGCAATTACAAACAAGTGCTACGTATTAGCAAAAGCTTGATATATATCAGCTGTTACAAACATGTGGTATTAGCCAAAGGCAGTGTACCCACAATGGGCCAAAACACTCATAACTACTCTTCTGATGAATAGCAGCTAAATGGATGATCGGATCTCAAATCTGATGAAAAATCTTTAGTTTGGAATTAATTTTCTATATGATTTCAACCCTTTTTGCCATCTCTTCCCGTTTTCCTATAAAACGCCCTCAAAGTGGAAAATTTGAAAAGTAGAATTTTTCCCGCCCAAAAAGTGCCTCCAAAAATCTAAAAAATGTTAACTTTTGGTAATTTTCTGAGAGTTTTACGTCAAGAGCTTTAATTCAAGTATGAGGTCGAGTAGGTCCACTCACGGGAAGTGCCTCATAATTTATGTCAGTGAACTAGTCTAGCTTTATATAAGTCAGTCAGTCAGTCAGTAAGTCAGTCAGTTAGAGAATAACACCAGAAACAGAAATACTCCAGTGTTTCCTGGACATAGGACTACCGCTTTTGAAAAACTACCAAAACATGCTGGTATTAGGTTGTATAACAATCTGCCAACTAAAACTTAAAATGTGTTTTGCACGTTTTATAAATAAGCTATAAACATTTTTGCTAGATAACAATTATTATTTTGTTGATGAATATATGCATAAACAGTATTTTTTGTGATCTTTGGTTATTCTTGGAGTCATTTATCTTATTATTATTTCCAAGCACAAATACTATTAATTTAATCGCCGTACTTTCGTTGGTTATTTTATAACTTAGTTTTAGAACTATGACATTAACAATGTTTCAAAACGGTGTAATGTGATACGTTGTAAATAAATAAAATTAGCTTGAATCCAAAGAGAAGAATTTACAAGTAAAACGTAATTAGCTTGAGACATACGCTCTGTCGAATGCTTTTTAAGTATTTACATGGGTATTCAAGATGACTTTTATAACAACAAACTTTAAGAGACATTGGAAGTCCAGTGTACATCCTCTAACAGTGGTAAAATAATTTAATACCCCCGTCGCAGCAAACCTGCGTACTTAGCGAATTTACAATGTATATATATATATATATATATATATATATATGTGTGTGTGTGTGTGTCTCACTACTACATAAAGCCAATGACCAAGTTTCACAAAAA
Source organism: Allygus modestus (assembly GCA_963675035.1). Classification (NCBI taxonomy): domain Eukaryota; kingdom Metazoa; phylum Arthropoda; class Insecta; order Hemiptera; family Cicadellidae; genus Allygus; species Allygus modestus. The sequence continues at coordinate 356,071,887 of OY776112.1, forward strand.
TACATTCATTAACAAGTGTTATATAACATTTTATTTATTCTCCATAAGAATATCATTAGGGTTGAGGACGCAGGTTTGCTGCAACGAGGAAGATAAGTAATTTGGTTTTTTTGCAATTATCAATATAACTGAACCAGGTGAAGCTACATACCAAGTTCTATTAATTTATGTTCTTAATTAAGGGAGATATGCAACTTTACTTATTCTCCTTATGAATAACATGGGGGCCGAGTATGCAGGTTTGCTGCTACAGGGGACTACCAACAAAAATATTGTTTTTTGTGCTAATATCAATATCCCAAAACTAGTTGAAGCCACACACCAAGTTTCATCAATATACAATCTTAAATAATCGATATATCAAATTTTATTTATCCCCCATTAGGATAACATTGGACAACGTACTGTGTTTAGCACTTGAATATCTCTGCAACGGTTGGACGTAGAATAACAATTAACTCACCAACATGATTTTTTTTTAGAGCTAAACCGATTGGTAAAAAGAAATGTGAAGTTTTTAGTAAAATTATCTGAGGAAAATCCAAAAACATTTTTCCCATAAGATTAACATGGGAAATTCTATGGACACATTTTTTTACTTTTCTCTACGACCACTTAACATAGGTTAATGATTCAAAATACCAAATTATTTGTTTTTTCAAGCTCTATAAAATGGCTATAACCAAAATTAAGTGTTTTTAAAATTTTAGAGGGAAAATAAAAAAAACCTATTTTTGGAAAATTTTAAACACCCATAAAACCCCCTTCCCATAGTCCGTTCGATCTGGTTTTCAAACTTAATGTTATAAATACTACTCTACACTTTTGTGTAAATTTCATCAAAATCGGGCATTTCTTTCAAAAGATACCACGACACATACACATACACATACACACACACACACACACACACACACATATATATATATATATATATATATACATTTGAACGAATAGTGTTTTTGGCATCTGGGGACCTCAAAACAAAAAGTTATCATGGTCTTGGGCTTAAGTCCTACCATGCCACCTACTACGGTAATAGATTCTTCCCTAGAGGGGAAATTCGCTAAAACCTTTTTCCCATAAGATTAATATGGGACTTTTTTTGGATTTTCTCCGCAACCACTTAACACGTTCAGCCCGACATGCGCCACCGGTGGTACACGTCGGGATTTTTGAAATGATTAAAAATACGATACAGCAAACAGTAATCTGAACAAAAAGACAAAACTAAATTAACTGGTAATTTTAACAGTATCGTCAAAATCTCTATTGATATTGTCTCGCATACACTGAAACTTTGTTATGGGAGTGAATTTACATAATTTTGTAAGTGTACCACCGGTGGCGCATGTCGACCGGTGGTAATTCTAGAATCCCCACTGGCCGACGTGCGCCTTATGTGGTACACACACTGTTTGCCGATGGCACAGCGCACGGCCAAGCGGCGAATTACATACAGTTAGTTATTGAAGTCGTTTGAGAGCAGCACTTCCCGGGTCTTCTGACGATCCTTCCCGCCATTCTGACTTTTGGTGGTTTGCCTTGGCAAAAATGTAAACATTTTTTATTTTCAATAAAATGATAACATTTTAAAAATTAAATTTAATTATTATTTATTTATTTTAAAACCCATTAGGTAAGTTTCAAGGTAAAGAAGTAAGTATACAAAATGTTCTCAAATGGAGCATTATTTTTCAAGAACATAATTCTGACAAAAAAAATTACACGTGCGCCACCGGTGGCCACGGTGTGCCTATATAAACCTAAACCACGAATAAATAGTTTAAATAACTCAGCAAAGCTGCGAATGCACTTTAAAAAGGCATCAAATCAAATGGAAACAGTGCGCCACGGGTGGTACACGTCAGGGTTTTAGAAAGTTTGCCGTGCTCCACCGGTGGCGCACGTCGGGATTTCTGGGAGTTCAAAAACTGACTATAATTTTTTATCGGGCTGAACGTTAACCTAGGTTAATGATTAAAAATACTAAATTATTTGTTTTTTTAAGCTTTATAAAATGGCTAAAACCAAAATTGAGTGTTTTTAACATTTTGGGGTAAAATTTGCAAAAAACAGATTTTTGGAAAATTATAAACCCCCATAAAACCCCCTTCCCGAAGTCCGATAGATCTGGTTTTTGAACTTGAGTCATGAATGCTACTCTCCACATTTGTGCCAAATTTCATAAAAATCGGGTGTTTCTTTCAAAAGTTATCGCGGTAACGAACACATATATACATACAGTGTGTAAAAAAAGTTTGTCCCCCCTTTGTTTGTTTGTTAAAACAAACAAATCACCTTTGGGGAACGATCCTAAATTAACCCAAAGTATCTTTTGACGTCGGAAATTTTGAGTGTCCCCCAAAAATGGGGGATTTTGGGGGCAACTCAAAATTTTCAAATGTAAACCCCTTTTGAGTGACCTCTCATTTTAAACAGCTTTAAGAAAATAGGCGAATGGTGGAGGTTGGAGGTCTGTAACGTGTTTCTATCCAAAATGGCAGCTTGTCAAAGTTTTGAAAACAACTCATTCTTGAAACCTGGCGTGTAAGACTTTTGGAGTTTTAATTCCAACTTTGGTGACTTAAAACTGGAACGACTCTTGAAAAAATGCTATTAAATGAAGAAGTGGTCTCTTTTGGTGATATTTAAAATTTTGAGTGTCCCGCAAAAATGGGGGATTTTGGGGGCAACTCAAAATTTTCTGATGTATACATTTGAGTGACCCCTCATTTTAAAGAGATTTTTAAACCTAGGCGAAGGGTGACAGTTAAAAGTAAATTTAACCCCTTCAAAACATTAGGAAATTTTGAGTTGCCATTTTGAATTTCATGGCAAAGCCATTGTCATCATAAAACGTTCCAATGTGCAAAGCGAACAACTTACATTAGCATCTTCAAGCTTCTTTGATGCCTCCATACTGTCTTTCTGTTTGCTTTTCAGAATCCGTTGGTGTACTGACTGTTTATGTTTGTTTTGCAAATTCCGCAACAAGCTGTTCTGAGTATTTTTCAGATGCTTCACAATATTTCTAGGCTCGGAAGACAGCTCAATAATGACTTTCTGTAAAAAAAAATTAAAAGTCATATTCAGTGATGCAATGACTTGGCAAAATACACTTTGTTGTTGGACAGAACCAAATTAAAAGAAGGTGAATTAGAGAAAAAAAGCAATTAAAATAAAGTAATGCTTAATTTTACAAACAGTGTTAAATCCATTTTATTAAAAGAACTTATGTATTTTTATACCCTACGGTGATTTCAGCCTCTTATTTAATTATTTTGTATACATATTTGGTATCAATCAAAACTCATATTTTCTAAAACATTCACAGTCAGGGCTCTGCCCCAAAGCCTTTTAAAGTTCTAATGTTAATCTTATGGGGTTATTTTATTTAGATAGTCAGCTATTATAATGTAAACATTTCAAAGCATGTGACGGAACGCCTGAACAGAGAACAGGACCGCGCTAGTTTATTACAGATTATTACAAATGTTCATGGCAAGGAAATTAAACATTGGTTGGTAATGTTTTGCCAGTTGTAGCAACTGGAAAAAGTAATAACACAAAAAAACTATTAGCCTACAAAGAAAATTAATAGGACTACTAAAACATACATTAATTTCAGCTTTGGCCTTGGTCTGTTCAGCATCCGGGTCAATATTTCCTTGCTTAATGTAAACTTTGAGTTCCTCTTTTCTCATGTTCAGTCGTGATCTTCCCATCCTCAATTTTGACAACTCCTGGTCCAAATCTCTTTTCTGTTGCCGCAGAGTATTGGTTTCTCGTTCAATAGAGCTTACGTTGGTCTTCAGTTTTTCATCCTTTTTTTTAAGTTCTTGCAGTTTACGTTCTTCGCTCTGAATGCTAAAAGAGAAAATGTAGGTTGAGGGTTGTCTATAAGTTACTAAGTTTTAAGTTTACTAAGTTACTAAGTTTTTTATAAGTTATAAGTTTTAGTAGATCAAATCAACTAAATTAAATTAAAAACAACTTTACTCATTTCTTCACAAAACAATCATATTTGCATACACACAATCATACAAATGATGAAATGCATCTGTTTGAAATGTTGGTATTCAATGAAGGAAAAGTTTTATCTCACCTGGAAAAGTAATAATGGATACGTAGACAACTTAAAACACACATTAAAAAGTAATATTAGAGCTTACTTTGCAGCCTTTTTTAATCTCGGATGGACAAACATACATCAAGTGCGGGTGTTGGGTGGGGGTTCACGGCTGTCTTCAAGTGCGTTCTTCCTTCAAGTTTGGAAAAGGCTACATGTTAAGCTGAACTACTACTCTTCGGACGCATGTTTTTAGTGCTCCACGTGCTGCCGCCACGAAAGCCGGGAGTTTGTGATTACTTTTACCATGTGAGTTACCTTTTTTACCTTTATTCCTTCATTAAGATGTCTAAGCCTTGTGCGTTTTCCCTAAAAACTGTAATAATTCAACTCGGTAATCGGCTGACAATCCGACAATCCAGTCATTATTTAAATACTGAAATACACTTTGTAATCTAAACGTACTAGATATTGTTCAACCTCTTAACAAAATTACGATCTATTGATTTACTGAAAAAAATAATGGACCTCATCTGATTTAAACTAAGCCTGCTCTCGTAATCAAACCTAATTACTAGGGTGTGCGAGGACTCACAAATTTGTGTATTTCGGCTGGATATCTCAATACTCGACTCACAGTTAAAAAAAACTCTTAAGGTTTGAGCGAGTATTTTGGATCCCCAGACAGTCGCTAACGATTGCGATTGACTGCCATATCGTGTAGTAATGGCCGCAAAATAAGATTGCAGAATGTAAAATCGGCTGAAAATGACAATGAGAAACAGAAATCAGCCATAAAAATTTACTGAACGTTACATGATGACTGGACCATGTAATTACGGCCATAATTGAAAATGTGACACATGATAACATCGGAAAATAACCACCATATTGCGTAATATTAGCTGTAAATGATGACCGAAATCATAATATCGGCAGAAATGACAATCAGACCACATAATATTAGCCATAAATAACGATTTTGTCACATAATATTGATTATAAGCGATGTCCAGACTAAGTGGTATTGGCCAAATAGCAGCTGGCCGTGTATTATAATATGTCCGTCAAACCGTGTTCTGTTTGTCAATACATCATCCAGTTTGGTTGTACTGGCCAAAAATGTGTAGTGCTAGCCCCTACTCATATATTAGTTAGAAACCATATTTACACTATGAAATCTGAAGTGGTATGCAAATCCAAGTACACTATTTGCAACTACCAACAACAATATATTGCTGATGGCAACGATTTTTGTTTGAATCGTGAAAACTTTCTTACTTATTAAATCACTGTCCCAGATGGAACTAAACTCCGAGAGTGGACAAGCGAGGTGGTGTCTTACCTTCTATTGCACTCCGCTATAGCTGCGGTGTTGGTTGACCCGGCTAGCAGCACGCTCTGCCTCACGTCTACAATGCGGGACGACCTCTCACCCGAGTACTTGGAGTACTTGACTAAGAAATGTTGTGAGTCTGTCGACAAAATATTACAATCATAATCACTTTCAACATCTGTTTCAGATTCAACTTAAGGACTTGGAACTCCTTTAACCTTTATACAAACATGATGCAATTCAAAACTCTATAAAATCTCTGACTTACTTGTTTTTCAAATATTTGATCAGTATCGCTATATAGATTAAAACTCTCTCTGTAAGAGACATTTTCGTTAGGACCAGCCATAGGCCATTAATTTAATTGGGGAATAAAAAATGGGCTTAGTCAACAAGCTTACCGTTAAGTGGAAAACTTGCATTAGACAAAAAAGATTCATCAAAAGCTCTAATTGAAACAGCTTCCTGTTAATAAAAATGGACTTGTCCTAACAAAATATTTAGTAAAAAAAAACACCAAAGTGTAACTTTATGTGTCTCTTGTAACCATGTTCTAATTGAGCAACTTATCTGCCAGTCTACAGGGATGTCCGTTGAGTTTGATGTGCCAATACTGTACAAAGTTGACAGGTTGGCCACTTAGGAGGTTACCCCAATCACGATCCTTCCTTACTTTCACCACTGGACAAAGTAGTTTGTATTTTAATTCAAGATTTGACAACAGCTGATTATTATACATCAGTTGACGAGTATAGTAGGCTCAGCGCGATCGTCGGTCCGCTGTTGACAACTCAGCCGATTCAATACCCAGCCTGTCTGTAATTCCCTAATGCGGTATCTTCAACATGGCACCGTCTAATGAGGAAATGTTGCTTCTTTTACTATTAATAAGAAAACAACGACAAAGGTTGAGGAAGTGGTTTGGTGTTCAACCTATATTAGGGTTGAGAACAGAAAAAGGATTCTACTATACCTTATTTGATGAACTTTGTGCCAACAAATCAAAATTTTTACACAAAGTTGCACGAATGAGTTTGCAGTCATTAATGATATTTATGTATAGATAAATGTACTAAATGTGCTTCAATATTAATCCAACCCTCTTCTTATTTGTTTAAATGCATATCAAGAATGGGTTACTCACATTTCTATCATAAATTAATTTAGTGGATGTAACTTCACTATCTTAAGGTAACAATTTACTTAGGCTAGTATACAAACAACAATAAATTGTTTATCTTGTATTTGTTATTAGTGAATTTCCTATGGAAAGTTAACTATTAGCATGACCCGCACGGTGAAACTTAAAGCCCGGGACCACTATAGAAGTTCCTAACGTGACCCCCTGAACACATTTGGAGGTTCGTTCAAAATTTTATATATATATATATATGCACACACACACACACACACACACACACACACACACACACACACACACACACACACACACACACACACACACACACACACATATACACATACATATATACACACATATATATATACACACATATATATATATATGTATATGTATATATATATATATATATATATATATATATGTGTGCAGGCACTCTAGTGGTCGCATTTTTTGTCCAATTTACTTCAAATTTGTTAGGGACGTTCCTTTCTATAATCAGCTGGACAAGTTCGTTGGGCAAAACAATCGGAAAACTCTAAACCCCTTTTTTGGGGATTAATCTTTCAAATTTCGAGTTTTTGGGCCCAAAAAGGGTCAGAAAAGCCCCTGATGTGATATTAACGAATGTAAAAAGATGGGAATTAGTGTGGCGAAACTTTTAAGCCCTCTCTCATCATTCTAGCATATATATTTACCGAGTTATTAAAGGAAATGAGTATTGACCAAACACAGTACGTTGTCTTATGGGGGTTGTACATTAGAAAAGCCTGTTAATCATTTTTTGGTATACTTTTATCATCCCCAACAACCTCACGCCTACTTTCAAGCCTGACTGGACCTTCTCCTAACCTTATAATGCGCAAAATTGTATTCCCAGCGTTGCAGGTAAATAGAACCAGGAGTATCAGAACAGCCAAAAAATCAATATTTTCAGTATTGAATAAAAATTGGAATAATTGTATGTTTTTAACTGATTTTGAATTTTTATAGTTTTTTATGTGGAAATTCACTTCCCTCACGTCAGCGTGCTGCGTGCGAACTCGTTTGTCATTAGAAAAGGCGGCGATTGCTTTATAGGTGCTGTGGGCACTTTCACTATAATGTATTGGAAACACTGAGGGCCTGACAGCCGATCGTTGACGGTTCGTGATCGCCTGCAGCAGTCACAAATCAGTATAACACCTCCCATTTACAGCAATGTTATGGCTGTAATAGGGGTCTAAGTGACAGTTCGTAGTTAGCCGTGTCAATGAACTGTGAGGGGGTAACGCTCTCGCAACATCTTGTCTTCTTACTGGCCATCAAGTCGTCCTTGTATGTACTAAAGACAGTTAATATTTCCTACATCAACATGTAATTGGATTTATTCTCAACAGGAGAAACACAATTTTTTTCAAAACATTTCTTTGAAACAAATTAAATATGGGAATTCCAAATTAATTTGCTGTCTGTTGATAAGCCACAAGACTTTGCTCTTGTTTGTAGTAAGTTTCGGATGATAATTTGAAGTCAATGATATGTTTTTAAATTGTTAAAAACGAGGCCATTTGTTGAAAACGAAACCTGAAGCTCTTTGAGAATTTGTCCGACGAACTCATGAAATCGAATTGTGGTTTTGCTTTAAGAAATGCAGTGGTATTGTCCACAAATAGAAAGAGCTAAGAACCTATTTTTGATGGAAGGTCATTAACATCAATTAAGAACAATAAGGGCCCCAAAATTGGTCCTTGAGGTATGCCAATTTTCACATCTGCCCATTCTGAATAGATCTGCACATTTATTAAAAACATAGGATATCTGTGTTATGCCTAATAAATAGGATTTACACTATTTAAACCAATGAAAATTTATCCCTGTAATGTCAATTCTATTTAACTTGGCAATTAAAAATTAATAATTCACACAATAACACGCCTCGGACAAATCACATAACACAACTGCTGTGCTCTGTGATCCGTCCAAGGCTTCATCCATGCAACCTAAAAATGCTGACTGTGACTTCCAAAATTGATCCTTGAGATATGTCAATTTTTACACCTGCCCATTCTGAATAGATTTGTACTTATATTAAAAACGTAAGATACCTGTTTTATGCCTAATAAATAGGATATAAACTACTTAAACCAATGCAAATTTTACCCTATAATGCCAATTATATATATCTTTGCAATTAACTATAAAGATTCACACAATCAAACATCTTGGACAAATCACAGAACACATCTGCTGTGCTCTGTGATCCGTCCAAGGCACATAAAGCTTTATTCATGCAACCTAAAAATGCTGACTTCCAAGATTCATTTATTTCTTGAATATTAAAATATTCTGTTATGCTTGAAAACAAATTGTTAAAAGCACTTGGCACAAACAAAATCTCAATCACTTTTGAATTTTGTACCAAAATTACACAAATATTGATATGTTTTCAACAAAAACTGACAAACATACCTGAGAAGTACGATCGGATCTGACTGGGGATCTGGTCCATCATGGAGTTGGTCTGTTTGTTTCCCAGCGGAATCTGGTGAAGGCCGAAGTTTTGACAGAGATAGTTGAGCACAGCATTCGGGCCCTCTATTTGGTTGATGATGTAGTCCCAGAAACCGTAACGTCTAGAACAAAGAGATAGTGACATTGCTGAAAATAGTGGCTTGAATCAACTGTAACAACTCGTACACTCCGAAAGGGAGATTTTTCAAAATCTGGATTTCTTTGTTGCTGCTGGTAATGGCTAATTGGAGGACTAGGTTACAAGCGAGTGGGAGCCCCCCTAAAGAATTTACTTTCTATTGTTCTACAAAGTTTTCAAATCTGACTGGGGAAGTGTCTTTGTTCTTTGTCTGGATGACGACATATTCTGTTGCAGGTGAGACTGTACAGTTTAAAGGAGTTCTGGAAGACCTGGTCCTTCTATCCTAAAAATGGTCGTAAGCTCAAAGTAACAGGGTAGTTTGAGAGAAAACTAAAACAGCAAAAAATCCAGTAAAAAGAGTAAACCCAGTTTTTATCTCCAGTAAAAATTTGACATATAATGTTGTACAAAATTTACAAATTGAGTACTATTTTAAGCCTTAAAACACCTGAAACCCAAAGCTAGAACAGATAATAATGAACAAAAACTCAGTAAAGAAGAAATTGGTAATTGCTATTACATTAAAATAATTTCTAACTAAAGAAAAATGAAGAAATAATCACTCCACGAATAATTCAAGTAAAGGTAAATTACTACAAGAAGCTAACAATACAAATCAATACGGTACTGTTCAAATGCAAAGTCTATTATACATGCAACATGTAATCAATGACAATTTGTAATAATTGTGCCTCAAATAAAACACCCCATTGTTAAACAATACGATTTTAGATAAGGTGCCAAGTTAAGAGCCACCCAAATAGGAAAATAAATAAACATCCCATTACTCACGCTAAAACCACCTTTTATTTTAAATTATTACTTTAAGCAATATATTTTAAATTATTGCCAGTGTAAGCAATTGTTCATCTGATTCAGTTCATCCGTTTCGTCATTTTATTCATGATGACATGTCCCTGGTTTCTTCGAATAGCTTTTTTCCTCGGGGTCAATCCCTATGTCCAAATAGTTTCTCTCAAAATTCATCAGGTTTGGAATTTGTATTTATTTTTTTATCTAAACTAATGAATAGATTTATTTTGTAACAAAATCTAATTAGCAAACAGAAAAAGAAGAGGAACCAATGACGATGTTAAAAAATGTATTTGGTTTAGTTTAAGAGCTGGAAAACTAAAACAAAGTCTGCTTGAGATTTGATGACACAAAGAAAGCCTCAGATATTCATACTGTGTACCATGAAATATTGTTGCAGGAATTTGTTTTTTATAAATTCAAACTAACATTTTTGAGTCATATTTAGAAAAAAGATACCAAAGTATCTACTGTAATAATGTATTTTCCGATTTAAAAAGAGTAAGTCATGCTATCCCTCAAGGCTCTATTTTAGGTCCTGTTTTTATTTTACTATCTATAATAATGATCTGCCAGTGAAATTACAAAAAAATATATGAAAGCTTATTAGTGAATTTCCTATGGAAAAGTGAACTATTAGCATGATCCGCACGGTGAAACTTAAGCCCGGGACCACCATAGAAGTTCCTAACGTGACCCCCTGAAGACGTTTTGGGGGTTCGTTGAAAATTGTATATATATATATATATATATATATACGTGTATGCACTTTAGCGGTCACATTTTTTGTCCGATTTATTTCAAATTTGGTATTGCAATTAAATATATTAAAATTACTTAGATTTTAACTCACTGAAGTGTGTGTATTTTGCTCAGATACATTCTCATTTAAACTACGGTGGTAGCAATTACGTAGAAAAACTGTTTGTACTGCAAACCATTATTTATAGAAGCTAATATTTTAACTTTACCAGCAATGGATATTTTAAACTGTTCAGTGTTTGCCAAAAATGACTTTGACCGGCTCGAAAAATTCAAATATTCAGAATTATTATGCCAGAAATAGATTTAGCCTAATATAAGGCCAAGTCATTATAAATATAGTATTACTTTAAATAGTTTTATTGAGCGGTACAATTAAATACATTATAATAAAAAAAGATGTTTAAATGATGCTAAATTTAAGCAAACTATTACAAATTACCTTTTGAAATTATGCCCTTACTATGTAAACTACTTTTTACTTCCTCCCGCTTATGCATAGTAATATGGAGAAAGTTTTGTTTTCGTCAAAATTTTCGAATCTGAGTTGTTAGTGGAAATATTCATTTTGGTGCTCCCTGAACCCAAAAAGTGACTTTAACGTGACGTCTGTGTGTATGTCTGTCTGTCTATCTGTCTGTCTGCATGGATGTGTACAGAGCTAGAGCCTTAACCAATGGTCTGACTTTTATGAAATTTAGTATGTAGGTACTAATCCACGATATCTTCAGGCGTTTTTTTTTCAATTTTTGGAATGTATGATTTTTAAGGGTAATTATCCCCCAAAAACCGCAAAAAACATGAAAAATCTTGATTTCTCAAAAACGGCTCTAACAATTTTGATTAAACATAAGTCGTTTGTAGAACTTTAGTTTTCTAACAAAATTACACCACCCGCATTTCTGTAAAAATTCGGGTTCAGAAATTACAAGACTTAAAATATCAAAAATTCAGTTTTTTGGATTTTTCATAAAAAACATAAATATAAGAAATATTACTATTTACCAATAAAAATAGCTCAAAAAACTAAATAATTTAGTATTTTGAATTACTATTCTACGATTACTGGTTGCGGAGAAATTTAAATTTTCATTTTGCAGTAAACGCAGTACGTTGTCCAATGTTGTTCTTATGGGAACACAAAAATTACTATTTCTCTCTTATTTATTGATCAATTTCCTTCAAACTTGACATGTTTGTCAAGTTAGCATTGACCAACAGAGGAAATTTGAAATATGTTGCCCTTTAATAACCCTGACGGGGGGAATGGGGGGCATTTCCCCTCTTAAAACCTCGTGTGTAGCGATGGATTCTGTAGTGCCTCCTAAACAGGGATTTGGGTGGATATTTTTGAAAACAACTTGTTTACAAGATTTTCTGTACATTCGACCGTGCTTTGAATTCTATATTTAGTAAATAAAAAGTAATTTATTCATTAAAGTTGGGCTAAAAGTGAGAAAGTATGTGTCAGTTTCCTGATACCGGTTTTTTACTGATATAAACGTATCATTTTAGACTTGGTAGTTATTAGAAATTATGTGACGATGCCAAACTTGTTAAACTTATAACAGCAATAGAGTTTTTTGATTCTTAATAAATCGTTAATTTCAGCAACATATGCTTTGTTGGTAAAATATTTTTTAAGAATAAGGTGTAAGTCTTTTCATCAACAGGTCCTATTATAGTATTTAAGAGTTATTCTGTGATGTAGTAATAATTTCAGAATTTAAACTTTAATGAAATTACTACAGTACTTTAATAATTAATCCGACTTTTGGGTAGCCATTAGGGGCCAAATTAGGGGTGTTTGAGTACTCAAAAATTTGAGTTTTCGGCTGAGTATTTTAATACTCAAACTCGACTTGAAGTTTTAAAAATACTCAAAAGTTCGAGCGAGTATTTCCAGCCGATTTCTAGACGATCGCTAACGAATACGACCGGCCAAATCGCGTAGTATCAAGATGATGGCATCAAGTAAAACCTGCTGAAAATGACGACCGGACCACGTACTTTTGGTCATAAATGAAGACGGAAAATATAATATCGGCCAAAAATGCCGATTGGATCACGTAATAGGGGTTAAAATGACGACGGGATATAAAATTTTGGCAAAGTGGCGACCGAGCCACTTAATATCAGCCGCAAATAACGATTACGTCATCTAATATTGAATAAGTCTGGACCAGGTTGATATTGGCCAAATGACAACCGGACTGTGGTTTATCGGCCGTGAACGAATGTAAAACCGTGTTTTGTTTGTCAACACGTAATCCAGTTTGATTGAAATGACCAAAACTTTGTATTGCTACTAAGATATTAGTTAGAAACCATGTTTAGATTACCAAATCTGGAGTGGTATCCATATCCCATTACACTATTTGAAACTACCAACCGATGGGAAATACTTGCTCGAAAATACTCTAAACTTTAAAATAACTGACACTACTCGACTCGATGAAAGAAATCACTACTCGCACACCCCTAGACAAAATGGAATTAGGTTAGTACATTTTATATCACTGACAATGTCCCTTGTTTCCTCAGCTGCACTGGATGATTGTAAATGTATTTAGTGGCAATAAAGTTCTAGATTTTTGATTTTTACATTTTTGTTTTGTTTTAAAGAAAAATACAATTTTCCTTGGAGAGTATTATGTGCACAAACAATGTATCTGGATCTGCAGAAAGATTAACAATAATCAATGGGAACATTATAGTTGATCAAAGCCACAGGATTAACACGTTCAGTGTGGCGCAACGGATTTCCGGCGGTTGCCCAACAAGGAAACAAATGCAATTGTCCTGAATATACACGATTTAAGTGCAGTGCACCCACTACTGTTTTGGTGGTTGGCACAAAAGGACTTTAACCTTTTGTGGATAATTGACAGGGTCTATTCCGGAATCACGAGAAGATAATAATAATAATTTATTGTATGTAGACGATGCATCACAATCGTCAACATGTATTCAGTATATTTTCCAGAAATTGTCAAATTCTCTCAAGTTCTTTTTGTGCTCTTCCCACTTTCAGCTACAATTCATGTCAGAATTTGTCAAGGAAGACATCGTTGCCAAAGTTTTGTATAAACTCACCATCACGAGCAATGACTTTCAAGCCAAGAATAATATTAAACCCATCTGTTCATTAATTCATCAATCAAGTAAAATTACCTGGACATCAAAAGGTGTTTTATACAAGTTTTGAAATTATCCAGTTATTGATGATTTCTGACTTTAAATACAATCAGCCTCCCTGATTAATTTGACCCCAACCTGGATCGTAATTTTTCAAAAGTTGTAGTCCTGTATTACTGAACACTAAAGTTGACACTGCCCTTTGTTCCTATAACAGTAACTATCTCTGCCTCTTACCAAGAAACTGCTGAATTTACAGGGCAAACAAACTCTGAGAATGAAGAGGCAGGGGAAGTCAATAGTCCAACCTCCCTGACAGCATTTTCACACAACTCTCTAAAATTCAGTTTTGCTATGATCCTAAGAGTAAACCTTAAGTTACGGTATTGTTTTGTTTATTGTGAATAACTGACTCGATGCGTAGAGAGATACCCTGAAAGATACAAAAGAGATTTAACATAGTGTGGTAAAAGTAGAAAAACTTAAAAAATCATTTAATTGATTATTAAGTACTTATAAAAAATAGAATATGCAAATACACAATAGTCAAACGAGCTCTGGAATTGGAAGTCGAACACTTTGCTTGCCTGAGTTAACGAGTGTGACAAACCACGACTGGACTGTACGTGGTCAAACCACTCATGGGTGTGGGCAACACATTGGGTTACAAAATAATTTCTGGCCCTGGCAGGAATTGCTGTGAACGTACGATTTGCCTCATGCCCCTATATAATCTCAAATAAACTCCTATGGCCCTACTAATCTTGAAACTGAGAATTACTGCTCTTCCGCAACACACTTTGTAGCTTCATCCTAGATCAAATTATGAAACTAAAATAAATTAATAAAACTATTATTTAAATTTCTGTACATATTTACACAGTTTACATTTTTTCAGGTTTGTGGCCTCCTGGTCATCTTTTACGTCATCGTAATCGGAGCTAAAGTCCTGAACATCGTAGTGGCCAATGGTCTCAGCAGCGTAGTCGTCTTCACTGTTATCTACCGCATGTTTATAACTGTCTACTTTGTCTCCATTGGGCTTCTCGATAGTCGCACCACTATCACTTTCTACGATGAAATCTTAACAAAGATCGATTCCTCGTCTCGTAAGAAGGTCTCATTGTTGATCTATTTTACAAAATATTCATAATCAAGTATTCTGCATTGTTTAGCTCTAGTTTCTAGTGATCTGTTCTTTGGTAACCTTCGCTGCATCACAGGCAGAATGCTTCCTAATAAGATTCAAGTTCTTGAACACATTACTAGGTACACTAAAAACCACTTCATGCATCTGCTCCCAGGTCTTGTTAAGTTGTAAATGCATCACAGTTCTTATAATTTATGGGTTTACTACCCTGTTTGGTGCCAAAATCACTCCCTAAATCACTCAGTTTCTGTTCCATGACTTTTAGGTTTGATCCCCACCGACTGAAATGCAATACCAGCCATAGGTCAGTCTGTAAACTAATTTTCCTCTAAGGGTATATTGGGCACAGTTAATTATCACTTAACCCTTTAACTGCTGACAATTTTTTTATGACGTCACCAAAAATGCCAGACCGCTATTAAGACTTACTTGCCAAGACTGCCAGGTTCAATTAGAGCAAATTTCTCACTCACATAAAAAAATTGTAACTTTTTTATTTTCCATCAGAAATTTATAATTAAGGTCTTGATTTATTTGTATTGAGTTGTTTGTTTAAAATAAAATATATATTTTGGTGTATGTAATAGTTTTTTAGTTTTCCAACAAATAAAAAATATACATAATTTGTTTAGTTTGGACTTTAAAAACTACCTCTAAAACTTATACTTTAACCAATTTTAGACATCTATGTTGTAAAACTTGCATTAGTAAACACATACCCAAACCTTCATGCCATTGTCTTGATAAATGCAGGAATTCTAATGTTTTTTTCAAAAGTTAATAATATTTTCAAAATTGAACATAGTTGCATATACACTAGACACTATCAGTTTGTTCATAAAAACATGAACATTTTGCTTCTAAATTGCAAAATGTTGTAAGACACATAAAATAACACTAAAAACAGACTAGAATGATGAATCTAACAATGACAAAAATATTTACAATAGAGAAAATTTCACAAAAAAACACTTTCTACACCTGTGCTCACCGAAACAGGTAGGGTGAACACCTCTTTACGATGGTATTTTCACTTACTGGCGATCTACTTCGCTTGCACATTTTCGTAATAACACCAAAACTTTACTCACTAAACCACAGATAAATTCACAAACATAACCAACACCAGTAAACATAAACAACAATCGAAAGACGGACAACAGACAACACTCACTACACAGAGCAACTGCCGACTATGCACAGACGATAGGGGAAATCAATGAGTATAACTTTATAGGTTATACAAGTCACAGAGTATAAATTGTACTTTTTCCATGTTCCTCCTAGTCTTGACAACGAGTATCTCAAGTTTCGTGGCACTTGGTAAACATTTAAGGCCAAAAAGTTAGAAATAGTATACGCGCTTTATTGTGCACGTCGGCGATTCTTGCACAATTAGTCGGAGTTTTTCGCACGATTCTCGACGTGTGCAAATGCGCACGTTTGCAGTAAAAGAGTTAATAAGGCGCCGACGCAACTAGAGTGTTTTAAGGTGAATATGAATGAATTATGAGTGTAGAATGGGTGAGATGCCTTGTGTAGCCTTGTTACTGACTAAGACCGACTGATTCTTTAGCCAGGATCATTAATTAATAGATGGATCCCATCACTAGTCATTTTATGTTTACTATTCAGTGTTTATTTCAGCTATAGTTAGGCTGCTGATAAAACTACCTTTTCAAAGAACTGGACATGAGAGATGGAACAAATGGTGTGCGTGAGGCCGTTCCGATAGTTCTGAGACAGCGCACACCACGGATGGTAGGGCCGGTAATCATCTGTCTTAACTCACACCGTTTATTGCTTTACTGCATTTCCCTCCTAAGTTTAATCTAAACTGCTTGTTGATGAGTTTCTCACTGCAGGTTTACACTCTGGAGGACTTCTGGTGTCTGGCTCTCTTCCTCCTAGTTATCCCTGAGCATTTCACCTACAACGAGGGTATTTCTGTCATCTTTCTCATGTTCCTCATGGCTAGCGTGTTGAACTCACTGATCCCGCTAGTCTCCATGGTGCAGTTCTCCCTCTGCTGCACCGCAGTACAATCCTCGTATCGTCGCCTACAGCTCGACCTGATACAAAGTGTCCCGAGGACTTCCTCCTTCACATTAAGGCGTATAAGGTCAGTTTGTACACTGGGCGGCCCGGGGGTGACCAGTTTAGTTATCTCGTTGAACATGACATATTTTGCAGCCAAAAACCCTCTACTGATTTGCAGTGCAAATTGTATTTTTATCAGTTATTGTGTAAATCCAAATTCTTCCTAACTCCTCTATTACGAGTAGGGGTGTGCGAGTAGTGATTTTTTTAATCGAGTCGAGTCGAGTAGTGCCACTTATTTTCGAGTTTCGAGTATTTTCGAGCGAGTATTTGCCATCAGTTGGTAGTTTAAAATAGTGTAATGGGATTTGGATACCACCCTAGATTTGATAATCTAAACATAGTTTCTAACTATGTATTCTTTCGAAGAGCTGTAGTTTTCATTCCTATATTAAATTCTAAGACCTACGCACTTGTTTAAACTTGTTTAATATTATTCAATACTGAAATAAGACACTATTCATGTATGTATGTATTACTACAAACGAATAAAGATATTTTGAATTGAATTGAATTGAACTAATACATGAGTAGCAATACAAAGTTTTGGCCAGTACAATCAAACTGGATTACGTATTGACAAACAAAACACGGTTTGACATTCATTTCCGGCCGATGAAACAGGGCCCGTTTGTCATTTGGCCAATTTCACCTGGTCCAGACATCGCTTATAATCAATATTAAATGACGAAATCGTTAGTCACGGCCGAAATTACGCGGTCCGATCGTCATTTTCAGCCGATTTTACGTGATGCAATCGCCTTTTGCGGCCGTTACTACGCGTTTTGGCCGGTCGCAATCGTTCGCGGTCGTCATTTTTGGCCGATTATACGTGATGTGATCGCCTTTTGCGGCTGTTCCCACGCATTTTGGCCGGTCGCAGTCGTTCGTGGTCGTCATTTTCGGCCGATTTAACGTGATGCGATAGCCTATTGCGGCCGTTACTACGCGTTTTGGCCGGTCGCATCGTTAGCGATCGTCCGGAAATGGGCGGGAAATACTCGCTCGAACTTTCGAGAAGTTTTCAAAACTTCGAGTCGAGTTCGAGTATTAAAATACTCGGCCGAAAACTCAAAGTTTTGAGTACTCGCACACCCCTAATACGAGTCTATGAATAAAATTCAATAGTTAACCATTTTATCTCTGATATAAAATTTTGGAATAAAATATTCACAGAATTTTTGAAATGGGTGAAAACAAATCAATCGATCTTTAACTAAAATCAAAAGCGTGAAAGTGAAAATGACATTTTTTGGGTTTGTTCCACATAAAACTAAGAATCTACTTATTTAGCTGATTGTTTTGAGAGTAGGGAACTACTTTGCCAGTCAACAGTTAGGACTAAACAAATTACTGAAATATAATTAATATACTTATATTAAATGCACCGCTACAAATTGAAATACACTAATGGATTTTTGTTAAGAGAACTGCTCCTTTATTCTGAACCGATTTTGATGATTGAGGTATAAAAAGATTTTTTTCTGATTCGTAGTTGGGCATAAACGTTTTTATTTGACTATATTTTAATTCTAAAGGGCACGTTTCACTCAAAAGATTGCCCTCAAAGTTTGCCCTCAGTAAGACGGGGAATAATTTTATTGTAAATAGGAATATATGTATCTATCCAAATAAAATAAGTTTTGTTTCTACATCGCCTACAATCGGATGGGTTTTGTTTCTCGGAAGTCTTGAAATGTTTCATGCATCAGGGATAGTGATGGTTTAATACATTGGTATCACACAGAGTAAACATCACGTGTTAACAATCCCATGTTTTAGTTCAAGCAAGCAAGGCCACGACAAACAGCTAGTAATCCTTTATTTACAATAGTTAGTGGTCTTCTTTTGCATGTAAACTTTATAAATTACAGGTGTAATTAATAACACTGTAAAATAATAAACAATTAACACTCGTGCAATACTAAACAGTTCCACTTCTATTGTTAAAAGCATCAAGTGACATTTAGAAAGTGGTTAAGTATTTTTATTATTTATTTTAGATAGTAAAGAAAATCCAAACTGTTTCTCAAAGCAACATAGCCTGTTTTCAAGCTTGTATGTATTTCAGAGGAACTTTATTTAATAATCATCTTTTTAATGGCGAGTTTGGTGTTCAATGCGATTGGACATGATTGATTAAATTGATAGGAACCCTGTTTTTCATATACGAAAGAAAAGACAAGTTTGATGAATAAATCTAAGCCGTGCAAGCGGCAAAAGCTTAATAAAATTGTTCTTTTTCCAAAATTTTGGGTTACTACTACTGTAAGGTGTATTTAACTGCCCTATGTAGTTTATGTCATGTTTGAGTTTGGTCAAAAAATAAATCATTTTATGAAAAAAACATTGGGTTAGTAATTGTTTCACAAACTAATAAATATCCATATAAACATACAAATTCTCATTCAGTGGTCTTAGAATATTGCCCTAAAAAAACTGATGAAAACAGCCTGAAATTAAACCGCACCCATTGTATTGTATTGGGCTGCAGCCCGCCCAGTCACCGCTAGTGGTGGGGGAAGCCCTGCGGTCGCCGGCTCGCTTCCGCTGCATTGAATAAAATAAACCTGGCGTCCCATGCGGGTGCGGTACACAAACTGCATGGCTCAACTTTGAAATAAATGGGATTTTCATGATAAAACACCAATTTTCATGCCGCAGCAGCAAAGTGTTAAACACTTGTTAATGCTCATAACACAAATTATCAGTTTTCTATTCTGTTATTTTTTATTCCACATGATCGGAGATTTGACTACCTCCTAATATCTTCCACTGTTGAAACATATAATCAACTTGGATGAATTAAGTAGATTAACAGTTCCCGATGTCCAGAGTGCATCAACTGGACATCGCAGATTGCGTCCGAAACATCAGCTCTGTCTGCGGCCTCCGTCTGTTCCTCTACGTTCTCATGGTACAACTCGTTTTGCTGGCCACGACCCACAGTCTTGTTTACACAGTGGCTTCCAGAGACTGTGGCAACCTCTGTCTTACAGTGCTTGCGACTTTCTGCGGATATTTGATCAACCTCTGGTACTTCTCCTACCGCCCCTTCAAAGCCGCCTCTCAGGTAACTCACCCTGTTATATACCCATTGCCACAGTCCCTAGTAAAGCTCTCAATAGCCAGCACTGGTTTCATGGAACCAAAGATGAAGTATTTGCTGCAAAGTGTCAGAGGGGCAAGTTGTGTATGTCAAATTGGATAACGTACAGAAAGTGAAGGCCACTTCAGTTAGAGGTCTGTAGTCACTTAACTGTGGTAATACAGGCAGGCCTTTGTGAGATAGATTTGAGGAAGATTGCACTGAAACAGAATCTTTATTGGCAAGAAATAGGCCCACTCAATCTGATTAATCTTCGTCAATTATGCAAGCATAACCGCATAAATACTCAACCGGAGCAGAACAAATTAATACTAGGCTCAGTGCTACGATATACTGAGTCTTGTGAACACATTTATTTTGGTCAAGAAAAATAAAACCACTGTACGGTCATTAATACATTAGTATTATCGACTGTGATTAAATAACGATTTGGTGAGAGGTGGATTGAGCGCTGACCTCACAAGTGCGAAGAGCCGACGAATGTTTGATCATTGTTGATCGCTCCTTTTAACTAGCATGCCATATCTTTTCCTGTTGGCTAATGCCATTGCGCTACAACATCCGTCTTGGATAGCTGCACAAGCCTATTGGCTCTATGTCATGGGCAGACTTAACATTTAATATTTTGACTATCAAAAAAAGTGTTTACTCCATTAATTCTGTTTTAAAAGCGAGTAAAAAAGGTCTAGTAAGGAAACCTCAGAATAAATTTGACTTCTGTACTATCCAAAGTATTTTTTAAAGGTAGCCAAGTTCCCAATGACCTCGGACAGTCGAGAACCTAAGTTATTTAATTTCAGATTTCACAGCCTATAATAAGGTATCTCATATGCAATCACTGATATGTGAATAGTCTTTTGCTTGATACATAAATAAAGTATCAGCTGTCTAAAGCCTGTCTCACACTACTCACAAATAACGCCTGAATATTCAGCCGATTATTTTCTCAAAAGTTCAACGAACATTGCTAACTTAACAATTCGGTGGTCAGTGTTTGTGCAGCTCCCATACTATTTGTGAATATGCCGAACATTCGGTATTCGACCGAACACTCGCGCATGTTCGTGACTGTGTAGGAAGGCTTATGTAATTGTTAACATTTTCCAGCATCAAGAAACCCTCGCTACTCTCATGGACCTAGACACTAGAGACATGGATGTCTTGGCGATGCAGGAGGTAAATACATACCAGTCAACCTTTTGAATAAGCTCAGAACTTTAAACAACCTAATGACCAGTGACAATGTCAGTTTAACTTGGAATCTAAACATATCACAGAAGAGACTACCGAGCCTCATGGGACCTGTACCCCAGGTGGATAGCAAAAATGTCAGTTGAAACCAATAATGAGCTTAATGGGTTAAAGCTATGCTGCAATTTAAAGAGGTACTTTGGTATTATACGGATGCCACTATTTTAGGAGGTTAATTTTTACCGGATACAAAGGATAACTACATAATTCGAAAAAACGTACTTTTATTGACTTACTGTACAAATTTTACATCATTCTGATGAGCGGTCTTTGTGTTGTGCCTCCCAAAAGACAGCGATGTCCGCTAGGATCGTGTTGAATGCGTCGCCGCCGCTAGCAGCCACACCCGATCGCCACATGTACTCTGCCAAATATACAGCGCGCTGCGGCAGTTATGTTAGAATGGGTTATCATAAAAATACGTACGGTTTCCTCTTCATTTCTAGATAAATATCACACCAAAAGAACGTTACTCATTATGAAAACAAATGTAACGTAGTGGACGGCAATAAATCACTCATGACACTGGCCCAGATACAGGCGGTGACAGGTGATGCGCGCGCTCCGGTCAACGACCTGACCTTGGCCTATTTGGAGGGGGTTTGGCGGCCTGAAGTATGACTCATCAGGTATCATTCGATTCGTAACAAAACAAGGAAAGTCCTACTATCATTTTTATGATAACCCATCCTAACATAACTGCCGCAGCGCGCTGTATAAGGGTGGCATCCGTATAATACCAAAGTACCTTTAAAGAACACCAGAACCACCATAAATATATACAATTGCAGTATGCATCCTTTTTTTGTCAGGAAGGGGCAGTAAAACCGATGGGCGGTTAAAGAGGCGTCAGTTAATAGGTCTGCTGCAATCCAAATTCAGGTCTGATTATATAGGATTTCTGACTTTGTTATCCATACACGATCTAGGCTCTTGAGATATTTTTGATTTTTATACCATGTTATAAAACCTAAGCTCAAACCAAAACTTCATCTTGTTCATTTTTTAAGTGATTTCTCAATGTAGTTAATTATTTTATAACCACACATCTACACCTATTATGACTTTCTGCTACTTGATTAACTGTGTTGCTCTTAATTCTTCAAATCTTCCTTTCAACCTCAACTTTAAGCTCGGTGCAAGACAGTTACTTTGTACTTTGTCAATTATCAGATGCAATCATCCAACTAAAGCCAGAATAGAGAGATGACTTTTATCTTTATTTCTTATTCTAAAGCAGAACAATAATAGGGGCTGAGAATTTCAAAAGTTTATTTACATCCTAAAATATGTATATAAGGTACGATATCATTGGATAAGACTGCTAGGGAACATTTGAGAATAATCTTAGCTTTTTACAAATATGTTTTCCTCCAGATGGCACTTTTGGCGGAGGATCTCAATTCTCAAGTGACACGATTCTCTGCTGCTGGTTGTTTTTATGTCGGTTTTCATATATTTTACTCGGTAAGTTTTTAGACCTTAATTTATTCACTTAAATTTCAAATACCTTAACAGAAAATTCTGATCTTAGGTCTTGATAATTCGTTAAGTCAATTTGAATTAAATATAATTTATATGTGGGTTGTTACAAATTCAGAAACACCATATTTTATTATAATCAATTTATTTTATTTGTTGATGAAGGAATTCATAAGATCCTATCCTTCATAAGTTAAAGTTCCAGGAATGAAACCTTTCCTGGACTTTAGCATCCTGATTTAATTTTGGTTTCATTCTCCAAAAGCATTTGAAAATATTGCTTACAGACCTAATCAAATAATGACCTTAGAAATTAAAATTTGTTTCCTGTGTAGTCAATTTTTCATTAGATCCTCTAAAAGTAAAAAGTCAGCTGTATTACATCTCATTGACCCAGTAGTTGAGGGCTTAAATGGATCAGAGGGTGCGGCAGCAGTATTCTGTGGTCTTTCAAGCCCTCAGAAAAAACTTATGTTCTGCAATGTTTCTGATTTTGTCTTGGTTAAATTCTTATCTTTTAAAAAAAGGAACAACATTTTTAAAGCAAAGAACAATAATTTTACAGAACAATAAAACAGCCATAATGTCCTCGTGGCGGAAGATATAGTGTGGAATAACCCTAGGGTCAATTTAACCCTTCAACGTGTTTCGCCGTACGTGTTACGCCAGGAGTTTTAACACCGCCGCCATGTTTTGATGTATAGCATACGCTCAGGAACGTCCTGGTAGATGCTGCTATCTAGCAACTAAATTGATCAATCGATCGGATTGGTGGAATCAGTCGATATTGCAGTACGTTGTAGACTAAATGGGTTACATACTAACAACAAATAAAATCTTTCTACGACATTTCTGTTGTCTCTGGCGATGAAATTCATCAGCTGTTTGAGCAGACGAGCTGTTTCCTGGCTTTCTGTTTACTATACTTTGTTTACAAGTGCGAATTTTTCAATCACTTATCGTGTGTTTTATGCTTGTTTTATGATAGTTAGTTGTGAAATTCGTTCTGAAATTGTGTTTTAAGTATTTAATATTAGTTTTTTATCAGTGTTAAGTGATGTAAAAGTACTAAACTAGTTGTGTTTGGGACTGAGGTTAGTGTTGTGTTTTGCAACGGCACAAAGTAGTGAGACTGATCGCTGGCTTATTGATGGAAATATATCCGATGTAATGATAATGATAATGCTACTGATTATGCCCAGTTACAAGTAGGCTTAGAACAAAATGTGACAGGCAGTGATGATGAGCTACCTCTCCTTATGCCTAGGCCTAGCCTCTGCCAAGACCAGACAATGGTGAGCCTAGGCCTATTTCTCCCATGGAAACCTAAATTATGCCCCCTCCTTTGGAAATGAACAATATGCCTCCTCCTATGGAAATGCACATGTCTCCTCCTAATTCTATGGACATGACAACTGATGATGTAGTAGCGCGTGCGGGTGGTGACATTCCTGTTGTTGGTAGAAATGTACGTAGGGCTAGAACTAATGTGCCTACTATGATTTGGGACACAATGGAGGATTACATTCCTCACAGAGAACATTTTGTTGGTGTTGGCCCTAAAGTCCCTGCACAAAATCTTCTAGATTTGTTTAAAGTTTTTTTTGATGACACGCTAATGGACATTATAGTGCACAATACCAATACGTATGCTGAGCAACAGCATAGAAAGCTTGGCATGATTTTCCCACAATTTTCAAGGAACTGGAACTGGACTCCTGTCACAAAAGAAGAAATGTGTATATATTTAAGCCTAATCATGCTTATGGGAGTGGACCAAAAGCCTACTATTCGAAGACCACCACACCAAAACTAATTTCTAAGAGGTATGAAAATATTGCCTCACATTTCAACTCACATTTTATTGTTTTATTTAAATCCTGTAATCTGCTGCTTAATTTTAGTAAAGAATTATTAAAATATAGCCATAAATAAGTTAAATTATTAGCGTTTATAGGCAAATATGTTACGCGTCTACTGACCACTTAAAAAAGTCCCGCAGCAGGGGGTGATCTTCTCTAAAAAAAGTTGCGCGTTGTAGGGTTAAGGTCCTTTATTATTTATAATCAGGTTAATGTACTTACACTGTGAAGATGACTTGAAAGCCAAAACACGTGTCGTGTAAAATAAAAGTGACAAAAGGGTACTTGAGGTTTATTCCTTTATTTCTTATTGTTATTAATATTTATAATTTATAAGGGTGTGCGATGCATCAAAATCTCGATTTGTTTCAATTTGATGCATCTGTAGTAATTGAAATAGCGATGCATCAAAAGTGTTTGATGCCTTCCTATACTCCCGTCGGTTACCCGCATTACAAAGGGCACGGGGAGTGTTTAGGTCTTCGGCAAAAAATCTGACCTTGGAGATAAGGAAGGAAGAGGGACGGAAGGGAGGGGTGGGATCCGGTTGAAAGCAATAAATCAGTCGGCTGACCAAAATTATTTCTTTGAGTCATTATCTTACAACCACGTTTTTCCCCATTATGAATTTATAATAAACAGTGAGTTATTTGAGTAACGTTATACCTTCACAAAACTATTCATAGGGTAGCTATGTTATACCTTCACTAAAAAACGGTAGTTTTACTGGCAGTGGTACGATAGTGGTATTTTACAATCCGGCAAAACTGTCTACATCGTTACTCGTTATTTAACTTTGGCGTTTGTATACGTCCGTCCTTTGAAACTTAAGAAAATACAATTAAGTTTAGGTTATGCATTTTTATTGTAAAAGTTTTTGAAATGATGGATCAAGATAAGATGGAAGAAGAATTAATTGATCAAATCAGAAAATTATAAGTAGACTTTGGCCAAGATGGTAGATCATCCATGTTGGTCATAAAAATTGGAGTATAGGCTGAGTTTTATCATTGAAACATATCGCATTGCATCGAATCGCATTGCATCGAATCACACTGCATCGAATCAAATTGCTTTGATTCGAATTGAAATTCTTTGAATCGCATCATTGCATCAAATCAAAATAAAATCGCTGCATCGCACACACCTAGCCCTTTTTATATGTAAATAATTTGTTTTAATAAACTACGGCCTGAATTGAAATTAACTGGAAGACCCTTCAAAATTAAAGAAGTACCCATTTAAAAATTGTAAAATCTTAAATCTTTAAAAATGTCTTTAAAATCTTAATAAAAAAAAGAAAGTTTTACAGGGATAAAAAGTGCAGAATTTGAAGACAAATCAAATGACACCTAGTTTGGTGTAATCGCACAAAATAAAACTGACATAGAATTATGAACTTTTTATTAAAAAAAAGGCATTATTACAGTGTCTTTATTCATAAGGCTGGATAGATAGTACTACTAAATCATGCATTTTATTACAGTAAATAAATGAATAACTCAGTCATAATATATCTGATTACAGAAAACAAAACAACAATTTATTAGCCTTTAAATTTCATAATTTTTATCCCCGAAAAGTTTTGATGTTAATCGATCAAATTTGGCACTGGAAATTTTATATGGCCACCATCTTGAAACGGATGAAGTTAAAGGAACAATATTTCACCCATTTGTTTTGACAATAAAATACACATGTATGCCAAATTTTAAGTTTCTATATTGACTAACTGTTGAGTTATAAAAACATTTGTGAAAATTACCAACAGACAGACAGACAAAAAATCTAGTTACTTTAGTCATACATTTATAAGCTGTTTAATGTTTGTCTTGACAAATCTACAAATGATAAGGAACAACAAACAAATTTACTTGTTCCTCGCTGTTTTAAACTGATTATTTCATGTTGCAGGTCATTGGGATCTTATTTTCATACCTCATGATTATCGGTCCTCTGGCTTACAATAAAAACAGATTATTATGGTCAAAAGACGACTAATTGGGAATGTATGGTTTCGACTTCATTATGAGTATTTGTTACTATTACATTTACTATTTTACATACCTAGCTACAAAATTTAAATAAATAAACTTTGTACTTTGTACACAAATATGAAGTTTATTTGATGTAGCAGTAATTAATCTTTATCGCCTATTAAAATAAATAAAAATATAACAAATCGAAACTGGACAATTTCATTTATCCTTCTATGAGAAACAAATATTTCCTACTATCAGTTACAATTGTTTGTTAACGCTTTAACAATTCACCGAAAAGCCCTTAGCAGTACTTATAATAATTTCTTTATTAGCATGATACGTGTTGTTAAAACTACAGGATAAATAAAATACGTCTAACAACACGCCTTGTACCATCTTTTGTGTAAATTTTACCGTCCTGTATGCAAGTACAGTATAAGTGTAAATATACTTAGTGTTGTAAGACGTATTTTATTTATCCTGTAATACTTAACTCTTAAAAAAATACATACTCAATACTCTTTACTGTAGTTTTAAACTAGCCTACAGTTTAGAAATTTGTTGGTTAATCTATAAGAACAGGGTGGTTACTGAAAAAAACACTTTAAAATTCGGTTTTGTTCAGTTTTTCCGGTCTTAAACTGCTTAAATCCTTACTTAGCTAACTATTTAAATCTTTAATGTGCTAAGAGTTTGTTATTAGAATTTAATTATTTAAATTTACGGCTTAGTGAATTCCAAATTAATTGTTATTGGAATTCAAAAGTTTTAATTTATAAGTTAAAAAAACAAAAAAAAACAAAATGTTTTAATCTGGGTCTGATGTTTTAACAAACGGCCGATAGTTACACAAGTTGGTAGTGGCAGTGAGTGATAACTGTATTTCAAAAACATCAGGTATAAGTTGTGGGTGTGCAAGTATAATTCAATTGTTGTTAATACTACGGATGAGTCGATTCCAATTTTTTTTATTCCAATTCCGGTTCCGATTCTTACAAATCGATTCTCAATATCGATTCCGAATAACAGTTGAAATAGCAAACTAATAAATTATTTAAAGACAATAAGTTCAGTAATTGATTTTTATTTAATAAATTAGAGACAATCAATTGGTGATAATTTTTCATTAATAAAATAACATAAACTTACAAAAGTAAATAATAATAAAAACAACTAACTTGAATTGCATGTTTATTTTTCATATACTAATTATTATGCTTTAAGTCAGATAAATCTCCCATGATATTTTTTGAAATTGTTTGTTGTGTTATAAAACAATCACTTTAGATGTTTACTACTCTTGACCGATAAAAATTCATTTGTAATGTTAAATTTAGGATTTTAAATTTTGTATACAAATTAGAAAGCAAGATTTGTTAAATTTTTTTTTAAAATACACTGTAATTTTAAATTTCTATTCTTGGTTGACTATTAGGCACTCTCATCTTCTATAAAACTATATTAAGTAAAACAATTTTAAATTCAAACCAATTAAATAATTAATTAAATTTAAATAAAACCAAAATTCTGGCAAAAGAACATGACAAATTTAAAAGAATATTTATAGAATCAGCAGTAATGGCTTATTCAGAAAAATATGTTTTCAGTAAACCAAGTTTTGAAATTAATAGTATGTGGAAACCAATTTTAAAACAAGAATTTGAAAAGATTAATTAATAATTACATTTTTCTATTTTAAATTAACCTACTAAATATTTAAACATAGATGTTAATCACATGTTTAAGAAAATTAGTTATCATATTTTGTAAACAAACAAATGTAAACAACTGACGATGAATTGAGTATCAATTCAAAATATATTGGTTTAAATTTAAAATTGTTTTACTTAATATAGTTTTATAGAAGATGAGAGTGCCTAATAGTCAACCAAGAATACAATCACCATCTTCAACAACAACAGAAGGATTTAGAAGAAAAATTAAATTTATACTTGAAATCAATTGAATAACAATAAATTTTAAGATTTGTAGCAGTCAAAAAAGTTGGGAAAGTGGAGAATTTGAATAGAAGTAAATAAAATTCGGGAAAGAAGGAAATCAACATAGAAAAGTTTGAATAGGTGGGAAAATAATAAGACTGATAAACAGTGATTGTATTATCCATCTCTTGAAAGGAAAGTCACACAACTTTGATTGACATTGTATTTTATTTGTGGCAATCAGACAAAAAAAATGAGCTGTCATTTGTTTTTGTACGACAATTAGTTTCGGTTTTAGCATTTTGGATTAGGATTGTTATCTCTTGAATAAATTACCGAGACCCTCAGCCGGAAGCCAAGTAATAAACCAGCCATTAAGAATGGGACAACAAATATAGGGTCGCTCGGCGATTCCGGCCACTAGCTTTGTTTTCTTATCTGTTTTCCTCATTTTCGTACATCCATAAATAGAACTCCTGTCAATTCTACTTTCATGTTAGTTGAGAGTTATTTTGAGACTGGAAAGGAAGTGATTAGTTGTCGGGAGAAGTCTTTTTTCAACTACTTATTTTGTTAAACGATGTTTATCTCTGTTTGTTTTCTCACGCTGTTGTTTTTTTTTCGTACCGACAGCCTGGAATCAATATAATCAGAATCGACTTTGGACCATCGATTCTCGATTCCGATTCTAAGCCTGAGAACCGGTGGAACCGAGAATCGACAATTGGAATCAATTCATCCCTAGTTCTTCCTACACCAAACGCCATGCTCACTGAGAATAGTGAAATTTTTGAAAACAATGAAATTTTGGCTGCAAATCATTATGCAAACAAGTATATTTGTAGGACGAAAAAAGTTAGATAAAATAACTTTCTGTATTGGAAATAAATTTTGTAACAACATACTGTAACTGCTGCAAATTAAACCCAAAAATGTTAAATTAAAATACTAACCATAGTTAAATGAGCAGCCAGTCGGCCTGGGACTGGATTGTTCTCATGTTTTCAGCCAATCGGCGCAGCTCAGTTGCATTAATAAAACTATTAATGTAATATTTGTTAATAGATGGCAAGACCAACTGGTATCAACTTGGTTAAAAATCATGATCCTGCTCCTCATAACGTTTCGGGGAAACATACAGCATGGTAGGGGTGAGACAATGAGTTGCCAAAACCTGCTCGTTTGGTTACGTGATCGCCAGCAGCAGCATAAGATGACTCCTTCCCCTCCAACTGCCTCCGTGCCTTATGCCACCACCCACATTTCAATTTAACCTTCGCCCTGCATTTCAATTTAGTGGAAAATACAGAACTATGAACAAAGAAGCATGAAGGAATGCTTCTTTCCAGGAATGCTGTGTTTTCGTGGCTTGACGAAAACACTCCATCAAAGTTTTACTATTGGGTTGTGACCACAATCCACTAAATTCAATTGGTATTCAACCAAAACCAACCAATTGAACCAATTGACTGATTGGTATTTAATACTATCTAATCTTACTTGATTTCCCGCAAGTCAATCGCTGGCTGGTAATTCTCACTGAATGGACGGTTAAAGTTTCTTGTGGCTGTGGCAGCGTTGATTTTAAGTTTCATCCCGTCTCTGACTGTCTGAAGCAGCCGATTCATGTCATTCTTGTCCTCACACACGAACATGATCAGGTCTCTATGAGGGATCGTGAACTCAACAAACTTGGCCACGTCTTCATTGCAATTTATCTGTTAACAGACAGAAACACAGTGAGATCAATTTGAGCACAGCCTCAAACAACTGATAAGATGGAAGGGAAGACTAAAGACAATCAAAACACATTTTGCAAGCATTAAACGCTTTTTGTGTGATGGCTGTAAGCACCGTAACTGCAGTTGGCCTTTTGTCAATTCACATTACTGTAAGTTATTCTTTTAGGGAAAAATAATAAATCGATTCATGGAAAACAAACAATATATAAGTTCTATAACTATAAGATACCTACAAAAACCTTAAAACATTTGAAAATTCTGGATTGCTACTGTTTTTTAAATCATTTTTCCAGAGCTTCAAATTACCTTAATCCGCCAAGTTTTAACAAAATGCAAAGGCTATTGGCAAAGCTCACTGTGTTTCAGAATATCCAGGTTAGTTGAAACTAACAAGTATAAACATACTAAAGTATGGATGTGTAAAGTAGAGTATGGATGTGTCGGTTTTTAAGGTCGGTTGTCGATTTTACCGGGTTTTTTACAAAAAAAAAAAAAAAAAAAAACCAAACCGAGAACCAATGGTCAAATGTCGGTTTCGGTTTTTTACTGTTAGTAAGTGCTCGTATTGAAAATAAGCATTGTTGTACAAATATCAAATGAAAAGCTAAACAAGGTTTAACAAAATAAGTGGTTTAAATAAGACTCCTCCCGACAACTTGTCACTTCCTTTCCAGTCCCAAAATAACTCTAGTAGACTCCTCCCGACAACTTATCACTTCCTTTCCAGTCCCAAAATAACTCTAGTAGACTCCTCCCGACAACTAATCACTTCCTTTCCAGTCCCAAAATAACTCTAGTAGACTCCTCCCGACAACTAATCGCTTCCTTTCCAGTCCCAAAATAACTCTCAACTAACAAGAAAGGAGAATTGACAGGAGTTCTATTTATGGATGTACCTGAATGGAGACAACAGATAAGGAAGCAAGGCGAGGGGGGTGGGGAGGGTTTAGTTGAAAGAAAAATTTTGACCTTAACAGGTCCCGAGCGTAATTATCAGTCACTGTTAAACATCTTTCTCTCTGAATACGGAAATGTATATTTAATTGTGCTCTTTTCCCACTATAAATTTAAATTAAACTGATTTTGTTTATTTTATATTATTGTAGGATACTGGTGAAATCAATATTAAATTGCAACTGACAAGGTTGCAATTTAGGTTAAAAATTAACCATGAAATATCTACTAAATAATTGTAAAATGGCTACACATGATTTAAAATTGTATACGTTATTTATAATAAAATCACTTAAAACTGTACACGATAGAGCCAATTAGGAATTTAGTATTCTTCTGCTTCAACGGGATTCATTGTTTTCATAAACTCTCAGAGGCATTGAATGACAGGTACTGATAAGTGATTTATTGCTCTCTATTCATGAAAGGTGCTAATGGAAGACGTTTGAAAGTGAGCAAAAAACTACCTGGAGCCTAAACACAACAAAATGCCGTCTGTCTGTCTGTCTGTCGTATAGGAGTATTATTTGTGATCACTTCCTTGTTTAAATTGTTCTGATTTGGCTTTTTTCAACTAATATGTTATCTATAAACTGTATTTACGATTAGACTCTGCAAAACTAAAATATCAGCAAAAACAAGTAAACTTATTTTGTTTTTAAGATTAGGCCTACAGTAGGCTAAACTTAAACCTTAACAACATTTAAGTTAAAGATTATTTACACTACATTATTGCCCTAGGCTAACTTGTTATTATTTGGCTAAACAATGTTTTAAGCCTAGGTAATTAATTAATTTTGTAATGGCCCATAATATTTAATTTAAATTGATTTGATTTGTCTTTGATTGATTACTTGTGACTTTTTAACCAACTCTCCTGCGTAGTATGTCTGCAGCAGTATTTATGTAAACCAGTGAAACCAAGTATGAATAGAGATTTATAGGTACCGGTATATAATAAACTAAAGTTTTTTTAGACAGAATTTCAGAATCTAGGTAGAAACTTAAATTTAAAGTATGAACGAGACGGTTATTAGGTAAGTTCTTTGAAAAATGACTAAAACCAACAACCTTATTTTGTAACAAAACGAACCGAAACCGAACCGACCCATACCTATACATAAGGTAATTACTTAATGGCAAATGAGACTGAAGAGAAAATAAAGGGGTTTGCTTTGGGATTTGACAAAAGAATTTGTATTTTGTTTTTCAAGAATTTTTCAGAGCTGTTCGTTAAATGATGTGAATATAAGTATATAATTGGCTGTTCCATCAGTAGTAATGCATGCATAGTTCAGGGGGTAGTTTTCCTCACACACCCCTGATTCGTCATTTGCTGTAGACTTATCTCCGTACAGCAGTTTACCATACAGATAAGCTTTAGGAATGATTCAAACACACTCCAAGTACTAAAACAGTTAGTTATGTGTTGGAGCATAAAGTAGGTCTTTAATGCTTAAGAGAAAACTGTTACTGCGAGTACTGCGTGACGTGAAGCGAAAGCAGTAACGACACTTTACACTCAAAATAGATACACAATGTTTCCTACTACTGAAATTGCAGATACCCACACAACATACAAAACTATTTTTAAATTACCTAAAGCATGTTATTAAGAAGATAACTAATTAATTTTGCGAAAGCAATTCAGACACTTTAAACCCAAATAACATATACAATGTTTACAACTGCAACATACAAACATTCACTTTCAACCATTTTGGCTGGATTCTTGATATTAAGAGTTATTAACACTGAGTCAATTAGCTAGGTCAAAAGCAACAAACAATCACTTGTTGATTACTTCAACGAACAGTAAGGTAAGATGCAGGGAGCGATGATAACTTTTTCGCTTGCTAAACAGAAAACAGCAGTTTTGCTATGTGTTTTTAGAGATCGTAAAGAAACACTTTGGATGAGGTGTTAGGGAAATAGTACAACCGCTATTTGAATCCATTATGTCGGTGCTGGTGTGTTGGTACTAAACATCACAAACCTCAAGCATGATTGGACCGTAGATCCGTCCGTTGAACTGGTCTCGGTTCTGCTGCAGCCACTGGTAGGCTTGAAACGTATCGGGGAACCTCTGCTCTAGGACTTGCAACTTTTTGTTTGCTGCCGACATTTCCCTTGCCAGTGCCCCATCCATTCCTGCGTTTTCATTTAAAGTTATTAATTACAATCATAAAATTTGGACACTTCAAAGTATCTTAAGCTTTGAATTTGTCTTTTTAATGAATCAAGGAACCAGAGAGGTACCAAAGTAAATGTTTTATGAAAATTCAAAATGCTCCAACTTTCATTAAATTTGGATACACCAGGTAGGAGATATTTCTGTGTAGAGGTTTGTGATGTCTCCTAAAACGTAAATTTAAATATTACATTCCTTTCCATTCCGGCCAAAAATTGTTGGTCATAGAAAAAAACTTTGGCCACTCTACAGAAAGTATTAGGTAGCCAAAAACTTCAGACCCTTTTGATACATTTTGCAAAGGTATAGAAAGAAATGTGTAACTTTTTTGCTATACCAGATAAAGCATTACTTTTTGTTTTGTTTTATTCCCTATAAATCTGTACATAATACAACAAATATTTTAACCTAAGTAAATTAAAAAAATAATTTTTATTTATACCCAAAAAAGTTATAAAAACATTTATAAAAGTTGACGTTGAACTGTTTTAATTACAAAAAATACATTGATCCTGATGTACTCCTGGTTTTTATTAACTTGTTGCTTGATATGACAGATTCCTTATATGCTAAAGGTATTTTCAGATTCCCCATTTAGTTATTCACACAACATTTCATGCACTATCTCGAAAAACAAGGAAGTAAAAGGAAAAATAAGGAAAATTGTATTAGGCTCATTTACAAGGTCCTCCAAATTTCAGCTTTAACATAACACAATACATAAGTATAAAATGTGTTGTCCATAAAATCTACTGCAAATTCCTTGTGCCACTCAAACTAGGCTACAACCTAAAATGTCATAAAACTTCCAAAATTAAACAAATATAAAAATAACTATGGCTTAGGCTTAGCCTAGGCCTAGGCCTACGTCAGCTAGGCAAGGTGAACATTGCGTCGGCGATTATTAAGTCCTTCTTTGAAGAAATATGACTGTCAGCCATTCTAGACTAAATGTAAACTGAATATACACGTATAAACAAAACCTCCAACTTGAAATAATAACAAGTGTGTCAATGAAAACAACAAAATTAGCTGCTTTTGCGATTTGCTATCTTAAGCAATCTTCTTCAGACTGGCAAACGTTTGCTAAATTTTCTAATTATCTTTCAACTGTTAATAGGCTACCAATTTTTGTTAGAATTCCAAACTTGTTAGTGATCGATTCTAGCCCAACTGAGCGAGGTAGACGATAGTATTTTGATTTTTAAGTGTTGTTTTTTATATTTGTTGTTATTTTCTATTCACAGACAAAACTAAGGTTGGTAAGCTCTATTGCACTTACTATTTTTGTTTCTGACGACTTGTTCAATATTTTCTTCTATCTCCTGCATCTGCCTCTGCAGTCTCCTGAGTTCTTCACTTTTCGCCGCCAACTGAGGTTGCATTTCAGTTACTTGTTGTTGCAGTCGTGTTTCTAACAAAAGAACAACATGTTTTAAGCTCTAATCAATCTTTAGCATATTTTGTTACCGCATGGCAGAACAACGTGCGACAGTGCAACACTGTCGCAGAAAGACAGCAAGGGCTGCAGAAAGATCAGCCACATAAAATTACGGCTGCAGACAAATCAACAATATGTCAATAAAGTTATTGCTGCAGAAAAATTATCCATTCTGCAAACAAAAACTATCAAGAACCATATAAATTCATGTAAACGTAATACAGTCAACTCCCGATAATCCGGGAGTAGGTTAATTGGGTTGCGGTTTAACCGGGGTCACGAAAAGTTTATTTTTAGCGAATTTCCCCTATAGGGAAGAAGCTATTACCGTAGGTCTCATGGTAAGACTTAAGCCCGAGACCATGATAACTTTTCATTTTGAGGTCCCCAGATGCCAAAAACACCATTCGTTCAAATTTTTATATATGTATATATATATATATATATATATATATATATATATATATATATATATATGTGTCCGTAAGCACGATAACTCTCGTAAAAAAGGTCCGATCTTAATGAAATTTGGTACAAATGTGCAAAGTACCATTTATTTGAACGAGTTCGAAAACCAGATGAATTGCACCATCCGAAGGGGGGTTTTGGGGGGTTTTGTACCCCAAAAATGAGGTTTTTGGGGTTTTCACATTTAATTTTAATTTAAATCCAATTTTAATTTATACCATTGAATTCAGCTTAAAAAAACAAACAATTTGGTATTTTGATCATTGCTCTACATCAATTGGTTACCGAGATATTGAAAGTGCTAAACACAGTACGTTGTCTAATGTTATTCTTATGGAGAAAAAGGAAAATTATATATCTCGCTTATTTATGAACATAAACTGGCAAAATTTGGTATATGGCTTGATCTGGTTATGGTTTATTGTTGTTTGCAAAAAAAAAATTTTTTCGCCTATGGCCCCTGTAGCAGCAAACCTAGGTACTCGGTCCCCATGTTATTCTTATGGAAAATACTTAAAATGTTATATATCGCTTATTTATGAATGTATATGGATGAAACTTGGTATGTGACTTCACTAAGATGAGTTCTATTGATATTTGCATAAAAACCCATTATTTTGTGTGCCTTGTTGCAGCAAACCTGCGTACTCATCCCCAATGTTATTCTTATGGAGAATAATTAATATTTTAAATATCGCTTGTTTGTGAATACATTTCTTATGAATCCTGTTAAGTGTTATAATGTGTTATGTTATATATTCATTGGAAATTCGCTGAGTATGCAGGTTTGCTGCGACGGGGGTATTATAATTTTTATTTATCCCCTTCTAAACATAAGTAGAGCAATAATAACAATTTATTTTGCTAAATCATCTCAAGAGTCAAATCAAATCAAATCGAATTGTCTTTATTGCCATAAATCAGTGTAAACAGCATTGGCATGAGTCAGTGTTACAAACATGTACTACAATTAAATACCCCCGTCGCAGCAAACCTGCGTACTCAGCAAATTTCCAATGCATAATATATGTCTTAATACCATATAAAGCTGCATACCAAGTTTCATAAAAATATATTCATATATAAGCGATATATACAATTTTAATTATTCTCCATAAGAATAGCATTGGTGATGAGTACATAGGTTTGCTGAAAAAAGGAACACAAACAATTGTTTTTTATGCAAATATAAATATAATTTAACTAGGTGAAGCCACATACCAAGTTTAATCAATATTCAATCATAATTAAGCACTATATAACATTTTAATTATTCTCCATAAGAATAACATGGGAGATGAGTAAGCAGGTTTGCTGCAACAAAGGAACTAAAAAAATGGGGTTTTATGCAAATATCAATATAACTCAACAAGGTGAAGCCACATACCAAGTTTTATTAATTTATGTTCATAATTAAGGGAGTCATTACATTTTATTTTACTTATTCTCCATAAGAATAACATGGGGGCTGAGTACGCAAGTTTGCTGCTACGGGGATAATCAACAAAAAATCAATTTTTTGTGCAAATATCAATATACAAGTACTACGTGACCCCACGTGCCAAGTTTCATCAATATACATTCATTAATAATGGAGATATAAAATTTTATGTATTCTCCATAAGGATAACATTGGACAACGTACTGTGTTTAGCACTTTGAATATTTCTGCAACGGTTGGACGTAGAATCACAATTTAAACACCAAAATGATTTTTTTGTGAAGCTGAGTTGATTGGTGAAGGCAAATGTGAAGTTTACATTAAAATTAACTTAGGAAAAGCCAAAAACCTTTTTCCCATAAGATTAACATAGGAGATTTTATGAGCAGGCTTTTTTGGATTTTCTCCGCAACCACTTAACCTAGCTTAATAATTCAAGATACCATATTATTTGTTTTTTAAGCTCTATAACATGGTCTAAACCAAAATTAAGCGTTTTAAATATTTTAGGGTAAAAAATGCAAAAACTGATTTTTGGAAAATTTAAAAACCCCATAAACCCCCCTTCCCATGGCCCGATTTTTCTGGTTTTCGAACTTAAAGTCATAAATGTCACTTTACAAATTTGAGCCAAATTTCATCAAAATCGGACGTTTTTTACTCAAGTTATCGCATTCACGGACACACACACATATATATATATATAGATATATATACATATATATAAATTTGAACGAATAGTGTTTTAGTCATCTGGGGACCTAAAAAAAAAAATTTGTCATGGTCTCGGGCTTAAGTCTTACCATGAGACCTACGGTAATAGCTTCTTCCCTATAGGGGAAATTCGCTAAAATGCAATATCCTTATAACAAGACATAGTAAATACCCCCGTCGCAGCAAGCCTGCATACTCAGCGAATTTCCATTGGAGATATAAATGTCTTAATACTACATAAAGCCACTTACCAAGTTTCATAAAAATATATTCACAAATAAGCAATATATACAATTTTAATTATTCTCCATAAGAATAACATTGGGGCTGAGTACGCAGGTTTGCTGCAACAAGGAACACAAAAAATGGGTTTTAGCGAATTTCCCCTATAGGGAAGAAGCTATTACCGTAGTCGGCATGGTAAGACCTAGGCCCGGGACCATGATAACTTTTCGTTTTGAGGTCCCCAGACCCCAAAAACACCATTCGTTCGAAACTGTATATATATATATATATATATATCTATATATATATATATATATATATATATATATGTGTCCGTGAGCACGATAACTCTCGTAAAAATTATCCGATTTTGATGAAATTTTGTATAAACGTGTAAAGCAACATTTATGACTTTAAGTTCGAAAACCAGCCAGATCGCTCTATCCGAAGGGGTTTTTTGGGGGGGTTTTGTACCCCAAAAATGGGTTTTTCGAATTTTTTACATATAATTTTGGAAATAGTCAAATTTTATTTTTTTCCATTGGATTCAGCTTAAAAAAACACACAATTTGGTATTTTGATAATTTCTCTACGTCAATTAGTTACCGAGATATTAAAAGTGCTAAACACAGTACGTTGTCTAATGTTATTCTTATGGAGGAAAATAAAAATTTTATATCTCGCTTATTTATGAACGTATACTGACGAAACTTGGTATACGGCTTCATCTGGTTGTGGACCATTGATATTTGCTCAAAAAAACAATTTTTTACCCAAGGCTCCTGTAGCAGCAAACCTGCGTACTCAGCCCCATGTTATTCTTATGGAGAATAAGTAACGTGTTATCTGCCTTCATTATGAAAATAAATTAATGAAATTTGGTATGTGGCTTTACCTACATGAGTTATATTGATATTTGTATAAAACCCCATTTTTTGTGTTCCTTACTTCAGCAAACCTGCATACTCAGTTGCCATGTTATTCTTATGGAGAATAATTAAAATGTCATAAATCGTTTATTTATGAATGTATATTGATGAAACTTGGTATGTGACTTTATTTGGTATTAAGATACATATATATGCATTGGAAATTCGCTGAGTACGCAGGTTTGCTGCTACGGGGGTATTTATGCTAATATCAATATAACTCAACTAGGTGAAGTCGTATACCAGTTTTTAGCGAATTTCCCCTATAGGGAAGAAGCTATTACCGTAGTCGGCATGGTAAGACCTAGGCCCGGGACCATGATAACTTTTCGTTTTGAGGTCCCCAGACCCCAAAAACACCATTCGTTCGAAACTGTATATATATATATATATATATATGTGTCCGTGAGCACGATAACTCTCGTAAAATTTATCCGATTTCGATGAAATTTGGTATAAACGTGTAAAGCAACATTTATGACTTTAAGTTCGAAAACCAGCCAGATCGCTCTATCCGAAGGGGTATTTTGGGGGGGTTTTGTACCCCAAAAATGGGTTTTTTGAATTTTTTACATATAATTTTGGAAATAGTCAAATTTTATTTCTTCCCATTGGATTCAGCTTAAAAAAACACACAATTTGGTATTTTGATCATTTCTCTACGTCAATTGGTTACCGAGATATTGAAAGTGCTAAACACAGTACGTTGTCTAATGTTATTCTTATGGAGGAAAATAAAAATTTTATATCTCGCTTATTTATGAACATATACTGACGAAACTTGGTATACGGCTTTATCTGGTTATGGACCATTGATATTTCCTCAAAAAAAACAATTTTTTGATAAAGGCTCCCGTAGCAGCAAACCTGCGTACTCAGCCCCATGTTATTCTTATGGAGAATAAGTAACGTGTTATCTCCCTTAATTATGAAAATAAATTAATGAAATTTGGTAAGTGACTTCACCTAGTTGAGTTATATTGATATTAGCATAAAACCCCATTTTTTTGTGTTCCTTGCTTCAGCAAACCTGCATACTCAGCCGCCATGTTATTCTTATGGAGAATAATTAAAATGTCATAAATTGTTTATTTATGAATGTATATTGATGAAACTTGGTATGTAGCTCTATGTGGCATTAAGATAAATATATATGCATTGGAAATTCGCTAAGTACGCAGGTTTGCTGCTACGGGGGTATTATTCATTTATGTTCATAATTAAGGGAGACAGATCATTTAATTATTATCCATAAGAATAACATTGGGGCTGAGTACGCAGGTTTGCTGCTACGGGAGAATTATGCAAAAAAGATTTTTTGGAGGAAATATCAATAGACCTCAACGAGATGAAGCTGTATACCAAGTTTCGTCAGTATACGTTCATAAATAAGCGAGATAACAAAATTTTCTTTTCCTCCATAAGAATAACATTAGACAACGTACTGTGTTTAGCACTTTCAATATCTCGGTAACCAATTGACGTAGAGGAATGATCGAAATACCAAATTGTGTGTTTTTTTAAGCTGAATCGAATGGTTAAAACTAAAATTTGACTTTTTCAAAAATTATATGTAAAAAATTCAAAAAACCCATTTTTGGGGTACAAAACCCCCCCAAAATACCCCTTCGGATAGGTCGATCTGTCTGGTTTTCGAACTTAAAGTCATAAATGCTGCTTTACATGTTTATACCAAATTTCGTCAAAATCGGATAATTTTTACGAGAGTTATCGTGCTCACGGACACATATATATATATATATATATATATATATATACAGTATCGAACGAAAGGTGTTTTTGGGGTCTGGGGACCTCAAAACGAAAAGTTATCATGGTCCCGGGCCTAGGTCTTACCATGCCGACTACGGTAATAGCTTCTTCCCTATAGGGGAAATTCGCTAAAAATGAAACAAAATATATTTTACTGGTTAAGGAAATTATAGATACTATAATATGTTTTATCAGTAAGAAACTCCTTTAGACGTTTTCCAAATTGTTTCAGGAGGAGGTTAACTTTAAGGCCTGCAGGCAAAGAATTAAAAAGCTTAATACAGTTAAAAGACATGTTACGTTGATTTATTAAGTCTGCTACGAGTGAAAATATCAAAAAATTACTTCCAATGCCTCGGTGAAAAGTTCTAAAATAGATCAAATAAATAAAATATCTAACGTCATCACTGAGCAAAAACTGGCCCTTTGTAAGTTGTAAGGAGAAAACAAGACCTAAATATTTGTATGCCTTTGTTAAGTGTTTAAAGTAAATTTATTAAGAGTGCAACTTAGGGATGTGACTGGATCATTTCTATATTTACAAAACAACCTACCTAAAAACTAAACAAATATTGATCGGTTGGTAGTCCAAATATCTTATAAAAAAAGATATATATATATATATATATATATATATATATATGTTTTAATACAGCAAATTATGCCAAAAAACCTTGAATCTCAGTCTATAAATTAATTTAGAAGTGCTTATTATAGACTTTGTTTATTTATACTGTTCTAGCTGATTAATATTATTATTATTAAGACCATATAGATATTAGTTTAATATGCTATACAGTATATTGTTGTAATTTTTGCAATTCAAATTATTTTATATTGGATTGACAAAAAGATAGAGTTTTCTGATGAGATTGGTTTATTCAAATAATTTTCTTTAAAAGTTACTAGTTTTTTACACGTGGCTTTATATGATTCCAATGGTTGCGGTAGGTGCATGAAAAATAGCGCTAGGCTTGCAGAAAGTTTTAGAATTTTACATATTCCGTTGCAGAAAGAATGAAAACATTTTGCCTTAGGGATTTGCTATCAACTGTACAGAAACTATAACATGTTACTAAATGTTTTTGATTAATTATTCTATGATCCATGGCATCTAGACAACCACAAACCGTTAATACTGCAATGATTTTTTATTGGAATTATTCAGTTTAAAAAAACTTTTTCTATTAGTATATAAAAATTTAATTGTGTATGTCCACATCATGTTTGACACAATCAACAATCTGTCACTAAGGAAATATTGAGGTAATTTTTAGAAGTGGTATATTTTTATTTGAGTTTCAGCATCCAAACAGAAGATCTTATAGTAAAACTGAAATCGGCTTTGTTACTCATCTCATCAGAAACAACCCTAACCTTTCTCAGGTTGAATCATCGTCTCCAGATTCCTTATCTCCTCCTCCAAACTGCTGATCTTGTCGGTTCTTCGTCTGACTGACTCCAGCTTCTGTCTCAGTTCGTTCTGAATATTCGCGATCTTGTCTTCCGCCGTCTCTACAACGCCAAGATGACGTCTACCAGCTGACATGCTGTCTCCACACAGCTTTAACTGGATCAGAGAACAGCTAGTGTCAGTTGTAAACAATTACTGATGTGACAACAAACGTAACTCTATATTATTTACCTAAGGAGTTGTGGGAAGTGGAGTGGAAGTGTTGAGAAGGGAAGCTAGCAAAAACATGAATTTTGATACTCCTGGCTTCCAGAGTGGTATTTATTGTGACCACTTCCATGCAAAATAAATTCAAATATTCTGGTTTTGATTACCAAACCTACAAATTGTTGCTAGATATTCATTTATAATCTTTATACTTTTTTAATTATTGTTGTTGTGTTCCCTCTATGGAAAAAACCCAAAAACATTATAACCTATAGTAAGCTTGTGCTTTGTAAGTTTATCAATAAATTATGATAAACTATCTTAAGAGGAACATTGTTAGTAAATTCCTAATTTTCACTAGAGAAAAAAAAATTCCTAAATTTCGCCCGTGGTTTAAGGTAAGGAAGCTTTGAGTAACATTCGAAAATTCCACTCAACAAGTTCGTACTAATATGGTGTATGAAACAGTTTCATCGCGATATTATGCTCAAATCACGTATTAATTGGCTACTGACCACTAAATAATAATAAATCTTAAGTAAAATTAAGTTATATTTCAAACCTCCATCGAGACTACTAAATTGTTTGTTTATAACCTAACTAGTGATAAGACTGAGGATGAATCTCGATGGAGGTTTTAAATATATCTTGACTTTTCTTAAGATTTCTTATTGTTTAGTGGTGAGTAGCTAATTAATACTTGATATGAACACCATCACGAGAAATGCACACTGCGAAGAATCATGCTCAAATTTGATACACATTAAATAAGGAATTCTAGCACCCCTCTAGCCTAGCGGTTATCGTCTTGGACTTCGGTTCAAGGGGCCACGGGATCAAATCCCGGGGTGTCCACAAACGTTTTAGGGGTTTGTACAAATTTCAATAAAAATGTTTGTGTGTTCTATTAACGAAAACGCCGGTCACATTGAAATACTATACTAACAAAACAATACTAAATAAAATTAAAAAGTTATTTCTCAAAGAAGTCAAAAAATTGAATTGCTACACTAAAAATCACAGATAACAGAATAATTTGTTTTGATAATAACATACCTCCTTGTCGATTTCTTTATCAATTATTTTGATATTTGCTTTTGATTTTTCAATTTCTCGCTCAAACGGAGCTAGCTTTCCTTCCGCATCTTTTTTTAACGCCATTATTTTCTTTCTATCTTCTTGCACCTAGAACAATTCATATTACTGTGTGGTGTTAAAACAACAAAACAACAAAATATTTACTGAATGATTAAAATAATTCTTAAAGGATTTTCATTCAAGACAAACTTGTTTTACAAATTACACAGTAAATGAAGATCATGACACGATATATGAATTGGCCATACAAGGTGTCTACTGGTTTAAAAATCTGAAAATCCGTGACTTTTCAGTAGGGGCCTGCGGTACCAGAAATTTAAGGTCGGTACGGTAAATATTTTTGTACCTCGGTTCTCGGTACAAAATCGGTACGGTACACGGTAATAAAATAGCCGTAATTTATCATAGCCTAAGTGTATTCGGAAACCAAACAGAACAAATACAGAAAAAATATTGTTAAAGAAAAACATACCAACAGACATAAAAAAGTATTTAGGTAAGCTTTTGATTATAATTTGTAATAGTTCACAAATATTTATATAGGCCTAATAACAATAATAATGTGTTAAATCACGTAAATAAATAAAGAAAGTCCTATATATATATATATATATATATATATATATATATATATATATATATATATATAAAACCCCAACAGTAATAATTCCCTTTATGTTAAATAATTATGTTAATTTAGTTATATAGGCTTATTTCATCTATAAGGTTTTGTTGTTTCTATTTGTAATAATTTTACTTAGATACCATTTACTCAATTTTCCCCGTATTCCCTAGTTATATTAGGTAATTTCCTAGTTAATTTAAATTGTAAAGCTATCTCAAATACATTTTATGTATATAGATAATCAAAATTGATCTCATACAAGATAATTCAAATAACAGTCACATAAAACACAAATAGGACAAATATATTTCTTTATAAACTTTTATTCACGAGTAAGACAATAAAATAATAATAAAAGAAAGGAAGGTATGTGTGTGTGTTTTCAAATTAAATACAGGTTGTATGAATTATAAATTATAGCCTCCAAGAAATTTTAAATCCTATAACCAAGTAACACAACAGAATAAGAAT
Organism: Allygus modestus; assembly: GCA_963675035.1. Taxonomy (NCBI): domain Eukaryota; kingdom Metazoa; phylum Arthropoda; class Insecta; order Hemiptera; family Cicadellidae; genus Allygus; species Allygus modestus. The sequence goes on from OY776112.1 coordinate 356,116,353, forward strand.
TTGTATTGCAATCAGATGACACATACTCAGCAGACGTCAAAGTTGTAGCCTACTCGTTGTAACAGGAGTCGACGGCGATGGCGGTCATCAAGAATCAAGAATCAATCACAATCACTCATTGTTTGTTTTAAATAGTCTAACTATAAAGGCTATCACAAAACTTGTTATCAAGGCTTGTTCAAAACATTTTATCAACAAAAACGACGCGCGATCAGTGGAAGTGATGATTACGTCCAAACGTCATCGTCACACAAAGAGTATACCTAGAAAGTGAATCAGAGAGAAAGAAATACGCAGTTTCCAAAATTATGATATATGCCATAAAATTATGAACTAATGTAGGCTAACCTTTTTATTTGTTACAACAGTAGTGTGTGTAAAACTTTTTTTTATTAATCGATGTTTTAGCAATGAAACTAATATTTAACCTAAACACTCTTCTAAACCGTTCACGGCATATTTAATATTATTGAATTAAAACAGTTTCTTTCGGTTGGATTAATTTCTATCCACAAAACTTTAGGAAGTGTCATAATGCCTATTAGGAAAATGTTATGACAAGCCCGATTTGTGTTTTTGTATTGATGTGCATGTTATTACGTTTGCATATCAAAATAAGTGTCAACCTTCTGCATGTTATTACTCTCTGTAACACACGATCGTAGATCAGAATGTGTTTGCCAAAGGTTTGGCGATTTTAAGTAGTATCAAGTACTCATTTGAGGTTAGAGAGATTATACAGTCGGCAATGTACAACACAAAACGATGTTATATTTCGTTGATATAAAAAACAGATATTTATGTGTTTATCCCTCAGTTTGATTTAAAAATGATTAAATTTCATACAAATTCGTATTGCACAGCAAATTGATTTTTCTCGATTATCCCCATAGCAGCAAACCTGTTTACTCAGCCCACACGTTATTCTTATGGAGAATAATTAAAATGTTACGTAGCGCTTATTTATGATTGAATATTGATGAAACTTAGTATGAGGCTCCGCCTAGTTACATTCTATTTATATTTGCATAAAAAAACAATTGTTTATGTTCCTTGTTTCAGCAAACCTAATACTCATTACTAATGTTTTTCTTATAGAGAATAATTTAAATGGCTTATATGTGAATGTATTTATATGAAACTTGGTTTGCGGCTTTATGTGGTATTAGGCAAATATTATGCATTGGAAATTCACCGAGTACGCAGGTTTGCTGCGACGGGGGTATTTTTCCCTTTAGAATGGCTTTAGACATCACCTATCCCTGAATAGGAAACGTCAATTTTTTTACATAACATACAAAAAGCCATATGAGGATCTTTCCCGGTTCGAAACCATAACCTCCAATCATGTTCATCAATCCACACTTCATTAAATTGGCACTTTCCAATTAGGCCTGTGGTATTTTATTCCAAAGGAAAATACTTAAAAAAACTAAACTTCAATTTAATAGTTAACAAACAAACTGATTGAGAGGGGAAATATGATAGAAGGTAAACAAAAATACTAAACACTGTTTAGTCAACACAACACCGCACCGCCATTTTAGACGATCAGTGACTCATGACTCATTGCCTCAAAGTGATAGTGAAAGGCGATTTGCGAACGAAACGTTCAAATTGAATGAATTACAAGGCGAATCAAATGAACTCAATTTCTGAAAGAGCCGATTCGTAGTGCGAGTCAATTTTAGTTATTGAAAGAGTTGAGTTGACAACCATTATAGTTTCGCATATCAAGGTATAAATCGCATAAGCGGAGGCCAAACTATCGATAACAACCAACTTTTTGGCATTCTACGGCGAGCAGGAAACGTGAATCAAATGAGTCGGTTGAAGATACAATACATTTGATTTAAGTGATTCATATGAATCAATTCGCCAAGATGAATCAAACTGCCCATCATCACCTACACCTACGCACCTACGACTATTTCATCATTTCATGCCGTGTAATGAGCCCGTGTGGTTCCCTGACCCTGAACAGTGTTAAAGGGAATACGAATAAAATGGAAAATAGCTTAACGTATTTGTACAAGCTTCTGTCCGTTACCACTAAGAATGGCGATAAATTTGTCTTTTTGGTTTCAGACATAGTGGCACGGTCATAAATGCATTAAAAATCCGTGCTTGATATTAAAAATACGGGACTTTTCCGTGACATCCGTGCCCCTTCACTGAAATCCGTGACCCTTCATTGAAATCTGTGACTTTTCCGTGACATCCATGCCCCTTCACTGAAATCCGTGACTTTTCCGTGACCCTTCATTGAAATCTGTGACTTTTCCGTGACATCCGTGCCCCTTCGATGAAATACGGGACTTTTCCGTGACGTCCGTGATTTTCCGGGCTGCTAGACACCTTATCATACTAACATGTAAACACATGTGCTTAACACCAACGCAGCTGCACATGCGATTTCGGCCGCTCCCAGATATTCGTAGGAGCTGAGTACCCGGAACTGTCCGCAGTTTAGACCAGTTTTTTTCAAGGTTTAAAAAACATCCGATAGGGGCAGCACTTGCTGGGATGTTTTGTTGATGCGATTGTGCTGCTGCCTTTGGAGCTTAGGCAAAACTATGTTCTAAAACTTCAAAACCCAGTACGGTTTATTTAAGGTAAGCTTGTCGCACCTGGCGAAAGTCCGGTTTTGCATACAGCAGTGAACGTGTTAATCAGTGACCAATCCATACGTTTTCTCTCTCTCTCTTAATCTCTGTCTAAGATACCGAACAGAAATCACACGGGTGTATTTTAAGGTGAATATGAATGAATGATGAGTTTAGAATGGGTGAGATGCCTCGTTGCTGACAAAGACTGACTGATTCTTTGCCAGGATAATTAATTAGTAGCCCAATGACCGACCAATGGCAGCTGGATCCAGTTTTGAACCTTCACAACATTTATTGGTAGTTTCAAATTTTAACTTATTTTTGCACTCTAAAGATAAAATGTGTTAAGTCTTGGAGGGGTTGTGAAGCCAAAGTAATTTAAAATTTGAATGCATTTAGGAATTTAAGTAATTAATTAAACTAACAAAAATCATACAAAAGCCTCAACAAAATGCTTACCTTCTTCTTTCTTTCTTCTTTTTCATTCACATCCATCCAAGCTTTTTTCTTCTCCAATGTCTCCACCCGCTTCATCATTTCCTGTCGATCCTTTATCGCTTGAACTTCAGTTTCTAACCTAAAACATTACCCCAGTAGAATAATTGTATTTTAATTAGTGTAGCAATAAGTGTGTATTTTGAGGCGGTCCTGGAGCACCATAAACTAATCAACTGTCCGTCGCCATAGTCCAAAAGCCGTGAGGAATTTACAACTACGCTAATCAAGCCACAGGCTCAAATGTGTCAATGAAATTGTAGTTTCCACCCAAATTATTTTCTGATTAATAAGTCCAACAGTAAATGCATATTTCCACTATATTATAGGCCTATATTAAACCAAGACCAGTAACGTGTAGTCATATTCAATACTGTAGTTAATTTTAAAGTAAGGTCTGTAAAAAATAATCAGACTTGTAATAATTCAAATGTTTAATAAAATTATCTATAGATGCTAATTTTTAATAACATGTAATAAAATAATATGGATGGATGGATGGATGGGTGGATAAAATCGTGTGGATCTATTCCACATGATTCGTTTAGGAACAAAATTTTTACCAATTTACTCCTGCTAAACTCCTTCTGCCGGACCCAATTTCGTTCTTTTTTTATGCAGTTAGAAATTGGTTATCAGATATCAGTTCCGAGTTTTTTACAATGTTACAAGCGGATTGCCCAAACCCACAGTATAGCAGTTTTGTACTGCAAATATCAGTGTCGTCTTTAATGACCAATTTAGTGAGGAGTCATCTCCAGCCACGATCATATGGTGCCATCGTCATTAACCCACACTACGTCATGTACCTTAACGCTGAGAATCAGAACCAACACATTCCTTGGTTTTTAGATTGGCACTTACCTACTAATTTTCTTCTTTTCCGATTCAAGATTCTGTCTAAGCACCTTGGTTTTTGAGTCCAGCCCCGTCTCCTGTCCTCTCAACTCCTTCAGTTGCTCATGCAGGTCGACAACCTCTTTTGAACCTAAACAATTCCGAAGTCATTAGTAAATTTTTTCCACTGACTAAACATAATGAACACTAGATATTTATCTAACAGGATAATGGTTTTACTTAGGCATATTTAGTGTGTTCCGTCAGCAATATATGTTTAGATTTTTGGTTCTTGGTCAATTGATTGTTGTTCTCACAGCATAGCCAAAACATTTGGCTGAACTTTAGGTAAATAAGGGGGAGGTGCAAGATTACAATAAACCATTTAACGTGTCTTTATTTTTGGGGGTATCCAACACCTTGACTACCGGTACATTATATCCTTATCCAGCTAACATTAAAAATATTAAATTGAACATTATGATCTTTTAAATTTTTTAAACTTAAATTATTTTGAAATCCACAATTATTTTGGTTGGGAATAAAACTTATTTTTAACTGTTCCAAAGTGGGAATTAAGTGATGGATCTTGCATTCATGAAGAGGTTCTCAAACTGTAGTGCATGGCCTCACACTCAGGTCTCAAATAAACAAGACTTGAATAACAAATATTTTTAATGAACTTTTATGGGTGTTAGAAAACAAATCATTTGTTTTTTTACATTCATATTTTACTCCTTTTTAATCACTCAAATTAAGAAACCAGATAAATGTTGCAAAATGTTGTAGAAATAACTCTAATAACAAAATAGTCTATTTATGTTTCTACCTGGATCTTTCATGAGGCCAATGTAAACTTTACAATAATCCTTTTTTTGTTTTGAATTCCTTACATATCACAAATAATAATTATTTAGTAGGGATGGGTCGGTTGCATTTTTTATAGGTTCGGTTTCATTTCGGTTTTTTATAAAAAAACGGTTGTCGGTTATTTTTCAAAGAACTTACCTAATAACTGTTTCATCCATACTTTAAGTTTCTACCTAAATTCTGAAATTCTGCCTGAAAAAAACTTTAATTGATTATATACCGGTACCTATAAATCCCTATTTCATACTTTGTTTCACTGGTTTACATAAATACTGCTGCAGGGACACTACGCAGGAGAGTTGGTTAAAAATTCACAAGTAATCAATCAAAGACAAATCAAATTAATTTAAATTAAATATTATGGGCCATTACAAAATGAATTAATCACCTAGGCTTAAAACCTTGTTTAGCCAAATAACAAGTCAGCCTAAGGCAATAACATAGTCTAAATAATATTTAACTTAAACTTTGTTAAGATGTTAAGGTTTAAGTTAGGGATGAGTCAATTCCAATTTTTGTTTTATTCCCGATTACAGTTCCGATTCCAGTTCCGATTCTTACAAATCGTTTCCATTGATTCCTAATAACAGTTGAAATAGCAAAGCAATAAATTATTTAAAGACAATAAGTTAGTTAGTAATTGATTTTTATTTAATAAATTAGAGACAATCGGTTGGTGATTATTTTTCATTAATAAAATAAAATAAACTTACAAAAGTAAATAATAAATAAACAGTAGGTATCAGGAAACTGACACATATTTTCTCCCTTTTAGTCCAACTTTAATGATAAATTACTTTTTATTTACTAAATGTGAGGCGGAAAGGAAAAAGTGACCTCTTCGCGGCAATTTTCGATTTTGAGTTATTCATATTTTTGAATTCCTCATTTAATTCCTAACAATTTGGCGCAAGTCCCATGAGTCTATGATTTTTTTTGTTAAAGTTATAGGACTTTGAAATTACGTGAGAGAAAAGGGCCATTTTTGAGAAAAATCAATTTGAAAATTTCAAATAAGCATAGAACATATATTTTTCATATTTAAGCAACGATTTTGGTATCAAAAGAAAGCCCTAAATGTCGTCTGTAATGGGAATACCTATTTTTGTCTTAACTCACAGTAGTTTTCAAGAAAATAATGTTTTTATTGAAGCATGTCGTGAAAAGTGATATTTCAGAAAAGGGACCTCTTCGCGGCCCTATGTTATTTCTCCATAACGAATCGCAAAACTCCCGAAAGCGACCTCTTGGCGGCATTTTCCGGTTTTTAATTATAAAAATTGTTTAAATCAGCTTTAAAAAAGAAACATTTCAGTGAAAAAATTATATTTCTATGGCTTTTTTGTTCAATTTACAAATTTTTGAATTTGTATGAAGTAGAAAGGGCATTTTGAGAAAAACGCAATTCAGTTATTCCAATTAATACAAAAACTTTATTAATTACATTTACTGCTTTATATCACATACAAAACGTAAACAACATCAAAATCGTCTGCATCGCCGTGGTTCAACCGAGAGCGGTTCGCAGAGCTGCCAACTGTCCTCCCTCCTGTGGCGCAAAACTCCCGCAATTTATTGTTTCGACAGTACATAAACTTATCAAAAATAGAATTTATTACTTAATAATAGTATCAATAGTTAATAATACAGTAATCAAAGCTTAACATGTAGTTTTAGGTGGGTCAGTACAACTACTAAATGTATTTGGATTTTAAACCTGTAAAGAAAAGGTAGTTGGGATCGAGAAAGGGATTTTTATTAACAGAAGACGTTCTAGATTTACAATAAACTCGTAGTAGTTCACCTCGTCACCGCTAGAATTCGTCAGAGTGCAGTTTTCAAAGTGTTGCATAGCTATCTGATTTGTTTTAAAAAGGGACCTGTTCGCGGCAATGTTATTTCTCCATAAGCGCGAAGAGGTACCTTTTCTCAAGCTAGACATAGACTAGTTTAATCATTATTTTGAATGTTTTATTCGATTACAACAGTTTTGTAATCGATTTCAACCGGTAAAGGACGAAATGAAGCATATTAAAATGCAAACAACCGAAAATGAATATTTTTGACCTCAATCGATAAAACTGCCCGTACTGAAATTTTTATTTTGCCGCGAAGAGGTCTGTTTTTCCTTTCCGCCTCACAAATATACAATACAAAGCACGGTCGAATGTACAGAAAATCTTGTAAACAAGTTGTTTTAAAAAACATCCACCCAAATCCCTGCTTTGGAGGCACTACAGAATCCATTGCTACACTCGTGCTTTTAAGAGGGGAAATTCCCCCTATTCCCCCCCCAGGGTTATTAAGGGGCAACATATTTCGAATTACCTCTGTTGGTCAATGCTAAATTGACAAGCATATCAAGTTTGAATGAAATTGATCAGTAAATAAGAGAGAAATAGTAATTTTTGTATTCCCCATAAGAATAACGTTGGACAACGTACTGCGTTTACCGCTAAATGAAAATTTCAATTTTCTCCGAAACCAGCAATCGTACAATAGTAATTCAAGAAACTAAATTATTTAATTTTTTGAGCTCTTTTTAATGGTGAATGGTAATTTTTTTATATTTATGTCTTTTTATGAAAAATCAAAAAAACTGAATTTTGGATGTTTTAAGTCCGTAATTTCTGAACCCGAATTTTTACATGAATGCGGGTGGTGTCATATTGTTGGAAAACTAAAGTTCTACAAACGACTAAAGTTTAATCAAAATCGTTAGAGCTGTTTTTGAGAAATTTTGATTTTTCATGTTTTTTGGTGGTTTTTGGGGGATAATTACCATTAAAAATCAAAAATTCAAAAAAATACTTTCTCCATATAATATGTATAGAGGGAGAAAGTAAAAAACAAATAAGTTGAATTGCATATTTATTTTTCATAGAATTGTTATGTTTTAAGTTACATAAATCTCCCATTATATTTTTTGAAATTGGTTTGTTGTGTTATAAAACAATCACTTTGGATGTTTACCATTCTTGACCGATACAAATTAATTTGTAATATTAAATTTAGAATTTTAAATTTTATATACAAATTAGAATACAAATTGGTTTAAAAAATAATTTTTTAATGATTGTAGATCAACGTTTTTAAATATATTATGATTTAAAATTCCTACTTTAAATAAATAATAAATACATTTTAAAAAGTATAGCAGTCGAAAAAGTTGGGAAAGTAGAGAATTTGAGTAGAAAGAAATAAAATGTCGGGAAAGAAGGAAATCAACATAGAAAAGTTTGAATAGTCAGGAAAATAATAAAAATGATATGAAGTGATTGTATTATCCACATCTCTTGAACGGAATGTCACACAACTTTGACTTTTTAGCGAATTTCCCCTATAGGGAAGAAGCTATTACCGTAGTCGGCATGGTAAGACCTAGGCCCGGGACCATGATAACTTTTCGTTTTGAGGTCCCCAGACCCCAAAAACACCATTCGTTCGAAACTGAATATATATATGACCGTGGGTGCAATAACTTTTGTAAAAAAGGTCCGATTTTGATGAAATTGGTATAAATGTTCCTTGTTTCAGCAAACCTACATACTCAACCCCAATGTTATTACTATGGAGAATAATTAAAATAGAATATATCGCTTATTTGTGAATATATTTTTCTGATACTTCGTATGCGGCTTTATGTGGTATTAAGACATATATTATGCATTGGAAATTCTCTGAGTACGCAGGTTTGCTGCGACGGGGGTATTATTTTATTTGTGGTAATCAGACGAAAAAAATGAGCCGTCATTTGTCTTTGTCCGACAATCAGTTTTGGTTTTAGCATTTTGGACTAGGAACTGTTATCTCTTGAATAAATTACCGGGACCCTCAGCCGGAAAACGAACAATAGACCAGCCATTAATGGGACAACAAATTAGGGTCGCTCGGCGACTCGGGCCACTAGCTTTGTTTACTTATCTGTTTTTCTCATTCTCGTACATCCATAAATATAACTCCTGTCAATTCTACTTTCGTGTTAGTTGAGAGTTATTTTGGGACTGGAAAGGAAGTGATAAGTTGTCGGGAGGAGTATTATTTCAACCACTTATTTTGTTTAATGTTGTTTAGCTAGTCATTCGATATTTGTACAACATTATAATGCTTATTTTCAATACGAGCACTTACACTGGTAGTGAAAAACCGAAATTGACATTAGACCATCGGTTCTCGGATTTGTTTTTTTTGTTGTAAAAAACCGGTAAAACCGACAACCGACTTTAACAACCGACACATCCCTATTATTTAGTTAAGGTTTCAAAATGTTCAATGTTTGCAATTTTTTATGAGACAGCAATTTGTTAAATTAAAATTCTGTTTAGCCTACTGAAATTGTTTTGTATATTTTCTTACTTTGGAATTAGTAATAAATCAATAATTTTGAATGATTCATTGAGGATAAATGTAATTTATAAGCTAACATTGGTCGTAAGGGAGAAGCAGGTAGAAGCGTTCAGTGCCTTAGAACCCACCTTAAAACTGTTTTGACCTGAGGTAACATAAACACCAAGTTGGACTTATTAAATTTGATAAGGGTCGCAGAATATTATACCTATTATATTGCAAGAAAATGGTCACCTCAGAGAACTAGTGAATATTTAGACCCACAATAAGTATTTTTGGAAGCTGAAAACGGTAAAAATAAACTCTAATAAAGTAAGTGATGATGATGACCAAGCAGAATAAAATAACATTGAAATAAAACTGTAACAATTCCTCACCAACAGTTTTTAAGGTGTTTTCCAAAAGCTGCTTGGAGTCCATCTTGGCGAAGTCTTGCACCCTGTCCTGTGGGAGGAACTGGCACAGGTTGTCCACCTGGATGTTCATCTCCTTTATCTTCTTCTCCACCTGTACAAGTCACAAACCAGTTGAATGACATAGAGGTGTTATACATTTTTATGGAGGTAATTGAATGTACTACAACATGTTTATATTGGTTTGGGGATAAAGAATATAGTAAAAAAGTTATAGACTAAATATTGTGAAATCTTTTTTTCCAATTACGCAAAAATAGCAAAACATTCTGTTATATACATTTATTTATAACAGATAATAATTTTTTATCAACAACATTATGACTTTTTGGGATTCCTTACTTCATTAGCTTTACTAATATGTATATATCATTATTAGCATATACGTACAACTCAAACTAACAGTTATAAACAAAATTTTATCCCCAACATGTCATATATTTGTATGTAGGGAATTGAATTGTCCACAAAATGTATATAATGAATTTTCCATAAAAAATCGATAGAAAAAGTTTTACCAAGGCTGCTTTTGAATTAAAAAAAAATAAAATTTCTTTTATTCTTTTCATTTTACCGACAAATTTACCTTTCTAGAACTTTTTCATTTTACTATTTTCAGATTCTACTGTTCTTTCCGATCAAAATGAATATAAGGTTGGCTAGGTTTACTTGTACGGTTGAATTTATACGAATTTTCAAAAAAAGGTCTGTAAACTCGCAAAATTTAGCCTGCCATTTCCCACTTACACCATTGGCCACTGCTAGGGTTAAAGAAAGAAAATACTGTAGACGCTAGATATTGGCAACTTTATAATAGCCTATTTTGGTATTTTACTGCACAGTTATAATTTATGAGACCAAAACTCTTCTCTTTGGGTTCATTGGAAATTTTAAGTTTCTTTAACCCTAGGAGTGGCGTCACGTTAACGCGTAGTGTGGCAAGCTAAATTTGGCGATTTTGCAGACCTTTTTTTAAAAATCCATATAAATTCAACCGTTAGAGTAAACAAGTTAACTTTATATTCATTTTGTTCAGAAAGAACAGGAGATTCTAGAAATAGTAAAATAATAAAGATCTAGACTTTTTTTCCGGTAAGTGAAAAGAATAAGAAAATTTTGATTTTTTTTTTGAAATTTCAAACGCAGCCAGGGTAAAATTTTTTCCACAGATTTTTTATGGAAAATTCATTATATACATTTTGTAGACAATCTAATTCCCTACATATAAATATATAACATGTTGGGGAAAGAATTTTTTTTACAAGTCTTTTGGGGCATAATGTAATAATAAACGGAAACCCGAAAAATGCGTAAACTGTACAGTGTTAGTTTGTGATGTAAATAAGTAATGTAATATATATGTATACTAATAATGATATATATATATTTGTAGAGCTAATGAAGTAAGGAATCCAACAAAGTCATAGGTTTATGGTAAAAAATTTTTGTCACTTATAAATACATGTAAATAAAATAACGTTTTGGAATTTTTGCATATTTGGAAAAAAAATTTCACAGTTTTTAGTATATAACTTTTTGACCAAATATTTTACCCCCAAACCAATATAACCATGCTGTAGTACATTCAATTACCTACATACAAATGTATAACACTTAGGGTAAATTATTGTTTTTATATGTGTTATGTAGCACTAAACAGTCGCGGATTTGGCAAATTTCACTAGGCCTATGTAGGAGTAAACACAACACTTTATAAACACTATTTGTCAAACTTCAGTAATATTTATGCATAATATAATGCATAAAGATTACTGTTATATACACACAAACACTTCACTTACACTAAAAACTCCGTAATAATAAATTATTTAGTAATAACTCACTGATAATAGTTATAAAACACGAAAATATCAAACACGATTTCTCGAATGGAAAATATTGGCAGTGGCTACGTACACGTCCGACGTGAGCCGCTACTGTTCACGTCCGTTCCAAATTATGCACCGTACGTTACTTTTCCTGTGATTTTTAAAACAAATTGAGAGCCAGAAAACCTCCTAACCTAATCTAACCTATCCTAACCTAACGAAACATAACGTAACGTAACCTAACCCAACATAACCTAAGCGGTAGCGAAGTGAATTTGCCCTTATATTGGACGTGTACGCAGTCACTTCGGAAAATATTTTTATTAGAAATAGCCTTGTAATAATTATTAACTCATAGCAGCTGACGGTGGAGTCAGTGCTGCCATCGCGCAACACCAAATTATTCGCCATTCTTTCTTCTTTCAAATAAGATATTATATGTCATGCAAATATAACATTACACTGGATATATATTCAATTTTGCAATCCGCCGGTTTCCGGCGGATCGCCATTTTAGAGAAGAACAAAAATCATCTGTGTTTATAAAATCATATGATCTGTCAAATCAATATATCGATCTAAAACTCCATACCAAAATGAAATATAACTCCTTGGCTGTGCATTGGTACTTCCCGCAACATCGTGTGACGAAAATTACCCGAGGTGGGTAATTTCAAAAAAGTCATGTTTTGACATTTCCCAAGTGTCGGCTGCAAGTATCGTGTCGCGCCTAAAATTCATTTGATTTCTAATCGCGGTGACATTGTTATATACCTGCTACAGGGTTTGTTTATGTAATAAAATGAAAGTTCAGAATATTATCTTTCGAATGATATATATATATTATTCACTTTTGAGTTGATTAATAGAGGTTTATTTACGTTGCAAAATTTTCGGTCAAAATCCGCCGGAAACCGGCGATCGCCACAATAGGCGACACAAAAATCCGCCGGAAACTGGCGGATCGCCACGCCTAGGGTTAAAATAGATCAAATTCTATTTGAGTTTTCTTTAAACAAAATTTCTGATAGTCCGTTCGCTAACCATGCGAGTAATAAATTAACTCACTTAGCTCTTCACACTGTCTTATGGGAGAAGCACGTAGAATGTGAAAATCTTTCATGACTGGATCGCCTTCTAACAAAACAGAAAGTCCTAAATAGCAAATTGACTTCTCCTGAGTTGCATAACTATATCAATACCTCTTTGTATGGTACAGTTTGACCATTGATTGTCCACGCTGTTTTGTTGTCAGTGTTGAACTCTCGTCCGATAGTGTAGTTCGAGGGTTCGCTGTAAAGTTCTATTTCAATTTTCGCTGTCTTGCATCCCCTCTTCACATATGCAGAGAGCTGGAACAAACAGTTTATCTAAAAGCAGTTACGTAGTTCTCTAATATCAAATACCCCCATCGCAGCAAACCTGTGAGTACTCAGTGAATTTTCAATAAATAGCCTATACATGTGTCTCACTACCACAAAAAGTGACTTGCGAAGTTTAATAAAAATAGTCATAAATAAGTGATAACTTGTTGAGTATGCAGTTTTGCTGCAACAAGGAAGATAAGAAAAACCTGACTATTTCCTATTTGTAATCTTAATATATAAAATCCAAATACCACTGACTGACTCACGAAATCTCAAAAACCACAGAACGGATTGCAATTAAATTTAGAACATACTTTCCTCTTGGGTCTTAGGTGCTCACTAAGAAAGGGTTTTAAGAAATTCCCATAGGGCTCTGCCCCACGGGGAGTCAAAGTTTCAATCCTGTGTTATTCTTATGGACATTCACTTTAAGTTTGATCTGATCAAAATACAAACAGCTGATCTTGATTCGTAGTAGTTCCACGGGATAACCGGAGAATGCAGCACACATAACTGTCATAGTTTTTATAAATTATAATTTGCAGGACGAAGCCTGCGGGAACAGCCAGTTATCAATATAACTCAACCAGGATACATACCATGTTTTATTAATTTAGGTTTTATAATTAAGGGAGATATCAAATTTTATTTAATCTCCCGAAGATTAGCAATAGGGCTAAGTATGCAGGATTGCTGCAATAAAACACAAGATTTGCATGGAAAGTAAAACAACTTTTTTTGTGTGCATACATCACAATATACCACCACCGGGTAAAGCCACACACGAAGATTTATTAATATAAATTAATAAATAATTAAGATATAAAATTATATTTATCCTGAATAAGAATAGCATTTGACAATATAGGCTACTGTGTTTAGCACTTTGAACATATCTACAATGGCTGGACTTAGATCAACAATTTAAACCCCAAAATGATGGGTTTTTAGAGCTAAACATATTGGGAAAAACAAATTTAGTAGTGAAAAATGCAGAAATCATATTTTTAGAATATTTTAAACCCCCATAAAACCTCCTTTCTATGATCTGATCTTTCTGAATTTTGAACCTAATGTCACGAAAGTCACTTAACATAATTTTGCCAAACTTCTTAAAATTAGATTTTTTTAAAGTGATTGCGTTTATGGACAAATATATAGATTTATATATAGGAGTACACATCCCCGTTTCATCCATATGGTTTTCAAACTGTTCAAATAAATGCTAATTTTAAATTCTATGCCAAATTTAATCAAAAATTGGACCTTTTTTACGTGTGTTATCGTGATAACAGTCACCAAAATAGCTAAAAATTCTGTTTCCCATACAAAAACATGCACAAAATTGGAACAAATAGTGTTTAGTGTAGTTACAGATGAGTTTCCGAATCAAAAGTTTTTTCATATCTGGAATCTACAGATAGGCTATATCAGTTACCATCACAAAATTATATTTTTGCCAACGGTACGCTGTACTGTACTTTTACCCTTCCGCAATGCAAATCCACGGTAACGTAATTAGCTTTTTTCCTATTTCTAGAGGATATTTGCTAAAAAAATGACTGGTAAAATTAAAAGATTCAAAATTGTATTTAAAGAGTTGTATACAGAATCCGGATTGAAGTTTTACAAGCTTTAGGCTACTGAATACGTCCCACGCACTGGCTTGAGGTCCAAGTAAACAAACAACTTATATAAGAATCATATGAAAAAATCAACAGATGTATAGGTTACACAATCACACATGACTACTGGAATTCTTACCACTCAAGGGTTTTTTTCTCATCCAATTAGACCTACTTTACCATATTATTAGTGAATTTCCTTTGGAAAGTGAACTATTAGCATGAACTGCACGGTGAAACTTAAGCCCGGGACCACCATAGAAGTTCCTAACGTGACCCCCTGAACACGTTTTGGGGGGTCGTTCAAAATTTTATATATATATATATGTATATATATATATATATATTGAATATTTCTGATTGATTAGGGCTGCTGATAATAATAATAATATTAACATTTTAAAAAACAAACACCCTTTTTTTAAGATCTTTATTTTATTATTTTTTGACTGACATGTTTCGGCAATGATGCCATTTTCAAAGTCAATATAACCTCACAAAATGTTGTATAAGTAAAAAAACATCTGTATAAAATAAATTATTCTAATCATATGGTTCTAAATCAAAATTAATTTGTTTTATATAAATGTATATATACTATATTAAATATATCTATTTCTTTTGTCCTCTTATTTGTTTGATTTTATCATATAAGGAATGCTGTTGTTTTATTTGCATACTATTTAGCATGTTTGGTGCATCTTTTTTGTAGTTAAAATAGATATGCATTTCTTCTTTAACGTTTAGTTTTTCCGATCTCCTTTCATATTCAAGAATGTTTAAATTTTCTTCTAAATTTTTGTAGTTATGACCTGAATTTAGTAGATGATCAGCAAAATTAGATTTCATTGTTGTTGTATTCTTTGATCTCAGTGCTTGAATATGTTCTTTGAAACAAATTTTAAAATTTCTTTTAGTTTGCCCGATGTAGTAGCTGCTGCAATCACTGCAATTTATTTTGTACACTCCAGGTTGGCTGTAGTCTTGAGTTTGAATTTGTGGACGATTTGAAATTTTATTGTTTATCATTTTAAATATATTGTTTTTAGTTTTATAGCTAATTTTGAAGTTTGAGTTTTTAAATGTTTTTCTAATGGCTTTGTTCATATATACATTGTAGGGCACGCAGATAAATTTAGAATTCTCGTTTGATGTTGAATCTTTTCTGATCGTTCGTTTCTCAATTTTTCTTTTGATCAATTTATTTATCATATTAGGGTTATATCCATTAGTTTTAGCTAAATACATTATTACTTCTTTTTCTTTTCTGAAATTTTCTTTACTTAGTGGTATATTAATAAGCCGATGAGTTAATGAATGAAATGTGGCTATTTTATGCTGCCAAGGATGATTTGATTGTGAAGGAATTATGACGTCTGTTGTTGTAGGTTTTCTATAAATGTTAAATGAATGAACATTATCTTTAATTTATATTTTTACATCTAGAAAATTGATATGGTTGCTTTGTATTTCTTCTGTAAATTTGACAGTTCTTGATAAACTATTAAGATATGTTAAAAGGTCTTTTGCTTCTTCTTCATTGCCTTCAAATAAACAAATAACATCATCAACATATCGATACCAATATTTAATTTTCTTGTAGAATGGATTGGAGTTATTTGCTATTTTATTTGATTCCATTTCGTGCATATAAATATTGGCTAGAAGTCCTGATAAGGGAGATCCCATAGGCAAACCGTCTTCTTGTAAGTAAAAATTAGAATTATAGCTAAAATAGTTTTGTTTCAATGTCATTTGTGTTAACTTCATTGTATCATCTATTTCACTTTTCTTAAGAACTTTAGCATCGGTTAGATATTTCCTTAAAATATCTAATGTTTCTCTTATGGGAATGTTTGAATACATATTACTAACGTCAAACGATAGTAGTAATGAGTTAGGTAGAATATTTATATTTTTTATTTTATCGATTAGTTCGTATGTATTCTTTATATTGTATCCATTTTCCAAGTTGATGCTATTTTTTATTTTGTTATTTAAGTATTTGGATAACTTATACGTTGGAGCATTTATAAAGTTAACAACTGGACGTATTGGGCAGTCATTTTTATGAGTTTTTGGTTGCCCTTTTAAAGTTGGAGCTTTTGCATTTGTGACTTTTATTTGGTATTTTACTTTTGTTGGTATAGTTTTACTTTTTGTTATAGATGCATTTACGGTTTTATTAAATTCCTCTGTAGGATCTTTTATAAGGACTTTATATTTGTTATTTGATAAAAATGTCTTAACTTTATTATCATAGTCATTTTGTTCTATTATTACCACTGATGTACTTTTGTCTGCTTTTGTAACAATTGAATTATTTGCCTTCAGTTTGTTAGAAATTGAATTAATCATTTTAATATCTTCATCTATTTGTTTTTAAATTAACTTTACCAAATCTTCATCCCAAGCAGCAAACAGAACAATGGAAACAGCTAAAAAGATATGGGTGAAAGAAGAAATTAAATTTCTGTATTCAAAATTGCATCATATTAATGAATCTCTAATAGATACACTTGAAGAAATGAGAAACTTATTCCATAATGAAAGTATAGAAGAAATAAACTGTTACATTTCAGAATGGGTTGAACCGATAATCAAAGAAAAAAATAGAAACCCACAGAAAGAAAATACAAAACCTATGTGATTCTAAAAAGAAGAAAATATTAAACAATGTCAGTTCACAAATAAAAGAACAATTCAATCCCGCTGTTCAAAATCTCACCAACATTGAATTTACAACTGAAGAAATGACTCTATTACGTAAGTCATTAAAATGTAACATTAATCTTGATCATAAAAAAACATCAATAGAAAATGACCTAATTGACATGGAAATTGCTATAAAGAAAAATGAAGTTAATATTCAAGACCCGATCAGGTATAATTTCATGCATGAATTAGATAACACAAACTTTTCCAAAATCAGACCGGGTAAGTTAATTTCAAAACAAATAGATGAAGATATTAAAATGACTAATTCAATTTCTAACAAACTGAAGGCAAATAATTCAATTGTTACAAAAGCAGACAAAAGTACATCAGTGGTAATAATAGAACAAAATGACTATGATAATAAAGTTAAGACATTTTTATCAAATAACAAATATAAAGTCCTTATAAAAGATCCTACAGAGGAATTTAATAAAACCGTAAATGCATCTATAACAAAAAGTAAAACTATACCAACAAAAGTAAAATACCAAATAAAAGTCACAAATGCAAAAGCTCCAACTTTAAAAGGGCAACCAAAAACTCATAAAAATGACTGCCCAATAGGTCCAGTTGTTAACTTTATAAATGCTCCAACGTATAAGTTATCCAAATACTTAAATAACAAAATAAAAAATAGCATCAACTTGGAAAATGGATACAATATAAAGAATACATACGAACTAATCGATAAAATAAAAAATATAAAGATTCTACCTAACTCATTACTACTATCGTTTGACGTTAGTAATATGTATTCAAACATTCCCATCTCTTATGGGAATGTTTTGAAACATTAGGTATTTTAAGGAAATATCTAACCGATGCTAAAGTTCTTAAGAAAAGTGAAATAGATGATACGATGAAGTTAACACTATTGACATTGAAACAAAACTATTTTAGCTATAATTCTAATTTTTACTTACAAGAAGACGGTTTGCCTATGGGATCTCCCTTATCAGGACTTCTAGCCAATATTTATATGCACGAAATGGAATCAAATAAAATAGCAAATAACTCCAATCCATTCTACAAGAAAATTAAATATTGGTATCGATATGTTGATGATGTTATTTGTTTATTTGAAGGCAATGAAGAAGAAGCAAAAGACCTTTTAACATATCTTAATAGTTTATCAAGAACTGTCAAATTTACAGAAGAAATACAAAGCAACCATATCAATTTTCTAGATGTAAAAATAGAAATTAAAGATAATGTTCATTCATTTAACATTTATAGAAAACCTACAACAACAGACGTCATAATTCCTTCACAATCAAATCATCCTTGGCAGCATAAAATAGCCACATTTCATTCATTAACTCATCGGCTTATTAATATACCACTAAGTAAAGAAAATTTCAGAAAAGAAAAAGAAGTAATAATGTATTTAGCTAAAACTAATGGATATAACCCTAATATGATAAATAAATTGATCAAAAGAAAAATTGAGAAACGAACGATCAGAAAAGATTCAACATCAAACGAGAATTCTAAATTTATCTGCGTGCCCTACAATGTATATATGAACAAAGCCATTAGAAAAACATTTAAAAACTCAAACTTCAAAATTAGCTATAAAACTAAAAACAATATATTTAAAATGATAAACAATAAAATTTCAAATCGTCCACAAATTCAAACTCAAGACTACAGCCAACCTAGAGTGTACAAAATAAATTGCAGTGATTGCAGCAGCTACTACATCGGGCAAACTAAAAGAAATTTTAAAATTCGTTTCAAAGAACATATTCAAGCACTGAGATCAAAGAATACAACAACAATGAAATCTAATTTTGCTGATCATCTACTAAATTCAGGTCATAACTACAAAAATTTAGAAGAAAATTTAAACATTCTTGAATATGAAAGGAGATCGGAAAAACTAAATGTAAAAGAAGAAATGCATATCTATTTTAACTACAAAAAAGATGCACCAAACATGCTAAATAGTATGCAAATAAAACAACAGCATTCCTTATATGATAAAATCAAACAAATAAGAGGACAAAAGAAATAGATATATTTAATATAGTATATATACATTTATATAAAACAAATTAATTTTGATTTAGGACCATATGATTAGATTAATTTATTTTATACAGATGTTTTTTTACTTATACAACATTTTGTGAGGTTATATTGACTTTGAAAATGGCATCATTGCCGAAACATGTCAGTCAAAAAATAATAAAATAATAAAGATCTTAAAAAAAGGGTGTTTGTTTTTTAAAATGTTAATATTATATATATATATATATATATATATATGTGTATGCACTCTAGCGGTCGCATTTTTTGTCCGATTTACTTCAAATTTGGTAGGGACGTTCCTTTCTATAACCTGTTGGACAAGTTCGTTGGGCAAAACAATCGGAAAACTCTAAACCCATTTTTTGGGGATTAATCTTCCAAATTTTGAGTTTTTGGGCCCAAAAAGGGTCAGAAAAGCCCCAGATGTAAAATTAATGCATGTTAAAAGATGGGAATTAGAAAGGCGAAAGTTTTAAGCCCTCTCCCGTCATTCTAGCATAAATATTTACCGAGTTATTAAAGAAAATTTGTATCGGGTAAACACAGTACGTTGTCTTATGGGGGTTTTACACTTGAAAAGCCTGTTATTCCTTTGTTAGAGTACTTTAATTATCCCCAGCAACCTCACGCCTACTTGCAAGCCTGTCTGGACCTTCTCCTAACCTTATAATGCGTAAAATTGTATTCCCAGCTTTGCAAGTAAATGAAACCAGGAGTATCAGAACAGCCAAAAAAACAATGTTTTCAGATTTCAATAAAAATTGGACAAATGGATGTTTTTACACTGATTTTGAGTTTTACAAGTTGTTATGTGGAAATTCACTTCCCTCACGTCAGCGTGCTGCGTGCGAACTCGTTATTATTTATATACATTACACAAGCTATGAATGTTTTATTCTCAAGGCAATAAAACTGTAAGCTACTGTAACTTACCTGTTTTGCTCTTCCGATAATGTTTGTTTTGCCACCAAGTCCAAGCACAATGGCATTCACTAAGGAAGATTTCCCAGTGCCGTTTGGACCGACAATCATATTCAGCTTGGCACATGGATAGCATTCTATACTGTTGTATGTCCTAAAACAATGTCAACTTATTAGTCAATTTGTAATTAGTCTAAAATATTATCTTCGCCCAACACAGCGCTATCAAATATACCGTTTATGACGAGCAACACAGGGCTTATGAACACATTGTTTATGAACATTTGTAGTTTACCAAATGAAAAATAGTGAGTGTACATTGTTTAAAAATTAACACACAATGCTGGTTAGAGAAAAGCAAGTTTGGCAGCATTCACAGTGAGAAGGAATTTGATATACGGTCGGTATAGTAATCTTTTTGGTAATTAATAATTTTCTTTAACATATTAATTGCCTAAGGAATTGCACTACTTTTAACAGCAAGACTAATAGCTACCGATCTAGTCTCTGAAAATCTGACAAGGACCAAGTTGCCAATTTGATTTGAGTTGGGAATACGGAACAACAATATGAAGTTGTCAAGTAGAAGGGTCCTTTTAGGTTTCCCAATCCAATCAAAGAAAACTTCCACTCAAAACAACAGAATGTAAAAAGTCAACATTAGAAACAAAATTATAAATAGAGGTGCTCAACTGGTTTCTTGATATTAAGGTGTCTAAGTGAATCAGCAATTACGAGTTAGAGATTCGTAGAGTTGAGGCTCGTGGAGTTGTTTGTGGAGGGGGAATTCTGATGGAGGTGAGTGATTGATGACGTATGTCTCCAACATAAGAATAAGAACTTTATTCAGCCAGAAAATATTTCATACAAATACATTGGCACGTCACACTCACATCGGTAAACAATATTAACAAAAGTCCTTCACAGTCCACATTCTTGTTGTATATTCATCTACAGAATAAAATGATTCTTTATACAGGAAATAGTTTAGTTTAGTTTTAAAATGCTTATCACTAAGCAATCTTATATTCAATGGTAACTTGTTGTACAACTTGATAGCCATCATCAAAGGGTTTTTATCTGTCTTAACTAATCTCACCTTTGGTGTATTTAAATTATTACAAAAACGAGTATTGTAACTATGCACATCTCTTCTACAGTTTAGTTGAACAATATTTTTCCTAAGATACTTAAATCAGACATTGTAGCATGTATAAAGAAAACAAAGTTAATATTTTAAACTCTTTGAAAAGATCTTGGGACTGTTTAAAAGGAGACTTAAGGTATGGTGTGATGGCGCCACAGCTAACTTACAGTACATAAAATAAAATCACCAAGCTGATCAAATTCCAGTGTTTGAAAATGTGTTTTAACTTGACACATTTATTTTATTTATGACCTTAGGAGGGGTTGTTTGCCTCTATACAATATTTTACCTCAGATTTTCTTATCGAGACCTTTCATCCAAGTTTATGGTTCAAGGATGTCAGACTTAGGCCTATAGCTTGCTCTAACGTTCCTGGAAAAGTTTGGCTTTATAAAGATATAAAGATAAATTGTCAAACTCAATATAGGACAACCTTAAATTGCGCTGCAGCAGTTAGGTTGGATTGTGATAGGGTAAGTTAGTATCGTTGCGCAAACAATCTTCAGCACACTAGCCTATAATCTATAAACAAATAGAGAAAGTGCACTCTGTAGTGTATTTTGTGGACTAGTACACAGTTCCCATCTAAAACTATTTAGGGGAATTGGACATGAAGTAACAGTACGAGGCACTGAGATCTCGCACTATACAGGAATAAATATAGTAGGCCTAACTAATTGTAATCTCATCACAGACAATAAAATAAAACTTGTTTAAATAAGTTTTAATATAAAAGATGTGCATATTATTATTTATTTATATTAATAACTTACAGCAAGTAAAACATAGGCTACATTGAAATTGTTTTTACCTTTGTTCGTTGCTTTGTTTACATGTTCGTGATAATAGCTTTCAATTAGACAAGGAATGCATTGGGTATTGATGAAAATGCATTATACTGACCACCAACTTTTAAGAGAATTTACAAGTGGGAAAACCAAACAAATTATCTGAAGAAAAGCCGAGTAGTTTTCTTAATTAGTCTAAAACTTGCAAACATTTTGAATGACTTTTAACATTTCTGATACTTCCATAAGACAGCAACATCATCGAGGAGGGATTGGCATGGATTTCCTCCATAAGCTCCTATTCTCGATTGTCACTTAAATTCTGTGAGGTAAGAATCTAAATGAAGGCGACTTTTACCCCTGTGTTTCTTGTTGCGCTATTTAGCTGAGTCCCATTTACACATATAGAGGGACCAGATGGACTAGTGGAGACACTGTCGGCGCATCGGTCGATGAATGACCTTTCAACTGTCCTTAACTGAGTGAGGGGTTTTGTGACGCGACAAGTGATAAACTCTGTCGACAAAAGAGTACTCTACACAATTACAGTGTAACCTCACCTATCGTAGCAGCCACAGAATGTATATTAATTGTACATGGAGTTATTGAAACCGCACATAAGGGAAGAATAGCGTACTATTGTTACTGCACCAAGTGTTGCCCGTGGTACAAGACCTCAGAACCTCGTAACATGGTGAACGTGGTAACAATTTGAAATAACGAGACAAATGGCTAGTCTACATAAACAGTTAACAGTTTAACTTACCGGTACTACTTTTGACTGAGACAATGCGACATTATGTAGACCCTAATTGTCACTGATCTCATTATGATAAGGTCACAACATTTATGTTTGGATACGGTCTATGTAGTAAGGTTTCCCCGACATGTGCGGCGAGAGCGAAAAATATTTTAGGCAAAACAGAGAAGAGGCAACGATTCCTCCTTGTCAGTACAGCTGCCAATGTTTCCACACGCTGATGAATATTATTTATCAACTATCTATAACAATGCCGCCATTACAACATGATGTTGACAACAATGCAGTCAGCAGGTCTCTATCCTCCTACCCATCGCAAACTCTCTCTCCTTTCACTTAGGCCTGCCTCAGCCATTCAAGGTTATCACATCCGCTGCACATGGACGTACCGACATCCACACCTGTACCGCGCCAAATGCTTTCTTTTGATGTGGTTGGTACTCAAATTTCCTGCAAATTCCCAACTTTGCGGGGGTTACAAACATGCTATTTTGCTCAACTTAGTCCCTGCATGCCACACTGGCTCTCTAATGCTATCTGTATTGTGCTACTACCTGTTGGCGTCTTATAGATCTACGTCCTGCTATGTTGAAACTCAGTATAGCTTTCACTCCATATTCCACCCGTTAGCAGAGAATTTAAAAATGTGGTGCGCCCATCCATTCGCTTGGTGCATTTGGGACCAGACCGCCATAGCGTCGCCACACGGGTCATGGTAAGGAAACCCAAGATGAACTGGCAAGGATAAGATGACTGTATCCAATGAGTGAGGCTGGTTTTTAGTAGGCAACATTATAGTTTATGAATTTAATGTTAAAACGATGATGAACTTGTCATATCGCTGAAATTATAAATGTTGTAGTCCTACCCTCTTGCAATTGCAACAATAATCACAATACTGCTTATACTTACAAAAAATCCTTGCAGTATATCCTAACAATCATCCCTTCAGTAAAAGAATCCATAATTAAGCTTCGCTGAAAATAAAACGACCGGGATCAAAACAAACAAAACTGTTACCGCTAATATTTAACCATTACCCAATACCCGTTACTCCCGCCACTCGCCAGTCCTGCCTTCCCCTGGACAACCAAGCAGTGTTGCCAATGCGGTTTGGGTATTTTACCCATTGTCCCAGAAATAATTACCCACCTTCCCTGAAAAAATGACCCGCCATTACAAAAAATTACCACTTGGTTTAACCTACAAATACGCAAAATTTAGCAAGTTTATATTTATATTTGCGCAAGTATTAAATTAATAATAATAATATTATTATCAACAATTAATTTAGGCCAAACAAACTAAAAGTAAAATTATTGTTCATTTTTTTTTTAGGTTAAATATCAATTTAGAAATAAATTAATTATTGGTAGGCCTAGGGATTACTATGGACATTTTATCAATGGGCAAATTCAATCGTAAGTAGGTCCCACACTTGTGAACACGCCGGAGCATTCGGCCGAACTCCGAATGTTCAGGCCTGTTCGCGAGAAGTGTGGGACCGCCTTACGATAGCATTAAACATAGCCATAAAAAATACAACTGAACATCCAACAATATTAACTTGTAGTATTATTGTAGTAGAGTATATCACCAAACTAACAATAAATGTTCAGATCGCTGGTAGGACCCAAAAAGGTAAAATAAAACTAAAGTTTTTCAAAATAAAACTTGATCAGGTCGTTGGGGTAAATTACCCACAATTACCCACTTTCAGCGATTACCCACCATTTTACCCATGGTCCTTAGAATTACCCACCAAGTGGCTAATTACCCACGCTTTGGTAACCCTGCAACCAAGACCGCTCTTTCTGTTCTGACTTCTGATTTGGCAGTGGCTACGTACACGTCCGACGTGAGTCGCTACTGTTCACGTCCGTTCCAAATTATGCACCGTACGTTACTTTTCCTGTGGTTTTAAAAACAAATTGAGAGCCAGAAAACCTCCTAACCTAACGTAACGTAACCTAACCTAACGTAACGTAACCTAACCTAACGTAACCTAACCTATCCTAACATAACGTAAACTAACCTAACCCAACCTAACCTAAGCGGTAGCGAAGTGAATTTGCCCTTACATTGGACGTGTATGCAGTCACTTCGTTCTGGTTCTGTTCTGATTTTGCGCCATAACAAATAAAATCAAGCTCAATGCATAGAGTAGTAATAGCATTTTAATTTTCAACCTTTGGAGGATGAGACACGGTAATGATTTTGAATATTATTGTAAATGCTTTGATATTTTATAAATGATTGGTTACTATACTTTCCTCCTAGTCTTGGTGAAAATCACATTAGGACATTTTAAGTTTTATTTTAAAGGTTCTTATAGATGAAATATTAAAGCTTTTTATTACAAACGTAGAGAAAACATTATTAGACGTTTAAAGAGAAACATTTAAGCTATACAAATAATTAAACAAACAAAATCAATTTAATAATTATGGACCTTTTGCATTTAAAAACACTGGTTTTTCAACTTTTTGAGAATTTAAACGGGTTCGGCGATCACTTATCCGAGAGAGCAATGCACTTTCTCTCACGACAGTTCAAAGTTCAACCCCAAAAGCCGGCAGCTCCTGGCACTGCTCCCGGAGCATGTTTGTTTGGTGAGCTGATCCAGGCCAGAGTAGCTCAGTTGTCTGAGCAGTTCCAAAGTAGCAGCTCCGGCAATTTCGACACTCCTCTACTAGTGTCGTCGTGCGGTTGTCGGAGGCGTTTGAGACGTACGAGTGTTAATAGTTAAACTTACGATTCCTGCTGTGTTCTTCCTGAAGTGTAAATACACGGGGTTGGTTTGTGTTATAATATAAATCCAGTAAAAGTAATGCCAGTTTTTTCATAATGGCGCGATACAAACGTTCTCTTAAAAGAAACAAGAAATCTTTTGCAAAAAGAAATTACTATAAGGGCATGAAAAGCTTACAAGTTTCGGTCAACGATTCTGCTGATGGCCAAGAGGAATCCAGGTAAAGCACAACTATTATAAACACTGTACAGTATACTAATTTAAAATGCACAACACATGGCAGCAAAATACTTTCAGTGTAATTTTTCACAGTTTAACTATTATGCCGTTTCTAACTGTCGTGAAGTTATCGGCGGATTTCATCGGCTGATTTTGAGCCTGTGGTATTTGTACACAGTTGGTACAACTGGAAGTCATGTTGCGGTTTGCAGTACAGATTCTGGAAGACCTACATTATGGTTATACTACAATCTATAGCGTTTTTCCAGAATTCCATTAGGCAATATCAGATGGAAAACAGAAACAGCACCAGTCGTTCAAAATCCTTAACAACTTGAAATAACAGGTATGGTCATGACTACTCTATTAATATAAAAAATAACTGTTAGGGTAATTTCCGAGTGTAGGGCAATTTCACCATTCGTTTAGGGTAAACTTCTCCACCTTGTGGCAACACTGCAGCATGCTGAAGTTGAAGTGATAAACAGCTGTTTGATTGTTGTTTTGGAATTTACAAACACAAACTGATAACATAACCTAAATATCGTGGAGTTCAGCCAAAATGGATGAAAGTGATAAAGATTTGGAAGCATTTACTCCACCAGATATTACTGAAATAGCCAAAGAGATTTCACTAGACTTATTACCACGCAAATCTAAAATTATTTACGAAAAGAAGTATGAAGAGTTTATGGTTTGGTGCATGGGAAAAGGAGTGAAGAAAGTGTCAGAGGATGTGTTACTGTCATATTTTTCTCTCAAAGCCAAGGTAATGAAATCACCTAGCCTTTGGAGTTTGTTCTCAATGATAAAAGCTACTCTCAAAGTAAAACATAATATAGATATTAAAGGTTTTCATAAATTGATGACATTCTTGAAAGTTCAATCTGTAGGTTACAAACCACAAAAATCAAAAACCTTTTCTGAAGAAAACATAAGAAAGTTCTTATTACAAGCTCCTGATGTCGATTTTCTGATGAAAAAGGTGGTTTTAATTTTTGGCATAGCAGGAGCTTGCCGAAGGGACGAATTAGTGAAAATGACAACAGATGATGTTGAAGATAAGACTAATGTTTTAATAGTAACAGTTCCAGACTCCAAGACCAATAAGGGCCGAGTTTTCATAATAACCAATGACAATAACAGTAATCCTACTTTGGATTATTTGGCAATATGTAAACAATACTTTATGTTGAGGCCCAATAAACCATCTACACATCGTTTGTTCTTAAACTATAAGAAAGGAGTTTGCACAAACCAAGTTGTTGGGATGAACACCATTGCTAAAATTCCCAGTGACATAGCCAACTACCTGGGTCTACAAGAACCTTCTCAGTATACTGGCCATTGCTTTCGCCGAACATCGGCTGCGTTATTAAGTTAAGTGGACTTTTTAAATTAAATTAAAAATAAATTACCTATTCTCCTACCCCTAATTAGGTTAGGTTTACTTAGCATACCAGTAACTGAAGTAACTGATAAACACATCATATTTCATACCACTTTGGTCATTATTATCATTTAAAACTGACTACCTACTTTAATTTATATAAAGGTGATTTTAATTTGCTCCTTTCATTATTCTATAACTAGTTCAAGAGGCATTAGCTCACAGAAAAGTTTATTAGGCCTATTTGCCAATTCTGTCCACTTTAATATGAAGTGATACCATAAAATGTTGACCAGGACAAAATCATGTTGACCAGGTACTTACAGTATTGTGATAAACGCCAAAATTGGTGTGGTATGAGTAACATAAATTTCTTCTGTTCACACATCCTGTACAAATTTTATAAAAAAATATTAACATTTAGAGTTGGGTTAATTTATACAAAAAACCCGTTGCAGCAAACCTGCATACTCAGCGAAGTTCAAATGGTACTTCACTAAGTCATGAAGCCACTTACCAACTTTAACCCTAGGACTGCCATTGGCCTAGGACTGGACATTGAATGTGTGCGCCTAATGTCCTTTAGCCGATACTCGGACAATTGGGTAATTTTTTGTTTAACTGCTTATAATGCATTGAAGATGACCTATAAACGTAATAATATTTGTACCATTTTAAAGAGGAGATTCTAAACTTTCACTTTCATATATAAACGAACCTTGTAGCAGTAACGGATCGATACAATTGCTATTATAATTTGAACTAAATTTAGCGCACGAAACATTTTTGACTCGCGAGCGGCGAGAGCTCGAAAAACACGTGTTCATATCTTTTTATATACCGTACATGTACATATATATATATATATATATATATATATACACAGATTAAGCAGAAACACTGCTATAAACCAAAACAGAGACGAGAAAAACCAAAATCAAGACATATACCGTACAGTATACTACAACACAATCCAGGTAAAGCACAACCTGAAAACATTATTAGAACGTCCAACAAACGACCCACCTTACGATAGCAAACAGATTCTGCAGGGATTCTGCAGGGATTTAGTTGTACTGTGTAGTTTGATGGGTGAGTTGGATTAAGATCCTTGGTACTTTGGTATTATACGGATGCCACTATTTTTGGAGGTTAAATTTTTACCGGATACAAAGGGTAACTACATAATTCGAAAAAACGTACTTTTATTGACTTACTGTATAAATTTTACATCATTCTGATGAGCGGTCTTTGTGTTGTGCCTCCCAAAAGGCAGCGATGTCCGCTAGGATCGTGTTGAATGTGTCGCCGCCGCTAGCAGTCAGACCCGATCGCCACAGGTACTCCGGCAAATATACAGCGCGCTGCGGCAGTTATGTTAGGATGTGTTATCATAAAAATATGTACGGTTTCCTCTTCATTTCGAGGTAAATCCCACACCAAAAGAACGTCACTCATTATGAAAACAAATGTAACGTAGTGCACGGTAATAAATCACTCATGACACTGACCCAGATACAGGCGGTGACAGGTGATGCCGCGCTCTGGTCAACGACCTGACCTTGGCCTATTTGGAGGGGGTTTGGCGGCCGGAAGTATGACTCATCAGGTATCAATCGATTTGTAACGAAACAAGGAAAGTCCTACAATCATTTTTATGATAACCCATCCTAACATAACTGCCGCAGCGCGCTGCATAAGGGTGGCATCCGTATAATACCAAAGTACCAGATCCTTATTTCCTTGTTTTGTTTGGTGACTTTATATATATATATATATATATACAGTGGAACCTCGATAACTCGAACCTTAGGGGGAACTGCAAAAATTTGAGTAATCGAATATTTCAAAATATCGAGGACTTATCAACTGATTTTGACTTATCAAGGTGATTTTCCACAGACTTCGACTTATTGAGGGTCACGGTAACACAATACAGTAGATGGATCATGGAAGGGTATAATCCTTACATAAGTTCGAGCTATGTATAAAAAATGATCATATCGTATCAAAATTATTATTAAAATTTAAATAGATTTGAACGATATATATGTGTCCGTAGGCACGATAACTTTCGTAAAAATGGTGCGATCTTGATGAAATTTGGTATAAACGCGTAAGGCAGCATCTATTTTTATCTATTTTATATACTTATATATTAATTTGAACGAATGGTGTTTTTGGCATCTGGGGGCCTCAAACCAAAAATTATCCCGGGCCTATGTCTTACATGCCACCTACGGTAATAGCTTCTTCCCTATAGGGAAAATTCGCTAAAACCTGTTGAAATTATTAATCGAACAAGGTCATCATATACTGGTCATAAGGTTTTTTTTGCATAAACAACCCCTAAATGTAAATTTGTTTTTATGCAATATTTACAGGGTGTTTGTAACAAAAATTGATTTAGCCAACTCATAAAAAATTCGTAATAATCATAGTACCCAGTCAACATGATTTTGTAGCTAGTATATATACTGGTGAACAGGATGTTGTGTTTTGGTTTTGGATGTTTTTTTAATCAACCCTTAGCTTAAATGTTTGTATTTTTTAGTGAAATTTGTATATGCTACGAGTGATCCAAAGTGAATCACTAATACTGAACTCAGTGATAATTGGAAAAGTATTCTGTCAACAAGATTTGTTGTAGCCTACATAGAATTCCAATGACAGTTTTTTAAATTATGTTTTTACAGTGTATGTATGACCTGAAACAAAGCAGCACTTGTTTACCAATTTTGGTGATAATTCTTAGTACCTGGTCAACAGTTTAGGTGACCCTTATTTCCTTGTTTAAATCAAAGAAGTTGAAGTCAGAAGATTCGTACCGGTAACCAAGAATATTTCTCACAAAAATTTAAGTTGACGATTCCTTATGCCGATTTGAAGTAATTTCCTTGAAATGTTCTATTCAAAAATTTATAGTAGGCCTATTTAATTTTGACTTTACCTGTAAACTGTATAGTTTGATGACAATAAATATTCATTATTCATAAATGATCTTGAAAATCAGATCATCTAAAAATATCAACCTAAAACAGAATAGGACTGCAGTCAAAACTGCGAAGAAAGCAGAAAATGTCTGGATGTAATGCCATCTCATTACATCCAGTTGTAAATATTAAGCACTAGGCCTATGGGATAGCCATCAATGATCCTACAGTATTCAAAAAAGGAAATATCAAGATCCCTAATTTAAATTGGTATCTGACATTGGAAACCTTTTTATGACTAAGGAGATGGCAACTACTTTCAATACCTTCAAAAGCATGCGTAGCATGTCAACGATCCAGTTGCTATAAACCATTCTTTAGTAGTAGGCCTCCCACCAACCTTATAATCTCTTTTCCTGCATCCAGCAATGAGAAAGAGATCTTGAAAATGACAATGTCCCTTAAAAATAGCAACTCCACTGGTTAAGATTGTAAATCATTGAGAGTATGTACTCAAGGAAGTTGGCGAATGCCTACCTCAGCCTTTGCCTCATTCGGCTAATGCCTCTTGCAGAGAGAAAATTTCCTAAGGCTCTAAAATTTTTGGTTGTAAAACCCCTGTATAAGAAAGGCACCATAGTGTTTTTGATACAATTTTCTACAGATCTTCTATATTCTTTTTACTTTCTCCCCCTTATACATATATGGAGAAAGTATTGTTTTCGTCAAAATTTTAGAATTTGAGTTGTAAGTGGAAATATTCGTTTTGGTGATCCCTGAACCCAAAAAAGTGATTTTTATGTGATGTCTGCGTGTCTGTCTGTATGGATGTGTACAAAGCTAGAGCCTTAACCAATAGTCCGATTTTTATGAAATTTGGTATGCAGATACTAATCCACAATATCTCCAGGTGTTTTGTTTTCATTTTTTGGATTTTTGATTTTTAGGGTGATTATCCCCCAAAAACCACAAAAAACCATGAAAAATTAAGATTTCTCAAAAACGGCTCTAACGATTTTGATTAAACTTTAGTCGTTCATAGAGCTTTAGTTTTCCAAAAAAATACCCGCATGACACCACCCGCATTTCTGTAAAAATTCGGGTTCAGAAATTACAAGAGTTAAAATATCAAAAATTCAGTTTTTTGGATTTTTTATAAAAAAAACATAGATATAAAAAATATTACTATTCACCATTAAAAAGAGCTCAAAAAACTAAATAAATTTAGTTTCTTGAATTATTATTCTACAATTGCTCGTTGCGGAGAAAATTTAAATTTTCATTTAGTGGTAAACGCAGTACGTTGTCCAATGTAATTCTTATGGGGAAACAAAAATTATTATTTCTCGCTTATTTACTGATGAATTTCGTTCAAACTTGATATGCTTGTCAAGTTAGCATTGAAAAAAGTTGGGCTAAAAGGGAGAAAGTATGTGTCAGTTTCCGAGTTTGCTGATACCGTTTATTTTAGTTGACAAGTTGACTGACCAGGGGCTTTTCCAGGGGCAATGTTTTTCAGCGCCCGTGCAAAGACCAAAGTGGCAGCCTACCGGCCCCCTGGCCGTCAACCAAATCTACCACCCATAGCTCTCAGATAAGACTGACTGACATGTACGCGCCTCGCTTGTTGTTGCGTTTGCGTTGTTTCTGGTTCCGTGCAATACTGATCACCTGAAATGCCATGCGATGGAACACAATCAGCTCAGAGACTTGTGTAATTCAAAATGATAATTCTTCTATTATCATTCTGAAAATGTATCCCGTTTCCAATATTCCGCGCCTCTAAACTTTTTTGACATAAAAAAACACACAACTCAAAACTTCAAATGATTAAAAACTATCTATATATTTAAAAACAACAATTACACACACTTGTAGTCAACGTATCATAATCTAGGCTACTGTGTATAAAAAAACAATGTTCTGTTTCTTTAGAAAAATAATAAAGAGAGCAAACTTCAAAACGTAGTAGGAAGCACATACTGATAACAGTACACCTGTTCTGAGCTTGGTAAAGATTTCATCCGGGGGAACCAAAACAATCATCAAAACTGACCAAGATTCTATGATGGAGTTATTTTGTTTTTGATAAAATTAATGTTTTCCGAATATAATTTCTGTTGTTTGTTTCTAATTTATAACACGTTTTTCAGTTGTAGAGACTTTATCTTTGAGTATTTAATCTTTGAAGTTTTGTGTAGCTATAAAGCTTAATTTTGTATTTGTTTGTATTCTCTTATACACTGCATCATTGCATCTTTGCATCTTATCTTCTAAAAGTGATTGGAACACTTAAAGTTTTATACCAGTGACTCTAAAAACTGAAGTTGGGGGTAAACATGTTTTTTTTTTGTTAATAAAAACTGTAATACTGTCACAACCCATTTAAAGTGCTGCCACTTTGGAAGCAATACAGATTAGTCGATTAGCCGACCAGAGAGCAAATTTGCTGTAGTGAGATTAGTCGATTAGCCGACCAGAGAGAAAATTTGCTGTAGTGAGATTAGTCGATTAGCCGACCAGAGAGCAAATTTGCTGTAGTGAGATTAGTCGATTAGCCGAACAGAGAGCAAATTTGCTGTTGTGAGATTAGTCGATTAGCCGACCAGAGAGCAAAGTTGCTGTATTGAGATTAGTCGATTAGCCGACCAGAGTGCAAATTTGCTGTAGTGACAAGAAGTATTTCTTAATAATTAACGTTTCCCACTCCATCTCCAATGCTCCAAAATAACTCAGTTAACAAATACGAATTTGATTGAAATGGTACTAAACAGACAGAATGATCAACTGTATTTCTCAAAGAAAGCTAAAGAAGTAGACCCTACAAGTAACGATCGAAGGGGCGCCAAAATTTGAGGGGGTGCATCGTATTTTCTCCCTTATTGCATATAATAGCAATATTAAACTAGAATCATTGTAATTTAAATTAAAGATGCAATTCTGATTCGATACTCTCCAATCCCCAAACGATATCATTCCTCGTCTAGGAAATATTTTAAAATAATCTACGAGGGTGGATTAAAACAATTTGTTGCGTCGTGTAACTCGATATTTTGACATTGCAATTTTCTTGTATCGTATTGCGAGTTTTATTCAAACGCTCAGTACCAATCAGAATGCCCTAAAATTTACAAAATGATACGAGGTCAAAACAACTTCTTGATTTGGAATAGAGGGGAGCAGAAGTTGTGTTATATGATTTTAGCGAATTTTCCCTATAGGGAAGAAGCTATTACCGTAGTCGGTATGGTAAGACCTAGGCGCGGGACCATGATAACTTTTCGTTTGAGGTCCTCAGACCCCAAAAACACCATTTGTTCGAAACCGTATATGTACATTTATATATATATATATGTGTTAATGAGCACGATAACTCTCATAAAAATAATTCAAGTTAGATGAAATTTGGTATAAACGTGTAAAGCAACATTTATGACTTTGGAGTCAAAAACCAGCCAGATCGCTCCATCCGAAGGGGTATTTTGGAGGGGGTTTTGTACCCCAATAATTTTTTTTTAGTTTTTTACATATAATTTTTGAAATAGTCAAATATTAGTTTTCCCCATTGGATTCAGCTTAAAAAAACACACTATTTGGTATTTTGATAATTCCTGTACGTCAATTGGTTACCGAGATATTGAAAGTGCTAAACACAGTACGTTGTCTAATGTTATCCTTATGGAGGAAAAGACCAAATTATATATCTTGCTTATTTATGAACGTATACTGATGAAACTTGGTATAAGGCTTCATCTGGTTGTGGTCTATTGATATTTGCTCAAAAAACAATTTTTTTGCCAAAGGCTCCCCGTAGCAGCAAACCTGCATACTTGCCCCCATGTTATTCTTATAGAGGATAATTAAATGCTATGTCTCCCTTAATCATGAACATAAATGAATAAAAACTGGTATACGACTTCACCTAGTTGAGTTATATTGTTATTAGCATAAAAACCCATTTTTGTGTTCCTCATTGCAGCAAACCTGCGTACTCAGTCCCAATGTTATTCTTATGGAGAATAATTAAAATTGTATATATCGCTTATTTGTGAATATTTTTATGAAACTTGGTAAGTGGCTTTATGTAGTATTAAGACATTTATATCTCCATTGGAAATTCGCTGAGTATGCAGGTTTGCTGCGACGGGGGTATTATTCTTATGGATAATAATTAAATGCTATGTCTCCCTTAATTATGAACATAAATGAATAAAAACTGGTATATAACTTCACCTAGTTGAGTTATATTGATATTAGCATAAAACTCCATTTTTTGTGTTCCTTGATGCAGCAAACCTGCGTACTCAGCTCCAATGTTATTCTTACAGAGATTAATTAAAATTGTATATATTGCTTATTTGTGAATATATTTTTATGAAACTTGGTAAGAGGCGTTATGTAGTATTAAGACATTTATATCTCCATTGGAAATTCGCTGAGTATGTAGGTTTGCTGCGGCGGGGGTATTTTAATTTAATTTTTAAGTATAATGAAGGTGCAACATGATGAATAAACATTTTTCCTAATAACGCCTTTCAACAACTTATAAGACTAATATACAAAAAAATACAAAATCAGTCGGGTTTATATTTTGAAATACTTTTAATTTAGCACTACATACTACGCCCCCTACCCTGCACCCCGCGACCCGTCATAAGCGCCGAGCGCCGCGCCGCCCCCCCCAAAAGTGCTGCACCCCATACTGGAGCACAGCTCGCACTGCCATAGAGCCGGTACTGTGCTTTTCCATAAACAGTTTGGTTTCGGAACAAGTACTAGCACTGTTGATGCTACGTTTAGTTTTACCTATATAAAATGTATCAAAGGCCTTTGTTGACCGTAAACATGTTTTTAGATTTATTTTTGAATGTTTGAATGGCTAATCATAGATTGCTCTTAAAGAAATTTGAGAAATTTGTGCTTCTCACTTTAGGATTAGAGGGAATGCTCTTAGTCAGATGTTGACATAGGTACACAAACATAGCTCAGAAATCTGGTTCAGTAATATTAATTGGGTCAGGACTTGTAGGCCTAGTTCAAAACTGTAACAATTGCACATTTCACGTAACCATTATCAACAGTAAGTAGGTAGGTTTTCATCTTTTAAGAATCTTGTTGTTTGTTGTGTGGGTAACCAAAATTGCAGTTGTAGGAAACATTGTATTCTTATGTAATTCCAGAGTTAAGTGTCTTTTATCGCTTTCCCATAATTAGTAAATCAATTTAAAGACTTACTTTACACTCTTAATACATAAATATTTCTTGTCCATTCCGTTATTTCAGTTTGATTAAATTATTTTCTAATCTAGTAAGAGAGCGATTGGTCAGACATGAGAAGAGACATGGTCCTTAAAAAACAAAAGATCTTCAACAATACAAATAAGTCATTACTAGAATGTACTTTTATGTTTTGTTAAAACGTAATTATATATACCCTAGATCGATTCAATACTCCTACATCAATTCATAATTTAAAATACAAAAATGGATACTATCAACAAAAAATTCAAATGTTAGATGGATAGGTAATTATAGTTAAATCATTCTGAATATGTGAATGTCTTCTCAGATGAAGAATTGGTCTACACTTGATCTAATATGAGTTTGTGATTTCAGGAAGAGGAAAAAAGAGTATGGAAGCCCAACAAACGAGCCAACGAAGCCAGGATGTAACCGAGACAACTCTTCATCATCTCAGTCACTGGTGCGAATTTCTGAATATGGTGTTTCTGCTCAAGAAAGGTAGGAAATAACATAGTTCAGGGGGAAAGTTGGTACTTAGAAGTTGTTAATAAGCTCAGCTATGTAAGTTTAAGTACCTGGGGGCAGGGATTCAGCTGGAACAAAAATTCTTTCAGCAAAAATGCTACAAGCTCTTAGAGACTTGTAGCAAAAATATTTTCCTTTTCACAATTTTATCGCGTATCATTATACTATTTTTGGCCATAAGTTGTTTTTTGCTTGTATTTGTTTTTAAGGTTTAACATTTAAATAATATATAATTCAGCAGAGTCTACTTTTCTTGGTAATTTATCCATGTTAATCATTAAAGTCTGTAATGGAGATATACTAAACATTCTAATAGAATAGGCCTAATATGGCGCCAGAACAATTAAAACACACACCCCAAACATTACACACTCTGAAACATAAACTCAAAGCATATCGCGATCGAATTTGCGCATCACCGATTTCGAGTTGTCTGTTTTCGCTAAGGTACCTCTACACTTTCGCCTGATCGTTGCGATTTCGAGCGACTCGTGCTCGTATAACCGTCCACATTCTGCAGCGAGTCGAGACCATGAGCGGCACTCAGTATGGAGGACCTGCCGCTTGTCTTCTTTGACTCGGTCACAAAAACCGACTAGAATCGGTGTGATGGCGAGGCGAGTGCAGTCATCCCTTTGGTGGTGAACTAGCCCTCGATATTCTCGCATTCACCGATCCGCTTGGCTAGACTCGGCTACTATAAAATGTGCGCCAAACCGAGTCATAGCGATGACCGTCTGCTAGGGGGTTAGCTGTCACTACAACTGTCATATCAGTAACTCGCCCGTTCTGTTTACACGGTACGCAGTTGAAATCGACAGCAACTGTTTACGTTATGTAGGCTCGTCTCCTCTACCACTTGCTCAGAGGTGATCGGTAAAGTGACGTAGTGCAACCAACGGAACGTTAAGCCTCTACAACATCCCATCTACTCTTCTAATCTCTTTTGGTTGTGGATCGTGATCACAGACTTTTAATACAATTTGTATTGTTAAAACCAGATTTTCTGCAATCAAATTAAAATTTCTTATACTTTTCCTTGTAGCAAAAAAGCGACAGCCTGCCTAAATATTGTCACATTTTCGTGGTGCATGTCGCATTTTGCGACAAATGCCCTGCCTGGGGGTCAAGCTTTGCTCAGGGAAAGTCAGTCAGTTAGCTGACTCCAAGTAATAGATGACTTGGAGCAGTAATTTTTCACCATGTCCCCCTACTGACTAGCAAATTTGCTTAGCTCATTTGCCTCTTATGCATGTTTAGGGTACTCTAGTTATTATTCTAGCTCAATGTCCTTTTCATTCATTTTGGTTATGATCACTCTATATGTAATCTTCATCAATGATTTTAGTCACTGCTCTCAGAAAACCACATACTATTAATTCAACTATATGAGGATTACTTTGACAGTTCACTGATTGTATAAATAGCTGTATGATTCTTTTGTTTTTATTTTAAATTCCATAAGCCTGATGTTAATTTTGACACTTTTCATATTTGTTTTTTTATACTAGGTATTCGATTCCCCCCTCAAATTTTTGATTGTCGCCAAACGTGAAATTCCCTCTGGTCAGTGTCACGGACTTTATTCCCTGGACCCTTTGCAGGATTAAAATGAATTGCAAGATAAAACGGTGTTTTTACTCATCCATTTTTGGTGATATATTTTCATTATACAGTAGACTTTCAGAAATCCGGACTAATGTGGCGGATTTCCCGGAGGTGGGCATGAATCATAAATTCCGCATTTATAGTGAACAATTATGATAATATGCGTTAACATTTATGTGCTAATACTAGAGTGAGCTTCCAGTAGAAAGTGATCAGTCATTGATAGGAAAAGACCAGAATGAAGTAGCTTTCCGGAAATGTAATCAATAACAAACACAAGCAAGGACTCTGACCATCCGAGGACGGGTTAGTGGCCTGACGATGCAAACTACATGATATTTGTGTTATGCTGGATAATCAAGTAACAAATGAAGGTGCTAAACCTTGAAGTCCCGATGTTTCGTTTTTATTTGTGGATGAGCGTGAAGTTATTTTAAAATATGTAGTTATAAAGAAATAAAAAATAAGATATTATTTCAATCATACAACAACCAATTGTACCAACAAACAATTGTATTTGTTTATTTACTTGTTATAAAATGAAAAACATCTGCAATAAATGTATCATATGCTATTGTCCATTTATCTCACACTTGTGGAGTAATTTGTTTGTTGTAGTATCCACCAATTTGCAACAAAAGATTAAAAAAATCAAGATCATTGGGCCGGATATCCGTGAGTCCGTATACGTGCGATCCGGATTTCTGAGAGTCTCCTTAAAATTCCACTACTGGTACTGATAATAGGTTATTAAGTGAAAATTGATAGAATGGTGTATATTTGCTCTTGTATTACACCATTATTAATTTGTATTTACAAAAGTAGGTCTGAAGACTTGTGTGGTAAATCAGTATTGGTAGTAAAGGTTTAGGAGAACATTCTCCTTCTGTTTCTTTAAATTATCTTAGGACTAATGTCTGCGAGATAACCAAATATTTCAGATCCAATTAGAGCGTTATATCTCCAAGCAGATTTTTCACAGCAAGTTGGTGGGATATTTTTAAAGTGTTTTCCAGCCTTAAGAACGAGATTTATTTTTTGTAATGTGGGAAAACTGTATATGGTTCAAAGGGAACAATATATATCAACATCATAAGATTTTGATTATGAGTGTTTACATTTTCTGGATCTTTTGAAAAATTGGAAGAACAAAAACAGCCAAAAACAGTATGGCAATAACAGTAAGTATAAAAGGAATAGAGTAAAACTTAACTAAGCAATTTTTAAGTTGAATATATTTCTTTCCATAAAATACATAAGTAGACCTGAGTGACGATAGACTGTGGGGGGCTGCAGATTGCTTGAGTGGCAAATGTACCCTTTGAGTGAGAAGTAAGTAGAAGTAAACAGTGCAGTCAAGTTTTTTTTTTCTATCGTTCACAGAGACAGTACCTTATATTTTGGAAATGTATCCTACAACATTTTTATTTTTAAGGGAGTAAAACACTTTGTTTTACACTATATTACAGTAACTGTAAACCATTACAGAATGTTAGTAGGCCTCAAACATTATTTATATAATTTTCATACATTTATTTAGTAGCCTATCTATTATCTTTAAACTTACTCATACAATTTCTTCCAGGTTTGTGTTTGGATCAAACAGTTTTTTCGATTAGCGGGGATCTAGTTTACCTGCTTGTTCCGCAACAAGAAACCCTTCTACTGTACCATATTTAACATGTTGACTGCTAAAAATTAATTAAATTAATCATAGAAAATGCAAAACACCTTAAAATGATGCCAAAACATCAAAAACAGCTTTATAATGTTGCTAGACACAATATTTCCGGTATAGCGATGACGTCACATCCGGCACTCATATCCAAGTGGGCCGCTCCTGTTGCCAGTCTACTGATATGTCTGATGTAATACACTGACATAAACACGTGATAAACACATTCAAACACTTGTTTCACTAGATAAACAGTTTCTAGTCTTTCAATATGACAAAATTACTCATTTCTAAAATAAAACCTTATATAATTATGTATAAACAATATGTATATCCCCACCCAACCGTCACCCGCTGAGAACTCTTCTTCAATAATTTTGGCTTCATTATCGTCAAACATGGTTAAATTTCAATGGTTTTACATGTTCAGAACATAACACTGTCCAAGAAAAAAGACTAGGTACAAAATGTGCAGGTGTAACTAAAAAAAAACACACTGGGCGTTAAACTGACACAGCCGAAGTAACACATGGTATCTGTGTGAGGGGCAGCGATAAGTCCACTCCCGCCAAGAACTGAGCTCGCACTGAATCATAGCATTGGCAGGTGCGGGGTCCGCACCGCGTGCAACGTGTTAACAGTAGGGAGAATATTCCTAATTGGTATATGTATAATTCTTAACTTCTGAATAATTTTATTAGTAGTTGTGAAATTGCAGTGTTAGTAGATGCTTTAGGTTGTTCAGCTCATTACATGTTCCTGCTATCCACCCTAGGTGCCAGTCTAGTGAGAGCTGGTGGAGGGGTTCTACTGAATTGCGGTTGAAAATTTTAAAATAAAATTTCTCTTATGAGGGGAACAGGCTAAAAGTGTGATATTTTCAATGAATCCCCATTTTAATGTGTGGTTGTAAAGTTAGTTAAAAACTTGTTTCAGAAATCATGACGATGCTCTTAAAAATGAGATGTTTAAAGAGGAACTCGTTCTGGAAGATTATGGGGATCCAGATGAGCCTATGGAATATCCAATCCCTGAGGAGTATGTTATATTCATATTATCGATTAATCACTTTTAAATATGACTGGTACTGTTTGCTAATGATTTGTTTTATTATTGCTATAATGGCAGTGGTATTTTTGTTACAATTTGGTACAGAAGGGTCCATACCCTGGCCTTACTACTTCTTAAGTTGAATCTTTTCTTAAGAGCATCATTAACCAATCACAGCTGGATTAAGTTTGACGGATACTAGATTATGTAGGTTAGGGCTGTAAATGAATGGTTCAACATAACTTATTTAAATAGAACTTTAACTATAATACTCCGTAAACACTTTGTTTAGGTTTCTGCTTCCAGATTTTGGCATGGTGCTTGTTGCATTTTGGGTTTGCCTGATGCCCAGACCCACAGTCGATAAATATGAAAAGCTGAAAAGCTTATTCAATTTAAAGAACTCTACTCCTGAACTAAAAAATTTGTTGTGTCCGTTGATGAGGGAGTCTTAATCTAAGTTGGCTAAAGCTTTAACACTCAGAAGATTGAGTGCTAAAAGAAGGATGCAAATTGTAGATACCTCATTATACTGCTAAGCATGTTGTGTTTTACAAGGACCACCTTCCGTATCTTCTTGATCACTTTGGCCATATTGGCTCTATTCTGAGGTTGTGTCTAGAATCCCGTCCTTTGAGTACTGTGTATGTATCTCCTGTTTTAGAGCTACAGTTAAACCCTGAGCTTTTTTGTAACCATTTTTTGTATATTGTAGATATATGTACACGATTTGTTGTAACAAATATAAAGTAGACTCAGCAGTTAATGTGGGAATGCCCTTTAAATAATTTCTCTTATTTTATTATTGTTGCCTAATGTATTGTTTTTTATTGTCTGTAGAACTGCAGAAAATGAAGACATAGTAGGAAATGAAGGAATTGTTACGGTAAGTCAAAATCGGTTTTGTTTATATTTATTTACACAATATCTCTTGACAACAATAAATGTGAAGCTGTGAGGATATCATATAGTCCGAAAGAATGTTCAACTTATTTAAACTTTATTATTATTAACTTACAATTTAAACCAGAATTTCTTTTAGAGCTACACTTACTGGTAAAAACAAATGCTAAGTTTTCAGTAAAATGAATTGAGGAAAATCTAAAAACTCCAGTTATAAATCTAAATGGTTTTCCATAGGGTTTACGTGGGAAATTTTATAAATATATTTTTTGGATTTTCTCCACAACCATATAACCTACCCTAGGTTAATGTTTCAAAATACTAAATTATTAGTTTTTTAAGCTTTAGAAAATGGTCAAAACCAAAATTGTATGTTTTTTAAATTATAGAGTAAAAAATGAAAAAAACTTATTTGTGGAAAATTTGAAACCCCCATAAAACCTTCTTCCCATGGTCCAACCTTTCTGGTTTACAAATTTATAGTCATGAATGTCACTTTACTAATTTGTGCAAAATTTCATTGAAATTTTACATTAAATTCACATAAATTTTTGTCAAAAGTTATCATGTTCTCGGACACATACTGGGTGTCATGTGATAAGTGTTAAAAACAATCATGGGTGAAGCTACTTGATATAAGTAACAAAACGATGAACTTTCAACATGTTTTACTCAGACAGAAAGGGAATACAAAATTAATTTAGTTTCTTTCTGAATTACGGCTTTTACTCAATTTAAATTGATACAACTAAGCTTTACATCATTTTTTGGCACGTTTTAGCATCATTTTTGGAATCCTCGTAAAATTTTACATAACAGTAACTAAGAACCATTATGATTCATTGAATTTAGAAGCCCTATTTTCTTGTTTAAAGTTGAAATTTGCGTTTTTTGAAAACTTTTAAACTAAATTCCAAGGTTTATACTCCGCTTGCTCTACATTTTGAAATGTGTGAAATATTATAAAAAAAAACCTTAACGAATAAGCATTCCAATGATGTATTTCAAAGTTGTATTCACTTTAAAAATTTTTTAAGAAATAATCATTAAAGTGGAAAAACACTGTATGGTTAAAAACACATTTATTGTAGAAAGGTCATTAACTCACCGCCATAAATTTTTAAGAGTGAGGATTGACAGTAGTAAAAGTGGACTATCACATTAAATAAAATGTTGTATTTACCAGAGATGCCTAAACAATTTAAAATAAAGAAAATAGTTAAAACTTGATTTTTATTATAAAAAAGTAGGTCTGTTGATTATTTTACAATTTAAAAGAAAATGTCCCGGGGCTTCACTCGATGATAAGTAATTAAGAGATGGGGAGTTATCACATTCTTTTGTTTACATTATCTGATAGGTATGCTGAAACATGATTGCTGCATAAAGGACTCAGGAGATTTTACCCTATGTAAAGCGATAAAAAACTGATTATTCTCAAACAAAATTGATATTATGATAATATTCTTATCATTTTGATTTTAATAGAATTCCACTTCATTAAAGATAGTCATGGTTTGTAGTCACATGTAAGACATTAAACAATATCACTTTTCAAAAAATACTGTGGACTGATGAAGCACGTTTTACCAGAGAAGGAATATTTAACACGCACAACATGCATCCGTGGAATAGGGATTCAGCTGGGAAAAAAATTCTTTGAGCAAAAATGCTACAAGCTCTTAAATACTTGTAGCAAAAATATTTTCCTTTTTGCTTTTTTATCGCGTGTCATTATACTATTTTTTGGTCTTAAGTGTTTTTTTGCTTGTATTTAAGTTTTAACATATAAATAATATATAATTCAGCAGAGCCTACTTTTCTTGGAAACTTATCTTATCTATTTTAACCATTAAAGTCGGTAATGGAAATATACTAAACATTCTAATAGAATAGGCCTAATATGGCACCAGAACAACTAAAACTCACACACCCCAAACATTACACACTCTGAAACATAACCTCAAAGCATATCACAATCGCATTTGCGCATCAGCGATTTTGAGTTGTCTGTTTTCGCTAAGGTACCTCAACACTTTGGCCCGATCGTTGCGATTTCGAGCGACTCGTGCTCGTGTAACCGTCCACATTCTGCAGCGAGTCGAGACCGCGAGCGGCACTAAGTATGGAAGACCTGCCTCTCGTCTCCTTTGACTCGGTCACAAAATCCGACAAGAATCGGTGTGATGACGAGGCGAGCGCAGCCATCCTTTCGGTGGCGAACTAGCCCTCGACATTCTCGCATTCGCCGATTCGCTCGGCTAGACTCGGCTACTACAGAGTGCGCGCCAAACCGAGTCACAGCGGAGCGCATGAAGTCTGCTAGGGGGTTAGCTACTGTCACTACAACTGTCGTATCAGTAACTCGCCCGTTCCGTTTACACGGTACGCAGTTGAAATCGACAGCAACTGTTTACGTAATGTACGCTCGTCTCCTCTACCACTCGCTCAGAGGCGATCGGTAAAGTGACGTAGTGCAACCAACGCAACGTTAAGCCTCTAAAACATCCCAACTACTCTTCTAATCTTTTTGGTTGTGGATCGTGATCATGGACTTTTAACCCTAGGACTGCCCTGGGCTGATTTATGCTTAATTGCTCGGTGCCCTGGCAATTTTGGCCATTTTGCAGAGGTTTTTTTAACAATTCGCAGTGCCTAAACTACTGTTGATAACCTAGTCATATGTATACTCGTTTTGTTCATAAAAGGAAGGAGATTTTGAATAAAATAAAATAAAAGGAATCCCTATGGTAGTTTTTTTGCAAAATGTGAAAAACCAAAATTTTATAACAATTTTTGAAATAATTTTCAAAAATAGAGTCCTAGCATTTTTCACAAATTTTTTGACAGACAATCAAAGATATACACAATTTAGGCAATTTATTTCC
The DNA here is from genome assembly GCA_963675035.1 of Allygus modestus. Lineage (NCBI taxonomy): Eukaryota > Metazoa > Arthropoda > Insecta > Hemiptera > Cicadellidae > Allygus > Allygus modestus. The sequence goes on from OY776112.1 coordinate 356,160,300, forward strand.
CTACGTGGAAATGTGTTTGAATTATTTTAAAACATTTTGTTACGCAAATTATGGAAAGAAATACGGAAACTGTGGAAAATCGACAAACTTACGCTGTACAGTTGAAAAATTAAAATAAAATAAAAAGTATAAAACTAATATACTAATACTGTTATATTACTGAAGGTAACAATACAGTTATTGGAAATAATGCACTTTTGTACAAAGTAATAACTGTTTTTATGACTTTATATGAGTTGAAAAACATAATTTGAGTTTCGCCGAAAGCGAAAATTAGTTATTCAAAGCTAAATCTAATTTTTGTACTTTATTATAATATAATAAATGATACTTATGTTTATAGTAAACACAGTTCTGAACAAGAATATATATATATATATATATATATATATATATATATATATATATGTATATAGAAATATGAACAAATAAAGGTTCCATAAGCATATATTGATTTTTGAACAAATTAGTAGCACAGGCCTTGCCGTATTCAAGCAAAATCTGCAGAGGTTACTACAAACAATAAAAGATAACCCTATCATATGCATACTCTTTTTGGTCACAAAAGAACAGAGAATTTCAATAGAATAAAATAAAACCAACGCGATTAGGTAGAATTTGAGATAAAGTAAAAAAGTGAAAATTTCCAAATTCATTCTAGGCCTAGCCTAGAAAACACTCACATTTTCAATAACGCACATTTGAACATAAATAATAATATTTACCCATAGTAATATGGATAAATATTACTACTTGCTCACACACTAATCGACAATACACTTGTTTTTTCACTAAAACACTCAGATTTGATAGTAAAATACGAATAATAACCTACCGGCACTAACAAACAGACATCGGCTCTGGCTAGCAGAAAGAATAAACAACTAGTATTTCCTGCTACCTAATAAGAGTCACTTGACACTCCATACACTTGGCACCGCTACAAAGAGGAAGAAGGTTTTCCTGGCTTCAAAGTGATATGATTTACATCACACTAAATTAATTTTATAAGTATTTATATAATGATTTATAATTCCGCGATTGTCGGGGAATAGGAATAATCAAGGTCCTGACTTAACAGCTGATTTCATAAGTTATTTCTTAGACTTTCTGAAATCGTAAGCTAAATGTCACTTCACGAAAAGAAAGAATAACTCATGTTCTTTCTAATGGTACCAACGACTTTCTGTTTGGGCCAAAATAGAAACACTACGATTTTTTTGAAGAACAGCTGTTTTACAAGATTTCGCCGGTTGCGAGTCGAAAATGTTCCGTGCGCAAACTTTCGTTCAACTTAAAATAGCAATTGTATTGATCTGTTAGTGCTACAAGGTTCGTTTATATATGAAAATGAAAGTTTAGAATCTCCTCTTTAAAATGGTATCAATATTATTACGTTTCTCGGTCATCTTCAATGCATTATAAGCAGTTAAAAAAAAATGACCCCATTCCCCGAATATCGGGGAAAGGACACTAGGCCACGACATGCATTCCCCGAATTTTCGGGGAAAGGCAGTCCTAGGGTTAATACAATTTGTATTGTTAAAACCAGATTTTCTGCAATAAAATTTAAAACAATTTCTTATATTTTTCTTTGTAGCAAAAAAGCGACAGCCTGCCCAAATATTGTCGCATTTTTGTGGTGCATGTCGCATTTTGCGACAAATGCGACCGCAGCTTAAACCCTGCCGTGGAAGGAGGACAATCCTATGGCTACCAGGGAAGCATCTTTCCAAAAGTGTTTTGGGATAATGTGTGGGCGGGTGTGATAGGAGGCCGGTTTATTGGTCCTCATGTATTTGAGAGAAACTTGAATGGGGTAATCTGCCTGGATTTTCTTCAATACAACCTGCCACAGTTGCTTGATGAACATGACGTCGTACAAAGAGACAAAGTAATATTTCAGCAAGATGGTGCACCACCTCACTTCACAGAAGATGTTCGGCTCTGGCACACCCAAAATTATCCCACTTGGATTGGGTGAGGAGGAGTTGTAGCTTGGCCTCCCCGATCGATGGACCTAACTCCATTGGACTTTTTTGTATGGGGTTATATGAAAAGCGAAGTGTACGTGACTGTTATGAATAGCGAGTATGAGTTAAGAAACAGGGTGATGGAGGCTGCAGAGAAAGTAAGACAAAAACTGTCACACAAAGTCACTCTAGGCGCTATACGCAAGCGAGCAAGAGCATTAGTTAGAGAGAACGGAGAACACTTTGAACAAAAACTTAAAATGGCATATCTATAAGCCGTACTTTGTATTAGTCTCTAGTTTTCAATTTTGTAAATTGATCTGACTTGAAACTATTTTTGTTTGATTGAAGCAGTGTTCTGTATTACAAATGTCACAAATATCATTTAGTAAATCATTTATTAAAAATAATTGTTTCTGTATTTTTTACATAAAATAACTGTTTTCAATACTTAAATGGTGTAACTTACATGGTGTTTTAATGAATTTAACATCTCCAGGGATTATTTATTACAACAAGATAACATCACAATAACTACCAAATTAATGTCTGCAGTCCCATGTATTCAGTTGTTGAAAAGTGTGATCGTGAGTTAATGGCCTTTTTGCAATTTGTGTTTTTAACCATGCAGTATTTTCCCAATTTAATGATAATTTCTTAAACAATTTGGAAAGTGAATACAACTTTGAAATACATCATTGGAATGCTTATTTGTTAAGGAAGTTTTTTATAACATTTGACACATTTCAAAATGTACAGCAAGCGGAGAATAAATCTAGGAATTTAGTTTAAAAGTTTTCAAAAAACGCAAATTTCAACTTTAAGCAAGAAAATAGGGCTTGTAAATTCAATGAATCATTATAGTTCTGAGTTACTGTTATGTTAAATTTTACGAGGATTCCAAAAATGTTGCTAAAACGTGCCAAAAACTAATGTTTAGCTTAGTTATATCAATTTAAACTGAGTAAAAACCGTAATTCTGAAAGAAAATAAATTAATTTTTTATTCCCCTACTGTCCGAGTAAAACATTTTAAATGTCCAAGGTTTTGTTACTTAAATCAAGTAGTACACCCATAATTTCTTTTAACACTTATGACATGACACCCTGTATATAAAAATAAAGTTATGGGGTACAACACCCTCCTAAAACCTTCAGATAATCTGATCCGTCTGGTTTTCGAACTCGTTCAAATAAATGCTACTTTGTATATCTGTGTCAAATTTTATCAACATTGGACAGTTTTTACAAACATTATCACACCCACAAACACAAACAAAACTGACATTTCCCGTTTTCCCATAGAAACTCATGTAAAAAATCAGACCAAATGGTGTTCAGTGCAGATACATATGATTTTCCAACAAAAAATTGTTTTATAACTGGAATGTACAGATAAAGAAATAGCAGTTACAATAAAAAAAATTTGCCAACAGTACTCTATATTACACTTTTATTCTTCCATGATTCAACCCACGGTAAAAGCTTCTTTCCCATTGAGGAAATTTGCATTTTAGTCTAATAAAATTTGTTTCACTTATTTGTTTATTTGTTTAATGCACATCATTGGCAAGCACACATTGATAGCTTATTTATTGTTAATGTAATGGAGTTTGTGAACCCAACTCATTTAATATTGACCTGTTTTTATTTGTTTTTCTACAGACATCTGTTTTTCCATCAGGCGGAATTATAGCCCCTTTCGAATATGTTATGTGTGGGAGTAGTGATGTTAAGGTAAGCTTTCTAGATATGTATATCATTTGGTGAACAAATTACATAGTAAGGGTTATTATTTTATTTTATTTAACTATTATACATAATCATGATTTTCACCTATCAAAGATAACTACACATAAAATTATGTTTGCAATAAATTATCAATTCATAAATATATATACTGAAATCAGCCATAAAAGCCAGGTTTTTAAACTACCTTTTAACAGTGTCTCCATTTAAGATTAAGTATGTCTCGCTCTGGGGCTACAACCCCCTGCCCCCACCTTATTACTGTAGCTGGAACTGTCATTCAAATACATATAAATTCATAATACTATTTGCTATTATTAAACAAAGTGAGAATTCCAACTTTAGACATTTCCTCTTTGTTAATAAAACACCCCCATCGCAGCAAACCTGCGTACTCAGCGAATTTACAATGCATAATATATGTCTTAATACCATATAAAGCCGCATACCAAGTTCCTTAAAATATATTCAAAAATAAGCGATATATAAACTTTTAATTATTCTCTATAAGAATAACATTGGGGATGAGTACAAAGGTTTGCTGAAACAAGGGACACAAACAATTGGTGCTTATTTAAATATAAATAGAATTAAACTAGGTGAAACCACGTACCAAGTTTCATCAATATTAATTCATTCATAAAAATAAGATATATAAGATTTTAATTATTCTCCATAAGAAAAACTTGGGGGCTGAGCAAGCAGGTTTGCTGCAACAAGGAACACAAAATATGGGTTTTCATATAAATATCAATAGAGCTTATCTAAGTGAAGTCACATACCAAGTTTCATCAGTATACATTCATAAATTAGCGATATATAACATTTGAATTATTCTCCATAAGAATAACATGGGGACCAAGTACCTAGGTTTGCTGCTATGGGAACCATAGGGGAAAATTTTTTTTGTGTGCATACAACAATAAACCACAACCAGATGAAGCTATATACCAAGTTTCGTCAGTTTATGTTCATAAATAAGCGAGATAAAATATTTTTCTTTTTCTCCATAAGAATAACATTAGACAACATACTGTGTTTAGCACTTTCAATATCTCATCAACCAATTGACGTAACTTGGTAAGTGGCTCGATATAGTATTAAGACATCTATATCTCTATTGGAAATTCGCTGAGTATGCAGGTTTGCTGCGACGGGGGTATTTTTATTGTTTGTAGATTATAAATTTTGGACAATTTATTAAGCCCAAAGTAACTTTGCGCATCCCAAACTTAACTTGCTGTCTATCATCAATCCCTAGAACCGTTATTAGTTATTTGTAAATTTTAAGATTTTTGGGAATAACTGAGAAGGAATTAAACTTATTTTTATTATTATTTACAGGACTAATCGGCATTAAATTAGTTTTAGCAAACTGAACTTTCACATATTTTGAATGTGCATGATTGTAAATTTTGTTTTGCCTCCCCCCAATAAAAACTCAACATAAACATTGCTAATGGCACATTTCAGTTTTGTTGCCCTATTATCTGTGTGCATGTATGTTTCAGCTTAGAAAACTTTAAACATTCATCTGATTAGTAGATATAAAATTGTTCAGTTTTGAATTTATTTTGAAGTATATTGAACTCATTTGATCAGTAGCTGACTTATGGCTTTCTTATTTACAACAACTGTCAGCAACATTTTTATATTTTTTTAAACGTGTGGGGGAAGAATCGAACCTTATGTAGATGCACAGTTCTTGTTAAAAAACAACAACACACACTTTGTGTGCGTATGTTTGTGTGTTTACTGTAAGATGACATGGTAGTGTATGATTAATATTTGTGTTAGAAATCATTTTTAATACTTTTTATATAGTTAGACTAGACACCATCGTACCCGGTTTCACCCGGGAATACAACAGTTGTTAATTCAATGGTTAACCTGTGGAACTACCACTACGAATCATGATCAGCTGGTAGAATTTCCATCAGCTCAAATCAAAGTGAATGTCCTTAAGAATAACACACGATTGGAACTTTGAATCCCCGTGGGATATAGCCCTAAGGGAATTTCTTAAAATCCTTTCTAAGCAGTTACCTACGTTATGGGAAGAGTGTTTTGAAAGATTTAGTGGTTTTAGGTGTAGAGGTTTGGCCTGGGGGTTGATAAGTTGTTTGTATTTATAGAATGTCTATAAGAATAACACAGGATTGGAATTTTGAATCCCGTGAGACATAGCCTTATGGGAATTTATTAAAATCCCTTCCTAGTGGTTACCTACGTTATGGAAAGAGTACAAGTGCTGATTTTCGTGGATGTAGGTCTAGAGGTTTGGCCTCGGGAGTGATCGGTTTTTCGTATTTATAGATATAGACAACTTTTGTGTGATTCAGATAAAACAAGAAGTCCTTGAGAGTGAGAGCGACTGTCTCAGCTCGCATGGGGTGGACACATCACCCGGCTTGCCTGCCCTAGCAGTTGTCGAAGAATCAGCCGAGCGTCTCTCTCTTGGGGTACCTCAAGTCTCTCCGAGTTCAGACTCACAAAACCTCTTATTCAAAATGACTACTAAAGTGCGATCTCTTCTGAACAAACCTCAAAAACAAATTATGGATGAGAAAAGAGCAGAAAAGCCAGTGGTAAAGGTTCCTGCTGCGAGGTTAGAAAAATGCCAGATTTGTGTCAGCGAGATTTTCACAAGTCGTTCAGATCTCGTACAGCACTGCATTCTCAAACATTCAGGTAGGTTTGACATGATTGAAGTATACAGACAAAAAGTATTGTTTAACTGCTTTGAACAGGGTGGCCATCCAACTGTACCTACTTGTAGATTTTGTGAACTGTGTAATAAGCTGGATTAGGCCGTGAAGTTTGTTATCAAACCTTAAAAGTTAATAAAACTTGCAAATTAATAAATATACCAGACAAAATGAATTTGTTTCTAGTCACAGAGATTTGCTATGGAGTTATTTCATAAGCCTCTTATTAGGCATTGCTTCATGACGTTGGCTAGAAGCCATGAATGCCATAATCGGGCCCGACCAAAACCTCCTGGTCGGACTACCAGGTCCTGATTAACGTGTCTCACTATGCCTATTCCAGCGGGCAAGAGAGTTGACAGTTGGGCTCCAGCCGATAATATGGCTCTACTCTGTCACTGTTTCTATTTTGTCATATAAAAATATCACTCGGGTCTTATTACCATCAGCTGGAGTACAATTTGGCCATGCAGCACGTCTGCTATTGCCTGGTCTTGGTTGATAGGCCTGTAAACCACGCCCTTAACTGTCAGCTCTTTTGCTTGCTGGAATAGTGCATGTCGTTCCATTTGTTTCCATGCAAAAACTGTTTCCAGTAATTTGCTGTAAAAGACGACAGGACCACATAGCACCACTGTAATAGACTATTGACCATGTGATATCGGCTGTAAGTGGCAGTCACACTGCATGATTTTGGCAGTAAATCTCTCTATATAAAAATGAATGTTGGTGTATCCAACATTTAAGCATTATTAACACTTATTAGCACTTTCGATGAAATTTTGCTTGGTCATTTAGGTTGACCCAAAGAAGATTTAAAGCCAGTAATAAAGTCGTAGGACTTTAGGGCTTCGTCCTACTGGATTTAAAACTTACCATGTTTTTCTTTCGGAGGGGAAAGATTTGTTATGATTTTATCGGATGACTAATTAAAAATATTGTAAACATCTGTTTATTCATACAGCGAGGTATAATAATTAAAAGTTATGATTTATGTTGTTTAGTGTAAAAACAAATCAACATTAAACTAAAAATTATTTGAAATGCCACCCAACATATCAAACATTGGAAGATCCGATCCTGAATTATGGCACACTATTATGGGGTTATTCAAGAAATTCTAAAATATACCGGGTGTCCATAAAATAATCATCGGGTTTTAAAATACTTGATTGAACTTACAGATACATGAATGCTACTACAAATTGCATGGGTTGAAAGAGAAAGCTCTCAAGTTTTGTTTGATATCACTAAAGTTGCTCAATATGCTGCCTGTTTGCAGCGAAACATGTCTCCAGTCTATGTTGCAACCCTGCCCAAACGTTGGTAAGCATATCCTGGCTTACTGTTGTCACTGCAACGCGAATCCTTTCTCGGAGCTCTGGCAGGGTTTGAGCTAATGGCGGGATGTATACCCTGTCCTTCACATAGCCCCAGAGAAAGAAATCGCATACAGTAAGGTCCGGGGAACGGGGTGGCCACCTTAGGAGGGCTAAGTCATCATGACCACAGCGGCCAATCCAACCAACAGGGAGTTTCTCATTTAAAAAACTTCGGACATCGCAGGGCCAATGAGGTGGAGCCCCGTCCTGCTGGAACACGAAATCTTCCATGCCCTCTTCAAGTTGGGGAAACAACCATTGCTCCAACATGTCCAGATATGCAACACCAGTTACAGTTTTTTTCTGCAAAGAAAAACGAGCCATACACTTTGGTCTTTGATACCACACAAAAGACATTCAGTTTCGGCGAATCCCTCTCAAGTTGCATAAAGGCATGCGGAGCCTCAGACGCCCAAATCCGCATGTTATGCTTTTTAACCTTTCCACTTAAGTGAAAGGTCGCTTCATCACTGAATACGAGATGAGCAGAAAAATGTTCATCTTCTAAGTGATTTTCAAGTTCGTTGCATAGCTCTTTACGTTTTAGGAAATCACCCTGTTGTAATTTCTGAAGCAGCTGTACTCGATACGGCTTAAAGCGCAGTTTTTTTCGTAAAACCTTCCAAACGGTCGACTTAGGTAAGCCAAGTTCACGGCTAGCATTTCTTACCGACTGTTGAGACCTTCGTTCGTAGCACTGCTTGACCCTATTTATTATATCGACAGATACACTTGGTCGACCAGGATTCTTACGTTTCAGCAGGCTTCCTGTGTTTTTAAACTGCCGATACCATCTCAAAATGCTCTGGTGAGTTGGAGCAGATCTTCCAAAGTGTTTGAAGAACTCACGCTGGACAGTTATTAAAAAAAAACTATTATCATATCTTAAGACACAGGTTTTTTCTTCAATTGTAGGCATTTTAAAAACGACTAATGAAAGTAAACAAAAAGGGTAACAATGAACAATAAACATATGATTATAAAACTTAGAAAAATTCTCTTTAACCACATGTGAGTCACAGTGTCGGGGGAGAAAAATTAAGTGACATATATGTAATTAAAACCCTATGAATATTTTATGGACACCCGGTATTTTTAAAAGACATTCCAAATTATAATAATCATGCCTTTTGATAACCATTTTGTAATGGTATAAAAAAAGATATTTATTATTGCAAAACAAATCTCAAATATTGCACAACAGTATTTGGGCCATCTGGTTATGTTATGAAATTCATCCGAGGAGATTAGGGGTACCCACAATAACATGCACAGAATCATGATCAAAATAGACAATCTAAATGATTTTACAATCTTTATAGTTGTAAATTTCTTCTGAGGTTGTGTTATTATAAGTTTGTGTAGCAATACAGCTATCCGAGACATACTCTGAATAACACTTTTGCTTGTCTGATTACACAGTCTCACCTTTCTGTACCGGTATTTTAATCATCGGTTAGTATACTAATGTAGTTTTACTGAAGCAAACCCAACAGGTCTGATTATTATTCCCACTTCAAGAATGTCAATTTGCAACTTTACAATTTCATAATCTCTAAACATATTAGTTGACTCATTGTTTTTTACAGATGGCTCTTCAAGTTTTTCTCCATACGTTAAACCTTCAGGGAAAGCTATCGATAAACCTTCCAGCCAGAATCCATCTATTCTTGTGGGCGAACTAGATACGACTGATCCTCTAGTCCTTTGTGAAACCACCTTGACAGGCAGTAGTTTTGCCACCACACCTTCAAGCTACAATACTGCCACCTCTGCAGGATACAGGGCTGCCACCACCGCAGGTTATAGTGCTACTACCTCTGCAGGATACAGAGCTGCCACCACTGCAGGATACAGGGCTGCCACTACTGCAGGATACAGGGCTGTCACTACACCAGGTTACAGAGCTTCCACTGCACCAGGTTACAGAGCTGCCATGACACCAGGATACAGATCTGCCACCACTGCAGGTTATAGTGTTGTTATGTCAGATACTACAGCAACAACAACACCCACCACCAGTATTGGCTGTGACATTTGTGAAGAAATCTTTGCAATCATTCCTGAGGAGAGTAGAAAAGGTACTATAACAAAGATTTTAGAACTTGTAAAACTCATTTCAGATGAAAATGTAAACCCAGAATTAGTGAAGTTTACTGTGATGAAAAAATAAAAGCTATTTGTTTATAGTTTCTGTTTTTATACATACTCTAAACCCAGAACTTTTAATGGGCTCCGTATTTAATCTCTGAGCTGTGAAATATTGAACCTGATATAAAAGTTCAGATATTTCCCAAAACGTTTAGTCAGAAGTTTAATGATGAAAAACCATCTGTTTTGTCTCTTTTTTAAATCCTATACTTTTTGGGACCTTTTTATTGCTTTGAAAATTATTATGGTTTCAAGGCTAGCTCAGCAGTTGTATTTGATAAATATCAGCTATGTTATGCACATTTATTTAAATTTATACTGAGGCAGAAACCAAATATCAAATGTAAAAAGATAAATAACACTTTCAGGTTATGGCAAGATATGAAAAACCTCACATTGGACCAATAGATCCATATCACATTAAAAAAGTGCATTTTCAATAAATAAAATAACTCACTATTTATTTTTTATGTATAATCAATTGGAATGGTTGTATGTAAATGAGCAAAGATTTTATTCTCATCATTATTATATTAAGTCTTAAAAAAAATGTCTGATCTACTCTTTTTCTAATCTTATTTAACCCTAGGAGTGGCGATCCGCCGGTTTCCGGCGGATTTTTGTGTCGCCTATTGTGGCGACCGCCGGTTTCCGGCGGATTTTTACCGAAAATTTTGCAACGTAAATAAACCACTATTAATCAACTCAAAAGTGAATAATATATATATCATTCGAAAGATAATATTCTGAACTTTCATTTTATTACATAAACAAACCCTGTAGCAGGTATATAACAATGTCACCACGATTAGAAATCAAATGAATTTTAGGCGCGACACGATACTTGCAGCCGACACTTGGGAAATGTCAAAACATGACTTTTTTGAAATTACCCACCTCGGGGAATTTCCGTCGCACGATGTTGCGGGAAGTACCAATGCACAGCCAAGGAGTTATATTTCATTTTGGTATGGAGTTTTAGATCGATATATTGATTTGACAGATCATATGATTTTTATTATATTTATTATATTATGCATAAATATTACTGAAGTGTGGAAATTGGTGTTTTATAAAGTGTTTTGTTTTCTTTAGCATAATGTCTGATGACTTCATAAAACATTTACTTGAGAGGGACTTGAGCTCGCCTCAGTTTGATATCGAGCCGTTTAGCGAGGACGAGCAGGCTATTGATGAGCCTGAAGCTGTTGAGCCTAATCAAATTTGTTCATTTGATGCGGAACCGGTCCCTGGGCCTAGCCACAGGCCGGATCTTCCCTTACCACCACCTAGGCGTGATCTTGAGAGTTGGAGGGAACAAATAATAGCTACAAAAAAAAGTAAAGTTACCCCTCCATCTCAAAGACCCCCACCAAACAGGGCGAATCTACGGCCGAACAGGCACAGTTTGTATCAAAACATTGCTAGGCTTATTGAGGACGAGAGTGATGTGGAAGGCGAGGACTGTGATGAACGATACAGTTTTAGCTCAGGAAGCGATGAGGAGTATCAGCCCAACGTGGAGGAGCTTGATACTTCAGAAAGAGAAGACAGGGAGGACATAAGTGGTGTGTTTTTGTTCGGAGCCACGGAGTTCCCAGATTCTCCTCCTCCAATCTGTGACCCTAGGCCTACTCCACCTGATCAACGGCCAAGGCCCCCCAACAAGAGTGTCCCCCAAAGACTCTTCGTGACGGACGAAAGAGAGCTGCAGGAGGTAGGAACAGGCCCTCCACCAAAGGTCCCCAGGCAAGCTCGTGTCGAAGCCCCTGATGTACAACCAGAAGTTGAACTGGAGCCGCAGGGAGGACCGCCCCGACAAGAGCTGCCACAAGAAGCACCGTGGGTCAGGGTTTATCCGCCTGAGCCGGCAATGGACGTAAGTTCCAAATTTTTAGTTGCTAATCCTGGGCCAACTTGTGACCGATTCGATAACCCTTTGCAATACTTCTTCTTGTTCTTCACTGCGGCGATGTGGGACTTATTTGTCTTAGAGACAAACAAGTATGCCCGCAGTAAGATCAACTCAACCAACTGCGAATAACTGGATTGTCCCCGAAATCCCGTTTTCGCTATTGGGTGGACGTCACAGTGGACGAGATGAAGAAGTACATCTCAATTTTATTGTCTATGGGGATAACCCGTCGGAAAAATCTTACTGCCTACTGGAGTACCAATCCTGTACTGAGGGTTCCCTTTTTCTCCGATACCATGTCACTAAAGCGATTTCAGATAATTACTTCCATGATTAATTTGTCGTCTCGAGTCTCTCCACCCAGGGGCCAACCAGGGTATGACCCATGGGTGAAGATACGCAAGTTCATTGATATGATGAATGAAAGTTTCAAGGCTCATTTCATTCCATCTCAAAACGTGTGTATTGATGAAAGTATGGTGGGTATGAAGAACCGAACCACTTTCATTCAATACATGCCAAACAAACGTCACTCCAGGTTTGGTATCAAAAAGTTTGAGGTATGTGATTCGAAGACGGGTTATGTCCTTCAGTCCGTCTTGTATTGTGGGAAATACTTTTTGTCCATGGGTAATGATCCCTTCACCCAGAAAGTTGTTGGATACCTGATGGGGAAAGTTGGTTTGCTTGACAAAGGTTATCATTTATTTACCGATAACTTTTACACTAAAGTAATGTTAGCCCGCTGGTTGAGTCACCGAAACACCTTTTTGACAGGGACAATCAACAAGCGTAGCAAAGATCTGTCAAAAGTTGCATTGGATACACAGCTACAGGTTGGTGAGACCTTGTATTTTAGAAGGAGGTTTGACGAGTCTGCGTCAATCCTCCTTGTAAAATTCAAGGAGCGTGCTACCAGAAAACCGGTGCACCTCATTTCTAACTGTATGCATGCCCAAGACGAAGAAGTGCGCAGTAAAGGTACAAATAACGTCTCTGTCAAGCCAACCATGATCAAGGTTTACAATGCCCACATGGGAGGGGTCGACTCAAAGGACAAAAGTGTTTACCACGTGTCTTGCACCAGAACTTCAATAAAGTACTGGAGGAAGATAGTCTACAATTTTATTGACATGGCTCTGCTGAACGCATATCTTTTGTATGCGGCTCAGCATGAGAACCCGATGCCCAGATCAAAATTCAATGTCAGTATAATTATGCAACTGTCTTCCTCCGGTGAGCCTCGTCCCCTTCCGCCCATTGTCGGTCCAGGTGGGGACAACCCTAGGCCTGTTGTACATCGCCACAACATCGTCCAGCTGGCCGGTAAAAATGGACGAGTGTGCATCGTATGCAAGACGACAGGAAATAGAAGAACGACGATGAGGGGAGGTTACCATTGTACCGAGTGCCAAAAAGGAGTCCACTTCTACTGCAGGTCTGCAATGCTCGACACAGTTCCTTGCGTCCTCGAGCGTTGTCAAGGGCGGCGCCGACTGTAGACTGCTACATGAGGACTTCGGGGGGAGGGGGTGAGTTTTTGTTTTTCTTTATTTATAACATTATTTATGTTTATACTAATTACAAAGATCTCAATGAAAAATATTTTGTCTAGCCAAATTTTCTCAGATTTGACAACTCCGCGACTGTTATTGGTACATAGCACATATAAAACTAATAATTTACCCTAGATGTTATACATTTTTATTTTGCTAATAGAATTTACTACAACATTTTTATTATGGTTTAGGGGTAAAAAAATTTGAAAAAGAGTTACCGGTATATACTAAATACTCTGAATTTCTTTCAGAGTTTGTCGTGCGGGAGGGTGGAGGGGGTGAGTTTTTGTATGTATATAGTTTTTTATGTATATAGTTAATTTTTTATGTATAATAAATGTTTATAATTGTACTGTTGGCTCTTTTTCATTATTGAGTAGGTCTAATATAATGTAGAACAATTATTTCGTAAAGCCCTACACATGGGAATATTGACCGCACGTTATCTCGTATATAACACGCTAATACCCTATGTATATGTACATATATATATATATATATATATATATATATTTTATTGTCTGTTATCATCTGTAGTAATAATAAATATATATATAATGTGACATTATTTATGTTTATACACATCTCATTGAAAAATATCAGCCTAGGCCCTCGGCTAATTTCAACAGATTTTCCAAGTTCGCGACTATATGTTTATTTTCTATATAACACATATAAAAACAATAATTTACCCTAAGTGTTATACATTTTTATGTAGGTAATTGAATGTACTACAGCATGGTTATATTGGTTTGGGGGTAAAATATTTGGTAAAATATTTATATACTAAAAACTGTGAAATTTTTTTTTCCAAATACGCAAAAATTCCAAAACATTATTTTATTTACATGTATTTATAAGTGACAATAATTTTTACCATAAACCTATGACTTTTTTGGATTCCTTACTTCATTAGCTATACAAATATATATATATCATTATTAGTATACATATATATTACATTACTTATTTACATCACAAACTAACACTCTACAGTTTACGCATTTTTCGGGTTTCCGTTTATTATTACATTATGCCCCAAAAAACTTATAAAAAAAATTCTTTCCCCAACATGTTATATATTTCTATGTAGGGAATTAGATTGTCTACAAAATGTATATAATGAATTTTCCATAAAAAATCTGTGGAAAAAATTTTACCCTGGCTGCTTTTGAAATTTCAAAAAAAAATATCAAAATTTTCTTATTCTTTTCACTTTACCGGAAAAAAAACATGTCTAGATCTTTATTATTTTAATATTTCTAGAATCTCCTGTTCTTTCTGAACAAAATGAATATAAAGTTAACTTGTTTACTCTAACGGTTGAATTTATATGGATTTTTAAAAAAAGGTCTGCAAAATCGCCAAATTTAGCTTGCCACACTACGCGTTAACATGGCGCCACTCCTAGGGTTAAATGTGTGATATATTAATAATGTTTTCAAAAAGCTTGTGTTATGGTAGTTGTTGATACTAATTTCAGTTTCTATCTGGTTGAGAATCTATAAGTTAAGTTTAAGGAAATTTAAGGCAGTTAATTTGTTGGTTTAAACAAGATCTAGTTTAACCAGCCTGAAACATTTGATTGAAGTTTTAATTTAAAAAAATTAGTAACCATGCATATTGTAACTTATATTTTATAAATGCAATAATTAACAGTATGGAAACAAAGTCTCTGATAGTATTTCAGGTGGCCTAGGTCCTGAAAAACTTAGAAAATCGATAGTGCAAAAATATTTTATGTTTAAGTCATTTTTGTATATTATAACATTGTTCCTATATTGGTGATTAACGTTTAAATATAAGAAAGTTTTATGATCTAAAGTCCCCATGAATACAATGTACAGTTTTATAAAATAAATTGTTATTTATTAAGTAAGTGAATTGTCTTTATTTTGTCTTATCATCCATAATATTCCTTTACTACAGCCATTGAGACATACATGTTACACAAGCAATTATTTCTGTAATTTTAACCCCATTAACCCTAGGAGTGGCCCAATGCTAAAGTGTGGAGTGGCAGGCTAAATTTGTCGATTTTGCAGACATTTTTTTGAAAATTCTTATAAATTCAACCGTAGAAGTAAACCTAGCCAACCTTATATTCATTTTCATCAGAAAGAACAGGGCAATCTAGAAATACTAAAATGATAAAGATCTAGAAGGGTAATTTTTTCGGTAAAGTGAAAAGAAGAAAAACAATTAGAATTTTATTTTTGAAATTTTAAAAGTAGCCTCGGCGAAATTTTTTCTACTGATTTTTTATGGAAAATTCATTATATACATTTTGTAAACAATCTAATTCCCTACTTAGAAATATATAACATGGTATGGAAATAATTTGTTTTGTAAGTTTTAGGGGTGTAATATAATAATAAACGGAAACCCGAAATATATGTAAACTGTACGGTGTTAGGTTGTGTTGTAAATAAGTCATGTAATATATGTATATACTAATAATGATATATACATATTTGTAAAGCTAATGAAGTAAGGAATCCAAAAAAGTCATAAAGTTGATGGTACAAATTTGTTCTTACTTATAAATAAATATAAATAAAAGAATGTTTTGCTATTTTTGTGTATTTGGGAAAAAAATATTTCACAGTATTTAGCATAGCCTATAACTTTTTTGTCTAATATTTTGCCCCCAAAGCAATATAATCATGTTGTAGTACATTCAATTCCCTACATAGAAATATATAACATGATATACATAGAATACATAGAAGTATACATATAAATATATAACTCACCACTACCAGATAAATAATCCAATTAGTCTAGGCCTACGCAACATGAGAAAAGTTGATCATCTCAATATCACTGCCTATATTACCCTCTAAATCGTCATCAACGTCACTAATACTTTATTCAAGAGCACCCTGAATGTCACTACAATCAATTTTTGCGTAAATTCGGCTAAATAAATAACTAAAACAATCTTACACAACTGACAGTGGTCAAACATAGCGCGCCATTTTGGACTGGGACTTCGACATTGCATATTCAAATGTCATGTCATATTGTCAACAAAAACACAACACATCGAGACAGATATAAGAAGAAAGCCTGAAATCTGCTGTTTACAATGATACCAAATATAATACAGTTTGGAGCGAGCCAAACAAACTGACTGAGACTTCGTAAATAGCAAACAGCTGCGCAGTTGCCGATTAGGCAAAATGTGACGTAATGAAACAATTCCTTGGTGATTTTCAGAATAAAACAGTGCTGCCAACGGCAAAACTAAATTACTCTACATTTCTTCCTCTTCAAAATAACATATTATTTAACTAGTAACTATAACTTACTCTAGATGTAAATTCGATTTTCCTGATGGCCCTTTTTCGGCCATCTGCCATTGTACAACAAAACAGAAAACACCTGTTTTCAAAAAAATCATATGATCTGTCTAATCAATATTTTGTTCAAAACATCAATACCAAAATAAAGCGCATCTCTTTAGCAGTGCATTGGTACCAACCGCAACTTCCCACGACAAAAATTACCCGAGCTGGGTAATTTCAAAAAAGTAGTGTTTTGACATTTTCTTAGCATCGGCTGCTAGAATCGCATTGCACCAAAAATTCATTTGATTTCTAATTGTCGTGACATTGCTGTATAGCTGCTACAGGGTTTGTTTATGGAATAAAATGAAAGTTCAGAATATTATCTTTCGATTGATATATATATTGTTCACTTTTGAGTTGATTATTAGTGGTTTTTTTACGTTACAAAATTTTCTGTCCCGAATGGCCGATTCTCGGCCCCTGCCACAGTAGGCTGCACAAAATAGGGCCGAATCTCGGCCATTGGCCACTCCTAGGGTTAACCTCCATCATGTAGGCCCTACCATATTGTAACACTGCAGCACACCCCAACCCATTGTGTTTGAATGCAGCTCTCTTGCAATAAGTTGAAATCCAAAATTGTTCAGATATCTAAAACTTAAATTTGTTGTAGTTTAGAGATTAACACGGGTGACTCAGTTTTTATCTGAGTAATAAGTTACTGACATTTGCTGAACGAAAGGAAGATGCTGGATATGTTTGACCGTCTGTTTTCATTACAGCACTGAATATCGTAATGATTTTTAAATAAAAAGAGATATCCCGAATAGAGTAATTCCTATTTGCATATTTTGACTTAAGTTACAGAGACGAGTAAAGGAAATTCCACATGTAGTTTTCATGTAGTTTAGTTTGTAAATCCACAATAGGATTGCTTGAGAAAGATATGTGAAATAAAGAGTTTTGGATATATTGCATGGACCATGTTTTGTCGTGCCGTAAAGAAAGCAATTTGAACTATAAATCATTACTAGAAAAAAGTCACCATAGTTTACTTAGGACATGAATGTAATTAAAATATAGCATAGAAATGCCAAAGAGCGTTATATTTTGTTAGTTCAAAATAATCCGCTAATGCTAGAAGGTAATAAATACTTTTTGATTTCTTTAGAAAATTCCCTTGTGCTTTCAACCCCCCCCCCCGCACAGTGCTTGGACAGTAAAGTCTAAACAACCTTGAAGGAAATAAAATCATAACTTTATTACTCTCAATTACAGAATAAACATAAATACCCCCGTAGCAGCAAACCTGCGTACTCAGCGAATTTCCAATGCATATATATGTATCTTAATGCCACATAAATCCACATACCAAGTGTCATCAATATAAATTTATAAATAAACTATGACATTTTAATTTTTCTCTATAAGAATAACATGGCGGCTGAGTATACAGGTTTGCTGAAACAAGGAACATAAAAAATAGGGTTTTATACAAATATCAATATAACTCAACTAGGTAAAACCACATACCAAGTTTTATTAATATATGTTCATAATTAAGGGAGATAACATTTTTCTTATACTCCATAAGAATAACATGGGGGCTGAGTATGCAGGTTTGCTGCTACGGGAACTATCGGCAAAAAATAGTTTTTTGTGCAAATATCAATAGACCACAACGATATGAAGCAATATACAAAGTTTCATCAGGATAAGTTGATAAATAAGCGAGACTAGCAGCCAGCGTCACTTCGTGACTTATCTTTTTGAACTTTTGAGGAACCATACTTGGTTGAACCTAAAAGTAGTAAATCAATCATGTGTCCCAAAAATAGTACGAAAACGCTCTGAATATCGTACCATACAGATATAATAACCTTTAGGTTCGTTATTCAATAATTAATTTCCAGGATTTGTTTAGATGGGTTTTATATATTCAGTATAAAACAAGGAATAAGGGTGGAACATTAAATGAATCTTGAGAACGTTATAGATTTTTCACGTGAAGAACATTAAATAATGTTAAATGCGTATACATTAGGTAGCTCTAACTCATTTGTATAATACTATTTTCACAATCAGCACCACTGGTTGCAGCTGTCTGTTTATTTGAATGATGGATTGAAAAAGGTAATGTGATATTAATAATTTAGTTTACAACATACAAACAAATAATTTATTTTAGAAGTGCGCTGCCACATTTTGACGGTTCAGTGATTGAAATCATTCAATGTAATGTATCATGTTTGTACCTGATGTCAGATACAATACCGACTGAACATCCAATTAGGATATGATAATAAATCTAGTTTGATTAATACATGCTATACATTAAGTCGTTTATTTGATCACTTTAGTAAACATTTTTGTTTAATTGAAATACATATCATTAAAATTACTGAGTTTGTTTTAATTATTTATTTATGAGACAGAATAATTTAAAAATTCCACCTGGAAAAGATATTTTATAGTTTAAGTGAACAATCTGCGTGATTATTATTATTATGAGAGTTCTGGTTTGCCAATTAATTATTATCGAATACATTAAAACTGAAATTATATGCAAATATATTTTTAATTGTTACAGATAATGCTAATATATTAACATATATATAAATAGCAGTATTCATGAATGTTTTGAACATACTTTATTTACAATCTCTGCTTAATTACAAAACAATAAGCAAATGTAGAAATTTACAAAGACATGAATTAGTATTATTTTCAGCAATAAATCTAACAAAAATAAAAAAATATTTGTAATCACTGTAGTTAATTGAGTTTTCCAATTGATTTCTGGGACCCAAAAACCCATTTTCAAAGTTTAACCCATTGGCGTAGACATACGAGCAGGTCTCGTTCCTTACTTGTGATTTTATTAACGTGTGAATTGGAGTATAAAATTGGTGTTTTTAAATGGATTAATGGCATATTTTAATTAAAATATTGTTTTCTTTCAGTTTAGAGAGTCGCATTGGCACACACACAGTAGACATAAGTAAAAATTAGCAAAATCAGTGTTGACCATGTGCAAGTCTCAAAGAATTAACCGATCCCGTCAACTTCCAAGCAAGCCTGCCACCGTTAATTTTACTTGGGCCCTCCCACCAACGTTGCCACAGACCGGTTAACTCATTGAGAGTTGCACAACTGGTCAGTTTTGGTCGTGTGCGGGAATCGAACCCACGAACATCGTATCGCCACCTGGCCAAGGTGTTTCCACGACGTAGCCAACTCAGCTAACACGACCAAGGGCCTGGCGGCGATATTAAGGGTTTTCAGTCAGTCCGCGCCCCTAGCGGATAGAACCGTAGACGCCCGCGGTCATTAGTTACATATTTTGCTACTAGAGTGCAGCACCAATCAATTCCCGTTATAGGCTACTACAAATAGAATAAAATTACTACCTCAATGGGTTAAGTGAAATCCTTCCGCAAGGTTCTACAATCCGATTTGTATACATATTTTAAGAGATTATGATTTATGCACATATTACATATTTGTAATTTACATATAATTATTAAATTCATACAAATGCAAACGAATGGTATCATTGACATCTAGGGAGCTCAAAAAGAGAAGATATAACAACTTTCCCTGGGCTTGTTTTATTATTTAGCCATGGTAATGGTTTCTACCCTTCAGGCAATCTGCTAAAATAAGTTGTTGAATAAAATCAGTTTGCTTTAAATTGGAAGGAGAATAATGGATGGGGTAAATTACCTCCGAATGCATAGTCCAGTTCTCCTACCATTGTATTTTACATAGTAACTACCTATTTTAACTTATACTAACTCGTCTTGTTAGAAACCATCATTTGCTGGTCACTATTTTTTAAACTGGTAATTTCTTATGATTCATCTTAGTGAGGTGATTGCTTAAAATACAAGCAGTGGGTCCATGAACGTGGCTCATTATGACGAAGTTCAACTGTAAAGGTCTGGTTTGAAGCTGTGCGAATAATCAAGCGGGCATGTGAAATAGTTATCAATGTATTTTATTTGTATTTAAAATAAGTGCTGAAAACATATTTCTACATTATTATTCCATTTAAAACAGGATAAACTTGTGATTCAGTGATGCCTAGCGTTCTTGTATTTACTTTTTTAAAAACAAGACCTTTCTCCAGGGCCGTATTTCCCTAAGGGTGCACGGGGCGAACGCCCAGACCATGAAAGTGGGACCCCGCAGGCCACTAAGGGGGACCTCGCAAGGCAGTGTTTTAATTTTTCCTGTAAAAAGTTGATTATTTCTCAACTGACAATACAAATAACTTAAGTTGCAAAAGGTGCACATTCAAACTAAATAGCAAACCCAAAGTAACTCACTAATTTTTATTATTTTGAATATTGTGTTCGGATTTGATAAACTTGTCCTAACCCAGCAACAGGAATAGACCAGGCAAGATAATATAACTACTGACGGCATTGTAGAGCACCTTATTTTGCTGAATATAAGTGGTAGATATTGTATATTTGCAATAGTATATGATCCTGATCTTGAGCTATAATTACTGAGCCTGTCCCCTAACCCCGTAAATTATTCAGTATCCGCCATGCTTTGCCCCACTCGGAAGTTGCAGATCCCATTCAAGTCGATCTAAGTTTGTTGTTCTTGTTGCACAAAACTCAATATATTATAAAAATTAGGAACAAACAGCCAAACAGAAAGTAATTAAATAATGAAATAAAATCATGATTGGTTATAAAACTATGTTAACGTAGGACACTGAGTAGACTAAAGTGTTTAGGTTATCCTAGATATGATAATACAATTAATAATCAAGATGATAATCATAATGGTAGGATAGATTGTGGTTATTTGTTCCGTATTATTTTTCTGGATTTGATATAGTTTGTAGGTTAAGATGTTTGTTTTGAATCAATTTACTCAATATGAGCAGCACTGCCCCGGTCTTGATGAGCACGGGATGTATGTTTATCATTGTTGCCAACACTGAATTCTTCGATTACCCCCTCACCTACCCCACGACCAGTTTAAGTTATTGTAGGAAGAGTTGAGAGCCAATGATAAAGATAATACTTCATTGTGTCATCATCACGTAAACTTAACATGAAAATAATGTACAAATGTCTACAATGTATATGACTTTACATTTCCAAATAAGTAAATCTCTTAAGAATACTTTTGTGTGTACGATAACATATATAATGCATCCGCAAAAAGAATATTTTAAAAGTTTAAATCTTTTAAAAAGTTACCTTTGAATTAGCACTAAACCAGAGTGATTAAAATCGCTAAGCATCCTGAATATATACAATGATACTCTACGTACTAAGTTATGGAAGGATGGGTTTTCAGCCATGAAACGCAGAAAGGAGTTTTTACTGTCTATACTGCATGCAATACGGTTAATAAAGTCCATCCAGCAGTATGTTGTATGTATAAAACACCTTTTTTAAAGAAAGAGTTCCTAATCAATTTGTATCGAATTCAAGTATACTTCTGTCATGTGTGCTATAACGTTTGATTTTATCTTAGTACATGATTTTTGTGGTAAATCGATTACACGAGATTATTATTTTGAATTTTTATATGTTTATTGTTAGTTAAACTAGGTATAATGTTTTTACTTCACACAAACTTAATATATTATTATGTAAAGCTAAGTTAATTGACGAAAACAATACTTTCTCCACATACTATGTATAAGGAGGGGGGGAAGTAGAAGGGAACATTGTAATTTTGACTTATAATGAATTTGATCATAAATTATTTTATTTATAATTAAAAATTTAAGAAAAGCAGCTCCTTGAACCATGGCTAGTTTGGTTGACTATGTATTATTCATGATAATATTTAGTTTTGTCTCGCTATTTAATTTGTTACACTAAATAGAGAAGTACTTTATTTAAAAAATATTAGTATCAAATTACCCTTTTAACACAATACTAGATATACTGTAAGCAAAAATATCATATACACAGTTTTATGTCATTAGACCTGAATCGACACCGCATAGCACTAATATATGAACCATTATATAATGCACAGCTTTGATGTTTTGCGGTTTTATTTTACGCCAACGCATAACACGTATTGCAACATAACATCAAAGCTTACAAAGGCAAACCCCACATGAGATATTGGTTTTTGTACTTTTTCTGGTGTGCAAACACAATATTATATGTGGCAGTTTGTTGTTTTATAGAAAAACATACCTAATTTCCCTTATTATAACCAGATTCGTATAGATATTTAGTGGTTATGTTATTATTGTTTTTCCTTAAACTAATTATATTCATTTTACACCCATCGTCCAACAGACAATAAAATAATAAAATACCCCCGTTGCAGCAAACCTGCATACTCAGCGAATTTCCAATGAATATATAACATAACACATTACACTTAACAGGATTCATAAGAAATGTATTCACAAACAAGTGATATTTCAAATTTTAATTATTCTCCATAAGAATAACATTGGGGATGAGTATGCAGGTTTGCTGCAAGAAGGCATACAAAATAATGGGTTTTTATGCAAATATCAATAGAACTCATCTTAGTGAAGTCACATACCAAGTTTCATCCATATACATTCATAAATAAGCGATATATAACATTTTAAGTATTTTCCATAAGAATAACATGGGGACCAAGTACCTAGGTTTGCTGCTACAGGAACCATAGGCAAAAAATTGTTTTTTTTGCAAACAACAATAAACCACAACCAGATCAAGCCATATGCCAAATTTCGCCAGTTTATGTTCATAAATAAGCGAGATATACAATTTTTCTTTTTCTCCATAAGAATAACATTAGACAACGTACTGTGTTTAGCACTTTCAATATCTCGGTAACCAATTGACGTAGAGCAATGATCAAAATACCAAATTGTTTGTTTTTTTAAGCTTAATTCAATGGTATAAATTCAAATTTGATTTAAATTAAAATTAAATGTGAAAACCCCAAAAAACACATTTTTGGGGTACAAAACCCCCCAAAAACCCCCCTTCGGATGGTGCGATTCATCTGGTTTTCGAACTCGTTCAAATAAATGGTACTTTACACATTTGTACCAAATTTCATTAAGATCGGACCTTTTTTACGAGAGTTATCGTGCTTACGGACACACATATATATATATATATATATATATATATATATATATATACATATATAAAAATTTGAACGAATGGTGTTTTTGGCATCTGGGGACCTCAAAATGAAAAGTTATCATGGTCTCGGGCTTAAGTCTTACCATGAGACCTACGGTAATAGCTTCTTCCCTATAGGGGAAATTCGCTAAAAAAAAACTTATTATATACCATAAATGTTAAATACCCCCATTGCAGCAAACCTGCGTACTCAGCGAATTTCCAATGCAAAATATATTTCTTAATATCACATAAAGCCGCAAAGGTACAAAGTTTCATAAAAATATATTCACAAATAAGTGATATATCAAATTTGAATTATTCTCTATAGGAATAACATTGGGGATGAGTACGCAGGTTTGCTGCAACAAGGAAAACAAACATGGGGTTTCATGTAAATATCAATATTACTCAACTAGGTGAAGCCACATACCAAGTTTCATCAATATAAATTGATAAATAAGCGATATATACAGTTTTGATTATTCTTCATAAAAATAATATGGGGGAGGAGTACGCAGGTTTGCTGCAACAAGGAACACAAAAAATGGGTTTTTATGCAAATATCAATATAACTCAACTAGGTGAACCACTATACCAAGTTTTATTAATTTATGTTCATAATTAAGGGATACATAACATTTTACTTATTCTCCATAAGAATAACATGGGGCCTGAGGACGCAGGTTTGCTGCTACGGGAATTTTTGCTAAAAATTGTGTTTTTTTGTGCAAATAACAATAGACCACAACCAGGTGAAGCCGTATACCAAGTTTCGTTAGTATACGTTCATAAATAAGCGAGCTATAATATTTTTCTTATTCTCCATAAGAATAGCATTGGACAACGTACTGTGTTTAGCACTTTCAATATCTCTGTAAATAATTGACGTAGAGAAATGATCAAAACACCAAATTGTGTGTTTTTTAAGCTGAATCCAATTGTACAAACTAAAATTAGACTTTTTTAAATATTACATGTAAAAACTTCAAAAAACCCATTTTTGGGGTACAAAACCCCCCCAAAATACCACTTCGGATGGGTCGATCTGTCTGGGTTTTGAACTTAAAGTCATAAATAATGCTTTACACGTTTGTACCAAATTTTATCAAGATCGGACCATTTTTACCAGAGTTATCGCACCCACAGACACACACACACACACACACACACACACACACACACACACACACACACACACACACATATATATATGTAATTTTCAGTAAAAAGGGCTACTAATATAATTATTATTTTAAACATTTTAAACACAGTTTAAAATGTTTAAAATAATAAATACATATATATATATATACAGTTTCGAACGAATGATGTTTTTGGGGTCTGGGGACCTCAAAACGAAAAGTTAAGCATATGATGGTCCCGGGCCTAGGTTTACCATGCCGACTATGGTAATAGCTTCTTCCCTATAGGGGAAATTCGCTAAAAGAGTATTTTTCTTACTAAAATTGAATGTTGGCTTATGAAATAGAATTTTGAACCAAATACATAATTTTTTTATATCAACTTTGGTGATTTTCAGGTTACTGGATTTATGCCTAATCTTACAATTTCTTACAAGCCTACAATTAATAATTGATGAGATGGTGATGATTTGTATAATATTACTATTTTTGTTATGTATATGTTAATGTGCATATGTTTATGTAATGTGTTTATAAAAGTGGTGGAAGGGTAACTATCAAAAAGCGACATTAAAAGTTGTGAATCAAAGGTTTACAAAATATTTCGTCACTAAACTATAAAAATATCAACAGTTTGTATGATAGAATTTTGTATTATTGTGTATACAATATCTCAATATGAAATGTCCCAATTTTCTAGTAGATTAACACCAAACGGGAGATTACCTGTGAAGTGTTTGTTCCACGGTGTGGTGGCTACACATCCTCTTCCTGTTGGCTCGGAATCCACCAACATTCCCGTACCTCTACTAACATATCCCTGGTGCGGCCATATGCCACAGCCAATATTGACTTTACTCTCAATCGAGTAATCACCTGGAGCCTTGTATGTGTTCACAGCAGCTTGATTGGAGATCTCCGGTGGTTGTTACCAGTCGTTCTACATTAAACTAACACGCTGAGGGGTGGAATAACCTAGTCAAGGAATACGATTTGTTAGTCATCAATAAAAAAAAGATACGTAAAACTACGTAATAGTTACTTGTTCTTATGGCGATTTCAACCAAATTAACACCTTATTAGTGAATTTCCTATGGAAAAGAGAACTGTTAGCATGACTCGCACGGTGAAAATTAAGCCCGGGACCACCATAGAAGTTCCTAACGTGACCCCCTGAACACGTTTTGGGGGTTCATTCAAAATGATATATATATGTATATGTGTATGCACTCTGGCGGTCGCATATTTTGTCTGATTTACTTAAAATATGGTAGGGGTGTTCCTTTCTATAATCAGTTGGACAAGTTTGTTGGGCAAAACAATCGGAAAACATAACCCCCTTTTTTGGGGATTATTCTTTCAATTTCAAATATACTCCCGTCCCAAAATAATCCCGAGGTAAAATCAATCCTGCCAAAAAAACGGGATTATTTTGTCCTGAAAAATTCCCGAAATTTCGGAACCAATCCATCCGTTATCATCAGCTAAGGAAAAACTAAACTAACTTTCTGTCAAATTGAGAATGAAGCGGGGGTGTGGCGACGGTAAAGGGCACACGGAAATAAAATTCCATTTAGGTAATTGATCACCGCGCTTCTAAGATTATATTAAAAAATTTGAGTCCCTTTGGCTGACTGGCGCCCTAGGCTTCAGTCTAGTCAACCTAATGAATAATCAGAGCCTGGTTTTCACTTGAAGAACACACTGGATTTCATTGTTCTTTACTTATAAGTTTGGTAGTAACCCTCTTACTAAACAATTGTTTATTAAGAATTACTGTCATCATCCTATTAATTATCCTACTAACTATAATTAACTATTTGTATAGCTATTTCATTACTAATTCCAAACTACATGATTTAAAACAAGTTTAAATTATATTTTTGTTCAATATTTCATGCAGTATTCTCACTTCATATCTTCCTTCCCAAGACGTCCCCAGATCTGGCCCCACATCCCCAGATCTAGCCCCTACATCCCCAGATCTGGCCCCACATCCCCAGATCTGGCCCCTACATCCCCAGATCTGGCCCCGACATCCCCAGGTATGGTCTAGATTTGGCCCAAACATCCACGTTCTGGCCCCTAGATCCCCACATCTGGCCCGGACATCCTAGATCTGGTACTTATCTGGCAAGAAAATATTATTTTACTAGGGTTCTTTTATGAAAACCCCGTATAAAGATGACGGCGTGATACAAAATCTAGCAAGACCGTCACGTTTGTGAAAATTGTCATAAAAGTAAAAAATGTGTCTCAAAAATAATTCTGAATCACGCTTGTAACGGGGTGATTTCCTGGGGAGAAAAATCAAATCTTTATACGATAGGTAATACTCGTATTTTGTTTTCGCCAAACGGGCATATCTTGTCGTACATATTATTAACTCTCCCATACACTGCAAGTTTACTGTGAGCTGTAACTTATGTTGAAATAAACGTTTTGTTCATTGTTGTTCATTGTCTTCACGCGTGCAGGAAACAATTAGGGTTTAGTTTGTAAATAATTGGATCAAACAAATATATAATGTGATCCCTCTAATTGGTAGAAGGCTGTTATTGTTATTAAAATGCTAATTTAAAATATCCATGATTTACTCGACTTTGACAAGTCATCAAATGGAAATCTCATTTCACTTCGGATATGCAGAACGTATCCCCACCTGATGTTTTATCTCCGGATCACGTTCAATATTGGCGAGTTCTGCATTTTTCCAGTGGAATATGAATGCCGCATTACCTCTTTCATCATTAAGGAGAAATATACTCCGCAAAAATCTCCATGTATTATTGATATTTTTAATATACATAATATAAGAATATATATAAATAATATACATAATAATAATATAGATAAATTTTAAATCATTGTTAACAATAAATAAAGATAAAAGTATACATGAATAAAAATCTCTTCATATTTTTATCAAAACATTCCTATTTTGTTCACCTGATTTTAATGTTATATCCAAATATAACTACGCACAATTACATTTCAATTTCATTATTTAACCAATTTATTAAAAGAGGAAGCCGATTTTTGTGACCAGAACACTGGCGAAACTATTAAGCCTTGCAAGATTGTTTTTGAGTCTTATTTGGAAGCCTTTAATGTCCAGATGTGGGTTTGGGAAACATTTTCCTTCAGGGCTTCGCCCCTTGGGCTTTCAATGTTCCAATGATAAGAGAATGCTATGGAGTATGTTATGGTAGAGTAGAAATCAATTTAATTGAGCATTTATCAGTTGTTGATGGTAACAAACAAACACAGTACAGAAGCAAGCCCAGCTGTTGTAAGCTAACTTCTGGGATTCCATCACAATGTGATACATATGAGATGGGTAGTCAGAAAAAAAAATTTGACAAATTCGAGCAACCGGATTCTTTTATTTTATTTACGACACAAGATGTATTCATGTTGATATCCTCTCTAAGATTTTCACACCGAAAGATTTCATTCATGCACATACTTATTGGGCGTCAGACGAACGGTTTCCACACAACAACCCTGGTACGTTGACACTATAGGCTAGATAGGTTCTACGATTTTACTTGGATCAGTCCAGAATGTATTTCAAAAGCATTTGATAATAAGCGTCAAATTATAATGAGGTCCTTAAAAATTAAAATGTCACATAACTTCTCAACTAGAGAGTGTCTCTTTTCCCAACGAAGTGACTCTGTGTGCTAATATCCTATTAGCACATTTTACAACTTAAAAGGAAACTATTCTTATTTACATGTCGATAATAGATTCTCGCCAAATAATAACCTAAAAATAATTTTCAAGCAACATGCATAGTAATACAAATGGAAAATGAATCAAATTCGGTATTCCTTTCATGAGTTGAAATTTATTTCATTTTCCAAACAATCTTCAGTTGAATGACGGTTTATGTGTTTTCAAACAAGTTTAATTTATCATGGTGGATGTGGACGAGATTTTAAAAATGTCAGATAAATTAATCTCATGTTGCCAATATCATAAATTGTGCAGTTCCGGGGGGGGGGGGGCGTCACTTCCCTGATACCTGGTGATTTACTGTTTTGTGGCAACATGAGGAATGGTTCCATAAACTGTGTTGCACATTGCACGTGTGATTGACGATTTAAAAAGCAACAATCGATTTAGAATCTCGCCCCTTATATTACACTGATGCGCTAGTTATTACTGACTAATGAGTTTACGCTTGCATTAAGACCCTTGTTAATTATTAATTCATCATAAAAATGATATCGTTGAAGTTAAGTGATAAACAAGTTTTAGCATTTTTTCACGTGCGTGCATCAAATCTTGGCGATGATTGTATAAAACCCAGACACATTGTGCCAACCCAATCGGGTCAGCGTGGCAATTGTTTGAGTATTCTGTACAAGAAAGTGTGAGCAGTATGGACAGTACTTAAAATTACCAGGGCAAGTGAAATTACTTCACTTGTTCCCATAGAGAAAACTTTGTTTAGCTCATCCTTATATTTGTCATAAATACTACAGCCGTAGTATGGGATGCGGTTTTGTGGTGAATACTTTGAGGTATCTTTTAAACACATGTTTAAGCTATCATCTGACCCAATAAAACGGTGAGCACATTTTAGCCTAATCTGGCTGACCTGATATCAAAACATTTTACCTATCAGTGTCTTGTTCGTTGTATCGAATGAACTCTCGACAATGACAGTTGTTTTGTGGTGGAAAATCATAAATTGTGATTCGATTCAAAGTCAAGCAGAAATAGCTTAAATCAAGGGTACAATGTTAAATTTGAGTTCTACAAATGTATTTGTGTGTACATAATAACAAAAAACTAGGCTGCAGTTCCCGACAAAAGTATAGTAACTTAACTAAACCTACCTCCACAGAGCGCTGTATGGTGGCTGTTCGTTGTGCAACATAATTTCAAAAAAATGTATTAGTTTAAAGTACCTGGGGGGCCGAAATTTGCTCGGGGAAGGCCAGTCAGTTTGTTTAGATGACTGGGAGTAATATTTCACCATTTCCCCCAACTGATTACCATATTTTTATAGCTCATTTGCCTCTTTCCTGCATTTTTAAGGTCATTCCAGTTGTTATTTATAAGTCAATGTCCCTTTGATTTATTTTACTACCCGTATATATGTAATCTTCACTCAAATCTTTTAATCTCTGCTCTCAGGAAACCACATGTTAATAATCATAAACAACATGAGTCCCTTTGACAGTTCCCTGGTTGATTATGAACAGCTGTTACAATTCTTTTGTATTGATTTGAAACTCCATAAGCCCAATGTTAATTTTTTAACTTTTCATTTTAGTTTTTAACATTATTTGATTTTTCCTAGGGATGAGGCCTGTCTAGAACTTATTTTTATCCCAGAAATTAGTTATTTTGAACATTTGAAGGAAATCGTTGGAATCGTTTTTGAGATCCGTGTCCCAAGCAAGCAAGCAAGCAAGCAAGCAAGCAAGCAAGCAAGCAAGCAAGCAAGCAAGCAAACCTTACTCATATTAGAGTATAGGATAAACTAAAGTAAAATTAAACACAAACGAGCTGCTCCTCCGCAAAACTTTGCGGATATAATCCTTACAACAGCTGTTTATTGAATTAAGAAAAAACACATAATGTGACATAAACCAAATAAAACTCTCCTCCATATGAATAACATGGGAACTTGGAAGTCCTGTGGGGCAGAGCCCTTAGGCCTAAATCAAAATTCCGGCTCGACAGTGACTTAGAACATGAAATCATCTTCTAAATAAAAAAAGAATCATAAGAATCGGTTAAGTATTAACTTCAGGAAGTGAGAGAACAAAAAGCAGGAATTTTTGTTAAATTTGTAGATTTCAAACCTAAAAAAGTAAACAACAAAAGTACGGTAAGATTTAACCCCGAACAAATTAAAGTAAAATTTAAAAGAAAATTTCAGATCTCAGAAAGTAACATCAAAAATGTGCTATTCGGTATGAACCCGGGGCCGCACGATCGTGGATCTGACATCGTATCCACAATCACACACTGGGCTACCGTAGCTTGCCGATTATCTTAATATATGAACCCGGGACCGCACGATCGTGGATCTGATATCGTATCCAAAATCACACAATGGGCTACCTTAGCTTGCCGATTATCTTAATATATGAACCCGGGACCGCACGATCGTGGATCTAACATCGTATCCACAATCACACAATGGGCTACCGTAGCTTGCCGATTATTTTAATATATGAACCCGGGACCGCACAATCGTGGATCTGACATCATATACACAATCACACAATGGGCTACCGTAGCTTGCCGATTATCTTAATATATGAATCCAGGACCGCACGATCGTGGATCTGATATCGTATCCACAATCACACACTGGGCTACCGTAGCTTGCCGATTATCTTAATAAATGAACCCGGGACCGCACGATCGTGGATCTGATATCGTATCCACAATCACACAATGGGCTACCATAGCTTGCCGATTATCTTAATATATGAACCTGGGACTGCACGATCGTGGATCTGATATCGTATCCACAATCACACAATGGGCTACCGTAGCTTGCCGATTATCTTAATATGTGAACCCGGGACCGCACGATCGTGGATCTGATATCGTATCCATAATCACACACTGGGCTACCGTAGCTTGCCGATTATCTTAATATGTGAACCCGAGACCGCACGATGGTGGATCTGACATCGTATCCACAATCATACACTGGGCTACCGTAGCTTGCCGGTTAACCTAATATGTGAACCCGAGACCGCACGATCGTGGATCTGACATCGTATCCACAATCACACACTTGGCTACCGTAGCTTGCTGATTATCTTAATATATGAACCCAGGACCGCACGATCGTGGATCTGACATCGTATCCACAATCACACACTGGGCTACCGTAGCTTGCTGATTATCTTAATATGTGAACCCAGGACCGCACGATCGTGGATCTGATATCGTATCCACAATCACACACTGGGCTACCGTAGCTTGCCGGTTATCCTAATATATGAACCCGGGACCACACGATCATGGATCTGACATCGTATCCACAAACACACACTGGGCTACCATAGCTTGCTGATTATCTTAATATGTGAACCCGGGACCGCACGATCGTGAATCTGACATCGTATCCACAATCACACACTGGGCTACCGTAGCTTGTCGGTTATCCTAATATATGAACCCGGGACCGCACGATCATGGATCTGACATCGTATTCACAAACACACACTGGGCCACCGTAGCTTGCTGATTATCTTAATATGTGAACCCAGGACCGCACGATCGTGGATCTGATATCGTATCCACAATCACGCACTGGGCTACCGTAGCTTGCCGGTTATCCTAATATATGAACCCGGGACCGCATGATCATGGATCTGACATCGTATCCACAAACACACACTGGGCTACCGTAGCTTGCTGATTATCTTAATATGTGAACCCAGGACCGCACGATAGTGGATCTGATATCGTATCCACAATCACACACTGGGCTACCGTAGCATGCCGGTTATCCTAATATATGAACCCGGGACCGCACGATCGTGGATCTGACATCGTATCCACAAACACACGCACTAGGCTACAGTAGCTTGCCGATTATATTAATATGTGAACCCGGGACCGCACGATCGTGGATCTGACATCGTATCCACAATCACACACTGGGCTACCGTAGCTTGTCGGTTATCCTAATATATGAACCCGGGACCGCACGATCATGGATCTGACATCGTATCCACAAACACACACTGGGTTACCGTAGCTTGCTGATTATCTTAATATGTGAAACCGGGACCGCACGATCGTGAATCTGACATCGTATCCACAATCACACACTGGGCTACCGTAACTTGCTGATTATCTTAACATGTGAACCCGGGACCGCACGATCGTGGATCTGACATCGTATCTACAATCACACACTGGGCTACCGTAGCTTGCCGATTATATTAATATGTGAACCCGGGACCGCACGATCGTGAATCTGACATCGTATCCACAATCACACACTGGGCTACCGTAGCTTGCTGATTATCTTAACATGTGAACCCGGGACCGCACGATCGTCGATCTGACATCGTATCTACAATCACACACTGGGCTACCGTAGCTTGCCGATTATATTAATATGTGAACCCGGGACCTCACGATCGTGATTATCTTAATATATGAACCCAGGACCGCACGATCGTGGATCTGACATCGTATCCACAATCACACACTGGGCTACCGTAGCTTGCTGATTATCTTAATATGTGAACCCAGGACCGCACGATCGTGGATCTGATATCGTATCCACAATCACACACTGGGCTACCGTAGCTTGCCGGTTATCCTAATATATGAACCTGGGACCGCACGATCATGGATCTGACATCGTATCCACAAACACACACTGGGCTACCGTAGCTTGCTGATTATCTTAATATGTGAACCCGGGACCGCACGATCGTGAATCTGACATCGTATCCACAATCACACACTGGGCTACCGTAGCTTGCTGATTATCTTAACATTTGAACCCGGGACCGCACGATCGTGGATCTGACATCGTATCTAGAATCACACACTGGGCTACCGTAGCTTGCCGATTATATTAATATGTGAACCCGGGACAGCACGATCGTGGCTCTGATATTGTATCCACAATCACACACTGGGCTACCATAGCTTGTCGGTTATCCTAATATATGATCCCAGGAACGCACGATCGTGGATCTGATATCGTATCCACAATCACACACTGGGCTACCGTAGCTTGCCGATTATATTAATATGTGAACCCGGGACCGCACGATCGTGGATCTGATATCGTATCCACAGTCACACACTGGGCTACCGTAGCTTGCCAGTTATTCTAATATATGAACCCGGGACCGCACGATCATGGATCTGACATCGTATCCACAATCACACACTGGGCTACCATAGCTTGCCGGTTATCCTAATATATGAACCCGGGACCGCACGATCATGGATCTGACATCGTATTCACAAACACACACTGGGCAACCGTAGCTTGCTGATTATCTTAATATGTGAACCCAGGACCACACGATCGTGGATCTGATATCGTATCCACAATCACACACTGGGCTACCGTAGCATGCCGGTTATCCTAATATCTGAACCCGGGACCGCACGATCGTGGATCTGACATCGTATCCACAAACACACGCACTAGGCTACAGTAGCTTGCCGATTATATTAATATGTGAACCCGGGACTGCACGATCGTGGATCTGACATCGTATCCACAATCACACACTGGGCTACCGTAGCTTGTCGGTTATCCTAATATATGAACCCGGGACCGCACGATCATGGATCTGACATCGTATCCACAAACACACACTGGGCTACCGTAGCTTGCTAATTATCTTAATATTTGAACCCGGGACCGCACGATCGTGGATCTGATATCGTATCCATAATCACACACACACTGGGCTACCGTAGCTTGCCGATTATCTTAATATGTGAACCCGAGACCGCACGATGGTGGATCTGACATCGTATCCACAATCATACACTGGGCTACCGTAGCTTGCCGGTTAACCTAATATGTGAACCCGAGACCGCACGATCGTGGATCTGACATCGTATCCACAATCACACACTTGGCTACCGTAGCTTGCTGATTATCTTAATATATGAACCCAGGACCGCACGATCGTGGATCTGACATCGTATCCACAATCACACACTGGGCTACCGTAGCTTGCTGATTATCTTAATATGTGAACCCAGGACCGCACGATCGTGGATCTGATATCGTATCCACAATCACACACTGGGCTACCGTAGCTTGCCGGTTATCCTAATATATGAACCCGGGACCACACGATCATGGATCTGACATCGTATCCACAAACACACACTGGGCTACCGTAGCTTGCTGATTATCTTAATATGTGAACCCGGGACCGCACGATCGTGAATCTGACATCGTATCCACAATCACACACTGGGCTACCGTAGCTTGTCGGTTATCCTAATATATGAACCCGGGACCGCACGATCATGGATCTGACATCGTATTCACAAACACACACTGGGCCACCGTAGCTTGCTGATTATCTTAATATGTGAACCCAGGACCGCACGATCGTGGATCTGATATCGTATCCACAATCACGCACTGGGCTACCGTAGCTTGCCGGTTATCCTAATATATGAACCCGGGACCGCATGATCATGGATCTGACATCGTATCCACAAACACACACTGGGCTACCGTAGCTTGCTGATTATCTTAATATGTGAACCCAGGACCGCACGATCGTGGATCTGATATCGTATCCACAATCACACACTGGGCTACCGTAGCATGCCGGTTATCCTAATATATGAACCCGGGACCGCACGATCGTGGATCTGACATCGTATCCACAAACACACGCACTAGGCTACAGTAGCTTGCCGATTATATTAATATGTGAACCCGGGACCGCACGATCGTGGATCTGACATCGTATCCACAATCACACACTGGGCTACCGTAGCTTGTCGGTTATCCTAATATATGAACCCGGGACCGCACGATCATGGATCTGACATCGTATCCACAAACACACACTGGGTTACCGTAGCTTGCTGATTATCTTAATATGTGAAACCGGGACCGCACGATCGTGAATCTGACATCGTATCCACAATCACACACTGGGCTACCGTAACTTGCTGATTATCTTAACATGTGAACCCGGGACCGCACGATCGTGGATCTGACATCGTATCAACAATCACACACTGGGCTACCGTAGCTTGCCGATTATATTAATATGTGAACCCGGGACCGCACGATCGTGAATCTGACATCGTATCCACAATCACACACTGGGCTACCGTAGCTTGCTGATTATCTTAACATGTGAACCCGGGACCGCACGATCGTCGATCTGACATCGTATCTACAATCACACACTGGGCTACCGTAGCTTGCCGATTATATTAATATGTGAACCCGGGACCTCACGATCGTGATTATCTTAATATATGAACCCAGGACCGCACGATCGTGGATCTGACATCGTATCCACAATCACACACTGGGCTACCGTAGCTTGCTGATTATCTTAATATGTGAACCCAGGACCGCACGATCGTGGATCTGATATCGTATCCACAATCACACACTGGGCTACCGTAGCTTGCCGGTTATCCTAATATATGAACCTGGGACCGCACGATCATGGATCTGACATCGTATCCACAAACACACACTGGGCTACCGTAGCTTGCTGATTATCTTAATATGTGAACCCGGGACCGCACGATCGTGAATCTGACATCGTATCCACAATCACACACTGGGCTACCGTAGCTTGCTGATTATCTTAACATTTGAACCCGGGACCGCACGATCGTGGATCTGACATCGTATCTAGAATCACACACTGGGCTACCGTAGCTTGCCGATTATATTAATATGTGAACCCGGGACAGCACGATCGTGGCTCTGATATTGTATCCACAATCACACACTGGGCTACCATAGCTTGTCGGTTATCCTAATATATGATCCCAGGAACGCACGATCGTGGATCTGATATCGTATCCACAATCACACACTGGGCTACCGTAGCTTGCCGATTATATTAATATGTGAACCCGGGACCGCACGATCGTGGATCTGATATCGTATCCACAGTCACACACTGGGCTACCGTAGCTTGCCAGTTATTCTAATATATGAACCCGGGACCACACGATCATGGATCTGACATCGTATCCACAATCACACACTGGGCTACCATAGCTTGCCGGTTATCCTAATATATGAACCCGGGACCGCACGATCATGGATCTGACATCGTATTCACAAACACACACTGGGCCACCGTAGCTTGCTGATTATCTTAATATGTGAACCCAGGACCGCACGATCGTGGATCTGATATCGTATCCACAATCACACACTGGGCTACCGTAGCATGCCGGTTATCCTAATATCTGAACCCGGGACCGCACGATCGTGGATCTGACATCGTATCCACAAACACACGCACTAGGCTACAGTAGCTTGCCGATTATATTAATATGTGAACCCGGGACCGCACGATCGTGGATCTGACATCGTATCCACAATCACACACTGGGCTACCGTAGCTTGTCGGTTATCCTAATATATGAACCCGGGACCGCACGATCATGGATCTGACATCGTATCCACAAACACACACTGGGCTACCGTAGCTTGCTAATTATCTTAATATTTGAACCCGGGACCGCACGATCGTGAATCTGACATCGTATCCACAATCACACACTGGGCTACCGTAACTTGCTGATTATCTTAACATGTGAACCCGGGACCGCACGATCGTGGATCTGACATCGTATCTACAATCACACACTGGGCTACCGTAGCTTGCCGATTATATTAATATGTGAAACCGGGACCGCACGATCGTGAATCTGACATCGTATCCACAATCACACACTGGGCTACCGTAGCTTGCTGATTATCTTAACATGTGAACCCGGGACCGCACGATCGTGGATCTGACCTCGTATCTACAATCACACACTGGGCTACCGTAGCTTGCCGATTATATTAATATGTGAACCCGGGACCTCACGATCGTGATTATCTTAATATATGAACCCAGGATCGCACGATCGTGGATCTGACATCGTATCCAAAATCACACACTGGGCTACCGTAGCTTGCTGATTATCTTAATATGTGAACCCAGGACCGCACGATCGTGGATCTGATATCGTATCCACAATCACACACTGGGCTACCGTAGCTTGCCGGTTATCCTAATATATGAACCTGGGACCGCACGATCATGGATCTGACATCGTATCCACAAACACACACTGGGCTACCGTAGCTTGCTGATTATCTTAATATGTGAACCCGGGACCGCACGATCGTGAATCTGACATCGTATCCACAATCACACACTGGGCTACCGTAGCTTGCTGATTATCTTA
Source organism: Allygus modestus (assembly GCA_963675035.1). Classification (NCBI taxonomy): domain Eukaryota; kingdom Metazoa; phylum Arthropoda; class Insecta; order Hemiptera; family Cicadellidae; genus Allygus; species Allygus modestus. Next base: position 356,198,231 of record OY776112.1, read on the forward strand.
ACATTTGAACCCGGGACCGCACGATCGTGGATCTGACATCGTATCTAGAATCACACACTGGGCTACCGTAGCTTGCCGATTATATTAATATGTGAACCCGGGACAGCACGATCGTGGCTCTGATATTGTATCCACAATCACACACTGGGCTACCATAGCTTGTCGGTTATCCTAATATATGAACCCAGGAACGCACGATCGTGGATCTGATATCGTATCCACAATCACACACTGGGCTACCGTAGCTTGCCGATTATATTAATATGTGAACCCGGGACCGCACGATCGTGGATCTGATATCGTATCCACAGTCACACACTGGGCTACCGTAGCTTGCCAGTTATTCTAATATATTGTTGTTCATTTTTAAGGGGTGTAAATGCTAGTTCACCAATCAAGGCTGATGAGTTTAATGATTTTTATATAGATATTGGTAAAAAAGTCATGGAAAAGTCAAATAGCAGCTGTCATAATGTAAATTATTTATCTTTTCTTCATAATGTTAATCCTCCATGTTCCAGTTTTCATTGGAAACCAATAACTGTTTATGACTTGACGAAAATTATTAGTAATTTAAGTTCTTCCGGCAGTGAAGATATTTATGGATTGTCAAACAAAATCGTTAAGTTAATGGCCCCTCTTATATTACAACCTTTGTTATTTTTAATTAACTTAGTTTTCCTGCAATCTCACTTTCCTCGTTGTTTAAAACCGTCAAAAACGATACCTCTGTACAAGAAAGGTAATAGATCATGTATCTCAAACTATAGACCGATATCAATAGTAACTATATTTTCTAAAATAATTGAAGTTTGTGTCAAATTACAGCTAAATGAATTCATAACTGACAATAATATTATTTGTAACAGCCAGTTTGGATTTAGGAGTGGCCGTTCAACAACTTCAGCAGTAGAGATTGTAGTGTCTGATATTCTTGACAGTTTTGAGTGTAATGAGTACCTGAGCGTGGCCCTTGTGGACCTCAGCAAGGCTTTTGATTCTGTTTGTCACAATGTTCTGCTGAACAAATTGGAATTTTATGGTATTAAAGATAAAGAATTAGAGTTTTTTAGATCCTACCTTTGTGGAAGGAGGCAGATGGTTCTTTTAGATTCCGAAGCTTCTTCATTCAGAGAAGTCCTTGCTGGGGTGCCGCAGGGGTCCGTTCTTGGACCATTGTTATTTATAATTTTAATTAATGACCTTCCTAACTCCATGCCTTGTAAAACATTGTTATACGCTGACGACACCTCTTTTCTGTACTCGGGTAAGGATTTTAAGGAGACTGAAAAAGTTATAACTGATATGATTGATTTTGGTAAAACCTGGTTTAGTAGTAATTTTTTATCTATTAATGATGAGAAAACAGAAAGAATTTGTTTTTCATTGAGGCAATTAGGCTGTGCTAATAATAAGATTTATGACCACGTTAAACTGCTAGGAGTCACACTTGATGTCAAGCTTACTTGGGAGTCTCATACATACAATGTTATTTCTAAATTGGCCAGAGTTTGTTTTTTACTGAGACGGCTCAAAAAATGTATTTCCATTCATATGCTGCTTATTACTTACCATAGTTTTTTTCACACCCATCTCTTATACGCAAACCTTTTGTGGGGTAATAGTAGTGGAGCTAGACATGTTTTTATCTGGCAAAAGAAGGCTTTAAGAATCTTGTTTGATATTCCTGTTAGAACTAGTAGTAAACCTTTTTTTATTAGTTATGAAATTATGACTCTGCCTTCCATATTCATTTTTCAAAATTTAATTTTTGTCAAGGAAAATATTAACAACTTTGTTACTCGTGATTCAGTTCATAGTTACGATACTAGAGGATCTTGTGATTTAAATGCTCCAGCTGCTAGATTAAGTAAATTTATTAACAGCCACAAGTATTTACAGATTAAGTTTTTTAATAAAATTCCAGTAGATTACCGTAGCTTAGATTCCATTTTATTTAAAAAACGTTTATCAAGGTGGCTATTGAGCAAGGCGTTTTACTCAATTGACGAGTTTTTAAACTGTGATGATTTTGCTTGTTTTTAACTTATTATTATCACTTGGAATGTAATGTCTCTGTTAGAATTTTTTATTTTTACGTTGTTTGTTATTTTTATATATGTTAAATGCTTTCCCATACTGTGTCTATTTATTGATATTGTTTATAAGCTTGTCGAAAATCTACCTTATACTTGCAACTTGCCACCAAAATACTTGCATATACTCATAAATCCTCATAAACTTCATATACTTACATAAATCCTCATATACTTGCGTATGCTTATACTTGCTTTTGCATATTGAAGTGAATAAATTGCTTGATTTGCATTATGCGTTAATTTGGAATATAGATATAGCATGAATAAATTTGGCTTGATCACAATTATAGATTTGCATAGTTAGTATGGCATGCTATATTTAGCTTGAATTCTGATATTGTAATATTGTATTTTGCATGTGATATTGTATGTTATTGAAGAATGGTATGTGCATGTCTCTTGTATTTATTGTGACGTTGTCTATTTCAATTGATTAATGACAATAAAGCATTATTATTATTATTATTATTATTATTATTATATGAACCCGGGACCGCACGATCATGGATCTGACATCGTATCCACAATCACACACTGGGCTACCATAGCTTGCCGGTTATCCTAATATATGAACCCGGGACCACACGATCATGGATCTGACATCGTATCCACAATCACACACTGGGCTACCGTAGCTTGCCGATTATATTAATATGTGAACCCGGGACCGCACGATCGTGGATCTGATATCGCATCCACAATCACACACTGGGCTACCGTAGCTTGCCAGTTATCCTAATATATGAACCCGGGACCGCACGATCATGTATCTGACATCGTATCCACAATCACACACTGGGCTACCGTAGCTTGCCGATTATATTAATATGTGAACCCGGGACCGCACGATCGTGGATCTGATATTGCATCCACAATCACACACTGGGCTACCGTAGCTTGCCAGTTATCCTAATCTATGAACCCGGGACCGCACGATCATGTATCTGACATCGTATCCACAATCACACACTGGGCTACCGTAGCTTGCCGATTATATTAATATATGAACCTGGGACCGCACGATTGTGGATCTGACATCGTATCCACAATCACACACTGGGCTACTGTAGCTTACTGTCTATCCTGAAAGTTACAATAATTCATCAAGCAGTGAGCGACGGTTATAATAAATGCATTCGGTAGAACAAACAAACAATCGGTTGATGAAATTGTTAGATATCGTAACAAACAATATTAACGATATTGGACCACTAGAGTAGGGGATAATGTGCTCTCCCAATAAAACTCCTGATTCTTGGTAAAGGTTTACTGGTGATTGAGGTAAGATGGCAAACTCGCGGGTTAATATTAAGTTATTATTTTATCTTAAGTAATTTAGCAATGTAAAATATAAACATATTAACCACTTGGATAGTTATGAGTTAGTTCTGGCTTTCATGTTTGTGATTTGGTCTTATAGTGTTACGTATACATTTTTGGATATAAAAGCTTGTTGATTCGTGCACTTCCACATTATTAACAACGTAAAATTTATTGATATTCTTTATTTGGAGTCCCACATGGATAGTTTCGAAGTGGGTGTTTTGCAAAAAGGTGCACCGCCATGCAGAAGAGTAGATTAGTGATTAGGGAAGCCCTTTACTTTGCACACTAAACCCCAGAGTGTAAAGTCAACATTTGTTGAACCAGTTCGACCAGACCGTAATACTGTGGACTTATATGAGCATTACACACGGATGTGTTGGCGATCCAAACCAATATTAAAACCCTTTTAGTGCCGCTGGGGTAAAAACAAATTATATTCGATATTTGACAGGCATAAATTTGTTATATATGCAAGAAATGCCAGTCATTTTTTAGCAAAATCTTAAGGGTATGGTAAAAAATCATAAAAAAGTTATTTTACAATAATTTTGTGTTCTGTTTTTTTGTATTGTAGAGTAATAAACTCCGCATCATAAAATACATATATATACCGTATAGACATTTAGTAAATAAAAAAAATTAAATATTTCAATAAACAAATATTTTTTTAAATTTTTTTATTTTTGTAATTTGAATAAAGATAACATTATTTAAAATTAACTTGTTGATGTTAAGTGTATTTTTATGTTAAAGGTAATTAAAAACTGAGTAGAAATCACGTATAAATCATTCATTTGTCCATTACAGTTACTAAGAAAAAAATTATAAATATAAATCAACCAAATTGATTTTTAAGGCCATTTTTATTACTACCTAGCAACCAAGCTACCGGAACTCATAATAATAAAATAATTAGTTGGATACTAACTGTAATATGTACTACAAATATAAATAGGCCTACAAAAATATGTAAAATTTTACCTTTCCAAAAATAAGTTTGTCGTCCTTGTCCGACAAGTCGATGTTTCTCGAAGTTTGATTTCATAAAACACTTTCAATAGTTTTTCACACTATTTACAACACTATTTTCACTAATATAGGTCCTAACACATTTTATATAGGCCTTTTACACTAACTGATATTTGCCTTTACTATTTACAACTTATAGGCCTATGTACCTAGTTGATCCAACATTTATAACAAACATATTATAGGGAACAAACTTTCCCCTTTTGGGCTTAGGTCCCAAGTTATTACTTTCACGGGAGATATCTTCAGTAAAATTAGGTTTTTGACTAGGAGCATTACTACAACTAGGAATGGGAAAACTAGGGTCTGAATGTTGAATTTAATTAGATACATTTAGGCATAGGCCTTCCTGTTGTCGTAAGGAGGCATTTGGTTGACCAGCAGATTGATTAAAACTAACACCTGAACTTATCAAACTATCGTTTTATAATACGTTTCTAATGTCACTGTCATTCATATTTAAATGTATTGAACAAAGACACAACTTCTTGACACAATAACCAATCCACAACACCACTAACACCAGTAAACACTCACCGGACTCACTTTGAAACATGTAAACAAACTCGAAATAGCGGGCGAATCAGGTGACTGACGTCGTCGTCTGTTATTGGTCGTCGTGTGATCGTTTCTGATTGGTTAACGATGTCCACAGCATAGAGTAAGCGGCATAAATTGTTGCCCACTTCTCTCTGTCGCTTTTGGTGCAATTTGCAGCCAGTTTTGACGAATTGTATTACTATAAGAAATTATTTCGTGACCGTCTCGATACGAGACGCTTGCAATTCTCGCACAAGTACGGCCGTCTCGCTACGAGACGCTCAGCACTCAGGCTACTACTACAGCGCATCTTGGAGCGAGACGCGACCGGCACTCAAAGGGTTAAGTTACAAACAGGATATTACCACCAATCCTGGCGAGCGGAACAACCACTTAGCTCTTCACCAGTGATCCTACCGTAAACCTGCACCACTGGACATTGATTGCAATTGGTTTGGGGAAAATATAAACAGTTGTTACCTATTTAGAATTATGGGACAATTTAAACTTAAGTAACATCTGTAACCTACGGTAAAAATGAAATTATTTTAAATTATGTATCTATAAAATTTATCTGTAAAATATATGTACCGGTACATTAAAATGTATCTAGTCTATGTTTTTATTTGAATTTTCTAATGTCTGAGCCGATAACTGATTGAATGAAATGGAAAACCGTCGTTCTTGAATGGTGTTTACAGAGCGTTATTGGTTTTCGGATTATTATTTACTAGCTGCCATCATACCTGGAAATACAACAGTTACGTGTGCTGCATTCTGTGGTTAGCCTGCAAAACTACTACTAATAAAGATCAGCTGTTTGTATTTTTATCAGCTCAAACAAAAATAAATGTTCATAACGAATACATGGGAACTTTGAACTCCCGTTGGGCAAAGCCCTATAGGATTTTCAAAACGAAAATAAGCCTATGTGTTTATTTGATTCTTATAAACCAAATAAACACACAGGCTTATTTTCGTCTTGACAGTTATACAGTCGAAAACAAAGAGTTTTTACAATAATGATCTTAAAAAAAAAATACCCCGTCGCAGCAAACCTGCATGCTCAGCGAATTTCCAATGGAGATATACATTTCTTAATACTACATAAAGCCACTTACCAAGTTTCATAAAAATATATTCACAAATAAGCGATATATACAAATTTAATGATTCTCCATAAGAATAACATTGGTGCTGAGTACGCAGGTTTGCCGCAACAAAGAACACAAAAAATGGGTTTTTATGCTAATATCAATCAGTATAACTCAACTAGGTGAAATCGTATACCAGTTTTTTTAATTTATGTTCATATAAGGGAAACAGAGCATTTAATTATTCTCCATAAGATTAACATGGGGGTTGAGTACGTAGGTTCGCTGCTACGGGAGCCCTTGGCAAAAAATTGTTTTTTTTGAGCAAACATCAATAGACCACAACCAGATGAAGCCGTGTACCAAGTTTCGTCATTATACGTTCATAAATAAGCGAGATATACAATTTTTCTTTTTCTCCACAAGAATAGCATTAGACAACGTACTGTGTTTAGCATTTTCAATATCTCGGTAACCAATTGACGTAGAGGAATGATCAAAATACCAAATTGTGTGTTTTTTAAGCTGAATCCAATAGTAACAACTAAAATTTGGCTATTTAACAAATTATATGTAAAAAGTTCAAAAAACTTGTTTTTGGGGTACAAAACCCCCAAAATACCCCTTCGGATAGAGCGATCTGGCTGGTTTTCGAACTTAAAAGTCATAAATGTTGCTTTACATGTTTATGCCAAATTTCATCAAAATCGGATCAATTTTACGAGAGTTATCGCGATCACGGACATATATATATATATAGGATATAGGACACATATATATAGGTTTATATATATATATATATATATATATATATATATATATATATATACAGTTTCGAACGAATGGTGTTTTTGGGGTCTGGAGACCTCAAAACGAAAAGTTATCATGGTCCCGGGCCTAGGTCTTACCATGCCGACTACGGTAATAGCTTCTTCCCTATAGGGGAAATTCTCTAAAAGTGTTTATGCACTCACATGTTATACTACTTTATACTAAAATACCCCCGTAGCAGAAAACCTGCGTACTCAGCAAGACATCCGTTTTAGTTATCTTCAAATCCAGAAAATGTTATTGCTCCTAATATTAAAATGGGAAGTTAAGAGGCCACTGGGGCAAACCCCTTAAGGAACTAGGGTTACCTAGATATGCCTATGTGTTACTTGAGGGTATTAGCTATCTCCATACCAAATATCAGCTTAATCAAAACAAACACACTTTTAGCTTTATAATATTCGTATTATAAGTCATAGCAAATGTAGTAAAAGAGTGGGCTCAAATTTTCAATGAACAACTAAATTCATGGCCGTAATGTAATACTTACCCCTAACACACCTGCACTTAAGAAACAAAAAATTCAGCATATTTCAAAGAAATCTAAATGAACAACTTGTTATACACTTGGGTATTTACGTTTATACATGCGAAGGTTAGAATACAAATATTATGGCGAACCGGGTGGACAAAGCGTTGGACGCAAGTTTAAATGAATGTTTGAAAGAATTGAAGTAAACGAACGTATATATATATATATATATACGTATTCTCGTTCCTAAATTAAGTTAATTTAAATTTTCTTTTTTAAATAATCGTAACTCAAGCAAAAATGGAGTTTTTCTCGTTTGATAGTAAAATAAATGTTTTAGACAATATTTACTGATCTATTTTAATGAATGTTCGTATGAGTATATATCTGGGAATCTATCTACATATTTAATTCCTTAAGCGAATCGGTCCTCATGAAATATCTCGAGCTAGGAAGAAGATCTTAAGTTAGGTTATGGCGATTCATTTTAAAGCTTGAGGGCCAAGGACGGTGGAAAAAATATCTGTAATGTCAAAAATTACGTGGACTACGCCCCACTGGACTTAAAAGATCCAATGATTTTCTTATGGAAGTATCACTACAGTGTTTTTATTAATAAGCAAAATGAACTAATGATCAGCTGTGATTATCCACTTACACAAAAACCATGTGTTTCGGGCTATAGCCCCTGTAAGCCACTAGTATTTTTTAAATTGAGTAATGAACTTCTCAATACACAGAGTAGACCAAACTACAGTTCCTTAATATCATATGTTATCCCTAATTTGCTACACTGATGAAGTTTTATTTACACAAGCATATATTAGGTCTATGATTTTTATAAATTTAAGAACCAATCTGTGGTTTGAGAACTGAAAACAATATTGAACTAGAATAACTCAAGTTTTAATTAAACCCAAGGTAAAAAATTCAGCTTTTCCTCATTTAGAAGACGGTGAACCAATCAAAACTTTTCGTCTTAATCGGCTTGTTGTTTTGAACGTTTTATATTTATTTTTCTTAAGGAACTTTAGTAAAGTTCATCTGAAAGTGTATAAAAATGAAATGAAAATTGTAATATCCGTAAGGCAATATGTTTATGGCTATACCGACCATGCTTGCGACATATTGAGGGTTTTACGAGTGTAATATTCTTTTACAAAGCACTTTGATCTTATGCGACGACGGAAGACGCCGTTACCGGGAACACGGTGTGTCGAGTCCTGTGTTTTATTGTATTGTACATAAGCCCGTTGTGAAAGTGACGGTTAAACATAACTATAATTCTAAGCTACTTCATCAAGTACATCCTTTATAAGAGAATGATATAATATGTTGTTTACAAGTGTATACATGCATCAAACCACTATTTAAACTAGGTATACAATGCAGTTGTCTGCTTGCAATATTGAGCGGAGCGAGTATTTATTGCATATTGTTGACTGCAGAGAATTTTAAAGGATCTTTTACGCATGAGGTACAAATATAGTTGTCATCATTGCTGACTATGTCCAAGCGTCTGCAGACTCTGCATTTTTGATACGCGAGGGCTTCCAAATTATGCCTAAACCTCTCAGCATACTCCTCATCAGTTTGATGTGCAGTCTCCTGTCGATGGTACCGGTATGCATTTACGGTGCGTCGTCCAAGATTCGCACCTCCTCTCCGTAAACGTGGCATTTCATTCACGTACAAAGGTAAACAAACCACTAAAATAAACAAAACAACAATTTCACAGAAAACTACTGTATTTACAAACAGCTGATAGTAACAGTCTGCATTTAAATTTGATCCTTATAACAGCTGTATAATCAACACGCAGTAAACAAACCAAATAAAATATTTCTCCTATTAAAATAACATGGTAACTTTAAAGAGCCGTAGGGCAGAACCCTTATGTCCGATCTAGACCATTTCAGATTTATACCTTCCCATAGATGGTTACTATGACTGAGCAAAGTTTCGTGAGGATCACTCCAGCCGTTCAGGAGGAGTACGTGTAAATAAAAAGCCAGAGTGTAGTATAGGAGCTCCGCTCGCTTCGCGCGCTCCGCTCAACTAACGTGCGTAATGTATGCATTGAATGTCATACCCCTACGCCAATTATTCTTTACTACTTAAGCGTGTGTTCCATTAAATAATAATTAATTGTGTATCTGTAACAATAATATTCCTGTGTGTTCGTTTATTTCGTAAAAGCGGTTGGTCTCCGACTATATAAATAATATCTCTAGCTGATCATTAGAGCTCTGGCCATTATTCTGATTTTAGTAAGGAAATTAAATATAACTTTAAGTAGACTATAATTAATTTTAAATATTTATAATTAGTTTCAATATGACCATCTTTTTCCTAGTATTTTATAATCAACGCTTCTTATTTATTTGTGTTCTTAATGGGTGTAAAAAGATAGCCTTGTAAACAAAAACAAAAGAAAATTCTTAAAATGTAATGAATTTAGTTAGTTGTAGGTCAATATGAGAGTGTGCTCTTATGTGTTGTTATTCTCTAATGATAATGCTACGAGAACAAACATAGCTTTAGGTCGCGTCGGTGAAAGATTCTGAATACGATATTATGTAAACAAAAGTTGATATAAAACATGCCTTGCGTTTTCTTGTTTGGATATTAAAAAAACACATCCTTACATTTAAGCGGTTGAGACTTATTTTATACACCAAATAAGTGGCGATGATGCGGTGGTAGGAGAGTCAACGTGCTGTCGCCAAGAAATATTGCGGAAACCAACAAATCGAATGTCTTACTTCCGGTATGTTGAGATTCAAGGCGGCATCCAGTTGGCAGTGGGTGATCGCTAAAACTCCTGATCGAAATAGTTTCAAATAGTTGTATTACAGTATTAGTGAATTTCCTTTGGAAAAGTGAACTATTAGCATGACCCGCACGGTGAGATTTAAGCCTGGGACCACCATAGAAGTTCCTAACGTGACCCCCTGAACACGTTTTGAGGGGTCTCTAAAAATTGTATATATGTGTGTGTGTGTGTGTGTGTGTGTGTGTGTGTGTGTGTGTGTGTGTGTGTGTGTGTTCGCACTCTAGTGGTCGCAATTTTTGTCAGATTTACTTCAAATTTGGTAGAGACATTCCTTTTTATAATCAGTTGGACAAGTTCGTTGGCCAAAACAATCGGAAAACTCTAACACCCTTTTTTTGGGAATTTTAAGTTTTAAAATTTTGAGTTTTTGGGCCCAAAAAGGGTCAGAAAAGCCCCAAATATACACTTATTAAATTATGTGCACATTAAATTATTGTACGTAAAAAACAAAGATTTTAAGCTCTCCCCCATCATTATAGCACAAGTAATTACCGAGTTATTAAAGAAAATGTCAATTGTCAAAATACAGTACGTTGTCTTATGGGGATTTTACACTGGAAAAGGCTGTTCTCATATCTTAATATCGTTTTATCACCCCCAATACCCCTATACCAACTTGTTCTCCCGACTATACCTCCTTCTAACTTTATAATGTACAACATTGGCATCCTATTAGTGAATTGAAATATAACCAGGAACATCAGAACAGCCAAAAAATAACATTTTAGCGAATTTCCCCTATAGGGAAGAAGCTATTACCGTAGTCGGCATGGTAAGACCTAGGCCCGGGACCATGATAACTTTTCGTTTTGAGGTCCCCAGACCCCAAAAACACCATTCGTTCGAAACTGTATATATATATATATATATATATATATATATATATATATATATATATGTGTCCGTGAGCACGATAACTCTCGTAAAAATTATCCGATTTTGATGAAATTTGGTATAAACGTGTAAAGCAACATTTATGACTTTAAGTTCGAAAACCAGTCAGATCGCTTTATCCGAAGGGGTATTTTGGGGGGGTTTTGTACCCCAAAAATGGGTTTTTTGAATTTTTTACATATAATTTTTGAAATAGTCAAATTTTAGTTTTTACCATTGGATTCAGCTTAAAAAAACACACAATTTGGTATTTTGATCATTTCTCTACGTCAATTGGTTACCGAGATATTGAAAGTGCTAAACACAGTACGTTGTCTAATGTTATTCTTATGGAGGAAAAGAAAAATTTTACATCTCGCTTATTTATGAACGTATACTGACGAAACTTGGTATACGGCTTCATCTGGTTGTGGACCACTGATATTTGCTCAAAAAAACCATTTTTTGCCAAAGGCTCCCGTAGCAGCAAACCTGCGTACTCAGCCCCATGTTATTCTTATGGAGAATAAATAACGTGTTATCTCCCTTAATTATGAAAATAAATTAATGAAATTTGGTATGTGGCTTCACCTAAATGAGTTGTATTGATATTTGTATAAAACCCCATTTTTTGTTTTCCTTCCTTCAGCAAACCTGCATACTCAGCCGCCATGTTATTCTTATGGAGAATAATTAAAATGTCATAAATCGTTTATTTATGAATGTATATTGATGAAAATTGGTATGTGGCTTTATGTGGTATTAAGATACGTATATATTCATTGGAAATTCGCTGAGTATGCAGGTTTGCTGCTACGGGGGTATTTCTTTTTTCAATAAAAATGTAAACAGTGTTAAGTTTATACCCTTTGTTTGATCTTTTTAAGGTTTTAGTGCGGAAATTCACATCCCTCACGTCAGCGTGCTGCTGCGATCTCGTTTTTATTGTTAAGCTCACACTTCTTGTATCTTGTAACCTGTAGCTGCAATTTTGGCATAATATTAATTTTTCATACTAGCTGATTATACCGGTTTCACCCGGTGTAAATTACTAATGACAGCTGTTTATTTGAATAACATTAAATAAATAACAGAAAACTGTAACCGTATGGTCTCATTTGACTAACATTGGAATTTTGGATGTCCCACGGGGAGTAGCCTTAGAGGATTTAGAGGACACTGAGGGTCAGGTACAACAGCTGTGACCTAAAGGAACCTACCCCGAACATTTCATGCCTTAACTCTTTGTAGTTTAGCCGTACGGCGATCCACGCACAGTCAAAAACTCTGCTATATTCATATTTATTTTCATAAATGTTGGCCTAACTAAATACAAAATATATCCCCATGCGAATTTAATTTGTATATGTTAATGTAAAGGCAATAGCTTTTTTAGTTCATGATAATTCAGCATTTTCGACATTGTTTCATCAATCTGGATATTTTTGTAGTTTGATTTTGGTTAGGGCCGCCTTAAAATAATTATTTTTGCTTCATCAAAGTTATTAAAAACAATTTTTCATATAATGTTAATAATTTATTGAAACTTCTGTACCTTCAAAATCACTACTTCCAACAAACATTCGCTGAATATCACGATTGCAATGAAACATATTGCAGTAATAACTATGTGAACTAGCATGTCTTTAAAGCGAACTGCGTATAAAACACAAAAAAAATTACTTATTGAAGACAAATATTGCTCCAGGTCCTACAAGACTGATCATTATTAGGCCCAATATACGAACCCTTGGGTCTGATGATAATACCCGTGACCGGATGTTATGGTGGTTCATTACAGTACTCCTCTTCTGAGTATAGAGTTAATGTTAATGTATATTGAAGACAAATATTGCTCCAGGTCCTACAAGACTGATCATTATTAGGCCCAATATACGAACCCTTGGGTCTGATGATAATACCCGTGACCGGATGTTATGGTGGTTCATTACAGTACTCCTCTTCTGAGTATAGAGTTAATGTTAATGTATATTGAAGTATTTTAAGTCAAGTAATTACATTCTGTAGTATTTTCAACACGTACAAATCAAATCAAAAGTTTTATTAGCGAATTTCCCCTATAGGGCAGAAGCTATTACCGTAGGTGGCATGATAAGACTTAAGCCCAAGACCATGATAACTTTTTGTTTTGAGGTCCCCAGATGCCAAAAACACCATTCGTTCAAATTTATATATATGTATATATATATATATATATATATATATATATATATATATATATATATATATGTGTGTGTGTGTCCGTTACCGCGATAACTTTTGAAAGAAACGCCCGATTTTGATGAAATTTGGCACAAATGTGTAGAGTAACATTTATGACTTTAAGTTCGAAAACCAGATTGATCGGACTATGGGAAGGGGGTTTTATGGGCTTTTTAATTTTTTTAAAATCAGTTTTTTGATTTTTTCCCCCTACAATTTTAAAAACACTCAATTTTAGTTTTAGCCATTTTATAGAGCTTAAAAAAACAAATAATTTGGTATTTTGAATCATTAACCTAGGTTAAGTGGTTGCGGAGAAAATCCAAAAAACGTGTTCATAAAATCTCCCATGTTAATCTTATGGGAAAATGGTTGTTTACTTTTCCTCAATTAATTTTACTGTAAACTTCACATTTACTTTTACCAATCAGTTTAGCTCTACAAAACAATCATTTTGGTGTTTAAATTGTGATTCGAAGTCCAACCGTTGCCAAGTAATTCAAAGTGCTAAACACAGTACGTTGTCCAATGTTATCCTTATGGAGAATATTTAAAATTTTATATCTCTATTATTAATGAATGAATATTGATGAAACTTGGTATGTGGCTTCACCTAGTACTGGTATATTGATATTTGCACAAAAAATTGATTTTTTGTTGATTATCCTCTTAGCAGAAAACCTGCATCCTCATCCCTAATGTTATTCTTATGGAGACTACGTAAAGCTTTATATCTCCCTTAATTATGAACATAAATCATTAAAACTTGGTAAGTAGCTTCACCTGGTTGAGTTATATTGATAATTGCAAAAAAAAATCATCTTCCTTGTTGCAGCAAACCTGCGTTCTCAGCCCTAATGTTATTCATATGGAGAATAAATAAAATGCTATATATCACTTAGTTATTTATGTATTTTTATGAAACTTGGTAAGTGGCTTTATGAGGTAGTAAGAAATATATTCATGCATAGGAAATTCGCTGAGTACGCAGGTTTGCTGCGACGGGGGTATAGTTCTTGCTAAACCCAAATTTTAGTTTGCACCATTGAATTCAGCTTAAAACCAAACAATTCAGTATTCTGAGAAATCACTTCACTTGTTCAGCGGGTCGCGTTAGTTTGACAGCGCCTTCTATTTCAGTTGAGGTTGACGGCAATAGTAGTTATGTAAGTGTAGTGTTTCATGGTTATTTGACATGTTAGTTAAATTTTATTTGTAGGTGAAAATTCGTCCTTTATAGTGAACTGGTGTGTGTATGGGTGATTGAACTATTCCTTGTGAATGAGTCTGAGAGTGAACGAGTCAGTGTGTGTGGGGGTTTAGTTTGTGTAAATGATGGGTAAGGGTTACTTGAATATGATAGGGGTATTGTAAGATTACTTGGTTAATGGTGTGACAAAGTTATGGTAAGGGTATTATATAGTTTACTTGGATAAGGATAGGTTAAGGTACTAGGAGGGGTTTGTGAGTATGTGATGGTTTTTATATATTATGTGATGGTATGTGATGGTATGTGATGGTATGATGGTTTTTATATATAGTATGTGACGATGTAGGGTAATGAGGGGTAAATGTGATATGAGAGATTATTTTTTTGTGTAATTTTACAGTATCTATAGTATATTTTTGTAAATGATTGAGAATCAGAGTTCTGTAAACGTATGTTTTTACATATTAGCAAAAT
This sequence comes from Allygus modestus, assembly GCA_963675035.1. Lineage (NCBI taxonomy): Eukaryota > Metazoa > Arthropoda > Insecta > Hemiptera > Cicadellidae > Allygus > Allygus modestus. Next base: position 356,213,238 of record OY776112.1, read on the forward strand.
GTGGGGTGAATCTTGTTTTTATCTTGTGCAATGCGTGTTTGTGTATTTTTAAAAGAGTTTATACAGAGTATGTACAGACACTGGTATAGGACGATGTCTTTGAACCTTAGAGTTTCAGTGTGTGTAGACACCTGTGACCTCTTTCACTACTGTACATGGTTGAGTGCGTGTGCATGAGTGTGTCTCCGGTCTTTCACCCATCGAGTGGTATTTAATGCTCCTCCGCACGTTAACGCTCATTCCACAAGCAGAAGCCATGACATCCACAACATCATATACCTTGTGGGACGCCGTCAGCGTCACCAATGTAATGAACACCATCAGAGGCGAGGCGACCAATCGCCTGGTAATAATCCGATGGGGCCTTCTCTCCCCCGATGGCCGCCACCACTACCTGCCACGTCGCTACGTGGCGAACCAGCCGGGGCAGTTAGAGGAGGTCGAGGTGCGGCTGAGGGGCCTCCTCACCAACGGAGAGGTCGCCCTCCTCCACAAGAGGGTCATCCCACTCTTTTAGTTTTTAAGTTTTTTGTATAATAAAGAAAATAAAAATATAAAAAAAATATAAAAAAAAACAACAAAAAAACAACAAAAAACAACAAAAAACAACAAAAAACACAACAAAAAACTATAGTTTTAGTCACTTCTCTAAGAATCAGTTATTCTTAGAGGCACCGCGCTGGTTCTTGGAGCGTAGTGTCGCTGGTTCTTGGAGCGTAGTGTCGCAGGTTCGGATTCAAAAATACTATTCGTTCAAGACTGTATATATGTTTCCGTGAGCAAGATAACTCAAAATGATCAGATTTGGATTAAATTTGGTATAAAAACGTGTAAAGCAACTCTATTAAGAATTTATACGAGTCTGTCTAGAGTTTATAAAAATATTATTAATTACCAAAAGATGATTATCCAAACATTTTACCCACCGTATATGCGTATATGTATGAATAATACATCACAGATTAGCAGCTCAAAAAGGTAACAACAATATGTTACAGCTGGTAAATTTACAACGGGGAACTATATTATAGTCCAGTCATATTTTTAAAGACAAAATGAAAATAAACTGTTTAAGAGAATATAATAAGTATTTAAGATTTGACGGTCAATTTAAAACCCCTGAATAATTGACTAATTAAAATATTTATATTTGTTATAGTTAAGTGATATAACTGTCAGTTGAACGATTTTAAGATTACAGTTTCGGTCTCACACTGCTCGGAGACCCCCCACCACTCCCTTAAACTTTAAATTAGATATAAATTCAATATTATAAAGTTTTGTACTAAAATTCTTATTTTGGAGTTAGTCTTGAAAAAGAGAATGCGTTTGGAGACCTATCGTTATAAAAACAGTTTCGTGATAGTTCTAAGCTGTTATCATTGGTAACGGTGCTAGTCCGTAATGTATAACCAGTTTTATTTAACTATACATTCTATATACTTAAACATGTAAATTCCATAAACTAAGATGGAGGTCATTATAAAGTGTCTAACTATGCGAAACGGAGCAGGCACAATTGGGTGGTTCATCCTTACACACCCGACACCACACAGAATAAAGTGAGCCCAACAACAAGGGAGCCAGAGAAATGACTTATTTCAATAATTGTTTAATATTATCAGACTTAATTTGTAAGTTGAGAAAAGGCTGTCTGATAAAATAAAAGTGGCTTTGTAGACAACTACAAATTTGAAGATATTAGTCTCCTTGCTGCTCTATATATAACTATACTTGATTTGTGATTATAGTAAAATCACTCTGTTATATCCTTGCTGCTCTATATTTGATGCTCTATATATAACTATACTTGATTTGTGATTATAGTAAAATCACTCTGTTATATGACTAGTGGCTAACCCAGACCCCCCATTTAACTATGTTGTTCATATGTGTCAGACAAGTGGTTCTCTAAGATTTCCCTAGGTACAGAGTATTGCCCGTGAAATGTAAGACTTGCAGTATTCACTAGTAACCGCTTTGCTTATTTCCGCTTTGCACAGCGAGGGTACGTACCCTCATTTGTTGCAAATGGCGCAGGAGTACAACCGAGGTCGGGAATCTCCACCACGACTCGGGGGTGTAGCACTATCGAGGTAAAGGTGCTGGAGAAATCGCCACTTTAAATGGTCTCCGCGGGATTGTGTAAAATAGAAATGGTGGTTGAACGCTCTGTCGTTTACACGCTTCTAGATTTCACTGCCACATATAAATTGTAATTGAACTTATATATCCTTTGTGTGCGAACTACAAAATCCGAAAATATAAATATTGTTTTATTTTACCGCGGTTTAATATTTTTAATTATTAAAAACTTTTGCGTGTTATTAGAGGGGGACGTGGAAGGTCACTCGGGGGTTTTTTGATTTTAAGTTAGAAACTGTTAATCCTTGTGCTAGTACTGTTAGAGCACCTTGTAAATTTTTGTAAATTTTACATTTTTAATTTGTATATAGTTACAATACGTTTAGCTCAATATATGTTTCAGTTATTTTAAGTTTAATTTATTCGATTGTAAAAGAAAAAACAAAAGTGTATCAGCTTTAATTAAATTTATTGGTATTTAATATTTAGGTATATTCTGACGAAGGCCACCCGAATAATAGTTTATACGATGATAAAGTTGTGTTTGGATGGGTAGTTGTGAACTTAGTTGTAAACTACTCTAATAAGTTGGGGGTTGGACGGTTTAATACCACGTTTTGATGGTAAGTATATCATATAATTACCAGCTTTCTTTTATGATTAAAGTTATTTGATCCAAACCATTAATTAATTTACAATCCTATAGTACATGGGGGTCTTTGTACAACACTTCTTTTGAATTATTCATTTCGTCCTTATAAAACTGTTAGGGCAAACACTCTTTCGACTGTAAAAAACACAGCTCCTTCTTTTGTTTTAGACAAGTCCAAAATTAAGATACGCTCACCCATTTTCACTAGCACAATCGTTACTCAGCAAATAGTAGGTAAAAACTACACACTCGATGGGAGCGGTGTACACAGAGAAATGTGATTGGTTAATCCAAGTTTTAATCCAAGTTTTTTTATAAGTTAGTTCAACCAATGTCAGAAGTTACTATATGAACAATTATTTGTATGAGTTCATTTAATTAAGCTCAGAGAGTTAAAAAATATATGTTGGAACAAACAATTTTATAAGTTAAGTTAACCAATAAATTCATTGGTTAAAATAACTAATTTGTTTCAAAGTAGTTGGATTAATCACAAATGTAGTTGTTAAAACCTGAACCAAACGGCTTGACTGGTTAAATTAACCAAATCCACAATTTTCAAAGTAGTTGTAATAACCCCATAATCTAGTTTGTTACAACCCATATTCATTTAGTTGTTAGGCTCAATGCTTAACCCAGACAGTCCTAGAACCCCAGGCTTAACTTAGCTCTTGGAAGAATAGGCAAAGTTGCTGGGTTCTACGTTCTGTCTAGATCAAGGATTATGCATTCATAAGAAAAGGAGGCTAGTTCAAGATTTCTGGAGCAAATTCCACTTGGATAACTATTTATTTAATAGCCTCTTATCAGATTTTTAATTATAATTATTAAAAATTATTAAAAACCATATTGCAATATTAATAATTAGAGTGTAACCTTTTCAATACAAATATATATTAAGTATTCTTGGTTATTTAGCAAATTACAATGAGTAATATGTTAATTTTTAAAAAATTATCTATACATACAAATATACCAATGACGCATCAGTAATTAAAATCCTAGATTCAGTCATACAAAAAATCCCCTATTCAATCAGGAAGATTATGTAATTCTTATAATAAATATCCGTCGACTACCATCAAGGAAGTGCAAACAGATTTAAAAATAATTCGTTAGTGAAAGTGTGCTTAATATAGTCGGGTTAATAATGGTAAGACAGTTTTGTGGATAATAATTTTATTATTTAATAGTGTGTTTTTTTTTGATAAACATTGAAAGGGAAATTATATAATTAATTTCATTACATTTCCATAAGAACTCATAAACAGTTACTTTAGTTTGAAATTTAAATTTACATGTTTCACATTAATAACAAATATTATTTTAAATTTCTCAATTTAAAAATGAAAAGAAAATTAGTTCAAGAAAAAACGTTTGAGGAATGTCTGGTCCATGGTCCTGGGTCAACCCTTCGGGGAGTTCGCTATCTATCTGATGTCGGGAATCGTCTGTAGGTGGTTGGTGGTTCTTCCAGACAGTGGAGTTGTGTGAGCTTCCGGCGCACACCGGTGCACACCGTTCCGGGGACGGGTTCGTAAGTAGACCATGAAAAAATAAACAAACGTGTGTAAATAGATTATTAAATAAACCACCCTAGGAGGAATAATAGTTTGAAATTTATTTCAGAAAATAAACTCACTGATTTTATTAAATTAATGGTAGCTATTCTGTTATGATTACAGTGAAGGCGGATTGGTAATTTGATTAAAATGTGCGGACTCCCAAAACTGCTGGTTGTGTGCATAGCTTCTGAAGTGCACGGTGTATTAATTTGTAGTTGATTGGGTATGTTACTCAATTTTATATTACTCAAATAAAAAACCTTGTACCAAAAATAACAAAATAAAATCATGGAACGTGTTGTATAGATTATCAATGAGTGATAGCCGGATTCTCTGATATTCTCTGATAGCAATTGCTTACATCTTTAGGCACTATGACATGTTTATACAGTTGCTCCAAGAACCAGCGCGATGCCTCTCAGCTACCGCGATAATTGATTCTTAGAGATGTGACTAAAACTATAGTTTTTTGTTGTATTTTTTGTTGTTTTTTTGTGTTTTTTTTATATTTTTTTATTTATTATCAAAAACTTAAAAACTAAAAGAGGGGGATGACCCTTTTCTGTAGAACTGCCACCTCGTTGTTGGTGAGGAGGCCCCTCAGCCGCATCTCCACCCCCTCCAAGTGGCTTGGCTGGTTAGCCACGTAGCGACACAAGTAATTTTAAAACACTTGAAATAAATTCACTTATACAAATTATTCACAAATAATAGGAAGTACTTATTTCTTGAAATAAGTAGGATGCTATTAGTGGTAAAAGTATATTACACGGATAAATATTACTATTAGTCTCAAAATCCTAAGTTGCACGGGAAGGATTACAAAATAAAATTATTTTTAAACTATTACCCGTACAAACCATTTTCTGCAACAAATAGCCCCTAAAGCTTTAAAGGTCAAAGGGGAGAATCCTTCTAAAATTTAGAAAAATATTTAAATATTTTCTTAATTTTAGAACATTTAAGAATCATAACGAACATTTAGATTTGCCATAGGATTTGTTTTCCAATACAAACTTAAAATTTGATTCTGAGGGTTTCCTTTTAAATATATAGACTAGTGGCTAGTAGGGGCTAAATTTCTTACCTACTTTTTTAGTTTTATTGGAAAACTGATGTTTGCTGGAAACTAATTCAATACACAAATGATTACATTACAGAAATATTAGAAATAATTAGTTTTATTGGAAAACTGATGTTTGCTGGAAACTAATTCAATACACAAATGATTACATTACAGAAATATTAGAAATAATTACGGCTAATCATTAGCTTATTTTACGATTTGATTTTTGGCAACAAATCTGGGCTCTGTTGGCTTGTTCCCCATCTAATTTGTTACTTCCAAGTTCCAGTCTCCTAAGTCGTAGGATGGCTTCAAAAATCTATACCCAAATTTACCAATTTTCCCTTTAGCAATTATAGACTAAGTAAAGATTTTCTAAAATACTTGATGAATGGTCTAATAAAAAAAATGAAATTACCTCTTTTACCTCAAAAACTCTGATGTACAACAGAACGTATTTGTTATGTTCTGGCGTGTTGGAAAGGTTAGTCAGCTTCCTACTGCCAACCCCGTACATTCCCGCATTCTCCAATTTACTCGGACCGCTAGTCATTACCACCCTTGTCACCTGGTGGGGCCAGCCGCCGATGCCATTCCGTCAGATGTGGGGCCCCGTGGTTTTGCTCCAGAATTGACATGGCGCTAGACTTTACATGGCGCTAGACTCCGGGAACTCAATCCGACAAATAACCCAATCTATTGTGAAACAGGTTTACAAGTGACAATGTAATTGCCACTTTGTTATGGATAATGTAAATAGATTATATAAAGAGTTGTATTGTGCTTTGACATTTTGACTTGTTGGGATAGTTATGAGATATTAGAAAAATTACTTGAGGCTACTAAAATAATCCAAACAATCTTTAGTAAACTTTTATTCTGGACAGTAAATATATGTTTATAAAAATAATTGTTCTTTAAGACTTGGTTACTCTATTTATCAGCCAGCTATTAAATAAATGGAATATTCTAAAATATATGTTAAGCATAGTTTTATACACTTCAGAAGGAGAACAACTTTGAACGTCTGATTATTGACAAATTATGTGAAATTATCACTACCCCCCAATCAACCACCCCTAAAAATACTACCCAAACCAAGACAAAAAGCGGGTTAAATATATAAAGATGGCGGTATTTACGATTACAAGGAAGTTTTTGATGGTTTTTCAGTAAGTAAACAAAGATATAAAATTAGCGTACCGTCCGCTAGAGCTCGCAAGTTGCAGGCCGACATCCGCTTGGGGTCCCGTGAGCGAAGGCTCAAAAAATGTGAATATTTTTTTGATAGTTAAACGGTTAAATATCGTAAATTGCATAATAAAATATTGACTTATTATATGTTATTAAACTGGCCGAAATTAAGTGGTGCAAGTCCGGGGATTCAACCCGTCATTAAAAATTATATCTTATATTATATAAAGTGGTTGTTGTTGTGGTGTCTTACCCCCCCTCCCGTACTTTATTGTTTTCACAAACGATAATAACGATAATAAAACGATAATAAGTGGAAATCTAGTAAGGTACAAGATTTGTATAGGGGCAGAATGTCCCCTCCCAGAAGGGGCAGGTGAGTGTCTTACAAACGAACGATAATAGAACGATAATAAAGAAATCTAGTAAGGTACAAGATTTGTATAGGGGCAGAATGTCCCCTCCCAGAAGGGGCAGAAGAGTCTTACAAACGAGTGTTAAAACAAACTTAATTAAATACCCAGCCTAAAGTGGCCTAAAGTGTTACAATAGCTAACTTTTTATTTTATGTCTGACAGTAAATTTCTTACCAACTTTTTATGGGGGACCTTCTTTATTTTTTTATGCTGCTTCTAAGTATGTATTTCAATTACCGAAATTTCTCGCCATTTTTTCAATATGGCGGACAGCTTTTCTTATAAAATTTTATTATAGACCCCGCATTTTATGCACTGTTTTAAGAGTACAATTTAATGTGACTGTGTATTGTAATAGTGTTTTTTTATTGTTACAATGACTTTTAACAAACAAATAAATATGTTGTTGGGGGAATTCCACAAAAACACAAGATCCACAGCTGAACTGTATGCCACTTGTTTTCCCAACGGGTGGCATCCATCGGGTATGAGCTTTTTACACCTTGAAAGGGGGCTTGTTTAACGGGTGACTTGGGTCCTAGAAAACGGAATCGAACACATCCTATCACCGATTTTGATACAGAAGCAGATGTTTTGGCCCCATTTATGGTTACCCAGCACCTCTCTACTCGAGAAATTTAGAGCCTCGTTGATTAGGTTTACCAAAAAAAAATACCAAGAATAAAAACTTTTTAAAATCTCGTTTGCTATCTAAAATCATAATAAAATGCGGGGTCTATAATAAAATTTTATTAGAAAAGCCGTCCGCCATATTGAAAAAATGGCGAGAAATTTCGGTAATTGAAATAAATACTTAGAAGCAGCATAAAAAATAAAGAAGGTCCCCCATAAAAAGTTGGTAAGAAGTTTACTGTCAGACATAAAATAAAAAAGTTAGCTATTGTAACACTGTATTGTTAGTATAAGTCCCCCCAACGGGGTTTTGGGGGCGGGATATCCCCTACCAGAAGGGTCGGGTAAGTAAAAGATGGCGAGTGCCGGACATAAACATAAACAAGAAAAATGTAAACAACACCAACTCGGGGCGAGCACTAGCCGAAGACTTACTACCGTCGTTGCTGTCCATGGCGTTGGCTGCCACCGGGCGTTGGGCTGCTGCGGGGTGGAGGTGTGGGGACTGCAGTTGAGGGTTCTATGTGATCCCAGTCAAAGTCCGGGTCGCCTTTAAGTTCCCAGGGGTTGGCGGCAGCTTGGTGAGCTGGGTGTCACCGGACGGGTGTGATTGTAGAAGCTCGGAGGGGTCCAGGTGTGTTGGGCGAAGACGAGGTCCTACCGTGGAGTCGATTGAGTCCGGGGCGGAGCACAGAGTCTAGATCGCGTTTGATGGAGTGAGCGCACCATAAACACAAATCACACACTCGCGGCCAGCGGATGACTATGCGGGTCTTTCAACGCTGTTAATTTGGTTTAATTTGGTTTAATTTGGTTTAATTTGGTTTCTTATTTGTAAAATTGTTTTTATGGCCACTTTACATATTTAAACCGGAGATTGTTCCAATGTTGCCATAGATTGTTTATATGACTGGATTTGAGTTTTTGGAATGAAGAGGGTTACGTTCGAATGATTGTCTCTAAAAAATTTAAATTTGGTTGATAGTTTGTGGCTTTTGACTAAAGTTAGATCTTTTAGGCGGCGCATGGGGTGATTATCGGTTGTAAGAAACGTGTGAAAAACTTTTTCTTCGGGAGACTGGGGGTTAATTTGATCTAAAATTCTGGCTTTGCATAAATTACACAGTCTAATATATCTTGGGTGTTGAAACATTTGTGTATCGTTTCCAATTTTCTTCAACGAAAGTTTTTTGGAAAATTTGGTTTTATTTTTTTTGTTGATTAAAATGATTATTCTATTCATTTCATTACCCAGCTCTTCATTGAAAATAAAAAACTGCTTGGGTTTGTTAAATTTTTTTGTTTTACAAAATTTTACGTAATTCAAGAGTTGAAGTGACATTCCCAATGTTAAGCGCCGCCCAGACAAAGTCCCAATTAACTTTAAATTACGAACATTTTTATCGTTCAAGTACGCAACAGTCTTCATACATGTTACGTTTTTATAAATTTTTAATTTATGGAATTGGACAAATTGTGTCCAAAACCATGACAGTGTTACCCACTTCACTTTGGAGAATTTTAACTTGATTAAAATGAAAATTTTTAATTCAGGGGGGAGAAGTTCAAACATGTTTTGACGAAGCAGCGTGTTGACACTGAAATCAATAACAACAATTAAAATAGCGCGTTTTGATTTGTATTTGTGTCGTTGATTGTAATTTATTTTTATTATTTAATAGTGTTTCTACAAGCATGATATTTTCATCAAGAACCCGCCGAAGAAGTTCTTGGGTATTCCGAAGAATCTTGAAATAAAAGTGTTGTGGCCCCTTTTTGAATTGAATCTTGAGAGTAAAAATCATAAATCTTTTTTCAAAGTTGTTATTGTTCATTGTTATGTTTTTTAATGAGTTTAATAAAACTGATATGTTTGTAGCCCTTTTTATATGTTTTTTTTTAATAAGATATTTTGTAACACTGTTTTTAAATATTACTTGAATCATTTTACTTACGAAGTTGAGAGAAGTGGGCAGGCCGGAGTTAAAAGTCGAATAAACTTAGTGTGCACCCACGTTGCAACCTTTTATACTCCCCCTCCTCAAAAAACCGCACATCCCTATTTCTCGACGTTGTCGGTGCAAAACGTTTTTGCAGTCCGCTTTCTCGGTTCAGAGCGGAAAGGTAACGTCAACGTGTACACGATACAACGCCTGCATTAACCTCCTTACAACAGTCACTTTCCATTACACTTCCCATTACACCGCGACGTGACGAACGGCAACTGCTTTTGCTGCATCGTTTGATTTGGTGGCAAAGTGTGATGAAGAGTTTTATAATAAATCGATTGTGGTTTTAATTTGATAGAAATCTTGTAAAACAACAAAACTTGCCTGCTTGTTTACCAATTAATTTTAGCATTGACTGTCAATGTAGATCTGGATTTGGGCTCAATATAGGAACAAGAGTTCAAAAATTAACAATAAGAGGCTACTATTTATTTACTATTTATTATCTGTTTTACAACTGATATCTAAATGCGGGAGTGGGAGGGTTTGTGGTTCGGGGTTTTGGGATTTGAAAAATGAACCTAACGAGCGCGGGGTTGCGGCTTGGACAAAAACTGTTGTCTATTCGGTCCAACTCCGGAGTGGACACGGTGTAAATTCGTCTACCCTCTCTATAATTTGTTTAATGCGGCACAAATAATGTGTGTTTGGAATATACTATATAAAATAAATATACTATCCATATACTATCCATATACCATCCAAACTTATTTTTAAACAACCCCGTTCTCCCCATAAAAAGTACCAATATTGAAAATATTTTAATTACATTGACTTAATTAAATTAAACTACAACTAAGCTAAAATGGTTTGGCGGGAATATATCGGTAGTATATTTTGTTATACTTAGTGCAATATATCTGATGTAATCGCCTATGATGTTTTAATGCGAATTTCTTTTAACTTCTTTTGTGGGATATCGTGTCCTGTTGAATGGTGTGGCCTCGTTCTTCTCGCAGCCATATTCTCTGGATCGCTGATAAAAATATAATTTCCTGTTGAATGTGTAGTTGCGCCTCGGGGTGATTGCGCCTCGTTCTCTGGATCGCTGACCCCAATGGCGTCCGTCGCTCCCGTACTCCCGCACATTCCCGCCACGCCCCACCTCTGTCCACCACGGATTCCGTTGAAGTAGGTTGAACACGTCCATGTTGTAATATGTTCTTCTGATCAGGTGAAGACGCCGGTATTTTCAGATGTCCGGTGGGGTCCCAATTGGAGTTTTTTCAACCGTTCTGAACCAAAAGTATGTGTAGCGAGTTTGTAGAATCCCAGAAACGCGTCTGCTGTGATTTTTCTTGCACGTTTAAAGAATTTTAGGTTTGTGGTTTGTGGCGGCCGGGCGTTTATCACGGCAGATGTTAGTGGGTGAGCCGCCTTGACACGGGGTTCCTTCGGTTTCGTCTGGTGTAAACACTTATCTGCACGTATTATATATTACCGTTATATTCCCCGGTTAAACGGAAAAATTTTTTCGCGACTATCTATCTTATATCTATTGTTTGATACTTAGAAATAATTTCCTATGTAAACTATAAATTTGACTCAACTAAAATATTAAAATTCCCCATGATAAACTATAAATTTGACTCTACTAAAATATTAAAATTCCCCATGATAAACTATAAATTTGACCCTACTAAAATATTAAAATTATCACTAAATTATCACTATATAAATAGTAAGTGATACTCTAGATTACAGTAACCCCATTTTTAACACACATTATTAGGCCTTATGTAATTAAACACTCTACAACATATTATTTTGATGATTACAATTTTAATAGCCGACCTCGAACCATTCCGCGGTGCCCAACGATCCACATTTGTTTGAAATGAGTGATGTGAGAAAACTGGGATGGGATTGATAGGAATAATGGATATTCATAAAAATTGTTCTCTACACTACTCTAAACAGCTGTTTTATGGGGAACGCCTCTAGGGCCGAATCCCGCCTAGATATGGGGTTTGTTTATAAATAAATATTGTGTGGATTTCCTCCCAATCCGCATATTATCCGTGGCCACGGATAATAGGACAGATTTTTTTCTACCATCTGGATAAAGAGTAATATATAACTTGAGAATTACAAACAAAAGCACTATTATAATAATACTGATATATTAGAAAATATATTACTCTTACCAAATATAGCAGATTGTGAGGGGAAGTGCGTGTATTGTATGTATTTGTGTTTTATTATAAATTTATGATTATATGATAATAAGATGTGTACAAATTTAACATATACTAGCAAACCTATAAAACATCTAAAAAAGAAATGACTCATTACTCTCAAGTTGAGCCACATGTTTTATTTCTTGCGTGTCTAGATTAAAGAGGGAAAAGCTGAAGATATCCTCAGCCCCAGGATCGGAGAAATGCGACAGTTGCACAAAAGACAAAGGGGACACAATACGCTATTAGTGTAACGGAACCCGGTGACGGTAGCTGTCCTATCGGGTGAAAGTGGCACTTACGGCGGTACAACGCGCAGTTCACTCTCGCTTTCACTGCTCATGCGCGTTGCCGCGCCGAGCCACTACATAAAATATATTTTTAGAGAGGCATACACCTGTTTATATGGAACAACAGATAAAATTGGCCACTAAATTTACCACTAAATTTTAGCCCCATTAATCGAGTAGGATTATTTGTGATGATTATATTAAAGACTACTCTTTAATATAATCAGAGCAGAGCCCCGAAGAATATTTGTATCTGATACCATCAAAAATTTGTAAAAATTCTTAGTAAATAAAATAACTGGTTGTCCCATGTGGCAAGCTGTTGGCTGATGCCATCTGCGGGGAAGAAGCTATTACCGTAGTTGGAGACTATATTAACATCTTTTACAAACGTCAATTCGACCCCCGACGATTCAAAATAATTTGAGCCTGCAAACATAATAATTTTAAAAATGTGCGCAATGACTGCACACGTAAAACCGTTAAATATATGATAAAACAAAAACTATTTAAATATTTTGTTTAGTTGATGGGATGTCGTCCAAATTTTCAACTTTGGCGTTCTTAAAAAGTCTTTGAAGGAACACTTGTTTCTCTTGACCCTTTACGTAGACGGTGGTTTTTTGTGATAACAGCGCTGCCAGTTGTCTCTTGACGCAGTTGAAGGACGTGGTTCCTTCTTGTCATGGAATTCCGTGATAACAGTTTGCATTGAAGTTCGCCCGTCTTCTGTAGTCCGGAGATGGTTTGCCAAAACTATGGGTGTTGACCTTGATGTTCGGGTGTCGGGTCCTGACGTCGGTCAACAGGTTCAGGACGCTGTCGAACAGCAGCACCAGCGCGTCCTCCACGGTCAAGAAGTCCTCCATAGGTCGGGACGGGCCGAAGGTCAGGGGGCGTCCGCGGAACCCCCGTTGGACAGTGCGGAACGTGGGCAATCGTGGGCAGTCCGCTGCTACCGCCCACCATCCCGTCGGGTGCCATGTTCCTGGAGTGCGAATTCGCCAACGTCGGTGGGTGGTTTCATAAACCAGCGTCTCACCCATCAATACTACAAAGAAAACTAAAACCTGAACAAAATTTAAATTATAATGTTACGTTTTAATTATTTCTGGACAAGATATTATGCCAGGTAAAATGTGTCGAAACAAAATAACCAACTTTTTGTTTTAAAAAGTCGTTTGGAGACTAAATTTCACATATTTATTAAAACATAACAATCTAAATTTCATGCGACACCAGTTAGCATAGACGGGTGACAGACAGCTGTGGCTAATATCATTCATAGTCATACAAGTCGTGAGGTCTTGTCAAATACGCTCTAATATAATCATTTTATTCATTACATTCAGATTGACCGATTAAAAACGAGACAACAAATCTAAAAGCAATTTAAAAATTACGCTGTTTTTGTGTTCCCCATATAAATAATAATGCCACGACGACTCGGGGATATGATAATTAGCTTCCGAGGTGTAAATGTAACTCGGCCGTTATTAATTAAAAGATCGGAGCAGTTTGATTAAAATCACGGGTAATTATTTTTATGGTAAATTATCTTGGGTTATTTCAATCCTACACGAGTAAGTAATGTTCAGTAATGCATAGGGACGAATTAATGTTTATTAATAAACTAGCAGATGTACCCGCCCTTCGTACGGGTTGTACATAAGTGGCAGATTAACTAAAAATATTAACAACCCACATAATTTTACAATACTAAAATTACATTTTACACTTTTAAAGTAGAATTAAAGTTAACGAAATATACTATGGCAGATAGTTCTGGTACTGCTGGGTACTGTTGCCAAGTCGAGGAACCCTGTCGGGTAGTGAACGGTGTGGTTTTTGCGACTCCAAATCGGAACACGTAACACTTTGGATTCGATTTTAGAAATAAAAGAACTATCGAAATATTAACCCCGTTTAATTAAACATTTTAAATACTTTGATACATTAATCTTTACATTCCAATAAATTAATAGTAATGTAACGAAACATTAAACTTTAAAAACATTGACAAACCACTTTTAAAATCACCAGTCTTGCCAGGTCCTGTTTTCAATATAATTGTAAATATTTCTAGGTAGTGAAAATGGGTTATAACCACTTTTAAAATCACCAGTCTTGCCAGGTCCTGTTTTCAATATAATTGTAAATATTTCTAGGTAGTGAAAATGGGTTATAAATACTAACTGGTTGGTCGGCGCTCTCAAGGCCCCTTGCTTCGTGGTCTCAACGGGAGCGGGGGGTGTGGGTGTGAGGGGTCTCAAACGTGGCAGATGGTCGTGGAATTCGTTTAATAGTGATAAGTAGGCCCAGCATTATTAATCTCCTGAAAAACAATAGCTTCGTGTACAACTTTTATATATTAGTCTGTTCTATATTTTAACGTTCCAAAAATGTCTTAACAGAATAGAATATTTTTATTTTCTCATAATACATAACGAAAATACATAGTTGTAACTTTATTTTTAATCACACGGCTTGTAACGGAGAAGTGTGATGAGGATATAATAGATTTATTTTGTGTAATTTTACATACTCTTTTATCTATTACTCTGTTATAGTATGCGTATATTTTTAATGTATCTATACTGGATAGTATATTTTTGTAATTTTCAAAACTAAATGATTGGGGTAAGTTTTTTAATTGAGAATCTTTTAGAGTTTTGTAACCGTATGTTTTACATCTTACTGTAGCAAAGTCTAGTATGGGGTTATTGGGAGATATATCTTTGAATAAACCTAGACGTGAAGGGTGAATGAAATCTTGTTTTGTAAACGAATCGGTTTTAGAGAATACGTGCAATGCGAAGGAATCGTTGTCTGTGTATATGAGATCGAAGGGGGGAAAGGTTTTCTTTAATTTATTGTAGTACATGTCGTACATGTATCTCTTACTTAGATCTAGTATTGAAAAACCTAAACATATTGGCTTATTACAACGAACCTTTCTTTTTGACATAAAGACTACGTAGTTATTTTCGTTTAATATTAATCTGTCTACAAAGGTGGGCTGTTTTATTAATCTCATAAGTTTTCTAGTGTTGTTGTACAGGAAGTGTTTATTTAAGTTATCGGTTACCCTTTCTATTGATTTACCATATATCAGGTTTGATTGGAGTTTAAAGAAATTGGATAGGGCTTTGTCTTGGGAATAGTGCATTCTCAATTCTGTGTTCATTTTTATGTAGGGTTCTAACCAACATGATTCGTTAAATGAAATAGCTCTGTGGACTTTTTCTAATATGAGTCCCATTGAGAGAGCTTGTTTTAATGTCTCGTAGTGTATTACGTAATGTTTTCTGTCTTGAAAAGAAGATATTAATTTACCTTCTACGTGATGAGGACATAGTGGATAGTCCCTGTGATCTGAGTTAAATGGATATTTTAAATCCACTTCTAAGATGTAACCCGTACCTTCTGGTTTACTTTCTAAATGAACCGAGTCTGGAGATACCCACTTGAAACCGTCCAGAGGAAGTGGACATTTCAACATTACAGCGGAGTAAAGACCGATAATGTCATAAAAAAAAATTAGTGAGTCGGGTTTAGTGGGATCGTAATTGGGGAGTGAGGGGTGGTTGGAACTTGCGTATTTCTTTACTGCACGTGTAAATCCACCTCTTATACCTTTCATTATCATATTATACATTTTATCATCGTTTAAAAGTTCTATGCGAGTGTTTGTAATCTTGAGCATGACGTCGAAACTGTAAGCTCCTATTGTCAGGTAGTAGAACATGTCGAGTTTATAGTTTTCAATACAGATTGATCTTATAGTTTCTAATTTATCAATTTCTGGATAGAATTGAGAAGAGTCTAAAAACTTCATTGTAGTATTTTTAATTCTCTTTGAAATGCATAGGAACTTTTCTATTTGACCCTTGAAAGGTATGAATTTTATATTGGCATTGACGCTAGTGAAGTAGTTTAACAGTTCTATTCCTAGATCTTTTATAATTATTGGGACAAAGTATGGTAATCGGTAGTTTATATTACAAGTAGAGTGGGCGTAACCTCTTATTGATCCGTTTAAGTGATTGTGATCGAGAACGTAATCGTTGAACATACCTTTACCACAGATGTGACAGGGAGAACCTTCTATGGGTGGATGTGGAAATTCCTTTGGAGGTATATTTCTCTTGTACAATCTACCGATTAGTTCACACTCTCTTTCTAAAGAGTTCATAAAAGCTGTAATGTCTGAAAAATTTCTAGTTCTAATTATTTTACTATTTTCATTGACGATATTGTATGTGAGACTTTTTATAGTGAATGTGCCTATACAATGAACGAAAGAAGTGTTTGGATCTGGTTCACAAGTATCTTCTTTGTTTAGCTGTTGTTCTATGTCGCAGTATATGACAAACGGTATTTTCAACTGTCTGTTGTAGTTTTTAAAGAACAAAAACTTGTTTCCTTCTTTTGGAAAGGTGACGGTTGGTATTGAGTGACTGTTACAGTCGAGTTCGTGAATGAGGAGTCGGTCTTGTTTATAAAAGTGTTTGAAACACTGCCGACAAACGTATAACCTAGTAGTTGTTTTGACCAGTTGTCTACCGATAAATGCGTCAAAGTTTTTAATCCACATATAGTGGTTTTTATAAAACAGTATATCTCTGTGATCGGGTTTTCTATGAGGTGTTACTTTTAATGGAGTGATTTTTCTATTTCTATCTTCTATAGAGTAAACGTTTATGGAGATGTTATTTACGTTTTCAAATGTTTGTATTTCGTCTAGTTTTACGGGAAAAGACACGCACGACCATTTATACTTATCGTTCAAATGCACGTATTTGAAGTAATTTAATATATTGTGATAATTCTTTCCCGAATCAGCCAAAATTTTTCCCATTATGGCGATTTTGAAACAGATATCGTTGCAACACGTTCTTCTACTACCCTTACCGCGGAATGGATTTACAAGAGATTTTTTTCCTCTAAGAAAGGGGGGTAGTTTGAATCTGGTAGATGAACCCCAGACTGGTTCGTATCTGTTGATACGGAGCTCTAGTTTGACAATCGTGTATATAGCCCAACCCGAACCTCGTAACTCCAAAGTGGATTTTTCTAATAATAATTTATTTATACTGGAAGAGTACTGCTGATTTAAATCAGTTAAACTGAAAACTGTCAAATTTTGAGTTTTAAAACTTTTTGTTTGCAATTCGTCGTTAGATTTTGAAAACTTACACTCCAACAACATATTATACTTTATGCTATCGTGCATTTGTTGGTAGTGTTTCAATAAATAAATAACATTCCCCCTCAACCACTCCATGTAAGTTTTAACGCAAGAAAACCCGAGGGGGTTGTCCGCTTTCAGTGTAACGAGTCTGCACCTTGCAGCCGATTCAATTTGAACGAAATGGTTTTCAAATGAAGTGACGTGTTCGTGCGTGTCAAGTTCGGGATATAAAACGCCACATACTTCACATAGCACGTCCATCGTGAAAAATGAGGAAATGGGGATTGATTGCGGATTAAATACCTTTGGGAAAATTTTAAAATTTTACATTTCTTTTTACTCCAAAACTCAATATGATCCCCTCTTGTAAACTGTTTTATATTCTTTTTTATATTTAATATTTGGTTTGAGACTTATTTCTCCATAGTTCGTGGTCTTCAACTTCTGTTATATATTTATCAAGTATTTGTTTTGCATCGATGTAACTTATAGAATCATCAAATTTTCTTTTTTTTGAAGTTGGAAGTTTTCTTAAATCCTCAACATTAAGAATTTGGAAATGGGTATCAATTATACTGGGTACGAGTGGTTTGAGTGAATTGTTTGTTAAAAACATATTCAACCCCGCTTTTGGGAACTTATTGAGTAGTAATAGTGCGTGTGGATATGTTACCTCATATGCATTATTAATATATACATTTTCTACACTTAAATCTGGTTGAGTATAAATTAATGCTGTCTCACTGTAGTCATTTTTTCTAAAATACTTTGTATGACATCGCAATCGTAAGGGTTTAGAAAATCTTCAACTTTTTTTAATTCTATATCTATTGGAAGATTGTCTACATAGTAAAGTTTCAATCTATTTAAAGGGGGTGTTTGGTTGGTTGCAGTCATTTGAATGAAGAACTGCGATAGCCTTCAGGAATTTATATCCCAAAAGACTGAGGAAACAATACGAACACATGTAGTTGTATTTCACCATAACAATATAGAATGTCTGGGGTGTTTGAAAATCGATAGGAGCCTTCAAAAATTATTTAATTTGTCAGATAATAAAACATATGATATATATTTGAAATTGAAAAACCCACTGTCTGACTGTTGCACTCGTCTTGTTCTGACAAAAATAACAAGTGAAAACTATAAACAATAAACATTTGAAAAATTTTAAATGAAATAATTATATATAAAAAATATTCCATGGAAATTGTTGAGGTCGAAAATGAAAAACCAAAATCTAAAATACAAAGTATTTTTTTAACAAGATTAAAGGAATTCATTCAAAATAGTCCTTCCCATAGAATCGAAAAAAATGAAATGAATGGCAAACCTTCACTGATGACGGTGACACTTCTTGGAGTAGTTTTTACGATAATTTTTTCAATTTCAGCTGTAAAAGTCGGAATTATTAACGCATTACTTATATTACTGTTCATAATTTCTGTTATAATTCTAATTTTAAAAAATTATTCTAATTAATATTATATTCTATACAAAATAATACAGATTTCATTTTCAAGTTTTTATCACTTCTCTTGTAGTAAACATTTAAAATGTTGATTTTATTTCTATGCTTGAGCTCTAAGAACTGTATGAGAAGTTCTGGATATTTTTTAAAAACTATAGCCTTTTCTAAGCTCATGATGCATCTAAACTCCATTTAATGTCTCGGAAGAATTGTGATGTTGGTTCCTAATGATGTCACAAAAGCGCTTCCCGAATAACTCAAGGGGTTGGCAGAAACCCTGGCGGTTGTACTCCTACTTTCTCCAGATTTCTCTTCGTCTGCCAATTTCTTATATTCAGGAATTTCCAATTGTTCAATTGCACAATCCCACAGAGATTTCGTATGAGGAGAGTGAATTTGATCTATTTCCAAACTATTACCTTCGAAAATTAGGGGGTCGCCTTCGCATATTCGCCTTATTGAAACTACACCGATGGGCGTAAGTTTGCAGTTTGGAGTAAACGATGACACGGCTTCGTTTTTAAACCTCAATTCTGTTGGGTAGGTATTTCTGATAAACTTATACCAGTAGGCTTTGTGGCTATCGTCGAAGCAGTCCAGAATAGTTTCATCTGGTTTAATATCGGAATATTCTTCTCTAATCTTCACTATGTGAGAGTTTTCGTATTGTTGAATGAAGTTATGGAACCCGTCGCGGTTATTTTTACAAACGTCTGAACTATGAGATTCTGGAAATGCGATAGTGTTTTTTGGAAGATCTCCCGTGTACTTGAAGGCTTGACCCTTCTTATCGTCATCTTTATAAGCCCATTTGCTTATATCACCACAATACGTCTTTGGCACTCCGATATTAAGAGTATCTTCCTTACAACAAATACTTTCTCTTGTACCGGGCGGATATTGCAAAAGCCGTTTAGCTTCTACTGGTATGACAGACAGTGCGCCAATGGATTGCGAGTAGAGAAGGTTCATTTTATGCAACATAAAATACTGTTCATCCAAGTTTCTACCTTCTGTATCTATACAACGATACGCTTTTATCCTTGTATAAATGTAGGGGTTTAACGTAACATAATGTAGTACTGGTTTTGATGCATCTGTTGCTGTGTAGGGCTCAATTTTTGTTATCTTTAAATGTTCCCTATGGGTTTTAAACTCATCCCCAGCAGTACTCACCGTTGGGATATTGTTTCCATCGTCCACCGCTTGTATGAATATTTTAAAATTATTCGGGTCACTACTAACGCCAATTTTATCGCCCGGTATTCCCAATAGAGACCATAATATCTCTCCTCTAGGTACTATAAGAGTGTTTTTATCAAATACAATATTATCGGGGCAACTATTTTCTGAAATTGGTGTGATTCTATACGGTCTGGTAGCAATTAAATACGAAATAACACTATCTTTTCCTTGATAACACGAGATGGTGCTGAACAAAGTCTTTACATAATCATCCCTCTGTGTAAGACCATACTGTGTGAATAAGTCGCTAATACACACTCCGGAAATAGCCGAGCTGATTTTATTGCCATACTTATTATACATGTATATTTCACGCTCGAAAACAGTATTCATAATGAAATTTTTAAACAACTCCTCCGAATCTCCTCCAGTTTTCTTGTAGTGTGGAACAACACAGTTTTTTATTCGCGTTGTATAAATTCCGGTTGTCATTTTCTTTTTTATTTACCAAAAAAAACCGATAATTAATTTTACTATTGCATTTTCAATTTCTTAGCTGGTGGTTCTTCCTCATTTTTAAAAAGCGATGCCACATATGGTGAAAACAACCTCTTCGTTAGTGTAAGACTGACCAGAAGGGATATGTTCTGCAGGCTCGATTTTAACGCCTTCAATGAAGGCGAATCGTTATCCTGAACCGATCTGAGAATTTCGTCGACGTCTTTGGCTCCTAATATTCTAGCGATGATGTTCGATCCAGAATCATTTAAAATGGTTATTTTATCCTTTTGTAGGGACGTTGAAAACACTTCTATGTACTTTTGAATATCCGGAGGGGTAAACTTTTTTGCCTCGGTCAGTAATACCTCAAAAAATGTAAACACGTAATTCGCCATGTTTTTATCTGAACTGTTTTTACCCAAAACAGAATCAATTATGAGTCCAATTTTAAACTTTTTATAAAGTATATTGTCATTAACACCGTCAATGTCCTCTAGCTTTGCAAAACAACTCTGTAAGTAGGCGCAGGATCCCGTGTTGTACAAGTATTTAATAATGTCTTTCTTTAACGAGTCAGAGGACGATATTGATGAGGGAGGCGGTGTCCGCGGCGGGGGGAGTGTTGGTGATGGAACTATCTGTGGTTGGGAATTGCTGCTGCTGTTATTATTATTATTATTATTATTATTATTATTATCATCCATCCAATTTAAATCAGCGAATATATCTAACATTTCCGGGTTGGGTATATCTCGCTGTAAAGTGAAATCCTCTGCATTTAAAAAGGTGGGAGGGTTATTTAAAATAGTGTTCATTTTTTATAAAGAAAAAAATGATTTTTATGCAATGTTTTGTGTTTGACTTGGATGAAACTTTGGTTTACGTACAAGGAAAGGATATTTTTGTCAGGCCGTACTCAGAATCTATTCTACAAGCATTAAATAAAACACAGAGTAATATGCTAATTTTATGGTCGGCTGCTGATTTTACGTATGTTCATAACATACTTATAAGACTAAATTGGAGTCATTATTTTAAAAAGGTTCTTAGCAGAGAAGACTGCGAGGTTTCTTTTAAACTATACGGTGAAAATAAATCTTGTTTTTTTATAAAGAATTTATTGAAAAGGGAAAGTGAAATGTACAATATACAATTTATATTGATTGATGATTTAGCTTCAAAAAACGAAACAACAAATGAGTACGATTTTAAAATTAATATTGTGCCGTATAAAAATCCAAACTCCGGTCCAGATATACACCTATACAATGCAATCAAATGTTTCCTATAAATTTAGAAACCAACTCTTTGACCACAATTGGTTTATGGCGTGAATCTGAAATAATCATAGTTGAAAAATATTTAATAATGAATGATAACCTTTCGATATTATAGGGCTGAAATATAATCGAAAATACAATAAAAAATAAGACTGATAATAAAAATAATGAATTTTTTATATTCATATTATTATATTTTTATACTTGTTATCATAATGGTAATTTACAAACGCCCCAGTAGAACCTTTGAGATATTTAAATACAACAATAAATATATGTATTTCAAAGAAATACCTATGGGTATAACTGGTGTAATTTACAATGGCATTCCGTATATATATGACAAAGATTCATTAACAGAGTGTGGTGGAAAGTATGATTCGGTGTTTGAAATAAAAGGAGTTAATAATAGGTTCATCTCGAAATGTTTTATTTCTGAAAACGTTGTAAGAAGCGTGTTTGAGGAAGCCCCATCCGCGTTAGGCGACGTTGATTTCAATTTCCCCACACTCGTTGACCATTAACAATTTTTTATCTGGTATGTAATGAAAGTTGGTATTTCTGATGAAATTAGTTGGCCTGTTGTACAGCAAATCGAGAAACCAAATTAAACTGTCCGCGTTGTTGACCACGAAATCTGCGACTGGAAAGAGTAAAATGTTGAGTTTTCGAACGCTTTTATGTGTTTTTAGGAATTCATTTAAATCGCTGACGCTATAGTCCCCGTTCATGTGACCTAAACGGCCACAGTTTTTTACTTCTATAATAGTCTGATATGACTTTTTTACGTCTCTGGAATCCCAAAAATGGATGCTGTATTCTGATAGCCGTTTAAATAAATCATCGTAATAAAATATTATATTCTTTGTATATTTTGGCATCCAAATATTTACTTTGAAGGGTAAAATAAACCGATCTATTTCGTTACACTTTATAGAATCTAAATAGCGTGTAAAAATATTGTTTGTATTTAAAATATATTTTTCTATTGTGGAAATGAAATTAAAGACTTTTTTTATCACCTCCGTTCTATCAATTGGTAATCCAACTTTATTTATCCTCTCATAGAACTCTACAGAATCTCTTTTTTTTCTTTTTTTGTCTTTATAAAATTTATCAAAGACTGGCAAAACGTAAGACAGCAGTAGTTCACCATTTGTTGAAAAATTTTCATCAACTCCGAGAACGTTTCGCCTATAACTGCATGTGGCGTTAAAGGAATTCAAATTTGTATATTCATAAAAAACCCCCGAGTTACAAACAAACGCGTAATCGTTTATTGAGGTATTCTCCAAAACATATTTAAAAAACGTCTCAATAAAAGTGTTATAACGTGGGTTGAATTCTTCTCTCTTATCATAATAGTTTTCAATCATTTCTAAAAATTGGCGAAAGAAGAGTTCAACAAAATCTTTAAACTTTGGATTTATTCTTCTAGCCACCCCCACTATTTTTAAACACCCACTCTTAAGCTTCATTATGTAGTTTTTCTTCTCTGCTAAAAACATTGTCGTTTTTGCTTCATAATCTAGGGTTAAAGAGATAGTCTCTAAACCCAAACCCTCTCTTATGTACTTATTCAAGACGTTAGCCACATCGATATCAAAATTCTCTTGTAAAATAAAAAGAGAATCTGTATCTCCGTAAACAACAGTCATCTTTAGTTGTTTTTCTATATAGGATTTGATTAATGAGTGAATCTTTCTTCCGTATGACGTTACAAGTGCCGCACAGGGGAGGTCACGCATCCGTCCCTTTGACGCCAATAACCCATAAATGGAGTTGGCTATGAGTTTGTATGCCTTGTTTAGATAGACATTTTTTGTTTTTTTCCTCTGCTCAATTAAATATTCCACTATAACAGACAGCGGAGCTTTTAAAAACTGTCTTTTGATTGTATAAAATCTGTCCATTTTATTAGTTCGTCTCAGGAATTCTTTAGCAAGGGGAGAATTCTGATTTAGATTATCGATGACGTAATTGGAACTTATATTAAATTCCCTAATAATACTGGGATACAAAGAAGTAAAATCGACTACCGAAATTGGTCTGTTAACATAGACGGTTCTTTGAGCTTTCAATACCGTTGCACCGCGATACTGTTTGTTAACTATGGACTCAAACATATCTCCGGAAAATGTACGATCCTCTACAAGTTTAAATGGTACACACATGCCCTGTGCGGGGTACATTATCGACGTGAACTTACTTATAATCTTGGACGTCGCTTTGCTCATGTAGTCAACCGTATCACAAAAACATATACTTACCAAAGGTAGTAAGTGGTGAATTATTTCCTTTTTCGCATATATTTCTACTGTCAGTTCAGAATCGCGTGCAACGTAATCGCACATTTGTTGAAGAAATTCTAAATCTTGCCCACTCTCTGCATAGTATTGGTTTAGTTTCATGAAAGACATGTCTAATTTATTTTTGCCCAGTTCTACTTTGGCTATGTTTTTTAATGAAAATGAATTGTATTCGTTGGAGTGCATGCGTTTGAGATAAGCCATTACGTCGATGATTTGAAAACGCTCACAACATACCAAGGGACTTTTAATTCCTATTAACATTTTGTTTATTTCTTCTACTGAATAATAGTTTCTCGCCAATCCTAAAATTATCATTCTATTTAAAATAACAGGAAAATCAAATTCCAATATATTGTATCCGATTAAAAACGACGCTTTTAATTCAATTCTAAAAAAGTCACATAGTGCTGCTACAAGTTTCTTTTCTTCTACAAAACACTTATAAATTCTCTTATCGTCTGTAGAGTCTATTTTTATGTTCGGATTGGGCAGTAATAAATAAATTATTTCCAACTCTTTATCAAATCTCTTACCGCTGACGGTACCTATAACGAAAGAAACCGAAACAATCTTTTCATCGGGAGCTGCCCCATTGGGTATAACATCATACTCTCTACCTTTCACCACCTCTATGTCGAACGAACACACCCTTTGATTTGGGACTGTCTCGAAACCATATAATTCTTTTAATGTATTTTTAAAAACTCCATAGTAAAGAAAATCTTTGTTTTTACGTTTTTCAAATTCAAAGTATCTCTGCAGAGAAGAGGGGGTGAAGTTGATATCGAAAATATGAAAGAGCGACTTGTTGAAGGTTAAAAACTTTTCAAGACCTGGTAGGATGTGAACACTATTAACGTGAACAAACGCTGACAAACCCCTAAGACTATCTATGTAAACCACATCTTCCACGGTTATTTGAGACTGAGTTCTCAGATTCGCCAAACTGTCATTGTATGTGATTTTATATATATGTTTACCAAAGAAATCATGAGCTTTTTTTTCAAAATCTTCCTTCTTCTTTTTATGAATTAATAATTGCAAATAATAACAATTATCACTATTTAAATTTAATTTTCCACATATAAAATTACAATTGAAGTCAAATCCAACGTAATCACCCTCGGTGCTCGTCCACTTTGTAATAAAATGATCTCCCTCTTCGAACATTAGTCCGGACTGAGGCGAACCTATAAAAAACCTATATATAATAAAAAATGTTTGAAATATTTGTATTATTTATTATTGTTACAATTGTAATGTTAAAGCCAGATTCAATTCAAATCTCATTTCCAAAGTATGATTACAAAAAGTTTTGTGACAAATTCACAGGATCGTGGGACGGGGAAGATTGCACTTGTAAACATCCAGATTTCATAACAAACAACCACTATAACGGAAATTGCGATAGGGTTGTCGATATTAAATGTATAAAAATATTCAACTCGGGGGGAAAGTTATTGAACTTCAATATCCAAGATCCTTACACTGAGGGTTTCTGTGACTGTGGCAAATACTATTCTTATGATGTTTCGAGTCGTAAATGTGTTTTGAGAAAGTTAAATATGAGGTTGAGCATCCCGGAAAGGTGCGAAGATGGATATTATTTTGATGATAAATATAAAACCTGCTTGAAAAAACTCTGTTCCTGGGACATTTTAAACCCTCTGGAAAAAATTGACCAACACGCTATATCACCCACCACATGCAAGTGCGATTTTGAAAACGGTTATGCCCCCATTGCTTTAGTTAACGGCACAATCGGCTGTACAAAAGTGCTCAGAGGAAAGGCGTGGTCTACAAATCACATAATTCTATTAGAGAAGTCTGGAAATGGCCGGAAGATATCGCATTTGTACCCACTGTCAGCACTCGGTCCCAGATTTGCAAAACGCATAAGCGATATTAACGGTGACAGTGGAGCTTTTATGCTGGCCATAGAGCAAAGTCACGGAGACTGGCTGAAAGATTTATTTTCTAGGGGGGTTAAGATCGACTCCTCTGGTGACGACTATGACAAAGCCTTGGGGTTTTATGAATCGATGACTAATATATTAACTGTTAAAATTAAAAATGAATGAAAGTTTTAAACTGATTTCTCTGTTATTTATTTTCTTATCAATATTTATTCTGTTTAAAATATCAATTGAAACTGTTTATAGATATTTTGTCAATGAAAAGTTGAACGAAATACTTGGAATATCCAATAACGTAAATACAAAAGAAATTAAATTCAAATCAATTTACGATTTTGACAATACGTTGACGATTGACAGTTTCAAATTAATTAAA
Source organism: Allygus modestus (assembly GCA_963675035.1). Classification (NCBI taxonomy): domain Eukaryota; kingdom Metazoa; phylum Arthropoda; class Insecta; order Hemiptera; family Cicadellidae; genus Allygus; species Allygus modestus. The sequence goes on from OY776112.1 coordinate 356,239,563, forward strand.
CCAAAGAAAGTACTTTTGGAGGTAAGGGGGTGGAATGCTGACGGATTTAAAATATATTTAGATAATAAATTAATAATCAGTAGAAAGTGTTTGAATGGATTTTACTATACAAAAAATGGTTGTTCCAAAACAAACGCATGTCAAGACAGGCGGGATGGTGAAATAGTAGCAGATAGTCGGAATAAAAATATGTTATACAAATGCAATGGTCACAATGGAGTAAGAGACATAATCTCGGCATATGGTGTGAAACTATTGAAACCATTGAAACCATTGAAACCAAAGGAGGATGTGACGAATAAACTCGGGGGAAATTGTGATTCACATAAAGCCGTCCCGGTGAACGTACCAGACATGTGGACTTCCTCTGACATGTATAAGCAGTGCGTAGACGCATTTTGGAATTTCAAATTCTGTCCCAAGGTTGAGAACACCAATTACTCGAAAATTTTGGAGGAAATCAGAGATGTTTTAGATGATGGAATCTTGTATCGTCCACTAAATTTAGATGTATCGGTGTTTGATGAGAACGTCCAGAATTGTGTTCCCTTTGATTATGCACGACATTATAAAAACGGTAAAATACCTCTACTGTATAATGACATTTTCATGTTAGATCACAGTAATGTTCTACCCACGGTGGTATACAATTCAATTACAAAGAAAAAAGAATCGATACCCAACCTTCACGAAAATGACAATTATAATGACCGAGACAAAGAGGAATGTCTTTCACAATACCAAGAATATACGAACGGTGAATTTTTGGGACTGTTAACAGTAGCGTATTCCAATGTAATTCTTTCGTGTAGATGCGGCAAACCCGTAAATAAACTCGTTGTTGATCAAAATGAAAATCCTAGTTTCTGGGGGCGTGGTTTTTTTGGAGAAAACTCCTACACCGATAAAAAACACAACATTCATATCTGCGAAGGTCATCTCCATAAGTTTATACCCACGTGTGTGGAAAACATCGAGTGTGTTAATGCAGACGGGTTAATTCCTCTGAAATCACCCGGTGTTGGTATAACGAATGATTTTGATTTAAGTTTCTGTTCAAAAACGGGACGTTTACAATACATCCTCCAAAATAATATAAAAATAGATAAATTCTGTAAAAATTTAAAAAAATATCGAGTTCACCCATACTACAATATTCCAATAGATTGTAAAAAGAAGAAAATTCTAAAAGATTTATCTTATAGAGATTTATCTTTAAACACTTTTAAAATTAAAAACGATTCAATATTTAAAAACGATATTAATGCGCTGAATTTGCATTTTTTGGGGGGGGTTCTACCGTAAGGGTATATAAAACCACTTTCCTTGTGTTGGGAAAAAATTTATCACGGCGCGGCTTCACGATACTCACAACCCGTTGATCTTTGTCGAGCAAACACTCGTATATGGTGTTGGTAGTTAAATTATCGCTTGGTGTGCATATCTTGTAACAAATGCCGTTTCTATCGGCCATTTCGCTCGATGTAAATTTCAAGTCGACGGTAGACTGGTATTTTGTTTTGTAAAGTCTTTCACCGTGTATAAAGATACTTCCGTCGGTTTTTATATTAGATTTGATATATTCCGCATCAAAACTTTGAAATAGAATTGTACTATTTTTGGGTGAATGAGTTTTGCGAATCTTTTCTGCTAGGCGTTCTATAAACTCCATTCTCACACTAGCGCCAAAGTGTTTCGAGTGAGCGAGGTCTATAAAAATTAAAACATTCCCCACCAGTTCCGCCACGAATGTTATGTTTTTTAAGTACAAACTATATTCCCGTCCCCATTGTTTGTAAAGGGGAGGTTTTAAAGTAAAGCTTGTAGTATTGCTTGTAAAGATTTCATAGTTGGAATAAAAGTTCACTAAACCCCTTTCCCCGTCAACCTTTGGGTATTCATTAGTGGGTGTAATAAATGGATTTTGGGATACATTTTCAATGGAACAAGTAAGGTACTGTTCATCTATATGCAAACCGTAAGTAAGAGCGGTTTGTAAATACAAATTCCTCGAGTTCTCGTCCGCACTCAACGGGTTTTCAAGCTCTATTACACATTTGTTTTGGAGACTGTATATATTTACCTCGAGATTTTCTAAAGTGTACAGAATAAAATCCCCCTCTTTTAAATAGATGTTTTTTTTTACCAAAAGACCGTTTTTAATAATATCATATAACAGCGAGCTTGGCATAATTTCTTCTTGCGACTCGTAGCAAATTTCCAACGTAGTCCAATTTAAAAATATCGGTTTAGTTTTCAGGAGAGTTTTTTTCTCTATGCGAGGATTTTTACAGTTCGTGTATGCTCTGAGATTGTTCCAGTAAATTATAAAATTAGTCTCTATTGGTTTTAGAGATTTTTTTATCACCTCTACCGCGAGAGGACTCTTTCTCCGGATTTCGCACTCAAACTCCATAGTGTTTTAAAAGTCTTCTTTGGCGGTGGGATAAGATATACATAATATAAAACTCTTTAATGTTAATAATATCAGAGTATTGAAAATAATAAATGTAACAATAATGTGCATAGTATTGTGTTTTTATTCTCCTGCTTCTATACGTTGTAAATTTTTTATCACACATCCAACAATTAAAAACTTTGAACGAAGTGTCTGAACTCCTCCTGTCTACTAACCATAAGTTGATTTCCCTAAAACAGTTTTTATTATTAACTAACGCCGGTATGATCAGTTTGTCCCTATGCTCAAGTATAAAATCTCTTTTCATCGGCATACGCGCCGAGATATATAGCCAATGCCGATATGTCAAAAACCGCATACATTCATTGCTCATATTTTTAAAGTTGTGTTTGATAAAATATAGTTCGTGAAACAGTCTTTTCTTGTTAAATTGTTTTTCAGTTTTTTTCACATGTTCAATAAAAAAACGAAAGGGGGTTGACCAGTAAAGTGCTCTAAAATAGTTTACTTTGTCTTTTAAACTTAAATAACTTGGAATGATTTGTTCCAACACCAATAAGTCCAACTGTATAAATTTCATTTATAATAAAAGATGAGGTTATTCTGTTTAAAGTGTAAAAAATATACAAAATCGGAAAATATAAAAAAGGTTTTGATATATATTAGGGGGAATAAGAGGTTGCAGTTAAAAGCTCGCTGTTTTGTTTGTAATGTCAGGAAGTGTAAATTCTTACCAAATGTACAGCTCCGGTGATAATAATTACAACAGTTGTGGTGATATGAGCACGAGTGGAATTGACTATGACGATGATGAGTATATAAGCTATAGTGATAATGATATTTATGAAAATTCTGAAAACACTCAGTATCACAAGGAGTATATTTTGAAGCATGTAAAATTTGCATTTAAGAAATTTGGAGACATAGAAAGTTTGTTTTTAAAATATTTCATTATTATTTGGTATTTGTTAGATATCATTTCTCTACCACCCCAGAGTATAATGGAACATGTAATACCAAACGAGAATGAAGAAGAATTGTGTGAGCCTTGGAAGTTCTTCTCTATTATGATAAAACATTACAAGAGATATTGTTGTTCTGAATACAAGTTATACAATATAAAGTCAACTTTGACTGAGACTCTTGAATTGCAAAATAAACTGTCTAAATACTTGAGATTACCGCTAGATAATTCTTTTATACCAAGAATAAAAGAAATTCTGTGGCATTATAGACACCATAAAACCGTCTGTAATATCGAATCAATTTATAAAATTTTAGCAAACATAATAGATTTGGAATAATCACAGACTGGGCGTCAAAAAGTATTTAAATAGTGGTCTTGGAATGATGTTCTCAACGGTTTTATAATAATTATGATCTTCATGATTCATATAAGAGTTATTGAATGTAACGCTACAGTATAGATGCAACATGGCGTGTAAAACGGCATATACCATATGGGTTACAAAAAATTCTACCTCCACAGATTTATTTTGAGAGGTGGTTATGTAATCGTTGTTGTACAAAATCTCTGATCTGTATCTATTGTCTATTAAATTCAATAACTCTTTAGAATTGTAAAAAAAAACTACAGCATTTTTAATAATAACGGGAATGATAAATTCGTTTGTGTATTTTTTTCTTTTAGATTCAAAGAGCAATTTTATTTTAAGGTCACTTTCATAAGTAACATTGAGAAACGACACTTGGCCCATCTTTTCTATTTTAGGTATCAAAAACAGGTGTTCGCTTATTAAAGAATAAACCTGTTTCAAGTCTATTATGTAATTGTTATTATTATACTCTTCAGAGTTTTTAAGCTTATTCATTATGGCAGATATTCCTTCGGTCCACTTTTTTATAATATTAACGTCGGTCTTTTCCTCCAAATCAATAAAAGATTTTACATGTCTGCTCGGTTCTGACACTAAAAAGATTAAAAACGATTTAATCTCGGTAAGAGTAACGTAGACATCTTTAATCATCTGTTCGTGGGGGGTTTTTTCAGATGTATCAGTTGTTGCTTCCTCTGTAATATCGGAATTGTTTCTTTCTTGTAATGGAGTTTTCTTTAAAAAGTTAAACCACAGTGTCGGGTTTGTTGTCTTTATTTCACTTTTATAAGAATCATATAGTCGTTTGACCTCATCTTTTGGTACATTCGAAGCCGCACAAAATCGCTGCCACTGATTGTACAAATTCTTACTATTCATGTTTTTTTTTATATATAAATAAAAAAGGATGGAAAATACAAATCCTATTAATGGTTTTGATACTCCTATTTATTGTATAAAATGTACAAATTTCACAGCAAACAAAGATCCGATGGTGGTTAAACGTGAAACACATCACTTGAAAGCTTTGTGCGTTAAATGCAATTCTAAGAAAAATAAATTTCTCAAAAGAAATCGCCAAATTACCGCTAAAGAAAAAGAGATCGAATCAAAACCGGACATTATTAACTCTGATACCCCTAAACAATCTGATGAGCTTTCGTAAAAAGGATTGCCACGCCGGAAGCGTGTGTATGTACACCTTGTTTGAAATGTAAACTATTGCAAAAGACGTCACGATATTTAATGTAGTCGGATTATTACTGTCTATCCAAAGGGATTCATAGGGGCGTTCAGAGTATTCTTTTGATGAGGGGTGTATCAAATTTATTAACTTGATTGTTTTTAACGATTTATTTTTTTCTCTTAGTAGAAATATACTTTCAAAATCAATATATCTATAAAATACAAAACCGTTTATGTTTAACTGATTTGCTCTAAGAATAATTTTACAAGTCTGCGCACAAAACTCATATTCTTTTTTCAAATCGTTGTACAGAAGAACTTCTTTGTTGTCCATTTACATATATTTTTTATATCTTGTTAAGTCGAATTTCCTTTACTCTTTCACAACTGCACATCCACCCGCAGTGTTATCTGTGTTTGATGAGTCGTGGAGTCTGGGAGTTTTGTCTCTGAAAGCTTTGATTGCTGAATTTATAACGTTTCTGTAATTCCTCTCGATGCATTCTTGATTCTGTTTGGTTGAAACTCTTTTAGTTTTTTGTGGCTTTTCGCGCAAAATATTTTATGTATGCTACAAGTCTGCGCACAGTTTCTTTTTTCATCTTTTGTTGTCCATTTACATATATTTTTTATATCTTGTTAAGTCGAATTTTATTTGGTTTACTTTTTCACAGCTGCACATCCACCTATTGTTCACCTTCTTGCAGTCAAGTATATCTGTGTAATTTTTGATTATGTGTCGCTTTATAGATGAGTCGTGGACGGTTATACTGGGGCATTGGTCTCTGAAAGCTTTGATTGCAATACTAATAGGTTGATAAATTTCAGTTTTGATAGAATCAATGAATTTATAATGGTTCTGTAATTCTTCTCGATGTATTCTTAATTGTTCTTGATTCTGTTTAGTTGAAACCCTTTTAGTTTTTTTGGGTGGCTTTTCACAAGAGTCACTCAATGCCAGGGAATGTTCTGAGGCGGTATCGCTGTCAAATTCCTGCATTGTAGTTTGCTGGTCTCTCGGTTCTAGGGAATGTTCACTGTCGTATCCCATCGTAGTATAATGAGTGGTGGTCATATTTTGCTTGTATTTATACAGTTTAGCCGAAATTATCTTTTGTAAAAAAATATTACTATAATTCTTGTTATAAAACAAATATACAATATCTATGTTATTTTTTTTACAAATACTAGCTTTAACTAGATCGCGGTTTATAACTCTTAAACATTGGAAATGGAAAGGACCCTGCAATTCAAAAGCCAATTTTAGTTTTGGAATGTATATATCTAGTTCAAAACGAAACCCCTCAATTCTTTGATTTATTTTTATTGGATGGTAGTATTTTGGAAGAATTTTATAAATCTTTTTGTATATCGAACGTTCCCACTGAGAATTGAATTTTAATTTTCCTAAAACAACTCTTTTGGATTTTATTATCTTCAACATTTTTATTTCAGAATAAATTGCACATTTTAGCACATTTTATCAGGGTGTTTTAAATGTAGGCGCTTTGGATAAGTAGTACAGTGTGTTGCTTTACAAGCCGGCTGCGTACGGATCACATTTCTTTAATATTAGAGGAAAAAAATCTATAGCAATTGTTGGATAGGTTATTTTAGACTGTAAAAAATCGTCTGCCTCATTTATATTGTTGAACGATTTATTTATCATACTGTATTCTAGAATATTATTTATATCACTAACGTCGACACTTTGTATAAACAACACAAGACGATGTTTCAATATCAATTCTCGTCTATTTAACCAAATTCTTTTTTCTAAAGTTGAGGAGCAAACGTCTTCTAAAAATATTTTTCTTGTTATTTTCGGCCAAGCACATTTTAAAATTTGTAATTGTTGGTTTAGTATGTCCTCATCCTTGATATTAGCATAGAATTCTAACGGACTTTTGTTGTAAATACATCTTACAACATTATGATTTGTATACCCGAGCAATTCCAAAATCAAGTTCATTTTTATTCAAACTATAAATAAAATAGATGGTTTACGTATATCTAGCTTTAATATTAATCATATGCCTTTCCACTTACTCGGTGTATTACGCAAAAACTGCAAGCCCCGAAAAAACCGAAAGGGCCGAAAAACCTCAAATAGAGGACAAAGATGATTTAAAACAAATTTTAGATAAACTGTCCCTTATTAAAGTGGACAATTTGGAAGATTTCAGGGGTTATATGAGGGGGCCTACCGAAAATATAAATACAATGTTGAGTTTACTTAAAACCCTTAAAGAACATTACGATAAACTGGATACACCATTAAATGAATTTTCGAAATTAAAATCAAACTTGGAAACAATTAGCAACTCAATTACACGGTTGGAAAATCAACAGTTGTCCACACTAATCACGAATATGCAAATAGAGTTGCAAGGATTAAAAATCATAAATAATGAAGATGTTTCAAATAAAATAACAGAATTAGGAAAGAGCATTGAATCATTAAAGTCTCTCATTTCTGCACTCAAATTGCCAGAATCTGAAATGGTAGTTTTAAAGGGTCAGATTACGGACTTTCAAAATTCTTTAGGTATACTTAAAGACATTAAAGAACGTTGCGATAAATTGGATACACCATTAAACGAGTTGTTGAAATTAAAAACGCTATTGGAAACAATTAGCAACTCAGTTACGCAGTTGGAAAATCAACAGTTGTCCACACTAATCACGAATATGCAAAAAGAATTGGAAGGATTAAAAATCATGAATAATGAAGATGTTTCAAATAAAATAACAGAATTAGGAACGAGTATTGAATCGTTAAAGTCGCTTATTTCTACCCTCAAATTGCCAGAATCTGAAATGGTAGTTTTGAAAGGTCAGATTACAGAATTTCAAAAGTCTTTAGGAAAGACTAGCGAAGATGTTAAAGAAGTTATAAAAATACTAACGAAAATAGAAAAATTAAACATTTCCGATGAAGTCTCCAAAATAGAAAACAATCTAAAGCCCCTTCCCGGAATTTTAAAAACCAGCGCCGAAATTAAAACGAGTGTTGATGATTTAAAACCCTTTATTGAATCTCTAAAATGCAGTCCAAATCTTCACGATATTGAAAGTAAAATAAATTCTCACTGGCAAGAACTATCAAAAACGCTAGGTAGAGTCGATAGTGTCGTTAAAAGTTTAAAGGATGTTAAGGAGCTTATTGAAAAAATACCATTAAATCAAATAAACAAAATTTCTGATGTGGTAAAAACCTCTTCAACAATAAACACTAATTTGCAAGCCGTTAAAACAGACGTATTAGCGAATAAAGAACTTGTAAATCGAGTAAATCTTAGTCTAGCTGACATTAAAAGTAAAATTGAAACTCTTGATTTGACCCCTTTACAAGAAGTCAAAGATAATATTTCTCAACTACATGCTGCGTTTGAAAGAGTCATTAAAACTTTAAAACCAGGAGCGCGTAATCTACTGCGAGACGGTGTTTTGATTTTCAAAGATGATCAAAACCAAGATTACTCTGTTCACATTAAAATCGCAGCTTATAGGATAGGGGAATTGGAAAGTGAAATTAGGAAATCCTTAACCAAAGACCAAGAAAAGTTTAAAATTCAATTGGTAAATGGTCTAGTAGAAGTGGAGTATTCGCAGGGGTTCCATATGGATAATCCCATTCGCGAATTACTAGGATTTCCTAGGGTTGATGGTCCGATATTTTTAAAACACTACAAAGCTACCAACCCTAGTAACATAGAACACATTATCTTAGAAACCCTGGTTCACAAACATAGCGTCGACGCAATTACTAGGAAGATGAAAAGTGCCGTACACGAGCAGATAAGTATTGTAAATAAAATACCCAAAAATTTAGAAACTATCATAAAAAAATTAGAGGAAAACAAGATTCCAAAAGCTGTTGCTATAGCTGCGGATCATATAAGAAACAACTATTCTGAAGCTGAAATGTGTTGGGTAATCGATATTATATTTAAGAGTCACGAGTTCAACAAGGAATTTAAAAAATATTTAAACATTCCCTGGAACGCCGATTATACATTTAAAGACATAATCAATTTATTGGACAAGAAAATTGACGTTCAAATTCAAAAAATTGTCGAGAAGCTCAGAATCGGAACCGTTGAGACTTTATTAGATAAGCAGACATATTTTGAACATTATCATCTATTAATAACAGCAGTAGACTCTCAATTTAATGCGCTTGAAAAGAAAATAGTCGCCACAATCACTGCGTTGCTAAATAGGGGCGGTGGAAAAACAATCTAATGCAATCTAATGCAATCTAATGCAATCTAAGTAAAAATATTTGTCCCAGATAGTGCAGGTAAATTAAACATATTTCGACTACGCGAATAAACTAACCTATCTTCCTCGTTATCAATCCGTAAAATCTTTCTTTGAACATCTTCGTACATAACCGATTTGAGGATTTCTTTTCTTTCTATGGTCGCGTTCCTAGTTATGGGAGAAATGTCACTTTTAGGAAATATTGCCAGTGCTAAGAGTATTAAAGTGTAATTAATCTCATTAGATTCGATTCTATTTAAAAGGTTTGAAATGTTAATCATAGAACAGAGGGGGCCCATTATACGTAGATAGCTATGAATGTCAGTGCAATATTCAATACAACATTCGGGGAAATCATCGTACCACGTCCGGAGCCAAGGGAGTTGTTGCGTTTGAGTTTTTCTATACTGACAAAATATTGGATTCGGTTCTCCGTCAAATTTGATAACCACGATATTTTTCGGCTTTAAAAGGTCGATAAAATCGCTCAATTGTTTGTACAAATTGATATCGCGCAGATCGTGTTCGTTATAAAAATTTACCCTTTCCGTCTTTAAAATGTGCACAGAATCTAATTTCTCTTGTGTTGGAACCTGTTGGTATTTTTTTATCATATTAATCGTGATGTTAGTCCTTCCAGTCGGAAAACCACACATTTTGGCGCTTACTCTTTTAATCTCCTCATTTATCATTTTATTAAAAACTTCCTCTCCATATAAGTCAACACCGACTAAATACAACTTATCTGTTAATTTAACACTCCCACCGTGCATTGTCCAATAAAAATACTCTAATGTTATAAGATACCTCCACAAGCTTTGATATATATTCTTCTTTAGATTTGAATCTTGTATTTAAAATGTCTTGTTCTAGTTCCTTTGGTATTTTTAAAACTGTTTCGTGATTCAAAGCCCACATTGGGCATTTCTTCATGTAATTCCTAACAACACAAGATTTTATTTTTTTAAAACCCCCAAAGTCTTTCACCGCATTAAAATCATTAAAATCATCCACTATCACAAATTCTAAATTTAACCTTTTCATAGACACTATCAAGAGCTCAAACAACTCGTCGGGACTCCATCTATGACTCTTTGTCATGTCAATATCCGCTATGACGTTTGAATCGTGAAAATTTACAACCCTGTTGTATCGAAACAAGACAAACTTATTAGGAATTAGTGGTGGTAATATTTCCAACTTGTAGTTTAGAATGTGTAAAGTTTGTTTCTTAAATATTACTATTTTTTCCGCCATGTAAAAAAGGAATGATAGATACTAACATTCAATCCTGTTATATAAGGTGTTTAGTTGATCAGATAAATCCCGAATGGATTGAAAAATGTAATTTTGTAAGCTTGTACAGCAACAAGAGTAAAAACAATATCACAACGTTATATATCACGGACGATGGGAAAAAGATACTGTACATAACAAATAAAATCTACGTTTTAAATGACCAAGACGGCAAACCCTGGAGTCAAAAGTATGAAAAGTACCTAAAACATCTGTTCCCAAAAGAATTAACCATTTCTATGTTTTCTTACAGCGGTTTATACTTTAATGAGTTTAAACACGGGGATAGTCTACTGACTCTATCTGAATACATGAGAGTTGAAACTTACAATCCTAAAATAATTTGCGGGTTCTTAGATGGTTTGAAAAATTTGTTAAAATATCATTTAAGTATATTTTGTTTTTCAGAAAACCTACTATTGGTAGATAGAAACAATGAAGAAATATTGTTGCCATCTTATAATTATATAGTTTCTCTCGCCCATCCTATTCCCGAAGAATTGTTTACGGTTTTCAAAAACAAATTACACCCCAGCGTTTCAAAACATATGAAAACTTTAAAACTAAAAAATAACGTTGCCAACACCGGCTTGTACAATCCCCCAAAAATGAAACAAATCTGTACTCGAGTAATAGAGAGAAGCGCAGCGAATGACCGAGTTTACCTTCTAAGCTCTATTATATATTATTTTTCAACAATTGGAACCCTGTGGAAATTACAAAAACACTGGACACTGGGTGCAAAGAAAAATCAAAAGTGTGTTGGTCTATGTTCACATTCTAAAAATCATACAAATGTTAATTTAAAAACAATGATTCACAATTACGTTTGTGTAGATCTTGTGAATTTACCAATTAATTTAAAAAAAACTAAATTTCTTTATACTGAATTTATAAAACATGTAAACGATTTGCAGTGCTACCTTGAGAATCTAAATTAGCTGTGAAGTAATCAGTGGCAGTATTGTTTTTAATATATAGTTTACTAATTCAGAAAAGGAGTGGTCGGTTTTCATAAAATAAAACAAAACCTCATCCGTGAGGTTGTTTATTTTAAAACAGGGGTTTTTCTCTTGTAAATTCAACATATATTTTTTATAGGGATCAACAAAATTAAAAATCACCGCCACGTCATTTTTCATTTCTTTATAAAGATTCTGACGCAACTCGGTGGTAACGTTTCGAATACCGATGTTTTCTATATTAAAATTAGCCAAATTTTTTGTCCCAGTGATATTTTTAATTGGTTTTGCAATGCGTAAGCTCGAAAGGCTTAATCCAAATATTATAATGTAAATATAAAGTTCTGGTTTTTTATAAAAGTTGAATACTTTTCTCATGTAAGCTAAAACTACGTCAAACTCGTGATCCTTGAAGATATTAAATTGAAAAAACAGATATTGTAAAATATCCAAACAGTCTTCGCGACTACAAACGTTCTGGGCATTTTTTACTTTCATTTGAAACCTGTACCATCCATAATTGTCGTCTCTATTAAATTTAGCCCTGTTGAACAACGTTTTCGCTTTATTATTTAAATCTCTGGATATTTCTTGGGGTATTGAAGTCGGCATAGTAGACGTGACTGCCAAGGCACACATAAAGGGCAGTAGAGCAGAGTAGTTGTTTGTAGAAGAATTTGTATCTTGTAGAAATTGAATAAATATTATATTACTGGCTATGACATATTCAATGTTTTTATTAGCCGCTTCCCAAACGCAGATATATCTCATTAAGTTGTTGGCTAACATAAACACGTCACGAGGATGAATTTTATACAGGGTTTCAAGAGTAGGAATGATTATCGCGTATTTTTCTATGACCTCGTTAAACCAAAATATTTTCTTAATGTTACTGTTGAAATCAAATAAATTCACAGAGTCTGTAAAACATTTTCTATTTTCTTCTGATATATCATTTACATTTAAGTTTTTAAAAATCTGCTCTATTTGTAATTGATTAAAGGGTTTAAATTCCACATCTGTTCCATTTATTTTTCCAATTATAAGCTTTACCCAAGCATAGAGCTGTTTTAACGACGTCAAACTAGACTTTACATTTGTGTGGACAAACATGTCCAGATTTTCTGGCATCAAAAGCACAGTTGGTACCACTTGTTTATCTTGGGACATCAAAGCTATCCTTATAATATCCTCTTTGTCGACTCTATACAACAGCTGGCTATAATCAATAAAGAATACCATTTCATCAGTTTCAATTTTTTTAAATATGTAGGAGGTGTCGTTCTCTGTAATATTTACGGGAACGCCATTATACTTATAAATGTGTTGGTCAAACTTTAAACCGTGTAAAGTGTTCATTACGAATGAGGAGCTGGCTTACTCTCCTTCTTTATTTATATAAAAAATATGTTGCGCTATAAACCGCAATCTACAAAAACCCCTGATCTGAAAACGATTTTAAAAAGAAAGTTGATTTACAAATTATTGGTTAAATTCCTTTTATACATAAGTTGTATTACAATATCGTGCTACTGCTTGCTGGATTATTCAGAATCTAATTTTCACACTGTAAAATACTTATTGCTGTATTCGTCTATCATGTCTCAACTGCCCTGTCTCGCTATTATGCATTTGTCTTAAATACTTGCTAATATCTTTGGGGTTTATATTTTTAAATAAAGTTCTCCATTGATCATATATCGGCAGCAGCATTATATCTGGTAAATCATATCCAAAACTATAATATCTAATGGTTTGTGTAACAGACTCCATTTTGAGGCGCGTTATTCGACACAAAACCCGGAGTGATAAGCCCGTAATGACGACCGACTTTGATGGTTTGATGTTTAACGTTGACCAGAGTCTAAGTAAGTTTGCAATGGATACTTTAAAACTGTGTTTTTTTCCAAAGTCGTATATCTGAGAAATTTGATTTTTTGTGCCAGAAACTATGGGGCATTCGTAATCGTTCCCACAAAAAAATACGAAATAAAATAATAACCTCTTGTAGCATAATGAATTGCTATTTAACCAATTATTCAATGAAGAAGACGTAAGGCACTGTAAACCCACGTTAGGTAATCTAATTACTATAAGGATATTTTTATATCTCAGCGAATTAAGAGAGATGAAAATGTCTGTATCGGCGGTTATTATAACTTCAATAACTTCAGTCGAATTTATTGAGTTCAAAACCGCTTTTACAATTTTAATATCCGCTTCACCGGGTTGGTCCGTAGAAAACAATTGGATATTTTCACATTCCTGACCAATTTTACATACAATATTATTGGCAATATATGAAATTATGGAACTTCTTCTATTACGATCTGTAATTAAACTCAGACCAAAGAGTTTTTTTCCAGCAGTTAATGCCCGTTGAATTCTTTCATCTCGTTTCTTTTGTAGGCTTAATTTTTGATCTGGAGATTTTCCATCGAAAAACAAATAAATGGATGTGGGATTTAGTGATAGTTCTTTGACAATTTTAATATAATATACTAAATTCTCCACCATTAAATTTAACAAAGTATCAGTGTTTTCGACTATAACCCCGGTGGGTATGGCGTAGGATATTTGATACAACAAACCCGTACAATCAAAATAAATTCTGCTGCACTTGTTGTTTTCTCTAGGATGACTCTGTAACGGATATATTACTTGGTCTCCAAAAATATATCTATGCAAAAACGTGAAACCCATTTAAGAAAAAATGAGAAAAAAATGACAGCGAAATCAAGCACAAACTTCCTCGGAATGGATTTTAGCACTCCTCTGAAGAGCAGTTCGCCGTTTACTAACATAATACTGTTACTCCTGTGGTTTATATTTTCGTATATCGCCACAGTAATTGTAAAATTTATGGATGGAGAATTTTAAAATATTAAATAAAAATGTTTATCAGCGATGAGGACATTGATAATTTACTATTTGTTGATGAGATTAATGAGTTTTTACACTACATATCGAATAAAGATATTGATAAAAAAATTATTGTAAATATTATACTTGTTGTATTCGTAAATACAAATATAATATCCCCGGACTGGATAAAAGAAATAATTTCAGTAATAGAGAATGACAATTTCAATACTAATATGCTGGCACCGACATTGAAATACGCTGACGGAATAGAACTAATTTTCAATGGCCTTGTTGAAAAGATTTACGATTTAAATGACAACAGAGAAATAAATGTCAACGAATATTGCGTTACTTATGACACGTTCAACGAATATTTAGATGCCTTGTACGTGTGGTTCAAAGAAAACTTTGAAATTAATTAGATTCAATGTCAACGGAAAAATTAACATCAACTCCGACTAGTGACAACATGTCCAGAACCCTTGCAGCCGAGGTTGAATATGGAATGTTTACCTTTTCGCCCCTATTATTTTCTAGGGTTATGTTTGTTGAATCACTCAAATCGTACATTTCCTCAACGAAACTGTTCAGCCCAAGTGCGATCAAAACCTCTCGTTCGCTCTCAGATAGCCCGAATGCGTGATTATTTCTATTGCTATATTTTTGATAACTTACTTCCGGTTGTCCAGTTAAAGCCGACGTGGGTGTCGAATCTGCTTCTGCACTATGTATTAATCCGTAAGGGTTCTGTTTCCCCATTATAACCACAAAACCCTCATACAAAATTGCTTTAACGGGGCTTCCGTCTTTACCGTTGACGTAAAAACTTTTTGTGGCGGGATCGCTTACAAAGTAGTCCTTTTTACTTTGCAAAACTTTTAATTTGTCATAAGGTGTAACCCGAAAACATTCATTGTATAACGCTGATATTTCGGGAGTAAAAAGAAAATTAAATGCTAACCTTTTAAGTGAAAACGGGTGCTGAATTATATCAATATCGCGATCTGCGACGTCATCCAGCGATAAAGTATTGTGTAATTTTGGCATAGATTTCGCTTTGAGTATGTGCCCAACAACGGATTTTTGCGCGCCGTTCAGTATAAAGAGTTTTGTTCCCAAACACCCGTCTTGTTGGTAGGAAATTGAAACGTCACAGTACAAATTTGTATTGTCATCGTAATTAAGATGAATCCTATTTAGAAATATCTTTTTAGTTTTTATCAAATCTGGATTTGGGGTCCGAATTAAATTCATGACTTCTTTGTTCAGCGGGTCGGGATTAATAGATAGATTTTTACCCAAATGAATAACTTTATCGCTTTTAAATTTTAAAAGAACTAAATAGGGTTTGATTAGAACGGGAAATTCATTTACCAAAACTTGAATTAATGAAACCTGTTGTAAATGCAAAGTTACAGTCACTATATTGTCAGTTGTGAATAGTTTCTTTTTATATACAGAATTTGCGTTTAAGACACACGAGTCTTCTATGTTGTATTCCAGAGGTAGTATTAAAATATTCGCCTTCAAACAATAAAAAGGAACACCTTTAATTAGTTGATATCTGTTTTTTTTCAGTAGCAATCTTTCATTGTTTAAAAAGGGCCAAGCCGTTACACCGCTGACACACTGTTTTATCGCATGTGTGATCATTGTATTCCTTACCAAGTTATTACTGTTTAGATTGAAAATCAACAGAGACGTTGGACCGTGCAAGTTACATTCCTCGGAGATTATTTCCGTCATTAATTTTTCTGACCGAGAAACTTCCATGGCAGAATAAGCACAGCCGTCTGGTAATATCTTATACATGGTTAACGGGAAGGAGTATATTGTATACAGTCTACTACTTATGTGATAAACCTCAATACACGGATATATTGATTTTAATACACGTCTTAAAAAATTAGTCCACTGTTCAATGTTTACATCTCTCGGGGAGTGTTTGTATATAGATTGGTTGATGATTACGTACCACCAGCAATCTTGTAAATCTTGTAAATCGGTTGAAATAAATAACTTTAATACAACATATTTGCGCAACAACCCTTCTATATGATCTTGGGGCATACAGTCCTTTTCCGAGGAGATGAATGTCCCAATAACAGATTCCAGTCCGTTCATACCCGGGGAATTCTCACTTGATGATGTAATACAAATAAATCCACAATCTTCGATTTTAAAGTCGATAGGTATTTTTTTTGAATACAACGTAGTCAATATATCTAACTGCAAGGTTTTTGAATATGTTGTAACGTCTAATTTTGTCAATACTTTGTACCTGCCGATATTATTGCTATAGTATTTCGGATTAGTGCCGGACGAGTCCAGACAGTCCTGCATATTGAAAACCGTATTTCTACCAATAATCGCATCAATAACGCCCATATTAACGCGTTTTGTTTGTATTTTATTTATTTGCTTAATAAATAGATTCTTTTTAGGTAGTTTCAAAACCTTATT
This sequence comes from Allygus modestus, assembly GCA_963675035.1. Taxonomy (NCBI): domain Eukaryota; kingdom Metazoa; phylum Arthropoda; class Insecta; order Hemiptera; family Cicadellidae; genus Allygus; species Allygus modestus. Next base: position 356,256,359 of record OY776112.1, read on the forward strand.
CACATCAACTAATGTTTGCTTTAACATTTCCGTAAAAATATAACCTCCATGGAAAATCCTGCGATTCCCGATACAACATTCCAACAAGTGCTTGATGTCATTAAAATCGTTCAGAATTGGAAACTCTTCAGCGGTAATCGTGATGTTTGGCCTCTTTTTGAACAGCGTTATACCTCTTTTTTTCCTGAGACAAACTACTTTATCGTAGTTTGTCCACGCTAGCAGTCCCAACGTATAACACTTACCTTTAATAACAAACGTTGTTGGCTTCGTCTCGTCACAGTATCCACAGAGTAAACATTTCAACGAATCCTTCCAGTAAATATCACTCCATAATTTAAAACCGATTTGATTGTAGTTTGAAAGTAAAAAAAACATTTTACTTCCCACTAAAATGGGGCAGTTAAACAGTTGGTGACCGAAATAGTATGTATACACACCCACCGTTTCACGTTTATTAATGGCACATTCTACGCTTTTAGTCGTAGGATAGAATACGAGACTTGGAAATTTATTAAAAATACAGTCAAATTGTTCACTTTCTACTCGTAAAATTCTTGTCAAAGACTCACGAACATTCCATTCAAAATTTGAAACAGTTTCATTACCGGAACAATTGCAGGGTTCTTCTATTAGCCTCCATTTGAATTTTTTTAATCCTGTAACATCCACCATGTTTATACCGTTCACGGTTAACAACTGGTATTTATCACGATGAAAATAGTTTTTAATGGTTTTTAATAGTTTTTAATAGTTTTAAATAAACATTTAAAAATCCACGGTTAAGAATAAGCTGTTTGAAGAATAACCATTATTTCGATATGAAACATGGTACTATCAACACTTGTTTCCTATCTAAATCCGGACAATCAAACGAAAATGTGTATGGATTGGCCCCAATCTGTGTGACCAAAGATTGTCTTGAATCTTATGCAAAATGTAAAAAAATTAAACTCTCCAATTATAAAAAAATCCCAAAGTCTTTGGCGTTAAGGCTAAGCAAAATTTGTCCAAACTGTTACTTTTTACAGTGTACATGTAACATATCTAGCAATTTTTGCAACAATTGTAAAACGCGTTATATAGTACAAAGAGAACAGTTTATTGCTATTTTAAAAAAAATTATAAAAAATGAAATTTTATCTCGCTGTAAGATATGTAAAAATAAAATGGAACGTATTTTATTGAATTATAAGCATTCGTACAAAAATAAGTTAAAATTATTTGAAAAAAATACAGAGAATCCGATTGAAAATTTTAAATTTCGAATTCAAGTGGGAAATTGTACATACCCCCCAGCTTTTCTTTGGAACACAAATAGCACTCTATGTGATTTAATAATCAAACTCCTAAGGAACAATAAGACTTACGACCCAAGACAAAAGTCACAAGTAAATATAAAACCAGACCCCCTAACATTCATTGGACAGGGTAAGAATAATTGTTTTAGGAAAGTTCTTTTAAGTAAAAAATCCTACTACTCGGCACGTAGTGTCGTCACACCCGCTCCAAACTGTAAAACTAACGAAATCATCCTAAACAGAAAAATTTGGGCTTGTATGAACTATCCAAAATATGTTTTGGCTATAAGGTATCCAGTTTTAGATACCAGGGCGTTTACTTTCCATAGAGTTAAAAGTACGTGGAATGCACCAGTAGTAGGCCTACCCACCTCGATCACAGAAAAAAACAATTTGGATTTTGACGGGGACACTTTGAGTTTTTATGCCCTTAATAGTTGTATGTCTATTTCGGAATGCTACTTTTTATTAAATCCCGAATTCTCTTTCGTGGCGATGGGGGAAATCAGGCCCAATCTGACTCACGAACAACTGGAGACTATGTTTACGTTTTTTAAAATAAAGAAGCAAAACCTCTATAATTGGCTTTATGCAAAATATTTATTGTATGATTCTCATACAGCACTAAATATTTTTGAAAAGCTAAGAAGTGTCTTGATGAAACTTAATTGTATCGTAAAACCGACAGTTTCTTATCATGAATTTTACAACATTTTAAAACTGTTTTTGCTACACAGCTATGACGAGGAGGATTTTTGTAACATTTGGGAGACTAATGACATTACAAAAAACACTTTGTTCAACCGATACATGACTTCAAATAGTAACCGTTTTAAAAAGCAACATCTTCACTTGATGATTAAGTGTTTGAGGGGTTTAAATAAAATTGAATATTTGAAAGAATCTTTCAATAGTCGGTCCATTCTGTCAAAGTCGGGAGTGGAAATGATGGGTTATTCCACGCACAAACTCAGTTACGTCTTGCCCGAACTGTATTATGATAATGATGGTATTGTATACTACGGCATTGATCAAATAGCTTATCAGAATTTTAGAAGATTATATACTCCCGTCTACCCATTGAATATTCTAAGACAATATGCCATCTACAACCTAATCCGGCTTCGTTTTTGATTGATCTAATACTCTTTGTAATATTTTAAGAAATTCGTTGTAGTCTAGACCCGATTTTAATGGTTGCTCTAAATGCTCCGGTAATTTACACCTAGGATCTAATTCCTCAGTTTGAATGTTTAATTTATTTTTATTAATTATATTTGTTAGAAAGTTTTCTATTGAAGTACCGATGTCAATGGCTGGAGGTGGCCGTGGACAAATCGGCCAATTCAACCCCAATAAATATTCAACCGTAGTAAGAAGGATAGAGTCGTTTAACTGACTACTCTTTTTAGTTGTCGTGATAAACTCAACCGGATAAACGCTCTCAGACGGATCTTCAGTCATTTTTATTAAATAATTTTAAATAATTTTAAATAATTTCAAACAATTCCAAATAATATTATATCAATTCGAACGCTTCCTCATATAACATCTTAAAGCGGTCTATGGATATACCTACAATAACCTGTTCATATATCTTCTTAGATTTGTTGAGGCACGTGCCTACAGAATACCGGTGTTTCAATAAATTTAATATAGTTTCTATATCTTCATTGAAAAAACTCATTTGAAATTTAGAACATTTATTTGAAACCCTTATTGCATTAATTTCCGCAATCAGATCATTTATCCTTATGAATAGATTTGGAGATTCTATTATATTAAAAGCATTTAAGATACCACTCGTCAAATCATTTTTCCAGATCAACTCGTGAGAGTACCACTTCACCGATTTTGGGGGGTAAACTATATCATATTTATCGTTGTAGAAAATATTTGTTTCTAAATAGTATTTTTCCAACCAAAATATTGTTGCTAAAATATCGCTTGCTATAATTTTAAAAGTATTTTGGTTACAGTAGTAGTCAGAATTATCTGGAAAAAAGTTTAAAAACGGAATCATCAAAATTCTTTTCATCGTGGCGAAATCCGCGTTCAACCTCAAGGAATTACAACTGCCCGTAAACAGCCACTTCATTTGAATATCGGTTCCGCAATTGTACAAAGTCCTCAGGTACATGTGGGCTCCGGAAACAATCTGTTTTAGAGTTGTGGGGTTTATCTTTTGTAAATCGTCTGCGTATACTATCTTTGCGTCTTTTGCGTTATATAAATCGGGAGCGAGAGTTGATATTTTTCCACGAATCGTATCAGTGCCAATGAAACTCATGGCTTTACCAAATAACGCGTACATAACACAACTCAAAGAGCTTTTTCCGTTCTGGCCTTGGCCATAGAATATGAATGCTCTCTTGATGCTCAATCCTAATAGGACAAATCGCAGCGTCCACAGCATGAAAAATACCAGCTCTACATCTTTTGAAAACAATGTAAGAAAATAGCGCAAACAATTATACACCGGACATTCCCCCTCGCTGTTGCACTTCTCTAAATCATTGATACAAAGCTCGGGACCATTTTCTTTTGAATAATTGTAGCGGAAGTAATCAATAACTCCGTCGGGACAAAGTGAACTTTCGCACTTTGCACCGATGTTTTCATTAAGAGTATCGAAAACTTTTTGATACGTGCAAGAACGGTTGCTGATGTGTTGAATCTTTTCCCTCATCCCCTTCCAACTGAGTCTGCACGGATATCCTCTAAATAGAGGTGTGTGTGAAAAAACAAGATACTCGTTACTGATTAACACGAAACCGTCCTTAAAAGATACAACATTTGTTGGAAACTCAATCGTGATTACTCTGCCCCAGAACTGGATTAAATAAGTGTAAATCTTGGGAAGGCTTTCTTCGGGTTTATTTTTTTTTCGCCTCTTTTTCAAACCACTTTCGGTTTCCAATTCTATATCATCACAACCGTATTTATGTAATATTTTCAAAGGTAAAAACACGTGCTCTAACCTGTTTAAGGACATACACCAAGAGTTCTTTTCGTAATAAAATATGGAACCGTCCTTCTGAGTTGCATATATGGGATACATCAACTTTACTAGTTCTAAAATAGATAAAGACTTTTTGTTGACAAGCGATAAAATGTTTGACGATATGAAGACGCTTTCATCAGTAGAGTCGTCAAAAATTAATTCCACTTTATTTGACTCTGTATACGATTGAACAAAGAGGCATTTTAAAAATAGCAACGGGTTTAGTTTACGAAATGACTTTTCAGAATCTTCACACAATTTTACAGTTTCCTTGACTAACTGCACAATCTTACTCGAAATGTTAGTGAAATAGTTCACAAGGTCTGAGTTTTGAATTTCACACAGTATTTATTCTGCAAAGGATGTGTTGGATTCACAAATTCTATCATATAGTGCTATTAAGAACACGAATATATTAAATATAGCTCGAGACTTACCTCCGGTGTCGCCAGTTGTTAGGTCTGTATAAAAAACCAAGAGTTCCTCCCTTAAATAGGACAGACTGAAAGGAGAAAGCGACTTTTCAATTTGGGATTCGCCTAGTACTATTAAGCAATTATTTTTGTAAAACCGCGACACGGCAAAATCAGCATATGGAAGTACGTTTTTGTTTATTGTTATCACACCCTCCAAGTCATCACCCAATAGCGCAAGTTGTGAATGTTTGTAGACTTTTACATTATTGCAATTACCAAAGTAACATCCTTGAAATTGTTTGAGTAAATCCAAAGGGAAATAAGCTTGTACGCTGTCTGGATCATAATTTTTTATCACCGAATAGTTTTTTACAAATGAATTATCAAATTCATTATTTATCAATAACTCCCTTCCAGACTCCCAAAATTCAATGTTTTCGGTTAAATTATAGGACCCAACTGGTAGATAAATGTCTTTATTTTGTTTTTTCGATAGGGGTAAATTCCAGTTGATGGGTTGGTCGATTACGTTGTTTTTAATAAAGTGTGGGTATTTACCGATTAAAAGCTTCTTTAACACCTCAATAAACCAGATATTATCTCCTCTGTATAAGACTAAATCTTTAATTTCAAAATGGACACCGTTTGTTGCGCTCTCGAAAATATCTTTGTTGTCTAGGAAGTTTAGATTTTTTTTTACCATCAAAGTCAATTCAAACTCTTGGTCATTTATTAAATTGTTTAAAATACTTTTAACGGCTTTTGAAAAATCATCACAAAACTCCTTTACAATTGTCCTATCTATATTTTGAAGTTTCTTAAAATCTACATCAATCACAACGTGATGGAACTCCAAATGGTTTAAATTAACGCATATACAATAGTCAATATTCCTATTTAACAAAGATAAAATATAATCTATAACTTCATGATTATAATGCTTTAAAATACAAGCGTTACATTTAAAAATAAACGATTGAATTTTTAAAACAATATCAGATTTAGAGACGCATTTGTAATCTGCATCCGATTTTGTTAAAAATCCAGGCAAATTTCTTAGTTGGTAAAAGTTGTATATAAGTGCTATGAGATCATTCATAAGATAAAATGACTTTGAAAGAGTGCGTTACCGATATTTATAACCTCTCTCCTTTGTCATATAATAAAATTTACAAATTCGGGCTATTTGCAACTGAAATTCTACTTTTGGAAAATAAAATAGCAATCGGGTCTAATAAAAGGAGTTCCCTGACGTGGAGCATTCATAAGAATGGAAAGCGAACAATCAACCGGCGATATAATTAATCTATGGGCTGAAGAAGACCAGATTGGGGACTATATGGAGGAACGGGAGGAACAGATAGACTTATTATCACAGCTAAAGTCCAAACACTTTAAGTCTTTACAAAAGACGTTATTTTTTAGATTGTCTGGATTAATAATTGCTCGCTTGGATGGAATAGTTAATGAGGAAGATTTTCAAAAAAATATTAAAGAATTTTTGTTAGAATATACACAAAATTATGATTTAATTGACAAATTAACTATTCAAATGTACCACATTATGAGAGAAATAAACGAAAACGCACCAGGAAATGAAAATTACTATGGAAATGATGGTATCAAAGTCACATTTAAAGGAAGTGAAAACGCGAGACGAAAAGTTGTTTTCGTAGACCCGATAGATACTAATCAATTCTCAAACCTGCTTCAACTCTCAGATTTTAGTTTGATAAATAGAATTGAACTTGGTTTGTATGCTGTTATGTTAGAAATGGGATTTAACCAGTTTAATCAAAACGTCCGAACTGAAATTGAAACGATTCGTCAAAGGGCGCATGTGGATTTATTGCCAGCATACAGAAAAGGAGTTGACCTTATGATTAACAATTCAATGTATATGACAAATCGTACGTATGGCGTTATGTACAATAGGTTTTACAACCGCGTCTTGAAGCGGTTTGTAGATAAAATTTAAAATAAAAATAATGGAGATTAGTGAAACCGACGTTTTACTTTACATAAAATCTTATCAATATTCAAAAGCTAAAAAACTCCTGTCATCTTTTTTAAAAACCCTTTTACAAACTCTTCAGTCTCAGCAGGGTGAAAATGTTTTAGTGTTGAAATCGAGCGAAGACTGTATAAGTTCGTTGATATTTAGTTTACTTTCAAAGAAATCTACAAAACTGCACAAGGCCCAGTATGACGAACATTTTGAAAACTATAGAGCTCAATATAAAGACATGCTCCGTTTTTTAAGTGCAAATATGTTTGAGTTTTTAAACTGTTATCAGTTAGTTTTTAACGATGACGCGGAGCTTGAAACCTTTTTAAAAAGTGGAAGTGATGTTTTGGATATATTGATAAGCTGTAAAATTGACAAAAAAATTATGTTATTACAAGATCTTAATAAAAGATTAACTGTTATCGGCGCACAAGATAATTTTTCACCATCGAATGTAATAAGTATATTTGAAGATATACTGTCTAAAACAAATTCTTTTACACTATCTAAACTAAAGGCCGGAATCGAGTATGTTGTAAATACTTTCGGCGGTAGGGAGTTTAAATGGAAAAGTTTAGAAGCTCCTTATAAGTTTGTTGAAAAAATGTCTGATAAACACACAACAACAGAAACGCCTCTAAAATTCAGTAAAGCCTTACAGACTGACGATTTAATCATCGATGACGGTAAAATATTGTTTGCCGAGACGGTTGTAGATATTTTAGGTCTAACAGATGTTGACTTCCAAACATTTACCCACAGTAAAATTTACTCTATTTTAAATGAATTTGTTCGTAGCAGATTAAAGAAAACGGTATCTTCAGAAAATATCTCAGAGGCAGATATCAAATGTATGTATTTGAAATATACAGACTTGTGTGAATTATTTTCAATTATATTAGATGAGTTCAAAGTTTTGGAACCACGGGTTGCTGTTACAAAAATACAGACTATTAATCGGATGATTGAAAAAATATTTCATCTATTCAATGTTGACGATGAATATATGCTGTTGGGTATGTTGGAAGAGCAACATAAATTAGTTAAGACTCTAAATATAAATCAAACAAATTATAAACTCATACAAGAAATTATCAGCAACCTGTTATATCTTAACAACAACTCAACCCTGATTAAATTTGGTAAAGAATTTAAAGAATTACACAAAACATTTTTAGATTGTGATTTCAACAGTTTGTTTTCTTTAGAAAATATTGGGATTATGTTAAAACAGTTGAAATCTTTGACTGTGGATATGGAATCAATAAAGAATCAACTCTCTAATAAAATTATCGCCTATAACCGGTTATATGTAGATGTAAAACCATTTCTGGTTTTGGAAAATGAAATGGGTGTAGACCTTGCATATATCGTGGATTTCCTAGATAGTGTTTATAAACAAAAACCGCTCAACGTAGATGTAAAGAATTTCCTCAATAGTTGTCAAAGGCGAATAGTTTTATTTGAGGAGGTCAGAAAAGAAAGTGTTCAGTTGAAATCCGAAAACATACGCCTTTCTGCTGAGGTCACCAATTTGGAAAAAGAATTGTCAGATTACCAAAAGTTAAAAACCGATAACATGTATTGCAATCAAAAACTATCAGAGCGCGAACAGATTATTCAAGATTTAAGGCTAGAAAATGAACAGAGCTCCGAGCAATTGGCTCTGTTGGAAAAGGAACACGAACAGTTCAAGAACGCTCTTGTCTTAGCTGAACAATACAACATAGAAAGAAACAGATACATCGAGGATTTGGAAAATCAAATACAAAACTTTGTCGTTCCTGTGTGATGAGACTCAAATCGGTTGAAACACTGAAGAAAAATAATCCAAGGAACTGAAAAACGTTGTTTTTACAGTATCTACAAAATTTAGATGTACTTGGCCCAAAGATTTTTTATACTTCATTATACTTCATGCACTATGCTGACTGTATATTTGAGAGGGGAAGATTCTCTGCGTTGGAGTATTAAACCCCGAAGTGTTTGATTCCTTTTTTTGTGACACGTTTTATAAAATATTACAAACATAAATAAAATATGAATTTCATAATATTTGTTGTTGTTTGTTTTTTTGTATTCCTTAGAATTATTTTGAAAAGAACAAAACATTTTAACCCTTCAAATTTACCAATGAAATCTATTGAAACAGATTGTAGGTTTCAACCCAAAAAATGTCCACAAGGTGTGATTAAATGTGACTGTAAAAACTATTGCAAAAGTAAAGATGCCAAAATTTTGAAAACAGATGAAAACTATTACTGCTACATTCCCCATTACTACTTTGGCTGTAAACAGGATTACGGGACTTATGATTTTGATGGAACTTGGAAATGTCTCCCGAAGTATCCCGGTGTTTTTACAACGTCCGGGGACCAGATAGTGGGCAAATATCCATATTCAAAAGCCAACAGTATTGCAAAAAACGTGGATTATAATGATCCTTCACAGTACAAAGTCGATTGTACTGGGTTATACGATGAGTATGGGAATAAACTTGTTAAAGCAACTCTGAATCGCGGGGTATCTTTTTGCGTAAAGGATTATTGTTTAAACAACACACCCAACAATCCGGCCAGCGGTTATAATTTCATCACGGGCCTATGTGAATGCACTAACGGTACTCGAAACTTGGACGGTGGTGACAAGACTACGCCTTGTGTTTTGAGCCATCGGAGCACTCATCAAAACGCCCCCTTTATAATAAATTGTTACAACAAGGATTCTTATTTAAAAGACGTGGTTTCAAATTATTTAATAGAATGTCCCGATGGGGAGGAGTATGTCGCATCGAAAGAACATGATGTCAAAATTGTTAAAATATATTCTTAAATAAAAATGATTTATTTTTGTAAAAAGTGTAATTTGTATTATAATTATAATTTTTTAAAAGACATCAAAATAAACAGAAAGTTATGTTTAATGTGTTTATTAGAAACTATGGATAAAATATATTGTGATAATGATATTTGCCTTGATATGGACACTCCTTTACTACGTAAACCGTTGATATGTGATTACGGGTTTTTTGATGTGATTTATTATGTATAATAAAACAAAATGGAATCATCTGTAAAAAACGACTTGATTGATACTTATTTTGCTGATGTGAGAAAGCGGTTTCCTAGACGTCGTTACGTGTTGAAGGGTATAAATGATCTAATTCAGGGGGACATTATGGATTTAAAAAAATACGAAGAATTCAACGATGGTTATATCTATATACTGACCGCAATTAACTGTTTTACAAAATTTGCATATATAGAGCCATTAAAAACAAAAACGGGTGACGAAGTAACAAGCGCCATGAGTAGAATATTACTACGAGTTTTTCCGATGGTTAGAAACCTACAAGTAGATCACGGTGGGGAGTTTTACAACGATAAGTTTAAAGCCCTGATGAAAAAATATAACATTAACATGTATTCTGTCTATACGGAAATCAAAGCATCATTTATTGAAAGGTTTCATAGAACATTTAGGAAAATGCTTGTAAAGGAGACTTACAAGAGAAACTCCCCCAAATGGATTGATTTTTTACAAGATGTCTTAGATAGATACAACAACACAATTCACAGCGTAACTAAATTCAAACCCTCTGAGGTGTCATTTTCGCATGAAAAAATTATTCTCAGACGACTGGCTCCGAAAAAACACCCCAAGAGAGCGAAACCCAAATTTAAAGTTGGTGATTATGTTCATATATCGAAATTGAAGCACGTTTTTGAAAAATCTACTTTTAATTTTACACCGCTGGTATTTCAAGTACGAAAAGTAGTGTTAGAGGACAATCCCGTGACTTATAGACTCAGAGACACAGAGGGTAGTAGGGAACCCATCAAGGGAACGTTTTATGAACAAGAGTTAAAATTAGCCGTGCACGGCTTAACTTGTGTTGTCGAAAAAGTAATCAAACAGAAGAAAATTCGGAATAAACCCCACCTTTACGTGAAATGGCTTGGGTTTGACTCGGAACGGTGGAATTCCTGGATTCCAAAAGAGAATGTTGTAGTTTAATTGAAAATTAATTGCCAATTAATTGCGAATTAATTGCAAATTAATTTGAATTAATTGTGAATTAATTGCGAATTCGATTCAAAAGTTTTGTAATCGAGCCCCCCGATTTACAGCTAAAACAATAAAAAACACCAATTTTCAAATTTACACTCATGCTTGGGTTTTTATCGGTGTGAAAAACGCAACACGTCTTAAAAATATCATCTTCGGTTTTAAAATATTCTTTTACCATAGTATTCCTCATCCCACCTGCAACCCCTGCAACCTTTGCAATCATTCCTTTCCGAGCAGGAAGTTTGCGGATGTTTCGTAATAAATTAAACTGTTGTCCACATGACTCGGGAAATTCGACATGTTTGCCAATGTAAAGCGTACCTTTGGACTGCTCAATATCTTTTTCATTCAAGTAAAACCCGCAGTATATGTTATCAACTTTTAGAGTCGTAATTAAATGGCGTGTGGGTAGGTTCTCTCTATTAGTATCACACTTTACGATGATTGCGTCGTTATCGTTCCGGAATAACATGTTAAATAAAAAAACTGTTATATTACGAACAAATATATTCTATATATTTTTCAAATAAATAAAACAACGGATTGTGCACTAACAGACATATTAAATAAAAGTAGTAAAAAGAGATATAAGCTGTAATTGAAGACGCCCCCGATATGTCAGCACTGGTGGTGTTGTCGTCATAAAAGTGGACAAAACTCAAGTAGTTATTATGTTCCCTTATGAACTTGCCAGTTAACCGTTGATGTTCGAATAACACTTCCCAATCCAGCTTATCTTTAAACCTGTCGATGAAATTCTCAGATAGATTTTGATATTTGCTTACTACTTCCCAACAGTTATTAAAATTTGATGTCATCTCCACAAGAAAGTCTTCAGAAAACTGTTGTCTTTGTAGAATATGGATCCAGTTAACTTGATGAAAATACATTCTTAACATGGTCACCGTAAAAAAATAATGTATGGAAAGTTGTTCCCAATCCATATAACTATCAAACCGTTGAACAAAACTATCTGTCAACACTCCTTCCGGGAACCTCGGCTCTTGAGATATTAAACTCCAGGCAGTAATATTGGATGCAATCATCGTGCAACTGTCTGGTTTAGCCATGCGAGTGTCCTTTTATACAATTTTATACAATTTTATGCAAAGACTTCGTCCAATTTCGCAACCAATTCAAAAAGATTTATGTTCAGGAAGTAATTTCTGATTTTGTACCAACAAGTACATATTACAATATTAAAATTGTCACTTACAAGTGGCAAATCTGGTGTTTTTAAAATTGTCGTTGAGTATCTGGAAATTGGAATATCAACTACATAGTAAAAGCACGAGTATGTTTTATTGTTTTTAGCGGTATAAGTGTAGTCAATGTTTGACAAAATATTGACTGAATTTGCATTCAAACAAATACCAGTTTCTTCATAGAATTCTCTTACGGCACAGTTAAAAGGCGTTTCAGATTTCTCTCGTACACCCTTTGGAAATTCGTAAATCGTATTACAACCAAAATACATGCTAAGAGCCATGTCGGTGCTAGCATTTTCATAGGGTATAATGTTGTTATTCAATCGGTTATAAAGCGCGTAGTTAATTCTACTTAGGACTAGTGTATTTTTTAAATTTCTATCTACAAGTATTATCCCGTACCGTTTAGACTTCATACTTGTTTAAAATTATCTTGACTTGAGAACAGTATACGGTGAATCAGAGGAATACACACATCAAACTCGTCGTAATACTTAAATAACACACTGTTGCTATTACAAACACATTTGTTTTCTTTGACATCGTCGCAAAAATGTATCGTTTTTGAACAATCTTTGCCATAATAAAGTGAACTACAAACACATTGATATTTCACCTCTTTTTTATTGGAATCGTATATAGCCGTTAATTTACCAAAAATACAATTTGGTTTTAAAGTATCGGTATTAACAGTGCATTGACTTTCCAAACAGATCCAGGGTAATCCCTTATTGCAAATGTCTAAACATTCTTTATCAGTATTACAGTTAAATTTCTTTCTTAAACAATCTGAAAGTTCATATTTATGTTCACTATGTAAAATCTCGTCTAAAACTGATAGATTATTTTTATCATAATCGTGAGTGGTTGGAGACTTTTTTCTATCATACATTATGAAAAGTAAAATAAATCCAACCGATGTAAATATGAATGTTTTGTTGAAAATCATATTTTTATTATAATAAAAATAACCAATGATAAACTACATGGCATTATACGCAATTATTTTTGTGGTAATTTTATTAGGCGCCGGCGTGTATTACTTCTACAAAAAATATAAATCAAAGAAGGGTGATGATTCAAAGGACAAAAGTGAGAGCAAACAAGCTAAAGGTGGATCAGCGGGTGGCGGAGGGACTACTCCAGTGAGTGGCGGAGGCACTCCTCCCGCGGGTGGCGGGGGCACTCCTCCCGCGGGTGGCGGAGGCACTCCTCCGGCGGGTGGCGGGGGGAGTGGAAATAAAAAATCAGGACAAAGTGGATAATAACACATTAATAAAATAACACGGGCGATTGTATATCTTACACGTTTTTTTCATTTATAAAAAATACAAAACATGGTCGATATTATGTCATTGGGTCTCGGAGCGGCAGTAGGTATTGTCATAGGCGTATTACTATATATGATGTACAAAAAGTTTGTTGAATGAATGGTTTACCAATAAAATACTTTTCTGAGTTCTAAACAATAAAGTAAATATTTTAAGTCTTCAACTTCATCAAATAATATATTATTATGAAACAATTTAAACCTATCAATTACAGAATGGTTATTTGTTATTTTTTCACTTTGTAATAATTCAATACCCGTAATGAGCTGCATACTTTTTATTTTAAGATTCTAAACTCTTCAACAAATCTAAAGCCTTTAAAAAGTATTCCTTATTAATTTCTTTTTTTTTATACAGATTTATATTTTTTATTAATTCGTAGAGTTCAAAAAATTTCACTATCCTCAAAAAATCCTTTTTGTCCTCGGGCAAACTAGAAATTCGAAACATTTGCCAGAGTTTATTCAAACAGTTTTCCCTCTCATAGAAATCTTGTAATTTGTGTGTTATGACTTTATTCAGTTTTTCACTATACGCGTCTATCTTATTTCTTCTGAATCTCTCCCTGTCGGCTCTTCTCTGTAACAGAGACCTATCATCTAATTTATCTTTTAAAAATGTAACATTTGAATTAGATCCGCAATCTATGACGTAAACCAAATCATAAAATCTCACACTCATTTTTATAATAAAAATGTTGACACGTCGTTTTGACGGTCCCAGTGCTGTTGTTGAGGGTGAGAGATATGGATTAAATTTATTATTCCAAAACCCTCACCTTATATATTGGATTCCGATGTGTTATAAGGTGGCAGACCACGAATTTCAAAATCCGAGTAACGTAACATTTGAATACAATTTTCAACTGAAAAGGGTTACTAAACATACAATATTTTCCAAATACGCATTTGATTTAGTATACTACTCAAATAAAGGGAATATCCCATTCAGGACAAGCTCAAATTTAATTTCATTTATTGTAAGTGTTTTGATTTGTATTTTATTTGTAAACATCTCCCAAGGTGCTGGTACAAAATAGCACAAAATATAATATCTTCACGCTAGGATTTTACGTGTAGACTTTGATTTGGAAATTTTTGGGGAATTTTTTGGGGAATTTTATCGCTCTCTCTTTCCAAAAGATTTTTAAAATTGTTTTAATTAAAAATACTAAAAGGTATATAATAAGTATAATCAGAGACAATATAAAAATTGGAAATTCAAGAAATGCAACAAAAACAATCTCCATTTTTGAATATTTATGTACCCGGTAGCTCCGGGTCCTCGATTGAACACTTACGTTTTTGTTCTAAACTTTATTTTAGCCGAAATTATTTTAATCACTAAATTTTTCTAAGTTCAGAGTAAAAAAATCATATTTTAGCCGAAATTATTTTAAGTACTAAATAAGACTTGGGCTGATTCTGTGAATCTACAAACATAGTATTGTAAAAAAAACTTATAAAAGAGAATTTATCCAACCAATTACCACTCCATGACTAACATTGCAATGATATATAAACATATAAGGCAATTTAACAACGAGATTCCTAGAATTATTGAAAATATTAAGTACCAATACAGTTTTTATAAACATTATTATAATCCTGATGCAAGATATTTGCAAACAGATTTACAAAAGAATTAGGCATTTACCCGCAATAAAGAACACAATAGACATTTAATATTTTTATTCATATTCTCTTTGTTCCAAGTAGGTTTGAATCTTATAAATATTTTCAAGAGCGCACATGAAACTATTAAATCTATGATAATAACAATAATTATTTAGATACTTAGATTTTAGTTTTTTAAGTGATGGCATGTCGTCCAAATTTTCAACTTTGGCGTTCTTAAAAAGTCTTTGAAGGAACACTTGTTTCTCTTGACCCTTTACGTAGACGGTGTTGTTTTGTGATAACAGCTCCGCCAGTTGTCTCTTGACGTAATTGAAGGACGTAGTTCCTTCCTGCCATGGAATTCCGTGGTAATAGTTTGCGTTGAAGATCGCCTGTCTTCTGTAGTCCGGAGATAGTTTGTCAAAATCGTACGGCGATTTTACAAACCAGTGTCTCAGAAACCAATTACCGCTGGTTTTTGTAAGTGCAATTTCTTTAATAATAAAATTGTTTTTGTTGTCTTTAAATCCTTGAAAATCGATAATATAAGCATGTTTAGCCATGTTGAGACGTCCTTAGATATCGGAATCAGCGAGGTAAATAGAGCTCTTTTCGGTTCTCTATCAGACCAAACACCAGTGCAGGAGTTCAGCAACTACTGGTATATTGGGGGGACCCGTTCCTTTATAAAGCCTCGGAATTTGTATTATGCCCTTATTTCAAATGTTGACGGGGGTGGGAGAATTTGTTGAAAGCAGGGGAATATAATAGTTTCTCCGTGTGAAACAAAACATACCTACCATTTACATACATACTGTAGTTTCAAACTCCTACATAGTCTTCAACATGGATCCGTGTGATGATGTCTCGTACCTAAGCGAAAGCGATTCGTGTGATGATGATGATGTCTGTTACCTAGGCGAAAGCATTTGCCAAGCATGTCGCCACCAACGCGCTCAGGGCGCGGGCGCGTCGGAGGACAGTGGAGTTGGCTGGATCATTATAAATTTGATGAAGGACGGGAGACTCGTTCGCAAAATAGATTTCAACGGGGAACTTTTGAAATTGGAAGTAAAATCTAATGGAAATTTTGACAGAATAGAATTCGAATTTATAGATACTAAGGCCATGTCCCTTAGCGGGTTCTCAGAGAAGCAGATTATTCAAAAAGCAGATTTTTTTTCAAAGTATAACAAATTGGACGTCCACATTTATACCAAAGACAAATGGCATGAGCGCGAATCATTTTGGATTGAGGATGATTGTGATGAAACAGATCGTCCATATACTAGCCTCAAAGAGTTTGGAGAATTTAAACAAGAAGAGGTAGATTACGTGGTCATTAAATTTAGAAACCCAAAGTATGATGACTCTTCAGATGAGGAGGGAGAGGAGAGGATCGAGTTTGCAATCGACTTGCAAGTTGGACGGGGGAGGAGATTGAAAAAAAATACGAGAAGTTTGGATTAAAAGAGGAAGAGGGTAGCTTAGGACTATGGATGTTATCATAAGCGTTCACACACAAGCGGCATTGTTTCAGAGTTTATCAACTATTATTATTTTAAGGTTTTAGTTTACCAACTCCAAAACTTAAAATCTTTAATGTTGTACAAGTTATCACTATCTTGTTAAAATATTTCGTCATTTGACTAACCCACAAAAACATAAAGACCTGGCTCGCTAAGAAAGATTGTATGTTTCTCATTATGGGTTAGGGGGGCGTTTCACCCCCCTCGTACTTCCAGTCTTGTTTTGCGGTGTTTTTGTCTGTTAACGTTTAAGAATAAAGAGCGCTAAAAGTATCGTCAAAATAAATTAATTCTAATTCATCGTGGAGAATTTAGCTACTTTTTTTATAATCCTTTCTCTAGAGAATCCACTATTTAGCATAGCCCTACTGCTCAAAAATTCAACCCCTATCCTGTCAAAGTCTGCATTTGATTTTAAGTCCAATTTTAATGGCTTTCCATCAAATTTTATTTTTCGAACGGGTCTTCCGTCATATAGGTTTCTTTCACACTAAATTATTCTCTTTATGTTGCACTCCAGTAAAAATGTGATAACTACTTACTTTAAAAAATATATTTTCACTAAACTCTAAAAACAACTTAGGATCAAGATTTTCTTAGGCGAGTTGAGTTGTTGAACTTACCTCGGCTGCTTCAGAGACTAAATAGACTATCTTTTTATCATATCAGAGGGGAAAATTCAGGTTTCGTTAAAGCAAAGTTTAAAGTTAATGTTTATTTATTAATTCAATTAATGTAAAAAAAATAACAAAATTGCATTAATATTTGAGAAAAGAAGAAAAAAAAAATAAAATTTAGATTAAATTTTGTAACACAGAGCGTTTTCCACTAATACAAAAATGGAATATGTAGATTCAAAGTAATTTAGAAGAGGAAAAATCTAGACTGAGAAACACTTAGTCTCTTGGTGATTTTTGATGTATTCCCTCCTCCTTGGACAGTCGCGGATAAAAAACAATATTGTAAAATTTTTCATATTGTTTTTTATGATATTCCACACCTAATCTTTCCCTCCTGTCCATGGGTTTACAGTTGTCGTGAAGTATACTATAAAACTCAAAGAGTTCGTTATTCTTGGCGTACATCATTGATTCAAATGGAAGAGTTAACTGAAACGGCCGGGCAAAATCTTCTTCTTCGTTGAACTTAAACAAACTTGAATAGTGATATCTGCATATCGAACATGGTAATAAAAGATCAAAAAATCCCGTTAAACTGCATAAAGCTTCTTGATATTCTTCTTTAAGTTTAGATTCCTCCATTTTATCTATAACCAATGTTGTGAAATGTATTACTACCCAGTACGAACTACCCCAAGCGATCATTCCACTAACTATTTCATAAAGCCTAGAACACGGTATAGCGTCTGTTGATTTCTTAATGGACCCCACCGGAAAGAATTTTGAAATGCTATCAATAAATAACTTGGAGTCCTTAATAGACATGTAATTCTCAATTGTAATAAACGGAAGAACAACGTCTTTTGAAAGGTGTTCAACCCCTTTCAAGTATTCCACATTTTTTCTGTACAATTCATCATTAAGTTTTATTTTGATTCCCAAAACACAATTGATAATTACAACCAAAACATCCAAGAGGTGATTTTTATTTTGTAAAAGCTCTTTTCTGCTATTTTCAACACCCCATTCCTCGTGACTGTAGATTTTCGGCAGTATTCCAAGAGCTAACCAGTTATAAACAACAAATGGCAAATAAGTAGCAGGATGGTTTAAATGAAAATCTTCAAATTTCAATACGTCTCTGTACTTTATGAAAATACAATCAGACATTTTTTATATAATTTTATTTACTTCTCGACCGAGAACGACTTCGCGACCTAGATCGTCTAGTTCTAGACCGCGATCTAGACCTTTTGGGGCATTTATTTCTAAGCTTGGTAAAAGATTTTGGTCCTTTTGCGGTAGAATATTTAAAATAACCAATAGTGGGACGTTTTTTTCTCTTAATATTCATACAAGTGCACACAGCAGTTTGAGATTTCTTAGACTTTTTCATGATTTTATTTATAACAAAAAAATATGTAAAAATAATAAACTCTCGAGTGATTATGCACTGATCATGCACTGATCATGCACTACAATCATAGAGATTACCCCAGTTGCGATGTGTTCCTCCAACGTTGATCACTAGAAAATCCGCACGGTGGTGCCAACCATCTTCTAGAAGTATTAGAATGCTGCAAGGAATTCTATATATAAATGGGGGAGTGATTAGAAATATTAGTTCTTCGTTTGAGATTATTTACTTTAAATTTCCCCGGGGCGCACTCTACAATCGGGGTAATATTGGTTTCAGAATAATAATTTTAAAAATTCAAAATTATAACAAAAAACACACAAAAAACACACAACTCAACCCGTATTAACTTTATTTTTAATTACACAGCTTGTTTGTAACTTAAATAAATAATAATGTACATTTTACTTGTCGGGCTGGCATAAAAATAAAAATAAAATAATGAAAAAACAATAGGTCCTCTTAAGACAAAGCCTGCTATAAGGTTCCATCACTTAAATTAAAAATAATGTAAAGTAGGCGAACAGAAATGATCGAAATATAATAAACACAATTGTCTCAGACAACCTATGTGTATACAAAAATTAAACAAAAATTAAACGTAAATTTAGCGTTAAAATTAAACGTTAAGAAAAATACAAAATTAAATATTTGACGCGCCTTATTTCTCTCATGAACACTGAAATTCAGCGTGTGCTCAGTGCATAAAAACTAATTACAGAAAATAAATAAAACTGTATTTGTAGATTCATATAGTCTATCATATAAATTATACACGTATTATAATATTCTAAGGTTTACTCTTTCAGGCGGCTTATGGCACCTCTCCAGAGACTTGCCTCTGGGGTTGGTCTCCCCAGGTGCCGTCGAAGCTCATTGCATGCAATGCATAGTCCCCGTGTGAACCCTCAGCTATAATATCAAAAATAAAACTATTGCTGAATTTGAAATAACAATCAGTATTCTCTAGTTGAAATAACCATTTCCTTAATCTACATAAAAAAAAATTAATATTAAATGCAATCTTAACATTTTCAGGAAGTTTATTAAACAGTTTCGGAGCTATAAAATTGAAAGTTTTTGTAAAAAATGTATTGGTTGGCTTGGGAATAAAAAACTGGTTAGCTTTCCTTAATTTTTTTCTATACTCATTCTCATTTTGGGGCATATTTCCACTTTTATTGTAGAAAAGTTTTAGAAAAGTTTTAGTTTTAGAACTTTATAAACATAAATATATTTAAACGAAAAAATTCTCTGACTTATGAAAAGGGGTTTTGATCATTCATATCTGGTTTTGTATAAAATCAATCTTAAAATATGTTTCTGCTGCAAATATAATGGTTTAGTATATGACTCATGGGTATTACCCCAAAAGACTATGCCTTATACTATTATAGGGTTGGAAGAAGGTCTAGTAAGGCCAGGTTGTAGGTGCCAGGTTGCTGAGGACTATAGAGATATTTTTATATACTATTTAATTATACACATTTTAAAACCTGTTTTCTGTCAAGCCGTTTTAAAACGTCGATAACGTCGATAAATATTCTTGTTCTTCTAACGATAGTTCTGGGGCCGTGATCACCATCCTGTTAGGATTTTCCGGAAATAGTATACAGTCATCTGTGACACCAACAATAGATTCTTCATCCGCTTGTCTAACTTGAATTAATCCAATTAAATTTCCTTCTTCTGCAAAGTTCAAACTATCTGAGTCGTTACGCACTTCTGTCGTCTCTTGATTCGTGGCGGAACACTGCTGTATGTTATTATCTACTGAAGGTGGTTTTGAGTTTTTTTTGCGATATTGTCGCTTTTGAGAAACCTTGTGTATAATTGATTGTTGTTCGTCGGGCGGAAATTTAAATAATAATCTGTTTATTAAATGTTGGAATTCGTGATGATAATCTTCTTGCAATAGGGTGAATTTGGATTGCATGATCAGAAATCTTAGAATGCGTGTAACAATCTTCTTTTGCTGGGGTGTATACACGCTCTCCATTTCAAAATGACGCGTTTGCAAGTTCACGATATATTTAAGTGAAATTAGTTATTTACTTTTAAATTTTTAAAGATGTCTAAAAGTCATTTGTTTACACTTTCGGTTGTATGATATATTTAAATGTGATTTAAATGTGATTTAAATGTGATTTAAATGTGATTTAAATGTGATAACTACTTACTTTGAAAAATATATTTTTACTAAACTCTAAAAACAACTTAGGATCATAAGAACTCTCTTGGGCGAGTTGAGTTGTTGAACTGACTGACTTCGAACCAAGAAACGATTCTAGACACTCTCTCGGGGACAAACCAGCCCGGAAATCCGGTTGCAGAACACGGAAACTCGCTCGGGGATCTTGTGTAAATAGTGACCGGCGACTCACACCGTGACCCAGTTGCGCAACACGCAATTGTACTCACACCGTGACCCAGTTGCGCAACACGCAATTGTACAACAGAACTACATTAGCCTTCGTAACCTCGAGAATTTTAAAATTCTCAAGGAAGTGGTATATAAACAAACACAGGAAGCCGCGGAGGCCTTTTGTTATCCGCGTGCACGTATGTATTGTTGTTACAGTTTAGATGTGGCTAGTAATTTTATACTTTTTATTTAGTGAAAATAATAGTTTTTCCTGGTAAGTTTTAAAATATAACTAAATATGGAGAAGATGAACAAATTAATTGCATTATTAGAGCAAAACAATAATGTGTACGGGAATTTATCGAATCTATCAAC
Organism: Allygus modestus; assembly: GCA_963675035.1. Classification (NCBI taxonomy): domain Eukaryota; kingdom Metazoa; phylum Arthropoda; class Insecta; order Hemiptera; family Cicadellidae; genus Allygus; species Allygus modestus. The sequence continues at coordinate 356,277,623 of OY776112.1, forward strand.
CGTAGAAGTGCTACATTTATACATCAAAGTAAGAAATGAATCTGTGCTGGAAATATTGAGAAACAAACTATTAAACTTCCCAACCGACAGTTGGAACATGATTTCTCTTTCAAATAATTTGAAAACGCCATTTTTGATGGAATTCCGACATAAAATTAACTGGGTAATTCTTTCTCAAAACATTAGGTTAACAGCTGATATTCTGTACGGGTTTCAAGATTATCTGGATTTGGACATTATTGTAAAAAGGGGCTATTTCATACCAGAAGATATAATTTTTAAAAAGTATACTGCAATCAACATACAACAACTTCTACGTATGCAGAATTTATCCGAAGACTTATTATTGTTTTTGATTTCGACGCCCAGTGAATTAGAGCTGTGTTATATTTCATATATTGATATAGAATCTTACTTAAACATATCATATTGGCCTTTAATTTGCCAAACACAAGATATGTCGGAGAGATTAATTTCTATAATTTACAATACCAGAGTTAAATATACAAGCAATTCATTAAAAACCCATTATTGGAATCTTATTCGTCGGTATCAAAAGATGAGTCTTCAAACTATGTCACGATTTGAAAAATACCTCAACCGCGATCAGCTGAAATGAACTCTAAAGTATAATGTGCTTGTGTTGTTACGTATGGTGTTCTGAGAATTATTTGTGATGTGGTCTTGTCGGTGGAAATTTAAGTGTTATGAATATTTATACGAAATATTTTATTACGTTGTAGCTCAAATCATTTTTAAGGGTATTTTTTATGATTGTATTTTAACTTGTAAAGTTGTTCCTGTTTAATAGTAAGATTTAAAGTTAAATTGTCCCACTTGTTGTATTATATTTTACACATTATCAAATGAGGAATAATAAACACAAATATACAACTAAAATGTGCCTAGCTCAACTCATATATCATAATTATTTTTAATTATTTTTGATATAATTTATTAGTATGTTCCAGAATGTATTTTAACAGATTAAAGTTTTAACATTCGCTCGCAAAGCATATAAATAGGCCAGAATTGGGTCAATTCACATACCAAAGTTTCGCTAAAATATGATCACTTTAAATAACTGAAAAGGGTATTTTTTAGTAGTTTTTAGTATTTTTTATTTAAATTAAACAACAGATAATTTTAATCAAAATATTTGTTTACAAAAATTGAATTAATACAGTTCATATGATAACGGTTTTTAACAAGATCCAGTATAAAATACGATTGAATCAGTCGGCGTGGCGGGCCGATGCAGTTTAGTGTGAGAGAGTAAAGAGGTGTGCGAGTGAGACAGAAATATGGTGAAATCGGACCACTCCCGTTTCCACCTTTTGAGAGGCCTCCACGCATGCGTCATTTGTTACCAAAATTTGAAAGTGGGCTACGTGGAACGTTCGCATCCGGGGCGCGCGGGCGTTGCCAAACCGAGCGTTCTTGTCCAAGGTTGCCAAATCGCACGCCAGGTGCAAGGTTTCGGCCCGATAAAATATCACGGCCCCGTCCTACGGGTCTTAAAAGTCCCCATATTATTCATGTTGAGGAGTAGTATTAAAATGGAGAAGTAAAACCGTCTTGTGGGTTAATTCGCTAACTCAAAAACTTTAAAAAGCCGCGAGATTTTAGCACGACAACGTCCTCTTGGGTCAGTGTTCCTGTATCACTTATACCGATTCTGGGGTTTTAAATTATTAAGATTTAGGCAGATTCGGGACTTGTACGATTCTACAATGAGTTAATTTTATTTAATTTTAGGGCTCTGGACTTGTAAAATTTTACAGCGATTTCCCAACACTTAGAAACCAACTATTGGGCTCTAAACATTTAATCTGGGAACTAACACCTATAAACATTCGCACTCGCCGCTATTTAACTAACAACTGATTCTAGTGTCTGTCTTATCAAGGCGACACAATTCAAAATGCAATTTTAAAATTGGGGTTTTAAATTATTATTATTTAGGCAGATTCGGGACTTGTACGATTCTACAATGAGTTAATTTTGTTTAATTTTAGGGCTCTGGACTTGTAAAATTTTACAGTGATTTCCCAACACTTAGAAACCAACTATTGGGCTCTAAACTTTTAACCTGGGGACTAACACCTATAAACACTCGCACAAGTTCACTCGCCACTATTTAACTAACAACTGATTCTAGTGTCTGTCTTATCAAGGCGACACAATTCAAAATGCAATTTTAAAATTGGGGTTTTAAATTATTATTATTTAGGCAGATTCGGGACTTGTACGATTCTACAATGAGTTAATTTTATTTAATTTTAGGGCTCTGGACTTGTAAAATTTTACAGTGATTTCCCAACACTTAGAAACCAACACAGTGATTTCCCAACACTTAGAAACCAACTATTGGGCTCTAAACATTTAATCTGGGGACTAACACCTATAAACATTCGCACTCGCCGCTATTTAACTAACAACTGATTCTAGTGTCTGTCTCATCAAGGCAACACAATTCAAAATTCAATTTTAAAATTATCTTTTGAAATATTATTATTTGCAAATGAAACATTCTCAGGGTTACCATGTGCCTAGAAACTACCACGCATCCGCGCCACAACGCCGCGAGATTTTAGCACGACAACACCCTCTTGGGTGAGTGTTCCTGAATCACTTATACCGATTCTGGGGTTTTAAATTATTAAGATTTAGGCAGATTCGGGACTTGTACGATTCTACAATGAGTTAATTTTATTTAATTTTAGGGCTCTGGACTTGTAAAATTTTACAGTGATTTCCCAACACTTAGAAACCAACACAGTGATTTCCCAACACTTAGAAACCAACTATTGGGCTCTAAACATTTAATCTGGGGACTAACACCTATAAACATTCGCACTCGCCGCTATTTAACTAACAACTGATTCTAGTGTCTGTCTCATCAAGGCAACACAATTCAAAATTCAATTTTAAAATTATCTTTTGAAATATTATTATTTGCAAATGAAACATTCTCAAGGTTACCATGTGCCCAGAACCCACCACACACCCGCGCCACAACGCCGCGAGATTTTAGCACGACAACACCCTCTTGGGTCAGTGTTTCCTAACATTTAGACCGAATCGGGATTTTTAAATTTTATCTTATTTTTCGGCTCGGCACTTGTGATTTTTTCAAACTTTTAATCTGGGGACTTTAAATTATTTTGAAATATTTTGAATTATGTGGATTTTTGACTCTCGGGACTTGTAATATTTAACGGGAATCGCGGAGTACTGACAAATATAAACATTCGCACTCGCCGCTATTTAACTAACAACTGATTCTAGTGTCTGTCTCATCAAGGCGACACAATTCAAAATTCAATTTTAAAATTATCTTTTGAAATATTATTATTTGCAAATGAGAATGTTGCAATTATCAAGACTAACCCGTGCCCAGAACCCACCACACACCCGCGCCACAACGCCGCGAGATTTTAGCACGACAACACCCTCTTGGGTCAGTGTTTCCTAACATTTAGACCAAGACTTGGGTTAATTCTGTGAATCGGGATTTTTAAATTTTATCTTATTTTTCGGCTCGGCACTTGTGATTTTTAACTAGTGTTAACCGACAAGTCTCCATGAGTACTATCCGAGTCAACAATGTTATTTCGCTAAATCAAAAACTAAGTTAAATTTAACTACAACAGTTAAAACTGTTTTGTTCAAAGTTCCATTTATGAATTGAATTCTAATTGCTTTAATTTTAATAATTTTAGATTATTGGTGATGTGATCGTTCCACTCAGACTCAGTCCCCCGCCGCACGCAAACACCAACAGAATACGCTTCATTTCTACACACACCCGCGCGTATAAAATTCAAAGAAACGGTTTCAACAAATTCCCCCACCCCCGTCAACATTTGAAATAAATGCACAAATACTTTGCGAATTCTATTTTCTGAGGGTTTATAAGGGAACGGTTCTCCACACATACCAGTAGTTCCTGTAATGAACTCCTGCGTGTTCGGTAAAGTTGTTGTTTGTTTTTGAGTTGATTTGTGATAGGTAACTAGAACCATGGTGGAGAGAATTACATTTTACGAACTCAAAGCTATTTGCCAAAGTATGGGTATCAAGTCAACCCACCTAACTAGGAAAAAGATTTTGTGGAAGATTTTAAATTCTATTAAAAGCGCTGATGGTGTTACCGGCTTTATAGACAAACTTACGGATCCTTCTGACTTGTACAGTTTGTATACTTCATTGGAAGAGGAGACGTTAGATAACAGCAGTCAATTCCTACACTTCACTAAATTGGAAAAAATTACGGAAAAAATTCATCAACTCCCAGTCAACCTTTGGAGAATACTATACCGGAGAGAACAGTTCACGCACGGGTTCATGTTGAAGTTTAAAGAAGTTTTAAATTTCAACGAAATTGTCATCCACCAAAGACTGACGACTAAAGATATAGAAAGTTTTCAATCAAAAATTAACTTTTCGCTTTTGGTTAAGTACCAAAATCTCTCTGAAGCAGTGTTGGTCAAATTCAATCACAAGTTCGACTGGAATGCAGTTGTGGAACACCAAAATGTCCCGGAGTGGATTCTTAGACAGTTTTACCATAAGATTGATCCAATTGTCATAATAAAATCCATGAAGCTGACTCAAGATTTTATGTTGTGGATGGTGGATGGGGTTAATCCACGGTGTAAATTTCACAATACAGACGAAGAAGAGTATTATAAAATGGTTCTATGGCCATATCTCATAAAACACCAATCATTAAGTAAAAATTTAATATGCTACATTTACTTCTCGAAAGTGGGTAATCAAATCGATCTTTTAAAACTACTGTTTGGCTCGCTAATAAGTAAATGTCAAACTCTTGATTCTTTTCTTCTGGATACGTTTAAAAATATTTTGTGCTGGTGGTCCGTCTCAAAACATCAAACGCTCAGCGATGAAGATATTATTAAATATTGCAAATTAATCGATTTTCAAACATATACGTCGCGAGGATTACAAATTTCTGAATTTGTGAAGAGGAATCTGCCCAATCCATTTACAAAAGTAGAATCTGAAACCGATTGTCCAGTTTGCCTTGACACGAAAAAAGATTGTATCAGTCTTAAGGATTGTCAACACGTGTTTTGTACAACGTGTATATTTAAATGGCTTAAAGTAAATAAATCATGTCCTCTTTGTAGGATTAAAATTCACTTGCCAGGCTACTGTTGGGTATAAAATAGAACTCGCCGCACATATTTGCACATATTTGTACTCATTTGTAAAACTTGTGAAAAATAAATCATATTTAAAAATTTCAAATTGTGTTTTTATTTACATGACTTAAAACAGACCCGGTCTCTAGAGGTTAATCATTAGTCTATTTGAATGTTGTGCAGTGTGGTTTAAAGACAATCAGTATATTTTAATTAACATTGGCAATATTGAGGTTTTTTCGCGTGATATAATTTACCAGAAAACCCTTTGAAAAACGAGTCCATTAGACTTCTTCTTGGTTATAAAACTCATTTTGTCTCCTTTAGAAAAACATAAGAATTTGTTCAGTGTTTCAACATAAAATATTACAATACCTTAGGGGAAATCACCAAAAGTAACAATGTTAAATTCTTTTTGCTATTTCTGTATTTGAAGTCTTTGATAAATGGCTCTGTAAAGGTAATTTTGAATTTGTCAAACTTTAATTTAATTTTAAATGTATGGTTAAAAAAGAATATACCGGTTATAAATAGGATGTCAGCCCGATCCTGGGCATTAAGTCCAGGACCGCGAACCTTGTACAAGGACCAAGGCAACGGCGCAAAACATAGCCTCTCCTGGTCAAGTCAACCCCTACCGTGACGTGGTGTACGAGGCTTTACACATACGGGGCTCTGGCGAAGTAGGTTAAGTAGTATGTAGAGGTTTGTTCTCTTAGTAGTAATAAGTGTTCCCCTCCTCATAACGTCGGTTAGGCCAAACTACCGCAAAGGATCCTAAGACGCGCTCGAAATTTCCAAAATCGCTTGTTATTTTAGTTTGTAAGTTATTTGGGGGTATTTTAAAAGAGTGATACGTCGTGCAAATATTAGTGTATTAGTATTGGGTTAGTGCTTCGTGACCAACATCTCGCAAATCACTGGTATTTTAAATATGGGTATTTTAAAATTATGACTAACCAAAAGAGTAGTATTTATACGTCGACAGCGACGCGTAACTGTTAGTTGGGTTAGTGCTCTTCGTAGTGATAAGTGTTTCCCTCCTCATAACCCCGGTTGGGCCCAACCACCCCAAAAAATCAAAAACGCGATATTCCCCACATCTCCCCATTTTTAGTTTGAAGCTAAATATGGTTATTTTTGAATAATAATTTAATAATTGAGTGGTATAGGTAGTTTTAAGGCATGCATATGTTAGGTAGGTTACACAGAGGTTGGGTAAGTCCTCTCTTCGTAGTTATAAGTCCTATCGAATTGCTCCGGTTGCCTTGCGGTGTTAACGAAGAGCAATTCCCTTCCAGCACCAAAACTTTTCATATCCTAAACCCTCCAAACCTCCTTTCCTTTATGGCTCTTTGCGCTGGCGGATACAATCCACGCAGAGGGTCTCCCTCCAATTTCCCAATTGTCCCTCACCCGTAGCTTAGAATAGTTTAGTAGTGAGAGCTTGGTTCGTGAAATACGGATACAGAACCGATCAAGTACGTGAAATACGGACACGGTTCTGAAGCTCTAAGTTCGTAAGCTGCGGACACACTATCTACTTTAGTGAAATACTGACATAACGACTGACTTTTCTGACAACTTAGTTTTTAAGTTAGATAGGGGGAATGTTTTACCACTCGGGTGGGTAGTTTTAAGGCATGCATATGTTAGGTAGGTTACACAGAGGTTGGGTAAGTCCTCTCTTCGTAGTTATAAGTCCTATCGAATTGCTCCGGTTGCCTTGCGGTGTTAACGAAGAGCAATTCCCTTCCAGCACCAAAACTTTTCATATCCTAAACCCTCCAAACCTCCTTTCCTTTATGGCTCTTTGCGCTGGCGGTTACAATCCACGCAGAGGGTCTCCTTCCAATTTCCCAATTGTCCCTCACCCGTAGCTTAGAATAGTTTAGTAGTGAGAGCTTGGTTCGTGAAATACGGATACAGAACCGATCAAGTACGTGAAATACGGACACGGTTCTGAAGCTCTAAGTTCGTAAGCTGCGGACACACTATCCACTTTAGTGAAATACTGACATAACGACTGACTTTTCTGACAACTTAGTTTTTAAGTTAGATAGGGGGAATGTTTTACCACTCGGGTGGGTAGTTTTAAGGCATGCATATGTTAGGTAGGTTACACAGAGGTTGGGTAAGTCCTCTCTTCGTAGTTATAAGTCCTATCGAATTGCTCCGGTTGCCTTGCGGTGTTAACGAAGAGCAATTCCCTTCCAGCACCAAAACTTTTCATATCCTAAACCCTCCAAACCTCCTTTCCTTTATGGCTCTTTGCGCTGGCGGTTACAATCCACGCAGAGGGTCTCCCTCCAATTTCCCAATTGTCCCTCACCCGTAGCTTAGAATAGTTTAGTAGTGAGAGCTTGGTTCGTGAAATACGGATACAGAACCGATCAAGTACGTGAAATACGGACACGGTTCTGAAGCTCTAAGTTCGTAAGCTGCGGACACACTATCTACTTTAGTGAAATACTGACATAACGACTGACTTTTCTGACAACTTAGTTTTTAAGTTAGATAGGGGGAATGTTTTACCACTCGGGTGGGTAGTTTTAAGGCATGCATATGTTAGGTAGGTTACACAGAGGTTGGGTAAGTCCTCTCTTCGTAGTTATAAGTCCTATCGAATTGCTCCGGTTGCCTTGCGGTGTTAACGAAGAGCAATTCCCTTCCAGCACCAAAACTTTTCATATCCTAAACCCTCCAAACCTCCTTTCCTTTATGGCTCTTTGCGCTGGCGGTTACAATCCACGCAGAGGGTCTCCTTCCAATTTCCCAATTGTCCCTCACCCGTAGCTTAGAATAGTTTAGTAGTGAGAGCTTGGTTCGTGAAATACGGATACAGAACCGATCAAGTACGTGAAATACGGACACGGTTCTGAAGCTCTAAGTTCGTAAGCTGCGGACACACTATCCACTTTAGTGAAATACTGACATAACGACTGACTTTTCTGACAACTTAGTTTTTAAGTTAGATAGGGGGAATGTTTTACCACTCGGGTGGGTAGTTTTAAGGCATGCATATGTTAGGTAGGTTACACAGAGGTTGGGTAAGTCCTCTCTTCGTAGTTATAAGTCCTATCGAATTGCTCCGGTTGCCTTGCGGTGTTAACGAAGAGCAATTCCCTTCCAGCACCAAAACTTTTCATATCCTAAACCCTCCAAACCTCCTTTCCTTTATGGCTCTTTGCGCTGGCGGTTACAATCCACGCAGAGGGTCTCCCTCCAATTTCCCAATTGTCCCTCACCCGTAGCTTAGAATAGTTTAGTAGTGAGAGCTTGGTTCGTGAAATACGGATACAGAACCGATCAAGTACGTGAAATACGGACACGGTTCTGAAGCTCTAAGTTCGTAAGCTGCGGACACACTATCTACTTTAGTGAAATACTGACATAACGACTGACTTTTCTGACAACTTAGTTTTTAAGTTAGATAGGGGGAATGTTTTACCACTCGGGTGGGTAGTTTTAAGGCATGCATATGTTAGGTAGGTTACACAGAGGTTGGGTAAGTTGTAGATGGGGGAATTTTCATAAAATACTGACATACTACTGACTAAAAATATGGCCACGGTAGTGAGAGCTTGGTTCGTGAAATACGGATACAGAACCGATTATGTACGTGAAATACGGACACGGTTCTGAAGCTCTAAGTTCGTAAGCTGCGGACACACTATCCACTTTAGTGAAATACTGACATAACGACTGACTTTTCTGACAACTCAGACGGGGCACCCCCAAAGGTCAAAAAAAAACTTAGAATATATTTAGTTAGTAAGTTAGGGACCCTATTAAGGACTGTGGATGCGGAACTTAAAGCTTCTCCCAGTCAAGTCAACCCCAACCTTGGCGCCGGTAATGGGGCTTTGAACAAACGGGGCTCTGGCGAATATATATATATGATTTGAATATTGCCACCCGGGATATCTAGGGGCATCACAGACTATTTATTGCATAGTTTCACGTCCTTGTGATTTTCAATTTTTTTTAAAGATAAAACATATACACATCATATAGTAGGAAGTATCATAGTCTGGATCGTGGATACAAGAAGAATGGGGCCACACCGTATCACCCCGGAGGGTTTGTGTGGCGAAGGGATCATTGAAGACTTCATTTCTATTTTATGTAAAAAAAATGAAGAACGCGCTGACGGATTGAAATTATATGCTTTCCCGACAGTGTTTTTCACGGCAATTGACCAGGGCGGTTTCCTGCGGGTGGAAAGGTGGACCAATAAAATAAAAATTTATGATTATGACATCTTACTGTTCCCAGTACACATCCCCGCACCAATCCGGAAGGATGGGAAGCCTGGTGTATCGCACTGGTACCTAATTGCCGCCTTTTTAAAAGATGGGCTCGTGCGGAGCTACGACTCACTGGGAAATGAGTACCCAGATAGATTAAAAGAATGTCTAAAGTATATCGAGTGGGAAATGGGCCGGTTGGGTGTAAAAATCAACCGGGAAGAGTGGTCCTTAAAGGGGAATCCTAGTGGTCTTAAGCTTCAGACCAATACGGTTGACTGTGGTTTCTGTTTATGCTTATACGCTGGTTGTATTGCCAGGGGCATAAACCCCTCAACTGTCAAATTACCATCAAGCGTGGACCTGAGGAAACTCATCTCCCGGGTATTGCGACAAGAGGGAGCAGAACCCCTCGATGAATTCCTTGAGGCCAACCGAGAAAACCTATTTCAAGGGCATACTCCAACCTACACCGAAGAGGAGTTGCAGAGAGCTATACATGGTATGATGGGGGATATGGTTGGAGCGTTTCTGCCAATTGATTATGCTGATACCCCCCCAAAATCACCAACCTACCCCAACGTGGAATTCGTGTTGGACGGAGGAGAAGTCTCCATGGATGTGAACACCGGGCGGGACGAGTCGGAAGTGTACGAGAGTGCGGGAGCGACGGACGCCACTGGGGATCAAGATAATAAGATAGAAGCAATTCATCAAGACCACCCAATGGAGCCGCTTTCCACCCCAGCACCGGACTCTACCAGAACTCCACAACACCAACATCTGCCTCGACAGTACCAGCCTCGCCAAAGACGCTACAGAGCAAAAAGGAAGAGAATCTTCCTAATTGACGGCTCCTTCGTGAGAATTAGGGACGACCTCCAACCCAGATGATATAATTTACCACCCGATATATTGTTGAAAGTGGTCTGCTAGAAGCTGAGGATACACCGAAGAACGATTACCTTATTTATCAATTTATAATTTACGTAATTTACAAATACTGGCTCCTTGCCATAAAACAGTGACCAGCGTTCCTGAGCAATCAGTCTACCACCGACAGTTCTAAAAATCTTAAAATGGACGGGATATTTAGTGAATATTTGAAGAAGGTGCAAGAAATCACAGCAGACAAGTCTCCAGGATTCTACAAACACGTTACAAATCCGTTTGATTCAGAATTATTGAAAACAACACCAAGTTCGGTTCGCGGGATTATTGTAGGCCTGACCGATTGTCCCACTGGACATGAAACGAGCAAGTCCAGAAGAGAAATGATACAGAAATTGTCAACGATATCTGAAAAAAGAAATATTCTTTGGATTCACATCCCGATAATCGCCAGTTTTGATAAACAGAAGATTCAACAGTTGATTGCAGTTTTTTATACCGTCATTGGGCACGTTTTTAAAATAATAATGCTTGCAAGCGAAAACGATTTTGAGATTCCGGTTCTATGTTTGGGAAAAAACTCGCACGGCTGTGTGATTGAAGCACTAAGATACGCCAATCGTCCAAAATTTATGATACTAAAGGATTATGCTGATACGCCCCAGGAATCACCAACCTACCCCAGCGTGGAATTCGTGTTGGACAAAAGAGAATTCTCTATAGATGTGAACACTGGGCGGGACGGGTCGGAAGTGTACGAGAGTACGGGAGCGACGGATGCAATTGGGGCCATTGGGGTCATCGATCAAGATTCCAAGCTTGCGGCCGGCCGTACGCCCGACAAGACCACGGGCCCTATAGAAAAGAGAGAGGGGATAGAAGCAATTCCCGACACACAACCTCCGCGTTTAATTCATCAAGACCACCCAATGGAGCCGCTTTCCACCCCAGTGATCAACCCCCCAAAAACTCAACCAGCACCGGACTCTACCAGAACTCCGCCAGATATTCATCCAAAGGTCGCCCCACTACAACACCAACATCTGCCTCGACAGCACCAGCCTCGCCAAAGACGCTACAGAGCAAAAAGGAAGAGAATCTTCCTAATTAACGGCTCCTTCGTGAGAATTGGGGACCCCAAACCCATATGTATAATTTACCACCCGATATATTGTTGAAAGTGGTCTGCTGGAAACTGAGGATACAACGAAGAATGAGAGCCTTATTTATGATTGCCTTATTTATCAATTTATAAATTATCAAGATAATTAATTTACGATTGCTGGCTACTTGCTATAAAACAGTGACCGGCGTTCCTGAGCAATCAGTCTACCTCTAGATATCTTAAAAAAATGGACGGGATATTTAGTGAATATTTGAAGAAGGTGCAAGAAATCACAGCAGACAAGTCTCCGGGATTCTACAAACAAGTTATAAACGTGTTTGACACGGAATTATTAAAAACAACTCCAAGTTCGGTTCGCGGGATTGTCGTGGGCCTGATCAATTCTCCGTCAAGAAAAACTAAAGATTTGTACCTTAGCACCGGACATAAAACGAGCAAGTCTGAGTTAAGAAGAGAAATGATACATAACTTATCTACAATATCTGAAAAAAAAAATATTCTTTGGATTCGCATCCCGATGATTGCCAGTTTTGATAAACAGAAGACTCGAGAGTTGATTACAGCTTTTCATTCCGTCATTGGGCACATTTTTAAAATAATAATGCGTGCAAGTGCAAACGACTTTGAATCACCGATTCCTATTTTGTGTTTAGGACGAAATTCGCACAGCTGTGTGATTGAAGGATTAAGATACACCAATCGTCCGAAATTTATACTACTTCCTGCGGTTCACCCCAACAACATATCAGAGATGGAAGAGAAAATCTCTAAAACTACCTGCAAATACCAGCGTCTTCATCTGATTAGAAGAAAATATTATAATGTTGACATGTTTATTCAAGTATTTAAAATATTTGTGAATCTTGTATCATCAAGTACTTAGTCATATACAATTGTATCATATGTATCATATATATCACGTAATAAATAATTTAACCCCCATTGTTGTATTTCTTTAAAATCTTCCAAACATTTGTAATAATCTGTTTCAAGAAGTTATTCAAATAACCAATTCTTTTGTTTTCTATTTTTGGAAACCATAAAATAAATTATTCTATTTGTGTCATTTGTATTGAAGGTGATTTCAATAATATTTTAATTACAAAGCGTTTTCACGGATACTGTGGTCTTGACATTTAACTTTTAAACCTTTTCAAGTTTAAGTACTCATTTAAATAAAAAACCTTTCAAGTTTAAATACTCAATTCAATGATTATTATATTATTCTGGCATTTGTTGTTCAATTTTATTATGAGCAGATTTTGCAGATTTGAGATTTACAAAACCACAAATGGGTTAAATTGTAGGAAATGCAAACCATTTTAGATTACCCATATTCAAAACTTTTTATTGAGACGTTTCTCGTCTTCGGGGTATTAAAGCATCCGCTTTATAGGGGCAAATTAGGGGGAATTTTTTCCCTCACAACTTAGTATTTTAGTATTTATAATTAAAGCAATTAAAAAAAATTAAATCTTTTGAAAAGAAGGGGGTCTATTTAACTCCCGAAGAGGCAATTTAAGTCAGTGTTGAGATTTACAGCATATGATCAACTATGGAGTATTGTTGCGAGCAGAGATGTTTTAAAATTCCTGGTGACCAGGTTGATGGGAGGGCTTGTAGGAAATGTCACCATTTTGGTTATTGCATTTGTAAATGTAAAAACTTCCTCGGTGTGGAATACCGCGGCCAGGGAGATAGTGCCCACCAAACCTCATCTCTCAGAAAGAAGGAAGACTCGGATCGCGCTAGCCCGTGTTGTGGTATTAAAATGTACCATTCGCCAGTGTCTGTGGGATTAAATTATAATTTTACGAAAGAAACAAACACTCCTAGATTTCATTACGAGACCGAAAGACTTCATAGTTTTAAGGAGTGGCCAGTTACATTTTTAAGCCCCAAAGATTTATCCAAAGCTGGTTTTTATTATTTACGTGTTAATGATTATGTTAGATGCGCTTATTGTGGGATTGAAATTGGGTTTTGGAAAAGGGGTGACATTCCTTTCTTAGAACATAAGAAATTTAACCCGTCCTGTATATTTATAGAGAAGTTTTACCCCTTAGAATGTAAATAAAACTAACATTCAAAGGGTGTAGCATTTTATTTTCTTAACCCAAAGTCAGTATTTGAGAATTAACAAGAAATGTGAAAACTTTGGCATGTAAAACAACATTTGAAATAAGGGCATAATACAAATTCCGAGGCTTTATAAAGGAACGGTTCCCCTAATATACCAGTAGTTGCCAAACTCCTGCACTAGTGTTTGGTCTAGTGTTTTGTTCAGAGTTTGTGATTCGGAACCGAAAAGAGCTCTATTTACCTCGCTGATTCCGATATCTAAGGACATCTCAATGGCTGAACAAGCTTATATTATCGATTTTCAAGGATTCAAAGATAATAACAACAATTTTATTATTAAAGAAATTGCACTTACAAAAACCAGCGGCAATTGGTTTCTGAGACACTGGTTTGTAAAATCGCCGTACAATTTTGACAAACTATCTCCGGAATACAGAAGACAGGCGATCTTCAATGCAAACTATTACCACGGAATTCCATGGCAGGAGGGAACCACGTCCTTCAACTACGTCAAGAGACAACTGGCCGCGCTGTTATCACAAAACACCGTCTACGTAAAAGGTCAAGAAAAACAAGTGTTCCTTCAAAGACTTTTTAAGAACGCCAAAGTTGTAAATTTGGACGATATGCCATCACTTAAAAAACTAAAATCTAAGTATCTAAATAATTATTGTTATTATCATAGATTTAACGGTTTCATGTGTGCCCTTGAAAATGTATTTAAAATTCAAACCTACTTGGAACAAAGAGAATATGAATAAAAATATTAAATGGCTATTGTGTTCTTTATTGCGGGTAAATACCTAATTCTTTTGTAAATCTGTTTGCAAATATCTTGCATCAGGATTATAATAATGATTATAACAACCGTATTGGTACTTAATATTTTCAATAAAATGTCTAACTTAACCTCTTATATATTTAATGATCAATCTGTTACTGTACTGTTTGACAGTGAAAATAATCCTTGGTTCAAAGGAAAAGAGATTGCTAAAATCCTGGGCTATCAAGATTCAAAACAGGCATTGCGGATAAATGTTGATGAGGAAGTGTAAGGCGACCGAAACTACACAATCGAGGACCCGGAGCTACCGGGTACATAAATATTTAGAAATGGAGGTTGTTTTTGTTGCATTTCTTGAATTTCCAATTTTGATATTGTCTCTGATTATACTTATTATATACTTTTTAGTATTTTTAATAAAAACAATTTTAAAATCTTTTGGAAAGAGATAGCAGATAGTCTATTTAGTCTCTGAAGAGGCCGAAGTCAGTTCAACAACTCAACTCGCCTAAGAAAGTCTTGATCCTAAGTTGTTTTTAGAGTTTAGTAAAAATATATTTTTCAAAGTAAGTAGTTATCACATTTAAATCGTAAAATATCAATGTGATGACAATGAAAATACTTTAATATATTAAAACTAATTATCCAGATTCAAGGGCGAGTAGCCTGGAAAGTATAAATATTAATTTAGAAAAAGACTATTGACTATAAAACTTACTTGGATCCGAGACCTAACCGGCCCTGGACCCCGGGCCCCCCGCCCCAACACTACACCCTAAAACTCCATCTCACAGACACACTGTGTAAATTACAAAAAATCAAACTTGAGAAACGCAAATTTAATAACTCCTTCTAGCATTGGCGAGTACGTTTACGCTTGTGTTCCTCCATTGTCCAAGGCGCGGATAGACCCCCTTTCAGAGAGTATATTTATAGCCTTACACGTATCTTCTTCATCAACAATTCAAAGGGAGGAACGAAAAGTTCCTCCCTTCTTCGGGCAGGAGGAGTGGCAAAAGTGACCAAGGCAGAGTCAAAGTCTGCATTTGATTTTAAGTCCAATTTTATTTTTCGAACAGGTCTTCCGTCACAAAATAGATTTATAAAGATCCAACCAATATTTTGTTCACAAACTTCCCCCCCCCATTTCAACAGGTACAGCAAACAAATTGCAATAGCACATATCAGAGCTACGTAAGGACGTCAGAGAAAAATATCGTAAAACAATGCCCGAAGAAGGGAGGAACGAAAAGCCCCCCCCTTGAATTTTCAATTTCATGCGGTATACATCAATGAGCCGGGGCTATATTCATTAATTTTAAAATCCAAATTGCCCATTGCTGAGAAGTATCAAGACTGGGTTTTTGAAGATGTCTTACCCTCCATTAGAAAATATGGAATGTATCAGTTAAAGAATGAAAACTCTCAACTCATGTGAGAAATTACAAACGTTATGAAAACTAACCAACAGCTCACTCAAATTAACTTAGAATTTAAAACTAAAAACGACACAATGTGTAAAGAGAACCAGTCACTGAATGAGTTTTTGACATGATCTCTGGTTGCTTTTCGTGGGTTAGAGTAGCCCAGGATTTGAGCAATCTCTTTTGCTTTGAACTAAGGAGTATTTTTACTGTCAAACAGGACAGCAACGGCCTGTTTATTAAATATATAAGAAGTTAAGTGAGACATTTTAAGTATTGTGCGAATCATTGTAGGATAGGTCTACCCCAAAGTGGGGTAGACCTACTTCCGGTTGAGTTTTCTTATATTTTTCACTTACATGCGTTGAAAGAGCTTTATGTAACTTAGAGGGATACTCTTTCTTTTGAACCAAGGATTATTTTCGCTATCAAATAGGACGGAAAAGAAGTGGCTCAAATCCTGGGCTACTCTAACCCTAAAAAGGCTCTTCTAGCACATATCAGTGAAATATACAAATCAACTCAACCGGAAGTAGTTATCATGATTCTAAAGTAGTTTTTATATCAGAACCGGGTTTATACGAGTTGATTTTTTCCTCTAAACTACCAGTTGCTAAAACATTTAAATACTGGGTTTTTGTGGCGATACTTTTAGCGCTCTTTATTCTTAAACGTTAACTTCACTCTGCCTCGGTCACTTTTGCCACTGCTCCTGCCGAGGTAAGAACTAGGTACTATTTCACAATACTTTATATAAAATGTCTCAATTAACCTCTTATATATTTAATGATCAATCTGTTACTGTCCTGTTTGACAGAGAAAATAATCCTTGGTTTAAAGCAAAAGAGATTGCTAAAATCTTGGGCTACTCTAACCCAAGAAAAGCAATCAGAGATCACGTCAGAGAAAAATATCGTAAAACAATGCCTGAAGAAGGGAGGAACGAAAAGTTCCTCCCCTTGAATTTTCAATTTCATGCGGTATACATCAATGAGCCGGGGCTATATTCATTAATTTTAAAATCCAAATTGCCCATTGCTGAGAAGTTTCAAGACTGGGTTTTTGAAGAAGTCCTGCCTTCCATTAGAAAGTGTGGAATGTATAAAATCCAACAAGAAAATAATCAGTTGTTACAATCACTTACAAAGTCTCTGGAAAACAACCAAAAGCTAGCTCAAATTAACTCAGAATTTAAAACTAAAAACGACATATTGTGTAAAGAGAACCCGTCACTGAATGAGCTGTTGACGTCCTTACGTAGCTCTGATCTGTGCTATTACAAAATTTGTTTGCTGTACCCGTTGAAATGGAGGGGGAGGAAGTTTGGGAACAAAATATTGGTTGGATTTTTATAAATCTATTTTGTGAGGGAAGACCTGTTCGAAGGAAAGCCATTAAAATTGAACTTAAAATCAAATGCAGACTTTGACAGGATAGAAGTTGAATTTTTGAGCGGTAAGGCTATGCTAAATAGCGGATTCTCTAAAGAAATGGTTATAAAAAAAGTAGCTAAATTCTCCACGATGAATTAGAATATAACATTTATTTTGACGATACTTTTAGCGCTCTTTATTCTTAAACGTTAACTTCACTCTACCTCGGTCACTTTTGAGGTAAGACCTTACGTTGCTCTGATCTGTTCTATTGCACGATACTTGATATAAAATGTCTAACTTAACCTCTTATATATTTAATGATCAATCTGTTACTGTACTGTTTGACAGTGAAAATAATCCTTGGTTCAAAGGAAAGGATGTTGTTAAAATCCTGGGCTATCAAGATTCAAAACAGGCATTGCGGATAAATGTTGATGAAGAAGACAAGTGTAAGGCTATAAATATACTCTCTAAAGGGGGGTGTATCGATACACCCCCCTTTAACTTCCAATATCAGTCTAACTTCATCAATGAATCTGGTTTGTATTCTCTTATTTTGCGCTCATTGAAACCAGAAGCTAAAGCATTCAAAAGATGGGTTACAAGTGAAGTCTTGCCTTCCATTAGAAAGTATGGAGTGTATAAAATCAAACATAAAAATAATCAGTTAAAAAATCAAAACTCTCAACTCTTGGCTGAAATTACAAAATCACTGGAAGACAACCAAAAGCTCACTCAAATTAACTCAGAATTTAAAACTAAAAACTACATATTGTGTAAAGAGAACCGGTCACTGAATGAGTTGTTGACTGAACAGGCACCGAGGGTTGCTGTGATGTCGGGCGGCGATGGACTAAATCATGTTTTATGTGTCCTTATTAAAGAAACTCTTCTGGAACTCTACGGGGTCTGCGAGTACAAATGTATTCGCATACAAAAAAGAAAATTTAACCAAGCTCTCAATAAAGCCAAAAATGAAGGTTTCGTACCTTGTTTCATCAAGTCTCCTGTTCCTAATGGGATTAATGTACTTAACAAAGCGAAAGAATTAATGAAGAGTAGTGGTATGCACTTTAACTCTGCATACAACAACATCCTAACTTCTCACAATTTTGTAAATATAGTTGAGCATGTCTTGGACAATGGAGGAATACAAGCGTAAACGCACTGGCCAATAGTATAAGGAGTTATCAAATATCCCAGAATTTGCGTTTCTCAAGTTTGATTTTTTGTAATTTACACATTTTTAAAATGTGTGTGTTGATAATATAGCATCTGAAACAACTCATTACTTGTTATTATTTATCCTAAACCAAATTAAAATAAAAAACAAATGTTAAAAAAACGAATATTTGGTTTGATTTGTTTTAAAAATTATCGTTTGGACGAATTAATACAGATAACTTTTGCAAATCATATTAAAGGAAATTGCCCAATTTGTTTAGAGTATAACATCTTAACTCATATACAATGTGGACACATTATATGTCACAAGTGTTCCAAATTAATAGGTGTAAAATGCGGGCTGTGTAGAGAGAGTGGATTGGTTTATTTATGAGAGTGAAGTTGGGTATTCACTGTGTTGGTTTTCAAAAGGTGAGTACTGGGACCATTCTACAAAATTTTCATAATACTTTCACGCTGGCATTCTGGTTTGACTGAGTTATCAAGTTGCGGGTTACCGATTTGGGATCACGCGATTGTTAACTTTGAGATCTGTTTTAAATCTTACCATCTCGCACCAAAATTAAGGTTTACAATTATATACAATTTTAATTTAAATACAATTTGATTATTTTCACCCCAGAGTGGGTATCACCCGATATCCACTGATATCACCTTAATCTGATTCGTCACCCCTTTGCCTTTTTGGTGGTGATTTAGTTGGTGGTGATTCTACGCGGACCCGTTTAACCCGCGGGAGTGTGATCCCTACTCGTTTAGTAGTTACAGCCTCATTATAATCTACTAATAATTTATTATATTTTTCTTCTAAACTATTGTGATCATTGTGTAACTCATTAAACTGTGTTTTTAATTTTTCAATCTCTGTTGCGCGATCTGTGTCACTAATTTCAAAGTCATATAATTTATTTTTAAGTTTGTCGTTTGTTTCTAATAACGACTCGTTAGTTTTTTTAAGAGTTTCAATTTCCCGCGAATAATTCAACCCCCGTTCTTCGCACTCATTCAGTTCTTGTGTTATTGAAGAATTGGTTTCTTTAAGAGTTTCAACCTGCGACTTAAGAGTACTGTAATTTTTAATTTTGTCCAAAATATTTTGCATCGATGTTTCATTTAATTGCCCACTATATGTAGAGATTTCAATTAAAAAATTTACCAAATTATCAAAAGAAATATTAGGACATAAGCTATTTAGCTTGGTCATTAAATGCTCATTGAGGAATTTTATTTTTTCATTGAAAGTGTCGCCATATACAAATTCTAAATTTGCTTGAACTTCTTTTAGTGAGGTAATTAGTGTCGTTATATCATTTAGTGAGAATTTTCCATCAAACGATTCAATATAAGTGCGGCTTAACGTATCAATCTGGCTTTGAAAATCTTGAAAATTTGTCACGCCGGTCAAGTCATATATTCGTTTTAAAAATCCGGAAACTTGATTTAATGAATTTACTCCAAACATATTGACTAGGGATTCCGCCTCTTCAAACACGTTAATCACAGTGTTGTTGAAACGTTCGTTGTATATTGATAGCTTACTGTTTAAAACTGTTATGCTTGATTCTCCACAATTGTTGTATAACGTTTTAAGCTGCCGTGACGCCTGCACAATATTTAATGAACCAAAATCTGCTAAGTGTTGGGTCAGGATTCCTAAATCCTCTGCTCCAATCAAGGTTAGAGTGTCCACTTTAAACTGTATTAATTCTGTATTGTTTTGTTTAGAATCAATATAATTTTGAATCGACTGAAAACAAGTCCATTCATTGTATACGTCTATTGATCCGGGAAGTTTTAAATGTGATGTAAAATATACCCTCGAATAGAGGTGTATATATTGTTCTGCCGACAGATTACCAACTTCGGTAATTTTGTTACTGGAAAGTAGTTGTTTGAATATTACCACGATTTGAAAATCCTGTTCAAGAAGTATTAGGTCACCTAGTTTTTTTATTCTTAACGTTTCATAAACCCGTTTTGTTATCAACGTTAGTTCACTAAACGAAGTTATTCCCACTAAATTAAATATCGATTCAATCTTAGATTTTATCTGTTCCAAATGCTGCCTCAAATCATCTTGACGGCTTGTTGAAAAATATGATCCAATTTCGTTTAAAACTACCAAGCTATCGTTAAACCTAGTGGCAAATTCTTTAAAATCGTCCAGGCTCGAATCAACGTTTAGATGTGTAAAAGATTTTAATGCTTCTAATTTATTTCGACAGTCATCGTCTTGTGTGAAATCGATTTCCATGTTTTGCGGATGGAGCAGATTTAATAATTTGTGTACAATTTTAAATAACAGTTTCTCGTTCGAGTGTCTAGTCATTATAGGCGATGTGTCATGATAACCACTTATAGTGGTGACCATACTCTTTAGCCTGTTGGGAAACTTTATATCATTTAAACATTCTTGCAATTCTGTAGTGTAGGACGTCCATGTAAAGTAGCTATTTTGATTTGTCAACATGTATAATATTGCATCGGTTATTATTGTAAACAAATCAATTTGGGGTACCTTCTTCGGTTCAATTAAGTAGAGGTTGTTGTATACATCTTTTAACAATTTACT
This sequence comes from Allygus modestus, assembly GCA_963675035.1. Classification (NCBI taxonomy): domain Eukaryota; kingdom Metazoa; phylum Arthropoda; class Insecta; order Hemiptera; family Cicadellidae; genus Allygus; species Allygus modestus. The sequence continues at coordinate 356,298,487 of OY776112.1, forward strand.
AAACAAAGACTTGGCCTTTTTATTTTGTTTATCAAGAACGGCTTTTAATATAAGAGACTCGACCGTTTCACGCATTTTTATTTATGATTTTATGCGTTGATGGTAATATTGCTAGCGGCAAGTCTACTTTTACTGAAAGTCTTTGTGATTTATTAACAACACGAGGCTATAATGTTAAATTATTTACAGAACCTCTAGACAAGTGGCGGAATGTGGGGGGTTTAAATTTGTTGGAATTATTTTACAACGACTCCAAAAGATGGGCTCTAACATTTCAAATTAATGCGCTGTTAAGTGTTGCAGATATTGAAAAAAGTGCGGTAATACATTCTTTAAACAATTCAATTGTTATCATGGAGCGATCTTCGTTTAGCATTTTTGAAATATTTTGCAAGTACTTGAGGGAAAACGTGTTTAATTCAGCAGAATCTGCTATAATTGAGGATTTTAAAACTAAATATTCAAGTATAATAGATTATTATAATAAAATCCTCTACATTTACATCAGAACAACTTCTGATATTTGTTACAAGAGGTTAAAAGAAAGGGCGAGACCCGAAGAGATTGATTCAGTTGACCAATCGTATTTACAGTCTCTTGAAGATTTGTATGAAAAAAGTGTTACCACTCTTCGAGTGCCGTTAATTACAGTCAATGGAGAATACGATAAGAATTCGATTGAAGATGCCAAGAATATGTTTGATAACCAAAACACGGTAAATGAGATTTCAAATTACATCAGGCTGTACGGTTATTAAGATTTAGCTTTATATACAAAAATATAAACATTACAAGAAATATAATAAGGACAAGAGTTAGTGAAATATTTACTAATGGAATTACTATTATCAAAGTAATAAATATATATTTAATTATTTCTGGGCTTCGATCCGCAGTTTTAATGTGGGAAAATATCTTATTATAAGAAATGTCGATTTTTTCGGTTGATAAATCTTCCATATAACACTTTATTATATCAAGAAGGTTTTTTATGCCCCCATATTTCAAATCATATGCATTAGAAACTTTCTTTTTTAATTTTAACTTCATTACTTCCAAATTTAAAATTGTTTCGGGAGTGATAGTTTGTACTTTGATTTTATCATTAAAAGTTGTATCAAACTTATTCATCAAAGTATTAAACTCTAGGGAAGTCAGTGCTTTGTTTAACTTTAACGTATCCACAATATCTAATACCGTACCTAAAAAATATATTATAAACAATTCCCAGTTTCCAGCTACTCTTGCACATACAGTGAGAACTTTCAAAGTATTTAGTATTAACAAATCGGTGACTATATTGTTTATTTCTAGTAAAATTATACTTTTAGATATGTGCTGATTTAGGTTATTCGTAAACTTGTAAAGGTATTGAATAGACAGGTTACTAACATAAAGGGAGATTTCTGGCGTTGAACCCACTATTAAGTCTTTTGTAAATTCGACAAGTTTCCTTTCAACGTTGGAAATTTTATATTCCGAACTTTTTTTATTACAAGAGTACGGAGATATGACGTGATCAGTTATTTCATGATTGAATATCAAACTTGGGTGTAATAGTGAACGTATCAACGTTTTACCAAACATATATTTTTCGAAAAAACTTTGCACGTTGGGAAGAAAACATTCGTTATTTTGAGCGTTAAATGATAAACCAAAATATTGACAGTACTCTGGCGACATAAAACATTTATTCAAATTCTGATCCCAAAGCAAGGGGGGGATGGATTTGTCATCACTGGGCTTTAAACAAAATATTTTCTTAGGTAAGTTGACTAACCTACAACATTTTAAGTTCTTATCAAAATACACGTCCAGTGGCTCATTCGCTTTAAAACAATTATCTTGACAAAAGTCCACTTGAACCCTTTCGTTAAAATTTGATTTACATATTAAATTACCATCCAAATGGGGAAACTGGCAATGGGATCTTACAACACCCTCCACACAAAACGCTGCGATATTTTTGCATCCATTTTCATCAAATGAAAACGTATAATCGTTTGGATAATGTTTCAAGAAACTCTTTGTAGGGGGTCCACCATATTCTATATAATTCCATGGCTTTTTTGTAACTATCACGTTTTTAAAATAAAAATGATTTGCATTTTTTAAATTGATAATTTGATTACATATTGCTGTTCTTTGACAGTATTTAACAACCTTTTCCATTTTTTATATATTTACATAGTTTTGCATATATATGTAAGCAATTCCTACGTTAACTTCATAATAATGTCTTCCACCAGTCTTGAATACCAGGAATTGTTGGCCAATGACGTTTCTGGGCGCTTATTCAAATTCAATAACCGCCCATCGGCAAATGTAAAAAACGGATTGATATTCGGTTTTCAGCGATTTAACAGCAATACTATAAACGGTATTTATGTTGAAAATATGTCTTTTTTCGAAAGGAATTACGGGACAGATAGTTCCAGCGTGGTGAAATGTAATTTTCGGGGCCATGCTGATATTCAGAATGACAATTTAAGAGACGTGCTTACTCAAAAAATTAAATCCAGCTTATATGAAACTTTAAAAAAGCACCTTTTCACAGAAGATTGTAGATTGGTCCTCAGATTTGGAGGAATAAGCACCTGTGCGGGAAATCAGGATGGCTCTAAATATCAAAGCATACATTTGAAGTGCTCTCAGGCCAAGAAACTGTTTGAAGATGTTTATTCTACTCAACTGTGTGTTAATAAGCCAAATTCACTCTTAGTCCCCTGTTTGTATAACAATTTTGTACACGATCACAAAGACTTTAACAAAATAAAATATTACTGTGACGAGACTACGGGGAAATATACTATGTACAATCATGAGGAATCGAATGAACGAAAATTCACAATTAACCATTTTCCAAGAATCCACCCCGACGAGAACATCTACCTACTATACTCAAACAAGTTATCCGGTCTTGTAAACATCCTTATTACTGGCGTATACATCAAAGACGATAGTGTTCTGAGCGATACGATGAAATTGTGGTGCATTATCCAATCATCACACTTGCTGAGCAACGTTTCAGAAATATCAACCCCCTTTTCACTTGACCAGGAGGAAGACGCTGATGACATCTTAGATTAGTATTTTAATATAAATTGTTTTATGTCGTGACAAACATCCAATATGTCAAATAAATGTTTACTCCTCTCTGGTTTCCAAACAAATCTAACCCCAGTAATATGTTGAGGAATTTGATTAATGTTGTTTGTTAATGTTGAGATATAGTTTAAAAGGCGACTTTCATATTTAATCATACACTCTGTACTATTAAATATTAAAGTAACAATCCATAGTAAATATTCCAAGCCACCTCTTGTTTGATACGTGAAATGTTTGTTCTCGGTAAATTTTTCTGTAAGATGTTTTTTCAGTTTTGTCATATTTGAAAATATAGCAGTGAATATTTGCTGTAAGTTTTTATGAAATTGGCACCATAAAACCGTTGAGTAAATTAAATTTTGTAAAACTTCTGTTAACATTTTATCCAACATTTTTATTCATTTTTATTATGAAAACACGATACAGCTAGGCCCATAATATGGTAAGTGTTGTTCATAGATTTAACGGTTTCGTGTGTGCCGCTGAACACGTCTTTAAACTTCAAACCCACAGCAAAATGGTATATGAATAAAAATATTCAACATCCGTTGTGTTCTTTAAAAAATGGGTTTGCGTGCACCCATTACGGGTAAATGTTTAATTCTTTTGTAAAACTGTTTGCAAACATAATTATCTTGCACGGTAATCTTTTTAATATTACTTACACATAAATCAATTATTAACCTTTCATAGTATTTATAAAACAAAACCCAAATATGTTTATTAATCATATTTATTACAATTGTCTCATAAAAAGAACAGTCGCCGGTACTTAGAGACAATGGATTTATGTTTATGTAAACAGTATTATCCTCGATGGGGGTTTTTTTACTGACAATTGTTATATTTATCTCATTTAAAATATTTGAAACCGCGATGGATTCATCAAGTTTATAGTTAAGATTATTAAAACTATATTGGTACTTAATATTTTCAATAATTCTAGGAATCTCTTTGTTAAAGTCGTTATTAAATTGTTGTATATGTTTATATATCATGGCACTGTTAGTCATGGAGTGACAATTGGTTAGATAAAATCTCTTTTATAAGTTCGTTTTTTACAATACTAGATTTGTCAAAGGGATACACAATTGCGTTAATATTCTCAAGATATAGTGAGTTGACTCCTACGAGAACTAAATGCACCGTGGAATCTGTTTTCTGTATCCCGATTTTTTGGAAATCCTCTTTTGACATAAAGTACGAGTATGCAAGTTTTTTCAGCCAAGTTTTTAATTCATATTGATTTGAACCAAAATAGTTATCTAAAGCTATAGATGGGTTGGTTATTTTTGAAACTGTTTCCACAATTAATATTATCATATTAAAAAATATTAAAATGCGGTTAGCGATATTATTCTTATTATACTTTATAATTCACTTAATAATAGTAAGTTTGTTTGAATGTTGTGCTGCCAGAGTGTTTGTACTCTGTATTCTGACCGGAATGGAGTTGTTTATTTTATACAATCACATCAAGATTAACTATTATTTACTTAATAGAAAAACAAATTAACAATGCTTAGAGCCTTGGTAAAATCTCTCAGGGGGTCCTCTTCTCCAGAATTGAAAATATTAAGTCCAAATTTTCATGAAATTTTATCTAAAGAAAGTTTGAGTGAAAATAGCGTTAGACACTTTATTCTAGATCTTGAAAGTGGTAAAAGCTTTGATAGTGCTTTAAGAAAACTAATAACTGAAACAAACCTTTCAGATTCTGAAATTAAACTGTTTCAAAATGAGCTGACGAAGTCTAGGGGCATCGCTGAAGTTATGGTTGTTCAAGATTATATAAATAAATCCGACATACTGGAGACTTTGAAACTGGACGTTTTACCCAAGGACGCTGATGAACTGAACGAATTAATAAAGACAAATGGCGATTTAAAAAATAAAATACAATCATTTATAAAATTAATAAATAAACATAAAATAAAGTTATCGTTAATTACCCTGACACTAGGTTCAGCGGGAAATTACTTATTCCAGGCGGCTAAAAATCTTTCCGGTTGTTATAGATATCAAATCACACCCTCTGGAAAATACAAATTGCTCTGTAAAGTCAACGATTGCGGGGTGAACATTAAGCATTCCTCAATTAATAATGTATTTTGTGACGAACCTTGTCTACCGGATATTTGTGGTGAGAATTGTATGAAACGTACGACAGACAAATTTAAGTACGTCTGTGTTCAGTTACATTGGTATGACGTCGTCAGTGTTGTCACTAAACAATTTTCAAATACTTTAGGTAATTTTTTTATTCAGTCTTTAAAATATGTGTTTATATTCCTAATTGTGTTTAGTGTTTATACGTTATCGGATAAATTGAGCTTATTTTACAGAATCGCTCTAGGATTCATAGTTTTAGCAATTCTTGTTATAAAACTTATTTGATTTTTGAAATAATACGCGACTCACATCCGATAGTTTTTAATAGTTTTTTATAGTTGTTTAATAGTTGTTTATAGATATGATTTAACCGGGACATTGGGATAGTTAAAAGGTTTCATTAAAATTAAAAAAAAAATACACGGTTTTAAATTTAAAAAAATCACTTTTCACCTCTATATAAAACGACTAATCAAGCATTTTGTTAGTGTTTAAAACATGTCAGACGCGTGTCTTTTCTACGTAAAACTTAGTGAATCCGCTCGGAGTCCCTTTAAAGGTAGCCAAAATAGTGTAGGGTTTGATTTACACAGTCCAGCCAATTACGAACTACCACCGAAATCAATTATAACTATTCCTACAAATTTGGCATTTAAATTCCCACCATCAACGTATGGTAGACTGGCAATGAGGTCCAGTTTGGCGAAGTACGGTCTAGAAGTTCTAGGCGGGGTGATAGACCCAGACTTTAGGGGCAATGTTGTTGTCGTTTTGAAAAATTCAGGACCAAATCACATCATAATACGAGAGGGACAACGATTCGTTCAATTGATTTGTGAAAAGGTGGAATTTCCAGTTTTAAAACAGGCTTTGTCACTTGATTTCACCGAAAGAAACGAAAAAGGATTTGGATCGACTGGAAAATTTTAGGTTAATTTTAGGTTATTTTTGGTACATTTTTTGGTACATTTTTTGGTACATTTTTTGGTACCTCAACGGGCTCTAAATAGGCTCTCAAAAAGGTAAATTTAGGTCATAAAGGCTCTCATTTAGGTCATTGGACCTATTTGGACCTATTTGGACCTATTTGGACCTATTTGGACCTATCTGGATCTATCTGATCGCATTAAAATTTCTGTTTTCAATTATCTAAATTTACTTTTAAAATAAATTGTGAAGTATATTTGTTAATGGTATTAAAGAATATTTTAAATCTTAACACGTAAAAGTGCCATAATTGTTTTAAATATTCCAAATACCTAATAATGAATATAAATATATAACCCACGTTTGATAAAAATGTGAATCCGTTAATGTTTTGCAAACACAAATTGTATATATGTTTATAAAACATATCCACTTCTCTTATTGTATTGTCAATCGAATTTATATAATAATCAACCTCGGATAAATACAAGTTGTAAACTTTGTTCACATAATTCAATTCATCTACTATACTCTGAGGAGTTAAGTATTTTAAATTTCTGCTAATTAACTGTTCCAAACCTGAATTCATTGTTGTATTTTTAAATAAATCAAAACTTTATTTGAGTTGTGTGTTACAAGCTGTGTAATTAAAAATAAAGTTACAACTATGTATTTTTGTTATGTATTATGAGAAAATAAAAATATTCTATTCTGTTAAGACATTTTTGGAACGTTAAAATATAGAACAGACTAATATATAAAAGTTGTACACGAAGCTATTGTTTTTCAGGAGATTAATAATGCTGGGCCTACGTTGCTAAGTTGGACAATTGCTTACATTGTCCCCCCCTCTTGCTCAGTTTTCCCACGTTGGATTAATTAAATAATTGAAGAGCTCTTTTGTTAATGCATCGACCTGAAAGACTTGATTGCTTTTTTATTCATATTCGTAAAACTACTTTAATCTGATTAATTATGATCTTTCAAAACACTGATTTATTGGTTTGTATACTAATTATACACGCTTTCGGGCCTGGGTAAGCCAATAGGAGAATGGCCGCCACTTTCCAATATGGCGCCCAACTTCATTTTTTCTTATGGCATACCCCGTATTTTATGGTGATTTCGGTTAGCAAATGAGAATCTAAGACTTTTTTATTCTTGAGTAATTTCTGATATACTCAACCGTGAGATAAAGGTAAATCATTTTTGTTTTTTTTTTAACTGTGCCACCATTGGGATCTTGTAAACTGTACATCATACAGTAAACTTTAAATGGGGAACATTCCCCCGTTTTTAAAGAGGTTTAAAAATAAGTAGATAAAACTTTTGTAAATGGCCGCCACTTTTCAATATGGCGGTCAACCTCATTTTTTCTTATGGCATACCCTGTATTTTATGGTGATTTCGGTTAGCAAATGAGAATCTAAGAGTTTTTTATTCTAGAGTAATTTCTGATATACTCAACCGTTTATGAGATTCAGAGAGATAAAAATTTAATTCAAGCGGGCCTAGGTGTATTAGTTTCAAGTGAGCTAGTGGCTTATTCATATTTTACTTGTTGCTTATAATAAGAAAATAATTAAAATTATCTACAGGACACACATAAAAGATTTCTTTTAATTATAACAATTTCATTTTTGATACAAGAAATATATTTACAACGGGTGTTCAAAGTGGCCACCATCTGTATAAATACAAGCAGTTGCCCTTTTTAAAACACCATTCACGGCCTTATTGATTGTGTTGTGGTGAACTCCATCTGCAACAGTGTTGTATCGGGATTTGTACAAATTGTTTTTTAAATAACCCCAAACAAAGAAATCCATTGGTGTCGGGTCTGGGGACCTCGCTGGCCGTGGTAATGGGCCATTTGTACCAAGCCACTTTCCGGGAAAGTGAATGTTCAAGAACTGCACTACCACTTCACTGTTATGCGCCGGGGCACCGTCTTGTTGGTATATCAACCGGGTTCTTACATTTAAAGATACACCCTCAATTGAGTTCAACAAAATGTTCTCTAAAAACTGTAAATACATATGTCTTTTCAATTCCCCCCATAAAAGTGTAGTGCTATTGCTGCATTATTCAACACAACACACCAACAGTTTATCGAGAATCGAACTTGGTCGTGTCCTTCTCTCACTACTAACGGATTTACTTTAGCCCAACTGTTCTTCCTATTCCACATTCCCCTATTTGAAAAGTTAGTTTCATAAATCCATATAATGTTCGATAAAAACCCTGGTGTATTTACAGCCCCCCTAGCTAACCATCCACAAAACTTTAGCCTCCTATTTTCATCACCCGGCATCAAAGCTTGAACTTTCGCATACTTATAAGCGTGGTACTTGTTTGTTTTTAGTACTTTAAAAATTGAGGGGGTTTAAGTTTGCAAAATGGATGCAACTTCTCTAATAGAAGCATTAGGAAAAGCCTCAAAGTATGTTAAAACACCAATTTGAAATTCATCAGTAACAACTGTGCTTACTCTCTGGCGCGGCTTTGCAAAAGAACCATTGGCTGTCAAGTTTACAATAAGTTGTTTGAAATACCTACAATTCGGTACTCGCCTATCAGGATACCCCTCTTGATGTGCGATATTTGCTGCACTACAGTTTCTGTTACACAGAAAATACACTTCGACCATGTCAAGTTTTTCATTGTTTGTAAATTCCATAGTTAGAGAACTGTCATAACAAGCGTAATTATAAAAAAAAACAAAATAAAAACAAGGGGTAAGGGGGTTTTGTTGATAGTCCCCGTAGCAGCAGACCCGCATACTCGGCCCCGTGTTGTTCATATGGACAATAAGTAAAGTTGTATATCTCCCTTAATTGTGAACCTAAATTAACCCCAGCCGTGGCCATTCAACCAAATTGGTCGAACTTTTATGTCGTCTGTTTTGGCCATCAACCAAATTGGTCGAACTTTTATGTCGTCTGTTTTGGCCATCAACCAAATTGGTCGAACTTTTATGTCGTCTGTTTTGGCCATCAACCAAATTGGTCGAACTCTACAAAAATTTTTGTAACGTTAATAAACCAACAATAATAAACTCAAAAGTCATCAATATATATATCATTCAAAAGATCACATTCTGAACTTTCATTTTATTACATAAATGAACCGTGTAGCAGCTGCATAACAATGTTACGACGATTAGAAATTGAATGAAGTTTTGGCACCACGCAATTGCTGCAGCCGACGCTCTGACATTGGCAAAACACGATATTTTTGAAATTACGCAGATCGGGCAATTTTTCTCGCAGGAAGATGCGGTTGGTACCAATGCACAGCTGAAGAGTTGCGCTTTATGTTGGTATTAATTTTTAGAATTAAATATTGATTGGACAGGTTATATGATTTTCTGAAAACGGGTGTTTTTGGTTTTTTTGTGTTATGGCCAATTCAACCAATTCAACCAAATTGGTCGAACTATAAAATCGTGTTTATATGCATTGTATGATATAGTTACTAGTCAAATAATATGTTATTTTGAAGAGGAAGAAATGTAGAGTAATTTAGTTTTGCCGTTGGCGGCACTGTTCCTAGCAGAACACCTGTCAGATACTCAACAATTCGTCATATGTTTTGATCAGTTGTTCGCCATTGCGGTATTCGTATATGCATTTCTAAGCATTAGATGATTTATATCTGCGAATCATTTATGAATTAGGTATTATTTCAGAGTTTTAGTGTTAGTGAAGTGTTTGTGTGTATATAACAGTAATCTTTATGCATAAATATTACTGAAGTGTTAGAAATTTGTGTTATAAAGTGTTGTGTATCCTTTGTCTCGAGATAATGATGACTATATCCATAACTTATTGGAGATGGACTTGAGTTCTCCCAACATTTGATTTAGAACCTTTTAGTGAGAATGAGGAGGCTGTAGACGAGCCCGAAGCTGTAGAGGAGCCTAATCCTGTTATTGATCAAAATGAAAAATCCCCCTCTTTTACAGAGATTATATTGTTATCCCCCTCTTTTATATATTTGATTGTTTATAAATACCTGTAGTAATAATAAATAGATATAATATGACATTATTTATGTTTATACAAATTACAAAGATCTCATTGAAAAATACTACTTTTCACAAATTTGCCAAGTCTGCGACTGTTTGTTTGTTGCTACATAACACATATACAAATAATACCTTTACCCTAGGTATTATACATTTATATTTAGGGAATTGAATGTACTACAACATGTTTATAATAGTTTAGGGGTAAACAATTTGGTAAAAGAGTTATATACTAAATATTGTGAAATATTGTGAAATATTTGTTTACAAAAAACGTAAAAATAGCGAAACATTCTTTTATTTACACGTATTTATAAATGATAATAATTTTTTACCATCAACTATATGACTTTTTTGGATTTCTTATTTCATTAGCTTTACAAATATGTGTATATATATATTAGTATATACATATATTATATGACTTATTTACAACACAGTATAACACTGTACAGTTTATGCTTTTTTCGGTTTTCCGTTTATTATTATATTATGCCCCTAATACAGTACTTAGAAAAAAAAATTCTTTTCCCAACATGTTATATATTTCTATGTAGGGAATTAGATTGTCTACAAAATGTATATAATGAACTTTCCATAAAAAATCCGTAGAAAAAATTTCACCGAGGCTGTTTTTGAAATTTATAAAAAAAAATTATTTATTTATTTATTTTTTCACTTTATCGAAAAATTATTTTCCTGAATCTTTATTATTTTAGTATATATAGATTTTCCTGTTCTTTTTGGTCAAAATGAATATGGGGTTGGCTAGGTTTACTTGTACGGCTGAATTTATACAAATTTTCAAAAAAAGGTCTGCAAAATCGCCAAATCTGCTTGGCCATTTCCCACTTCAACATTAGGCCACTGCTAGGGTTAAGAGAACTTGGTATGTAGATTTACCTGGTTCAGTTATATTGATAATTGCAAAAAATGATTATCTTCCTCGTTGCAGCAAACTTCCGTCCTCAACCCCAATGTTATTCTTATGGAGAATAAATAACATGCTATATATCACTTATTTATGGATGTATTTTTGTGAAACTTGGTAAATAGCTCTATTTCGTAGTGAGTCACATATATATGCATTAGAAATTCTCTGAGTACGCGGGTTTTCTGCGACGGGGGTATTTAACATATCAAACAATTTCTTAAGTAAATAGTTTGCGGATGAAACTTAGGTTCGTCAATCCCTATTTGCAAGTAGTACCTTGCAAATGTATATAATTAATTAAAGAAATTATAGAATAAAATTTAAAACATAATTACTCCCCTTACTCTAAAATAATAATTATTAAAGCAGAGACAAATCGAATCAAATCATTACGCTCCCACGGGATTGATAAAACAAACAATCGCTGATATCGGCCGGTACGAACCGTTCGGACCGATCGGTGCCAAGGTCACTGGCCGCTCCATTACCTCACCCCGTGGGCGAGAGTACTCGCACTTCAGAGTGGAGAGCCCCCAGTGCGTTGTGCAACATCGATAGAATCTGTGGAACATGTTGCACGTTGGGCAAGCGGCTTTCCCCCGAGTGATTGTCGATGCAGAGTGCGTATTGTCATCTGTTGCAACACTGGAGCCAGCTGTGATGGCCGGGGTGTTATGGCATGATGGCATCCGACATCCGACACAAAGGCAGCACGCGACTTCGGCTGTTTTCGTTAAGAAAATCAAACAATCCCCACGATCCAAGCATGCTGATAAAATAACTTACGGTCACCGACACGCCCATTACCCCGTGGGCCGATCAGAAGGAGGACATCTTCTGGGTCCATCTTCTGAGGACATCAGAGGACGCCGGACCTACAACAACAGGACGTGAGGTGTCACAGAGATGTTTGTATTTTTTTTGAAAAATAATATACAATAGACTAATTATGTGAGGTGGCAAACTACTTACAACAATGGTGGCAAAGCTTAACAATATTTTCAAGGCAGGATCGAACCAGGTACATAAGTACATCAGTACATCAGATAATATATGACTTAATACCACATAAAGCCGCATACCAAGTTTCATAAAAATATATTCATATATAAGCGATATATACAATTTTAATTATTCTCCATAAGAATAGCATTGGTGATGAGTACATAGGTTTGCTGAAACAAGGAACACAAACAATTGGTTTAAATATAAATATAATTTAACTGGGTGAAGCCACATACCAAGTTTCACAAAAATACATCCATAAATAAGTGATGTATAGCATTTTATTTATTCTCTATAAGAATAACATTGGGGTTGAGGACGCGGGTTTGCTGCAACGAGGAAGATAATCATTTCAAAACACCCAATCTTGGTTTTGAACATTTTATAGAGCTTAAAAAAACAAATAATTTAGTATTTTAAATTATTAACCTAGGTTAAGTGGTTGCCGAGAAAATCCAAAACACCTGCTCATAAAATCTCTCATGTTAATCTTATGGGAAAGGGGGTTTTGGATTTTCCTCTCTTCATTTTAATGTAAACTTCACATTTGCTTTTACCAATCAATTCAGCTCTAAAAAACAATCATTGTGATTCTATGTCAAACCGTTGCAGAGATATTCAAAGTGCTAAACACAGTACATTGTCCAATGTTATCCTTATAGAGATAAATCTCTATATCTCGATTATTTTTTAAACTTGGTATATGGCTTCATTTCGTTGTGGTCTATTGATAATTTTCCAAAAAAACCAATATTTTTCTCGTGGTTCCCGTAGCAGCAAACCTGCATACTCAAAGCCCATGTTATTCTTATGGAGGATAAGAAAAATGTTATGCATCACTTAATCGTGAACATAAATTAATATAACTTGGTATGTAGCTTCATCTAGTCGAGTTACATTAATATTTGTATAAAAATCCATAATTTGTGTTCCTTGTTGCAGCAAAACTTCGTACTCAACCCCCCTTTATACTACACTATGTCCTGAAGGGTTTTTGAACATTTATAACTTTCTCTCCAGTAAACTACATCTGACAGTAAATGAAACATTATGCACATTTACCTGTAACCATATACTTGATGAGATATCTGACTGGTGTCTCGATAGTAAGGAACAGTACCGGGGAGAACAATATGTAGGCTGGATATGTAGGCTGCAAAACATAGTCAGATCAGTATGATGCAAATCCAAAATCGTGATCCTTCTCTTATAACCCGGATACCTTTTTAACTATAAGAGAGCAAACGAAACCAAACTTTTGTTCATTTATATTTTTGTATAGCATTTTTGTTGATTCGTTATAAGAGAGTGATAAATAAAATTGTTCCAGAAAGTAATTGCAGAATTCCCGTAATTCTCGCCTGAAGGGTTGTTCAGCCTGTCACATATATTTGCAATATGTACGTGTTAAAATTTTTATGAACCCGGGGAAATTTGGGTAACAAATTTAACTCATGTTAAAATGTTTAAAAACTTAAAATCTACCCCATTACTGTAAAAAAATTGTAAAAGTGTTAACAAATCTTCATGTTATATACTTTACACTACCAAACATGATAAGTTATAATCTTTAAATTGAAACCAAAGAATTCTCGTTATAAATATAATTTATTTTACATTTTTAAAACATGTTTCAAAATGAACATTATAAAGCCTAGAGGTCTTTTACAACTTCCTTCTTGCAGCATCTTAATGACTTGTGACAGTCATAACAAGAATATTACTGTCAATAGATTTTATAGATTATCAACAAAATAGGAGCATAATATGATACATTAAAGGCATACTAGAAAATTAAATTTGTTTCAAGCCTTGTTCTATCAGCAGTTATCCCAACTAATATATTTGTGGTCAGCACAGATCATGCATTCCAATGAAACCATTATTGAACTTGCCGATAAGAGTAACATGGACATAGCGTTTTCCTCCCATCTTAGGTAATAGGTACGTGGTAAACGACTGATGAAATTGATAACTGATTATCAACACAGTGCATGCTTCATATCACTAATTGAAACCATGTTTGGTGAATCAGGAGATATGATCATCATTAGAACCATTCTGCATTGAAAATTGTAGGACATGGTTAAGTCTATCCCCGCAGGCTTGCAACACATTGCCACTACATAATTGGACGAAATATGCTCCCTTCCCACATTAATGATGCCAAATATTCCTACCTCTAAAGTGCATTTCTCGCTGATCAGATCAGATCTAAGATACAACATCTCGATTTGCTACATAAATACTTTAAACAAGTTTTCGCAAACAATAGCTTTTGTAAGATGGGTAGGAATAAAACGTTGAAAACTGTATTTCTACAGTTATGTTGAACATGTACATAATCATTTGATAATAAACCTAATTTAGGGGATAATTTTAATAATCCTAGGCAAATAAAATAAGAGAATACAAACCAGATTCATTGATGAAGTTAGACTGATATTGGTAGTTAAAGGGGGGTGTATCGATACACCCCCCTTTAGAGAGTATATTTATAGCCTTACACTTGTCTTCTTCATCAACATTTATCAATTTCATTACATTCCAAATTAACTATGCCCACGGATTTCGGAAACATTTGCTGTGCTCCAATTATGTACTAGATAATTTTTATTGTTTACTAAAAAAACCTTTTACTAAAAAAAAACTTCTTAAAGATATATGATACTGAAATATTACCACATCTATTTCCCCCCTTTTATTAGTTTATTAACAAACACTTTTATGAAAAATTCACACTAAAGTTAAGACAAAAGCATTTTATTTTTAGTGAAAATACAAAAAAATAATAGAACTTCAACGTTATTAGTTACACTGAGAAAATTCATAGAGTGGGAGAAAAATTTGTGGAGGAAGTGATGAACTTACGGCTAGCACATGCTTACATGTTTAGATTTACAATCACTTGACCAAACCATATCTGCAAAATAAAAATTGGAACTTTTAATACCAATGAGGGAAATTGAGATTTTCCCGAATGTTGACAGATATATAAATCATAAAAACATTTTGGAGTTTTACCACGATACCACGATACCACTTTCAAATTTGGCACAGTGGGGTTCCCATATGATTCCAAAATCAGTGCTTTAAATACAGATTTATTTGTTATATATTTTTAAAATTTGCAAATAACAAATTATTTAAAAATCTTGTTTTGGACTGTTTTCCTTAAGTGCTAACTCAAATAATTTTTCTTAATAGAATATAACTTATAACTGAACACTACCCCAGCCCATTCTTGGTTTAAGGAGTATAACGATAACGAAAGTGACAATTTATAGTTTAAATATGCAATATACCTTTAGCCAAGGATCTCTGCCCATTGCTTTTTCCTATGGATCCCACGAAAGAGCTCTGAAACTATTGTAAATGCACTACTGTTCCAAAAAATATGTGTTTTATTTTAAAACAGACATATCACATTTTTCTAGACATTCAAATGAGGAGATATAGTTTTAGTGTCTAGTAACCATAGGCATTTACAAGAGGCAGTGATTTTTGGCTTTAGGGATACACTTATATTTTAAAATTGAAATTTGAAGCATATGGAGTCAAATGGGATAAAAAGCTAAAAAAAATTTTAAGGTGTTATCATATATAAAACCCCTACAATGTAGCTGATCAATTGTTCACAAAACATAACTCCAAATGAATGAAGAAATAAGGAATGTAGAGCAAGCTGTTCACTTACGGACAACAGCTCTGAGTATGTTTCCTGATTAAGATGTAAAACATTACAATAGTATTAAATTAAAATCTTCCTTATAACAAGGGACTTATTTGTTTAGCCAGGAATACTTTTCCCATTTAAAATGTCAATGCAAGATGCAAGATATAAGCATTCATTAAAATTATGACGCTTGTTTCTTGGAATTAATAGCAGTTTATGAGGAGTCAGAGCAGATGTTTATGTACCTTTGAGAGAGGCTCCTTCCGGTGTTTGTAGATGTAGAGCCCCACCAGCAGGATGTAGGATGTTCCGCGAGCGAAGATGAGTGACAGTCCCGAGCGCACAGCGATCTCCAGCAGAGCTTGCGAGCCGCCCACTGACTGTTCCGTGATCAGCCGACCCCCAGCACCCGAGTAACCTTGAGTCTTTCCCCGTGAACAAGTGTAACAGTACCGTTACAAATCTATGCCTAACTTGAAGGAAATCTAAAACAGATATCAAAATACGTGGGCCTATTTTGTTATGTGTTTATGAGTACAGTACAAAAATAATATTGAACAAATGGCTACAGGAATAACCAAGGCCTATTTTGTTATGTGTTTATGAGTACAGTACAAAAATAATATTGAACAAATGGCTACAGGAATAATCAACAAAAAATCAATTTTATGTGCAAATATCAATATACCAGTACTACGTGAAGCCACATACCAAGTTTCATCAACACACATTCATAAATAATCGAGATATCAAATTTTATTTATTCTCCATAAGGATAATTTTGGACAACGTACTGTGTTTAGCACTTTGAATATCTCAGCAACGGTTGGGCGTAGAATCACAATTTGAACACCAAAATGATTGTTTTGTGGAACTGAACAGATTTCTAAAAGTAAATGTGAAGTTTACATTAAAATAAACTGAGGAAATAACCTTTCCCCATAAGATTAACATGGGAGATTTTATGAGTAGGTTTTTTGGATTTTCTCCGCAACCACTAAATCTAGGTTAATAATTCAAAATACTATATTATTTTTTTTTTAAGCTCTTTAACACGTCAAACCCCAAATTAAGTTTTTTAAAAATTGTAGGTGAAAAATGCAAAAAACTGTTTTAATTATTATATTTATTATAAACGTCTTATGTCTTTTTCGGGATCGAAGTCCAAATGAGGTGCAACCAGTTGCTCAGGTTGACCAGCCCCCGGCAACTGACCATAATCTCCTCCTCGGTCATCTCCTCGGTCTGGGGGAAGTCATCCAGCGCACAAAGCACCATGGCCTCCACCAGGTTCCGGCACAGCGGCCTGCACACCTCAACACAGATGCGGCCCGTCTCCATTATTCTAGCCATGTTCCTAAATTTAGGATTGGCTATATCCAATTGTTCGATTGTCCACCCGTTTCCTCGCACCATTTTCTCTCTTACCCATAATACGGTGAAGAATCTTCTGAGATCATAGAATACCTCATCGTTGTTTAATGCCTCTTTTAGGGGGCAAGTAGTAGTGAGGTAAGGACAACAATCATGGATCCTTGTTTCCCAATTTTCTTCATCGCATTTTGAAAAAAACTCTCTAATTGACTCCTTTGTCAGTTGGCTTGAGCCAATCAGCGCCATGGAATGGTTCAGGAGTTCGGTTTCCTGGGATGAGTTGAGCCATTCCGGCACCCCGACTGGAGGCGACATCACTTCGTGGGGCAGATAACGAGGAGTCGAGGGCCCTGGCCCAGGAGACGGCCTGAAAAAAGTTCAAATAATCTGACACCAGGGGGCGAAAATAATCATGTTTCACAAGCAGGATACCTCAAAAATCACTGGGTTCGTACAAGTGGGTTAGAACATCGTGTCTCTATGCTCAGTGGGTAGATTGTGCATGTACACTAATGACTATCCCCCTCCACAAATAAAATAAGGATTTTCATTAAAAAACAGGGGCTTTATAATATTTTTTTTACAATATAGAGGTTTTTACAACAGGGGCAACAACACAATTTAAAATACTGTTTTGTTATTTTATAAATATATCATAATTTGGTCAGGGGTGGATTTGTAAACTTGGCAGCACTGCATTAAATAACGAACAGCTGATGTAGTTATTGAAGTTGCTACAGAAGATTCCCGGAAGACTACCTTAAGGTAATGTATTATTTTGTTCTTTTGTAAATTGCCTTTAAACATAGCTATACGGGATGTAACACCCGTTACACTTTTTTAACAAAAGTTAGTATTACAAAATGAACAAACCCTTTTTAAAAATAGTTTTACTGTAAAAGTGAGATTATGGGTTTCCCTAATGCTCTGGTATTATTGTTTGAATTTTAGTTTTATAATTTAAGGAGTAATTTGTGTAACGGGTGTTACATAATTTAATGTAACGTGTGTTACAATCAACACAACCCACAACCATTCAGTTTTTGGTATATTTATATTAATTTTAACTAGAATTTAAATACATAGCTCTATTGAGAGTTTATTAATTTTGGTAATAACACCTAAAAAAGTTAACAATAATATGTTATCTCTACTATTATAGTACGCTTCTTTTTTCTATATTTTAGGCTAACCAACAAGGAACAAAAAATTGTTAATATCAAATATAATGTAGATTGATTGGTTCTTATTAGAGCCAGTTTAATAATTCAGATTCAATCATTCTTTTTGTATGTAATTTACAATTAAAGTGTCCAAAGTGTAACACCCGTTACAACGGAATCCCTGCATTGCTAGGTGGACAGTAAACAATACTACTCACCCTCTCTGCCGGGCCACTGGGGAGAGAGACCGGGAGCTGGTAGATGAACTAGACCCCTTCCTCTTGGGTGACCGAGACGAAGATCTGTGTTTACTCTTCTTCTTCTTCTTTGATTGTGCACCAGCCTCTGGCACAACCCGGCCTTCCTTGGGGAGGGGGGGGACTGAAAACCAATCTTTCCATCAAACCGAGGAAGAGCAAGAGATAAAAATGTCCAAATGTGTTTTGGATAGTATTTACTGCTATCAGCCATTGCTAGTATTAACTATTATTATCTTCATTGTTTGTTGATTTTATCACAAAAGTATTTATTACATAAATATTCTTAAATGACATTAAAACACAATATCGTAGTTTTAAAATGTTAATAAACCTTTATTATACTTGTAATTTATTGCTTGTAATATTCATTCATGTAAACTGCTTCAAATTATTTTATTTTATTTATTTTTCAAAATTGATCTCATTCCAAATTCAATTTGATATAGTACAAGCGTTTAAAACAAGTGACGGTGTCTACAAGAACTTCAGAAACATATGGCTGTGACTGACATTATTGAGAACCATGTGATACAATTTAAAAAATTTAGTTTTCCAAAATGCGGTGGCCAAGTGATAGCTTTTTTGTGGGCATCTACCCAGAATTAACATTTTCCCTATAAAAAAGTGTAGTGGAACAACTAATACACTCTTTTTGTTAGGTAAGAAGAGTCACTGGCTTAAAGCAATGAAATACGGGGTGAAGTTATAGCATTAAATTACAACACCCGAGATAATAATTCACGCTTACCAAGTTGCTGTTTGGGGGGTTCCATGTTGTTAAACACACTAGAGGCGTGTCGCTGCAGCTGGAACTGCTTTAATGTAATTCCTAGGAAAATAACCAAACAAATAAAAATATTAAATTAATATTGATACAATAAAATAATTAAGCGATGATGCTGTGAAAAAAACCTTAGCAAGAAACCCTATGTAGAATAAATTTCCTCACAGAGTAGCACGAATATTCCCCAGGTGGCATGGTATGAATTAAGCCCGAGACCATGATAACTTTTTGTTTTGAGGTCCTGAGGTAACGGATATATATATAATATATATATGTCCGTTACCGCGATAACCTTTGAAATAAACGCCCGATTTTGATGAAATTTGGCAGAAATGTGTAAAGTAACATTTATGACTTTATGTTCGAAAACCAGATAGATCAGACTATAGGAAGGGGGTTTTATGGGGGTTTTAAATTTTCCAAAAATCAGTTTTTTGAATTTTTCCCCCTAAAATTTTAAAAACACTCAATTTTTGTTATAGCCATTTTATAGAACTTAAAAAAACAAATACTTTAGTATTTTGAATCATTTTAGTGGTTGTAGAGAAAAGTAAAAAACGCGTCCATAAAGTTGTCCATGTTAATCTTATGGGAAAGGGGTTTTGGATTTTCCTCGTGACATCACAATAATTATTACAGATAATATTCACTTTATATGACTGCCTATTGTTTATTTTTTATATTTCAAATGAAATAACAATAATTCAAAACATTTGACCCGAATCACTATAACCACCAAATTTTAATTAAATATGTTTCTGAAAAACGTTTACTTTGTGTTTTTTGCGGTTTTCGGGGGAATTGTCCTTGAAAATAAAAAATAAACAACTGGAGATAAGTTATCATAGATTAGTACCTATAGCAAACATTACTACTGCTTTATCTGTATTCAATTTAATAATAGCAGAAATGGTGAAATGCCCCAGTAGTTTCCTCTTTCAAGCAACTTAAAATGCCTCTGAATTTGGAGTGGCAATGTTAGCCTGGCTATAGTTTTCATTCTAAAAAATACCCGTCAACGAAAGTGCGAGCCAAAGTATGACTTACATTGTGTTGAGAAAATCCTATTTAAATGTTGTAAAACGTAAAAACACGAGGTAAGCAAATATTGAAGGTTCTTCGTTCTGGAGTCACGGTCAATCCCCATGAACGCTATGACCAATGACTACATATACAATAAGACAGGCAAGCCATATGGAAATAACTCAACGCCTGTTGAGAAGTCGGAGAGACTGCTTCAGCGACCCGCCGCCAGTTGGCGCTAGTGGCGACGGGCGTTGACTGTACTACTGATCTCTTGGCGCGGACTGTACGAGTACCCTCTCTCTCTCTCTCTCTATTTCGCCGTACCAGCGGCATGGCAGTGGGCAGTAAGCGTGTATGCATGCAATGGATACAGGCATTATTCGGGTGTATGTCAACAGGCAGATAACCTCCAATAAATATGAGTTCTGATGTTTACCTTCTGTGCCTAAGCTATCAAATCTGGCTATCCCTATAGAGTATAAGGATGGCAGGGTGGAAGTGTATATGTATATAACATAATTATTTTAGTTACAACAAAAGGTACCTAAATTAAATACAAATAATGACTAATTATAGATACATCATTTAAAATTTATTAGCTCAAACAATGACGTTGCGTAAATTATTTATCCTCAGAATGTTGATTTGAATTATAAAGGAAAAAATAAGAATATTGTTTTAAATTAAATTTTGATTTAAAATAAACATTCAAATCTCCTAAAATACAAATATCTAGACCCGGCACGGTCCTTTCGTGTCAAGTAGTAGGCATGGTATCGAGCTTATTGTACGTTTACAAATCCAGGATAATCTCCAATAGTTTTAAACCCTATATAATGATGAAAACAGGGTTAAAATGTCCCATGCGGCACTTGGAATGGCTGTTATGAGGTATTAATTTAATCAGGAAAAACATTTCTTTAAAATATAAATAAATAATACACTATACTTGCATTAAAAATTTTGGACTTGGCCAGTTTACAACAGAAACCGAGTGGAATATTACCTGAGGTGCAGAAATATATTTTAAAGTTTATTATCTTAGGCCCCGTACGGTCAACAGTCAATAATTACAGTCAACGGCCTCGTCATTCGCTTATAGTGTGAGTAAAGTGGTCATTTCAAATACGGTACCTTAACCATTAAAGGTCGTGGAAAGCCTGTTCTATAGCTTAAGTCAATTGTACATCTTATTCGGAATAATTTTGATGAAGACACCGAGTTCATAAGTTAGGTCTACACATGTGCTTATAAAACTGCCGTTCAAAATCGATACATGCCCCAATTTTCGACATGAAATCAAACTATAAAACAACGATTGTAAGGCTCTTGGAGAGGCTTGGTTTTGAGTTTTGACATAAAAACGTTTATTCCATTTAATTTAATTTATATTTAAGTATCCTTCGTATTCAAGTTCCTTGATAAGTATTTCTACTTTTAACGCCAAACCCATTTTTATAGGATTGGTTATATTGCTGATATAGAGGATCAGTTTTGGGTTTTGATATAAAAACATATATTTATTCATTATTTTAATTACATATTTAGCTACAAAAAGTCATTTACGGCCAAGAAACCTTCGTATTTGGGGGGGAAAATGTTTAAGTAACGGAGATTTTAAAAGAAAGTAGGTTTTGATTACATATAAAAAGGGAACGTTATGTTTTCTTACTAAAGTATTTTATTTCATTACTGATTAAAACAAGTTTTTGCTTCACGAGTAAAATATAATCACTAATATGTTTATCTTATCATGTAATGTTTCATTCTTTCTAACAAATAACTTTCTTATTATTTACTGCCCAATTTACCCTAAATATTAAATTATAAGGTTCCCCATGATCCGAAAGCCGAATTTTTTATCAAAATTGAAAGCTATGTTAAAAAAATAATCTCAACACCATATAAGTAAAATGAACATAATTAATATTTTATAGGTGAAGATATAAATCAAATGAGGAGCACTTAACTATGCTGGATGTGGTCCAGGGCGGCGGTGCGCGTAGAACTGAACATGGCGGTTATTTACATCGGATTATTGAACAAACTATAAATTATATCGAAAATTGTTTTGAATGAAAATTTAACACCATCTAATTAGCTACAACTTTCTCGGTGGAATTTTTTTTCTACCCCCAAAATAATAAAAATTATCGTTTACTGATTTTTCATGTCATCCTGTTACAACTCTCTAATATTTTCATTATTAAAAATTACACATAATTTTAAACTAAAATATATTTATACTGTTGGATGCGGAAACTCATGCAGAAAAGGAATATATGTTTCATTGTAGTTTTATTATTATTAGAATGTACATGAGCGTGTAAACGACAACGCGTTCACCGCTCGGGATTACTCAGTTTTGCCGTGCCCTAGCGACTAGCCGGACCGTTTTGATACATGCAGCGCTGTGAGCGGCGGGTCGCAGAGTTACCGCTTGGCGCTTGCGCGTCTTATTGTATATGTAGTCATTGCTATGACGGAGTGAGGGGTGCGATTTACTCTATGTAGAATCTTGTCAAAAGCACAATATTAAAATGGTCAATATCCGAATGAGTTACAAATAATTCAATACAGATTCAGTTTGCTTAAACAACCAGACGTATTACACATTTTATTCACGTTATTATTTTCAGTCAAGCTTAAAGATGTGTTTAGATTTAAACGGAAAATATACCGCTTCTATGATAACAAGATTGGTGATAAACGAAGTAATAATGAGTAATAAATCTAATTACGACAGTTTCTTAATTAATTCAAACAGTGTTATTAGTTTCATGGGGTCTTATACTGCATATCTTGTTTTGGGACCAATTGGTGCATCTTTTCTTAGGCGTGTTCGTAGTGCCACTGCGCAACGCTCAGACAGGTCGGGTGATCGCGCGGCTCCAATCAGTAACGCTAATACATCGTGTTTCTGATTCTACCACTACCAACCAATGATCGTTAGCAATGTGTAGCGCTATTACCCGTAGTTTGGTTAATACTGTTGTGGAGCATCAATGAGCAAATGGCCTCATCTGGTGAGCGGGTTATTTGATCAGTTTATTTACAAAGATTATTCTAAAAATTTCAAAACCTTAACGTGAGGCATAACCCGGCATTGTCCGTTAAATATAAGTCTACTACGACTCGCCGCCGACCAAACGGGGAAGTGACAGCAATCTCAGTCCAGAGGCGCGGCAGCCACCAGTCACTGCTGCCAATCTGGGTCAATGGCGTCTTGTGCCTGAAAGTTACGCGACTCGGACCACTTCCCCGCGCCCCTTGCGCCGGTGTGATTCAGTGCGAAAGGTCAAGGGAAAAAATTAAGTATTTTGACAAACCTCTACTAAGGTCATCATTTAGAAGTGTCACTGTCGGGTTAAATACATTTTTAAATACTGGAATTCGATCGGGTGGGTGATTTGATTTGTCTATAAAACCCCCTTTAGGGCCAGCTAGTTGTTCCTAAGAAGCAGAGTAAATTATAGAGTAGAACAATCAAGATTGCCAAGCAGTAAGCTGATAAGGGGGGAGCGAATTTTTTTGTTAAATACTGTTATAGTTATCAGTTTAGATAAGTTCTTTAGACGTTCTACTTTAAATACTATAAAGTCAACCGCTGAACGGGTAAGCTGAATAATTTTGTCAGCCTAGACAGTATTGTGATTTTTCTCCATGTCAAATATTGTATATATGATGTTCTAATAACTACAATATGGCGATGCTATTCAATGTTTAAATGCGAAGGCAATAAAGATTCTGATATTGAATTGTACCATTACGACCCTGTATGGGGTCTGTGTCTGACATTTTGTGTAACTGGAACTAAAACGACCAGGCCGTAACACAATTCAGTAGAATGCAGCTGCTAGTGTAATCAGTGGCGTTATCTTCCCAGCCAGGAAGTGACACTTGGATCGAAGGTTCAAATCCCGTCTCAGTCGGTGTTTTTATGTGAAACTCATGGAGAGTTCACCCGTCTGTAGTAGTGTTGAAGGGGAGGGCAGACCTCAAGCAAGCAGTGGACAGCACAGGCCCAAACTGACTAGATGAATGAATTGTTTTTGAGTTAAGGTGTTTTGCTACTTTTCTACCGGAAGTACGATTTGTTTATAACTTTATATGTTCCATAGGGTGTCTACTTAACTGCTGTGTAAAATTCCCCGAATTTTCCAGGTCTTCAAGCAGCTTTAACAAGAAATTCCAGGTTTCTGCTTAATCAAAATTTCAAGTTAAATATAAGTACTTTTATTTAATTTTTGTGTTCTTAAATTATTTGCCGTTAAAAGTTTGGTTTTAAATACAGTAGACCTACTAAATTTTAATTTATAACATTCGAGGAAACTATCAGTACATTAGAACTGCCTCAAAACTCCCAGACTTGGAATATTAAATTGATGATTCTACGATTTTCTACTTGAATTAATTTACACGATATTTGGAAAGAAAAAAACTTTATTTTGAATACTAACTTAGAGACAAAAGTTCAGGATTTTTTAATAGTAGAGCTCCAGGGTTGACGGGACTTAACATCAGTTACTACAAAGAAAACACGGGAATGAGGGTTGTTTATTGTTTAAAGGAACCCCAGATTTTAGTGTAAACAAAATGTTTTCTAGAATTATAACTCACACTGACATTTGAAAAATAAAATTGCTACGATCCGGGATATCTAAACTATACATTACTGTAGTATTAATATTTTCGAAGGGCTTACCTCCAAGTGTTACAGAGAAAACATGCAGGGTTCCCCGATTAAGATTTAACAAGCAAAACAAACTGCCAGCGTATCCATTATTCTTTAGAAGGGTTAAATTTGTATAAGATATTTCGTTTATCTGCACTCCAAATGAGACGCAGCCAGATGGAGAACGCAGTCTACAGAACCACTCACCTTCGACTGATAAATATTCCCGCCACATGCGCCCCTTCCCACGTCTGTGGCCGCGTTGATAAGGGCGAGTGTGCGGGTGATTGTGGCTCCTCTTTAGATTTTATTGAAACGTGATTCAAGTTGTACCCCGAACCTGTAGTATTTTCATTATGACCAAATTTAATATACTTATAAGCAAATATATGTCCATTAGTCTATTCCAGTAAATTGTAAAATCATATTTACACCTTCATCAATTGATCATGTAACATCGTTAATCGAATTAAAATTTAACGTTAAAATAAAATACAACAATACAAACCAGCTGACAGAATATGAAGTAGGGGAAGTAGGATTGCCAACTTATAAACTTGTTTTGACATACAACGAATTTTGGTATATGTAATTTATTTTGGGCTAAGCAAACTAATTGCTGATAGGTTCTTATTACTAAAACATCCTGAAAGTAAAGACTAATTAACTAAGCGATGCTATCAGTTTTTTATTGTAATTACTCCAGTTGATTTCCGCCCCACAACTCGTGAGCCGCGTTTGGTTGTCATGGCAACGTTTGCCTTCCCACTCTCGACCGGCTCTTGTTACGTAATGAATTGGCGCCCTTGAAAATGAGCAGCGGGGAAATACCTTTGCGTAGAAAACTTATGCAAAATATGTATTAATACAACAATAATGTATAATATTTTTAACAAGCAGTGATTTTTTCTAACGAGATACTATTATTTTACTTATATTTTCTATAAATACGGGTATTTTAACGAGAAGAATATGGGCAGAAGGAAAATTTGTACTGAGAAGTTGAGGCCATTGCCCCATAAACCACCTTCGGTTGGAACGTTAACGATTATGAGTTGTAGACCCAGGTTAAAGGCCGGCAATAATTAACATTAGTTGTCGTAATTTTGAAAGAGAAAATCGTATAAATTGGGTGTGACGTGTGTAATTTGCTTAGGTCCTATATGTTTAGAGTACCCTTGGGGTATTTTAATATTCTATTATGCCTCGTAAGTAAATACATTACTCTACTTGATCTTAAATGTCTTAATTATTTTTGTATAAGTAATATACATTTATAAAATCATATATTACTACGTATTTAACTAAGCACTTTCCAAACCAGAAGATAAAATTACTAAATATTCTAAATAGAATGTTGTACAATATTATATCATATATTAATATTTCAAAAAACTCGTTTAAGAAACTTCTAACGCCGCTAGATTCATTTGATGTGTAAATTTCATTTCATTTGGTGTGGAAACTAATGTGTAAATTTCAAAAATAGTATATTGATAACTAAAATTAATATAAAAGTATTCACGGTGATTTTATAACAATTAAATTACTACTTTCTTAATAAATAATACGTTTGTCAGTCAGTATTAAAACATGCCGTAGAAAATCAGCTGGAAGAACAATATTTACCCTCTTTAGTATACCAACATAACACAACGAACACCTTGTATAAGGTGCCATGTTCGTGTTGTATTGAGAGGGAAAATTCTGCCGTTGATGGCACGAAAATCCAACCAGCAGTAGTCTCTCCAGTTATCTGTAGAGCTCACTGATCATAACAGATTCTGAATTGTAATTAATTTTAACAACTTTACAGCCATTTTTGAGTATATAGTGTAATCTAACAATTCTGAATCTGTAGCTGTGTAGGGGGGGGGACGGACTTTTTTTACACGCTGTATGCTTTTGTTAAAATCTTAGACATTAAATATATATAATGGGGCATTCCTCAATAAAGGCAAAAGTGTAGTCAGTTTCCAAAGAATATTAGAACTTACTCATTTATATATAAAGTACTAAATAACAAATAATTGCAATAATAATCGCAAGAAAACCCTATTGTGAATTGTTAATTCTTTTGTTTTATACTTTATACTAACTGTTCTCAAAGGCTTCGCCCCACAAATAATCTTAGTAAATAACAACTGTCAGTTTTGTGCGCTGCATTCTGTGGTTATCCCGTGGAACTGCTACGAATTAAGATCAGCTGTTTGTATTTTCATCAGCTCAGACTTAAAGTGAATGTCCATTAGAATAACACAGGATTGAACTTTGACTCCCCGTGGGGTGGAGCCCTATGGGAATTTCTTTAAACCCCTCCTTAGTGAGCACCTAAAACCCAAGAGGAAGGTATGTTCCAAATTTCATTGCAATCCGTTCTGCGATTTTTGAGATTACGTGATGAGTCAGTGAGTCAGTCAGTGCATGGTATTTGGATTTTATATATTAAGAAGATAAATTAATTTTTTATTTTTTTTATGGCTAACAATTAACCAGCTATACTCAGCTTTGCTCTTGCTTTGAGGAAATCAAATTTAATACTTCATGAGAGTGTATCTTTGACAGCCCACCGGTTGTTGATCAGCTGTTACGATTAGAAACTCCACCCGTGCACGCTGGTCCAACCACTGAGCTCTATGTTATATTTGGAGTCATCACTCTATGTTAGAAAAGCGTGCCGCTGTGGTTTTGGTCGTTATGTTGGCAAATGTGTTTTACTGATGCATTGTGGGAGTTTTTGACAGTTTGGTGGTATAGCCATTTTATTACCCATTTAAATCAATGTAAATTTAGTGATTTTTCAAAACTGTTATCATTGTTTTAAATTACATTACAAGTTAAAACCTATTGTTAAACTGAACTTTGGAATCTTGCGAAGTGGTTTAAATTAAAAGTAACCAATCATCTTGAAGCTAAGAAATGATTTAGCTAACTTGAAAATAGTCTTGTATCTAGGTTTAGGGTGGTTGGTGAATGACATTGAAAAACGGGCACTTGGGTGGTTAATTTAATTATTTATCCTAGGTTAATTTAATTATTTATCCTACTATTCTAATTACATATCAACATAATAACATTAATAAATAATGGATGATTCCAACATTAAATTCTAATCCAATGGCAATGTAAACTGTTGACAGTAAACACTACAGGAGACGGCTCCGTGTTAAGCCCGGCCGTGTTATGAGCGGCCAGCCGAAAATCGTGTTTAGCGCGGACGGTCGCCTCAGAAATTCCCGCGCCCCGCTCGGCGGGGAATTTGTCTCCTGCCTGGACAAGTAATCGCCCCTTTCGCTCCCCGTCGGAGTACCGCAGTCGCGGCAGCAGAACCGGTAATACTATTTGTCCTCCAGATATTATGGAGACTTGAGTTTACGATTTCTCACCTCCGAAACGGTTGGTTCAATTTTAACCAGAGACCTATCAAATGAAAGGAAATATTATCAAATGTTATATTACGGAGTTTTGACTATTTTACATAACTTGTTATAATTTGTATAACAAACAAATTGTAATATGCTAGTGTTTTTTTTTGTACAATGTTTCAGTGAATCTCAACTTCAGACAATTATAATAATATATCTATTAAACGTGTTAGCTTAAAATTTTAATGGCGTATATAAGAGTTGTTTAAAAACATTTTTGGCAAGTTTTATAATTTTACCATTGTTACTGTATTTTCTATTTTCTTCAGAATTGTGTAAATCTTTGTTAACTTTGTTATCTTGCGCTTAAACTTCCCGTTTTAAAGCAATGTTTAGACTATTAATTAATTATATGAAAGAAAAAATGGTGTCTAAAGAATATAATGTAACAGTGATTTGTAATGAGTTTATATTTGTTAAACGTTTTTAGCGAATCTCCCCTATAGGGAAGAAGCTATTACTGTAGTCGGCATGGTAAGACTTAAGCCCGAGACCGTGGTAACTTTTCTTTTTGAGGTCCCCAGATGCCAAAAACACCATTCGTTCAAATTTATATATATATATCTATATATGTGTCCGTAAGCACGATAACTCTCGTAAAAGGGGTCCGATCTTAATGAAATTTGGTACAAACGTGCAAAGTACCATTTATTTGAACTAGTTCGAAAACCAGACCAATCGGACTATGGGAAGGGGGGTTTATGGGGGTTTTGTACCCCAAAAATGGGTTTTTTGGATTTTTCTCATGTAATTATCATTTAAATCAAATTTTAATTTATACCGTTGAATTCAGCTTTAAAAAACAAACAATTTGGTATTTTGATCATTGCTCTACGTCAATTGGTTACTGAGATATTGAAAGTGCTAAACACAGTACGTTGTCCAATGTTATTCTTACGGAGAAAAAGAAAAATTTGATATCTCGGTTATTTATGAACATAAATTGACGAAACTAGGTATATCCCTTCATCTGGTTGTGGTTTGTTATTGTTTGAACAAAAAACTAATTTTTCACCCATGGTTCCCGTAGCAGCAAACCTAGGTATTTGGTCCCCATGTTATTCTTATGGAGAATAATAAAGATGTTATAAATCACTTATTTATGAAGGTATATGGATGAAACTTGGTATGTGACTTCACTTAGATGAGTTCTAATGATATTTGCATAAAAACCCATTATTTTGTGTGCCTTGTTGCAGCAAACCCAGGTATTTGGTCCCCATGTTATTCTTATGGAGAATAATAAAGATGTTATAAATCACTTATTTATAAAGGTATATGGATGAAACTTGGTATGTGACTTCACTTAGATGAGTTCTAATGATATTTGCATAAAAACCCATTATTTTGTGTGCCTTGTTGCAGCAAACCTAGGTATTTGGTCCCCATGTTATTCTTATGGAGAATAATAAAGATGTTATAAATCACTTATTTATAAAGGTATATGGATGAAACTTGGTATGTGACTTCACTTAGATGAGTTCTAATGATATTTGCATAAAAACCCATTATTTTGTGTGCCTTGTTGCAGCAAACCTAGGTATTTGGTCCCCATGTTATTCTTATGGAGAATAATAAAGATGTTATAAATCACTTATTTATGAAGGTATATGGATGAAACTTGGTATGTGACTTCACTTAGATGAGTTCTAATGATATTTGCATAAAAACCCATTATTTTGTGTGCCTTGTTGCAGCAAACCTAGGTATTTGGTCCCCATGTTATTCTTATGGAGAATAATAAAGATGTTATAAATCACTTATTTATGAAGGTATATGGATGAAACTTGGTATGTGACTTCACTTAGATGAGTTCTAATGATATTTGCATAAAAACCCATTATTTTGTGTGCCTTGTTGCAGCAAACCTAGGTATTTGGTCCCCATGTTATTCTTATGGAGAATAATAAAGATGTTATAAATCACTTATTTATAAAGGTATATGGATGAAACTTGGTATGTGACTTCACTTAGATGAGTTCTAATGATATTTGCATAAAAAACCATTATTTTGTGTGCCTTGTTGCAGCAAACCTAGGTATTTGGTCCCCATGTTATTCTTATGGAGAATAATAAAGATGTTATAAATCACTTATTTATAAAGGTATATGGATGAAACTTGGTATGTGACTTCACTTAGATGAGTTCTAATGATATTTGCATAAAAACCCATTATTTTGTGTGCCTTGTTGCAGCAAACCTAGGTATTTGGTCCCCATGTTATTCTTATGGAGAATAATAAAGATGTTATAAATCACTTATTTATGAAGGTATATGGATGAAACTTGGTATGTGACTTCACTTAGATGAGTTCTATTGATATTTGCATAAAAACCCATTATTTTGTGTGCCTTGTTGCAGCAAACCTACGTAGGCCCACTCATCCCAAATGTTATTCTTATAGAGAATAATTAATATTTTAAATATCGCTTATCTATGAATATATTTCTTATGAATTCTAGTAAGAGGCTTAATGTGTTATGTTATATATTCATTGGAAATTCGCTGAGTGCGCAGGTTTGCTGCGACAGCGTCAGCAGTCGCGGATCAGCACAGAGCGCAGAGGTCACGCACACGTCTTACTCTTTGTTGTCTGACCGTTGACCCCTGTGGCACAGCTGGTAGTGACGATGGCGGGAGTCGCCGGTCGCCCCGCACGCGAAGCCCCTCGGGCGCTCTCCCCGCATCTCCCATATATATCCCCCCTCCCCACCTCGCCCCATCGTCTTGTTGTCATGCAGACCCGCGGTAGTGCTGTCAAGCGTCCATTAGGCGCTACGAGCTAAGGTTGTAACTTAGCCTTATTTACAAACCGATGTTTGAATCCCTAATAAACCCAGGTAATAGGCCATAACTGTGGCCAAATTGTCAACAACATCCAACAATGCCGTGGCGGCTTGGTAGCCGAATAAATGTAATTGGATTATACTGCAGCAGTTGGGCTCCTGTTTTATTATTAATCAAATAACTTTTTAGAGTTTATCAATTTTGGTTTCTTTGTAAATGCAAACTAATCCAAATGTAACATTGTAATGTAAAAATATGTTAGCATGGTTATTTCAATATAACGCACTGTTTATGTTTTTGGGCAGTAGCAGTTTTGGGGAGTTTAATTAAAATTGGTTGGACGTGGTAAAATAACTAATAGTCATAAAAGTTAACTAAGTGATAAGTATTTTTGGTCGTTTAAATATTTTTCCGGTTCTGGACTAAATATGTAGGACCAACACTCTCGAGTAGGAAGCTAGAGGGGGGGGGGATTTTGCTGTATTCTACTGGACTGTGGGGTGGTATAACAGAACAAAAAAATACACTTTTTATCCTACGTAAGTAGGCAATAAGAGCACTTGCTGGTTTTAAACCAGTTCCAAAGGGGCGTTTAAAGAACCGGATATTAAAACATTGGTAAGCCAGTACATTCAGAATGTAATTTACCAGTGACCCGTAAGATGCCACGTGGAGGGAGAATCACCAGTACAAATCAAGGAGAGGAAGTTACTATATATTTCCAATACACTGCACAATAGAAAACCATCATTTGTAAGACCGAAAACTATACAATGCCTAAACCATCGAAGAGGTTGGAATAATAGAACTCGAGAAACAACTGTTGTTTTGTGTCACCCAGGATAATAACAGTTTTAGTATAAAATTAGCCTAATAAGCATACGATACTATCAATAAAACAACTTACATCATGTCTCCTATCTATAAAAACGGCTTTCAGCTTGTTAAACTGTATTGATACTGTACAACTACTCATTTGAAATCAAACAATAGTCAATGCCAGAAGGTTTTGGTGTTATGTATATAACAATTGAAGTTATGATTATAATAGTATAATAGAGGTATCTCAAACTTTAAACTCGCATCATACATTTATATCTATAGGGATATTAATATAATAATTGCAAATATAATTAATATAATAAATACCGTCTCATATGTTCATACTAAATTTATTCAAAATCGAACGGTTACAGTATAAGTTTCAGTTTCAAAATCAAAGTTTCAGTATAAGCGGCCTCGTATCTAAAAAGAAACTGTACACCCACCTTATTTATCAGTCTGGGTGCCACGTTGATGTTCGGTGGAGTTCCGCAATCTCGTCAGTCAGTCTGGGCGCGCCCGTTGCTTGGTGTCCTCAGACGATCGGCTTCGGCTACTAACTAGCGTAAGAACGGAGTCCGGCTTTTAAACCCCCCGCTCGGAAACCGCCCCCCCCCGCGGAAGAAGCTATTACCGCAGGTCTCGCGGTAAGACTTAAGCCCGAGACCACGATAACCGTTTTAGGGTCCCGGGATGCCAAAAGCGGCATTTGTTCAAATTTATATATATGTGTGTGTCCGTTACCGCGATAACTTTTGAAAGAAGCGCCCGATTTTGATACAATTTGGCACAAGTGTTGAGAGTAACATTTATGACTTTGAGTTCAAAAACCAGATCGTTCACAGAGGAGAATGATTGGTTAATCCAAGTTTTAATCCAAGTTTTTTTATAAGTTAGTTCAACCAATTTCAGAGGTTGGACAACTATTTGTATGAGTTCAATTAACTAAGCTCAGAGAGTTAAAAAATATATGTTGGAACAAACAATTTTATAAGTTAAGTTAACCAATAAATTCATTGGTTAAAATAACTAATTTGTTTCAAAGTAGTTGGATTAATCACAAATGTAGTTGTTAAAACCTATATTGTCTAAGTTGACCAAACGGCTTGACTGGTTAAATTAACCAAATCCTCAATTTTCAAAGTAGTTTGTTACAACCCATATTCATTTAGTTGTTAGGCTCAATGCTTAACCCAGACAGTCCTAGAACCCCAGGCTTAACTTAGCTCTTGGAAGAATAGGCAAAGTTGCTGGGTTCTACGTTCCGTCTAGATCAAGGATTATGCATTCATGAGAAAGGGGGGCCTAACAGTTTTATGAGGACGAAATGAATGATTCAAAAGAAATTTTTTACAAAGACCTCCATGTACTAGGATTGTAAATTAATTAATTGTTTGGATCAAATAACTTTAATCATAAAAGGAAGCTGGTAATTATATGATAACTTACCTTCAAAACGTGGTATTAAATCGTCCAACCCCCAACTTATTAGAGTAGTTTACAACTAAGTTGACTCGAATAATTTTAAAATATTCATACAAGCGGTGGACTCATTTATATACTTTTAGGAGTAATATATTGCTGTCATGTCTATGCACACGTACCTCTCGGGTTAAAATAAATATATCTAACCTATATCAATTTCTGTGTCAGCTTACAATTATTAAGTTCTAAACAGAGTTTTTAATATTTCAATGATTAGCTATTAACATTTAAAATACGGCTGAAACATAATATGCTTATACCTTAATTTTAAAAACAGTATAACAGTATTATAACAGTATTATAACAGTATTATAACAGTATACCAGTATTTGGAAAAATAACAGTATACCTGCATACTCAGCCGCCATGTTATTCTTATGGAGAATAATTAAAATGTCATATTTTGTTTATTTGTGAATGTATATTGATGAAACTTGGTAGGTGGCCGTAACGGGCCACAGTAACTTTAATGAATAATTTGCAAACTAATTACTTTAATACTAAAAACATATTTAAGGTTTAATATGACGAATTAAAGTTGTGTCAGTTAAAAGCGTTTCTCCAATGCGATACTACATAGTATAATATATAAAAAATATATACAAAATTATAATTTTAGCGAATTTCCCCTATAGGGAAGAAGCTATTACCGTAGTCGGCATGGTAAGACCCGGGACCATGATAACTTTTCGTTTTGAGGTCCCCAGACCCCCAAAACACCAGTCGTTCGAAACTGTGTGTATAATATATATATGTGTGTCCGTTAGCACGATAACTCTCGTGAAAATGATCCGAGTTTTATGAAATTTGGTATAAACGTGTAAAGCAACATTTATGATTTTAAGTTCGAAAACCAGCCAGATCGCTCTATCCAAGGGGGTATTTTGGGGGGGTTTTGTACCCCAACAATGGGTATTTTGAATTTTTGACATATCATTTTTGAAGTAGTCAAATATTAGTTTTCCCCATTCGATTCAGCTTAAAAAAACACACAATTTGGTATTTCGATCATTCCTCTACGTCAATTGGTTACCGAGATATTTAAAGTGCTAAACACCGTACTTGTCTAATGTTATTCTTATGGAGGAAAATAAAAATTTTATATCTCGCTTATTTATGAACGTATACTGACGAAACTTGGTATACGGCTTAATCTGGTTGTGGACCATTGATATTTCCTCAAAAAAAACTTTTTTGACAAAGGCTCCCGTAGCAGCAAACCTGCGTACTCAGCCCATTCTTATGGAGAATAATT
Organism: Allygus modestus; assembly: GCA_963675035.1. Taxonomy (NCBI): domain Eukaryota; kingdom Metazoa; phylum Arthropoda; class Insecta; order Hemiptera; family Cicadellidae; genus Allygus; species Allygus modestus. Next base: position 356,333,335 of record OY776112.1, read on the forward strand.
AAATGCTATGTCTCCCTTAATTATGAACATAAACGAATAAAAACTGGTATACGACTTTACCTAGTTAAGTTCTATTGATATTAGCATAGAAATCCATTTTTTCTATTCCTTGTTGCAGCAAACCTGCGTACTCAGCCCCCATGTTATTCTTATGGAGAATAATTAAATGCTATGTCTCCCTTAATTATGAACATAAATGAATAAAAACTGGTATACAACATCACCTAGTTAAGTTCTATTGATATTAGCATAGAAATCCATTTTTTCTATTCCTTGTTGCAGCAAACCTGCGTACTCAGCCCATTCTTATGGAGAATAATTAAATGCTATGTCTCCCTTAATTATGAACATAAATGAATAAAAACTGGTATGCAGCAAACCTGCGCACTCAGCCCCATGTTATTCTTATGGAGGACAAGTAACGTGTTATCTCCCTTAATTATGAAAATAAAGCAATGAAATTTGGTATGTGGCTTTGCCTAGTTGTTATATTGATATTTGTATAAAACCCCAATTTTTGTGTCCCTTCCTTCAGCAAACCCGCATAATCGGTCGCCATGTTATTCTAATGGAGAATAATTAAAATGTCATATTTTGTTTATGAATGTATATTGATGAAACTTGGTATGTGGCTTTATTTGGTATTAAGATACATTTATATGCATTGGAAATTCGCTGAGTACGCAGGTTTGCTGCTGTATACTGTATTCGATTTTATTTAAACCCCGGTATAGTATAAATGTATAATGATACTGTATTACAAACTTAAGAAAACTAAGCAAATTAGATAAATACTTAAATTTGAGAATTAATAACCAATTGTCCACGTTTTCAAAATATATAGTCTTGTAATACACGTACTGTATAGTAAATGGGGTGTCGAGTTTGTGGGACTACTGTATTTACTATTGCATTCACAGACACACACACACACATATATATATAAACCCCCAATATTATTTTGTAAAAATATACAATCTTGAACGAATAATATGTTTGACTCCAGGATCTCCAAACGAAGCGTCTGGTTGTTATAAAACCACTTTCAAACAAGTTTTAATGCCAAAGTGACCCGCAGGTTTCGCGAAACCCAACACAAACCAAACCCGCCACCTGCCACCTGCCGTCACCCGCGGGTTTCGCTTGGTGTTGAATCCAAGGTGGCCCACAAGTTAGAAATTCAACTGCTATCGGCCGTTTCAAAAAAGTTGACCCCAAAAACATCATACAAACGGATACAAACGGATACAAACGGATACAAACGAATACAATAAGGGGTTCACAGCCCATATAAAAAACCAGTTATGAAACTATTTTATACACATTAAAATATATAGATTATCACCCCATTTATGTTATATTGGCAAATATAAATGAACAATGAGTGTATACACGTTAGATTCCTTTTGTGAACTGTCCATTATCCTCCACAATATCTAGTGAACAGAGTTTGTTCATTATATAATCCTCACACAAAAATTCACACAATATAACTTTTTAAGTATTGGAATACTAAGTTAGGGTCAAATATACATACAATACACATTTAATATACATCCAATTAAATCATACCCCCACACTACCCTTCTCTTTCTAGTGATGTACACGTCTATTTACTCCTCTCCACATAGACACAACGCTCCTACAAAAGCACCCACGGAATCTGTCACACATTTCCACGTTCCGCATAGTCTTCTCTTACAGGTAGGGGACACACTAACATTGATATATCCTCTTAAAATTACATTATTCCCTCATTACCCTCCATCGTCACATACCATATCAAAAAACCAACACACCATCACACACCTCTCCTCCTACCTTATCCAATCCTTATCCAAGTAACCTTGTCATACCCTTAGCCAAGTAATCTTACAATACCCCTATTCAAGTAAACTATATAATACCCTTACCCCATCACTCTCACTAACACCCCCCCCCCCACACTCACAGACTCCATCACACTGAATCGTTCACTCACACTGAATCGTTCACTCACCCATACAAGTACCAGTTCACTAAGAGACGAAATTTCACATACATATAAAATTTAACTAACATGTCAAATAACCATGAAACACTACACTTACATAACTACTGGCAATACACGCGTGTATTGCAGGTTTTTCTTCCAGTTTGTAGGCGCTGGTCATTGAACGAGCGTGATGACCTTGAGGCCGACCTTGCCACCCTTCCCCCTGGCGCCTGGACTGGCGTTATCTCTATTTAATCGCTTCATTCATTCTATTTTCCTGGAATTTAATAATTTATCCGTTCTCTTTAATTTCATTCTATTCAGTTTGAATTAAATGCCAGTTTTCTTTGATTTTATTAGCGAGTTTCCCCTATAGGGAAGAAGCTACTACTGTTCCGTAGTCGGTATGTTAAGACCTAGGCCCGGGACCATGATAACTTTTCGTTTTTAGGTCCCCAGATCCCAAAAACACCATTCGTTCGAAACTGTATATATATAAGTGTGTGTGTGTGTGTGTGTGTGTGTGTGTGTGTGTGTGTGTGTGTGTGTGTGTGTGTGTGTGTGTGTGTGTGTGTGTGTGTGTGTGTGTGTGTGTGTGTGTGTGTGTGTGTGTGTGTGTTTAGAAGTTTTTATATGTAATAATTTAAAAAGTATAATTTTAGTTTTCACCATTAGATTCAGCTTAAAAAAGCACACAATTTGGCGTTTTGATCTTTTCTCTACGTCAAATGGTTACAGAGATATTGAAAGTGCTAAACACAGTACGTTGTCCAATGTTATTCTTATGGAGAATAAGAACAATTTTATATCTCGCTTATTTATGAACGGATACTAATGAAACTTGGTATACGGCTTCATCTGGTTGTGGCCTATTGTTATTTACACAAAACAGCAATTTTTACCGATTTTTCCTGTAGCAGCAAACCTGCGTACTCAGCCCCATGTTTTTCTTATGGAGAATAAGTAAAATGTAATGTCTTCCTTAGTTATGAACATAATTTAATGAAACTTGGTATGTAGCTTCACCTTGTTGAGTTATATTAATATTTATAAAAACAACCATTTTTTGTGTTCCTTGTTGCAGCAAACCTGCGTACTCATCCCCCATGTTATTCTTATGGAGAAAAATCAAAATTATATCGCTTATTTATGATTGTATATTGATGAAACTTGGGATGTGGTGGTGGGATGAAACCTAGGAGATTTATATTGATATTTGCATGAAAACCCCTATTTTGTTTTCCCTGTTGCAGAAAACTTACGTACTCATCCCCAATGTTATGCTTATGGAGAATAATTAAAATTGTATATATCGCTTATTTGTGAATATATGTTTATGAAACTTACTATCCAGCTTTATGTGGTATTAAGTATTATTATGCATTAGAAATTTGCTGAGGACGCAGGTTTGCTGCGACGGGGGTATGTTAATCTTATGGGAATACGATTTTTAGATTTTCCTCAGATAATTTCACTAAAAACTCCACATTTATTTCTACCAATCAGTTTAGCTCTACAAAACAATCATTTTGGCGTTTTAATTGTTGTTTTATGTCCAACCGTTGCAGTGATATTCAAAGTTCTAAACACAGTACGTTGTCCAATGTTATCCTTATGGAGAATAAATAAAATGTTATATTTTGATTATTTATGTATGTATATTGATGAAACTTGGTATGTGGCTTCAACTAGTTGTGGTATATTGACAATAGCACAAAAAAAGTTTTTTTGTTGATTTTTCCGGTAGCAGCAAACCTGCATACTCGGTCCCCATGTTTTTCATATGGAGAATAAGTAAAGTTTTATATCTCCCTTAGTTATGAACCTAAATTAATAAAACTTGGTTTGTAGCTTCACCTGGTTGAGTTATATTGATAATTGCAAAAAAAAAAAATTCTTATCTTCCTTTTTGCAGCAAACCTGCGTACTCATTTATAATGTTATTGTTATGGAGAATAAATAAAATGCTATATGTAACTTATTAATGAATGTATTTTTGTGAACCTTGGTAAGTGGCTCTGGGTAGTAGTGATACCCATATATTTGCTTTGGAAATTCGCTGAGTACGCAGGTTTGCTGCGAAGGGGGTATTTTTAAAATTCATTAAACAATGTCTATCTATTATACTTGTTTAAAATACCCAAATAACCGTAGTTTTGCTCAAGTAATCCAGAGTGTCAGTATGATGCATTGCATGGAGCTTTCAGACGCAGGGATTCGATCTCCAATCAAGCTGCTGTAAACACATCAACGTTTCAAGTGATTACTCTATTAAGAGTTCAGTCAATATTGGTTGTGGTACATGACCGCACCGGGCCCTTGTGAGAGTTAGAGGCACGGGAATGTTGCTGGATGATCCGGGTTAACAATTGTATATCAACAGGATGAAGATTCAGCCACCAGTGGAACAAATACTTCACATGCATTTGGTTTCAATTTTCTGTGTTGTACATTTTCAAGATAAAACATTTGTTCAGACCTGTACTTTATAAATCTATTTTATATTTATAGTTTGAGTAAAAAATTTTCGTATCTTGTGATTTCAAAGTTACAATGAATTTCTAATGTTGTTTTGTGGTTGTTGATTTGTCTATTCATTGCTCTGGTAATAGTTTGTAGCATATTTGAAACATCTGAACTGGTGTGATACGGGCCACCAGCCTGATCTGAATTAAATTCAAAGTAGTTCTAATATCCAGAAATACTACAATAGTCTGACTAAATAAGTGCTTTCTTATAACGAAAAGTACAACAAAATCATACAATTTAATCACTAGAGACATTAGGTTACTTGCAGGCAGTGAATGAACTGCGATGGTGCACACTTCACAGTAAATGGAAAGAGTTCCTCCCAAGTAATACTATACATTAAGTGTAAATTCACTTTAAATTAAAACTCCACGAAAACAAATTTATAAGTATGTTACTATGAATCATTAACTTTAAACTATTGGTACAATTGGTACAGCTTTACTAAAATTCAATGCAAAGTTTTTGAAGACTACTTAAACAGGTCCACATTGCCGCTGAAAACCAGGATAAAGGATATTACACTTTAATGTATTTTTGAATGACATGTATTCCTCTGAATCTTTTAATAACTTCCTGTTTTCCGAGTTTGTGATTTGTTTCCAAGTTTGCGTATATGCTACTAATGGTGTAATGTTCCAGGTATACTTCGCACTTAAAGATGTGATCAGGTTCCAGACCAGATAATACGGGATCGGAGCGCATCGGAGTCTAATGGATCCCATGTCCAGTGAGTGTGTGATTACATTAGACTTGAGGAGGCAGCGCATCACAGATTGATTGCACATCCGATGGCTTTAAGTAATAAACAGTAATCGCTCCAAGTAAAACAATCATTTTGTACATTTTTACAAATTAACATCTGCTATAGTTTATGAAACATGTTTTGAACCGCCCTAAAAATCCGAACAAAAGAAATTTAGGCATTCGTGAAAATTTGGCTCTGTTTTGCAAAATAAATACAGTAAATAATCTAGTTGCTGGATAAAGTACAACAAAGTACAACTACTCTACTATCGATCAAACAATCTCTCTGGTTGTGGGTTGCTTCAACTAACAACTACTACGCCTGATAAAACACAACCTAGGCGCTTGCAACATCTATTTAAACAAATCACAATTACTAAACAATTTCCTTCAAAGAAAAAAGGTCATTACACACAACGAATTAAGGTTAACTGTATGAAATACAATAGTACACTGCCGAGCTGAGAACGCATATAATACTGAAGTGACCAATGAGTAAAACATATCACATTTTTTTACAAGTCCTAGTTATTAGTGAATTTCCTTTGGAAAGTGAACTATTAGCATGAGCCGCACGGTGAAACTTAAGCCCGGGACCACCATAGAAGTTCCTAACGTGACCCCCTAAACACGTTTTGGGGGGTTGTTCAAAATTTTATATATATATTTTATATAAACTAAATGAAAATAAAAAAGGGTCCTTTGTTACAATCATTTTTACAATGTTAATAAAAGTTATATATATATATGTTTGCACTCTAGCGGTCGCATTTTTTGTCCGATTTACTTCAAATTTGGTAGGGCCGTTCCTTTCTGAAATCAGTTGGACAAGTTCGTTGGGCAAAAGAATCGTAAAACTCCAAACCCCTTTTTTGGGGGTTAATTTTCCAAATTTCGAGTTTTTGGGCCCAAAAAGGGTCTAAAAAGCCCAAAATGTAAAATTAATGCATGTAAAAAGATGGAAATTAGTGAGACGAAAGTTTTAAGCCCTCTTTCGTTATTCTAGCATAAATATTTACCGAGTTATTAAAGAAAATGTGTTTCGACTAAACACAGTACGTTGTCTTATGGGGGTTTTACACTAGAAAAGCCTGCTACTCCTTTGTTAGAGGACTTTTATCATCCCCAGCAACCTCACGCCTACTTTCAAGCCTGAATGGACCTTCTTCTAACATTATAATGCGCAAAATTGTATTCCCAGCTTTGCAGGTAAATGAAACCAGGAGCATCAGAACAGCCAAAAAATCAATATTTTCAGATTTCAATAAAAAATGGAATACAAGTATGTTTTTACACTAATTTTAAGTTTTAAAAGTTTTTATGTGGAAATTCACTCCCCTCACGTCAGCGTGCTGCGTGCGAACTCGTTTGTTTACTGTTAGCGAATTTCCCCTATAGGGAAGAAGCTATTACCGTATGTCTCATGGTAAGACTTAAGCCCGAGACCATGATACTTTTAATTTTGAGGTCCCCAGATGCCAAAAACACCATTCGTTCAAATTTTTATTTATGTATATATATATATATGTATATATATATTTATATATATATATATAATATTATAAAAAAGAGATGGTTTCTGTCTGTCTGTCTGTCTGTCTGTCTGTCTGTCTGTCTGATGTTCCGGGTGAACGCAAAAACTACTGAACCGACTGGGCTTGAAACTTTACATAAAGGTAGATCTTGAACCCATGCAACATATAGGCCCATTCACTTCCTTAAAATACCCTCGGGCTACGCCCCGTGAACGTCCTAAGTTTCAATGTTTACATTTCAGAAGAAAGTAAACATCCAGAAACTGTAATGCGAACAGCTGAGGACACTTCTATTTGACAGCTTAAAGGGCAGAAGCAAGAACAGCTGTTTCAAGCTAACTAAAATCCAAATTGCATTGAATAAAGAACGGGTAAAGAAAACCCCTGTGCGAAGAACGGGTACGTCAGCTAGTATTTATATATATATGTGTCCGTAAGCACGATAACTCTCGTAAAAAAGGTCCGATCTTAATGAAATTTAGTACAAATGTGTAAAGTACCATTTATTTGAACGAGTTCGAAAACCAGATGAATCGCACCAGCCGAAGGTGGGTTTTTGGGGGTTTTTGTACCCCAAAAATGTGTTTTTTGGGGTTTTCACATGTAATTTTAATTTAAATCAAATTTTAAATTTCACCATTGAATTCAGCTTAAAAAAAAACAATTTGGTATTTTGATCATTGCTCTACGTCAATTGGTTACCGAGATATTGAAAGTGCTAAACACAGTACGTTGTCTAATGTTATTCTTATGGAGAAAAAGAAAAATTGTATATCTCGCTCATTTATGAACATAAACTGGCAAAATTTGGTATATGGCTTGATCTGGTTGTGGTTTATAGTTGTTTGCACAAAAAAAGACTTTTCGCCAATGGTTCCTGTAGCAGCAAACCTAGGTACTGCTACATGTTATTCTTATGGAAAATACTTAAAATGTTATAAATCGCTTATTTATGAATTATATGGATGAAACTTGGTATGTGACTTCACTAAGATGAGTTCTATTGATATTTGCATAAAAACCCATTATTTTTGTGCCTTGTTGCAGCAAACCTGCGTACTCATCCCCAATGTTATTCTTATGGAGAATAATTAATATTTTAAATATCGCTTGTTTGTGCATACATTTCTTATGAATCCTGTTAAGTGTTTTAATGTGTTATGTTATATATTCATTGGAAATTCGCTGAGTATACAGGTTTGCTGCGACGGGGGTATTATTATATTATCACACCAACTATAATGTCATAATAATGTTTTACTCGTTTGTAATCTGTGATATATTGCGTTTTTGTGTAATTCATATTCATTTAGTAGAGTATGGCATTTTTCCCCCTTTTGAATTTAAATGTACTTATAGGGTTTCCCGTTGACAAATAAATAAATATTAACAATTGCACGGAACCCTCAGTAGATGATAACAATAATCCCCGTTATCAACCTGTGACAGTGGCCAAGCTCCGCATCCTCCACACTGCAAGCGCAATTGGTTATCATCGTACACTTCATTAGCTACAATTTAGGGGTATTGCAAAATGACAGCACTATCTGATGTAAGCTGATAAAGCTTAAAAACAGGAGGAAATATTAAAACAAACATTATTTCCTTATAGCTAAATTTATTATTTTAACTACTGAAATTAAAAGTACAGCAAATTCAGGCATATATATAATTCCAGCATTCATAAGTGATGCAGGATGACCATAATGTTTAATTATCATCGATTGGCTATCTTCAAGTAAATGATTATATCAATTTATATAAACATTGTACCGACAACTATTTCTGTTGTTTATTTGTGTGACTAATAATTGAATACATTCAAAACTAAATTTATAACTTAAATTGCCCTGTGTACGTTACTCCGGATTATTTAAAGGAAACAAACATTTTTAGATACAAAGTAGAGAGTTTATTGACCAAAACTAAAGTACATAATCTTTTGATTGGCAAATCAAAAGTGTTGATTTTTAACAGCAAATAAATAATACAGTTTTTTATTGTTTAAATAAAATATTTAACTCAGTTTATTAAACCTAATAAAACCTTTCCATTACTCTTTAAAATACGTAGTTATATTCGTCACTAATTAAACGTAAAATCCTTGACTGAGCTATCATTTAATTTGACTTAATAATAAAAAGCCAGAGCACACACCGATTAAAATTTCGTTACATATTGTCAGCTATTGATAATTTATCTTATTACAAAATTTTATAAAGCGTCTTTATTAAATTTAAATTTGGGAATTCTGCCCAAGAAGCTACAACCATGTGAACATGAGAATAAACAAATTCTGTAAAACTTGACTTATTGAACTTTATTTTTGAAAAAAATTCAGATTACCTCAAACGCCCGCGTTTAAAACCTTAAATTTATTAGGAAAATTTTAAAAGTACAATATTATAAAAATGAAACTGCTACTCTACCTCTAGTCTGAGGGTGATCAACGTAGTGACGCTTGTCCTGAACTTGAACTAGAGTGAAGCTCTGTATTGCTCCCCGCACCTACAGCACGTGGTGGGGTACAGTGGGGAGACTCCCTCTACAACTTTATTAACAAATCATAAAACAAGGTTGAAATGTGCCCATAAATGGAAAATGACTCATCTAAACAATTCCCAACATGATTTTTGGTTTAAACTTGCTCTGGCAAATAACAGGCTCTTGACTGTAACTTCCTAAACTCTTACTTGTTCAGACTTTACATTTACTCCTACCTATTAATTACTGTATGAGTTTTTATTTAATAATAAAAAATAATAAAATTATGGTATAACATGGGCACTTGAGCAACAACTGAATAGTTTGAGACTCGTTGTAGGATACAAACAGAGACCTCAACATTGAATTTTAAAAGGTAATAACTTTACAAACTTACGGTATCAATAAACACAAATCGTAATGCCTGAATATTCTAAAACAGGTCGTCTGTTGTTAAATAAGGTGAAAAATGCCAGAGGTTAACTATACGTTTTCTGTTTACAGTAAATATAAAGAATTTTATTTGTTGCAATCGTATCTGATTTTCATTTAGAGAATTTACCGATGCCTATACACTAGTTTATGGTTAAGCTAAAAACAGTACGGTTAAACGGTTAAGGTAGGTGAACAAGAAAACATAATAATCTTCCAAAATTACGGTTTAGAGTTCAGATCCTTTTAGCGAATTTCCCCTATAGGGAAGAAGCTATTACATTAGGGTGGCATGGTAACACTTAAGCCCGAGACCATGATAACTTTTCATTTTGAGGCCCCCAGATGCCAAAAACACCATTCGTTCAAATTTTGTGTATTTGTATATATATATATATATATATATATATATATATATATATATATATATATATATACTTATGTGTCCGTAAGCACGTTAACTCTCGTAAAAAAGGTCCGATCCTGATGAAATTTGGTACAAACGTGTAAAGTAGCATTTATTTGAACGAGTTAGAAAACCAGACGAATTACACCATTTGAAGGGGGGTTTTGGGGGGTTTTTGTACCCCAAAAATGGGTTTGTTGGGGTTTTCACATGGAATTTTGATTTAAATCAAATATTTAGTTATACTATTGAATTCAGCTTAAAAAAAATTGTATTTTGATCATTGCTCTACGTCATTTAGTTACTGAGATATTGCAAGTGCTAAACACAGTACACTGTCTAATGTTATTCTTATGGAGAAAAATAAATTTTATATCTCGCTTATTTATGAATATAAACTGACGAAACTTGGCATGGTTCGTCATGGTTATGGTTTGTTGTTGTTTGCACAAAAAACAAAATTCACTTTATGGTTCCAGTAGCAGACAACCTAGGTACTCGGTCCCCATGTTATTCTTATGGAGAATAATTAAAATGTTATATATCGCTTATTTATAAATCTATATGAATGAAACTTGGTATGGGCCTTTACTTAGATGAGTTCTATTTATATTTGCATAAAAACCCATTATTTTGTGATTCTTGTTGCAGCAAACCTGCGTACTATCCCTAATGTTATTCTTATGGAGAATAATTAAAATTGTATTCATCGCTTATTTTGTGAATATATTTTTATGAAACTTGGTATGCAGCTTTATGTGGTGTTAAGACATTGGAAATTCACTGAGTGTGCAGGTTTGTTGCGACGGGGGTGTTTTTGTTGTTTTGGATCAAATTAAAACTGCCAAACATAAAATATTGATAAATCAATATAATTGAATTGGTTTGAATAAAAATCAAATAGAATAATTCAAAAGCAAACCAAACAAGTAAAAAACAATGTTTAATCTAAACTTGTTTACGTTAAACGAATGTTGTTTTACCGGTTACATTTCAAAGGATAGTTTCACTCATAATTGAAACCAGTCCATGAGATCCTTTTAAAAAGCTAAAACCTTGCCGTGTTGGCCACTGAGAGAATTCAGTTTACAATTATTGTTTGACCAAACTCCCCGGACATGGTGAAACTTAATTTTACTGTCAGATGCAACACAGAAAGCTTTTAACCTTTGTGCCTTGTTTGTTTATTTGCATTATCCAAGTTTTACCGTACTTTGTAATTTTTAATTTACTATTGCTTGTGAAAAAATACCCCCGCCACCGTAAACCTAGATATACCTACCCACAATCTGAGGCCACGTTCCAAGTTTGTTATCAAAATATACCCCCGCCACCGTAAACCTAGATATACCTACCCACAATCTGAGGCCACGTTCCAAGTTTGTTATCAAAATATACCCCCGCCACCGTAAACCTAGATATACCTACCCACAATCTGAGGCCACGTTCCAAGTTTGTTATCAAAATATACCCCCGCCACCGTAAACCTAGATATACCTACCCACAATCTGAGGCCACGTTCCAAGTTTGTTATCAAAATATACCCCCGCCACCGTAAACCTAGATATACCTACCCACAATCTGAGGCCACGTTCCAAGTTTGTTATCAAAATATATTAATTAATTAGTGAGATATATATCGTTTTATGAAATCTACATACGAATAAATTTAGGCTGCCTACGCTGGTTTGCTGCAACAGAGACGCACGAAAGTGATAGTTTAAGGATACAATTAATGAGCCGCAACAAAATGAAGCCACATACCGAGTTTAATTAAAATAAACTGATAAAATAGACTAGGTATAAAATTTAATTTATTTTCCATAAGAGTAACACTGGACAACATACTATACTTATTTCTGTAAACGGATGGACGTAGAAGAAGAATTTTTACACAGAAGGTATTTGAATCCAGTGCAGTCAAAAACAAAAGAGAGTTTTCCAATCAGATAGCTGTGAAAAGGCTGAAATAGTTTTTCTCACACGATTAACATGGGCGTTTTTGAATGCGTTTTTCTGGATTTTCTCCACAACTACTGAATATAGGTTAACGATTCAAAATTCTAATTTATTACGTTATTTTTTTCGATGTAATGCTACAAACCCAAATTATTTAATTTTTAAAATGTAAAAAATATGTTTTTAACAATATAAAATGTTGATTTTCTATGGGTTTGATCGTATTGCCAAAGACGCATTTGTCTCCAGCCGACGTTTCGGAGACATTGTAGTCCTCCTCTTCAGGGCGGCGGCTCACGTAGTTGTTCACACTCACAGTTCATGACTGTACGTGCAGTCCGCGGCCGGAGGTTACATAGGCCTGTCTCTGAAGGAGGGGGGTCCCGGTTGTCAGAGCGTTCCAGACATATTCGGTTCTGTGGGTGACATGAATGAGAAGGGGTGTGAGCGGTTTGGAGCAGCAGGGCCTCTAGTTGCCTTCATTCATTGCCTGGATGAAAATAAGACGTTTGAGGTCACAATGCACTTAAATATAAAAATATAAAAAAATGAAAACCTTTATGAAGAGCTAGGCATTAGGGAGTACGGGTAGTTTGATACATCTACCGTTATATCCATTGATAGCACGACCGGTGTTGGAGGTAGTTAGATGTAGTAACCGTAATTGTGATATCTTTTGGACAAAAGAATTATAAATTAAATTTATGATTTTGATAAAGAAAAACTAAGCTACATTCAACATACATTTTACTATTGCAGAGCTGATTAAACACGTTACTTTGGGTCGTGTGTAAGCGTTAAACACAATAAGCACGCAGACAGTAACTTTAGAGCAAAAGGTAATTGAACTCTTTACCCTTTGAACTGACAACAAAAACTATGCACTTGTGAAAAGGGTTGCCGGACATGAAATCAATATTTACCTTACTTGTTTTTCACATAAAAGTTAGTTTCAACTGAACTTCTGAAATTTCAATTGGGAGTCTGTACCTTTTATTATTCTAACTATGAATGTTTAAATAACAATCTAAAAAACAACACATTACTAAGATATAACCAGTTAAGTCTTATTAAATTCACTGTAACCTGGCTTATTGTTATAAAATGATTTAGAGTAGCCAAGCACGATGCTAAAGGTATTTGAAATAACGTAATCAAATATTGTCAGTGACAAGTTCTGGAACCATTGAAGGAATTATAATCATTACTAAATGATACATAGCTATTACGGTGATTTGCACAGGTAACTATTATGATCATTTATAACTACGTCAGCTCATTATGATAATTAACAAACCTCATAATCAAGTGATGAACACCTAATTTGTATTCTGTAACGGAATGGTCGGATTATAGATGAGTACTCAATTAATTAGCAGCCAATTTTTCAGGGGCAAATTCTAACTTTTCCAAATATTCTCCTTTATTAATTTTGACATTATAAAATACATTCTTAAAACCTTTTCTCGTTTGACACAATTCTTACACCGGTAGTTTATTTAAACATAATGGTCGACTAGTTTAATTTTAAATAATATGATATTTACAACTATTTAGGGAATTAGAATAATGAAATATTATAACCGATTATAACTGGAATAGTTTAGAAGAGTTCCATAAACTGTATTATTAGTTGAGTTTCAATGACAAATGAATAAATATAAAATATTTTCAACAAAATCCCATTTTTACAATGCACGTTTTTTGCAATAACACATTTTTTAACTACTGCGCATCTAAAACTGTGTTACTGAACTATATTGATTTTTCATTAGTTACCAAACAAGACTTCCTAATTTCCACGTACGAAAATCACGTTGTATTGTCAATAGGGTCTATATTTTTCAAAACAAAATTTATCAGTATTAAAGCGATTTTGGAATTATTTTTTAAAATAATAAGTTAAAAGTTTATTTTTAATTTTCGACTGGTGTGAACACTTACCCGAGTAGTCGACTGTTATTTCCATTAACTAGATGCTCTCTCCTCGCCTGAAAACAGGTTTGTCACTAATGCGTAAAAATCCACGTTGTGACAATCGTTGTGATGTGTGTCCGTTTGGGTGTTTTTGTTAATGTACATGCAACTTTTAAATACTTTAAATCGGTTCAACGAAGCTTCACGGCCGAGAGTAGAAATTTTCCTATGGATTAACCTACACGACACCGACCAAGGCACTGAAGATGGCGTGAATGCCGAAATACGTATACGCCAGGATAGGAGTAGAAAAAGGATTGATTGACGTAAGGAAATAAGTAATATTTATTATTGCCAATCCGTGCTACAACGAAATTTACTACTAATTCAATACTGTGTGTCTCTCTTAATTTAAAGAATAATCTCAACACCAAGCCATAACACAAGAATGTGTTATAAAATCTATAGGACTTGGACTATAATTTATTTATTTAAAATAGAGCAACATGTTAAATAAATATACCCCACTAGCCCACCCGTTGTAGCTTCGCCCGCGTAAACTATGATAGTTCTGTGTGCTGCATTCTGTGGCTAGTCCGTGGAACTACTATGAATCCAGATCAGCTGTTTTAATTTGCATCAGCTCAAACCAAAGTGAATGTCCACAAAGAATTCATGGGAACTTTGGAGCGGGGAGGAACACAGGGGAAATTTCGTAATACCGTTTCTTAGCAAGCACCTTGGGCCAAAGAGGTATGTAAAATTTCAACTCTGTAGGCCTTAGAGTTATGGTGATAGTTTAGTCAGTCAGTCAGTGGTATTTGGATTTGATATATTACTAGCTGGAACCCGCGTTGCTGCCGCAGAAGAGGCATTGAATTTGTTTTATGTCAAATACTCGTTCATTTTCAATATGAGCTCGTTCGCTTCGCTCACTCGTGACGTTCGTTGATGAAAAAATATACCATGCAATATCGACTATAATGTATAATAAAGTACAAATGATAATATGCTTCGAGCACTCCTTCATTATTCAACATAAATACATTACAGTTATTACACGCATACTATAAAAACGGTAATACGTTGAAAAGCCTTCAGTAAGATAAGGCTTTTATGCTATGTTTGAATTATTCATTAAAGTTTTTCTGAACAGTAACCAAGCAAATTATTAGAATTAGTTTAAACAATAATAGTAAAGACACCACAATAGAGAAAGACAAAATAATGGTTTAATTTCTAAGACAATGAAATGCGTCTTGGAAGGAGGTAAATGGTAGAAGTAATCTTTTGAACGTGGACCAACTGATAAACCCTCTCTGCAGTAGACAGGTTTTCTATTGGCCTCTTCACTGCTGCAGTCTGGACATCGGTTTTTTGTTATTATTCATTAACACTAATGATAAAAAAGATTGCAAACAATTATATTTATTTTTAAAATATGTGTCTGCTTGGTAAATATAACTTAATTACATCAATTTACATTTACTAAGCTGAACACTTATATAGCTTACTAATTGTGGTTAATTTTCAAAAATAAATTGTTTAGTTAGTGATGTTCAAAATAAAACCACCTTAAACACGGTACTCGGTATAAGAATATGTATCAATATATTTAATTCCGTAAGCGAATCGGTCCCCACGAAATATCTCGAGCTAGGAAGAAGTTAAGTTAGTTTATGACGATTCATTTTAAAGTTTGAGGGCCAAGGACGGTGGGAAAAACATCAGAAATCTCAAAAATTATGTGGGTCCCACTGGACTTCAACGATCCAATGATTTTCATATGGAAATATCACTACAGTGTTTTTATTAATAAGCAAAACGAACTAATGATCAGCTGTGATTATCCACTTACACAAAAACCATATGTTAGGGGCTACATCACCTTTAAGCCACTATATTTATTGAATCTACACTCGACCAGAATATTAAAAGCTGAAAATTAAAATAAACTAATCTATTTTATATTTTAAGCTTTTAATATTCTGGTCGAGAGTAATTTCAATAAGATTCTATCAATATACCTATTACCGTAAGGACACCCTTCCATCAGCAAAAGAGAAATTACCGAAAATCCTACAGATAGTTAAATGATTCATCTACAATAAAAAAGTCTTTACAACGGCAACTGCTGTTAAGTAGCTATTAGTTAAGCATTATCATTTCATTATTTTAAGATGATTAAAAATAAAAAATGTCATTATAAATCGATGTTTTAATCTGAGTAAATATATCGATCCGGAAGAGAGAGAGAGTGTTGATTGGGGACTGGGATTGGTTCAGAAAAGTAAGTTCCTATACGCTTTTAGCTCTCAAAACGGAAATATTCGTTTTCGTGGTGTTCCCTTCTTCGCTTATTGTGAAAACGACGCCACAGCCCGCTTCCTCCCTCACTCTTCGTCTACTCTTTGTATATGATGGCGGCCATTAACTCTGGTTAATTTTCTTTTCCTTTGTACGCCGCTTTAGGAATTTTTAACTCTCTTTTCCCATCCGATTTTGGCTGTCGCTTACTTAACCCCTTATGAAGTTTCATATTTTCAATGATTTTTAACCTTTAATTTGAAAAGAAACTATTAAAATTGTGAAGTAACTCATTGTTCACTGATCAGTGCCACCATATTGTGAACCATTGTTATCGGTTTCCGTGTTCGCGAGTTACGTGAGTGCTCATAATGAACATAAACATTTTGATTGCGTGCGTTTAAGTACGATATCAAGAAACCTCAAGTCAGTGACAACAGTGTTCTCTTCTCTACTCGTCATCTAGCCACATCTGTAGTGCCGTAACTCGTGTGCTCGTGCTGAACCGCTACTACACATTTTTTGTCAACGAGGTATTTACATTCCTCGTCAGAATGGACATGGGTTAGTGAGTTTTCCATTACCATAACATTGTTTTTTTCATAGAAATCACTCTTATTAATATAAATTGTGTCTCTTTAAATTTGTACCGTTAAAAGTACCTGGTCCTTCAATTAGCTTAGGCCTATAATTGGTTTAGCAGACAATTGTTAAAATAAGGTTACTATAAAATGATACAAAACTAATAAGAAATTAACAGTTAACTTATTAAAACCAAACAACAATCGCTTTATCACAAATAATTGTTGTAATAAGTCAACAGTAGAGAGGTTATGTAAACAAACACAAGTTTGCAACATGGCTGACCTTATTACTAATGACAGAGACACTGACCTGGCTAAGTTGGGGGAGAGAGAGAGAGAGAGAGAGAGAGAGAGAGAGAGAGAGAGAGAGAGAGAGAGAGAGAGAGAGAGAGAGAGAGAGAGAGAGAGAGAGAGAAATTGACAAATTCTTTATTTTACCTGCCCTGGGTTAGACCATAGGTCCACTCTTCCCCCAGGACAGGTCCGATAATTACACCTCACAAAACACTTTACAGAGTTGTGGACTTACAGTCAATTATGATACAAATAAAACTTAGCAATAAGTAATACAACATTTTTTATATTAAAACATTTAAATTAAACAACGTTTAAAACATTAACATACTTAAAATACAAGTTTAGTATTTATATTCATTATATATGTATACATATTCACATATACAATACAGAAGTTTACTTTGATAACAACATTATTAAGTGTGAGACAATCATGTGATTTCACTGAACAATATGTTTTACAATTCTAATATTTAATACAGTTATAATTTTGTTATACTTCATAATATCTTTGCAACAGTAATTTTTTTACTGCTCTAGAAAAGCTTTTAACATTACTGAGGTTTTTTATTTCATTTTCTAAACTATTCATGAGTCGAATAGATAAAACATGGAACGATTTAGTATAAATTACCGTTCTGTGAATCAAATCAAATCAAATCAAATCAAAATATCTTTATTTGTTTATGCACAAAGGAGTACATGTAAATAGTGTCATAAAAGTAACAACATTTTATAAACATTAAATTTACAGTAGGTACCAATAATTAAATAAATGCAATACAAGAATGGAAAATAAGGCACATAAAAAATATAATATGATAATGTTAAAGTCAATCAATTAAGGTTAAAATAAACCAAGCTGAATTAAACTTAATAACAAGTATTATCTTAATAATATAAAGAATAATAATTAATCCAGAAATAATATAACTTAATCGGGTTGAAGATTCAAATCATCAAATGAACATAGTGACATGTCTATTAAGTAGTTTTTTAATTTTAAGGAAAATTTTGAAAATGGTACGGTTTTTAATATGTGATCTGGAATAGATTTCTTAAAAATGTTGCCTATGTAACTAGGTTTTTTCTGAACAATTCCAAACGATGTGGCTCATTTCTATAATGGTTTCTGGTGTTATACGCATATGTGTCAGGATTATCATGTTCCAGGAATAGGAAACTGTATCAGATCATTGTCAAATCTAGTTTCTCTCAAATGTATAGCCAACATTTCGCACAAATAATCAGGTTTACCAACTTTGAGAACTTTATTTGTAGTATTTAAAATACCCAATTCCCTCCTTTCCTTTATCTTTAACCATCCTAACTCAACATAATACCTTGTGACATGTTCATCTAATCTTAAATTAAAAATATACCTAATACAGGCATTTTGGGCTACTTGTAACTTATTTGTCAATTCGTCATTACAGTCACAATATACAGCAATAGCATAATCGAAAATGGGAAAGATTAATGTTTCAACTAGAACCTTTTTGACATAGTATGGTGGATGAAAACAAAGACGTCTAAACTGATAGAGACAACGATATATCCTATTACAAACATAATTCACCTGATCTGACCAAGACAAGTTACTCATAATTCTGATACCTAAATTGACAACGGTAGACTCATACTTTAATACTTACCATTTATTGTTACTGGGCGAATATTATTGACATGTATATTATTCAAGAGTCTAGAAGTTCTATTATAATAGGTTTACATTTCAATATATTTAAACTTAGACCATGACCTTGACACCATTGAAATACAGAGGACAGATCAGCATTTAACATATCTACAGCATCATTAATTTTATCAATATCACAATGAATGTAAAGCTGCAGATCATCTGCATAAAACATACACTTGCTAAAAACAATACATTCATACAATCTAGTTATATAAAGTGAAAATAAAAATGCCGATAACATAGATCCTTGTGGAACACCCAAAGGATTAGTTTTCCAATTGGAAACCAACCCATTGGCTGTCTTGACTCGCTGCTTACTGCCTACTACTTAAATAAGTCTCGAACCATTGTACAGCATTATCACTAAAGTTGTATGATTGTAAAATAGATAGTAACAAACCATGGTTAACACAATCAAACGCTCTAGTAAAATCTAATAACACTAACACCGTAAGACGCCGTTTATCCATGGCTGATCTTAAATCATCAGTTATTCTAATTAATGCAGTCTGCGTACTATTACGTACTGCTCCGTAAATTAGATAAAAACCCGTACAGAAATTAGAACAGTATCGTATCAACAAAGATGATCTCTTAAAGCAGTGAATTGTCAAGTGACGTCAGATAATCCCCTGTTATCAGCTAATTTGCTCCTTAAATTAGATAAAAAACCCGTACAGAAATTAGAACAGTATCGTATCAACAAAGATGATGGAACCGAGCCTCACTCTCTTCCTAAAGTAATGGAAATAATACAATTCTTGAATATCGAGTGCTCTCAAATTGAAGATTCAAGTTTACACACCTCTAACTCAAGTAACATTAAAGGCAAATCATATCCATCCCATTTTCTAAAGGTGATACCTAGAAGAGGACACATTTCTATCCTAAAGTGGTAACCATGATATCTACAACTCCTAACTCGACTCAGGCCCACTCCTCTGATTCATCTTGTTTTTGTTGCCGCAAGCCTGGTCATAAAATAAATGGTTGCCCATTGTTCAAAGAGAAATCTCCTAACGACCGCTATCAAATCGTTAAAGATAACCGCAAATGTGTCTCATGTTTAAGAACACATAATATAACAGATTGTAGATCTAAAGCATCGTGTGGGGCTTCCCACAAAAAACACCACTCGCTCTTGCACTTCAATAATATTAAAAGTCAAGAAGTTTTGTCGCAACCTCGTGCGCCTATGTCTACTCAAAGCGCTCCAGTTACGCTTACTTGTACCTCTTGAGGAAAACCTGTCAGCCATAATCAAACAGTTCTCCTTAGCACTGCTTTAGTTAAACTCACAGCCGTTAATGGCCGTTCCTATGTATTTCGAGCTTTGGTTGACTCAGGCAGTATGACAGATTTTATTTCTAAACGTGCCGCTCAATTATTGGGAACTCGTCGCTGCCCATCAAACCTCGCTGTAATGGGCCTCTCGCAAACTTTTGCACATACAAGGGGTTCTTAATGTAGCATCACTTTCTGGCCACTCAGTTGCCTCACAACACTTGTTCCATATTTTGGACAAAATTTCCATTGATTTGCCCCGGACAGAACTCAGTCCGGAAGTACTCAAATTTGTAAAGCCCTTTGTCTTGGCTGACACTACATTCGATGAGCCTGGCCCTATTGATATCCTGATAGGAAATGCATTATTCCCTCATGTTTTGAAAAATGAACGTCATTCTCTAGACCTAAACATGCCTTATGCTCTTGGAACACTCTTTGGCTATGTAATTGCTGGAACCACTCCATGTTCTCCCTCTCCTTCAAGAGCATCCAATATTGCCATCTCGCTCCTGTCCACTGTGGACACATATTTGCGTTCCTCCCTGCAACGAGTTTGGACGCAAGAGGAACTTCCGCCCTGTAAGAGAAAAACTGCAGAAGAACTCAAGTGTGATCAATTGTTTGACACAACTCATGGTCGAGATCAGCATTGCCGTTATATGGTCTGTCTCCCTTTTGCCATTGACTCCTCCGAACTCGGAGTTTCTAAACCAACCGCTGAGCAACGCTTTCACTCCCTTGAAAGAAAGCTCAAACACACAAATAATGTGGAATCTTGCAATCTGTATACTGATTTTATGACAGAATATGACGCTCTCGAGCATATGGAAAAATGCTCTAATCTCAACTTAAACGCTCCGCACTATTTCCTGCCGCATCATGGCGTTCTCAAAAATCAAAGCAGTAGCATTAAACTAACTGTCGTCTTTGACGCTAGTTCCAAGACTAGATCCGGTCTCTCTTTAAATTATATTCTTCTAACTGGCCCTAAATTTCAAAATCATATTTGTGATATCCCTCTTAATTTCCGCTTGCAAAATGTCGTCTTTTATTGCGACATTCGCCAAATGTACAGACAAATTAAAGTACATCCAGATGACCAAAAGTTCCAATTGGTACTTTGGCGTGATGCGCCCAATCTCCCAATTGACTACTGTCACATATCGTATGAATTGCTCCCCTTTCCTCGCTATAAAGACTCTGAAGAAATTGCTGAACATGATGAAGGTGCTCGTTTCCCGCGCGCTGTGAAAATTCTCAAACATCACAGTTATGTGGATAGTCTTATCGCCGGAGCTCCTAATGAAGATGACACATTGGAGTTGCTAACTCAGTTAATTGAATTATTTCGTCTCGGTGGTTTTGAGCCCAGAAAATGGGTCTCTAACTCACCTAATTTGCTGTAACACTTACCTGTCACTAATCAAGAAACACCAGTTTTTCTGCAACCAACTTCAGATCCACACTTTTCAATTTTAGGCATATTTTGGTCTCCAGCTACAGACTGTTTCAAGTATAATTTTAATTTTACCTGTGATTCCCCAGCAAAGCGCAAAGTGATGAGCTTAGTAGCTCAAATTTACGACCCTTGTGGTTTTCTATCTCCCTGCATAATGGCCGCTAAACGTTTTATGCAGCTTCTTTGGACGTCCGGAAATACATGGGATGAATCCCACACCCCGGAACTAACTCTCAGTGGCATAATTTTGTGGCTAATCTCAAAAGAATTGTTGATAATACCATTCTTCGAGCGATAACGCTCCCTCATGCCACTCAGTGCGATCTTCATGGTTTCTCAGATGCTTTTGAGAACGGTTACGCTGCCGTAATTTATGTGCGTTGTGTGAATAACAGTGGTGTCCTAGTCAACCAAATAATTGCTAAAACTCGCTCTGCTCCGTTAAAGAAAGTGACTTTGCCGCGTTTAGAGCTGTGTGCAGCACATTTACTAGCTCAACTTGATCATTATAGTATGTCTCAGTTCGCCAATGCATTGAAAATAGACCCCATAAATTTATGGCGTGACTCAACAGTGACCCTCTCATAGGTAAAAACTCCCCCGTATCGACTTAAGACATACGTGTAAGACAATCGTGTCGCTCAAATTCAAGGATTTATTAACAAAGAAGAAAATACAAAGAGTTAATTCACAGTTTGAATAGTTTCCTTTAAAATTAAAGGCTAAAAATCACTGAAAATATGAAACTTCATAAGGGGTTAAGGAAGCTACAGCCAAAATCGGCTGGGAAAAGAGAGTTAAAATTGTCTAAAGCGGCGTACAAAGGAAAAGAAAATTAACCAGAGTAATAGCCGCCATCATATACAAAGAGTAGACGAGGAGTGAAGGAGGAAGCGACCTGTGGTGTCGTTTTCACAATAAGCGAAGAGGGGAACACCACGAAAACGAATATTTCCGTTTTGAGAGCTAAAAGCATATATAGGAACTTAATTGTCTGAACTAAGCCCCGCCCCCAATCAAATCTCTCTCTCTCTCTCTCTCTCTCTCTCTCTCTCTCTCTCTCTCTCTCTCTCTCTCCTGGATATATATATATATATATATATATATATATATATATTCACAGAGTAAAACATCGATTTATAATGACATTTTTGAGTTTTAATCATCTTAAAATAATTAAATGATAAAGCTTAACTAATAGCTACTTAACAACTGCTTACAACACAGAACAGGAGGAGCAGAGGTATGACACAGTTACTGAGAATAGTTGAGTGTTTGCTCCAACTGCTTTGGTGGTAATATCCGGTTCGTGACTCCATATTTGCATGGATCACTATAACGCATTCGTACATCAAACTCGTATAATCCTCAGGAACGCTGGTGTGGAAGGTAGGATTCAACAAATAATGACTTTACACTCTGCGGTTCGGTAGAGCATAGTAAAGTGCTTAGTCCACTTATCCGCCGCAACACCTGTTAATTAGATCCTTTAAACAAACGCAACAAAAACATCGATGTGGTTAACTTGATAACGTCAATTGGTATACACAGATCGAAGTTACATTTTGTTTTTATTTGGGACTAACTGCATGAGAAAAAAAGGAAACTGTTTAAAAAAATTTAACAAAGTTAATAGTATATAAACTGAAGTAGACGATTGCTTGTGATTAGAGTAGCTAAACTATTCCGAGTGTGTAAGTAATGTGGTACATAATTGCAGCATGATGGGAAAGAATATAATTTTTTAGGATAAAAGAAAGTATTGAAACGATGAATAAATCACCCTTTAAAAACTAGAAAAATACACTCCAGCATTTTTTAAAAATTTGATAAAAGTATCATAAGTTAAAAATAACATAATGTGGATTAAATATCTTTAAAACCTATTTCAATTATTTGTTTACAGAAAAGATAGTTAAGTTGAAGATAAGGTTTCAACAATTTTGCCCTCCCAATGAATCATAGGTATTTATTACATGTACGTTCATTGTGACGTGTACATTCAAATTAAGGCAATATATAATAATTAATAAACAATCTTTCGAATTTTAATACTTTTGTGTCTTTTTTAAACCTTCTTTATTAGTTTTATAATTATAGAACAAATTAACATTATTAGGCCTATACCGACATTAATATGAGAAGCTCTGGTTGTACATGGTACGCCTTTCTCTGTAATGTGGCTAGTATTACATATGGTTATGTCTTCGTTAAATGGTAAGCGCTACTCAAATTAACATTATTAGGCCTATACCGACATTAATATGAGAAGCTCTGGTTGCACATGGTACACCTTTCTCTGTAATGTGGCTAGTATTACATATGGTTATGTCTTCGTTAAATGGTAAGCGCTACTCAAATTAACATTATTAGGCCTATACCGACATTAATATGAGAAGCTCTGGTTGCACATGGTACACCTTTCTCTGTAATGTGGCTAGTATTACATATGGTTATGTCTTCGTTAAATGGTAAGCGCTACTCAAATTAACATTATTAGGCCTATACCGACATTAATATGAGAAGCTCTGGTTGCACATGGTACACCTTTCTCTGTAATGTGACTAGTATTACATATGGTTATGTCTTCGTTAAATGGTAAGCGCTACTCAAATTAACATTATTAGGCCTATACCGACATTAATATGAGAAGCTCTGGTTGCACATGTTACACCTTTCTCTATAATGTGGCTAGTATTACATATGGTTATGTCTTCGTTAAATGGTAAGCGCTACTCAAATTAACATTATTAGGCCTATATCGACATTAATATGAGAAGCTCTGGTTGTACATGGTACACCTTTCTCTGTAATGTGGCTAGTATTACATATGGTTATGTCTTCGTTAAATGGTAAGCGCTACTCAAATTAACATTATTAGGCCTATACCGACATTAATATGAGAAGCTCTGGTTGTACATGGTACACCTTCCTCTGTAATGTGGCTAGTATTACATATGGTTATGTCTTCGTTAAATGGTAAGCGCTACTCAAATTAACATTATTAGGCCTATACCGACATTAATATGAGAAGCTCTGGTTGTACATGGTACGCCTTTCTCTGTAATGTGGCTAGTATTACATATGGTTATGTCTTCGTTAAATGGTAAGCGCTACTCAAATTAACATTATTAGGCCTATACCGACATTAATATGAGAAGCTCTGGTTGCACATGTTACACCTTTCTCTGTAATGTGGCTAGTATTACATATGGTTATGTCTTCGTTAAATGGTAAGCGCTACTCAAATTAACATTATTAGGCCTATACCGACATTAATATGAGAAGCTCTGGTTGCACATGGTACACCTTTCTCTGTAATGTGGCTAGTATTACATATGGTTATGTATTCGTTAAATGGTAAGCGCTACTCAAATTAAATATGTCATCTTTTTGTAATTTGTCAAATTATGTCAGTAGGCCTATGTTGTCTTCATAGAAAATTTGTGATTATGAACTGTATTTTCTAAGATGCAACTATTTTAACATTCAATCATTAGAACAATATAGAATGTAATTTGTTTGAATGAAAAACGATTGATGCAAAAGAAGACAAACTACACCCCCCCCCCCACAAAAACAAAAAGTAAAATTGTAAGGCTTGTGAAATTTTACTTAAATTATAGACTAAAACGTATTGGCATAGAAGAGATAACTAAGCCAGTATTATATCATACGAAAAAAACTCAGTCTCCGAGTAGTAAAATTAAAATAAAACCTCATAAAATGACTTGAACCAACTTTGTTAGAATCTGCTCAGAGAGAATTAATGAAGTAACGGCACCAGTCCGCGTGAGAAATTAATTACTATCACGAGAGCCATGACTTTTAGCTTAACGAATGCACTTTATTTTCTTCTTGCTTAAGTTTTAATATTTCATGCTCTTGCAAAAACATTTCTGTTAAGAAATATTAATTTCCTATTAAAAAAAACATAATAGCAGGCCTAATCAGACAGCTATTTCAATGCAACTTTCAAAATTATCACAATTAGTTTAAACTCTACCACGTTCAAAATAATTAACGTGTTTGTTAGTATGTAAACAAGTGTGTATAATTGTATATATTAGTATAATAGCTAAAACCTTGTATCGAAGTAGTCTGTTTGAAATATAAATTAAAATATACTCTATGTTTTACCGGTAGGACAATATTACCTTGGTTTTTCTTCTTTTATAACAAAAGTATTGAGGATGTATTGCTAGCTTTAACTTAAAACTAGTAATTAATTGTTAACTGATAATGCAAAGGGATTCTTTAGTGTACATATCAATAGCCTGAATAGTCTAGCTTTGACCTTAAACTTCAATGTGTTCAGCTTTTGCACAGCGTAATATATACAACGAGATTTTCTATAATTTACATTACAACGGAACAGTCAACCTGACGCTGTAACATTTAGCTATAATACTAAAATTGCATTTGATGCTTGAGCTTTTCATTGAAGGTTTATGTTCACCACCCCTCAAAGGTTCAAAATCATAAAAAGAAAACGGTTTTATTTGGGAGTTACTTAAAGGAGTTTTGTCGATGTATCAGCCAGTTAAAAATCATATAATTTAGTAAGGCAAGATATTCTCTTAATCTCCCTGTAAGACACCGACGCAACTATGGCGTATCTGAAGGCGAATATGAATGAATGATGAGTGTAGAACGGGTGAGACGCCTCGTGTAGCCTTGTTACTGACTAAGACCGACTGACTCTTTAGCCAGGATCATTAACTAATAGCCCAGTGACCAATGGCAGCTGGATCCAGTACCGAACCTTCACACAATTTTATCAGGATTTTGCTCAGGATCGATCTCGTAAACCAATTTACAATTAAATAAAAATTGAAATTTTAAAAGCAGCTAAACTTTTTAAAAACAGCTTTTATGATTTTCTGCATGATTGGTAATTAGTTTAACAGTATCTACTATAACATAAGTGTTTTACCAGATACTAATAGACATATTGCTCTAAACCAAGCAAAGTAGTACCATATTATAACTTATTAAAAGAGTTAGCTTCCGTAACCGCTATAAGATTTTGTTGCCATTTCAGCAGTTTGATTACTGTATTTATATTTGGCTCTTATGTTAATACTAGCTGTTACTAGCCATTCAAAAATGTCGGGCTTAAAACACGAATAAAATATTGTTAACTAGTAATGAAATAAATTCAGTAGCTTCAAAATTGTTCTTTACAAATCTATAATTGATTTAAAACGCTTATTTTGAAATGACTAGCGCTTAAAAGTTGGCACATCGGGCTCAAATACTCAATTAAAATTAACTGCTATTATTGTTTTGTTAACCAAAAATAAATACAGTCTACATATTTTCCGACCTTTAATTGTATTTCATCTGCTGACATAAAAAAATAAAAGGTGTCATTGTGATAAAGCCCCAATATATTGCATATTAAAATACTTATTATAACGTGTCAAAATTCAGAAAGTGTCTTTTTACGAAATATTTTCTACCCCTGCATGCAAAATAGCCCAACAACTATATTAAATGGTTTGGATTAAAATTTGTTGTTGGTTTAGTTTTGAATATTAAATCAGATCCATTTTGGTGTCACTTCAAGCCAAATTTGGCTTCTTAAAAATTGTAGTTACAATTTAAATAAATAATTAAAGTGTGTTCATTGGGCTCTAATGTTTAATTACAATTAGCCTAACTACTTTTACTGTTTTTATAACCAAAAGATAAATAAAGTCTACATATTTATCAACATTTAATTGTATTTCGTTTGCTAACATACAAACTATCTAACGACAGGCCAAAAATAATACAAAATTAGACAAACTGTATGGATAAATTTGTATGTAATCAATGCTAATGGGATAGGTCCATAGGTCTTTAGTTAGCTTATCCCTTTATTACAATTTCTTACCAGGGTTTCCTCTAGTTTCAGCCAATTTCATCCAATACAGTTTAGCACATACTCTATGAAATCGAACAAAATATTTTAAATAAAAACTGAATGGAAATTTGTTATTTTAAAATATTTAACTGAAATATAGTCTACTGATTTATATCAATCGCCTTAACTTTTACAAACCTTGAGTGTTTAATTTTACCTCCGCATTTTTACCATTAACATAACATAACCCCTCCTTTTTTGAATTGTATCTTTAATTACGTAATTATTATACACTCGTATACAAATCGCACTTTAGGGAGTATATAATAGCTAACATTATTGATTACAAAAAGCTTTTGATTTAGCTTTTCACGAATCTACCGGGTGTCCCACGTAAGGTGTCTCAAATTGATTAAGGAAAAACGGCTTAACGTAAAAAGATGAAATGAAATTATTTCCCGCTAAATCCACCCCAAGGAATAACGTAAAAATATTTTAAACTTTTTTCCGATACAGGGTGTGCCAAAAACTGAGGGTCACTAGTTCGAATCTCGGAATTTTCAAATATAAACATATGTCATGTTATACATCATTTTAAAGGTATTTAATAGACAAACATTTCGGCTAAAACAGAAATTAATTATCTTTTTCCGTTTCAAAATGGCGGCAGTTTTATTTTGGGAAAAATCAATATGTTTTTAATACTCTGTGTTTCCTATACCAATGCACATAGCCCTTCTCCGGTTGAATTTTCTTACTCGTTATGAAATTAGCTTTACTGTGATATACTACAAGTAACGGTTTTTTGAAATAATAAAAATTCCAAAAAAATTTATTTTTGAAAATTTGCAAATGCCCATAGTTCAAAATTTCCAAATAGCAACATATGTCAAGTGGCACATAATTTTATAGGTTTTTTAATTCTTAACAACTTTCTAATTTACACTTACTTCTTATCTCTTTTAGTTTTTGTGTAAATAACAAAAAACCTAATTTTCCTATATCAAATGCATGTTACTTGGGTTTAACACTAAATGAAATGGGGCCATGATCAGCTGTTTAGTGTTAAACCCAAATAACATGCATTTGATATAGGAAAATTAGGTTTTTTGTTATTTACACAAAAACTAAAAGAGATAAGAAGTAAGTGTAAATTAGAAAGTTGTTAAGAATTAAAAAACCTATAAAATGATGTGCCACTTGACATATGTTGCTATTTGGAAATTTTGAACTATGGGCATTTGAAAATTTTCAAAAATCAATTTTTTTGGAATTTTTATTATTTCAAAAAACCGTTACTTGTAGCATATCACAGTAAAGCTAATTTCATAACGAGTAAGAAAATTCAACCGGAGAAGGGCTATGTGCATTGGTATAGGAAACACAGAGTATTAAAAACATATTGATTTTTCCCCACAAAACTGCCGCCATTTTGAAACGGAAAAAGATAATTAATTTCTGTTTTCGCCAAAATGTTTGTCTATTAAATATCTTTAAAATGATGTATAACATGACATATGTTTACATTTGAAAATTCCGGGATTCGAACTAGTGCCCCTCAGTTTTTGGCACACCCTGTATCGGAAAAAAGTTTAAAATATTTTTACGTTATTCCTTGGGATGGATTTAGCGGGAAATAATTTTATTTCATCCTTGTACGTTAAGCCGTTTTTCCGTAATCAATTTGAGACACCTTACGTGGGACACCCGGTATAAACACTACCTAAAAATTTACACTTCCAGCAGTGAACTGCTAGAATGCCTCATCGCTGTCATATTTTCTGAGACCTAGGACTTTTAATGGAAAAGAATATTTTTCTGGTTCCATTACCAGTAATAAAACTAAATTTAAAAACAAAAAGAAAATTAAAAAATCCTAAAATATAGAATAGGCCCTACATAAACCTGAATTGAACTTTTCTGACACTTGTATACTATATTATAAACTTTATTCTTACTCAGCACAGAATTTGTGTTCCTTATTGCTTGTAAATTTCAATTCAAAAACCAAAATTGAATTAGAAGTTGTGTTGTCTGCTTTGTTAAAAAAAACAAATTTAACTTTAGTCAGCTGCTGTTGTATTAAATTTGGATGCAAAGTAGGGAACACATGGCCCGGTAAATGAAATGATCATAAACTATAAAATAATGGCTAAGAAAACAGTGTTTTTCCAATTGAAAAAATTAAAGCTGAATAAATTTATGATGTTGTATTTTTCTATCATCCCTGGCCTAAGCGAAATCTATTGACACCAACCTGACCACTCTACGTTCAGTAGTTTACTCTGAATAGGTGGTTAACAGACGCCACTACACGCTATTATTATACAGGATTTATGTACTTAATTTATCAGTTAGTCGTCTACTCGTTCTATTCACTTGCCAAGTCAGTCCAGTCGTTGGATAGTAGTTTCAGTTCAAAAATTAGATTAAATTAGTCTTGTTCTATAGTGGGTTTAATCTTCTAATTTGCTATTCACTGTGCAATGAACAGCAATGAACAGCAATGAAGAAACATGTCGTTGTTTCCAAGCACTTGTAATATTTGTACTAATTTTAACTTGTTTTTTTTAATACTGTTCGAAAATACGATATTATGTAAAGTTGATATTTCGCCGGTTGTTTTTTTGTTGTTTTGCCAACCATCCGTTAACAAATTTTAAATTATAACTTGGCTATAAACAAAATGTTGAAATTCTCTTATGTTTTGCCACTTTTGTTACTAATTAAATATACTCAAGCAGGTACTGACATTAGTAAGGTATTTTAGCATAATCATTTGAAACTGATTTTAACTTGTAAATTATAAAAACAATGTGTTTTTAGGCATTAATTGGCCAGGGGGAAAAATAAACACATCTGAAGGAAACAAATAATTGATATTCAATAAATAGTGTGTAACATATTTTCCCGATTAATATTTTACTGTTTTTAATATTTATTTATTTATTTTATTAAAAGCTTTGTGAATGCCAAATTTGATGATTTTGTTAATGTTGGTTTAAAGTTGACACTTCATTTGTAACAATGTCTTATGGTGAATAAACGGTCTAACAGACCTTGTATTTGAGGATCAAATTCAAATATATTTTATTTTTAAACGCAGCACATTATACTTGTGTGTAAATTACAGGAAATCTTGTTGTATTGAATGTTGTAAGTAAAGTACCAACTTATTGGGAAAATAACTCGAGTATTTCTCAGTACTACAATATATGGAAATAGCACGAACATGTAAACTAATATCCCTACCTCTCGTTTTGCATTAGCAAGGTGTACGTTTTACTGATGAAAACACAATTTTAATAGGGAGCTGAAAAGGTTCGGTTGCAAGGAGGTGTGTGTTCACTTACACAGTTCTGTGACAGTTTGGGTTGTTAATTTTAAGACACATTCAGTGAAGTATCATATTTAAGGATTTAACAATGGATAACGAAGAGAACTCAACTGCTGTGGTAAAAAACTACAGGTAGCGTTACAGTTACAACTTACTTAAAAAACAAAGAAAACCTTTGACGTCGACTAAACTCTAATTAGACTTTCAGTAAAGGAAATAATATGGAATGTTCAATTTAAAAATATGTCAAATATCATTTCTGGGTTTACCGGCACGTATAACAAGTCATCTGGAATGTTTTATGGGTGCAATATTGTCTCTCAGAACTTTTATATCTTCTTGCGACGAGGGAAGAAGCTTTTATTGGCTAAACCGTGTGTCATAGCTGCCAGCGTAATCAAGGAAAACAAATCCTTCCTGCAGTCATAGACCTTATTTGAGTTTTAAATAAAAATAAAGTCAATTAATTGAATAGAAGGACTGCTGTCACCCGTAAATAAAATTTAGTTCCATTACGTATTTTTTATGGAAAATGTTGGGTCTATATAGATCATTAATTACATTAAATTCCAACAAGAATCAGCTTTATTTTAAATTATATAGGCGTGTATATAACGGATATGAAACCAATAACGTACGTAACCAATTATTTAAGCATCTGAGAATATTTAAATTGTATTTAGGTTAAACGAAATGTGTAGTGTTAAAACATTAAGTTAGACATGTTTTTGAAACGTATACTTTCACTATTTTACCATTGACTTTAAAAATATTCAATGATTTTACTCAACAATAAAGGTTTAGTTTATTGTGGTGTGGAAGTTATTATATTATAGACGTTCTAAAATTGTATTTTCTAATATTTCTTTACAAATTAACATCTTTCTTATACTTCATGTTACTGTAAAAAAACATAATTGTAACAAACTAAACATCTTGATTTTTAACCTATTTCCGGACCATGAATGTAGGTAGCATCCTAAATTAGCTAAACTTATAGAAAAACTCCTACGGAAGACTAATATAATGCGGTTATCCTAGTGAGTGTTGACGCGCGCTCATTCTCTACTCAAAGAGGGTTGTGTATTAAACACTCTAAGAAGGTCGTTTTTAAACAACATTACATAGTCAAAGTTGACAACGGCGTAATTTTCTCAAATTTATGTTTTTTGTCCTGTTTATAAACTATAAATATTCTAAGAATTTTGTAAAACTTATTTAAAATACTGCCTATATTACAATAAATAATTTATTTAGTAGCATGATACGTGTTGTTAAAACTAAAAAACACGTATCAACGTACAAGGCTTGCCTTGTGCCATCTTTACTGTCTTGTATGTAAGTACAGTGTAAGTGTAAATATACTATGTAGTGTTGTAAGACGTATTTTATTCATCCTGTTTATATTACAATGTATGCACATGGATTTAAAAATAATGCTAAACCATTTTCTACATATGTATATTACATTTTTAACATACATTTAACACCATATCCTATACTCTAATATGAGTAAGGTTTGCTTGCTTGCTTGCGACACGGATCTCAAAAACGGCTCCAACGATTTCCTTCAAATGTTCAAAATAACTAATTTCTGGGATAAAAATAAGTTCTAGACAGGCCTCAACCCTAGAAAAAATCAAATAATGTAAAAAAACTAAAATGAAAAGTTAAAAAAATTAACATTGGGCTTATGGAGTTTCAAATCAAAACAAAAGAATTGTAACAGCTGTTCATAATCAACCAGGGAACTGTCAAAGTAATACTCATGTTGTTTATGATTATTAACATGTGGTTTCCTGAGAGCAGAGATTAAAAGATTTGAGTTAAGATTACATATATAGAGTAGTAAAATAAATCAAAGGGACATTGAGCTATAAATAACAACTGGAGTGACCTTAAACATGTAGAAAAGAGGCGAATGAGTTATACAAATCTGATTATCAGTAGGGGGAAGTGGTGAAATATACTCCAAGTCATCTAAGAAAACTGACTGGCCTTCCCCGAGCAAAGCTCGGCCCCCCAGGTACTATTCATAATGTAAGCTTTAAGATCAGATAAAATAAACATTTATGTATAATTATTTTAGGGTTTGAACAGTCATAACTACTTTAAAGTAATGCTAGTTAAGAAGGAAACAAATACATTGTGTGGTGTTGTATAAATTGATTGGACCGTGTAAAGGTTTTTTACATAATAGGCCTAAGTGTATTTTCTACTTTAAAAAATTTATGAAATCTTTATTTGAACTTTTAGTAATGTAATCTCAGTACTTTTAAACTAGAGGGAAGGTGGGAAGTAATCACCAATGCAACTTAAGTTATGATGTTGGAGCAATTGATGTATTTTTGTTGGGGAATTGAATTACAGTTTAGTGCCTCTCAGCAGTAAGTTTTTCTTGAACTTTTCCTCCACAGCCTTCCTTGATGTTAGGTAGAGCTGTGAGCCGCCCCTGGCTCCGTCTCCATGGGAGGGCGCTTTCCAGTTGACGGTTCGTCTGGGCGCGGGTGCGGGGGCCTCGGTTCAGATGGGCATGGTTTCACTCTTTCGGCGTAGTGTCAGACCTAAGCATAGGCACTAAATACTACAATATGAATAGCACAATGAATGAGTTGTGACATGGCGCGGTGGGACTTTGTCACGGCTCAACCTCCCCCCCCCCAAAAAGGGGACACTCCTCTCCAAAAGGGACACAAAAAAGCCTCTCCCCATTCCTGAAGAACAAGTCAAATGTCTGAAGTAGGGAACGCCGAGGTAATTGACAAATTAGAATTTGACATCATGAAAGATGGAACCAAGGACCAAGGAAAGATGGAACCAAGGACCAAGGAAAGATGGAACCAAGGACCAAGGAGTCTGGTGAGAGTCTGGGCCCCCACAGCTAGACCCACCGGAACTCGTGTGAACGCAGAAAGCCAAATTCCACGGAACGCAGAAAGCAGTGAGAGGTCGAGACTCAGGTTTCAAAGGAATCTGATGGTAAGCCTGATTCAGATCGAAAACAGAAAAGTATTTGGCCTTACCGAACCAATCAAATGCCAAATGCAAATCGGGGAGAGACACGGAGTCGATTTCAATGTGGGCATTCAACTTTCGATAGTCCAGGACCATCCTAGACTTGCCATTGGACTTGGGAACGAGAAAGGCTGGACTTGCGTAACTTGAGCAAGAAGGCTCAATGACCCCATTTTTTCGAAGTTCATTGATGATGTCATGCAGAGTTTTCATCTTTGATGGAGCTAATTTATATGGATGTGGACTATGGGGCGGGTATCCGTAGAAAGAATCTCGTACTCTAAAAAAATTGTGAGTCCCAGCTTCTGCAGTGGCAGGGAAGGTTAAAATGCTTGGCGATGCACCTGACATCCAGGAGGACGATAAAGGTTGGGCTGAGGCCAGAATAGTAGATTTACAGAAAATTATCGATCAAGTCAGAGCTGGCAAATCTGTGAAAGAGACGGTGGAAGTTTTTGAGAGGGTTGCCAGTGAATCCACTCCAGAACTGAGCATAGAGACGACTACCGCAGAATCTGGTGCTAGTCCGACTGCCACTCACCAACCTGTCATGGGGTCCCCTGAGCGAGTCGGTGAAGGAATCCTATGGTTGCCCCTGTTGGTTGTGTAGATGTCGAGTCAGGAGGGACCACGTGCGCCACGTACTCCACCTACCCTCGCTCAGGGCATGCAAGAGACCCGAAGTCATGCTCTGTCCACGCCTTCGCTCGACTGCCACATCCCCTCGCCTCCACCTTGAGTGGGTTTCAACCTGTGGACGGACTGGATGATGAAACACTGTTGGCTTTCCTAGAGAGAGTGTTGCGCTTGAGGGAATTTCCTGGGATGTCTGATGAAGTTGCTCACTCCATATTGTCTCAAACCGTTGGGAGACCGATTGTTGGACTGCTTGAAACGTCGTTTGAATTTTGACACTTTTCATGGTGCCACAAAAGGCTAGACTGATCACAAAAGGCTAATACATGTCCACTGAAATGTATTAGCTCATACTAGATTATGTGTAAACATCTTAATTAAATACAAATTAATTTTGTATTATTATAATCAACTCCTAGTTTACGGACCCCAACGATTAAGACTCATAAATGAGGTACGGCAGCGACTTCGGGCAGTTTGTGCCCCTAATCTCTAAAATTGAAATCAGCTCATATAAAACAAAAAAAATCAACTCAATAATAATTTTTATTACTCGATTACACGTTTTAGAACTATAACAAATAATATTTACAAGAAACTTCTTTAAGTACAAATAATCCAAAAATAATAATTTACGAAACAGAGGTTTGTTTGCGGAAACGTATTCTGTTGTAGTAAACATTCACAGTCTCTAGAGACAATCCTAGTGACGTGTTGAAACCCCCGGGACCTGACAGTGAGACAGTGAGACAGTGCGGAGCTCTGGCAACCGTCCCAACAGTTACATGATTCGGTGGAATGTTTTAGAAAAGACAAATTAAATTTGCCTTGGTCGTTAAATCATTACGTAAATTTCTTAAAACAAATGAATTAGTTGAACAGCAATATTTTAAAAATCCTCAGCAAAGTTCCTCTTCACAAGAAAATAATATTCCCTGATAACATTTGAAAAAATATAAATATCTATAACATAAATATTTACCAACCGTTTTATAATAAAAGTTAAATAAAGCAAAATATTGTAACACAGGCTTTCAGTGAATTGATATTAATTAGTACCGCGATATTTAACAAAGGGGCCCAATTAATTATTTTCACCCCAAAAAGAGCATACAAAACTAACTGCATAAACATGTAAACATAAATTGTTAAACTTAAATTAGGTCCACATGACTTTTTGGATTATAAAACTTAGTGGTCGGCTCAAGTTCTCTCATATGTCTGCCTTTACATTTCTTATATATTTACAAATATATCTTTCATATAGTAAGTCAAGTAACAATGCTAAACATTTTTAGAATGCTTTCTCGTATGAATAACATAAGGCTATTCAGTAGTGGGATGAATTACATTCATGTGGCTAATCGGAGAGTTCTTAGGGTAGTTTCCAAAATTAGTTTTTTTTGGCTGTTAATCCCAGATAGTTGGTAAACAACATCGGGAGTCAAAACTCATGTTACCTTAGAAGTAATACGATTTGCAGGCTGATATTTACCAAATAATAATTAGTATTAACATTATATTTTATACATATCATCGTGATAAGGTCTTTGACGTATTTTGGACCACCGTTGTAACCAGTTGGTTTTACATGAAGTACATATTTATGACAAGCTAAAAAATAAAACAACATTTTAGGGTTCATCCCTAATGAAGTAAAAGTATAGTGACCAAACAATGGAAGTAAAATACATTTAAATGACAAAGAACGAAAATAAACTTTAAATCGTTGGGGTTCAGACAATTAATGCTGTATAAATAATTATTTTATAAACTGTTATGAACTTTTGTTTATTCAAACTTTGAAACAATTGTGACAATGGAGTTCACGTATCATAAAAATTCTATAATAAATAACAGGAAAGAATAAATACACTTGTAAAATACAGTTGCAAAATGTGAAATTCGTAAAACCCGCTAACATTTGATGTCGATGTACATTCAGGATTTACAATGCGTTGTTTTTTTTAGGTTTATTTATATTCCTTTTACAATGGTCAACAGTGTATAAATAAACAGCTCTTTTTGTAGTTGCTTTTATTTTACGTTAAAATATAAATTTGTGTCAAAAATAGTTTTAAATTTTCAGCTCTGGAGCATTTACTTATGAATTTGATACATTTTATTTTAAAGAGGTTGGTGGTCTCTTTTTCTCTACTATTTGGTCGTCCACATGACCATTGGGCCCGTATGTGGAACGCATCAAACAAAGCGAGAGGTAAACCACTACAGTACAAGCTATACAGTACTGGGATTCGAACCCACGTCAGGGCCGTTGCCATGGTTCAGAAGTCCGTTGTTTTGACCACTACGCCAGCGACTTACGCTCATTGCATCTTTTGTTTACATTATTTAATTGTAATCTATTAATTAGTAATAATTAGGAAAATGTTCCAAAATACATACTACTTACCAAACGGTCTACATAATTATTAAAACTATAAATAAAAAATATTAACTAATAGAATTTTATACTTCCATCTGCCTTCTTGTGCTGTTAAGACAATGCGACATTTCATTAGTTTTCCCTTAGGCGGAGGTTAAAAATTGTCTTTATCAATTGCAGGCAGGAAATGTGGAATCTGTATTGTGAGCTATGCTGAAATTCAGACCTTGCATTAAGGGGTTGCAATGCGGGCTTTGCAATGCGGGCTCTGCAATGCGGGCAGTGCAATTTCCCCATATTGATAATAGTTTTAACTTGCAGACGAGGTCAAGCTACTCATTTGCTGCCTAATTAGTAGAATTAGTGGACATAATCGCCACACTTATTTGCTTTCTTAAACTAGCGAATGAAGTTGCAACGCTTAATTTCTTGTTCGATGTTACGAAAAGCTGGTTACGAGTTGAGAGTTACTTTACGGACATTAGTTGCCTTTCTAATTATCTTCTCAGTCTGATCACTTGCTGCAGCTACGACAGTTCATAATATCGAGTCACTCGATAACTCTGGCACACAGTGTCCGGCTACACCTACACGTTTTACAGTAATAATACTCTACTACATTTTGGATATGAAGGATTACGTTAAATAGAAAACATAATAATACTCTTATAGATAATGAAAGGTACTGAATAGCACTTTATGTAACGATTTGTTATATATTAGTTACAATCTATTGGTATCTTTACGCTACTATTACGATCGCGACATATACGGCAATCTTTAGTTATACAATTTAAACTGTAAGGCTTTAGTTATTTTTGTTTTACTGTATTCAACCCTCGACTTTGATTTTATAAAAGTACTGATACATACATTATGATAAATAGTTGGAAGTTTATTTTTATTAATTAATAGCTACAAAATATATACCAACCAACATTTTTTTACCTTAACCACTAAAATAAATAAATGCAAATTGAAACAATTATAAATAATATTTGATAAAGTTATAAAATAGCTAAGATAGTAACTTTGCCTATGTGGACTAAGAAATAAAAATATTTGTTATCTTCTATCTGCAAAACAGTTTATCATGGGGGTGTCGGGGAACAAACGCTCTACGGAACTGTAACATTTATCATACATACTATCGACAACATTAGGCAGATTTTATTGTCGGTATCTTGCAGATTTACCCCAACAATTACAATTTTAGGATGAACTAGTATAAACTATATAAACTAAAGCATAATTACAACATAACATTATTTTGAACCCGGGCAATCCCACGTGTGTTGCTAAACTATATTCAAGTAACAAAAATAATGTTTTGCGGGCAGTTACTTCCCCCTATGGCCCATGAAGTTATATCAGTGATTAATCTTCCACTCACTGAGTAGGAAGTGCTATTTTACCATGACCTTCTTTTTGTTTTATTTTATGAAGGAAATATTTTTGTGTTCTTCTATTACTGCGAAGATGCATTAAGACGAATCAGAGCTTTTCTGGAGTGTATACAATACGGATACTATTGTCTTCTATAATAATAATAATTTATGTTTAGGTAAATCGTTGCCAGTTTTATCAAAACAATTTCTCTAAAGCAAAACATCAAACTTTGACCATCAATACACCATTCAATCCGACAGAATTATATTTTTAAGACATTATGTAAATTCTTTTGATTCTAAATGAAAAAGGCTTACTGTTAGTCTTAACTTAATAGAAACATATTTAATTATTAACATCGCAACATTTCTGCTTGGGCGATACCACTCCAACTCAAGTGTTATGTCATCAGAGGTTGTAGAGAAATAAAATGTTTTTAGTTACCATCGTCACAGAAAACGAAACTTTGGGATATAAATCAAGTCATGCACCTTATAAAGTTGTGCACGACACTTCTGACTGCCAATTTCATAACTGGCAAACAGTTTCGGTGAGGCATTACTACATCTACAAGCTATTTCACGTTCAGAAGTAGAATTGACGTTCCGTTATTATACCGTATTTAAAAACGAATATACAGAAAACGTTGTTGAGAAACCTATGACAAGCAAATCTCCAAGTAACACTTTCATGGTTATAAATAATAATTCTCACATTGATCAAAGAAAGGATGGTAGGCCTACTGACTATCGGGTAATATTAAATCAATAGTCAAAGCAAGTATAGGGTCATTCATATTCCACAGGTAAAATGTGGAAGTTGCAAGTGTTTGGCGGAAGCGGGAGGTAAAATATCGAGTCGGAATATGTTCCACATACTCAATAAAAATATGTATAACCGGTTCTCTGATATGTAAAGCAATACGTAATTGCTGTATCATACCTGTTTTATAATAATACTGCCCTTTTATAAACTGAAGGTAATGGTATAAACTATTGAGCTATAGAAATACAACTTCTACTTCAAGTGTTCTGTACTCTGTTATAGTTACAAGATCCCGAAAAAATAGAAAATTAGAATATAAGTTTTTATTTTTCGTCCATTGTTTTACTTATTTTCTTTGTTTTTCTTCATTTTAATAATAGGTTAAAACATGATTCTGTTCGTTAGATGTTTGTCCAGTGATGTCATGTCATGATGAGTTGACAACCATTAATATTTTTAAATTGAACATGTTACTTTGGTTATTGGTTTTTATTAAATTTTTAATGTTTATTTTTAATACAACATATCTTAAATTTAAATAATGTCCTCGCCAACGAGGATTCAGGACTTAACTTTTGTATATAATATTGATATATTACCGAATCCTTAATTTTGATGCCTTAGTCAGTATATGTGGCTGAGTAGCCCTATACCTAATGAACAACACATTTAAACCAACAATTTAGAAATCAATGTTAATTAAAAAATACCAAAATAGTAACTAAAAACGGAAAATATTTTCTTATTAATTTATATTTTTAGGTAATTTATATGTTAACAAAATCTACTGCTTTAAACAGTTTTCACTTTGATTTTGTCTACAGTTTGAATGCAGTCATTTAGGTCGTAATTTTGGATTATTTAATATTCGGTTCTTGAAAAAGACAGAATGTGTTATAACATTGTTTGTAAAATGTTATAAATACTTTGTAAAAAGTCTATTAATATGATAAAATTAGTATTAAAATATTATGTTATGTAGGGCGAAGTTTATATTACTATCCTCGTATATTACTCAGAACAAACGGAAGGAACGTGCATGAGATAAGTCACTTCGTGGGGCGGTTCTGACCACAACCTCGCTTCACAGTCTTGGAACATCACACAGTGTTCGGCTCAGTTGAGCATAGTTTGGTAAGGAACACGCCTTTGTTCAAACTTAACTTCTGCATGATGAAATTAACGAAGCCTATGACGATCCCAGTTATTCTTGGGAAGTGAACAACCTCTGTTAGTTCTGCGCCTGTGGAGAAACTGATAACCTTTATGACCAACACACTAACTAATGTTAATTACTTCCACCAACCTTCTAAAGACTTATACACATGTTACCGAGATTCACCAATATTATTTTGATGTTTAAAATCTCAATTTGGTGTTAGATGCAATAGTCATTAACTTATACTCACCTAAAAGCCTCAGATATAACAGTATAATTCAGTTAGTTACGCCAGACAGAACGCTGACTCAATACCTTTTTCTAACATCTGCCATTTGGAATCTTCCTAGGAACAAACGGGACTTCGTCACTCAACTTGAATGTATTACATTTGACTTTCCAGTACAAAGTCTTTCACAGCTTGCCTATCTTTGTTTTGCAAATACACGTACCATACTTGGAAATTGTGCTAGTTTATTTCCCCATGTTGAACTCCAATACTAAGGTGGTATTGGATGCATTCAATTTACATATCTTTTAAAATGTTTAATCCTTCACTTAACTCTAACCTATATTAAATTCCTATTTTGCCCTTATAAAAAAAAGAACTTATACAATAAGGAAGTATTAGTAAAGGATAATAAATGCAATAATTGTTCACAAATAATACACTAAAGAACATTCATTAAATTCAGCCATATCAAAATGGTTTGTATTATTGACCGTTGATCAAGCCTTTGACTATTACTCTAAAATAATTTGTTTATACATATTCTCTGAACCTGTAAAAACACTTGTTTATTTCTTAGGTCAAATTCCGATGGCCGTTATACTAAAATGAACTTCATAAAAGCATATTAAAACAAAGGAGAGCCTACATAGGCCTCTAATAGTTTATTTGCATTGCTTTTATAAATGTAAATGCCTTGCTCTTAGTTTACTAATACCATTACAATCGTAAAATTATATTAATTTTAGGGACATTTACTAATTTATTAATATAACTTTTTACGAGGGGAATTGCTAAATGCATCGTCAAGGAAGAATCGGAACATTCCCTGGTGTGTGGGACTTGCACCCACTAAAACCCTCCGCCTCAGGCTCAAGTCCACTTTGGGGAGCCTCGGATCTTGAAGCCGATTCTGCTACAACTTCTGCTTATTTCCTTATTTTTCACCTGAGGGAAGATCCCAGATGTTAAGGGTCGTCAAGGTTTTTCCTCTTGAGAACCCGGTCGGCGAATGCCGAAAAGCGTTGCGAGTGCTCAAGATTCATCAGGAGAACCGAAGTCTTAGGGGTGAAAACCTCTACCTCCTGCTCCAAATGTCATCTTTGGACCGCCTACCGCTCACACTCGAAAAACGTGTGTAGAACGTCGTCGTGGACGGAGTCTTCATATCGACAGGCCGGGCTGTCAACTTTTCTCGTCTTGTGGAGGTAGGCCTGGAAAAAACCATGTCCGGTGTGGAGCTGCGTGATAAGGAAGTTCACCTCACCAAACCCGCGCTCGACCCACACAGACAGGTCCCAGGCCGCTCTAGGCTCGCTGTCCCATCTCTCTTGCCAGTGACGCATAGATGCCTCTCTGACCACGCGCATCGCCTCCTGAGCTCCAAGTTCAGTCTTGGTGTAGAACACCAATTTCCTCTCCTGGGCCAGGAGGTCAATTGGAACAACACCTGCGACCACTAAACCAGCAGGCTCAGAGACCATCTGGTAAGATAACGCGATCCTTAGAGCCACCCTCCTCTGGACTACTCCCATCTGCTTTCGATAGCATTCCCTCCTTAGTGAATTTGCCCGACAGGAGTCTCACACCCATACAGGAGTATCGAGTTAATAACATTACTTAAATACAAACATTTCATAATAATAATTACATATTTGGAGAAGAAGCAATTAGTAAAGTCTAGTTTAAAACTATGTTGACGTTACCAAATATTTATAATTGTGATATTGAGGTGTAAGAGAACTGCTGCTTATAACAAATACCTACATCTAAAACATAAGTCATTCATCAACACTTAGTGTACATATACCCAACGTGCGTATTGTTTCTGCGATTTAAATTTATATTTAACCTATTTAAAATTATGGAGAAAATCATAAAACACAAAAGATATTCCTGGAAAATCTTGGGATTTAGAACACGTGTCGTGATGAAAAGTCGGGTCTTTGACAGACCAGTTTAATTAAGTCAGAGATGAGAGCGACTTCTGTGAAGTATGATTACAGTAGTGCCAGTTTCAGTTTCCTTTGTAGTCTTCCACTGTTTTACTTTACTAAAGAAACTTATTTGTTATGTGTAAAATTAGTTTCTAGCTTATATTTTTATAGGGTATATAATGTAAATAGTGTTTCATTATATTGACTTATTAAAGTGTTCGAGTGTTTTTTAGTAAATAGAAAGTTGGTGAACACAAAATTTATATTTTAGAAAATAAGGTTTACAATGGTTTAACAAATAGTATATTACTTGTGTATTAGGACCTAACTAAACAATGATCATATAATCAACATGGTGGCTTTTCCATTTAAAAAATAATTCCATGACTACGTTTAATTTGTTCTCGGAGGTTCTGGCGACCATTCGCATTTTAAAATTTTATTAAAATTCCAATGCAGACCAAAAATGATGTCTTAAACAATTATTAAATAAAATTGTAAATAGGCTCAATAAAAATCAATTTATTTTTCCCCTGTTTCCAATGCCTTAAAGCGTGCTCTGAAGTAGCGTGCAAATCGAATTGTTTTACCAGAAATGTAACCAGAACCCGGGGAACAGATTCTAAATTATATTTTTAGTTTATTTAACGTTTTTAGAAGATGGAAAATTAAATATTTACTTTGATTGAAACTTAAATGGAAAAAGTTATAAAGCTTAGAACTTCTTTGACCAATTAGTGCTACTCTCGGTTTAAAGTGTTTTACCTTAATCGCTTGGAGTTTCAAATTTACACATTTACTTTTCTAAGAGACTTACTCAAAACCTTGATAGTGGTTAATTGTGCCGTGTTAATAGTATAATCTGTGCCGTGTTAATAGTATAATCTGTGCCGTGTTAATAGTATAATCTGTGCCGTGTTAATAAAATAATCTGTGCCGTGTTAATAGTATAATCTGTGCCGTGTTAATAGTATAATCTGTGCCGTGTCAATAGTATAATCTGTGCCGTGTTAATATTATAATCTGCGCCCTGTTAATAGTATAATATGTGCCGTGTTAATAGTATAATCTGTGCCGTGTTACTAGTATAATCTGTGCCGTGTTAATAGTATAATCTGTGCCGTGTTAATAGTATAATCTGTGCCGTGTTAATAGTATAATCTGTGCCGTGTTAATAGTATAATCTGTGCCGTGTTAATAGTATAATCTGTGCCGTGTTAATAGTATAACCTGTGCCGTGTTAATAGTATATTCTGTGCCGTGTTAATAGTATAATCTGTGCCGTGTTAATAGTATAATCTGTGCCGTGTTAATAGTATAATCTGTGCCCTGTTAATAGTATAATCTGTGCCGTGTTAATAGTATAATCTGTGCCCTGTTAATAGTATAATCTGTGCCGTGTTATAATAGTATCTGTGCCGTGTTAATAGTATAATCTGTGCCGTGTTAATAGTATAATCTGTGCCCTGTTAATAGTATAATCTGTGCCGTGTTAATAGTATAATCTGTGCCGTGTTAATAGTATAATCTGTGCCGTGTTAATAGTATAATCTGTGGTGCCCTGTAAATAGTATAGTCTGTGCCCTGTTAATAGTATAATCTGTGCCGTGTTAATAGTATAATCTGTGCCGTGTTAATAGTATAATCTGTGCCGTGTTAATAGTATAATCTGTGCCCTGTTAATAGTATAATCTGTGCCGTGTTAATAGTATAATCTGTGCCATGTTAATAGCATAATCTGTGCCGTGTTAATAGTATAATCTGTGCCGTGTTAATAGCATAATCTGTGCCGTGTTAATAGCATAATCTGTGCCGTGTTAATAGTATAATCTG
Source organism: Allygus modestus (assembly GCA_963675035.1). Lineage (NCBI taxonomy): Eukaryota > Metazoa > Arthropoda > Insecta > Hemiptera > Cicadellidae > Allygus > Allygus modestus. The sequence continues at coordinate 356,377,492 of OY776112.1, forward strand.
TGCCGTGTAATAGTATAATCTGTGCCGTGTGAATAGTATAATCTGTGCCGTGTTAATAGTATAATCTGTGCCGTGTTAATAGTATAATCTGTGCCGTGTTAATAGTATAATCTGTGCCGTGTTAATAGTATAATCTATGCCGTGTTAATAGTATAACCTGTGCCGTGTTAATAGTATAATCTGTGCCGTGTTAATAGTATAATCTGTGCCGTGTTAATAGTATAATCTGTGCCGTGTTAATAGTATAATCTGTGCCCTGTTAATAGTATAATCTGTGCCGTGTTAATAGTAATATATGTGCCGTGTTAATAGTATAATCTGTGCCGTGTTAATAGTATAATCTGTGCCGTGTTAATAGTATAATCTGTGCCGTGTTAATAGTATAATCTGTGCCCTGTTAATAGTATAATCTGTGCCGTGTTAATAGTATAATCTGTGCCGTGTTAATAGCATAATCTGTGCCGTGTTAATAGCATAATCTGTGTCGTGTTAATAGCATAATCTGTGCCCTGTTTAGTATAATCTACGATTTAGCCATTTCTTGATACACATGCGCTTTAACTAAAGTTCCTCTACCACTTTAGAAGTAATCTAGCTCATCCTGCTCGATATTATTTGAAGTAGCTAAATTACAGTTTACAAATCAATATACTTTCTACATGTTAGCTTTGTTTAAAATGCTGATCATTGTATTATACTGAATATTTACACTTAAAGACTGGATGTATAAATGTTGTAAATATAAACTGTTACTTTTGTTTCAAAACCATCATATAGGTAGGTCAGCTCTATCCTCATCAAAATGCAGTTCGCTTGCAACAACAGGTGTTATAGATATACTAAGGTTTCTTATATAACCATTTACAACTCATTAACTGCTCATTGAACCTTATTTTACATGATTTTATATGCGCAAGAGAACAATAAAAGTAAAAATGTTTGAGATAATCAGAGCAAAAGGACTGTCGATTTGATTACACACGCTAACAGCTTTGAATTTGCACAAACTTGTACAGTAGGTAAAATCTCGCCTAAATTTGGTTAGATATTTAAATTTTAAACTGTGAAATAAAATCATCAAAATTCCAATAATAGTGAATTTTAATTGACTAGGCTTGGTAGTAAACAGTGATCTCGGTCCAGTTCAAAATTCTCCGTTTTTGTGAAAATACTTTGTATATAGTATTAAGAACTTTAATTTAATTTATATTTACTTTACAGTATTTCACTAAATTACCATATTTTTTTATTTACAGCTGATTTGTTATGTCAAAATTAAAATTTTTTATTTATGTTGTTGATTTGACCTGACGATGGTATTTTTGATATCAAAAGACCAAGTCAATTAAAATTTATTAATTTTGGAATTTTTAAGATTTTATTTCACAGTTTAAAATTTAAATTGATTTCCAATAATTAGCTCCTAGAACATTTTGGTTGGATATGTTTATTAAACTTTAAGTATTCGTTTAACAATAGTACGATCAACTGTAAGTTACAATTGATATATACATTCGTAAACTACATGTAAAATAAAGGATATCTATTAAGATCCCAGTATAAAACTGTTTTCTTAGGCTTAAAATGTATTTTTTTAATCTTATGGATTTGTTATTGTAATATATTTTAACAGATTATATTTTAATATAAACTGTATAAAAGGGTGTTATAAGGATTTAACAGATGTCTACAAATTGAATGATTTGATACAAAAATACAACTGTGCATTTGCCCCTAAATGGCCAACTTGAAACCAAATTCGCTGTAACTAACTCTTAAGCTGCACCTTTTAAATTTGACATGTAAAGTATGTAACAAACGTATTTTCATGTTATGGAACATGATAATATTATGTAGATGTTACATATGCTTGGCACGTGAATTTTATGATCTAGTTAACGTTGTACGTGAGCTGTTTAGACCAGTTAAAGTACACTTAAACCTACGTTTGTATGTTGCAGTAAAAATTAATGAAAATGTTAATTGGATTTGTTAATGTTGTTGCCTTTGCTACTTCACATTATATTATGAAAATAATTTCCTATTAGAATTTAAAAAAAATATATAACTATTGTATATTGTTTGGAAATAACGTAGTGATAACGCAATAACACGGTTTATTAATTGGATCATAAGGTTTTATTTTGGATTTAAATAAGTTTAAAATTTAAAAATATCATTTAATTCTGTAAACACCGAAAACGTTGAAAACCAAATTATCTATAGAAATTAGTTCTTGGTATTAGTTTCGCCTGTTAATTTGCACAGTTCTACTATATCACTAAACAAAACTGTAGTGTTGACAATACATTATTAATGTCGCCTCAAAGCAACTGTTTGGTTACCATACAACTATTGTTAAGGGATGTTGTGTTAACAATAAGCTACTGTTGATTTTGATAAAGTTAAGTTTACTTTAATACAGTTGCAGATACTTTAGTCACTAATGTTGAGTCAACAGCAAGCGGATTATTATAGTTGATGCTAAGCTAGGTAATGTTGCAGCACTATTGCCCACAGACACTAGTGTTATAAACAACAATTGTTAACACTGAATCTACAGTACGGTAGTGTTGTTGCTAAGTTAGCTAATGTTGCGACAACTATTGCCCTCAGACACTAGTGTTATAAACAACAATTGTTAACACTGAATCTACAGTACGGTAGTGTTGTTGCTAAGTTAGCTAATGTTGCGACAACTATTGCCCTCAGACACTAGTGTTACAAACAACAATTGTTAACATTGAATCTACAGTACGGTAGTGTTGTTGCTAAGTTAGCTAATGTTGCGACAACTATTGCCCTCAGACACTAGTGTTACAAACAACAATTGTTAACATTGAATCTACAGTACGGTAGTGTTGTTGCTAAGTTAGCTAATGTTGCGACAACTATTGCCCTCAGACACTAGTGTTACAAACAACAATTGTTAACATTGAATCTACAGTATGGTAGTGTTGCTGCTAAGTTAGCTAATGTTGCGACAACTATTGCCCTCAGACACTAGTGTTACAAACAACAATTGTTAACATTGAATCTACAGTACGGTAGTGTTGTTGCTAAGTTAGCTAATGTTGCGACAACTATTGCCCTCAGACACTAGTGTTATAAACAAAAATTGTTAACACTGAATCTACAGTACGGTAGTGTTGCTGCTAAGTTAGCTAATGTTGCGACAACTATTGCCCTCAGACACTAGTGTTATAAACAACAATTGTTAACACTGAATCTACAGTACGGTAGTGTTGCTGCTAAGTTAGCTAATGTTGCGACAACTATTGCCCTCAGACACTAGTGTTACAAACAACAATTGTTAACATTGAATCTACAGTACGGTAATGTTGCTGCTAAGTTAGCTAATATTGCGACAACTATTGCCCTCAGACACTAGTGTTACAAATAACAATTGTTAACATTGAATCTACAGTACGGTAGTGTTGTTGCTAAGTTAGCTAATGTTGCGACAACTATTGCCCTCAGACACTAGTGTTACAAACAACAATTGTTAACATTGAATCTACAGCACGGTAGTGTTGCTGCTAAGTTAGCTAATGTTGCGACAACTATTGCCCTCAGACACTAGTGTTACAAACAACAATTGTTAACATTGAATCTACAGTACGGTAGTGTTGTTGCTAAGTTAGCTAATGTTGCGACAACTATTGCCCTCAGACACTAGTGTTATAAACAACAATTGTTAACACTGAATCTACAGTACGGTAGTGTTGCTGCTAAGTTAGCTAATGTTGCGACAACTATTGCCCTCAGACACTAGTGTTACAAACAACAATTGTTAACATTGAATCTACAGTATGGTAGTGTTGCTGCTAAGTTAGCTAATGTTGCGACAACTATTGCCCTCAGACACTAGTGTTACAAACAACAATTGTTAACATTGAATCTACAGTACGGTAGTGTTGCTGCTAAGTTAGCTAAAGTTAGGTAGTGTTGCTGCTAAGTTTGTTATTGGAATATATTTTAACAGATTATATTTTAATATAAACTGTGTTAAAAGGGTGTTATAAGAGCTTAACAGATATCTATAAATTGAATGATCTGATATTAAAACGTTCCAAAACCATTGTTGTGCTAACATTGCAAATTGGAAGCCGTCTCAGAACGAAATAGATTTCTATACCACACTTTTTAGAAGAATGATGACAACAATGACATAGGCTAGGTTCTAAATATTATTTTGTAGCTCTGGATGGGTTAAACGATTGTTTTTAAAGTATAAGGGTATTGGGGTACAGGTATTATAGGATTTCCGTATCCTAGATCCAAGCCTACTTTTAAAACTATGTAATAATTAGTTGTAGCCCATAAACAGTCTGGCGGAAAACAAACCATGCGGAGTTTGAGGTTAATTTGTTAGCAATTAAGACAAATTCCAAAAACTGCTAAAATCCCAACCCTAATATAACGTAGGTAGCAAAAGTTACTGATGGGATTAGAAGTAGGTTTGAATAGTCTAACCATTAAACTATAAGGTAATTTATCAGTATTTAAGATAAATAAATAAGCTAGATATAGGATATAAATAATAAGCGGATAGTACAATAACTAAATTTGCAGATACACAACCAAAGGCAACCATAGCTTTACATTAACATTTTGTTGATTCAACTGTAGTATTTTTATTTGTGTATTCTTGTAAAATATACAATTATTACAATTTAGATAAACATTCAGCCCAGGTGGGAATGAAGCGAAGGTTTATTACACAGCTTATCTGACATGAAATACTCGCTCAACAGTTGCTGCCTAGATAATGTATGGTGTGGTAAATATTGCGTTGTTGCTGACATCATGTTATTTTAATAAACGTGTACACACAGTGGGGGCGTGGTTTATATAGAAAAACTAAAAATTTAAATTGTAAGGTTATAGTAGACTGAGTGAATAGTTTATTAGCTTTACTTTTCTAGATAAGTTTACCTTTCTAGAAAGGTGATAGGTATTTACAGATCACCAAGTTCTGATGTTAAAATATTTTTAGACTGATTAAGTAATTTGATTGATTTTTTTAGCAAAAGGTTTACTAACATAATAATAGGGGGAGATATTAACATTGATGTCTTAAAAAAGGATCATAAACACAAATTACTGAATGACACATTAAAAAGCCATAACATGAAATACCTAGTTGACTTTCCAACAAGGATAACTGAAAACTCAAAAACAGCCATAGACAACTTTATGATCAAAAATATGGAAGCTTGTAATTTTACAATAGAAGGCATAATAACATGTTTGTCAGACTATGATAGACAGATTTTAGAAATTAATCCTATGAATTTAAAAGATCAATACAAACAGTCTGTAAAACAAGAAATACGTAAGTTTTCTTGCGAAAATATTGAACATTTTTGCATGCTTTTAAAAAATGAAAATTGGGAGGATGTGTATTTTTCCCCTACAGAAAGTAAATATGACACTTTCCATGATAAATTTATTTTTTACTTTAATCTGGCTTTTCAAAAAACTCTAATAACCAAAAATGATAGAAACAATCACTGGCTTACAGAAGAACTGAAAGCCAAAAAATACAGAATAGTAGAAATGACAAAAGAATACAGAAAATGCAAGCAATATAAGATTAAAAATATGATAAAAAAGGAGAAGATTGAATTTAGGGCAGAATTAAATCAAGCTAAAACCAAATATTTTGAGACAAAAATCAATAGATCTTCTAATATCCAAAAAACTGTCTGGGGTATTATAAATTCTGAAGTTGGATCAAAAAATAATAAAAAATGTAACAATATCACATTAGCTGAAGGAAAACATACTGTTGATGATCCTAAAACTATTTCAAATGTGTTCAATGACTATTTCATAAATATGGTAGAGGACATTGACACTAACAGCAATAAGCATGTACTGTGTATGGACTCAGAGACTGGCTCGATCCAAGATTTGTTTTTAAAGCCTAAGTTTAGTTTCAAGCCAGTCGATGAGAGGGAGGTGGAACGTATAATAAGTTCCTTAAAAAATACAAATTCCAGCGGCCATGATGAAGTGCCTGTTACACTTCTCAAAAATATAAAATATGAGATAAGTAAAATTTTAACTCATTTAATTAATTCTTCTTTCATCTCCGGCTCATTTCCAGATCAACTAAAGAAGGCAAAAATTGTTCCGATACATAAGAAAGATGACTCTGCAAATATTGTTAATTATCGACCTGTGTCTCTACTACCAACCGTATCTAAAATTTATGAAAAAATAGTACAGCTTCAGCTAACATCATATCTTGAAAAATTTAATTTAATAGATAACATCCAACATGGGTTTAGATATGGAAGATCAGTTATTACGGCAGCAGTATCGTTTTTAGAGTCAGTAATAGAGTCTGTTGATAGAGGCGGAAACACAATAGGCATATTCATGGACTTATCCAAGGCTTTTGATAGTGTAAAACATCCTATCCTTTTACAAAAATTACAATCACTTGGATTATCAAAAAATTCATTACAATGGTTTGATTCTTATCTAACCAATAGAACACAGTATGTTGAAGTAACTCACTTAATAAATAATAAAATAATTAGGACAGCATCAGAAATAAAACCAGTCAAATATGGAGTTCCGCAGGGGTCTATTCTGGGACCTTTACTTTTTTTATGCTATTTAAAGGGCATAGGTAATGCACTGTCGTGTAAACCTAGCAGTGAGCTATGCCTCTATGCTGATGATTCCAACTTAATGATATCATCCCCAACATTAGAACAAACAGAAGTGACCGCTTTTGTGGAACTCGGAAATTTGGGTAGCTACTTGCTAAACCAAAATTTAATATTAAATCATAAAAAAACAAATTTTATTAAATTTAAAACAGCACAAAATAAAGTTCACCCTGAACCAATAATAATGTATGACTCACAACTAATTGAACAAAAAACTAGTACAAATTTTCTGGGTCTAACAATAGATCAACATTTAGATTGGAATGAGCATGTCAGCAGAATATTAACAAAAATTAATTCTGGAATTTATGCCCTTACAAAAATGTCCTTTTATTGTAATGTTACAACACTAAGGGATATTTATTTTGCTTATATCCATTCTTTCATTTCATTCGGTATTTGTCTATTTGGAGCAACCAAAAAAGTTAATTTGGATAACATATTAAAACAGCAGAAGAGAGCAGTAAGAATAATGCTTAAACTAAATCATGATGATTCAGCCAAAGAACACTTTAAACAGTTAAAAATACTTACTGTATATGGGCAATACATTTTCGATTCTATTTTATTGGTAAAAAAAAAAAAATGGCAAATGAAGTTTCTAACCAACCTGTGCATCATTATAATACAAGAAAAAAGAATGCGGTTATGCAGAATCATCATAGATTAAAACTGTATGAGAAAAGGCCCTCATACGCTGGGGGAAAATTTCTAAAAAGTATACCAGAACAAATAAGAAATGAAAAAAATCACATTAAATTTAGAAAACAACTAAAAGAATATTTAATTGAAGCGGCCATTTACTCTCCCTCTAAAGGGATTTAGTCTACATTAAGTCAGTATAAAATACAATTGTTTAAAGTGGAAGTTGAAATCCTTGATTAGCTCCTGCTGTACTTAATTAAGATGGTGATGCGATTGTTTGTTTATTAATTGTACCATTTTCGACGCTGTTCAAATGTTGTACTCTGTACTTCTTCATGAATAAAGATGATTGACTATTGACTATTGACTATTTCACAAAGTATTCAATATTTTGTTTGCGATATTGTCATAAATATCTATAAAAGGCAAAGCCCTGGCTGACTGACTCAATGACTGACTGACTGACTCACTCATCACTAATTCTCTACCTTCCCATGTAGGTAGAGAGCTGAAATGTTTTACACTGATTCTTTAGGCATAAAATAGGAAAACTAAAAGGTTTTCATCCTAATCTGATCTTAGGGCTCCGCCAGAGATCCCGACAAAGTTCCCATGTATTTTTTATGGACATTCATTTTTGTTTGAGCTAATGAAAATACAAACACGTGATCTTGATTCGTATTAGTTCCACGAGCTAACCACAGAATGCAGCACACTTAACTGTCATAGTTTTTATAATATATACCACACATTACCTACTTAAGTAAGTATTATTTTACTCCTTAAGTAAGTACTAATGCCTCACACCTCCAGGACTTAAGTAATTACTGTTAAATCTAATTTGCCATCCTGGTGTGGTACACTTGGACGTTAGGTAAATTTAATAATAACAACTTTGTCTCTATTTGACAACTAAAACTCAAAATATGTATATTCTGCTATATTGGACTTCACAATTTATACTTCCTACCTCTCTTTAAATTTTACTCACATTTATACAACTCATGGCACTGTTATTTTTTATTTTAATTTTTACTGGCGTTATATTTACAAATTACCCCATATCTCTTTAATTTATCGAATAGGATGGATGGACATGACAGGTTTATGGATTCTAATACTTAAGAATCTCCGTAGTACTAGAACCCTGTAACAGTTAAACAGAAACACGACTTTTGTAGCAACAAGTCTTCATGTAAACTTTTACTTTAATTTTGAAACAAACATATTTAAACATTTAAAAACATTTCTCCTTCTACCATTTACTTCCAAAATAATATTTTTAAATTATTTACTATTTCAAGCCTTTAACTTTAATATACTTTCGCAGTGTATTTCAAATGCAACGTTAATATCTCAAAATTTACTCAAACTATTTTACTTGTAACAATTCAATAATTTAAACTAAACTTGCTCTGATGCTTTTGATGGACTTTAAAAATTACTTTAATTCGATTTAATTTAATCTCAATAATTTGCTCACTGATTTATTGCTTTTACATAAAACCATTCATTTTTTGAAAAACGACTTCTGAAATAAAAATAACTCTTACTGCAAATAGCATGTTTGCACTATACCTTTTGAAGTCAACTTGGTCAGCAAGGCAGACTACCCCGGCGCGGCACCCGCAGCGACCCTACGCCCCCGGTCTCTGGTGTCGTACAGACGGCTACTTCGCTCCTGACCCCCTCTCTACTTCTACCAACTTACTTGTGCAAACATGATATTTACTTGTCTACTTAAAACCTATAGAAACAATAATCCCGTCCAAATGCGTCCCTCTTACTAATCTGGTGACTCATCCTTGAGCAAACTATTGTTCAAATTTCGAACTGGTCTCTTACTTGAAAACTAATTATAATAATGTTAATTCCTCCGAAATTTATATTTATTTAAAATTTTTCTAATCATGGTACAAATATATTTGCGGGGCGAAGCCTGCGGGACAGCTAGTGTAGGATAAAGCAGTTTATTATATAATTAAGGTGTGTTTAACATACGAACAGCTATTCTGCATGTTAATAATACTTTGACTTATATATATATATATATATATATATATATATGTATACAATTAAAACGAGGGGAAAAACACGACAAAATAAAAAAAAGTACCAGAAAATTTCGTAGTAGTATTCATCCATTTTATAACTAAGCAACATTCATGGATTATACAAATAAATTGTTATTACATCAGGCTGCAGTCCAACCAAATTCGGTATTAACATACAACAAATAATTATTTGTTGTTAAAAGACCCATTGACCCTCATTAATAACACAACTAGTCAAAACATACGACCTGTAATGTATACTGCAAATAAGTGCCGGGCATTCTATATGTTTTATAAAGAAACTAACATAATTTATCTCAGTGTTTACATGTTTTATGATTCATGGCGTATTGCAGATGATGTCAGATTAGTTGTTACGACTAAGCAATCGGTTAGGCATTAAAGTGATTAAGACAACCAATTTGGATGTCGCTGTTTTGTTGTATGGTTACATTTTTATTGAAAACAATCTTAAATTTATAAACCTAAAACAAATTAGTTTAGATATAGAATTCTATTGAAAGAGCTTAATGCGAATACGATATAAAAACGGTTAATGACAGAATACAACTGTTACTTTAACTTGTCCTGCGATTTGTAAAAACGTATAATGATCAACAGAGTCATTTTTGATATAGGAAAATATTTGCGCAGTATATAAACGTAATTCCTTGTTTTAAACGTTAAATGAGTATACCAATCCAAGGATTCTGAAGTATTTCCAATTGCATTTACCAAAATTGCTCTTATATATAGAATATGTGGGAGAAATGTCTGCCAATACTTATAGATACAACACAACAGTCCTGGTTAACACCTGGCTTATAATATTTAAGTAAAACACCTTTATAATTTAACTTTACTAATGATTTTGACTAGCATATTACCTGATCATTACAACTCAAACAGATTTGATGCAACATAAATGGTGATGTTTTACCTCAAAATTCCAAAACTCTAAAAGCTTTCTACTGGGTGTTCAAGCATTACCATTGACTGACATTTCCAGTTAAATACTTAACCACATCTGATCACATAAAAAAAGCACTTGCAATCAGACTTATGATAGAAATTAATTTTAGCTAGAAATTATTTAGTTGAAAATAGTGATTCTCAAAGCTGTTGAACATCTATAAAATTAAATTAGAGTTTTGTCTGTACATTGCTTAGAACAATGAAATTCTTGGTTACTTTTGCGTTTCATAGGTCAGAAAATCCGATCCAAGCCTTATCTCAATTTCTGTCTGTTAGTCTGTTGCTTGGTTGGTTGGTTGGTAACGCTCTGCATCACACACCTTTGTTCGCTTTTCACGCAAAAACGAGAGTACTGTTATGGCTGAAACTTATTTTCTGTATTGTATGCACATATGAGAAGGTTTTAGACGGATTAATACTAGCATAAGTCTTTTTGAAATTAAACAGCGAGCTCTTAAAAAAACAATTTTATTTGATTTCGACAAAGTTTGTCCGCTTTTCACGGAAAAACCAATTAACCGATTGCGACGAAACTTTTTCACTGTGTTCTATGAGTGTGGTGGAAGGTTTTAGGTTATTTCAATTGGTAAATTTCCTCCTGGGGATTTGGTCTTTGGGGGGTTGAAATTACCATGTTATTCTAATGGGAGAAAAGTTTGTTTTGGCACGAGTGCAAATTGAGGTTTATATTGGTAACAGCTGTGATTAAAAATATGTGTTTCTATAGGATGGCACAATTTTAAGACCTTAAAAAAATGTGTACAGTATGAAATAATTATATGAAGCAGCAGTTCTGCGGGCAGTGGAAAGCTTTAATGGTTCTTCAGTTACTAGGTTTTAAACTCTACGGAGCAACTACAAATTCTTTGCATTAGTTTATTACACGAAAACCTTACAATCGATATACTTAATACAATAAAGGTTTTCTCTGTTAAATCCCTTTTTCAACTGCCCTACTTAACCGATTTTTACGATTGCGGTGTCATTTTAAAGCTTATAATCTAGCGCACTGGAGAATGATAATTAGAAAGGTCATTTCGTTTAGGACTTCGCCCCCTAGCCTTTGATTTATTTCTAGAGGGCGTTTTCAAAGGTCCAGTTCTGACCAACTTGCATTATAACGGTTTTAAATTTTATTTTAATTTAACAGCTGATTATTAATGATAATTTTTTGTTTATGATAAATATTGTGTAAGATTAAAATCAACAATATAAAGTCTGAATCAGTATGCCCCGTAAAAGAGAAAGTTGTTTGGATAGAAAATCTAACGATGCTAAACGGAAGAGATTAAATATCTACTGGAGACAATGATGATTCTGACACGGATGAGAGTCTACAGCTGGAACCTAGCAATAACGAATTAAATGATTTGGCTACAAGTCTGACTGATGAGTAAGTACGAACTTCCACCAGTCGAGAGAGTGTGGCCCTTCTGAGAACACAGGAGACAGAAGGAGGTAGTTCTGCTCCAGCTGATGAGCATGTACAAGTGGCCCTGTTTAGAAGTCAGCAGACAGAAGAGGGTAGTTCTACTTATGCTGATGAGCAAGTACGACCTTCCACCAGTCGAGAGAGTGTGGCCCTTCTGAGAACACAGGAGACAGAAGGAGGTAGTTCTGCTCCAGCTGATGAGCATGTACAAGTGGCCCTGTTTAGAAGTCAGCAGACAGAAGAGGGTAGTTCTACTTATGCTGATGAGTAAGTACGATCTTCCACCAGTCGAGAGAGTGTGGCCCGTCTGAGAACACAGGAGACAGAAGGAGGTAGTTATGCTCCGGCTGATGAGCATGTACAAGTGGCCCTGTTTAGAAGTCAGCAGACAGAAGAGGGTAGTTCTACTTATGCTGATGAGCAAGTACGACCTTACACCAGTCGAGAGAGTGAGGCCCGTCTGAGAACACAGGAGACAGAAGGAGGTAGTTCTGCTCCGGCTGATGAGCATGTACAAGTGGCCCTGTTTAGAAGTCAGCAGACAGAGGAGGGTAGTTCTACTTATGCTGATGAGCAAGTACGACCTTACACCAGTCGAGAGAGTGAGGCCCGTCTGAGAACACAGGAGACAGAAGGAGGTAGTTCTGATCCGGCTGATGAGCATGTACAAGTGGCCCTGTTTAGAAGTCAGCAGACAGAAGAGGGTAGTTCTACTTATGCTGATGAGTAAGTACGATCTTCCACCAGTCGAGAGAGTGTGGCCCGTCTGAGAACACAGGAGACAGAAGGAGGTAGTTCTGCTCCGGCTGATGAGCATGTACAAGTGGCCCTGTTTAGAAGTCAGCAGACAGGAGAGGGTAGTTCTACTTATGCTGATGAGCAAGTACGACCTTACACCAGTCGAGAGAGTGAGGCCCGTCTGAGAACACAGGAGACAGAAGGAGGTAGTTCTGATCCGGCTGATGAGCATGTACAAGTGGCCCTGTTTAGAAGTCAGCAGACAGAAGAGGGTAGTTCTACTTATGCTGATGAGCAAGTACGACCTTCCACCAGTCGAGAGAGTGTGGCCCTTCTGAGAACACAGGAGACAGAAGGAGGTAGTTCTGATCCGGCTGATGAGCATGTACAAGTGGTCCTGTTTAGAAGTCAGCAGACAGAAGAGGGTAGTTCTACTTATGCTGATGAGCAAGTACGACCTTCCACCAGTCGAGAGAGTGTGGCCCGTCTGAGAACACAGGAGACAGAAGGAGGTAGTTCTGCTCCGGCTGATGACCATGTACAAGTGGTCCTGTTTAGAAGTCAGCAGACAGAAGAGGGTAGTTCTACTTATGCTGATGAGCAAGTACGACCTTCCACCAGTCGAGAGAGTGTGGCCCATCTGAGAACACAGGAGACAGAAGGAGGTAGTTCTGCTCCGGCTGATGAGCATGTACAAGTGGCCCTGTTTAGATGTCAGCAGACAGAAGAGGGTAGTTCTACTTATGCTGATGAGCAAGTACGACCTTACACCAGTCGAGAGAGTGTGGCCCGTCTGAGAACACAGGAGACAGAAGGAGGTAGTTCTGATCCGGCTGATGAGCATGTACAAGTGGCCCTGTTTAGAAGTCAGCAGACAGAAGAGGGTAGTTCTACTTATGCTGATGAGCAAGTACGACCTTCCACCAGTCGAGAGAGTGTGGCCCTTCTGAGAACACAGGAGACAGAAGGAGGTAGTTCTGATCCGGCTGATGAGCATGTACAAGTGGCTCTGTTTAGAAGTTAGCAGACAGAAGAGGGTAGTTCTACTTATGCTGATGAGCAAGTACGACCTTACACCAGTCGAGAGAGTGTGGCCCGTCTGAGAACACAGGAGACAGAAGGAGGTAGTTCTGCTCCAGCTGATGAGCATGTACAAGTGGCCCTGTTTAGAAGTCAGCAGACAGAAGAGGGTAGTTCTACTTATGCTGATGAGCAAGTACGACCTTCCACCAGTCGAGAGAGTGTGGCCCGTCTGAGAACACAGGAGACAGAAGGAGGTAGTTCTGCTCCGGCTAATGAGCATGTACAAGTGGCCCTGTTTAGAAGTCAGCAGACAGAAGAGGGTAGTTCTACTTATGCTGATGAGCAAGTACGACCTTCCACCAGTCGAGAGAGTGTGGCCCGTCTGAGAACACAGGAGACAGAAGGAGGTAGTTCTGCTCCGGCTGATGACCATGTACAAGTGGTCCTGTTTAGAAGTCAGCAGACAGAAGAGGGTAGTTCTACTTATGCTGATGAGCAAGTACGACCTTCCACCAGTCGAGAGAGTGTGGCCCATCTGAGAACACAGGAGACAGAAGGAGGTAGTTCTGCTCCGGCTGATGAGCATGTACAAGTGGCCCTGTTTAGATGTCTGCAGACAGAAGAGGGTAGTTCTACTTATGCTGATGAGCAAGTACGACCTTACACCAGTCGAGAGAGTGTGGCCCGTCTGAGAACACAGGAGACAGAAGGAGGTAGTTCTGATCCGGCTGATGAGCATGTACAAGTGGCCCTGTTTAGAAGTCAGCAGACAGAAGAGGGTAGTTCTACTTATGCTGATGAGCAAGTACGACCTTCCACCAGTCGAGAGAGTGTGGCCCTTCTGAGAACACAGGAGACAGAAGGAGGTAGTTCTGATCCGGCTGATGAGCATGTACAAGTGGCCCTGTTTAGAAGTTAGCAGACAGAAGAGGGTAGTTCTACTTATACTGATGAGCAAGTACGACCTTACACAAGTCGAGAGAGTGTGGCCCGTCTGAGAACACAGGAGACAGAAGGAGGTAGTTCTGCTCCAGCTGATGAGCATGTAAAAGTGGCCCTGTTTAGAAGTCAGCAGACAGAAGAGGGTAGTTCTACTTATGCTGATGAGCAAGTACGACCTTACACCAGTCGAGTGAGTGTGGCCCGTCTGAGAACACAGGAGACAGAAGGAGGTAGTTCTGCTCCGGCTAATGAGCATGTACAAGTGGCCCTGTTTAGAAGTCACCAGACAGAAGAGGGTAGTTGTGCTTATGCTGATGAGCAAGTACGACCTTACACCAGTCGAGAGAGTGAGGCCCGTCTGAGAACACAGGAGACAGAAGGAGGTAGTTCTGATCCGGCTGATGAGCATGTACAAGTGGCCCTGTTTAGAAGTCATCAGACAGAAGAGGGTAGTTCTACTTATGCTGATGAGCAAGTACGACCTTCCACCAGTCGAGAGAGTGTGGCCCTTCTGCGAACACAGGAGACAGAAGGAGGTAGTTCTGATCCGGCTGATGAGCATGTACAAGTGGCCCTGTTTAGAAGTCAGCAGACAGAAGAGGGTAGTTTTACTTATGCTGATGAGCAAGTACGACCTTCCACCAGTCGAGAGAGTGTGGCCCGTCTGAGAACACAGGAGACAGAAGGAGGTAGTTCTGCTCCGGCTGATGACCATGTACAAGTGGTCCTGTTTAGAAGTCAGCAGACAGAAGAGGGTAGTTCTACTTATGCTGATGAGCAAGTACGACCTTCCACCAGTCGAGAGAGTGTGGCCCATCTGAGAACACAGGAGACAGAAGGAGGTAGTTCTGCTCCGGCTGATGAGCATGTACAAGTGGCCCTGTTTAGATGTCAGCAGACAGAAGAGGGTAGTTCTACTTATGCTGATGAGCAAGTACGACCTTACACCAGTCGAGAGAGTGTGGCCCGTCTGAGAACACAGGAGACAGAAGGAGGTAGTTCTGATCCGGCTGATGAGCATGTACAAGTGGCCCTGTTTAGAAGTCAGCAGACAGAAGAGGGTAGTTCTACTTATGCTGATGAGCAAGTACGACCTTCCACCAGTCGAGAGAGTGTGGCCCTTCTGAGAACACAGGAGACAGAAGGAGGTAGTTCTGATCCGGCTGATGAGCATGTACAAGTGGCCCTGTTTAGAAGTTAGCAGACAGAAGAGGGTAGTTCTACTTATGCTGATGAGCAAGTACGACCTTACACAAGTCGAGAGAGTGTGGCCCGTCTGAGAACACAGGAGACAGAAGGAGGTAGTTCTGCTCCAGCTGATGAGCATGTAAAAGTGGCCCTGTTTAGAAGTCAGCAGACAGAAGAGGGTAGTTCTACTTATGCTGATGAGCAAGTACGACCTTACACCAGTCGAGAGAGTGTGGCCCGTCTGAGAACACAGGAGACAGAAGGAGGTAGTTCTGCTCCGGCTAATGAGCATGTACAAGTGGCCCTGTTTAGAAGTCACCAGACAGAAGAGGGTAGTTGTGCTTATGCTGATGAGCAAGTACGACCTTACACCAGTCGAGAGAGTGTGGCCCGTCTGAGAACACAGGAGACAGAAGGAGGTAGTTCTGATCCGGCTAATGAGCATGTACAAGTGGCCCTGTTTAGAAGTCACCAGACAGAAGTGGGTAGTTGTGCTTATGCTGATGAGCAAGTACGACCTTACACCAGTCGAGAGAGTACGGCCCTTCTGAGAACACAGGAGACAGAAGGAGGTAGTTCTGATCCGGCTGATGAGCATGTACAAGTGGCCCTGTTTAGAAGTCAGCAGACAGAAGAGGGTAGTTCTACTTATGCTGATGAGCAAGTACGACCTTCCACCAGTCGAGAGAGTGTGGCCCGTCTGAGAACACAGGAGACAGAAGGAGGTAGTTCTGCTCCGGCTGATGACCATGTACAAGTGGTCCTGTTTAGAAGTCAGCAGACAGAAGAGGGTAGTTCTACTTATGCTGATGAGCAAGTACGACCTTCCACCAGTCGAGAGAGTGTGGCCCATCTGAGAACACAGGAGACAGAAGGAGGTAGTTCTGCTCCGGCTGATGAGCATGTACAAGTGGCCCTGTTTAGATGTCAGCAGACAGAAGAGGGTAGTTCTACTTATGCTGATGAGCAAGTACGACCTTACACCAGTCGAGAGAGTGTGGCCCGTCTGAGAACACAGGAGACAGAAGGAGGTAGTTCTGCTCCTGCTGACGAGCATGTACAAGTGGCCCTGTTTAGAAGTCAGCAGACAGAAGAGGGTAGTTCTACTTATGCTGATGAGCAAGTACGACCTTCCACCAGTCGAGAGAGTAACCCCTTCTGAGAACACAGGAGACAGAAGGAGGTAGTTCTGCTCCGGCTGATGAGCATGTACAAGTGGCCCTGTTTAGAAGTCAGCAGACAGAAGAGGGTAAATCTACTTATGCTGATGAGCAAGTACGACCTTCCACCAGCCGATAGCGAGTGGCTATATTTAAATCTCGGCAGACAAAAGAAGAGCGGGAAGACCGGAACATTGAAAGAATACGACAGTGTCAGAGAAGAGAAAATGAAAGAGAAGAGGGATCGACAGATAGCAACGGGGATAACAAAATACCACGCGAACGATGTTGCGGGCACCAGGTAGTTGATCAGTACGACGGTTTTTTTTATCACTTGACACAGTAGAACAGTTAATTACGTACTACCAGAAGTGATTAATTTCTTCATAAAGACCAAATACTTGTGCTATTAGTCAAAATGCAGGAATTCTTAAAAAGAATTAACATGAAAGCAGAGTTATGAAAAGCGATTCGCTGTCGTAGACTTACAACAATTAAGAATGAACAGGCTTATGTTGACTAATTTCAACACAATTTCAACCATCCGATTTAGTTTTGCTCATTTTAGTTACTTTATATTCTCTTTTGTTATTTAGCTCCTAGTAAAATAATCATTGTCACGTTGACTACATATTATACTTTTGTGAAATGGCATTGACCGTGTAAGAATAAAAATAAAATGAAATAAAACCAACAACGTTACATGAAATAATAGCCACTGTGAAAAAGGAAAAATAAATAGCTTTGGACTGTAGCTAATAACCTGGCGGACTGTTATATTAAACCACAATATAATAAATCCCGTTGACAGGCGCTCTCTGTGGACGTGATGAGAGTTGTGTATCACACCCTCCACAAGGCGCTCTGGGGGGTGGTCCTTGTTAAACGGCTTCAGACATGGAAAGAAAGAAATATCTTATAGTTTCCATTACCGTAGGCCCTTGGATGTATTACAAGTATAATATAACACATATAACATTATAATTACCACGGTAATTGCTTCTTACTTATATGGGGAATTCTCTAACAACACAAATATGAGTGTTAAAAAAGGTACAAAACAATGTGTGCTCATAAACGTTTAATACACATATTGTTTGTTATATTTTGCCTAATACATGCGAAACAAATATGTAATCATGTGCAATAGTGTAAAAGTTTACATTCACGTCCTTACTTACCACATAACTCTCTATTTTACAGATCAAACAGCCCTGTTCTCAAATTCCGTTAAATGGATTATTTATGTTGCTCAAAGTGAGAAAACATTATAAATAGCATATTCAGAAATTATTTACACACTTGTAAGCTTATTAGTGAATTTCCTTTGGAAAGTGAACTATTAGCATGACCCGCACGGTGAAACTTAAGCCCGGGACCACCATAGAAAATCCTAACGTGACCCCCTGAACACGTTTTGGGGATCGTTCAAAATTGCATATATATATATATGTATGTGTGTGTATTTGTATGTATATATGTATGTGTGTGTGTTTGCACTCTAGCGGTCGCATTTGTTGTCCGATTTACTTCAATTTTGGTATGGTCGTTTCTTTCTGTAATCAGTTGGACAAGTTCGTTGGGCAAAACAATCGGAAAACTCTAAACCCCTTTTTTTGGGATTAATCTTTCAAATTTCGAGTTTTCGGGCCCAAAAAGGGTCAGAAAAGCCCCGTATGCAAAATTAATGCATGTAAAAAGATGGGAATTAGGGAGATGAAAGTTTTAAGCCCTCTCTCGTCATTCTTGCATACATATTTACCGAGTTATTAAAGAAAATGTGTTTCGACTTAATACAGTGCGTTGTATTATGGGGGTTTTACAATAGAAAATCCTGTTATTCCTTTGTTAGAATACTTTTATCATCCCCAGCAACCTCACGCCTACTTTCAAGCCTGTCTGGACCTTCTCCTAACATTATAATGCACAAAATTGTATTCCCAGCTTTGCAGGTAATTAAAACAAGGAGCATCAGAACAGAAAAAAATCACTGTTTTCAGATTTTAATAAAAATTGGAATAAAGTGGATTTTACACTGATTTTGAGTTTTAAAAGTTTTCAAGTGGAAATTCACTTCCCTCACGTCAGCGTGCTGCGTAGGAACTCGTTTTTAATTTTTGAACTTGATTTAAGAATATAATGCTACAATTACACACAACTACACTTTGTCATAGAGAAGTTAACCATCGCCCACCCCCGGGGAGACCAGAGGTTATCAAGCTATTCCCTAGCCACACACTACATTTAAAACATGTTTTTATTTTATACTTTTGGGCCCATTACGAAATAAGTGCTAGAATAATTAGAGTATATACATGAAGAAAATATATAACTCCATACATACTTACGTATAAATGTAAAATCCTCTTGGATTAAAAGTATAGTTTGCAGTATATAATTTGAGAAACATATTTAAAATTTATAATAACTTTACTGTGTTTATTACAATAGTTGTAAATTATTTAAAAATTATATTCTTTAGTTATAAATAAGGCAGTCAAGATTTTCTTTGGATTGTGTCTGAAAACAAAGTAATTTTAATTAATCTTTATCCTTACTAAAAAGGTATTCATAGAAAAAAAATAATGCTAAAACAGCTTATTTGAGTAAATTTCACTTATTATTTTTATCCAGATGTATGTTATTCTGTAATTTAACACTTTTTATATGACTGACACTTACTTAATCAAATAATTTATCCTAAAACAATATCAATTGCATAACATGATAATGAATTACCTACAAAATTCAATGTTGGCACAGAATAGAATACTTGTAAAAATATCAATGGTTGTTAAATTAAATTATTCCACGTAGTCAGCATTAGAAAATTCAAGAAACGAAAATATCAGATTTATAAATACTTTATGAACATCCTTCACTGTTGAATTTTATAAAATACTCATATACAAAAATTTTCCGTTAACGACTTGTATGGTGGTGTTAAGCAATGCCTTGTAATTTGGTCTCTTTGGAGTTAAAATTAAGATTTAGTGGTTTTAGTTTTAATAATGACCCATCGGGGTTGAGCGTCTCACTATACAACCTTTTTTTACAAAAAAAGCTCTAAGAATGATATGGGGTATTCCACTTCGAACTCGCTGTAGGCCTATTTTTATACGATTGCCCATTCGTATAAAACTTGCATTTACATTTTTCAATGCCTTATATTTATAAACAATCAATTGAATTATTTTGTCTATAACAATGATTTTTATAATTATGAAACTAGAAATCAATTAAAGCTAAGAAATTAATTACGTTATTACAGTGTAACTCAAGCTAGATTGTAATATAACTCAATCAAACTGTTCAACGTATACCAGATTAAGTGAAAGAGTTGTCTTTCCAACGTTTTAAATTAGTTATTAAGAAACATTTATTGAAACACTGTTTTTACCATTTGGATGAATATTATGACACAACTTGATAAATTGTTTATGAAATTTAAAACTATATTTGTTGATGAAGTCTATACAACATTGTCTATTTTGTGTAATTTGTCGACGCAATAAAGAATATTTTATTTAATTTGATTTGAAATTCGTAAAAAGTGGTTCGGGTTAAATGCATTATATTACATTTCCTCAATTTAGATTCTGAGGAACAAACACTTATAAAATCCTTACAAATTTAATATAAGCGTTTGTTGTGTTATCCGAAGTAAATTAATTCAAAGTCATGAATGAATTTGTGTGGTAATTGCAGAGGGAATCGCAGATGAAGCTATCTGCTTGGAGTGCGACAGGACAGAACTAATCAGAACCCTTGGATTGTGTTGCTGACTAGGTGGAAACACGCCAGGGACAAATTATCAGTACTTAAGAGAATGTTTTATTACTGTTGTTGTTATTGGTTTATTAATGTTTAAGAACGTAGTAGAAAATGAAGTACAATATTTTGTTATATAAACTTAACAAGAACTTTGACTACCAATTGTTATTACTAATTTGAACAAACTGTAAAAAAATAAAATACTACAAAATATGAAATAGTTGTCTTGGATTGTTAAAAAGCTACTGAGATTAGATTAACTAAAATCCTAATCATCATTTTAATGAGCTAGATATTGGGTTATGCTATAGTTTATCAAATTGTCAATCTGCGTTTATCGTAAAATTTTCGCGTGGATTAATATAAATATACACAACATTATTTGTTATAAAGCAGTTGTGTCTGTAGGTTTACGATTATTGTATTTATTGATGAAACGCTCCTGGAACACTTTGCGGGGAAACCTTAACTTAGTTTTGAACTCCTTAATCATCTACTTATGGCCACCGCTCATAGCTGTCACCTAATGAGAACTATTACAATTAATTCTGTATTATAGAGTTTTTTCTGTTATCTAATCGTGGTTGTAACCAATAAAAGGAGATTCTGTCAACCCGATACTACATGCGGATGTATACAAGTTTTCCGTCTCTCTGAATAATTGTAGCCAGACTAACAATTTCATAAAATAAATTATCTTTATCAAAATGTCTCAAATTTCACAACAAAATTTAAGAACTACTAAATATTTGTATGACATTTAGTGAAGAAGGATTTCCAATACAGCCTCAGAGACACATAACGTTTTATTTTGGTACAGACGGATCTACACCTTAGGTGGGTTCTACACAGCCAGACAACTGCATTAACATTCTTTTGTTGGGTGGTAGAGACCGAAACAAGGACCTTGAATTTCAAAATTTGTCAACGATTTGCCCCAGAAGAAGGATAAAGTTAAGTATATTATGTTAATTTAACGTCATTTCCAGCTAAATCTTCTCTAAGTCGTCTGAAAAAAAACCTTTACTGGGATTAAAAATGTTTATTATTCATACGATTATAACATCTCCACAACTCTAATACATTTGCAAGAATATACTTATTTCGTACGATCATTGTTGCCGTAAGAGTGAACAATACAATTTTGGAAATGGTACTCAGTAATATCTTATGATCTTTTAATCTTTGTCCTTTAAACCTTTTAAAGTTTGTATCCACAATTAAATTTAAATTAAACTTTTATATTATCAGATCATTAATCACCTGAAGAAACTTTTCTGCCCAGTTGGATAAACTTTTAGAAATTTAAGGGTCATCAGCAAAAAAAGGGTTTGCCGTTTAAAGTTAGTTCGAGGTGTTATTGATGTCAAGAAAAGTTAAGTCGAGGCAACGAATATTTCCTTTAATCATGCCATAGTTTACAGGTTAAACGTCGCCGGTGGTTCCATTAACTAGTTACACTTTGATATATGTTTAGTGACTGTGATTCGTGATTCAATTTTAATTCGTTTAAAAATATAAAAAAATATATATATACATATCAAGCAATCTGAGGTATGAAATGATTGAATAAACATTAACAGAATTAATCTAAATGCATTCACCAATAATTGCAGAAGAACATTTATCTACGTCCTGAAGAAAAGTAATCGTCGCAAAATACGTTTATATACTTTCAAGGCATATTTAATGAAGTAAAATTAAAATATTTATAGTTAAACCTAGAATTATAACAATTTCTATGATAAATTCAGAATTTTAAAATTATAGCAATAAATTTCAAACAAATATTTTTATTTTGTTCGTTAAAGGAACCATAAGTTACTAAATAACTTAAAATACTACGTAATACTAAGTAAATACTAGGTAACTTAAAATAGTAAATGATTTGCTGAAAAGCTTAGTTAAAGGTGCAAATAAATGTTAGGCAGTAATCTGATAAAAAGAAAATTAAATTTGAAACCTCGTCAAACTGTATTTTAGGTTGTCAAACTGTTAAAGGAGCTTGCTGTTATATTATTAATACCTTAATAATAATAACCTTAATACTAACCTTAGTAATAAGTGTTACCAAAATCTAATATTTCTGTCATAAGGTTGTCTTTTTTATATCGGATAAATAATTTACAGTACTCATTTTTACAAATATGTACTGAGGTCAACTTGACCAAATAATCTTTAAAATACATCAGAACTCAAGATAAATAATTACAAAATGATTTTGATACTGAGACACCAATGATATTTTAATATTTTAATATTACTTGTGAATCCAACTGAAACAAACAAACTAACGCTTTTTCCCCAGTGACGTAGATCTAAAACAGGCATACCAATAACATGTCCCTCTGTTCTCACAAATACTTTCCCTGCCAAACACAGATCTGTGGTCACGCCAAACACCAATCACTGTCTTGAACAGACCAGTCACGTGGTTTTGATGTGAAACGGTTGATGGTGTACGATCGCACAGCAAACTACATGCATGTTTAGAAAAGTGATTTCAATATCTACAAAAGGCTAACTACTTTTAGAAAATTTTTTATATTTACAGAAATTTATTTTGTAGTACATTCGGTATCAGTTACTGTTATGAAAAAGGGTTCCGGCCCTATTTAATGAGCACTAAATTAAATCCAAATAATTAAAAACAAGTATGAAAACGACTTTCTAATGTACCTGTTTCCAAATACAGAAAATATTATAATGACTACTACTAAGAAAGCATAACATCTGATAAATAAAAATTACTATCAATTAACTATAATTATTGAAAATAGTTTTGGGTTTGGGCCTCTTTTTTAAACATGTTTGAAATTAACTTTGTACAAAAATGCCTGAGGTGTTGGAATAGAAGCTATATGTAAATAAATATTCAAAGAAATGAGCCTACAATGCTAGATAGGGAATAATAAAGAAAACGACAAAATATTGTAATACATACTGTATTATTATTTTATTAACTGGTTCAAGTTGTTCTTCAAGCATGATGATGTAGTCAGTTAAATACGGTATCAATATTGCTACTTTTGATAGTTTGAGTTAATGTACACAGATTAATTGGCTTTAAAAAAGAAGCAGTGAGTTTCACATTGAGTGGAGAAACATAGAGAAATGGTGTTTAGGCTAAGAAGAATAAATGATGAAATAGTCTCCGAATTAATTTATATTACCAAAATGGTTTAAATTATCTGGTGACACTGCCGAGTGATACTGTCATGGTTTCAAACCTCAGGGGTTCATGTTTGATTTCAACTTGAAAGTGAACCCCTGATGTTTGAAACCCGTGGTAGTTGTACCATGATATAGGATCACTCGGCAGTATCATAAGGTAACTAAACCATTTTGATGAACAATAAAGCGGGATTAAAGAACACTTTGCCGATTAACCCCAAAAGAAGAAGGGTGTAACATAAGTATATAATGCTTCTTCAACGTAGACCACATTTTGATAATTTATTTTATTTCCAACTAAACCCGCTCCAAGACATCTAGTCGTCTAACGGTTATCATTCATACGCTTATTAGATCGTCACAATTCCGATACATTTGTAAGAAGATTCTTTTTGTGTACGACCAGTGTTGCCGTAAGAATGCACAACAATTTGGGAAATAGTAGTCAGCAATCTCTTAAGAACATAGTCTTAGATGTAGAGAAGGGAAATTTGGATTAAACCATTTATTTATTAAAAGCCTGAATGGACAAATCTGCCAGGTGGATAAACCTTCAAAAAAGTGTCGTTTGCAAACAAATAGGGTTTGCCGATTAATGTTAGTTTCGAAAGATTATGAAAGTAACCAAAAGTACATTCGTGGTAAAGAGCATTCCCTTTAATATACCATAGTCTTCAGAACGAGCAACGTTGGTGGTTTCACTTTACAACATTACCATTCGAGGGCGACACCACTAATATCGACATTCGACAAGTTCGTTCAATAGTTTTACTCCAACAACGGCACCAACGGTTATTATTCCAAATTAGTATTCTTAGCATCAACAACAATTAGTGTCAACGTTTGTTATCAGAATGTTTTTAATCTATTACTTTATTAATATAATAGGATATTTTAAGAATATTTTATCGCCTGAACTGAAACCGTATATTCCTCAAAAAATTATTAGTTTAAAAATATGAAAATATATTTTATTCCATCTTTAGCTACACGCTTTTATATAGTTTTTAAATAGAAAGCTAGATAAAAATATATGTCGAAAGTTGTAATATATTGCTTACGTATGTTTACTCATAAATCGGAACTCATTACTCATTACTCATTACTCATTATATAGTGTTAACTATGAAGAGGAAAAAACTGTTGTAACTTAAACGTAATATGTAACGTACCAGAAAATGAACTGACGTTAAATTAATTAATTAAAGGTTGCAAAGGGTAAAAAGAGTGTTGTTTTAGGAAATTGGATGGACATGACAATATGCAGACACAAAAACGTTGATTGTGCGAGGGTCAAAACTGTTTTGAGTTAAGGGACAATTAAATTAACATAATTACTGCCAGAGGAACATTGGCTACAACACACATACGTGAGAGGGTGTACATGAGAGTGTAGAGTGGCCCAAAGTAGGTCCACAGTTACGTATTGGCTACAACACACATACGTGAGAGGGTGTACATGAGAGTGTAGAGTGGCCCAAAGTAGGTCCACAGTTACGTATTGGCTACAACACACATACGTGAGAGGGTGTACATGAGAGTGTAGAGTGGCCCAAAGTAGGTCCACAGTTACGTATTGGCTACAACACACATACGTGAGAGGGTGTACATGAGAGTGTAGAGTGGCCCAAAGTAGGTCCACAGTTACGTATTGGCTACAACACACATACGTGAGAGGGTGTACATGAGAGTGTAGAGTGGCCCAAAGTAGGTCCACAGTTACGTATTGGCTACAACACACATACGTGAGAGGGTGTACATGAGAGTGTAGAGTGGCCCAAAGTAGGTCCACAGTTACGTATATTTATATATACAGTTTATACTACATATTACTGTGTGTGAGAGTGTCGGGGACAGGTTGCAGGAATGCACCCAAGCCAGAGGAACATTGGCTACAACACACATACGTGAGAGAGTGTACATGAGAGTGTAGAGTGGCCCAAAGTAGGTCCACAGTTACGTATATTTATATATACAGTTTATACTACATATTACTGTGTGTGAGAGTGTCGGGGACAGGTTGCAGGAATGCATCCAAGCCAGAGGAACATTGGCTACAACACACATACGTGAGAGAGTGTACATGAGAGTGTAGAGTGGCCCAAAGTAGGTCCACAGTTACGTATATTTATATATACAGTTTATACTACGTATTACTGTGTGTGAGAGTGTCGGGGACAGGTTGCAGGAATGCATCCAAGCCGGAGGAACATTGGCTACAACACACATACGTGAGAGAGTGTACATGAGAGTGTAGAGTGGCCCAAAGTAGGTCCACAGTTACGTATATTTATATATACAGTTTTATACTATACTACGTATTACTGTGTGTGAGAGTGTCGGGGACAGGTTGCAGGAATGCATCCAAGCCGGAGGTGGCATGTTGAACACCTACGAGATTAAATATGTAATTGAATATGTAATTAAATTACTGTATACCTACTTTTGGGCCACTTGTTATGGAGTAAAGTAAGCTCTGTATTATAAGTTTCATAATTTATTTCCCCTTATATTCGTTATTAAAATACATTAAATGTGTAAATGAAGAATTCTGTCGTGGTTTATAGTTTTATCTTCGCACATTTTCTTGTGTCTGCTTAAATAGAATAATCACTCAATCTGATAAAATGTTTATTATTATTTGAACCGTGGGTACGTGCTTACGTATTTCAAAATATAATTAATATATTTATCCCCTCCTAACAATTTTGATTAAAAGCAAGTATGCTTAAGCTGTTTTGTTGTAATGAAAATATTATTCTTAATGTTTTAATACTAGTGGTTAAAATGTAAATTAACCAACAGTTTTTAACGGAATGGATAAATTCTGATGATTAACACACCAAATCCGAGCCTCAAAAACACTTCATTGTCAGCCAAGAACAACTAAACTCCTTGAGAGTAATTAAATTTGCCCTTGACAGTTGCCGCGACACTGAGTTCATTATTTCTTGCAAGCTTACATCTTGAATTTTTTCACCCCAACGTTAAGTTATTTTTGACTAGAATTACTTAAAAATAGTGAAAAATACGTGTATTGTTATCTCTATAAGCCAAATACACTCTCTAATAATCACTCAAAATTCACAATGGATATGAAGCTGAAATTTTGCATAGTAGTTCATCTTGTGCTATAAGTGCAATACCGTTGGGTTTCGTGAAATCGTCAAAGTTCTTATGTTACCTGGACATTGAATCAGATGATGACTTAAGAGTATTAATTCCATAAACAGCTGGTGTGGTGCATTTTAAGGCATTGAGTGAAGATCGGTATAAATAACAGAAGCAAATAGAGTGGGCATCTAACTATATACACATTTAACACTCAGACTCAGACGCAGACTCAGTCACTGACTAACTTAGTGATCACTGTATCTAAAACCGACGAGCTTAGCAGGTGAAATGTTGTAGATGTGCAATAAGGTCGGGGTTAACATATTTCACATAGGGGCACTCTGCGGCCCCACCATTTAAAGTTATTTTTGCCATATCGCACCTGCCATTAGACTATGGGCACCTCTTCCCATAGCGTTCGGTAGGAAGATAGTTAATACGATTAAAGCAGGCATAAACCTACTCCAGACCAAAATGCTATTTAGAGCTCAGCCCCTCTGGCATTCTTTATTCCTATGTCATAAATCTACTAACTTCTGAACCGATTGAGCTGAAATTCGGTAGGAAAACAGGTAGTATACCAAAAGCAAACATAGATGTCCCCCTATTCCGAAAATAACATTCTATCCCACTGTCATTCAGAGTTATGGTTAATGTTACTGGAGTGGTTGACATGAAAATTAGTATTAATCGGTAGATGAGAATCAAACATAGTCTTATTCCCGTACTGAAAATAATTCGGGGCTCTGCCCTATTGACTTTCAATTAATTTAGATTGAAATCATAATCAGTGTTAACCTTAAGGACTAATGATTTAAAGTGAGTTACCGAATTGAAATGTTTACCGTCAGGAACCGACAGAAATAAACTTGAAACAACGGGGATCAACAAACACCATGCGAATGGGTTTCTATCACTACTAGTAAGTATGTTTACTAAAATTAAAGGTGTATAAATAATTTCTATGGGATGTAAGCCATTATAACCAACTATAAAGTTATGAAATGTATTATGTTAATTAAATTAAAAATTATAAAGAAGAGGTGGTTTCTGTCTGTCTGACTGTCTATCTGTCTGTCTGATGTTCCGGGTGAACGCAAAAACTACTGAACCGACTGGGGCTGAAACTTTGCACAAAGGTAGATTTTGAACCCATGCAACACATAGGGTTATTTACCTCCTTAAAATCCCCTCGGGCTACGCCCCGTGAACGTCCTAAATTTCAATGTTTACATTTCAGAATAAAGTAAACATTCAGAAACTGTAATGCGAACAGCTGAGGACACTTCCATTTGACAGCTTAAAGAGCAGAAGCAAGAACAGCTGTTTCAATCAAACTAAAATGCAAATTTCATTAACTATAGAACGGGTAAAGACAACCCCTGTCCGAAGAACGGGTACATCAGCTAGCTTAAAATAAACAAACATATTCAAACTATTATCTGGACTTGTATTAGGACTATTATAGGGTAAACCATAAAAAAACAAGCAAATTATATTAAGGTTTTAATTTGGATGTAGGACTGAGCTGACTTAAAAAAAAAAAAACTTGTTGTTAGTGATTTGAATAAGAATAGTAAAAGGAAAAGGAAACATATTTATAGCACCTTGGAGTGCTTAAAGTTCTGAGATGGCGAACTGATAGCAAATCCCTTCTTGATTTCTGCAATAAGTGTTCTTTAAACTTACAAATGGAAGTTATATGAACAATTTTTATAGATAGAAGATTTTTCTCATTTTATTACACATTCAGATCATTCTATTACTTATAAGTAATAATGCTCAACCTAATTTAAATAAATATCTACTAGTTAGAGTTTCTGTGAGGAAACCTTAAACACAGGAGTAGAAGTAAAAATAATTCCTAATACTCCTAAAAATATTAAAAAAACATTATTTTAGAAAGAATAACTATCTATTCTGCAAGGTTGATTAAAAAATAAACACATTTTACAAGGTTGAAATATAACAATAGAACAGTTTTTATATACAGTATTTGTTAAAATAGTTGTTATCTTACTTACATCGTCAGGAAAATTAATTATTATTAATTACTTATTAATAATTGGATTGACGACGTAAGTAAAATAACAACTTGTTTGTCACTATCAATCAGTGTTACAAACCCCACATAGTAATTTGTTACGTTAATGTTTTCTTTTAGTTGGTAATTTTAATCCGTTTTAATTAATAACCGGATATGTAAAATTATGATCACAAACATTTTGAATATTTTAAATGCTTAGTTTTGAGTTTTATCTTTATACAATTTCTTATTAATACAAAGAACTTGAATCTCGACTACTAGAACAATCAAATCTAATGTTTTCCTAGGCCTTGGATTAAGCTTATTAAACTAGTTCTGTATACTTAAGACGTTGTTTAATGTGTTAAACACGATGGGAATACGTTACTTACCATGCATGACCACATCTCGTATGTTCGTTCTGTATACATTTTATCTGTACTTGAACTCTAAGCAAATAATTTACAAATGAATACAAATAATTACTTCAGACCTCATCAAGATAAGCCAAACAAAATATAAGTTTATAGTATAATGGTTTTTATTAAATCAATCATATTTATCTTTTACAATAGTTTATAAAATGTAAAATACTAACAATACAGAGGCAGGTATAATTACTTGGCTTGCGGAGCTCGGGCTGGTCCAAGAATACAGGGTACGATGGTCACACACTAGCCACAGTGGTTTAGCTGTGTCAACATCAAGATGAAAGCCCTTCGCTAGCAAAGAATAATTGGATATCTGTCTGTAACGAGAACAACCATCTTTGTATTAGAAACCGCAATCTGTTAAAAGCCATAACGAATTTATCATTTATTTGTATGCCTTACAAAAACTCAATGTGTGAAATAATTGTTATTTTTGGAAAGTAAATTAAGGACAATATGTATTTAGAAAAAAAAACTTTCGTAATTTAAACTACAACATGTTTAAATTATAACGTTTTAAAAAGATATATAATAAAATAATCTTTTAAAAATAACATTTATTAAAGACAACATGAAAACGTATTATAAAGTAAAATAATTTATTTATATGTATTAGTTTGTATAAACATCGACATGATTTTTTATTTGCTATTAA
The DNA here is from genome assembly GCA_963675035.1 of Allygus modestus. Taxonomy (NCBI): domain Eukaryota; kingdom Metazoa; phylum Arthropoda; class Insecta; order Hemiptera; family Cicadellidae; genus Allygus; species Allygus modestus. The sequence goes on from OY776112.1 coordinate 356,407,512, forward strand.
CTCAAGAACAGAAGTAGTGCTATACTTTCGCCCCGCTACTGAAGATATCTTTTGTAGATAGTAAAGGAAAGAGGGGTATATTTATAGCCCAGTTGGATGCCTGCACTTCTGATAGCGTCGAATTGAAAATGGGATTTCTTCTGATACAATTTACGTCCTCTCACCTTTAAATACCAGAATTATTGCGTCTCTCGTTGAGAATTTTTCTACTTCTACCCCTAACCATTTCGATCCGTGATTGTTGTTTATTCATCATTCCTTTATGATCGCATATTATTTCTTACATACACACATTATATATTATTAACTCCTTTACTGCTCGTCACCGTAGGCCAAGATGATCTAAAGACAGTAAGGTTCCGTTAAGGGCTTTAGTCAAATGAGAAAGCCAGTGGTGACCGCCTGTGACAAAGTATCACTGCAGTCGGCCGGGATCGAACCTGCGCTTGAGTGCGGTTGAGTTGCGATGCCAGCGGTTTACCTACGAGCTACCGCGTCCAGTACAATATATTATACTATATTAATTGACAGTATCTTCAATTTTAGAACTCGAATTATTCTCTTAATAGTCTAAATGCTTTGGTTGCCTTAGACAGATAGAAGCATTGGTTTAACAAAAACACATTAAAACAATGTTTATCTTTGCATAAAAAATCGCTAGAAATACCACGAACTCAGTGGAAGATGAATTAGTTTTACCGTGTTAAAGTGTTCACTGTTTACGATTAAAGTCACTTTTATTTTTCCCTCATAGATTGCTGGTGGAATCATCTTACCAGTAAGATTTATTGGTATTAATGTTTAGCATGATTTTGTTATTAATCGTCATCTTGGCTTCTTCTTTTGTTTTTGCCTTTTGTATTTTGGTCAGAATTTATTTTCTAAGAAGAAATTGAACTTATTGTTAGAAAAGAAAATCTAATTTAATTTAAACTTTATTGATTTTAATTTAGAAAGAAAATCAAGCCAACTAGACAGTAAGGATCTAATTAAATAATTTAATAATTAAATCTTTCAGACTTTGTTTTTTAAAAACCCAATATTATTTAATAAATCACCGTTCTATTCTATTATACTAAATATAGTACTATACAAGTTTGATTTTGATACTTATATTTTAAGACATTGTAAATCTCTATTTATAGAAACAAGAAATATAGTACTCTAAAAATTTGATTTTGTTACTATTATTTTAAGAAATTGTAAAGCTCTATTTCTATAGATTTGACAAATCAAATTTAAAGGGCCTGGCTTGTAGGTCAGCTGAATAGTATTAGAGGTGAGTCTGTGAGGTTAGAAAGTGAAGTGTCCGGGCTGTGGGGCCTCAGGATCCAGGGTCTGTTAGGCCTCGGGTCTATGTAAGTTGTCAAGTTTTTAGTTTGTCCTAAATTAACGGTTTACTTTCCAGGTACTCGCCCTTGAATAGGTAATTGGTTGTTTGTTTGTTTGGGAGGATTCGGAGGCCCCGATAGACAGCTAGGCATGTCTCCCCCGGCAGCCATCGGAAAGAGGGGATTTTAAGGGACGGGAAAGGTGGTAGGACGGGGTCAGTCTGTGAGATGGGGGTTAGAGAGTGAAGAGTCCGGGTTGGGGGGCCTGAGGGTCCAAGGCTTGTTAGGCCTGGGGCCTAAGTAAGTTTTATAGTTATTAGTTTTTCAAAATTAATAGTTAATACTTTCCAGGCTTCTCGCCCTTGGTAAGTAATAGTCTTTTTACTGTAACTAAATTTATATTTTACTGTTCTAATCACCATTTGTAAATGTAGGGCTTTTGTTTTTGATATACGAAAGTTATATTATTACAGTACGTGTCTCTTTAATTTATTGAGCCACGTCCTCGTGATGGCGAGTGGGTGGGGACTGTGTGACAAGGAGGTAAGCTTGATTGTCCGTCACGCATTCTAGTAATATTGCTCTATTGAGGGGTCATTAGTAAGTGCGAGGTGATTAACGTAAGTATTTTGAAGGTTAGGAAAGGGGATCCCTAAGATATTTATCAAACATGAATAGGCTTATGTTTTATTCCAGTGTATTAGCTATATTCTTTCCAAATTTAAGTTCAAAAGGTTCAATAAATAGTTATGCCTTAAGATTAACATGACGATATTAAAGACCAAAAAATTGCAGAGAATTAGATAAATCATATATTTCTAAAAGTGCACCCCTCTATCCTCCCTTTAGTTGTTTTATATATGCAACTATCTGTTTTCATTCCTGTTTTTATTTTATTTTTTGTATTTCAACGCCAGTGGCATTTTTGTTAAGAGTACATTACAAACACTTTTAAAGGAAAGTGGTCCAAACGCCTCAGATTTTAGCTTTGTTAGTTTGCCGTCAAGGAAACTGAATCAACCTTTTTTTTACAATTAATTAATTTTGATCTAACAGTGAAACGAAAAAGACGACGCATCGTTTTACAATTATTCCATTGTATTATGCTACTAAGTATCTTCAAGTCGGCGTGCCTATAATAAATATTCCAGCTTATTTTAAATTAACAGATCTACGGAAACACTAAATATATATACTAGTCTGCATTTATTTAAAAGAAAGCGAAAACGATTTAAAAGCTAAATATTAATTGTGCACTACGGTAATTATTTATTTGTTAATTCTTCCTTTGCCTGTTAAAAGTACATAGTTAAATAAAGAACTCGTAATATTAATAATGCAATTTATTTTCACTTGATATTTGCTAAGGGTGACAACTACATATTATAGAAAGTTTTCTTTAAAGACTTCGGTTCTTTTTAAAGCATGAAATAAAAACAAATAATATAAAACAAAAAATATATAAATATAAATCAAGTTACACTATAATCTTATTATAAAAATAATTCCTAATAATGCACACAGTCCATACATGTGCAGTCATACGGACTACGTTACGAATAATATATTTTAAAACAGGTGTAATTATTATTATACATACTAGACAGTACCAAGCAAGCATTTTTTAACCGACTTTAATTATTTTAATTTGTTGGTTTTGTCTAATATCGTCTCCCAAAAAGAAGAAACAAAATTATCGTGATTTATTTAATTTTGTAAGACAAAATACAGCCATATACTCAGGTTTAAACAAGGCAGGGTATTTTATACAATTCCATCCCCATTTTGGAGGGCCAAATCGAATTCTCTAGATGCCTGTGAGGGAAGGTATAGCAATATTTACTGCAGAGCGACCTCTTGAACGTGCGATACGTGAAATGGAATCGAAAAATACATTTTATTGGGCATATATGCCTCACGATCCTAAATACTTTTTTAATTTGATTTTTCCTTAAATTGGGATTCACCTTCATACTTTATAATTTGTTAGACCATTTATCGAACTCAACTGTTGCTGAGTTGTAAAATGTATCAAATTGATGTATATAACACAGATCAATATAATATATGTACAAGTTTCGAAGAAGTTCAATTATTTATAAAGAGCAACGTATTAACTATGAACACATGTATCTGACTTGCTATACTCGAATAAGACAAGTTATTCTTTATTTATAATTACAGTGAGTACAGTTTTGAATTAAAATTTGTTCCTCAAAATGAGGCGACAAGTGTATATAACAATGTTCATTTTCTCTGTTACGATGTAAAACCAAAAAAGCTTTCCCGATAGAAAATAGTACACGTTGGGTTGCAAGCCATTATTAGCCTACTTTGTCTCAGAGCTTAACAAATAATGATGTTTTGTTCCAAAATACTACTGGTCAACAATATCCCTAGTATATTATGATATTTTAAACATAAATTAATAAAGAAATCATAAGGTACCTATATATAAAAATTATATTTTTTACTTTAACTTCGATTAAAAATTATTTATGGCATGATAATAAATTACCAATAAAGAAGTAGGCATAACTACTTGTTTATTATGTAAATGAAAAGACCATTGCACTTTTTTTAACAATTAGTTTTGAACAATGGTAAATATATATTTATAAAAAAAGGGAAAATGTAAAAATTGTTAATAAAGTATCACATTGGAGCATATTCAAAGAATTAAGCCAGATTCAGATTCTCTCCTCTCTTTCATATTTGTTAACGATTCCATTGAAAATCCGAAGATTAACGCGTAATCTCTCGATGAAACACTGAAACTCTAAGCTGCAGTGGAGTAGCTTTGAGATAAAATCATGGTTTAGTTTTTTTGCAATTAGTTCAGATTTACCGAGGGATAATATTTGTACCTGTTGAAATATGTTGGAGTTGTTACTACAAAGTATAAAATTCTACTCTTAACAATTACTTGAACCGATGATAAGCATTATAAATATACCAGTTTATCACAATGTATAGAATACATTGATAGACAGACATAACTGTTTCTCCTGTGACGAATACATATCTTTTAAGACCGATAGGATAATACAATGACATTACGGGTAATATGGGGCTAAAGAGTATTTGTGGGCATTTAACAGCAATTTGACATAATTTAAGGAGCTGTGAGAATTATTTAAAATTATGTTTCTTATAAATAACCGGTTAACTATTTAAGAACTGTTAAGTGTTTATTTCGTGAACTTAATTGTAGAAAATTAAATATATAGGATGAGTATAGGGGGGAATTTCAAATTTAGTGCTAGAATTTGGCATTTTTTGCTGCTGAATACGATCGTATCCCTACAAGATTCATCCGTTATCCATAATTTAATGTTTAAATATCACACAACATCAGATTTTGCTTTAAATCATATCATTATTTAGTTTCTTGCCAGCAAGTTGTAATTTATTCAATTTTATAGTATAGATATTTAATATTGAAAATTTTAAACCAACACGATTTTGAAACTGGTTTACACGGAAATGAAATTTTAACAGAATTTGTAAAACTTATAATATTATTTTGAAGTTTTATTAGAATATCTTTAGCCTGTACTGAGAAATCAAAGTTGTTATACAAATAAATACAAACTCACAGACAGAAAACCGATAAGTGTACAGTATTAACATAAATGTATGCGTACTTATCGACATATACATACTCACCGAAAGATGTACAAATATATTGCATTTGTTTTTGTTTTGACCTGAGAAATAACGTTACAACGTTTGAGGAAGTGGAAGCAGGAGACCTTGTATACTGAAATTCAATAACATGACCAGCCACAAATAAATATTCGCTGAGTATATTCATTAGCAGAGCATCACTGCTCGGACAAATTTAACCTCTGAGATCCTCCACTCTCAGTGAAAAAGAAACAACTTAATGTGAAATAAGACCGAAAAAGTGTATTTCGATTACAGTAAATTGATGATAAATTCAGGTACATAATTAAAATCCAATATATGAAAATAATGTATAGAAAAAGGGTTAACAAAACAACTGAACCACTAATTTATATACAATGATGGATGGATATAAGTAAATAATATGTTTAAATACTTTCCCTTTTTATTCCCTACAAAAATTACACTTCTGAGTGGTTGTTTACTTTCACTTTAAACGTGAACATAACATGTTAACATGAGCGTTTGTTCGTAACCCAAGTAAATTGTTTTGTAGATGCCATGCTCACTTAACCATGTTAGGGTAAAACTAATATTTATTATAACTTTCATCATTAACCTTCGTATTGACAAAAAAACTTAAACTTATTTGCAGCTAGCTAGTTAAGGGATCAGATTCAATGCCAAACATGTAGATTTTGGATCAAAAAGTAATTTTAATAACTACAAAGTAACTTATAACAAAGCTTTGTGGGGATGCGGTTTTGTTTTGTCAACGGTTTTGATTATGAAATTTAAACAGAATCTTTGATTGGTTGTTATTGGCTTCGAATGTTGACATGATTAAGCTCAACATATGTTACTGGAAACCAATCAGCGTTCGTTTGATGTTTGTTGTTGTTTATTTAAAATAACAAATCTCTATACACATTGTTATAATTTTCATTGGGTTTTATTTAATGTGTTTTTGAGGTATGAGCATTTCAATAGGTTAGTTCAATTTGAGCAGCAACCCAATCAAAGCAGCTTCATTATAAAGTGTAATCTCACATTATAAAGTGAAAATTTAAGCTGAAATGTGTTATGTGAAAAACGTGCCTGTAAGAGTTTGTAAGCTTGGTACATAATGTGTTTCCTTCAAAACTGTGCTTTTATCGTTACTTTGTAAAATAATGAGTATAGTTTGTAAATATTTAGTGGCATAAAGAGTTAATATTTCATCCGATCTCACCGGAGTCTATAATAAACACGTAAAACTGAAAACGCCTGAAAACATGTTGACAAGCGAATTCCGTGGTTTCCCGAATTAAACATAAAGAATACTAGTTTGATTTTTAAATATCTTTTTATACTTAAACAATTTAGTTTCTACGTACTACAGTTCATCCCATCAGTTTTCATTTTGTAATTCCGGAGAAAAGTCAAGATATCCACACGTAGTATTTGCTTAAAGACAGACCCATTAACAAGAATTATTATGTTACCTTAAATAATCTTTTTTATATCAGCGTAAATTATAACACATTCCTCTAACTGAGTAATGAGTTCCAAAACAGTTTGAGCCATGACACGAAACAGGTTGATATCATAATCATGATGATTGCTAACAATTACTAATTAATTAGGATGTCTTTCATTTGCAGATACTAGTTATTAAGGGTTATTGCAATGCAATATCGAACCCTTTGAAATTAATCATAGAAACATTACAGGTCGAAGCGCGTGCTGAAAATGAATGTTCTATAATTGCAATATCAACCAGAGTTAAATCTGATTTAGAGATTTACCGTCTCTAAACAATTATTAAAATGTGTTAACACTTGTACAGCATACCTATTACAAGGTTGTGTGTTTGTAATACCAGGAAGCGTATTATGTGTTACGGGGTGGTACTGTTGGGATGACTGTGAGTTGTATTGCCTACTAACATGTTATTACATCTCGAGAAATAATGTGTCAGCAACCTAATTTTCAAATCAAAGACATGGAGACTTTTCATGAAAACCGATTGTAAGAACAATTATGATGTCTGGCTGGGGTGTCATATTGTTTTAGGTTGTAAAGACCATACATATTCTAATAAAAAAAATCTTTCTCAATTTTAATTCAAATGAATGTTTAGTTGATTAAAATGTCTTGATTTTAAAAGTTCTCTAATTTTATATTTGATAAAAGGATTTTAATTTTAAAATGCAGAAATTAAAATACTTGTACAGCGTAGAAAATTATGCCCACATAGCTGAGACTTCAAGTATAATTAGCCTTTGGCCTAGGACGGCACATTTTAACAATAGAGTGAATAAATTATTCTTGTACTAGTTGTCCTGTTGCTCGAATCCGAGCAAGTTTGTACCCAATGAAAGGTTACTTCAGTTGTAAATAAATACAACCAAACATCTGATGTTTAAACGGATGATAACATCTGAGAATAATGAGGATAACACGTAGTTTTGACTTCCGTCATCGGATAGCGCCACTGTTCCAAAAATGCAGTCCTTTACTGTATTAAGGTGATCCTCTTTCTTAAAATTCTGAGAAAATCGATGTAATAATACTTTTAGTTTGACACCTCAAACGTTAAAATCCGTCTAACCGTTATCGAGTTATGACTGTGAATAAAAACGCCCTAGCTTATTATAGATAGAAGATTACCCTCATAAATCTCATTCCCCCCTCTTGGGTGTCAAAAATACACTTACTAAATAAGGAATTCAAATGCATTCGGGAGGTTTTTATTATTTTATAGTTTAAGAGAGATAAAACGTAGTTACTAGAACTAGCCAGAAATCCCCAAAAATGAGTTAGGGGAATCTTTGAATTCTTTCTTCGTTTTGATGAGAATAGATTATCAAACATTTACCTACTGCATCATTGAGTGAATTTGTAACGTCTAATTTGATTTGTGACGAAATTGTATTAAATATCAAAATTTAAAAAATGCATTTGTATATATAGGTGCGTACCAACTAAAATAAACTACTCTGAAAAACAATCCAGCATTAATAAACGTTAGAAAATTATTTTAAATTTAATACAATATTTAAAGAAAAGTAACAGTTTTAGCCTTATTGCCCTCTTTCACTTACGGTACGATAAAAGGAGAGGAAACCCTTCTTTATACGAGTAATAAATGTCATATAAACTTGCCACCACAACTGTGCACGCCCTTTCAATAAGAAAGGAAACGTTCCCATCAACGTACTGATAAGCTAGCTAGCGTCAAAAGTAAATAAAATTTCCTCGATAAGATAAATAATATCATTCTTTAGGCGAAGTTGATATTTACTATAAAACATGCGTTAGTAAACTTGATGTTACCCGTTTTGGTTACTATTAGTTTATTTAATTCTTTTTCATTTTTACGCGATGAAAAAATCGAAAAACAAATGAGCCGGTTCATATAAGTTATACAAAACTGCAAAGCCTAAGCCAATTAATTTACCAGTCTAGAATTATAACCTAGTTTCAGTGCTATTTATTGGATCGTAACAGTTTTACTACCGGGACATGTGACAGAGACGTATCCATCGAAGTAACACAGGCGACATTAGTCCAGACACACCATATAGTACTTATCATACAGCATTAAAAAACCCACCTTTTTTACGTAGTAAGGATATCAACAACTTTTAAAATTACAATGTGCAATAGGGGGATGTGGGTACAATCAAAGGTACGGAACTCGTTCGGCTAGAGCCAACACATTTCTACTGAAGTTTCGTTAACATGGGAAAAGGTTTATACTGTTTTAAAGCTGTTCGAAACAATGAAATAGTGCTCAATATGTTTATATGCAAGTAATTTTGACCACTTTAGTTGGAAATCTCTGAAACCCATTTAAAACTATGAATATGGTACACAATAAGAGTTTAAAACCTTTAAAATGACTTAAACGGATTGAAAGTAATGCAAATGTTAAAGTCGAGTCACAAAAGGTTCTCATAGGTGTTATAGACTCAAAATACCGTGTATTACAAACCCAATTAGTGCAGCTTCTAACATAATATAACAACTGTCATATATTATTAATTACGGTTGGCAGAGAGTATACACTTATGTCCATTCTTTACATTGACACTTATCACATATTTATTGAAATGAGTTTTAAAATTCTGCAATAGGATTCAATTACATTTATTAATCAGTATACAACAAATCGCCACAAAAATCAGCTACATATTGTGTATTTAGATCAAAACCATTTTTCATTGACTTTGCATTGCATATCATAAAAATATTAGGCATACTACAATTATATTTTTCGCTTTCATAATTATTCATTATCTTTAACATTTTAGTCTATCATTAACCTTGTAATCCATTCAATGATTTTACATGACTCCACTTTAGTAATGTTACGACGTGAATATACAATGCCAATATTGTCAAATCGAGGATGTTCGATTTTAATCGTGACTATTTTAGCACAGTCGGATATGTTTACTCGGAATAGTCCCTTTTGTTAAATGTCAAATGGTGTAAGGCCCAGTAGGTCGAGCACCTCTAGGAACAATAGCGGGGGTTTATGACAGTCATGACGTGGACACCGTGACGGCCGCTGATTGAGGAAGATTGAAGTGAATGAACGGTTGTCATCGTCCTTTGTGATCCAGTCAATCTAATAGTACGAATATTCGTCAATTTTCCCATTATGATATTTAAAAATACAATATATACTTTATATTAAAATTCTAACAGAAAATGTATTAACTTTGATTATTTTTGTATATTTGTTTACAAATAGCTCGTTGTCTATTTTAGTAAAATTTTGGTAAATAATAACTCACGTCCAACTCATCTATTATACTAACGCTAATTCAGTGTTGTATTTATATTCATGAACTTTATGAAAAAAAAAACTAAACATACAAATTTAAATATACACACTAAGAAAAACATAGACATATTATAACTTTTAGCTTTCTAAAAGTTTAACTTAATGAACCACGGAAATTTTGAGAGTTAAACAAATCGATATACACTTCTAAATATTAATACAAATCTGCAGAAACAATACAAAAATCTACTAGTAAATTATTATAGATAATATAATGATAGAAAGATAAAATTGAAAGATAAAATTTAAATTATTATCTTAAGGAATTGCCACTGACAGATAGAATGGCGTTTGTCAGAGGAAGCAGTCAGTGGTCACATACATTTGGATAATATAGGTGGAATTGAAATGTTCAATTAAATATTTGTATTTGGTAAATATTTTATACCGTCAAAACCTGGCTTTTTGTGTTCGTACCCTCTTCGTCTATAGTCTCTGAGTAGGGTCCGAAGTGGCCAGTTGAAGAGAATGCATTGAGTGGAGCCCCATCGTTGGAGGATCTCGAATCTTCTTCCGCTGCTTTAGGGTAAAGCGGTAGTTATAGCTGATGCTCCACCCCTTCATCCCACATAAAGAATATACTATTTTGAGGGTGTTTACATTCGATAAACATATCCGTAAATGTTGTCAGTGTTTGTAGATTTAGCCCCTCTAAGTAGGCGTGGTTAGTTTTAGAAAAATAATTTTACCAGCAAGTTTTGGAAACAAACTCAATTTCTGTTATTCCAAGAAAATTTCAAATCTAGTTCTTAGTAAGATAAATTGAGGCAGTATTTTTATAAGGGAAATGTTACTGTAGGAATGTTACTGTTATGTAATGTATGAGCTTCCAGTCACTGGTGATATCAGGGGCCGTCACGCACGTTGGCCAAACTGCTTTCGCTGGTTATTGCTTCAGATTTATCTCAAATCCCTTTACTAGCACCAATTTCTCACAAAACAGATTCGTCGAAGCTTAACAACAAATACAAGTTACCGAGTACTATAGCTATAATGGCAGTTTAGAATCATATTTAGTTAAAACAAAATTAAAATGTAACATATATCGCTCTAATAAAAATGCAAAATCAGAAGAAACAAATAATCCTTATAACTTAACCTCTCTCACCTTCCTTTCAACACACAATACTTTCATGCAAGATGGAGTAGTTAAGCGCAAATTATGTTCTGGAGGCCTTTGATAGAAGTAACATTGTTTCAAACTTTATTTGGAGAAACTAATGTCAATGCAAAATTAATATGTCATAGATGAATGTGTCCACTTAACATTATGTACTTACGATGAAAAGTTTTATGACTTGCTTTTTTCAACTTAAATCTTCGATCGTGCCCTCACTGTGGGCAACTCATTATGCTGTCAAAGACCTTGAAGACCTTATTTATAATTCTCAAGACTTTATAGTAAATTATAAAAGTTAACTCTTTCTGTTTATTACGTCTTTGAGTGCACATGCGTGCGGCCTCTTTGACGTGTAACTAAATTACGATTATAGGAATAAACTCACGTTATAATCAGAACGTTATATTTACATGTCACCAGACTTTATTAACAGCCAGTATAATTGAAACTTCGCCACTTACAGATAAATACTACCTCACGAACTTCTGGGGAAGCAAAACAGTTTTCAGAAAGTTGCTAGTAATAAATTAAACATATAAACACTACATAAACAGAACTTGAATATCCTATCCTATTCCCTAATAATGAGTAAGGTTTGCTTGCGTGCTCGCTTGTTTACAACTCTGATCTCAAAAACGGCACCAACGATTTCCTTCAAATGTTGAGAATAAATAATTTATGGGATAAAAATAAGTTCTAGACAGATCACATCCCCAGGAAAAATCAAATAATGCAAAAAACAAAACAAAATGAAAAGTTAAAAAATTAACATTGGGCCAATGGAGTTTAAAATCAAAACAAAAGAATTGTAACAGCTGTTCATAATTAACCAGGGAACTGTCAAAGGAACACTCGTGTTGCATATAATTATTAACTTGTGGTTTCCCGAGCGCAGCGACCAAACTGTTCAGTGAGGGTTGCATAAGTAGAGTGGTCATATCAGTAATAAATCAAAGGGACATTGAACTATAAATAACAACTGGAGTAACCTTTAAAATGCAGGAAAGAGGCAAATAATACAAATCTGATAATAAGTTATTGGAAGTAGTGAAATATTACTCAAAATCATCTAAACAAACTGACTGGTCTTTCCCGAGCAAAGTTCGCCCCCCAGGTACTATTATTTACACTACTAATTTTATAAAGGGTTACAATAAGATAATACTATGTCAAGATAAGACATTTCATGGAGGAATTTGGTTTCAGACCCATATATTCAACTCTGTCTAAATCTTGCTGATTCAAATGCTCGTCCGACCCGTATAAAATCTGCTTTATATTTCATAAGGGAAAGTAAAGTCGTATTTACCGCCAAGGCGACTACGTGCGGGGTCGATCTGTTAAATTGAAAAGGAAACCGTGTTATATATTAGCAATAAATGTCCCAACACAAATGTTCTGGTGTGTTAGATTTCTACCTAACGTAACCAAAATAAATATAACTTTTACATTTATTGTCGGTTTGGAATAAATTTAACATATAATTTTTGGTCATTATGTTAATGAGTCTGTGGGTGTCGCAGCGTTTCAACTTGTTTGTGCTTACTTTTTACTATTTTACAAATATCAGATTTGTTAACTCTTTTTTTTAAACATATCCGTTTGTTTTTAGACAAACCGTAATAAAATCAAATGCAACATTACATAACTACCAGTGTTCTACTCTATCATCTAGTAGACATTGTTTACGATGGTTAATTATTTGTAATCCAGAACAAACGACTGCATTTTCGAAGGATAACATTTTAGTAAGAAATAGTTTTAAATGGATTTCACAATTTTCTTACCTTATAGTTTTGAAAGAAAAATATGATTCTAGAAGTTATGAATTGTTAACACATTATAAATAAATACAAAATGTTGTAATCAATGAGGTTTATACATAATTTAAGTAACTTGCAGTGTTCTGGATGTGATTTGTAATGATTTTTGTGAATACAAATAACTAAGATATAATACAATTTGTTATGGAAGTGTTATGCCTTTACTTGGTAATTAATTGGCCAGTAATATTTTAAAACGTGTGCTGTTATCAATAAATGATACATTTTATTAAGTTATTACAGTCTTATACACAGTGAAGCTGCTCATGGAAGCTCAGAGTCGGGTTGGTTATGTCGCTTTGCCAGTTTGGGCTTACACTATTTGTTATGTAGGTTTGAATAGAGATGTCGACAATAAGTTGATAGTGATAAATGTGGTTTATCCCCTTACCGGCTAAATACTGGAAGTTAAGTTCCAGCATATAGCACAAATCAATCATAAAAGTTATTTAACTGACTGTTATTACTTTCCGATTGAAAATTTAGGCTATTACACGGTCGCGTACTGTAACGGAATATAGTGGTTACAATTAACAATAAAAACAACTTGTTCCCAGAAGGTTTTAACCGTCTTGAATTTTAATTTTAAGTGTAATTTAATATACAGGGTGTTTCAGAACAACTTACCAATATTTTAGGACATTGTTCCAAGGCCAAAAGGAAATGTAAATATCATAATTCAATTTTCCTTAAGTCAACAGCCGCCATTTTGATTTAACTTATGAATTTTGTATAAACAAACTGTTAAACATACGAAATTAAAATGTTGTATAGACTTTTATAATAACAAGGCAAAGCTATAAAAAAATAAACGTTATCAGGAAACCGACACATACTTTCTCCCTTTTAGCCAAACTTTAATGAAAAAAAAATTTGTTATTTACTAAATATTGGATATGAAGTATAGATAAATGTACAGAAAATTGTCTATAATAGTTGTTTTCAGAAATATCCACCCAAATCCCTTTTTGGGAGGTACGATAGAGTCCGTTGCTCACACACAGTGGTTTTGAGAGGGGAAATGCCCCCTTGCCCCCCCCAGGGTTAAATAGCAACATATTTCGAACATCCTCTGTTGGTCAATGCTAACTTGACCTGCATATCAAATTTTAATGAAATTGATCAGTAAATAAGAGAGAAATAGTTATTTTTTATTCCCCATAAGAATAACATTGGACAACGTACTGCGTTACCGCTAAATGAAAATTTCAATTTTCTCCGCAACTAGCAATCATAGAATAGTAATTTAAAATACTAATTTATTTAATTTTTTGAGCTCTTTTTAATGGTGAATAGTAATCTTTTTTAACATTTATGATTTTTTATGAAAAATCCAAAAAACTGAATTTTGGACGTTTTAAGTCCTGTAATTTCTGAACCCGATTTTTTCCAGAAATGCGGGTGGTGTCATTTTGTTGGAAACCTAAAGTTCTACAAACCATTAAAGTTTAATCAAAATCATTAGAGCCGTTTTTGAGAAATTTGGATTTTACATGTTTTTTGGCGATTTTTGGGGGATAATTACCCTTAAAAATCAAAAATTCAAAAAAATGAAAAAAAACACCTGGGGATATCGTGCATTAGAACCTACATACCAAATTTCATAAAAATCGGCCTGTTGGTTAGGGCTCTAGCTCTGTACACATCCACACAGACACAATCACACACACACACACACACACACACACACACACACACACACACACACACACACACACACACACACACACACACACACACACACACACACACACACACACACACACACACACACACACACACACACACACACACACACACACACACACACACACACACACACACACACACACACACACACACACACACACACACACACACACACACACACACACACACACACACACACAGACAGACATCAAGTAAAAACCACTTTTTTGGGTTCAGGGAGCACCAAAACGAATATTTCCACTAACAACTCAAATTCAAAAATGTTTACGAAAACAATACTTTCTCCATATACTATGTATAGGGGGAGAAAGTAAAAATCAATACTTTTTGATACCAAAAACAATATGGCGGCCGTTTTATTTTTATTTTTTAAATAACTTAAAAACGGCTAATTAAACACATATGTTACAAGAAAAGTTTGTTTTAGTTAGTTTTACTACAAATCTATTGACACCTTATGTAAGAAGATTGAAAGAATATCAACTGAATTGTGTAAGTGTTTGTAGTATGCGGCCCCTTTGTTGTGGCAGACATTAGCCGCGTACTAACAAGGACTGCGACCAGGCACCAGTGGTCGCATACCACGAAAACGTACACAATTCTGTTAATATTTTTTCGATAGTATAAAAATATTTTATTTTTTAATTCATTAATTCAAAAAATATTTGGAATATAAAAACAGCTGACGTGCAAAAATTGATTACTCACATCATATTTTCTGGTGAATATTTTTTAAATTTAAGAATTCATTTTTAAGTAAGTGAATATTGCTGTATACTAATTAATACATTTAAGTACATCCTGGTTATTAATAATTAAAAATCAATTGCCTTATATTTTACTAGACATTATATAGTGAACAAGAGTACCTATAACCTCAAAAAAAAACATTAAAGTTCAAATTAGGTACAATGAACAAATTTTCTCCAATAATAAGAACACGTTCACAAAAGATCAAAGAAGAATCTAACATTGTAGACAATTCAACCGAAGTAAATGTTATAAAACATGTAAAAATCAATCCATCATCCAATCCAATCATCCATTTTGAAGCTAAAGGTGTTGATAACATACAACATTGTTCAGTAAATGTAAGCACTCAAACTGATGAACTTTACCAACCAATGACTTGTTTACTGGATAAAATCGAATGGTTAACTTATCAAAAGGATAACTTAATGAGAAAATTAGTCGATTTACAGGTAGATCTAGAAAGTTCAAATTCTGAAATAAACTACTTAAAAAGGCAACTTAGTAATCTGATTGATAAAGATAACACAAAGAGTATCAATGATAATGATCATTCACTTAGCACTATAAAGCACTGTGATACGTATGATTGTAATTCCACACTTAGGGCAGCAAACGATGCCAAAATCCAAACGATCATGGGGAATGATAATCTATTTGAAGAAATAAAAGACAGATTTCAAAATCTTAAAAATAAAATGGATCAAGGTAATCAGCTATCCCATCAAAAGAAAAAAGATAAAGAAGATAGTTCTTGGGAAAAAATCAAACAAAAAACAAAAGGAAATCCTACAAGATCTGTTAAAGATCACTCTTTTGTATCCAATAATAGATATGAATTATTGAATAGTATTGACTGTGAAGAGATTCAAGATAGATCTCAACCAGTTAATCGTCCAAATATGTATCTAAATAGTAAAAAAAACAGAACATGTCATGTAAATAACGTTAATATCAAACAAATTAAACAAACGGGAGAGGTTAAAATGGCAGATAGAAAGAACAAAACACCTCTTTCACTCTATACTGATAGTCAGGGAAGAGGTTTATCTCAACAAATTAATGAATTATGCGGAGAGCATTATTGTGAAAGCACTGTGATGCCCAATGCAGTTAGTGAACAAGTGTTTAAAAGCGCCTCAAATAATTTTCATGAAAATGTTGTATTATTAAGTGGCTCAAATGATTCCTTGAAAAGATCATTAAAATATGTGTATACAAATCTTGAAGAAAACATTAAGAATTTAAATTCAAAGAAAATATACATTTCAACAATTCCACAACGATATGATTTAGGGATTAGTCATCCTCATCACGCTGATATTGAATTGGCAAATCATTATATAAAAGAAATAGCAGTTCGTCAAGGTATTAATGTAATTGATTTTAATATACTAAAAAGACACCATTTTACAAAACATGGATTGCACCTAAATCGTTATGGCAAAATTAAACTAGCCAATTCAATATTTAAGTTAATTGAAAAAGATATTCCATCTAATCGAAAACTTGAACCAAAAACGTACTATTCCTGACACAAAAAATCACTGCAAGGAATATCAGGTTGAAAAAGATTTTGTTAAAAATAACAAATTTACGTTTAAAGTTTTACATCAAAATGTCCAAACACTCTCAAATAAAATTGCTTCAATATCGATTTTTCTAGAGGAGGAAGACCCAGATATTTTTTGTATTTCTGATCATGACATAAAGAAAGAGAACATAATGAGAATTAATCTTAAAGGTTATAAACTAGCTTCATATCATTGCAGGGAAGCATATAAATTCGGTGGAGTATGTATTTTCATAAAAAAAGACATTAAATACAATAGCATAAATTTATCTTCAGTAACTATTGATAAAGATTTTGAAGTATGTGGAATTAAGACCAAACTAAATGGATTATCACTGGCTATCATTTGCCTCTATAGATCTCCGGCTGGTAATATTAACACTTTTTTCGATAATCTTGAAGCAGCACTATCAAATATTATAACATCGAATAACAAAAAATTTATAATTTGTGGTGATTATAACATTGACTCTCTCGGTAGGGATAAAAAAAGTTTTGATAGTTTAACGAATTTATTCAAAACTTATGGAATTTATCTAACAATTAACATTCCAACTAGAATCACAACCAAATCAATTTCAAGTATTGACAACATTGCTACAAATTATGAGCCAAAGGATATACAATCAGTGGATGTAATAGATTCTGCCGTATCAGACCACATGGGACAATCAATAACAATAAAATGTAGTTCAAATAAAGACAATACACCTAAATATATTTATAAAAGGGAATTCAATGAAACCAATATTGGAAATTTTAAATCGTGCATGAACGAAGCATCGTGGGATGTAGTATATAATGCTTTAACCGTCAATGATCAGTTTAATGCATTCCATAATATATTTAAACATAATTTTGATACTTGTTTTCCAATAACACGTAAAAAAGAACGGAAAAGTGCAAAACTACCTTGGATAACCAAAGGAATAAAAATATCAAGACAACATATAAAGTCATTATATTCAAGAAGGATATTTGATAAATCCACTGAATTTGGTAATTATTTAAAATTATACCAACAAATCTATAACAATGTACTGAAAGCAGCTAAAATAAAATACTACTCAATTTCTATCAAAAAAGCCATTAACAAACCAAGAAAAATATGGTCAATTATTAACCAAGAAGTTGGTGACAACAATGAATCTGATAATACAGAGATTTTTACCTTAATGGATGGTAGTAAATTATCTGACCCTCAACTAATTGCAGAAAACATTAACGAATACTTCTACAATATTATTCCAAATATGTTCAAGGAAAAAGGTCTAAAGACTCCTTCTCCTCTTTATATTTGTGACAACTCTCCTAACCACTCCTTGTCATGTTTCCTTGAGGTTACAGTTGTTGAAGTTGAATCTGTTATAAAGAACCTTAGCAACTCCTTGACCACTGGCCCAGACGATATTCCTTCTCTTGTTATCAAACATAGTGCCCCGTCCATTGTTCACCCTCTAACATTTATATTGAATAATTCATTTTTATCAGGCATTTTTCCAGAACAATTGAAGCTCTCTAAAATAGTCCCAATAATAAAAAACAAAAAAGAAGGATTTAAAATTAATAATATACGTCCAATTGCTTTGACCACAATTTTTTCTAAAATATTTGAAAAAATTGTTCACAACCAAATGACAAACTATATTATAGAAAACTCAATAATAAACCCAAATCAATTTGGATTTCAAAGAAACAAATCTACAATTGATGCGATATACAAACTGGTAACAAATGTAATGGCAAACATTGATACAGATCTTCCATCTCTTAGTATATTTCTTGATTTATCCCGTGCTTTTGATAGTGTTAATCATAATAGACTACTTGATAAAATTCGATTGATGGGATTTAACAGGTCAGCGCTTGGATGGATAAAATCATTTCTAACAGGACGAAAACATTTCACAGAACTAAAGAATAGAAAACATCCAACAAAATCAAGAATATCATCTGATATAATTCATGGAGTACCACAAGGTTCTACTTTAGGGCCATTATTTTTCATTATCTACATGAATGATCTACCATCCGTCGTAGATAAAGGAGAAGTAATACTTTTTGCAGATGATACAACTCTCAATATTACCGAAAGTTCTAACAAACAATTAGAGATATCTTCTTTTGTTCAAATTTCTAAAATGGAACAATGGTTTACAGAAAACAGTTTGATTGTAAATGATTTAAAATCCTCAGCTTTACAATATAATAAAAAATTTAATAATGAAACAATTCAACTTGTTCAACTTGCCAACTCTACGATACCACTGGCAACTGAGTATAAATTTCTTGGATTAACATTACAACCAAATCTTTCATGGTTATCTCACATTGATAAAATTTGCAAAAAAATCAGTTCAGGAATCTTTTTGATAAAATGTTTTTCTAAATGCTGCACTCTAGACATAAATAAAATGGTATATTATGCTTATATCCATTCACATTTATCATATGGACTAATTATATGGGGTTCAAGCCCAAATGCCAAAATTGTATTTAAAATGCAGAAAAAAGCTATAAGAACACTTTGTCAAGTCTCAAGAAGAACATCGTGCAAACAACTATTCAAACAATTAAATATTCTAACATTATCGTCAATTTTTATATTACAAGCAGCAAGTTTTGTACATTTGAACCTTGATAAATTTTCCTTCAGAAGACAAATTCATAATTATAACACGAGAAATATCAACCATATAGACTTGCCACATCCAAATTCAACATTCCGACAAAGATGCTCAGACTACATATCAATCAAAATTTACAACAAAATTCCTTCAGAAATAAAATCTTTAAGTAACATAAGACAATTCAAAAATAAATTAAAGCAATACCTTATCGTTAAATGTCCATACAAAATTGAAGATTTTTTAAATGAAAACAACAATGAAAATATAATATAAATTTAAAATCAAAATGTGTTTCAAGATTGGACGAAGATTATTTTGCAAGATTCAAGGATTTAAATAATCAAAATTCTATCAGTTATTATTAGCATTACATACTCTGTTAATGTAATTTAGTCTTAACCATAATTTAATTATGGCAATTAAGATACTTACCAATAAAGAAATAAAGAAATAATAAAACTATCTAAAACAAACTATACTTGTAAAATATAGTTGTATTTAGCCGTTTTTAATTTATTAAAAAAATAAATATAGAAACAGCCGCCATTTTGTTTTAGGTAGTCAGAAACTATTTATTATTTTGTTATCGCTTTGTGTAGTTATTATAAAAGTTTATGCAACATTTCAATTCATATGTTTAACCGTTAAGAAAATTAAAAGAACAAAATGGCGGCTGTGTGTGTAACTGGGGACTTTCGGTTAATTATGATATTTACATTTCATTTTGACCCTGGGACAATTCCCTAAAATATTGATAGGTTTTTCTGAAACACCCTGTCCAGCCTAGAATTGTTTATATATTACCGAAGAAATAAGCAAATTCAATTTAAGCCTTTGTTATTAAAATAATATCTATTCACACCAATATATAAACTAACCAAAATTAGTTTTTATGAGAAGTATCAAAAATATTTACTTTTGGGTTTGTGAAAGCTTTTTGAATGCGTATTTAAAAGTTATTTCAATAAATAAGACTATATGAAAACCTTCTACAAACAAATATATTTTTCGTATACATTAAATTTGTGAATATATAATTCCGTAGAAAAGGTACTGTGACTTTAAAATGTTACTGCTTTGTAAATCATGAATCATGTCAGTATCCTGCGAGTAACTTCCATCGGTAAGAGGTAAGCGATAAGCAGTATCTCTCAAGCAGGATACTAGATCGAAGCGACCCAAAAAGAAGGCATCCCTTACCGCTTTCAGCACAACCAGAGCAATAAAAACACAGTAAAGAATAAGCAAGATAGAACAAATTAAAGATCGACTGAGAAGCAAAGATGCGGATAAAACACCACAACCTTTTTTCCTTCACCCAATTAGTAATCGTATGACATTTTATTTATTCCCCATAAGAAAAAAAATTGGGACCTAGTATGCAGGTTTGCTGCATCAAGGACTACAAAATCTGGTTTTTATACAAATACCAATGGATCACCTCCAGATGAAGCAACATTCCAAGTTTTATCAATTTCTGTTCATAAACAAGCAAGATATCACATGTTTATTATTCTCCATAAGAATAACATTATAGCTGCTGAGTATGCGGTTTGCTGCCATGGGGACCACAACTAATGAGTTTTGTATGCAAATAGCATTAAAACCCAACCATATAAAGCCACATACCAATTTCATTAATAAGCGAGATATTCAATTTTATTTATTCTCCATGAGATTAACATTGGACAACGTTCTGTGTTTAGCACTCTCAATATCTTGGTAACAAATTGGCGTAGAGCGATGATCAAAATACCAAATTGTTTGTTTTTTAATCTGAATTTAATGATGTAAACCAAAGTTTTGGGTTAAAAATAATTATATGGAAAAAGTTCAAAAACCTATTTTTGGGGTACAAAACCCCCCCAAAACCCCCTTTAAAGTCGAGCAACCTGTCTGGTTCTCGAACTCAAGAAAATAGATGCTGTCTTACACGTTTATACCAAATTTCATCAAGATCGGACCATTTTTACAAAATTTATCGTGCCTACGGACATATATATATATATATATATATATATACATATATATATATATATATATATATATATATATATAAATTATATGAATTTGAACGAATAGTGTTTTTGGCATCTGGGGGCCTAAAAACGAAAATTTATCATGGTCCCGGGCCTAGGTCTTACCATGCCACCTACGGTAACAGGTTCTTCCCTTTAGGGGAAATTCGCTAAAAATTGTAACATTGGGAATACATTCAAAACAAAGGGTTTGTTATGTCGACGCTATTGATGCCTGTACGATAACTTTCAATACAATTTCAAATATTTTACGTTTTTTCAAAACAATACTTAAATACATATTGAGCTATAATAAAATCCTAAAACAACTTTATTTTTAACAAATATTTCCCCACAGATGACCCTGAAGAGAGGAGGGGGTTGGGTTTGAAGTTTGATGAGTTTTTGTCACAGCTGAGATCTTGCTGTTGGTAACAGCTCAGCTTCGGATAGTAACTACAAAGGTGAGTAGGGTATATTGGACATTCCTGGGGCAGGAGGGACAGGAGGGCCACCCCCCCCCGAGCCCCCCCCCCCCGAGGTCTCGTCTGTGACACTTTGCGAATTTTTTTTGCGAACTTTTTTGCGAACTTTTTTGCAAACTTTTTTTGCGAATTTTTTTTTTGCGAATTTTTTTTTGCGAATTTTTTTTGCGAATTTTTTTTTTGCGAATTTTTTTTTGCGAATTTTTTTTTTTGAGAATTTTTTTGCGAATTTTTTTTTGCGAATTTTTTTTTGCGAATTTTTTTTTTGCGAATTTTTTTTTGCGAATTTTTTTTTTTGAGAATTTTTTTGCGAATTTTTTTTTGCGAATTTTTTTTTGCGAATTTTTTTTTTGCGAATTTTTTTTGCGAATTTTTGTTGTTGTTGCGAATCCTAACCTAACCTAACCTAACCTAACCTAACCTAACCTAACCTAACCTAACCCATCCTAACCTAACCTAACCTAACCTAACCTAACCTAACCTAACCTAACCCATCCTAACCTAACCTCGGATCAGATTTCTGATTGCAGATTCTTGTTCGTCTAGTCGAGCCGAGTCATTTGAGTACCCACATCGTACACTTTGGATGATGTTAAAATAAAAGGGGCCCGCACCACACTTTTGACCTTTTTTTTTTGCATTTTTGGAATCTCCTCGTCAAGCCGAGTATTCTCAGTACCCACATGACATACTTTGGATAATTAATACAAGAGTTGATCAGGGTAACGCTACAACCAACAGAGCTAGCCCATCAGCGCTTGCGGTCAATTGAACTACCAGTGAATGCAAATTTTGAGGAGAATATAATTGCAATGCTATGAACATATACTGCAAAGGGGGGTGTATCGATACACCCCCCTTCAAGTACTCTGCACCGAGGCAGACGTTCACACAACCGACTGACGCGTCCAGTCTACTGTCTGGGAATGCGGATGTTGTAATTTGATACCTCGACTGGAGGGTGCAGGTGTTCACACAAAAAACCGACAAGTCGAGACCTGTCTGGGAATGCGGATGCTGTAATTTGATACCTCGACGGGAAGACGGCTGACCCTTCTAGGAACCCATAATTATAGACCACCCGCGTCGAATTCCGAGCAATAAATCACCAGTTGTCAAACACCCACGGTATCATTCTTGTTTTAGGCTTCAACAATTCCTGACGTATGGGGGAGCGAAAATCTCCCCCTAACCCATTATGTGTTAGGGGGAGCGAAAATCTCCCCCTAGTAATTAAATCAACAGAACACCAGTTGTCACGGTCTCATTCTTGTTCTAGTCTTCAACAATTCCTGACGTATGGGGGAGCGAAAATCTCCCCCTAACCCATTATGTGTTAGGGGGAGCGAAAATCTCCCCCTAGTAATTAAATCAACAGAGCTAGCCCATCAGCGCCTGCGGACAATTGAACTACCAGTGAATGCAAATGCGGATGTTGTAATTTGATACCTCGACTGGAGGGTGCAGGTGTTCACACAAAAAACCGACAAGTCGAGACCTGTCTGGGGTGCAGCTGCGCCCGACCTCAGGAGGGCCAGGAGGAGCAGAGGAGCAGGAGGGGCAGTAGGGGCAGGAGGAGCAGGAGGAGCAGGAGGGGCAGGAGGAACAGGAGGAGCAGGAGGGGCAGGAGGAGCAGGAGGAGCAGGAGGGGCAGGAGAAGCAGGAGGAGCAGGAGGGGCATGAGGAGCAGGAGGAGCAGGATTTTTTTTGCGAATTTTTTTTTGCGAATTTTTTTTGTTGTTGCGAATCCTAACCTAACCTAACCTAACCTAACCTAACCTAACCTAACCTAACCTAACCTAACCTAACCTAACCTAACCTAACCCATCCTAACCTAACCTAACCTAACCTAACCTAACCTAACCTAACCTAACCCATCCTAACCTAACCTCGGATCAGATTTCTGATTGCAGATTCTTGTTCGTCTAGTCGAGCCGAGTCATTTGAGTACCCACATCGTACACTTTGGATGATGTTAAAAAAAGGGGCCCGCACCACACTTTTGACCTTTTTTTTTTGCATTTTTGGAATCTCCTCGTCAAGCCGAGTATTCTCAGTACCCACATGACATACTTTGGATAATTAATACAAGAGTTGATCAGGGTAACGCTACAACCAACAGAGCTAGCCCATCAGCGCTTGCGGTCAATTGAACTACCAGTGAATGCAAATTTTGAGGAGAATATAATTGCAATGCTATGAACATATACTGCAAAGGGGGGTGTATCGATACACCCCCCTTCAAGTACTCTGCACCGAGGCAGACGTTCACACAACCGACTGACGCGTCCAGTCTACTGTCTGGGAATGCGGATGTTGTAATTTGATACCTCGACTGGAGGGTGCAGGTGTTCACACAAAAAACCGACAAGTCGAGACCTGTCTGGGAATGCGGATGCTGTAATTTGATACCTCGACGGGAAGACGGCTGACCCTTCTAGGAACCCATAATTATAGACCACCCGCGTCGAATTCCGAGCAATAAATCACCAGTTGTCAAACACCCACGGTATCATTCTTGTTTTAGGCTTCAACAATTCCTGACGTATGGGGGAGCGAAAATCTCCCCCTAACCCATTATGTGTTAGGGGGAGCGAAAATCTCCCCCTAGTAATTAAATCAACAGAACACCAGTTGTCACGGTCTCATTCTTGTTCTAGTCTTCAACAATTCCTGACGTATGGGGGAGCGAAAATCTCCCCCTAACCCATTATGTGTTAGGGGGAGCGAAAATCTCCCCCTAGTAATTAAATCAACAGAGCTAGCCCATCAGCGCCTGCGGACAATTGAACTACCAGTGAATGCAAATGCGGATGTTGTAATTTGATACCTCGACTGGAGGGTGCAGGTGTTCACACAAAAAACCGACAAGTCGAGACCTGTCTGGGGTGCAGCTGCGCCCGACCTCAGGAGGGCCAGGAGGAGCAGAGGAGCAGGAGGGGCAGTAGGGGCAGGAGGAGCAGGAGGAGCAGGAGGGGCAGGAGGAACAGGAGGAGCAGGAGGGGCAGGAGGAGCAGGAGGAGCAGGAGGGGCAGGAGAAGCAGGAGGAGCAGGAGGGGCATGAGGAGCAGGAGGAGCAGGATTTTTTTTTGCGAATTTTTTTTTGCGAATTTTTTTTGCGAATTTTTTTTGTTGTTGCGAATCCTAACCTAACCTAACCTAACCTAACCTAACCTAACCTAACCTAACCTAACCTAACCTAACCTAACCTAACCTAACCCATCCTAACCTACCCTAACCTAACCTAACCTAACCTAACCTAACCTAACCCATCCTAACCTAACCTCGGATCAGATTTCTGATTGCAGATTCTTGTTCGTCTAGTCGAGCCGAGTCATTTGAGTACCCACATCGTACACTTTGGATGATGTTAAAAAAAAGGGGCCCGCACCACACTTTTGACCTTTTTTTTTTGCATTTTTGGAATCTCCTCGTCAAGCCGAGTATTCTCAGTACCCACATGACATACTTTGGATAATTAATACAAGAGTTGATCAGGGTAACGCTACAACCAACAGAGCTAGCCCATCAGCGCTTGCGGTCAATTGAACTACCAGTGAATGCAAATTTTGAGGAGAATATAATTGCAATGCTATGAACATATACTGCAAAGGGGGGTGTATCGATACACCCCCCTTCAAGTACTCTGCACCGAGGCAGACGTTCACACAACCGACTGACGCGTCCAGTCTACTGTCTGGGAATGCGGATGTTGTAATTTGATACCTCGACTGGAGGGTGCAGGTGTTCACACAAAAAACCGACAAGTCGAGACCTGTCTGGGAATGCGGATGCTGTAATTTGATACCTCGACGGGAAGACGGCTGACCCTTCTAGGAACCCATAATTATAGACCACCCGCGTCGAATTCCGAGCAATAAATCACCAGTTGTCAAACACCCACGGTATCATTCTTGTTTTAGGCTTCAACAATTCCTGACGTATGGGGGAGCGAAAATCTCCCCCTAACCCATTATGTGTTAGGGGGAGCGAAAATCTCCCCCTAGTAATTAAATCAACAGAACACCAGTTGTCACGGTCTCATTCTTGTTCTAGTCTTCAACAATTCCTGACGTATGGGGGAGCGAAAATCTCCCCCTAACCCATTATGTGTTAGGGGGAGCGAAAATCTCCCCCTAGTAATTAAATCAACAGAGCTAGCCCATCAGCGCCTGCGGACAATTGAACTACCAGTGAATGCAAATGCGGATGTTGTAATTTGATACCTCGACTGGAGGGTGCAGGTGTTCACACAAAAAACCGACAAGTCGAGACCTGTCTGGGGTGCAGCTGCGCCCGACCTCAGGAGGGCCAGGAGGAGCAGAGGAGCAGGAGGGGCAGGAGGGGCAGGAGGAGCAGGAGGAGCAGGAGGGGCAGGAGGAGCAGGAGGAGCAGGAGGGGCAGGAGGAGCAGGAGGGGCAGGAGGGGCAGGAGAAGCAGGAGGAGCAGGAGGGGCATGAGGAGCAGGAGGAGCAGGAGGGGCAGGAGGAGCCCCCCCCAGACGCCTGCACCAACACTTGGAAGAAAATCCTCCTACATTAGAAGGATTTCCTTCTGTTCCCTAACATGAAAAGCTTTTGTGGCCTTGAAAAAGGCCGATTATGATGGTGGGATCAGGTGGAGGCTAAGGTGTTGGAAAACGTTTATTTTTTACTGTTGAAAAACTTTGTTACTTCATCAGGGTGCAGTTCATCGGTCCGCCGATTCCACCACATTTCAACAAGCATCATGTACTTCTGCTCATGTTCAATGGCGTAGAAGTGCTCCTCTTCAATGGGGTAGAAATTCATCTTGTAGTCCATGTCACGCTGCCAATATTCCCACTCCAAGCCGTCCAGCGGGCAATGGTTCCACATGCTGTTGATTCCCCGTCGTCTGGAGTACAGAGCGTCGTCAAGATCTTGAGTAGTTGAATACATTTTTGGTTCATGAACGTACTTGAACTTTTTGTCAATGCGCCATAGCCTCTTCTTATGGAAATGCTTCAAGGTGCATTCATCGTCGTCTTTTCGGTTGTAGAATTCATCACCTTCGAAGTAATCATCTTCATCGTCAAACGGTCTCTTCTTATTATTGCTATTCATTGTCGTTTCCGCTGCAACACATACATCCTCCAACTCAACGTCTGTGATGTCACAATCCCACTCGATGTTGGCCATGATCTCTTCGTAGCTGTTGACGCTTCGAAACTCAAGACTAAACTAAACTTTACTGCTAGGGGCGGGCTGTGCGTCGTGGGATGATGGGCGCAGGTGTACAGACAAAAAACCGTCGCGTCACCCTACTGTCTGGGAATGCGGATGCTGTAATTTGATACCTCTACGGGAGGGCGCGGGTGTTCACACAAAAAACCGACGAGTCGAGACCTGTCTAGTCTTCAACAATTCCTGACGTATGGGGGAGCGAAAATCTCCCCCCAAGCCATTATGTGTTAGGGGGAGCGAAAATCTCCCCCTAGTAATTAAATCAACAGAACACCAGTTGTCAAACACCCACGGTCTCATTCTTGTTCGGGAGTTTGAAGTGTGTGGCTGTGTAATAGTGTTGCTGTGTGACGTTCTATCAGAGCGATCGCCCGACGTTTTGACCTAACCTACAAAATGAACCACTTAACCGCCTATGTGTTTAATGATTGGCCTTTGTCTGTACTGTTTGACAGCAGCGATAATCCATGGTTCAAAGCTAAGGATGTAGCTACAATATTTGGATACGCCAACCCTAAAGAAGCAATCAGAGTACATGTTAGAGAAAAATATCGCAAAACAATTCCTGAAGTATGGGGGAGCGAAAATCTCCCCCTAACCTATAACGAGAAACATTCAATCTTTCTTAACGAGCCGGGATTATATTCGTTACTTATGAAATCTAAAATGCCCATCGCCGAGAAGTTTCAAGATTGGATCTTTGAAGAAGTTTTGCCATCCATTAGAAAAAATGGTCAGTACAGACTTATAAACGAGAACCAACGGCTGCTACAATCACTTACAAAGTCGCTAACAAATAACCGAAAGCTAGATAAAACAAATTCCGAGTTTAAAACTACAAATGATATATTGTGTATGGAAAACCAATCCATGAATCAAACGCTGATCGAACAGACACCTAAAGTGGCAGTGTTGCCTGAAGATGTAAATCTGAAGCATATATTTTGTGTGATGATTAGGGAAACCCTTCTAGAGCAGTACGGAGTTTGCGAATACAAGTGCATTCGAACACAGAAGAGGAATTTCAAACAAGCCTTGAAAAAAGCAAAGGAAGAAGGATTTACAATGTGCTACTGTAGAGAAAATGTCCCCAACGGCATAAACATAGTGAATAAGGCTAAAGAAGTGATGAAGAGTTACGGCATGCACATTGACTGCAGATACAACAACATCCTAACCTCGCACAATTTCATTAATGTAGTTGAACATATCTTTGACAATGCATAGGTCTGCGCTTGTGGACTCGTTCCAGAACCTTCGACGCTAGTCAGGTAGCAACAGTCGATACGTGCTCCAAAGATGACCAGTGTGGATGATGCAAGAAAAGTAATCACCATATCAATGAACAAAATACGTTATAAACGTAACAACATCCGAGAAAGGCTCGCAATCAAGTTAGTGTTGGATAGAGCGAGAGATGTGTTTGAGAGAAAATATCATATGAAACAGCATACTTATGAAAAAAAACAAAAATATTGAATATCATGTGAAAGAATATAACTATGAAGAAAACAAAACAGACTGTTAAGTTTAACGAGGAGCTAAATACACAGTACACTTACGAGCCCTGTGAGGATGTACAACAATTAACGTGGACTCAAATCGCAATAGATGAAATGAGATTCCGCAGACCGTTGGAACTGATGTTGGGTGAAAAAATCAAACATCTAACCTATTGCAACAAGATGTGTCACAGCGAGTGCATACAGTTTACTTCAAGGGTGAGCAGACGCACCACCAGTCCGTAGTACGGCAGAAGTCACACGGTAAGGACGTCAACATGGACGCTTACGTTTCTGCGGACGACTATATCAAATCGTTTATTCAGGAGATTGAGGTTATGAACAATAATGCTAGTGATCAGACATTGGCATCACCTCAGACGTCATCTGTAAAACCGATCACTGCCTGCAAGAGACGAAGGAGGCCAACTCTCATCGAAGTGGAAACCAAGAAACCAGGATGGGTGCCAAAACCAACAGATGATTGTCCCATAGTGTCATGGATGGAGAATGGGAATACTTTTGCTGTTCAAAACCCGGGAAACAAAGGACAAATTTTATTGAAAATGGAAATGTACGATGGTACAGATATGGTGTTCATGTGTGGTTTATTTTTGGACAAAGATGGTGATATGCACCAAAATGTCAAACAAGTAGTTGATAAAGTGGAAAACATGTGGATCGATAAATCAACAGGAGTACCGAAAATTACAGGCTTAACTCAAACTGTTACACAACGCAGTGCAGTTTCGCAACCAACGTCGAAGAAGCGAGCTGTGAGGAAGAAACAACGAGTGTCGCCAGCAGTCAATTAAAGCATCAGCATTCCCAGACAGGAGGGCGACGCGTCGGTTTTTTGTGTGTGAACACCTGCGCCCGGCCAACTACTAGAGATGTCGAGCAGCAGCACTTTCAAGCTAGAGTTTCCGA
Source organism: Allygus modestus (assembly GCA_963675035.1). Classification (NCBI taxonomy): domain Eukaryota; kingdom Metazoa; phylum Arthropoda; class Insecta; order Hemiptera; family Cicadellidae; genus Allygus; species Allygus modestus. The sequence continues at coordinate 356,437,055 of OY776112.1, forward strand.
GCGTGAACGGCACTGCAGCAACCGAGGACCTGAGAGCTACCCTCAACAACTGCAAGTCTGACTCTCCGCTCTACACCAGGATAGACGATCTCAGAGAGGAATGCGGCTATCTCATCACTGCGATGGAGCGAGCCACAACACCCTTTGGCGAGACGATCATCGTGATCCTGGAGGGACAGGTCGGGGACGACTTCTTTCTGCGAGTCTACCCGCCTAGGCGCTTCAACGAGGTCCTGAGCAACACCGACATCGAGCGCTACAACAGCGGGTTTGGAGAACGCCTTCGCTTGGTGAAGCGCAGCCCGAGGGGTTCCAATAGCAGATTCACACCTTTGGAGTTTATGTAAAGCAAGACTTGAAGATTATGTAAATACCTTTGTAAATTAGTTTTCGTAGTCAATACTTATAGTCACGTTCAGAACATAACCACTGTGTTATTTATTTCACTTAACCCCAAAAATGTCCTTTGGTAGTAAGTTTAAGAGCGTGAGTATGGTAACTGTGAGGTGTTTAGCTCATCAGCGTCATCATCAGAATCATCGATATTTGTACATAGATGTAACCCACCGCGTAATGCGATACAATTGATTGGAGCGCATCGTGTGTGAGCTGTCTTGTGATGGCGACATCGCACTGCGTTTGTAACAAAATAACGTGTACATTAACACGACGATCACTTTTCTTGCTTAAGTCACGATGGGCATTATGGCGTACGGGACGATTGGTAATAACAGCGTTTAAAGTAAACTGTGCACATTCGTTGTGATACGTCTTGTCACAGCACGTTAGATTTCACATTCTCACATTCTACATCAATTACAATTGTAGACGTAATCTCATTTCATCTGTTGTGATTTAAGTCCACGTTAACCGTTGTACATCCTCACGCGGCTCATAAGTGTAATGAGTATTTAGTATGACAATAAACTTCTCGAATGTTAGTACGTTAAATCGTAGCTTGTTCATTGACGCATCGATCCCTATTCTTGTTTCAGTCTCAATATGCATTATGGCGTACGTGCCAGATGGTACTAACAACGCTTGAAATAAACTGCACACATGTGTTGCGATACATCCAAACACAACAAGTTAGATGCATCATTCAATCATTCAGCATCAATTGAAATGTTATGCGTGGCATCATTTCATCTGGTGTAATTTGAGGGAATAACTCGACTACGAACCTTTATCGTATGTTAGTTCGTTAACAACGTAAATTGTACATTAACACGACGATCACTTTTCTTGCTTAAGTCACGATGTGCATTATGGCGTACGGGACGATTGGTAATAACAGCGTTTAAAGTAAACTGTGCACATTCGTTGTGATACGTCTTGTCACAGCACGTTAGATTTCACATTCTCACATTCAACATCAATTACAATTGTAGACGTAATCTCATTTCATCTGTTGTGATTTAAGTCCACGTTAACCGTTGTACATCCTCTCGCGGCTCGTAAGTGTAATGAGTATTTAGTATGACAATAAACTTCTCGAATGTTAGTACGTTAAATCGTAGCTTGTTCATTGACGCATCGATCCCTATTCTTGTTTCAGTCTCAATAGACATTATGGCGTACGTGCCAGATGGTACTAACAACGCTTGAAATAAACTGTCCACGTGTGTTGCGATACATCCAAACACAGCAAGTTAGATGCATCATTCTAACATTCAGCATCAATTGAAATGTTATGCGTGGTATCATTTCATCTGGTGTAATTTGAGGGAATAACTCGACTACGAACCTTTATCGTATGTTAGTTCGTTAACAACGTAACTTGTACATTGACGCATCGATCACTTATCATGCTTAAGTCACAATGTGCATTATGTTGTATGTGACGACTGGTAATAGCAATGCTTGAAGTAAACTGAGCACATGTGTTGCTATACGTCTTGTCACAGCAGGTTATATTGCTCATTTCCCCTTTCAACATCAGTTACAATTGTATGCGTAATCTCATTTCATCGGTTGTAATTCAAGTCCGCGTTAACTGTTGTACATCCTCAAGAGGTTCGTAAGTGTAACGAGTATTTAGTTTTACATTAAACTTCTCGTATGTCAATCCCAAGTAATCGGTGTTTGAAGAAGTTTGCCTTTCCCTCAAGAATTGTCACTAGCATTATAACATACGCGTTTAATAACCAGATCGCACTTGTAATATTTTTGTATACCAATAACAATTCCAAGTAATCGAGGTTTGAAGAAGTTCGCACATTGATAAAAAAAAAATCCAAGTAAACGATGTTTGAAGACGTTTGAGTTTTCGCCATCACACAAGTTCCAATCTTGAGTAATGTCAACCCAAGAAAATGAAAGCTAACAGCATCACGTAGTTGTGTTAAGTTACGATAGGTATAGTTAGGTTTATTAAGACTGTTTCAAGTTAGAAAGGGGAAACATGGAGAGACTTATCTCATTGTTAGGTTACGATATCCAGTGTAAAGTTAGGTCCCTGCATAGAAATAGGAAACGTAGGCAATTGTATCTCATCCTTAGGTTATGTTATGCTCTGTTAAGTTAGGTTTGTGCTTATAGATAGGAAATATTGCCAGTAGTATCTCGTCGTTAGGTTAAGTCATGCTCTGTTAAGTTAGGTTTGTTGTTGATTAAAAAAAAAATCTGTACCTTTATGTCTGCGCGCGCATTTTAAAAAGGGTATAATCATAATGCGCGCGCAGACATAAAGGTACAGATTTTTTTTTTAATCAACAACAAACCTAACTTAACAGAGCATGACTTAACCTAACGACGAGATACTACTGGCAATATTTCCTATCTATAAGCACAAACCTAACTTAACAGGTGCAGGCGTCTGGGGGGGGGGCTCCTCCTGCCCCTCCTGCTCCTCCTGCTCCTCATGCCCCTCCTGCTCCTCCTGCTTCTCCTGCCCCTCCTGCTCCTCCTGCTCCTCCTGCCCCTCCTGCTCCTCCTGCTCCTCCTGCCCCTCCTGCTCCTCCTGCTCCTCCTGCCCCTCCTGCCCCTCCTGCTCCTCTGCTCCTCCTGGCCCTCCTGAGGTCGGGCGCAGCTGCACCCCAGACAGGTCTCGACTTGTCGGTTTTTTGTGTGAACACCTGCACCCTCCAGTCGAGGTATCAAATTACAACATCCGCATTTGCATTCACTGGTAGTTCAATTGTCCGCAGGCGCTGATGGGCTAGCTCTGTTGATTTAATTACTAGGGGGAGATTTTCGCTCCCCCTAACACATAATGGGTTAGGGGGAGATTTTCGCTCCCCCATACGTCAGGAATTGTTGAAGACTAGAACAAGAATGAGACCGTGACAACTGGTGTTCTGTTGATTTAATTACTAGGGGGAGATTTTCGCTCCCCCTAACACATAATGGGTTAGGGGGAGATTTTCGCTCCCCCATACGTCAGGAATTGTTGAAGCCTAAAACAAGAATGATACCGTGGGTGTTTGACAACTGGTGATTTATTGCTCGGAATTCGACGCGGGTGGTCTATAATTATGGGTTCCTAGAAGGGTCAGCCGTCTTCCCGTCGAGGTATCAAATTACAGCATCCGCATTCCCAGACAGGTCTCGACTTGTCGGTTTTTTGTGTGAACACCTGCACCCTCCAGTCGAGGTATCAAATTACAACATCCGCATTCCCAGACAGTAGACTGGACGCGTCAGTCGGTTGTGTGAACGTCTGCCTCGGTGCAGAGTACTTGAAGGGGGGTGTATCGATACACCCCCCTTTGCAGTATATGTTCATAGCATTGCAATTATATTCTCCTCAAAATTTGCATTCACTGGTAGTTCAATTGACCGCAAGCGCTGATGGGCTAGCTCTGTTGGTTGTAGCGTTACCCTGATCAACTCTTGTATTAATTATCCAAAGTATGTCATGTGGGTACTGAGAATACTCGGCTTGACGAGGAGATTCCAAAAATGCAAAAAAAAAAGGTCAAAAGTGTGGTGCGGGCCCCTTTTTTTTAACATCATCCAAAGTGTACGATGTGGGTACTCAAATGACTCGGCTCGACTAGACGAACAAGAATCTGCAATCAGAAATCTGATCCGAGGTTAGGTTAGGATGGGTTAGGTTAGGTTAGGTTAGGTTAGGTTAGGTTAGGATGGGTTAGGTTAGGTTAGGTTAGGTTAGGTTAGGTTAGGTTAGGTTAGGTTAGGTTAGGTTAGGATTCGCAACAACAAAAATTCGCAAAAAAAAATTCTCAAAAAAAAAAATTCGCAAAAAAAAAATTCGCAAAAAAAAATTCGCAAAAAAAAAATTCGCAAAAAAAAATTCGCAAAAAAAAAATTCGCAAAAAAAAATTCGCAAAAAAAGTTTGCAAAAAAGTTCGCAAAAAAGTTCGCAAAAAAAAATTCGCAAAGTGTCACAGACGAGACCTCGGGGGGGGGGGCTCGGGGGGGGGGTGGCCCTCCTGTCCCTCCTGCCCCAGGAATGTCCAATATACCCTACTAAGGTGAAGCAAGGAGTCCAGTAGTAATGGTCTACACGTTACTTCTCCCCAGTGGATTTGGCCATGTTCGGTGAAGACTGACATTAGGGAATTGCAGTAATTGGTGTCGAATTCATCCCCGAGAAGGGAAACATGTAGTGTATGATTTACATATCCAACTCACAATTACTGTCTTTTGCGCGATATATCCTAGTCAGCTTTATTTATCCTAATTATAAAAATGTCAACGGACGCCATCAATACCACTTCAATTTAATAATTATTTCAACTCGGCAAACTTTTTTCAGAACGTCAATGACATTTTATCTAACGTAAAATAAAATGTATTTCTTAAGCCTCTAATATATGAATAATATTTAGCTAAATATTTGTGTCAATAATGTTTCTCACAAACAAAAAAGTAATGGACAGTATTGTTGATAAATTTACAAAAGACCTTTTGGGCGATGGTCTGGAGTCTGAAAAAAGAAAGGCTCGAGAAATGAAACACAAAGTTTTATGAGCCCGGAGCCGTGGTCATTAGTGGTCTCAATGTAATGCATTATTCACAAGAACTATACGCAGGAGAGTTTTGTTTTATTTCTCACTTTGTCTTATACAAGTTTATAATATTTGCGCAATAAGATTCAGAGATCTTCACAAAACAAAAGTTTGTCTTACAAAAGCTTTCAACTGGAATTGAGCGAACCTTTGGTCTTAAGTATTATAAAAAGTTTATTTTTCCTAATACAAAATATATTTTGCAAGAGAATTAACATAAAAATATACAAATCATACTAAACCATATTAAATTTTATATAAATATCAACTTTAAACATACGTAGCTTTTCATCATTACATGTATTGGAGAGGGTTTGAAGGGCAGAACCACGTCTTAATCACTAATCCTAATTGATCCGGTAGTAGGTGGATACACATCCTCGGAGGAATAAGTACTGAATAAGTAGTTCAGTGGAGTGGTGCACTGAAGAGACTTTGATCCCATGTGAGAAAATGTGCAGGTGGAATCAGGGTTGGCCGCCAAGTACTAGACTTTAAGCTATATCGTTTATGATTGTCATATGCTTGCTTTCTAGAGATGTTCGGCAGTGTCAGTGGAGTGCCTCTTGCCTGGCTGGGGTGATGGAGTTAGCTTTATAATCGGATATCGTTTATGATTGTCATATGCTTGCTTTCTAGAGATGTTCGGCAGTGTCAGTGGAGTGCCTCTTGCCTGGCTGGGGGTGATGGAGTTAGCTTTATAATCGGATATCGTTTATGATTGTCATAGGCTTGCTTTCTAGAGATGTTCGGCAGTGTCAGTGGAGTGCCTCTTGCCTGGCTGGGGGTGATGGAGTTAGCTTTACAATCGGATATCGTTTATGATTGTCATATGCTTGCTTTCTAGAGATGTTCGGCAGTGTCAGTGGAGTGCCTCTTGCCTGGCTGGGGGTGATGGAGTTAGCTTTATAATCGGATATCGTTTATGATTGTCATAGGCTTGCTTTCTAGAGATGTTCGGCAGTGTCAGTGGAGTGCCTTTTGCCTGGCTGGGGGTGATGGAGTTAGCTTTATAATCGGATATCGTTTATGATTGTCATATGCTTGCTTTCTAGAGATGTTCGGCAGTGTCAGTGGAGTGCCTCTTGCCTGGCTGGGGGTGATGGAGTTAGCTTTATAATCGGAAATCGTTTATGATTGTCATATGCTTGCTTTCTAGAGATGTTCGGCAGTGTCAGTGGAGTGCCTCTTGCCTGGCTGGGGGTGATGGAGTTAGCTTTATAATCGGATATCGTTTATGATTGTCATATGCTTGCTTTCTAGAGATGTTCGGCAGTGTCAGTGGAGTGCCTCTTGCCTGGCTGGGGGTGATGGAGTTAGCTTTATAATCGGATATCGTTTATGATTGTCATATGCTTGCTTTCTAGAGATGTTCGGCAGTGTCAGTGGAGTGCCTCTTGCCTGGCTGGGGGTGATGGAGTTAGCTTTATAATCGGATATCGTTTATGATTGTCATATGCTTGCTTTCTAGAGATGTTCGGCAGTGTCAGTGGAGTGCCTCTTGCCTGGCTGGGGGTGATGGAGTTAGCTTTATAATCGGATATCGTTTATGATTGTCATATGCTTGCTTTCTAGAGATGTTCGGCAGTGTCAGTGGAGTGCCACTTGCCTGGCTGAGGGTGATGGAGTTAGCTTTATAATCGGATATCGTTTATGATTTTCATATGCTTTTCTTTCTAGAGATGTTCGTCAGTGTCAGTGGAGTGCCTCTTGCCTGGCTGGGGGTGATGGAGTTAGCTTTATAATCGGATATCGTTTATGATTGTCATATGCTTGCTTTCTAGAGATGTTCGGCAGTGTCAGTGGAGTGCCTCTTGCCTGGCTGGGGGTGATGGAGTCAGCTTTACAATTGTATATCGTTTATGATTGTCATATGCTTGCTTTCTAAAGATGTTCGGCAGTGTCAGTGGAGTGCCTCTTGCCTGGCTGGGGGTGATGGAGTTAGCTTTATAATCGGATATCGTTTATGATTGACATATGCTTGCTTTCTAGAGATGTTCGGCAGTGTCAGTGGAGTGCCTCTTCCCTGGCTGGGGGTGATGGAGTTAGCTTTATAATCGGATATCGTTTATGATTGTCATATGCTTTCTTTCTAGAGATGTTAGGCAGTGTCAGTGCAGGGCCTCTTGCCTGGCTGGGGGTGATGGACTTAGCTTTATAATCGGATATCGTTTATGATTGTCATATGCTTGCTTTCTAGAGATGTTCGGCAGTGTCAGTGCAGTGCCTCTTGCCTGGCTGGGGGTGATGGAGTTAGCTTTATAATCGGATATCGTTTATGATTGTCATATGCTTGCTTTCTAGAGATGTTCGGCAGTGTCAGTGCAGTGCCTCTTGCCTGGCTGGGGGTGATGGAGTTATCTTTATAATCGGATATAGTTTATGACATTTCCTCTAATCCTATATGATTTTCCTGTATACGAGGTTTACTCATTTACACTAAGCAATTAAGAAAACATGATAAATGGTTGATTCCAATAGGTCATTTGATGCATATTACCTTTACTCTACTGCAATTTACGATACCGTATGAACATAACTCTCGATATTATCAACAACGGCAAAATAATGTAAACAACAATTTACCCAAGAACCATTTAACATTAGTGTTGTTGGTAAACTACAGTACTATGTAATGTTACGATTTAGATAAGCTGCTGCTGTAAGTTTGGGAGAGGCATTTGTTTTGATGTCACTTTCTCCCCCTTAATTTTTCCCGAGTGCTGTATGTGTACTTCTGATTGATACTTCTCATCTAATTACGCTTTTTCTGATCATAAATTCGGTATAAGTCTCAACGTGTGATATAATAATTATATCGCCGAGCATAAAAACTGCATATTTAATCAGTATCTGCTAATTACATTAATATATTGATTCTTCACATAGCGACTGAGGGAACTGTAAGAATTACATATGTCTCAAAAACCACAACACGAGCGTTTATGTTTACTTTATAAACATTTTATATTTAACGAATTGAGTTTGAGTTGTTTATTTCATCAATGATTTAAAAATAAAGAATCCAAATAAATTGAATGGAAATATGGGGAAAATTATTATTGTGTGCTTATGAGCCAAGCAGTTGAGAAAAAAAAAAACATTCCTGCTGAGAATGTGGGAGAGACATTTTTCTTTAAAAAATCAACAAAAATCCTAACCAATAATTCGTCTGCCTGCAATTTTACTCAAATATATTAACTACATCCCTCCAACATTAATTTTGGCCTGAATAATCTTCCCACTCGTGAAAGAGTTGGCAAAGAATGTGTCAGTTGGCACCAGAGCTGCGATCGGTTCTAATGTCCCTTCAGGATGATTATGATGATATTAATCATCTGTCATTAACTGCAGTAGTATAATTATATTGCAATTGATTTTATCTCACCTTTTGTTTCAGTTTTAATTTACATCTCACTGATTCTTTTCATGCCAATAATGAAAACACCATGCGTTGGAAATGATATGGTGTGATGTCGTGTGAAATATAAAACATTTGTTGTTATTTACCAAGCAGCGGAAATAAATTTGAATTTTCCTAATCTTAAAACATAGTTTCTGTTGGTTGGCGCAAAGATAAGTTAATACATTTAGTCAAAGTACAAATTTGTAATATAAGGGAACATGTAATAGGTTTTGGATTGAGAGATTTAATTGCACTAGAGAAATTCAAAAAGTTTGATATTTTAAAGCTGATCTTAATTTTGATCATGAAATAAGATTATTATTCCAATAATTTATTCTGTCCAAAAGTATCTTTTTGCCTTGTCTAATGAAGTCAAAATAATTAAACTAATCAAGTGACTCAATATAGATAATGTTATTAATAAGAAATGTATTACCACTATGCAATATTTGAGTATTTATCGCAAAGTGAAACATTTTATATTCTTGTCTTACCACTATTATAACAATTATAATAAGTAGAATTGTCATATAAACCTAAGATACAATTACTATAACACACTCAATAACTCAAAATTATATTCACAAAATATTTGGAGGTTTTAATTAGAGTTTTCTTAGTATCATGCTTTGAAATATCAATAAATTTAACTTATATAGAACATGTAGTAGTAGTTTTTCCAATTGAATTCATCTACTTTAACAAACACTTTTGAAAGCCTACCAAATCTAAAGATTGAATACTTTATTAAAAATAACACTTTGTTAGCCTACCATAATACGTAACCTCAAACTGTTCATAAAGAAGTTCTATTATAGACTACAGCTATTCTATTTAATACATTTCCATCTCTTAGGTATATTTATTTACGTAATAGCTATACAAAGGTCTAGTTAAAAACAATAGTTTATAATTCCTATATGTTTCTTACATTTATTTCTACATCGGATCATCGACAAATAAATTCAAATTATATAAAGTATATGAGGACACAAGTAAACTTTGTATCTTGTGACCTACTAAGGTAAGGTCAGGTAGTGGTCGTGGTCAGGGGTGGTGCTCTTTATAACTCTAAGCGATAACTTGACACCGTGACATAATGTGGGTCTACTAAGGTAAGGTCAGGTAGTGGTCGTGGTCAGGGGTGGTGCTCTTTATAACTCTAAGCGCTTAACTTGACACCGTGACATAATGTGGGTCTACTAAGGTAAGGTCAGGTAGTGGTCGTGGTCAGGGGTGGTGCTCTTTATAACTCTAAGCGCTTAACTTGACACCGTGACATAATGTGGGTCTACTAAGGTAAGGTCAGGTAGTGGTCGTGGTCAGGGGTGGTGCTCTTTATAACTCTAAGCGCTTAACTTGACACCGTGACATAATGTGGGTCTACTAAGGTAAGGTCAGGTAGTGGTCGTGGGCAGGGGTGGTGCTCTTTATAACTCTAAGCGCTTAACTTGACACCGTGACATAATGTGGGTCTACTAAGGTAAGGTCAGGTAGTGGTCGTGGTCAGGGGTGGTGCTCTTTATAACTCTAAGCGCTTAAATTGACACCGTGACATAATGTGGGTCTACTAAGGTAAGGTCAGGTAGTGGTCGTGGTCAGGGGTGGTGCTCTTTATAACTCTAAGCGCTTAACTTGACACCGTGACATAATGTGGGTCTACTAAGGTAAGGTCAGGTAGTGCTCGTGGTCAGGGGTGGTGCTCTTTATAACTCTAAGCGCTTAACTTGACACTACGACATAATGTGGGTCTACTAAGGTAAGGTCAGGTAGTGGTCGTGGCCAGGGGTGGTGCTCTTTATAACTCTAAGCGCTTAACTTGACACTACGACATAATGTGGGTCTACTAAGGTAAGGTCAGGTAGTGGTCGTGGCCAGGGGTGGTGCTCTTTATAACTCTAAGCTCTTAACTTGACACTACGACATAATGTGGGTCTACTAAGGTAAGGTCAGGTAGTGGTCGTGGCCAGGGGTGGTGCTCTTTATAACTCTAAGCGCTTAACTTGACACTACGACATAATGTGGGTCTACTAAGGTAAGGTCAGGTAGTGGTCGTGGCCAGGGGTGGTGCTCTTTATAACTCTAAGCGCTTAACTTGACACTACGACATAATGTGGGTCTACTAAGGTAAGGTCAGGTAGTGGTCGTGGCCAGGGGTGGTGCTCTTTATAACTCTAAGCGCTTAACTTGACACTACGACATAATGTGGGTCTACTAAGGTAAGGTCAGGTAGTGGTCGTGGCCAGGGGTGGTGCTCTTTATAACTCTAAGCGCTTAACTTGACACTACGACATAATGTGGGTCTACTAAGGTAAGGTCAGGTAGTGGTCGTGGGCAGGGGTGGTGCTCTTTATAACTCTAACCGCTTAACTTGACACTACGACATAATGTGGGTCTACTAAGGTAAGGTCAGGTAGTGGTCGTGGCCAGGGGTGGTGCTCTTTATAAATCTAAGCGCTTAACTTGACACTACGACATGATGTGGGTCTACTTAGTTAAGGTCAGGTAGTGGTCGTGGGCAGGGGTGGTGCTCTTTATAACTCTAACCGCTTAACTTGACACTACGACATAATGTGGGTCTACTAAGGTAAGGTCAGGTAGTGGTCGTGGCCAGGGGTGGTGCTATTTATAACTCTAAGCGCTTAACTTGACACTACGACATAATGTGGGTCTACTAAGGTAAGGTCAGGTAGTGGTCGTGGCCAGGGGTGGTGCTCTTTATAACTCCAAGCGCTTAACTTGACACTACGACATAATGTGGGTCTACTAAGGTAAGGTCAGGTAGTGGTCGTGGCCAGGGGTGGTGCTCTTTATAACTCTAAGCGCTTAACTTGACACTACGACATAATGTGGGTCTACTAAGGTAAGGTCAGGTAGTGGTCGTGGCCAGGGGTGGTGCTCTTTATAACTCTAAGCGCTTAAATTGACACTACGACATAATGTGGGTCTACTAAGGTAAGGTCAGGTAGTGGTCGTGGCCAGGGGTGGTGCTCTTTATAACTCTAAGCGCTTAACTTGACACTACGACATAATGTGGGTCTACTAAGGTAAGGTCAGGTAGTGGTCGTGGCCAGGGGTGGTGCTCTTTATAACTCTAAGCGCTTAACTTGACACTACGACATAATGTGGGTCTACTAAGGTAAGGTCAGGTAGTGGTCGTGGGCAGGGGTGGTGCTCTTTATAACTCTAACCGCTTAACTTGACACTACGACATAATGTGGGTCTACTAAGGTAAGGTCAGGTAGTGGTCGTGGCCAGGGGTGGTGCTCTTTATAACTCTAAGCGCTTAACTTGACACTACGACATAATGTGGGTCTACTTAGTTAAGGTCAGGTAGTGGTCGTGGGCAGGGGTGGTGCTCTTTATAACTCTAACCGCTTAACTTGACACTACGACATAATGTGGGTCTACTAAGGTAAGGTCAGGTAGTGGTCGTGGCCAGGGGTGGTGCTCTTTATAACTCTAAGCGCTTAACTTGACACTACGACATAATGTGGGTCTACTAAGGTAAGGTCAGGTAGTGGTCGTGGCCAGGGGTGGTGCTCTTTATAACTCTAAGCGCTTAACTTGACACTACGACATAATGTGGGTCTACTAAGGTAAGGTCAGGTAGTGGTCGTGGGCAGGGGTGGTGCTCTTTATAACTCTAAGCGCTTAACTTGACACCGTGACATAATGTGGGTCTACTAAGGTAAGGTCAGGTAGTGGTCGTGGGCAGGGGTGGTGCTCTTTATAACTCTAAGCGCTTAACTTGACACCGTGACATAATGTGGGTCTACTAAGGTAAGGTCAGGTAGTGGTCGTGGGCAGGGGTGGTGCTCTTTATAACTCTAAGCGCTTAACTTGACACCGTGACATAATGTGGGTTAGTTCTCAAGTGTCACAAGGTCAGAAGAGCTCATTACACTTGCATGGCCAGACTACCAAATAATAACAACATTTTAATTTGTGAGAGGCAATACCAAAAAATAAATTAAAGCATTCTAAATTGTTTTTATAAGAAAAACAATACTTCTACTTTTGTATTACTAAGAGTAATATGGGATTAAATAATCATATCAGTGACTTAATTTAATCATAATGAGTTTTCATTTCAAACAAGAAAACAATACACTTTTATGTTTTAAATAATTTTCATCCCGCTGGTAAATCTATAACTAAGTACATTGAATTTTATTATTAAATTTCAAATTTGTAACATTATTATACTTGTTTACAAAGCTTTCCATTCAAACGTAATGAAAACAGTTTTTAATTAAATCTCTGGACTTGAAACGAGATTTCTGTTGAGTAAATGCAACTAAAACTCATTTTAACCGTAGGGCCCGGCTGGATTACAATAAATGGGAAGGAAAATTCAAATAATGAATGAAACGTCAAGAAGGGGGATGCAATGACAGAACTAATTTGCTTTTGGCAGGAAACTAGTTAATCCGCCCCCCCCACATCTATCACTTCTCTGTGGCGAAATAAACTGTCCTTTTTTAAATGAAGAGTACATGCGTAAAGCTTATTCAAAATGATAGAGGATTTTATTTTACTGTAGGAGTCCGAGTCTTAAACTTTAAACTAAACATGTGGTGGTAACAATCGAGGTAAGACTCGCTTTTGAGGAATACTAATGTAGTATTTATTTAGTTGTTGTATGGAGTTGTACATATTAACTACTTTTCCATAATTGTGTAGGGAGTTCAGTTATAAAGTCTCCACGTTACTTTACTGATGTTAAATGTTTCCTTCCGGAAAAAAATGTTGAGTACAGAAAGTATCCATTATAAAGAAACAGCCCGTTTTAATCTTTAACATTGCTACCATCCAATGAATGATATGGTCTACTATAAACCTATAGTAAATTTAAACTGGAAAATGTGTTATTACGGATAAAATAAAAATATTGGCAACGACACACATTTTTCCACTACTCTATGTTTGTTTACTCAATTTCATCATGGAATGAAAATCTAAGTTCATTAAAACATCTTATTATAACCGTACATTTAACATCCTATTCCCGCATTTAACTTGGCCTTCGAATTGTATATTAGTAATGAGTAGTAAGATGGATTTATCTAATCATACTCTTATGATCTAATGAAGAATACTAGGGAGACATCCTGCCATAAATTAAATTATTGCCCTGTGTTTGAGGGCAATCGATTGTTAAATATGAGTCATATGAGGTTAAATGCGCGCAATTAACTTACTTTATCTTTAAGTTACTATAAGAAAATGGGGCCCCCCTAACATAGGTACAAGCGTGTATTTATGTATATGTACTTGCGAAAGTTATTTTTTCTGTTTGTAATATAACCTTATTATTTTTAATATTCTAGTGTTCAATAATTACACAACATATACAAATAAATAACAAATTTTAATTTATTAAAAAAAACTTTAAAAATAACAAAATAAAAATGTTGTATTTAATTTGAATTAAAAGATTTAGTATGGTTTTAGTTCTCTTAAGCCTATATCTAATAAGCTAATAACATATTAAGTTAATATATAATAAAAAACACTATGAATAGTTAATAACACAAGCTTAAAAATAAAAAATCCTCATAAGAATAACATTGAAAGCTGAGGACGTAGGTTTGCTGCAACTGGAACAAATATATGTGTTTTTATACACTTATCAATGTAACTTAACCAGTCGAAGTTGCATGCCAAGTGTTATTAATTTATGCTAATAATTAAGGGAGACATTAAATTTGACTTATTCTCCATAAGAATAACATGGGGGCTGAGTATGTAGGTTTGCTGCTGCGGGGAAAATTGGCAAAACTTTTTTGTGTGCAAATATCAATATACCAGTACTTTGATATTAATTAATTAATATTAATTATAGGTCGAAATTTCGCCATTGAGAATAACAAGAAAAATATGTTTTTTAATGCCACATTCGTTAGGGTGAGCACTTTTTCGCCTACGCTAAGATGAGGTTATCGTTTTACAAGATTGTAACGATATCGAACAATTTCATCAACCGATTCTTTCTTTGTTTTATTGAATGAATTTATAATTGTTGGCCGCTGCCTGATGAATTGTAACTTTCTGGTCAATCGACAGGCTTCGGTAGCGTCAGATCCACGATCATGCGGTCTCGTGTTCAAATCTCACTTTTGATGTTTACTTTTTGAAATCTGAAATTTTTTAAAGTTGACTTTAATTTGTTCGGGTTTAAATCTGACTTTTTTTGTTTACTTTTTAGATCTAACATTTCTGTTTCATTTTACTTTTGTTTATTTATACTAATCTCTTTATTTGTAATTATGTTGCACAACGAACAGCTACCATACAGCGCTCTGCGGAGTTAGGTTACTATAATTTTGTCGTGAACTGCAACCTAGTTGTTCGTTATTTGGTTACGCAGATCCATTTGTAGATCCAATTTAACATGTATCCACAACTTTTGATTTACCTAACTTTTATCTGCTTGACTTTGAATTGAATCACCATTTATGCTTTTCCATCAAAAAACACAAAACAACGTAATCGAAAGTTCATAAACACAAACAAGGAACTGGTTGGTTAAATTTTTCGATATCGAAACGATAACTTCATCTCAGCGTAGGCGAAAAAGGGCTCACCATTCGTTAGTTGGTTGTAATAAACAAATACGTCTATCTATATTTACGAATATATTTTCCCTTTAAAAGAAGCAGCTGATTTATGTAACAAAAAGTTCGTAGCAGTAATTTACATCAACCATAAGGTTTTCAGTTTTTTACTGGCCAGTTTATGATTTCAAAATTTTCTATATGGTGTATGATGATTCTGTAATATTGAAGCGTATTTAAAAACAATCGGCTTCTATTAGTTGGTAGATATAAGTAAACAGTAGACTATTTATTACTGTTTACAATTGGAACTGCTGTTTAAAACAATCACTACTGCTATAAAAATGAGGTGACATCTATTTGTCTATTTTTCCATCCAAATAAAAAAAAAGTAAAGTATACCAGTTAAGAATAAATGTTTAATTTACACTTAATAAATTTTTTTTTTAAAGTTATCGTTCACACTTGAGATACGGCTGAGCCCAAAACGAGGTTGACAGTCGGTAACGATTGATTCCGTACTACTCATTATGTGGAGCAGCTTTAATATAGTATCACTAAAATCCCGATCTCCGTTATACATTGACGTAAGAAAACTATGATGTTTAAAAAACTAGATTTAATATAATTCGTCATAGATGACTTGGAATTTAATACTTTATTTTCTAATATCTTTAGAAATATGTTTTATAACGCTCAACCAATTTTTATTCACATGTTATATCAAACATACGTAACCAAATTCTGCATCTGAAGCGAAATACATCAGTATATATTATATTTTTGTTGCTCCAGCTTTCACTTTCAAAAACAATACGTGTCCTTTGTTCTCATTCTAATAATAACTCGTGTCAGCTAAGATCAAATTCTTCCCGTCGGGTCTTTTATCTTTTATTGTTTATACATCTCTATATTGCCTATTGCATGTTGTTGTTTGTAGTAAAGGAAATTCTTGCAAAATTTATTTATGAGTATATTTCATAAAATAAGTGATATAAAATTACATGCCGTAAAATCCAAACAATAAACAACACTTTTCTACTGCATATAGAATGTAATAGATTTATTAATGGATGGAACATTTTATTTTGGTTATCGGATTGTTAGTAAAAAATTAAAATAAAATAAAGTAAAATATAGTCTTGTTGTTGATATGATACAACCATATTGATATTGTACTTACTTTTTATGATGTCTAGAATGTCTTGTCTAGCGACGCGGATAATGCTCAGGCTTGCGAAGCATGTCTAAGTCGACATAAAATAAAGTACATTGAATATAATGAAAGGAAATGTATAAATTATAGTAATAAATTACATAAAATGTTATCATTTGTCGCATTGTGATTAATATTTATTTAAATTGTTTCTGAATTGTATTAAACTTAAAGGTGAAATAGCTCCAATAACCTATAGCAAACTATTACATGAACTAGGAATTTTGTATGGGATAGTATATGAATGAGAAGGTAATACAAACCACGATTTCTTTGATATTAATTATCTATCATAATTTATTCTTGATTTGGTTTGGCATCTATTTTTAGACTCTGTTACTTTCTCGTCATTACTTTCTCGACCTATACATAATAAAGCAGAAAGCGGTGTTTAAGTATAAATTTTAGCTAATAATTTTAACTAACGGTGATAATATTCGCTCTGTTGGTTTTTGAGGTGGTTTCTGTCTTCTGCATGTCCGTCCATCTATATATGTAGACTTCCACAACAATAACCCGATTTACATGAAATGCTGTATGTTATTACTAACCCATAGTATCTCCAAACATGTTTCATGTTTTCAATTTTGATTGTTAAGAGTCCTTGTCCCTCAAAAAATCTCAAAAATCCAATTTTCTCTAGTAAGGCTCTTGTGATTAAAGATTTGTGGTCTATTGTGCTTCAGGTCCCTAGCAAAATTACACTATCCACATTATACCTGGGTTGCAATTTGCCTAGTGGAGTGTTATGCATTTTTCATGAAAACTTCAGTTTTGAAATTAAATGTACTCACCACCTTAAAAGTAGCTCAAACATCTATACAATTTAGTAACCTGAGTTTCTCTAATTGGGTAACGAAATGTAAGGAATTTTTCTGATTTGCAGTAACGCAGATCCTGATTTTATTCTTAAGGGGACACAATAAATATAATTTATCTCTTATTTACAGATCAATTCAATGAAAAATTGGTTTATATGTTGAACTAACATCGACCAATATAATATATTCCGAATATCTTGTCACCTAATCCTGAGGCGGGTAAACATTTTTGAAAAACATAATTTAATAGAAGTCTTCTGCACCGTACTTTATATAGGATAAACAGTATAAATTAACTTGACATATTTATTAAAAGAGGGATAGAAGGGATAAAGGATCACTTTTTATACTAGTATGATTAATGTATGTAACAAAACCAATATATACAAGTTTACATATTTATTGGTCAAAAATCAAATAGGGCTTTAACCTTTTTGGCTTTAACAATGAATACAGAACACGATTTATGTTCTCAGGTTTCCAATGGATTATGACCATCGTCAATTACAAAGGGCCACAGTGGAGTAGGGGGACTCCAAGGCGTTGGTTACATTAAAGGGCTTATATAATGTACTGCCACTAGTACCTAAGGTACTGTATCATCTGAAATAAAATATTAAACTTGTTATAATTAGTACACTACAAAAACATTTGATCGCAATATCTGAGATCCACAATAATTTTGAATTGACATAGGTAATGACATTGATTTTGTTTATCGGTGTTCTTTTTTAATGTATGAAAGAGGAAAAAAGGTTTTAATGGATTATAGCTTATATACACTAAAACAGTCAAAAGGGGGTTTCACTTAATGTCAATTGGATGTGATGTGAATCTAAAACAGCCACCTAGGCACTTGATGGGGGATTACCACGGAGAGGTTTTTTGTAAGTCTCATAACATGACATTATACGAAAAATGCAAAGACCCTGTAGCAGTTTCCTTTCTATTATTTAACACATAACCTTTGTGTCAAAATATTCTCACTTATCATAACAATATTCGACCTTAATACTGCTATAAATTATATTTTAAAATAACCTAGAATTTAATTTGGGTTGGAGGTAATATTATTTATATTTATACTTGTAAAACTGTTTACGTACTTCCTTTATAGCCTTATTTTTTAACCGTGCGCTGATGAGACCCGAAATACAAGCCTAGTAGATTCTATATATTGATCATTTAAATTAAATTGGTCAAATTATTTGAAAATTAAATAATTTTGCTAAATTTAGTTGTCGTATTCAAGGACATTTCAACTAGCACACATTTTAATTATTTAAATTTCGTCCCTTTGAAGCATTAATTATAATAAAATACTATTGTTACTTCGTATCCTCAGTCAGTACTGAATATGTATGTCATTAGGCTACATTAGGCTCATCGCTTACTTTAGGCTATATGTTTCAAGAGTGATCAAGGCTGTCACGTTATCAAGTTATTATTATCTGCCTATTAATAACATAACCTACATTTGTACAGATTTAATTTAAGTTTTTGTAATTTATTAACTTATAAAAAATATATTTTTGTGTCAGAAAATGAGATTGTGACATAATCGTGGCACAATCAGGTTTACTGCGTGTCTATCATTTATAATTTATAATTATACGATAAAAGGAAACATTCAAAAGTTATAAATTGCTTTTCGTCAGCATTGCTTTAAAGAGGAAATTGAAATAAATGCATAGAGTGCTATACGGGTAAAACGTTCAGCGATAAGGTAAAATTAAGTTTAAATTTTACTACTTTATAATCTTCCATTGAAGTTAAAATTATCCACTTTTACGTTTTATTTCTTATTTTGATAGTGTCACTGATGATGCATTACTGATATAATCAAAAGTAACGTTAAAAGCCATAACCTGAATGTTAAAAATGAAATCCTTCAGATTAATATCCAGTTATATTTTAGCTCGGTTGACGCATACAGTCCTAACTGATGATGGTCCTACGGAAACCGAGATCTGGATCTTAAGGACTAATTGAACTTCCTAGATTGAGAAAGTAAGATTTTCCATAATATATACACATTTTATTGGCATTGATAATATAAAAAAAAACAGATTACGGTATTGTTTGTTCAAGAATATGTGTTTTAAGTATAAAGTGGGGTTATTCAAAATACAAATAAGCAATGGCGTAAACTCAGTTTAGATTAGTTCAGACCCCAATCATCCCCACACAATTGTTGGCGCACGACAAGATGACGCGACAGTTGGCACCGGAGTTGTGATTGGTCCCGACGTTGTTGTGACTGATCGCGGCGCTCACAAGTGTCTTGGGTTGGATACAGCATTTCCGTGTTTTATTTTCATTTTATTTTTTTATAATATTTCCAACGCTGGATAGTATTATGAACACATATTTCCGATCTTTAACTAGTATGTAGGGTTTAGGCTAATTAAAATTATTAAATTAAAAACAGAACATTGTAGATTTATATCAACATGTAAATAAATAAGTGTTTAAATAAGTGCAAGAGAGTGAATAAAATCATAGCCAGGGAATAAACTATAGATCGTAAAAGATGTTAAAAATACTACCTATGTAATTCCACAAGCAAATGTTATATATTCATGACACTTGTAATAGTTATTTATGCAACAAGTGCGCAAGGTGCCACTTTGCGCACTAGTTGCATATTAAATTTGTCCTACGTCTGCCAAATATCGATTATTCAGTATCATATGTATAATATTTATGATAGCCTATATGATATATTTCCTACAGTTAGATTAAAGCGTTTCAATTATATTTATTCGGGGGTATTTTTTTAGAAGAAGGCTGCCATTATTAAAAATTATCTTAAAGATATACATTTTATTTATACCCAATTTATTTTATGCATTTCTAATTACAAATTGTCTTACCTTTCAACTAGTTTAATAATACAGGCTGTTTATGTTGTTCGGGGACAACAACAATAGATCAGATGTTTATTATCTAGTGTTGCCAACATAATTCATACATAAACAACGTTACCTGCATACTGTTTTTGACTATTTTTGTGTTCTTACGTTGAAACACTGGAGTACGCAAAGTAAATCGAGAATGCGCAAAGTAAAAATGAGTGCGCAAAGTAAAAATCAGTGCGCAAAGTAAAAATGAGTGCGCAAAGTAAAATGAATACGGAAATCACCTGTTTTGCGACGTATATCGAGTACGAAAACAACCGCTTTCTCGGGTAGACGTAGGAAAAGAATATTATTTATAGGTTTACCTTAACAATCCAAAAGATGTATAAATCCAAATCCATTTCAGCTCCGATGACTCTTCACCAGTAGATGTATAGGGGGAAAATTATGATCCTTGACTAGATTTATTTCATATTCCACACATATATTCATAACCACAAATTTAAACAGTGAAGAGACATTAAGAAACGTTTTATGGGAGCTGCCAACCTAACCTCAAACTTATCTTGATGATGGATTGATACCACGAGGTTGATAACTTAAAAAATTTGGTTTCCTATACATCCCCTGATGATGAGTCTTCGGACCTGGAATTGGTTTGGTTTTATAATTTGTTTGGATTTTTAAGGTAAGCCTAGACATAATCTAAATAACCAATCCAATGGCTGCATATACTATCATTCTCTCGAAGTAAAGAATATGACAAATTCAGTAACAACCTTTAGTGAAGTCACCACCTACAGTTGTACTTTTTGGTGGATCAGGAATGCTCCTGGCACACAGGATGCTGACTAGGCTGCTGTACCACAACATACAGTTGATTATGTCACCTCATGTTAGAGTGCAAATTAGTAGTATAAGTATTAAAGGAATCCTTGCGGATATTTTACATCACTGACTAGGGAAAACTATGTTATATTTACAGCAATCTTCTTTTAATCGTGGAAAATGACACTATAATTTCTTAGATAACACAAACTCACCATCACCAACAACGAATTATAAATATTTAGTGGTTAAAAATTCATGTCTAACAACAAATTTATTAAATACCAACTTTTATATATTTGCATATGCATACAATTATTCATAAATATTATTAAAATAAAATTAAAATGTATTTCATTTAATGCATTCAATAAACACATTTAAACAAAATTGGAAATTGATCAGCAGATTTATTTCATTTGACAATAAATTAAGGTTAGGTAACCAAGCAGTTAGGTGCTGTTGAGGCACATCTAGTTGTTATAAAACAGACGATTGAAGATGTTTCATAACGTAGTGCTGCAAGGCCGCGCCCTAATTCAGAAACAGTCAGTTACCTAAGCTTTTAATTGGTGATTAGCATGAATAAGAGCATCACTAAGTCTTAAAACATGACACTATCCTAAACATTTCAATAGGTATCGCCAATGCTTTTATGTCCACTTTCCAATACTATAGAGTTAAAGTAATAATATTTAAAAAAAACCTTGACTTTGCTTTTATTATATGATATATTATAAAACTTCCTTTATTCTCTGCAAGAGTAAATTAAGCATTTGATGAAATTCGGAAAATAATTATTACACTTTGATCAATGTATCTTAGATTTGAAATACTTAAAAAGAAAAAACCGTTTACTGTTTTATTTTTCCTTTTGATGGTCCAAAAGTACATTTAGTGATAGTATAAAACATATATTTTATTTTCTCGTTTTAACACTTAACAAATTAAACTATGAAATACAAGCTCCAACAACTGTAAGGAGTGTTTAACATGCAACTTATAACGTGTTATTTAAATGATAACTTATATTGATTGAAATGATCCAAAGGTACAATTGGTACATCCATACGTAAGAGCTAACCATGAATGCATCAGAATTATTAAACGATGTAGGAAACATTTATTTTTCCCATAAAAAATAAAAAATATTTACATAGTTTTTTTTATTTATCCAAAATATACATTTTATCAAGTAGTCGTGTGCTTTTAAGATACATGCTGTATTTATATTGAATAGGTAATTAATTGTATAAGTCGTTGTGGTATAATGTATAAATAAATGTTTATATCCTACAGAAGCGTTCCGTTCTAGAGCATCATGTGAAGCGCCAACTGCAACTGGGTCACGGGATTGACTTGCTTAATCCCTCTTATAGACTGATTACATTACTGTTCACTCTATGTAGTATTAATTACCTCATTAAAGTTCGCTTATTCTAAACATAATAAGTATTACACAGTGTCAGCCGTTCGTTTGACTTGCATCACCACTCAGTGAGATGGTAATGTAGTTCTTATACTATATAAACCGCAATAAATATTTTGTCAAGTTAGTATTTTGGTAGTAAATACATCGAGTTAGTATTTTGGTAGTTGAGAATACAAGATAACTATTTAAAATTATGTACATTTAACTAACATTTCTAATCATTTCGTTTATTATAACTTTTTTATGCTATAAATATGTAGAAATAACATATTAATTCGCATTTCAGACTATAACATACAATTTATATCGTCATCCCACGATGGTTCACTTTGCTATATAAGCTCAGATTTAATTTAAGTCCATGCTTACGTATTTGAGTAATGTAGTTACATTTTGTGTAATACAAAAAAATACGGAATTGTTATTCATAATGTCTATGTTTCATTCAAAACATCAGCAATATAAATCATATATTGTATGTATTTAATTATTTATTTATTGGATTTCGGTTGGATTCAATTATTTCAAAACTAAGTTTAAACATAATCATAAAAGTTATAAATTTTATCTTTCGAACATTCAGCAAAAACATTGTTACATCTGTAACTGTTCAGAGCCTTAATAATTTAGGATAATGCCTGACTATGTCAATATGTTTCTGATATAGTTAAGCATATATTTTAACCACCAGTTAGACTTTTCAAGTTTCCTTCATTTACCTAACGTAAATTAATGTTAGTTAGTATATTTAAAGATATTATTTATATTTGTTACTCTCGATTTGTAAACTGAAGGGCGCTATGTTTACCGTCAATATCCCGGTTTTGTGGTAGTGAGAACTCAACCAAAATGAATATTCTGAGCTACCGTCTGCTGCAGTTAACTTATTCAAAAAGGTTTGTTGGTATAAATATTCAGTTCTACATTCTCTTGAAACCACTTGAAGAATATAAAACCCAGATTGAGTTTGGTTTTCCAACAGGTCCGAGGAAAGCCACAGTAATTGGAAAAGTTCGATTCCGAAACTCAGTTGGAAAAATCACCCCGAACAGAAACAAAGGTTTACTAGGCAGCGTAGTTTATGCGATTCGATTCGATGTTTTAATTAATTGTAATAATTATATTAGTAGGCAAGCACAAAACTATCCCTCCTTTTTCCTCAGCGTGAATGTATCGTGGGAGAAATGCATGCATACCGTTAGAAAGGTATTGGCGAGTAGATTTGCAGACACCTCTTAAAATTGACATCAGCCTTCAGGGCTACGCCACGCATGCTCTCAAACTTTCAATTTTAATTTTATGGAAGAACAGTAATCAATGAAATTGTATATTTGGCAGCTGTTGATGTAATAACAAATGCTAGCTAAACAAGAACAGATGTGTCAGGCATAATGAAAATAAAAAGACTGGCTGCGGGAATGTTAAGGCCCTACTATTATCCGTTTTAACTCAACATAACCAAACAAAATTAGCTTGTGGCTGAAGGAGGGGGAGGGGGCGAGCGCAACAGGACCCACTAGATGATAAATAATTTATTTAATTATTCGTGAAGTTAAGCACCATGACACTGATTAAAATGGTTTTAATGGTTTTGTAAATGCAGTATAATGTGATAAAACATTCACATGAACAGCCATTACTCGGCAAATATTATTTTGTCGAATTTTAACGGGATGTTATAAAAGACGTCTCACAACCCTTCAGATATATTTACACTTATACTGATTCACATACAGACGGTAAACATATATAAAAGATGGTACTAGGCTATCGATTTCGACCAGTCACACCAGTCATCATCAGGCCAATGAGAGAACTGACTGAAAATGACACTGAAATCGATTTTTAACTAATGGTTGATCACTAGTTAAATGTTAATAGTGATAAACATATGTTTTAGTTTACCTTTAAAGAAATAACAATATAACTGAAAAGTGAAAATATTCTAGGCGTGGCTATTATTTTGTTTGTTCAATTTAAATTAAACAAGCTAAAGAAATAAAGCAACTTACAATTATAATTGTTAAGTACACCATAGATTTTATGCTATTCATATTCAACTAAAATATTTGATGATACAAATAATACATAAGAAAAATTATCCGAATATTCGGTGTGTATTTTGTATTCGAGTGTAGGCAGAATTTGGGGGTATTTAATATTATTTATGTTAAATATTATTACTTTGTGTTAAAGTTTTGATCAATTAGTGGAACTTAAATAATTGGAAGCAATACAATATAGTGAAAGCTGAAAGATATTACTAACTTGATAAAACAGCTATCAATTTTAATGCAATTATTGTCTTTTGTTGCGTTATCTTAATTATATATATATTTGTTGAAAAAGTAACGGCAAGAATTGCTGATAGTTTAAATGCTTAATAGTTCCCAATAATGTCGATTATAATAGTATATGCTGTGTAATATGTGAAATTACACACACATTTTACTAACTTACAAGGTACAACTTTCTCTTCAGTAAGAAACAAAGTAATAATTAAAATATCCAACAATTAGGCTTGTTGAATATACTATAGTGTGCTCGGTCTAAATAGATTAACTCACACTATCGATTGATGTATGTTTATCGCATTATATTATAAGAGTACTTTATAAGAGAGTATTTTGAAGTGAATTAACTACATCCCGTAGTTGTAAGAACAAATACCATAACGAGGAAAATGTGTGTAATTCATAAAACAAGTCAATGAATAAACAGAAAATGCGGTTCGATAGGAAAGTTACAAATTAGCGGGAAGGGTGCGTGGAACGTGTGGTTAGCCCCTTCCACCTGCGAGGGTTGTACATCATTGGGTGAGAACCGAATATTGGCCTTATCTGCAAAATAGAACATTCCTCTATATATTGTCGTTGTTATTAGTTTGGATGTATATTTGAATAACTGAATTCAATTTTATTTATCGTATTAATGCTTTTAAGTAGTTAACGAGATTCGAGAATGATCGAAGATGCACGTTTATCGAAGGCAGAATAAGCCTTATGCACTTAAAAGGCCACAAGGGTTTTACAACTGAATACATAGTTTTCTTAACAACTTAAAAACATTAGAACTGTTAATTAGATGACATTCTGTTGCATTCTGTTGCATTTCTTACCTTCATTGTTATTGAACCTAAACTGCCCACAACCTTATCTAGCAAAGTCCACTCACAATTAGTTTTGATTTACACAAACAATGAACTGCATCACAAACAACACCGGCTTCACTAGTTCAACAAAATATACTGTGTGTAGGGATACATAAGGCACTTAGTGAAAATAGTTATAAATCAAAGTGATAAACAGACAATGAAATGCTAAGCTGACATCAAATGGATACGACTTGGTAAATTTCCCGTAACTATTATTCTGCCGTTATTATATGTCAGATAAACCAGGTAATAAACATACGTTGATGCACTCCCCTGCCACCAAGGCTTATCTAAATTGTGATGGCTGCAATACAATAAAACACTGAGAGAATATTTAGTTTATCTCAGCTATCCCACCTTCTACGAAGAATGTTATGCGAAGCTTAAAATACTTTTATAGACCCTATTGTAGACATTTAACAATGCTTTTTGCTAAGGTATAGATTATGGCTATTCATCTTAGAAACAAATCTGAATCAATTAGAGTTCTCCCTAAGATATTCACCAACGAACCAATTATGATTCTAAATATGTCACTTAATATTTTCAGTGTTTTTTATTATTTTTATTACTCAGTGAAGCTGAGTTTATTCTAACAATAATTTAAATCGGAAAAAGACTCTGTTATTGGTTCAGAAAATACGGTGTACTCTGTAAATGCCAATATTGTTCACAAAAATAGCTGCCATTTTTAAATGGCTAACGGTAAGGTAATTCTGTTTTCGTTAAAATGTTTTCTATGACGAGACCATTAAACTGGGTTACCTTAGGCTTATATATAAATATGATAAATAAAATCCAAATCCTTGAACATAAATTGTTGAGGGTCCTTTACATAGATGCCTATAGGAGATTTAGTCGGAAATAATTTTGTTTGATGACTTTAGACTAAACCATCCTCCTGTTAAACATGCTGGAGACTCATTATGCATCATTATTATTGATCGATGTAGGGATATTAACTTGAAATAATGATTACTTAAAAAAATACTGTATTTTAATATTTATATTTATCAGATAGAATGTTTTACAATAAAACCAAAAATTTATCCAGTGGTTTAATTGGCAGGTTAAATCCTACAATAAGAAAACATGAATTCTCTCCTCTTGATTTATTCATTATACACTTGCATTACTTTTATTGTTATTTTTACAATTCCTAAACAAGGAAACTGTTAAGGAACATACTTTAGGACATTACGTGTACAACACATAGTAAATATCCCTCAAACCCATTCCGCACTGTAAATCAAAACCATGTGATTGTCTGTTGTTTGACTCTCGCTGATATCTGGCCATCAACAAACCTGTCAGTGACGTGGGCGATCATCTGTGGTTGGCGGTGGTCGGAACATATTGCTGTTATCAATTGTCCGGTGTTTGACTCTCGCAGTAGTAAAAAATTGAGACTTTTGGCCCATTTGATTGACAGCTTCCGGTCAGGTGACATTTAATGACGTATTTAGCGACGTAGTTGGCGACGTATTAGTGACGTCATGTGAGTAAGGTTAGTTCAAGGTCATCCTGAGGATGTTTAAAAAAAGAAATCCTGCACAGGTTTGATTCGATAGTGTTCATTCGATACATTTAACGAATGAAAATCATTAAATAATATATCGAATGAAAACCATCGAACAAAACTCGAGCAAGATTTCTAACTTTTATTTTTATTTATTTATTTACAATAATACACATCGAAAAAACATGTGCAAGATAGTAGAGACGTAATTCTAACTATTTCTTTATTTACATTAATGTACACATAGGCAATGATTGTCAGAGAACCGTCGATTCTGCGGTGCCTGTAGCTTCTGTAGATGGGTAGGGTTCACATTCTCCACAATAATACTTCATTCTAGGCGCGGGTGGAAGTGATGATGGTTGCCACGATGTCGACTCCGATTCCGTAGAGCTGCTTACATTGAACGAGGCGAGAGGTTCATACTCTCCAAAATTATATCTATTCCCCTGTGTCGGTGGAAGTGTAGTTGCGGACGTTCTCCAATTTTCTTGGGCTAAAGAGTTAGTTGCAGAAATATCCAATGTTATGTTGTAACCGTTAGCAATCAAAACTTTTAAGTCATCTAAAAGAAGTTGCAAATCATGAACTGTAGAAAGATGAACAGTATTGTAGTGGACACATTTAATCTTAAGAGCCATGATGTTACCTCGTGTACGGCTACTCGCGGAGTGAGCTTCCCACCTCCTCGCCTTCCTTTTATACGCACCCCCCTCCACTATTTTACATTTACGATATGAATATTTTCATTACGTAACCTATAGAAGTTCTACATATAATGCAATGGTTATACATCAGTCCACAATCAGTGCATGTACAACAGTGTCTACAAGGTAAAAATAGTAAATTTTTCTCAGAGGATAAACACACTACACATTCGTTTCCTTCCCTCCTAATTTCTTCGGTTGGTGTTTCTAAAGTTTTAACAGGATGAGGTTTATATACTCTCCGATGGTTTTGTACAAACTCTCTACCTTTTTGAACTAACAGATAAGCACACCTGTCAAACCATCGTGCGTGTTCTTCCCATGGGTTATCTGTCGCTTGCCAATCCTGCAATCCTCCTCCGCAATTGTAACAAACGGTCTTATCATCTTCTCCCATGTAAAAGAAACCAGCATCTGCAAACTTCATTCTAGTCTTGTATAGAAACGAGTCTTTTAATGCTGCATCAAACGTATCCAATCTCGATTGTAACTGTGCATATTTAGGAAATCTTATTCTCCTTTTTACTACTATATGTTCCATTTTGTTTTTGTAGGTTGTACCAAGGCAAATGTCGGAGGTATACTGACTTGGCAAAAGCGTGTAGAACAGGTACCTACCCTACCCCACCACAACTTTCCCCCACCAACTCATTGTCAGTCTGTATAAAAGTGATAATCTTTTAACCAATACAGTGCATTTTATAAGTTTTTAATCTAGGTCAAGGTCACCAAAAAATGTTTTTAAAAAGATAAAATATCAGTACTTGGAGTTAATACTGATATTTTATATTTTTTAATTTTTATTTATTTTTTTACATACAATTTACATGATATTGGCTTAATCTAACAATGTGAAGTTCCCGACGAGGTCAAATGCAGAGATAGCTCGGTAGAGTTGTTCCCGCTGACTCCGTGTGATACTATATACAAGGTTCCAGGTTCGATGTTTTGCAGATCTTCATTTTGAAGCAGTTGGACAAATCTCTTGGGCAGGAAAATTTGGAATTTTGCTTCATCTCCTACTGTGTATGGAGCATCGCTTAAAGATACGAGAATAGTGTCTCCCACTGATGTTTCGATCTTCCTCATGTCGTGGACGATGTAATGTTTGTTTTCTTTTATTTCCGAAGTTTTTCTTGTTGGTAAAATAGTTGATTTTGATTGTGTGTTAAACTGATCCACCAATGTTTGCAGAAATTTCTGTGATGCCATTTTGATACGTGTTCTCTCGTTGCAGTCTAGAGTAATACTGATGGTGGGTCTCCTCGCTCTCCACGCTTTTATACCCTCCGGTCCCCCCTCCACTCTCCATTGTCCAAGGATGTAGAAAAGCAGCTAGACGATAAGCGTTCTTTACAGCGCAATGAAATTGAGCGTGTTTATCATTCTTTGTTAGAATACAAATATTATCCATCTCAAATTCGAAACACTTATCCATTTTAACATCTATTACATCTTTTGCCGTATAAAGCTGTATCCAATTTCGCTTTTCTAATCCTTTTGTATAAAGTCTTGTAAATTTACTGCAGTAGTGATTCATAATGCTTTCCACTTCTTCAAAACCTGTAAAACCTTCATTCCAACCAATGTGATGCAAGTTTCTCGTTATCCACTTATTTGTTCTTTTGGATTTAGAGTTTAAGTTGTTAAAAGGAAATGGAGGTTTGAATAAAAAATTATAAATGACATACGTTTGCAAGTCTAAGATGATTAGTTCTTTAACAATGTATTTATCATTGTTTCCACGAAAAGCTTGAAATTCAATTATGCCAGACTTCTCCATGTCTCGAATGACGACTGAACTGTTTCCACACCACGGTAGAGCTTTTATAGCTCAGGCCGTACAGTTCTCAGTGCGTTGGTGTATATTTAACGTGGGCACCATCCCCGGTAGGCCTACCCCACGAACTTACTTTAGGTTTTTAAACTGTTTCAGTTAAAACGTTTTCTGTTTCTTCATGTTGTACAATTTCTTCTTCTTCTTTAACCTTTTCTTCTTTAAGCGTTGTTTCTTCTTTTTCTTGAATCTTTTGTTCATTAATCTTTTGTTCATACTCCTTTAGACATCTCCACATTTCAACCTCATAAGGTATTCGGTTAAAAATAGATGTATCTATTGGACCGTAAAGAATTTGTGCATCGGGATGTTGTTCCGTCGCATCTACCAAATAATCTTTTACCACAGTATTTGAAAATACAAGTTGTTTCATATACCTGGTTATAGGTGAAGCTGCACAACTCAAAACGTAGAATTCTTCCGGCGTCAGTTGAATTTTGTCATCATGTTTTGTCAGGTCTCTAAACCGTACTTGCTGTTCTCCGCGACATCTTAAAATGTCGATTTCAATGTCACATTCTAATAGACGAATAGCTGTCTTTTTTCCAATCATGTTCTTTGCCAAGTAGCATTCGATGAGGTGTAAATGTTTAAGAAAAGAATCCCATGCGGCATCTGAAAAAAATAGCATTTTAGGTCCTTGGTTTAAAATTGCATTAGGTGTATAACCCAAGTCCTTTACCAAACCTATTGCTATGCCTTTAGTCATACATCTTGAGATTGGATAAAGTATGCGAAGAAAAATATCTGACAGTATGTTTAAAGGGATGTCGTTTTCAGGTCTTCTCTTCCTCTTTAAAGTTGACTTAGATGTTAAAACGTTGTCTGACTTTACCCCTTCATTTCGAAACTTAAGAAACTCGTCCAATTCTTCTTCATACTCTTTGATGTAAGAGTCTTCGTTTTGCACCAAACCTTCCACTTCTGCATTGTTATGCTCCTGTACTACAGAGGTCATCTCGACTGTAATAGATGTTGTTTCAACCGCAAACGCTGATCAACTGAACCCCTCTTGTAGTGCGCGCTATTTATACCCTTCCCCCTCCATAGACCTACAGAACCATTTTTACAATACCTGTTAGAGGTGTGTACGTTACAATTTTATCGTGAAGAATCAAGACATACGCAGTTGTATTAGCGGGTATGTTAGATTCAAACTCCATTTCCAACTTAATATCTACACTTGATGACTTTACAGATTCATTTTGTTTAGAACAATCAATAACCACGATAGGGGATTTTGAATTGAACTGCGTTGGTGATAGTAGCGGTGTGTTTGTTTTACCGTAGTAAGATGTTTGAAATCTAGCGTACATATCGTATAGAATGCTATATCGGTTTTTATCAAATGATATGTTTAAATTGTCATATGGAAAGAATTGCGAGTTGAGGTATAATTTACAATTCTTAAGTTTACAATTATCAAACGATGTCGGATCAGCTGTTATTTTATTTCTTCTATCTGTTTGTAATCCAAATATAACATATCTAGGTTTTTCCAAGTGTGTTGAAGTCTTTATAGTCCATGTATGTCGCTCCGTTGCGGGTAGAATAGGATATTCGTGTAACTCCCAGCTTCTAAATGCTAAAACTATATCGCGGTCCGCCTTTAATTGTCTCAACAAAGTAATCCTGTGTTCATCTGCAAGTTTTAGGTGTGGTACCCTCCAAACAATCTTTTTTAAATCCAACTTCCAGTCCAGGTTAGCCTCAGTCGTTGCCCCTGGAGCTAATATTATATCTTTATCATTTGAAGCTCTTAGAAGAACCAATTCTTGTTTGACATTAATTAATATTTTATTGTAATCTTCTGCAAAACCTAATAATAATTTTAAAGGTACGTAAAAGTCAAAATAGCCCTTGTCATCGGGTTTTATAGTGGATAAATCTGGTGTAACCCATCCTGCGACAGCTAACAGGTTTTTCTCGTTTGGTGTTATGGAGCATAATCCTTTTAATGTACTGGCTATTCCAACCTTTTTTGTAGAATATACTGTAACACCTGAAATTTCACACCTTATTTCATCAAAAAGAAAAGCCATTGGGTTATTAATAAACGGTATAGTTGTTCCTTCATTTCCATCTTTCTTTGTTACTCTTCCTTCAATGTATAAATAACTTTCGGAAGGTGAGGTGTAAATATCTTGTTGTTGAATAGGAATTCTGATTTCATCGTTATTGTTTAATTTCGATGAAGCGTAAGGGTTGTGGGTGTGATATTCTTTTTCCCACAAGGTCTCGTCGAACGTCGGTCCGTGCGCTATATCCAGAATATCCATTGTTAATAACTTTAAAACCACTCTCTTTTAAAAATCGAATGTTTTCACTTGTTAACTCCTCTGACGCTGATACGCTACTGAGCTTTTTATCACTCACTCGATCCCTTTTAAACGTCAATCCCATTATTTATAAAATCGATCGTATATGTATTCTTATTGTGACAGTTTCACCTCTAAAGTCAACTATGTTACCGTCTTGATCTAATACGTTCAGAACAATGTCTGAGATGTAACTGGTGTTTAAAGGTAAATACACTAGGTTTTGTGGTCTTTCAATTATTTTAAATCCTGGAGGCACCGATGGGTAAAATGTATGCAATATGTGTCGATTTTCACCCAGTCTGTACGATCCTTGTATAATGTTACAAGTTATATCAATTGTGTTCAATGTAAGTATGCTTACAGTATTTGAACTTGTATGTTTCTTATTTTTCTCTAATATCGGTGTTGTAGAAGGAAATCCTAATAATCCTCCAACTGAATGTGGTTTGCTAAAATCTATATAATACTTTGATTTAATTTCTGTTTTTAAAGTATTATTATTTCCTTCTATAGTAATATTATCTTCTCCCAGCTTTTTCTGTATTTCCTTGCATATATCATCTATTTCATAAGACCCCGTGGATAGAGCAACTTCGTTAGGCTGGAGGAACTGTCCTTTTGCATCCTTTGCTTTATAGTAGTGAAGTTTATTATTCACGCCTTCAGTAATATTTGGTATAGAATTATAAGTTGTAAAATCTAGTAATGCTGCTTCCCATTGTTTTTCTTTATGTAAACGTAATGCGGGGAATAAAGTGCTCCGCAAGGTTGACGTTGTACCAGTCAAAGAGACCGTATATGAAGACATCTTAAAGCTGACTGACACTTTTTGCTAAAAACTCCAAACATAAATGTCCACAGATAGATGTATCGTCAGGTTGCACCCGCTCATAATTGTATAAAACTTGTTTAGCAGAACGAAAATACTTTTGAAGTTCCTTTGGAGGTGGTAAATTACCAAAACTGTCAAAATAGTAAACTGTTGAACCGAGTTTCTTATAACATACCCAATGTGTACCCGGTCCCTCACTATTATCTAGATTTACTATACCACTCTCATTTTTCCACATTTCTGATGGTAAATTATCTTTCATAAACACTCCTCTGAAGAATGGTATCTTTAAACAAGAAACATATCTAAAAAGATCTTGGTTACTTAATGCACGATTAGGAACTATTAACTGTTTTCTTGTATTTAATAGGCACGATACGGCCTTAGGTAAAGTCCTTGTCCTTTTTTTATCATGGACCATATTGATGGTTTGACTTTTTTAGTAGAACGTCTAGTGTTTCGTTTAATTCTTCCTCCTAGTTTTCGAGTTGTTTTTCTCCTTCCCCCTCTTCTCTTTTTCCTTCCACCACCAATTGCTGTTTTGGTTTTCATTGCTGCTGCCACTGCTAATGCTGCCGCTCTTTCGCCAAGACTAACGTCACTCGCTTTAACTCTTTCCCAACCTTTTTTTGCAAGTATTTTATCGGCCACTGATCTGTGAGCAGAATCACTAAATTTTGAATAGGCTATATCGTGCTCTTTACAAGCCTGATCTAATTTATTGATTCCCGGGTCTCCTCTTGTCAATCTTTTTTTCAATTTAGTTCCAGGTCCACAATATTGATAACCGCCAGGTAGATGAAGTTCGATAGGTAACAAATCTATGGATTTATTAACTAAAGCTGAAATCGATTTTCCTAGCAAGTTTAGTGTTGAAGAGACAACACCGCCTCCTTTCGTTATCGAATCTCGATGAGAACTAACACTGCTCCTTTTTCCCATTGATATTTATACCTTTCTCAGGTGACGGATTAACAAAGAATGATCCTTTCAATGCTTTCCCATCCATTATATACCTCTTCATCGTTCGATTATACCTCTATTTAATAATTCAGCAATTAAAGCAACCCATTCGTTTTGAAGACCTGTGTGACCCGCTTCTATTGCTTCATGTATCAACCGCATTCTATTTACTAATTTATTAACATCATTATAATAAATTATATTTGTATTATAAGTATTTTTTAATAATCCTTCTCCAGAAGCTGTTTTTTTATTTACCTTTCTTTTTTTCCTTTCAGTATAAAAAGGAGTAACTTCTTCAGTAGACATGAACCTCTTTTTAGTTTTTTCCAGTTTTGTTGGAAATAACTCTGAAATAATGTTCCTATACTTTATAGATTGATTTCTATGTATTGAAGATGTTGGTTTATAATTCTTTTTATGAGAATTTGTATCTAGACATATACCTTTAAAAGTTGCCAAGTCTCGTGTGGTATATTTGACAGGTTGGCTTTTAAAAATCAATTCAAACAATCCGTTTGTTCCTTTGTACGTTTTACCATTTATAATTATATTATCCTGCTCATCTACATCTAACTTGCTATCTCCAATCATTAAACCTCCTCTTTCCAGCCTAGCTCCGTATACATGATAATTTCTATTAGGTATAGAAGACTGTAACATCTTTAATACATATTTTCTACCAAGATCACCTTTAAACTGAATATCTAAACCCAATCTGCTAATATCTGACGGGGCACCCTCTTGTATGTCTTCTTCTTCCTCTTCACTTATATTTTTACCCTGTTCATATTGTATTTCTTCCGGTTCATCTTCAGTTTCTTCAAATTCTTCTTCAGTTTCTTCAGTTTCTTCAGTTTCTTCAGTTTTATCATCAGATTTTAAAAATGGTAAAATTAAATCTCCTTCTGAAACTTTTCCAAGCTTTTGAGATACTTCCCTTAAAGGATCAATAACTGGTTTAAATGTTGTTTCAAGAAACTTATCTCTCTCACTAATCCCTAGTCTTAATGCTCTGTTTTTACTTCTTATAGAATCGCTTAGTGATTTTATCTCTTTTATCAACTTTTCTTGGTTAACCATGTTCACCCAACGGAAACCTTGTTCATAATGCAAATGTATCTCTATTTCTTTGTCTTTTGGTTTTATAAGTTATGTATTCACTCAACATTTCGTAAGATTTTTGTTGCAGGATTTATAAAGTATTTGTTTACAATATTTGTTTGAATCCAATCATTCTTCTTATTTTCTTTAATTCTAGTTTTAGCCAAATCATTATAAAAATCAAAAAACATTTCGCTTAAAACTCGAACAAAATAGTTTTTAATTGACGTTATTTCAGACTGTAAAGTTTGAAAATGTATAGCATCATTTTTATCTTGAGGATCATTAACATATCTTAATCGTTTATTACTAATATTATAATCACCCTCTGGGGTAAGGGGCAATCCGGTGTACGATTCTTTGTCATTTGACCTTGATCTTACACCGAATTCGGTATAGCGTCCGAACTTGTCCACACTCATTTTATAAATGATTAAGTCCTTATGTATGAAAATATATATATAACATTTTTAGCCTTTTCTTGTTACCATTTGATCACTTTCTGAAGTTCTAAAAGGGCTACCATCAGCATCAACTAATACATCATCTGTTATTCTTTTAAATACATAATTTTTTGGTTTATATGGTCTATTGTCTATGTATTTAAATCCGCTCACAGATGTGGGATCACCAACCAACAAATCACGATTGTACTTCATCAAATCAAATTCTACACCAGCATATTTAAACTTTTTAACTTCATCATCATACCATAAAGCCTGTGACATTAAACAAATATCATCCCCAAATTCTCCCTTTGGTAAATTCCTTATGAATTGATTTTCAGCATCCCAACATTTTTCTTTTTTATCGAACATTATTACGTGGTACACTTTATCCCCCTGTTTAATTATGCTTTTCTCACCCTTTGTTAATATTTGTCCCACCACTGCTACATCTGTTGGCAATACACCTTCTTTTGTATTTGTCATTTGTTTACTGTTAGCATTAAACTTATCCCCATTTAATGTAATAGTCTGACTTTTTGTAACACAATCATTATCATTTACAGTGGGTTTAACACGAACTAATCTTTTATTTTCAAAATCCCAATATCCTTTACTCTTTAATGGTATTTGAGAAACATTTGCAGCATCACCGCTTTCCTTACCATCATTTAGATTACTAATTGTATGGTGATTAGCATTCCATTTGTCTTCTTTTAATTCTAAGAAATTATATTTGTTATCACCTTGTACAAAGTTGTCTCCTTGTCTAGTTAGCGTTTGACCCATCACAGGTACTTCGTCTGGTTGTTCAGCTTGTAGTATATTATTTATTTTACGTTTTTTACCATTCCACATATTATCTTTCAATTCTAAACATTCATAATTCATTTTTCCTTGTACAAATGCATCTCCTTGTCTAGTTATAGTCTTTTCCAATTTAGAGTCTAAATATATTTTTGTTATTGAATCTTGTTCATTTTCTGGATTACCGATATTTGCAATTCTATGAGTTTTTGCATCGTACACATCTCCTTTAAGTTGTAAGCTTGTTGACACTTCCGATTGTAAAGTTTTTAAATTTATAGCGTCATTACTATCTTGAGGATCATTAACATACTTTAAACGTTTATTACTAATGTTGTAGTCGCCCTCCGGTGTAAGAGGCAAACCGGTGTGAGCTTCTTTATCATAAAATCTTGATCTTACACCGGATTCGGTACAACGTCCGAACTTGTCCACACTCATTTTACAAATGACTGTATCATCGTTTATAAAACTATTTATATACGTTACAAAATAAAGACCAATTTAGCAATTTTATATAAGATTATGTGTTTATGTTATTGAACTAAAACAATTCGATCTAATCCCAATCTATATCTACCATTTTTAACACTTTGTTCTTTATCAATCACCAGGAATCCATATTTATCTTCCCATGCTTTACTACAAATTTCTTTTAGCCTTTCAAACGACATATCAGCACCAACATGATCGTGATGTATATGTTTTAAATTCATATCGTCTTGTTTAAATATAACGATAATATTTGCGTTATCCCTAATTAACTGTTTTGGGATTTTGCTATATGTTTGACCAATGTAGATACAGTCTATATTGTGATGTCTCCCCATCGCGAAATAGTTTCTAATGGTGTCATGGTTTTCACAAGAAACATCATCAAAAATAAAGACTGAGTAAGGCTTTGCTTCATTCGGCTGCAAAATTTTATCACTTGCA
Organism: Allygus modestus; assembly: GCA_963675035.1. Taxonomy (NCBI): domain Eukaryota; kingdom Metazoa; phylum Arthropoda; class Insecta; order Hemiptera; family Cicadellidae; genus Allygus; species Allygus modestus. The sequence goes on from OY776112.1 coordinate 356,473,781, forward strand.
TCAAATTTGAAAAAAAATACTTCCGGTACATCAGATATTATTTTATCTAATAACTGATATTTTGGTTGGAGCAAAGACTTTGAAAAAATGTATAGATTATTAAACTTTAATCCGTTAGGATTAGTTATTAAATTAAACACTACATTTGTTTTCCCACAATTTGAAGGTCCACTCACTATACACCTTACGCTGTTTGGTAATAAGTTTCCATGTTTCCCTTCTACATGTTTTACACTATCCACAGTTAATTCATCTATATTCGCAATTATAAAAGAATCCTTAAGTTTTATAATCTCCATGTCAACACTCTTTGACGGTTAACTTGATACTAGTGAAATCTTATAAAAGATCTTGTTTAGATACCCACGAGTCTGCACTTTCATCAAAACCCAGCCAGCGCACCAATACTCGGTCGTTCTTTCGTTTTAATATCTTTTCCACAAGATAAACATCTCCAACAGTAGACTTTAACATTTCATGCCCGTAAAAACCACCTTGTAAAAGTTCTCCTTTATTATCCTTAAGTAAATAAGTTTCTGGATATGTAGGTTGTACTCTATGTACGGTAAAAACTTCATTAGTCCAGTTGGGTAAGTATTTCTTGCTAAATACTCCTTTATATTTGCTAATACGAACTTTATCCCCCACGTTGAATTTTCGTGGTGATCTCTTTTCTACTTTAGGTTTGGTGTTCTTTTTAATATTTTTCAAAATTTGTTTGGAGTTTTTTTTTGTCACCTCAATCGGTTTCATCCGGATAGTTCTATGGAACTTGTTGTTATAATTGTGTATTAAATCGGGAAGTATGTCATACCACACGTGGGAACCTCTATTTGAAAAAGCTTTATACATTGCTCCTTTTAAAGTTCTATTAAACCTTTCGATAATAGCTGCTTTCGTTTCAGATTTCGTAGAATAATGGTTTACATTATAATTTTTCATCAGCTTTGAAAAATCTTTATTAAAATATTCTTTTCCGTCATCAGTTTGCAAATGTTTTATAGTGTTTTTATCTCTACGTATAGCTAACTCCATTGCTTTTGTCACGCTCTGACCTGTTTTGTCTTTTAATGGAATAGCGTCTGCGACTTTTGTAAAACAGTTTATAACTGTTAGTATATATTTAAATCCTTTGTTTATTTTACTGTAAGGTTTCATTTCAATTAAGTCTGCTTGATAAAGATCATTTATACCTTTTATAACAGTATTTCTTCTTGGAAAGTGTATCCTTGCAGATTTATGAAGCTCAGCAACAATTTTACTCTTTAGATCCATATCAGTTGATAGTTCAACCAGCACTTCTAGAGGAGTATTAAATATCGCTTGTATATACTCGTTCTTAATAGTTCAAGGTCACCCAAAAATGGTGTAAAAAAGGAGGAACACAGCAAGATACTGCTGTGTTCCCCCTTTTTTACGGAAAGGAAAAGGATGTAGGACGATGAAAGGATTACTCGGCAATAGGGTTGAGGGAATAGTGACCGAATGGCAAAGTGTATATGTTGTCTGGAAGAAGGATATGTCGTTTGTCGTCAGTAGAGGAAAGTGCTTTTTTAACTTCTGTTAGACTGTACAGTTGATGGTTAAAACTTCTGATTGTATTGAATTTTGCTGTTATAACTTGATTTTCAAATAAACATTGTTTGTAGTGTTCAAAATGTACTTTCTTTTTTAAATATAAATTCTTTACACCTTTAGCTTTTTTAATATAGCTATTCTTTTCTTCTTCTTCTTCATTTTCATTATAGAGTTTCAAAGAATACAGTTTAGACATAAGTGCAACAATCTCTTCAAGTAGAACACCATTTGTTTCATCTTTGAATTTGCCTAGTACTTTTTTGTTTCTGTCGTTATCATAGTTGGGATGATCTTTTGGGTAGTCGGAGAAATCAAAGTCATTTTTGTAAATAATTGTACGTAAATCTTCATACATGTCCAGTGTGAGTATGCGATATATAAAAGCGTCAGTGTCCATATATGTAATACATATATTTTCTCTTCCGTAAAACGCGACCATTTTATTATAGTGAAAGTCGTACATATGTGTTTTAGAAATATCCAAGATTGACATTCCAATATACAAAGGCCGATCCATTTTCACACTTGTTTTCTTCATGGATACTGCTACAAGGTTTTCATTTATAATTACAGATGTTCCAAAGTTTGGCTTTTGTACAAGTTTCTGTAGTTTTTTTGGGTTAGTAACAAGTTTAACATTTTTGTGTCTTCTTTTGTTTTCAAGTGTTTTACCAAATATTGCGTTGTTCATTAATTTAAAGAAATCCTTTTGAAAAATTGATGTAGCTGCTGCTCTTCTGGTGGTATTAGAATCGATGTAGGGTTTCAACCAGCATGATTGGGAAAATTCCAAAACTCTATGTATCTTTGTTATACGTAATCCCAATTCGATAGCTTGTTGAACAACCCAAAAGTGAGCTACGTATCGTTGTTTGTTATTTAAAGTCATCATTAATTTAGGATGTTTTCCAGTTGGAGAAACTTCTGTTTTTGCAAGTAGTGGGAAATCGTAATGAAGATCGTGTAAGTGGTCAGGATATTCAAAGTCGCAATCTAAAATGTAACCAGTGTCTCCATGTTTTTGAATTTGTAAAACATCACCAATAGATTCTGGATTAACCCATTTAAAATTGTCAAATGGAAGTGGGTTTGACATAGCCCATCCATACAAGTTATTGGCATCGAAATATCCTAAGTATACTGATGGTTTTCCTTCATCATAGTCGGGAAGGTATTTGTTGTTGGCTTTAACATGTCTCGTAACACTTTGAGTCAATCCGCCTCTAACTCCGGATTCAACCATTAAAACCATGTCAATATCTGTTAAAAGCTGTAGTTTGCATTTTGTTTCTTTTAACATAGCTTGCCAAGCTAATCCTGGAGAAGTATACGAGTGTAAAGGGTCCAAACCATATGCAGCAAAACAAGTGTTTCGAAACTCTTCTATCACATCGCAAAGAAGAGTGACGTCAAGTTTCACATAAAAGTCTGAGTAATCTCCTAAGGTCTTCATATCCAACTCGTCCCATACTCGACATGCGTGTTGATAGTCTTCGGGTTCTATTTCTGTATCATTAAGTTTGTTTTTAAATTTGTCCGGTGTGGGAAGGGATGTTTCGTCAAATCTATGCAGTCCATCAATGTAATCATAGGGAAAGACTCCTTTTCGAAGAGCTAAATCCATTTTATCATTAAATACAATTTTGCTTGTTTCAATCAAATATTCTCTTCTTAAGTTTTTAGTTAATGTCATAAGGCTAAAAGGCATAAATCTGAAAGAATCAACAAATCTTAGTTTTATTTTATCAACCTTTTTAGAAAAACTTATAAATTTTTCCATAGTTGTAGCCAAAACATCTATTGCTCCATCATCTCTTCCTAACTCTGGGATTATAAAATGGGAGTCGTAACCACTAAGATTGTGCAGAACAACTGGAATAAAAGATGGAAGTTTGTAGTTTAAATTGCAAGCATTACAGGCTGCACCTCTGTAAGCTCCTGTGAGATGGTCATGATCACGGACTTTTAGGTTATCAGGTGTGAATGTGTTATTACACAAATAACATGTTGTTGCCGAAGCATATTGTTGTAGTTCATCTTCTTCCATTGGGGCCATTGGTAACACGTTTCGATACATTTCTTCCACTTTTCCAGCTATATTATACAATTCATCAACAAAGTATCGAGCTGCTTCTTCACCACGATAAATTTTCGGCGTAGACGATAATTCGTATTTTTGGAGATGTTCTTCAGAAAGTGTGGATTTAATAATATAACAATAACTGTTTGGTGTATGCAGCTGATATCTGCTTCTTCTTGTAACTTCCTCTTCTTGGAGTTCAAGTGGAAGTAATGTTGATTCGAAATCAGCATACACAACAACTGGAATACGGTATTGTTGAATTACTTTATCAAATTTTACTTGTGCTCTGCTAAGAGGTGGCAATTTAATTCTTACCTCATAGTTTCCACTACATAACCTCTGATGTTCTAATAACCATTCCGAACCTCCCTTTCCTAATGGTTTGTTTACATGACAAAAACATCTTTTACAAGTGGTGTTTTCTCCGTTACGTTTTGATACTTGTTTTGAAACAAGAGCTTCAAATTTGTTAATATATACATAGTGTGATATATCTCCTTTAGTGATCAATAGCAGATCTGTATGATTTATGCGTTCATTTGGTGTTATACGCAAAGGATACGCATTGTTTGATGAATCTAAACCAAAAATGTTGACAGAAGCTGTAGGATTTTGCTTTTCAAATTTGGATACATCTTTAATTGCAACAGGGTAACTCATTCCCTGAAAGTTATATCTATGTTGAACTTCTTCATATTCTCTACTTGGTCTTTCCTTATGAGTTTTTACATATTTTACCAACATTGCATATTTAAAACATTCAGTATCTTCATTTTGTACGTTAATACAGGATTTGGTATTTTTAATTTTTTCTGGTAGAGGAATGTAGCTACTTCCTCTTATACCATACCCGTGTTTATGTACTCTTACGTCAAGACCGGTTATGTTTAATAAACTCCATCCAGAACCTCTTCCTTCATGTTCTTGTAGTTTTGTTAGAAGTTCATCAAAACATTCATTTACTATAGACTCAATGTCTGATGCAAACATGATGGTCCGGTTTTTTGTTAAGAATCCTCTTGGTGATGTTTCATTTTGAATGTTAGTAAACACTGCATCCAGTAACAGTCCGAATTTGATAAAGTTTAATCTTTTTAGTTCATTTTCCAAAGTTTTGCGCACTAACCCTTTTGCTTTACTTACGAATTTGTCTAGTTGTAGTTGTGCATTGTCAATTTTAAAATGAGTTACTACATTACCTGGAAGTGCACGGGCGTGTAGTTCCACATTTACTATTGGTCCAGGCGCATAATTAATAACACTTGGTCTTGAAATTTGATGTTGGGCTAGCATGTGATCTATTGTTTCCAATTCTTCTTCTTCATTTTGTTCAATTCCCATGTTATTGTTGTTATGTTGTACTTCTTTATGAATGTTTAAAAGCCATTCATCTTTAAACGAATCTCCACAAATATCGCAGCGGTACATCATGTAGGTGTGTGTCTTCTTCAAAGGTTAGCCTATTACAGATGAGACCCCCACTAATAAACCTCTATTTATACCCAATTAAAAAGTGTTGGTGGTGGTGGGGGGTAAGTAATGAATGTAATGTAAATAAAGGGGTATTTTGTAAAAAGAAAATATATCGTTGAATTTTTATACAACCGAAGTTTTTAAAGTCCTGTCAGTGGGTCAAGGTCGTTTGATCACATTGCCAGAACGGGGAATAGAGCAGTAAGTAATTCTCACTTTGACTACAAACTGCTCTATTCCCTGCTCTGTATTTGAAACTAATCCACTCGAATACTGTTTACGAGGTTGTGTAATAAAGACACAGGATGTAACCTTCTCGTAATAAACGGTAGATTTCGTTTGCCAAAGGGATTTGTTTTATATTTATTTTAATTTCTTCTGCTTCACGAATACCTGTTCCTCTTACATGCACATTGTGAAACTCCATAAGCAGTTGATAAACACGATGGAGAAAAATATCCGCTTCAGTAACAGAGGTTATACAATGTATGAGTACCATGGTAGATGCTCTATGAAGCAGTTCACAACCAAAGTGGTAATCAGAATTGCAACATAGCGCTTATATAGCAGTTTTATATAAAAAATTAAGTGGTGGGGAGCAAATAGTTGTATGATTATAATTTTTTGCATTAGCTTTTAAAATTAAACTTTTAAAGTCTTTCAAGTGGGTCAAGGTCATCTAAACATATTGCCAGAACGGGGAATAGAGCAGTAAGTTATTGTAACAAACTGATCTACTCCCCGCTCTGTATTTAAAGTTAAATATTTGAAGAAAGAAGATTATTCAGACTCATCCGATGATGATGATGATGATGATGAGGTCATTTCGCAGAATAAGTGGCGACGAGCACTAAAGTCCCCTGTGTCTGGATTTATAAATAACCCATCGGTATTGCTACTACTTAAAGGAGTTTCAATATTAATGGGTTCCATTTCCTCCAAACAGAGCAACTGATGATACATAATCAACGTCTCTGGATCAACGTCGTCGTCACTCAACAGCTCGATTTGCTCCATCTCCCCAAAATATGGTACACTGCTGGAAATATCGCTTAATAGTTCAAGATTACTAAATAAATCATCTTCCATTTCTGAATCGTCTTCGTCTTCGTCTTCGTTAATTTCTACTGGAATATTTTTTATAATTTCCAGTATAGTCTTCTTAGAAGGGAAGATATTGTCTCTAGGTGACATGATTCCAAGTAACAGACTGATTTTACTACTAATGGGAAACCTCCTTTTATACCCCGATTTAGGTGGTGGGGGGTGTAAGTGAGAGGGAAAAGGTATTTTTATTTACAAAATCAATACTATCCGCAAGTCTTTTAAGTCTTGTAAGCAGGTCAAGGTTACCTGAACATACTTCCAAAACGGGGAATAGAGCAGTAAGTAGTTCTCACTTAGACCACAAACTGATCTATTCCCCGCTCTGTTTTTTTTTTCAACCCACTCCTCTTTTTTATTGTTTTAACAAAGGTTTCGTTTTATATAAAATGTTATGTTGATAATCCATCCCTGCCGGAGTAATCTTGCCAATATACTCAACATTTTACGTAACAATATATTATCTGGGTAGTTTGTTTTCCATGCTTCCTGTTCACTATTAAACACTGGACTTGTAGGCTTCCACATATACAAATCGCAACCAACCTCACAATCGATAAATTTTTTCAGTACACTTCTCAAGGCAGTTAACTGATTTACATTTTCAATTCTTCTGCTTACTACTAGTGTTGCAGCAGAGATAGAGAGAGCGTTATACAGAGCAGATGCACTCATTTTCAGCAGAATGATTGTACCACTGACGCAAAACCTTCTTTTATACCCGATCCAGTTGGTGGAGGATAAGTGGTGGGGGGTTTTAGTAATAGGGAAGGGGTAGGTTATAAAATTAAAATATATCTAACAATTTTATACCATCTTAAAGGTTTTTAAAGCTCGTAATTGGGTCAAGGACACCTTAAAATACCACCAGAACAGGGATAAGAGCAGTAAGTGATTCTTATTCAAACCGCAAACTGATCTTATCCCTGCTCTGTATTACCCCACTCTGTATTTTAAAGGTCTTTAGTTTTCGCTAAACAAACGTTGAAGCGCAATCTCATCTAGAAGAATTTCTTGAAAAGTTGAGGTTGTGATTGGTTGTTCAGGCAGTTGGGGTGAAGTAAATGGGTTTTCCAATTCCATTTGTAAGGTTTTGATATATTTTGTTGCAAGGTGTATAATCGATAATTTGGTCATTTTCGAATTAGCAAATGGTAATTTGGATTGTAGTAAACTAGTAGTGTGGGTTTGCGGGTTTTGCGCCGGAAGTGACGTCATCCGGTCACGTGACCGGAAGTGCTGAGTCATGAAAGATGTTATCTGGGGCTGAGCCAGTGACGTAGGCGGTTTTGTGACGAAATGAGTTAAAGTTCAAAGTTCAAGGTCACGGGGAGGTAATTTTAAAAAAGTACTACCTCGCACGCGTAAAATCCGATTGTGATTCGATAGTTTTAATTCGATAAAATATCGAATGAAAATTATCGAATGAAGCAATCGAATGATACGAGTGCGAGGTAGTACTAATACAAATATTACTTTATTTTATTTACAATAATTCATATTACAAATATTACTTTATTTACAATAATTCATGTTTACAATAGTTCCCCGTTGTTGGTTGTCATCGATGTTGTTGATCCGGACGAGTTGCGGCCATCACTTTGCTTTCTGAAGAAAGACGGTAGATACTTCGATCCCTGCGCAGAGTCCATGTTGTGTTTTTGACACCTATCTGTTCTGTTAGGTGTTTGCATTTCATTGCTGTCAGGAGGAAATAATACGTGACGGCAATGAAATAGAAACATCTATCAGACCTTGAGTGAAATGATATTGTTATTTTGTGAAGAGCGTCTCGGAGAGCTCGATGTTCACCGGTCGAGAGCCGGAGGTGTACTGACTATTCGCTAGCTAGCGTTCTGGTATCAAACAAAATGGTGGGGGTAAAAGTGTAGTAGAACGAAGCAGATGGTTGGTGGGAGGTGGCAGGCGGCAGGTGGCAAGTGTGCGGCATATGGTAGTCCCCCCACTACACCAGTCCCCCCACTACACCAGTCTCCCCACCAAGTTTTACATCGCACAATAACTAGTTTACATGTGTTAGTTAGGGTTTAGCTCTTAGACTGTCAAGACCTTAGCTCCGTAACTAAAAACTTCAATAATGTTTGCGCTTCAACGCTGTATAAGTATAACAGCTACTATGATCTAAACCGGTGCATGTATTCATATGGTTCTTTTTGCGAAGCAAACAACTAGCTAAAAGTGTTTCAACCTCGATTATTCTTCGACGAAACCGCTCATTGTCCACTAAAAGTGTAGACCTTCTGTCTTCATTGTCAGGGAAGTAGAAAGTAGTGTCAAGGGGACTACTGAAGGTCACCTTCCTCATGTTCCTGTAAAACTGCGACATTTTTCAGATCCTCTAGGTAGATGTTCATCCGTCAAGAGCTGGAAGAATAATGATGGAGCGTTATCGTGTATGATAGGCACCTAACCCTCACCACAACGTTACCTTGTCCTTCAAACCATCGTTTTACGCTACAGATGCTATACTGTTGGTTAGATTTAAATTTAGATTGCACCTTCTTGTTTGTCTTGGCAAGCCGCGTAATTGAAGTACCCACATGTTATACTTTGAACTAAAAACAAAGAAGTTATTTAGGTTTGTCCTTGAAAATAGGTGTTTTTTCGCTGTTGCTGCTATACCCGTTGTCAGATCTGAATTCTGTTTGCACTAACTTGTTCGTCTGATCAATCCGCGTAATTTGAGTACCCACTTAATATACTTTAAACCGTAAATAAAGAAGTTATTTAGGTTTGTCCTTGAAAATAGTTGTTTTTTCGCTGTTGCTGCTATACCCTTGGTCGGATCTGAATTCTGTTTGCACCAACTTGTTCGTCTGATCAATCCGTTTAATTTGAGTACCCACATGACATACTTTGCACAAACTTTGTACCCCCCCCCCACCCCCTTTTTTTGGGTCATGTTCAAGGACCTTGGGACTTAGAAATTTTCACAAAGTGGGCTGCACACAAACATAAGACTAACAGTCTCCTGCCTATGTACAGGCCAAGTCCCTAACTTGAAATGCTTAGGGTGGTCCTGAAAAGGACCGTTTGCGTGCTGAGGGATGGTTTGGTTAGGAATGGTTGGTCTAGGGATCGCTGCTTAATTTAAACTTTATTTTTTAAAACCCACTTTACCCTCCCATCTTGTCTCATGAAGTACAACTCCTGGGTGTCGTTTATCAGAGGGGGTGGTGGTGGACAAGTCTGCGGCAGACGCACCTCGACGTAGTGGTCGGTGTGTTGGAAGAGGAACACGTGGTCCCCGTTCCTAGCCACAAACTTGTACTCCGTCATCCGCTTCAGATTCCGGAACTCGGCCTTGGAGGTGTCGATCGGCGTCACCAAATCATTGATCCCCATCACTCTTGTCCGCTCCATCACCTCATCTACAGTTAGTGGTGGAGTTGAAGGTCGAGCTGTGGACGTAGAAGGCTGAGGCTGAGTTGAGGGTCGCTGGTGAAAATATAATGGGTGACACCGAAAATCACGTCTAAGAGCAGACTTAAAAGCTGAAGGTTTCTTAAATCCGCTTCTTCTTTCCGTCGACTTCTTCAAGGACTCCTTCAAACGTTGAAGTTTTTCGGGAGTCAGAGGAGAAGACATGGTGTTGTTGGATGGAAGGGAAAATGAATAGAGCACGTGTATACTGGTTGAGAACCAAAGCTGGAATGAGGTGCCAGACAAAGTAAAGCAGGTCGCAAAGGATAACCTCGCCCTATCAATATATAGATAGCAAAGCTGGGTACTAATTAGAACCGGTTTACATCCGGCCCCCCCCCCCGACGGAACCCCCCCCCCCCCGACGGAACCCCCCCCCCCGACGGAACCCCCCCCCCTGACGGAACCCCCCCCCCTTTGGGTCAAGTTTAAGGTCAAGGTCGAGGGATAAACTTTTTAGCAGAAAGGGACAAATTCCCGACAAAATCCCGCAACGAAGTAGGGTTATCCCTTATCCCGTTTTCCCCTAAATATCCCTATTTCCCATTTTTCGGCTATATAAGCCGAGATTTCAAGCGTCTCCGCGCAGTAGCCTGCCGCCCTTTAGGATGAACGTCCCACTGGGTTGCAGTGCCTGCTGCAGCGTAGGTCTCTTGAGTGTGTGTGGGCCCAACGCGCAATTGAGAGACCATGCGCATTTGCATGTGTAGTTAAATATATTTAAGGGGATCTTGGTCAGGGGATTATTGTACTTCGGTTCGTAGTATTCTGAAGCCTACACAGTGATGAACGTCCTTGCGGTTTCAGAGTGCACGACTGTTGTAAACTGACCATATTTTGATGCTTTATAATAACATTGTAGATGGAATGTTTTGTAGTTTGCTTAACACTTAATGCTTTTATCTTCAACGTGTCCTTGACCTAGATTAGGACTTAGAAAATATTCAAGAAACATTCAATGTACACAACCACGTTTTAGCACAAAATTTATGGAAGGGGAAATTTAATATATACTGCAACAGCGTGGTAAAAATCATCATATCGCTATGGAAGCTGTAGGTGTAAACACTTGGCTTGTTCCTTCCGAGCTTGCTATTTCAGAAGCCTTTCTGTCCATCCTTACTTATGAGTTTCGAGGCATTAAATTAAAAGTAAAAATAGAGCTGAGACCGTTGCATAGAAATGATATGCATTGTATTTTGGTGGAATGGGAATCGCCCTCCGGCATTAATCTTTTCCATTTTATCAAAAGATCGTGCAAGGAGTTTTGCGTAAAACGGATAACAGTCTCCCTTGTTTAAACGTAGTACAGATTTCTTCCAAAGTAAAATAGCAAAGGTAACACCTTTGCTATTTTACAAAATATTTTAACGTGTCCTTGACCCAGTTACCGGACTTGGAGCAATTCAAAGTGTGCTATACAGCGTTAGAACAAACTACTGTCGAAGCCCCCCCCCCCGATATATTCCTATAAAAGCGGGAGCAGCCCGCAGAGGGTTCGCAGTCGCAGGCCGACAGCCTAGCTAGCTGTTTGCCCGCGCTGTCCGCAATAGTATCTCTAGTATAGAGTTGGTACCACTATATATTAGAGATGCTACCTTAGCTTAAGGCATGTCTGTGTATTATTAAGCATGTTAGAATAACGCTTGTAGTTTGCTGCTAGTAAATGTAGTTAGTTTAACTGTAGTTAGTTTGGTGTTGGTTTTAAAGTGTTTTTGAAGTGTTTTTTATTTACTAATGAAATATGTACTTTTCTTTCACGCTCCCATTCAAAAAGGTATGGCACGAAAACCGACCTTATGTCTTTAAATATCTCAGGGGGGATTATGTTTCTCAAATAAACACCTTTCCTAACCCCTTACAAAAAGGTATGGCACGAAAACCGACCTTAAGTCATTACGGCGCGCAAACCGGATGACTTTACCTATCTTAACCCTTACTCACGAGAAACAGATTCAGTCAGTTTGCTTATTTTTGGTTAAATTTAAGGGGACCTTGGTCAGGTAATTATTGTACTTCGGTTCGTAAAACTCTGACGCCTACACAGTGATGAACGTCCTTGCGGTTTCAGAGTGCGCGACTGTTGTTAACTGACCATTTTGCTTATCTTGGAGGATACATCATCGGGGAAATAAACTTAAGGGGACCTTGGTCAGGTATTATTGTACTTCGGTTCGTAGTATTCTGACGCCTACACAGTGATGAACGTCCTTGCGGTTTCAGAGTGCGCGACTGTTGTTAACTGACTATATCGTTTGTGTGTTGGGTGAATAATTTTTCGGGGGAGAGGTTAGTGTTCCGTTATCAGGTTTATTTGCCTATAATTGCGAGCTTTAAGCTAGTCCTCTTCTCCTAATACAGAGCGGGGAATAGAGCAGTTTGTGGTCCAAGTGAGAATCACTTACTGCTCTATTCCCCGTTTTGGCAACATGTTCAGATGACCTTGACCCACTTCGGGACTTAGAAAATTTTCGTTTAGTAAAACATTACAACAATATTCCTTCCCTAACCTCTAAAGCCCCCCCCCCTACAACTGGGTATAAAAGGAGGGTTTTCACCAGTGGTAAAATCATTCTGCTGCTTACACATCACGAGTGCAGTTCAGTTCCCGAGATGTCTGACCGTAGGAAGCAACTTTTGCCGAGGAAGGTTGAGCACTCTTCACCTGCTCCGTCATCTGCTCCGCCAGCTCCTTCCATCCTTCGGCAGGCGTTAATATTATCATGCATTGTTCCTGAGGAGCCTGCACCACGACCGCAACCACTTCAAGAAAACCTCGTTGCTCCCCCGTCCGCTTCTTCATCTTCTTCATCTTCTTCATCGTCTTCGTCGTCTTCATCTTCTTCGGCTACTTCTCGCTCACCTTCTCCATCACCGAGGAAGGATGAGCAAACAACTGCACCATCTTTGGCTTCACCAGCTCCTTCGCTTCTTCAGCAGGCGCTGGCAAGCATTCTTCCACCTTCTACACCAGGCTCTTCAACACCATCTGCAAGTCTACATTCTTCTTCTCCTACCAAACCTTCTACACCTTCTGTAAGTGTCCTTTCCCGTCCTTCAGTGATCTGTATTAACAACGAATCTCCTTCAGAGAAATTTCAACAATTAAAAACCTTGAGAAGGCAGTCTATACTTCCTGCACCAAGATGCAGCTACAGTTTTAAAAAAGGTGCAAGGAAAGGGGAACGTTGTGCTAAGTCTTGTGTTTTAAATGAAGAAGTATGCAGATCACATTTAAAACAAAATCACAAGGGCACCGTTTCTCTTTCTACACCCCATCCAACAGTGAGACCAACCAAAATTCGAATTAATAGGCTTTGTAGAAATAAACGATACTTTTTTGTTAAATCAAAGGGCTTTGCAAAGGTGGTGGTTCAATGTGAAGGTAAATTGTACTATGTAGAGTTGCCTAGAGGCATGGACCTCCACGTCAAAGAACTTACCAAACAGAACTATTTAATTCGAAATGATACAGGTTTCAGTGTGTGGAAAACATTTAAAATAAAAAAAGATTAAAAAGTGTATTCCAAATTAAAAATAGTCTTTTCCAAATTAAAAAAAAAGTGTGGACAACCTATTTACAATTTGTAGCATATGCTGCAGAGTGTAAATAGGTTGTCCACACCTTTTTTTTTACAATGCTACAACGACCTTGACCTAAATAACGGACTTAGATATATTGCACTAAGTTAAAGATAAAACTTAAATGGAAAAAGGAGAAATATTATATTAAAGACATTATTCAACAGTAAAGAGGGGAGGGGGTAAGCGGGTATTTAAGCGAGAGATTCGGAATATAATTATTAGTTGTATCGTCATGAGCGTCAACAGCAACACATGGGGAAAGGAAATTAGCGAAGAGGAGTTGTACGCGATTGTTGAGGCTGCTGAAATGACTGAGGTTTATAAAATTAATAAGGTTGCAGAAAATGGTGCTCAGTCTCAACCGCAACAAACTACATCACCGATGCAGTCTACAACGCAACAACCAAGACCCTATCATGTTATCCTGGAGGAGTACAATGAGGCGATGAGGTACGCCTTTACTAAGTGGTGTGGTCAACCGCGTTCTCCTGAACAATGGGAGGAGCATGATGCAGACTTTCGCCTGGTTGCAGACTTAGAACTTGAGCTTCAAAGAACAAAGGCTGCTCAATAGTGAGAAGAGTTATTGTTTACTTTAAAATACAGAGCGGGGAATAGATCAGTTTGCGGTCCAAGTGAGAACCACTTACTGCTCTATTCCCCGTTCTGGCAACTGGTGTAAATGACCTTGGGACTTAGAAAATATTCGTTTGATAAAAAATAATGAAAGATCTTCTTATTTCTCACAACAATATCTTTTCCTAACCCCCACCACTACCTAAACTAAGTATAAAGGAGGTTCTCCATCGCTGGTAAAAATTAGTACTCTGCTGAAAATGAATGCATCCACTACTTCTATCTCTGCAGCAACTATAATAGTTAGCAGACGGGTCGAAAACATTGATCAGGTGCTTGCTGTAAGGAGATTACTGCTACGGTATCTTGATATAGAGGTTAGTTGTCAATTGTACATGTGGAGACCAACAGGTGAAGTTTATAGTAGTGAAAATGAAGCATTTGAAACAAACTACAGTAGAAAGTTATATAAAATCTTTGGTAATATGGTAAGGTTAGTCGATAAAGGATGGAACATTAATATAACATTTTATATTGTTCCAAACCTGTAATTAAAGCAAAAAAAAAAAAAAAACGATGGGTATATAAGCCCGATGTTACAGAGACAATTATCACTTTGGTTCTGAATTGCGTCAAGAGAGCACCTACCATGGTATACCTCCACTATATTGACTCTACTGCTAAAGCGGATACTTTTATCCAGCGTGTTTACCAACTGTTAACGGAGTACCAACATGTTCAGGTCAAAGGATTGGGTATTCGTGGAACAGAAGAAGTAAAAATAGATGTAAAACCAATCCCTTTGAAGAAAAAAATTGTCCAATTATTACAAGAAGGCTACACACTGTGCCTTTATTACACAACCTCATAAACTAAATAAAACGCCAAAGGGGGGGGGGAATACAGAACGGGGAATAGATCAGTTTGAGGTTTGAATAAGAATCTCTTACTGCTCTATTCCCCGTTCTGGTAATAGGATAAGGTGACCTTGACCTACTTACAGGACTTAATCATTTGTGTTACAATAATACCTCTTCCCTATCACTTTTCCCTACCACTTGCACTTTCAACACTTACCCCCACCACCACCGAAATCATGTATAAAAGGTGGTTTCGTATTAGTGGTAAATCAGTCTGCTACTTGGAATCATGTCGCCCAGAGATAACATTTTCCCTTCTAAGAAGACTATACTAGAATTGATTAAAAATATTCCATTAAATTTAAACGAAGATGAAGACGAAGACGATTCAGAGATGGAAGGTGAACTATTTAGTGATCTTGAACTACTGAGTGAGTTTGCTAGCAGTGAACCATATCTTGGAGAGATGGAGCTGTTGGAGCTGTTGACTGACGACGACGATGTCGATAATAATGAACCGGAATTTCATTATCAGTTGCTTTGCTTGGAGGAAATGGACCTTGTTGATAGTGAAACCCCTCCAAGCAGTATTAATATCGATGATGTAGTTCTAGATCCAGTCACAAGGAACTTTTGTGTTCGTCGTCGCTTATTTAGTGATATGAGCTCATCATCATCATTATCATCGGAAGAATCTGAATAAGTTTTTGTTGTCTTCAAATAGTTTACTTTAAATACAAAGCGGGGAATAGATCAGTTTGTGGTTATAGTGAGAATCACTTACTGCTCTATTCCCCGTTTTGGTAATATCGTTGTATGACCTTGACCCATTTACATGATTAAAAAAGTGGGGTAACTTATACATTTAATGGTGGGGGAACGTCTATTTAAAGACGATGCAACAGTGTATATTTATCATATAGACATGATGAACCCACCAGGAAACTCCGTTTGCTACAGCTTTCCCCTCATCGATATCGATGATGTGATAAAACTTACATCAATAACAAAACGGTTCGAACTCGAAAGGCGACTCATAAAAGTCGACGTAATTCCACAAGATCTTCGTTCGGCAATGTTGACTATTGAATATGTTAAAGATGAATCTACAACTGAAGATCCCTATTGTTTTATGAAATTTTTAGTTGATCAAGATGCAATGTGTACAATCCAACTTCACATCCGAGTTTAAAATTTATCAAATGTTTCTGTTGGAGAAAATTGTCTTAGTTAAATACAGAGCGGGGAATAGATCAGTTTATGGTTTAATATAAAATCATTTACTGCTCTATTCCCCGTTTTGGTAAATTTGTTCAATGACCTTGACCTAAATACAGAAATTTGTAGCCTCCAGCTACAATAGTAAATATAAAATGAAAAAAAAAAAAAAAAAAAAAAAATAGTAAACTTCACGTAATACGTACCCCCATTACTTTTGCTAGGGTATAAATAGAGGGGTATTTGCAGTGTTGTTCATTATTGCCTTAACCCTTGTGGAGATCGCACCTACATTATGCATCGCTGCGATATTTGCAAGTCTTCATTTAAGGATGAATTTATTTTAATGATACATAAAGAACTGAAACATAACAAAAACCAAAATGAAGAATATGAAGAAGAAGAATTGAAAGAAATAGATCAAATGTTAGCTCAACACCAAAATTCCAGACCTAGTGTTATTCAATATGCACCATCAACATCGACTTCTACCTCTGCTATGTCTACACTTCACCGTCCTTCAACATCATCATCATCATCTGCATCGACTTCTACGCCTGTTCTGTCTACACTTCATCATCCTTCAACATCATCAGCTGCATCGACTTCTACGCATGCTCTGTCTACACTTCACCGTCCTTCAGCATCAACAGCAGTAAATGTAGAACTACATGCCCGAGCACTTCCGGGTAATGTAGTAACCCACTTCAAAATTGACAATGCAAAATTACAACTCGAAGAGTTTTTAAATAACGCAAAAGGATTGGTAAGCAACACTTTGCAAAATGAATTAAAAAGATTAAATTTTATTAAATTTGGACTATTAATGGATGCTTTATTTACAAACATTCAAAATGAAACTTCACCGAGAGGGTTTTTAACAAAAAACCGAACTATTATGTTTTCGTCAGATATTGATTCAATCGTATCTGAATGTTTTGAAGAGCTAATGACTAAAATACAAGAACATGAAGGAAGAGGCTCTGGATGGAATTTGTTAAGCATCACAGGGCTAGACTTAAGAGTACACAAACACGGCTATGGAATTCGAGGAAGTAGCTACATTCCTCTACCAACAAAGATTAGAAATACCTTATCCTGCGTCAACGTACAAAATCAAGATACTGAGTGTTTTAAATATGCTATGTTGGCCAAATATGTAACAATTCATCCGGAAAGACCAAGTCACTATTATGAAGAAGTACAACATAGATATAATTTCCAAGGGATGACTTACCCTGTTGCTATAACAGACGTTTCAAAATTTGAAAAACAAAATCCTTCAGCTTCTGTCAACCTCTTCGGATTGGATTCGACAAACAATTTGTACCCCTTGCGTATAACACCAAATGAGCGCAGAGATCATACCGATTTGTTATTAATTACTAAAGGTGATATTTCACACTTTGTGTATATCAAAAAATTTGAAAGTCTTGTTTCTAATCAATTATCTAAGCATAAAAGAAAGATGACAATTTGCAAAAGATGTTTTTGTCACGTGAACAAAGAACTAAGAAGGGGAGGGTCTGATTGGTTAGTAGAACACCAGCGGTTATGTAATGGAAACTATGAAGTAAGAATTAAATTGCCGCATCCTAGCAGAGCGCAGATAAAATTTGACAAAGTAATACAACAATACCGTGTACCTGTTGTTGTTTACGCTGATTTCGAGTCTTCTTTACATCCGCTTGAACAACAAGAAGAGGACGTTACAAGAAGAAGCAAATACCAACTTCATTCACCAAACAGTTATTGCATACTAATTAAATCCACGTTGACTGAAGACCATCTTCAAAAATATGGACTATCATCTTCTCCAAAGATTTATCGCGGTGAAGAAGCAGCCAAATACTTTGTCGATGATTTGTATGACATAGCTGCAAAGGTAGAAGAACTGTATGGAACAAAGGTACCCATGTCACCTATGGAAGAAGAAGAACTTCAACATTATGATTCAACAACAACGTGTTATTTGTGTAATAACACCTTTACACTGGATAACGTTAAAGTTCGTGACCACGATCATCTTACGGGAGCGTACAGAGGTGCAGCCTGTAACGCTTGCAACTTGAACTACAAACTACCATATTTTATCCCCGTAGTTCTGCACAATCTGAGTGGTTATGATTCGCACTTCATAATCCCCGAACTAGGAAGAGATAATGGAGCAATAGACGTTTTGGCTACTACAATGGAAAGATTTATAAGCTTTTCAAAAAAGGTGGGTAAAATTAAATTAAGGTTTGTTGATTCATTTAGATTTATGCCTTCAAGCCTCATGAAATTATCTGAAAATCTAAGAAGAACAGATTTGATAGAAACAAGCAAAATTGTACCCAATAGTAAAATGGATTTGGTTCTTCGAAAAGGAGTCTTCCCCTATGATTACATCGATGGACTGCATAGATTTGATGAAACATCACTACCTTCACCAGAACACTTCAAAAACAAACTTAATGATTCGGAAATATCACTTGAGGACTATCAACACGCACGTCGAGTATGGAACGAGTTAGATATGAAGACCTTAGGAGATTACTCGGACTTTTATGTCAAACTAGATGTAACTCTTCTTTGTGATGTAATGGAAGAATTCCGAAACACCTGTTTTGCTGCATACGGTTTGGACCCTCTACATTCGTATACTTCACCAGGATTAGCTTGGCAAGCCATGTTAAAAGAAACAAAATGCAAACTCCAACTTTTAACAGACATTGACATGGTTTTAATGGTTGAAGCTGGAGTAAGAGGCGGATTGACCCAAAGTGTTACCAGACATGTCAAAGCCAACAACAAATACCTACCCGATTACGATGAAACCAAACCGTCAACCTATTTAGGATATTTCGATGCAAATAACCTGTACGGATGGGCAATGTCAAACCCACTTCCTTTTGATAACTTTAAATGGATTAATCCCGACTCTATTGGCGATATTTTACAAATTCCGAAACATGGTGACACTGGATATATTTTGGATTGCGATTTTGAATACCCAGAAAATTTACATGATCTTCATTATGACCTTCCACTTCTTGCTAAAACAGAAATTTCACCAATTGGAAAACACCCCAAATTAATGATGACATTAAATAATAAACAACGCTACGTGGCTCACTTTTGGGTGGTTCAACAAGCTATCGAATTAGGACTACGTCTAACAAAAATTAATAGAGTTTTGGAATTTTCTCAATCATGCTGGTTGAAACCCTACATTGATTCAAATACCATCAGAAGAGCAGCAGCTACATCAGACTTTCAAAAAGATTTCTTTAAATTAATGAATAATGCGATATTTGGAAAAACATTGGAAAACAAAAGAAGACACAAAAATGTTAAACTTGTTACCGACGCAAAAAAATTACAGAAACTAGTACAGCAGCCAAATTTTAGAACATCTATAATTATTAATGAAAAACTTGTAGCAGTGTCCATGAAGAAGACGAGTGTGAAGATGGATCGTCCTTTGTATATAGGCATGTCAATCTTGGACATCTCAAAAACACACATGTACGATTTTCACTACAACAAAATGGTGGCGTTCTACGGAAGAGAAAATATATCTATTACATATATGGACACTGACGCTTTTATATATCGCATAGTAACATTGGACATGTATAAAGATTTACGTACATTTATTTACAAGAACGACTTTGATTTCTCCGATTATCCAAAAGATCATCCAAACTACGACAATGACAGACACAAAAATGTACTAGGCAAATTCAAGGATGAGGCTAATGGTGTTCTGCTTGAAGAGATTGTTGCACTGATGTCTAAACTATATTCTTTGAAACTCTATAATGAAAAAGAAGAAGAAGAAAAGAAGAATAGCTATATTAAGAAAGCTAAAGGTGTAAAGAGTTTATATTTAAAGAAGAAAGTGCATTTTGAACACTACAAGCAATGCTTATTTGAGGATAACATCATTACAGCTAAATTCAACACCATCAGAAGTTTTAACCATCAGCTGTACAGCGTGACTGAAGTTAAAAAGGCGCTATCCTGTAATGACGACAAAAGACAAACCCTTCCAGACAACATCCACACTTTACCATTCGGTCACTATTCCCTCAACCCTATTGACTAATAACCCTTTCATCGTCCTAGATCCTCTATCCTTTTCCTTTCCGTAAAAAAAGGGGAAACACAGCAATGTTAAGCTGTGTTTCCCCTTTTTTTACACAAGTTTTGAATGACCTTGAACTATATGTATATATATATATATATAAGCAGATTTATACAAAAGAATATTTAATACCATATCAGCTGCCTTCGTGAAACCATCATGTCAGACCTGAAGGAGAAGATTATTAATGAACTACACAAACCTGCAAGAATAAAGTTTCCAAGAAGAAATACTGTTATAAAAGGGATAAATGATCTATATCAAGCGGATTTAATTGAAATGCGACCGCATAGCAGAATAAACAAAGGATTTAAATATATACTCACAATTATTAATTGTTTTACAAAAGTTGCAGACGCTTTGCCTCTAAAGGACAAGACTGGTAAAAGCGTAACAGAAGCCATGGAAATAGCCATAAAAAGAGATAAAAACAAAATTAAACATTTACAAACTGATGATGGAACAGAATACTTTAATACAAACTTTGCACAGTTAATGAATAAATATAAAATAAATCATTATTCTACAAATTCAGAGAAAAAAGCTGCTATTGTAGAAAGATTTAATAGAACCTTAAAAGGAGCACTGTATAAACAATTTTCAAAAAGAGGTTCTTACGTATGGTATGATGTTTTACCACAATTAATAAATGATTATAACAACAGGTTTCATAGAACTATTGGTATGAAACCTAACAAAGTAAATAGAAGAAATGCAAAAGATGTATTAAAACGCATAAAGAAAAATACAAAGCCTAAAGTAGAAAAAATGCAGCCAAGAAAATTTAATGTAAGTGATAAAGTACGGATTAGTAAATATAAGGGAGTGTTTACCAAAAAATACCTTCCCAATTGGACGAATGAAGTTTTTACAGTGTATAAAGTGCAACCGACTGTACCTGAAACGTATATCCTAAAAGATAACAAAGGAGATTTGTTGCAAGGTGCATTTTATGGACATGAAATGTTAAAGTCAACAGTAGGTGATGTATATCTTGTTGAAAAAGTGTTACAAAGAAAAAAGGACGCAGTTAAAGTGCGGTGGTTAGGGTTTAACAAAACTGAGGATTCATGGATACCTATAAAGGACTTGGTTTAATACAAGCAACTCATTTCATCGTTAACCTTTGAGCAGGATGGAGATTATTCACCATAAAGATCGATTCAATATTAATAACATAGATGATTTAACTGTGGATAACGTTAAAATCAACAATGGTAAACACGGTAGTTTACTTCCAAACACTGTTCGATGTATAGTAAGTGGCCCCTCAAACTGTGGAAAGACCAATGTTGTCTTTAATTTGATCACTAATCCGCAGGGATTAAGGTTTAGTAACCTATATATTTTTTCAAAGTCTCTACATCAACCAAAGTATCAATTGCTGGATAAAATCCTATCTGATGTGTCTGATGTTAATTTTTACAAATTTAACGCTAGTGATAGCATTATGCAACCAAACGAAGCGAAACCGTATTCTGTATTTATATTTGACGATGTATCTTGTGAAAATCAGGATACTATTAGAAACTACTTTGCCATGGGAAGACATAATAACATCGACAGCATATATATAGGACAAACTTATAGCAAAATCCCAAAACAACTTATCAGAGATAATGCAAATATTCTAATTGTATTCAAACAAGATGATACTAACCTAAAACATATATATAACGATCATGTGAATGCGGATATGCCATTTGAAAAGTTTAAAGAGCTTTGCGGAAAAGCATGGGCGGAAAAGTATGGATTTTTGGTTATTATGAAAGATCAAGCTATAAAAGATGGTCGTTATAGAATAGGTTTTGATAAATTCGTTTTAATACACTGATTAGCGGTATTACTGTACAAGTCGTCAAGGTGTGAAGATGGTTAACCAGGAAAAGCTATTAAAGGAAATAAAATCACTTAGTGATTCTATTAGACAAAAAAACCGAGCTTTAAAATCAGGTATAAATGAAAGAGAGCAATTTTTAGAAACAACATTCAAACCTGTTACTGAACCTTTAAAGCGATTAGCACAAAATATGGAAAGACCTTCATTTCGCTTCGAAGGAGACAAAATGCTACCAATTTCCAAATATGAAGAAGAATTTCAGAATGATGAAAGTTCTGACCAGTTACAAACATCTGAAGAAAGCGACGAGTATGAAGAAAGCGGAGATATAGGAGATTTAAGGGAAAAGAACATTGCAGGAGATACAAGTACAGAAGATACAAGTGCGGAAGATACAAGAGCAGAAGAAGAGGATATCAACCCATCCAACTTAAGCAAATTAGGCACAGATATTATGTTTAAAGGAACACTTGGAAGAAAATATACATTAAAAATGTTACATGGCACACATGCTAATCGAAATTATCATACATATGGAGCTAGAATAGAGGATAAAGGATTAATGATTGGAGATAGAAAGTTAGATATAAACGAAAATGATGATATAGTTATTGGTGATAAGAAATATAAAGGTACAACAGGTTTGTTTGAACTCATCTTTAAAAATAATCCTGGTAAATTTACTAAAAAGGATTTACAATTGTTTAAAAATATACTAGAGTATACAAATGCACATAGAAAAAAATATTCCAAAGAACTACCTATTCATAGAAACAGGTCAATAAAATACACAAACATTATATCTAGTCTTTTCCCCTCGAAATCAAATAAAGCTCCAATTAAAAGAAGAGCTTTATCTTCTGCTGAATTAAATGTTTTGCATAAAAAAAGAAAAACAACTGATCCTACTACATCTGGAAGGGGATTATTAAAAAATTTGTATAAAACCAATATAATATATTACAACGATATAAATAAGTTAGTTGATCGAATGAGGTTATTACATGAAGCTATGGAAGCCGGGCACACTGGTTTAGAAAACGAATGGGTAGCTTTGGTTGATGAACTGCGAAAACGAGAAATAATTGTTCAGTAGACGTATATATATATATATATATATATATATATATATATATATATATATAGTAAGAACCTAAACGATAGCGATTCAGTTACATCATGAGTGTGGACAAGTTTGGACGGTATTCCGAGTTTGGAGTAAAATCTGGATATAGTGAAAAAAGAGCTGGGTTTCCGTTAACACCTGATGGTAATTATAATTTTGAAGGAAAAGTAATTCAAAATGTTGGTGATCCGCTTTTGTCTTCTGATGCGGTTACGGTACAATACATGGATAAAAGAACCCCGATTGTACACGAAGACCATTGGGGATTTTCCGGTAAAAGGTTAAGCAATATAAAACATCCCATTTATGATGGTGAAGCAGTAAATTTAGCGACTTTAAAATTGTTAACGATTTACAAAAAGAATGAAACTGATACAAGCTATGATGTAAAAAAATTAAAATTGTCAAATGTAGGTGATTGTGAGCAGGATGGAGACGCTGTAAATAAGAAAATATTTGATATAGTACACAAGAAATGGACTACAGAATATGAAAAACATATGGAAAGGTTTGGTGCAGCTTTATTTAATTATATCCATCGGGCTTCAGGAAGAGCTGTAGCTTCAGATGTTGACAGCCACAATTATTTAGACTGGAAAAAGATACACAATCCAGAAAAACCTAATCAATTAGATAAACCGTCTGAGCCTTCTAAAGTCAAGACATTAGGAAAGGGGGATAAAGTGAATGTGATTAATGAACCAACAGAAAACGATGAAGATTATATAAGAGAAAAAAGAATTTAAATACCCATGATAAGGGATAAAGCATCTACATTTAATTAATTAATCCATTTCTATATAATAAATGGATTTTAAACAGTATATATAATACAAGAAGCCAAGACTAATATTACATTCATTGTAAAACATTTATAGAGTGCACCTACTGATTGTAAGTTTGGCTATAAATAGTCATGCCGAGGGCTAAACGCATCAGTCATAATCGAGAGAGATTACAGAGAGGAAGGGGAATAGCATCAACAGCATTTTCTCTATTAAGTAAACCGGTTGGAGCTATAGTTAACAAGGCGATTGATTTATTACCTGTGGAATTACATTTACCTGGAGGATATCAATATTGTGGTCCTGGAACCAAATTAGAGAAACGGCTTGCTAGAGGAGATCCTGGAATAAATAAGCTTGATCAGGCTTGTAAACAGCACGATATAGCGTATTCCAAATTTGGTGATACAAAAAATAGATCAATAGCAGATAGAGCACTTTCTGAGAAAGCTTGGCAAAGAGTAAAATCTAGTGACGCGAGTATTGGTGAAAAAGCAGCGTCTTTAGCAGTAACAGCAGCAATGAAAGCAAAAACTACGTTTGGAGGAGGAGGAAAGAGAAGAAGGCGTGGGAAAAGACCCGCTAAGAAACAAGGAGGTAATATCAGAAGAAAACGTCGATCTACTAGTGGTAAAGGTAAAAAGAAACCAACAATATGGTCAATGATAAAAAAGGGAGGAGGACTATACCTAAGACCGTATCGTGTGTATTAAATAAGAAAGAGCAATTAATAATTAAAAACAAAGAATTAACCAATGAAGAACTGATTACATATGCTTCTTGTTTGAAAATCCTATTTTTTAGAGGAGTATTTATGAAAGATGAATTACCGGTTAAAATGTGGAAAAATGAGACTGGTATAGTAAATTTGGATAATAGTGAAGGATTAGGCACTCATTGGGTGTGTTACAAGAAACTTGGTGAAACGATTTATTATTTCGACAGTTTTGGAAACCTTCCACCACCGAAAGAACTTCAACAATACTTTCGTGCGGCGGAAAATGTTTTTTACAATTATACAAGAAAACAACCTGATGATACATCCATTTGCGGTCATTTATGTTTAGACTTTTTAGCTAAAAGTGTTAGTCAACTTTAAGATGTCTTCGTATACAGTGTCATTAACCGGTAACTCATGTACTTTGCGCAGTATTCTGTTTCCAGCGCTACGTTTGCAAAAAGGAAGACTATGGGAAGCCGCATTATTGGATTTAACAACATATAACTCTATTCCAAACGTTAGTGAAGGAATTAATAACAAAATACATTATTACAAGACAAAAGATAATAAAGGAAAATATTCAGCTTTGGAAGAATTCAGTTTACCAACAGGAGCTTATGAAATTGATAATATAAATGAAGTTATACAAAAACATATGGGAAAAGAAAATATAACGATAAAAGGCAATAACAATACAATGAAAGCCGAAATTACTTCTAAGTATTATATTGATTTTGGTCAAGAACGTTCAATTGGTAGTTTATTAGGGTTTTCTAAGGAAACAAAGGTATTAGAACCTAATACAACTCATTCTGGGAATAGAACTGTGACGATCATCAAAGTAAACAGCATAGACATTACATGTAACATTATACAAGGATCCTACAGAGATGGAGAAAATCGGCATATATTACACACATTCTACCCATCAGTCGCACCGGGTTTCAAGATAGTAGAAAAGCCTCAAAACCTTGTGTACCTACCGTTAAACACCAGTTTCATTTCAGACATCGTGCTGAACATAGTGGATCAAGACGGAAACCTTATTGACTTTCGAGGAGAAGCTATTACTGTAAGATTACATATAAAATCATCCGCTTAGATAATGGGGTTATCATTTAAAAAGAGAGAGCCAACCAGCAAAGAGGTCAGTAGCTCATCAGCTGTAGAAGGATTAACAAGTGACAACATTCGTTTTCTAGAAGAAATTGGATTAAAGGTCATTAACAATGGATATACTGGATATAGCGCAGGGCCCAACATTCGACGAGACCTTATGGGAAAAGGAATATCACACGCACAACCCTTACGCTTCGTCCAAATTAAACAATAACGATGAAATTAGGATTCCTATACAACAACAAGACATTTATACTCTTCCATGCGAAAGTTATTTATATATTGAAGGAAAAGTAACAAAAGCTGACGGTACTGTTGGAACCACTGTTCCGTTCATAAATAATCCTATGGCATTTTTGTTTGACGAGATTAGATATGAAATTTCAGGAGTTACAGTCGATTCAACAAAAAAGGTTGGAATTTCCAGTACCTTAAAAGGATTAG
Source organism: Allygus modestus (assembly GCA_963675035.1). NCBI lineage: Eukaryota > Metazoa > Arthropoda > Insecta > Hemiptera > Cicadellidae > Allygus > Allygus modestus. The sequence continues at coordinate 356,499,869 of OY776112.1, forward strand.
CGTCTTTAACACCAAATGAGAAGAATCTGTTAGCTGTTGCAGGATGGGTTGCACCAGACAAAAGTATAATTACTCCTGACGCTTCGGGAAACTTTGATTTTTACGTACCTTTAAGATTACTTTTAGGATTTGCTGAAGATTACAGAAGAATAATAATAAATGTAAAACAAGAACTAGTTTTATTAAGGTCATCAAACGATAATGATATTATTAAAGCATCTGCTGGAACAACTGAAGCCAATTTAGACTGGAAACTAACATTAGACAAGATTGTTTGGAGAGTACCACATGTGCGACTAAATGATGAACACAGGATTACATTATTAAGAAAGTTAAAATCAGATCGAGACATTGTAATGCCATTCAGAAGCTGGGAGTTTCATGAATACCCCGTTTTACCTTCAACACAACGGCATACATGGACTGTAAAAACTTCTACTCATTTGGAAAAAGCGAGATATGTAATCTTTGGATTACAAACAAAGAAAAAAAGTATATTAACTGAAAATGCTGGTGAATTTGACCATTGTAAATTAACAAACTGTAAAGTGTTCCTGAATTCACAATTCTTTCCCTACGACAACTTTAATATCTCTTTTGATAAAAAAAGGTACAGTGTTTTATACGATATGTACGCTAGGTTCCAAAATTCATATTACGGCAAAACAAACACACCTCTACTATCTCCCGTACAGTTTGAATCGAAAGCTCCGATTGTTGTAATTGATTGCTCCAAACAAAACGAATCTGTAAAATCGTCTAGTGTTGATATAAAAATAGAAATGGAATTTCAAGAAAACGTACCTGCAAATACATCTGCGTATTGTTTAATTTTGCACGATAAAATTGTTACATACACACCGTTGACTGGTATCGTAAAGACGGTATTGTAAAACGTTGTACCACCACCGGCACCGCCACTGTCGCTAACCTATAAATAGCGGAGCAACAATGCAGGTCTTCAGTTGATCGTCTATCATCGCATGGGCAACATCTTCTACAAAATGAGTTCTCCATCTGTTGTACAAGGTGATGCAGAGGTAGCACCGTTATTGGAACGTGATAATACTAGTGAAGAAAAAATCATCAAGGAAATAACTGCATTTTTAAAGTTTGGTAAAAGAGATAGAGAGGAGGAAAGTAATGCAGACCCATCAAAGGTAGTACCAAAGAGGAAGAAGAAAGTTGAAGAAAATATTCCTCCTCACATTTTAACTGAAGTTTTTTTGCGAATCTTTTACCCCATCTCAGCATGCATCAGTAAAAGTGTATCAGTTGGATTGATGAAGTCATTGGATTATTCCCCTACAGTAATACTACACCATGGAACAAAAAAGGTTTTATTTTCGCAAAATGCTTGGGAGTCATTTTTGAAACATGTACATTTAATAGAATGTTATTTAACTAACAGTTTGTGTGGAAGGAAAACACATATTCGACTTTTGGATTGTGACAATGAAATCGATATTGTTAAACATCGTGGACAACTACAAGTGCGAATTAGAGACTTGACTCAACATGAAAATAAGATTCTACTGTCACATGAAGAATTCTACGTTTTAAACTACGCAACAGAACCTATTACAAGGTACATGAGACAGTTGGTATTTGCAAGCGCTATTATTAAAGAATATTTGGTCGATACCTTGGAAAAACAACCTGATAGCACCATCGTGTACGGACCTGTGGATACATCTATTTTTAATAGAATACCTCATGAAGTTTGCATGTGGAGAAAGTTAAAGGATTTTGAACCACTTGTAGAAATCGCTACAGAAGCTACAGAAGAAACAACACAGGAAGAAGAAACGGAGAAACAAGAAGAAGAAGAAAATGAAACACAAGAAGAAGAAGTTAAAAAAGACTAAAGTTTGACTTAGTAAAGAAGAACACACGTGGGGTAGGCCTATTGGGGACGGTGCCCACGTTAAATATACACCAACGCGCCTGCAACTGTACGGCCTGGTATTTAACCTACCGTGGTGTGGAAAACAGTTTAGTTGATCGCTAGGTGCCATGATGAGCGGAGGGGATGAAGAAGTGAGTGTAAAGCCTTGTGTAATAGAATTTCAAGCATTTCGAAATAATGATGATAGGTTTATTATCAAGGAATTAGTAATTTTAGACTTGCTTACATTTGTAGCCTACCCATTCACGTTTGATGCTCCTTTTTCTTTTAACAAACTTAACACCAAAGCAAAAAGTACAAACAAATGGATAACAAACTACTTTCATCACATACATTGGTATGAAGGATTTATAAGCTACAGTAATCTGCACAGTATTATGTTTAACTTTTGCAAACAATATTCACATATATACACAAGAGGATTAGAAAAAAAGAACTGGATACAAAAGTACACGCACGGTGATGTTTTCGATATAACTATCAGTAAGGACTTTAACATTAATCTCGGTAATATTTGTGTCGCTGCAAAAGATCTTAAACACGGCCAAACAAACTGTGCATTGTACAACGCGTATCGTTTGGCTGCTTACTTGAAACAAACGCAGGAATGTGGTGGGGGTAGCGGAGAACAGAAATGTGGTGGGGGTAGCGGGGCCTATAAATACGAGGAGACAGCACCGCTCCAGCACGAGTATTATTCGAGACTCCGAAGAGACAACATCACAGAAGACACCACTGACGAAGATGACATCACAACAGTTTCTACAAACACTGGTTGATCAATTCAACACTCATTCAAAATCCGACCTTCTGCTAACTAAAAAGTGTTCAGAACTAAAAGAACAAAAACACTACATTATTCATAACATCAAGAAAGTGGAAACCACACATGGAGAAGCAATTCTAGTTTCATTGAGCGAAGGACCTTTCTCTCCAGGAGATGAGCCGAAGTTTCAAGTATTTCTTCCAAAACGATTTGTTCAACTGCTACAAAATGAAGATTTGCGAGATATTCAACCGGGGACGTTGTATTTGGTATCACACGGTGTAAGCGGCAACAACTCGACGGAACTCACTCTGCACATCACGCATCCTTGTACATAATGTCTCTGTTTGTATTTTATTGTTTGTATTTCTAGTTATCAATGTTAAACTTAAGTTTATTGTATTGTAAGATGTTTGTTTAATAAAGAAAATAAAAAAAAAAAATAAATAAAAAAAAAAAAAAATAAAAACAGCAACACAGCAGTATATTATTTTATATACTGCTGTGTTGCTTTTTTTTAAAATTCAAATGGATGACCTTGAACTTTCATTCAGGGTTAACTTATGAAGAGGTATAAAAGAGAGGGAGCAGTGAAGTTAGTCTCAGTCTTGTCTAACACACGCTGCAGCTAACATGTCGGTGTCACCTATGAAAAATTTATTTTTCGATAACAATTTGAAGACATATTGTTGCGAGTTACAATGTTTTAAAATACCAGGCGATCAAGTTGACGGGAAAGCTTGTCGTAAGTGCAAGTGTTTCAGCTATTGCATATGTAGATGTAAAACGTATCAAATGAACCGACAAGATAAACTACAAGAATTACGCCGAAGGATTGCATTACTGTGGCGGCGAATGTAGTAGCAACCAGCTGCCACCTGCCGCCTGCCATCTGCTGTCCGCCATCTTCTCCGCCCCACCATTTTGTTTGATACCAGAACGCTAGCTAGCGAATAGTCAGTACACCTCCGGCTCTCGACTGGTGAACATCGAGTGCTCTTCACAAACGTAAAACATTGTATTAAAATGTCCATTAAAATTAGGTGTATTCATTATGACTCTATTCATCTGGCGACTTTCCAAGACCTCGAGGTTTTTAATGAAGAGTTAAGACTTCTCATTGCGTCCGGTTACGATTTATCTTTGGAACTTTACGCATCAAAAAACAACATGGACTCTGCGCAGGAATCGAAGTATATACCGTCTTTCTTCAGAAAGCGAAGTGATGGCCGCAACTCGTCCGGATCAACAACATCGATGACAACCAACAACGGGGAACTATTGTAAACATGAATTATTGTAAACATAACTTATTGTAAATAAAAATAAAGTAATATTTGTATTAGTACTACCTCGCACTCGTATCATTCGATTGCTTCATTCGATAATTTTCATTCGATATTTTATCGAATTAAAACTATCGAATCACAATCGGATTTTACGCGTGCGAGGTAGTACTTTTTTAAAATTACCTCCCCGTGACCTTGAACTTTGAACTTTAACTCATTTCGTCACAAAACCGCCTACGTCACTGGCTCAGCCCCAGATAACATCTTTCATGACTCAGCACTTCCGGTCACGTGACCGGATGACGTCACTTCCGGCGCAAAACCCGCAAACCCACACTACTTAAACTATAAGCTTGATTTACTTTTAAAACCCTTTTCTGCTCCCGGACATTTCTTGGCTCGCTATTTACGTTAGTTGATCCAGCTTGACCGTCCATAGCTGACTACTAACTAAATTCTGGAACGGTCGCTTAAATACCATTAGAGTGGGGGTAGGTGGTAGGGAAGGGGTGTTTTATTTAACATATCTATCCTATCCGCAAATTTTCTAAGTCTGTGAGTGGGTCAAGGCCACCTAAACTTACTACCAAAACGGGGAATAGAGCAGTAAGTGGTTCTCACTTAGACCACAAACTGATCTATTCCCCGCTCTGTATTTTATAAGTCTTTCATTGGTTAAAATGATCATTCGTCCTGGTCCTCATCAAGAAGGAAAAGTTGTTTATAGACTGAGGGTTCTTCATCGAAGAAATGTTGAGCCGCTAAGTCATCCTCTTGAAGAAAAACAGATTCAAACGGTTGAGGGGTGAGCGGTTTCTCAGATGTTTGGGGTACCATGAGTTGTGACTCAAGATGCTTGATATACTTGATGGCCATTGTTATAATTTTAAATTTAGATTCATCGGCATGCGCGAATGGTAAGCTGCTTTTTAGTCTTTGAAAACCATCGTTCATTCTTGCTCTCCATTTCCGCGAACTTTCAACGTTTCTCTTGGTTTTAAGAGATCCGGAGTTGGATGTGCTTGCTGAGGTCTTCATAGCTGACTAATAAGTATATTCCGAAGCGCTCGCTTAAATACCCACAAGCCCTCACCAATACCCATCAACCCCCTCTTTTTTCTTGACTCATATTTTTGGCTTAGTACAATATATTTAAGTTTAAAATCTAGGTCAAGGTCGTTGTAACATTAAAAAAAATGTGGACAACCTATTTACATTTTGCAGCATGTGCTACAAAATTTAAATAGGTTGTCCACACTTTTTTCAATTTGGAAAAGAAATTTATTTAATTTGAAAAGAACTTTTTTTATTACAATTTTTTCCACTCAGTTTTTCCCTTATTGTTTCGGATTAAGTAGTGTTTTTTGTTGGGTTTTTCAGGATAATCCATGCCTTTAGGCAATCTTAAAATGTAGAGTTGATCTCCACATTTTAACATTACTTTTAAAAAACCCATTGTTTTGACAAAGAAGTATTGTTTGTTTTTGGAAAGTCTATTAATCCGAGTGTTGGTTGGTTTCACTGATGGATGTGTTGTAGAAAGAGAAACGCTGCCCTTCTGTTTTTGTTTTAAATGAAAACTGCACAACTGTTTATTTAAAATACAACATTTTGCACAGCGTTCACCTTTCTTTGAACCTTTTTTGAAAATATAATTGCATTGTTGTGCAGGAAGTATGCACATCCTTTGCAATGACTTAAATTGTTTGAATTTATCTGAAGGATACTGACTATTTGTGCAAATTACTAGAGGTCTGGTTGAACTTGTAGAAGGTGGAGTTTCAGTTGAAGGGGTAGTAAATGTTTCAGAGCTCGAGCTCGAGGAGGATGATGAAGAGGTGGAGCTCGAACTAGAGGACGATGACGAAGTGGATCTCGAGGATGATGATGAAGGAGAAGATGAACGTGAGCGAGATGTAGCGGAAGGACACTCATCAATATTTACGACGGGTGGTGGAGTCATCTCGGTTGTTTTCTCAGGGATGATCAGGGCCATTGCAAGAGCCTGACGAAGAATAGAACCAACAGCAGAAGTCGAGGGTGATGCAGAAGTCGAGGGTGATGCAGAAGTCGAGGGTGATGCAGAAGTCGAAGGTGATGCAGAAGTCGAGGGCGATGCAAGAGCCTGGCGAAGAATAGAACCAGCAGAAGTCGAGGGTAATGCAGAAGTCGAGGGTGATGCAGAAGTCGAAGGTGATGCAGAAGTCGAGGGCGATGCAAGAGCCTGGCGAAGAATAGAACCAGCAGAAGTTGGAGGTGATGTAGAAGTAGAGGGTGACGGTAACAAATCAGAACAAGAAGGAATAGTAGCTTTCATCTTCATTGGTTTTGTTTGTTTCCTAATGTAGGCGTTTGGATCCATAGGTCTGAGCGTAAGCAAGCACAGGCAGCAGAATGATTTTACCAGTGATGGGGAACTTCTTTTATACCCGATGTAAGTGGTGGGGAGTGCAAGAGTTAGAGAGGGGATATTGTTGTAAAATATAAATATATCTTCTAATATTTTACCAAACGAACATATTCTAAGTCTCCAAGGTCATCTAAACAATTGGTAAAACGAGAAACAGAGCAGTATGTAATTCTCACTTGAATTATAAACTACACTGTTCCCCGCTCTGTATTAAAGCAAACAATTATAATCAATGAATTGAATAAGTCCCGTCAGTAGGTCAAGGCAATCTAAACAATTGCCAAAATGATCAACAGAGCAGTATGTAATTTTCACTTGAATTATAAACTGCTCTGTTCCCCACTCTGTATTAAAGAAAAACAATTATAATCAATGAATTTTAATAAGTTCCGTCAGTAGGTCAAGGTCATATAAACATATTGCCAAAACAGGGAATAGAGCGACAATTGATGCTCTATTCCCAGTTCTGTATTTGAAATGATAATTTTGAGGAACCCCGCAAAAAGCTACAACCAAGGTCTGTGTTACAATGGCTAACATCATCCTGAAACCCAATGGTACGTATATACAAACAAAGGGCGTCAGGCAGCCGAAAACCAAAGTTTTGACCAAGGTATTTTACAAAGACTGATTTAAAATTCAAAGGGAAAATAATTATGAAAGATACTCACAGTTATAGGCAATAATCCTAATAACAGGAACCTTTTACTAATTAACCCCCCAAGAAGTTACAAATGGATTGCAAGGTGTATTGACTAAGATACAAAGACTGCTTTAATATTCACAAAAGTTTCTCGTTCGGGAGAGGTAAGATAGGTAATGTCAACCGGTTTGCATGGCCGTATTGACAGGCCGGTTTTCAGGGCCGAACCTTTTTGTAAAGGAATGGGGGTTTATTTGAGAAACATATTAAATTAATTTGACAACAATTCAAGACTTTACCCCAGTTTACTTTACATAAGACCGGTTTGCAGGGCCGAACCTTTTTGTAGGAAATGACTTTACCCACAGGTACATATTTAATTAGTAAATAAGACACTTTAACCAACACCAAATATAATCACAAACACTAACTATGTACTACTAGCAAACAACAAGCAAAAATCTAACAAACAAACTACCGTGCTTAACTAACATGCACATGCAAATGCGCATGATCTGTTAATTGCACGTCGGGCCCAACGCACATTTAACAGACCTACGCTGGCAGAGTGCTACCCGCTGGTACGTAGATACAAACAACGGGCAGCGAGCAACTGCGAAAAGACTGCAGACTGCTCCCGCTTATAAAGGCGACAGTCACTGGTGGGGGAACCCCACCTGCTCCACCTGTCTGACCTCAAAAGGTAAACCCCAGCTGTATAACCACATATGTGAAAGTGTTAGAGAGAGGGGATATGGTTGTGAGGGATAAATATATTTTCTAATATTTTACTAAACGAAAAAGAAAATACCCACTGTTCCAGAAATTCGTAAACATTTAGTGAATTAATTACAAGTTACAAAATTATTAATTACAAGTACAACCGTGTTTTATGTATGAAAATAAAAGCTTAGAATGTAAACTTTCTAATAGTATGTAACCCATTGCGTTACATTGACGTTTAAAAGTCAAAATATGCAGTTTAGTACAGACATATAAAATTTGTCTTTCAGAGACGCTTGTCAGATCTAGAGTTAGAGCAATCTTCCTTCCCAGCTGCATGACCATATATGGATAGAGCAAGGTTTCGCTTTCTGACCCTCTATACTCCGTCGGCAAGCTCATTCTGGTTTTGTCTCGCGCACTGGAACCACGCTCTACAATGTCGTCCCCAATAACCCCTGAGAAGCTGCGTCGCCTGAAGGAGTCCTTGAAGAGAGTGGAGAAGAGAAGTGGGTTTAAGAAGCCGACTTCATTTAAGTCAAGAGTGAAGAGCAATTTTCAAAACCATCCGCTGTACTTTGCACAACCACCGACACAACCAACAACAACAGCAACTGAGCCTCGACCTTCGACTCCACCTCCTACCGTCGATGAAGTCATGGAGCAAACGAAGGTAATGCAAGAACATGAGCTAATCACGCCCTTGCATCAAATAACTGCAAAGTTTCGACAGTTAAAATTAAACGTACAATATAAATTTGTGGCGAAATTGGATGACAATTGTTTCATTTTGTTTTACAACGAATGTCACATTAAAGTCCACTTACCAAGAACACTACCACCACCGCCTTCTATGATTCCCCATAAAAAATGGTTATATTTCATCCGGCAAAACGGTACAGCGGATTGGATTCTACAGTAGAACACTCATCACCCCCCACATCGGCTTCTCCACCCACATCGGCTTCTCCACCCACACAACTCTTCTAGGACACCAAAAACGGTTCTTTTCAGGACCAACCTAAACATTACAAGTTAGGGACTTTGCCTGTAATAGGTAGACGATTTTTATTAGTCGCCAATTGACCTTGACCGTGAGGCAGGTCCTTGACCGTGAGGCAGGCCAAACAGTTTCTAATTGGTCTCTAACCACATTCCGAAACGGCGCGGCGAATAATCTCCAGCCGCTTCCTAAACAGCGACCGGTTTCCCCCCTCTCCACGTTGACCTCTTTGCAACAAAACTTACAGCGTTTCAAATGTATTCTTGCTCCGATTCTTGCTTGACTCCGATACCTCCACATCATTATAAACAACGAGTTAGGAACAAGGAAATCTTCCTATTATTGGAAGATTGCCTTACTTTTGGGATTTAAAATATAACGTAAAAGTACTAAAATTACGCGGCTCGACAAGACAAACAAGAAGTTGCAATTAAAAATTCAAATCCGATTAAAGATATAACAGCAATAGCGGAAAACAACTATTTTGAGGATAAAGTAACGATGTGAGGAGGGTAGATTTTTATCCTACACGCTAGCGGTACATCACTTTAATTCCAGCTCTTGACAAATACACATCTACCTATAAAGTTTAAGTAAAGTCTGAACATGTCACAGTTTTACAGAAATATGACGAAGGTGTCATATAGTACTCCACTTACGACAACCTTCTACTTTTCCGACAATGAAGATAGAATGTCTACGCTTTTATTGGACTGTGAACGGTTTCGACGAAGGATAATCAAGACTGAAATACTCTTAGCCAGTTGTCTGCTACGAAAGGAGCAACACATGAAGACATGCACTAGTTTAGATCATAGTGACTGTTATACCTATACACATACGATGTTTAGCACTAATCATTAAAGTTTTCAGTTACGGAGCTACAATTCTCACAGTGTAAGAGCTAAACCATAACTAAATAGCTATCCCGTGGTTATTATGCGAAATAAAAAATTGTGGGAAACGCTGTGGTGGGGGTAAGAGCTGGGTACCCATCCTACATGCTCGTGACACATCAGTGTACCTTCAGCCCATGCCCAGTACTCATGGACTCGTCAATCCAAGACAATACTGTTTCTTCTACATCTTCTTGTAATTTTGAAAAAGCTGTCAATAATGTAAATACAACTGATCAAATACAAGTATATGAAGTTTCTACCACAACGTCTTCTGATGCGGAAGCAATAATGTTATCCTTGGTAGGATTTGACTAATGACTATTTTATTTAACAATCATAGAAAGAAGCATTACAGGATCTAACTTATAAATGCATCATTTTGTTCGGCTTGTTGAGACGCGACAGCAGAGTAACCACATGCCATACTTTGGGTAAAGTTTAGCATCAAACAATTTTAATAGTTTAAAATGATCGAATCAAACTTGTGCAAGATAGTTTTTTAAAAACTTCTTCAGACGACCTTGACCTAGTCCAACATCTATGACATCACTAATACGTCGCCAACTACGTCGCTAAATACGTCATTAAATGTCACCTGACCGGAAGCTGTCAATCAAATGGGCCAAAAGTCTCAATTTTTTACTACTTCTCGCTGATATCTGGCCATCAACAGATCTGTCAGTGACATGGGCGATCATCAGTGGTTGATGGTGGTTGGAGCACATTGCTGTTATCAATTGTCCGGTGTTTGACTCTCGCTGATATCTGGCCATCAACAAACCTGTCAGTGACATGAGCGATCATCAGTGGTTGACGGTGATTGGAGCACATTGCTGTTATCAATTGTCCGGTGTTTGACTCTCGCTGATATCTGGCCACCAACAGATCTGTCAGTGACATGGGCGATCATCAGTGGATGACGGTGGTTGGAGCACATTGCTGTTATCAATTGTCCGGTGTTTGACTCTCGCTGATATCTGGCCATCAACAAACCTGTCAGTGACATGGGCGATCATCAGTGGTTGACGGTGATTGGAGCACATTGCTGTTATCAATTGTCCGGTGTTTGACTCTCGCTGATATCTGGCCATCAACAGATCTGTCAGTGACATGGGCGATCATCAGTGGTTGACGGTGGTTGGAGCACATTGCTGTTATCAATTGTCCGGTGTTTGACTCTCGCTGATATCTGGCCATCAACAGATCTGTCTGTAAAATGGGCGATCATCTGTTGTTGACGGTGGTTGGAGCACATTGCTGTTATCAATTGTCCGGTGTTTGACTTTCGCTGATATCTGGCCATCAACAGATCTGTCAGTGACATGGGCGATCATCTGTGGTTGACGGTGGTCGGAACACATTGCTGTTATCAATTGTCCGGTGTTTGACTCTCGCTGATATCTGGCCATCAACAGATCTGTCAGTGACATGGGCGATCATCTGTTGTTGACGGTGGTTGGAGCACATTGCTGTTATCAACTGTCCGGTGTTTGACTCTCGCTGATATCTGGCCATCAACAGATCTGTCAGTGACATGGGCGATCATCTGTGGTTGACGGTGGTTGGAGCACATTGCTGTTATCAATTGTCCGGTGTTTGACTCTCGCTGATATCTGGCCATCAACAGATCTGTCAGTGACATGGGCGATCATCTGTTGTTGACGGTGGTTGGAGCACATTGTTGCTATCAATTGTCCGGTGTTTGACTCTCGCTGATATCTGGCCATCAACAGATCTGTCAGTGACATGGGCGATCACCTGTGGTTGACGGTGGTTGGAGCACATTGCTGTTATCAATTGTTCGTGCTTGATAAAGATGTCCTAGACAAATAACACTAGGGATTCCGCATAAACATGCTAATGTCGTCAACAGTGATATAAAAGGCTGGGCGTAGTGTTTGGTAACAGACAATTTTAAAATGCATCAAGCAATAATTAAATTAAAAATCGTTACGAGGATCTTAAATAAAATGCATTCCTCATCGAGTATGCGAAATGGTTAATTGAAGGTAAGAATTGTATATAAACAAAATGCATAGCTACTGATATATTAAATATGTCACATATTCTCTTCGGTTATTAAATTTGTATCAAATTAAATTAAGACTAGTTAATTACTAGTCTTAATAAATTAGTATAGTTTAATACGTTTAATTTAGTTTAGTATGATTGTATCGTATCAGGGTTTTGTTCTAACTGATTTTTAAAAGTCCATATACCTAATATCTGTGTGATACGTAATATAAACTGCTCTGTTACAGGTTTCACCTGAATATAAGTGTTCGAGTGAATATTATATAAACAAACCTTTTACTGTTCTGTTCCCATTAAATTAGCTAATTCCTCAACCATTTTATGTTTATCATTTGTTAATGTAAAGCTATCTTTAAACTATACTTGATCAAATATTACTTTTCAAAGTACTTTTACGAATAATACTTAAAAATTCATTACTTTGCCATTCTACAACGGCTACTATCAACAGGTCGCGATAAGTTTCGACGCCACGATTAATCGAAATAAATTGTCTTATAGTGTTTAATTTGTATATTTACGGTCTTATATGTGAGACCGTAAGTAAAACTTAAATTTAAACTGACTTTAAGTGTAGTAATACAGATTATCCGTACAACATGAGATTTAACATGAGATTTACACTGTTCAATTTATAATTAGACATAAATATTAACCCAAAATGAAGACCAAAGATCAAGATCCACGAAATCTGCCTTTTTATAGGCTTATAAAAGAGGGAAATCTGTTGAAGAAACTATAGTTAGAAACTTAACTTTCACTCATAAAAAACCCACAAAATATAACTTCAGCAGTCTTTTTTATAGCTCAGTGTCCTCAAAGATTTATGACAGACCCGAACTAGGCTTTGGTCTGTGAGTTTTTAAATATTGATATGCAATAAATGCATTGCATATTGATTTGTATCGAGAAACGTTCATGTGGCATTTCTAGGCTATTTATTTATTCACTTCTAATTCAAGCTCGAATACTAAATTACAAAGTCCATCAATAATATTTTTATTTTTCAACTGATACAAGAAGCATATATTTAATAAAAAATAATTAATTTGGTCAGTAACGTAAACATTCCATTGTAAAAAAATCCTTCGGTAAATCCATAGTTAGGTAACAATTTAAAAAATAAAATCTTTACTCGTTTAAAAAAGGCGTACTTACGTATAAAGAACGTTTCATAACTATTACCAAAATAAAGCTTTTCGATACGAGCTCAAGGTCATATAAGTTTTTTTTTGTCCTAGGTCGAAAAAATGCTTTTTATCCATGGAATAAAAATAACTACTTTAGAATCTCATTCTATGTTCAGAAAAAAGGTATTTTTGAAGCAGTATGACGACATCATTTAGTGACACTTTTCGGTCGAGGTCATCAGCTGTTACTTCTAAAAGTGAATTGAACTAATTATAAAACAGTTGTAAATAATCGATAAAAACAGCTGATACTATCGATTTAGTCAGTTGATGTATTCCATATCGATTTGGAAATCAATTTATTAGTTGATAGTTTGTCGTCATCGACGTGGCAATCGTCAGTTACCACCAACACAAACTATAAACAGCTGTAAATATTTGTAACAGATGTTTGTTTAAAGTAGCAAGATAAAGGTAGAAGCACACATTTGAAGGTTAACAGGTAGTAAAATTTAGTTTAGTGAAATTTTTATCTTAATATTGACAAAAATATGACGAACAATAAAGTTTATCACCAGGACAGAACGTGGGTTTTCCATCCTCGCTCATATTTCGGCTTCGGCTCCACCTCGGTCGTTAAACTTAAGCTCGTATCAAAAACCTTCACTACTGTGATGAAATATATTTAATAACACCTAAACTGTACTGTTTACACAATTTTACAACAAATTAATTGACCAAGTTGTTGTTTTTTATGAAACAAGAGATGTCTGTTTAAAAATAAAACTTGGAAAAAGGAACGGAACGGTGTAATCAGCAATGATGACATATTTGATTCCATTATTCATAAATGCAGATTAACGCAAATGAAACACTAAATTGCTAGTTTTGAATATATGCGGTTGAATAGTGGATTTGTATAAAACATGACATCAGTGTTGAATACACCGTTCTGTAATTGTTCATCAGGTTCATTATAAACATGAATCTGAATCGATATAATCAGCTATATCGATTATAATTATGATTGGTGTTTATAGTACAATGTAATAACAACATAGAATTGTGCATTTAATTTTTAAGACTTTAAATTTGTATCTCGTATTAAATGAGTTTTGTTATCTTACTACTGACTCAACATCGACTGCACATGTGCTAAGCAGAACTACTGCCGTAGCGGAAAAAACTTAGTTATTTCCCAATGTTAAGCTTATGGGAAAAACTCAACTTTAAGGGGCCCCAGGGCCTCACTCACAAATTATTTCTCTATAAAAAAAGTTTCCTGCACAACTTCACGTTAGGTTCTTTCCAATGACACCAAAAACATGAAAATCGGTTCAGTAGTTTAGGAGGAGTGATTGTCACAAAAAACCTGCTCGCCTATTAAATAAGTATAGATTCACGCAAAACTTTCAAAGGTACTATTTACTTTCCTGTTTGATTAATTTCTGTAGAACATAACTAATCACAGCATACAGAATTTGTAAAGCTTTTTCAAGACATATGATGTTTGAATAATATACACAACGTTTGAAGGATCCACATTTCCTTTTCATTGTCTCCCTAAATACTCAGTTTTGCTTTCTAAAAAATATAACACAATTTAAATGTATTCGAAACGTTTCAATTTACCTTTATACCTTTTAATTTACCTTTTAATAAATTACAAACGCCTTTTAATGTAATATTAAAACTGTCCTGAATTAAAAATCATATTTTTCAGTTTTCTATTATAAAACATTATAACATGCCTCTGTTGCGGTTATTCCCGCATATTTCTGGTTATTTCAGCATTTACCTCGTCACGGTATCATGTATAACTAATTATTTACGATTTGGCTGCTGGATTGTTAAGAATACCTAACAAGGAAATCTTAACATTTTTCTTATTCACTTCATGATAACCGTTGCTCTTCGTACATTGATTCATTTGTTTTCAGTGTTTGTTCCGATCAGAGTACTGAGTACAGAGTTAACATCCTGTCAGTAACCGGATGTTGGCCATAATCACTACATTGTCGATACTCAAACAATCCGGTTGTTCCACATCAACGTTCAACCTTCGTATTTAATTAATTATTTAATTGCCGTCATGTTCTTGCTGATCATTATGCGAACCAAGCTTTACAGGTAAATTTACCAAGAACCTGATTTTTACTATTGACTATGAATAATCCACTAACAAAATTTCGATTTAAGTTAATCTTTGGTAGACATTTATTTTAAATGTGAGATATTCAAGACGCTAAAATTTTCTTACACAGACACAGTGTTTCTTGAATGCAATTTGTGTTTGTTCAAGCATGATGGAATAACATTAACATTCAAATATACTGTAGGAAGAATCTAATTGCCTATAAATGAAAATTTATATAACTTTTACATTCAAAAACCATATTTTTAGACACGTCTACATTTTAATCTAGAGTAAAACATTTAACGTCTCAAAAAATACATTTATAATTCTTAATTTTACCTTCTCAACATAACAAGTGTAGAGATGCAATCACCTGAGAATTAAACAAATTTTTACGCTGAATTATATATAGAACTAAATTTATTTACCTGGTAAGTAAATATTTTTACCTGGACTTAAATCCGTATAGTAAAAAAAATCTTTCAAAGGTGGCCAGGAAAGAGGATAGTCTTACTTTCAGTTTACTTCATATTTATTATAACTCAATTTCTAAAAAATGTTGGATCCTTTTAAAGTTGAATTGGATTAGAATTTTAATTAATTTACATAGGTACCGGGGTAATTATCATAAAATGTATTTGTGATTCACCTGTGCAAACATTAGCTCACATACTCACACAAAACTCTAATGATTATGTTACTTCAGAAATGAACGCGGAAATTTACCATCACTGATTGGTAAAATAAAGTTTCACATTTTTATTACTTGTATATCAGTGATGGAAAATGTCCGCAATGATTTCTGAAATAACATAACCATCACCATCACTACCAATCACTACCAATCATACCATCACTATCAATGAATGTTAAACAAAGTATATACTGGTTACATGGGAGAGTTTGCAAGGGTATGTTGTGTGTAATATATTCATTCTTGTGTGTAGGTTGTAGAGTAATTTTATTCTGGAGTACGAATTTAGTTAATTTAACTCGCTAATATATCTATGTGGTTGGACAGACATTCTAGTGAATTTTAGCCCCAATTTTTAGTTAATGAAACTAAAACGGTTAAATCTTTATCACTGCTAGAGAAATGTAGCCGATACCCAGAAATGTAAAAGATTAATTTAAATAATGAAATATTTCCTAGTAATAACGCTTTTGGTAGTTTCATTTTTACTTTTACTTTTTATTTTTACCTAAACATTTTGATGGACATCTTCTTCGGTTGGAAGGTAATAAAAACAAAAATAAACAGTGAATCATATGTTTACTTAGAACTACATCTAATTCTAAGTACATTAGCTAATCATATACAAATATATATTGTGATAAATAAATAGGGTGTAGCTTAAATTGTTGTCTTTTAAGAATTGGAAGCCAAGACTTAGACAGTCCCTATCAATCTTTCCTATTTATATTTTCCTTGCGTTTAATTGTGTATGTGGATTCTCTAATTTTTCTTTTAAAATAATCTTCTTTATGTAACAATTTTACATTGTCGAACTCCATGCTGTGACTGGTTTCACGTGTGTGTTCTGCTATCGCTGAGGTATTTGTTCTGCCCTTTTTAACATCTCTGATTTGCTCACTTACTCTAACATACTATTCTCCCAGTTTCTAGAATATCCTTTTGAAACTGCACGGTATTTTGTGGACACCTTTCTTTTTCAACACTAGTGCTTGGTCTATTATTTTGAGGAGTAAATCTTTTTTTATATTTTTATTTCTTACTTAGCTATAATGTTTAATACTTTGTCTGTTGTACCTTGAGTGTAAGTCAGGATCACACGTTTGCAGTTATCTTTGTTGGCTTCGTTTGTTTTACCAGTTTTAGGTTATGTTTTCTTATAACATCTTATATCATTCCAATTTTGTGATAATTTGCAATAAGTACTTGTTTTATTATGTAAATTTCTCCGTTTAAGAATTTATGGTTGCTTATAAACTTAGCACGACCTACTGAACAATTGATTAGCCCTCTTTTTTGAGCCGGATGATGATGTTGTGATTTTACATTTAGTTATTTGTTATTATGCGTTTCTTTTCTGAATACTTTGTGTTTTAATGACTTAATTTCTTCAATAATCATTATATCAAAAAATGGAAGTGTTCCTTATTTTCCCTTTCCATTGTGAATTTAATTTTAATATGAACAACTATACATTCCATGTATAAACAACTATGAACAAGTATGACCATGTATAAACAACTATGAACAAGTATGACCATGTATAAACAACTATGAACAAGTATGACCATGTATAAACAACTATGAACAAGCATGACCATGTATAAACAACTATGAACAAGTATGACCATGTATAAACAACTATGAACAAGTATGACCATGTATAAACAACTTTGCACAAGTATGACCATGTATAAACAACTATGAACAAGTATGACAATGTATAAACAACTATGAACAATTATGACCATGTATGAACAAGTATGAACAAGTATGACAACGTAAAAAAACTATGAACAAGTATGACCATGTATAAACAACTATGAACAAGTATGACCATGTATAAACAACTATGAATAAGTATGACCATGTATAAACAACTATGAACAAGTATGACCGTGTATAAACAACTATGAACAAGTATGACCATGTATAAAGAACTATGAACAAGTATGACCATGTATAAACAACTATGAACAAGTATGGCAATATATAAACAACTATGAACAAGTATGACCATGTATGAACAAGTATGAACAAGTATGACTATGTATAAACAACTATGAACAAGTATGACCATGTATAAACAACTATGAACAAGTATGACCATGTATAAACAACTATGAACAAGTATGGTCATATATAAACAACTATGAACAAGTATGACCATGTATGAACAAGTATGAACAAGTATGACTATGTATAAACAACTATGAACAAGTATGACCATGTATAAACAACTATGAACAAGTATGACCATGTATAAACAACTATGAACAAGTATGACCATGTATGAATAAGTATGAACAACTGGGTTCTCTCCATATTGCCAAATAATTGACGTATCATATACGTACCTCAGGGAACATTTTGGTTTTAATCATGAAATCTGGAGAGCTTTTTCCTCAAACCAATTCAAATAAATGTCTGATATTATGGAGGACAAAGGAAGTTTCATCGTAACTCAATCCAACTTGCTCATAAAACTTGTTTTAAAATTAAAAATGAGAAGATGTTAAACATAATTCAATCAGTTCAAGCATATTGTCCTCACCGTTTGCATATCCTAGTTTCTCTTCTATAATTTCTAGAGAGTCTAATCGGTGTATCTTTTACTTAAGTTTACGAATTGAAATAAAGTATTCATACCAAAAAAGACAATTTCTATTAAGATCATAATAAAGAAACTTAATAAAGAAACATAACGAATTTGTTTATACAATTATTAAAACCGCTCATAAATAAATATTACATTAATTAATTAATAGTTTAAAAATATTATTCATCACGAATAATTTAAAAGGTATGTATGTATTTTGGTTTATTCTTATCTTACAAATATAATTTCATAAAACCCTTTATGAGTATTACTTGATTCTTTGATTTAAATATTCTAATAGTTTTTTTTCAATCAAACGACAACAAGATATACTGGTATTTTTACAATATTTAATACAAATTAAATTACATATAAGTGCATTTGAAACAACTTACATATAGGTTTAATCATTAATCGAAATCTAATTAGAGGCATTCCAGGAAGAAGAACAAGCCAGCTCCAGGCCACTGGTATTGGCAATCACTGTTCTTCACTTACTTGTCTAATACACTCTCGAAGTGGCGAAAGATATCTTCAGATGGAAAACATCGACTCCAATCTGATCCCAATAAAGAACTTCCATTTTTTTATAGGTTTAAGTAACTTACAAAGTTTGATATGACCATTGGAAGACAATAATATTGTATGGATTTGGCATAAAAAACGGCCAATACTAGATACAAATTGTAGTATAATGTCTTTTATTTGATATATCAAAATACATTCCAACACTAAGGATTTACGATTCAATATTTTGATCTTTAGTAGAGCGATGCCACAAATTTTCTAAGAACACACTGTAAGTAAAAGGAAAATTTGATAGTGACATCACTCGATATATCACCTTGGATACGTAGGACCTCGGGCTGCAACAATGACTACATTTTTATGAAAATTAGTGTAAGGGTACATTGTCACGGTATCTCTAGACCATGTTATTCAATTGGAGACTGGAACAAGATTGATCTACATTTATGTTTTTATTTTTTACGTTCTTCTGGTCCCAAAAACAAAAACAAAAACAAAAGAAAACACTCTACCTATATTTCTGGGAAGATTTGAAGTCGGAAATGATGGGGCACAAAATCAATATTTAGCTTCATTAGATTACACCTAAAACTTTGAACTTTTAATTTTAATTAAAAAGAGCTGAAAATAAATCTTAAATTATTTTTCTACAACTAATAGTTGAAAAGAAAAATTAGATTTGTCATTAGCGGTAAAAACAAGACGTTGTCCAATATTATTCTTATGAAAAATTAATAGATTTTGATTAAATTACTGATACATTTTATCAAAACTTCGGATATCAATATGCTGACTACGAGAAGAGAATATACTCTGAATATTTTGCCACCTAACTCTGGGGGTAGTAATTTTTCCTATTACAAACCACTGTATGTAGCAGATTACACTTTACGCCAGATATTACATAATATAATTGGGTGAACATAAAAATGTATAATGGAGATGTTAGTTTAATATGTATCATCAATTTTGTTACATTCCAATCGTCCTTGTGTTATATGTGTGTGTATGCATGTGTGTGTGTGTGTGTGTGTGTGTGTGTGTGTGTGTGTGTGTGTGTGTGTGTGTGTGTGTGTGTGTGTGTGTGTGTGTGTGTGTGTGTGTGTGTGTGTGAGTAAACAAACTAAATTTAATCTTCTCGTTAGTTGACTGCATTGTGCAATTTAAATAATCGTATAAAAATATCCAACAGAATGAACAACGTTTCTGCACTGGACCATAGTGAATATACAATAACGTATTGTAATCTTGGTATCAACATTACGACTTAATTTGAACTGGTTGACGAACAAAATTAAACCGGTTGTTATGTCACGACCAGTTCATGTGTGATTCCACTTATTTAAGATGTCAAAAGTAATATTTTTACTGTCGTCAGATTATTTTATTAAGTTATACATCTTTTGTTATTTGGAAGTTGTATATATAGACTTTCATAACTTGTATTCTACATATACTAGCTATAAATAAATGTATTTATGGTTGCCGAGTTAAATTGTAGTAGGTCGTGTTAGTTTTTTAATGCCATTTATTAGGATTTAAATTTAGTTTAAAATATACAACGCTATGAGCCATTCCGATTAAAAAGTTAGTGTTATTAGTAACTAATTTTCTGAAAATGTACTTCTTGGGTGGCTCAAATAAGCCAGATTTCCTGATCTAACATGCATTTTACAGATTTTAGGTTTATATATACTTTGCTATATAACATGTACGTTATCAAATATAAATTTAATAACGTTTTTTAACGAACTACATTATTCAACTTGTAAAGTGGAAAAATTAAGTTTAAATTATATGTCTTTATCTTAAACTTAAATAATACTATTAATTTACCTGAATATTTGAATATCCCAATATTAAATTAGTATTAAGTAATGGTAACAAGTATCAAATTGTAATGGATTCTTTCAACTAATAACGTCCCGTTTTTTCTTTAATAACTCGGTAAATATTCGTGCTAGAATAACGAGAGAAGACTTAAAAGTTTCGCCTTACAATTCCCATCTTTTTCCATGAATTAATTTTACATCCGGGGCTTTTATGACCCTTTTTGGGCCCAAAAACTCGAAATTTGAAAGTTAAATCCCTAAAATAGGGGTTTAGAGTTTTTCGATTGTTTTGCCCAACGAACTTGTCCAACTGATTTTAGAAAGGAACGTCCCTACAAAATTGGAATTAAATCGGATATATATATATATATAAGTACATACAATTTTGAACGGCCCCCCAAAACGTGTTCAGGGGGTCACGTTAGTAACTTCTATGGTGGTCCCGGGCTTAAGTTTCACCGTGCGGGTCATGCTAATAGTTCACTTTCCATAGGAAATTCACTAATAATTGACGGTAGTATAAAAATAAACAGGTTTCTAGAAGAGCGTACATAATTTTGCCGGCAAGTCAAATTACAATACATAATTGCCAACTTGGATGATTTTTAATTCTAAATAACTGAATTAAACGTAATATAATAGTTGTTACTTCTCTATTTAGAAGAATAACTGTACATTAACCAACTAGATACTTAAAAAAAATACGAAGTTGCCTTATTATATTTCGTTAGAACTGATTTAAAAGTTGCAAGGTTAAATTTAAATATATACTTGCTTCTCTTCTCTAATATTGAGGTATTTGTAACCAGTCTTGTAGTTGAGACCAGAATAAATATCTTGCATTATCAGGGTTGTTGTTGAACGTTGAGAATATATGGGGCAATCTTGCGCGGACAAAGTGATATCATCAACTTGCCGGAGTTTAGAGATATACAGCAGACTTTATTGACCAGTGTTGTGTTTCTGATGAATTGTCTTACTTTGTTACAGCTCTACACGAAATACCGAGTGGCTAAATGTGGTTGGATGACCGGCATTCGTTATAAGGGAGATCTAATAGAGGCTTAAAAAAGAAATTGCTTGTGTATCAACCCAAGTACTGAATAATTTAAGATATTTTAAAAATAAAATAGTTATTTTTATTCATAATTATGAAAACAATTTACTAATGCTTTTGTTTCAAACAAGAATTATAAGTTTATTGTTTATTATTATTATTTATTATTTATTTATACTATGAGTATTTTTATTTACTTACTGCAATACAAAGTGCATAACATAATTAGTTTATTCTTACAATAAAATTCAAACCAGAAATGTGTGTTGTGCTTTTCTTCCTGCTTTACAAATGCAAGACGAAGAAAAAATAAATATAATTTTCTGGAGGTTTTATGAAAGGTGATACACAAATTCAACTTCCTACCTAGAGTAGCAATTTCGCATTATTAAAGTAAAATCGTACCTTTAATGACAAATGGCTACATCGTGTAGGATCTACAAATATTTCCTCATTCTTTTTTTATTTTTATTTATTAAATACTAAAAATTATAAAAAACGAACTATTAATTGATTGCCAGTTGTTAATCAGTATCTTTATGTAATTTATGCGATTCTTTTTTGTATTGCTATTGTGATTTACAGATCTTTAAATTGTACAGCAGCAAATAGAGATTTACCAACTTACTTAGTCCAATGGCGACTGGTGCTCAAGATGGTACGTAGCCTCGCCTATGTGACGGCCCAAAATCCCTAGACTGTTAAAAGCCAAAAATACGACACTGTAATTAAATAATTAAAGTTTACCGTTCCTAATAATTAAATTTCTACCGTCACTAAAATCTATAATTAGGAAGAGGGACGGTGCTCTTAACATTATTTCAATTATTTCATTTATTATTTCATTGTGAAGAGTTGGCTGGTACAAAAATTAAATCAACCACCAGACGCTAGGATATTTGCTCCGTGCTAATCTCAACTTAGACGCTCCCACGGGCCCGGCCGGGCGTTGATATCAGCAAGAATGCGCAGCATCAGCAACTTGACGCTCTGCATTGGCCTAAGTGCACGGTTCCTGTTCCTCTTAGTTTGAGTAATGGCGTGAGTGATCGTCGGGGGCAGCACTGAACAACGAAGTGTTCCCGTGACGTCACGTGCTGAGGCCGCCGCTCATTGGATGGGCAGCTTCAGCATTGGGGAAGAAGACGTGAGATTCGCCCCAGTCCCCAAGATGTGACGAGGTAATTAACACGCGTCGCGTCGCCTCTCCCTGCTAAATTATTAATTGGCGTTGTTTTTCTAAATTTAATGTAACCATAATTATTGGATTTTGACTACGGATATACCTATTGTTAATGACGTATAAGTTCGTTTTTAAATCAGTTGTTGTAAAGTTGTAAAGTTTAATAAATAGTAATTTTGTTTCCCAACCGGCATTATTATTATATTTAATACCCGAAAAATCGGCCTCTCTGTTTACAATTGGTGTCAGGTGTGGGGTAAGTGTCGCAAGAAAACACCACTTGAAGAATCCCACGGACGGAGAATGGATTTTGGTAAGTAACTAAATTTATTTGAATTAATTGGTGCAATCTTGTTAATTTTATATGTGTTGTTTTAACAGTAGGTAACCGCTTAATCTTGTAAAGCAATAAAATAAACTTATTTTAGCGCAACTCCCGTAAAGAAATATGCATTTTTCGAATTATTAGAGAATTTAAAAGTAATTAGATTAATTTGAATAAATCCTCAAGTCGCCATTAGCCTCGTTGTGAGAGAAATAGTTAGCGTCGGTTCCCCCTCCTTCGTCACTTTGCATTCATTGTGTGACGAGACCGAGATGTCATGGCGGTGTTATGAGAATTTCATTGTTTGAGAAGACATATTAAATCGAAATTATTGGGCTATCAGAGTTGTTGTTGAGCCTAGTGAGTAGTAATGCCGCGCGCTTTGGCCGTAACATGGGGTCTTATGGAGAATAGAATAACATGGGCTCTTATGGGGGAATAGAATAACATGGGCTCTTATGGAGAATAGAATAACATGGGCTCTTATGAGGAATGGAATTAGGGTGTAATTGCCTCCCTCTGTGGCTCTTTTGCTACCCTCTGTGGTTGATTTTCTGACCCTCTATGATTAATTATCTACAGTTTTTGGTAGTTATTTAACCCACGTGTCCTTCTGTTGTTAATCATCTAGCCTTCTGTGGTAATAATTTGACCCTCGTGTCATTCTGTTGTTAATCATCTAGCCCCCTGTACATCTAACCTCCACATCCTTCACCCCCTTCTGCGTATCTAACTACAACTCCTGTTCTCTCAGCGTACTGTAGCTGGCGGGTGTAACATTTTAAGTAACCTGATTGGCTGGTATGTTGATTCGCGTCCTTCTGTTGTTAATCATCTAGCCTTCAGTGGTAATTATTTCACATCTGTGTCCTTCTGTTGTTAATCATCTAACCTTCTATGGTAATTATCTGACCCTCGTGTCCTTCTGCTGTTAATCATCTAGCCTTCTGTACATCTAACCACAACATCCTCAACATAGTCTCTGTCAGCAAATTCGTTGTAACTAGTTGTTACCTGTGGGCTCTGTGATTGAAAGAGACGTGACCCCCACCACAATACCTGCTATCTTGCCGCGCATTTTCTCTCTCTCTTTGCTCCCTGCTCCCGTTGCGATCGGACGTGTTTTTGCGCTGCTCCGTTCGTTGCGTTTTGCAAAGATTAAACTTGAGCGTTTGCTTCCCATAGCAGCTTCACTTTTCCTAACCTCACTTTTTGCTTTGTATTTCACATAACCTCACTTTTAATTTGTTTTATTCTGTGTAACATAACCTCACTTTTATTATAGTAATCTTGCGTGTCGTGTGATTTTAGCGTTATCTGACTTGCTAGTGTACAATAACATCAGTTTCTTGTTTGTTCTGGCTAAAGTAGTGTTGTGTTGACTAACATAACCTCACACCCAGTAACCTCAGTTTCTTGTGTCAAGAGTTGTGTCGTACTTGTATTTGTTGACTGACATAACCTTACATCTGTAACCTTTGAGAGTTACCATAACCTCACCTCCTTGTTCTTTTATACAGTAACTTCACAATTTTTGTTTTACTTGGTAGTGTTGTGTTTGTATGTGTTGACTAACATAACAGTAACCTTTGAGAGTCACAAAAGCCTTATTTTCTTGTAAGAGTAGTTTTGTGTGTTGTATTTAATTGTTTGATTTGGCTAGATTAGTGTTTGTATGTGCTGACTAACATGCCGGTAACAGTAATCCCACTTCCTTGTGTCAAGAGTTGTGTCGTACTTGTATGTGTTGACTGACAGTAATATCACTTTCTGTCCTTGTTCTTTATTAAGTAACTTCACCATTTTGTTTTACTTGGTAGTGACGTACTTGTATATGCTGACTAACATAACCTCAATCTCAACCATTTTCTTACCATAACCTAATATAACATAACCTCACTTTTAATTTGTATTTTACATAACCTCACATTGTATTATAGTAATCTTGCGTGTCCTGTGATTTTTAGCATTATCTGACTTGCTAAAGTAACCTACTTTTTCTAACCTCGCCCATTACACTCCAACCTTACTGTATTATATTAATTTTACGTGCATGTTGTACTTAATTTTATTGTCTTGGCTAGAGTAATGTTGTGTTTATATTTAATTGTTTGATTTGGTAGTTTACAGTAAAGAAAGTAACATAACCTCACTTCCTCGTGGCTAAAGTAGTGTTGTGTTGACTAACATAACCTCCAGTAACCTGATTTTTTGCCCTGGTTCTTTTGTACAGTAAATTCACCTCAACAACCTCACACTCTATTCTTGTTCTTTAATTTAGTTTTGGTTAGAGTAGTGTTTGATACCTTCATTAGAGTTAACTTTCGGTAACCTGTAGTTCTGGTTTGACTTTAGTAGTTTGTGTGTTAGTGTTTTTCTGACATGCGTAGTAATGCAGAGGTACTGTGCTCTTTTGTAGATCCTCTGTACCTGTTCTTTTAGAGAACCTGATCGGTGACTTTAAAGTATCAGTTCCAAGTGTTACAGTTACATCATCTATATTGTTCATTTAATATCGATGAAGACTGCCACAAAGTAACAGTTCCAAAAGTAACCGTTCCAATAAAGTAACAGGTCTTACACTACCCATTCCCATTCCCACAGTTTTCAAGGTAACAGTTCCAAAAGTATCAGTTTCATTAGATCAAACAGTGAAAAAGTAACAGGTCCACTCTCTATATATATCTCTTACAACAAGCTCTAGTTCTTCAGTCTGATTCCAGTCGTGACGCTGATCAGACGTGTTTTGTGCTGCTCTTGCGTAAGTGTTCTCTTGCACAGATTATTATTGATTCTGCGTAATTCAGTTGTATCCGTGTGAGTTTGACTCTGTTCGGGGTACTTGCTCTTTTAAGCCTTAGCACAGTTTAGCTTGTGTTCAGTATTTAATTCTCTGTTGAATGATGGACGTTTCTAAAAAGGACCCTCAAAACCCCGTAGATTTAATTAGTAAAGATGAAACCTATGTTAGACACTTTAGGCTTTACGGGACTAACACTGTTTTCAAATTCACTAAACCTCCCAAGGGTATCTCTGAGTTTGATTGGATTCGTAAAGGTTTTAATCAAATTGTAGAGACATCCAAAGCCAACGTTGCACCTACCGACTATCTCGGGTTTAAATTACAGTCTATAAATTTAAAGAGTGCTGAACCGGGCTACGTATCTTTGAGACCGGTCTCTGAAGTTAGCGGTGATGTTCTCTGGGATATTTTCGGGGGCATAATTCAAAGTAACTCTGAATCAATTACTAGCAGTGACACGTTTAGAGTTGATGTTACGAGGATTAACGTCCCCGTAGGTAAAGGAAGGGCAAGACCCGACTTTTACAATACCTTTGATGAAGAATCTAAAGCTAGGAAGGGTATTATAGTAATTAATAATAAAGACAATTTATGTTTGGCTAGAGCGTTGGTAGTAGGCAAAGCACTTGCAAAAAATGATCCTCAGTACAAAGCTATTCGCCAGGACATGGGGAAAAGACAAACATTCAGAGCTAATAAACTCATAGCAAAAG
This sequence comes from Allygus modestus, assembly GCA_963675035.1. NCBI lineage: Eukaryota > Metazoa > Arthropoda > Insecta > Hemiptera > Cicadellidae > Allygus > Allygus modestus. Next base: position 356,526,546 of record OY776112.1, read on the forward strand.
CCCGTGTAGAAATGCCGGAGGAGGGTGCAGGAATCCCTGAGCTTGAAAAATTCCAGTCCCATCTTAAAAAATACAAAATCACAGTCTACAACTTTGACAGAAAAGGCCGGGATGTTTACTTTGAGGGAGGTAATGAGAACGCTAAGTTAAAAATTAACCTTCTCTTTCACAACGGTCATTACAATGTAATTAGAAACTTAACTGCCGCATTTGTTTGTAATTTCTTTTGTGAAGCCTGTCATATTCCCTATAGCAACAGACATGAGCATCGATGCTCTAACAGATGCACCTCATGCCATACCATCTCCCCGCCCTGTAAACTAGAACACGGTGGCATCACATGCCGTTTTTGCAACCGTTTCTTCAAAAATGAGCGGTGTTTAGTAGCCCATCAAGGGCAAATTTGTAAAACTGTAAAACTCTGCCGTGACTGTAAGAAAATGATTTATCCAAAAAGACGTAAGACAGCTCATGTATGCGGAGAAGTTTTCTGTAAACCCTGCGAAGCGTTCAAAGACCCGGCACATCAGTGTTTCATGAGGGTAGATAGGAGAACACCGAAAGACCGTGACTTTTTGTTTATTTTCTTTGACTTGGAAACAAGGCAGGATGAGTCACTTCCCTCAGATCCACAACAGAAAGTTCATAAAGTAAACTTGTGTGTATCACAACAGTACTGCTTTAAATGTATTAATGGGGGTGAGTGTGAAACTTGCTCGGAACGGCAAAGAGTATTTGAAAAAGAACCGGTAAAACACTTCATGGACTATATCATGGGAATTCGAAAAAAATTTAAAGATGTCTGTGTAATTGCTCACAACGGGCAGGGTTTTGACTTCCAATTCATTCTACAGTATATTATGGAAGAAACTAAATTTACACCAAAAATAACTCCTCGGGGAACTAAAGCTATATTGATTGAAGTAGCCAACGTAAGGTTTGTGGACTCTCTTAGCTATTTCCCCATGGCTCTCGCTGCACTCCCTAAAGCTTTTGATCTACCTCCCGAGAAAAAGAAGGGCTACTTTCCCCACCTCTTCAACACCTTGGCGAACCAAAATTATGTAGGTCCTATGCCCGACAAAAAGTATTATTGTCCGGAATCAATGTTTGAGAAACCACACAAAGCCTTTGAAGAATGGTATGACGAACGAGTCGCTGAAGACTACGTGTTTGATTTTAAGAAGGAAATCTTGGAGTACTGTATTTCAGACGTGGATATTTTAGCTCAGGCATGTATTAAATTTAGAGCCTTACTTCTTCAAGAGTGTAACGTAGATCCTTTTCTCGAGGCTATAACAATCGCCAGTGCATGTAACTTGGCCTTCCGCCGTAACTTCTTAAAAGAAAATACTATAGGACTAATACCAAAATCAGGGTACCGACTTGCAGACAATCAGTCAGCCGTTGCTTTACAATGGTTAACGTGGGAAGAGGAGAAACGTGGAGTAAAGATTCAACATGCGGGTCGGGGCAGAGAAGTTAAAATTAATGGACTAAAAGTTGACGGGTTTGACGGGGAACGAATTTATGAGTTTCACGGGTGTTACTGGCACGGTTGCCCAAAATGTTATCAATACAGCAGAGAAGAACCTCTGCCGGATGATCCCTCAGACAGTTTGCATCTCCGTTACGAGAGAACCAAATCCAAAATGGCAAAACTTAATAGCTATGAAGTTGTAGAGATGTGGGAGTGTGAGTTTAGAGCTTTGAAAAAGGACAAAAAACTAAATCACTTGAACAAACTGTCCATTCTAAACACACTTCCGCTTAATCCTAGGGATTCCTTCTTTGGAGGCAGAACGGGTAATACTAAAACGTATTGTAAATGTGAAGAGGGAGAAACAATCCAATACGTTGATGTCTGTTCCCTTTATCCGTTTGTGAATAAATATTGTAAGTATCCCGTTGGTCATCCTACTGTTTACGTTGGAAATGACTGCCGAGAGAGGAGCCTTGAAGTAGAGGGCTTGTTGAAATGTAAGATTCTACCTCCTTACAACCTGTATCATCCCGTACTCCCCGCTAAAATGAATAATAAATTGATGTTTGTTTTGTGTAGAACTTGCGGTGAGACTTTAAACCAAGGGGAATGTTTTCATGATAGTGAGGAAAGGGCAATGGTAGGAACATGGACTATGGATGAAATTAGAAAAGCTGTAGAAAAAGGCTATGTGATCTTGGACATGTACGAGTTGTGGGAGTATGAAGTCGCCACATACGAGAAAGATGGACTTTTTACAGACTTTATTAATAAATTCTTGAAAGTAAAGCAGGAAGCCTCAGGCTATCCCGCATGGTGTAAAACAGAGGAAGATAAAGACAAGTATGTTTCTGATTTCTTTGAGCGTGAGGGTATTCAAATGGAGAAAGACAAAATTGCTAAAAATGGAGGACTCAGGTCAGTAGCTAAATTAATGTTAAATTCATTCTGGGGCAAGTTTGGTCAACGAGAAAACATGACAAAAACTGAAATCGTGAGGGACTCTAAAGAATTATTCAATTCGTTAACTCAACCAGGAAAGGAAGTAAAGTTTGTTGAAGTAATTAACCAAGAGGTTTTATTAGTTAATTGGCAGAATGTTGATGATGCCGGTGAGGCTCTAAAGACTGTAAATGTTGTTATTGCGGCCTACACCACTGCTCATGCCAGACTTAAACTGTATGAACACTTAGATGCCCTTGGAGGACAGGTCCTGTATTATGACACGGATTCGTGTATTTATTTATACCGGGAAGGATTGTACAGGGTCCCTACGGGAGATTACCTCGGGGAAATGACGGACGAATTGGCAAGTGAGTACGGGCCCGGCTCTTATATCTTAGAGTTTGTTTCTGGGGGACCAAAGACCTACGCATACCTTGTCTGGTCAACCAAAAAGCAAAAGCTAGAAACTGTATGTAAAATCAAGGGCCTCACCCTCAATATGAAGACTTCCGAAACTTTAAACTTTGAAGCTCTGAAAAAGATGGTCCTCAGTGAAGCTGCTGAAATACTAGAAATTGAAGAGAGTAGAATCAGGAGAACAAAGAGACGAGAAGTCGTTACAGTAAGTGAAATTAAAAATTTTAAAATTACAGGACCCAAGAGAAAATTTAATGATGATCACGACACCTTGCCTTTCGGCTTTAAAAAACAAAGAGTTGCTTAAAATAGCTGTCACTCACACGGGTACTGAGTGCATATACCTCTAAACATCAGCTCTATTACCTCATTCTGCTCTGAGACGCGGTACTGAACAGACGTGCCTGTGCTGTTACTGTTTGTCTTTCCTTGTAGAATGTATGTTGAATATATTACACCCGCTATTCAAGCGGTGTTTTTAAAGTTTATATCTAAAAGAAAGTTGAATGAAAATTCTAAATTTCGCATTACATCCTCAGAGTATGAGTTCTTTCTTACTGGGCCAATAGACGTATTAGAATGGCCTTTGATGTTCTCGAAGTACATAGTAGATAAAATAACGGAGAAATCCTCATCAAACACCTACATCGGAGTATTAATAAAGCATGGCGATGTTTCGGGAAATATACCATTCTTTCCTATAGGGAATTTAACACCGTCAGTTTTTGATGATCACTTTGAACAAATATTTTGTAAAGTTGAGAAACTATCTGGTGTTTTACGTCTTGAAGTAACACTTGTCTCAATTCCATGTTGCTACCTTCGATAAAGGGAGTACCTTTCCCTACGGAGCAGCGTTACTCTTGTATATACCTCTTGTCACTAGTACAGTTACATCATTCTGCTCCAAGTCGTGGTACTGATCAGACGTTCTTTTGCGCTCCTATTGCCTGTACTATTGAGTAAATTGTGACATGGCTGCTAAATTCTATACATTCAATAACAAGCCGGTATTGGTTCTGTTTGATAGTGAAGGAAAGCCATGGTTTAAAGCTAAAGACGTAGCTACTGCTCTAAAGCATGTTAATGGCTGGAGTGCAGTTCGTAAACATGTAGATGACAGTGATAAATTAACTGTTAGTAGTTTTACTGACGCCCAAAAACAGGGCGTTGGACCGATTGAGAAAACAACGGTTTTTATAAACGAAGCCGGATTATGTTCTTTGATGTTAAGATCAAATACTCCTGAAGCAAGACTGTTGGTAAGAAGTCTGTTGCCAGAGAAGTTTTACCTTACTTACACAAATATGAAAGATGAAAGTTCACTTTAAATGTAATTTTTTCTTTAAAATCACAAGTCCCACTGTATGTATGTGTGTGTGTGTGTGTGTGTGTGTGTGTGTGTGTGAATGAAGGTCCCTGGTGCGGGTGACGAAAAGCCCCGTAAACCTGTATGAAGGTCACTGGCGTGGGTGACGAAAAGCCCCGTAAACCTGAATGTGATGAAGGGTTTAGTAGATTGAGACGCCTGGCTAACACCCAGGCTACTCCTTTGAACAACCCGGTGTGAATGAAGGACTTTGTAAATTGAGTAGTCTAGACTACTCCTTCGAACGGTCCGTACGGTGGAGACTTGTAAAAAAAAAATATAAAAATAAAATTCTCTGTCTATTTTCTAGGCTAAAATGAACGGACATAGTCTTAGTAAAGAGCCTAGAAACTGAGGACACAAAAATATTCATCGGAGGTAGCATTTTGTTATGGAGTGGCTACCACAGTGAGAGGCGATGGTTGGGGCCTCTCACCCCAGAGGTTTAGGGCTCCTGGCGATGCTCTGGGTAACCAAAAAGAACGCGCCGACGCTCCTACGGCCTAGCCTAACGGCTTACCGTGGTGTGGAAACGTGAGCGTTCAAAATTATTTCACCGGGGTTAGAAGTGGTTGGCCGGGAAATTTAAGAAGTTTTGGTCAAGTTAAATATAGTTCCTGACCAAGTACTTTCAGCGGAGGCAAGAGTAAATGACCGAGAAATTTAAAACACTACGGTCAAATTAATTGTAGCCCCCGTTAAAGTAACTTCACCGGACTTGGACATAATTGACCGGGAAACTTAAAAAGACACTACGGTAAAGTTAAATGTAATCAATGGTAAAGTATTTTTTACCGGACTCTAAAGTAAATGGCCGAGGAATTTAAGAAGTTTCGGCCATGTTAAATATAGTTCCCGACCAAGTACGTTCAGCGGACTTGGAAACTTTCGGCCGAGGGATTTAAAACACTACGGTCAAGTTAAATATAACCCCCGTTAAAGTAACTTCACCGGACTTGGACATAATTGACCGAGAAATCACATGGTGAAAGTACCTCACGGACCCCGGCAAACAGTTTAGTGGGCCTGGAATCCTTTGGCCGAGGGATTTAAGAGTTTCAGTCAATTTATGACACTGCCCTCTTAGAACACCTTCAAGCGGAATTTGAAGTATTTGACGGAGAAATTACACCGTAAAATTACAACAGACCCACCATTTTACAAAACTTGGACGCATATGACCAAGGAATTACATCGTCAAAAGTAAATGCTGCCCCGGGTTTCATGGGAATCATAAATTACCGAGGAGAAAATACCATATAATTTACCATACTAAAGATCGTATTTCACAGTTGGTCGTCTTCTGATATGTACCCATGGTGTATAATTTATGGCCAACCCTCCGATATTGGTGTTGGTTACAATCCTTTTACTAGTAAATTCAGTAAAATGATATATTTCTTTTTTTGTTGGTGTTTCGTAACAGCGTTTTTCAGTAACTGATTTAATAAATACAACTACAGCAAAAAGACAACTCTGTATTTGTTTAACTTTACAAAATACCCTACTGTCACATGTCTTTTTTTACACATTATTTTAAATTCATAAACAGAGGACTTGGCATGTAGCTAGGTCCAACACTTAGAATCATTGTAGGACAGGTCTACCCCACTTCGGGGTAGACCTACTTCCAGTGTAATGTTATGAAAGGGAGCCGTCTCGCCTCTCTTGGGGGTCGGTATAGCTTTTCTTGTCTGCTAGTTTTTACAAGCCTCTTCTCTCCTTTTAGTTAATATAACCTTGAGATTTCTAAACAGTTCAATACATGTAAAGTTGCCCAAAGTAATCCTGCTATCATAAGTATAAATTTCTAAATATTCCTTTAGTTTACATACACTACCCCATGCACAACAACTAAAGCCCAGCTATTGGTCTATTTATCTAATAAACAAGGCAGATACATACCCCACTAGAACAGCTAAAAATTCAACATATTTGAACAATAATTACCTTAATTATTACAGTAAAAAATAGCCATAGAGCCATTTTAGCAAAGGGAAGTGTTTTGGCCCCTTTATTTTCAGTAACTTCTCGTTAAACAGTCAGTCAAAGTATAATTTATTTTGTGTTGGTTTGTAACCAGTTTTCTTGTATGTTAAATATTTTTCAATCACAAGTATTTGACAACTGTAACTGAACTAAAGAGACTGCTCAAATCTTGGGTACGCTAACACAAAACACGCAATCCGTACCCATGTAAGAGAAAAACACCGCAAAACAACACTGGAAGTACAGGGGGGGCGAAACGCCCCCCCTAACCCATAATGAGAAACATACAATCTTTCTTAGCGAGCCCGGTCTTTATTCGCTAATTTTAACACAGAGCTAGTTTTCTTGTATGTGAGTGTTTGTATAAACTGTTCAACCATGTCAGTGCCATTATTTAAGAGTAGCTGAGATAATGTAGAGAAAACAATACCGGAAGTACGGGGGAGCGAAACTCTCCCCATATTGAATAAACCAAGCCTTTACTCACTTAATTTTACACAACAAATAGAAGCAAACACCCTGAAAAAACTAGTACAACAGAGCTTGAGATAAATGGTTCTGTCCAGTTTTTGTGATGTTTCTTCTTTACAGAGTTTAAATTGTAGCGAGGGTTAATAATAATTACCAAACTGCATTTCAATCGCCCCAGCAGCTCTCAAGATATTACATTTCAAAGTATATCCCCTTCAACCGTCTTGATACTTGCCCGCAGTACAGAGTTTAAGTTTTTAATGTAGCGGAGGTTAACAAGTACATACATACCGAGTTTCATTAGAATAGGCCTTGCCATTCTCAAGAGATTACATTTCATAGTATAGCTCCTGCAATTGTTTCTATGCTTACCTGCAGTACAGGGTTTAGGTTTTTAATGGAGAGGAGGTTAACAGGTATATACATACCATGTTTCATTGAAATCGGCTTAGCCGTTCTTAAGATATTTAATTTTAAATTACTGCCCCTTCATTTATTTTGATACTTGCCCACAGTACAGATTTTAAGTTTTTGTAAATCGTAGTGGAGGTTATCAAGTACATGTATACCAAGTTTAATTAAAATCGGCCCAGCTGTTCTTAAGATATTGATTTTTAAAGTATAGCTCCTTCAATTTTTGGATACTTTCCTGCAGTACAGAGTTTAAGTTTTTTAAATCGTAGCGGAGGTTAACAGGGACATACATACCAAATTTCATTAAAATCGGCCAAGCCGTTCTTGAGATATTGATTTTTTAAAATTTCACCCTCCATCATCCCCTAAACAACCCCTTTTCCACCCTCCAACAAAATTGAAAGTTAGAGGATGTTAACAAGTACCTACATACCAAGTTTCGTAAAAATCGGCTCAGCCGTTCTCGAGATATTAAAGTTTCTAGTTTTGGCGGCCATCTTGGATCCGCCATTTTGGTTAATATTTTAGTCATGTGGGCAGATGTCCCTCGCGCGCGCCTACACTACGTAGTAGGCGAATTCTGTTATCAGAATTGCTCTAGGACTTACCGTTTTCGAGATATTAGCGATTTTAGGAATATTTTTACTAAAAAGAGAAGAATAAGAAGAAAATTCGGATATAGAAGGGTAAGGCGGAGGAAGGAAGGTGAGAGGGAGTAAACATAACATAAGAAGACGAAAACCAGAACACATAACAGGCAGAAGGAGGAGTGAGGGAGAGGAAGGAAGGTGAGAACAACAGAGATCACAAGTGATAACAAGTGGAGTAGGATGTCCCCCACTTGAGCCGTGGCCAATCAGAAGCCAGCATTTTGGTCACGTGACATTAGGCCCCGCCCCCAAGATGGCGGCGCCCATGTTTCCCGCCAAATTTTCCCGCCAGATTTTCCCGCCAAATTCCCTAACCTCACTTTTTTCCCGCCAAATTCTCGTTACGTCAAAGACGGTTAAACTTTAAAACCAAAGAGCGTGATCAAATAAGGTCATTGATTTATGAATAATGGAGCCATTATGTCACGCTCATGGACAGTTAATGAAGAAAGTCATGGACTTCCGGAAAAACACAGACATTTAAAATACAAAGGACTGAAAAAAAAAGATTGGCCAGCTATAATCACTGTCACCCCTACTCCACTTGTTATCACTTGTGATCTCTGTTGTTCTCACCTTCCTTCCTCTCCCTCACTCCTCCTTCTGCCTGTTATGTGTTCTGGTTTTCGTCTTCTTATGTTATGTTTACTCCCTCTCACCTTCCTTCCTCCGCCTTACCCTTCTATATCCGAATTTTCTTCTTATTCTTCTCTTTTTAGTAAAAATATTCCTAAAATCGCTAATATCTCGAAAACGGTAAGTCCTAGAGCAATTCTGATAACAGAATTCGCCTACTACGTAGTGTAGGCGCGCGCGAGGGACATCTGCCCACATGACTAAAATATTAACCAAAATGGCGGATCCAAGATGGCCGCCAAAACTAGAAACTTTAATATCTCGAGAACGGCTGAGCCGATTTTTACGAAACTTGGTATGTAGGTACTTGTTAACATCCTCTAACTTTCAATTTTGTTGGAGGGTGGAAAAGGGGTTGTTTAGGGGATGATGGAGGGTGAAATTTTAAAAAATCAATATCTCAAGAACGGCTTGGCCGATTTTAATGAAATTTGGTATGTATGTCCCTGTTAACCTCCGCTACGATTTAAAAAACTTAAACTCTGTACTGCAGGAAAGTATCCAAAAATTGAAGGAGCTATACTTTAAAAATCAATATCTTAAGAACAGCTGGGCCGATTTTAATTAAACTTGGTATACATGTACTTGATAACCTCCACTACGATTTACAAAAACTTAAAATCTGTACTGTGGGCAAGTATCAAAATAAATGAAGGGGCAGTAATTTAAAATTAAATATCTTAAGAACGGCTAAGCCGATTTCAATGAAACATGGTATGTATATACCTGTTAACCTCCTCTCCATTAAAAACCTAAACCCTGTACTGCAGGTAAGCATAGAAACAATTGCAGGAGCTATACTATGAAATGTAATCTCTTGAGAATGGCAAGGCCTATTCTAATGAAACTCGGTATGTATGTACTTGTTAACCTCCGCTACATTAAAAACTTAAACTCTGTACTGCGGGCAAGTATCAAGACGGTTGAAGGGGATATACTTTGAAATGTAATATCTTGAGAGCTGCTGGGGCGATTGAAATGCAGTTTGGTAATTATTATTAACCCTCGCTACAATTTAAACTCTGTAAAGAAGAAACATCACAAAAACTGGACAGAACCATTTATCTCAAGCTCTGTTGTACTAGTTTTTTCAGGGTGTTTGCTTCTATTTGTTGTGTAAAATTAAGTGAGTAAAGGCTTGGTTTATTCAATATGGGGAGAGTTTCGCTCCCCCGTACTTCCGGTATTGTTTTCTCTACATTATCTCAGCTACTCTTAAATAATGGCACTGACATGGTTGAACAGTTTATACAAACACTCACATACAAGAAAACTAGCTCTGTGTTAAAATTAGCGAATAAAGACCGGGCTCGCTAAGAAAGATTGTATGTTTCTCATTATGGGTTAGGGGGGGCGTTTCGCCCCCCCTGTACTTCCAGTGTTGTTTTGCGGTGTTTTTCTCTTACATGGGTACGGATTGCGTGTTTTGTGTTAGCGTACCCAAGATTTGAGCAGTCTCTTTAGTTCAGTTACAGTTGTCAAATACTTGTGATTGAAAAATATTTAACATACAAGAAAACTGGTTACAAACCAACACAAAATAAATTATACTTTGACTGACTGTTTAACGAGAAGTTACTGAAAATAAAGGGGCCAAAACACTTCCCTTTGCTAAAATGGCTCTATGGCTATTTTTTACTGTAATAATTAAGGTAATTATTGTTCAAATATGTTGAATTTTTAGCTGTTCTAGTGGGGTATGTATCTGCCTTGTTTATTAGATAAATAGACCAATAGCTGGGCTTTAGTTGTTGTGCATGGGGTAGTGTATGTAAACTAAAGGAATATTTAGAAATTTATACTTATGATAGCAGGATTACTTTGGGCAACTTTACATGTATTGAACTGTTTAGAAATCTCAAGGTTATATTAACTAAAAGGAGAGAAGAGGCTTGTAAAAACTAGCAGACAAGAAAAGCTATACCGACCCCCAAGAGAGGCGAGACGGCTCCCTTTCATAACATTACACTGGAAGTAGGTCTACCCCGAAGTGGGGTAGACCTGTCCTACAATGATTCTAAGTGTTGGACCTAGCTACATGCCAAGTCCTCTGTTTATGAATTTAAAATAATGTGTAAAAAAAGACATGTGACAGTAGGGTATTTTGTAAAGTTAAACAAATACAGAGTTGTCTTTTTGCTGTAGTTGTATTTATTAAATCAGTTACTGAAAAACGCTGTTACGAAACACCAACAAAAAAAGAAATATATCATTTTACTGAATTTACTAGTAAAAGGATTGTAACCAACACCAATATCGGAGGGTTGGCCATAAATTATACACCATGGGTACATATCAGAAGACGACCAACTGTGAAATACGATCTTTAGTATGGTAAATTATATGGTATTTTCTCCTCGGTAATTTATGATTCCCATGAAACCCGGGGCAGCATTTACTTTTGACGATGTAATTCCTTGGTCATATGCGTCCAAGTTTTGTAAAATGGTGGGTCTGTTGTAATTTTACGGTGTAATTTCTCCGTCAAATACTTCAAATTCCGCTTGAAGGTGTTCTAAGAGGGCAGTGTCATAAATTGACTGAAACTCTTAAATCCCTCGGCCAAAGGATTCCAGGCCCACTAAACTGTTTGCCGGGGTCCGTGAGGTACTTTCACCATGTGATTTCTCGGTCAATTATGTCCAAGTCCGGTGAAGTTACTTTAACGGGGGTTATATTTAACTTGACCGTAGTGTTTTAAATCCCTCGGCCGAAAGTTTCCAAGTCCGCTGAACGTACTTGGTCGGGAACTATATTTAACATGGCCGAAACTTCTTAAATTCCTCGGCCATTTACTTTAGAGTCCGGTAAAAAATACTTTACCATTGATTACATTTAACTTTACCGTAGTGTCTTTTTAAGTTTCCCGGTCAATTATGTCCAAGTCCGGTGAAGTTACTTTAACGGGGGCTACAATTAATTTGACCCGTAGTGTTTTAAATTTCTCGGTCATTTACTCTTGCCTCCGCTGAAAGTACTTGGTCAGGAACTATATTTAACTTGACCAAAACTTCTTAAATTTCCCGGCCAACCACTTCTAACCCCGGTGAAATAATTTTGAACGCTCACGTTTCCACACCACGGTAAGCCGTTAGGCTAGGCCGTAGGAGCGTCGGCGCGTTCTTTTTGGTTACCCAGAGCATCGCCAGGAGCCCTAAACCTCTGGGGTGAGAGGCCCCAACCATCGCCTCTCACTGTGGTAGCCACTCCATAACAAAATGCTACCTCCGATGAATATTTTTGTGTCCTCAGTTTCTAGGCTCTTTACTAAGACTATGTCCGTTCATTTTAGCCTAGAAAATAGACAGAGAATTTTATTTTTATATTTTTTTTTTACAAGTCTCCACCGTACGGACCGTTCGAAGGAGTAGTCTAGACTACTCAATTTACAAAGTCCTTCATTCACACCGGGTTGTTCAAAGGAGTAGCCTGGGTGTTAGCCAGGCGTCTCAATCTACTAAACCCTTCATCACATTCAGGTTTACGGGGCTTTTCGTCACCCACGCCAGTGACCTTCATACAGGTTTACGGGCTTTTCGTCACCCGCACCAGGGACCTTCATTCACACACACACACACACACACACACACACACACACATACATACAGTGGGACTTGTGATTTTAAAGAAAAAATTACATTTAAAGTGAACTTTCATCTTTCATATTTGTGTAAGTAAGGTAAAACTTCTCTGGCAACAGACTTCTTACCAACAGTCTTGCTTCAGGAGTATTTGATCTTAACATCAAAGAACATAATCCGGCTTCGTTTATAAAAACCGTTGTTTTCTCAATCGGTCCAACGCCCTGTTTTTGGGCGTCAGTAAAACTACTAACAGTTAATTTATCACTGTCATCTACATGTTTACGAACTGCACTCCAGCCATTAACATGCTTTAGAGCAGTAGCTACGTCTTTAGCTTTAAACCATGGCTTTCCTTCACTATCAAACAGAACCAATACCGGCTTGTTATTGAATGTATAGAATTTAGCAGCCATGTCACAATTTACTCAATAGTACAGGCAATAGGAGCGCAAAAGAACGTCTGATCAGTACCACGACTTGGAGCAGAATGATGTAATTGTACTAGTGACAAGAGGTATATACAAGAGTAACGCTGCTCCGTAGGGAAAGGTACTCCCTTTATCGAAGGTAGCAACATGGAATTGAGACAAGTGTTACTTCAAGACGTAAAACACCAGATAGTTTCTCAACGTTACAAAATATTTGTTCAAAGTGATCATCAAAAACTGACGGTGTTAAATTCCCTATAGGAAAGAATGGTATATTTCCCGAAACATCGCCATGCTTTATTAATACTCCGATGTAGGTGTTTGATGAGGATTTCTCCGTTATTTTATCTACTATGTACTTCGAGAACATCAAAGGCCATTCTAATACGTCTATTGGCCCAGTAAGAAAGAACTCATACTCTGAGGATGTAATGCGAAATTTAGAATTTTCATTCAACTTTCTTTTAGATATAAACTTTAAAAACACCGCTTGAATAGCGGGTGTAATATATTCAACATACAT